>OY728135.1:1835369611-1840169611 GCA_963277665.1 Viscum album
GGGGATTATTTATGAAATACCTAATATATATCAGATCCATGATAATTTTTTAAGGAAAAATAGTTATGGGAGTCCCCTATATGAAAAATTATTTTGCTTTTGGGATTCTAGAACTTCATTAAGTGATGTGAAAATATATTATAATCATTTATGATAGTTTTAATTATTCATATAGAGGTTCCTAGAATAGAATTTATTTTATATACTTCTTATAGGCCACATTCCATCCAAGTAATCGGCCCTTTAACATATTGATGATACAGAATAATGAGGTGTGATATTTTTTGTTTCCAACAATGAGGTAAAAATAATACACACTTAAATCACGTTCTTTTACCAATTTTAACATCATAAACCATGTGAAATTTCATTGATGACTTTTCCATTCAATGTAATAAATCCCTTTATGACCCATTCTATGATTCTTGAATGCATCGTTCATAGACCACATTTTTCATCCATGGGTAGTTTAAAATATATAGATAACAATTATTTTATCAACACATTCATCATTATTTAATCCACAATGGATTTTATACAATGTTTTCTGTGAACCTCTTGTTTAGCCTCTTTATCATTTTTGTCACATATATAGTGATTTTCCCATCCTTAGAATATTATGTTAATAACATCATATTTGGTGTATATATACTCTCAGACATAATATCCAGACATTTATTATATATGTGTACACACATAGACAAAGTGTTTTTTAATACTACCAATAAATAACCAAATAATTCCCAAAAACAATACACACACAAAACCATTAGGGAAAAATATCGATGTTTGACTTAGTACATTGGGATGATTCCAAGATCATAAAATCCAAATTCATTATGAAAACCTTGATAAATATGAATACATAAATGATGAGATAGAAATGTGATCTTATTATAAAATAAGACAATTGATAGGCCTATAATCCCCTTCAATAATGTTCTATTCATATGGCCCCCATCATGACAGAGAGTCTCTCTAGTCACATCATTAATGGTGAGATCAATTGGATCCTTCGTGATGGATTCTACATCTTAATACAATGTGATAAAAACTACAACTAAATTTACTCCCATACATAATCTACATATACGAGTGTGAGTTATTTTATAATATCCAAGTACCTATATATAATTCCATGAATCCACATAGACTATGGTACTCTATTGAAAACATTATAGAGCACACAAATGATGTGTAATTCAAAATAGTTGTTTTCATATGTATATAATGGGTCTCATACATTCTATATCGAATATCAAATAACCTTAATGGATTCCATTCACCAGGGTGTCATTTCTATGATGTGAAAATAAAATCATTCATTAAAACTATATGACATTCAAGAAAAAAATTTATTGCATTCCTAAATTACTTGTTTTGATTATGTATTATTAGGATAAATAGATTCTCTATAATTATAATTTTAGAAATATCGGAGCCTTAATAAGATCATAATATTGTTTCCCCATTGAAATAACTGTTTAAAACTAATTTCAATGGTATGGTATCATTTGAACCATTTGGTCAACCTTGATTACTCTTGGTCTAGATCAATCAGTTTGGGTACATGGCATGCACTCTTGTACATTAAGTATTAACAAAATATGGGTGTCCTCACATGGATTTATATACAATAAAGTTACAATTGACTATTTCATCACTAGAAAATATAAATTATCATTGGAACCCCTTTTCTAGGAAGAGAATCATATATTTAAGAAATACGCATTCTCGCCACATTCTTGAGGAACACAATAGACTTCCTCCTTTGTTGTATGACCCATTTATATTTTCATCTATATATTAATTAACTGATCATATTATACATAAATCGAAGACCAATAAAAAATAAAAAATCATTCAAAATTTTTCACTCAATTCATGAGATAGTTGCCTAAAATTTATAATGTAAAATTGAATGAAAATTTCAAAGACACATAAGTATATCTCAATGATAGTGTCCTAGTCATGGGATGCAGTAGTAGGTAGAAATGTAGTAATGAAATTTTGTAAATATATGTGGTTTAGTCCAATGAAACTAATATATAATCTGAAATTTAAACCACAAGGTCATTGATTCATGTAATTGATTGATATATTAGATGCCTCCAAAAGGATCAAACTAAAAAACATAACAATTTAAATCCTCATTTGATGAACCAAATTCATTATGAGTTTTAAAATATATATTTATTGGACATATTACCTCTACTGTCTATATTAACATTCACTAGGAATTTTTTCATATAAATAAAAAATGTAGGGTCGATATTCCACATGAAATTACCTAATTCCATACTCATTAAGATATATTCTTTATGATTTTAAACTTCATTTAACTAAAGCTATATTAACCTAGATCATATCCACAGGGTTCCATATCGCTCATCAAATAACCTATACCCATTCTCTCTAAGAGATATTCCAAAGGATCTATTATGTCATTTCAATAGTTTTATATTCACTAAGATCATTATTTACAAGTTCATATTCTCAATGAGAGAATATCATAATTAATGGACCATATATGATGTATAAAAAATATATATAAACATATCCTAATTCTAGTTACTCAGAAAAAATAAAACAATACTCACTTGAAAATATTTTTTTAGGTGAACTAGAAAGTTCCACCCTTATAAATCTCCAACACAACCATTTCAAGACACCATTCTTCTATATTTCTACAAAGAAGGTAATTAATTAAATGGAAATATGACATGTTTGTATGGCCTAAAAATGATTTACTTATTACATGTCACATTACCCTAACTCTAACAAATTTTACAATTATGTAAAACATAATAAAATATTTACTGATTCCATTCATAATTATACTCAAAAATCCATTCGAACGACCCTTATCAATCTACAGTAAAATCTTACCACCTCCCTAGAAGAAGTTAAACACCAAACTTCCCTGATCGATAGACTTAAAATCTAATACAATTAATCATTACGAAAATATTAATACTCTTTAATATATGTATAATGTAAATATTATGGGAGAGACTCATATATATATAATAAAATTGTATATATAGATGTTCACATCAATAATAGTCATTAATATAGTATTGGTGTAGTGGTAAATTGTCACATATGAGAATATTGGAATGTCATGTGATTATTACAAAAATTTATGTGAGTCAAATAGTTTGGAATAATTCCCCCTACAAATGTGTGGATGAACCTAACCTCATATAATCTGAACCAATGCACAACTGACAAGTTAATTACTAAATTCCCGCAACCACCTACATGTTCACATCATGTCTACAATATCTAAAAAAAAGTTAGGTAATCTGTGTTACAGGAAATGTTAATCACTTGAAATAATTAAATAAATATCATAATCTTGATTATCACTAATATATTTAATAACTCCATGATTTTATATTTTAAATCCAACCATTTATTTATATCAATCAAGGATGTCATTGACTGTGAATCCATTTACGATTTTTGCCTCTAATGAAACCAAAAAATCATAAATCGATCATATTACAAATGATGGAAATTTTTTTCCCTTATAAATTTTTTTCATTGCCCAATTATTTATGAGATGATATAGATCATAATTTCTTTTGTGTAATTATATCATAATTTGGGATTCTCAAATGTTTTACATGTTTGTTGATACATATAATATGGACCTCTACCGTTCACTAAGATGTGAATGAGGATTCCGTATCATGTTGTGTCAGACATGCAAAAAACAATTATTGATAGTATGGTAACGCATAATTCCAAATTGGAAGCATAATGTTCACATAGTTTGTTACAAATACATATACCATTTACAAATTTTTAACTTCTCCAACATGTATTAATTTAAACAAAACATTAATTATTATAATGATATATAAATCAACTAGTAATGCACTCTTGTATTTATTATTCCTGTAAATCTTGGTTTTACTCACCATTAATTAACTCTTTTACTTTAATTGCTTATACCCTAAAACATACTTATTATATACAATTTATTCATGATTTTATAAACTTCCCAATTCACCATCAATTTAAAAAAAATTATACACATTCTATAATCTATTAGATCATTTTTTTCTAACCCATTATTGAAATTAATTATTATTAAATGATCATTTAATTAGAAAATGTTTTCTCAAATTTTCATATGTGAAATCACTTGAAGATATATAAAACCTCTCTTAAGAATCAATTGTTATCAAAATAGAATATATATCATATAAATACATGGATATTATCAGTACTTCTTCTTATTAAGTCATAAATAGGGATAGCTTATCAAAATTCCATCTGATAGAAATCCATCTTGTATAAAACAATCTGATTCACCAAAAACAATGTACATTATGTCTCTATTTGGAAAAAATGAATTAAATTTTATTCAATATCATGTTCTCATTTTGATTCACCACTATATAATACTATTCAGTCTATTGAATCTCTCTTCATTTTCAAAGTATTTGAATTTTATGCCTCTGTCTTCATCTGATGAAACTCTTTCATATTCCCTTATACATAAATAATTATAGTCCAACAATACTTCCTCGACCATGTAGAATCCTGGTTCGATATTGACATTAATATATGAATAGTTCTGAAAGTTCAATACATCACAAGTATGATTAGGATTATAGTCTTTTTACTATACCTTCACAACTTCATATAGGTTCACTTCTCCAGGAAATATAAAGGTAAAAAAAAGTATATTCCCACTCAACTAAAAGTGAAAATTATGACATCCTTCTCAATTGAATTTAATTTGAAAAATCTAATCCTATAGAGTGCAATATAGAAAAAACCCCATTCATGAGTAGATATTTTAGGTGTCTACAAAAATCCTAAATATTCCCTAACATTGATGTAAATAATGTCAAATAGAAAACATAGCATCATCACATTATAAATGTAATTACATATTTTATGAAATGAGCCTTCTAACATCCATTTAGACTATTTTTCCTCTGATATATTACATTGATATAAATCTTATATCTAAAAAATTACCTTAATAACTCTCAAACTAATAGACTCGCAATTAAAATATCTTTAGAGACATTTACTATTAATAAATAGATATTACATCTAAACAGTATATGGTAATTGTCATAACATAATGTTAAATGATATGATATTTATTATACTAGAATCATTATAAACTAGGAAAAATAAATTACATGATTTTAATAGTTCGACATCTTCTTCTACATATATCTTCATAACATTCACCTTTAGTAGACATATCATTCATTAAACCTTTGTTTGTTTCCCATGAATGGAAATATAAGAAAATGTGATATTTAATTCTCAATAATTTTTAACAAAGGATACACCGATAATAATAAAAGAATAAGAATAGAAAATTTTATGATAACATGATATTAACCATTAAAAAATATAACCATCATGTTATAGATCTTAATATTTAGTCTCAACATAATTCATGGTAGTACATAAGACATGAGTCATACAAAAATCAATGAAAATGATCCTTGATGGAATATCATTGGAATATTCCATGGAATTGTGGTATTATCGTAGGAATAGAAAATTGTTTTCGTAATAATAAATCTTCATTTCCCATGATATCATATTTTAATGGGTTAGATCCCAAAAAAAATTATGTAGTTAACGATCACCCTCTTTACTATCATAGTTGACATAATCCCTTATTAAATTGAGTCAACTTCCCATTTCAGTACTATTTATCTCATATGATATAAATTGATACCTTATTATTAAGAGGGATATATCAAGGCAACCCACCACATAATGAAAATCATATATATGTGTGGGATAATAATATAAACAATTCTATCCTATTATATCCCTTGAAATGAAATTGGATTTTTTAAATATAACTCACCAAAGGAATATATTTTATAATCGATTCATCATTTAATTATATCATACACATATAAAAGAAATATATTTTATAAGAATTTTTTATTATACATAAACCATTTCGAGAATGAATAATTAAGATTTATGTGGTTCACATACCCAGTTAAGCATATATGAATTCATTGGTAATTGTATTTGATGAATATAAATATGATTAAAAGACCAATAAAACATTCTTGATGAAAAAAACTAACAATCATTGAACTCATATAGAAAATTAATTTCAAAAATTAATTAAAGAAACAATATTTTAAATGATCTAAGAAATATTTTAGAGGACTCATCTGTGAAATAGTTATTCATGGATACAGGAAAATATTTTTATGATTTATAAGTTAAAATTATTCTTTCCATACATTTTCATGATAGTAATAGTGTAACTCATTTGAGAAATGAAAATAATAATATATTTAATGTGTTTATAAAAAATTAAAACGTGGTTAAAAATGAAATTATAAATTCCTAGGTTAATAGTGAACTATTTTTTATATCATTTTTAGAAAAAAAGGATATGGATGAAAATAAGTTTCCTACTCAATAGAGAAATGAAGTAGATATTCTAGAGAAAAAAATTATTACTCTAGATTATATATGGTGACAAAAATTAAATTTAACATTATATATTAAATTAATAATAAAATAGAAATAAAATTAATTTTTATCATCTTACATATATATATAGATATCATAATGTTTTATCTCTAGAATCATATTCATAAACAACCCTAATAAGCAATGATTTTTTAATATAAAACTCGTTCACTCAAGTTTCTAATTATTAAATATCAATTTAACCTCTGATGTAGTAAATTTATATTTATTATTCATATATAATATATTCATTATATTTATTATAATATCAAATTTCAGGCCAAGAAAACATTTCAACATCCCTCTTATCAACAATTATATATTAAAACAATCATTATAATACTTTTTCCAATGGAACACTCGAGTATTGGTACAATGTTCCATTATGGGTTATATATTTATAGATCTCTATGAAAAATGATATATATAGGATTCATATCTATGAGAAAATATTATTTATCTCTTATATTAGGTGTATCATTACATTGTAACTCATCCTTTATAGAGTCATAAATCCATTAATCAATATAAAAAAAACAACATCATTGGTGGATGTTACTCAACATTCTTATTAATCCATCTTATAAAATTAAAAAAGTTACCTTCCATCTAATTATCCAATACCTGGTCATGATGAATTCAGAAAGAAAAAAACATAAAAAATAAATATTCTTTAAAACATGGAATTTTACATCAACTATTTTTATTTCTTATCATTTCTATATCTCATCATTTATACAATTTCTTACATTAATAGATAATATCATTAATATATTTAAAAACATTACGAACAACAAATATCATCATAGAATCATATTACTTTGTTAGGAAAAATTCATAACCTACACGCATAATTTTTTGTATAATAATTTAGTAAAATGAAGTATATGAAATTTATTTTATATTTCACTACAGAAAATATGATAACATATATGCAAAAAATATAATCAAGAGAACATTAGAACAACAATTTATGAATAAAATTAATTTAATACTATTGAAATAAAATTTATTAGATGAATTAATTTTAAAAAAAATAATTAATTGATTATATATATACTGCATAATAATTTCAGAATTAACCATTAATATTTTATATAAATAAACACTTATAACAAAATGAATACAATCCATGTGATAAAATTCCATAATAATGTAAAGCAATTCAATGCTTTATGTTTTTTATTAATGAACATAGTCTTTATAAAGGTAAAATAATCTCTAAATGTGATTAATTATTTATAAAACTATCTAGATTTAAATATAATTAATCTATAAATCACTCAACTTACTCTTTCATAGTGTTAATCGTTTAAATCTCCATATTTTTGTTTTAAGAGTTCTTATTCTGGCTCTTTATGACCTGTACATTAATATAATTTCATTTCCATCAGGAAATAAATTTTCACAATCATTTTATTCATGATTTATCATATTTAATATCATAATAATAATTTGATTTAGAAAAATATTTCAGTACTTTTTCTTATCCTTAAAGATCATGTAACTATAATTGCATTTTTCTGAATAATGGAAACTGATTTTTTTTAAATAATTTATTCATACCACATATTTCCTTGAATATATACATAAAATTTAAAAAAAATTAAATGACACACCATTAAAATTGTTAATATCTCAAAAAATTGTGCAGTGACCATGTATTTTGAGTCGATGACCACCACTTTTATAGGGGTAGGTTATTGGTAGGACATTTCGAATGAAACATTAGTTATGATATTATCATTCTGAATATATTTTAGGCTCACTTAAACCCATATAAGGTGGATTATTTCATACTCGTGGATGTAAAATATGATTTATGCAATGATCATGAATATTTTACCAAAAATTATATTGGTTACCCATATAATATTAATTGATTTCCAACATGAATTTAAGTTGAAATTAGACAAGGGAATAATATTATCTCCTTTTTGACTATTGTAGAGTTTATATATATATATATAATGTTATTATATTATTTTTTTCAATTAATTGATACATTACGATGTAATAAAATGTGTATGGATCAGATGTGGTGTTGGGATTATCCTTATTATAGGAGATTCATACATTTCTCTAAAAAGGGATGTAGAATCTATATAGTTTGTGGTTCCTAAATAATGAATATAGTTACATTTAATATTGTCTAAAAGGAACCACAGTGATGATATCAATAAATGTGAGTTCATGAAAACTTATAAGTAGTTAAAATTCATGCATATATGAGAAATAAGTGATGTGCTACTAGAAATCTATTTTGTTAAAAAAATTCATATTGGTCCATTTCTTTTTTAATAAAGAAAATGAATCGATTGTGTATATTTTATGATACCATAATGAGTATATAAAATCTATGAATTTAAATATTCACAATGTAATATCATGAATCACCTTATAGAGGTAAACATAATGATTATTATGATTAGAGGATATTTTGTGCGGAATTTTAAATATCTCCAATTTCAGGTCTATCATGTTTGTTATCAATCAATATGTCATATTAAAAATCACCAAAAAAATTAAAATTTAATATGAATGCTTTATATAATTTTAAATGAATTTAGAAATTTTTTTATGGTTATCAGTTAAGTTAAAATATTTTTAGGTAATCCCTTGGAACATAAAAATATATTTTGATTTAAAAGTTTCTTTTGAAAAATATAATAGATTTATTATGTCCAAATTATAAAATGGATAAATATTTTATGGGAATGACTCCATGTATGATTAATTTCCCAAATCATCAAATTCATTTCTAATGTATAAAATAATATTTTCTAATTTTATTTTTTCATAATGGTCCATTGGATTAATAAGGGGGTCTATGAAAAACAATATAATGTGTATTTTTTAATAATAGGGTTAAATTACATCATTTTTAGGGTCATTTACTATCCTCATAAGACTAATTTTCCATCCTCAAATGAATTATATCCCAATATTGTGAGATTCATTTCCCATTTCATATTATTCAGTTATAATCATTATAAATAATATGAATACAACTTATTAGGATCATTTTATTTAAAAATTATGTATTATATATTTTTAAATTTTTATGATCAATGTGAATTCAGGATGTTTATGAAAATAATTCTATAAAATGTAGTTTTGTGATATGGATGACATAGAATTAATCAAGGCCTGTGAATGGAGTCTCCTAAATTTGAATAAATTGATTTTAATTTCTTCAAACTTGTATGTGATAATATTAGAATGCTAAAATGTTAATCAAAACATTAACTATGTATATTTATTAAATTTAACATTGAATTTTAATTTTTATTCTATCAAAAAGAATACTAATGTTGATCAATTTGGTCTATCTTAGATTAAATATACAAAGAGAGAATTTTATAGCATATATTACAGTCTAATCTATATTCCATGGAGATGATGCTTCATTATGAAAAAATTTATATGAATTATTGTGGAATATAATGAGATGTTGAAAGAGTAGTTGAATTAATAAATTTCATTTTAATATAAATTAAAAAATTATTATTTGTACATAAAACATCATTTATAGGTAATAAAAAACCGGGATCTTTAATGAATAATTGTAACATTCCATGACCATATTCAAGTATTTTACTTCTATTTACATATTTTCATTTTTATATGGATGTGTCATTGGACACTAGTGGTTGGAGATAAATTAATTAGAAAATATAAATAATGTTAAGGGTTGTATGTTTTTTTAAATGGAGTCTATGCATAAATGTGATAATGGGTTTTTAGGATTCAACTAAATATCATAGGATACCCAAGGTATTATATTCATTCTGATAGAATATGTAGTTCTCACAGTTTTGTAGGAAATTTACATAGAATGTAATGGGAGAACACAACGTCTAATGACTTTTAGGATCATGTAAGGGGTAGAGTACAGTGTGTGAATCAATACACACCATGTATGGGATTCAATTAGTTAAATGTTAAAATATTAGTTTTCAATAAAATGATGATTTTTTGTAATATTTGATTCAGTATGTCTATTAAAAATGTAAATGGATTACACATTGTATAAATAAAATGAATGGGTAAATTTCGGAACCTCAAAACTAATTTTATTATTCATTATTCCCCTGATCGATCCCCTGTCTACCTAGGGACCCTCTCAGATGATTTTTTGTCACACAATTAGATCCTAATTGTGTCATTCAGTGATTGATAACCATTGTGGTTGGGCTGAAAATCCACATGGGGGTGATCAATTTGAAATCATCATTACCTTTGTTTCTCCCAATGATCTAATATGGTATATTGTTCTAGGGTCGTTCCACTATTGGTTGGGGTGAGGATGGTGTGTTTTCTTCAATGTGTATTTAATCTATCATATTTTTCTATAATACCCCTAGTAACATGTAATTATCAAATTAAATTTTTATACTAAAAATATAATGTTATTGAGTTAGTTATGATAAGGTTTAGAGGAGTTTTGGAATGATTTTGGGGATTTTGTTGAGGTGAAAATGTTTATTAAATTTATTCTGAACCATTAAACATTTCTAGTAAACCAAGCATGATAAGCATATATCACTGGGAAAGATCACAGTTGGTTCAAACTGTGGCCAAAACATGATACCAACCAGCTGATATCATTCAATGTTTAAAAGTGGGGATGATCATGATTGACACACATTTAATCTAACCATGTGATTCATCCATGAAAGGGAGTGGAATAAGTCAATATCCCCTACACATTTGTAAAAAAATTCTCAAAATTATGTGGTTTAACCAAGAATCGTAAATGTGGAATTTCACAAATAGTTTATCTAATCATAATTATACACTTATCTTTTTGTTACACCCAAAAATAAACATAACTAGATTTCCACTTCCACAAAAGACCAGATAAATTGTTTCTTTTAGTCTAGGAGTTATTCAATGGTGAATTTATGTTCTTTAGATGTTGGGTTCCCTTCTAAATGTTCATTAATTGGGGTGTAACATTACATTAAACTTATTCCCTCTCTCGAATTCATGGATCTATTATATTTGGGTTATATCCATGATTTTTTATACCAATAATGTATAGATATATTTATTTGGATGATATGTATCAAGATATAACACTATTTTTAAAAGATCTACATCTATACATTACAAGTTTATTCGATTATTCATTTGAATCATAGTTTGTGAGGTTGGTCGATTCACTCTCAAGTCATATTTATTAAAGTTGTAATACTTGATTTGATATTGTTTTAATGTGTTTAAATTAATATTCAAATTGATAATATTTTAATGTTTGTCTGGTGGGTGGTTGAGAAAATATTGATTGAAAGACACTTTGTTACGGTTTTCCAAATTTTTGAATTAGGTTGGTTTCTATAAAGTGGAATTTGTTTGATAATTTTAAAATGATGATTTTTAAATTGATCATTATCTGTGATTAAAGGGTTAAAAATTAATGGTTTTCAAAAAATTAATTGTTTTAGTTAAATGGTTTTGTTAAGGTTTGTCATGGTTTTTGAAATATATTGTTGTCATCTGTTCATGTGCATTTTGAATGAACAATGGAATTATGTCACCCCTATAAAAAGAGTGGAAAAAAATAATGGAATGATTTATCCCCCATAAAATTAGTTCACCATGTTAAATATTCATGAAATGGAGAATCATCATTCACAAATATATATAGGTCAATAGTTGGATGCATGTGTGGATATGTGGATTTGTAAAAATAAATAGATTATGAAAATTTTGAAATATAGTAATGGGTATGAATTGATGGCTTGGTTTCATTCCTTATAAAAATTGTTTGGTTAGTAACTATTTTTATTTTCATATAAACTAACTTAAATTGTTATAAATTGTCTTATATTAATGAGTTATCATATTTTATCTAGTGGAATGAGTATGGATTTTATTTGGGGAAATCCAACTGGGTTTCGTACTCTCACTCAACATGTGTAATTTGGTTCATGAAAATATATTTAATATTTAGTCACATGTAATGGAATGGTATCTCATTTATTCATTATGAATCATGATAAATTAGTCATGGATTCTATATCTAGAGCACTGAGAATATTGGGTTCTGTGTAGATTATTTTTTATCCTTTTTTCATCAATAGTTTTTTGTTATGTTTTGTAATATAATATAGGTCATGGATCCCATATCACCTCTTCCAAGTCCATTACTGTGGTGTCGGTTGCTACAAATGGTTTTAGTAATGGCCACTTTGTATTTCATTTTCTTTTTATCTTGTATAAATATCTGGTTATGGGGTTAAAAGTTCATTCTTGTTTAGTCATTCTGTCGGATTGTTAGTAACATGTTAAAATAATTTGAACATTAAATGATGAATATAAAATGGTATAACTATCTTTTTTATGTTATAGCACATGTTACATGTGAGATGGGAAAACTAATGTTATGAGAATCTTCTATGAGATGTTACAAAATAATCAAGGATCTGTCTGATGAAATTAGCATGACATTCCTTGATAAAATTATAATCCCACAGGAGTGAAAATTTCATTTTGGTAGTGATTTATGATTTGGATGGAAATATTTGATTTCGGAAATGTTTTTATTTTTTTATTCAAATGTTCCATTTTTAAATTGAATGGTTCTTGTATTTTGAAAATGGTTTGATTTTCAAAACAATGGTAGAATTTTTAAATATGAGTTAAATGAGGGGAATTTCTAAAATGTGGAATGACTTTTAGTGATGTGTGTGATGTGGATAATTTAAAACTTCTATTCCTTCAGTTTTTTTATTTTGGTACTAAATTTAATTTTCATTTGGTTATACAAAATGGTATTGATTAGGTGTAGAAGAAACCAATAGGATGAAGCTGCTGAGAATGTGGTTTCACCTAAACCACAGGTGAACCAACAACTGGTTGAGAGTATTTTGTAAGAAATTTAGGTTATAGGAGGAGGAAACCAGGGGGATGAACCATAGAAAGTCGATCATCTGTTCAGTTCTAAAATTATAATGCACCCATCATTCATGATGACTTATAACTGAAATTGGAATGGTCCGGTTGAATAGGATCAATTTAATCATTGAATTCATAGGCACACCAGCAAAGGAAATTATAATTTTGGATATGTACTTGTTAGAGGTTCAATAATGTTAGTGGTGGGATTTATTAGTTCATGCTAAATTAGACCATGTAATTTAGTGGGAGGATTTTTTATATATGATAAATAATAAACTCTATCCTCACATTATAATGATTTCTAGATTCAAATCGTTTTCACCATGATGCATGAGATCTTAAAAATGATATGTTAAACATAATAATATAAATAATTAGTTTGTTTTTCACCTAATATTACTACATGTGAATACTTGAGGGCATTAATTTTTCAATCGATGTTGGAGTAAGAGTTTCTATTAATTATTTTCATGATTTTTATAATGTTTATATGAATATAGTCGATAGAGTGATCATATCAGAGGGGATCATCTTGTGTTATACTTGTGAAAGAAGTATATTGATACCCATGGGAAATGTTGTGTACTCTAGTTATATGAATAATATGATAAGGGACACATATTTACAATGTGGTAATACAACTGAAAATATTTTTGTTCGATGAGTTACTCTTCCAAAAAAAATAAGGATTAATCCTATATATTTTCAATGTCGTTCATTTGATCACATTTTGAGAAAATATCTCGTACCACCTAGAGCATGCCATAGTCACAACTAGATATGGAATAATTTTCCCAATTACTTCAATTCTTCAATGTCATGTTCTAGGGAAATATATCATTTTTCAAATTCATCCTATGCATTCATGGGATAAAGAAAACATTATAATTCATGTCACCAGGATCTCTAAATCCATGGTGATTCTAGGAATTCCATGACATCAAAAAAAGTATATCTCTGTAGGAAAATAAAGACCAATGTTATTCATTTAAGAAATTATATGGAGATAAAAAAGTGATTTTGGATGATCAATATAGTTCATTGATGGTTAATGGAATGATTTTATTGGATTATAAAATTGTTAAATGTTTTTTGATATGGGTGAATCCCCTTAATTTCATTCTTTTCATGATTTTGGTATTCAATTTTTTCATTTTCAAATGAGACCATGAATTTTGAAACAACAAATGCTTCTTGGTCAAATATAATGTCGATCCATTATGTCAAAATCTTGTTACACAACAGTTGAAAGAGATAAATTGTGTTGGAATTTCCATTTAAATGAGATGGATTTCTATGACATAATCCAAGGTATGAAATTAAAAAAATCAATTCTTGCATCAACTGTAATACATGAAGTGTTATATTTATAGTTGATGATGGTGTTGAGCATCTAGGTATAGGAGAATAAGAATGTAATTGCCGGTGTAGTTTTATTTTTTCAGTAGGTGTTGGAACTATATTAAACCAACTGGTAGTATTTACCATTTCAGTAGTGGATTAGATCATGAATTATATTTCCAATAAGTTTTTAATATATTTTATAACGTTTTTCTATATAATTTCTTGGGGTTTCTACCCATAGGCAAAGTGGTATTTCTTATTAACCTATTACAAGGGTCTTGTTTAATCTCACATATATCTGATTAGGTGGAAGTGATATAATTTACTGATTTTAATGTCATGTTGAAAGAGATGGAATGGAATGGTTTCATTTAGTTGATCATGTCCCCATATACAACATTGGTGTTGTTTGTGAAAAAGCCATATTTATCACTACATCCTTATGATTGTTACCTTTAAATTAATATAGTAATGATATGGAATATTATAATATTACAAACATAAATTATATGACCAATCAATTTAGTGGATCCCAGTGGTTGTTTAAAATTCATTGGTAATATGGATGTCACCAATTCTGGGTTCAGAAGGATAATATTCTAAAAACACATTTCTTGAGTAGATATGCTTATTACGAGTACGTGGTTAGGAGTTTGGAACATAGGAATTCAACAACCATATTTATAGACTTTATGACTCTGATATTTCAATGGTATCATAATTTTTAGTGTTTTTTGTGGATGAAATATTTTTATATTCATGTAGAAGGGATGATCAGGAAATATACGTGGAGACAGTGTGTGTTATTTTGTAGTATCATTTTATATAAAGATAATTTTAAATGTGTAATTTTTAGATACATGTACTACATTTTCATGAACATGTTATCTATGAATATGTGTTTCTATGGATCGAGAAAATATAGAGGTTGTAACCTCTTGTAAACTAAAAAAAATTATTTATGATATACTATTGCCATTTTTGGGATAGTTTTTTTAATTATATTATTAATATTTATTCATGAATATAATTACTAATGATATTATTTAAAATGTTGAATGTTTTATTCAAATTGGATGAGAATTTTTTGTTTAATTTTTTACAGAATAAATTTTTTTTATATAAGTATTAAATTTAATATATATAGAATCTGGCCACCAGAATGTGTTGTATTGTGATTCCCTATGATTTTTTTTGGGATGTGTTCTCGTGTCGGGAGATCATGGTGTTTCTTATGGATCATGGATGTTTTGTTTTGTTGAGAAGACCTACCAAACGGATGATTTTGAGTTGGATTCTATTGTCAATGGTGTGGAGACATGGTATAATTACATCTTAGGAGATAAAATAATGGTACATAGGGATCATTAAATCATGGGAAAAAATTTCTAATAAAGTTATTTGAATCTGATAGAATAATTAAGGATATATTATCTCCAAATATCTGAATTTAACATAATTAACTCATCAGTAATATTAAATATGGTAGTGGATTCAAAAATGAGGAATCCATATTGAAGGTTGGGAATATAGTTGTCATATTAGTGTCAGTTTAAGTTTACCATAACCAACATGTACTTGGATTGTGATGATCGAAGTAGTAATGTTTTTTCTTTATTGTTTCTATTTTTGTAGATATTGATGAGAATGTTAAAGTGGTACATGAATAATATTATTAATTTTTTGTGATGATTTCAAATAACAAATGGGTGGAGATCATTTAGGGATAGAGTCTATAAGGGAGTTTTACTTTTTGATTTCGAAATGAGTTGGTCAAACATGTGGCTTGTTAGGAAAAATATAATCATGATCATCACCCATATAGATAGGATGTTAATAGTTGAATTTTATATATGTTTTAGGAAATTAAGGAAATAATTTCGTGCAGTTACATGATAAAGAAAGTGGTTTAGTTTTTTTATATGCCTACACTATAAATTGGTTAAGGAAGAGAACTATGGGAATTTGTGTATATTGGATTCATTACCTATTCTAAATTAGAAATAGGAGAATAATTTTCTGGATTTCATCCTAAGGATATGAATACCATATTTATGAAACATGATTCAACATGGGTGATAATAGAGCAACTCAAAAAATAAAATCTTTTTATATGTATTCTCGATATTCATTTTTTGAGGGGATTGTCTAAAATAAATATTTTAGTAGTGGTAAAGATAAATGGATTACCATCTTCGATAGTATTATAATATGATATGGGGCTTACTTTTTATTATTTGATATCCTTATATAAATCCATTGATACATAGTTGACTATTTTTCTGGAATATCATCATCAGATGGATAGAAAATCTAAAGGCCGATACAAACATTATAATATGTGCTTAGAGATTGTGCAATAGATTTTGGTGGGTCGTGGGATGATCACATACGGTTAGTGGTGTTATCATATAGAAACGTTATCAAGTCATGATATATATGTATCCTATTGAAGAATTCTATGGTTTCCCCTATTAATATACAATTTTTATGGTAGATAATGTAGAGACATCACTATTTGGAACAAGTCTTCTAAACAACAAAAAAGAGAGGATTCATGTGATCAAAAAGATTATTGATATGGTTAAATGTCTTCTTAATTATACACTGATCATTATCAATATCAATTTTCATTATTTCTGGTGAGTTGTTGTTTTTTTTAAAATATACCATGCATTGTTGACGTTTTTGAAGAATCATGGGATGATATCCTATTGATTTATTGCCCTTTGTGAAATATTTTTATAGGTTAGTGAGGCAGAATACTTATTTAAATTTCTACCATGGTTCATTTCATTGAATAATGGGTTTATGTAACTCAATTGGTGATGTGAAATCTATATCTGAAACATGTGATTTGATGGGATATTTTTGTCCTAGAGATGAATTCTTCTTTGATTCTTATTGCCTTACAGATTGTGGATAAGAAGGAGAAGGTATTTCATTAATAAATAATTCTTCTACTGTGGATTTTTTGGAAACATGGTCGAATACATGAAAATATATTTCAATGAAAAAAATAAATTGTATAGTAGTGATCCAATATCTTTTATGACAATTGTGGTTTCAAAAATATTGGGAACGAAAATACCAATGGTTGGAAAATTTAGAACCCCATGTCTTATGTAAATTAACCATTATAAATGTATTTGAAGTATATAATGTAATTTGGTATTTGTTTGGTTGGTATGAAAATTTTCTGTCTTGTTTTGAGTATTTTATAGAGGTTCATTGTTTTATAATGATTAATAGAACTATTCCACACCAGTAAGAAATCATATCTATGGAACCATAAGTCAGTATGTAGGCTCACAGATTGTTCTCTTTTTGGAAAAAATATGTGACCACCCTTGTGAGATCATGAAAAGTGTAAGATAGTATATGATAATGAGTAGTTAAATGTATGAATAACAATGAATGGGTGGGGTATAGGGAAACATCAACTGCGTAGTCCAAACACATTTTTTCAAATTGTGTCGTCTAACCTTGTGGAATATAGGTGGCCCTCCATTAACTGTATATTTAATTAAATTATACATGTAACATCTTTTTCTTCACTAAAGAGTCTATAAATTGAAATCCAATTCCTACTAAGTCCAGATACACCTTTACCTCTAATATTTGAGTGATCTGTTTTTGAATTTAATTGCATTTTAGGATGTATTCCATGGCATGTGCTAGTTCGTTGAGGGTTTTGATGTTTTAAACCTCTAAAATAAAATTAATTCTTAAAAATATTTTCCTAGGTATTTATCCACGATATTTGATTCCAATAATGTTGAGATATTATAAACTAGATTATATCGAACAACGTTTATGGTTGATTTTTGACTATCTAAGCCATGTTTTTTGAGTTTTTATTTTTATCTTCATTTTCAACTACATTTATGAGGTTGGTGGAATCACTATCAATACTTCTTGATATGAACATGAAAGCATGATTTTAAATTATTTCATTTTCTATAAATGAATTTAGAAATTGATTTTTAAATCTTGATAGAAATCCACTTCGGTGATGGTTTGTGATGTTTTGTAATTTGGTTGTTTTTTTGGAAAATGATATTGGTTTCAAAATATTAAAATAATGATTTAAAATTGTAATTTTACTTTTATGCATGGATAAATGTTTATATAATATTTATAAATAAAATAAATTTTTACCTAAAATGTTTTTTGGAATGGTTTTACATGGTTTTTTTGAATATACTGTTTCAATGAGTTTATATTAATTAGGGACATACATGGTTATAATGTTACCCCATCTAAATGAAGGGAAACATAATGGAGTTATGTTTATCTTGAAAAAATGGTTCACCATATGATGGTGTTGTGAAACAAATATTCACCACTCATGTGTATAGAGTTTCCCATGGTTTCATGCATGTGTGGATATGTGGAATTGTAGAATGTAATGTGTTATTCCAAACAGGAAATTTATAATTGGACATGAAGTGAATTTTTTTTCCAAGGAAATTTGATTGTTTAGAATTTTTTATTTATATAAAATTATTTAACTGTTTTTGAATATTATTATATGAATTTTATTAAATTTTTTATCATAGTTTTGTGAGTAATGTTGTCATTTTGTGAAATCATGTTGATATTTATTTTCACCCTCTACTTGGGAATATTGTTGTGTTTACATATATAGGAAATAAAGTAATTGTTTAAGGAATGTGCTTAAATTTAATTTTTAATTCATCATGATACGTTGTTCATGTCATCTGATGATTGATCCTGGATCATTTTGAGTGTTGTATAGATTAAATATATGGAGTATTATTATCATGGATTGTTTTCAATCCATATTTTTACAATGGTATTATAATTTGTTTATATATTTTCAAATGGTATGTATTGGTTTTATTTTTTGGAATTTAGTTTTATTATGTTTTTGGCATGAATCCTATATGGCTTGTGTGTTTCAGTTATTTATTTTTTATATTTAATGGTAAAATCATCCACTAAATGTTTTTGAAACCCTTGAAATTAACTTCAAACAATTGTTGTCTAGGGGATGCCAGCTAAGACCTAATAGATATTCCACCACATCCCAAGAGAATGGTGACTGTTTTAGGTTACATGACTAAAACTTTTTTGATGAATTGGATCAATTTTAATATGTATATATTGATTATAGTTCTTCCATTTTTGTTCTTTTTATTTTCATGATAGTGTATATGGTTGTGGGAATATGTGAAAACATGTTTTAGGTAGGTTGTTCTATGTATATCCTATTTTGATCAACTGCATTTCTCATGGATTTGGATAAAATAATTTCTTAACAGAAAATTAAGGATATTCGTAATTTGTTTTGTTTGTGTGGAACTATGTTTTCAAAAAATTAGAGATTCCATTTGTTTTGAAAAATTAAAATTTGCATTCATAGAAATGTGAAAAGGAATTAAATGTACGAAATTATAAATTTGTATAATGAATTGTGTTAGAAATTTAGAGCACATGTGAATCCATTAGTACTTATATGTAATGTATAATAATAGATCTCTTCCACTATCAGGTGATTTTATCCGGGGTATTTCCACTACTACCAATGATTGTTGTAAGGACATGTTAGAAACAATTTTGGTGTTCACTTGATGGTTTCTTCTTATATTATATATACACGATTCACATGTCAATGGGAATGATGAATACATAGATATCTATGTCCTGTAACCGTGTTTTGGCTATCCTGACCTAGTGTTATCCCTAGAATGAAGTTTCATATGGTTCTGATTATGAATTATACTTCCATATATTACATATAATATTCGATTAATGATTTAGTTTTTCATGATATATATTCATTGATATATGGTTATTAAAAAAAATTAACTATTTACCATTTTTCTTAAAATATTGTAAAAATAGAAAAAAAATTGTTTTCCTAAATTTAGATTAAAAACTGGTTAAACTTTTCACATTCCTTATTTTATTTAACATTTACCAATATTGAATTATAATTAGGATATATGATATAGAACACCTATTTCAGACCCTACTTATCCTGTTAGCCCACAACTTACAAATCCCTTTAGCAGGGTGTAGACTTAGGTATGTATTTCAATGTAGGGAGTGGAAATCCACCATAGTGAGGAAGAAATTTTTTCTATTAGCTAGTATTTAGGAAGCTTATTGACAATTATGGGGGGATTCCTAAATTATCACATGATGATATTTTAGTATCTATAAAAAAGATTATCCATTTTTAGTTGGATGTGTCACTAGAATACATGGTCAATTCTTTCTATTTCTTATTTCATTATTCCTATTTTCCTTAATCTATTATAGGATATATTCATATAATTCATTATATCTCTCTGTTAAATATATATATTACATATTTTTCTTATTATAGTTTGTATAAATATATCCCTCTATGTTTTCATGAATCTATGTTCATGTCTCACACTCTTGGGAATCAGGAACGCCCTTTGGGTATGTGGAGGATTGTGTTGGTGAATTTTTTGAGTGATTTTTTTGGGGAAGGTTCATTACAAATTGGTAACAACTATGGTATTATTTTGAGATTCATTCTCTTGGGATAATTGAAAGAATAGATATATTATTTTCAAGACATTGAAGGTATTTTTTAATAAGTATCTTTCAATATCTTTCTATCATGTGAATCATGTTTCTATTGGATTTTGGGATGTGGGTGTACTATTATGAGTTATTGATGTTAATATTAGTTTTTTATTATTGTATTTCTATTATTTATTGATATTTATAAACATTTTATTGATTTAAATTATTTAATTTTTTTAGTATGGATGCAAGACATTTTTGGGATTTCCTCTAGATAGTTTAACAAATGATTCTTAAGGGAACCCTATGATGGATCAGAAAATTAATGGGGGCATTTTGTTTCCATTAAACATCATGGATCAGAATATACAATGAGATACGGATTCATTTTTTTAGGAGAATACACCGCCAATTAAATATTTATATTTTAAATATAATCATTTTAAGGGAATTTTGAGTACCACATAGAAAAATATAAAATACATAAATAGACCATATCTCAATCATCAAACCTCCCCGATCAAAATATCAGAAGCATATTCCTATAAGATATCACATATCCGTTAAATTTAGAATTAATCCTATTAGAATCAATATCCCTTTATAATTTCTAGTCCATTATTCTAACCATTGATTCTGGAAAATCACTGATATGATCTTAAAAGTGATGCACCATTTTGTACCAAATTTAAATAAACTCATCCACATAAAATTTTATTTAATTTAAGAATATGATAAAAACACATTCATACTCTTTGAACAAACTACTCTTATCATTACTGGATCCCACGTGAGATAATATTTCAACTATAATTTCTATATCCTATAGGGGCCTTAATTAGAATGGAATGATCCACCATTACATCCCCATAGTGTAATATTATCTCCCATGTATTTCTAATTTTTCTATCCCACCTTCCTATTCTTTAGGTTTTATCTTTTTTGGAGACCATGTTCCCCATGGTTTGGGAAAATGTGATTAATCATTTTCAATTTGGGATTCATCCTTTTGTTAAAAATACTTCATCAAGAATCTCAACTACCATTATACCCTTTCATTCCTTTTGGGTAGTGAATTCCCCTATAAGTTCTTCCAACATAAATTTCCCTAGTGAATAATATTATACTCTCATAATATTTATCCACCACATTAGTTAATTGTTCTTCATTTTCTCTTCCCCATTTGCATGTGTTCAACCACTTTTATCTAATTTTTTTGTGATAACTGTTTATATTTTAATAATTGTTTCAAATATTAATTGTTTCCATGTCCCCAATAGAATGTGTCCAATTTTATACATTTAATTCTACCCTCTTCTTGGATAATTCCTCGATTCATATTTTTCTGCTTGATATTGATTATATGGTGACCAACATTGAATATCTACTAGACTGTTAACTCAATAGGATCATTGAAATATCTTACTGAACCTTTATAAGAAACAAATTTCATCTTCCGGATGATTGGGATCGAGGGACAACCTCCATGCACCCCCTCTACTCCCCTATACAAACTCAATCCTATCATCGATAGTTTTTAAACAAATCAAGACTCATTTAGTAATAAATTGTCACAATCTCTGACATTGGGTTCACTGTTACTTCCCCTTTTAGTATTACATTAGAATTCTCTATCTCACATGTTCCCCATAAATCCACCTTATGGGAGTTACGATTTGAAACACCATCACCATCGTATCATGAACATTTCTGCACTAATTCCCATGATGATTTAATGATGCCACAAGACACATCCCACCACCATATTTGAAATTATATTTCAATGATTAATAAAATATAATGATACATAAAAAATTAATCTATCAATATTTTCTATACACACTCTATTGCTGGAATAGAAACATTAACTTCCACACAAATGGAGGAAAAAATAAGATTAATCAATGAATCTATTAAATTATCCAATAAAAAGTATCGACCTACCAAACATCCAATTATAATCATATTAGAAGGGTGTTGAAATTGTATAGATGGATTAGGGAAACATGCCAATATCCATAAAACCATAGCATGTCACTTCATATGGAAAACTAAAATACACCGGAGTAGATAACAGAAGAACCCAATCAAATTTATAAAATAGTAGGAATATAAAATAATCAAAAAAGACATTGAGAAAATACTAATCATGATATTATTTTTCTCTAGAATCCCTACAACCACAAATTCTTATTAATCCCATAATCCCCAAAAAATCAATCAAAATTATCGACAAAAGGATGATGATATTGGATATGGGTACCAAGGTTAGGTAGTGAATATATGTAGTTTTTTTGGAATTTTGTCTATTATATTATATGTTGAGGTGATCCTACAAATGTATATATTTTATTTGGGCTAACCAATATCTCTTTAAATTTATTAAGAAAATATGTATTATAGAATAATGGAAATGATAATGGATAATCCATTGAAAAATATTGTTGTTGTGAACACCACCCCCCCCCCCTCAAATATGGATGGGAAATCCCATCGATCGATTTCTTGGGAATATCTCATTTCACTGTCAAGAAGAGATACAAGTGTGATTTTTGATGTGTATCCAAGAGAGCCATTGTAAAGTCATATATTGTAATGAACCAAACATTTATTAATCAAAATTCTACTTTATTTAATTAAATTTCAATTATGTAAAATGGTTATATAAATCATACGCACTTCCTTGGTAATATGTTTTCTGATTTCAAAATACCATTATGAATTTTTACGAATGCTAATATAGATCCCAAATAGTAATCACATGATTAGTATAAATAAATGACTTTAAAAAATCCAATATACTCGGACAAAGGAATTGATGACCTCATCCAATAGAATATATCTAAATGAAGACCATTTGCCAGAGCTTGGGAAAGTGGTACTGTATTTGGGATTCACTCTTGACCACACCCAATTTTATCTTCAAAAAATTATGTTTGAACATAACTGACTATAGGAGATGTAGAATTTAATAGGGATTTCCACCGAAGAGATGGTATTTAAGCCTGCCCAATAGTATTTCATCATCACCCACCTTACCCTTAGGTTATATGCGTGAGTTATAAGGGGTTATGTAACAAGACTCTATCACTATGATTATGTGCATTATTTTTGTATAGAATAAAAAATATAAATTCATTTTATTATTATTACTTTTTAAATATAATTTAATGCACTAATAATTATATAGTTAATATTTAAATTCAATTAAGAAATATATTTTGATGAATTAATTGAAATTTTAATTAAATAGTATTTTTCAAAAATATTATTATTAAATTTATTATTATTAAATATAAATGATCTTATAATTTTTATTAATACAATTGAAATTTTTTTAAAGTTTGAAAGATGTTTTTTTCAAAACCCATGAATTTTCAATAAATTATGGTTTTTATTTTAAAATTAAAAATTCACATACGTATAAAGTTATTTATATAATATGAATACTATTTTTGGAATCAATAAGTCTATATTATCAAATGGTAAATGTTTCATTATTTTATGAGGAAATAAAATTTTTGTGTAAAAATTAAATATCTTTTAAATATAATATGTATTTTTTGGCATCATAATTACCTAGTACTGATGTAATAAAATACAATATATTTTATTTTCATACAATATAAGGCCCCATCCTTAAACCTTACTTAATCTTGAGTTATTACAAGATTACACATTGAGGATCTTTTCGGGTTTAGAGTTTTAGTGAAATAGATCATAAAACATGCATTACATTCCACATATAAACAAAGTGGTTACATAAAGATAGTATTCATCATTCCCATCAATGGAAACACATTTAAAATAATTAATGGATTATTTCATGACACTTCCTTGACACTATCATCATATCATGTACCTTTCCCTTGACCTGTGAAAAACATTTCGAAAAAACTTGGGATGAGCATAAAAAAGCTCAGTATGGGTTATAAAAACATGGAAAGGAAACATGAGTTCATACATACATAAGAATGAAATCATACATTTCCCATAAAACATGGGCACTTTAACATACCTCATAAAATCATGAATAAATCATAGAAATCATAACACATAAAGGTAACTTGAGGAATCCATAACATTCTTATGTAGGGAGTAACCCTCTTGGTTATGTTTGGAATACCCATCACAGTATATTCCCTAAATCTCTTGGGAGAAACCTTAACGTTTCACTCCTTCGCGTTACCCAATGCATTGGAGAGGTATATCGGGCTCACCCGCCCTTAGTTTATCACGGAACCACCCATCTTCATAATAATGCCCAAGAACCATAACATAATCGTATCACATAAAACATGCATAAAGGAAACATAAAATTTCCACATTTCAATCACAAGATATCAATACAACACAAAAAAAATTGAAAACCATTTTCAATACCAAAATAAAAGAAAAGAAAAACATGGTATTTATTTTTCTTTTATAAAGAAGGTATGGCTTGTAGAGGAAGCCGAAACTCAAATAACGGTCACGACGGTGGAGAAGTTGTTGTCGCCGCATACGTACGACAAAAACATTCCCTTTTGTCGTTTATTTAACGCTTCATATAAAAAATATTCCTTTTGAATAAATGTAAAAGTCAAAGGGGTTTATACACCGTATAAAAAAATTTGTGTATAAAATAAAATATGCCTCAATGAATGGAGATTGAGACGAAGTCCCATACCTCGTATCCGACATGACCCGACCGTTCTTTAATCTCCTAAATAATAAACTTGAGTTAATATCTACTTGCTTATGAACCTTTTTTAAGTTCATTATTCTTTTTTTACCATGTTATGAACATCATGTAATCATTTAAGTTAATAGTGTTCATTTTGTCGGTATTTGGTTCTTAAGTCAAAAATAGACTTCTTATTCTTACATGTTGTTAATTTGGTCAAAGGTTCATTATATCCAGAGTGATATTAATGATTTGGATAACATATATATTCAGAATATACATGTATTTATACTATTACATCACATTTAGAGGTAAGAAATGAAATGCACCGTTCATGGAGACGGTAGGCCGTACGTACGCATGAACGCTACTACAATTACAATTTCGTATTTCTGGAATGGAATCATAATTATATAAGAGTATATTATAATTCCAGTATAATAACATATATACTATCATTAACTTTATCCTTTACACATCCCACATATTGTATTAACGAATCAAATCACTTTCAGGGGGTGGTAGTCCGCACTTCCAAAAATGAAGATATCGTGTTTACCCATAATGGAAACCATAAAGGTATGCCCAAAATGAAAAAAAACAGAAGCTTAAGGAAATCATAAAAATATTATATATCATATATAAAAATAGTGACATCATAATGGCCACCTTTTAAGGTGTTAAATGAGTATTGAACAATCATCGTTTCGGGAGGCAGAATTTCTCCATCCACGGAAACCGTATGTTCTTTAACCATTTGATGTAGTTGTGTGAGAGTGTAGCTCAAATAAATATTATAACATCATCCTAGTATATTTAAGATATTTGTTTTGTTACAAAAGAATTAAATAAAAAGATTTTAGGGTGTTGGAGAAACAAAATAAATCAAATGAACATGAGAGAATGAATTACCTTTAAAAGTGTAACTCCTTTTGATTTGAGCCTAAAGGCTTCCTTTGAAAATATTCTACCCAAATGGACTCCTCTAGGATGAGGAGAGGGATGTGGAGAGAGTAAATGGGCAGGTTTTGGCCGAGCCAAAGGCTTGAGGAGTGTTTGAAATGAGGTAGAGGTGGGGGCCTTTTATAAGAGGAGAGGAGGGGCACTTTTGGAACGGAAAGAAATAATACATTATTTGAAAATGTGTTTCGATTTTAAAAGGTCCCACATTGATATATGTAGTGGATAAGGTTATAAGGGTTAGAAATACACTCATCCAATTGGTTTTGGACATGTGTAGTTCATAGATTTTACATTATCTTTCCATTTTATTTAAATCGTTAAATAATGAGGTCATCGCTGCATCATCATGATGTCATAAATAATTTAATTTATTTAATGTCTAAAAATTATAAAAAAATACTATGATGTAGGATATATTTTTAGCTTTCCAATGACAATTTATAATCTAATATCTGATCTTTATAACACCATGTAAAAATTCTTTTTGTAAGACATATTATGTTTGTGTCATTTTTACTTTAACATTTAATAAAAAGTTATTTATGTCATTTCCGAACCAAAGTGTCTCCATGGGGTCCCCAAGTTTCCCATGGCTTGTCTTGGTCGGCCATGACACAACCAATAAGTTTGGGACATGTTTCTAGGTCATTTCATATTATTAAATCATTATTTATACCTTAAACTACCCTAATTACCACTAATCGCGATTAAGAACTTAATAAGTTACTATTCACCAATAAATTATTATAATCTCATTGAACCACATTTTACTTCTTAATGAAAACCATGTATGTCTGATTTTTGAAATTAAAAACACAATTATGGGAAAATTCCATTTAAACAGAAAAATCAGTTTTTATAAGTACTACTTAGTGGTTTCACTATTCATCAAAAATTGAAGTTTTTCAGAAAATTACCAAGAATTCACCCTAAGCTATATTTGATATTAAAAATTCAAAAATGAAGTCTATATTAAAAAATTCAAAACATATAAGTCACATTAATTAATTTAATAATTAATTCCCGCTGTCAGAGCAAATAGCGTGTTTTTATGAAACAATAAGTATCAAAAGATTGACACTAGTTTGAGTCCAATTTCAAAGTGAAATTGATTCCAATGACCACCATTGGATTAAATGGTAAATATATATTCATATTACACATTAATACCAATTAAAAAAATAATCTAATCATATAAATAAATTAGATTAAAAAGCAGTTTTGATGTAAAATGCAGTATTTTTCACTATTCATTAAAAAATGAACATTGTCAGAAAAATATCAAAAATTCACACAAAGTAAATTTTGATGTCCCAATCATAAAGAATAAGTTTATTTTGAAAAACATAGTTTATAAAATTGTCAAAAGATATATTTAAAAAGGTTTTTCCATCATAAGGCAGTAAAACAATCTTTTAAGAATATTAGTGTATTCCATGCTTAAGATTGGATTTATTTTCATTTTAAGCCTCTAAAACACTATCTTAATCATTAATAGACATAGATAAAAATATCTAGTATTCATTACTTACTTGGGATGTTACATCCTTCCCCCCGTTATAAAATTTCATCCCCGCAATTTATTTACTTATCAAATAAATGGGGGTACTTATCCCTCATTGCATTTTTAGATTCCCATGTTTCCTCTTCAATAATGTGGTTTTTCCACAAAACCTTTACCTGGTGAATCAATTTATTCGGTAACACATGCTCCCTGTGGTCAATAATCTGGACCGGTTGTTCCTCATAAGATAGGTTCTCTTCCAGCTGAACTACCTCTGGGCTCAAAACATGAGATGGATCTGGCATATACTTTCTCAACATCGAAACGTGAAAGACATTGTGTACCTGAGATAAACTCGGAGGTAAAGCCACTCGGTATGCAACTAATCCAACTCTCTCCAAAATTTCGTATGGTCCAACGAACCTTGGACACATCTTTCCTTTTTTACCAAATCTCATCACACTTGTCCAAGGAGAAACCTTGAGAAAAACATGATCACCTACCTCGAAAGATAGATCCTTCCTCCGGTTATCCGCATAACTCTTCTGCCTGCTCTGAGCTGTTATCATGTGTTTTTGAATCAACTGAACTTTTTCTGCCATCTCTTCTACCAATTCTAGTCACATCAACTTCATTTCAGCCACTTCATCCCAAAAAGCTGGAGTTCGACACTTCTTCCCATATAATTCCTGAAATGGTGCCATATGTATACTGGAATGAAAACTATTATTTTATGAAAATTCAACCAAAGAAAGATGTTGGTCCCAACTTCCCTGATAATCCATAGAACAAGCTCGTAGCATATCCTCCAATGTCTGGATTGTTCGTTCTGACTGCCCATCTGATTGAGAATGAAAAGTTGTACAAAAATTTAATTCAGTACCCAACGAATTCTGAAGGCCTTTCCAAAAGTTAGAAATAAACCTGGGATCACGATCCGATACAATGGAGAGAGTAACTCCATGTAACCTAACTATCTCTTTAAGATACAAATGGGAAAGTTGATCAAGAGAGAAAGTATCTCGTATAGCAAGGAAATGAGAAGATTTGGTCAAGCGATCAACAATAACCCAGATTGCAGAATTATCTCGAGATGTCTTTGGTAATCCAACAACAAAGTCCATGGTTATATTCTCCCATTTCCACTCTGGCACTGGTAAAGGCTGATGCATCCCTTTCGGTAACTGCCGATCTGCTTTAACCTGTTGACATGTCAAACACTTCACAGTGAAATCAGCAATGTCTCTTTTCATTCCATCACACCAGTAATACTCCCGCAGATCTCTATACATCTTAGTACTGCCCAGATGAACTGAAAACGGAGAACTATGAGCTTCACATAACAACTCTCTCTTCAACTGTGAATCACAAGGCACACACAATCTCTTCCCAAATCGCAAAACACAATCATTATCAATGTTGAATTCAGGCAACTTACCTTTCTGAACCAGCTCTACCTTTTTCTACAACTCACTGTCTTGCTTCTTTCCTTTCTTGATTCTATCTGATAGAGAAGATCTCACTGATACCTGAAACAAAACAGAAGGACTTCTTGCACCAACAAATTCTATGACAAAGTTCAACAAATCCTTAACCAAAGGATCACGTTCCAAACGCAACATTGCTAATGAAGCATTACTTTTTCGACTCAAAGAATCATCCACTTTATTTTATTTTCATGGATGGTAATGAATTGTACAATCATAATCCTTGATTAATTCTATCCATCTCAGGTGTCTCATGTTTAACTCTTTCTGATTGAATATATACTTTAAACTTTTGTGATCAGTATATATTTCACACTTTACTCCATACAAATGATACCTAAAAATTTTTAAAGCAAAAACAACAGTAGATAATTCCAAATCATGTGTAGGGTAATTTACCGTATGAGTTTTCAACTATCGTGAAGCATAAGAAATTACCTGATCATTCTGCATTAGGACGCAACCAAGTCCTTTCAATGAAGCATCGATGTATATAACAAACTCACCATTCCTGGACGGTAGTGCCAAAACTGGAGCATTCACCAATCTTCTTTTCAATTCCTGGAAACAATCATCACATTCTTTTGTCCAGATAAACTTAACACCCTTCCGGGTTAGCTTAGTCATTGGACTAGATAACCGTGAAAAATTTCTAACAAACCTTCGGTAATAGCCCGCCAAACCAAGGAAGCTACGAATCTCGGTTACATTTGTAGGTCTTGGCCATTATTCCACAACTATTGTTTTTGCAGGATCAACAGTTATTCTATCTTTAGAAACAATGTGACCAAGGAATGAAATTTGTTTCAACCAAAACTCACACTTTCTGAATTTCCCATACAGTTTCTTTTCTTTTAAGGTTTGCAAGATAACCCTTAAATGTCTTTCATGCTCCTATTTACTTTTAGAATACACCGAAATATCATCAATGAAAACCACCACAAACTTATCCAAGAACTCATGGAAAATTCTATTCATTAAGTCCATGAATACAGAAGGTGCATTGGTTAGCCCAAAAGGCATTACTACAAATTCATAATGGCCATATCTCGTACAGAACGTGGTCTTAGGAATATCTGCCTCCTTTACCTTCAGCTGATGGTACCCCGATCTCAGGTCAATCTTTGACAAAAACTGAGCTCCCTGGACCTGATCAAACAAATCATCGATATGAGGCAAAGGATATTTGTTCTTAATATTGATATTATTCAAGGCTCTATAATCAATGAAAAGTCTCATAGAACCATCATTCTTTTTAACAAATAAAACAGGATCACCCCATGGTGATGTGCTAGGTCTAATGAAACCTTTCTCTAATAAATCTTGCAATTGCTCCTTCAACTCTAAAAGTTCAATTTGTTACATTCGATAAGGGGGTTTTGAAATTGGCTTAGCATCAGGAACTAAGTCAACAGTAAACTCAACTTCTCGATCTGGTATTATTCCAGGAAACTCATTAGGAAAAACATCAGGATACTCATTTACCACTGGCACATCATTAATCTGAACAGTTCCTTTATTTTCAACGACGTGTGCAAGGTAACATTCATTTCCATATTTTACAAGTTTCTCGGCCTCTTGATATGTTATCAAAAGTAAGGGTTCATTCCTGTAAACAAACTGAAAGTCTTTCTGAAAAGAAACTTATTTAGCTCTACAGTCAATCTTAGCATGGTAAATAGAGAGCCAATCCATACCCAGGATAACATCAAACTCTACTATAGGTAGAACAATAATGTTTTCAAGTAGGTTCTTTCCACAGATAAGGATAGCAAGATTCTTATAAATTCTTTTTGCCTCAACATTTCCCCCAGGTGTTTTTACCAAAAGATCAGGAGTCATTTCTTGAGATGGTATTCCCATTTTACTAGAAAAGGTTTCAGAGATGAAAGAATGTGTAAACCCCGAATCAAACAACACACTGGCATAATCTGAAAAAACAAACAAAGTACCTGATACAACTTCATTTGATGGCCCGACATCTATTGAAGTAGTTGCAAAGGATTTCCCCACCCCTTTATGCTTGTAGTCTAACTACTTCCCATCACTCAAGCTCTTTGTTGGACACTCGTTTGCATAGTGACCCATCTCATTGCACTTATAACATTTCACTAACTGTAAATCAAATTTGGTCTTACCTTCACCTTGATCCTTTTCAGTGCAATCACGAGCCTTATGTCCCATATTACCACATCGGTAGCACTTTCCAGAATTCAGAAGACATTCCCCAGCATGCCTTTTGCCACATTTATCACAAACTGGAAACTTAGTTCTCTTACCATCAGACTTTTTTGAAGAATTCTTACCTTTCTCCTGCCACCACGGTCTCTTCTTCTACTGGTTGTTATAGAACACTTGGTCATCGGAAAACTCCATTTCCACCTTATCAGCACACCGAACAAGCTTTTCATAACTTTTAAACTCACGAGAAGCAAATGACCTTCGATATTTTGTCTTTAATCCTGAGTAAAATTTATTGATTTTACTATCAAGGTCTCAGATAAAATTTGGAGCATACCTTTCCAATCGAGTGAACCTTTCTTCATAGGCAGCCACTGAGTCGTCCTCTTGCCTCAATTCCAAGAATTGATTTTCCATCCTAAGTCAAACAGCCTTAGGAAAATACTTCTCAAGAAACATACCTTTGAATTCATCCCAGTCAAGAGCATCAATCTCATCGGCGTCCCTGATATTTTTAACCATAGACCACCACTGATCTACTTCACCCTCCAAAAGGTAAATGGCAAGACTAACCTTTTGATTTTCTGAACACCCCATGACATAAAAAATCTTTTCCAGTGATTTAATCCACCCTTTAGCTAGCACATGGTCAGATGATCCTCTGAATGATGGTGGATGTTGCCTCATTAAATGTTCCACCACTGACATGTTCCTATGTGGTTGATCTGGCTGATCTCGTGCATGGATACCACCACCATTTATAGCCTGAGTCAACTGCGCCATTACTGCAACAAACTGTTCAGTTCCAATTCTGACCATCTCAGGATGCTGATTCGGAAGGTTATTTCCTTCTGTATGCCTTCCTAGCACTGCCTCCCTGTTTCCTCTGTGGAAAACCATTCTGAACAAACATGTCTTAGATGAAGAAACATGGTAATCCTCAAATGCTATATCATTTCAAAAAAATATTTTTGGATAATAATTTAATAGAATTCTAAATCCTAAAGTTATCTAAACCGACCTCTGATACCAACTATAAGGCCCCAGCCTTAAACCTTACTTAATCTTGAGTTATTACAAGATTACACATTGAGGATCTTTTTGGGTTTAGAGTTTTAGAGAATTAGATCATAAAACTTGCATTACATTCCACATATAAACAAAGTGGTTATATAAAGATAGTATTCTTCATTCCCATCAATGGAAAAACATTTAAAATAAAACATGGATTATTTCTTGACACTTCCTTGACACTATCGTCATATCATGTACCTTTCCCTTGAACTGTGAAAAACATTTCAAAAAAACTTGGGATGAGCATAAAAAAGCTCAGTATGGGTTATAAAAACATGGAAAGGAAACATGAGTTCATATATACATAAGAATGAAATCATACTTTACCCATAAAACATAGGCACTTTAACATACCTCATAAAATCATGAATAAATCATAGAAATCATAAGAAATAAAGGTAACTTGAGGCATCCATAACATTCTTACTTAGGGAGTAACCCTCTTGGTTACGTTTGGAATACCCATCACAGTATATTCCCTAAATCTCTTCGGAGAAACCTTAAAGTTTCACTCCTTCGCGTTACCGAATGCATTAGAGCGCTATATCGGGCTCACCCGCCCTTAGTTTATCACGGAACCACCCGTCTTCATAATAATGCCCAAGAACCATAACATAATCGTATCACATAAAAAAAAGCATAAATGAAACACAACATTTCCACATTTCAATCACAAGATATCAATACAACACAAAAAAATTGTGAAAACCATTTTCAATACCAAAATAAAAGAAAAGTAAAACATGGTATTTTTTTTAAAAAAAGAAGGTATGGCTTGTAGAGGAAGCCAAAACTCAAATAACGGTCACGACGGCGGAGAAGTCGTTGTCGCCGCATACGTATGACAAAAACATTCCCTTTTGTCGTTTAGTAAACGCTTCGTATAAAAAAGATTCCTTTTGAATAAATGTAAAAGTCAAAGGGGTTTATACACCGTATAAAAGAATGTTGCGTATAAAATAAAATATTCCTCAATGAAAGGAGATTGAGACGAAGTCCCATACCTCGTATCTGACTTGACCCGACCGTTCTTTAATCTCCTGAATAATAAACTTGAGTTAATATCTACATGCTTATGAACCTTTTTCATGTTCATTATTCCTTTTATACCATGTTATGAACATCATGTAATCATTTAAGTTAATAGTGTTCATTTTGTCGGTATTTGGTTGTTAAGTCAAAAATAGACTTCTTACACTTACATGTTGTTAATTTGGTCAAAGGTTCGTTATATCCAGAATGATATTAATGATTTGGATAACATATATATTCAGCATATACATGTATTTATAATATTACATTACATTTAGAGGTAAGAAATGAAATGCACCGTTCATGGAGACGGTAGGCCGTACGTACGCATGAACGCTACTTCCATTTCTATTTCGTATTTCTGGAATGGAATCATAATTATATAAGACTATATTATAATTCCATTATAATAAAATATATAATATCATAAACTTTATCCTTTACACATCCCACATATGGTATTAACGAATCAAATCACTTTCAGGGGGCGGTAGTCCGCACTTCCTAAAATTAAGATATCGTGTTTACCCATAATGGAAACCATAAAGGTATGCCCCAAATGAAAAAAACAGAAGCTTAATGAAAACATAAACATATTATATATCATATATAAAAATAGTGACATCATAATGGCCACCTTTGAAGGTGTTAATTGAGTATTGAACAATCATCATTTCGGGAGGCAGAATTTCACCATCCACGGAAACCATATGTTCTTTAACCATTTGATGTAGTTGTGTGAGAGTGTAGCACAAATAAATCTTATAACAACATCCTAGTATATTGAAGATACTGGTTTTGTTACAAAAAAAGTAAATAAAAAGAGTTTAGGGGGTTGGAGAAGCAAAATAAAACAAATGAACATGAGGGAATGAATTACCTTTAAAAGTATAAATCCTTTTGATTTGAGCCCAAAGGCTTCCATTGAAAGGGTTCTGCCGAAATGGAATCCTCTAGGATGAGTTGAGGGATGTGGAGAGAGTAAATGGGCAGGGGTTGGCCGATCCAAAGGCTTGAGGAGTGTGTGAAATGAGGTAGAGGTGGGGGCCTTTTATAAGATGAGAGGAGGGGCACTTTTGGAAAGTAAAGAAATATTACTTTATTTGAAAATGTGTTTCGGTTTTAAAAGGTCCCACATTGATATAAGTCGTGGATAAGGTTATGAGGGTTCTAAATCCACTCATCCAATTGGTTTTGGACATGTGTAGTTCATAGATTTTACATTATCTTTCCATTTTATTTAAATCATTAAATAACGAGGTCATCGCTGCATCATCATGATGTCATAAATAATTTAATTTATATAATGTCTAAAAATTATAAAAAAAATACTATGATGTATGACATCTTTTTATCTTTCCAATGAAAATTTATAATAAAAAATCTCATCTTTATAACCACATGCAAAAATTCTTTTTGTAAGACATATTATGTTTGTGTCATTTTTACTTTAACATTTAATAAAAAGTTATTTATGTCATTTCCCAACCAAAGTGTCTCCATGGGGTCCCCATGTTGACCCATGGATTGTCTTGGTCTGCCAAGACACAACCAATATTGTTAGGACATGTTTCTTGGTCATTTCATATTATTAAAGCATTATTTATACCTTAAACTACCCTAATTACAACTAATCGCGATTAAGAACTTAATAAGTTACTATTCACCAAAAATTTATTATAATCTCATTGAACCACATTTTACTTCTTAATTACAACCATGTATGTCAGATTTTTGAAATTCAAAACACAATGATGGAAAAATTCCATTTAAACAGAAAAATCAGTTTTTATAAGTACTACTTAGTGGTTTCACTATTCATCAAAAATTGAAGTTTTTCAGAAAATTACCAAAAATTCACCCTAAGCTATATTTGATATTAAAAATTCAAAAATGAAGTCTATTTTACAAGATTAAAAACATATAAGTCACAATAATTAATTTATTAATTAATTCTCATTGTCAGAGCAAATAGCGTGTTTTTATGAAACAATAAGTATCAAAAGATTGACACTAGTTTGAATCCAATTTCAAAGTGAAATTGATTCCAATGACCACCATTGGATTAAATGGTAAAAATATATTCATATTAAACATTATGACCAATTCAAAAGATAATCTAATTATATAAATAAATTATATTAAAAAGCAGTTTTGGTGTAAAATGCAGTATTTTTCACTATTCATTAAAAATGAACATTGTCAGAAAAATATCAAAAATTCACACAAAGTAAATTTTGATGTCCCAATCATAAAGAATAAGTTTATTTTGACAAACATTGTTTATATAATTGTCAAAATATAAATTTAAAAAGGTTTTTCCATCATAAGGCAGTAAAACAATCTTTTAAGAATATTAGTGTATTCCATGCTTAAGATTGGATTTATTTTCATTTTAAGCCTCAAAAACACTATCTTAATCATTAATATACATAGATGAAAATATCTATTATTCATTACTTACTTGGGATGTTACATACAATATATTGTTCAATATTAATATAATGTTATTTTAACATTTTAAAATGAATTTATTGGAGAGTGTGACTCGCCTCCGTATAAGTAATTGTAATATTTTAATATGTTCAACATTGGCCTTATTAAATTATATTCATCCACTCCCCTTTGGAAAAAACATGTTAAAAACAATGTTTTGGTTAGTGGTTTTGAATAATTTAATGTGTGTTGTCCAAAAACTCAATATTAATGAATTCCCTCTGTTTTCATATATAATCCCACTCAATATTGCATTCTTCTTCACTCCAAAAAAAATGGATTTTGATGAACACCACTTACAATCTCTATATAATCCTCCCAATATTCCTTGTAATCCCATTAATCCCCTCTCAATCCTCTCACGAGCCTTTAGGATAACGTATCCATGTAAGGGATTTCTTCCATTATCATTTTTCTCCAAATTTCATTTGGTTGTTATGATTTTTTTTTAAATTAAAAATGATATGGTATGATTTATAACCTACCCCATAAATCCCTCCTTATTTGTAAATGATTATATACATATTTATCAAAAATAAATTCCTACAATGTGCACTTGTTACCATTCCGTAATTCTATAAGGAATTTGTCACATCTCATTTACATTCAAGAAACTATTTTGTATTATGAATATAAATTCCATTAAATACTTTGGTAAATTTATCTATATGCCCCCCTTAATATCAGTTTTATTAACATGTGTTGATACATCCCATTATCCATCACCAAAATTTTTTATTAATTCTTATGTGACGATATTATTCTGCTGTAATTGCACCGTGATATTAAAGCCAAAGTCATTATGTAGTGAATAAGATGACAATTTTTAAATCAAGGGTATTAAACATTATTCTCATATAATTATTTATTATAGGGTTTCATGTATGAATTACACATGCTATTTATTATTTAATTAATAATTTATTGATGAAACTAAGTTATATGATCCATGTGGCCTAGTATTGCATGGAATGAAATGATTAAGAAAGGTGAGCCCTGATAGTGCTCCCATGCATTCGATAATGATTAATACCATGATACATCAAGGTAAAAGGGTGTTTAATAATTATAAATCAAGTGAAATGAGGTCTAAATCAACCTCTGTATTCAATTATCCTTCGATCATTATAATATCCTGTTAATTGATGTCGCTACATTTCCATGTTATGATAATCATAATATTTGATACCTTTAGGTTCAGGTTCCTCTTTTTCTCCATTTATATTCTTATTTTCATACATGTCCTATATTCTTCATGTTATGTATTTTTTACTCCCTTACTGAGCTTCATATATCACCCATTTGATATGCGTGCCCTTCCGATTTCCCTTATAATGCTAAGTACGAACGAATGTTGTGGCCATGTAAAAGAATTGTTCCATGACGATGTCATGTTTTATGTTATATGTCGTTATGTTATGATAAAAATTTCTCAGGAAGATAGAAATCTAAATCCTAAGAGTTTTATTATGTTCTTTTTTATGTAATAAATCATGTTTGTGTGTGTAACAAATAGCAGTGTTGTTATTGATGGTATCCGAGGATATATTTACATATTTTTGGGATTAGGATTAGAAAACCCTAGTGAATTACATTGTGATAAGACAATGTATAATAAAAAAACATAAATTTTTATTGATAATTGAGTATGTATTTTATCATGAAAATGCATACCTATATAGAAATGAGCAGGTAGAGGTTGCTTTTCCACAAATGTGTCTAAGGGTAAAACCCGAAAACCCTGCTTTGAGCTAGACATGAATGCGAAATGGTGCACGAAAATGGTCTTTGATACACAATTGTTTACTACACTCCTAGATTATGTACATTTTAAATTCATAAGCATTGTACGAACCATTATTAAAGGGAATAAAAGATTCCCCTAAGAGTATATTTTGGATGTAGATAATAGATAACATAGATTAAAGAATATAAATTCATATGTTAAGGGAAAAAAAGTAAATTATAATTCATCCATTTTTTGGACAACAGATTACCCTTTATGTGTTACCCATTACTTGTTTTAAATTCTACCCAATGGCCTGTAATAGGATGAATCGGGAAAAAAATTGATGCGAAGATCGTGTGACGATTTTTCTAATGAGATTCCAAATCTGATGGGAGCAAGAGTCAAAAACTTTGTCACAATAAACACAATTTTACCTCATGTTTTGAATATATACATGGTTAAATAAGAACGTTCAACCCCCCCCCCCCCCATGAAAGAACATGTTGCAATTGAGTGCTTCATGATAGAAAGACCACCAACATTTAATGGAACATCCTATCCCTCACTTATAGATCAATGGATTAACTCCATTTAAAATATATTCTTCATCCATCAGTGTTCTGAACTAGAGAAGGTACATCTGGATTCCTATCATATAGAGGGTAAAGATGATCAATGGTGGACATTGATCAAAAATACTAAGCCTGAGGGGGAGATCAAGTAACTGGATTAAAAGGATTTCAGGAAAATGATTTTTTATAAATATTTTCCCCCCAACCTCCGACATTAGAATTAAAGGGAATTTTTTGACCTTTAGAAAAAATATGATGAATTAATCATAGTGAAGGGGGAAAAATTACACGGCTTCCTTGATGTGCATCCACCTTTGTTTTTACCCACAAAATCTAGGTTGACCACTTATTTGGTGGTCTAAATCCTACCCTACGAAAATCCCATGTTATCCATGATATTGAGAGCTATGAAGAAATTGTTCGATGTGCAATCAAGGTAAAACTGGAAATTGGTAAATCATAGGGGTATAATGTGGATACAAAGAGTAAGGTAGACTTTAATTCTGGCAGTCTGATGGATAAATACAAGAGTGTTAAGAAAATCCAACACCCCAATTGCAAAAATTTTGGAATGAAGCTCCCTATAAATTTCCTAAAGGGGGAAAGGAAATTCCATAGGTGTGGAAAATAAGGGAACCTGACCCTTAACTATTGACATGAAAAACATGTGGCTACGAAATATAATATAATCACATTGTTCGACCTTGAATACATTTTTTATTGCTTCAACTGCAAAAAACTAGGTCACTTTTAAAAACAATTCTCTATGATAAGGGTTTTAGAAAGAAACCATCAACCTCCAAGGCATCAATGACATGTTTTTTCCACCAATACTACCGAAGTGAACCCTGAAAATGAAGTGGTGATGGTTACACAAATTTTTCATTCATGAATAGAGAACATAATTTTTTATCCTGGTTCTACACATTATTTTATATCTCAAAATTTTAGTAGAATCATTCCAACACATTATAAATCATTGAATTAAAGATGTCTGTGAGAACAGAATATGGGGTGATAATTGAATCCCATGAATATAACTCCTCCCCAATAATAATTTGTGGATTAAACTTCCTAGAGAATCTCATAATACCCCCTCTAGTGTAATATTATACAATTCTTTACATGGATTTTCGTTCCTTATATAGAGCCAACATAAATTTATATGAGAGGTAAATCACTATTTATATGAAAATAGATCCCCTGATTCTGTAAAACTACATTGAAGATAATGAATCCTCTTTAACACCATCATCTCAATGGTAGTTATTTACCCTATATGAGCATTCTTATCATTCTCAGATGATTTAGTCTATGTATTCAACGAACCATGAATACATTCCTATTGTTAGATAATTTTTTGATGTGATTTCGTAGGAATTTCCTAGTCTTCCTCCTCAAAGAGATATTGAATTCTCAGTTGATCTTATACCTAGGATGTTTTGGATATCCATGAATCCGTATAGAATGGATTTTGTGGCCCTTGAGGAGCTAATAAAACAACTACATGAGAATCTGGGTAAAGAGTTTATATGAACTGGTGCATCACAACGGGGTGCACTAGTCCTCTTAATAAAGAATAAGAATGTGTAAATGTGCATTTTCATTGGTTATTGTGTTCTCAACAAAATCATTATAATGAACAAGTATCATATTCCACAAATTGATGACTTTTTTTAACCGCTACACGGAGCATAATACCTCTCCATGGTGGAATTTTGGATAGGATATTACCGTGTATGGGTGAAGATGGATGATATATCAAAGGATGATTTTTGTACAATATATTTTCACTATAAATTCAAATTTCGGACTTTAAGATAAACAAAATATACATAAATATTCATGGAAATGATGAATGGAGTCATTATATATTGACTTAAAAATTTTGTGGTAGTCATTATTGAATATATTCTAATATACTATAGTCTAAAGGAGGAGAATGGGAAGCATATATGAAGTGTATTATAGACCTTATGAAAGTAGAATGTCTATGAAATGTACAATGAGTGTGATTCTTGGTTGTAGAGGGTCTCATTAATGGTTTATTTACTCACAAGCAATGGGATATCTGTGGATCCCTCCGAAATAGTTGTAAATCCCGTATGGTGGTGTCCATCATTGGTAATGGACATATGTAGCTTCCTAGGGATGGCTGGATATTATTTTTGATTTGTGAGAAATTTTTCATGATTATCCAACCCTATAACCAAGCTAAATCATTAGGATGTAATGATTTAATTGATTGATGAATGTGAAGATATCTTTATGAATATGAAATGGAGGCTCATCACTACACTCGTGCTCACACTACCCATAAGAGGAGAACATTTTATGGTATTCAGTGATTTTTCAATGGAGAACATGTGTTGTGTATTGAAGAAATATGACAATATAATTTCATTTTCCCTAAATTTATTGAATGTTCATGAAAAAAATTAACTATCACATGATTTGGTGTTTTCTGCAGTAATCATAGAAAAAAAATTTAGTGACATTACATCTTTAGGGAGAAGTGTGAAATATATACGGATCAAAAAACCTTAAATTATATAATCACCAAAAATAGACGAACATGTTCCAATGAATATGGTTAGAGAATATCAAGGACTATTAATGCTCAATCAATTAAGTTAATGGGAAAGTTAACAAGGTGTTGGATTATCTATGTTGATAGGACACAATGATTCTATCATTGATGATAATTGAAAAGGATCCAATATTCTTAGCAACTATCAATTTCAATTATATTACTGATGTTATTTTATTTTAGAATTAATATTTTTATGTATAATGGACTATTGGATGAATTGGTTCATCACAACGATTAGAAAATTCCTTAAAAGATGAATACATAAAAAGACTTCATTCTCTATTGTAAATGAAAAGTAAAATTGTGCATTGTTTGGAAAATGGATTTATGATTCCATTCCAAAAAGTAAAATTCAAATAATGGGTTAAATTATTCTAGACCATCATTGTGAAAAATAAAAATAAAAATTGATGATATTTTATAAAATATAGATGTGGAAGAAACAATATTATCTTTTGATGAGGAAAATAATATGTAATTTTGAAAAAAAATACTAAATATTAATAATAAATGGTATAACTAATTGAAAACAACATGAACAAATTTATGACGTAAAATAAATTGTTTTTATTTAAAAATCCTCATATAATATCATGTAATTTAAATTCAATCATAAAAAAACATGATTATGTGGAGATCGTGAAATAAAACATTACAACATCGATATCAATTAAAGATGAAGATATATGAATGAATAAAATCAAATAAAGAATATGATACCACCATTTGAAATATATTCAGGAAAAAATAAATTTAGGGGGTAGTAGATGCACCTCAAAATAATTAAATAGGTACTTCATATAAATTATTGTTCAATAGAGTCAAAATTGAGATGAAATCTCATACCCTAATCAGTCTATTGAAGTGGGGATTAATAAATTTATAAAATCTATGAATAAAATGTAAAGAAAAATAATAATCTTATAAATTATAAATTAAATAATAAAAATAAAATACACATATAATCATATAATATAATATAAAATGGATATATCTTATAACAAAATGGAATGATATTGAATTTTCAAAGTTCATAAAAATTAGTATCATTGATGTAACAATTAAATGTATGAATTATTTCAAATTGAAACATATTATATAATTATGTATGATGGTTTTGTGATATATTATGTGAATGGGGTAGTGTAAACACTATATAATAGAAACAAGGTGCATATAATAAAAAAATACCACAATAAAGAATTATTTTATGCAAATACATTATAAAAAATTTATATATAGTAGAACGTTCCACAGACTCATGTATAATGGTTTTAATCATTTTATTGATTTATAAAAAAACTATAATCAATCATTTGGTATTATATATGAATTTTTTATAAAATATTGTTACATATTCGTTAATAATATTTCATTAAATCTATCATATCAGAAGTTAGTTCCTTTATTATCTCTTGATTTTTTGTCTAGAATATTAAAATTCATGTGATTATGATATATAACCATAATACCCATTAAATATTAGTATAATTAATATAATATTTACTTAATATACATATTTTAATATTCAGTAATAAAATTTTAACATTTAAAATGAATCACATTGCATCATAGAGATGGTAGGTTGTACATATGCATGAGTGACGACATTGTTCCCTTAATGGGTGATGGTATGTGGAAGCTTACGGTATATTAATTTTTTATAATTTATTTCATGTCATATTTATCATTTATTTTCATTATTTAAATAATTATAATAATCCAAATGAGTGGGAGATTTATAACAAATTACATCGGTCTATGATGTGGAAGGCCATAGTACAATAGAGAGATGGTATTATTTCTTATTTTTTGGAGGAGGATATGGATAAATATTATTAAATAAAAATTAAAGAATCTAAATAAATGAGATATTATGTTTTGATTATATTATAATTGTTATGATATAATTGAGTGTGGAATCAAGAAGAAATAAAAAAAGGTACTTAGTGAAAATAATAACCTTCAACAACAGTAACCACAATTAGAAATATTATAAGAGACCCAAGGTTTGTTTTTAATATAATCAGTTCTATAATGTGTCCTAGGATTTTAATGAGAAATTACAATTGAGATTCACTAATACTCTATATTTAATATTATTAACCTATATGTGTTTTAACTCGATATCTTGTCTTTTATCCTTGGTTATTAATATATTATATATTAAAGTAAAATATATTTTAAAAAAATTTGAGACATATTAATTAGTTATATAATATTTATTAAATTTATTAATCTTTATGCCCAAAAATTATGTTTCCCTTATTAAATAATTTAAATTATTCTAATTCAAAATATATAATCGATTTTATGAATTTAATGTGATATAGATGAAAGAATATAATTTTATATTAAAATTGAAAATCATGTGGAAAATGTGTTTTCAGAAATATCAAATTTCAAGCAAAACATTATAATACAATAAAAATATGATTGGTGATAATCACTATATATATATATATATTTAATTTTATATTTTTAAAATAAAAAAATATGTATATTTCATATAAATCATTAGTATTTTTTGGTTACATTAATAAAATAAATTGAACAAGCATTATAAAATTTAATATATTTTTCATAGAATTTTTTTTATACCTAAAAATAATGTTATACCAAATTAGGTGGTAATATGATTCAAATGTAATTATTTATATATTATCTATATAAATCATACTTTTCAAAATTATAAATAAAATGGTATTAATAATGGAAATTTTAAATAACATAATGAATTGAACAGTAATGACAGTTTTACAAAAAGATGTCATCTAAATTTTTCTTAAAAATTGAAATTTTTCTGAAACATCCAAAATGTGCATACTATGATAATATTTGAAATATTATTTTAAAACATATACTTATATTAAATATAATTACATTTAATGATTTAAATTATTTATAATTATAAATCATGAAATACCAAATAAAACCATTTTTTTATGAAAATTTATTTTGAAGAATAAAATAATATTACGATAACATTTAGTGGTTATTTTATTATAATTTATCAATAAGATTTTTCTGATTAGTTTCTATAACAATATATACTTAATAAATATTTTTATGAAATTTATAATCACCAATTGAACCGCTGGGTTATAAATTTCCAAATTATATAAAATATTTCATGCCTCATATGCTAAATTGTTTCTTTCAGATATCCTATCAAGAAATATGTCCTTAAATTAAAATCACAGTGTGTTAAATTTTTTAATTTACCTAAAATTATAAAATATATGATTTACTCATGATAACTCTTACCTAAAATAGAAAATAAATTTTAATTGATCTACATGACCAATAAGATTGCTTATAATTGTGGAACAATTAATATGAAGACCCATTATGAAAATAAATATACTCACATTTAATAAAGGAATATAATACATCCATACCTAGTAAATAATATATTGAAAATTTTATGACCGGTTAATCTATTCATAAACAAATGTTATATAAAAAAATAAAAAATTAATTCGATACAATAAAAATTGAATAGTTAAAACATCCTTATAAACAAAAATATAATAGTTATGCCTCATTAAATTTTTAGTAAAAAGGATTAGTAATCAATATAATAAATATGTTCCTTAAAAAAATTATAATGAACATTATTAATCAAAAATAAATATTTCATATCAATGATTTAAATGAAAACCCTATATCGTACCCATATTATATTTTATATTTTCAAACATCATTGTATTATATTATTTAGAAAATATTACATCATTTAGATTTTTTGGGGAAATATCCTCCAAAATGATGTTTAATTTTTCAACATGACCATTTATAAAATGATTTATAATGTTAATATTCTTTGTTCCTTGCATTTTGTAAATGAATGTTTCAAATTTTATATGTAAATGTCCTATAAAAAATAATATCATATTTTGAATATATAAATACAAATTATATATGGGTTTTTATATACATTAACTATGAATCAAATAATTATCATTATTTATATAGTCATCATCAACTATTGATAAGGAAACAGAAAATATCAACATAAATCTCCATTAAAAGAATCATTAATATATATATATATATATGACACATATTTTATATAATTTAGCTAATGAATTTTAATAACACCTAAATATGTATAGGGGAACAATTAAAAATAAAAACAATTCAAAATAGAATTGGATAAACTTTTATTATTATTTACATTAACAGAACCAGTTATTCTATTAATATTCATTATTATAATTTATGTAGATTTTATTAAAACTTATAACACATAATAATTATAAAAGTAATATCATGCATATATAATTACAAATAATATAGGATTCCTTCCATTCATCGAAATAGATTATAAAATATTGGTTTTATATATTCATACAATTAAAATTTAGAATTAACACTCAGTAGTGTTTTAAAAATCTTATTAATTATTATATGATTTTATTATCAAGCTAATTACCATATTTAGATTTATTTATTATTATATGTAATCGTCATTAAATCAGTTTCAATCCAATTAAACCTTTTAGTTAACAATGTAAACTCATGTCAAATTCATTAGTCATAATATTATAAAATTATTTAAATAGTGATTCACTTGAAGAGAATAAATGAATATCATAAATGTATATTTTCACAATTCATGTTTTTAGAGTACTTTATAATTAGTTATATTAGATTAATCTTACATCTTTTATAACCATATTCAATAGAATAATTGATATTATATCATAAAAATATGAAATATCTTTCGTAAGTCCAGTAAATTATTTTCATAGAACAAATATATTATTTTGAAACATTTAATATTAATTTTTTTGTGGTTGATTAACATAAATATTATCAATTTGCAAACCATTTTCAAATAATCATTGAAATTTTTTAATTAATTTTATTGCGTGAAATTAATATAACTCTAATGTAATTATGGTAGAATATATCATAACATATTGAGTAAATGATTCACCAAATTTATAACCTTTTTCTTTATTGAAATTATGATCTACTTGTGTAGAAATATTTATAATTATCTTTCCCGATTCATTGATTTTGTTTTGGAAAATTCATTTATTTCCAAAAAAAAATTTGTCATAAAGATTCCCAAATAATACCAGCCAATATTTATTGGAAATTTATAAGTACCACCTTTCAAATGAACTATTGAATTATAATATTTTATATATTCAACAATATTATTAATCATATTCTGGGAAACAAAATAAGATTTAGCATACAAGTTTATATAAAAATTTATTTTTTTAATTAATGAATATAATTTCAAGTAACATTCACATGAGGATGATATTTGAGAAATATGAAATTTTTAATATCATACTATGAAGAAAAATATTAACTTTCAAAAAATACATTATCTTATTTTTATCATTAAAAATAGTTAAACCATTTAGATTATTACAAAACGGTTTCTAAATGTAAATTTTTCATTACATTATTATCATAAATATTATAATGTGTTGATTCTCTAAAAAAAACATTCTATTATTAGATACGCAATATGCCTTAAAAAATAATGGGTTCCATCAAATAATTATTCATCAAATTTTGAGTCAAACCAATCTATAATTTATTGTTATGAAAATATTAAACCCAAACATCCATAATATCAAACAGTAGTTTTTATTTCAATGATCCCTTTTGAATGTGTTTTACATAAAAATAAAATAATTAAATATTTGTGAAAAATATGAAAAAAAATTAGAACATCATTAAAAAATATTTATCCTATACATATTCATTTTTAATTGTATAAAAGATTTATTGAATAGATATAATTTTCATTTTTTATAACATGGTTTATATACAGTTCAGCCTAAGATGATTTCCTTTTATAAAATAACCATTCTATATATTAACATTATATTAAAATATATTAATAAAAAATTATCGTATATCATTAATGGTTGGTATATTTATATAAAATTTATTATCATCAAAAATTTTCTTAAAAAAATATTAAATGGTTCACTTTTATTACTCATGATTTATGTCAAGGTGGATCTTTTATAATCATGATTGATTATAATGACACTCTTCATTCCTCCTAAATAATTTATTTTCAAATAAAATAATATATCCAAATGAAAAAAATCATATGGTTTATAATTTTTATCAATATAATTATATTTAAAACATTATTTATGTTACGTACCATATAATAATGATTCACATACATAATATATACATGTTATTAATTTTGTTATATCTATACCACTTCAATGCATTTTATACATTTTCAATGAAAAAATGTTTTATTCATCAAATAATCTAGCTCATAAAATTTTACCCATTTCAACAATATCAACACACATAACAATATTATTTCAATTTTATAAAAATATATAGAGTATGTATTATCCTTTCAATTCACAAGAGATAATATAAATTGTTTACATAACAACTATAGACCAATAATTATCGAATATAGAATTTACTACATAACCAAAATGAGAATATGAGGAAATCACATGTATTCAAGGATATATATATATATATAACCCATACATGTACCCTTTCATATTGGATAACCATTACTAGATACCAAGGTTATTCTGATGATGGATTTGTTAACCCAAATCCATGACCCCTCAATATTTTACTATGAATTTAAAAGCAAACAAACACACTCATCATGGACCATATAACAAAATTTATGACGTACTTGAAATCCAACAACATTAAAACCCGATGAACTTGAAAATAAAAACCATACAACCAAAATTTCAACCAATAGTTTCAATAATGATGACCTTGTGCACCAGACCACATTGATGCAACTAAATAAAAAAGTACCACATGAAAACATTATCCTAAATGATGTTCTGATCATTTACGGATGTCTCATGTCAGTAAAAATTAAATCTCTCATGATTTTGACCATCCATGATGCAAATCGTCTGATATTTTGGTCTGTAAATCATCGGTGGGAGTTATACATTGTTAGTGTCTCATACCCACAACAACTCATGATGCCCAATAACATCACACAATCATCACACCATACAACCAATAGATGACATACAACTTCCCGCAACAATCATCCCCATAAAAATCCGCATCTCACTACATCAGATAAATGGCCTAAAAGATGAAACCCCAAACCATGATCCCAACACATTTAGTGTCATCCTAGTTTTAGAGTTCACATAGAACTGTAAACGTGCCCATCAATCCAAATCGCAGGACTAAAATATTGTAAGTATGCACCCCTAAATTTTTGGCATCCCCCAATGTCATAAAAACAACATTGTTATCTCGATAAATTTTGCTCATCACTGGATTTATCCACTCTTATTTGGGAATATCAGCATTGTTGCCAGCCGTCCAAATAAGTTTGTCACTCCTGTGCACGTAGGAAACACCCACCTAAGGTGACTGCACATTCGTACCATATTTGGATGTTCTAACACCCATCGCCAACCTGATAAATTGAAAAATGTTAATCTTATAGAATCATTAGTCACCCATGACCTACAACCACCAACACAAGCCATCGACTATCATCTATCAAGAAACCAATTCCACTGTAGACATTATCCATAGGTGAGAACATGTGGTAGTGAAAATCAGGGTCCCCAATTGACATCATCAACCACAACATTGTCCCCTTACACAATAATGACATCCCCAGGACACTCATTTCCCAGTTCCATGATGTTTCCATACTACACAGCTTGATAAAACTGTAAACAAATAACCAATATGCTCTATCCTAACACTCAATCAAAGTCAGTACTAGCCGTCAGGTCCCAAAATCACTGCACCCCACCATCATTCCCCTACTGTATTCTCCACAACGAAAATCCCAAAACATATTAAGAAACCACGATTTTCAATCATGACATCTAGCTAAGGATATCTAATCTTCGTCACCAATCAACTATAAAAACTTTATTGGACCCCAAAATCGATATCATATTATTTATATTAAATTAGTTTTCACCCCTTCTTTTATCTCATTAATCCAAATAAAAATAATTCCACACATCATTGATCTTGATTTTGCATCCACTCCATAAAATTTAATCATATAAAAATGGTACCTCACCCATCCCTAAATATTACATTCCATCATTATTAATCTCTATAACAAATTATTCCCTTTTTCAAAGAGAAATGTTAAAAGACTTTGAAGTATCCTATAACATCAAGATACCATTGATCACACTCAAAGTGAAATAATTGTTATAAGTTTGGTGATCTCCAAGAAAAATTGAAAGAGAGAACCATTTATACATAAACATACGAATATACTAGGAGTAATATGATAACCTATTAACATTGTAGTTTCTTTGGATTTACTTATATTTGGAGAACATTATCATCATAACCCAATGCATTTTAGGTAATTAACATAACCACATGCGAAATATTTGAACAATTACATGGTGTATTCTTTAAGTAGCTGAACCATGTTTCCATCAAACCTAGTAGCTGACCAGATCTACCACATACTGAAAGGGAGTTCCAAATACCCACAGGATGACAAAAATCACCTATTCATTGAATAAAAAAACCATGGGAACATTTTTTTCAATCTGATAAACCACATGGTGCACATATATATTATAATAACGATATAATGAAATACCAAAAAATATATATTCCTTAATGATAAGAAAAAGAATGGAAACAGATCAAATGTAATAGTAGGTAAAAACCCCATGAAAAATCTAACTACAACATCTAAAATCCAAACAACTACTATGAACGATGTCATTGAATAACTCCCACCATCTCACACCCAACATCCAAACCAGCTGACATGAACCTCACCACCTCACTAGGGAACCTTTTAATTCACCACACTGGAGGACAGACAAAGGTCTACACACCCTCGAAGGGGTGCTCATAGTGTTAGCTAACAATATCAGATGGATCCCACATAATTGTTCCATTGAAATTTCATATGTATCAAAACATGTATGGCCATTTTAAATTTAAAACATTTCATGATAAGTAGAAAATAAATTTTTTAGAAATCATTGTAAAAATTTCCACTTTTGCACAATTATTAACAAAATCTGGTATATCAGTTTCAAAACATATTATCCATATCATATTTTTGAATAATAAACATGCATATCAACCAAAACTCATAAATCCGTGCTGTAAAAAATAGAAGTATAGTTTTCAACACCCCATGGGATACAATAGGTATCATCCTCTGACTACTCGTACCATAATAATCACGTACTCAAAAACTGATCCTATAACACAAGCCAATGAAGTTTAAGAATACTCCCAAAGTAAACCCTACAAAATTTCAATATTGGTCCCCAAGAACAACGTCCCTAGGAAACATATGAATTTCAAAAGGAAATACTTATAGATAATCACAAAACATTGGAGGATTTCCTCAAGAAAAACCTTCTATAAAAGTACCCAAGGTTACCCATGTTCTCAATTTCACAAAACAATTTCATTTCTTTGAAAACAATTCATAGCCATTTCAAAATCCATTTATAAAAAACGATGGAAAACTGATTTATCTTTCAAAAGCAACTATAAACATAGAAAAACAATAATATTAATTTAATAAATCAATTTATAAAGTAAAAAGGATCCATTATTAGTATAGTCTACATATAGAACCAGATACCTCAATATGTGGGGTGAACACATCCACAACTGAATCCAAATACAATACAACCAATATAATTCAACGATGTCCCTTGAATAAAATTCCCACATCATATAATTTATCAAAATATAACCACAATAGGTTGCTAGAAGATGGGAAACCCACATACCTCAAAGATGAACACCCACTACTCCCTAAACGATGAAGTTTAAGACCCATATAATGGGAACTCACAATGGATATAGACGAAACTGAGGAGAAGCATCCAACATAAATCAATTGACCCTATAACACAAGGGAAAGGCAATAGAATGATCAACCGTAATGATGAACTGGAATGAAAACTTACACAAAAATACTCACCAAAGACGCAATGAATATCCCAAGCCGATTTGATCGATCCAAATGGAAGGGAGCCACTGCAAATTGCATTATAATAGTCATTTTTTGAGATCTAAGAGTTTTGGGAAGAAAATAATGAGAACAAATGTAGAAAATTTGACTTAAACATTGGTGTAGGCCATGTAATGATGTGTCCCCAAGGGTCCTAATGTGTAGTCCACGTTGTATAAGATACATTGGAAGAACCATCACTTCAGGTTAAAAACCGACACTTATGATTGTCACATCGTGTATGCTATGGTCACAATGTGTACCCTTTCACAGCATGATGTCCCCATTCTCATGTCAATGATATAACTTTGGGACATCCACGGCCCATGCCGAGTGGGGCTGAGTTGGTCCAACCGGGTCAGACCAGACCCGGGCCCATCTAGACCAAGATACGCCTTTATGGAAATATCTTGAGAATCAGGTTTCCATTTGAAGAACTGTCTGTTGAACTGGGATCCTTGGATATTGAAGGTAATTTTGATGTAATACACTTTAGTTTTATATAATGTTGGAGTATGGTTAGGTTTCATCGAATCTGAATCCAACCAGGACCTCAAAATGGAAATGCTAAAAACATTCAGACCAGGCTTCTGATTGACACATAGTTAGTTTCATTTGGAGCCTATTGACGTGACAGACCTTCGTGATAATTATTAGTGGGAATTAATGGTATTTGAAGTATCAACTGATGTCTTGAGGAGTGGAACCTCCCATAATCATGTTTTCTTAGTGTGGGAACCATGTGGCTTGCTGTACTTGAGGAGTCTTCAGATACAGTGTGGTTCATATTTGAATCCTATTTGTGTCTGTCCTCAGTGATCTTGTGTGGATTAGTGCATAACAATCTTATGTGGGTTATCTCTAGATACTGTGTGGGTCACATTTAGATCCATTGTTGTTCATCTTCGATCCTGTGTGGGTTAACAACAGATCTTCTGATGAAGAAATATGATCTAGAAATACAACTAATCATCCATACTTCCATATTTATATTATACCTTGTGTGAGACGAGAATTTACCTTTATGGTACACTTTTGTGTGGTGATACCTCTGTGGTATCCTTCTGTGTGGCATAACCTTAGTGGTACATACCATTGTGGTGTTACCTTTATGATATTCTTCTATGTGGAACTAAATTTGTGGTGTTATCTTGTGGAATTAATTCCTTCGTAGAACAGTTGAGCTATTGGCTAAAGTGTTGGGACTTTTGTTTCTTCAGGAATGATATGGTTACACATGATAATGTAGGAATATGTATGGGAATATTTCTAAATATGATTGAATTTTCTTTTCAGGAATTGTGTTTTATCCATTATGTATTCTGACAGACCTTAGAGAGTTTTGGGGTCTCTACTGAGTATCATTATACTGACCCCTACACAGGCTATGACTGAACCATGTTGTGTCTTGTGAAGATGAAGGACATCGCTGATCAAGGTCGAGGGTTCTAGTATAAGAGGATTCATGGGGGTGGACCATAGATGAGGCGTACCACAGAGATCACCATTCGAGAGTTTCAACTACCCTTTTTGTAGGAACCTCGGTGGGTGTTTATAGGAGCTGTTTTCAGTTTTAATTGTACATTCCAGTTAGGATTGTATTCTGGCCACCTTCACATACTGTACTCACCCTTCTTTCTATTTACTTTACTTTGTACATGTGTTTTACTATGCGGTTGGTTTGTGTGAGTTTTCATGATTAAAGGAAATACCTTCCTGGTTTTAGGGAAGTTAATTTTCTGTGCTAGTCGCTAGCCCCATGACAATGCAAGGGGGGCTTGGGGTTGTCCCTGTACTATCCCTAGGGGACTAGTAATGAAAAATTGGTATCAAAGGTGTTCGGTTCTACTGGAGAACATAGACTCTAATCTTTTGATGCGGCAGTTCTGTTAAGTGTGATGAGTGTGGTTTTCTATTTAGGGAATCCAATGTTGGTGTGGAAGCCGACGTATCCATACACTAGGACATTGAATTCTTATTTCTGACACAGTGCATGAAAACACTGATTGTGTGTGTGTTTTGGAAGAGTTTTATTTATGATGACATTGAGTTATCTCACCAGGTATAACTTATTAACAGTGGCGCACTTGTTACATTTTAGGATGCGTCCATACAGAAATCCAGCCAGGGTTTTATGTAGATTACACCATAACAACCCACTGAGCGACGATGCCTCGGTTCAGGGCACCCTTTTGGTAGTTTTACCATCGTGTGGTGTACCTGTAGCACTACTACCCATTGGGCAGTCAATTCGACCAGTCCCCGAACCATAGTGTGCATGTTGATTGAGCGTGTTTCATGTGTTTCACAACTAGATGCCACTGTGGTTTCGGAGTGAGATGGGTCCACAAGCGGCTAAGGATTGGCTAGAGGATGTGGTTGGAGTTTGTAAACTGGTAGTTACACCAGATCATCTCAATGTGGTCTTTTCATCCATCCTTCTTTAGGAAGTAGCATTCAGATGGTGGAGCATGATGCTCTTGTTTCACGACATGGTCACACTCATATGGCCTGACTTCTAGGGCCTTTTAGGGAATATTTAGTCCCAGTGAACTTAAAATCAGTGAGTATACATGATTCTATTCACATGCAGTATGGAAACATTATCATGTCACAATATTCAATGAGGTTCACCGACTTATCGCACTACTCACCTGACATGGTGTGGGACCCTTTCTTTGGGGCCCAGACCAAAGAGCAGGGGATCAACCTAGAGATTAGAGATTCAATGATTTTCTTCAGCAGCCCGATGCATGTGAGAGAGTTAGAGAGAGAACTCTTAGTAGAGAGTTTCCTTGTTGAGCAGTCACCAGCAGCAAGACCCATAACCAGAGGAGATAGTCATGCAACCCACCACCTCCAGGTAGTCCACCCAGACCACAAGAAGCTGGTGGACATAGACGGAATCATCTCCAGGAACCTGAGGCCTATGACCATAGTGCTCCGGAGATGATACGAGGTATGATCTATGTCCAATCAACCTTAGCTATAGTACTTATAGACACAGGTGCAAGTCGCTCTTTAATTTCCATGGCCCTCATTCGAAGCTCTGAGATTCCGTTTGAGCTGTTGGCTCAAACCTTATGTCTAGATACTCCAACAAAAGTGGATTCGATGATTACACACTAGTGTAGGTAGTTCCAGATTACTCTAGGAGGTGAGAGATTTGGCTGGGATATTATAGTTGTTACCTAGAGGCCTTACGACGTCATCTTTGGTATATGCTAGTTATCTATAGTTCATGCTTAGATCGACAGTATTAGGTTCCAAGTGTGTTGTGTCTATACATATAGGACATGGTTTTTCTTAACCAGTGAGAAGGTAACCTTTAAAGCATAGGATAGACATACACTGAGGAGGATACGGCAGAAAACAGATCAGTTGGCTAGCCTTACCATAAGAGTGGTTGATGTTGACAGTACGAGCTATCCTATAATGGTGGACCATTACGCTGATGTTTCCCCTGATGATGTTCCAGGTCTACCTTCTCATAGTGATGTGGACATTTATATTGAATGGTACCCCGGGAAGACAATTGATATCTACACCAGCATATCGGATTGCTCCGGTGAACCATCAAGAGAAGCGATTATATTTGGAGGAATTTTAGATCAAGGGAATCCTTAGGCCAAGTGTTTCTCCTTTGGAAGCCCCTATTTTTTTCACCCAGATGGTGTATGGGAGTTTGAAATTCATTGTGGACTATTGTCTCTTGAACCAGGTGACCATGAAGAACAAGTACACAGTCTTGAGAATTGATGATCCTTTTTATCGGATGAAAAGATCACGATGTTTTTCGAAGATAGCCCACATATCAGGATATCACCAGCTCAGGCTACGTGTTGAGGATGTGCAGAAGATGCCCTTCAGATGTCGTTATGGCCATTATGATTTCTTGGTTATGCCATTTGTCATTACCAATGCCCCAAAAATATTTATGGGACTCATGAATAGAATCTTCCAACCATTCTCCGATCACTTTTTGGTAGTCTTCATCTACGACATCATTATATACTCAGCTATAGTGGGGGTTCATGCATATCATTTGTCGATAGTTCTAGACCCACACTGAGAGCACCATATTTATTGTAATCTCTCAATGTGCCATTTCTGGATATGAGAGATCCACTTTCTGGGACACATCATCTAGAAGGATTGAGTTGTAGTGGATCCAGTGATGATTGAGGATGTGGATTCTTGAGAGCCACCTAAGAGTGTGATAGAAGTGAAAAGTTTCCTGGGTTTGGAAAGTAACTACTGGACAATTGTGCCTGACTTTCCAGAGTTGTGGCACTCTTATCAACATTGAACATGAAGGGGAAACACTTTGTGTGGTTATAGAGATGCAAACGGAGTTTCCAGGAGCTGTGGTAGAGACTGATGACTGCCCCCATATTAAGGATACCAAAGGAGGGTGTTGGGTATGTAGTTTTCTATGACACATCAGGGAATGATATTAGATGTTTCCTGATGTAGGAGTAAGTAGTGATAGTTTATGGTACACAAAAGCAGACCCAACATGATCATAACTTCGCTACCCATGACCAAGAGTTAGCAGTAGTGGACGTCTCCTTGAAGATGTGGCGACATTACCTGATGGGATAACGTTTTACAATCTACTATGATCATAGGAGTACCAGGATTATCTTCTCTCTAATTGACCTGATCTTGAGACATCATCATTGGCTTCAGTTCTTCAAGGTCTATGACTTCGAGATAGTATATGATCCTAGGAAGGGGAATGTAGTAGCAGATGCACTTAGAAGGAGACCTCGAATATACCTTCTGAGTGAGGAGATGGAGAAGCTAGATGCATTGTGGATATCCTACTTGGATCGAGATGGAGAAACTTATCTTAATTCTATGGAAGTCACTCCCCCACATTATTTGCTAGTAAGGGAGGAGAAACTTAGAGACACTTACTTCGAGGATCAATGTTCTCATATATCCATAGGACACACAGCTGAAGGATTTTCTGGCGGTGGGGAGAACGTCATCCTCTTCAGAGGGAATATTACGATTCCTATGGCATTAGAAAAAAATTGTTAATGTAGTTACATATATCCCTTCAAGAGGTACATCTAGGAAGTGGAGAATATGTACCCAGACCTCCGGTGTCAGCTTTAGTGGCCAGGAATGAAGAAAACTATAACCAATTTTGTCTCTTGGTGCCTCACTTATTAGTGAGTGAAGGCAAAGCATCGAGTTCCAGAGGGCATAGTTCATCCATTATAGGTGACAGAGTATATGTGGGATATAATTTACAGGGACCTCGTGATAGGACTTCCACACACATTCAAGGGGAATTATTCCATCTGGGTGATTTGGACTTACTTACCATGCCATCCCACTTCCTACATATCACAGAGTAGGGATTATTAAAGGGTGTTGATTTTCTCTAAATGTAGGGGATTTTGTGGCTTCACGTGGTTCCATATACTTTTTTCTATGATTGTGATGCATGTTTTACTTTCTGGAAATGGAAGGGGTTGAAAGATTCTTTCAGGACACAGCTTTCACTGAGCACCACCTTCCATCCTCAAATGGATGGTCTGACAGAGTGGACCATTCATACCCAATAGTACATGCTGCATGCTTGTATCCTAGATTTCAGCTGCAGTTGGGAGGATCACATGACATTTTTTTAGTTCATTAAAAACAACAGCTATCACTCCACCATCGGTATGGCATTTTTTAAGTCATTGTACAATCATTATTTCAGATCAACTCTATGTTGGACTGACCACAGGGAGTCGGAACTCATGGGACTAGAGATGGTACGGGATACCATTAAGAAGGTGAAAATCGTCCAGGAGTGGTTAAAGATAGTACAGAGCTGGAAGATGTCTTATGATTAAAGGATATTAAGGCCTCTTGAGTTCGAGGATGGTGACCATGTATTTCTATGGGTCTCACCTTGTTGAGGTTTGCAGTGATTTAGTTGGGGCAACAAGTTATCGTTGAGATTCATCAAACCCTTTCAATTCCTTATTAGAGTAGGCAAGGTGGAATGTCGTATAACTATTCCTCATCTGTTTCCATAGGTGCATGATGTCTTCCATGTATCCAAGCTGAGGATATATGAACATGATCCATCGCACATCATTTACTGAGGTGATCTGGACATCGATGATGGGGAAACATTTTTCGATGTTCCATTAGAGATTGAGGATCGACAGGATCAGATCCTTCATGGGCGTTCGATACCTCTGGAGTGTGTTCATTGGCTGTCCAGGAACATCTAATAGTGCACATGGGAGTGGGAGCCTCAGATTCGCGCACAATACCCCCACTTGTTACAGTAATTTTTGAAGTGGCTTTCTGGGACCCAAACCTCTGATGAGGGGAGAATGTAAATACCCTAATTTATCAATTTAATTTCTTATTATTTGGATTTATTAAGAGTCTATGAAGATTAACAGTCTGTGATTTCAAGGCCCAGTGTTTCTGGAATAGATTTTAGAATATTTTTTTTCAGGTACGTTTAGTAATTGCATGAGCATCATTTGGTAACTTTTGAAATGGTGCTCGGAATTGAAATTCAAGGACACCATTGAACTCGCATCGCCGATATTCTCTTAAACAGACCTTCACTGCGACCGTACTAAGTCAATGGTGGAAGTTTGTATTTAATATTTTCATGGGGAAATTGAAAAAAATTAAAATAAATAACTTTTGTTTTAATTTTCTTCAAAACACCATTTTGAATATTTAGTGTTGGGGACCACCCAAACCCCCCTTTAATGTGATGAAACCCATGGATTTATATCAATTAATGAGCCAACAATTAATAGATCTAGTAATTAAATAAGTTGGCTCTTCACCATTCTAGATGTTGGGGGAAACATTGGTAATAGAGAACATTTGGTGTAGAGGAGTACATGGTGGGGGATCCTCCTACAATGAAGAACATCTCCAATGATGAATGAACTGATGATTGAGGAAATGCTGATGTCACCATCATAATCCTCCTCCTCAAGCCACAACAAAAAAACAAACGAGGTAGGGGGTTTAATTTGAGGTATGATTAAATCTATTTTTTTGATTATTAATATTCTTGATTCAAAACAATAATTGAAAAACAAACATGACCATCGATCCATACATTTACCATAACATTTTCTATTCATTCTTCACACATTCGTTGTGTGTTCATTAATGCCAAATAATTAATCACACTAAACACACAATGTTTCATTGAGAATGACATATAGATGTGGAAATCTTGTCCCGAGTATCGTGAGTATGTGAATGTCATAATTTTCTGGCCTGGAATGATGCTACGATGGCTCACGGAAAACCTCGGTGGCCGGAACCCAGCTGGGCACGTGGATAGAGGGAGGCACACGTCCATGCCGCCGGAAGAGTTGATCATAGCCCATCGACCGTGGCAGAGCATGGTGGCGGCTGACATGCTGGCCAGCCGCGTGGTGAACCAGTAGTGCACGTCTACACCGATGGAGTTAGAGATCGCGGCCAGTAGTAATTGGAGCAGTTTGTTGGGCGACCTACATCTGGTTGGCCATGGTGGAGCAGTGGTGGGCATCCTCTCCACTGGTATAAGGTTCGACCGTTTCAACTTGCTGCGTCATGCCGAGTGGGACCATTCCAACGGGTCCTATGTTCTTGCTGGCGGTGCCATGTGGTACTTCCTAGTTAGCCAAAACATAATGACCAATGGGTCGTTCGGGTGAAATGGTGGGAGCGCCTTCCCTCCCAGGTGGCGGCTTGGTCGGACCCCACCACAATCGGCCACCCCTTCCATGGGCTGCACCATGGGCTGCCCCCTTTGAGGGTTGGTCTTGCCACAACCCATGCCAAATGGGACCATCCTAGACCAAGTCAGGATGGGTTGGACCGAACTCGGGCCCATCTAGAACCAGATACACATTTTGTCCATATCATGAGAACCGTGCATCCATTTGACAAACCGTATGTGACCCTGAGATCCTTGGATCGAGACAGTCCATTTGGTAAACTCCACATGAGTTTTAAATAATGTTGTAGTATGGTCAAACACTTTGGGACCACATTGATGTGATAGACCATCGTGTTTTTTTTTCATGGGACTTCGTGGTAGTTGAAGTATCAACCGATTGTTTGATAATTAGAACCTACCGGATACTAGAATTCTTAGAGTAGGAACCCTATGGATGTATGCACTTTAAGAGTCTTCAGATCCTCTGTGGGTCATCTTTCACTCCTGTGTGGGTCAGTGCTTAGTGATATTGTGTGGGTCAGCGCATACTGACCATGTGCGGGTCATCTCCATATCCTCTGTGTTTCACCTACAGATCCTTTGTGGGTCACCATCAATCCTGTGTGGGTTAACAATAATTCTTCTCTATGATGTATGATGATCTAGAAATATAGCTAATCATCCATAAATCCGAAAATTAGTAATACATGGTGTGATCTGATTCTATACCATTGTGGTACACTTATGTGTGGTGAAACCTTAGTGGTGTTATTCTGTGTGGTGTAAATTTTGTGGTACTTACCTTCGAGGTGATACCATTGTGGTATTCTTATATGTGGCTTTACATTTGTGGAACATATCTTTCTTGTGTTACCTTTATTGTATTCTTTCCTTCGTGGAGCAGTTGAGATTTTGGCTAAAGAGTTGGGCCTTGTCTTTCCTCATGAATGAGATGGGTACACATGATTACATAGGTATATGTTTGGGAATATTACTATATAGGGTTGAATGTTGTTTTCATGCATTGTGATTTATCCTTTGTGACTTTTGAGAGACCATAGGGAGTTTCACGATCCCTACTATGTATCGTTATACTCACCCATGAACGGGCTACGCGTGCACCTTATTGTGTCTTGTGCACACGACGGAAAACGCTAATCCAGGTCGTGGGTACCAACACATGAGGCTGCATAGAGGAGGATGTTAGATTAGGAATACTACTGAGGCGACTGTTCAAAAGTTGTACCTACCCTTCAGGTAGGATCCTTGGAATGCGTTCATAGTAGATGTTTTTAGTTTTACTTTTACTTTCCTGTTGGGAATGAATTCTTGAACCCTTTACATATTGTACCCACATAGTTTTCTATTTTTTTACATTGTACTTGGTTCTGGATGTGTGCTTGGTTTGTATGAGTTTGCAGGTTTAAAGGATATTCTCTTATGATTTTAGGGATGTGGCTGTTTGGTTCTAGTCGCCAGCCCCTGGCCTATGGAAGAAGGGATTTTGGTAGTAACAGCATGGACCCCAGGGGATGGGTCATGATAGATTTTGGGAAAATTGAGTTCATAAATCCATTGAATTTATATGTAAATTAAAATTTATTAGTACACTGATAAACATTAAATGATTAGATTACTACTATTCTTATAATCCATTGTTACATATAGATTATATTCATTATATTTAAACAATTATTTTTTACTATTATATTAAGATCAGTGTTCTTTGTCATATATTATATCAAACAAAATGTTCATATAAAATAAAATGTTTGAAATTTTCCCCCATTAATGAATTATGTACTCTCAGTTTGAAATTTACCTTGATACACAATGGTTTGACAATTTAAATTACTATTTTTGAAAACCAACATTGTAAAACGGGTAAACAAAACATCCTCATGAAAATATGGAAAGAAAATTAAAATAGTAATTTAGATCATAGAATAGTTAGGTTTTCAAATAATGGAAGAATAGTGGTTAGGGAATATATAATCATATATAAAAACCATAATTTTGAAATAATGAAGGATAGTGATATAAATATTTGATAAAAATTAAAAAAAATTATCAGGAGGAAATAAATGAAAATTAAATATGAATTTTTTATGATTTTAAAAATTCAATCAATTCACCTAAAATAAATATAATAGGATAAATTATATTTCCAGATTCTTTTCATAGATTAGAAATATTTCACTACAATATAGACATAGAAATTATATAAAATTACTTATCTGACAAGTGTTATTTAATCCATTAGTTACTTTTCATATAAATTTTATTTTTTTGTCCGTACACTGTCTTTTCATGATAATTGTATTCAGTATATATTAAATAAATAAAAATCCAATGTATCACAGAAAACACACATGGATAAAAACTTATTCCATTTTACATTATATATATGAAAAGTACTATGGTTATCGTAATGTAAGATAATATAAAAATGTATAAAATTTTATTTTAAGAAATAATATATTTATCTATAAAATTCGATAAAAAAAACTGAATGTTTGTTGAAGATCAGTCCATTACAAATAAAACCTCATATTCATAACATCAAAGATGCTATTAAAATTAAATAAAATTTTAAGCTTAATGGATATCTCATAAATTTATTATTATAACACCCAAAATGTAATACAATTCTTCAGAAAAAACCCCTTATGTTATAAATTTGGGTTAATCATACCATGGGATAATAAAATGTATCCTAAATAATCAATTATAAGAACATATTCTCATCAATTAAAATATAGACAAGGTTGTTTATGATGATTTTTTTTGAAAAATCATTACCATATAAACCAATGAAGGTATCCATAACCATTAGGTTAACCTCACATAAAAAATCCTAATCATAAAAGTATCCAAAACCCTTATTTAATATGGATGATAACATCATAGCACCATACTCCCAAATATGGTGATAATAACAAAATAATTACATTTCTAGATTGATATAGAAAAATATGACATAATTTAGACCCATCGAAAAATATAACATCAAACTAAAAAATGGAAAACATAGTTATCCATTGTATTTTATATATTATAGTTTTATATAATATTCAAACAATTATTATTAGGAAATGTGGATCCATAAAAACATATAAATAAATGTCTAACTCATCCCACAATATTTTCTTCAGAGAACCATTGTTGAAATAACTGACCTAAACGCAATCATTACAACCTCATGAAATAGAAAAAATTAGATGGGTGAGCCTAGAATTTATGTAAAGAAAAATATATGTGTTATTAATTGATTTTCATTATTTAGAATAAGATGAAAAAATTTGTATGATAGAAGCATCAGATTTTGGACCATGACGTAAGATAATTCATTCACATTAATACATGGATTATAAATCAGGATTCAGGTCATAATGTGTTAACATAAGGCAAAAGTGATTTAAATTAATAATAACTAACCTTGTGAAATCATTCATTAAATAATGGATCCATAAAAACCCATAGGAATCATATATAAGGCATGGTTGTGTTGTTGAACATAATCATCACAAAAAACTTATTATAACCATTATTGATAGGGTAAATATAATTATTTAATACCTATATTACCATAACAGTATCATGTTAACTAATTATCCTTCCACCTCATATGATTAAATTATATAGAGTCAACTCTGTTATAATTTCACAATTATATGGAGGTTTAGAAATAAACCACTATTAATAGATCATGAAACAAAATATTAATATTTGGTTCACTAACTGATCCATCTTGAATCAATAACCTCCAAGGTCTTTTTCATGTGAAAATTATTTAAAATCAACCACTTCTCAATATTACAATAATCATTGTTTTTTATTACTTGATTTACTCATAAAAAAGAAACCAATTTGTTGAAAATATTTCTTTAAAATTAATAATTCATCTAGATAGTTAATATCTATGGCACCATTAAAACATATCCATGTGGATAATTAGTGAAATAAATCTATTTTTTGTCATAGATGAATAGGAAATTGGGAATCATATCATTAGAAACAGTATTTGGGAAAATAAAATTTCTAATTTGAAAATAACTTTTAGAAATTGCATACAAAAAAATATAATGAATGAAAATTTAATATGATATGAAAAAGTTTTATATAATTTAATATAAAAAACAATTTTCATAAAGATAATAAAATAATTTCAAGTAATACTTTTTAAGAAACAATTATTTTAAATTTTATATAGACACATACAAAAATGTTTCATGTGAAAAATTTAATGAAAATTTATTTTTGAATCTTATAAAAGTAGTTAAAAGGTATGGTAAAATTATAATGTAAATATATTATTAATTTAATAGAACATTTTTTAAAAAAAATTAGAAAAATTTATATTGAAGAGAATTATTCGAGTCCTAAAAATGAAACAATATCATTATCACTTATAGAAAAACAATCATTTGTCTCTTTAATCCATTATGGATGCAAATAGACCAATATATGTAAACCACATTCATAAAAAATTAGGTTAAATGAGATATTTTCAATGAATATAATATAATATTGTTTCACCAAACTAACAATGAACATAAAAAAATAATGAATGGAAATGGAATTAAAACATAAATCCATTAACACTTTGGTATGTTTTATACAAAAAATTAATAAAATGATAGAAATATATATTGTTTTGTAAATCCAAATATATTGATGATGTAATACTTTATAATATATTAATTGGGTATTATTTACACTATATAAAGAAATCAAAATGTATAATAATAATTGTTTCCATTAAAATTGAGATTGATTCATAGAAAACCATTGATAAGATAATATTATTTAATGTGATAATTAATCTGTGATGAGATTATTGTCAAATACGTATATAAAAATATTTTTTTAATAATTCAATTTTTAATTTTGTTACCATTTTCATAAAATCAGGGAAATAAAATTGAAAATAAGTAGAAATATAAACATTTGAAAGGTAATTTAGATATGTAACCCTTTACCCAAGGGTAAAATTTTACTCAAATCCCTTTCAATGAGTAAACATAATTTATAAAAGATGATTTATAATGGATTATTATATAAATTTGGAAAAAAATTATGCATCATATAAACAAAAATTGGGAATGACATTATTGTATTCCTCAATGATGGGAAATTGAGATGAAATATCAAACATTGACTCAAGAGTTTTTGTGTAAATCCCCTAAAACGTTTATAAAAACATTATATTAATTATTTATTTAAATCATAAATTTTTCAATTTCTAATATCATATCATTAACAAATAATGTCCCTTGTTTTATTGAAATATATAATAACTTTTTTTTGTCTAGGTCAGGTGCCTTGAGGATGATTCATTAATAACCACTAATTACATTGGCATTTTAACAATGGAGAAATGGATATTTTTGACATCATATCCATAATTATAATCATGATATAATTATAATTTATATATTTTTCAATATTTTTAAAACCATACAGGAATGCTGGTTATGAAAATTGAATTATGTTTCAATTTTGTAGACAATGTTCCATACATACACATGTGTAACATTTAAATATACCATCAAATATGATGGAAATAAGGTATGTATTATTTTTTTTATTTTAGAATGATAATTATACCTTCAATAAAATATTATATATTTAAATATGTTAAATATACCTTATACGTGATGGGGTTATGAAAATTAATCACATTGTGTCACGGAGGTGGAAATCATCTTGTATGCTTGAATGATGTTAAATTTTTTTAATGGATTTAATGTTCATAAAATTGATGATATATTGTGTTTAAAGAATAAAAAAAATATCTATTAATATAATATATATACATTATATCCATAATTATAATCATTCATTAATGTTGTTTGTTGAAAACAAACTACATCACTTCATGATGTAGTGGCCCACCGAACTAGAGAAATATTGTTTCAATTCCAATTTAATGATATATGTGACATATATAGGTTATTAAATTGACATAATATTATAATATTATATGTAATATACATATATTATAATTTCTTCATTTTTATATGTGCTTATATGAATTTATATCGAGATATAAAAAACATTAGGTTAAATGCCATGCCTCTTCTTCGGAAAACCTCTATTTCTTTTCACAAAAATACCTGCATTGTTCATATTCTACAAAATTTATTACATATAGGATATAGGGAGGGATTTTGTTAAAGAATATTTTTGGAAATTTTTGAACTACTGTGTTCATAATGTACCTTGAATTAAGGGGAGGAGGCACCCTTTTTAGATCATTGGAGGGAAACTGATGGACTTTATAAAAGTATTAAATTAATATACATATTTAATATTGTAAAATTTTTACCCAATTGATAAATTTATAAAATATTATGATAGTTATTTTTAATACTATTATATAATATACATATTCCACAATTAGACGATTTTTTAATAACTATCTCTTGGTTTTAAAACCTAGTAATCCATTTAACGACTACTATGCTATAAAATTGTTATACACTTTATAGGTTATCAATGTTAATATAAATCGATGTTTTTCCAGTAAATTTTCCTTAGATGATATTTCAAACAATATAAAATTAAAATGGATTGATATTAATTTTTATTATACTTAAATCAATTAATAAATAATTTTTTATTACAAAATATAAATAATTTCAATTTTTGAACTAATAATTTAAATTAAGATTAATTTCTTCAAATAAAGATGGAATTTTAGTCTGATATTATATATATTATATATATATTAGATATATTTATAATTTGCAGAAAAATACAAAAATAAATGCATTAAATATTTTTAAAATAAATTACATTATTTTATTAGTTCTTGCAGAAACACTAAGATGATGATGTCCAATAATTTAATCTACTTATATAATTAATAAAAATTATAAATCAATTATTTAAATAAATATATTTAAATACATTTCAATATATTAACTAATATTAATTATTTATTTATTTTTATACCTACATGATGATATATGAGAAATTTAAAAGAGAGAGAAAAAATGTTCTATTTTTATTTATAAAAAATAATATATATGTCATTATCAAATGGAAACGGATGAAAATATGAATAGAATAGAATATTTTATAAGTATGGAAAATATTCACCCAAATAATATATTAATTTCATGTTTTTGAGTTATTATTGGTCTTTATCTTATTATATCCCACTTCAATTAGATTTACCCTTTACTTGTTAACAATAAATTTTCATCGTTAATTTTCAAAATTAACCAAAACTAATTTGGAATATATTATAATTTATATAATAATGATTCTAAATATACGATATTTTATTAATGATTCAATTAAGATAAGTGTTATAATTCAATTTTATTATTAATGCATTAAAATGAATGCCATTTTTTTATAAAAAATGTTTTAATGAGAAAAAATAACTTACGAATAAATTTTATATAATGATGACTACTATGAAATTTAATTGATTTTATGAAATTAAATAATTAATATGATATGTTTATATCAGATTTAATGAATATATTTTCCTTGTAATCAATATAAATGACAATTTTACAAAAATCATTATTTTTCACAACTTATTGAAAAATCATAACATGAGAAAATTCACAGAAATCCATGACAACTTATTTTTTAATATAATGATTTCAAAAATGATATAATATTTATCAAATAAATTTTTATAATTAAGAAATTTTTTAATTATATAATTTGATGAAAAAATTATGTTCCATTAGTTTTGAAGAGAACCTATTTTTCATGCATATTATGAATATTAAAAATTTAGTGATTATTTCATATGTATTTACAAATAAATTTGAATTGAATATGAAAAATATGTGTACAATTGAAAATTATATTTATCCTATTAATATTCTATAATTTATCATCAAGAAAATATATGTGATATTTAAATAATAATATTCTATGGTTCCATTATGTTTGGTGATTCATAATGTAGATGAAATATAAAATAATATACTTTAAAAATCACAAGCTACTATAGGTGTGACTAAAATTAAAAAAAAATTATAAAAATTATAAAATATTTTTATATTTAAACATGTACATGTAACAATATTCCCATGTAGGAGAGAAAAATACAGTATGTAGAAGAAAAAATCAATGTGTACTGCTCCATAAAAATAAACATCAGAAAACAGAATGATTTAAAAAATGGATTTATATATTATAACAAATCAATTATATCTTATATATAATTCTATCTCCCATAATCTCATTAATATTATTTATATCAACTATTAAAGAAATTAAAATTTGAACTAAATTTTTAAACTATTATAAATGTTCATTTACCATACATGGATGTGACAACTGGACTAATATTTAAGTGATCACCCCTAATGTTTTCTAAAATTCCCTTTATTAATGTATGATAGCTTTAAATAATTCTTTTATTATTTTTATTTATGCTTATATGGGTTTTGGTGTTTTGTATAGGCCTTTATTGAGTTAAATAGTTAGTTAATTGTTAGTCGAAACAACCCACCTTCTCCATGAAACCATGAATTGTTAGATAACTAGTAGTTCTAATGAAATATTTTGTTCAATGGTATGGAAAAACCATGTGAGAACATAGAAAAAACCCTGAAATATGAAAAATGGGGGGAAATAGTTATTGTACATTTTTTCATACTTTTGTAGAAAATTAAGTGACTGTTTAGACTGACATAGTAGGACAATATTATTTTTGCATGGATTTCCAAACAATGTGGCCTAACCATTCACAATATATTTGGAAAACCTAAATTTTTGTATTTAATCACAATTAAGAATATGATTCCCTCTAATAATATGAATCATTTATAACACAATTTATTATATCTCCCTATGATTTGTATTTGATTCCCGTCAATCCAAAATTGATTCTTAAGAAAAATAAAGAGTTTTTATGGTCTAAATTTTTATTGTAAATGTTTTTCATCAACATTCGTAGACATAATGTTATTTTCTCTCTCATAAGATAATATAAAGTCTTATATGTTTAGATATATGTGTTGTGATATTTTTGTTAAATGTTGTTCGATCTAGTGATTGGAAAATGGGGTTTGAGGGGATCATGAGGTTTTATAGTTTTGTTTTATTCACAATAAATAGTGATTTCAGTGGTTCCCTATTATCTATATTCCCATTGAACATAAAAATTAGTTTTAATTTAATACTTTTATTTAAATTTTTATTAAATTCATGTGTGTTTATTGATTTCAAATATCTTCAAATTTCTGTATAGGATTTTTTTTAAATTGATTCGTTTTATCATCCACATTGATTATAATATGTAAATTATATTTTAAAATTATAATATTGTTTTTACACTTTTAATGTGGTAAATAAAATTATTTAAAACAATTAAATAGTTTTATATGATATTAAAAATATTCGAAATTTGTTATTTGAAAAAGGAAATGAATGAAAATAGCATAATTGGTTTAGAATGTATTGGTTGGGATGGGTTACAACTATGAAAAAATAAAAACAATGTCAAATAGATTATGGATGTAATGATCTGCCATCAATTGCAACACAAAGATTGAGTGTGTGTGGATGGTTTTGCATGGACCATTAATAAGTATATCAAATAAATTACGAAATTTTTTTAAGGGTTTTTAATAATATATTCAATGTAAATATAGTAGGTCTTTGATATAAACCTTATTTACTTCATAAAATTGATTTATATTGATTCTACTTGAAAAATTTTCCCAAGTGGAGTGATGTGGTATTTCATTCGGGGAATACAATTTATTTTAAACTCACCCCTCATGTGTATATTTTTTTCATTTATATATGTATTATACTTATACTATGGGGAATAAATGGTGTTTCAGTTCATTTTCAATGCTTCTTGATGATGTGGGGTTCACATCTGGAGTTAGAGAAAGGAGTGTGGTGAGTAGTTTTGGTTGATGTAACTTGGGAGTTCAGATTTTTGTGATCTTTTGGGTCTATTCATGTACATGATTTGGATTCCCTATGTAATATGATATATTTTACTGTTTTTGTTAGGTTTGATGTAGTATTTTATAATTATTTTTCATATAGAGGATTTTTTGTTTATTTTTTATGTAGTTTGGATGTCTTAACATTCTTAGGTAAATTTTTTCCAAATCTTCTCATGACCCTTATAATTTATTACAATCCTATGGTGTCCTAGAGATACAACATCATTCCTTGTATAACAACCATAAAATATCAATCCAATCAAGAGGAGAAGAATTTTACATAGGGTGTCATCCTATTTGGTCATTTTCATAGGAAATGTTATTATCTTCAGTCGTTACACTTATTTTGATTAGGGATAAGTGGGGTAATTTTATATTAGTATATAGATATATATGGAATGACTCTTTCTATTTGGTTTGTATCATAGAGATAAGATTTCTTGAACATGGAATGTAGATCAAAAAATATATATTATTATCCATTTTATATTTTACACATATTTACTTGGGTTTTTCTTCCAATATGAATTTCAAGAGAAATTGAGGTAGTGTTACAACATCATTATGGTTTTATCAATCTGAGATTTACGAAATTAATAAATGTTATGAATTCCAAGTTGGAAATCATTTTTCTTTATAAATATAATTGTTTCATAAATCTAGAATATATTTTTTGAGGGAAAATTTAGTATTTTGAAAATAATTATTTATATATTCTAAATATGGATTAATTATGGAAATCAATGTTATGATATGTGTTGATATGGTAAATAGGAATTTCTAAGACATTAGATAAAACTGTGTGAGGATATATAGGGGGTTTTATCAAATTATTATTAATTTAAATGTGTTTTTATCATTGAATTGAACCTAAGGATGATGCAATAAATGTGAGGTCACCTTATCAACATTTGAACAAAAATTAGTTTAACTTATTTTCCTAGACATTTCAGGCCCTTGTGAAGTGAAATAGGAATGATGAAAAATAAAATGGGAACTGTTGGTCGGAGTGGATACTCAAGAGGGGGGGGGGTGAATTGAGTACCAATTAAAACTTTCTGTTAAAAACAATGTTTATTAAAATCCCCCTATTTCAAAAACAGATTAAACTGTAGTGAATTTATACAGATTATAAAGGTTTAATTAGTTTCTCAAAGATTGATTAGTTCTCAGTTAGCTTAATCTTATGATTAAATTAACTTTTGAAACTAACTTACTGGTTTATAATAAATATAAAAACTTGCGAGTTTAACTATCAAAGTAGCTTTGATAATAAATTCTACTTAAATGTAATAGCAGCAGAATATGAAATAAATATGTAGTATGGATATAGTATGTAGCTACAAACACAGAGAATTAACCAAGAGGTTCATTCTCAAGCCGATACTTAGTCCTCTCAAAAGTTTATATAAAAATGATCCACACCCAGGATCGGGGTTAATAACAGTGAACACACTGTCCAGGTCACAAGTCCTCTACCACAGTTCTGTGTGGGAAAACAAACAATAGCTTAGAGCTGTCCAGGTCTCATACGACCTCTACCACAATCCACAGTGGGAAAAGAAGTGTAGAAAGGTTTTCTGAGGATTTACAGATCCTCTAGTGAAAGTACAGGAGTCAGTGTGTGTGTTTATTACAGCAGATAACACACACTGCTCAAAATGTAAAACAAATGTACCACAGAGCAGAGATGTAGAGTTTAGAAATGGCTCTGATGATTTCAGTGTAGCTCTGGACTCTTTTTTATTTGGTCAGAATTTATTCTGAGTCCTCTTCTCGTTTTTGTTTGAGAAGAAGAGTGTCGTATGCTTCTTGTTCATAGGCAGTGATATGTAGTCGATGAAGTTATTCAATAGTTCTTTTGTATGCACAGAACTCTTCTTGAGTAGGCTTGATTGTGTATGAGGTTTTGTCTTTCTTGGTTCGTCCTCCTCTTTCTTTCCTCTATATTCTTCTTGTGTTCTGCTGTCAACCGAAAAACTCTCGTCTTCTTCTTCAGCAGAGTCTTCTTGTATTTATGTCTCGTGCTTCAGAAGACAGAAAAAGTTTCATTTCCGCAGGTACGAGGTACGGTTTCCTGACATCCGACAACCATTATTAATTAATTTTCAGATCATTAAAATATACCTAATATGACTGTTGGTTAGATTAAATAAAGATAAAGATATTAAAATAGTTGTTTATGACTATTGAAGAATCAAGTGATCGGTAGGTCATCAGCATGAGTGAGTAATGATCGGTGACTCAGATAGATCAGCATCGGTGAGTCAATTTGATCAGCATCGGTGAGTCATTTGATTGGTGAGTCAGTTTGATCAGCATCGGTGAGTCAGATTGCATCAGTGAGTCATTTTGATCAGCATCGGTGAGTCAGATTGCATCGGTGAGTCATTTTTATCAGCATCGGTGAGTCAGATTACATCGGTGAGTCAGATTGCATCGGTGAGACGTTTTGATCAGCATCGGTGAGTCATTTGCATCGGTGAGTCAGATTGCATCGGTGAGTCATTTTGATCAGCATCGGTGAGTCATATTGCATCAGTGAGTCATTTTGATCAGTATCGGTGAGTCATTGGCATCCGTGAGTCAGATTGAATCGGTGAGTCATTTTGATCAGCATCGGTGACTCATTTGCATTGGTGAGTCAGATTGATCGGTGAGTCATTTTGATCAGCATCGGTGAGTCAGATTGCATCAGTGAGTTAGATTGATCGGTGAGTCATTTTGATAAGCATCGGTGACTCATTTTCATCGGTGAGTCATTTTGATCAGCATCGTTGACTCATTTGCATCGGATCAGTGCTTCCAATGTTTCTTGAATGGATCGGTGCTTCCGATGTCTGTTGAATGGATCGGTGCTTCTGATGTATGTTGATACCAGAAGACTTCCAACAAACTTTGTAAGTCAATATGCATAGACAAAAACATGATAACAGATTCATTTACAGATTGTAATTGAGTTTATGAGAAATCAAACCAAATTAAGCATTAATGGTATGCGATTATTATAACATCAATCATAGACATGAAATCAACAATCTTCCAGAGGGCTCAACAATCTCCCCCTTTTTGATAATCACAAATCTTTATCATATAATATAAATAATATGATATATCATTAATAAAAACATAATGAGAATTAAACCATAAAGAGAATAAATATAAAGAGATATATAAATCTCCCCCTTAATGTAAATTTCCCATATATATTATACAGATTTCTCCCCCTAAGATATATACATCGCTCATATATCTCTCTTCTCCCATATATCATTCTTTTTCTTCATATATCATTCTTTTTCTTCATATATCTCTCCCATACATCTTTCTTTTCCCATATATCTCTCTTCTCCCATATATCCCATATATCTCTCTTCTCCCATATATCATGCTTTTTCTTCTCCCCCTTTGGGATAATCAAAAAGGAGGGAAAACATATAAGTGAAAGTGAAAGTAAACGCAGTCAGCATAGAGTAGAGAGGAAAAACAATTGATAAAGCACAGAATATGACAAGCATCACATTGTTCACCCTATAAAAAACAATACCCAACTATTTGTTGGGATACAAAGGGGCTTTGCCTTTGTCTTTGGGATCAATAGTGGGTAAGTTTGAAGGCTTTGAGGCAGGCTGGTCTTCGAAAATCTAATGTGGTGGTAGGACAACTCGGGCAGGTGTAGGAGCAGGTGCCACAGAGAGTTGTTGTTGAGAAACAGGAGCTGGTTGAGAAGCTTGCTGAGGGACTGGTCTTAACTGAGATAGTGCTTGAGAAATAGATAGCTGATTTGGAGCTACATCAGAGTCACTGAGAGGTTCAGAAGTAGGAACTACTATTGCAGTGGCATGTGCAGTCAAATAGGGCTTCAAAAGATGAATGAAGTCTTGAATGACTTCTTCCCCATACTTCATAGCTTTTTCAAAATCATCTTTATTCTCCATGAACTATGACAAGTAAGGGGTAAAATCTTGCAACTAATGAACTTGAGTTTTGAAGGCCTGAGTGACTGGAGGTAATTTCAGATTCTCTGCCAACACCTTGAAGTTTACAGCCATCTCATGTTTGGTATAAATCTTGGAAAAGTAATTATCAACTTTCTCTTTGATCTCTTGTAGAGATTTCTTAGCATCTGCTGAATACACCAATTCCATCTTATGACTGTTATCACAGAGCTCTTTCATCTTCCTCAAGGATTCTAAATCAAGAATTTGTCTAACAGCAGCTAACTCATCATGCACAACTTCACTTAGAGCTTCTAGCTCACGAGTAGTGATCTTGGTTACCTTGCCTGTACTGGCTTGGCCAACTATGTGAGTTAACTCAGATTTCAACTTCCTCAGGTCAGACTTGTTGAGATGTTCAATCAAATTTCTCAAAACTTCCATCATACCAGAGATGGTGGATCGGAATTCACATGATAGAGATACCAAGCCGGTGTGAAGATCCTTCATTGTCTGATTCAAAAAGGCTATGTGCCTGCCAATAAGTTCACCAGTATTGGCCAGGTCTGGCTTCACAGCATTAGATACTCTTTGTGAGAAGGATTCCAATGAATTTTCAGAAACTTGTAGAGACACTTGAGTAAGAGCATTAGAAACTTCTTCTCTAACTATGTTTCTCACAGCAGTTAGAAATTCAAACATAAACTTATCAAGATCAGATTGAGAGATTCCAGAACCAGGTAAATTAACATTTGTAGGATCAACAGCAGGAACAGACCTTGCTTCTCTTGGGAGGTTCCTCTTCACAGCTGCAGCAGATCCTGGCATTTCTTCTTCTTCTGAATATTCTATGCCCAACACAGCATAACCAGGGTAGACATCTCAAACAGCAGCACACAGGGTGTATTTTGGTTTTTCATAGCTTGCAGTTCCACTGATTTTTGGTGAATCAACCTTGCCACTGATATGTATTTCTTGTACTGACTGAGGTGATTCCATTTGATCTTCAGAAAGACCATCCACTGTTCTGTTATCACCATCAACAACAGCCTCAGCATCATCAGTACGTCCATCATCACTCTTCTCAGAAGCTTCACTGTGATATTCTTCAGTATCAGAATCTTCTTCATCACCAAGAATAGGTTCTGATTCAGGTTGGGCTAAGGGTGGACTGGCAGGTCCAAATTATATTCTCCTTCTAGGGACTAGCAGTGTCAGGATCACTCCTATCATCAGGAGATGATATACTTCCTTCCTCAGTCACATCTTCTTCTTGCTCTTGGGCTTCGGTGGCCTCATTCTTTCCTTCTTCTTGCTCATCATCATCCGAATAAACTGGTTCCTCATTTGGTTTCATGCCAGGGTCTCTTAAACTCTTTGGCCTCTTTCCATGATCAATGGGATTGAAGGCTTCATACAATTTATCTTCATCTGCAACCCAGCACTTCTTCCATGGATTCCAATTGATTTTCATCCTCTTGTAGATCTCTTTATTGAGACAGAAGGTATGATCTGTTTCCTCAGCTTCATCATCTTTATCAACACATTCTAGATTCTTGAGCATGGTAGATATCATTTTTGAATAGAATAAGGAAGTGGCTTTCTTGGACAGTTTTACCATTCCAGCTATGTGCACCATCACATATCTACACAAATTGATTTTCTCATGAGTTTTCAGAAGAAACAACAGGAAAACATCCTGGTACTTTACAGCAAAAAAATCTCCTCTCCTAGGGAAAAGTTGGTGCTGAATAAACTTGAAAAGAAGTCTGCATTCACCATCTAATTCTGAAGCTGTGATTCTTCGTGAATCTCTGTTTCCGGTCAGAAGCTGTAGAGCTAATTCATAAGATAAGTAATCAGATGTTGGAGGAATATTCCCAGCATAATCCTCATACTGAACTTCATGAGGTACATTCAAGCATTCAGCCCACTGCTTAGATGAGAAGGATATTTTCTTTCCTTTTACTACAGACGACATCCTGGAAGCCTCCACACCATCTAGAGTGATTTTCAGATTCATGTAGAACTCATGTACCATCTTCGGATAGTCTATTCGAGAGTTATCTGAAAACCAGTCTATCCATCCTTGCGATTCATGAACTTGCAGCAACAGCGACTTACTTGACAAAAGCCACGCAGAGCTGACTTCTTTTTCTACAACAACAATCTGAGTTTCCAGGTTCGGATATACTGATCATTGAGAGGTACTACTCGACTCGCCTCGAGCACGCTTTGAAGGTACAGGGCTATCTGGTCCTTTTCTCGGTCTCTTTTGCTTAGCTATTCGAAGATTTTGGGAAGGCAGGAGTTCGAAGGTTCGAAGTAGAGGGGAAGAGAAGTTGAAAGGTTCGGCGGGAAATGAAAGGTCAAAGGTTTAGGGAAGATAAATAGCCGCATATCATTAATTTTATCATTTAGGGTTTCCATAAAATGTATAAAAGAATTTTACTAATTAATTACAATATAAAAAAAAGAGATCGGTTTCACAGATCGGTTTCACAGATCAGTTTCACAGATCAGTTTCACAGATCAGTTTCACAGATCGGTTTCACAGATCGGTTTTACAGATCGGTTTCACAGATCGGTTTCACAAATCAGTTTCACAGATCGGTTTCACAGATCAGTTTCACAGATCCGTTTCACAGATCAGTTTCACAGATCGGTTTCAGAGATCGGTTTCACAGATCGGTTTCACATATCCGTTTCACAGATCAGTTTCACAGATCGGTTTCACAGATCAGTTTCACAGATCGGTTTCACAGATCAGTTTCACAGATCAGTTTCACAGATCGGTTTCACAGATCAGTTTCACAGATCAATCATACACAACTCTTGTTTAATAAATTTCATTCTTTCAGAGCATAAAGGCTTTGTGAAGATATCATCTAATTGATGTTCAGAGCTAATAAATTTTAAAGAAATGTCACTTTTTTGATAATGATCTCTTAAAAAGTGATGTATGACATCAATGTGTTTAGTTCTAGATTTAGACACAGGGTTCTTAGATATATTGATTGCACTAGTATTGTCACAGTTAATTGAAACATGTTTAAGATCAAATCCATAATCCAATAAAGTGTGTTTCATCCACAGAATTTGTGCACAGCAACTACCAGCTGCTATGTATTCTGCCTCGGCAGTAGACAATGCAACAGAGTTCTGTTTCTTACTACACCATGATACTAGGGAATTTCCAAGCAAATGACATGTTCCAGATGTGCTCTTCCTATCTAACTTACATCCATCAAAGTCAGCATCTGAATAGCTAGTTAGGTTAAATGATTGTCCTTTTGGATAAAAGAAACCTAAATCTACAGTATACTTAAGATATTTAAAAATCATTTTAATGGCCAGTAAGTGTGATTCATTAGGATTATCTTGAAATCTAGCACACATAAATACACTGAACATAATGTCGGGTCGACTAGCAGTAAGATAAAGTAAGCTCTCAATCATACCTCTGTAATTGGTTTGATCCACTGGTTTCCCAGCTTCATCTTTATCCAATTTACAGGTAGTACTCATAGCTGTATCACTTTCCTTAGTACTATCCAAACCAAAACGTTTTAAAATATCCTTTGTATATTTACTTTGATTTAAAATAATTCCATTTTTAGTTTGAAAATTTTGAAAACCAAGAAAATACTTAAGATCTCCCATTAAGCTCACTTCAAATTCATTTTGCATAACCTTTGAAAAACCAGTACTTAAATAATTTTTAGAAGATCCAAAAATAATATCATCAACATAGATTTTTACTATTAATACATCTTTTGAAATCGTTTTTATAAAAAGAGTGGGATCAGCTAATCCTTTTGTAAATCCTTTTGAGATAAGAAAGTTTGAAAGTCTTTCATACCAAGCTCTTGGAGCTTGTTTTAAACCATATAAAGCTTTAGAATGTTTAAAAACATGATTTGGAAAATGAGGATTTAAAAAACCTGGTGGTTGTTCTACAAAAACATCTTCAACAATAAAACCATTTAGAAAAGAACTTTTGACATCCATTTGATATAGCTTGAAATTCAGATGTGATGCATAGGCAAGTAAGATCCTAATAGCCTCTAATCTAGCTACAGGTGCAAAGGTTTCCTCATAGTCAATTCCTTCTTCTTGATTGTAACCTTGTGCAACTAGCCTAGCTTTATTTCTAATGACGTTTCCAGATTCATCAACTTTGTTTCTAAACACCCATTTTGTGCCTATTGTCAAGGTGTCCTTGGGTCTTTCTACTAATTTCCAGACTTTGTTTCTTTCAAATTGATTTAGTTCTTCTTGCATAACTATTACCCAAAATTCATCATTGATAGCATCATTGATATTTTTAGGTTCTAACTGTGAAAGAAAGGCTTGATGTTCAACCTGATTTCTTAGAGAAGCTCTAGTTTGTGTTCCTCTATCTAGATTTCCTACAACATCATCGAAAGGATGGTTCTTTAGAGTCCTAGATGGTCTTGAAAAGATAGGGATAGAGATTTCAGATTCATCTACAGATTGAGGTTCAACAGAAGCAGGTTCTGGAGAATTTCCAGAGATGGATGTTTTAACTATAGGTCCATTGTCTTTATAATTGAGATTCAAACCAGAGAGATCATCTTCAAGAGAGATTTTAGGTTCATGTGGATCAGTTTCATCAAATTTGATGTGAACAGATTCTTCCACACATTTGGTTCTTTTATTGAAAAGTCTATAGGCTTTACTAAAGATAGAGTAACCTAAGAAAATTCCTTCATCACTCTTGGATGCAAATTTGTCAAGATTGTCTTTAGTATTGATAATGAAGACTTTGCAGCCAAAAAATTTGAAGTAGTTAACCTTAGGTTTCCTATGGTTCCACAACTCATAAGGGGTCCTCTTACGAACTGGTATGATCAAGACTCTATTAATAACATAACAAGCTGTATTAACAGCTTCAGCCCAAAAGTAAATAGGCAGTTCATATTCATTGAGCATAGTTCTAGCTATTTCTTGCAGGGTTCTATTCCTTCTCCCTACTGCACCATTTTGTTGGGGTGTCCTAGGGGCAGATAAATTGTGAGTATAGCCATTGTGTGAGCAGTAAGAATCAAACTCATGATTTTCAAACTCACGACCATGATCACTTCTCAGGGTCTTAATCTTGAGTCCACTAATATTTTCTACAGACTTGGAGTATTTAACAATGTAATAACAAGCTTCACTTTTGTGAGCTAGAAAATATACCCAAGTATATCTAGAAAAGTCATCTACAAGAACATAGACATAGTGCTTCCCATTTAAAATAGAAACTCTAGAAGGTCCAAATAAATCCATGTGAACCAACTCGAGAGGTTGAGAAGCTAACACTTCTTTCTTTGATTTAAAAGAAACTTTATGTTTCTTTCCTTTTTGACAGGGATTACAAACTTTGTCTGCTGGAAATTCAAGTTTGGGTAGGTCTCTAATTAAGTTCATCCTAGAAAGTTTTCTAAGTGAATGTACATTGCAGTGTCCTAATCTTCTATGCCAAAGCCAAGACTCTTTATGAAAAGCATTTAAACAAGGAATATTCTGCTTAACTAATGAATCTAAATCAACAGCATAAACATTTTCATTTCTTAAAGTAGATTATACTAAAACATTTTTAGTGTTAAAAACATTGCAAGAATCATTTTTAAATTTCACATAAAAACCATCATCACACAACTGAGAAATGCTTAACAGGTTATATTTAAGTCCATCGACAAACAAAACATCAGAAACCAAGATTGAATCAGTGTTATCAATCTGGCCTAAGCCGATGATTTTTCCTTTTGAATTATCACCAAAATTGACAAAACCTCCATCAACTTTTACTAAGCTCTTGAAACATGAAAAGTTTCCTGACATATGTCTTGAACATCCACTGTCTATGTACCATAGCTTCTTGTGACAGCTGTTCAAGCAGGTCTCCTACAAAACAGATTTAGATGGAATAAGATTTTGGTACCCAGATCTTCATGGGTCCAGACATGTTAGCCAATAATACTTTAGGTACCCATATTTGTCTAATGGGTCTCATATAATTTGTAGAATTAACATTCTTTTAAAGATAAACCTTATTATATCCATAACTATGAATATAACTAGTTGAGGCATATGAAGTTCCAGAATTAACTATCTTCTGTCCAGATTTAGGAATGAATCTAGTTTTGGAAACTTTTCTTGGTCCAGGTTGGTATCCTATACCAGTAGTATATCTAGGTGCAACTTGCTTTCCTAGCATTTGTGTTAGAGTATTCTTGCCATTTGTGAACTTCTCTAAATCTTTTCTGATTTGCTCATTAGACAATTTTAGTTCAGTATTCTTTTTAAGCAACTGAGCATTCTTTTCTACTTCTATATCCAGATCATATTTATGCTTAACACTTAAAGCATACTATTTATTTAAACCTTTATATTTATCTTTAAGCTCATTACAGGTTTCTTCAAGCATATCAAAATATTCAAACAGTTCAGATTTAGACATGTTTTCTGAATCAGAATCATCTCCAGAATAATATGAATTTGAAGCAGGAGTTTCTGATGTTACCTCAGAAGTGTTTGTCATGAAACACATGTTGGCTCGATTCCTTTCAGAGTCTGAAGATTCAGCTTCGCTAGTGCTATCTTCTGAAGCACTCCAGGTAGCCTTCATGGATTTCTTGTACTTATTGTCTTTGTAATCATATTTCTTTTTGAATTTTAGCTTTGGACAGTCTACTTTGATATGTCTTTTTCGCTTGCATTCATAGCAGAAAACTTCATCAGTTATTTTAGCCTTCTTCCAATCCTTTTTCCATTTTCCTTGTTGGTCATACTTTCCCTTGTAATTTGGTTTCCTAAAGAATTTCTATTTCCTATAAATCTTTTTGAATCTCCTGGCAATTTGAGCCATCTCAGCATCACTGTTAGAATCATTCTCACTTTCCTCACTGCTTGAACATTCATTGATAGCTTGAGGCTTTTCCTTATCCTTATTCTTTGATGTTGTAGTCTTGAAGGCAATAGACTTCCTTTTAGGTTCATCATCCTCTTCTTTGTTTACCTTGAGTTCTTCTTCATACATCATCAACATACCAATTAGTTCCTTGACTGGAAGTTCTCCAATGTCACATGATTCTCTAATGGAGATAGAGGTTCCTCTCCATCTTTCAGGTAGACATCTCAAAATTCTCATGATTTGTTCTTTTGAAGGAAAAATCTTTCCAAGTGAGCTCATTGTGTTTACTATCTCATTGAACCTGAGATATATATCAGAAATGGGTTCATCGGGATTCATCGTAAAAATATCATACTTAATAGTATAGGTATTTAATCTCGTCTCCTTAACATTAGTTGTTCCTTCATGAGAAACAGCTAAGGTATCCCAAATTTCATATGCAGTTTTACATGCAGAAATTCTATTAAATTCCACATCCCCTAGAGCATAGTACAAGGCATTCATAGCTTTACAATTATTATTGTAAGCAGTCTTTGTAGGTTCATCCCAAGTATATCTATCAGTACTGGAAATTTTGTATTCAGCTTCAATGGAAGTCCAAATATCAAAGCTCATACTTTCTAAGTGAATTCTCATTTTTAGCTTCCACTGAGCATAGTTGTTTCCATTAAAGAAAGGTGGATGGTTAGTAGCAGCACCCTCAAGTCTATTATCCATGATGTCACAAAAAGAATTTTAAAGAGATAAAAATTTAGAAATAACCGAAATTTTAAGAACATTAAAATACAACTAAAATCATAGTTGAAAAACAGAGTACTTTAGAAAATATTTTCCAAACCTCTGATACCAAATGTTGGTCGGAGTGGATACTCAAGAGGGGGGGGGGTCAATTGAGTACCAATTAAAACTTTCTGTTAAAAACAATATTTATTAAAATCCCCTATTTCAAAAACAGATTAAACTGTAGTGAATTTATACAGATTATAAAGGTTCAATTAGTTTCTCAAAGATTGATTAGTTCTCAGTTAACATAATCTTATGATTAAATTAACTTTTGAAATTAACTTACTGGTTTATAATAAATATAAACACTTGCGAGTTTAACTATCAAAGTAGCTTTGAAAATAAATTATACTTCAAAGTAATAGCAATGGAATATGAAATAAATATGTAGTATGGATATAGTATGTAGCTACAAACACAGAGAATTAACCAAGAGGTTCAGTCTCAAGCCGAGACTTAGTCCTCTCAAAAGTTTAAATAAAAATGATCCACACCCAAGATCGGGGTTAACAACAGTGAACACATTGTCCAGGTCACAAGACCTCTACCACAGTTCTGCGTGGGAAAATAAACAACAGCTTAGAGCTGTCCAGGTCTCATACGACCTCTACCACTATCCACAGTGGGAAAAGAAGTGTAGAAAGGTTTTCTGAGGATTTACAGATCCTATAGTGAAAGTACAGGAGTCAGTGTGTGTGTTTAATACAGAAGATAACACACACTGCTCAAAATGTAAAACAAATATATCACAGAGCAGAGATGTAGAGTTTAGAAATGGCTCTGATGATTTCAGTGTAGCTCTGGACTCTTTTGTATTTGGTCAGAATTTATCTTGATTCCTCTTCTCGTTTTTGTTTGAGAAGAAGAGTGTCGTATGCTTCATGTTCATAGGCAGTGAGATGTAGTCGATGAAGTTCTTCAATCGTTCTTTTGTATTCACATAACTCTTCTTGAGTAGGCTTGATTGTGTTTGAGGTTCTGTCTTTCTTGGTTCGTCCTCCTCTTTCTTTCCTCTATATTCTTTTTGTGTTCTTCTGTCAACCGAAAAACTCTCGTCGTCTTCTTCAGCAGAGTCTTCTTGTATTTATGTCTCGTTCTTCGGAAGACAGAAAAAGTTTCCTTTCCGCAGGTACGAGGTACGGTTTCCTGAAATCCGACAACCTTTATTAATTAATTGTCAGAGCATTAAAATATACCTAATATGACTGTTGGTTAGATTAAATAAAGATAAATATATTCAAATAGTTGTTTATGACTATTGAAGAATCAAGTGATCGGTAGGTCATCAGCATTAGTGAGTAATGATCGGTGACTCAGATAGATCAGCATCGGTGAGTCAGTTTGATCAGCATCGGTGAGTCATTTGATCGGTGAGTCAGTTTGATCAGCATCGGTGAGTCAGATTGCATCGGTGAGTCATTTTGATCCACATCGGTGAGTCAGATTGCATCGGTGAGTCATTTTGATCAGCATCGGTGAGTCAGATTGCATTGGTGAGTCAGATTGCATCGGTGAGTCATTTTGATCAGCATCGGTGAGTCATTTGCATCGGTGAGTCAGATTGCATCGGTGAGTCATTTTGATCAGCATCAGTGAGTCAGATTTCATCGGTGAGTCATTTTGATCAGCATTGGTGAGTCATTTGCATCGGTGAGTCAGATTGCATCGGTGAGTCATTTTGATCAGCATCGGTGACTCATTTGCATCGGTGAGTCAGATTGACCGGTGAGTAATTTTGATCAGCATCGGTGAGTCAGATTGCATCGGTGAGTCAGATTTATTGGTGAGTCATTTTGATCAGCATCGGTGACTCATTTGCATCGGTGACTCATTTTGATCAGAATCGGTGACTCATTTTGCATCGGATCAGTGCTTCCAATGTTTTTTGAATGGATCGGTGCTTCCGATGTCTGTTGAATGGATCGGTGCTTCCGATGTATGTTGATACCAGAAGACTTCCAACAAACTTTGTATGTCAATAAGCATAGACAAAAACATGATAACAGATTCATTTACAAATTGTAATTAAGTTTATGAGAAATCAAACCAGATTAAGCATTAATGGTATGTGATGATTTGTGATTATTAAAACATCAATCATAGACATGAAATCAACAATCTTCCAGAGGGCTCAACAGGAACCATTTGGTTAAATTAAAAAATCTAAATCAATCAATCTATTATTGGGATTCCGTGATATAAAATTGAGATTTTTAGTTGAATTATATGATTTGAGTATTTTATATCATTGGGAAACAATTTTATATGAATACAATTTTTCTAATGTATATTCCAGAGGATTTTTCATGTTAATGGTGATAATTAGATGTTATGGAAAACTGGTCAGATACATGACTATGGTGGATTGTGTATAATTATTTAAAATTAAATTATTTATTCACAAATTTAATATATTTATATATATATCAATAAAATTATATGGGTTTACGAAACATAATTTCTAAATGATATAGTTTTAGGAATTTGTTTTAATTTATACCTAATTTCACCAAAATTTTAATCATGTACCCCTGTGAATGAGAACATTTTTCAATTAGGTTTTAGGCCATATTATTTCCCAAAGATTTTAGCTGATTGTATAATATATTAAAAGAAATAATTCTACATAGGGTCATGGATATAGGACTAGATATATTTTGACATATAGTATTGTTGAGCATGTTTATTCATATGGGAATAGTTGGGAACGCTATTTCTACAAACAAGTGTTAGAGGAACACATACTTCCAGAATTGTTGTACACCTCAAAGTTTCACCATGGGGTCATTAGAAATTTAATATATAATAAAGAGTAAATTAGTTTTTTTTCATGTTTTCCATTTGAAACAATGAATTTATATCATTTAAGAAAACCTAATGCTTTTTATAATTTCTACAAGATATTACATATTCATACCTATTTTTTCATTTATCTATGCACAGTTACTAGAGAATAGTTTCATGGTTCATAAAAAATATGACAAGAAATATGAGAACTATAGTATAATATTTACAATAATTATAACTGATAAACCCGATGACATTCTAGGAACACATCGATTCCTCAGCTAGGGAAATATCAATAGGATATAAATGATAAATGTAAAGTGAGTAAGAAATATTATAGAGTAATGAAATTGATCATAGAAGATAAATCTTCCCAATATATATTAGAAAGTATAATTTCATTTAATTCTATAAATATGAATGGTTTGTTATAAATAGGTGTGGCCTACTAAAATAATGATTCTATTATTTAATATTATATGGGATTTTAAGTAGACATGATTCCTTATATATTGAATCTTCATAATCCTGATGGACACATAGTGTGAATTTCATTATATATAATTATTCATTTAGAATATTAGTTGGGGAGGATTTGGTTTGATATATATTTGTACTTGATTTTGATGTTTATGAATTAATTCCCTTGAACAAATTTGTTTACAATATCTATGTAATTCATCCACTGTAATACACAAAATAATAGTTTATTATCTATGGAATTATTAAGGAATATCTTCAGAGGATACATGGTTGTAATTGGAAATGGATAATAATTTTTCTCAGTATTTTTTGGAGGTATCTCATGTTAATTGATAATAAATTCTATCACATTTGTTGGTGAGATTTGGAATATATATTTTCATAAAATTGATGAAATGTTTTATAATTTTTTCCTTTTTAATTTATTTGGAATTACACTCAAAATGGAAGTTTAATTTTTGATTTATCTATTTACTACGAAAAATAAAATCTCACTTCCATTTTATAAGATAAGATAAAACATTGATTGAATAAAAATTACATTCATAAGAATTTGAATGATAAGGGTTCATTCAGTCAAGTATGTCTATATTAGAGAACTAGTTAAATTTCTAAAAAATGTGGTGTAAAAAATACACATTGATAATTTTATCATATAATTAACTATGTTATTATATATAATTTGTATCATCTTATACGAAATTATAATCTATTTGATTTAATGACTAGATCCACACGGTTCTCTCAATGTGACTTACATTTGATGTATCACCAATTGTGAGATCTAAAGAAAGATATTGTGAATAAAATTTAAAAATATAATATGGCCATTATTAGTTTTATATTATTTCATTTGTTCATAAAAACACACCATACATATTTATCTAATCCTAGTGTAAAATCATTAAAAAAAACTATGGATAAATTTTTTATGGTGTTTATTGATTATATATTGTAGTATTATAGGGTAAAATATGATTATGAAAAAAAATTCTATATAGTTAAGAATCTTGGGGGATAAGAATTTATATTCAAAGTTTTCAAAATGTAATTTTTGGATACATGAGGTATTATTCATTGGTCGTGTAATTTAAAAAAACAAATATATATATCCTAGAAAGATATTATATGTTATCTATTAGAAACCACTCAAGAATATATTGGATGCCCATTGTTTCCTTTTACTAGAGGGATCATACAAAATTTTTGGTCTGGATATTACAAATTTGGATTCCCCAATAATATCGTTTAAATAAAAATGTGATCTATTGACATAGATAATATAATCCTAGAAATCCATACAAGAACATATGGTTAGTATTATATAAGAACCTATTATGATGGTTCCATATTATAGATGGGGTTTTATAGTCTATTTTAATGCATTAATATCCTAGTTTGGTTGTGTTATCATTAAGGGGGATTATTTTGTTACATATGGATAATGATATTTATGATTTTATAAGAAGAAGTTCCTGACACATGATTTGTAATTGGATAATGTGGTCAATGTTGTGAATACATGACATCATTATCACTTTTTCAATGTAGATGGATAGAGTTTCTATTGATGGTTGACTTAAACATGTCGTACATATAGGGTTTTAGGAACTATATAGATGATTTATTAAATATTAAATAATATATATAGTTTTATAATGTGGCATCATAGTTGTGTAAACTAATGGAAGACATAGAGGATATAGATCATGATAACTCAAACCAATGTGGTTTTTCCATTTCAAATAATTTTTTTTCTCATTTGGATGAGAATTTAAATGGTTCTTAGACATCATTTTTTAATTTTATTTCTCAATGTTCAAATCTAATTGTTGGGGAAACCATTGAGGGATGAAAGTAATATGGGAGTCTATTGACATAGTTTCGAGATCATATGGTCATAACATTGGATTATAAGAAATATCTTCCTTGTTCCTACCACCATTTGGTATGACCTACTTATTAGAGAACATATAATATGTAAAAATCATTATACACATAATTTGGGTGGGTTTGAAAGAAATATATAGAAAGGGATATGTCTTCAGAAACCTCACTAGTCTTATATCCAGGGATGTGCATTAAAACAAATCATTTATATTAAAGTATTTAACAATTCTCACATGGAAATGGAAGATGATATCCATGGATTGTATAATAGGCCTTCCATTTATAGTTATGAAACATGATTCTTTATGGGTGATAGTTGATCAACATACTATATCTTCTCACTTAAAACTTATTCTTGAAACTAATATCGTGGGAAATTTGTTTGAAATCTATATTGAAGAAGTCATACAATGCATCAAATTATAGTATCAATTATATCTAACTAATACCCTAGATATAATAATTGTAATTGGATGTACCTGAAAAAATTACTAGGAACTCAGTTGATTATAAGTATAAAAAATCATCCTCAAACTAATAGACAATATTAAGGGACTATCCAATCATTGGAGGACACTGTTAGGTCTTTTGTGGTGATTTTTTTGAGAGCATCATATACATTTACTATTTTTATCATTCAATAATATCTATCAAGAATTGATACATATGGATAATTTTGAAACATTCTATGGGTGCCCTATCATTACATACTTTTCTAAATAGAAATATTTAAAAATTCACTTATTCGAACCATCCTTTTTCATGGGAAAATAGATATGATTTAGCTAACTATGAAGAGGAGGTATATGACTTAGTCTAATCAAAAATCATATGAAAATAATCATCAATAACCATTGTTGTTGGAAATTACCCCCATTGATTGGTTATCATCATTTTTGTTTTTTGGGAATGGTTATTCAATGTTACATATGATATTTTGAGATACACAAATGAGTTGTTAAGTTATATTATCAACTTCTTTTAAGTAAATGTTCAATTCAGTTCACAACACATTTCATGTATATATATCGAAAGAGTATAAACCTAATCATGACCATGTGGTTTGAAGTGGTCACATCAACCAGGGGACAAATGAGTCATTGATTTTTATGATGGTACATATTATGTATATGTAAGATAAGAAGCATTATTTGAAAATATTCATTCTTGTTTGGTTTCTATTGATACATTGTTGTATTTCAGAAGAAAAATAGGAGTGTGAGAAGTATGTGTGATAGGGGGATCCTAAAATAATTCCAGAAATATGTTTTCTGTACATTTTTTGGATGTAATTTCCAATGGTGTAGAGAATATACACAACTTGTTTTGTGTATGGGATCCACTTTTCAGGTTTATTAAATATATTAAATGCTTGGGTTATGTTTTTGGTGGTAACAAGGGGGGTTTTACTTTTCATTGATGCATTTATATAGGTGAACACTCTATTCATCATCAGTAGAAACCATACCCAATCCTGTGGATGTCATGCGAAGGAAGACAATGGTAACTAGTCATGAATACTATTAGGTAATTCTTTTCCTAACCCATGAGCATTACCATGAGAAATAATTCAACAAAAAATATAATTAAAATAATTTTTGGTGTATGGTTGGTCAACTGTGCAATCCAATTGTGCAAGCGGTTGTCATGGGACTGTAAAACCATTTGGTTGGAAAATAATTTTCTGAACATTGCGGCCTAACCATGAAGTGTATAGTTAGACCTCTATGATAGTAGATCTAGTCATATTAAATCCCTTTAAAATTATCTAAAAACACATTTATTAAATCATATTAACTTTTATTTCAATGTATTCATGACATATGATTACCATTTATTTTGATGTTTTTATTAAAAGTGTCAATGAAAGTTAGTGGTATAGATTCCATTTTAATAATTTATTCATCCTTAATCTACTACAATAACTGATTTATTTCATTATTATAACAATGGATATATTTTTTATGGATAGATCATTGTGTTTTTTTGATGAAATCATGTTAAAAATATTGTAGGAAGTGTTTATTGGGATATGATCTTGATATTTTCTGTATTCATTCATAATATTCACCAACTATTGTTATATAGGTGGCTTCTCTATAATCTATAATTGATGTAGAACATGAAGGAATTTTTTTAATTATATTATTTGAGTTAATTCATGGTGAAATTCATATTAGATTGCCTTTGAAATATACATTTCTATTCATGGAATTTAAATTATGAAAATTTATTGGAATTTTGAAAAATCACTCGACGTTTCATAAAATCATGTTTAAAAGAAATGGTTGTGCATTTTATTCATGTAAATAGGTTGTTTAAATTATTAAAATGAATGAAATAATTTTATTTTTATTTTTATATGATGGATTTTTTTATGATAAATTTGTAATCATTACATCGTCATTATCATCATTATGTCTTTCTTGTGGTATAGAATATGGTTTTGGTGTATCAACATCATAGTGGGATAGACTATAAATGTTATTATTCTCAATCAATGGTTTAATACATACTGATTTTACATGTGTTGATGATTTTTTTTGTATGTACATGGAATTGGTTTTCCAAAAAAATAATAAATGTCCTATAGAGTAAGTTTTAATTTATTCTACAAAAATTTTTATGATTGATGTAAACTATTTTTTCTGAATAAATCAATATTTTATAAAATTTTAAAACATGTATTTTCCTATTGGTTTGATTTTGGTTTCTATTTTGGGTAATATGGCTGGTTTTAGGCTCAGAAACTATTTGGGAACTATTATGCTTTTTTACATTCCATAAATCAGTATAATGGTAATTTCATGATATATCAATTATTTTTTGATGATTCCAGTTACTATGGTGATATAATATTGAGTTAGAGTTTGTATTGGATTGTGTGATTTTGGTAAACTCTACTTTGTTGTTTTGTTTTCAAATGATTTCTAGTTCGTTATGAGTATTTATTTTGGTTTCTACATGTAATCTAGAATCTTTTTTTTTGTTTTTTTGTTTATTGGGTTTTATTTTTTAATCATACATAAAATAAAGTATTATATGGTTATTAATTCAATAGTTAGGATTTTTATTATTCCAATATGAATATCATCCCCCAAATATTCATGAGGTCGTTTTCATTAATCCATCCTTTGGTGTCTCGGGGATGTCACATAATGGCTAGAATCCCACATATACCTTCATTAGACAATTAGGTGGGTATGATGTTATAATGAATTTCTATAGTCCAAGGAACAATTATAGAATCCAACATTTTAAATGATTCAAAAAACATTAAATTATATTTTATTCTTGTGGTACAATTATAATAATTTTTTTGGGAGGTAAAATGAATAAATAGATGATTACATCAGCAATAGAGATAAAAACCACATTATAGTGAAAAGTAAATAATAAAAAAACATACAAATTCCAATTTAGATGTGGAATGATATAAATTCAATTAGTTCAGTACTAAAAGATTATATATTGAGAATCCATTGTGATTATTATAGAAACAAAATACAATGTAGTAGATGTTCATAACAATCATATCCATTAAATAAATCATGTATCTCCCTTATGTAATGTAGATAAATTATGTGTTTTTATCATGATTTCCCAATAAAGTCTAATTTTATGTTTCAAAAATTACATGTTCATCACCATGTTTGAGATTTGAATGATTGAAAAAAAAATTCCATGGATAGACATAATAACACAATGGAAACATGTTACATATTATTTGAAATGTTGTATATAGTTCTAAGATATAATACTATATTATTAATACATTTGAATATTCTGAAAACACAATAACTATAATCATGGCCATATATAGGTATTTGGGAAATTAATAAATAAGATAAAATTAATAATATAGTGTTTTGTAATATATTATTAATAAATCTACATGTAATCAACATTTTGAGAATCTCATAAAATGATAAATAATGGTTTATGTATGTATTTACATATGATTCAATTTAGTGTTTCCAAACAACATTATATAATTTAATCAAAAATTTGATGTTGTATAATTATGATAATCCATTATTTATGAAAATAAAAAATTATTATATTTTCTAGAATCATTAAATCCATTATAAAGACAATAACAATATCATTTAAATTACAACCAGTATAAATTCAAGTATATGGGTCATTTCAGTCATTATTCTGACCGGGTCGACCTAACTTGTCACATGATCATACTCACCACATGAACTGAAGGGTGCTTCAAATAAACATAAGACAACAAATTCATAGGAGTAATTTAATCACTATTTGGAATGGATAATCCTTAAAACTAAAATATTTCCACACATAATTATAGTTTGATACATTAATATATTGGTTTTTCATGATCAAATCCTTCATAACAAATAAAATACATCACATGAATGTACTAGGTTTCAAAAATAAAATCACATCACGCAACGAACTATTTTATTAAAATAAGAATGAATTATTCAACATTATTCAATATATTCAAATTTCATATATAAAATGTATTCGGGTTTTGAATTTGAAATATACACATCCAAATATAAAAACCCATAGCCAAATCACACCAACCATCTCAATGTAACCCATATTCACACAATATATACTATAACAGAATCATAAGAAATAAAGAAAATATTAGAGAACAAATATAATGAACATAAAGGGAGCCCAGGAAATTTGAGTATTCCTAATTGTGTAGAATGGGTGTGAGAAAACAAATCCCAGTATAATTTTTCTATGTGTGATGAATATTTTTACAAAAAACTGTATTTAATATCTACTAGTTTCGTGTAAAATAATAGAATATTATTTATTAAATTTATAAATAATTGGAAAACTAATATCAAATACATAGCCTCTCTATAGATTATTACCCCACTTTTCTATATCATAAAAAAATAAAAAGGAAAAATGTTCCAAACAATCCTACATTTTATAAATAATAATCTTATTTTATTTAAAAATACTTGTAAACTATTTACATAATCACATAAAACCCAAAAATTCAAAAAAAAAAGTAATTGATTTGTACCATGTCACCAATAATAATTATAATAAATAGATAATATATTAGTGGTTCCACATATGAATCGAATAAAAAATTCAAAAGGATATAAATGTTTCCACTAAATTAAACCATTATCCATAAAAAAAGGTATAATAGGTTTTACCTTTTGTCCTAATAAGGGAGAGTTAAAGAAACTATCAATCCCCAACCAACTTTCACCATATAATATATCTGAATTATAGAAGACTCGTTATTATCCCACTAAATGCCAATTTTTTAGAACTCATAATTATCCGAATCATATTGTGTAACTATAGGAAACTAATAAAATGAAAACTAAAAGGTGTAGAATAAATATTTAAATCCCACATATCTTCCATGATTCCTTTGATCAAATAATTATTGATATGAGAATAATAATAATAAATAAATTCATTTTTAATTATATATAATAACTCCACCTCACTTCTAAAACCCCTGTAAGAAATGACACATTTTTAACCATTACCTGATCACCACATAGATGACAATTGTCCCATTAAAATGGGAATGGGAATAATAGAAAAATTCGTGTTTCACATTTCCAAACCGCTAAAATTGTTTTATGGATCCAAATAGGTGTTCATGAATATGGAATGATAAAGAAATTTATATTAAAAAATTTTTCAAACTAATTTCGAAAATAAGTCATATAATAATTCACCAAAATAGAATTTATAAAATAATTTAATTAAACATATCCACCTTTACAAAATATAGTAAATATCAAAAACAACACTTTATTATCAATTTAGCTAAAATGTGTGTAAATTATCATTTCAAATTATAATAATATTTTGAAGAGTCCTTTAAAAAATTTCTACAAAACAAAATCTATTTAAAAATTTCCTTAAAACTAGAAAATACCATTAAGAACAATTTATCCCATGTGATAAATCACCAGTACACCAATTTAAAACCTACTAAATGTTGTACATAATGTTTTAATTTAATAAAAAAAATTAATATTTGAAATTATATAATGACATGAAATTTTAAAAACAATAACAACATTACTCACCATGAATGAGATGTAATATGTTGGTAATAATCATGAATATAGCTCTTTTTGTGTCCAATTACTCTGCAAGGAAGAATATGACCTACTAAATCCCTACATGCACAAATCCCTATTGAGACCTACCCATGAATCCTAATAAATCATGGAACTCCATTTTGATTTAGGGAGGAATGGAATTAATGATATAATTAGAGGAGATAATGATAAAGGGAATATGAGATAAACATATTGGTTTACCTCATGAAATAGGACTATTATATCCCAAAAAATGGGTATGAAGGGAGAAACCCCCACCATTTATTCTATAACCTAGTCGAATTATAGTGGAGAAATAATAGGTTTTTATGATTAGTAAATTTAGAGAGATTAAATTTTGAAGGGTAATTCTTACAAAACATGTTAGAATGCATAATATGAATGTAGTTTTTAGAATATCATGAACAATCATTTCCAAATAGAATATTCAAGATGCACAACTATTCACATGATTTCCACATAGTTGTCTATAACATCTAAAATATCATGTGTCTCAGAAACTACACATAATATTAAAATATATTTTATCCATAGTGACTGCAACGGTTTTCAAGAAACAAAATGATACCCCATCATATGAAACCATACATGTAGAAAATTAACTGAAAAAATAATTGAAGTGTTCCTCACACTTCTTTACGGTATTATATACACCAAAAATGCAACAATGAGATCCAATTAATAATTAATCAACTCATTTTTCACTAAATCATTCACTTTCAAAATGTAGTTAAAAAGCCATTAAAATTTAAAAAATTAAAAAAGTTAACCCCATATCATCAAAATAACTAATAAAAAAATTAATTAAAACATTATATAATAAAAACATTAACATGGGTTGTATAAATATCCATATAATAAACACTCTTCACTCCAATAATTAAATGATAATGGAAAAAGCTCGCATGTATTAAAAATACATTAAATTTTAAATATGATGTAGGTGGGTTCGGAAAAAAGGGATCATCATATTCCTTTCAAACTATAGTGATCATAATACAACTAAAACCAATAGAAAATATGAATGACACCTTCTAGTGTACTTCCCTCCATTATAAATTTCATCTAACACTACATAATTTAAATTCCTCATCCGCCACTAAAAAATAAAGCTTTAACAAAAAACATTCCACCAAACATCCTATTATATTTAATCTTGTTAAAACCAACATCAATCAAAGAATAAGCTATTAAAACCCAAAAAACACCACTGTAAAAAAATAATACAAAAATTGTGTTCATGGCCAAATTCCAATTAGGAATAAAATGAAAAATGGTAACATAAGGGAGAAGAACACCACATAGAAATCGAAATATAAAACCCCTAAACCATCAGTTTCCTAATATTTTGAGTTTTCAATTGAGATAACCAATGTAATTATAGCCCCATATGATTCAACATAATTTCAATCACCATGTAATATTACCATTAAATGCATAAACCACAAAAATTATAAAACTCATAATAAATAGACCATATTAACACTAAATGAATTAATGACCATAATATCTCAAACTAATTATACAAATCCAGTAATCTTCTAGGAATAAGAAAAATAGTGATATAGGGGATACTTAAAAAAATAGACATTAAATTAGATAATAGAATATGTAAAAAAATCACAATTACAATTTAGAGAATTCAAAAAATTACTAAACCCCTATAAAGATACTAACCCCCCCCCCCCCAAATTATTATCACCCCAACCCCAAAATTATCTATGAGATCTAATATTATGATTAATTTGATTATAAAACCACTGTTGATGACCCATATATTAATATAGAGTAAAATACATAAGGTATTTAAAAAAAGAAGGTTTTTTATGAGCAATTTATCTACACAACAATATAGAGGACCTATCATCCTCTTATTAGATGACTAACCACATTCATCTATACATTCAATCATGGTCTGAACTAATTCAATATTCCAAGAAGGTGAGACAACATTTTTTGAATAAATTGAACCCATAGAATCACTCTAAGTAAGTATACATTCCCACACATATTTCATGGGTATATCCCTTACTCAAAATTAAAATCTATTTCCAATTCTAAATTCTCTTACCAATTTTCCATGGTCTGGGAGAATCCCACTTGTAAAGAAACCATATATTATGATATTGTAATTAAGTATTTCATGGTAGAACAAACTATATCATGTGTATCAATTACGATACTCACCCACTCTCCTCTTACCATGGGGAGAGATAAATAGATCAAATGAATTTTAGGATTAAAAATCATCTAGAAAGTTCAATTGAATATAATTCATCATGAATAATTACCATTACATGAATTTATGTATTTGAGAATGAATCAAATATTCCAACCACGACCATCTTGGTGATTCTAATATATGTTTTATGACCCTCACCCTTAAATCCTTTAATGTTTTTTATAAATAAATACTTAATTAATTCCATATATCATTCCAATTTCTTCAAAGAGACATTGATCACCATAGTAATTATGTGGTAATTTATTTGTACTGAATTTGATGAAGACATAATTAAGTAATTGTTTTAATAAAACATTTGATTTATAGTCTGGGTAGTAAAAATAATTGGGATTTCCACTCCTTATCAACGAGGGTAATAAATTCATAGAATATCATAACCAATAGAAATCGTAATATTTAATGGATTCTATATGGTTAAAATTATTTTAAAAAATAAAATAAAATTCATTCATATTAGATTTCAATAACAAAAAAATTAGAAATATTTCAAATTCATTATTATGAAACACTCGAATGTAATCCATAAATTTCTTTTATTTATATCCCTTAACTATACTAATTTACAAAATAAATTTAATTAAAACATAAATTAAACTTTTTAAAAGAAACCATCCATTAAATATAAATAATATTTTTAATTAAATTTCCCATAGATCAATTAATAAAAATTCGAAATTTTACATTAAAATGAGAACTCCCAATGATCCAAAAACCACACATTAAAAATGGCTTGTAAAATATAATAAAACATAGATTAATATAAGGAAAATTATTTTAATATATTTTATTTTAAAAAAAAATATTATTTACCTTTTTTTGTGTAATCCCTAACAACATGACACAATCCAAAAAAATAAAATCCTAGAACATAAAAATCTAATGAAATACAAATAACTGAAACCAAATTAATGGTAATCAACATTGGTGTTAATCTGAAGAGATGTAAAAATAATATAATATGGGTGGGATATAATGCTGGTATTGTTCTGGATAAATGGTTATGGAAATAGTTCACTTAACATGAAATAACTGAAAAAACTATTTCATAAACAAATTTTATTGTCTCTTAATATTATTCCAGACCATGTTCAATAACTTCGAATATTTAATCCATTCATTTTTCCTACAATTTGTTACAAAATAAAACAAAAATTCCCAAAAAATTAATTATAAATCAATATTTCCTTATATAATAATAATATTATAACACAACATAAAGGATTAAATCATGATATCCCATGGTAATAAATCATTCATCACAAAAAGGTGGTTATCAACTACCCAATACAGATCCACCACTTGAGTTCCTATGAATATCGTAAACTAATTTATATCCCAATTCTCCAAGGAATAAACACGTTATATAATTACATTTTGCATAAACTATCCATGTTCAACTAGACACATCTCCCAACCCGGGTCACTACATGTCCCGTTGGGAGTTCATGATCACCATAAGAAAGCAACTTGGGTCAGGGAATAATATAACTAGACTTGAGAAAGGATGAACACAACCAACATTACTTTTCTACCTATAAATATGTCATGAACCATCAAAATATCATACTTCCATGACCCAATTCGATAAAATAAAAAAATACATTAATAAAATTATTATACAACTGAAAGAAATTTATATAACAAAATTGAACATCATAATAAATTTAACATTAATTAAGCAATAGAATAAGGAAAATAATAAAAATACATAATAGATAGAGAAGTGATAAAAAGGGTAATATATATACACTCAAAAATAATGTCCCGATATCAATCCACATCCACCGATCACATTAAAACTAACAATAACACACAAATCCCACTATCATAGCATGAGAAACCATAACACACACAAATATATCAGATCAATGTCACTTGAATAGAAACAATTAATGGGTTATATAAGCACTATTGTACCTAGGGTGTGAGAAAAATATGAAACATGATATTTCCCAATGTTGTATATGTGATTACAATATAAATGTATTTCATTTTTTCTAATTTTATATAAAATTTTAATTATTTTTCATTCATTTATACATAATGAAAATATAATTCAAACGTATACACATTTAATAGAATTTTACACAATATTTCATATAACTGAATGAAATCAAATTAAAAACATTTACCAAAAAATACTCACACATAATAAAATACTACGACTTATTATTTTAATTTCATTGTAACCATTTCGAAAATAATTATGAAAATATACTAACTATACACAAAAAATAATAATATAAATGAACATTGTCATAATGAAATAATATCTAAAATAAGTATTCAATAAATTGAGAATGAATTATAATTAGGTATATAATATTAATTCAGGTATCCCTTACATGAAAACACTAGCCTAGAATTAGCTTTCATAGTTTATAACATATTTTCTATTATGAGACAAAACTATAAATTATCCAACAAAATTTTATTGGGGCAATATGTTGGGTCCAAAAAAACCTAATTCACTCAACTAGACTAAAAGTGGTTTCATCTAGGACCCACGGGTAGCCATTTACTATATTTTAACAACAACACATCAATTTAATGTTCCTATATAGACAAATATAAATATAAAAAATATTTTTAACTACTCAGGTTATTTTGACTAAATAATATGTTGTGCTATAGAATCCATTAATTAATTGATCATAAAAAATAAAAAATAAAATACATAATGTCATGACCTTTCCTCGGGGCTCGTGTCGTGACTACTTCAAGCCTGCCTTCCATAGGCCAGGGGCTGGAGACTAGAACCAAGGTGTAAATCCCAGTAAAAAGGGAAGGCATTGCCTTTGTAAAGTAAACCAAAAACACCACATAGAAAGCAGGAAGAAGTAAACACTAAGTAAAAATTAAGTACAACAGTAAGTGCGGAAAAGAAAGTGGGCCAGTATACAAACCCAAACTGAAAGAAAAGTAAAACTGGAAGGGAAAAGAACAACTGAAAAGTAAAGCCACAACATCGAGCTGTCCACTGGAAATTCGACCTAAAGGGTGGGTACAGATAGCCTCCACTACTCCTCGGGTCCAGCCGACCGCTCCAAGTACGTCCCACCCAGTGGTCCACCTCCAGGTACCATCCTGCTCTGCAAGCCTCAACCACCATCAGCGATGTCCGTCGTCTGTAGCCAACACAATGTAGTGTGGGCATAGCCCGTATAGGGGTGAGTATAAGCTACTCAGTAGGGCCCCGAGACCCCCGAAGGTCTCCCAAAATCCACAAAGGATAATCCACAAAGGTAAGATACAATCACGAAGTAACATCTGACACTGCTTAGGTATATGCCCATTCATATACCTAAGTCATCAATTCTTGTTCGGCTCCAACATCAAAGCCCAAGCACAACCCAGTTCACACAGGAAAGAAAAATGTAATCCACACAGGATAGCACAACACAATCCACAAAGGAAAGCCAAACAGGATTCAACTCACACAGGAATAATTCTTTGTATGACGATAGAGATGATCAGATATTGTCACTGAATCAACTATGTCGTCGGACCCACAAAGGATCGATAGGTACTGACCCCCACAATGACCCACAAAGGATCTGACCCATAAAGGATCGATAGGTAACTAACCCCCGCAATGAACCACAAAGGATCTGACCCACAAAGGATCGATAGGTAACTAACCCCTGCAAAGACCCACATAGGATCAGACCCACATAGGATCTGTAGGCGCTGGCCCACACAAGACCACTGAGTGCTGACCCACATAGGATCGGACCCAAAAAGGATTTGTAGCATTGATCCACGTAGGATCACTGAGTGCTGTAGTCGTCGCCGTCAAATCCACTGAGGATCTCTGCACAGTCGTCGTCGTCGCAGTCGCAGCCAGCTCTCGGGTTCCCGGACACAGCGAACTCGTTCGGGAGGTTCTGATCCACGATCTGAGAGGTAGATACATCAACTGACTCATAGTCCAGAGTTGATGTATTCAAAAGTTCTGTATCATCAACATGAAGTAAACGTCGCAGACGGCACGTCAATCGGACGCCCAGTCTGAGAGCTATTGGCTTTTTCGTCCCAGGGGCCCGGTTGGTTTTTAAGACAAAACCAACCCGACCATACTCCACCTGCATCCAAACCTTATTCAGAGTAAGCCAAAAGATCCATCTCACTTATAGGAATCCAACAAAGTCAACGGAACTTCAATCGGACGTCCGAAGCTTATGTTATGAGCGTTTCCACTCCGTGGGCCCGGTTGGTTTCTTTTACGAACCAACCCTACCGAACACAAAGTAATCCGAAACCTTGAGTGAGATATACCTAAACTAACGTCTCGATCCAAGGATCACATCTCCATTAACGGTGCATCCATCGGAGGCCCGTAGATCAAGTTATGAGAAAAAGACCAAAAAGGTATGAAAACGGGGGGTCTGGACACGAACCGACCCAGCCCAACCCCCCTGGGTCGGCCCGGAGCCGGGTCGACTGAACCCGGGTCCGGGTCTGACCCGGCCCATCCACGGGGGCCCGGCCGGGCCGGGGCGCGACCCTACCCAGCCGGTGGGTCGGCTCGGTCTGTTACGGCCGAGCGGAGCGGGTGGCGTGCTGCCCCCGCGTGAGAGAACGGCTGCCCCGCGTGGGGCCTCCCTTGCCAGAAGACGCGGTCGGGCTGCCGCCTCCCATGCTCCTCTGGTCCTGCGCAGTCGCAGAACGGCAATGCTGCCGCCGCGGCTTCAGCCGCAGCGGTTCTCCATGGCGGTGCACCGGGCGACGCCGCCTTCCGCCGCTGGCGCCGTCATGCCGGCATGTCACTCCGGCGGGTCGCTCCGCGGACCACCAGATGAGCTTCGGTGGTTGGAAAATCATATCGTCTTCGCCAAAGGTCCTCCCGGGGTCCGTCCTTAACTGCGAGGACCCCGCGTCGCCTGTGCGGCCTGCTTTGTCGACGTCCGCCGTTTAGCACACCAACAACGAAAGGGGCGGTGGGTTCGGACTTGTTCGTTAGTCCGCACCCACCGCGTTAGCAGTTTTAAAAGTATCAAAACAAAAAAAGTTTAATCAAATGCTGCGGGTATAAAATCACAAATATTTAAATAAAACAAACCCCTACCTCATCGTTGTCGTCAGACGTGAGTTCTTCGTAGAAATGAACGTCGTGGAAGAAGAGGTCGTCATGTCCTGGAAGGGGGTGTCGCGTCGTCACGGTACACAGCGTCTCAATGACGGTCTCCGAGAGATAAAGAAAACACACGGATTTAATTGCACGTTTTAATCCCATGTTGAGGATAAATCCACAAAGAATTAGAGAACCGTAATCCTTTACCTGAAGCAGTTGATGATCGGAGATTTTTGCGGGGAAGAAACATCGCGGAAGAAGCGTCGCGGAAGGAGAATCATTGGCGTCATGGAACACTGCATTGTATCGTCGATCTCTGAGGGTTCGGCATTCTTCATCGCCTTCACGTTCTTCACGTTATTCACATTCTTCGTGTTCTTCTCATTCGTCACGAAGGAGGATGAAGAACATAGAGTTTTTCAAAATCCACTCAACAAGTCACCCACAAGCAAAACATGTGTTGGTCTTATTTTATTCCATGCCAACAATTTGAAATACAAGTTAAGAAATGAAGAATTAATTCGGTGAATTAATGGTAACATCATAACTTTCCAATTAATAGTAGCGTTAAGAGTTTAGAAAATGCACCAATTGACTTTCATTAAGAGGAGTTTTCATGGGTGGGTTACTTAGGGGAAAAGAAATGGTGGGGCTCTTGCGGGCCCCACCTCACAAATATCCTACCAAGAGGGTAGGATATTTTCGGTTCCACCCTATCCGGTTTAACTTAGCTTAAGTGGCTTTAGTAGCTTTAATAGAAATAAAAAAATGTTGTCGCACCACTATATTTTATTTTCTAAACTTAACCCCAAAAAATTAAAATCCACACCTGAGAAAACACAACTCCGAAAATGGTGTTTCTAAGAAAATATCGGCGCTGTGATTCCATCAGTGCCCTCAGAATTCGATTCCGAGCACCAGTTCAAAAGTTAGAAAAACACGCTTGTTCATTCAGTGAACGTACCTGATCCACACTTCGGAAAATGATTCCGGGCACACCGGGCCTTGGAATCATGTGCCGTTAGAAATTGCATTCCTATAAAATTCCAAAGAAAATTAAGAAAAAAATATCCTTGAATTTTACGGGTCTTTACATCACTCCCACCTCAGGGATTTACGTCCCCGTAATGATACATCATAAACTAGGGAAACAAATGCGGGTACTGAGCATGCATCTGAGCCTCCTACTCCCAAGTGCTCTCCTGTAGGTTCTCGTGCCGCCATCTGATGCACACTAGAGGAATCGAACATCCACCTAGGACCAACTCTTGTCGATCCTCGATCTCCACCAGGACCTCCGCAAAATTCGCCCCATCATCAACATCTAGCTCCCCATGGTCAATGATATGCATCGGGTTGTGCACATATCTCCTCAGCTGAGATACGTGGAAGACGTCGTGCACCCTGTGCAACTGAGGTGGTAGATCCAGGTGATAACCACCTCGACAATCCTGCTGAGGACCTGGAATGGTCTGATGAAGCGTGGAGACAACTTCCCTCCTCGGCCAAATCTCTGTAAACCACGTCGAGGTGAGACACGCAAGAAGACGTGGTCGCCATCCTCTAACTCTAGTGGCCTCAGCATTCTATCATCATAAGACATCATCCGGCTCTGAGCTGTCCTCATCCGCTCCTGAATGACCTGGACCTTCTCTTTCATGGCCCGGACCATCTCTGGTCCCACGAGTGCTGACTCCCTAGGGTCTGTCCAGCACAAAGGAGATCTGAGAGGTCAGTTGTACAACACCTCGTATGGTGCCATCCTGATGGTGGAGTGGTAGCTGTTGTTGTACGCAAACTCCACCAAGTTTTGGTGGTCCTCCCAGTTGTGACCAATGTCGAGAACACATGTGCGGAGCATGTCCTCGAGATTCTGAATGGTCCTCTTCCTCTGACCATCAGTCTGAGGGTGAAAGGCGGTGCTCAGATATAGATGTGTCCCGAACGCCTCTTGCAACCCCTTCCAAATCCAGGAAGTAAAGGGAGCATCTCGATCGGAGACGATGGGTGATGGCACACCGTGAAGCCGTACAATCTCCTGAATTTAGAGACGTCCCATGCTCTCCACTGAGACTTGCTCTACGATGGGTAAGAAGTGAGCTGACTTGGTGAGTCGGTCGAAAATCACCCAAATGTGGTCATTACCTCTGGAAGTGCGTGGACGTCCAGTCACGAAGTCCATAGACATCCTGTCCCACTTCCACTCTGGGACCTCTAAGTGTTGTACCAAGCCTGCTGGTACCTGGTGCTCTGCCTTCACCTGCTGGCAGGTGAGGCATCGAGAAACAATCTCTGCCATAACCTTCTTCATGCCCGGCCACTAGTGTTTTCGTCTGAGGTCCTGGTACATCTTTGCCACTCGAGGATGTACCACCAAGGGAGAAGTGTGAAACTCTCTCAGAACCTCCTCCCGTAAAGTAACTGGTACCAAGGTACATCCTCTAAAAAGGACTTCGTGCTCTGCTCTAAAGAAGAAACCATCAGGTGTATGTCCTTAGGATATATGTGCAGGTCGCGTCTCACAGTTAGTGTTTCCATGTTGTGCCTCTCTAATCCTCTAGTGTAGTGAAGGGGTGACTGTGAGAGACTGAAGGAAGGTTGATCCATCCCTATCCATGAAGGATATCTAAAAAGAGGCTAGCTTCTCTGTCGCCTCCTCAAGTAGGTGAATGCCCGACATCCTGCTGAGAGCATCGGCTACCACGTTCCCCTTCCCAGGAGTGTAGACTATCTCAAAGTCATAGTCCTGGAGGAACTCGAGCCATCTCTGCTATCTCAGGTTCAGTTCCTTTTGAGAAAATATGTACATGAGACTCTGATGGTCAGAAAAGACTATAAAGCGCCCTCCCATCAGATAGTGTCGCCATGTCTTCAGAGCGAAGACCACTGCTTCTAACTCCAGGTCATGGGTAGCGTAGTTATGCTCATGCGGCCTCAAATGACGTGATCCATAGGTGATCACATCCCTCTCCTGCATAAAGACACATTCGAGTCCGGTCCCTGATGCATCATAGTAGACTACGTACCCTACTCCCTCCTCAGGCAACCTCAAGATATGTGCGCTGGTCAATCTCTGTCTCAGCTCCTGGATGATCTGCTGACATCTATCTGACCACACAAAGGGTTTCCCCTTCTTCGTCAAAGATGATAGTGGTTCCGCAACTCTGGAGAAGTCTTTCACAAATCTACGATAGTATCCATCTAGTCCCAAGAAACTCCGTACCTCCGTCACGCTCTTGGGTGGATCCCAAGCTAGCACTTCCTCGATCTTCGCAGGATCCACCGTAACTCCCGCCTCAGAGATGACGTGTCCCAAGAAGTGGACCTCACATATCCAGAACTGACACATCGAGAGTTTTCCATAAATCGGGTGCTCTCGGAGTGTGTCTAGTACAACACACAGGTGGTAGGTGTCCTCCTCCTCAGTCGTCGAGTATATCAAAATGTCGTCGATGAAAACCACGACAAATCGATCGAGGTATGGCTGAAAGATCATGTTCTTGAGGCCCATGAACAATGCTGGAGCATTGGTTATGCCGAATGGCATAACCAAGAACAAATAGTGTCCATAACGACATCTGAAGGTCATCTTCTGCATGTCCTCATCCCAAAATCTGAGCTGATGATAGCCTGACCTGAGGTCTTTCTTCGAGAACCACCATGCTCCCTTGATCTGATCAAAGAGTTCATCAATCCTTAGTAGCGGATACGTGTTCCTCACTGTCACCTGGTTCAGGTGACGATAGTCGACACAATGTTTCAAGCTTCCATCCACCTTCTTGGCGAACAATATCAGGGAAGCCCAGGGTGAAACATTGGGTTGGATGAATCCCATCCCCTGTAAGTCCTCCAACTGTACCGTAGCTCTCGAAGCTCGGAGGGATCCATCCAATATGATGGAGTGGATATCGGGGCCGTCCCGGGGTACAGATCAATATAAAAGTCTACCTCCCTGTGAGGAGGTAGTCCTGGAATGTTGTCGGGAAAGACGTCTGCATACTGATCCACCACTGTAGGAAAACTAGGACTCTACACGTCATCTGCTCCTAGGATGAGGCTAGCCAACTGATTATTGATGGGATGTCCTCTCCTCTACGGATGTCCATTCTATGCTGCGAAGGCTCCCTTCTCTCCGGTGAAGGTGAACCTGATCCCGTCAGTGCGTACACATTGCACCTTGCGCCTAATAAAGTCAATTTGTGCATGGATTATAGATAACCAATCCATGCCCAAGATGATGTTGTAAGGCCTCGACGCCGCTACAAGAAGATCCCAGCTGAAGTTCACGCCTCCTAGAGTAATATCACACTGCCGGCACCAGTGCGTAATCGTCGAGTCTACTCCTGTTGGAGTCTCTAGCCATAAGGATCGAGCCAACGGCTCTTTCGGAATCTCCGAGCTCCGAACAAGGGCAGCGGCTATGAAAGAGTGACTCACTCTGGTGTCTATAAGAACTTCATCAAGTGTGGAATAGACACAGATAGTACCTCGAATCATCTCGGGCACACCGTGGTTGTAGGCCTCCGCTGCCTAGAGTTGTGCCTGTCTCTGCCCGCCAGCTCCCTGTGGCTGGGGTGGACCTCCTGGTGGTGGTGGTGGTAGAGCCTCAAAGCGTCTCCCACCACCTGATGCTCGGCCAGCTCCTCTTCCTCATCCACCTGGTCCCTGTGGATCACCACGGTCGACCCTCTGCCTCTTCCTGGGTGGCCCCTCAACCGTCTACTGCTCCTCGTCATGGTGGTTCGGGCAGTCACGAGCCATGTGGACCTGCCCGCCGCATGTGTAGCACTGCCTGCCTCTCGAAAGACTGGCTTCGCGCTGTGTGCCCCGCACTGCTGAGCTAGTGTCCGGAGGTCATCTACGTGAGGGTCTAGTCTACCTGGACCCATGAGTCATCCGTCGACTGCCTGCTACAGATGACTCTGCTATGTGCCGCCCCGTGGTAGGTATCGGCGCTGATGAAGGCTCATCAAGAAAGTTCTCGATCAAAAGGGCTCGCTTCAGTACTCCTGCCTGAGTCGGGATGATGAGGGAGATTAGCGATGCCCTGATCTCATGTCTCAATCCATGCTCAATGGTCCGAGCCCGGAAGAATGGGTCCCGTTCCATGTCTGTCGAGTAGTGTGAGAGATATGTAAATCTCTCCGAGTACTGGGCGACCGTCAAGCTTCCCTACCGCAGCTAGAGAAGCTCATTGATGCGTACCACAAAGAGGGTGGATGGAACGAACTCTGAGAGGAAGAGGCTCTCAAAGTCTATCCATAGAAGAGATTCCTAATCATGCACCTGGAGCATCAAGCTCCACCATCGGCCCGCTGCCGCATGCAGTAGGCTCGCTGCGAGGATCACCATGAGATCTGCTGGTGTCCTCACTAACCGGAAAAGTCGTACCACTGCCTCCAGCCAGTCCTCAGCTGCATGGGGGGTCCATCTACACGCAGAACCTGGGCGGTCGCTGGCACTGGAACTCATGCAGTGCACTAATGCGACGTGCATCGTCAGCGACTGGGGCATGAAGCATCGGTGGCTCGGTGTGTAGAGGTACCATCGGTGCCTCAACTATCAAAGGGCCATGTACCGAGGGCTCATCGCTCGGCGGTCTATCGTCACGCTTAACTCTCAGAACCCTAGCTGGCTGGCGTCGTGGGGCCATCCTGAAAATAAATAGGTGCTCCACGGTCAAAATAGTATATCTGGTGAGCTGACATAAAGTAATCATAATGAAAACTTGAAACACACATGCAATCAATGTTTTCGTGCATTAGGTCGGAAATCCGAAGTCAGGGTCCTTGTGTACGGATACGTCGGCCGCCGCACCAACACTGGACTCTCTGGACTGATAACCACACCCAATACGCCTAACACTATTGCTTCACATAAAAAGAGATCAGAGTCCCAAGTTCTACGGTAGAACTGAACTCCTCTGATATCAATTTGTCACGACCCGTCCTCAGGGCCCATGTCGTGACTACCCCAATCCCGCCTTCCATAGGCCAGGGGCTGGCGACTAACACCACAGCGTAAATCCCAGTAAAAAGGGAAGTCATTTCCTTTGTAAAGTAAACCACAAACACTATAGAGAAAGCAGGCAGAAGTAAACACTAAGTAAAAACTGAGTACAATAGTAAGTTCAGAAAAGCAAGTGGGCTAGTATACAAACCCAAACTGAAAGTAAAGTACAACTAGAAGGGAAAACAACAACTAAAAAGTAAAGTCGCAACGTCGAGCTGTCCACTAGAAATCCGACCTAAAGGGTGGGTACATATAGCCTCCACTGCTCCTCGGGTCCAGCCGACCACTCCAAGTACGTCCCACACAGTTGTCCCCCTCCAGGTACTGTCCTCCTCCGCAAGCCTCAACCACGATCAGCGATGTCCGTCATCTGTACCAACACAACGTAGTGCGGGCATAGCCCGTGTAGGGGTGAGTATAAGCTACTCAGTAGCGACCCCGAGACCCCCTAAGGTCTCCCAGAATCTACAAAGGATAATCCATAAAGGAAAAATACAATCACGAAGTAACACCTGACATTGCTTAGGTATATGCCCATACATATACCTAAGTCATCAATTCTTGTTCGGCTCCAACATCCGAGCCCAAGTACAACCCAGTCCACACAAGAAAGAAAAACGTAATCCACACAGGATAACACAACACAATCCACAAAGGAATGAAAAACAGGATTCAGCTCACACAGGAATACTTCTTTGTATGATGATAGAGATGATCAGATATTGTCACTGAATCATCTAAGCCATCGGACCCACAAAGGATCGATACGTACTAACACCCGCAATGACCCACAAAGGATCTGACCCACAAAGGATCGATAGGTATCTAACCACCGCAATGACCCACAAAGGATCTGACCCACAAAGGATATATAGATAACTAACCCCCGCAAAGACCCACACAGGATCAGACCCACACAGGATCTGTAGGCACTGGCCCACACACGACCGCTGAGCACTGACCCACAAAGGATCAGACCCACAAAGAATATGTAGCACTGATCCACGTAGGATCACTGAGTGTTGTAGTCATCGCTATCGAATCCACTGAGGATCTCTGTCTAGTCATCGCCGTCGCAGTCGCAGCCAGCTCTCGGGTTCCCGCACACAGTAAGATCGTTCGCGAGGTTCCGCTCCACGAGCTGAGAGGCAGATACATCAACTGACACATAGTCCAGAATTTATGTATCCAAATGTTCCGTATCATCAACAGGAACTCAACGTCGCAGACGGCGCATCAATCAGATGCCCGGTCTGAGAGTTATTGGCTTTTTCGTCCTAGGGGCCCGGTTGTTTTTTAAGGCAAAACCAACCCAACCGTACTCCACCTACGTCCAAACCTCTGGCGGAGTAAGTCAAAAGATCTGTCTCACTTAGAGGAATCTAACAAAGTTGACGGAACGTCAATCGGACGTCCGAAGCTTATGTTATGAGCATTTCCGTTCCGTGGGCCTGGTTGGTTTCTTGTACGAACCAACCCGGCCAAACCCAAAGTACTCTGAAACCTTAAGTGTGATATACCGAAATGCCCGTCTCGATCCAAGGATCACATATCCACTAACGGTGCATCGATAGGAGGCCCGTAGCTCATGTTATGAGAAAAAGACCAAAAATGTCAGAAAACGGGGGGTCTGGGCCTGGACCGACCCGGCCCAACCTCCCCAGGGTCGGCCCGAACCGGGTTGACCCGACCCGAGTCCGGGTCCGACCCGGCCGACGTGGCCCGGCCCGGCCTGGGTGTGACCCGGCCCGGCTTGGGTGCGACCCGGCCTGGCCAGCGGGTCGGCTCGGCCGGTTACGGCCGAGCGGAGCGGGGGTTGTTCTGCCCCCGCGTGAGAGAACCACGACCTATCGTGGGGCCGCCCTTGCCAATGGACGCGGCCGGGCCGCCACGTCCCATGCTTCTCTGGTCCTGCGCGGTCTCTAAACCACATAGCTGTCGCTGGTGATTCAGCTGCGGCGGCGTGCCGGGCGTCGCCGCCTTCCGCCGCCATGTCGGCGTGGCGCGCCGGCGGGTCACTCTGCGGACCACCGGACAAGCTCCGGCGGTCAGAAATTCACGTTGTCTTCGCCAAAGGTCCTGTTCGGGTCCGTCCTTCACTGTGAGGACCCCGTGTCGCCCGTGCAGCCTGCTTTGTCGACGCCCGCTGTTTCGCACACCAAGAACGAAAGGGGAAGTGGGTCTGGACTTGTTCGTTAGTCCGCACCCACCGCGGTAGCGGTTTTAAAAGTATCACAACAAAAAAAAAGTTTAATCAAACGTCGTGGGTATTAAATCACGAAGCTTTAAATAAAACAAACCCCTACCTTGGCGTTGTCATCGGACGTGAGTTCTTCACGAAAATGAACATCGTGGAAGAAGAGGATCGTCACGTCGTGGAAGGGGGTGTCGCGTCGTCGCGGTATACGGCATCACATCGACATTCTCTGAGGGTTAATGAAAACACACAGATTTAATTGCATGATTTAAACCCATGTTGAGGATAAATCCACAAAGAATTAGAGAACCTTAATCCCTTACCTCAATAAATTAATTATCGGAGATTGTTGCGGGGAAGAAACTTCGTGGAAGAAGCGTCACGGAACACGGAGTCGCGTCGTCGATCTCCGAGGGTTTGGAATTCTTCGTCGCCTTCGCATTCTTCGGGTTCTTCGCGTTCTTCGTGTTCTTCGCGAAGGGGGTGAAGAACTTAGAGTTTCTTCAAATCCTCTCAACAAGTAACCCCCAAGAAAGATGTGTGTTGGTCTTATTTTATTCCATGCCTACAATTTGAAAAACATGTTAAGAAACGAACAAGTTGACTTTCATTAAAGAGGAGTTTTCACGGGTGCATTACTTATGGGAAAAGAAACGGTGGGGCTCTTGTGGGCCCCACCTCACAAATATCCTACCAAGAGGGTAGGATATTTTCGATTCCACACTATCTGCTTCAACTTAGCTTAAGTGGCTTTAAGTGGCTTTAAGAGAAATAAAATTATGCTGTCGCACCACTTAATTTTATTTTCTTAACTTAACCCCAAAAAATTAAAAACCACACCCGAGCAAACGCAACTCTAGAAAAGGCGTTTCGAAGCAAATATCGGCGATGCGATTCCATCGGTGCCCTTGGAATTCGATTCTAAGCACCGGTTCAAAAGTTAGAAAAACTCGCTCGTTCGTTCACTGAATGTACCCGAGCCAAACTTCGGAAAATGATTCCGGGCACACCGGGCCTCAGAATCAGATACCGTCAGAAACTGCATTATTGTAAAATTACAAAGAAAATTAAGAAAAATATTTCCTCGAATTTTAGGGGTCTTTACACATAATATACTATAAAAGCATAAAAATAGACAACCAATTTCTATCCATCAGTTTAACATGATTGACATCAACTTTCATAGAGAAAAAGATGAAAAAATCTAAGGGTTGATGATAGAATTTACAAACCAACACATATGAAAAATACAACAAAAGTGAAAAACATATCATTGTGAAAAATGAATCTAAATTATAAAATCTTTATAAATTATTTGGAACAAATTTATGAAATATCACATTAACTAATTCAATAAATAATACTTTATTTTATTATTTTTAGAATTATCTCCCCTATAATAAATCTCTTAATGATACAGAAACCAAAATTTATTTCCATTTCACAACCTAGATGGTCCCACGGTTCATTATAATTCATACAAATTTATAACTACCCATTGATTATTTATATCAAGAACAATTGTACTTTAATCATTCATTGATAATTTGAAAAATAATTAAATATACTTTATTACATGTTGAAAATTATACTAATTGAATTTGTTACCCATACGATCTTATATATTAAATATGTAATTTATAAAATAAATCATTTAGAATTCAAAATAAAAGAATTAAATAGAGATTGTCATTATTACATAATAACATGCATAAAATGATAGAAAATCTTGTAATCATAATTCACTATGTGTTTCATTTTATAGTTGACACCAAAAAAAATATGATTATGATTTGTGCTAACCAAAGATGCCTACAGATCTACATTATACATGACTGAATCTGTAATACGACCAACATTTTTCATATTTATATAGAAATATGTAAAATAAGGAAAAAAATATAATACATATGGAATAAGAATAAATATTATTATTAGTGGTTGGAATTAAATCATTACATTCACTTGAAACACTCTAATTAACTCTTAATAACAGATTAGTAAATAAGAACACCACCACCCAAATGACCACCCCAGCCATATAGAAAGCCTTATTCTGGTGGAATTATTAGGTAATATAAAATGAGGTTTACCTCCAAAAATTATAAAATATACTATTTAAAAATAATTATATTTGAAAACTAGGAAACAAAAATAGATTTACCACATAGTTTTGAATAAAAAGAACTGAAGATCTGAAATGTCATTATAATCTATATGATCCATCACATAGATACACCATTATTTTCATTAAGTATATACATCTAATAATCCCTACAAATTAAAAATAATTGAACCAACAATGTCACCATTGAGACACATATTATTTCTCCTAAACTATGTTCTATGTCTGCAAAGTAAATCAAAAATCAAAAAAAAAAATCAAAAAATCATTATGTAAGGTTCCCCACAAGGTTTTTTCTAAACCACACATACAAATTGTGCATCATTGGAATCCCTGAGAAGTTTCAAATGAATTTTTTTCAATATACAACGTATTTTTCATGTGTAGATGAAATACACCTAAAAATCCTAAATAACAAAAAAATAAAAAAATGGCCAAAAAAGTATATAATTAAATAATAATAATAGTAATATCAATTAGAGGTGTTAGAATATAATAATTCATTGTATATGATAACTACACATAAGTATAATATTGATAAAAATCATAAATATGATTCTATATGTGAGTATGTTTGAATTTATACAGCACTCAAAAATTATAGAACATAATGTTGAGATAATGAATTTCCATGACATTAATAACATATTTAATAGATATTTCAAATGTTTTAACAAATGAAATTAATATCCTTGTTCATATGAAATAAAATGAAAGATAAATTTTTAAAAAGATAATAATACTTTTTATAATTTATTATGACTTTGAAGAAACCTGCGTATATAGATATATATTTCAACTGTAATATTCATTAAATTTTAAATTTTATTTATTTATAATAAATCTTTAAAAAAAATTAATTTCCAAAAAAATTGAGTTATTGAAAATATAATATAAATATTAAACACTTAAATGAAAAAAATGATTTTTATCATTACTATAATAATTTATAATTATTCAAATTAAATAATTGATTTATTTTTAAACACTTTTAGTTATTTTTTATCATTGTTATGTATTTTAAATATTAAAAACATATACATTTATACATTAACTTTCTCAGAAATAATAATCTCGTTCCATGAACAAAAAAATTAAAATATATTTTATTGGGAAAATTTATAAAGTCTAATATTAACTTTTTGTAACACTCATTTTTTAAGCCATGATTTTAAACATACAAGGACACATATTAATCTATAATAAATGATTTTTATATACACTAAAGCCTTATGAGTTTATCTGATATTTAGTATTATATCAGAATGTACTATAAAATGATATCATCTGGTATGATATTAATTTAGGAATGGAATATTACATGCCTCCGAGAGGGATTTATTAAGTAGTTACATGAAGATATCATTTCAACTTGAGTATATCTAGTCTTAGTTTATAAAATAATTGTAATTTAAATAAATGAATTATGGTAAAAGGATCCAATTAGTAAGGATTGTATATTATGATTTTTGAAATGTAATTTAATTTTTTTTAAATTCAAAACTCCTATATTGTAAAAATTTCACTGATGGTTATCAGTTTATTTCAAAAAATATATTGGGGATCAAATACAAAATATTCTTATTACATGGGATAATATGTATTAATTCAAGAATTAAATTTACATTATATTAGGTAAGAGTATATTCATGGATGAAATGAGGGACATCCCAAGGGATGACATAAAATAAGGAAAAAATATAATTATGTTCCATTTGAGAATCACATCAACATATTTTTCAAACATGAATACACAATAGATACAATATAGATTTTTTATTTTTATCAAGAATATTCATTAGTATGTGTGATTAAAGAACAAAAATATAGACAAATTTTGTCTAATGTACACATATATGTTCATTAATTTTTTAAAGATAAATTATTAAATAATGGTTATTTTCTTAAAAACATGGTGACCTATATGTTTTGGTTCTATTATTAGGAAAATATCTTTTATGTTCTCTTCCACCCCTAAGAATTATATACCCTTCCAATATGTTGTCTTCAACTATTCATTCCTATAACTACCACCACATCATTGCCTAATGATCCTCTATAGTACCTGAGTCCTAAACCCCTTACCCTACATGAATAGTGATTAATTATACTAGTAAAGGCCCTCACCATCCTTGCACATCCTTTATTATCTTATTATGTCTCACCTGAACCCATTTACCTCTTTTAATTTCCACTTCCCCACACACATTGAAATATCTAACACATTTATCACTAGTGATCATCATCTTATGAGTATGATTTGGAACACATACCAGACTCCCTACGTCACACCATGTCCCCCATCATTGATTGGTCTTCTATTTATTGGTTTATGACAACATTGTTCCTTGAACATAATGATCATGTTCATAGTCCTTTAGTAATATATTAATTCAATTATATGATTAAAATTTTTAGTATTTTATTACAAGTTCGACAGTAACTAATTTTTTAACATTTTTTAATGAATTATTCATATATTATTTTATTTTCAAGAAAAATATTTTTTGAATAATTTTGATTAGAAATGTTCTTGAATATTTTTTAAAATTAATTTAATATATATAAATATATTTCTGTAGTTTTCCCAATAACATTACTATCTAGGTAATTGTAATTTGTTTTGTTTTCTGATATTGTATGATTTTTATATTTTTTTAAATATATGTTATCTATTATCATTTTCAATTACATTCATGGTTTTTCAAAACTTATAGTATATTGATATATTCTTATGAAATTGTTGAAGGATTACAATTCCTTTAAAATTATCTAAATATTACATATTCATAAGATTTATTATTTTGGTGCATGTTATTATTATGTATGAAACAACATGATATATCTTGTCATAACGTATTTCAGGAAGGAAATATAATTATAAAAGATGAATAAAAAATTTCATTAAATTTATTATTTTTATGTTATATAATTTACAAAAATAATAAATATTTTATTAATATAATGATATGTTTAATACGAATTCAAATTATGTAGATAAATAATTATAACAGTTTAAAAAATTTATCATAATTTCATTATTCTTATTTTTTGTAACACACATGTATCATATAAATTTAATCACTTACTATAAAAATAATATTAAATAATTTAATTACTATATTAAAATTGAAGTTTATATTAATTGTATACTGAAATATATGTTACAATGAATGTGTTCAATTTTTTTGAAAGAAATATTTTCAATCAAAAAAATTTGAAGCTATATTTTATGTTTACCATGACATTATAAAATTATAATCAATATAGAAAATTCTATTTTATTTTTCTAAGTAAATTTAAATATGAAACATTTATTATAACTATTTTCCATTTGATAATTTTCAAAGGATGTGTAAGAACCCATATCTTCTTTTCATGTTTTTTTTTCTTTTTTTGGTAGTTTGTGAGGAAAATAGATTTTTCTATAAATTTTCGAAGTACACACCGTGTACTTTATGAGTACATGTCGGGTACTCGGTTACATCAGGTAGCTGAGTGCTGGCCGTGTAGCGGCCATGCACACAGCCATATGGGGGTGACCTGGAGGCCACTTAAAGCGGAGTAGGGAAATTCCATGTACACACCATGTATTTCAAAAGTACACACCATGTATTTCTTTTTTTATTAAATGCATGAGGGTCACGTATAATCTCTATAATGCTCTTCTTTTATGTCTCATTCGATCGAGGGATCAGTATGGCTGCAGATCTTTGACGAACCCCCTGAACATGTGTCTATCCTCTGAATCGGACATTGTCGGTGGCGTTGGAATCACATCAGTGAGTTCTCTCATCTCCTAGAGCACCATCTTCTGATTTATGTTCTCTCATGAGATATTGTTGGTTTAAATTTTTATACGTTTTTTGTATATCTTCAGAATTATAAGGTGATTCGGGCCTTGAGGTTCAAATATATTGATCTCCTAACGTCAAGGTAGGTGGTTTGTTCATTTTTGTAGGAAGTATTTGTTTTATATGTGCAATTTTTCTGAATACCCATGAACGAGGTATTGCACGTTTACTATTTTGGCCCTATTGTTTTTCCTGCTATGCTTGTATGCTTCAGATTATTATAATTGATTGTGATTAGGTTGAATTTTTTTTCATTCATTTTGTTTACCATGCTTATTTTTCATGTTTTGACCATTGGGTCTAGTTTTCCTAATAAGTTGTTGTTTACATTCCCATGCCTTGTATTGTAGGATGGTGTGACTATTGTTTGGTTGTGATTTTTTGTTGTAGAATTGTATCCAAGTAGTTTTTGAGGTTTACCATGGCCAATATGTGCTGCTATATTTGTTTTTCTTACACGGGGCCATGAGATCCTCGTGTATAGACCACATAGAGGATGGACATTGAGGGTTTCTCTAGAGTGTCTTTATAATTTTATGATGAGAGACAACATGTGGAATTGTTGTTGAGTGATTTTCCAGAGTGTCTGTATTTCCATGACGCAGGACATAGAGGGAATGTGATGTTTGTGCTTCCCTAGAGAGCCTTTAATTACGATACGAGACTATAGGGGGAATTGATGACTAGTGATTTCTCAGAAAGTCTATGCTTAAGTTGAACCAATGGGGTTAGACTTAGTGTACTACCCAAATGGTTTCTTGTACATGTTAGGTAGGACCATAGGGGTTACACTGAGTTTGCTTCCCAGAGGGTTACCTGTTTGGTTTATCTGCTTGTTTAGTTGTTGCTTGATATTGAAACTGTGGATTGTTTACTGTTGAGTACCTTCCTGTTCACTATTTCTTGTAATTTTACCTACCATATACACATTGATTGTTAGGCACAGATCTTGTGTTGGTTGCCTACTGGGATTAGTATCACACCCTGTTTGGGCCATTCTTTTGGGCCTAAACAGATTATATTATTGCATGTATAGACAAAGGCAAGCTCCCTTCTACATCAGGTACAAGACATTTTGTGAAGCTGGTGAGCACACGACAAAGCATAGGCTTGAGATGATGTAATGATGATTACTATTTTTCTTCTGTACTTGGTTTAGTATTTTACATTAGAATTGTGCTTTGATTCACTACTTTCCAAGACATATGTATCATGCATCAATTTATATATATACTCTAGTTTATTTTATCAGTATTCCGATGTTTATTTTTGTATGATATTATTACTGCTTCCTCCCTTGTATGTATTTTTTTACTTCCCATGTGTTCTCTACCAATGAGGTAATAGTTTCTCCACTATCACAACCAAGGACCTTGTTGCTCATCAGTGGCCTCAGGCGTTCGAGGAAATGCGCTTGAGGCTATGTGACCAACCGGGTATGGGGAGCCTCTGGGTGGCTTCTGGAACCGAGACGTTAGAAAGAGGTATCTGAGGGACTTCTTTTCTATGAATTACTGATTAGAGCCTATAGTCAGGGATAGGATGGAATAGGTACTTGGTAATAAGTTGTACCCAGGAGTAGCTAACCCATGTACAAGAAAATCCAATCTACCTTGTTAATGCAATTATGTCGTTTTTCAAGTTTATGGTTTCTTTGATTTTCACCATTAGGTGACTCACATGTTTTGTGCTCGTAATTATTTATGTTATTGAGGTTCTATTATATTGCAACCTGATGAGATGAGTGTATTCCATCTCATGCATCATATAGGCACTTACTAAAAATCACATGTCATGCATTCTTCCCACGCCATCAAGGGTGCATTAGCAATTGTAGGTTGTTGTGATAGACGATTTGTTGAATATGAATGTTGTTGTGATAGATTCCTTGATAAAAATACATTATTGTTTGATATTGTATTGTTTGTGTAAGGTTTTGTTTGAATGAACTCCAATGTTTGGTTCTTGAGGTGTTATGGTACATTATGGATCAGAATTTGGTTGATCATTGACTTTTTTACCTTGTTATAACATGTATAAGATACTGAGCTTTGATTTAGGTGTTGTATGGACCCTCACAGATCGAAATTTGGCACAATGAATGTTCTTTTCAATGTTTTTCTGGGTCTTGGATAAGTTTATAGGGATTACTGTCAGGAAAAACCTAGAATACATTCTGTGTAGTTTTGACTACACGCCATGTGTTCTTCTGTTCGGGAAGAAACTTCTTTTCTTAAGTACACACCATGTACTGTATGTACACTTTTTTTAGTCTCTAAAAGTGTCAGAGGACGTGTGGTAAGAGACATAGGATAGGGAAATTCTTTGGGAACACTCCATGTACCGGTTGTGAACGCCATGTAGTGTTGACCTTGTGTCCGCCCGCGTAACTAACAACATGAAAGGATAAAACATAAGCTACACACACCATGTCCGGATTTAGCACACTGTTTAGTCTGACCCAGTTACCTGACCATGTCACTAACAACACTAGTTGGTGTTATCCTTTCATGTACACATTGTTTCCTCCTTGAACACGCCATGTAGAGTGAGTCGTTGGTAGGCTATGTCGCTATCAACACATGCCATGTGAAGCTTGTCCAGAACACGTCGTGTCTTCTATGAACACGCCATGTAGTCATGTCTTGGGAGAGCCTTATGGATTAACCATGTTGAAGGACTCAGACTGAGAAAGAGGATGCAATTACACTCTATGTGTCAAGACAACATGCCATGTGTATGAGGTGTTACACGACCAGTTCTGGGAGGAGTACATGACCATGTGAATGACTTAAGGGAACATGCCATGTAGGGGACATACACGCTGTGTCGTCATGTTTCATAAAACATGAATGCTTTCTTTCTCATGTTCCCTTCCTGTACTTCCAGTTTTCAATCCTTGATACTCTTGATTTAAGGTGTGCATTTGAATATGCAGAGTCATGCCACCGAGACATCCTCTAGTTGGGTGCCAGTTGCATTGTATTGATCAGACAAAGGATGTGGTTGATCAGGGACTACCTGTAGATCCTCTTGTTGTTCCAGTCTTGGAACTAGCCATTAAACCAGACGTATGTGTTGATGAACAATTCATGGAAGGATTTATGAGGATGGTGTAGACTTTTCAGGGAACAACACCACCTGCCCCGTCGATGGCTAATTTGTCGTGGGTCTTATTGCAGTAGCATCTTCCCACATTCTCAGGGGACGGAGGACCCCAGGATGCAGAGTCATGGATAGAAGGCATGATGAATATCTTTGAGCATCTATAGATTCCTCCAGAGAGGTTGGTCAGGCATTCTACCTATATACTTTGGGACTCTACCAAGAGGTTGTGGGATATGATCTCATAGGGGGGATGCTAGCAGGTTATGGTATGAGATGAGTTCCAATGCATCATCTATGACTACTTCAATCCAAATACCTTGAGGGATTATCAAGCCCAAGAGTATGTGATTCTGTAGGAGGGTACTTTTTCTATTATGGAGTATTCTATCCTCTTTACCGAGCTGTGTTACACCATGCCTATTTCAGGAAGAGATTAGTAATTCATGGCTTGAATGTTCTAGGATGGTCTATGGAATAACATCCAATCACAAGTGAACATCGTCTGGATGACTTCTATCACTTCTATTGTTAACCAAGAACTGATCACAGAGGGAAATATGAGTGATTCTGGGGTTGTGAGTCGGAGAAGCTTGACATCTAGTGTTAGAATCCCTCCTACTGGTAATAGGATGTGCCATAGGGAGTCTTCGTGTGGTGATCCAAGGAAGGGAGTCACTTATTCTATTATCTAGGAGGTGTGATACTAGTGTGGGAATAGAGAGTATGCGAGGCCACAATTTCCAAGAGACCTAGTGGAGTGCCTCTCATATGTAAATTTGGGTCATCTTCAGTGCTTCTGTCAGATCTTATCACTGACAAATGGTTACAATGGTTCTTCTATGACTCCGTGTTCAGTATCAGTACAACCAATTCCTCACTAGTCATGGAACTTGAGTTCTTATGATCGATCATTACGGTGTGGAGGTCGTGTCTATTGTAGTTAGTCACTGGTCTTTCAACGACAACATAGTGGATCAGATCAGTGTAGTTAGGAAGGGTGACAGGGTCGTGGAGGAGGCCATAACATTGTCGTGGAGTAGACTCAGCTGGAGCAGGATCCTAGACCTTCTACAGTTTGAGATATGATCTTAGTTTCCTCAGTTTTAGATTCTTCTCATTTTGACAGGGGCTTCCAATTGCTTTATATATGTTGCAGTTGTGGAGAACCTTGGGCTCTCCATCATTTCTTCTACTAACAACATGAAACTACAAACTCCGTTGGGGAGTAGAACGGTGAATGTATGTCACTGTAAGGAGTTCCCTCTATAGGTTGGTGGGTCACTTTTTATGGAAAATCTATGTACTATAGATGATAGGCTATGATGTCATTTTCTAATGGACTATCTAGTTCCCTTCCAGAAAGTTGTTGAATGTTATCACCGCATTGTGAGTTTCACATCACCAAAGGGAGTTTTGTTTCATTATAAGGGCAAGTGGGATGTCCATGTGAGCAGAGCTGGTCCAAAGCATCATGGGTTAGGAGGAGTTAAAGCCCATATTTCTTGTTTATATCTGGATGATCAGGGGACTTCATAGTAATACATTCTTCCATTTGTGGATCATTTCAAGGATGTCTTTCTAAATGAATTTTCAGGTTTTCCTCAGGAGCCTAACGTACAATTTTCTGTTGAGCATGTGGTAGGAGCGACACTGGTGTACATTACTTCTTATAGGATGGCTACACTAGAGTTGTAGGATCTAAGGAAGTATTTGGAGGAGTTGTAGGAAAAGGGTTCCATCTGACCTAGTACTTGTCCTTGGGGTTTTCCTATTCTATTTACGAAGAAGGAAGACGAAACCCTCAGTATATATGTCGATTATTGGATGTTGAAGCAGTTGACAGTCAAGAACTGATATCCTTTTCCAAGGAATGATGTTCTCATTGATCAACTTCGAGGATCCCGGGTGTTCTCGAAGATTGACTTGATGTCTGGTTATCATCATTTGTGCGTTATACCATCTAATATACCTCTGAAGGCCTTCCGGAATAGGTTTGGTCGGTAAGAGTATATGGTTATCCCTTTTGGTCTCTCGAACGCGCCTTCAGTTTTGATGGCACTGACGAACCGAGTGTTCCTTCCATACATGGATTCCTTCGTGGTTGTGTTCATTATCGATATCATGGTGTACTCTCACACACGACAATACCATGAAACCCATCTTGAGATTGTTTAGAGTAATGTTAGTGTGAATCAATAATATGATAATCTCTCAAAATGTCATTTTTTGATTGATCAGATTCACTTCTTGGGTCATGTTATCTCATAGTCAAGAGTGTCAATCAACCTAGAGAATGTGAGAGCATTAGTTTTATAGGAGTATCCAATGAACTTCTTTGAGGTGAATAGTTTTCTTGGGCTGGCTGTATACTAAATATGCTTTATATCGGACATTTCACACTTAGCAGCACCACTGATGATTCTGACTAAGAATGGTGCGATGTTATTTTGGTTATATTCTTGTGAGTCATCCTTTCAGGAGTTGACGAGAAGGTTGACTTAAGCACCGATACAAGTCTTTCTAGAGCTGGGCAAGAGCAATGTTGTGTATTGTGAATCTTTAGGTGTCTAGATTGGAGTTGTGCTTATGCAGGGGGAAGGAGTCATTGGGTACGGGTCTCTGTTGTTGTGACCACAGGAGAAGAACTACTCGATGCACGATCTCGAGTTGGATGCATTTTTTCTCTCCTTATGATTTTGGAGACGTTATCTTCTTGTAGGGAATTTGTGATTTTCACCAACCAAGAGAGTATCATGTACATTTTCACTCATCGTGATCTAAATTTGAGACAACGAAGGTGGGTTGAGTACCTACAGTCCTTCGACATTGATCTTGCCTACATGCCTGGGAAAGGAAATGTAGTGGCTGATGCATTGAGCTGGAGGACTCAGATACATGTAATTCAGGAGGCCAATAGTGACTGGCAGCTTTTGGATCAATTCTCTAAGATGCATTTGGAGGTGAACAACATAGAGGGGAATACATTCATTTATTCCATAGCAATTAGCTCTACACTTATTTATCAAGTACGAATTATGTAGCTATCAGATTTTGAAGGCCTAGTACTATAGGAGAACATGTCAGGAGAGGACCCTATTCCAAGATTGACCAAAGTTGAGGATGGGATCTTCTGTTTCCTCAAACACGTTTGGTTGCGAACAGACATAAGAAAGATGCTGATGTGGGACTTTCATTCCTCAGTTTGGGTAGTTCATCATGGTATCACCATGATGTATTGTGATCTACAAGATCAGTATTGGTGGCCAGGTATAAAGAAGGACATTGCAGGTTTCGTCATGAGGTGTTCAACTTGTCAGCAGGTGAAGGTAGAGCTTCAGTGTTCAAAAGGGCTTTTACAGTAGTTGCATATTCCCCAGTGGACGTGGAACGATGTCGTGATTGATTTCATGACAGGTATACTGAGGTCTCCTCGAGGAAATGATACAGTTTTGGTTGTCATTGATAGACTCACGAAGGTTGATCAATTTTTGCAGATCAAGGATACCTTCATTGTTGATGAAAAATGACGGTTTTAGATCCGTGAGATTGTACGTCTGCATGGATATCCTCACTCAATTTTTTCAGATAGGGATGCATGTTTTACTTCTTTGGTCTGGCAGGGGCTACAGAAATCTTTGGGTATACATGTACTTTTGAGTACATCTTACAATCCACAGATTGATGGCTAGTCTGAGTGTCCAATTTAGGTGGTTGAGGACATGCTCTAAGCATACATCCTAGATTTTGGAGGTTCTTTGTAGAAACATGTACGTCTTGTGATGATTTCCTACCAAAATAGTTTTCAAGTAACTATTCAAATGAAACATTATGAGGCTTTGTATGTTGGGCCATGTCAGTCGCCCATATGTTGGACGGAGGAAGGAGAGGTAGCTATGATGGGTCCTCGTCTTGTCCAAGACACCACATAGCTGGTAGAGTTTATTCAGAAGTGGATGGCTACTGCATAGTACCGGTAGAAGTCTTATGCTAATCAGCAGAGATGAACTTTGGAGTTTGATGTTGGGGAACTGGTTTTTCTTTGTGTCACACCAAGGATGAGACACAACTGGATCAGGAGACAGGGTAAGCTTTCGTTGAGTTACATCAGGCCATTTGAGGTGTTGGAGAGAGTAGGGTTTGTTTCTTATTGGCTGCAGTTTCCTTAGAGGTATCGGGAAATTCATGACATTTTCCACGTTTCTCATCTTCGACGTTACTGCTCAGAACTGTCTCACATTTTCCAACCTGAGGATATTGAGTAGGATGTGGATGCATCATTCGAGGATCATCCTATCTGGACTTTTATCATTGTACGAAGGTCCTATGTGGTTGTTCTATCCCTCTAGTAAGGGTACATTGGACGTACGTGCGAGAAAAAGATGGGACATGGGAGAGGGAGGCCGATGTATGATTACAGTGGCTAGAGCTATTCAAGGTTTCTTCTTCTACACCACCTTTCTTGGAAAATTTGGGGAGGAATTTCTTTTAAGGGGGGATTTTTGTAAGAACCCGGATCATCTATTCAGGCATGTTTTCCTTTTCTGGTCATTTGGGAGGAAAAGTGGTTTTTCTCGAAATTTTCTAAGTACAGTACTTGTACTTTATGATTACACACCGTGTACTCAGTTACCTTAGGTTGTCGAGTGTTGGCTGTGTAGCGGCCATGCACATGGCCATGTGGGGTTGACATGGAGGCTGCCTAAAGCATAGTATGGAAAAGGAATGTACATGATGTGTACTTCAAAAGTGCATGCTGTCTGTTTTTTTCATTTAATGCATCGAGGTCATGTCAAATCTCCAGAACGCTCTTCTCTTAGGTCTCATTCAAAATGAGAGCTTTTTACATCTACGGATCTTCGACGAACACCCAAATGTGCATTACTCCTCTGAATTTATCACCATCAGTTGCGTTGGAATCACATCTGTGAGTTATCTCTTCTCATAGTGAACCTCCTTCTATTTCTTCTTCTCGTGTGAGATATTGTGGGTTGATTGTTTTAGATTTTTTGTAGATCATCAACTTTCTAAGGTGATTAAATCCTTGAATTTCACATATAGCGATCTCTTAATGTCAAGGTAGGTGGTTTTTTAATTTCTTTAGGATGTCCTAGAGTTTTATGTGAACTTTATCACAATACCCATGATTGGGGTATTGCGCATTTACCTTTTTAGCCCTATTGTTTGCCATTTATGGTTTTATGCTTTAGTAGATGATAATTGAATGTGATTAGAGTGAATTGTTGTGCTTTGGATATGTTGTCCATGCATGTTTTTCCTGTTTTGACCTTTGGTTCTAGGTTCCCTGATAATCAGCTATTTACAATCCAATGCCATTTAGTGTAGGACAGTGTGACTATTTTTTGGTTTTGCTGTTATGGTGTAGAATTCTTTCCATGTAGATCTTGAGGTTTACCTTGACCGATACGCGCTTCTACACTTTCATGACATACAGGGGGTCGTGGGAACCTAGGGTATAGACCATAGAGAGGATGGACGTTGAGGGCTTCTCCAAAGTGTCTTTAAAATTTTATGATGTGAACATCTGGGGGAATTGACGTTGAGTGATTCCTCAGAGTTTCTTTACTTCCTCAACATAGGCCACCGAGGGAATGTGATGTAAGTGATTCCATAGAGTGAATTTAGTTACAATACAAGATTATAAGTGTGAATTTATGGAGAGTTCTTCCTTAGAAACTCTATGCTTAAGGTGAACCATAGGGGTTAGACTGAGTTCCCTCCCAGAGGGTTGCTTGTACTTGTTAGGTAGGATCGGTGGGGTTATACTGAGTGTGCTTCACAGAGGGATACCTGTTGTGATTATCTTCTTGTTTACTGGTTGCTTGATATTGAAACTGTGGATTATTTACTGTTGATTACCTTTCTGTTTACTGTTTCCTGTACTTTTACCTACCATATACTCACTGACTATTATGCATGAATCTTGTGGGGGTTTTATACAAGGATTAGTCTCACACCTTGTTTGGGCCATTCCTTTGGGCCCAAACAAATTTTATTGTTGTAGGTATAGACAAGGTAAAGCACCCTTCTACATAATGAATTTGACAAGCTGTGATGATGGAGAGCATAGGACCAAACTTAGGCTTGTGATTTGATGGAGCTAATTAATATTTTTCATTTGGTGTTGGTTTAGTATGGTACTTCACCATTGTTCTTTGTTTCACTGGTTTCCAAGACATATGTATCATGCATCATTTTATATATGTTCTTCAGTTTATCCGATTAGTCTTCCACTATTTATATTTGTATAATATTATTACGGATTCCACTCTTGTATGTATATGTTTACTTCCACTATGTACTATGCCAATGAGGTCATAGTTACCCCCACTATCACACTCAAGTCCCTCACTACTAGTCGGTAGCCTCTGGCGTTAAGGGAAATGCATTTGGGGCCATGTGACCAACTAGGTATAGGGAGTCTCTGGGTGGATTCTAGAACATGGACATTACAGGATGGAAAAAATAATATAACATATGATAATAAATAATATAGGTGTACAATTTTATAGTGTATAATCATAACAAAAATAATAAGGACTGACACAAAATTCCAAATGACCTAAGAATGCCTGATTTTATGCCTTAGGTTTATGATAATAAGTGAGTGCCTAATGTGGAACCTTGGGGCCTAAAGCATGAATCGTTTTAGGCCTTAGGTAGAAGATAACATGTGAGTTCCTAATGTGGACCCATTGGGGTATATAACCTTCATCCAGGATTAATATATAAAAAAATAAACAACCCAATATATAAAAATATATAATCAGAGAACATATATAACAACAAAAATAAATATTATAAATATATGTTGATGTAATATATTTAATATATATGAAAATATATAGTAACTGATCACACATTTGGATGATCACATATAAATATATAAATATAGGTACAAAATAAAAAGATACTCTACCACTCTAAGACTCACCTTGTCTCATCCTCCAAATCATTATGAGATATCCCATTTAGATGACAAACATGGGCCTTAGACCATCCAATACATATAATTTTTTTTGGATTTTTGGGTACTTATGTTTTGTGGCCGCCCAATTCGGTTGTGAAAAAAAATCAACAGGACACCATCAACACGGTCTAGTACCCAGCTGATAATTTATAGTGTAGGTTCATATGATGTCCTTAGGGGAAGGTAAAAAAATTTCACATAACTATTAAATATCGAATAATATCACTAAAAAATAAATGATATAAAAAACCATGTTGTTAGTGATTAAGAAAATAAAAATTCACCACAAACACTAGATCGTACCAATGTTGGATTCATGAATAAAAGTAAATCCTAATAGATGTCATAAGAAATCAATATCTAGCTACAATTATATAATCACACAAGAAGAAATTTGTATGGTTTTAGTATATTTTAGGACACATTTATAACTATTTAACATGTTGTTGGACACAAAAAGGAATTGAGTCTCAGGTGGGGAATCAATCGTGACTATCCACAATGCATACCAACATGTCTCTTAAATAACTCATTATATCTCTAAGATCATGATACTCATAACCCACAAGGAATCGAATACCTGATCTATATCTATATCATTATGGAATTGAGATATAGTCATCCCACAAAGTTATCATACCACTACCCAAGTATGGGTCCATTATCTTCTCATGCTCCACTATTTGAAATCCCCTAATTGTGTATAAATTATGTGATGGGAATGTATTCATAGAACAAAAAACATCTTCCAATGAGAAGATAGCACAAAATATAGTAGATCATGGTAAGGAAATAATATCACAAAGAAATAATATCATAATTAATATTATCAGCAACTATATAAAGTCATGTGATCCCCACTAATAAAAATCTATAAAATAGACCATCATACTCAGGGATGATGGTAGCGTAAATGGTCACCTGGTCTACCCATGCACCTAGATGTGATCTTAATAAATAATGGACAACAATTTATTACAATTTATATATATAATTAATGTATCAGATAGTGAAATTATTATAGAACTAAGAATAATCTAAAGACATTACATCAAAAAATGTGATCATAATCAATAGTCATCAAATAGTAAATCTTGGAAAACTCAATGAATAATAACCATAAATTCTTCCATGGGATATACATGCACACAAAACAAACCTACCACTTCGAGGTGGTACGGTCGTGAAGGTGAGTGGCCTAAACACATCATTCATTGGGAGGATTAGGGTTTGAATCCTGGGAGTCCTCTTTCGAGGTGATCCTCTCCCTGGAGATCAACATGTCTTGTCAGGTCGCCTGGTCATAACTAGGTAGGAAAAATGTGGTACAGTCTACTATGCTGACAGATTTCTTTGATGAACAATCGTCGACTGGACTGTTACCCTCTGGGACGCTCTGCCATCTCGGCTGGCAATGACTCCTTCCCTGGCTGGGGCTCTACCTCCAGGTAGTGACCCCTTCATGGTGGAGGGGTGACCATGTGTGGAGGGTTTGAAAATGCCACACATGGGAATAAAATTTTTTAAATGAATAACAAAACAAACCTCATGGTTTTAGTTTAATTAATGGAAGTATATAATGATCAATCTTATCCATCAGGGTCACGCATCATGTCTGTGCACATGGGTCCACCATGAGCATTGTTTTTTTTTGAATACCATATGAATACTCTATAATTAATAATTCATATGTATAAAAAAATTACATGAAATTATTAGTTAATGAAAAAATTATATAAATTTAATAAATGTTCTTTTGATGTGATCGACCATATTTCACATGCAAAAAATTGTGTATAAAAACACATGGAATGATAATTTCAACAACCAACCAAATGGTTTTCTGTGGTCAATGTTATGGTTTGTCAAATAATCATAACAAAAAAGGTTTTAGTGAGTCAAATTTTTCAAACATCTTGTGATTAATTTATATTAAAAATAAATTAATTTTTATTCAAAATGATATATAAATATCACAAAACATTCTATATTGTAGATAATTTATAAATTTTATGTTTATTACATTTTATGTTGTTATTTGTTTTATCCTTGACGAATAATTGTATTTACACATCTTTTAATATTAAATTATTCTAGTTTAATCTGATTCAATCATGACTGTTATTATTCATGATTATTTTATTATTCCATATAAATAATTTATGAATAATTCATTATGTTTGATGATCACTTGGAAAATTTATTTACTATAAATTTAATGTGAATTATAATTCCTAGAGATTATCTAATTTAAAACACATATCCTAAGGCAAGGTATTGGTAATCCAATATTCCAAGGATAGAAAATGGATGATAAACTCATGTTGGTCCAATAATGCTTCACCAAATTTTTTATGGGGATTCCTACAAATCATGGATTAAGGAGGGTAATCGAACAATTATATAATTTTTTTTGTATTTTTTATGTGTTTAAAATATTTACATGTTAAAAATATTAAACACTATAGTCAAGTAATTGTGGGACTTCTATAGTCATCATAAATATAAAAATTATAATTCTTCCACTACACTAGATGCTTCCCGTGGGATTGGTCATTTTCACACATGACTTGCCTATGCTCCCCACTATAACAATATCCTCATCCATCACATCATAAAATTTACATCTGTTTACCCTTATCATAACTTTTTCATCAACAAATTTCATGACTATGTGACTTTGTTCATTATTGTTTTTGGTAACGAAAAACACCAAAAAACCATAAATTACTAGATAGACAAAAATATAGTCCACTATATCCAACAATAAGTTCTAGATATTCATAATGTTCTCCTGTAACCTAGGAATATGTTATGTCCCTTATTTAGATTGTTCTCATCACCTCCTTCACAATAGTACATTGATCCATTTCTGATGTCATATTCCCTATCAGGGGAAACCTCATAATAATTAATAATTGGTCCATCAAATAATTTTCCATTTATACTAAACATATTGGTTTCAATAACCATGGGTGACCCTGAACTAAAATATTTATCTTGCATACCATATAAAACTATGCCAGGGAATTATATAGAACCATAATTATACTCACTAATCACTAAAAAACATCCCTATAATTTTCCCGCATGTAACCACCACATTCATTCTTTTCAATCCTGAATTTCATAAGAGTTCATAGAAAATACCCACATTAGAATAACTACATGAATTTTTACACTAATTCATGGACCCAAGATATCAACTAACAGGACTTAAAAAAATTCTATATACAATAATATTCCTTCTACATAAAACCATGAACCTAATGTTGTCCACTATAGAAATTAAATCTCTTAACTATTGAATTTTAACACACACCACCCATTACATTGGTTTAATCTTCATCATTTTCTCAACTACGATGCTCCAAAAATCAAACTTGAATAATTAATAATTGGTCTCGGGGTTCTGAAAAATCGTTTTTTCCAAGAATCATCTAGGACCTCCCCAAATACTTCCAAAGGATACTATTTTTCCCAAGGATCATCCATCAAGAAAAATTAACTTTTTATTTAATCCTATATATTCATTCACAATAAGTATACATACATAGGTTAATTCTATGTAGTATGAGGCACCGTCCTGATGGTATCTAGAGAAGTATTTAGAAGGCCCCAACCTCATCCATTATAATATTAAAATGATTCAATAGGGGTTACTATGCATAATATATTATCATGGTACATCGATAACGATACAATATGGTGGAATCAGAATTATATTTTCCATGTTGATTGTCCTATGAGACCATTTGTTGTTATACAATATTCCACAATGGGAATTATTTATAACTCCATAAATCCAATATTTGTGAAATTTATTAGTTTAAAATGACTATTGGAGACTCAAACAAGGTTGATCCAAATAAATTAATTCTTGGTGAAGTCCTAAACAAGACTATTCACCATCTATTTTGAGAGGATATTAATAATAATTATTTTCATTATAACCATTGTCATCATCATTGACCATGTGGACACACCATAGTCTCAAATAACCTTCGATTATAAGTTTACATGAATTGGGAAGGGCATAATGTATTTCACTAAGTTATAATATCTTAAAAAATGTAATGTTTTTGACACTAAATATCTAAATTCTCTATATTTAGTTTAATGAAATACATTTATATTACATTTATTATGAATCATATTTATCAAATTTGTATCATTTGATGAATCCTAATAATATGGCCTAGAGTAAAATCCATATTAATATAGAACCTAATAATCCATGTGGTTAAAAGGAGATTAAATCCTATGATAATAACACATAAAAAAATCCCTAATCTCATGAACCTAAAAATCTGGAATTCTTTTGAATTTTTTACATACCCATATATGTTTCCAAACATGATCCATCACATTACATTTCCTTTTTTCTACCAACAATCATGAATGTGAAAAAAATATCATATACTATAAGATAATTTTTTTTCCTCCCGACCTGAATCACATGGTCTAATATAGAATTTCACACATCCTCAGACACACCTCTTCATAAACTAAAGGATACTAAATAGTAGCAAGGGTATCATGTAGAAACATAATGAGAATATAAAAAAAATTAGAGTACAAAATAATAAATAAACAAGACCTATTTATAAGAATATATAATTAATGTTCATATATACAAAACTATACAAAAAATATAAATGTTTTTGGACAAAAACTATTCAATGTACCAAAAATATAAAAAATCCATTAACCCACTAGTATAATAATGTATAAAAATACGGATAATTACAAAAGTATTTAGTGGATTTGAAACCACATGATTCACCACATCTAGATCTCAAAAACATAGTGATCTACTATACTATATGAACAAATAAGGACTTCCCCAACTTGTAACTCCAACAATTGAGGGATTCTTAGTCACCCAATTATGATGGATTGTTTAACATGGTGTGATTAAAATATAATTTGACACCAAAAACATAGTTTAGTAAATATAGAGTAATATAAAACGTATTCACTTATGTTATGGTCAGTATAAAATAACTGTATAATATGTAAATAAAAAAACCTAATATCATCATGAAAACAAATTTAATAAAAAAATATATTTCATTTAGAAATGCACGTTCAAAAATGTTAAAATAGTATACACATAATTTATTAATCTCCATGATATATGTAAAACCATAATTGATATCAGAAGTGATCATGTTATTTTATTGAGGCTATAGACATAATTCTTCATTACCTTAATATGTCGAGTTAGTTTTTGGATATATGGATGACTATTGAATGTGTAATCTGAATCCAAATGTCAAAGAGTATTTTATTTGGGAACAAGGTTGACTATGGAAAAGGAATATCGATATGCTTCTAGGAATCATCATTGAATGTAAGATGACCATGCTACTTATAATTAGGAAGACATAGATTACCCTCTTGTTCATAGTTCATCATGGAATAAAGCTATGGTTATACCATCATGATCCCATTATTCAATATATTGAATGAGTACATCATCATCCGTGATGTATTCCTTGTGAACTCACCCTATAAGGGAAATCACTATATGATTGTTTGAATGTAATGGATTCCAAACAAATCTATAATGTAATTATAACCCTCAATAATTCACATCATGATATGGGATGTAGTATACAAAATGTATATAATCCCGACAATCTATATCATCAATATAATAACTACTGATCATCTCTATAATTGAAATACATGATACACAACCATAATCATGGACTATTTAATCATAAAGGTCCCATAGGTATCTCACATACTCATATGTGATCAATAATAAGCATGATAAACATGTTATTCTTGTTCTAATATCATATTTAGGAAAAAAATAGTGAATATATAACAGAGCATTACATCATAAATATTTGTAATAAATACACATATGGTAAAAATCAAACATGTTCGATAGGATATGTAAACATACTCATTTTGAAATAATCATAAATTGTGTCACAATATACACAAGAACACCCAACAAACCACATGTGGTATTTGTAAATAATGATCTCTATTTTGATTATTCGTTATCCATCAATGGTCTACATCAAGCTAGTTCACAAGGATTAATAATTTCATATGGAAAGTTTTTAGATACATAAGACATGTTACATTAATTAATTTTCATTTTAACATCAATAATTAATTAAGATTTATTATCCATTTAAAACAAAACAGGAATGTATTTTTTGTTCACACATTGTGATGAAAATCATATCTGATTCCATAAATGGGTATAATATCACATGGTAGAGTACAATGAGAAACTTTACTCTATGTGTTTAATATCTTATTAATGGTTTCTCAATAAATAATCACCTAATAAATACTCATGTATTAGTTATTTAAAAATAGTCAACATTGAATCATGTAATTGATTACATTAGTTTAATTTCAGAAGTAAATAAAATAACCATTTTTTATAACAAAAAACAATCTCTTATATAATATATAATTTATAAATTTATTCTAAAACATGTTATTAATATTTTATTCATTAATGTATCACTATAATTTGACATGGTATAATAGTATATCTCTATATATAATCATATTATTGTTTCAAAATTTTTCTTTATCGTTGTTTGATAATTCCTAGTAAAACAACTACAAATCCTACATAAATTTTCTATATGTATTATACATTTTAACTATTAGAAATTGAACCAATATTAGAGTACACATAGACTATAAAATTTGAAATTTATCACCTAAATTTTAGTATAACGGAATATTACTTCTTTTCATGGAAACTAGTAAAATAACTCTTATGGATAAAATATGATTCAAAAAATATTAACAATTTCATTCATAAACATCTCATACTGTGAAGAATAGGCACTGAACAAATGAAGGGGAAGCATATTATTCAAGAAGGATAACCACATTCTTATTAATATTATCTAACATAAAAAATAAATCAAAAATGGAATATTTATTTTAGTCAAATCCTGAATGGGGTGAAGTTTTAATCCTTTATTAAGTGATTTAAAAAAATATTAAATGTGTTAGTTGATATAATTCCTAATGTTTCTATTTTTTAAAATGAAAAATAAGTTAACGGGTAATTTTGTAGGAGATTATATGAATAATCATCTTTTAATAATTTTTTATCCAAAAGAGAGTGATGCATAATTGTAAAATCTTTATACCTTTATAAAGCTATTATAATTCACTTATGTGTATTCATTTCCCATTATGTAAACGTTAGTAACTAGGAATTACCCATACATTAGTCATACATACCCCTATAAGTCCATTCAAATGTCAGAAAAATAACTATTTAGCTACTTACATACCATTATGTCAGAGGAGGGAATCTCAGTTGACCCTTATGAACCACACTGGTTACCCAAACATAACCCTTATAAATTTAGTACTACCATTATTTAGTCCATATAAAAGGACCTTTCCATTATGAAACACTTGTAAATAATATGTTACCTTTATATTGACATTGGTATACCATTTTGTATTGAATATGATTCCATCATACACTTATGAAGTGTATTGAAACTCCACTATAAACATAAAGAGTTATTGTAAATGAGGTGTAAACCAAATAGAAGTACCTAAAATAACATTTCATATTGTTATAAAGATCATGCCATTACCTAGGTTTTTTTAAACATATAATGTTACATTTGAAGTTGCAAATTTTAACTTCTTACCAAATAGGTATAAAGTTTTATCAATGGATTTATATAACAATAAAAAATTTTGTACGATATATATATATATATATATTATATAAGAATACAATATAAACATAGTTGTATTCATGATAGTAATTTTTAAACAATGTTATTACTACTTGTTTTTTTAATAATTTTTATATATTTTTCTATTTTATAAATATTTTTTGTATATTTATATTATTATATTTATATATATCAGAATATTGAACATAGGTCTATGACTATGTCAACATATACCATAAGAAACTGTTTTCTGCTACAAAAGACTTTGAAATATTATTGATGTTATTCCAGAGCAACCCCTTCAGACGGTGTGCGATTCCAAGCCCAGGTGTGGCCGGAAATAAATTTTCAGTGTGTTCACACTAGGCACACCCAATAAATCGGATAAATCCTAAATGTTATTTTGGATCTTAAATCTGAGAGTACGGATGGGTCTGAAATGCGTTGTTTACTGTAGGAACGACATACAACATGTTGGCGCGGGATGTTGGGACCCCTCGCCCGTTACCGGAATGTTAAACGAATAAATAAAATAATTAATTTATTCATTTAATGTTTAAACTCAAGTATATATTAAATTGTAGCTCAGATTGAAAAACAGAGGGCATCATTGAGTCTGGAATGTGTCGTTTACCCTAGGAGGGGTGTAACTTTCGCGGGCGTGGGCCTTCTATGAAAAAGTCCACCATGGGCGTTTTCGTAATTTATTAGCTTGAGTCATTATGTTTAATAAATTTTTAAGGGGTCCTCAGATTAAACTTCTGAGACCACCGTTGTGCTCGGGAGGTGGTTTTTATCCTAGGGGAGGCTTAACCTCGACCCCATCGAGAGTTTCAGATGCAGGTTAAATTAAGGATGAAATTAATTAAAATTTAATTAATTAATTATTTTTCCTACTTAAACCTAATACAATCTCCCCATCCTCTATCATTTCCTCTAGCGGAAGAAACTCCTACCATCTCCCCCAACCCCTCTATATCCTCCACCTTCCTCTGATCAAGGCAGAAGCAACGACGGAGAAGCGCAGATCGACCGAGATGCTTCGGGCTGCGCCCTGCAAGGTAGGATCTTGTTTATATTTCAAATTCATGCACCTACATTAATCTCAATTCATATTGAATAATTGTTGTTATTTCATCATGAAAATCTCATATATTTATAGTACTTATCTCGAGCTTTTCAATGGTTGTTATAGATTTAAAATCAGAGTCCCGACCCGTTCGCAAACGTCCGACAAAGTTCGCGGGTTTCTGATGTTTTCCGGTGGGTCTGGTCGGTCTGGCGAGGGTTCAGGCGAGCGTCGGTCTGGCGAGTGTGGAGGCTGGTGGCTGGATGTGGGTGGATGGAAGAGTGGCAGCAGAGGCCGAGTCAGCAGGCGGTGAGCCGGACGGCGTAGAGGCGGAAGCCGATGCCGCCGGACGTGCGTCTCAGCGAGCAGGTCGGGCGGAGGCGGCTGCTAGGCAGAGGAGCAAAGAGCCTTAGGCGGAGAGGCGTGGTCCGGCTTGTGGCAGGGTGTGGCGTCGAGCAGCGGAGCAGGCCGGTATCGGCCGACCATCAAGGTCGAGGGGGAGCCCGAGGCCTGGCCTCGGGCATGCGGAGGACGCCAGGACCCACGTACTGCGTCTCATGCTGGTGTGTTGTGGAATACCGGCCGCTTGGCCGGTCTACTGGGAGACGAGGACCCGCGTTTGGTGGGTCCTGTTGGGCGGCGCGCTAAGACCAGCCAGTTGGCCAGTCTAGTTAATAAAACATATAAGAAAAATAGGGGGAAAGTAAAAAAAACGTGGTGGTAATGTGGAAAAAAAGATAAAAATAAAATAAAAATACGTTTATAATAATAATAATAATTTTAATATTTTTAATATTTTGAAAATGATTTATAATTAAAAAATAATTCGCAGGGAATCCAATTGGGGTGCCATCTGTGGCGGCGCGTTCCTCGGAATGAGATACATAGTTTTAGATGGTCTAGTGGATTTTTAATTTCCAAGACGAGGGGCTCGGTGGCGTGACATGCCATTATGTGGATTGGCGTTTTTCTTGCGGGTTCTTGTTTTAGACAGTGCAGACACATCCAATGTCTGAATTTAGCACTGTTAGTGGAGTTGTGACCCTGTCATTGAGGAGGATATTACCAGTATGGTTTCAGGTGTCAAAACCGGGGTTGAGGCATGGGCCCCACGGGCCATCATTCGAGCTCCACGGAGCTTCTTGTAACTTTTTCATCGGATGTTCATTCGGGGCATGTGAGTAGTTGATGCTGGGTGTTTTTCCGAGGGCAATGAAATGGTGCAATCCTCCCACATTAATTTAGCACGCTGGTGTGGGCCCCATGAGTATTGTTTTTAGTATTGACGGCGAATTCTTATCTCCTTCAATAGGTGTTCTTTTTGGAAAAGTGATTAGTCAAAGTTGTTTACATTTTCGAGAGGATTTCAATGCTGCAATCCATTGGAAAAGTTTCGGGACCGGGATGCAGGTCCCACACAGCACTGCTCATGTTCGGTATGTCGTAACACATCTTTTTCTTCGGATATTCGTTCCACTCATATGATAAGTCCTTTTTACGTGTTTTCCCAAGGGGATCAGAATGGTGCGATGCACCTGACTGTTTTCGGGGTTGAGGCTCGGGACCACGGGACACTGATTGGTCTTATATTAGTGTTTAATGACTTTTACATTATAATTCCATTCGAAGAGAGTAAATTTTCTATCTTGCATGTTTTTCCTCGAAGATTACAACAGTACGATCTGTTTGGATGTGCAGAGTCTCTTTCATGATCATTTTAAATGTGAAATCATGAAAGGTGTACTAGTGGTGGTTCTCCCTGCGGTGTTTGTAGAAAACCCTTAGTGTGTGATCGTGTTCACTCTTAGAAGAGTGAAGTGAATGCTTTCAGATATGTGGTTGGTCGTGCTAGGGCCGGGGAGGAAGAAGGTTGGAGAAGTAACGTTTACGCCTTTTTTTCTTTGACATTGGGTGTCGTTTGCATGATAACCATTGGGCTGGAACTGTTGTGTACTCTATGAGTATACAAGAATGCATGGAGGTAAATATTGTAATTTTTACCTAATAATGTTTGTGTTCTTGGTTTGGAGATGAGTTGGGGCCACACGTCGTGTGAGCCCCATGTATGTGTCATGTTTTACATTATATACCTTTGACCTCTGGTGACGTAGAGGGTCCCTATGTCCTTGTTTGTTTGACCACCAGGGTTGAGTTTCTCCTTGTTCTATTCTCATTTGTTTGACAAGTAGATTTGAGTTCCCCCCAAGTTCTGTTCTTGTTTATTTGACCAGAACAGTTGAGTTTCCCCTGGTTATGTTCTCATTTGTTTGACCAGTAGGGTTTAGTGGGTCCCCCCTGGTCATGTTCATGATGGTTTCGACCAGCAGGGTTATGTGGTTTTCCCCTGGTTCTGGTCTTGATGGTTTGGCTGGTACAGTTGCTTCGTGTTCCCTGGTAGAGTTCTTGTGGATCCAGGGTGACCAACACATTATGCAGGCACCGATCCTCTTCCCAAGAGGTTGTTTCCAGCAGGGCTGGCCATTGAGGTACCATCCAGCAGGGATGGCCAGTGAGGTACCATTCAGCAGGGATGGCCAGTGAGCTACCATCTAGTAGGGATGGATAGTGGTGTACCATCCAGGAGGGATTCCCAGCACAACGGTGTTCACCGAGCAGTGCGATCCAGCAGGGATGGCCAGAGCGGTTTCAGGTTTACCTCCAAAAGGGCTGGGAAGTGGTCCTTGATGTCAGGTTTACCTTCAGCTGGGCTGGGAAGTGGTCCCCGATGACAGTTCTATGCCTCCCTCCAGTGGAGTACCCTTTTACGGGACTGGGCATTGGGACTCATCATCGACATTAGCCGGGTCTCCCTTTAGTGGATTACCCTTTTATGGGACTCGGCAGTGTGGCACCCATTGACTATTGTCGGGTCTGCCTCTATTGGGAACCCTGTCGACTTCCAGGGATTACCCTCAAGCGGGGCTGGGTAGGGGGTAGCATGTCTCCTTTGAGGAGACCTCCCAACTGCGGGGAAGTGATGAGGAGTGGTTTGACGTTCCTCTAGAACTCTGAAGTACGAGGGGTGCTTTCCCCTCCGAGATATGTCCTTGCGATGTGACCTAAAACTGTGCAGGCGAGTCAATTCCGCCCAAAGAGTATAGTGTCATGGTGCGGTGATTTCATCTCCTTGACTTTTAGTTCGGGGCAGATGTGTGGGATGTTGGTCATCAATGGTGTTTATTTATGGGACTGTTGTCTTCTGTAAAGACCCGTAAAATTCAAGGAAAATTTTTTCTTAATTTTCTTTAGAATTTTACAAGAGCGCGGTTTCAGACGGCACCTGATTCCGAGGCCCGGAGTGCCCGGAATTAATTTCCGAAGTTTGGCTCGGGTACGTTCAGTGAACGAACGAGCGGGAATTCCTAACTTTTGATCCGGTGCTCGGAATTGAAATCCGAGGGCACCGATGAACTCGCAGCGCCGATATTCGCTTAAAGAGACCTTTTCGAGAGTTGCGTTTGTTGCGGGTTGAAAGTTAATTTTTTTGAGGGTTTAGGTTGAGTTAAATAAAATTTGAGTAGAACAAATTTTATTTTAACTTCTTAAAACCTCTCTAAGGTGGTTGGGAGTGGGACCCACACCCACTTAACCTCCCTTGGGAGGATTAAGTGTGGTGGGGCCCACACGAACCCCCCCACCTTTTCAACTCCCCACTCTCCCTCTTAATGGCTTGATAACTTAACTTCTTATTAATTATACAACTCTTGTATATTAAATAAGTGAGTTAATTTTGGGAGTTAACTCTTTTGAATTTCAAACTTTTGAAATCCTTTTGAGTTGTGTGTTAATAAAATAAGTGGTATTCTTATTTTATTAAGAGTTCTTTGTTTGTCTTTGGAGAGCATTCCCTTCATCTCCAAGCTTTGACGAAGAACCTTCGAAGAACGAAGAACGCGAAGAACGTCGTTCTTCAACGAAGAACTTCTCCGCCGAAGAACACGATCCATCCGCGACGCCGTATCCGCGACGCGACGTACTTCTTCCGCGTCATCCCTTCCGCGTCGGTTTTCCGCGACGAACGCCTTCGATAACAACTCTTCCTCCGACGTCAAAGGAATCGACACCAATATTCCACGACTCCGCCAACGTGTGATTATCGAGGTAGAGATTCTTGAGATCGTTGCTTTCTTTATATCTTGACTTTCCTCGAGACTTGACGAGGAACGCTCTCTTTTCCGACGAAGAACGCCGCAACTCCTTTCTTCGTTCACCGTGACAACGAAGGGGACGCCATCTCATCTTCGGACAACCTTCGTCGGCAAACGAAGATCCGCCAACGTCGTGTCTCTTCGGGCATAGCACTTCGTCAACGGATTTGACGAACGACGACCGCGACGCCCGACCTCCGCGACGCCGTCTTCCGCGGATCGTAGACGATTCTTCGAATCTTAAAACCGAGGTAGGGGTTTTTGTTTTCTTTTGGATTCCTCATTTATTCTTGATCGTGCTTTTATCAAGATTAACGTGTGACATGTTTTTCTTTAAGTTGCGTTATTATTATTAACGCGAGGGGGGGGCCGGATCGCACGAACACGGCCGAACCCCCCTCCAACGTTTTTGTTGATTTTTATCTTGCGGGAGGAAGCAAGTGGCGTGGTGCCGTCGCACCACGCGGATGAACGTGCAAATATCATCGCGATACCGTCGCACGCACCTTTGAAGAAACAACAAGAACACGACGTCGTCGCGCCGCGTTGAATATTATCAAAGCACGGCGAAGGGACGCGGTGCCGTCGCACCGTGCCGGATGACGAACGCCGCGGCCGGTTCCGGGCCGCGGCGGGACGAGAAGACCGCGGCCGGTTCCGGGCCGCGGCGGGACGAGAAGACCGCGGCCGGTTCCGGGCCGCGGTGGGACGAGGAGACCGCGGCCGGTTCCGGGCCGCGGCGGAAGATAAGACCGGCGGCCGGGCCGCCGGCGTCGGAAGCCGAAGAGGGGACCGGATTTTCCGGTCCCGATGGAGAAAACCGGCCGGCCGGCTGGCCGGCCGGAACCGGGGAATTAATTCCCCGGCCATCTGGCAAAACCCCCCTCTTAATGAGGGGGGCGGTTTTAATTTAAAGGGAGGGGGCCGGCTGCCCCCTCGGACCGGCTCAAGCAGGCCCCCCTCATGTGAGGGGGGGCGGTTTATTAAAATCGGCGCGGCATAGCCGCGCCGCCACCCTGAGGAAGCGGGGGTTTAACCCCCCGCGTGCGGCACCCCGTGCGGCACCCGCTGCCGCCGCCAGCGTGGCCCGCCGCCGCCGCCCGCGCGGCCCGCCGCCGCCGCCAGCGTGGCCCGCCGCCGCCGCCCGCGCGGCCCGCCGCCGCCGCCACCGCGGCCCGCCGCGCCGCCGCTCGCCGCCGCCGCGCCGCCGCTCGCCGCCGCCGCGCGCCGCCGCCGTCCACCGCGCCGCCGCGCGCCGCCGCCGGCCACCGCGCCGCCGCCGTCCGCCGCCGCCGGCCGCCGCCGCCGGCCACCGCGCCGCCCGGGGGGGGGGTCGGGCCGGGTCGGCCCGGACCCGGACCCCCCCGTTTCGAACCTGTTTTGGTTTTTGGCTCATAACTTGAGCCTCGGAACTCCGAATGACGAACCGTCTGCGGCAACGCGATCCTTGGATCGAGACGGTCGTTTCGGTTTATCGCACTCAAGGTTTCGGGTTACTTTGAGTTCGGCCGGGTTGGTTCGTTCACGAAACCAACCGGGCCTTCGGAGCGGAAACGCTCATATCTTGAGCCACGAACGTCCGATTGACGCACCGTCAGTCGCGTTGTGTTCCTCTTAGTGAATCGGATCTTTTGGCATACTCCGCCCGAGGTTTGGACGCAGGTGGAGTACGGTCGGGTTGGTTTTTCCTTAAAAACCAACCGGGCCCCGGAGACGAAAATGCCAATAACTCACAGACCGGGCGTCCGATTGACGCGCCGTCTGTTTCGTTGACTTCCTCTTGATGAGACGAAACTTTTGGCACCCTCCGCCCGAGTTTTGGGTGCAGTTGGTTAGTGGCCGGGTTGGATCGCACCGAAATCCAACCGGGCCCCTGGAACGGGAAAAGCTGTTATCTTTCAGACAGGACGTCCGTCTGACGAACCGTCAGCGACGTTGATGATCACGATGAGAAACGGTCCCTATGAGTATACCCTATGAGAGTTCGGGGTACAGTTGAGATACGGCCGGGTTTGGTTCACACACGAAACCAACCGGGCCCCTGGGACGAAAAGGCTAATAACTCACAGACCGGGCGTCCGATCGACGCGCCGTCTGCTGCGTTGAGACCCCTGTGACGAGACGGACTTTTGAGATACTTCTTCGTGGGATTTTGTGATACTTGGAGTATCGGCCAGTAGCTCGTGGAGCGGACCCTCCCGAAGACGAGCGTGCAGAGTACGGAGACCGTGTAACTAGCTGAGACCTGACGACTGCTTGACCGACTCGACTTGGAGTGAGTCGACTAGCCCAGTGGACGGAGCACTACTTTCTGAGGTGCAGACCCATGGCGGACGGAGTACGTGTGTGACAGTGCAGACCCGCGGTACTCGTCCGGAGAGTACCTCAGCAGGCTATCTGGGTGGCGCCCGGTATTTGGCAGCAGACCCTCAGCGGACGGAGCGCCTGGTAGTTGGCAGCAGACCCGCAGTACTCGACAGGAGGAGTACTTCAGCAGTCTTAGGTTAGTGAGCAGTACCTCGGAGTTGTGTCAGGACTACTGCACACTTCAGAGACGGGGCTCTTCAGCAGTTACGGTTTCGATAATGAAAATCCTGGTTTGAGCTGAGACTTTTGACCCTGTGTTACTTAATGATTGAGATGGGTCACTTGCTAACTTTGGTATATGTATGGGCATATACCCGGGTAGTGGTTATCCGTCGATTTCACAATTCTTGTGTTTCCTCATGATTGAGATGGGTTACTTGATAACTTAGGTATATGTTTGGGCATATACCTAAGTAGAGTTTATCTGTTGAGATCTTCTTGTGTTTAACCTTGATGGTTTTTGTGAGACCTTGAGGGTCTCGGGGTCCCTACTGAGTATCGTTATACTCACCCCTACACGGGCTATGCCCGCACCTCGTTGTGTTGGTTGCAGACGACGGACAGTGCTGACAGAAGCCGAAGGTTCGAGGACTGGACGATACCTGGAGGTGGACTATACGACGAGGCGGTACCCGGAGGAGGACCACTGGGCGGGACATACTCGGAGCGGATGGCGGGACCCGAGGAGCAGAGGAGCTATCTGTACCCACCCTTCAGGTGGGATTTCCAGTGGACATCTCAGCGTAGCAGCTTTACTTTTCAGTCGCTGTTTTTCCCTTTCGAGTTGTACTTTACAGTTCTTCTTTTTGTTCTTAGTGTTTACTTCCGCTTGTACTCTGTGGTGCTTGTTTTCTTTATAAAGGCAATGCCTTCCCAGTTATCGGGATTTTACGCCTTTGGTGCTAGTCGCCAGCCCCTGGCCTATGGAAGGCGGGCTTGGGGTAGTCACGGCACGGGCCCCGAGGACGGGTCGTGACAAATTGGTATCAGAGGAGTTCGGTTCTACCGCAGAACTTATAACTCTGATGTTTCTTTCTGTGAAGCAATAGTGTTAAGAGTACCGAGTGTGGTTTTCAGTTCAGGGAGTCCAGTGTTGGTGCGGGCGGCCGACGTATCCATACACCAGGACCCTGACAACTGATTTCCGACTTTGTGCACAAAAACACTGATTGCGTGTGTGTTTTCAAAGGTTTTTCCCCTTAAAACAGCTCAAACCAGGTCAGCTCACCAGGTATAATCGTTTGATCGTGTTACGTTGTTTCTTTCAGGATGGCCCCACGACGACAGCCAGCTAGAGCCCGGAGGGATGAGCGTACTGACAGTCTGTCGAGCGACGAGGCTTCGGTACAGGGCCCTCTTGCAGTTGGGCCACCGATGCCACCAGCCCCAGCAGTAGGCGATGCACGACGCTTGAGCGCGCTGCACGAGTTCCAGCGCCAGAGGCCACCCAGGTTCCGGGGAGAGACGGACCCGCAGGCGGCTGAGTTTTGGCTGGAGGCTGTGGTGAGAGTCTTCAGGCTAGTGGGGACGCCGGCAGATTTCATGGTGATCTTTGCTACCAGCCTCCTTCAGGCAGCAGCAGGTAGGTGGTGGAGCCACTTGTTTCAGTTTTGCGATGAGATGGACTTCACATGGGAAGACTTCGAGACCTTCTTCAGGGTGGAGTTTGTGCCAGTATCTCTACACCCCGAGCGTGTACAGGAGATTCTGCCTTTGCCGCGTGTTTTTCGATCAGAAGCCGAGTCATCTGTGGGCAGTAGACAGATGATGCAGAGGTCCAGGAGGACCAGACGAGCAGTTGGGCGATCTCGGGTTTTAGGACCAGTGGTGCAGGGCACCCGAGGTGGGAACAGAGCTAGCCGTGCAAGGAGCAGGTTGTGTTACTCATGCCGCGAAAAGGGACATCTGGCACGTGACTGTCCGACTCCCGATCCGCAGGCTCTGGGAGAGCCACCGAGATAGAGGCAGCGACAAATGCTTGAGCAACAGTAAAGCAGGTGGACAGGGGAGGAACTAGTGGATACGTCTTTTGTACTTCTAGTTCCATGTTGTTGTTGCTTTTATGTAGCGTCTTGTATTATGAGCTGCAATAATAAAAAGACGCATTCTTTTGTGATGTTTTCTTTCCTGTCCTCTTTTGTGATGTTACTAAGAGGTTCCAGTTGACTGTTGACTTGACCCTCACTTGTGAGACATCTACTGGAGGAGACCAGTTACCACACACTGATGCCGACAGTGTGACTCAACCCTTGGAGGCGAGAGTAACGGTTGGATCTCTTAGTAGTAGCGTCGAGGCCTTACGACGTCATCCTTGGTATGGATTAATATCATCCATGTTAGGATTGACTGTTTTAGGCAAAGAATGTGGTTCATCCAGGGGATGAGACCAGGTTTCTCTTTTCGGCAAAGAAGAAATCTTGCAGCTCTTGTGGGACCAGAGATGGTCCGGGCCACGTCAAAAGAGGTCCATGTCATCCAGGAGCGGGTCCTACATGGACGATCGATTCCTCTTGTGCGCAACAGATGGCGGCACGGGAATCTCCAGGAGAGCACATGGGAGCGGGAGGCTCAAATGCGTGCTCAGTGTCCTCTTTTTGTTTCCCTAGTTTTTGATGTAGCTTTACGGGGACGTAAAGCCCTGAGGTGGGAGTAGTGTAAAGACCCGTAAAATTCAAGGAAAATTTTTTCTTAATTTTCTTTAGAATTTTACAAGAGCGCGGTTTCAGACGGCACCTGATTCCGAGGCCCGGAGTGCCCGGAATTAATTTCCGAAGTTTGGCTCGGGTACGTTCAGTGAACGAACGAGCGGGAATTCCTAACTTTTGATCCGGTGCTCGGAATTGAAATCCGAGGGCACCGATGAACTCGCAGCGCCGATATTCGCTTAAAGAGACCTTTTCGAGAGTTGCGTTTGTTGCGGGTTGAAAGTTAATTTTTTTGAGGGTTTAGGTTGAGTTAAATAAAATTTGAGTAGAACAAATTTTATTTTAACTTCTTAAAACCTCTCTAAGGTGGTTGGGAGTGGGACCCACACCCACTTAACCTCCCTTGGGAGGATTAAGTGTGGTGGGGCCCACACGAACCCCCCCACCTTTTCAACTCCCCACTCTCCCTCTTAATGGCTTGATAACTTAACTTCTTATTAATTATACAACTCTTGTATATTAAATAAGTGAGTTAATTTTGGGAGTTAACTCTTTTGAATTTCAAACTTTTGAAATCCTTTTGAGTTGTGTGTTAATAAAATAAGTGGTATTCTTATTTTATTAAGAGTTCTTTGTTTGTCTTTGGAGAGCATTCCCTTCATCTCCAAGCTTTGACGAAGAACCTTCGAAGAACGAAGAACGCGAAGAACGTCGTTCTTCAACGAAGAACTTCTCCGCCGAAGAACACGATCCATCCGCGACGCCGTATCCGCGACGCGACGTACTTCTTCCGCGTCATCCCTTCCGCGTCGGTTTTCCGCGACGAACGCCTTCGATAACAACTCTTCCTCCGACGTCAAAGGAATCGACACCAATATTCCACGACTCCGCCAACGTGTGATTATCGAGGTAGAGATTCTTGAGATCGTTGCTTTCTTTATATCTTGACTTTCCTCGAGACTTGACGAGGAACGCTCTCTTTTCCGACGAAGAACGCCGCAACTCCTTTCTTCGTTCACCGTGACAACGAAGGGGACGCCATCTCATCTTCGGACAACCTTCGTCGGCAAACGAAGATCCGCCAACGTCGTGTCTCTTCGGGCATAGCACTTCGTCAACGGATTTGACGAACGACGACCGCGACGCCCGACCTCCGCGACGCCGTCTTCCGCGGATCGTAGACGATTCTTCGAATCTTAAAACCGAGGTAGGGGTTTTTGTTTTCTTTTGGATTCCTCATTTATTCTTGATCGTGCTTTTATCAAGATTAACGTGTGACATGTTTTTCTTTAAGTTGCGTTATTATTATTAACGCGAGGGGGGGGCCGGATCGCACGAACACGGCCGAACCCCCCTCCAACGTTTTTGTTGATTTTTATCTTGCGGGAGGAAGCAAGTGGCGTGGTGCCGTCGCACCACGCGGATGAACGTGCAAATATCATCGCGATACCGTCGCACGCACCTTTGAAGAAACAACAAGAACACGACGCCGTCGCGCCGCGTTGAATATTATCAAAGCACGGCGAAGGGACGCGGTGCCGTCGCACCGTGCCGGATGACGAACGCCGCGGCCGGTTCCGGGCCGCGGCGGGACGAGAAGACCGCGGCCGGTTCCGGGCCGCGGCGGGACGAGAAGACCGCGGCCGGTTCCGGGCCGCGGTGGGACGAGGAGACCGCGGCCGGTTCCGGGCCGCGGCGGAAGATAAGACCGGCGGCCGGGCCGCCGGCGTCGGAAGCCGAAGAGGGGACCGGATTTTCCGGTCCCGATGGAGAAAACCGGCCGGCCGGCTGGCCGGCCGGAACCGGGGAATTAATTCCCCGGCCATCTGGCAAAACCCCCCTCTTAATGAGGGGGGCGGTTTTAATTTAAAGGGAGGGGGCCGGCTGCCCCCTCGGACCGGCTCAAGCAGGCCCCCCTCATGTGAGGGGGGGCGGTTTATTAAAATCGGCGCGGCATAGCCGCGCCGCCACCCTGAGGAAGCGGGGGTTTAACCCCCCGCGTGCGGCACCCCGTGCGGCACCCGCTGCCGCCGCCAGCGTGGCCCGCCGCCGCCGCCCGCGCGGCCCGCCGCCGCCGCCAGCGTGGCCCGCCGCCGCCGCCCGCGCGGCCCGCCGCCGCCGCCACCGCGGCCCGCCGCGCCGCCGCTCGCCGCCGCCGCGCCGCCGCTCGCCGCCGCCGCGCGCCGCCGCCGTCCACCGCGCCGCCGCGCGCCGCCGCCGGCCACCGCGCCGCCGCCGTCCGCCGCCGCCGGCCGCCGCCGCCGGCCACCGCGCCGCCCGGGGGGGGGGGTCGGGCCGGGTCGGCCCGGACCCGGACCCCCCCGTTTCGAACCTGTTTTGGTTTTTGGCTCATAACTTGAGCCTCGGAACTCCGAATGACGAACCGTCTGCGGCAACGCGATCCTTGGATCGAGACGGTCGTTTCGGTTTATCGCACTCAAGGTTTCGGGTTACTTTGAGTTCGGCCGGGTTGGTTCGTTCACGAAACCAACCGGGCCTTCGGAGCGGAAACGCTCATATCTTGAGCCACGAACGTCCGATTGACGCACCGTCAGTCGCGTTGTGTTCCTCTTAGTGAATCGGATCTTTTGGCATACTCCGCCCGAGGTTTGGACGCAGGTGGAGTACGGTCGGGTTGGTTTTTCCTTAAAAACCAACCGGGCCCCGGAGACGAAAATGCCAATAACTCACAGACCGGGCGTCCGATTGACGCGCCGTCTGTTTCGTTGACTTCCTCTTGATGAGACGAAACTTTTGGCACCCTCCGCCCGAGTTTTGGGTGCAGTTGGTTAGTGGCCGGGTTGGATCGCACCGAAATCCAACCGGGCCCCTGGAACGGGAAAAGCTGTTATCTTTCAGACAGGACGTCCGTCTGACGAACCGTCAGCGACGTTGATGATCACGATGAGAAACGGTCCCTATGAGTATACCCTATGAGAGTTCGGGGTACAGTTGAGATACGGCCGGGTTTGGTTCACACACGAAACCAACCGGGCCCCTGGGACGAAAAGGCTAATAACTCACAGACCGGGCGTCCGATCGACGCGCCGTCTGCTGCGTTGAGACCCCTGTGACGAGACGGACTTTTGAGATACTTCTTCGTGGGATTTTGTGATACTTGGAGTATCGGCCAGTAGCTCGTGGAGCGGACCCTCCCGAAGACGAGCGTGCAGAGTACGGAGACCGTGTAACTAGCTGAGACCTGATGACTGCTTGACCGACTCGACTTGGAGTGAGTCGACTAGCCCAGTGGACGGAGCACTACTTTCTGAGGTGCAGACCCATGGCGGACGGAGTACGTGTGTGACAGTGCAGACCCGCGGTACTCGTCCGGAGAGTACCTCAGCAGGCTATCTGGGTGGCGCCCGGTATTTGGCAGCAGACCCTCAGCGGACGGAGCGCCTGGTAGTTGGCAGCAGACCCGCAGTACTCGACAGGAGGAGTACTTCAGCAGTCTTAGGTTAGTGAGCAGTACCTCGGAGTTGTGTCAGGACTACTGCACACTTCAGAGACGGGGCTCTTCAGCAGTTACGGTTTCGATAATGAAAATCCTGGTTTGAGCTGAGACTTTTGACCCTGTGTTACTTAATGATTGAGATGGGTCACTTGCTAACTTTGGTATATGTATGGGCATATACCCGGGTAGTGGTTATCCGTCGATTTCACAATTCTTGTGTTTCCTCATGATTGAGATGGGTTACTTGATAACTTAGGTATATGTTTGGGCATATACCTAAGTAGAGTTTATCTGTTGAGATCTTCTTGTGTTTAACCTTGATGGTTTTTGTGAGACCTTGAGGGTCTCGGGGTCCCTACTGAGTATCGTTATACTCACCCCTGCACGGGCTATGCCCGCACCTCGTTGTGTTGGTTGCAGACGACGGACAGTGCTGACAGAAGCCGAAGGTTCGAGGACTGGACGATACCTGGAGGTGGACTATACGACGAGGCGGTACCCGGAGGAGGACCACTGGGCGGGACATACTCGGAGCGGATGGCGGGACCCGAGGAGCAGAGGAGCTATCTGTACCCACCCTTCAGGTGGGATTTCCAGTGGACATCTCAGCGTAGCAGCTTTACTTTTCAGTCGCTGTTTTTCCCTTTCGAGTTGTACTTTACAGTTCTTCTTTTTGTTCTTAGTGTTTACTTCCGCTTGTACTCTGTGGTGCTTGTTTTCTTTATAAAGGCAATGCCTTCCCAGTTATCGGGATTTTACGCCTTTGGTGCTAGTCGCCAGCCCCTGGCCTATGGAAGGCGGGCTTGGGGTAGTCACGGCACGGGCCCCGAGGACGGGTCGTGACATCTTCTCACTTTGTTGGGCTAAGCTACGAGATGGAGATCCACTTACGATCTTGTTCGGGATCCTTGATTGAGAATATGGATATGTATATACCTTGTTCTAGTACCCACTCCTTGGTTTTTGGTTACTCTCCTTCCAGGAGAGGAGAAGACACGTGGGGTATGCCATGTGCTTTCTTTGTCTATATTCTCGTGGTTGGACGAGTCTACTCTCCTAGTATAGGTAGTGATGGCATGATGAGAAGTTCATCTTCTCACCGCTTCTACCTCCTTGTGTTTGGATGGGTCTACTTCCTTTCTCTTGTTCGGTTAAGCTGATACTCTACTGTACTATTTACTGCACTCTCGGTTGTAATCCTTTACCATTCCCTATTAGATCTACCGCTCACCTCTTCAGTAACTCCATTGTTGCTCCCACGAGCCTTCAGGGAATCCTACTGAGTATTTTTATACTCAACCCTGGTTGGTATTTTCCCACAAATGGTGTTCCCTTGAAGACGACAGACATGATGGTCGTGATATTAGAGGAGCTTAAGAGTTCGAGAGCTTGGACCGCGTGCGGTGGCGGTAGTCGGGTTATAGGGGTGGGACCCTCCCATTCGTTTCACTTTTCCATACATGTTGATGGGTTGTCGCACCTTACTAGTTGAGAGAGTTTTTTTCCATTTTTCCTTTCATTTTAACTTAATCACTTGCTTTGTAGTGTTTAGAGGTTGATGCCCTTTGTGGTTTATTTATAATAGTTGGTACATTACTTTTCTTTTTTACTCTGCACATCTTCATTGAGTGGGCTGCGTGTGTGTGTATAGGTACTCAGGAAAAGGCCTCGCGAGTTGTTTAGCCTTCGACACATGTCTCCAGCCCCTGGCCTATGGAGGCGGGCTTGGGGTAGTTGCTGCTCGAGCCTAGATAGGTTCGGGTTGTGACAAAGTGGTATCAATGGTGGTTTGTTCCTTGGGATGTTGTTCAGATGTCCCTACTAAGGAATTGGTTGGGATTTAGGGAACTAGTGTTAACATGTCTCGAGAGCGGCTCTCAGGCTAGGGAGTCCAGTGATGGTGTGGTGGCCAACATATCCATTCACAAGACCCTGATAACCTTCTTGTCAACTCAGCATGTTGAGACATGTGATACATGGAAAATTGGTTTGTGCATCACATAGGTTTGAGTCTTTAACTGTCATTATTGAGTAAACTCCCCATTGTTGTTGTTGTGATATACATATATGCTCATCTGATCGCGGCACTCCATGATAACAATTCGGATGTCTCGGTAAAGACAGCCATCCAGGACACCAGCTTTGGTTCGTGACAACAACCATGTGAGCTACAAGGCATTAGTCCAGGACCAATCATGTGATCCCCTTTCTCCAGGTGGACCGGTAGTAGTACCCCCACCTGGTGAGTAGCAGCCAGCTTCTGTAGAGAAAACAGGACATAAGCATAGGATGAGCGTGCACCCTGATTTCCAGTGGTAGAGACAACTGAGGTTTGGTGGTGAGCTCAACCCTTAGGCATTAGAGGTTCGGCTGGAGATGGTGGTTCGCCTTTTCAGGCTTCTACAGGTGTCGGCAGATCTTATGTTGGCTTTGGCTACCATCCTTTTTCATGGAGCATCTTGGCATTGGTGGAGTCTAGTGACTCAGTTTCTTGACGATTCAACAATTTAATGGGGTGACATTCAGTTGTTGTTTCATGAGTATTTTCCCCTCCGGCTTATGCTCTTCTTGGATTCATGAGCTCCTACAATTTCAGCATGGAGAGATGACAGTGGCCGAGTACGTGACTAGTTTCGCAGACCGTGAATGCTTTTACCCGGACATGGTCTATGACAACAACTTCCAAATGAGGGAGTTTGAGAAGTGTCTCTGCTGATAGATTTTTTCTATCATAGTACCCTTGGGTATTCCCACTTATGATGAGGTTCTAGACCAGGAGCTGGTGATAGAAAGCTTCATGTCACGTTCTACAGTTAGTGGAGGCAGTGGGTGCGACAGAGCTGAGATGTTTGCAGCAGCTAGAGGGTGTCGAGTGACAGAACCTCGACGCGGGTGGCTTTCCGATAACCGGACTCAAGAGCATGGTCGTACACCATAGTGGAGATAGAGGGAACCAGTGCATCCCGAAGAGACTAGGTGTTATGCTTGCGATGGATGAGGTCACTTGGCACGAGACAACCCCGACCAGGCATGTTGAGAATATCGGGCAGGTAGTATGTGCACCACCACAGCAAAGGTAGCATAGTGATCGGAGTAGTGCCCAGAGAGTTGGTCCTTACAGAGGAGTGGGAGGAGGTGGAAGCGGAGGAAGACCTTAGGAGGTCTTCCCATCACCACCAAGCAGTCCACGTCAGGCTTCGGGAGATGAAATTTGGTACCACAGACAGCCGTGAGCTTTGGATGTCTATGATCATGCAGAGCATGAGGTGATAAGAGGTATGCTCTACATCTCTTCCTCTTTTAGTAAGTAGAATTATTAGACTCTATGTGTGAAATTATTTTCTCCCTGCTGCTTTCTTGATTTCTTACCAGGGTGACGCGGGGTGTGGGTGTAACCTTGTGTTAGTGGAATATAAGGCATGGAAACTTTCCCTTTAGTTGATGGTAGCGACTCCTTCACCTTTCGAGTGTGTAATAGAGTCTCGATCGTTGGACATCGACTGTGAACCCTTTCATGATTATATATCCTTGGGTGTTTCACCATAAGGATATTCTGAAGGAGGGAATCACCGAGCTTTGTCCAATGTCCAGAGGGTGATTCCAGTCAAGGCGTGAAATTTAGGGGTTCGGTCAGGGTGGTGATCTACCCTCGAGAGCCTTCGGTCCATTTGAGTTTGTGAAAGAGTATAGCGAGGTTCCCTACCGCCTTTCCCTAACACCATGGTCGGTAGTGGGTGTACGACGTCTCCCACGTGACATACCTAAGAGGATGTGTGTGTGCTCTTGTGCACGTCATCGGAGAGGGAATACCTCATATGAAAAGATCAAATCCTTTTGTCCGTGCACGGTGATGCAGAACTGTGCAAGAGTTCTTCTGGGTAGGGGAGAGCCAAGTGTGGGCTTAGTACCCTATGTTGTTTCCCGAGTTTTGATTTTCAGGGACAAAAAACATGAAGGTGAGAATGACTTAAGAACCCGGTACTTTTTATAAAAGACTTTGGAATATGATTGATGTTATTCTAGAGTAGCGCATTCAAATGGCATGCGATTCTGAGCCCTGTTATGGCCGGAATTATATTTTCTGTGCGTTCACACTGGGCACGCCAAATAAATGCGATAACTCCTAAATAGTGTTTCAGATCCTAAATTTGGGTGTACGTATGGGTCTAAAATGTGGTTTTTACACCAAGAATGACATAACACATGTTGGCACGGGACGTTAGTACCCCTCACCTGTTATCGGAATTTTAAATAGATAAATAAAATAAATAATTTATTCTCTTAATTGTTAAACTCAAGTATCTCTTAAACGGTATATCAGATTGGAAAACCGAGGGCACCGTGGAGTCTATAACATGTCGTTTACCCTATGGGGGGTGTAACATTCACAGGCGTGGACCTTTTGTGAAAAATGCCACCAGGGGCATTTTTGTAATTTAGTGGCCTTGGTCGTTTAGTTTAATATCTTTTTAACGGGGCCTTAGATTAAAATTATGAGACCTTTGTTGTGCTCTAGAGGTGGTTTGTACCCTATGGAAGGCTTATCCTTGACACCGTCGAGAGTTTTGGATTTGGATTAAATTAAGGATGTAATTAATTAAATTTTAATTAATTAATTTTTTCCCAAATTAAACCTAATCCTCTCTCCCCATCCCCTTTCATTTTTTCTGGCGGAATAAAATCCTACCATCTCCCTCATCCCCTGTACCTCCTCCCTCTTCCTCTCATCAAGGCAGATGCAACAGCGGCGAAGCGTGGATCGACCGAGAAGCTTCGGGCTGCGTCCTGGAAGGTATGATCTTGTTTATATTTCAAATTCACGCACCTACTTTAATCTCAATTAATACCACTGAATTGTTGTTATTTCTTAGATAAAATCCCATATCTTCTTATTACTTATCCCAAGAATTCCAATGGTAGTTACAGATTTAAAATCGGAGTCCTGACTCGTTTGAAAATGTCTGGCGAAGTTCACGTGTTTTTGATGTTTTCCGGCAGGTCTGGCCGGTCCATCGATGGTTCAGGAAGGCATCGGTCTGGGAGAGCATTGAGGCCAGTGGCTGGACGAGGGCGGATGGCGGAGTGGCATCGGAGGTCGAGTCAGCAGCCAGTGAGCCAGCCGACTGAACAGTGGAAGCCGGTGCGGCCGGGCATGCGGCTCAGCGAGCAGGTCGGGTGGAGGCGGCTACCCGGCAGAGGAGTAGGGATACCCAGGAGGAGCGGCACCGTCAGGCGTGAGGTGGGGTGCGGCATCGAGCGGCGGAGCAGGCCCACATCTATCATCCGTCGAGGTTGAGGGGGAGCCTGAGGCCTGGCCTCAGGCGTGCGGAGGAAGCCAGGACCCGCGTACCACGGGTCCTGTTGGAGTGCTGAGGAAGGCCGACCGCTTGGCTGGTCTCCTGGGAGATGACGACCCGCGTTCGGCGGGTCCTGTTGGGCGATGCGCTAAGACCGGCCAGTTGGCTGGTCTAGTTTATATATATATATATATATATAAGAATAAAATGGGGAAAGGTAATAAATTGCGGCTGCAATGTGGAAAAAAGATAAAAATAAAATAAAAATAAGATAATAATAATAATAATAATTTTTTATTGTTATTATTATAAAAATGATTTATAATTAATAAATAATTAACAGGGTGTCCAATTTAGGTGCCATCTTTGGCGATGCGTTCCTTGGAATGAGACAAATAGTTTGATATGGTATCAGGGTTTTTTAATTTCTGAGATGAGGGGCTCAGTGGCACAACACGCTATTAAGCAGTTTTGCGTTTTTCTCGGGGGTTCCTGTTTTGGATGGCACCGACAAATCCGATTTCCAAATTGAGTGTTGTTAGTGACGTTGCGACCTTGAATTGAGATAGAGGTTACCAATATGGTTTCAAGCGTCGAAAGAGGAGTTGAGGCGTGGGCCCCACAAGCCGTTTTTGTGCTTCACACAGCATTTAGTAACTTTTTAACCAGTCGTATGTTCAGGGTGGGTGGGTAGTCGATGGTGGGTGTTTTTCCGAAAGATTTTCAATTTCACAATCTTCCCGCTTTAATTCTGCATGCTGGAGCGGGCCCCACAAGGACCGTTTTGGGTATTGACGGTTGTTTCTGACGCTTTCGTCGGGGCGCGCGCATCTGTCCGTGGAGGATGTGCTACTTGTGGCCCTACATTCTCGCATTCCAAAGTCGGGGGACATCCTCTCCTTATTCATGTAGGTCTACTCCTTGATCGAAATGGGATGATGGGATATCGGTTCTTCCTTCCATTGATTCCTCCATGGAACTCATCACCTAGTATGGGTCTCCCTCCTAGATTTAATATGTCTTTCGCAAAACTCTTCCCGGTGCTATATTTCCCTGGATGCCGGTTAATTACACTGCTCCTGTTAGGAAATTCCAAAGGGTTCGATCAGGGTAGCGAAATTCAGTTGGGGGAGTAGTCAAGTCGAGGCATCATTAATGTGTCTGAAAGATGGGGAATTGGCGTGTTTGTTGTTGTACCCTTATTATAGGGCTTCTCGAGGGTGTGTAAGCCTGTGGAAGCCCACATTGAATGCATGTTATTGTATTCCATAAGCATATATCTGAGTTTTTCCTAAGCTTCCCATGTTTAACACGGGGTATGTCGTAAGACTAACGTCCATTGAAAACTAATTGGGCTGATCAGAACACTAACTGTAGTAGATCAGATTAAGGAACCCGTCTTGAGGGAACACCGATATCGGAGTCATCCCATGGGTTATTTTCCTGATGCTGTGGAGGGATGTGGGGTGGCATGATCTCACCGGGATGTGGCGGCCCGAGTAAGAATCAGGGTGGATGACGGAGAAGGGCATGGAGTGGAGGGGGATGAGATGGGGTCGTCATTGAGGTGACAGTGGTCATAGGATTGAGCCTCTAAGAGGCTTCATATGTATCCTCGTGGCTGGGAATCAAAGTCCGCCTATTTTTATGTGGAATGGGGCTTACACACCGAGGCGGCCTGAAGATATGGGGTCGGTGAACCGATAGGAAGGGACCAGGGGTCCAGGTGGTCTTGAACCTCATGGAGGCTTCCTACGTACCATGCCCTAGCTTCGATCAATGACCATTTAGTTCAGGTGGGATGCCAGAAGTCCGACATGAAGGAGTACCAGGGGTCCATGTTGTCTTGAACCTCATGGAGGCTTCCTACATACCATGCCTTAGCATAAATCAAAGACCACGTAGTTCAGGTTGGATGCCAGAAGACCGACATAAAGGAGGACCAGGGGACCAGGTTGTCTTGAACGTCATGGAGGCTTCCTACGTACCATGCCTTAGCATGGATAAAAGACCACATAGTTCAGGTTGGATGCCGGAAGGCCGACATGAAGGAGGACCAGGGGTCCATGTGGGCTTGAACCTCATGGAGGATTTCTACATACCATGCCTTAGCATGGATCAAAGACCACGTATTTCAGGTTAGATGTCGAAAGGCCGACATGAAGGAGGACCACTGGTCTAGGTGATGGTGGGTTGGACCTCGTGGAGGCTTCTTACATACCATGCCTTAGCACAGATCAAAGACCACATAGATCATGATAGTCACAATGGCTTACCGCTGGACCGGAATGCAGTTTAACGTGATGTGGGATGAGATGTGAACCCTGGCGTGAATAGAAAATGGCCAGTGGTCTTGAACCTCGTGGAGGTTTCCTACGTACCATGAATTGACATGGATCAAAGACCATGTAGTTTAGGTGGTGATTTTTGTGGCGAAATGACGTGAAGGTGAACACAGGGGTCCACCGATGGTGGTCTTGAACCTGGTGGAGGCTTCCTACGTACCATGCCTTAGCACAGATCAAAGACCATGTAGTTCGGGATACAGTTTAACGTCATGCTGGATGAGGGCATACAGTTTAACGTCATGATGGATGAGGAATACTGTTTAACATCATGCTCACTAAGTTCATATAGTTTAACATCATGATGGACAAGGGAATACAGTTTAATGTCATGTTGGACGAGGGCATACAGTTTAATGCCATGCTGGATGAGGGTATAACTCGGCATGAAGAAACGACTGAGTGGTGGGATTGAACATTGTGGAGGCTTCCTACGTACTATGCCTTATCATGGATCAATGTCAACATAGTTCACTTGAGGTAGGGGTTAGGGTCGGTGCTCACTCTAAGCTCACGTGAGTCATGCTCGGTTTTAGAAACAAGTGGTTGCAGGGACATGACGATCACGTCGTGAAGGGTGCGTCCATGGGTAAACGAAGAGGCTCTTATGCATTAGGCAGACCATGGTGTTGGGACTTACTACATGATGGAGGCCTGAGGTGCAACAAATCACAGAGGGAGAGGGGTTTGGGACTGAACAAGGGAGATGCCTCGTCCCATATCACACCCTCCCTTGACCTTGGCGGTGGGGATGTACGGAGGTGCATGGGTGAAACCTTCTACATGAGAGGCTACGGGCGTACGCTCCGAGGCATCCCTTTCCTCATGGACGAACGCCACTCCAAAAGGGAGGATATCAATCCATGTAAGGATGATTCCATTCACATGGAGACAAGCGACATAAAGAATGTCTGAGATGGGGGGACTCTGCATGCAAAGCACGGGGTAAGATCACATTTTAACATCATGTGTTGAGGATGAGGTGCTTGGCAGTTTAATGTCCTGCAACTCGGATGAGGTGGGTTTGCGTCACACCCCTCGGAATTACATAACTGGTCCCCTCTTCTCCTTGTGGGAGGGAAGGCATCAGCAAGGCCTAGTGAAGGGGGGTCGCAAAGAAAACCATCTAGGGGTCCACATTAGCGTGGAAATGCGAAAAAAAATTTCCATTAGCATGCCTATGTGAAGAAGCATTAGGCGAAGAAACCTTATGGGTGGTATCATCCAGGGGACTTTGAAATCACATCGTGCAAGCCTGGAGGGCCGCACGGGAAGAAGAATTTCCAAGCAAAGGGGTCCATAGGTAGAGGCCTTGTGGGACTCGGTTGCTCTGCATGGTAGAGGACACTTGCAAAGGGGGGTGCTGTGCCATATGAAGTTCCTTGTCCATAGCATGGGGCAGGGGTGTGAATGGGTGGTGCTTCGCGAAGTGTAAAAGCATTCGTGGAGCACTGCCTCGTGAAGTAGACGTGCCTCACGTAGCATGGTGCTGCTCAGCAATGTGATTTGCGAAGTACAGTGATCCTACCTTTTCATAGGGATCACGTGTACAGGGTGGGTGTTTTGTGAAGCATGAATGCTCAGTGGCTTCCTGGGTCCCCTTGGGGATCCCATTACTTCTAGAATTCCCTTAGGCATCGTGAAGGGAATCCCTCTTGATATAGAGGTTGAAAACGAGACAAAGAGAATGCATCTCACGAAGAAAAAATACCTCGCAGAGCTCATCATTCTCGGGGGCGAAGGGTGCTTCTTGATTCGAGAGCTGAGAAGCTGAAAGGATGGATTTTCCATCTGAAGGGCTCAGGGGGAGCCCAGTATTTATAGGCAGAGAGCACCACGAAGAAGAGCTCACGTGGTGCAAAGGTGTTGTGGTTGCTTCGCGGTGGGTCACGAACATCAACCGAGTTCGCAGAGGGTTACCACCTCCTCTGCTTCGCGGAGAGCTCGTGAACGTTAGGAGAGTTCGTGGATAATTAATGCCTCTTGGGATTTGTATTGGGCTTGCAAACGTCAGGGGATTTCGCAGATCGTTACCGCCTCTTGGGCTTTGTAGCGGGCTCGTGAACGTCAGGGGAGTTCGCGGAGCATTACCACCTCTGGGGATTCACTGAGGGCTCGCGAACATCAGGGGAATCCATGGAGAGTTACCGCCTTTGGGTCTTCGCAGCTGGCTCACAAATTTCAGGGGCGTTCGTGGAGAATTACCTCCTATGGGGTTTTGTTGCGGCCGTGTTGCTCGGGGTCCTCCATGTCTGAGCTTTACGAGGCAGCGCACGAGGATCCTTTTCTCCTTCCTTTTTCATCAATTATTTTGGTGCCAAAAAATGCCCCCCTCAAAATTGCATCCGCGGAGGGATCAAGGGTCAAAGTCTGAGGAAAAATTACCAAAATTACTGGTAGTTCGCAGTGCTGGTTCGCGAAGGTGGTGCGTGTGGTGGCCGGAGCCTATGCGGTCTGGACACGCTACGATGTTCGGCGTGGGTGGGTCGCACCGCAAAGCTCCAGGGTCGACGCCTATATATAGGGGTGTTGACCTCTCTTTGGTCCTCTATTGACTTTTTTCCTTTTGTGCTCTTGACTTCATGAAGCACCGCATACTTCGCCTCTTCTCACCACGAATCGAGATTCGCGGCGAACCGCGAGTCTTTGACTTCGCGACTGTGCCAATGGAATGTCTGTTTGCAAGACGAGACCAGGCTCCGCATCTGGGTTTCATGAACGAGCTTCGCGAGAAATCTTCGCGATCAACCTTTGCGACCCGTCCTGAAATTTTTTTGAGTTTCAAAACTGTAATGGCCCATCAAGAAGCTATGTTGGGGGTGCTTGCAGACGTCGCCCTGAGGGATGAGATGGCCAACTATCTGGGCCCTGGGTAGCTGGTCCGAAGCCACTCGGACTATAATTCTTTGACAAACCTGCTATCAGAGATCCAAAATAATTATACACTGTTCAGGAAACTGCCCATGTATGGCTTTGGGCTAAGGGATAACGTCTTCATCCTTGAGGCAAGCTGGGATGAACCGGCTTGCTCGTTCAGGATCACGCCATGTCAGCACCAATGGTTCATGGCGGCTAATGGTCATGCGCATGAAGACTTCACGCCTCTCACCTCTGACTGTCTGTACAACCACATGAACATCATCTATGGGAAGCCCTTTCTACTAGAGACGTCCCCTCCTCTGTATTGCACTATGCTGAAGGCAGTTTTACAGGATCTGAAAAAGGGGTGGTCCGATCAGTGACACCTATGCTAGGGAGGAAACTTTACCAATGGCTGGGCATGGTCCTACTGGTTAGGTGGCTCATGTGAAGAGTTCAAGGCCATGTTGAACCGAGTGGGCTTTTATGAGGCGTCATGGGCCTCCCAATTCCACATTTTTCAACCAAAACTGCTGATGTCAGAGTTGTTGAGCAGATGGTCATCTAGGACCAACACTTTTCACCTACACCATGGGGAGGTGGGAATCAGTATGTGGTATGATCATTAGATTTAGGGGGTCTGGATATTGGGGGCCATTTATGATTAGTTACTCCCCGTCCTGAGTGAAGGGGAGGATCCAGAGCAAATTCCGCGGCTGGTGCTGGCACTAGTTCTTGGATAGGGAAAAGAGGCAGTGAGAGATGTCCACATTAAGAAGTGGTTCTAGTGGTTCCTAAACTTCTAGGAGGATCGAGAGTTCCATCCGAGGCATCGAACTTGTACAAAGGGGGATCATGGGGGTAAGGAGCACTCGTACTGCCGGCTCTTGGAGGATAGCCAATGGAAGGCCTGGGGCTTCAGTGTCAGCACTGAACAGCAGCCGATAGTCAGGCCAGTGGAATTCATCACGGCCCTTATATATAGTTGGATCCTAAAGGTGAGGGATACCAACATGGGGGTGTGACCCAAATCATTCACCATGTCTTCCATGCTGGCCACGGGACAACGGGTCAATCTGGGGATCCTGATGCTTGCCAGGCTGTACAAGATGCTGTGGCATGTCAGTGAGGGCAAGAAGCCACCAAGGATATGCGGACCTTTCCAACTTCTGTATGGGTGGATGTCAGTGCACATAAGGGGGGTTTATGAGTATCTGAACCCCATGTCTCCACCGAGGATGGAATTCCACCCCTCCATCCAGAATGCGGCTGGGAGCTTCGCATTCAAACTAACTGTACCGATGGTGCTAAACCGTGTATGGAAGGCAAACGAGTTTAACTTCCACCCATTTCCATTGCCAACGAGGGTGATTACCAATGACGTTCAGGGAACAAAAGAGCATCGGGCCTATCTCTTGGCCTTTTGAGGTGGATTTTTGGTGGCACGGGTGGATCGTGAGCTGCTCTACAAACTGCACACCCCGCACCGGTTCGTGAGGATGTTCTGGTGCCTGCAGCGGCTGACCCCGCAGGTCTACTGGGAGGTGCATCCTGAGTATCATCCATGTGTAATGAGACAGATGTGGTTCATGATCACATGTGAAGACGGTAAAATGTGAATGGCTTTGCCTCCACTGACTGCCGCCTTTGGACTGGTGAAGGAGTATGCGATCAGATGGAAGACAGCTTACCACAGGGTGATGCTGAGGCAACCAACCATTTGAACCGGTGATGGTGGACCTCCCCTATCCCGAGGTCAAGGTTGAAGAGAGACTAGTGGATCTAGCAGTGGTGGGCCTGCCATGGCTGCGAGACCTGCACCGGCCGAGGGCATGACAGCAGCGATAGATCCATGGGTGGTAGTGGACCCGGTGGTCCTAGAAGAGTAGAGCCATTCGAAGGGGAATCCACCAAAGGGATTCCAAAGGATATCCACTCAGGCTCTTGGGAAGCGGCCGCTCTATATCTACATGCTAGAGGATGTTTTCTTCCCAGAGTCTTGGGACATTTGGGTCGTCAACCGGCAATTCCTCAGTCCACCCGAGATGTGGGCGCACTTGAATCTTCTTGGGATGGAGTTTCCAGGCATAGGCCCTATTCGGCCTGGCTTCACGGTGTCTCCACTAGAGGAGGATCAATATCTGGATGATCTGGAGGACTAAGTTCAATCTAGTGGTGTCCCACGCCCAATGACGTACCGGGGGAGGGTACTGCTGGATCAGACGGTTCCCCCACAGCTGTTAGTCGCCGATCTGAGGGAGCGCTTCCCCCTGCTGGGAGAATAGGAGAAATCCTCTTGGGAAGATGAGGCTGGTGGAGGGAGCCCGCTGGAGGAAGGTGAAGTCAGATATCACGACTCACATTCTGAAGACTTCGAAGAGGCTCTTGAGGTATAATTTCGAGATTCATTCCTTATGGTCCGCTCTTAGGCCATTATGGATTTCTTGCCAATATTTGAACCATGCAGGAGGAACTTGTACGTAGACCTCGGTCTCGCCCCTTGGTGGGGGAAGATGCAGGACCATCAGAACCCGCACCTATGGCTGCGTCTGGTTCTGTGTTTGATGGGACCAGGGGACCCGAGGTGGCTCCTCCAGCATCTCCAGACCTTCCAACAATATACGGAGGGCCACGCCTCGGGGTCGTGTCAGCATTGACTTAGGAGCAGCACTAGGAGTTTGACCTCCGTATGTCTTCTCCACTGAATTCATTGCTTGGAATATGTAGATCATTCCAAATGACATCCATGACCTTCTGTATTGTGTACAGTCCTACGAATGGCTTAGGCCGATGTAGCAAGGCTGGTCAGGATGTCTGGTGGCATCCCTCCAAGGGGAAGGCCGATGATTGTGGAGATAGTTCCCCCACCTACCCGAGCTGCACCAGACACTATCATTGGAGGGACTACCATCAGGGTTGTGCCCAAGGGTATTGAGGTGGAGTCCAATTATGAGGATCAATCAGCTGACCCAAGTCCCACTACACCTGCCTCGGCGCCAGATGTTGCACCAGATTCAATGCAAGATGCATATCCTGCTGAAGAATTATTGCAGGCGTACCTTGCGTACGAGCCCGCTAATCGCACAGACTGGGATGAGACGACCTCTGATGAAGTGTACAACAAAATAGTCCTCCATCGATCATGGAATTTAATCACACACTTCATCAATGACACCCCCCAAGCGTAATGGACTGATGAGATGGAAAAACATTGCTCGCAGTTGCGCAAACTGTGTGCTTGGGGAGTGGATGCCCAATGTCCCCATGTGCTAATCCGAGACCTCATGGAAGAGATGCTATGGGAGTATGATTCTGGGATCAGCATGGGCTGGCAGCGGAGGAAAGTGACAATCATCAAGAAACTCCAGGAGGCTGAAAGTGAGTTCCAGCTACTGAAGATCCGAGCGGACGAGCATTCAGCCTCTCTCAATGCACAATCTGAGCTGATCTTGTGATTGAAGGCCCAGCTAGCAGAGGCCAAATAGGGCATGAAGCGGGTTGCCTGGGAGATGGTCGAAATTCATGATGACATAGAGTGGGCCTGAGCTGAGGCTGATGAACTATGCCCCATCGCTGCTAAGGAAGAGTGGGAGCTAAGTCGACGGCAGCAATTCCTGCACGCCACCAATCGATGGGTGGCAGAGCTGCAACAATCTTTTAACGGGGACAATCCATCCATAGGGGGAGTTGACCCCCAGGTACTGTAATAATTGCAAATCCATTTATGGTACTCACGTGCTTAATTTTTTTTTGTATGTCTTAGCATGCACGATTTCCTCTATTCGCACTAGTTCATTGCATCCTTACAATGTCTGTGGAACATCCAACGACAATTCCCTAAGCTCACGTGGGTAGTGCTCTATGTGAGAAACAAGAGATAGTCACCCTATCGACCCACCCAACATAGGAATGTAAACCAGGCTTGAGGCATCCGGGGATTGGATAACCAGTCCAGATTTTTGGGAAGTATGAGGGACCTGACCGGAGAAGGATGTTCTCATAAGAGAAAAATTATTGTTTTTCCAGTGTGCTCTTGTGTACGAATGGTGCAACACTTGGGGCACTGAAATCGATCCGAACGGACGGATATGGGAAGTTTGAATCACAATACTCAAGATTCGGAAAACTGTGGGGGAGGTGTGACAATAAGGGATGACCGTTAACCGTATCGGAGGAAAAGTATCCTTACTGCATTATCCCGAAATGGGGACAACAAATGAGGGTCGACCATTGACCATGTTCAAAACATGAGACCATGTCACAAATTCTGTTGATCAATCCTTCGGGACGTTGGCCAAGGACAGTAGGTGGACCATTCGTCAAGCATCCATACTTTTAGGGGGTCCTTCCAAACATGACCAATCTTCCGGAACATTGGCCCACGACAGCAGGTGGACCATCTGTCAGGCATCCAGACTGTTAGTGGGTTCCTGAGACATGATAAGGGACAAGAGTCAGAATAAGGGGCACGCAAAGTGTGGGAAGTGGAGTGGTGGTTTGTTCGAATAGAATCTGATACTCATGAAATTACCCCACCGTGATGGGAGTACACTTGACAGACGCATCAGTTTTATCATGTATCATTCCTTCTTTCAGACGGGGCCTCTCTGGCGAGGGAGTCTGTTGCTTCCCAATATCATCTTGGGGCATCTTGAACTAGTTCAGGGAAGAGTTGTGGTTGTTCGGTTCCCTATGAGGGGTCTGGCCAAGGGTCTGGAAAAGGGGAAGAATAGGTTTTACAACTCTTGGGGGCTGGACCCTGAGCAAAATGATGTGGTGTCTCTACGTATTCTGTAATGATGAAAATCAATCCACACGTAGTTCTGGAGGCACCATTTAAAGTCATGTAGGAAGATAAGAATCCTGATTGTGCTAGTACGCATCCCACAAAATCTACTAAGCCCACGTGGGTAATACTAGATGTGGGAAACATGAAGTAATGAGGAAATTTCCTGACACAGGAAGGGACACGGTGGGGAAAAGAGATGCTCAGTAAATACCATCCCAATGATGCTAACCCGTCAATGTATCACACCTAGATGCACAGAGAGGTAGATCCATGTTTGTTGGAATTCCACTTGAACATGAGTAAGTGGAAATGTGTGAGTCATGATGCTTGAAATTTGGATCACAGTGATGGTGGCGTGACGATGGAGGATACCTATTGACCGTGGCGGAAACGCAGCATCCATATCACATTAGCCTAGAATGGGGATAAAAAAATTAGGGTCGACCATTGACCATGTTCGAAACATGGGACCATGTCACAATTTTTTTCGAAAGTCTTCTGGGGCGTTGGCCCAGGATGGTAGGTGAGGCAATGCGGCATGGGACCATGCCATTAGGGGGTCCCTTCAGACAAGAAAGAGGATGAGGTTCCAAACAGAAATCTCACGAAGTTTGGTCGAGGAATTATGAGAATGTTTCCATGAAAATCCCACACTTGGGGCTCTTTTTCAAAACTCATTTGAACATGACAACGAGACGTATCAGATAGAGGGAACTAAGCCCTTTCCCATAAGGAGATCTTAGTTTAGGGTCGTAGAATTTGGACCATGGATGGGAGGAAGCACAAGATACTTGTGGTGAGTAATTACAAAGACCAGAGATGAATGGGAACCTGGGATTTGTACAAGCCATTAACAAGCGTACATGAATGGGGAAATAAACTCATACCACACCACAAAACAAACCCCGTGGGAGAGGTTTTAGGTCAAGTGACCGAAAACAATAGTTGAGCTAGGCCCGAGGAAAAAATGAACAGGCATTCCTACGTACCCCAAAGGGATTGGGATCAAGCTACATGTAGTTATTGAGAGGGTCTTAGTTTAAGGTCTTAGATCTTGGACCATGGATGGAAGGAAACATAGGAGGCACATGGTGGGATAATTACAAATACCCGACGTGAGTAGGAATTGGGGGTTCCAACCACCACGTGTTCCTTGGAGAGGTTTTAGGTCGAGGGACTGAAAATGAGAGTTGAGTTGGGCCTTAAGCATAGTGAAAAGGAATTCCTACATACCCCATATGTATGGGTATCAAGCTACATGTAGTAATTGAGATGCCCAGTAGAGTAATGCTCAAGTGAAAAAGATTAGAGGGGTGCGCAGGTCTAGTCCTCGCACCAAGAGAAGCTGTACTTGATAGATCTTGTTTGTCCTTTAAGGTGAGTGGTTTTTTTTTGTGAAGCGAAAGGTTGAGGGCAGAATGCCCGGGAATCGTCACAAGAATCAAGAAGTAATATGCATTGAAAAATGGAATGGAATGTGACCAATACCCAACGTAATGTCCTCCATGATGAGGCCACCACAATGCAGTTCCGTTTTTTTTCATGCATCCAGGATTATAATTTCACAGTCTAGGGTCATGTGATAGGACCAAGCATGCATTTTAACATCATGCAGCACAGATGTAGAAGAAATGATGTTAGGCGGGGAATGCGTAAGGTGCCATGAAACATAACTGACGTGAATAGGGACATGGTCCCACACCACACTGTACGCAACTCCGAGAGGAGAACCACAGGCCATGGGCCCTACATTGAGGTAAGAGGTTAAGGGGAGAGAGACTAGATCTCAATGAGCTGGACCTGAAGATGAGATTTTCGGGTGGTCCTATGTATCCCATGAATATGGGAATCAATCCATACATAGTTCTAGACGATGATATTAGTTTATGGTCTTAGAGCTCAGACCATGGGAGCCCCGAAGGACACCGTATTGCAACTTTATCCCCTAACATGCAAAGAGGCACTGAGGGATAGCGCCAAAAGTTTCGAGATTACACCTAGAAAAGATGTGGTGGAAAATGATGTGAATCGTCCATTGAACATTCAAGGACCAAAGGGGATAGTGTGATGATGGAGGATTACTGCTAACCATGTTCATAACACAGCATCCTGTCGCATTAGCCTGAAATGGGGACAAACAAATGATCATCGACCGATTACCACATTCGCAACGCGGGATTTGTATAAATTTGTTGTCTGAAACCCTCAGGGGCGTCAGCCCATATCGGTAGGAGATCCCTTGGGCATTTGTATCCAGTATGATCTTTGGGGTCCCTTTGGGTATAAAAGTTGATGAATGCCCGAATGAAGGAAAACACAAAGATTGACAAGCGGAGGGAACGTGACCAAGTTGAATCTGACACTCTTGGTCCTAGACCAGAGTACTCATAACACATAGGTGAACAACTGTAAGGGGTCGAGGGACTAAACTTGAGGGTGACCAAGAGATGGAGGATTCCATGGAAAAGGGGGCATAGTGCCAAAATACACGTGTCTCACCTATATATCCCCCTGCTGGAGAGGTGCAGGACAAGGGGCCTAGGTGACCAGGTGATCGGGAGATCTCTAAGAGGTGGGGCTGGACCTGAATTCTAGACATTCTGGTGGTCCTATGTATCCCATGAAAATGGGAATCAAGCCATACGTAGTTCTAGATGAAGATATTGGTTTATGGTCTTAGAGATTGTACCATGGATGGATGAAAACCTTCTGAGTAAGCGCAGGCCTCAACCCGATCCCTAAGACCATGTGAGTTAAACTTAGTGTGGGAAACAAAGGAGGAAGATCCTCATCGGAATACCCAGAACATCCATTGAGGGGAAGTCGGTGAAGTGCACCGAAGGACACCTTCAACGCGGCTTTATCCCCGTAACGTGTAGAAGCACACCGAGGGAGAGTGTCTATAGTTTCAAAACTCTACTCGGACATGACGAAGTGGGGAAGGATATGTCCGATTAAAGTCCGACATTCCAGGTAATAAACCAGAGTACACTTAGGCACATTGTTTGACCACCGAAAAGGGTCGATGAAACAGCTCAGGGGGGAGAGATACATGGCATGGTCATTACAAGACCGACGTGAAAGAGGAAATAATCCCATACCACACAATCTAATCCCCTCGGGGAGGAAGGGTAGGCCAGGGGGGAAGGTGAAATATAGATTCCCGAGATGTGGGACTAGACCCAAAGCCTAGACATTCATGTGATCCTATGTATCCCATAAGGATGGGAATCAAGCCATACGTAGTTCTATAAATTTAGTTTAATGTCGCGCATGACAAGAAGGGGGGTAAGATACCCCCAATCATGGTAACTGTGTGGTACGGTGAACAAAACCGACAAGAATGAGAACATAATACAATGACACACCATACGTACCAGGTATAAATGGGGCTAAGGGGACCGAGAAGGACAAGGGGCCTGAGGCTAGGCCTCGGTGAGGGAGGTATGAGGATGCTTTCAGTTTAATGTCTTGCAGCAAGGATGGGGACCTTGGGCCCGGAAAGGCCGAGAGGCCTGAGGCTGGGCCCTGGTGAGAGGAGTGTGTACGACATGGAAAGCAACCTGACGTAAATGAGGACATAATCCTACACCATTACGCACACCCCCATGAGAGAGGACCTAGACCAGGGGACCGAAAAGGGCCAAAGGGCCTGCTAGTCAGTGGTTTGGTCCGGAAGGCCTGACCGGCTTGCAGTTTAACATCATGCAGTAAGGACGAGGTGGGGGGTAGGACTCCCTAGATAGGGGAGGTGTACAGCGCGGCGAGAAGCCCGGCATGAATGATGACATAGTCCCTGTAGATACCCGAAGCTTGACGTACATGGACATTACGTTACTTTTGCGGAATACTTAGTACATAACAAAAACACACACACAAGGATCGTAATAGTTTAGTGTCTTTGGAAACTCGGAACGTAAACTTCTAATTGTGGTGGAAGATCTTCAACATCTCCCATAAAGATCTTCCTTTTTATACCTAAAACCTTTCTTTATATCCTGGGGAAAAGAAAACATAAAAGGGTGAGCTCAAATGCTCAGTAAGGGTAAAAAAAAAAGAAATATCAATCACATAATTTTCATAAGAACATAACATTTTTTGGAAATCTTAACCTGCAAAAGAGAGCATAATTTAATAACATGGGATAAATCATAGTAGTGAAATGAAATCATAACTTAAAACATTACTCATTGTGGCATACACACATAATCATAGAGAATCATTTCTTGTTAGTCAAGACTCATTGCCAAGACTATCTTAGTGGACAAAGTCCCTTTCTGAATCGAGTAATCCTCGTTTCAGTCCTGTTTCACCGAACCGGTATAACCTACCATTCCAGCCATGTCTATCTCATGAGATATAAAATCTTTACCCAATGCATTGGAGGGAGATGTAGGTCCCACCCATCTCTTAATGAATCCTTTCTTATGTGTGCCACAAAATCATAAATCATACATCATTGCATAACCCATGTAATAAAAATGGGATTCTTAAACAATATGACATCATAAAACCATTCATATAAGATAAAGGAATTCATAAACATAATTCCATCACAACATAGTCAAATAAATGTAAAAATATGGATATAATCAGAACCCTTTATTATCTTATATGGAAAATAATTTTGATAAAACACTTGAAATGAATTCTTGAGGAAAATATCCTTTCTTCTTCAAAATCAATTTCTTTTCACAAAACATCATACAATTTTAAAAGAAAGAGATTTTTTTAAAAATAGTCATGAAATATTTTGGAGGAAGGTTCATGAAAATAAGGCTTTATAAAACCGTAAAAATCCGTTCGTGCCGTATAAGTTAAAAAAAAACATTCTTCGTACTTTTGTCGGAAAAGTCAAAAAGTACCTCGTACGGAAAAACGACAAAAGATTCCTTTCATATTCTTTACTAAATACTCACCTAAGGGTAAAATTGGATTTAAACTATTGCAAGTGGATGGAAACAATATTACATATTGAGGGAACATGGATGTGGATGATAAAATACACCCCAGTAAATACTTACGAATAAACAATCTCGAATAAAAATGAGATTGTGATATTTTCCCTTACCTTAGGTCCGATTTGCTTTGTTGGTGTCCGAAGCTCCTGTATAATGGTTTAAATAATGTTATTGACTTATTCCAGAATCATATTCATTGTTATGATATCATATATGGTTCACTTATGACATTATATTACCCGTTCTTTTGTAAATTCCATGTTAAAGAAGCGTTTTGGGTAAAATCGTTTCATTTATCGTAGGTGTTTTGACTTGTTGTTCTTGACATCATTATTACTTATATCATGATTTAATTACTTCCAGAATATAAAATATGATTTATATATCATTTATATTCAGTATATATATATATATAATAGATAGATAAATAAAATGAAAAACACCGTTCATGGAGACGGTAGTCCGTACGTACGCATGAACGCTATTTTACTTTCCTTATTGTCTTGAAATGGAAGTAAGTAGATGGCATACATATATATTTATACATAAATCCATTAGCTTTAAAATGTTATATATTTCATTATTATTTCTTATATATACTTTATAATCATTCTTAAATGGTTAACATGGAGAATGAATCTCATCGCGTCGTGGAGACGGTAGTCCGTACGTACGCACGAGCGATGATATCATTTCTATAAATATTGAATTGAATTGGAGTGGATTATACAATATATCAGAATCAATATGATGTTGTAATAACTATGTATAGTTATTCTTTACACCATTATACCCATCCATGTAAGGTGGTGGTGGAAAATAGATTACACCACGGCGTGGAGACGGTATTCCGTACGTACGCACGCGCGGTGATTTCTTTTTCCGTAGGATGGATAGATGGTGAAATAAGGATGTTTCATACTTATAATAACATATCAGTATATGAGTGATACTGATGTTATTACTTCATAATGAAACAACCTAATAAGAAGAAGTGGAAGAAGAAATAAAGATGAAAGAATTGGTAACGGTAATTACCTCTTCTTTGAAGCGCCTCTTTGAGACCTCCTCTTAGGGCACTAAAATTGGTCTTTGAGGAAGACCAGAACCTCTAGGATGTTGCTAGGGAAGTGGAGAAGAGATTTTTGCAGGGGTTGGCCGAGCATGAGTGCTCAAATTGGTGTGAGGAGGAGGGGGAGGAGGTGTCCTTTTATAAGGGAGGAGAGGGGCACTTTAGGAATATCTCAAAATATTATTTTATATTAAAGTCAAAATCGGTTTATAATGGTTCCAAAGGGTCTTATTTCGAAGCTAAGGTGGGGATGGGTCGAAATCCTATAAACCAATAAGATTTAGACAAGTTTAGGGTATTATTTTAACCTTATCAATTAGATTTAACTCTAAGTTAAATAATTTTACTTTTACCGTGTCTTTTTGTTTTCTTTCACTATATGGTTAATACACTTACTATAACATGCCAAACGAACCCCAAATTGTTTATTATTAAAATATATATCCTTATCTAAGTCATTTGGCCGAACCTTAGATTTTTAGGAATACAATAACAATTAATAATATAATATTTTATTTAAAAACTATTTTGTGTCAATTTTGACACTATTTGATATATGATTTTTGTGAAAGTCATAACAGAATTAAATGTTCGAACCAAGTTGATTAAATCAACATTAATATATCATAGTAACCTAGAAAATTAGTGGAATTCATAAAAAATCTCAAATTACATTTATTTTGGTGTTTATAACATCAATTATGTCAATATTTCATTAATAAGATAATTACTGCATCATCGTTGTGTCATAAATAAATTAAATTATTTTATATCTAAAAATTACAAATAAAATACCATCATGTAGGAAATCTTTTTAGCTTTCTAATTAATATTTACAATCGAATTTATCTTATGTATAACCTCATATTAAAAATGGTTTACTTATTAAACTTTGATTTTAACTATTTTAACCTTTCTTTAAATAAATTAATAATAAATGTCCTAATCTAATCCAAGTGGGCCTAAATGGTCATATTTTATTCATAAGTTTGTTTTTGGTCGAATTACACTTGTCCAATAGAATTAGTACCTGTGTTAGGATAATAGTAATATCATATTTACCCTTAGTCACCCTATTTACTATTAACCGCGGTAAAAAAAGTAAAAAGTTACTATTCACCAAAAAATTATTTTCATCTCATTGAACCACATTTTAGTCCTTGATATTAACCGTGTCTCTCGGATTTTCGAAATTTCATTCACAGAAGTGGTAAAATTAAGTTTTATGCAAAATTCAGTTTTTAACCTACCACTTAGTAGTTTCACTATTCATCAAAAATTGATGTTTTTCAGAACAATGCTAAAATTTCATCCTAAGCTATATTTCATATTCCGAATTCAAAAATGAAGTCTATTTTACCATATTCATAACATAGATGTTGCATTAATTAATTTTATAATTAAATCCCGCTATTAAAACAAATAGCGTATTTTTAAGAAACAATATCTATCAAAAGATTGACACTTGTTTATGTCTGGTTTAAATGTAAAATTACATACAATGACAAACATTGTATTGAATTGTAAAAATATATTCTAAATATACTTTAAAACCACTCAAATTAATAATTTATCACTATTAATTATTTCGATTAAAAAAGTTGTTTTTAATTAAAATTTAGTAATTTTCACTATTCATCAGAATATGAAAGTTATCCGAAAAGTACCAAAATTTCACCCTAAGCTAATTTCGATATTACGAATCCAAAAATGAATTCCATTTTGAAAAATAAAATTTACTAAATTTCAAAAAGTGGTTATTACTATTCATAACGGCTAGTTTTAATATTATCTTAATAGCATATCGTTGTTTAGCGAAACTCGGTGTTGCGTACAACACACGCTATCGAGGAAGGTTGTGATTGCGTGTAATTCAAGCCAGGTCAGAGAAGTGTATTGTGAAAGATCCTTTTGGTGTAGAGTATAACACAAGACATTAATAAAATTAAAAAGAATATTTTTTTATAAAATCTTGGGCTGTTACATTCTACCCCCCTTAAAATGAATTTCGCCCTCGAAATTCGTCGGGGTTATAAATGGTTTACTATTCGAAAGTTTCTTTAATAGAAACCCACATCGTAAAAAGGAATATCAAAACCAGTCTTTAAAAAAAGTATGAAACGTAACGGTTACCCAAATAAACTAATCATTGGGTTTCCACATAGGTGAAAATATGGATATGGAAGAGAAATCTAACCATCATGTTCTGATGGAGAGTGGTAGATAACATGGCTATGGAAAAGCCATTAATCACAAATCCATAAATTTGTGACGATCTAAGGTACCATCTGATTCATCAGGTATAAGAGAACTAGGACAACATTTTTGGTTTTCAAGATCATTTCCCTAAAGTTGAAAATTTGAATTAGAATAAATACTTACTTTATTTTGGTACAATCTCACTGTTGTTCGTGCCTTGAACAATTGCCACTTCATCTCTTAAATAAATGAAGTTGAATTTGTTATTCGTGAAGTGTTAGCAGATCATGTGATAGAACGACGGGTCATTCCATCTGTCTCAAACAAAAGGTTAGCAAAAATTATATACATAAGTCGATCTATAGTGAGATTAATCACATATGGTTCCTAAAATGGACTTATACTTCATATATTATACTGCTTAATATAATAAAACTAGTTTCTACTAAACAGGGACTTCCTGTAGGCTAGTGGTAGGCGATAAAGGCCAGTCGCACTTCGGTTGTGGGTTCGATTCCTACAGCCTTGTCCGAAGCGATGGGCTGCCGCCCGTCCTGCAGGTTGTCCTTTTTCTAAAACTACGTTACTATAACATCCCATCAATAATATCGAAAATCTTCTATCCTTAAACAATACTAACTTATGTCCAACATAATCCAGTCTAATCTTTAGGATTATACATAATACTGCAGTCCACACTCATAATATAGTGACATCGATTACCAGAGATTTAATACTGTCGTTGATCCCCACATATCATAAGATATGTCTTGTTGGTCACATTCCAAACATTCAAAGTCCTTAATCGTGTATTCTCTTGAATACCTTAGTGAAAACATGAGTGCAGTTAAAAGTTAATACTTTCCATATACCAAAATCCTCAAAATTCTATATACTCAAACCATGATATCACTTAGTCCTTATATCAATCATGAGCTCATGAATACTGTCAAACATTTCATTTTCCCCTTATCCCTTCATTATGCGCATATCATCTTCATTCCAAAAATATCTGAATAACCTTTCATGGATACTGGTAACATTAATCAGACAACAATGTTACAATCCTTACATGTCTCTTTATTCCATAGTACCATGAGATTACTTATACAACATTACACATGATAAACATGTAATCATTCCACTACATTCTTAAACCATTGACCGAGCTTCAACAATTCTTTCATCTCACATACCATTGGTAGTCTCTTCATCATCATCCACATAAATACTTCCCATATGACCATACTGATTCTCTTCATGAGTCTTTCCCTTAGGGCATTTGTTTGCATAATGCCCATACATTCCACATTTAAAACACTTAACCATTTTTGATGTCGTAGTAATACCATTATCCTCATCCCTGGTATTAACTGAACCTTTTCCTTTGCACTTACCGGCTTTGTGTCCTTCTTTTCCACACCCAAAGCATCTTCCAGTTCCTTTGAAACATTCTCCTTGATGCCTCTTCCCACATGATTTACATAGGGGAAATTGAACTTTCTTTCCTCTATGATCATCATGAAACTCCATCTTTCTCTTATTAGCCGAGTCAGGAAACTTACCAAATTTTACTTTATTGATCATATTATGAGATTGCTGATTCGGCATAATAATGATGTTTGGACTTCCAAATCCCATTTCATTTGGTTGCTCATAAAGAATATCATTCCATTGTCCATCATTTCCTCCATTATCGTGAATCACCTTGTTTCCAGCCATTTTCTAAAACCCAAAAAGAATAGCGTGAGAGGCAAAAATCATGCTAGGGAAAACAACATAATAAAGGGTTAGTACCCTCAATATCTAACATCTTAGGTTTAATTCTATTATCGTTAGCGTAATTCTATTACTATAACCTATATGTATACTTAACCTTAGAGACATCCCTAGACATACCTTAGAAATATCTCTAGGGATCTCACTAACGTTCTCACATCCTAGTTTCCAAAGGTTGACTAAACCTTTCCACTGATACCAACTGTAGAGACCCGAAGCTTGACGTACATGGACATTACGTTACTTTTGCGGAATACTTAGTACATAACAAAAACACACACACAAGGATCGTAATAGTTTAGTGTCTTTGGAAACTCGGAACGTAAACTTCTAATTGTGGTGGAAGATCTTCAACATCTCCCATAAAGATCTTCCTTTTTATACCTAAAACCTTTCTTTATATCCTGGGGAAAAGAAAACATAAAAGGGTGAGCTCAAATGCTCAGTAAGGGTAAAAAAAAAAGAAATATCAATCACATAATTTTCATAAGAACATACCATTTTTTGGAAATCTTAACCTGCAAAAGAGAGCATAATTTAATAACATGGGATAAATCATAGTAGTGAAATGAAATCATAACTTAAAACATTACTCATTGTGGCATACACACATAATCATATAGAATCATTTCTTGTTAGTCAAGACTCATTGCCAAGACTATCTTAGTGGACAAAGTCCCTTTCTGAATCGAGTAATCCTCGTTTCAGTCCTGTTTCACTGAACCGGTATAACCTACCATTCCAGCCATGTCTATCTCATGAGATATAAAATCTTTACCCAATGCATTGGAGGGAGATGTAGGTCCCACCCATCTCTTAATGAATCCTTTCTTATGTGTGCCACAAAATCATAAATCATACATCATTGCATAACCCATGTAATAAAAATGGGATTCTTAAACAACATGACATCATAAAACCATTCATATAAGATAAAGGAATTCATAAACATAATTCCATCACAACATAGTCAAATAAATGTAAAAATATGGATAGAAACAGAACCCTTTATTATCTTAGATGGAAAATAATTTTGATAAAACACTTGAAATGAATTCTTGAGGAAAATATCCTTTCTTCTTCAAAATCAATTTCTTTTCACAAAACATCATACAATTTTAAAAGAAAGAGATTTTATTAAAAATAGTCATGAAATATTTTGGAGGAAGGTTCATGAAAATAAGGCTTTATAAAACCGTAAAAATCCGTTCGTGCCGTATAAGTTAAAAAAAAACATTCTTCGTACTTTTGTCGGAAAAGTCAAAAAGTACCTCGTACGGAAAAACGACAAAAGATTCCTTTCATATTCTTTACTAAAAACTCACCTAAGGGTAAAATTGGATTTAAACTATTGCAAGTGGATGGAAACAATATTACATATTGAGGGAACATGGATGTGGATGATAAAATACACCCCAGTAAATACTTACGAATAAACAATCTCGAATAAAAATGAGATTGTGATATTTTCCCTTACCTTAGGTCCGATTTGCTTTGTTCGTGTCCGAAGCTCCTGTATAATGGTTTAAATAATGTTATTGACTTATTCCAGAATCATATTCATTGTTATGATATCATATATGGTTCACTTATGACATTATATTACCCGTTCTTTTGTAAATTCCATGTTAAAGAAGCGTTTTGGGTAAAATCGTTTCATTTATCGTAGGTGTTTTGACTTGTTGTTCTTGACATCATTATTACTTATATCATGATTTACTTACTTCCAGAATATAAAATATGATTTATATATCATATATATTCAGTATATATATATATATAATAGATAGATAAATAAAATGAAAAACACCGTTCATGGAGACGGTAGTCCGTACGTACGCATGAACGCTGTTTTACTTTCCTTATTGTCTTGAAATGGAAGTAAGTAGATGGCAAACATATATATTTATACATAAATCCATTAGCTTTAAAATGTTATATATTTCATTATTATTTCTTATATATACTTTATAATCATTCTTAAATGGTTAACATGGAGAATGAATCTCATCGCGTCGTGGAGACGGTAGTCCGTATGTACGCACGAGCGATGATATCATTTCTATAAATATTGAATTGAATTGGAGTGGATTATACAATATATCAGAATCAATATGATGTTTTAATAACTATGTATAGTTATTCTTTACACCATTATACCCATCCATGTAAGGTGGTGGTGGAAAATAGATTACACCACGGCGTGGAGACGGTATTCCGTACGTACGCACGCGCGGTGATTTCTTTTTCCGTAGGATGGATAGATGGTGAAATAAGGATGTTTCATACTTATAATAACATATCAGTATATGAGTGATACTGATGTTATTACTTCATAATGAAACAACCTAATAAGAAGAAGTGGAAGAAGAAATAAAGATGAAAGAATTGGTAACGGTAATTACCTCTTCTTTGAAGCGCCTCTTTGAGACCTCCTCTTAGGGCACTAAAATTGGTCTTTGAGGAAGACCAGAACCTCTAGGATGTTGCTAGGGAAGTGGAGAAGAGATTTTTGCAGGGGTTGGCCGAGCATGAGTGCTCAAATTGGTGTGAGGAGGAGGGGGAGGAGGTGTCCTTTTATAAGGGAGGAGAGGGGCACTTTAGGAATATCTCAAAATATTATTTTATATTAAAGTCAAAATCGGTTTATAATGGTTCCAAAGGGTCTTATTTCGAAGCTAAGGTGGGGATGGGTCGAAATCCTATCAACCAATAAGATTTAGACAAGTTTAGGGTATTATTTTAACCTTATCAATTAGATTTAACTCTAAGTTAAATAATTTTACTTTTACCGTGTCTTTTTGTTTTCTTTCACTATATTGTTAATACACTTACTATAACATGCCAAACGAACCCCAAATTGTTTATTATTAAAATATATATCCTTATCTAAGTCATTTGGCCGAACCTTAGATTTTTAAGAATACAATAACAATTAATAATATAATATTTGATTTAAAAACTATTTTGTGTCAATTTTGACACTATTTGATATATGATTTTTGTGAAAGTCATAACAGAATTAAATGTTCGAACCAAGTTGATTAAATCAACATTAATATATCATAGTAACCTAGAAAATTAGTGGAATTCATAAAAAATCTCAAATTACATTTATTTTGGTGTTTATAACATCAATTATGTCAATATTTCATTAATAAGATAATTACTGCATCATCGTTGTGTCATAAATAAATTAAATTATTTTATATCAAAAAATTACAAATAAAATACCATCATGTAGGAAATCTTTTTAGCTTTCTAATTAATATTTACAATCGAATTTATCTTATGTATAACCCCATATTAAAAATGGTTTACTTATTAAACTTTGATTTTAACTATTTTAACCTTTCTTTAAATAAATTAATAATAAATGTCCTAATCTAATCCAAGTGGGCCTAAATGGTCATATTTTATTCATAAGTTTGTTTTTGGTCGAATTACACTTGTCCAATAGAATTAGTGCATGTGTTAGGGTAATAGTAATATCATATTTACCCTTAGTCACCCTATTTACTATTAACCGCGGTAAAAAAAGTAAAAAGTTACTATTCACCAAAAAATTATTTTCATCTCATTGAACCACATTTTAGTCCTTGATATTAACCGTGTCTCTCGGATTTTCGAAATTTCATTCACAGAAGTGGTAAAATTAAGTTTTATGCAAAATTCAGTTTTTAACCTACCACTTAGTAGTTTCACTATTCATCAAAAATTGATGTTTTTCAGAACAATGCTAAAATTTCATCCTAAGCTATATTTCATATTCCGAATTCAAAAATGAAGTCTATTTTACCATATTCATAACATAGATGTTGCATTAATTAATTTTATAATTAAATCCCGCTATTAAAACAAATAGCGTGTTTTTAAGAAACAATATCTATCAAAAGATTGACACTTGTTTATGTCTGGTTTAAATGTAAAATTACATACAATGACCAACATTGTATTGAATTGTAAAAATATATTCTAAATATACTTTAAAACCACTCAAATTAATAATTTATCACTATTAATTATTTCGATTAAAAAAGTTGTTTTTAATTAAAATTAAGTAATTTTCACTATTCATCAGAATATGAAAGTTATCCGAAAAGTACCAAAATTTCACCCTAAGCTAATTTCGATATTACGAATCCAAAAATGAATTCCATTTTGAAAAATAAAATTTACTAAATTTCAAAAAGTGGTTATTACTATTCAAAACGGCTAGTTTTAATAATATCTTAATAGCATATCGTTGTTTAGCGAAACTCGGTGTTGCGTACAACACACGCTATCGAGGAAGGTTGTGATTGCGTGTAATTCAAGCCAGGTCAGAGAAGTGTATTGTGAAAGATCCTTTTGGTGTAGAGTATAACACAAGACATTAATAAAATTAAAAAGAATATTTTTTTATAAAATCTTGGGCTGTTACAGTCCCACACCACACCGTACACTCTGGGTAATAAGTTGGGAGAATGGGCCCAAGAAGGCCAAGGGGCCTGAGGCGAGGCCTCGGTTAGGAAGGCCTGACTAACTTGCAGTTTAACGTCTTAAAACAAGGATGGATGAAGTGATAATTTTATCTCATCTGGGGATGTGTACGTCCTGACGTGAATGAGGATGTAATCCCACACCATACTGTATAATCCCCTCATAAGAACCTGGGCCAGGGGACCCAAATGCCGAGGGGCTTGATAATTGGTGCTTGGGATAGGAAGGCCTGACCAGTTTGCAGTTTATCGTCTTTCAGGGAGGATGGGGGGCCATGGAACCAACCGTTGGATCCACCCGGAGGGAAGATTGTCGCTTTGGGATGGGGAAGAACGAATCACTACACTTGATGTCTGGGACATAATGGGGTGGACCCAACAATCCAGGACACTGTTGACCATGTTCGAAACACAGAGTCCCTATTGTGACCTGATATAGGAGTAACAAATTAGAACCGACCACTGACCAAATTCGAAACACGAGACCTGTATCGTCTTGTTGCTCAGAAACCCTTGGGGGAGTTGGCCCGTATCGGTAGGAGAGCCCTTAGGCGTAGTATCCAGGCCGTTCTTGGGGGGTCCCTCAGGGTGAGGAAAGTGATGGAATCCCAGTCAAGGAGTTGGTGAAGCGTAGTTGTACCCATCTACGAAAGAGGCAAACATCTCCTAGGAGGGGAACGTACAACCGGGTTGAGGCATACTCGAAGTAAATTTGGGAAAAAGTGTACAACCTGCCATATGTCTTGACCCGAGGATAAGATTTTGGCTTTTGGGCTGGGCGAATAGAAAAAATGTTCGGGCATTCCTACGTATCCCATGAGAATGAGAATCAAGCCATACGTAGTTCTTAAAGGCCATATAGTTTAACATCATGCAGTAAAGATGTGGGAGAATAGAAGAATGGGTGTGGGCACATGGTGCGACCATTAAAATCCTCATATGAGTGGGGCATTGGAAGCCTATTCTGCACTAGTCAAGGACCCTCCGAGAAAACTATACCCAGGGGGGGCCGTCAAAAAGAAAAGCTCGGGGCTAGGCTCAAGACGGGAAGTCTGATCATTCCTACATATCCCATGAGGATGGGAATCAGGCCATACGTAGTTCAAGAACCACAGTTTAACATCATGTGGGACGAAATGCAGTTTAGCGTCATGCAAGACAGTAACACGCAGTTTAGGTTAATGCGGGGCCGTGTAGTTTAAATTCATGCAGGACCAAGGGGCATAGGCAAAGTATTGCTTGAGAAACATGGAGTTGGTGGGAGGAGTTATACGCTCAACATCCATAGTCACCAAGGAGTATGCTCCATTGGTATAAACCTTATGAATGACGTAGGGTCCTTCCCATTTGGGTTCCAGCTTGGGTGGCTTCCTGCCAGGGATCATTGGCGCTCGGAGGGCCAACACCAGGTTGCCTTGCAGAAAAGAGAAGAGGTGAACCTTCTTGTTGAAGGCTCCAACTATCTTATTCTGATTCCTTTCCAGATTGTGCAGGGCACAAAGCCTGTTCTCATCCAGTGATTCCAATTCAGTTAGACGGATTTCGGCCACCTTATCTGGTGCCTGCTGGTCATAGACCACAGTGCGTACTGACGATAGTAGGATCTCGATGGACAGTACGGCCTCAACTCCGTACACTAGGGAGTACGGGGTCACCTGGGTGGAGTTACGAGTTGTCGTCTGATAAGCCCATAGGGAATTGGGGAGCTTGTCCGGCCAGCTTTTCATGTTCTGTCCAACCATATTCTGCAGAATGTTAGAGAGGGTTTTGTTGAACACCTCGATCTGTCCATTTGCCTGCACATGATAGCGAGAGTTATGGTTCGAACGGATGTTGTACTTGGTTTACAATTTCTTCAGCTCGGCTACTCGGAAGTTGGTGCCTTATCGATGACGACGGCGTGAGGGACTCTAAATTGGTGGATGATAATGGAGCTCAAGAAGTCAACGACTGAACGGGCCTTAACCTCTTTGAGTGGAACAACCTCGGCCCACATGCATAAGAAATATGTAGCAGTCGCGATGAACCTGCATTGGCGAGCTGTAGCCGGTGTGTATGGTCCCACGACATCGAGTCCCCACAAAGAAAATGTCCAAGAGTACTTGGTGGAGGGGAGAGGCTCTGGTGGCTGATGCAGGAAGTTAGCATGAACTTGGCATGCATGACATCTCTTGAAAAACTCGATACAATCATGGATCATAGAGGGCTAGAAGTACCCCAGTCTCCGGATCTGATGGGACTGCTTTGGCCCAGCCTGGTGGGCACCACAGGAACCGGCGTGGACCTCTTGCATGACCTGATAAATCTCGAATCCTTGAATGCAATGGAAGATAACACCATCTAAGATCCATTTATATAGGATCTCCTCAAGACTTGGACCACTATGAAGGGTAAACTGCAACGCGCGGTGTCGGATTTGCTTATGCTCGGCCCGATCACCTGGGAGGCAACAATTTTTGAGATTCTAAACAAAGGGTACCCTCTAGTCGAGAGTGTCCAAGACCACTATATCTGAAGAACCTGAGGATTCTGGTGTGGAGGATCCGACAGTAAGATGGATTACCTGCGGGCCGTCGTCATCCTTCGGGGTGACGGGGGAAATGACCCTCTGGTGTGCCACGTGTATGATCAAATCATCCTATTCGGGTTCCGCAAGCAACGCAGCTAAACCGGCCAAAGAATCTTCTCGACCGTTCTGGGATAGAGGGACATGGGTAACCTCTAGTCGAGAACGAAACTGATCCATTACCCGGAGGGTGCACTCCAATAATGGCATGAGCTCTAGCTACCTGATGACATAATCGCCATTCCCCTTATTAATGACCAGTTTAGAATCCCCATTTACTAGAAAAAGGGGCATATCAATGTCCAGGGCTAGCTCGAGTCCAGTGATGAGAACCTGATACTATCCTTCGTTGTTGGTGCAGGCTTCTGACAATAGGAATGAGTATGGCAGAACGTTTTGCGCTGGGGTGATGAAGAAAACACCCAAACCCACTCGGTTGAGAATAGGATCGTTGAGCCTCCTACCGGTGGGGCTCCGGGAGGCACCGTCGAAATGCATTTTAGAGCATGAGGCGGCATGATCAACTTAGAGGATTTCCTCTTCAGGAAAATCCCAGTCCAGGGATTGATCTACGGAGGTCGGATGGGAAACTAGGAAATATTCAAATTCTTATCCCTTGATATCCTTCTGAGTCACAAACGTGATGTCAAACTCCTGGAGTATCACCTCCCACCGTTCCAGTCGGCCAGTTAATATGGGGTGTTTCAAGATGTACTTCAGTGGGTCTACCCGAGAGACCAACTGTACCTCATGGTTTTCTAGGTAATGCCGCAAGTTCTGGATGGAAAACATGAGTGCAAGGCAGCTCTTCTTGATGGGGGAGTATCTAGTCTCCGTGTCGAGGAGCATGTAGCTGAGGTAGTATAGGTTGTTCTTCGTTCCCTAATTATTTTTTTGGGTGAGAAGTGCGCTGAGGTACCATTCCAGGGAGGTCACATAAAGGAACATCAGATTTCCGTAGACGGGTGGCATCAAGACTAGAGGTTGGAGCAGATACTGGTTGATTTCCTCGAAGGCGATCTAACATTATTCATCCCACTCATAGGCAGATCCATTCTTCAAGAGCCTTGAAAAGGGCTTACACTTCCCATCCACATTCGCGATGAATCGGTGTATATAGGCCATGTGTCCATGGATACCTTGAAGCTCCCGAATATTTCTCAGGGGAGGCATTTTTCTGATGGCCTTGATCTTCTCTGGGTCGATCTCGTTGCCTCATTATCTGATAACAAAGCCAAAAACTTCCCAGAGGTGACCTCGAAGGCACACATTAGCAGGATTATCATCATGTGGCGGGAATGGAGGAATTCGAAATCTTCTTCAAGGTCCTTGATATGATCCCGGTGCTGACGAGATTTGACAACCAGTTCATCCACATAGAACTCCACCAATGTCCCGAGAATCAGCTTGAACATGCGGTGCATTGCCCGCTCATAGGTGACACCTGCATTTTTCAGGCCGAATGGAATGATTTGGTAACAGAAAGTACCTTGGGGAGCCTTGATGGAAGTGGAATACTCACCTTCGGGGGCCATTCAGATTTGGTTGTACCCAGAATACCCATCCATGAAGGCTAGGTCATGGAATCTGGTTGTGGTGTCAATCAACAACTCTGTCACTCAGAGGGGAAAATTGTCCTTCAGAAAGTGGTGGTTGAGATCGCGGACGTCGATACAGACTCTAATCTGTCCTTTCATCTTTCTGACTGGCACGATGATGGCCAGCCACTTGGGGTACTGTTCCCCCTTGACGAAGTTGGCATTGATAATCTTATCAACCTTTGCCTCAACCATGGAACCATGAGAAGGGTGCATCATTATGGGAGGCTTCTTGAATCTAAGATGGTTTGTCGGGAGACCAAGGCGGTGGATGGCTACCTGAGGATCTAGTCCTGGCATCTCACTGTACCTCCAGGCAAACACGTCATGGTGCTGCTTGAGAAATTCCACATACTGCTGCTGCTCTTCGAGGGACATGGTGACACTGATCAAGGTGGGTCTTAGATCCGCCTCACTACCAAGGTTCACCTATACCAGTTCATCCACCGCGGTAGCAGCGCCTTCTTCAATGGTAGGGGGAGCATCCTCTAGATCTTCTTCTCCACTTGTGAAGGGATCTTCCTTGAAGGGAGTTTCATCTGATCCATCAGGATCTGATGGGGGAATGGTGTCGGCTTGAGCGGTGGTGGTCATCACGTCAGGAGACTCATTCTCTAATGAAACCATGGCGATGAAAACGGTTGATCTAATTCCATCCAGCCTTCAGCCCAAGGGGCCACAATTGATGATATCGAAGCAGTGGTTGTGCGTCGGCTTGAGCCGATTGATTCCAGACCGACGGAAGAGTCATGTTTAACGTACTACGGTTGCCATGAGCCTGAAATTTCGGTACTGCACCGGGGTAGGAGGTTTCGAGATTTCCTGAGCCTGGTTAGTGTAGGACTACGAGGTGATTTCCCAACGTCGCTTGGACGTGGGAATATGTCGTCCCCTTGAACCTGAAACAACAAAATATTTCCCCATGTCGGGGGTTGTGGCCTCCAACCGATAGATTAAGAAGATGTAGGAGTCATCCAGAACCTTCCAGGGATCACTCATTGGTGGGGCTGGTTCAACCTCACTTTCCAGGATTTTCTTGACCTTTCTCTTGCAGTAGTCAGCAACCAGATAGCAGGCTTCACAAGGGGAAAAAGAAGACAAATCTCCTTGGAGCACGCCTACTCGATCGTTGAGGGAGTATTTGAGGCATTGGTGATATGACGAGGGGACTGCTGCATGCAGATGGAGCCATGGCCTGCCAATCAATGCATTGTATGCAGTATCCTGAAAGACAACCATGAATTAGGTTCTTGCAATTTGGCCACCAAACTGGGTCTTCAAGCAGATATTTCCAAATGGAGTCTGCTTTGTCCTATCATATCCCTAGAATCTAAGGTCCGAGGAAGTTAGATCACCCTCTGACAAGCCCAACTTCTGCAGTGTCCGAGTCTGGATTAGGTTAATCCCAGAACCCGTGTGAACGAGGAAGCACTGGACATCCACGCCGTTGAACTGACCAGTAATGTACAGTGGGTGAATGTGCCCATGCATGGGAGAGTCTTAATCTTTACCAGAGAACGAGATAACTTCCTGTAATTCAACACACTCAATTACCATAGTGTGGAAGGCCTCTGCAGCTGCTATCTCCGTCTCGAACAGGAAGGGGCTCCTTAGGGCCTCGGCAAGGGCCTCACGCATTTCGGACGAAAGTCGAAGAGCCTCAAGTATAGGGAGCCTTGATAGAATTCTATCAATGTGCTTCAGAACATCATACATTCGTGATAAACGTGAGAATATGCTTACAAGAGGTTGTTCTGCAGTTGGAGGCATGGTGGGCCCTTCCGGTTGAACCGACGGCTGGATAGTACTGGGCACATCCCACTGCCTACTAGTTGAGGCCAGGATGGCGGCTGTCGGATGAGGACCAGACAACTGAGACAAGCTTATAGTAGGGCGTGGGTGGTTTTTGTACGGATAAGACAACTCTACCTGATCTAGTAGCATGAACAGTGGTGGAGATATATCTGAGGGCACCAGATAAGGTTGCGCGTGCTGAGTTCTGCGCTGGGCCTGCTGTCTGGTTTCAGAAGCATGCACGACCGGGCTGAGAGTTCCTGCTGATGTGCCTTGATGACCCACCTGGTCGTAGTTTCACTGATGTTGATGTCATCTGGGGATGTTGTGGAGGCTCGTCTGGTGTTCCCCCTCGTCGGGAGTCATGTAGGGATTGACCAGCTCCACTGTGTTAACCAAAATAGACCCCTAATTGTCGCTTGAACAATCATCCACCACTGGGAGGATTCTGGGATGGATCCCCATCTCAGGGGGTATAAAGTCGCCCAGGGTTCATGATGAGGATGGCAGTAAGGGTGGGCGATGCTTCTTCTTATTACGCCGATGCTTGCCCTTTTGGGAAGAGGCCGGCTGAGATGAGGATGCAGAGGTACTGGTTGCTTCCTCCAATGGTTCTGGCTGATTCAGGCATTCCCGAATGATACCTTGGGCCTGGGGGACTATTTTATGAGCCATCTAGTCATCATATTTCTGGGACCCGCGGGTGGGATCCTACTTCCACTCACCTTCATCTTCACTACCGCTGTCTAATATGAAAAAAACACCAGCTACTTATTTCAGAGCCGGGCCTAGCCTGGCTATGTTGTAGTTGACTTGGTCTTTGAACCAGTCGTTAAACACAATGCACTGCTTGAAGGTATGCCTCGGGATCCGATAATAGGGGTAGTAGTTGGGGAGCTCGGTAAGATTCGCCTTTGTTGGCCTCATGATCTCAGGTAGGTGCACAATCCCATGCTCTAGGTCACTTCAAAAGTAACCGGGGACCTGATTCTCATCAAACGAGTAAGTATGGTTCCTTCTTTCCGAAAAGGGAGATCTAGGAGCCTGGCCATGACGAGGGGCCTGAGGGTCCTGCCGTGGAGGCGTAGCCTGATTGTCCTGCCTAGGAAGTAGTGTCACATTGCACGGAGGAACCTGTCGGTTCTGAGGTGGTCACTACTGGGCAGGAGCCTGTGCCTGGGGTGGAGATCCTCTACGCGGTTGCAGAGCCGGCGCCATCGGCAGCAACTCTAGCTTCCTTGGGGCCTCTATTTGGGCCACCGAAGTGGGCTCGGCTCTATCCCTCCTTGTTGGGATTACAGGGGACAGTAGACGTGCATGTCTAGCCAGTTGTAGATGTTCATAAAGGTGATGGGCCTTATATGAGAAGTCCTGGAACCCACCGGGGTAGTTCTGGGTGATCAAGGAAGGAACCAGATCCATTTTGACATTCGCTACACACATCGTCCGTAATTGATCCTGAGTCAGTGGCATGTCGAGGGAGTATGTAAGATCCTTCCACCGGGCGATGAAGTCAGTGACACACTCATCAGGCCTTTGTTTTCACTTGAAGAGGTATGCGGTGCTGGTCTTTCGTGTGGTGGAGCTGAACTGGTATAGGAACTGCCGGCATAGATCTTCCCATCCAGTCCCCGATCTGATAGGGAGCTGGCTATACCAGACGAATGTAGGGCCCTCCAATGTCTCCACAAAACACCAGAGTTTGGTGGCCTCTTGCTGTGATGGGGTTCCCAACATGGGGCCACACCTGTAAGAAAAGTGGGCCAAGTGTTGCGGCATGTCCCCTGTCCCATTAATGGGAGTGAATTTGGGGTTCCCAAAACCCGGAGGTGTAGGCATATCATCTACTAATGCGGGATATGGCTTGCCATCTGGTGAGACTTCCACCTGTCACGTTTCCAACGCCTCGAGATGGGAGATGAGTACCGCTATAAGATCATCTGGGTGGGGTACCCTATCATGACAGGGATCCTTAATCCCGAGTGCGTTTCCGGGCTCTTCGACATGGTAAACGGCTCCGGCGGTTCGTGGAGCGACAGGCATAACGGCCTGTGGGATGGCAGGGGAAACCCGGGATGGATTCCTTATATTTCCTCATCGTTCAGGAGGGTTTGGCAAGACGTATCGTGCCCTTTTCCATGAGTTCCAGCTTCTACCCAGTGTACTGGAGTATCATGATCAGGGTTTCATGGAGGAATCTCTCAGAGGGGAAATTATTCCTTCCCCTGCTGCCCCAGCTTAGGATCACCATAGTCGGGTCGCCTCTCAATAGCACACTTCACTAGGAGTTTGTCGACCAACCTATTCTGCTTAGTGAGCTGTTGGCGCAACATGTCCATCTCAGGGTACTCCTCCATCTTCTGCACTTAGGAGGGTGGGTCGGAGTGCTTGGTAGTTCCGATGTGCTCTTTACCCTTACCGGCCATTCGACTTGGTACCCGTGACTCAGTGGGTACAAGGAGGCCTAGAAGGTTCCTCTACTTACGGGTAACCCTACATTATTGGTCTAGCAGTGGTGGTACACCCTTAGGGGGTAAATTTCCATCGAGAAACTCCATCTCATCCTCTTTGTCCACTATGTTGGCCATGTGGACCACGACCCCTCATGGAGGCATGACCTCAATGTCTCGTAACAAATTGGGCTGCCGCCAGATAGGACTGAAGAGGAGGGCGGCATACTGTCCCTAACCTCGGACTTGCACATGTGGGGTAGCTTCCCTGATGATTTTGCATAGTGCTTTGAAACTCTGAATGCATTTGTGTTGGAGGGCACTCTGGCGACCTGGTGCCTCAAGGCACTAGGGCATGGGGAGTGCGGCCAAATCGACCAGGCGGCATTCCTCGCTGATCTCTTCAAAGTTATCTCGACACCTGGGGTACACCACCCGCTCATAATGAAGGAGGAAGTGCGTCACCCATAGAGTATGGAAAAATCACTCTACATCCTCCAGGGTGAGGGATTCCGATGCACAAAAGTTTGACAGTGCTATCAGCTAGAACATCTCTGGGAAGTGGTCTTCCATGAGAATGTTCTAGAAGCTCCAGGGCTCGGATTCAGGGTCTGGCCCCGTATTACCCCACTCGTCAACCAGGGGCGGCTGAGGAACCGGTAGCGGTACCAAGGCGGACCGACGGGATATTACATTAGGCGGAGGAGAATTCGGCGAACGAGCTAACTGGCTGCCGAACTCTTGGCCATCCACCGAAGAGTGAGGTGACCTAACCACAATGTCGCGATATGACAGGCTGACCACCACAGCTTCTGGTGCAGGGATTGTGGTCACCTGCGATGGGTCACGTCGTTGCTCAACTTCCATTGGTCTCCAAAATATCTCTTCATGATCTCTAGTAGAGGTAGAGGGCGCTTCGGGTGATGATAGTGGTGACTGCGTGGTCGAAACCTACGGTATTCCCACGAATTTCTCCTCTTGAATGTACCTGCAAAGAGAGGCGGGAATCTGATGGACTTCACATTATGGGGGAATGAGGCTTACACACCTTGTTCCTGTCCTGATCCTTGACATGGAGGAATGAGGAGAAGGTTCCATCGCTGAGTCGTATTCCACTTCAGAATCCGAGAAGCGGGCCGGTTTGATCTCCGCCCAGGCCTTCCCATGATTCTTCTTGTTGTGGCGATGAACCGCTCTCCTACCCCTATATGGCTCTTCAGGACAAGGCTGGTTCCCGAAATGTAGTCTCGGGGCCTCGCTGGTGCTAGGACAGAGATACCATCCCCTTGAGACGGCTGGGGTGCAAGGGGCATCGGGGCAGATATCGATGGGTACATGGGGAGGAACCCCATGCTCGATGCGGGTGGAGTGGGGTTGTCCATCACCCCTCTGGTCACCAGGGCGAGGAGGACCTTCACCAGCTGCGGAGATAATGTAGGGAGGATCCCCATGCTGGAGAGGGATCAGATGTGTAATACCTTCACATCGACGGTCGGGGGTAGGAGGAGGAACTCCATACCTGGTGTGGTGGGCGCGAGAGAGGATTCTTCACTGAGTACCATTGCCGCTGGCAGGTCTTCATTCGGGATGGGGGTAGCACGAGACATACCTCCATGATGAGATTCAGAGCGGGGAAGGCCCACGCTCTAAAGATTGGTGGTATGTGGGGGGGCCTCTGTACGGTGTGACATCACCATGGACTGGTTCGCAGAGATCACCACTCGAGCCTACGACCTGGAGAGTCAATCCAATCTGTCGATGGGGCAATTGGGGCCTTGATCCCGATCAGGCATAGGAGTGCCCCTGCTCAGTGCACGAAGGGGCTTCATGGTGTACGTTTGTGGTGGCTCGGGCAACAGTAATTGTTGAAGTTAATGCACCTTGATGGGCGTCCTCAGATCGGTCCTGACATTGGCATCGAGTGAGGAGAGACGGTGCAGGTGGTGTAGGGGTGTAGCCTCCCTGCTCCTCTGGCAAAGCCGGACGGTGACCCTGACATAGCCGGGTGGGGTCCTATGTTTGGAGTCCTTGGACCGGGGCCCTAGCAGGGCTGAGTCTAACATCACCCACCTCATCAGCGTATGGAAGGGAGCCGTCGAGGCATTCCTGGGATAGGCTCTCGAAACGATTGAACATTGGGGTAGGGAGAAGGGGCCCCCTACGCAGTCCTTGAGGGCAGTGTTGATGGTGGGGCCTAGAAGCCTCCAGGTCCAGGCGGGCCATATCCCGGGTTGGGATGACCCCTTCCTCCTCGTACCTATGTACATGGTCGTTGATCACCCTTCGTTGGATAATATCTGATGGAGAGAGGTGATCTGGGTGTCTTGCATTCACAGACGTAGACGTCGTTGTTGTGGCAGTGGTGCCACGTAGAGTGGCTGTGCTAGTATTGCCCCCGCCCCTGCGTAGGCGAGCGGACGATGACTGTCTCCGTAGCAGCAATCTGGTTCGTGGGAAGCATGGAGATTAACTCATCAGCACTGCGAGGAATGGAATCAACGACCAGTACCCCAGTGCCATTCTATATTCCGTGGCCGGTAAGAGGGATCCACGCCGATAATGTTGCAGAACGGAATGCCCCACGTTCTACTGCCCCAACTTCTGCTGAGTGTCATGCCAGGCCCGATGTTTGCTTAGAGGGACCCGGAGCCGAATATCAGGATCCGGTGACATGTCAATCAACTAATGTCTCGAGCACTACTAATCTCCACATTGAGGAGAATACATTCACGTCGAGTTCACCATTTCTGTTTCTGACGCTTTATCTAGGGCACACGCATCCATCCATGGAGGAGGAGCTGCTTGTGGCCCCGCATTCCCACTTTCTAAAGGCAGGCGACATCCACTCCGTATTCTGGGATGTCTACTCCTTGATCAAAAAGGGATGATGGGATGTCACTTATTCCTTCCATGGATTCCTCCACGGAACTTGTCACCTTGTCTGGGTCTCCCTCATAGATTTAATACGTTGTTCGTGAAACTCTTCCCAGTGCCATATTTCCATGGACGTCGGTTAATTACACTACTTCTGTTTGGACATTCCAAAGGGTCTGGTCAAGGTATCAACCTTTAGTTGGGGGAGTAGTCACGTCGAGGAATCATTAATGTGTCAGAACACTGGGTAATTGGATTGTCTATTTTCGGTCCCCTAATATAGGGCTTCTCAAGGGCGTGGAAACCCAAGGAATCCCACATCGAACACAGGGTATTGTATTCCATATGACTGTATCTGAGGTTTTCCTCATCTTCCCATGATTAACACGGGGTATGCCACAAGTTTAACGTCTAGCGGAGACGAATCGGGCTGATCAGAACACTAACTAGAGTGGATCAGATTAAGGAACCCCTCTTGAGGGAACACTGATATCGGAGTCATCCTGCGGCTGGCTTTCCTAATGCTGTGGAGGGAAGTGGGGTGGAATGATCTCATTGGGATGTGCCAGCCCAGGTATGAATCAAGGTGGATGATGGAGAAGGTCAAGGAGTGGAGGGGGATGAGATGGGGCCATCATGGAGGTGACAGTGGTGATAGGCTTGAGCCTCAAAGAGGCTTCCTACGTATCCCCATGGTAGGGAATCAATGTCTGGATAGTTCAATGTGGAATGGGGCTTACACACTCAGGCACCCCGAGGATATGGGGTCGGTGAACCGACATGAAGGGACTAGGGGTCTAGGTGGGCCTGAACCTCATGGAGGCTTCCTACGTGCCATGCCTTAGCATGTATCAAAGAACACATAGTTCAGGTTGGATACCATAAGGCCGACATGAAGGAGGACCAGGAGTCCAGGTGGGCTTGAACCTCATGGAGGCTTCTTAAATACCATGCCATAGCATGGATCAAATACCACGTAGTTCAGGTTAGATGCTGGAAGGCCAACATGAAGGAGGACTAGGGGTCCAGGTGGTCTTGAACCTCATGGAGGCTTCCTACCTAGCATGCCTTAGCATGGATCAAAGACAACGTAGTTCAGATTGGATGCCGGAAGGCCATCATGAAGGAGGAAAAGGGGTCCAGGTGGGCTTGAACCTCATGTTGGATTCCTACGTACCATTCCTTAGCATGGATCAAAGACCACGTAGTTCAGGTTGGATGCCAGAAGGCCTACATGAAGGAGGACAAATGGTCCAGGTGGTGGTGGGCTTGGATTTTATGGAGGCTTCCTATGTACCATGCCTTAGCACGGATCAAAGACCACGTAGTTCAGCATAGTCACAATAGCTTAACGCTGGATCAGAATATAGTTTAATGTCACGTGGGATGAGATGTGAACCCTGACGTGAATAGATGACGGGCAATGGGATTGAACCTCGTGGAGGTTTCCTACGTACCATGCCTTGACATGGATCAATGACCACGTAGTTTAGGTGGTGATTTGGTCGGAGAACCGATGTGAAGGTGAACCCGGGGGTCCACTGGTGGTGGTCTTGAGCCTGGTGGAGGCTTCCTATATACCATTCCTTAGCACAGATCAAAGACCACATAGTTCAGGATACAATTTAACATCACGCTAGTGAAGCGCATACAGTTTAATGTATTGATGGACGAGGGCATACAGATTAATGTTATGCTGGATGAGGGTATAACTCGACGTGAAGAAACGACCGAGTGGTGGGATTGAACCTCATGGAGGCTTCATATGTACCATGCCTTAGCATGGATCAAAGTCCCTATAGTTCACTTGAGGTGGGGGTCTGGGTCGGTGCTCACTTTAAGCACACGTGAGTCATACTCGGTGAGGGAACTAAAAAGTTGCAGGGACATGATGATCACGTCGCGAAGGGTGTGTCCATGGGGAAATGAAGAGGGGCTTACGCATTAGGCATCCCATGGTGATGGGACTTACTCTAGGATGGAGGACCATGGTGCGACAAAGCACAGAGGGAGAGGGGTTTGGGACCGAACAATGAAGATGCCTCGTCCTATATCACACCCTCCCCTGGCCTTGGCGGTGGGGATGTACGGAGGTGCATGGGTGAATCCTTTGCTAGGAGAGGATAGGGGCTTACGCTCTGAGGTAGCCCTTTCCCCATGGATGAACGCCACTCCAATAGTGAGAATCTCATTCCATGTGAGGAAGATTCCATTCCTGTGGAGATGAGCGGCATAAAGAATGTCTGAGACCGGGGGACCCTACATGCGAAACACGGGGTCAGATCATAGTTTAACGTCATGTATTGAGGATGATGTTTTTGGCAGTTTAACATCCTCCATCTCAGATGAGGTGGGTTCGCGCCACACCCCTAGGAATTACATAACTGGTACCCTCTGCTCCTTGTTGGAGGGAAGGCATCAGCAAGGCCGTGACGAAGGGGGATCGCAGAGCGAACCATCAAGGGTTCCACATTAGTGTGGCTATGAGAAGAAGAAATAGCCATTAGCGTGCCTATGCGAAGAAGCATTAGGAGAAGAAATGCTATAGGTGGTATCGTCCAAGGGACTTTGAAATCACATCGTGCAATCCTAGAGGGCCACACGGGAAGAAGAATTTCCAAGCAGAGGGGTCCACAGGTAGAGGGCTTGTGGGACTCGATTGCTCTGTGTGGTAGAGGACACATGAAAAGGGGGGTGCATCACGAAGTGAAGTGCCTTTTCCTTATCATGGGGTAGGGGTGTGAATGGAAGGTGCTTCACGAAGTGGAATATCATTCACAGAGCACTGCATCATGAAGCGGAGGTGCCTGACGAAGCATGGTGCTGCTCAAAAATGTGCTTCATGAAGTACAGTGATCCTGCCTTGGCATAGGGATCACATGTACAATGTGGGTGTTTCGCAAAGCATGAATGCTTCGTGGATGCCCGTGTCCCCTTGGGGATGCCCTTCCTTCATGAAGGCCCTTAGGCTTCGTGAAGGGCATCACTCTCAAAAGAGGATCCCAAAACAAGACAAGGAGAAGGCATCTCGTGAAGCAAAAATATCTCGCGGAGCTCATGATTCCTAGGGGTGCAGGGTGCTTCATGATTTAGGAGATGAAAAGCCGAAAGGAAGGATTGTCCATCCGGAGGGGTCCGGAGGATCCCGATATTTATAGGAAGGGGCATCATGAAGCAGAGCTCACATGGTGCAAAGGGGATGTGGTTGCTTCGCGGAGGGTCGTGAACGTCAACCGGGTTGGCAGAGGGATACTGCCTCCTATGCTTCACAGCAGGCTCACGAATGTCAGGGGCGTTCACGGAGGGTTACCACCTCATGGGATTTGTGGAAGGCTTCGGAACGTTAGGGGCGTTCGCGGAGCGTTACCACCTCTGGGGCTTCGCGGTGAGCTCGCGAACATCAGGGGCGTTCGCAGAGCGTTACAGCCTCTGGGGCTTTGCGGCATGCTCGTGAACGTCAGGGTTGTTTGTGGAGAATTACCGCCTCTAGGGCTACGTGAAAGCCGCGTTTCTCAGGGGCCCCCACGTCTGAGCTTCGCGAGGCAGCGCGCACACATCTTTTTCTCTTTCCTTTTTCGTCCAATATTTTGGTGCCAACAACTGTGAATTTCTATCTCCTTCACCGGGTTTCTATTTCAGACTAGTGGTCAGTCAAACTTGTGTACTTTTTCGAGAGGATCACAATTGTGTGATATGTTTGCAGTGTGTCGAGACCGAGATGCGGGTCCCACGCAACACCGCACATGTTCGGCATGTCAGAACACATATTTTTCATTGGATATCCATTCAACTCATGTGATCAATACTTTTGACATGTTTTCCCTAGGGGATCGTAATGGTCCAATGCACCCGACTGTTTTTGGGGCCGAGGCTCGGGACCACGGAAAGACGTTCGGGTGTAAAGCACTATTGAACGACTTTTACGTCGGATGGCTGTTGGAGGTGAGTAAATAGCCTATCTCGCATGTTTTTTCCCGAGGATTACAATGGTACGATCCGTTTGGATGTGTGGAGTCTCTTTAATGAACTTATTAAATGTGAAAGAATTAAAGGTGTACCAGTGGTGGTTCTCACTGTGGTGTTTGTAGAGAACCCTTGGCGTGTGATCGCGTTCACTAATTGGAGAGTTAAGTGAATGCTTACAGATAATTGGTTGGTCATGCTAGGTCCATGGAGGAAGAAGGTTTAAAAAGTTACATTTACGCCTTTTTGCATTGACATTGGGTGTTGTGTGAACGATAACCCTTGGGCTGGAAATGTGGTATACTCTGGGAGTATACAAGAATTCTTGGAGGTACATGTTGTAGTTTTTACCTGAGATTGATTTTTCGATTGGTTTGGAGATGAGTTGGGGCCACACGTCACGTGTGACCCATGTGTATGTCATGTTCTACTTTATGTACCTTTGACCTATCGCGATGTAGAGGGTCCCTCTGTCCTCATTTTTTTGACCATCAGGGTTGAGATTCCCCTGGTTCTATTCTCATTTGTTTGACCAACAGGGTTGAGTTTCCCCCTAGTTCTGTTCTCATTTTATTGAACAATAGTGTTGAGTTTCCCCTGGTTTGGTTCTTATTTGGTTGACTAGCTGGGTTGAGTGGGTTCCCACCCCTCGTCTGGTTCACGATGGTTTCGACCAGCAGGGTTGAGTTGTTTTCCCCTAGTTCTTTTCTTGATGGTTTGGCCGAATGAGTTTCTTCGTGTTCCCCGGTAGAGTTCTTGTGGATTCAGTGTGACCAACACATTACGTGGGCACCGATCCTCTACCCAAGAGGATGTTTCCAGTAGGGTTGGCTTGTGAGGTACCATCCAACAGGGTTTGCTAGTGAGTTACCATCCAGCATGGATGGACAGTGAGCAACCATCTAGTAGGGATGGCTAGTGGGGTACCATCCAGCAGGGATGGCTAGTAAAATGGTGTTCACCGAGTAGTACCATCCAGCAGGGATGGCTAGAGCGGTTCCTGGTTGATCTCCAGTGGGGCTAGGAAGTGGTCTCTGATGCCGGGATTACCTCCAGCTGTGCTGGGATGTTTTCCCCGATGATGGTTTCGAGCCTCCCTGCAGTGGAGTACCCTATTACGGGACAAGGAATTGGGACTCGTTGATTACTTTAGCTGGGTCTCCCTCCAGTGGATTTCCCTTTTACGGGACTGGGAAGTGTGGAACCAGTCGACTTTTGCTGGGACTCCCTCTAGTGGGAACCCCGTCCACTTCCAGGGATTACCATCCATGGGGGCTGGGCATGGGGTCTCCTGTGGATTTTGAGGAGACCTCTCGATTGCGGGGTAGTGACGAGGTGTGGTTTGAAGTTCCCCTAGAACTATAAAGTTTGAGGGGAACATTCCCCACTGAGACGAGTCCTTGGGATGTGACCTAAAACCGTGAGAGAGAGTCAGTGCCGCCCAAAGAGGATAGTTTCAGGGTGTGGTGATTTGAGCCCCTTGACTTGTAGTTCGGGGCAGACGTGCGGGATGCTGGGCATCGATGGTGTTTACTTCTGGGACTATTGGCTACACACATTCCTGGGCTGAGCTATGTGATGTAGATCCCCTTACGATCATGTTCGGGCTATTTGATTGAGCATATGGATATGTATATACCTTGTTTTAGTACCAACTCCTTGGGTTTTGGTTACTCTCCATCCAGAAGAGGTGAAGACGCGTAGGGTATGTCATGTGCTTGCCGTGTCTAGCTTCATGTGGTTGGATGAGTCTACTCTCTTGCTATAGGTAGAGAAGACTCGATGAGAAGTTCATCTTCTCACTGCTTCTAGCTACTTGTGTTTGGACAGGTCTACATCCTTTCTCTTGTTGGTTTGAGATGATACTATATTGTATTCTTTACAGCTCTCTCAGTTGTACTCTATTAATATTCCATGTTCTATCTACTTCTCACCTTTTCAGTACCTCATTTGTTTCTCCCTCGAGCCTTTAGGGCATCCAACTGAGTATTTTTATACTCACCCCTACTTTTTCTTTGCCCGCAATTGGTGTGCCCTTGCAGATTACAGACATGTTGGTCCTGAGGTCAAATGATCTTAGGAGTTCGAGAGATTGGACCACATGCAGGGGTCATAGTTGGGTTCCAGGGGTGGGACCCTCCCAGTTGTTTTACTTTTGTTTACCTATTTTCGGGTTGTGGAACCTTACTGGTTGGGTGCGTGTTTTGCCCCTTATCCTTTCAGTTTACATTGAGCACTTTCTTTGTACTATTTTGAGTTCGATGAACTTTGTGATTTATTTATAGAACTTGGTACTTTACTTTTCTTTGTACTCTACACTTCTTCATTGAGTGGGCTGCGTGTGTGTGTATAGGTACTCAGGCAATGGCCTCCCCGATTTGTTTAGCCTTCGGCGCTTGTCGCCAGCCCCTGGCCTATGCAGGCGGGATTGTGGTAGTTGTGGCTCGAACCCGGGTAGGCTCGGGTCGGGATATATATATCTTTATAAAATATATTTATAGGATATATATTTATAAATATAATAAATACATTTATCTATTAATTAAAATTTAGTCTATCAATAAATTATTTTTGTACAAAAATATAGATGGTGAATAAGGCGATAAATAATAGAGATGGAAATGATGTGAAACATTGATATATATACCTTGTCATTTCAACCACATACTTTGTAATTCCATAAGTAATTTTTGAAAACCTAATTATGTATTGCCAAAACATCCAAATTTAGAAAGATCATTTTATTTTAAATTTTAAATCTAAAAAATAAACTAAAAATATACCAAAGACTATGTGAAATGTTATGGAGACTAATAGTTAAAAGTGACATATTCAAATAAATTTTCATAAAAATGTCTGACAAATTGAAATTACTCCATTGTATGAAATAAATGTTATTAGGGGGATAAATATTAAAGAAATATAGTAAAAAATTGATATGAAAATATATTTTTGTTTATTTTCATGGAGAACATTCAATTAAATTTTCAATTAAAAACCGATTAATAATTTTTTTCATAAAATGTAATATTTCTGATATAAAACAATGAATTTTGTTTTAAATATTAATTACTATAATAAGATCATTATAATGGAAAATGTCAAATAAATTCAATGAAATATGATCGGTTCTATTAAAGAAAATATTATATAAAATATATTATATATTCTTCTAATTCATTTATTCCATCGTAGAATATGTGTTGGTGGAAACTTTATGTTATATTATAGTATTATTGAGAAAATTATATAAAAGATTAATCAATCAATTTTAATTGAATTAATACTAATAAATAAATAATATAAAATATTATAAAAATTTTAAAAAATTAAAAGAGATATATGTATTTTTTCTACAACATAGTTATATATAAAATACATGACACTATAAATTTAATTGTTGACAATTTGTTTATGAAAATGACGGGTTTTATTATATTAATCATTAACTATGAGGGATATATATAATTTTTTTAGTGGTTATCATATTTAAAACAATTTTAAGTAGGTTAAATATGTCATGAAATAATAAATTAATTATTGCCTCGTGCTGGGATTAATTAAAATATGGATGCTCAAAGGGAACATCGAACATGAATTTTCTCCAAATGAATTTTTACAGTACATGAAATATATTTTACTAACATATTTTTATGAAATGGATTATATAAATGATAAAAATATTTAGAATTTTTTTTTAAAAAATAGAACATATATTGAAAAATTAATAACAGGTTTTCAAAAGATTTATTTTTATGATTTAAATATTATTGACATCCCACAACTGGAAAATATGAAATATAAATTATATATAATAGTGTAAAATGTAACAAAGATAGATTCATGAGATAAAAGTTGTTTTGGTTTCCAAAACATAATGAATAATTATGGTAGGATGAGAATATATGAATAAGGAATAAAGTCATCATCAAAGAGAATTCATATGATAATTTTTAAAGTTATACTTTTATATGAAACAAGGTCATAGAAGAGAAAGATCTAAATAAAATGTGTAACATACCCTATAGATAATGATAATGTTCCTTATAAAATATTTTGTTTGAGAACTCTAATAATTAATGTACGAATTTAAACACAAAAAAATTATATCTTAATGGAAGGGGTCTTAATTTATCAAAACCCTTATAAATTAATATTCTTCAATATATAAAATTATTTGAAGGTTAAACATGACATGAATATTGAAATATTCATTTTTAATGAAATTTAGCTGAAAAAATAAATTTCTAATTCATACACCACCAAAAGAAACAAGTGGTGAATATGAATTACATCTCATTGAAAGAAAATTGAATTCCTAGAAATTTTTATTTATGTCGTGATTTGTTTTGTTATTTTTCATAATATCACTTTTAATCATATTTATCTTATTAAAAACAATCCCATGATTATTATTCATCAACAATTACTGCCATACAATCTATCTATTAATTTTTTTTAATTTTATATATATTGTTTTGTTTGTATCAGTTACTTGGGGTTTTCTGGTAAATTTCATTATTATAGTAATTGCATGATGGCCATATTCAAATGTCCAAGTAATAATTTCAATGCCTCTAGTATTATTTTAATTTATTTCCAATTATTGTTATATTTTCAAAAATATTATACAGTTCTATTCGTTTCAATAATGTGTTCACATTAACCAATTTCCCATGGTATATTAATTTTATGGTGGATGCATATATTATATCTAATTATAATGATTATAATTTATTAAAGGAAAAATTATTTTCATTAAATTATTTTAATATTATATCAAATTTAATTATTATTCATTACATAAATTTTAAAATTCATCAATTTTATTTTCTAAATGTAAAACAAAATACATCATTCCATAGAGGTGGTAGACCACAGAGACAAAGTTGGAACATTAGTTTCTATTAGAACATAACCAATTTTATAAAGAGAAAATAACTATTTCTTAATACTTTTAATATATATATTCTTATTATTTTAGTAATTAATTATTATTGGACCATACATATGTAAAATTTTCTAAAAATAAAACTTACAATTCATGGATGTGGAAGTAGACAATAATTCATTTGGATGTCTCCATTTTTTGATTGAGTATAAATATTGAAATAAGAATAATATTAAGCTAGTATAATAACATAATTAATATTAATAGTACTGTATTTATTATACATTCATGGATATATATTTTTTGTACTATATGATTAATAATAAAATACTAAAGTGTAAGAATTACTCAAATGAATAAATTGAAATTTATCATGAAAGTTGTCTTGAAAATGAAGGATATACAATAACAATGATATAATATGGTATTATTGATTTTAATTATACTTCTAGGAATGTTAATATAGTATTCATTAAATTTGAAACTAAAACTGAGAGTGGTCATTAAGGGGTGGATAAAGACATGTTTTATAAGTTGAGAGAAATTAAAATTTTATAAATACCCATAATATCTAAATGACTCACAAAAACATATCTAAAATAATTTAATCCAAATTTGGCCAATAATTGATTGGAAAAGGTAATGGGAAATAAATTATACAATATTTATTTTCAAAAATGTTTTAAAAATGTTTTTATTCTTTTACTATTATATTATTTAAACATTACCATATTAGTATTTGTATTTTTATTAAACTATGTTTTATATGTTTTAAATATAATATAACATAAAATTGATTAAAAAAATTTGGTTCATTGAAAATATTGGCAGATATTTTTTAAAGAATTAAATTTCTAAAAATGTTATTATTTAGTTTTAAATTAAAAAAGACTATCTAATGAATTTTTATGTTGAAAAAATATGTTTTGAAAATTCATTATTATTAATATTATAGAAAATTAATCACCGTTAAAAGGAAGAAAATTATGACAGTATATATCTGAGTAGACTATATCATCATACTGATATAATATATAAATATTATTTATTATTTATGAATTATAGACTATTTTGAACAAAAATTAATGGAAATAATCCATTAAATATATTCCTCGTAATGAAATTTAAAATAATATACAAATTACTATCCCTAAAAATGAAAATTTTGACGACTATTTTCATACCTTGTTTTTAGTTTTCATTTCAAAAAATGATTGAAAAATAACTTCTATACTTAGAATGAAAATTGTTTTTAAATAAATTTATTATTTTTATACGCAAAACATTAAAAATAGTTTTTATAAATTCATGCTATAATTTCATTAATATATTGTTTTATATTATAAATATATATTTTTATATTAATATTGTTTTAAAAATAGTATATTAATTATTTTATATTTGTTAATTTCATCAATATTTAAATTTTAGAAAAATCGTTATTTTATTTATGATAGAACTAAAAATATTTTATTTCTTAAAAAAAACAAAATTCCAAGATATTATTGGTATTTTAAGTAAATTAATTATATTGTTATGGAAACAAAAAAATAAATATTTAACTTAAATAGGTAAATATATAATGAAAATATTTTCAATAAGTGAATATATTTTTGAAATATTATGTAATTATATATCTATTTCCAATATATCATTGATAATTTTTGTGTTAAATATTAGTCATTCAATAAATTATTTCTTCATCAATAGTAATTAATATATTTTGTCTGATAAATTTAAAATATGTATTTCCTATGAAGAGAATTTTTTTTAAAAAAATTATAAATCATAAAATGATATTATTTATTGTATAACTACAGTGAATTATTTATAATTAATATTTATAATTTTTTTAATGTTAAGATTTAATAATTTTTTAAACATATTTTGACTTTAAATTTTAATTAATACTTAAGAAAATATAATTTTTTTTAAAAAAAATATTTTCACTGTTTATTTATCATTTGTGTTTCAGGGTAATGAATTTGTTTAACATGGTAATTAATTATGGGAAATTATATAACAAAATATCATTGTGTTTCATACTACCTCGTGGATAAATTTCATACACCTATTTTTTCTATGTTATATTATAAAAAATATATAAGAGTTCCTAAAATAATGATGTCAGTCAATATATATTATATCAAATGATATCAACCCTCCAATATTGGAACATCCTGTAACATTTTTTATAAATATATAAACACCTCTCCTTACAATGAAATAGTTGGGTATTATTTGGGGTTTATATGGATTAGGTTTAAATATTTATTTAAAATTTTTCTCTTGTGAATTGTTCGGGAATGGTTTTATTAATCATTACGACCACTCAGATGAAACTATCCCACCGAAGAAGTGGGAATTTTATGGTTATATCAGAATTATTAACATAATGTTCCCTTAGATGAGAAAAAATGAGGTCTATTTAATATAGGTTCAAGGATTCCGCTTGGTTTTTGTAAATATTACAGCTCCTCCTAGGAAGGTCATGAACTATCCCCCGGGGCTCGTTCCATGACAACACCAAGCCCACTATCCCTTGGCCAGGGGCTGGCGACTAGCACCGGAAAGGAATATCCCTAAAACTGAGAAGGTGTTGCCTATAAACCTATAAACTCACAAAAACCAAGCACACAACATGATAGAATAACATGATAATATCTATTGCAAACATGGTGTGTACAGTATGTAAAGGGGGCCAGAATATTCACCCAACTAGAATGTACAATTAAATCTAAAAACAACTCCTGTGAACACCCACCAAGGATCCTTCCTTAAGAGTGGGTATAACTTTTGTATGGTCGTATCTGTTGATCGTCTCATCTAATTTCATCCTCCGAGAAGCCTCTAGTCCTAGTACCCTTCACATCGGTTTGCGTTATCTGTTGTCTTCACAAGACACAACAATATGCTGGCAATGCCCGTGCAGGGGTGAGTGTAACGATACTCAGTAGAGACTCTGAGACCTCCGAAGGTCTCTAAGAATCCACAAACTATAAAACACAAAGCATGAAAACAACACTCAACCCTAAATAGTTATATTCCCATACATATACCTATTTTATCAAGTATACCAATCTTATTCAAAGGAAACACATGGCCCAACTCTTTAGCCAAATTCTCAACAATTCCATGAACGAAAGTATACCATGAAGGTAACACCATAATGGTATGTACCACGAAGGTAACAACCCACAGAAGAATACGAAAAAGGTATCACCATGAAGGTAAGTACCACAAAGGTAAGCCACAAAGAATAATAACACTAAGGCAGCACCACAAAGGTAGGAACCATAGAGGTATTCCACAAAAAAGAGTACCACTAAGTTATAGAATCTACTCACACAGGGTATAACATAAGTACAGAAATAGAGATGATTAGGTGTATTGCTAGATTTTCTTATTTCATTGAAAAACTGTGTTGTTGACCCACATAGGATCGATGGTGACCCACAAAGTACCTTATGATAACCCACACATGATATGGATATGACCCACTCAGGATCAATATGCGCTATGCCACACAGGATCGCTGAGCGTTGACCCACAGATGATCGGTATGCACTGACCCACACAGGATTGATGTGCGTTTACCCACACAAGATTTGCATGCACTAACCCACACAGGATCACTGAGCACTAACCCACATATGATAGGCATGCACTGACCCACACAGGATCACTGAGCACTGACCCACATAGGATCAAAAGATTCTTCAAGAACAGCCAGCCACAGAGTTCACGTACAAAGCAAGCATCATTCTGGGTGTCTTTACTCTTGAATCCCCCAGTAGATACATCAGCTACTATTATGTCCCATGAATAAGTATCCCTCTGTTATGTCATGTCGTAAGGGACCCAACGCGATAGATGTCGTGTCAATCAGACACCTGGTCTGTAAGTTATTAGAGTTTTCATTCCGAGGTCCCGGTTGGATTTGGCTTTGATCCAACCCAGCCATAATCCTACATTATCCAAAACTCATGTGAGGTATACCAAATGGACCACCATGATCCAAGGATCATGGTTCCATATATGGTTCTTCAAACTGGCACCTGATTCTCATTATATTGTCAAAAGGGAGTATCTAGGTCTAGATGGGCTCGGGTCTCGTCCAACCCGGTTGGACAGACTTGGCCCGACCCGGCCTGGGCCGACCTGACCTAGTTCGGGTCAACCTACCCCAATCCTCCTCCAGCCCGAATGGGTCGGGCCACGGTGGGCTCGTCCCACGAAAGGGGCGGCCGAACCCACTAGGTGCAGCACGCTGATCGTGGCCCACTGTGACACAACCCGCTTTGTCATGGCCTGCTTTGAATTGCCCGATGTGGTGCGGCTCGGACATCTGGGTGGTACGTCGTGTTAGGTTCTGCACTTTCTGACAACCAGGAGAGGAGGTGCTCCTCCCAGGTCAACTGAACGGTCCTCTAGACCATTTTGTTCACCCTACCAGAATGTGTTTCATACTTGAGGGGTCCCACATGGTGTGACGCTGCTGGTCGGATACCCAGCCGGTTCTCCTTCTAGTGGCACAGACGCATGCAACTCCTGAGGCCAGCCAGTTTCTGGCCATCTTGGGGCGCCGCCGTGGATGACGAGCCACAACCATCTCCTCTATTAGCAGTGCATATGAATGTCGCCCCACCTTCATGTGGCTGACCGGTGTGCCGACCACCGTGCTCTCCCACTAAAGCTGTCGGTCCGTTGCCTTCTCTGACTAAGCGATTGCACTGCTGCCACCATCGTGGTCGGTTGGAGTGTTGGCTGCCGCATTGTGCCTTGCCAGCGTCGGTTGTCGTCCTCCTTCTCCACGGATATTTCTTCATCAATAGAAGATTCTTAGGGATCATGCCATGTTCATTTGGCCTGTACCCTACACATTAGACTAATAGAATGTGACTCGAGGAGAAAGATTCAATGTAAATAAAAATTAACAATTAACAATCATAAATACACCCCAACCTCAATTGTCCATTGGAGGTGTCGTGAGGAGGAAGATGATGAGTGGGAAATTGGAATTTTTTTCTCCCACAAGACACCTATAATCCGAGCCCGTGTTTCATCCATGTCGGAGGTTTGTTCTACGTTGGATGATGTCCTTCCAAGATCTCCCAAGATCTCCCCGTTTCCAATGATCCCAACCAAAAGGGTGAGGATCCAACTTTAATTTAGTTATGATTATTAATTCAATTAATGTTTCATCATTAAAAAAATTAATGATTAAACATTAATTAAAATAAAGTTGGCACATTAATTTGGGGAATTCCAGTAGTTAACTCACCTTAAAGGAGAGTTCAGGTGGTCCCCACCACTAAGTCTTTAAAATGGAGATATCAAGACTGTGTCCTCATATTTCAATTATGAGCACTGGTTCAAAAGTTACTAAACGCCACTCACACGTTTACTAAAAGTTCCTTAAAAAGAACATAAATTAATTTTGGGCACACCATGGCTTGGAATCACGTACTGTAAATTTTCATAGACTCGTAATATTTGCATAGATTTAAAAAAAATTACATGGAAAATCTGAGGTCATTACATACTCCCTATCTTTGGGCTTTGTGTCCCCGAAATTCACAACACACACTAGGAAAACAAGTGGGGGTACTGGGCCGGAATCTAATCAGCATGCTCCCATGTGCTCTCCTAGAGCTTCCCATTCTACCAATGAACACGCACCAGTGGTATCGACCGCGCACAACAGACCAACATCTGTTGATCCTCAATCTCCACTGGAACCTACAGAAGCGTCACCCCATCGTCGATGTCTAGCTCGCCCCAGTCAATGATATGAGAAGTATCATGTACATATCCCCTCATCTTGGAAACGTGGAAAATGTGGTGAACTTGATTCAAATGAGGGGGGAGAGATAAGTGGTAAGCGCCCTCACAAACTCTGCTGAGGACCTGAAAGGGTCTTTGATCCTCGGATATAACGTGGTGCCCTTGAAAACACTCAGCAAGCCTTGTCGAGTTGAGAACCATAGAAATACAAGGTCAGAATTCTTGAACTCAAGAGGTCTCCATCTCCTATAGGCATATGAAATCTGCTTCCACTGTACAGTCTTCATATGCTCCTGGATGATCTGTGCCTTCTTCGTAGAAGCCTGTACCATCTCTGGTCCCATGAGTGCTGACTCCCCTAGTTCAGTCCAACATGGAGGTGATCTGCAAGTTCGCCCATACAATGCCTAAAATGGTGCCATACCGTTGGTGGAGATATCTGTAGTGGTATTCAAACTTCACTTAGGATAAGTGATCCTCTAAACTGAAACCGAAATCAAGGATTCAAGCACGCAACATATCTTCGAGTGTCATAATGGTCTGCAATTTCTAACCATACATTTGAGGATGGAAGGTTGTGCTCAACCAAAGTTGTTTCCTAATGGCATCCTACAACCCCTTCCATAGATGGGAAGTAAAATGTTCATCTTGATCAGAGGACATCGTAGATGGAAATCCATGAAGCCTCACAATCTCTTACACATAGAGGCCTCCCAATCCCTCTATTGGTTCCTACTCATTGATAGGTAATAAGTGGGATGACATGGTGAGTTGGTTAATGATCACCCCGATGGAATCATTCCCCTTGGACCTGTGTGGATGTCCTGTCAGGATGTCTATAGAAATTTCATCCCACATCCACTCTGGCACCACTAGTGGCTGAACTATGCCTGCTGGAACCTGATGCTCTTCCTTCTTTTGCTGATAAGTGAGGAACCGTGAGAAAACTCTGCCACTACTTTCTTCATTCCCAGTAGCCAGTTCAGATGCTGATGATCAGGTTAAAGATTTTTCACTCATGGATGTACCTCTAGAGGGGACGTATGGAAATCCCCCAACATTTCCTCCCATAGAGCCACTGGTAAAATTGTACGCCCTCATAAGAGGATGAAGTGCTCCCCACATATAGAGATTCTATCTGGTGCATGTCATGTGGATATCAGTTCACGTCGAGCCTCATAGTCATTGTCTCCATGCTAAGACTCCCTGACTAACTGAATGAGTGGGGGAGTGGCTGTAAGAGACTGAAGATAAGTAGCTCCATCTCGATCCACAAATGATATCCGCAAAGCATCTAGCGACTTCTTTTCCTCACTCAACAATTGAATACTAGATCTCATATTGAGTGATTTTTCTTCTATGTACCCCTTCCCAAGAGTATATACTATATTTAGTAATAGTCTTGGAAGAACAGAATCCAAGGCTAGTGTTTTAGGATATGGTCCTTCTTAGTGAAGATATACCTAAGACTATTGCGATCAGAGTAGACTATAAAACGTTCATCCATCATGTAATGTCTCCATATCTTCTAGGTGAAGACAACTGTTGTTGACTTGTGGTCATGGGTAGCATAGTTCTGCACATGCTGTCTTATTTATAATGAAACATATGTGATCACTACTCTCTCCTGCATCAAGATACAACCAGGCCCGGCCCATGATGTGTTGTAGTAAAATACATACCCAATGCCCTCCTCCGATATCCAAAAGATGGGGGTACTTGTCAGTCTCTACCCTAGCTCCTGGAAACTCCATTGTCATCTCTTTGACCACATGAAGTGTTTCCCCTTCATTTTCAAAGCTGATAAGGGTGGCACAACTCTACAAAAGTCCGGAAGCCAAACCCAATAGATTATGCACCTCTGACACACTCATGGATGACACCCAAGAAAACTAAACGTCAATCTTCATTGGATACAATTCAACTCCAACCTACAAGATTACATGACACAGAAAGTGTATCTCTTCAATCAAAAATGGGCACTTCGAGACCTTACCATAAAGATGATGCTCTTTGAGTGTGTCGAGAATGATCTTTATATGATAGGAATGCTCTTCCTCCATCAATGATTATACCCAGATATCATCGATGAAGACTACCACAACGCGATGGATGTTTGTCTGCAAGATCCTATTCATGAGTCCCATGAACATTTGTGGGGTGTTGGTCATGCCTAATGGAATAATAAATAACTGATAATGTCCATACCGACATTTGAAGTCCATATTCGGCACATCCTCATCTCGTACCATGAGCTGGTGATAGCCTTATCAGAGTTCTATCGTCAAAAACCACAGTGATCCCTTCAGCTGATCAAAGAGATCATCAATAATCGAGAGTGGGTACTTGTTATTCATGGCCACCTTGTTCAAGCACTAATATTCCCAATAGATTCCCAAACTCCCATCTGCCTTCTTGGTGATCAAAACCAGGGATTTAAAAAGAGAAAAATCGGGCCACATGAACCACTTGCTTTATAAGTCCTCAAGCTATACTTGCAACACTCGAAGCTCTGCAGGAGCCATCTGATATGATGGTGTAGATATTAGTTATTTATCTAGGTACAAGTCAATATAAAAGTTCACCTCCCTGTGTGGAGGTATACCTAGGAAATCTTCAAGGATAACGTCAGCATACTGGTCCTCCACTATAGGATAGATCAGACTCTCAACATCAACTGGTCTGAGGGTAAGGATATAAAAATGATTTGTGATCGGTTGTACCCTCCTCCGGGTAAGTCCATCATGTGTTGTAAAGGTTCTTATCTCACTAGTGAAGGAAAACCTGTTCCCATCCTCACGGACACACCGCACATTCTACCTAATACAGAAAATCTGAGGATGGACTATGAATAACCTGTCCATACCCAATACGATGTCGTAAGGACTCAACACCACTACTAGATGATCCCAGCTGAAGCTCTCACCTCTTATGGTATGATCACATTGGGGGAACCCATGTGTAATAATCAAATCCTCTCTCATAGGATTCTATAGCTATATGGATTGAGCCAACGTCTCCACTAGAATATCAAAGTTCTGTACAAAGGACATCGCAATAAAAGAGTAACATGAACCTGTTTCTCTAAGTATTACATCTATGGGGGAGTAGACAGAAATCATATCTCGTATCATCTCTGGAGTGACCTAGCCATAGCCCTCACCTACCTATAGGTCAGCTTTCCCCTGTCCACATGCTCCCAATAGTCATGGTGGACCACCTAGAGGTGGTGGCGGAAGAACCTCGAATTGATGGCCACCACCTCTTACACGGCTTGCTCTTCTTCCACGTCCGCCTGCTTCCTGATGACCTCTTCTATCAAATCTTCTCTTCCACCTAGGTGGTCCCTTGATTTTCTGTTAGCCATCTATACGGTGTGTTGGGAAGTCCTAAGCCATGTGACCCTGCACACCACCTGAGTTACAGTACTCGTTCCTCGCCTATCCTACTATGTCATCAAAGCCCCGCACCACTGACCCTATATCCAATGGTTGTTTACCTATAGGTCATGTTTTCTTGGACCTCTGCATCATCTACCTGCTGCCAGTTGTAGACGTCTCTGCTACATAGTGTCTAGTGGTGGGTCTCGTTGATGGTGACTGCTCACCAAAGTAGCTCTCCACTATGAGTGATCTATCCACCCCCATCTGCATCAGGATACTAATAGAAAACATCGAAGCTCTAATATCATTTCTGAGCCCCTATTCAATGGTCCAGGCCCTGATGAATGTGTCCTTCACAATGTCAGTGGAGTAGAGTGAGTGCTCAGGGAACCTCGCTGAATACTGTGACACGATCAAGAAACCCTACTACAAGTGGATAAGCTCTTGTATACGCACTAAGCGTAGGGTCACTGGGAAGAACTTTGCCTAGAAAAGGCTCTCAAATTTTACCACGATGAGAGTCACCTCTCTGTAAACCTAGATAATCATGCTCCATCCATCTGCCCACTACTTCCAGAATAATGCTGGTGACAAGGATCACTATGAGATCATCTAGTGTCCCTACCTATCGAAAAAAACTAACAATGGTCTCCATCCAATCCTCAAGCGCATCTTTATCCATCTCACCTCGTAACCTCAGTGGCTTCTAGTGCTGAAACTCATGCAATGCACTCAAGCACCGTGCACCATCTACTTCTGGGGCTGGTGATATAGGCTTCCCAACAGGCAGTGGTGCTTCTGGTACACCACATGATGGTACAACTGTAGAAAGAGGGCCCTAAAACAAGCCCATGTCTCTTGTTGGGATGTCATCACATACTCTACCTAGAACCCTGGATTTATATATTGGTGGAGGCATCCTGTAAAGAAACATGTGTTCCATGATCATTTTGTTACACCTGGTGAGCTGACATAAAGTGATGACAATGAAAACTTATCAAAAACACCCACACAACTATTGTTTTCTTATGTTATGTCAGAAATAAGAAGTCAGTTCCCTAGTGTATGGATACGTCGGCCTCCACACTAATACTAGATTTCCCAAAATGATAACGACACTCAAAACACTTAACACAATTACCAATTAAAAGATCAGAGTCCAAGTTCTTCGGTAGAGCCGACTCCTATGATACAAATTTTCCATGACCCATCCCCTATGCCCCATGCTGTGACCACCCCATGCCCTCCTTCCATAGGCCATGCACTGAAGACTAGCATCGAAAAAGAATATCATTAAATTGGGACGGAATTGCCTCTAAAACAATAAACTCACACAATCCATGCACACAACAAGATACAAGCACAAGATAAACTATATAATAAACAGTGTGTGTACATTATGTAATGGGGGCCAGAATACAAGCCCAAATGGAAAGTACATGTATAACTTAAAACAACTCCTGTGAACACCCACCATAGATCCTACCTGAAGGCTAGGTATATCTCTCGTATGGTTGTCTCTACAGATCGTCTCTTCAAATGTACACCTCCGAGCAACCTCTAGTTCTAGTACCCTTGACCTCGGTCAACATTGTCCGTCATCAACACAAGATACAGTATGGTGTGGGCGAAGCCCGTGCAGGGTTGAGTAAAACAATACACAATAGGGACCCCGAGACCCCCAAAGGTCTCTCAGAATTAACAATGGTTAAACCACAAAGCATGAAAACAACAATCAACCCTACTTAGGTATATTCCCATACATATACCTAAGTTATCTAGTATACCCATATCATTAAAGTGGAAACACATGGAATAACTCATTAGCCAAAATCTCAACTATTCCATGAAAGAAAGAAAACAATAAAGGGAATGCCAAAAAGGTATATACAACAATGTTAATGCCCCAAAAAAGAATACAAAAAGGCATCATCACATAGGTAAGTACCACAATGGTATGACATAGAATAGAATACCACTAAGGTATCACCAAGAATGTAAGTACAACAATGGTAGGCCACATAGAAGAATAACAATATGGTATCCACAAGAAGTTAAGTACAATAAAGGTATGACATAGAGATGAATACCACAAAGGTAAAGACAAATCTCACACTAGGAATAACTTAAGTACGGAAGTACAGATGATTAGATGTATTTCTAGATCATCATACTTCATCAATAAGCTCTGTTGTGGACCCACACAGGATCGTTGATGACCCACATAGGATATGAAGTTGACCACAAAAGATTTGGAGTTGAACCACACATGATCAGTATGTTTTTACCCACACAAGATCGATGAGTGATGACCCACACATGATCGGTATGCACTAACCCACAAAGGATCGCTTAGCGCTGGCCCACAGAATATCGGAATGTGATGGCCCACATAAGATCGTTGAGTGCTGACCCATATAGGATCGGAATGTGCTGACCCACACATGATCAATAATCACTGACCCAGACATGATCTGATGATTCTTCAAGTACAAACTACCCAAAGGTTCCCAAACTATGCACGGTTGATTCCGGGAGGTTCCACTCCTCAAGCCATCTGTCGATACTTCAACTGCCATGAAGTCTGACAATGAAGAATATCAATGTTCTGTCATGTCATAAGAGACCTAGCATTACAGAAAGTGCATCCATCGGAGGTCCGATTTGTATGTTATTAGTGGTTCTATTCTGAGGGCCCGGTTGTATTCGGAATCCATCCAACCCGTCCATACTCCAACTTTATCAAAAAATCATGTGGAATATTCCAAATGGACCTTTATGATCCAAGGATCCCAATGCAGTATATGGTTCATCAAACTAACGCCCGGTTCACAAGATATGGACAAGAAGGTGTAACTGGAACCAGATGGTCCTGCGTCTAGACCAGCCTAGTTAGACTGACCCAACTCATATTGGCCTCGGTTGGCACCAACCGATTTGGGTCAACCCGACCCAGTCCAGGACCAACCTGGATGGGTGGTCCGCGGCTGGCCCGGCCTGGCCCCAGAAGGGGGTGGCCCGGCCCGCTTGGCATGCCCCACTGCGGTGTGGCCCATTGAGCATGGCCCACTGTGGTGTGTCCCGCTGGGCGCGACCCGGTATGGTGTGGCCCAATATGGTGTAGCCCACTTGGCTGGGTGGACAGCCATTGTGGGGTCTGCCCTACCCATCACTCGGGAGGGGATGCACTCCCCCCCAGGTCACCTGAATGGTCTGTTAGACTCTTCAGTTCAACCTAATGTCACATAGGACTGGCTAGAGGGGTCCCACTCTGGGTGATGTGGTCCGTCGGATACATGACCGGTTCTCCTTCCAGTGTTATGGAGGCGTACTACTCCTCCCGCGGACAGCCGGTTGCCTGCCGCTTGGTGTGCCTCCACGACCGAAAGGCCGCAACCATCTCCTCTACCTGTGGCTCGGATGTGTGCTTCCAAACCTTCAGAAGGCCGATCGGCATGCTGGCGCTAGTGCTCCCCCACTATGGCCGATGGACCGCATCTTTCTCCAGTGGTGCAGTTGCGATGCCGCCTCCTTCTGCCTTGTCGGTGTTGGCCACCATCATCTTTCACCGAGAAGAGTGTGTCAACAATGAAGATGTGGAGGGATCGGGCCGTGTTCATTCAGCCCAAAACCTCCGCGATAGACTGGTTGCACATGGCTCTGGGAGAACAATTTAATGTAAAGAAAAATTAATGAATAACAATCATAAACACACCCCTACATCGATCGTCCATTGGAGGTTTCGTGAGGAAGAAGAAGATGTTGGTGACGTCGGTGTTCATTGCTCCTGCAAGACACTTCCGATCTAGGCTAGAGCATCGTCAACATCAGTGATTCGTTCTTCATTGGAGGATGTCCTTTAATGTTCTCCCATGCTCCCCCCTTTTCCAATGATCCCAACCAGAATGATGAGGAGCCATCTTTAATTGATTTACGATTATTAATTCAATTAAAGTTGTCAAACTAATTAAAATAAAGTTAGCACCTTAATAAAAATAATGTTGTCACATTAATTGGAGGAATTCCTAGGGTAATCTATCATTAAGGGGGAGTTTGGGTGGTCCCCACCTCCAAGTATTTAATATGGATGTTTCATGAAAACAAAATAGAAGTTGTTATTTTAAATTATTTTTATTATTTTAACCCTCCCATGATAATCTGAAAAATTAACATCCACCCTCATCCTACTGCGGTCAAGGGGAAGGTCTCATTAAGCGAATTTCAGCATGTGAGTTCATATGTGTCCACTAATTTCAATTCTAAGCACCGATTCAAAGGATACAGATTGCCACTCACATGTTTAGTAAACATACATAAAAAAAGTTCATAAATTCATTCTAGGAACACCCAACCTCGGAATCATGCTCCGCCAATTTTCATAGACTCGTAATATTTCCATATAATTAATAAAACATTACATTGGAAATTCCATGTCTTTATAAGGAAACTGTGCATACATGATTTTACATAATCCAATTTTTGATGAAAAAAAATCTTGAGACCTCCTTTTTGGTACCTGATGGACCCGAACAACCCATAATCACTTCTTCCCTTCTTTAGAGATCCCAATATGATTTATTTACCACTCAAAAACCTCATAGAAGAAAATCTTATCTTGATGAACTTTGTTTAATTATCACCAAATTAGATTCTTATTATTATTTTAGTTCTACCATGATATCTCTTCTCCTCACTATGGTTCCACGAATCCTCCATATACGTTTTCAATATGATGCCCTCATTTTTGTATCATAAACCTATGATTGATCATTTTTACCGTATTTAGTGAAAATAATTAATTGGTGACTAATCCATGTTATGATTTGGTGATTCAAGAACTATTTATACCTAGGTAGAGGGTTCATTAATGATGCACAATTTATCTTAACAATAAATTGTATTTTATTATTTATGTTATTTGAAATAAATTAAATTTCATGATTTTAATTAAAAACATTCAATGAGGTTGCTGGAAAAACCAAATTTCATTGAATTAGGGTTTTAAAAATGGGTTCTTCATATGATATTGGGAAAATACCAATTCCATTGAATTGAGGGTTGTATATAGAAATTTTGGAAATATAAATTGTTAATTTAAATTGCGAAAATGATGTGATGGAAAATTATGAAAAACCTTATTTCCATTGAATTGGATGTCTATGGTCAAATTGATGCAATTTTGTGAAAATTAAATTGATGAATTAAATTATGAATGTAATTTGTGAAATTGGATTGATAATTCATTTAAAATTCTTATATTGTGAAAATGGATATAAAAAAGGGTTTGATAGAAACATCATGTTTCTGAGTTGTTTAAATAGAATTGTTTGATTGATACCCACTTTTTGGTTTCAAATTGATAATTAGAATATTTGAAATAGATAGTGGTAATAATTTTATTTTAACATTTCATGAAAACTTTATCATATTTTTTATAATTACTAGTGATAAGAAAATAATTAAGTAGTTAATGAGTTATTTAGATAATAATTTATGATTTGAAATGTTCAAAAACATAAATGCAGCACACCACATACCATATATTATGGGGATGATTCAACTTTTTCAAGTGTTGAAAGGGATGTATATATGTATTTTCATGTAACCATGTGTGTGTTGTCCATATATCATGGATCTATAATACCTGTTTAGGAATATGACCATGTTTCTCGTATGTTTTTTTCCAAATCATATCATCCATTTTGGTAAATAATTTAACATGCCTTATGATTTATATAAATTGTTCTATAAAAAATTATTTATTTAATCCATTTGTGTAATGGAAATTTTTTAATGATAATATCATTATCTTATATGTACATAATTCAATTGAAATTTTAATTTTAAATTAATATTATTTCCAATATTTTAAATGTAAATAATGAATTCTTAAAATAGGGTCATTAAATTACAATACTATTAATTGAAAATTGAATGCACTTTATTTTATTAATTTGATATGGGAATATTATTATGTAATACATGTTGAGTCCATACTAAGATTTTATATTACACCCTATATGTGTATTCTGTTTTTCATATATTAAATCCATATAGGTTTCAGTAGGGAAAAAGAACAACATAAAGGTTGGTATATCTGTTGTTCAGTAGAATTGTAAATCTGCGACTGCTAGGACTCATAAAAAATTTTACTTCTTGTTCTATTGGTACATTGTTATAGTACATTGGATTGTTATACTTGGTTGAGTTTTGGTTCACTTCCCCCAGTGGAGTTTCATTTGTAGGCATACTAATTTGTTTCCTTTCTTCGACAATGTTAGTGGAAAACTCAGTACTACTATCATTTTGTATTATTCCAGGTTCTAGTCACCAAACAGTGAGGATGGTGAATAATATTCTGACAATGTCCATGCCATATTTCATATCAGGTTACCAGGGTAGCCTATCTATTTTGTGGAAATGTGGTATCAGAGCCATTTTTTGATCTTCTTATCATGAAGTCAGTATGAATTGTGAAATCTTTTCAAGAAAATGAAGGTAGTTGCACTGTAGTGCATAGACATCTATCATTGGAATGAACAATAAGTCTCCATGAGAGGTTTTCGAATGATGTCTTGAGGATTATTTCTAGTCTTTTACCTAATTTTCATTTGGGTGGATCGAAATCCAAATCATGTTGTCCATCTTTTGGTATAATTTTTCTGCTTTCTATTTTTTATTGTTTATTTGATGTTTTCCTTGTTTTCCACTATTTTTTTGTAGCATGAAGACTTTGAGAAGAAATTTTAATTGGATCCATGATGAAGCTGTTGTTGAACCTCATCATTAAAATCCTCTCATTTATAGGAGTCTTGTTTAGGATATTGTGCACACAGTCCAATATCTGGTACATACACCACCTCCAGTTTATATTCAGGATCCTACTATAGATCATCAAAGAGATATAATAATGAATTTTTATCAAGAGATCATTCATAAGAATCCAGCACCATTAAATTTTTTAAATTATTATCAATACACTGATGATTGGATGAGAAAAATAGAGTGGTTTGTTTGGGTTCTTGGAAAAAAAAAGATTTAAATCTAGGCGAACTATACCTCATTTTTTCCTTAATGAAAAAATCAGTGGATGATGAGATATTATGTTAATGTTGAGGAAGCATGATGGATTATATTTGAACTAATTCATATTTTTATTCACCCATTATTTCATTAAACTATCATTAATGATTACCAAGGCTATATATTTTTTCAAGCTTGAGAAAACAGATACAACTTTGAAATAGTATTCAAACCATTTTCCTAAACACCTATATTTATAACTTGATATAGTTTCAAATTAAATGATAATGTATTAAATGTTTGAGTTAAGACTTCATCATGATATCCATTATCAATTTTTATTATTTTATAATCCTTATTATGAAGATGTACTAGAAAGGGAGATGGTTGTTGATATGCACATGGTTGGAATGTCAAGGTTATTTGGAGTTTCGTTCTCTCACAATGGTATCCTGAGTTCATTTAATGGAAAGAAGAATCATAATGATTCTCATATTTGATATTGATAGTAGGGTCATTAGAACACTCATGTAGTACCTGGAAGAGGTAATTTGATTTTCAACTTGTGTGGAAAGACTGGGCATTCAAATAAGATTTTCATGGAGGCACCCATGGTATCTAGTTCTTATGGATATTCATATCACCTTCAAAAGATTTTATATATATTTTTCACTATGAAAAGTTTATTGATATTGGAATCAAATTATATAACATTGGATAAATTATATTCGTCTTTGGAAAATGGGTTACATACATTGGAATCTAGAAATATATCTTCTTCACACTATGGAAGAGTCTCTATAGGAAGAAGATAAGTTTTTAACAACTGTGAGAAATACCAAAAGTATAGATTCATCATTAGTGACTAATTTATTTGATATCGGATCATATATTTATTTTATTTCATCATGTAAATTTTATATTCTAAATAATCATTTAATTATATTATCTTCTTAAATAGATTTTACTACTCCCCTTGAGAAGTGGAGAGAGAAGGGTCTTTATAGAGTAGTGTGTGTTTCTTATCTATCGGATGTTGAGGTTGTTTGTAATTTTCTATTTCTCAAAATGAAATATTGTGAAATCATATTCATCCTGGCTTGCATCATTTATAATAAATATCAGATTGTTTTTTCATTGATAGGTCTCCTCAACTACAATTTATGGTTTGTTTCATTTCATCCAAGTAGAATGGGACCCAGTGTCAAGAAGAGATATACCTTTCATTCTGATGTTGTGGAAAGTGATATCTCTGTTTTCTTTTGATCACATTTATGAAATTTTTTTGGTTTTATCCCTTTATTTTTTTTGGGTTTTCTAACATGTATCCTTCCATAATCCTTATTTTTTCATCGATAAGGTCGGCATGGTTTTCATTATGATTAATTAATTATACTGAATCAGATTTTATTTCCTCTTTCCATATGGAAGAAGATAATGAAAATTAGTTGAAGGTATAGTTGGATGTTCTTATATAGAAAGTATTTATATGCAAGAGTGTGTCATAATGGATGGAATTGGTTTTATTTTGTATAAAATTTGATGGTTCAAATGGCATTTTTTTGGATTACCAAAATATCTATTGAGTTACATTATAGAAGAATTATCCATTCCATGGATTTATGATCTATTTGATATGCTTAAATAGGAAAAGTAGTTATTAATGATTGCCCTTCATTCTAACTACAATCATTTGAGTATAATATAATTTATAATTATAAAAACGTTTATTAGAGTAGGAATGAAAATTAGGAGTACCTTATTATTACCATTTGTATAAAAAATGTTTCTATAGTTTTTATGGAAAAAATGAAAATTTTATTTAATGGGTACCTTGGTAACTATAGGGTATTCTTTGTGGATGAAATACTAGTTTACTCTTCATCTGAGGAGGATCATGTAAATAATTATAGAACTGTTATATTATTATTACAAAATAACCAATTTTCTTTGATTCTTTCAATGACTATTTTTTGGATCTAGGAATTGCAGTTCATAGGAAAATTGGTGTTTGGACATGGAATATTGGTTGCTACTAAAAAGTAGTTGGATCTTATGACTAGGGTAAATCATCAAAATGAATTTTTAGGATTGGATATTCTTGGGATTAGGTGGGTATTTTCATTGGTCCTTTAAAGAATTATCGATGATGGATTCCCTGAGGTCATCCCTCACTCAGAATGATTTTATATTATCTTGGGGTGATAAAATTTATAATTGTTTTGTTGAGTTGGAACATATTTGGACTACCTCTCTGGGGATGACTCTTCAAGAAGATTGGAAGGGCTATGTGGTCTTCAATGATTCACTGGGCTAGAGTTTGAGATGTGTTCATTTTTATGGTGATTATGTAATTTCTGATGGATCTCATTACATTTGGACACATGGGAATAAATATCTTACACCATTACCATTAACAGAATATATGATGCACACACTGAGGTGTTGTCGGAATTAACCTAACCGATAATGTATTTCCACGTATTTAGATCACAAGATCTTGAGTTATATCATCTATCTAAAATATTTTAATATTGGTTAGATGCATTGGGTGGAATACAAATAGTCTTTCTATTTAGATATCACTTATACCCCAGGAAATTGGAATATCAATGTAGATGCTTTCAGAAGGAAGAATCCATCCATTGTTGTGAAGGAATCATCGAAATAGTGGATCTTCATGGATCTATTTTATAGTTTCATGTCATAGATAATGGATTATGGGATATGGATTCATTGGAATGTGTTTAATTAGTATCTACACTTCTTGAATTGATTCTTTTGGAATAGCAGCTGGAGGATGAGTTATGTGGAATAATATAATCTCTTTGTGGTGGGAAGACTATACTATATTATCCATTATCCAAATAGGGAATTCAATGATTTAGGATCTATTATGTGATACCACATTACATATGGAATGTTTTTTATAGGTTTCCATAGTTCCAAGTGATATGTTCAACCATTAACCATGATGATGTTCTATAATATGTAGTGGAACGTATGGAGGATAATTAGGAGATAAAGTATAGACATGTTTTTCTCAAAATGTATTATATTATAACTGGTTATGATTGAGAACCAATCACCTTTGTTTTTACCTAAAACACATCTTTTCCATAATTTTATAAGATAGGAAATATGTATGGACATTGTGGTTGGGTTGTCTCATACCCAGAGAATGAGAAATATGATATTGTTTCTAAACGATCCGCTGAATAAATCTTCTCCTATCTTAATCATTATTAATAAAACCAATGTTGATGGGTCAGATGATCACTATGTGGAATAAATATTTTATATTTAAAGAGATACAAAAGTTGTAGTCTTTTATAGAGTTCCTCAGTTCACTACTCATATTTGGGGAGGCTTTTAAGTGGATGTTGTATTTAACTTACATTGAGAAATACATAATATATACAATCAGATATACCGATAAAAAGTTAAAACAAATTTCATGAGGATATTACTATAAATAGTGATAACATATTTGGTGGTGTGTGGGATGATAACATGGGGCTTTTGGAGTATTCTTTTAACAATAATTACCATTTTGAGATCAGAACAACTCATTTTTATGCCTTGCATTTCCACCCTTGTGGATATCTATTGTGTTGAGGAGAGATTGTTGAATAATCCATGGTTGGACAAAGCCTATTCCAAGAGATTACAATATAGATTCAATTGATTCATATGAGAATGTTAATATCCCAATTACGACATATGGTTTATAATGATTGTTGTCATAGGCATTTAGAGTTTTCCATTTGTGACTATGTGTTACGTTGGGAGTAAATTGAATCATTATCAACAATTTTTGGGACTATTCGATGTTTTTGATCATGAGAGGAATTTTTATTATCATTTATATTATCCACCAAAAATTATGTCAATAGATAACATGTTACGTATATCTTATCTATGAATATATCTCTTTGATTCATCTCATTTTTTAAGATTTCATAACATTGGGGTCGATCCTGATTTATCAGTGAATGAACTACAGAATACAAAAGATGATTATGAATCCAATGTACTTTGTGGGTGTAATATACATTTTGTTCATTTTCTATGAAATTTAATTTAATATTTTCACGATACATGGGAGATGGAGGAATTAATGAAAAATAATTTGCCTCGTCTTTTCATCATGGGAGCTTCATCATATGATTTTTTAGAATTGATTTTTTGTATATTGGGAAGTTTATAACATTCTATTATTACATAAAGGTAATTATAAACTTCTATTTTTAACATTATTTTGATGGTTTTATTTTTTTGTTTCATTGGATAAATTATTAAATAAATATAGATTTTATTGGTTTGGGAACTATTGAAACACAATTTCGGAAAACTATGCCCATATCATGTAAAATCAGAAGGAAGTGGAAATTTGAATGGTTGGAACCCAATTTTTCAATACATGAACCATTTTAGGAGAAACGCATATGCCCATTTAAAATAGGTGAAAGATATATGAAATAGTTTTCTAAATATTGATGCACTACCAATGAAACCATGCGTACATTTTTTAATTTATATAAATTTTTATTAAAAAATCCTAAACACCCATATTTGGTCCCTAACTTCTAGAAAAAACCAATAACATAGTTTTCCCTTCTTTGGATATCCAATGAATAGTTTTCCCCCTCATCACCCTCCCATAAGTTGTAACGACCCAATGTTTCATTAATGGAAAATCCATCTTGATCTAGTGAAATGACTCTTTATGAAAAATGATTTTATAAGATGTCACCTTCTTTGGTTTTATGTTAAGAATTTTGACTGTTTCCAATATAGTCGTTGAACAGTGATCAGATGATTAGTATAAATATAGGGCCTTAACAAATCAATTTTACTCAAAAAAAAAGAAGCGATGGCCTCATCTAGTAGAATTGCTCCATTTGAAGCCCATTTGTCAGAGCTTGGAAAAGAGGTGGCATCATTGGGATTCGCTCTTGACGATGCCCAAGCTGAGCTTCATCATGTCAAGCTCAAATGGGACCATCTACGGGAAATGTGGAAGTTGATAGAGATTACCACATGAGGGATGTTATCCGAGCCCCTCCCCCCCCCCCCAAGAGTCTGTCACCATCGCACACCTTACCCTTAGGTCTTATGCGGCTGTTTTATGGGGTTATGTAATAAATCGCTAGTACTATGTTCATATACATTATTTTTTGTATATGATAATGAATATAATTTCTTGTCATTATTGATACATTGTAAATAGTTTTTGAAGTACATATAATGTTTTTAGTTATTATTTAATTAAGAATTACATTTTATTAAATTATGGGATTTTTGAATTAAATAATATTTTAATAAAATATTATTATTATTATTATTAAATTAATATTATTATATGTAAATGATCATATAATTTTATGAATGCAATTGTAATTTTTATTAAGGTTTGAAAGCCATTTTTCTCAAAACCTGAGAATTTTTTATAAATGACGATTTTTATTTTAAAAGTGAAAATTAACAAATTTAAAAAAAATAGATAAAATAAATGTTATTTCTGGAATGAGGATATCGAAATTATCCGATGATGAACTTTTCATAATTTTCTGAGAGAATCAAATTTTTGGGTAAAAATAAAATACCGTTTAAATATATTATGTGTTTTATGACATCATAATGACCCAATTTTGATTTAATAAAATACTATAAGCTTTATGTTCGGCCAATACATGTTTTACCATTAAAATAATGTGATTTTGGGTTTGTTTTACATACTTTTCAAAGCATTAATGGACCCTTCATAACTTATTAAACATCTTGTCTTTTAAAATTAAATTTCAATGGGACTGTGACTCACCTCCACATAAGAAACCCTATTATTTTCATAATTTACGAATATATCCATATAAAATATTGTTTTCCTCTTCCCTTTTCCAAAAAACATGGGAAAAAACCATGATCTGGTTTGTGGTTTGGATTAATTTACTGTAAGGGGTCCCAAACCCAAATAATAAAGAATTCCTTCACCTTTCCTATATAAACACACCCAAGATCCCACTTCCTCCTCACTCAAAGCCTTTGGAGTTCGTCCAATCTCTTCCATACTCTCTCTAGAATCCTCCCAAGGTGCCCCAAGCTCCCAAGAAGCCTCTCTCAAGCAATACTTTTGTATCATGAATCTAAATTCCATTAAAATTGTTGATACATGTAACTATATGATCTCATTACTGTCCATTACATGTAAATAGTATGAGGAACCCCTTTCTCTCTCATCAGCCATTTTTATGAAATCTTATGTCACGCTGTTACGCTGCCGAAATCGTACCATTTTTCTAATCCAATTCCATTGTGTAGTGGATCTCATGCACATTTCTCCATCAAGGGTATTCACATTTAGGAACATTTAATTTTTTATTACAATTTTTCATGTATGAATTACACATTCCTTTATCGTGGAATAAATGATTATGTTTTATGAATCCATGTTTTATGGTCCATGTGGAACACTTATGCATGAAATGAAATGTTTAAGAAGGGTGAGCCCTTATAGCGCTCCAATGCATTGGGTAAAGAATAGTATCATGATACATCATGTGCAATGTCTGTTGACACATTCTAATTAAATTGCAATGTGGGTTTACTCGTGCTTTATGTGAAATGAGGATTTAATCATTCTCCATGTGCAATGAGCCTTGGCTCAAGGTAATTTAATGTTAAGTGTTGTTGCCACATTTCAATGTTTTGATTATCCTGCTTTATCATGCCTTTATGTTCTTGTTTCACTTCTGCTCTATCGATATGCCTATTGTCTAACATGTATTGTACTCCTCATGTTATTACATGTGTACTCCCTTACTGGGATTTATAGTTCACCCTTTTCTTATGAATCTCCTTAGGTTATTCCATGAAATTCTATGTATGAGGGAATGTAGTGGTCATGTAAAAGAAGTTTTCAATAAAGATGTTGTATTTGATGTTTTATGCTTTTATGTAATGATTCTAAGCCCCAAATACACTAAACCCCTAGATCTTCATTGTTGTATCAAGTGATGTTTTATGTAATAAATCATGTTTATGTTTGTAATAAAAGCAGGGTTATCTTGTAAGTAGATAATACCACGAGTAACAATGTTCTATTTCCATCGAGTTAGTTTCATCTTATCGTTCTTATTAACCCATCGAGTAACAATATTCTCCTCCTTAGGGTTCCATGGATCCAGCTTTATTTTTGGGGATCTAATACTGTCTATTTGGGGATTAAAAAACAAGGATTGATATTTGTTTCTTTAATTCCATTATAATCATTCCATATCAATGAATCCTATTTAGGGTTTGTTGATTAAAGATAAGTTCATCATGAGGTAGGTTGTTCCTTCATGATCCCCATTTTATTTTACCCATAAATACCTTTATTTTATTTCAAATAATATAATTAATTGAAATTTTTTAGTTTAAATTAAATGTATTTAAATTGTGCTTTTGTGGAAAAACCCAATTTCCATTGAATTAAGATTTTAAAAATGACTTTTTGGAATGATATTGGGAAAAATCCCAATTCCCTTAAATTGTGGTGTTATTTAAAAAATTGATAGAATTTAAAATTTTTATTTAATTTTTGGAAAATTATTTTATTGAAAATTTTGAAAAAGAAAATATATTTCAATTAAATTTTGGGTTTGAGGTGAAATTGAATGAGTTTTGTGAAAATTTAATCGTTGACATTAATTGTGAAAGTGAATTGTGAGGTTGAATTTTGAATTGATTTCAAATTATTATATCGTAAAAATGAATTAAAATGGTTTTGATAGAAATTGAAAGGTTTTATCTTTATGAATAGGGATGTTAACATTAAAAAACCTGTTATGGTTTTTAAATGAAAAATTTTTATATTTGAACTCGATTATGTGATTAATTATATATTAATGTTTCATGAAATAAATATACCATCATCGATTTTTAATAGATTAAATGTAATCCTTTTGTAGGTAGTTAGTTATTCGGGTGTTACATTATACAATACAATGTTCCAAAACTAATGTATAACACTTCTCGACCCTTAGTTGATGGTGTTGAGTCTTCTTTGGCTTGATTTCAATGGGACATATGTATATATTATCATTATACATTGATTGTGGATTCTTTATATCATGGAACTATCATATATTATTAGGAATATGACAATTTTGATCCTTTTTTATTTAAAATGAATATATTCTATTGTTTTAAACTATTTTACAAGCATTCTAATTTAAATATTTTTTATAAATGATTTTTTATTAATCCATTTGTGTAAATTACATTTTTAAGGTAACATAATTGTTTGAAATGTATTTTCATAAAATTTAATCTGAATCATCTGTTTAAATGTATTTCTATAATTTGAAAATTATATCATGATTTTTTGAAACATTATTTTTAAATTACCAACCAATATATTAAAAATATAATGCCATTTATTTGGTTATTTTTATATTGTAATATTTTTACTGAATTGTTAGTAAGACCCTACTAGTCAATTAGATCACACCACAACAACTCCAATAAGTGATTATTTATTATATAAATATCGTTTTGATCAGGGAAAAAGAATCACATTGAGGTGGTTTTCAAATGTGGCCATAAATAGTTACGTACACTGGTATTATTGGGATGTTTGTAGTCCTTTTTATTGGGAAATTTTCTATAGTACATTGAGATTTAATAACTATTTAAATTCTAATACACTTCTCCCACTTGTGATTCTTCTGAATCCATATTAATCTTTTGTCTGGATTCGATAAGTTTTGTGGATAATTTCATCTCACTATAATTTTTTATAATTCCATGATCTAGAGGCCAACCATGGGAATTAAGAATTCCCTTTAGTCCATGTCTATGTTTGCTCAGTTATTGAGATACTCAGGAGCACAGGCTAGTTCAAGAAAAATATTTATATATCATTTTTCCATTGAATATGCTAATTTTCAATAATGATTTTTTTCACTAAACACGTGATCTTATAGTTTATCAAAAAAATTTATAAATTCTTTTTAATATTGATAAATATGATGATTATAATCATCCATTAAATGATAAACATTCATTGGTTGATATAAAATTTGATTTACTAATTCCTAAAAAATAAATTTCTTTTTACGTATAGAGAAGAATTAAATTTCCACAATAAACATTAATTATGTTTTAAAATAAATGAATACATAAATAAATTAAAATAGTAAAAATCGTGATGATTATTTAAATTGCTTTATTGAAAAATTATACCGCATGGTTTTTTCATTTCAATAGATAGTATTTGATGAAATCATTCCTAGAATAATTCAACCTCAAATATTTATTAATGATTAAGTGTATTTATCATCACAATAATATCATTATCCACATAAATAAACTTTGATTGACATGATTTTCCTTTATCCCATGGGCTATAATATTGTTGTTGTCAATTGTTATCTTAATCCCTTTGATTAGTTAATTGGTTTGTATATTGAAAAAATTAATTACATTTTAAACATTATATCTCAAATTGATACTTATAAAAAACATTATACATCCCATCATGTTTGTTATACTCTTCATTTTTTCATTGATTTTTGTTTCTCAATGACTTCATTTACAATTTATAACCCATCTTTCAGTTTCAGGAAGACTTTGTCCTCGGTTCATCATTATATATATAATATATGAAATAAATTTAATATTATTTCCTTATTTATATACATCACATGAAATTCTATGACTCACCATATAAATCATGTTTTTTGACTTGGTAACTAAACAATGTTAATGATGGTATTCATTATTATTTATATAAGTTCAAGTATAATAAAATGATTTATCATTCTATATGTTATCACATTACATTTATCATTGAGATAATCTCTATATTTTCCATGAAATCCATTTTATGTTTGATTCATTAACAAATTATCTATTAAATTAAACAATGGGATTAACATGTAATGCTTTGACGTGAAATCCACTGAAATTGTCCATGAGATGGTAGATCACATGGACACAAGGGCACCTCCCTATACATTAGAAGATTCCATCTAGTTTTGAGTGTCCATTGATTGTAAAATCTGGTATTTTACCCATACAATCGAAGTATAATAATGATATAAGGGATAAATTATAAAGAAAATATTTTTGGAACTAGTATACATAGAGACATAGAAGTCGTAGTTAATGACCGAAAACTTATCAACTGGATGAAACAAAATATAAAATCCATGTGTGTCCCTATGATGCTAAAATAAATAAATATGTAAACTTATATTATGAAATAAAATAAAAGAAATTTACTATAATAATGAAATGAAAAAAATCAAAAATAGTGATCTCCATGAGAATCAGGAGCTCCATCTCAGTCCTTTTATCATAACTCTCAGGTAAAAGCATAAAAGTATAATAATGATCCATATCTATCCATTCATGAGGTCTTCTCGAGGACCCCCATTGAAATGGAGGCCATAGGAGGGTGTGAGATATACTCAATAGTCTTCCCCTAATGATGTCTAAATATATATTGTCCATGAAAGAAAAATAAAACATTGTTAAATAATGATAGGTAATGTAGTAAATAATTAAAATTAAACATGTCGGCTAATGATTTTAAGGGACATGTGGATGACCATATCTACTTTGTCCTAAGCATGAATATCACTAAGCTTGGGTCTTCAAATGAATATGTAATTCAGATATAATAAATAATAATGATAATTTATAAGGGAAGACAACCAGGACAATCATTAATTTCTGATACAAACATAGACTACACTCAATAATAAGGTTTTCATAGAGGACACATATTTTAATCCGAATAAATATAATTACATATATTTATAACAATAGATATTATGTATTTAAATAATATGTCTTCATGGGATAATCTAATTCCATCTATAAAGAGTACTTCCAATTATCTCATGGGGAGAAATATAATTACCCATTATCGAAAGAGACCATTCAAGGAGATCAATAACAAGTTATTTCATTTATCACGCTCTATACAGTATATGGTATAACCCTTTGGTCATATTCCCATTATCAAACAAATGGGACTATGTATAACTCATGGTTTGTTAAACACATATTACCATAGAACCAATCCATGGTATCTCCCCTATGGTACTGATATCACTCATGGGGATTACATTCTCAATAAGCCTTTGATCCCAACATTGGAATTTCAAAAATAGGAATCCATGGTATTTCTCAAGGATTAACATTAAACAAGAAAAATTTCAACATGTAAATTATATTATATAATAAATAACCTATCATATTTCTTGTAATATATACCTTTAGGAGTCCTATGATACCATCTATAGAATTCTGACATGGGAATCCATGTATCAGTCATAGCATTAATGATTCATTTTGTAACACCCTGACCCAAGTTACCCAGAGCTGGTACATTATTATGTATCATTGACATGATAAAAAAAGATCAAGTCTCAAAAGACAAATTAGTTTCGTATCCTTGGAAATATTAGATACATTCAAAAATGTTACATTACATCATAAAGTGAAAAACTAAAATAACATAGTCTCCAAAGTCCACACTCATATCCCCTTCATACTATCCCTGCAGGTCGGTCATAAAATATTTCTTCACATCCTGGGAAAAATAAAACATAGACAGCGATGAGCTCAGATTCTCAGTAAGGATAACAATATAGAGGAAACTTCCATAAATAAACATAAACATTTAAGGCAATGTATAACTAAAACAAAAGCGTTTTAAACTTGTAATTCAGCATAATATGGAAAAAATAAATTGAAATAATTCCATTTACTTATTCACATGGATATTCTACTAGTCGAATAATCACATGCAATATCAATAACCACCTTCATAATGACATAATGCATAATGGCAGACTATCATAACCACGTAGCCAAGGCCTCATGCCAAGACTAGAAATATGATTTTGTCAAGGCCTCGTGCCAAGACACTAGTTTGTCTCATGAGAACTATCGATGCATCAATGAGATATAGTGGGCTCCACCCATCATATAATAAGTCCAATGCATTCCTTGTATGAAATGGTTTAAACATATCATATACCATAACATAATCATATCACATAAAACATGAATAAAGGAAACATAAAATTTCCACATAACAATATATCAATACAACACATTGATAAAACCATTTTCAATACCAAAATAAATGAAAAGTAAAACATGGTATTTATTTTTCATTTTAAAAAAGTTATAGCTTATAGATGAAGCTGAAACTCAAATAATGGTCATGGTGGCAGAGAATTCATTGTAGCCATGTACGTAAGACAAAACATTCCATTTTTCATTTATTAAAAACGCTTCATATAAAAAGATTCATTTTGAATAAATGTAAAAGTAAAATGGGTTTATACATCGTATAAAATAAAGTTGTGTATAAAACAAAATATGCCTCAATGAAAGGAGATTGAGACGAAGTCCCTTGCCTTGTGTCTGACTTGACTAGATCGTTCGTTAACATAATGAATAATAAACTAGAGTTAATTTCTACTTTATTAAGAACCTTTTTCGAGTTCATTATTCCTTTTATATCACTTATTACCATGTTTTGAACATTATTTAATTATTTAAGTTAATAACAGTTATTTTGTTGATCTTTGGTACTTGAGTCAAAAATAAACTTCTTATAATTACATGTTGTTCATGGGGTAAAATATCTAATATATACAGAATTATATTCATAATGTATATATAATATATATCATATATCTCCAGTATATACATGAATTTATAATATTACATAACATTTATAGTTATGAAATGAAATGCACCGTTCATGGAGACGGTAAGCTGTACGTACGCATGAACGCTACTTTCATTTCTATTTTATATTTAATGGAATGAAATCATAATGATATAAAGGTATATTATAATTATAGTATAATATCATATATAATATCATTTACTCCATCCTTTATATGTCCCACATATGGCATTAAGGATTCAAATCACTTTGAGGGGGCGGTAGTCCGCACTTCCTAAAATTAAATTATTGCGTTTACCCATAATGGAAATCACAAACGTATGCCATAAATGAAAAATACAGAAGCTTAAGGAAAACATAAACATAATATATATCATATATAAATATATTGAAATTTTTATGGCCACCATGAGAGGTGTTTTAAGAAGATTGAACAATCATCGTTTCATGAGGCAGTAATTCCCCACCCAAAGAAACAGTATGTTTTTTTACGATTAGAGGAAGGTGTGTGCAAGTGTAATATAATAATTCTCATAAAAACATCCTATAATATTTAATATACTGGTGTTGTTACAAAAGAAATTAATGAAAAGATTTTAAGGTGTTGGAGAATCCAAATATAACAAAATAACATAAAAGAAGACATTACCTTAAAATCATGTAACTCTTTTCAATATGAGCCAAAGGATTCCTTGGAAGACTTCGGCCCAATGTGAGGCTTATAGGAGTAATAGAGGGAAGTTGAGAGGGTATTTGGGAAGTGTTTGGCAGCGCAAAATGGCTTTGAAGGTGTGAATTAGGTGGTAGAGGTGGGGGCCTTTTATAAGAGGTAAGGAGGGGCACTCTTGGAATGTCATGAAATATTGCATTATTATGAAGTGATTTTCAGATATCAAATGTCCCACAATTATATATTTCGAGGATAAGGTGATAATTTTTCTAAATCCACCCATCCAATATATTTTTTACAAGTGTAAGTCTTATATTTTACATTATCTTTTAATTTTATTTAAATCGTTAATTAATGAGGTAATCGCTGCATCATCATGGTGTCATAAAATATTTGATTCATTTAATGTATAAAAATTAAAAATAAAATAAAATGTTATATTAAATCTTTTTATAATTCTTATTTATATTTATAGTCAAAAATATGACTTGTATAACCCCATTAATAATTTTTTTAGTAAAAAAATACATGTTGGTGAAATTTTTATTTTTACATTAAATAAAAGGTATAAGTGTCATTATCTTACCAAAGTGGCTCCATGGGGTCTCCATGTTTACCCATGGATTTTCTTGGTCGGCCATGAGTCATCCAATAATAGTAGGACACGTTTCAAGGTAATTTCATATTATTATAACATTATTTTTACCTTAAATTACACTAATTACATCTAATCGTGATTAATATAACATAAAAGTTACTATTAACCAAAAATTATTTTAATCCAATTGAACCACATTTTACTTCCTAAGAAAAATTATGTATGTCTTATTTTTGAAATTCAAATCACAGAGGTGGTAAAATTTCATTTAAACGAAAAATCAGTTTTTTAACTACCATTATGTAGTTTCACTATTCATCAAAATTGAAGTTTCTCAGAACAATACCGAAAGTTCACCCTAATCCATAATTGATATTCCAAATTCAAAAATGAATTCTATTTTAAAAAATTCCAAACATATACATTGCATTAATTAATTTTATAATTAATTCCTGTTGTCAAAACAAATAGCATGTTTTGAAGAAATAATATCAATAAAAAGATTGACAATTGTTTATGTCCAATTTAATGTGAAAATACTTATAATGACCAAAATTGGATGAAATGGTAAAATTATATTCTAATTATACATTAAAACCACTCAATAGTGGAAATTATCAACATAAATTATTTTGATTAAAAATGTTGTTTTTAAGTATTTTTCACTATTCATCGAAAATTGGAAGTTCTCAGAAAAATACCAAAAATTAAATATATGCTATTTTTGATATTCTGAATCCAAAAATGAAGTCCATTTTGAAATATAAAATTTATATAATTTCAAAAGGTGGGTATTACTATTCATAACAGCTACTTTGATTGGTTGAGCTGTGTTAGAACTCGAGGTTGCGTAAAACACACGCTGCTCTGTTATTCAAAGAGGTGCGTAACATGGAAGCTTGGGGTGTTACATTCTCCCCTCCTTAAATAAATTGCATACTCACAATTTGAAATTGTTCTCCAAAAATAAAAGGATTAATGTAGAAAATACCTTTGTGGAAAACCCACATCGAAAATAAGGTTAATAAAATTTAACCATAATAAGTGGGAAATGGAAATGAAAAAGTCACCGCCAAATTATGATCTTGATTAGGGTAACATTGGTGGAAATTAGAGACAAATAATTTGAGGGAAAATGTAAATATTTGTAGGGAGTGATTGAGGTCATCAATCACAAACAAGTGTAAAATTGAGGGCCTCAAATCCTTTAATCTATGGTGATTTAAAATATCACCAGTTCAACAAAACATAATGTATTAGGATAACACATTTTTTTAAATATCCCTTTTCGTAAATATTAAGAATTAATTTATTCATAGAATAAATTATAGGTATACATATATATATTCATGACACGTAGAGTTTCAACCTTCAACTAATTTCTACCACATACTCATCTTTTACTCAAATAGATAATAGAACTCCAAAATATTATATTTATCCTAATCGTACAAGGTTTCAAATATTAACTCATACCCTTTAGATTAGGAAAACTATTTTGTAATAACCAGAGACTTCCTATAGGCTGGTTGTATGTAATAAAGGCTTCTCGCACTATGGTTGTGGGTTCGATTCCTACATCTTTTTCGGAAGCGATGGGCTATCCCCCGACCTGCAGGTTGTCCTTTTCCTAAAAATATAGTATTATAATATTCCAAAAATAATATTCAGAAATCTTTTAACCTTAAATAATATTATCCAAAGTTCAACTTAATCCATTACGACCTTTATAGTTATCCAAAATACCTCTTTCCAGACTTTCTCTAAAAGGTCTCTAAATTTCAAAGTCAATTGTAACATCAGATTCCCCAAACAAAGTAAAGATTCTCTTATTGTCACATACAAAAAATATGATTACCTTCATCACATTAAAAACACAATTAAAACAACATGTAATTTAGTACAATCCTTATTTATATCACATTATTATTATAACCATAATATAATCCTTGAGTCCAAAAGCACCAATAAATTAATTTTTACACTTCAACTTTAGTAACATCATAAGATTGGCCTTGATCCCTTGGCCTTTTCTGAGGTATGTTTACCTGACTCTTAGGACATTCATTTTCATAATTCCCCATTTACCTACAATTGTATAATTCAACATTGATAGCCTCTTTCTTTCCCTTGCAATCACGAGCTTGGTGACCTTTTTCTCCACATTTATAACAAACTACCATTCCTTTTAGGCAAGTACTAGGGTGATTCATCCAACAATTTTCGCAAAATGGAAAATACTTCTTTTCCTTTTTCCCTTTATCTATCTCCTATTCCTCTGTTCTCTTCTTCTCTTGCTTTACTTTATTGCCATAAGATTTAGAGAATTCATTTTCTTTCTTTATAGCACATGATACAGTATCTGCGTACGATGAGAAAGACTGTGAGACTAAGGCTCGACAGAGAAACGATTTTCACCCATCAAAAAAACTATCAATCTTACTTCTTGGGTTATGTATTAAATCTGTAGCATATCCCGCTAACCTTTTAATGTTAGCCTCATACTTTGTGACATTATCATCCTCCTTTTGTCTCAGACTCAGAAATGTCCTTTCCATATCTTTCTAATGGTCACGAGGAAAGTATTTTTCTAAGAAAATCTCTTTGAACTCCCTCCATTCTATATTTGATACTTCATCATCTTCCATTGTATTGTGAATCAATGACCACCATTGATCAGAATCTCCAGTGAGGCAATAAACGGCCATGATATCCTTTTCCCATTCACTACTCCCCAAGGCATGGGATATTTCTCTAAGGAATTTATCAATTGCACAGCTACTAATGGATTTGTACTCCCATTGAATGTTGTTGGTTTTTACCTCATGAAGCGATCTAACATTGATCCTCCACGTTGCGGATCAGGGTGCTCCATACGAGTGAGGTTATTATTCATAACCTGAGTGAGTTTTCCTAGTATGGTGATAAGCATATCCAAACCAGTTTTATCACCAGCTCCACTATAATTATCTTGAGCAGGAGGGAAATCCCTACATGGAGTGTTTGCAATGATACTGTTTCCATGACTTCCACTAGACACCATTTCTAAACAATGGCATAAACTAGATCAGTTTATGAATAAAAATACATAATTCCATACTTGTAAAACACTTAACATAAATTAACCGGTTTATGGATATAATCCATAATCATAAAAATGTTTTCATTAAGGAAGTATATACTCATAAACCCGTCATAATGATTTGTAATAAAAATGGGAATTATCCTAAGCATATCCCCCAGGATTTTCGTAACCAAGAGTGCAGCAAGGCCCGTTTTCGTACACCAGTTCCCATTCGAGAACAGCTCCAAGCGGTGTTATCGGGCTTTACCCATAGGTACATCTATGCCAAAGACACTTCTACCTGCTCAAATCTAGACAGGGATGTATTACCCAGAAAACTCACAAAATCTCTACAATACCAAAATTTTTGAAAGATCTTATATACTAATCCTCAATGTCTATCTTAGGGCTATGTTCTCTAGTCATAGTTTACCAAAATCTAGCTTCCATGGTTAGTACTAAACTGCCTCTAATACCAACTGCAATGCCCCAACCCCAGTTACCCAGAGTCAGTGCATTATTATGTAACATTGGCTTGATTACAAAATATCAAGTCTCGAAATACAAATTAGTTTATTAGCCTTGGAAACAGTAGATACATTCATAAATGTTACATTACATCATAAAGTGAACAACTACAATAACATAGTCTCCAAGGTCCACAATCATATCCCCTTCAGACTATCCCTACAGGTCAGCCATAAAATATTTCTTCAAATACTCGGACAAAATAAAACATATAAATGGGTGAGCTCAGATGCTCAGTAAGGATAACAATATAGTAGAAAATTTCATAAACAAACATACACATTTAAAGAAATGTATAACTCAAACAAAATCCTTTTAAACATGAACTTCAACATAATATAGAAAAAATAAAATGAAATAATTACATTTAATTATTCAAATGGATACTAAACTATTCGAATAATCACATGTAATATCAATAACAACATTCATAATGATGGAATGCATAATGCCATACTACCATAACCACGTATCCAAGGCCTTGTGCCGAGACTACAAATAAGATTTTGTCAAGGCCTCGTGCCAAGACACTAGTTTGTCTCATGAGACCTACCGATGCACTAAGGAGCTATTGCGGGCCCCACCCATCACATAATAAGTCCAATTCATTCCTTATATGAAATTGTTTTAACATTTCATAAACCATAAAAAAATTGTATCACATAAAACATTCATAAAAGAAACATAACATTTCCAAATCACAAGATATCAATACAACACATTGATAAAACCATTTTCAATATCAAAATAAAAGAAAAGTAAAACATGGAATTTATTTTTCATTTAAAAAAGTTATGGCTTATAGAGGAAGCCGACACTCAAATAATGGTCACGACGGTGGAGAAGTCGTTGTCACTGCGTAACTAAGAAAAAATATTCCTTTTTTCATTTAGTAAAAATGATTCGCATAAAAAGATTTCTTTTGAATAAACATAAAATTCAAAGAGGATTATACTCCGTATAAAAGAAAGTTGTGTATAAAACAAAATATGCCTCAATGAAATGAGATTGAGATGAAGTCCCATACCTCGTGTCCGACTTGATTCGATAAATTTTTAACCACATGAATAATAAACTAGAGTTAATTTTTACTTTCTTAAGAACCTTTTTCAAGTTAATTATTCCTTTTATATCACTTATTACCATGTTATTAACATTATCTAATTATTTAAGTTAATAACAGTCATTTTGTCGATCTTTGGTACTTAAGTCAAACATAAACTTCTTATAATTACAAGTTGTTCATGTGGTGAAATATCCATTATGTCCAAAATTATATTCATGATGTATATATCATATATAACATATATATTCAGTATATACATGGATTTACAATATTACATATCTTTTAGAGGTATGCAATGAAATACACCATTCATGGAGACGGTAAGATGTATGTACGCATGAACATTAATTTCAATTCTATTTTGTATTTAGTGGAATGAAATCATAATTATATAAAGGTATATTATAATTCCAGTATAATATCATATATAATATCATTTACTCCATCCTTTATACATCCCATATATGGAATTAACGATTCAAATCACGTTGAGGGGGTGGTAGTCCACACTTCCGAAAATCAAATTATTGCGTTTACCCATAATGGAAATCATAAAGGTATGCCATAAATGAAAAATACAGAAGCATAAAGAAAAAAATAAACATAATATATATCATATATAAATATAGTGACATCTTAATGGCCACCAGGTGTTAAAAGAAGATTGAACAATCATCGTTTCAAGGGGTAGTAATTTTCCACCCACATAAACAGTATGTACTTTAACCATTATACGATGGTGTGTGTAAGTGTAAATCTAATCCTTCTCATAAAAACATCCTAGTATATTTAAGATACTAGTTTTGTTACAAAATATAATAATTAAAAGAGTTTAAGGGGTTGTAGAAGAAAAATAAAACGAAATAACATAAGAGAAGACATTACCTTAAAATCGGGTAACTATTTTCAATTTGAACCAAAGGCGTCCATGGGAAAAATTCATCCCATAGTGAGGATTATGGGAGTAGGATAGGGAATTTTAGAGAGTATTTGGGCAGAGTTTGGCAGAGAAAAATGGATTTTAAGGTGTGAATAAGGTGGTAGAGGTGGCGGCCTTTGATAAGAGGTGAGGAGGGGAACTCTTGGAAAGTCATGACATGTTACATTATTTTGAAGCGATTTTCGGATTTCAAATGTCCCAAAATTATATATTTAGAGGCTAAGGTGATAAGGGCTCTAAATACACCAATCCAATTGGTTTTTGACAAGTGTAAGTCTTATATTTTACATTATCTTTTCATTTTATTTAAATCGTTAATTAATGAGGTAATCACTGCATCATCATGGTGTCATAAAATATTTGATTTATTTAATGTATAAAAATTATAAAAAAATACAATGTTGTGGGAAATATTTTTATCTTTCTAATTTATATTTATAGTCATGAATATGAATTTTATAACCCCATGTGATAATTGTTTTAGTAAAACAATAAATGTTTGTGACATTTTTATTTTTACTTTAAATAAAAGGTATAAATGTCATTATCTTACACAATTTGCTCCATGGAGTCCCCAAGATGACCCATGGATTTTCATGGTCAGTCTAGAGTCATCAAATAAGAGTAGGACATGTGTCAAGGTAATTTCATATTATTATAACATTATTTTTATAGTAAATTACACAAATTACCTCTAATCGTGATTAATAGAACTTAAAAGTTACTATTAACAAAAAATAATTTTAATCCCATTGAACCACATTTTACTTCCTAATGACAATGATGTATGTCGGATTTTTGAAATTAAAATCATAGAGGTGGTAAAATTTCATTTAAACGAAAAATCAGTTTTTTAAAAACCACTGAGTGGTTTCACTATTCATTAAAAATTGATGTTTCTCAGAACAAGACCAAAAGTCCACCCTAAGCCATAATTGATATTACGAATTCAAAAATGATTTCTATTTTCCAAAATCACAAATATATAAGTTTCATTATTTAATTTTATAATTAATTCCCATTTTCAAAACAAATAGCGTGTTTTTATGAAACCAAATCAATCAAAAGATTGATAATTGTTTATGTCCAATTTCAAAGTGAAATTAATTATAATGACAAAAACTAGATAAAATGGTAAAATTATATTATAATTATACTTTAAAACCCCTAAATATTATAATATATCACTATTAATTATTTTTATTAAAAATGTTGTTTTTAAGTATTTTTCACCATTCATTGAAAATTTGAAGTTCTGAGAAAAATACCAAAAATTCAACATAGGCTAATTTAGATATTCCGAATCAAAAAATGAAGTCCATTTTGAAATATAAAATTTATATAATTTCAAAAAGTGGGTTTTACTATTTATAACGGCTACTTTGATTGGTCTCGGTCTGTTAGAACTCGAGGTTGCGTACAACACACGCTGCTCTATTATTCAAAGAGAAGCGTACCATGGAAGCTTGGGGTGATACACATTAGATCATATTTGTTCAATTATAATAGAGGAAAGCCACATAATGATCATATCTAAACTCATCAACACAAATAGGGACATACACATTATTTATTATAATCAAAACATTAGAATGACCTTGTACTAAGAAGGTCATTAGTCCTAAATATAATAGAACTATTTAGTTTTCCCTATTTTATTAATGAAGAAAGTGTACGACAATGGTGGTTCATTTATAACATGGATGTGTATATCATTCCATCTTTATCCAATTAAATTTATTTAATTTCTTATTTGATGATTCATTTGTCAAAATAAAATTTTTTGATAATGGCGAGATATATAAGGATTTATAAGATACAAATTTATGGTAAAATCTATATAGGCGCCCTAATTACCCATGAAAGGCGTATGCCACAAAAATATAAATGAAAAACACAAGGGTTGTATAATATTAATTTTAATGAACTCTAATGTTTCATATAAATTCATTTATACTATCTACATCAAGTAAGTTAGATATATATAACTAATTTCACCTTAATTAAAAGATGGAAATAATTTTCGTATGAATTAAAATATTGACAATTATAAATGGAGGCACATTAATGTTAAAATATATAGATAACCCACCTTATATAGATCCTAGTAAACTCATCCAAAATCGAGGATTGAATCGATCTTGTTCAATAGAAATATAAATAATGAAAGAAAACATGAACAATATCGAGATTATGATCACACCATGATAGAAATATAAATGGAAAGGGAAACAAATAAAAGAGATAATATGAATCTAATATATTACATGGGATATAAAACACACCTTACATTACTCCAATTGGAAATTGGTTAGAGGATATATCAACTTGGAAGGAGAAGATTAGGAAGGAACCATCCATGGATATTTCTCATATAGGAGAGCAAAAAAAGACGGGAGAATGAAAATAAATGGATTCATTGTAAAATGGGAATTCCAGAACATTTAATGAAATGAAATCTATGACCACATGTATTTCAAAATTTCTTTCCAACCTTGAGTTCAACACTATCCCAGAATCCCCCTCCCACAGACGGGCTGCAGTGTTTGGATAACCCTGACTAACCCATGATAAGTCCCATTATCAATATGTATATTCCACACACACGCAAATGAGGCTCTTATCACACACAGAAAAGGAAGAGTGATGTCAAATTCTACTATATTATCCTCACTGGTTTACCTGATTTACTACATGGTTTCTTCCAGACTATGAGCACATAAGAGCATATCCTGGTTTTCTGTTTTTTGGAGGCCACTACTCTTAATACTAAATGATACATCTAAAACAAAAATAATGTCTTAAAACAAGTCTAAATATAACATTTATAAGTGTTCCAACTATTTGAATTATGTTCTGAATCACTATATAAAATTTTATTTGTCCACTAAACTAAATATTCAAAATCCATATGAAAATTTCAACCTAGACAAATGCATTGAAGTTTACAACCTTACTAGTTTAAAAATTTTGACCTAAAAGAAGAATTAAAGATAAATAGTAAATAAATATGACCTACACACGACATAAATGTTAATCATAAAAGTCACATATCATTTCATAACACAAAAAAGACTTCCGAATATAACATTGGTAATACGGTATAAGAGCCATTAAAACAAGAGCCAATGCATGTTTTTTGATCTGAGTCATCTTGAAGGTGCATCATAATACAATAAATCAAATTACATGATTATTTTATAATATAAGTAATCACCCAGATTTTTCAGAATCCCACCACATTCTCTATAATTTAATGACCATCCCAATGAATAGGTACCTTCCACCTTTATAATTGACTATTTAATCACATTTAAAATGTCCAGGTGACACATGCAGTATGATTTTGGACATGAAATAACATTCCACACACATCCAACATCATTTATCTAGTATGATACATCATTTTGTGATAATAATCATTCTATACAAACATCACATGTCTCCTACCAATTTTATTATATGAAATGTTTCCCCACATATTGAAATCAATGGAACAAGAGGGAATTTGTTGATTTATTCCTAGTCATCTATTCATATGAAAACTGATCATCATAAATCGTCAGTGCATAAAATACTAATACAAAATTAATTATCTTATAGAATTTCATTTATTCATGAAGAACATACCTCAGATACCATTTCATTATTATAATAAAATTTCCAAACAGAACCATATGTTTTACATTTATTTTTAAGACCTCAGCAAGAAAGAGGGTGTATACCTAATTGAAGGAAATTCCTCACATCCATAAAAATATTTCATTCATGTACAATAAAAGCTATATGTATCCACATATCCATCAATATATGTCTACATATTATATTCATGTTATTCTATACTCTAGTGTTCATAAGTGAGAAATCAGTACAGACTTGAACGTCTATGAATCAATAAGTCTATAAGAGTCAAACGGTTTTCAATATAAAAATCTTTACATTTCCCTGAATCCTTCCAAATAAATCCACGTCTCGAACTTATGTATCACTTTGTAAAAATGATTCCATTATAAAAAAAATTCTTCTAGAGTACTACACAGTTGGATTCTATTTACCATGACAAATGATGATTTCTTTACTATAGTAAATAACTGAATCTCCACTAGTGTAACCGAACGGGGTGATGATATGTGATATGATCATCAATAATCAATTGTTATAATAATTTTATTTAAAAAAATTTCTAAAAGTACATGAGGCAAAACTAATTCTTAAAAATCATTTACTAGTATAGTTTTAATGAATATATAACAATTAGGGATACAAATGGAATGAAAAACAACCTCAGTATGATTCATTTGATGAATATTGACTACAAATTTAGAAATGTCATAAAAATTTTAACATTATTCCTACATATTTAAAAAATATGATGATTACTCCCCATAATCACAAGATTTAATACTTGATGACTTTTTTTTAAGGGGGTGTATACGTAGCCAACTATAGTCATTCTAGACACTTCACTTGCACAAACATATTTGATTTTTAACCATCCACATGTATATTCTATATTATAATATAACACTTTAAATTTTTACATATCGATTATTTTACATTTTATTGGAATGAAATTATTAATTAATTCACATGACACTCTAAAACATTGGAGTGTCCTAGTCTTTACATATAAATTGAATGAAATGTTTCCCCATTAAACACAATATAGTTACCCATAATCATGGATTCCGAACTTTTCAGCCATGAATTATCCTGCGTTGATCTGAATGAGAAAAAAACATTCCACTAGATGACACGCTATATTAATCTCACATTTATATGTACACATCACACTCCTCCTATGTTAAATAATATATCCCAATTAATGTAGGACTATAATCCTAAACTAATATACCATCATCGCAAAAACAATTGACCGATTTTTTAAAATTTCATTACCCAAAACATATATAACTCAACATTTGTAATACCTTGTTCGATATTCTGTAGATATGATCCAATCCATGTGATAGATCTCATGATTTAAAGGATTATCAAAAACTCAAATGGATTTCATGTACAATTATTTATTTTGAAGTGTGTAAAACATATCTAGTTATACCCAAATGAGATTCATTTTCATTATGGGACATCATTGGACACTATCCATTAGCTTAATGGCCTAATTCAGCCATATATATAATGGACCTTGATAATAACTATCCCCAGTGCCATATAATCCCATTAGACGAAAAAATAGACTAACCAAATCATTAGTAATCCTAAATTAATGGATTGCAAGAATAAGGGTCTCAAATAATACATTGATGTTGACACAGACTTATGCATATATATCCCACTAAAACCAATAATTACATGATTCTCATGGCTATTGAAAATGTTAAACTACTGAATGAACACCCATCCAACTCTGGTGTTATTTTAGAAACTATGGTTCCTACTCGAGATAAATGGATCATGAATACAATATATGTACTGAATGAATTTACATACATTTCTCCTAGTTTTAATTCTTTGAGAGTGCTACATATCTTTGACTAACACCTGAATAATGAATTAATCATCGACCATATAGTTTGAAGATGATGAGAAAAAATCATATATACTAATTCCCATCCATTATAGTCAAAAAATAATAGAGGATTCCAATAGAGAAACTCTGAATTTTCCATTTCATCGAAATAATGTGGTGGATTTTCACTAACCTTACACAAGGGTAATAAAAAAGAATATCACTGATGGATTCATTTTAAGGTGTTACACAATTTCTCATCTAATACATTAAATTATTCTTGGATAAAATTTTAATGAGTGACAAATAACCATCATAAGGTTAACATTATTGGTAAATTATTTAACAAACACCACAAGAAAAAATATATAATTTATCTTAAATTATATTTCAAATACTGGTATTCAACTATCATCAGGTCATGATTGCGAAATTTTTCATATAATTCCAATTTTTTTCAAATTTATTAATCAAAGACATATAACAATTAGGGTTTTCATAATAAAATTTCAAATCAAATTTATATAATAATGATCTCTTTTGGATGTAATTACTATTTTATTTAATAGAGGTTCCATTGATAATATGTCTCAAAAATATATAATAGGACATTTATAAATAATGAGGTCACCGGTCACATAAAATTTCACACTATTTTTATGTTTTAAACAATATATGGAGAATGAGACAATTTAGATGACCATTATAATATAGAATAATAATAACCCCATGGGATTAAACGCTATGAAATATTAAAATAACTATGTCCTATAAGGGTCCCGATTGTAAAAGATTATGGGGGACCTATAGGATTACTCTTTTATTAGTTGATATCATTTTTTAGAAGTCATATACTAGGTAATCTCAAATGAAACATCCCCTAATAGGCCTAAATGGTTCTAGTTGATCAATTATAAATTTATCAACAAATTGATTCATGTAAAATTAATAGAGTTACAAGTAATTATAAGGTAAACAATTTATTTTAGATCACAATTAAGTTTCTTATATAGATATATTGTATTCTATATGAATGTAAATACCATAAATTTTCTTTCAAATATATGGGTTTTCATTTCAGAATTTATAAACATCCCACAAAACCTAAAAATTATAAATTTGCACCAATTTAATTGGAAATAAATGTTTCATCCCATGAAACTAATGATTTATGACTCAAACTTGTCCTAATTGTTTTCATACCAATTAATAAAAAATCTATATGGGTAATAATCTAGGTTGTTTCTAGAACATTATTAACCAATTTTAAATTAAATTCATAAAAATTTATGTTATTACATGCATTAAATTTATGTGTACAGACTGGAGACCCTAGAAACATGTCATATCACTCTAGAAAGGTACACAAATATATGTGTTAACAAAAACAAGAAACTAATAAATGAAATTTTTATTGGAAACATATTAAATAAATCACACATGTTATAAAAACATGAATTCCAATGAATTAAATATTAATTCTTTAAAATATTCATGAAAAAAATACATATCATGGAATATAATAGACATGATCATAATAAATCATGACACACATATCAATGAAACTACATGTCAAGAAATATTCATGGTATGTAAATAACTATGATCCTAGGAAGATTCGCGTAATATTACATCATTTATGAATGGGGAAATGTGTAAAAGGATATAAATCACATATATTATTATGTAGAAGAAAATACATTAATCACTCAATGTGAAATCATAATCTGATGTAACGACCAACATCGCAATAAATAACTTGATCCCAGGCCTCTCAGACATTTCCCTATTTGTGGGTTGATCACTCAACAACATTTATATTTACCATATGAAAAAACATTCATAATATCATATTTATAAATATAAAAAAGAATGAAACAATAGAAAATAATTTTGGATACCAATTTTTAATGCCCCAACCCAGGAGCCATGGAAATGGTTCCTCGAGATGGTCGATCACATGGCCTCATGAATTCCCCCCTATACACCAGAGGCTTCCAAATAGCATTGAGGTTCCAATGATGGTATAGTTTATTGGGAATACCCTCATTATCATAGTAATATAGATTCATACATGATAAATAATATATCAACCAACTGCAGATGTAGTACACATAATGAATGGGTAGTGTTAGATAATTATAAAAAAATAATCAAGTAGAAAACGCTGACCATACAATGTATCCATGTTCAAGTAATGATACCTAATATAAACCAACAAACATGATGTAGGAAATACACCACTGGATATGTTCTATTATTATGGAAAAAAATATTCCACATGGTATATCACCATGATCATCTTGAGATACCTCTTAGTGTTATACTCCAAACACTTATATATAACTATTATATAATAAGGGTAATCAATAGACCTTTAAAGATGTCAAATTATCAGGAACCATAGTTAAAGGGGACTACAGAAAGGTGTGACATATACTCTAGGACACCACTAAATATTTATAAGTATATCAATTCCTTGAATATAAGATAAAACAATGTCAATATTTTACTAGTAAAGAAGTTAAAATAGAAAAGTAACTAGATATCTTTGGTTCATCATGTAATCATTTTCCTCAATTCCATCAATGACCTAATTTCAAATATATATGAGATAGGTTAAATTGTGTAGATTTCATAATATGATAAATAAAAATATAGAAAATTCCCAAGGTAGAATAATTGGGCATGTCATAAATGCTGAATACAAACATAAACCAAACCCAATAATGTTCATTTGCTTCACTGACACTTCATTTAACCTAATGTAATTTTATTACATAGATCACTAAAAATTGGAATTATAAATATAAATAATATGTCATCATATTCCAGTAAAATTTCACCTATAATTAGTAATCACAAGGATCGAACCAGTAGAACTATAATTACCCATCACCAAAAGAGACCATCTATAGTGATACATTATGTAGAATCCCTATTTTCATTCTCTGTATGTTATACGGAATAATCAACTAATATTATCAATATTAGAATTCACATGGAACCATGTATCTCTCATTTCATGATATAACCATCATTTAATCGAGTCCATAAAATGCATATCCTTGAGGGTACCAGTATCACTCACAAATGTAACATCCTCAATAAGCCTAGAAGCTCATCCATAGAGTTCCATAAAGAGGAAAAAAATTTGTCACTTGAGGAATAATAGTGATCTGGAAACCTATGATATCAACCCTCATAATCCATGATATGTAATAAGGTGTCACTTAGGTTATGTATACATTTAAATAGACTATGATCACATCAATGTAAGTCCTACGTTCTAATATATGAATTGCACATTGCAACCATTTTATATTCAATTATTTGTGATAAATCCACGGATGGAATTATTCATAAACATTCCATAAAAAATATAATTCACATGGATATCCCTAAATAGTATTCATTTTGATTGTAACATTATAACGACCATGTACTGTGCATATTGTTAGACATAATTCAAACATCACTAATTAGTTTCCCCTGGTCTATTAACCAATCCATCAAAACTAATTTGTGTGATTATTATAACCTGGTAGAATCCTTCATTCTGATTTCATCCAATTCAATTGCACTAATTTGATAAACTTTGATTCATTCATCACATATTAAAATATGTCCATGTGGTGTATTTTATTGTTGTAGATGATCAATATTGTCTCATATTGAAGCATAACATCAATTTTGAGGATCCTATTTGGCATTACATAACTATTTTACATTTATAAGAGTCACATAGATATCACGAACCACAACATAATGAAATAAAAAATAAACGTTGATACATTAAGTGATGAATCCATCGAACATATCCCTTATACAATAGAAGATATCTTGAGAATAATTAGGTCTTGTATTGGATTGGATCATGATGAATTAATGAGATGGATGAACATCCTATTAATTTGGAGAATTATCTTGAACCATGATAGCATTTTACATTGAATGGGGAACTAATAAAAGATTGATGATGAGTAATTAAATTATTGTGGTCTAACCAATACACTTTATAGTTCATGAAATATTCATATAAGGGAGGATATCTCCCATTAGAGGGATAATTGTATGAGGGAAACATCTGTGGGTTACCCCAAATAGACGTAGAGAAGATCATAAGTAACAAATAAAATTATTTTTTGGAAGGGTAAAATTGGGATATCAACCTTTTTTTATCCGGTGAAGTGTTTAGATGAATGGATGGAATGATAGTGCATGAATCCAATGTTCAACACTACCATGGGAACTCTTGACACAAGCTAAAAAAATTGTTTAGCTAACCATGCTCAGGTCATGTAAAATCACCCTTTTTGGATATCGATATCACCTATACGCCATTGAATATCCTCTCACATGGTTTGAAATAACCATTTAAAATATCCAACTTCAATAGATTATATTCTAGGATTTATCTTGTGGGATGAACGATTACAAAAAACTATGTGTGCTTACTAGTTTTTTTTCTATTTTAATTTTTTGTATAATGCTGGTATTGAAAATCGATGAGACATCCCTAACACATTTTTGGTATTAAATCATGTATAAAAGAAAAAAACATATATGTGTTCCTACTGTTGTAATTTTTTTGGATCTCTCATTACAATTCTTTCCTTACAACAAATATAAAATTCAATTTCCATTTGAAAATCTCCACACAATCCTTAACATGAGCCGTTACACAACATGAGGAACTAATATTTAAAAAAATAAGACACTATTCATAAATACTATTATAAAAAATTATGCATTAATGTTTAGTAGACTTTAATAACCTAAAACTTTTTTTTAGTCCATTTGGTGATAATGTCGATTCGATATATGGTTATTTGGGTTGGGTTCTCTCTTACTCCATGAACAGAATCCTTTATATAATAAATAATTCATGATGGATTGTAATGATAATCATGTTTACCAAATGATAAAACATATATGTATTTATATAGTTCTACAATTTTATCTTAACTGACTATGAGCTAAGTAAATATTTAATTAATTCTCAACCAAATAATTAAAGGGAAATTACCCTTACGCGAAACTAGTCCACAGTCGCACACATCTTCTACTATCAATACATGGATATCATTTTTATGAAATTAATATAATGAAAACATTCGTAATATTTTTATACATTATCCAATACAAATACATATCCCTTACAATTATACATTATTTATTCACCAATGACCTCTATTATTATTTGAAAAAACTATAAATTCCCAAAAAATAATCAATCATTCCATTGACCTAAACTGTAACAACCCAGGATAATTATATCATTAATTTTAATAAATCTAATATGTAAAAATCGCATATTATAAAAATTTCATACATCTTGAATTATATTTAGGGAAATAGTCTTTATGGAATGCTCACAATGGAATCTAATTTTATAAAAAATGTGTGAAGTTCCCCCTAAAAAGTTTTTCTTAACCTCTTTCTATACAAATCATGAGTTATATTTTTCATCATAATATAGGGAGGGTGTACATAGTAAATGAAATATATTGGATGCTTTTTAAAGGAATTTATACCAACACCTCATCAATTGTTAAATAATAAATAGTGGATTCCACATTAAGACAGGGATATTTTATATTAAATAGAATATAAAAAATAGGAGTTTCCCATAATACATGGTCGAATAAATTTAATCCAAATATAAAAAATTTATATAATAATATAATATTGTCATATATGAATGAATCATGGAATAGAAAAAATATAAAATATGTTCAAGGAGTAATAAATATGTAGAAACAAAATAAACCATTACATCATTAACATAATTCTAGAATCACTAAGAAGATGATATAATATTGTGTTATAAGGGTAACCAACTATGCACTACCAGCATTGGTCATGCCCCACCTCTAGAACTATATAACATATTGTGCTTATGAGAACATCTTGTGAACTATACATAGTATCTAATGATATTTATACATTACACAATGCAAAGGATTTATATTAGCAATAATCCTTCATTTTAATTATATGTAAATCACTCTGTTCGTCACAAATATAATAAAAACAACTCATAGAGAATAAATATTATAAAACTCTAGAAAAGTAAGTTATTTCACCATATCTGGACTAAAAGTATTACTGGAGTCTATTTCATTATAATTCACATGATCACATAAAATTAAATCCCTTTCAACGGTCAATTTTTATTTTAAAATATTATTAATTCATTATCATTTAGTTTTAATTTTGAATCATCCTTATGAATGATCAAGGATATGAAAACATGAAATCAAAACCGTAGTTGATGATTTTCAAATTGAGAAAAAAGTTACATTGAGGAATAAAAATTATTATTAATTTTCAATTATCTAAAACTAATACTAGATTGTTTAAGATAATATAATACATTAAGATGATATTATAATTAAAAAAATTATGGATGTAACAATAATCATGAAAGAAGAGATTGAAATGTTTTATAAAATTGATTATACATAATAGTGGGAATTTTAAAGGGGATATCAAATGAGTAAAATAAAAAAAAATTATTAATCTTGAAATATATATATGAAAATATTTTGAATACTTTAAAAAAATTGATGAAATTAGAAAAAATAAATGATAACATCCCACTAAAATGTAATGTGGGTTGTTCAAAAGTTCCCCTTTTTTGTTTTAATAACCAAATTTTAAATCCACACTTCATGAAAATATGGAATAAATAATTATTTAATGAATTTGAGAAGTTAAATAATGAGGAAACTTGAGAAAAAATATATGTATGATTAAAAAAATAAAGAATATCATTGGAAGGATGGGAAAATATCAATTAAATGAAAAAATGTTCTTTAATTATATAGTGAATTAATCTACCAAATTTCGTACTTTTATATTGAAAATGTTCATCCATGATTAATATTTAAATAAATAGATTTATATTTCCATCATTGAAAGGGAATTATCCTTAGAAAATCCTTAGGATGAGGAAACTAATCATTTATTTAACAATATAAACATAGAACATTATAAATATATGAATAGGGGAGTGAATATAAAACCATTCCAACAACATAATCATTCAATGTGAAAATACATAGAAAAAAAAATAAGAGTTGTATTTTTAAATTCACAATAAATCATTAGTACTATTATTAATAAATTGAAATAAATTTTATATACACTATAATATTAAACATGTAGTGGGTTTATAATTTATCATTATGACATAAAATTGACAGATAATAACTATACATTAGGTCCAGATTCATTATAATAATAGACCTAAAATCATGCATAAACATTTATTAATATTACATATTTTTTTAAAATCATTATTAATTAATATTTAATGTTCTAATTTCATAACATTAAAATATTAAAAAAAAGTATGATATAGTTTTTGTTAATTTTTTCTAATTGATATTTTTAGATAAACTTCTCTATAACCGTCATTGTATATTGACCATTAATTTTTTTTATAAAATAGCTTCATAGTATATAAAACAATTTATGTATACATAACATATTATTTTATATGATGAAAACATATCAATTATTTATGCTACTAAATTGAATTGGAAATGAGATATGTGTCTTGATAAGTACATTTAATGTTGTTTAATTTTAATTAATTAATTATTAATACATTTATTTATAGAATAAAGACTATTTTCAATCCAATATATTAAAAATTTAATAAATATAAATACTGTACAACAAATAAATTTTTAAATTTATCAAAGTTAGTTGTTAAATGAAAATAAATTTAATAATTTCATAAAGGTTTCAGTCTACATAGACACAGAGAGGTCATATTAATTTTCTAATAAACTGGTTCTAGTGTATAAATGAAAAATAATTATTCATTAATAATTTTATTCATGTTATAATTATTATATTTCATAGATAAATTTTTTGGGAAATAAATTATAAAAATATTTTGGATAATATATTAAGTCATTTGTGGTGGTGGACTCCCCACAAATATATGATGAAATATTTATTTACTGTATGGTTTTTAGGGATATATAATAATGATACTAAATTATAATAATAACATTACTTTTAAAAATAGTAAATATTTTATGATAGGTTCATTGATAGTTAATAATTTATGGGTTGGGGGATTATTTAGAATAAAATACTACGAAGTGAGAATTACTCATGTGTAGTGTTTTAGCATTCTCTTAAATCTATTATTTTATATTAAGGGAATTTTTTAACATCGATAGTCTTCGGTTTTATGGATGTTAAATATAATTACATAAATATATATTTACGTATAATTTAAATACATATTTGAAAAATATAGTGTGATATGAAGGGGTTGTGTAAAAAAACATTTATATATGGAGGAGAGTGGTATATTTGTAAATATGTATTTCAACTCCATGATTGCATGATATTACTCATAATTCAATAAATAAAAATGTATTCCATAATTGAATTTAGAGGAATTCTGATTTAGCTAGGATCTACCATCTGATTTCACACATGTTTTAATCATGTTTTTAGTATATTAAAAATAGATTTTTAGAACAAGGTAATTTTTGTTATTACATTGGTAACTAGTTTTTAACAATGTAATTTATGATTTAGTAAAATTATATGATATACCCCCTTTGTTTTTTTGGACCTCAATTTATCATAGATTATATTTTTTCTATTTCTAAAAATATTTTTTTAAAATTAAAATAAGAACAAATAATATATACAGTTTTTTTATAAAATGGCGTTTTTACTAATAAGTGTTATTTATATATTATAACATTAATAATAAAATAAATGAATTAAAATATATATTTATATGTGATTGAAAATAATAAGTGGGTCACTATATAATAAATACACATAATTTATTTGACAATAATTTTACAATATTTATAAAACAATGCATAAAAAATAACTATTTCAACTTTTTGGTGGTCATTAACCATATTAAATGTAATAAATCATTAATAAACTATAATGAAAATAATATAATATTATAATATAAAACAACAAATATTAAAGTTCATATCTATTTTTTTATATTTTATTTTTACAACTCATTATTAGTAATTTCTATCATAGGAGAAAAAAATGTTTGTTTAGAAAAATATTACATTTATTTCTAAAACGTCAATCATTGGTTTTTTATATTTAACATAGTATTACTCAATGATTTATATAAATTTATAAAAATATTATTTATTTGTAAAAATATTTTAAAAAAATTTAAGTGATTATATTTGTATAAAAAATTCATATAGTTGATATTTATGAAAAATTAGTATTTTTCATTATTATCCTAAATATAAAATATTTTTATTAAAAAAACAACATCATACATTAATAAATACATTTTGTATCAAAAAACTATTTATGTTTTTGAATATTTAAATTAAATAGAATAACTTTAATATATATAAATAAAATGAAACTATTTTCTGTAAAAAATTTCATTTTCAAATATTATCTATTCCAAATATTATTGCCAATTAATTAAAAAAATAAATTTCTAATATATTTTTCATATGATTAATATATTTTATCATCATTTAGATATAATATTATTTATTCTAAAATATGATTAAAATATATAAATTAAAATGGAATTTTATGGGAATATACATTTTTCATCAAGTAATACATTATTATTTAATTAGCTTCCCTTTTTGAATTATAAATAATATAGATATAGATGTTTTATTAATCTATTCATAATTTTTTATCCCTATTTATACAACTCAATACCATTTAAACATTTTCATAGTTATATTTATCATTAAAAATATTGACGTTTTGTTTTATGGTTTTTTATTTCATGTGATTGATGATATTCAATATACTGTTTAATAAATGAAATATATATACAAAAATAAAGGGGTGTTACATTGATGTCAATTATAAAATTTCTATAATTATACACCATATCACTATAAAATATTTAATTATCACACATGGGAATATTTATTTCCCTGATATGTTATTAGAATTATATAATTAGCCAAATGTTATCAATTAGATGAAAATATTTGATTATGATTTATTCATTTTACATTATTTATAAAATTCCAGATACTTGATTGTAATGGAACAGACCCTCCTGGTCCATCCCTTTTCCAAATTTCTTGTTTTTGGCAAGCCGTGGAAAAATCAGGTCCGGATCCAAAGGGCGGCGTCTCGGTGGAAGAATGCCATTGTGGTGTCAACCATCGATGATACCAATTTGTGGGACAAGGATCTGATCGGTGTTTCCCCGATCAATGCCATGAGGGGGGGGGGGAGGTTGTGGGGTTTTTCTTCCCCAGTTTTCCTAGAACTCCACTTTAAAGTATTTTAACCTTTTAAAGTTGTTCAAGAGATTTTTTAATCCCATAAATGTTATCTAATGTACCCAAAGAGTGGGGAGACCCTCAGTGAACCATACTGTGTATCTGTTTTACCTGTTTCCTCTATTAAATAAATTCCTTTAACCCATAGCTACTACGACCACCACCCCTATGAAAAATTAAATAACAAATAATCCCATCATCTGTAACCACCCATCTGTGTGGTGAAACCATGATCCACCTTTAAATACATTCAAAATTCTTATCTCATGAGGAATGTGGTGCACCTGTGTTGTATCCTTTCCTTCTCATTTAGGGAGTCCTCGGAGTTCCCCACCCTCCCCCCCCTTCATGTCACAAAATCAAAAATCATGGCACATGAAGAGATACTTCGATCGTTGATCATCCATGTAACGTTCTTCATTCGTCTATCTTTACTGTGTATCATGAGGGATGGGTATTCTAATGTTTCTTCGTGAATGGATGAAAACATTCCTTAACAAATATTATTAATGGATTTAAAGAATAAATTTGGAGGGGTGTTAATGTTTTGGTACTCTTCTATCTATTCTTATGTGATGTGAATTTAATGGGATTATGGCCAATGAAAATCGAGGTCGTTGGTGGTCCTTTCAATGCATACTAATGAACCTCTATTTTTCTGGATATTTATGTGATTGAATGGTTGTAAAAAAGAAACTAGTTAATAATGTAAACTCGGTGGATTAAATAGATTCCCAATGAATAATAATCATTTTGTGATCACCCTGGTTAACTAAACCGAAAGACAAAAAAATATAAATGGTTCTGGTGATGTTTATGGTGGATGTCATGACCTCTCCCCCAGGGCCCGTGCCTTGACTACCACAAGCCCATCTTCTTTAGGCTAGTGACTGGTTACTAGCACTAAAAGTGTATTTCCTAAAATTCTGAGGCCATTAACTTTATAAATTGTAAACACACGCATCCAAGCACCCAACAAGATACGAACTCAAGAAAACTGTATAACAAAAAGAGAGTGCAGAATGTAAAGGGTCTGAAATGAAATTACAATAGTAAAATTACATGTACAAACAAAATTAAAAAAACTGATGAAAGTGTAAAAGGCAGCTACTGGTTCGTCTTCTGTGTTCATACCTGAAGGGTAGGTACAGATCGCCTCCTCAACACACCACATTCATCTGTCTCCTCAGTGTATCGACATGTCGTATGAACCACCTCTAGGTACCACACAGTCCTGGTACTCTCAGCCTCAGTCGGAGATGTCTGTCATCTGCATCCAAAACAACATAGAGCAGGCATAGCCCAAGCAGGGGTGAGTATAATGATACATAGTAGGGACCCCGAGATCCTCAAGGTCTCAAAAAAATCCACCAAGGATAAACCACAAATTTTTAAATCAATAGATAACACTACTTAGGTATATTCCCATAATTATACATAAATTTTCATGACATCCATCTCAATCCAGAGGAAAACATAAAAAAATGACTCAGATCAAACCAGGATTTTCTTATAGGGGTAGTATCAAGTAACATCCCCATTGACAATGTCGAAACCTCGGATATAGGAGAGTTCAATCTCTACCGAGTACAGTGGGCCTATCATGACTCAAAGGAGCTTACCACTAGCCTTATATAGCTGAGGTACTCCTCCTATTGAGTACCATGGATCTTCCACGTTACCCAGCATGCTACCCACCGTGGGTCTGCCACATCACCAAGCATGCTGCCCCTCATAGCTTGCTGAGGTACTCCACCTGTTGAGTATCGTGCAATTACTACAACACCTAGGCGCACCCCACTATGGGTCTATCGTGATACCAATGCACTCCCTACTGGGAATGTCGAGTTAGTCCGAGTCGAAATGGTCAGCAGTTGTCAGGTCTCAGCCAGCTACTAGGTCAATTCACTATGCTCATTCATCTCTTGGAGTATACTCTTCACATGCTATTGGTCGATATTCCAACTATCATGATGTCTCATGAAAAAGTATCTCAATGGTCCGCCACATTATTTGTGTATCAATGTAATAGATGGAACTCCAATCAGATGCCCAGTCTGTGAGTTATTAGGCATTTAGTCCCGGGGGCCCGGTTGGATATGTGCTCGATCCAACCTTACCGTTTCCCACCACATTCTAAATATCAGTGGTGTATCTCTCAAAGGGATTGACTTGCTCCATGATTTCCAGCACCGATAATGGTTCGTCATACAGACGTTCGGTGCCAAAGTTATGGCCAAAAAAATGTAAATGGGCTATAGTTGGCCAGGGTCTGGTCCAAACCGGTCGGACCGAGCAGACCTGTCCCGGCCCAAGCCACTAGGTTTGGAAAGGCACGTAGTGCGGCCCGACCTATTGGGTCGGTTTGGTCCGTTGGTTCTAGCCCGACAGGGCACGAGGTGTTGTGGAAGGCCACATGTGGCCATGAGGGCGCGTGGCGTCTCTGTCGGGCCATCTCAAAGAGCGAGAGGGCAGCGCGAGATGGGGCGGCTCATAGGTTCGTGGGCTGTATGAGCTGGGGTGGCTCAGAGGGTCTTAGGAGGTGCAGACTGGGGTGGTGCAGAGAGACGGCAGGCGGCGCGAGCTGGGGCAACTCAGAGGGCCACGGGGGCGTGGGGCCGGTTCGGCCGGACGGCTGGAGCGCCGTGGGGTGCAGGTCCATTTTTTCCTAGAGGGCGGGGCACCGCTGGGCCACGGGGAAGGTTCGGTCGGGAGGCCGGAGCACTGCGCAGAGCAGGCCCGGTTTGATCGAGAGGCTAGAGTTCCATTGGGCGCGGGGCCGGTTCTGCTGGGAGGACGAAGCACCGTGGGGCACAGGGCCAGTTCGGTCAGGATGCCGGAGCGTAGTGAGGTGGCTCGGCTGGTTCACATAGCTGAGCCATGTGGCTAGTAGGGCCGAGAGGGAGTAACTTCGTGGGTGGCACTGCCAAGGCACAGAGCCGGGGTGTGCGGCCAGTTCGGCTAGGATGGAAGAATGCCACAGGGGTGACACAGGTCACAGAGGCCACGGTTGGCGGCGCCGTTGCATTCTCGACCTTCATCGCCTTCATCGCCTTCCTCCATTTTGAAGAGTAAACCAAAGAAGAACTGAAGAGGGGTCGGGCCATGTTGGTTTGGCCCATACCCCCAACGTTAGGGTGGTAGATTATGGCTCAACAAGAAAGAAGAACAATAAGTATACAACATCCCACAATGTTTCATTCCCAAACTGCAAAAGAAACCAAGGTAAGAAATATGGGAAAAGTATTATCATGAAAATAAACCCCATACCTTTTTCTCTTGATGACGTTGGCAGATGAAATTAGTATTGTATTTGATTCTCCATTGATAAGGATGTCCCATGTAAGTAGAAGTCCCTAAGGATGAAGGTTGAAGGAGGCTGACATTCTTCGTTGGCAGAGTGTTCTTCGTTGACGAGCCTTCTCCCAAGTCCTTTCAATCCTCCTCTGCCAATTCTTTTCCAAAAAATGAATAGATAAAAAATAAAATCGGTTTATCTATTTAATTTGTTGGAAATTGAGTTGGATTAATTAATTGGTAATAATAAATGTGTTGTGCTGGCATAAAAATACAAAATGGAGGATACCAAGGATTGGAACAATTATTTAAGGAGGGTTGGAACAATTAATGTAGGATTATTTGAAGAGACTCTCACTCATTTATAGTGGGAGTTGAGAGATTTAGCCCTCGGGTCATCCCCACCACCATAACTTATCATGGGAGGTTATGTTTGGGTGTTCCCACCACTATAACCACTCATGGGAGGTCAAGGTATGGTGGTCCCCACACCTCAACTTCCTCTTGGACGTTTTTAACAAACAAAATAAAATAAAACGTGTGTTTATTTTATTTTATTATTTCCTCGAAAAACCCAAAAGAAATTATCTTTTACCCACAACCAACTAACATCAAGGTGAATGTCTTCATAAGTCAATATTGGCGCTACGAGTTTAACAGTGCCCTCAGATTCAATTCCAAGAACTGGTTCAAATTTTAGAAAAAATTGATTGCACATTTACTAATGATACCCAAAATAATGTTCAGAAATTAATTATAGGCACTCCAGGCTTCGAAATCATGCATCATCAATTTTCATAGACTCATAAAATTACCATTTAAATAAAAATACAATTACATGGAATTTATGGGTCTTTACATTCTCCCCACCACATGATTTACATCCCCATAAGCCACAACTCAAACTAAGGGAACAAGTTGGTGTACTGAGCACGCTTTTGAGCCTCCCGCTCAGATATCCTCTCATGAAGGTTCTTTTGCATCCAGCAATCATGCACCATAGGTTTCAACCATCCATAAAGGACCCACTCCAGTGGATCCTAAATATCTAATAAAACCCTTATAAAATATTCCTCATCATCGACATCCAGCCTTCCATGGTCGATATTGTGAGATGGGACATGCACGTATCTCCACAGTTGGGATACGTGGAAAATGTCGAGCACCCGGTGTAACTGAGGTGGAAGAGCTAAGTGGTATTCCACCTCACTAACTCCACTAAGGCCCTAAAAAGGATAAATAACTCTCGGAGATAAAATGTTTCCTCGTCCCAATCTCTACAAACATCGTCCAGGTGACACCCATAAAAAACGTGGATACTATCCTCGAACACCAGAGGTCTCCGTCTCTTGTCTGCATATGAATTTTGCCTACTCGTTGATGTCTTCATCCACTACTAGATGACTTTTACCTTATCTATAGTTGCTTGAACCATCTCTGGTCCCACGAGTGATGTCTCCCCTGGGTCAGCCAGCATAAGGGTGACCCGCATGGTCACTCGTACAACGCCTCGAAAGGTTACATCATAATGGTGGAGTAATAGTTTTTGTTGTACACAAACTCCAACAAAGTAATGTTATCCTACCTACTACGACCAAAGTCGAGGACACAAGCACGCAACATTTCCTCAAGGGTCTGAATGGTCCGCTCAGTCTATCCATCCGTCTGAGGATAGAAGGCTATGCTCAAACTAAGATGTGTATCGAAAGCCTCTTGCAACCCCTTCCATAGCCGAGATGTTAAAATTGCATCACGATCAGAAATGATCATGGAGGTTACCCCATGTATCCTCACAATCTCATGAACATAGAGGCGTCCAATGATATCTACTGAACCCTGCTCTCTGATCGGTATGAAGTGGGCCGACTTGGTGAGTCGGTTGATGATCACACAAATCGAGTATTGTACCCTAGATGTATGTGGAATTCCTATCCCAAAGCCCATGTATATCCAATCCCAATTCATCTATGAGACCTCTAAAGGCTGAACCAATCCTTATAGTACCTGATTCTCCACCTTCACTTACTAACAAGTGAGGCGTCATGAGAAAAAATCTATGACAACTTTCTTCTTTCTCGGCCACCAGTGTTGTTTTTGAAGATCTTGGTACTTATTCGCCACTCTTGGATGTACTGCTAAAAGGTATGTATGTAACTCCCACAACAATTCCCCCCCGAAGAATCACTGGTAACATTTAACATCCTCTGAAGAGGATGACGTGCTCCCCACCTTCATAAAATCCATCTCGTGCCTGTCTTGTGGATATCTGAGCACGTCGTGCCTCATAGTCAGCTTCCCAAAGTTGCGACTCCCTGACTCGCTGAAGAAGTGTGTGCATGACTGTAAGAGACTAAAAAATAGTATCCATCTCTATTCACAATGGATATCATCAAAGTGGCCAGTTTCTCCATCACCTCCCCTAGTAGATGTATCCCAGATCTCTTGTTGAGTGCATCAGTATCAACATTCCCCTTCCCCGGAGTATAGACTATCTCGAGGTCATAGTCCTAGAGGAACACAATACAACGTCATTATCTCAATTTCAGGTCCTTCTGGGAGTAGATATATATAGAATCCCGCCATTTTTATCACATAAACTTTTATTACATTTTACAAAACCGAGGATCTTTAAGGTTTAGTGTCTTGGAAACCAGGAACATTAAACATGAAAACATAAAACATTCTTCTAAAACTCTTGAATGGCTTCTCCTCATGTTAATCCTAGGTTCATTACTGCATCACATAACCTGGGGATATACATCAAAAGAAAGGGTGAGCAAAAAGCGCAGTAAGGGAAACAAGAGAAACATTTTACATGTGAACTTGAGATACTTCAATAGGGTCATGAAAAGAACTTTAAGGCATGAGAATGAAATCATGAGGCATATCATAATAAAAATTAAATTTTCATAACTTGAAGATGTGGCTACATAATTTAACATAGACAATCATGAACATATCACCAAGTTCCATCCCCAAGGTGTCATTTGAAAATTACCAAGGTTATTCACCAAGGTATCGTGAAAATTGTAATCTCTAGTGGTTACATAATTACCCAATGCATTGGAGCGCTATCAGGGCGCACCCTTAAATTTTCCTTTATTATCATGTGATCCACATATATCATCATCAAACATTTCATAAATTACCCATATAGCATAAAAAAATGGGTTTCATTTCATAATCACAACGTTTTAAAAACAGCTTTAAAGACATGATCTTTACGTCACTTTAAAACCCACAAAAAAGGAAGGTGGGTCTCATGTATGTAAATCCCAGAATTTAAAATAGAAAATTTTGGTATATATGTGAATACCCCTTTAGAATAAAGATCTTTGAGTATTCACTTAATAATATAAAATAACTTTAGAAAAAGAGAGAGACATTTTGAGACGGAAATTCTGCAGCATAACGGCTATGTTACGAAATTTTAGAAGACATTAAAAAGAGAGGGAAAATGGGTCAAACATTCATAAATGACCCACAAAAAAGTAGATGGAAAGAATAAGAAGGATACATGATCATGGTAATGAAATTTCATGGACATACCATTTGAAATGAAAAACATGGAAGGAAGACAAAAATTAGATTTCTCTTATGAAAGTTCGGCAGCCTAACGGCATTACTTAAACTTCAAAAAAAATGATTTGAAAAGATCAAATAGGGTCTCTCATCATGTGAAAATAATAGTTCAGTATGATAGATATAGAGATAATTCCCCAACATAATAAAAATGAAACTTGAAAGACTTGACATGAAAGTAGAACTTTGAAAAGGATGAGAAGGGTGAAAGAATCCCCTAAAAATTCGGCAGCCTAACGGCACCACATAAAAATTCAAAATACTAAATTGAAGAGACCAAATGGGGTCTCTAATCATATGAAAATAAGAGTCCAGTATGATAGATATATATATCATACCCCAACATAACAAAAAGGAACTTGAAGGAATTGACATGAAAGTAGAACTTCAAAACGAGAAGGGTGAAGAACCACTTAAAAATTCGGCAGCCTAGCAGCGCCACTTAAAACTTCATAAAACGAAATAATGAGAGTAAGAGGGGATCTAAAATTATATGAACATAAAAAGGGTAGTAAGAGGAGTATAAAAGAACATCCTACAACATAAGAACATGTATCATAAAAGGAATGACATAAAAGAGATTACTTGAAATGAAAAAGAGAGGTCGGATCCCTTAACTTAAAACATAACTCTTAAAACTCAAAGGTTGGGACCTTGAGGGCTTGAGGGCACCTTGGGAGGACTCCTTGGGAGGTAATGAGACCAGAACTTCGTTGGGGGAGAGTGAGGAGTCGAAATAGATGAGAGGATGGCTTGGTATTTATAGGGAAAGTGAGGGGACAAGGCATTAATGGCCAAGGGACACCTCACATGTGCTTTTCTCAAACCCATGTGCTCTCCCTTGGAATTTATCATGGAGTTAGGCCACATGGGTCCCCAAAAACAATAATTCATCACCCTTGTCTAGCCAACCCTTAAAAGATCTAATGACATCATCATGACACAGTTATGATGTCATTAAACATACCGAAACCCTAAAACTGTATTTTTACTATTCACTGAAAATTCAACTTTTTCAGCAAAAACCCCAGAAATTACCTTAACATAATATCGATGCTCTGAGTTTAAAAATAAATTCCATTTTATAAAAATAATTTTCTAAATAATTTTAATTTAATTTTTAATTAAAAAACACTATTCACCCGAAAAAATTAATACTTGAATAATAATTTATGAAACTGTTATTTAACCATTTTATTTAATTACATTACTTAATCAAGGTGCCTAGATTATTTTAAAACTTTCTTTAAGTGAGATTACTAATCCATTTGGACACATTACTAATCCTAATCATAAAATCACTATTCATAATTTACTATTAATCAAAAAATAAGTTGATCTTATTAGACTCTAAATTTTGTACTGAACATAATTGTAGAAGACCATTTTTCGAAAATCATTACACATTATTAATTATTCAAGGTTTACACAACCATTTTTAAAATATCCTTTTTCTAAAATTCATCAAAAATATGCATACTATATTTATCCGGTCATTTGAAAATTCATAAACTTCATCATAAGAAGAAATCCCAATTTTTATTTAAAACAAAGGATTACACAAGGCAGTTACGGTCTCTTTACATATCCCCTTATCACACCAGCATAGGACCTAAGTGTAAGGTGTGCTAAGGTGAGAGAATCTGAGGGAGGCTCGGCTAACATCGCACGAGTAGTAATTTCTATCAGTTTGAACATCTCGCGAAGGCGATTCCGTTCTAGATTCACATGATGAAGTTCGGCTTGGATTTGGTCCAGAGCAAAGCCCAGTGGTGCTACCTCCTTCCCAAGCTCTGTTAGATGGGCTTCGATCGGTCCAAGACTACTAGGTGACGCCATCGAATCTTCTTTCTATAATAATTAACCATGATTACTTATATTTAGAGACAATAATCAAAACATTTTGTTTACAGTAGTCATATTGACCGATGGTCATATAACAGTCAAAACCCACTGGTCTCATTTTAATTATAATCATGTTTATCACATAAAACATTTTTGTTGAGTATAAAAATAAAATAAAATAACACATGAAATTAGGAAACAAGATTTATTCAAAATTTCGGGCCGTTACAATATACTTTAGACTCTTGTGTTCAGAGTATAAAGTAAAATGCTCTCCCATCAGATAGTGTCGCCACATCTTTAAGGTGAAGTCCACTATAGTTAACATCAAGTCAAGGGTTGCGTAGTTCTTCCCATGTTGTCTCAGCGGTCGAGATCCATATTCTATCACTACTCATTCCTGCATCAATACACATCTGAGTCCTGTCCCTGATGCATTGTAGTAGACTATGTACCCTACACCATCCTCCAGAACTTCATGATGGGGGAACTAGTCAGCCTCTACCTCACCTCCTAAAAGCATTGTTGCCATCTCTCTGACCACACAAAGGGTTTCCCCTTCTTTGTCAAGGATGATCATGGTGCTGCAACTCTGGAGAAATATGGAACAAAACTCCGGTAATATCCAGCCAAACCCAGGAAACTAGTTACCTCCATCACACTCCTGGGTAGCTTCCAAGCAAGTACCGCCTCAATCCTGGCTGGATCCACTATAACTCCATCATCCAAGATGACCTGTCCTAGAAAGTGAAACTCTTGGATCTATAACTAGCACTTCTAGAGCTTACTATAAAGCTGGTGCTCTTGGAGTGTGTCCAGTATGACCCGCAAATGGAAGGTGTGCTCCTCCAATGTAGTCAAGTAGACCAGAATGTCGTCGATGAAGTCTACTACGAGGAGACCAAGGTACAACTGAATGATCATGTTCATTAGTCCTGTGAACACAGCAGGATTGTTGGGTATGCAGAATGGAATAACCAAAAAATCATAGTAGTCATACTGACACCTAATGGTTGTCTTCTATGAATTTCTGTCTCATACACTAAGCTGGTGATAGCATGATCTAAGGTCTATCATTGATAACTACTGTGCTCCTTTCAGCTGATTGAATAGGTCGTCATTCCCCAGGAGTGGGTACTTCTTCTTCACAATCACCGGATTCTAGCACCGATAGTCGACACAATGTCTCAAGATCCCATACGACTTTTGGAAAATAATATTGGGGATTCCAAAGAAGAAACACTAGGCTGAATGAATCCCTTCCCCTACAAGTACTCTAGATATACTCATACCCCACGAAGCTCCGCAAGAGCCATATGATATGCTGGTGTAGATACTGGTGTCATCCTCGGGTACAAGTCAATTTAAAAGTCCACCTATCTGTGAGGAGGTAGACCTGGGATATCATCAGGGAAAAAATCCGCATAATGGTCCACCACTTCAAGAAAATTCTGACTCTCCACATTGACAGCTCTGATGGTAAGGCTTGCCAACTGATGATTGATCGGTTGCACTCTCCTCTATGTATGTCTATCCTGTGCTACAAAGGCTCCATTCTCACAGGAGAAGGTAAACCTGGTCCCATTAGTGTGTACACACCACATATTGTGCCTAATACAGTTAATATGAGAATTGACTATAGATAACTATTCCATACCCAAGTTGACGTCGTAAGGCCTTGACGCTGCTACTTGGAGATCACAGCCGAAGCTCTCACCTCAGAGAGTAAGATCGAACTACCGGAATTAGTGTGTAATAATCGAATCTAATCCCGTAGGAGTCTCTATCTGTAATTACTGTGCCAAAAGCTCCCTCTGAATCTCTAATATCTGAACAAAGGCAGTGGAAATAAAAGAATAACTGGAACCTGTGTCAATAAGTACTACAATTTAGGTGGAGTAGACTAAAATCATACAACGTATCATATATGGAGGGTCGTGATCGTAGGCTTCAACTACCTTGAGATGAGCCCTCCCCTTTTCCACCTACACCCTATGGACAGGGTGGAACTCCAGGTGGTGGTGGTGGCAACACCTCGAATCGTCGCCCACCTCTAGCTGCCCGACCCGCTCCTCTACCATGTCAGCCTTCTCCTTGCGGACCTCCTCGATCAAAACTCTGTCTCTGAATGGGATATCCTTTGACCATCTATTGATCATCCAAATAGTGGGTCAAGTAGTCAGGAGCCATGTGACCCTGCCCACTACATGTGTAACATTGCCCGCTCCTTGCAAGACTGAATCCTCTTCATCTTCCCCACACATCCGATCCTGAGCCATGCAAGAATCCACCTGTATGATTCTTCCTCTTGGATCTTTGTGATGTCTTTGTACTTCCAACTATAGAAGACTCCGCTATATAATTATTGGTAGTCAGACTCACTGCTGGTGACTGATCAGGAAGGATACTATCTACCAAGAGGGCTCTCTCTAACACCCTCGCATGAATCTAGATTTTGAGTGAGATCATCAAAGCCTTGATCTCCATCCGAAGCCCCAGATCGATGTTTTATCCCCTAAAGAATGGGTCATGCCCCATATCAGTGGAGTAAAGTGAGAAGTCAGTGAACCTCCCTGATTACTAATCCATAATCATGTTTCCCTGCTATCGGTGAAGTAGCTCCTGAATGCGCAATGTGTAAAGAGTCGCTGGGACAAACTCTACCCAAAACAAGATATCGAAGTCTGCCCTAAGAAGTGTCACCTCATCGTGAACCTGGAGCATCATGCCCCACCATCTTCCTAGTGCTTCCTGTAGAATGTAGGTGGCTTGGATCACCATGAAATCAGTTGGGGTCCCTACCAATACGAAAAATCTCACTACATCCTCTAGCCAATCCTTACCCGCTTGTGGTTCCATTTCTTCCATGAACCTGGGTGGCCTCTGACGCTAGAACTCATGCAACATGCTCAACCAGTGTGCAACGTCTGTTGCTTGGGTTGGAGCCATCGGTGGCCCACTGGGTAATTGTACCATTGGGTCCTACACTGGTTCCTTTACTAGAAGAGGGACTTACAAAGATGCCTTGTCGCCTAGTGGGATATCAGTGCGTAAAACTCTGAGAACTCTAGCCGGCTATCTGCGTAGAGGAATTTTGAAAAGAAACAGGAACACTACGGTCAAAAAGTTATACCTGGTGAGTTGACATGGTGAGCGGAATTTAATAAGACATTTGAAAACACACACACAAATAGTGTTATCGTGCACTGATTCGGAAATCAGGTGTCAGGGTCCTGCTGTATAGAAACGTCGGTCGTCACACTAAAACTGGACTCCCTAAATTGAAAACCACACATACTATATTTAATACTACTACTTCACAGAAAAGATCAGATTCCTATGTTCTGTGGTATAACTGACTCCTTTGATTCCAATTTGTCATGACCTGTCCTCTAGGGCCCATGTAGTGACTACCCCAAGCTTTCCTTCCATAAGATAGTGGCTGGAAACGAGCACCAAAGGCGTATTCCATAAAACTGGGAAGGAATTGCCTCTATAACATATAAACAAAAGCAACCAAGCACACGTCAAGATACGAACTCAAGAAAACTGTATAACCAAAAGTGACTACTTCATGTAAAGGGGATACAATACAATAACAGTAGTAAAAGTACAATTACAACTAAAATAAAAAAATAAATAATGAAAGAGAAAAATGAAGCTACGAGGTCGTCCTACGGGTTCCTACCTGAACGGTAGGTACAGATCGTCTCCACAACACACCACATCCTTCTATCTTCTCTGTTTATCGACATGCCATATGGTCCACCTCATGGTACCGTCCAGGCCTGGTAATCTCAGCCTCAGTCCGCATTGACTTCCGTTTGCATCCAACACAACAAGGTGCGGGCATAGCCCGTGCATTGGTGTGTATAACGATACTCAGTAGGGACACAGAGACCCTCATGGTCTCACAAAAATCTTCCAAGGATAAAACAAAATGTATGAAACCAAAAGATATCCCTACATATGTATATACTGATACATATAACCCTGTTTTCAAGTAATATATCTCAATCATGAGGAAAACTCAAAAAAATATGGCATAACTCAAACCAGGATATTATTCTAGGGTTAGTATCAAGTGACACCCCCAGTAACATTGTCAAAACCTCGTCTGCTGGTGAAATCATCCTCTATCAAGTATAGTTGTCCTGCCACGACACAAAGGCACTTCCCACTAACTTTAGACCATTGAGGTATTCCTCCTATCGAGTACCATGGATCTGAAGCATCACCAAGCACGCTGCCCACTGTGGGTTAGCCGCATCACCAAGCATGCTCCCCCTCGATGCCTACTGAGTTACTCCTCCTGTCGAATCATGTAATTCATCCATGACACCATGGAGCTCCCCCCTGAGGTCTTCCGCGACACAAAGCCACTCCCCACCGGGCTAGTCAACTTAATTCGAGTCGAAACGCTTAGTAGCCATTAAGTCTCAGCCAGCTATTTTGTCTCTACACTATACACGCTCGTCTCTCAGAGGATCTACTCCAAAAGCTACTTGTTGATACTCCAAAATACAGGAAGTTCCAAAAAGAAGTATCTCAATGGTCTGCCACATTATAGGGGTCTCAACTTAATAGAAGGGTATAATCAGCTGCCCGGTCTGTGAGTCCTTAGCCTTTTGTCCCAGGAGCCCGGTTGGATTTGTCCTCAATAAAACCTGACCATTTCCCCCCTCAATCCAAATCTCAGTGGGGTATCTCTCAAAAGGGCTGAATCACTCCATGATATCCAGTGCCACTGAAGGTTAATCAAACGAACGACTAGTGCCAAAGTTATGGCCAAAAGAATGTAAATGGGCCATAGTCTGCCCGGGTTCGGTCCGACCCTATCGGACCGACCCAGCCCTACCCTGCCTGGGCCGGCCTAGTTCAGGTCGACCCGGACCTACCCGCTGGGTCTTTTGGAGAATGCAGTGCATCCTGGCCAATTGGGGCCATCCCGAAAGGCCTTTATGGGATGCGGAGGGCCGTAGCTGGCTGCGAGGGCATAAGGCTGCGGGGCCGCTCGGCCGGGGCAGCTCGGAGGGTCAGTGGGCATCACGAGCCACAGTTGCTTGAAGGGCCATGGGAGGTGCGGGATTCGACAACTCGGAGGGCCTGTGGGTGGTGTGAACCGGGGAAAATCGGAGGGACGCATGGATAGTTTGTCCAAAAGTTTGGAGCGCCCTGGGAGCATGGGGCTGGTCTGGCAGGAAGGCAAGAGTGCCATGGGGGCGTGGGGCCAGTTTAGCCCAGGGGCCAAGTCGCCGCATGGGCATGGGGCCAGTTCGGTGGGGAGACCATCGCATCGAGGGGATGATTCAGCCAGGAAGCCGGCATGGCATGGTCTATGGGGCCGGTTCGGTCAGGTGGCTGGAGCTCCACTCGGTTCTGGGCTAGTTCGGTCGGGAGGTAGAAGCGCCGTGGGGTGGCTCGGCGAGTATGTAGAGATGGGTCATGCAGTCGGTTCGACCAAGAGGGAGGAATGCCATGGGTGGGTCAGCTAGGTCATGGAGACGGGGCGCACGACCTATTCTGCAGGGAGGGTGGAACGCCGTGGGGGTAGGGTGGGTCATGGAGGATGTGGGTGGCGTTTTCATTGCCTTTTTCACCTTCATCTACTTCATTACCTTCATCCATTTTGAAGAGTACATTAATGAAGAACGACAGAGGGGTCATGACATTTTGGTTTGGCCCATACCCTCCACATTAGGGTGGTATCATAGGGATCTAAAAGAAAAAATAACGACAAGCATAAAACATCCCACAATATTTCATTCCCAAACCGCAAAAGAAACCATGGTAAGAAATATGGGAAATTTATTATCACGTAAATAAACCCTCTACCTAGTTCGCTTGATGAGGTTGGTGCAATAAGAATGTATGATCATTGACTCGTCATAGATAAGAATGTCCCACATCGGGAGAAGTCCCAATCAAGAAATTCAATGGAGGTGGGCATTTTTCGTTAGTGGAGCGTTCATCATAGGAGAGATTTCTCCCACGTTCTCCTAATCCACATATGTCAATACTTTAACAACAAATTAATAGACAAACAAATAAAATATGTTTATCTATATAATTTGTTTTTAATTAAGTTGGATTAATTAATTGGAAATAATAAATGGGTTGCATTGGCATAAAAAATCGAAATGGAGGTTACAAAGGGTTGGCTCAATTAATTAATGAGGGATGTCACAATTAATATAGGAGGAGTTGGAGAGGCTCTCTCTCATTTATTGTGGGATTTGAGAGTTTTTGGTCTCAGGTGGTCTCCACCAACATAACCTCTCATGGGAGGTTAATGGATGGTGGTCCCCACACCTCAAATTCAACTTTGAGATTTTTAACTAAATAAATAAAATTAAACATGTGCTTATTTTAGTTTATTATTTCCACAAAAAACCGAAAAAAATATCTTTCACTATCGACCAACTGATATCGATGTCAAAGTCTTCAAAAGAGAATATCGGCGCTATGAGTTCAATAGTGACCTTAGATTTCAATTCTGAGAACCTGATCAAAAGTTAAAAAAACCACTCACACGTTTACTGAACGTACCTGAAATAATGATAGAAATTAATTCTAGGCACCCCAGGCATCAGAATCACGCACTGTCAATTTTCACGGACTCGTAAAATTCCCATTAAATTTTAAAAAAATACATGAAATTCCTAGTGTTTATAGTGGATTCGTGGGAGGTTATGTGGATGGGGATGGGATACTCTGTTGGGGTGTAGTTGCTGGATTTTGGATATGGGCCCGTGTGGGGCCTTATGGTGGGTCATGGTTAGGTTCCAGTACCTTGACGGATCTAACAGATCACTTTTTGTTGTTGTGAATTTACAGTAGAACCGAGTGTGAATGCTTAAATTACTGTTTTGGCTATTTTCCTTTCCCTTCCTTTTGTCTATGACTATTAATTTTCCCATTAGTGATGAATTATTTTAAATAGAATCACAGGAATATGAAATAGGGAATGGGTTTGATGTGGAATTGTTTTTCTGGGAATGATTGGTGACATGTTTGTGGATGTGCTGCTTCTTATTAATGAATAGTAACGAGGGGTTTGTGGTTGGGATGAGTTAGGAACCCCTAGGTTGGGATTATTTCTTGTTTAACTATATGTATAATTTAGTTGTTATTTTTTATATTTGTGCCCCACCCATGTTGAGTACATGGTATCAAACACCCCCATTTCATGGGGGAGGGTGTTTTTCTGAACACTCCTATGAGTGGCTAGTTATTAGCTCCATTTATGCTCCCTTTCCCAAATAGAACATGGTTTTCAGGGTATGTTGTGATGGCCTGAGGTCCATTATAAGCCCTAGATTCATCGGGCAAGGTACGTGGAGGTGGTTGGCTCAGGTGTGTGCAGGAAGGTGGTTTCCCCTGTGTCTTCGGGATGAGGCCCATGTGTGTTCGGGCATGGCGGTAGTTGTTCTAGACCAAGTGTTTTTGGGAGGGATGTGTGGTTGTGGCCCATGTGTTTTCAGGTGGGATGTGCTGTTGTGATAGCCTAGGTGTGTGCATGTGGGATGTGTTAGTGGGACAACAATGAGAATGGCTAGAGAGAATTAATGCGTAGGATGTCTTCAATAACCAATGGGAAAGTGGTTCGGGGTACCCAAACATCGATGTGTTATTACGATTACCTTACTTAACTTTCATTATTTGGAGATTGTGATTTTGATGAGGTTGGGGTTGATAGTTTCCTTTCTAGATGCTCTGGTTATCTCATTCTCTCACAGGGCATTAGAATGCCTCCCCACTTCTACACAAGCACTTTTGGATTTTCTTACTAAGTATACTTGTATACCCACACTGCATATATAAACTTTTTTTCTATTTTTGGGATTTACTATATTATCTCCCAATCCTAATAAATAAAATTGGTAATTCATTCCATCTTGTGTGTGATTTTATACCCTTGGTTCTAGTCACCACATAGGACCTATTGAAGGCGGGTCTCAGGGGGTCATTATCTCTTATTCAACTTGAAGATGGTAGGGTCTGGAAATCTGTTGTCCCTTCCCTCTTCGTGGAGGAGGGCGGGGGTCATGACATTGATAGATTCTAAAATATCTTACCACATTTAATTCCATACAGCTCACTGATTTTATTTGTTTCTCATCCCCAAGGGAATTATGGATTATATGAATCACCTAGGGATGTTCTTGGAATAATGATATATATTAAAAATACTTTGTGGTTGTAATTTATGTTTTTAGATTTGATGTATGGAAAATTTATATATGTAGTCTCCTAATACTACTAAATTTATATATCATATTTATTATGGTATGTTATATTCATTTCCAATGTAATAAAATAATCAATTACAATAGAATTATAAGGTTCGTGTGTAGTTGTTAATATCAATTAATTTTTAGCACAATTCTTATAAATAATATATTAAAGGACATAGTCAGATATCACTATCATTATGATATACCAATATTAAGTTCATTATATGTTCTTGTAATATTTTATTCATATAGTAAATATATACTATTATTAAATATTCCTTATATTATTACCAATTTATATTTATTTTTTTATTAGAAATGGATATTAATTGAAGGAATGAAATTGATTAAATATACAGTGACCAATGTTGGTATTTTTATCCATAGGAAGTCAATTGGTTTGTTTTATAATCAACAAATATCATTAAAATATTCAGGTAGTTAACATATGATATGAATAGGGAACTTTCCCACAAAAAAATTACTCCATCACATTGTATAACATTATTACACAGACACGTGTAGTAAAAACCATCATCCTTTATTTGAAACACAAAATCATTAGTGTTTGAAAAATAAATTTGGTCCATCAGTATAAAATATCATCATCATAGAATATAGTGATATGGTAATTTTTTCATGAAATTATATATATTAAGCGAATAAGTGGATCAACAAAATTCATTGATTCAAAACAAAAAGAGGGATGATGAAATAATATGAAATAATTGAAAACAATCAAAAATAAATTTTATTTAAAAAACATTACATGGGACCATTAGATTAATATTTAAGGGAAATTATTTTTCTTATGTCAAAGGTAAGAGTAAAATGGTATGAATTATTATATTAGTAGTATATGTCTAATACTAGTTTCTAGACCGTTAATTTGTTTTCGTTAAACCGAGACTGATCACTAATTTGATGCCATACATGTTTGATGTAGAAGAGAATTAGTCTCTGAATCATTTCCTCATATGAGGAAAAACTATATGAATATATCAAAACCTATGAATACATATCTATGTGGTTTTCATTAAATGGATTGAATGGGAAGTAGATAATGGTTGATAATAAAAAAGGGATAGCAATGATCAATGGTAAGAAAGTAATACATTAATTCTAAAAATGCTACAAGAATTAGTTGAAAGAATAAGAGACATTCTTGATGTGAATGAGTGTTTTTTAAAAGAATGTCGATTTTACCCATCATTCTCATGAATGAAATGGAAAGAATATGACCAATATTTATCCAATTATTTTTTCAGTATAGGGATGGTGTGTTATACTTATTGACTTCACATTCTAAAGATTGTATTTATTTTAGAAATTATTTTCAATGAAAAATTCAATGAATGAGTGGTTTTTTTAATGTTAAAATATTTAATAATCAAGGTGAGTGATGATATACTTATACTTATTTTATATTTTTTTTGGATTCATCAGAATTCATTTATTATGGAAATTATACATTTGAAATAATATAATTGATGTACCGGTGTATCTCCTATGATATGTGAAGGAGATCTTTCATGATTTCATATTGTTATAATATTTTATGAATTTATTCATTTAACTAAAAAATAATTTTTCATGAGGATATTATTATGAAATAAATTAATCAATATGATGATGTTTTTGATTTGAGGTATATTGTGGAAGTTACATGAATGATATGATGTATTATTATTATTTTAAAAAGGGTGTTAACTGATACATACCATGAAAATATTCTAATCATTGAATAAATATTTTTTAATGATGAATTATAGGGAATGATGAACACATTATTAATAATGATGTATTTTGAGTATGGTTGCATTAGTGATTCCATCATATTAAAAAACAATTTAATTTTCGTTGTTTATCAAAAAAATATATATGTTATCAAACCAATGACCAACCTAAAAATATGATTGTTGGCCCAAAAGATCAACCTTGTGGGAATAGGGTCTACAACATTAGATTTGATGGAAAGATAGTGCATCAGGTCCACAACAATAACAGATAGATATTTTGATGGGGTATTGTTTTAGTAATGTGAACGATGGTACAAATGTTTTGAGAGTGGGTTATCCTACCACATATATGGTTGTTAAGGTGTACTTGGGTTCCAGCCAGGTTTCATAGTCGATGAACTCTATACATATGATAACATAGTACATAGATCCTGGACATGGGTGAGATCAATTTCGGATGATGATGTGTAATAATATTTATGTGTCATAAACATGAACACATATATGGTGTTCCCTATAATGAAATTACTCTTAGTCATTCAATTAAAGCCACATATTCACAGACTACCATTATCATATGATTCGTATTCATGCCATTCGACACCACCAGTTCGATGCCACATGCCCACACATGGACATATTATCTCCAATGATTGATAAAATGTCATCAATGAAGAATACACAAGAATCGTGAACCCATATATACAATTCCAATCTTGTATGTCTGAATCAAATTAAATAATGAGCTGGTAAAGAAAGGTTATAGTGATAAGACTATATTTTGAATGCAGGTGAAAAAATAAAATGTGCACATGGGACCCCTATGTGATGTAAGAAGTGAATTTTATGAATCTAAGATGACACCTTTTCAAATTTCAATATATAAATAACCCATGTTCAATGTATTTAAAAATCCCAAGATCATTGGAACTTTAAAATAATCATGATGCATCATATTCTTCATTATATAAATACGTCTGTTACATACCAAATTTTCTGGAATATAAGGAATTATAGAGGCAGTGAAATTTTTTTAGGTAATCATCTTCTTGGGAAAATGCTAAAAAAAGTGTAATATTATAGAAAATTCATTTCATGTGAAAATAGAGTTCAACAAACCTCTGTGGTTTTATGAATCAATTTTCATTAATGTATAATAAAATCCCATGTGAGTTCGTCATCCTATGGAAGGTGGTGGTATATTATTTTTCTAATTGAAATAAGAAGTAGTTCTTACATTCAGTTACAATAGAATTTAATCATGTTATAAAATATTACTTTATTTATGAATCGGTTTTTTTATCATGAAAATTATTTCAATAAAAGTTCACGCATACAACTCCATTGATCATCAAATGTGGTGTTCTCAAAAATGGAGATTCCTAATACATATTTAAGAGAATTAAATTATAGGTTTACGTAACTATTTTATGTTGTGTAAAGAAGAATCATTGATTTACCATAACACAATATATAGACACAAAATGATATTTGAAAAAGAAAGGATTGAAAAAAATATTGTAAACATAAGTAAGATTTTTTCACAAAATATACATTATTTTGATAACATGATAAATAATATGTAATGGAAGTGTTATATATATATATTCATTGTGAGTCTATCATGATGGAATAATGAGTCATTCTTTGTAATGAACATTTATGATCTTTTTATGGATAATTGAAAAACAGAGTACCAATGCGAGATTAAAGCCCATTGAAAAAAAATAATTTTTTATTAAGGCATTTATAAATGATAGTAAGAAGTGATCAGATTTTATGTATGCAATATTTAAAATTATGTAATATAAAAATGTGACAACGTAATAATGGTGATATAGGAAGAATACATATTATTAAGTGATATTTTTAGTTGTTTATTCTAATACTTTAACGAGCTATAGTAGATTTAATATGCCATAAAAATTATTTAGAATACATGAATAACTTGTATACATTATTATGGGTTATATATACTGGTAGTAAAAGATTATCAGTGAGACCAGTTGTTTTTTATTACTATATATCTGAGAGATATTAGAAGCTAAATTGTTATGATAATTTAAGATGATAAATGAATGAGGTATTTTAGAATAATATATTATAGAGTGGACATGATCTAGAAAAATGAAAATATAATCATTATATCATTTAGTAGACTCAATTTAAGTCCAATTAAATTGAGGATATTGATATTCTAATTAATAAATGGTTTCTAAAGTATAAAGAACAACATTTATCATTTATATGGAATGTATATTACTTATGTAAATTTTTTCAAAACAATTACATCACATATGATCACTGAAAATACTAATAATATGAAAATTCAACAAACACAGACATATTATTCAACTTAAAAAGTAGGCTCTCACATCATGACCAATCCCAGTAAATATAATTTGTTTTTATTATTAGTTAAATAATTTTTTTATATGTTAGACTTGTGTGACATTAAATGAAAATATATTCAGGATCTAATAGAACTCTTCAAAAGTAAAAAATAATTCTCCCCTACCCATGGTGGGTATAGATTGATGTACTACATGTTTTATCAAAGCATAAGGATTCATTTATTGAATTTCATATATTTTATGATTTTAATATTGATGATTTAAATATTATAATTTTTTTAAAAAATGAATTGTAATCTGAGAGATGTAATTTTTTTTTCAATTCATAACATAGTTTCTTGAGTGTCATTTAATAACATAAAAACACTACATAAGATGAAGGATATGAGGACCCTCTTTACAAGAGGGGAAGATGATGTTTATCCAATATAAGAAATTATAATTTTGGATTTAATATTATTATAGCTGAAATAATTATTTTTTTAAAACATATATATAACACATTATTAACTCAATGAGGATACAAGATTAAATTGATCATGTGGAATGTGTTAATTTTAATATAATGTTTTATAAATATTAGGAATTTTATTGTTGTAGTGATAATGTGATAGAATATTCCTAAATTAATAAACTAATGGATATGATTCATTATTTTCCAAAATATAATATTACTACTATCTATGGGATTTTTGAAATCAAGAAAATTGAAATAAGGTTTCTGTAGGTCATGAATGATAAAATGGGGAAGATAATTAAGAAAATGTTCATAACATTTAAATATCTCTACAAACTTGTTTGGGTTACAAGATTAATGTTTTAAAATAATAAGAGAGGATACTAAAATATTAAACAGGATTGGATAAAAATATTTATGTGATAGATGTCATCAATAAAGAGATTGAGAGTAATATCCATTCATTATATCAAAATATAGAAAACAACTATGATTTTTTAAATGATAATTTTTTTTATAAATTTAAAGATGATTAAAGAGAATGGAACATTATTACAAGAATATTTTAAATTTCAATGATGTTAAAATTATGAAGTTGTGAAATTACCTTGAATATAGAATGGAATTTACAAAATATCAAATAAACACCACCAATATGAGTTTTCATTAATATGAAATCAAAGTGGAAAATTTTGGAAATAATTAATTGAGACTTTAGAATTAATAAAGTGAGTTTCTTCCCAAAAATTTTGTTTTTATAGTTTAATACTAAAATATACCTCCATCAAATGCAATAAAGATCCTAGAAAAACCAAATGATATCTCTCAAGAAGATGTGATGAATATGATTCATTTATATAAAATGTAATAATTTAACTAAATTTGGCCTGAAAAAAAATGACGATTTATATAAGATTTTCATTTATATATGTATTAATGTAAATTATTATGAGAAATACATAATTTCTATACTATAAAATAAATTTTTTATTTAGGTTCCATATTCATTGATAAATATATATGAAGGGAGACCCAAAATCCATATATTAATTTTTCTTTTGGAAATTCATGAATACCTATAGAACATAAAAGAAGAAAATGATTTATGGGTAAATTTTTTCCCTATAATAGATTTTGGAAATGTAATTTTTTATAATCTATTTTATACTTTTTATTTGATGTTTATGTGGATTTTGATAAATGATGTAAATAAGAAAAAATGCTAGAGAACTATGAATATATTTACCTAAAACAAATTGGATGATAAGATATATTTTCATAATGTAGTAGATATGGGGGGGGAAAGTGAATCATTTACATCATAAAATGTATCATAATAGATTTTTAATTTAATACTATATAAAACTGAATAACAATCCTTGGGTATTAAATAGAATAATGTCAAATGAAATATTTAATGAAAGGAAATCATGTTAAGAAATGTGGAATTTATTTAGTGGATTAAAATAAAACCAATGAGATATTAGTTATTTTGATATAAAATAGGGATTGTGTATGAAAATTAAAAGATTCATTATAAAATGATTATGAAAAAGGTAAAAAGAATATCCCACTTAAAGAAGACATGATTTGGGATTGGTTATCAAAAATGGATACTATTCAGTTATGAATTTTTTATTTTAGAGGATAATCATGGGTTGACATATATATATATATTTATAGAATAATTATATCACATATAGAGTTCATAATCAAGATAAAAGATGCATCAGGATATACATGTCCATTCAATGGTCTTCTGAAGTTAATTTTTATAAAAAAACTAAATTATATATGTCATGAGATAATGATTCCATATGAAGAAATTAGAACTCAAAGACTAGTTTAAAGAACTAAAAAAATTTCTAATGTGGAGGTATGTGGTTGGTAAAATAACAACAATATTGTTTTTTATATTGAAGATCTGTAAGACACACCTTTTTTCCACAATTATTGTAAATTTTATTTATTCAAATAATATTGGGGAATTACGGTTAACCATGCTCTATATTTGATAATATAATAATTCATTTATATAATTATATAAATATTGTTAAATAAATCAGAATTATTACATCCTGTATTGATATCAAAAATTCGTATTCAAAAGGGAATCTATTAACGAATATCATCCTTGATAATGATTTAGATATACTCATAAAACGACAACCATATGGTGGGGAAACATTATGGATTATTTTCTATATTTATAATATATTGAATAATATTAGTGAGTGAAGATAATGTGGGGATGTATAAATGATTATTATGGTTTAATTGGATATCATATTTAAGAAAACGTTCTTTGTTAAATTTTATATTTGAGGAATGAGTCATATTTATTTGGACATGTGCATGATATATATAGATACTATGGAATGTTATTTAATTTTATGAATTGATTAAATACTGTTAAAAATTTATTTTTCATTAGGATCTGATGATGAATTAAGATGAATCACACGATAATGTACCTAATTGGATAATTTTTGAGGAAATTCAATAATTGTAATGAATAGGAACATTATTTTTGAATAAATTCAATTGATAAGAACCTAGAAAATATAAAATTTATTAAAGAAATGTTTTCAAAAGAATAGTAAAATGTATTGTAATCTATATTTTCGGGATGAATTACTTTTAATAATATTGTACTCAAAACTAATAAAAAGTAATTACAAAATAGATTAGGGAATTTAATATATTAATACCTATATCATCCTACCCTGGAACCGTGAAAATCCTCAAATGTGGAACCCATGGGGTTGAAAACATGGGAGGCTCATCTACAAGGTCAGTTATATTTTTTGGAGGGTGGATTGCACCAGCATGGACTGAAAAAATATATTTTTAATGTGCAGAGTCCATGTGGGTTCATTGGTGGTGAACATATTGGAAATTGGGCCGACCGTCAACATTTATGATACTGAATGAGTACTGGTGCACAAATAATGATGTTAAGATGCTCCACCCTCAAAATTAACATACATATTTACTAGATGGAATCCACGTGTTATACTAATGTGCGATGATGATGCAGGATTCAATACATATTTCCTAAAACACTTTTTCAAATATGTTTCACTATACAATGGAATCAATATTAATTGGTTGATGTATTCCAGAAAATTATATTCAACCTTTCACCTATTATTTGTATTCAATAAACTAAGTTCTTGTATTTTGATTCTGTATTCTTACGTGTTGTTACACCATCATCAATGATATATACCTGGTCATGAATGAATAACACTCGAGCATCTTAATCCCAGACACAAAATAATCATCATTTATGGATGAATTAAATTCAACAGTTATCATGTGTTTATATAGTACATGAAAGTAACTACATTTTTATTGGCTGTTATTCATTATTACAAGAACAAGGGACATTGTCACAAAATAAGAATCTACTCTCAAGAACATGTGATACCACATATTAGGGAATCAAAATATAATGAAACAATATTTTATGTATTCATAAATGAATAGATCATATGATACATATAATATTCTTGAAATATAATGTTTTTTAGTTCATAAATACATATATGAAATGAATTATTTTCAAAATTCTAGGGATGTGTAGAGCCAGAGTAAATATCCTTTAAAACAAGATTATTAATCTATGAAATGGATGATAATGCTCATAATTTTTTATAACTATTATTTTATGGGAAAACAATGTACCATAAACCTCCAATGTTATAAAAATATTTCCACATGTATAAAAATTAACCTCTCATGATCCTTAATATTCCTCAAAAGTTAGTGGATACCAAAACAAATTAGTTTGTACAATGAAATTTACCATCTGTACACATTAAAGAGGATATAATCGAATTCAATGGGATCTTGTGGTTAATAATGAAATTGAATTCCACATAATTTATTTCATGATCCTGACCCCACATAAACTCTTATTTATTTTCACACACACAATGTTATGAAAATGATTACTAGTATACATATTTATGTGAATAACAATGGATATTTACTCAATTATTTTTTATTGAATTATGATGAATCATTAAGTATCTTGAGACTATCATGAATGATTCTTATATCGCGATTGGTGAAGCACATACAAACATTATAATTGAATAGATAAATTATATATAAAGGTATATTCATGAGACCATTTTGAAAACATATAATTCATTATTAAGTCCTTCTAAAATATTACTAATAAGATTAGAGATGATGTAAAAAAAATTATGATATAATTATAAAATTAAATAGTGCTAATGAACTAAAAAGGATGTGGAATAATTAAATTGTTTTGAGGGATCATTTTTATTGTTAATCCAGATCATACAGTGAGATAGAGTAGATGTAAAATATTGTACATATTTAGAAGTGTAATGGGATGACATGGATATAGTGTTATTTGATTAATTCAGCGGTAGTAAAATCATATTAAGGATACTGGTCATTTTTGAATATTCAAAATCACTATCCCACTGGATGATGACATGTTTTGAAAAATGAATATGTTTATGGTATTGAAAAATGTTTAAAAATATTAGATATAATCTTATAAAAAATTGAATAATGCCAACATTTACAAAATCATATGTATATAGAAGTAGTTGAAGATCTATTAAAAGAATGAAGATATGTTCTGTCGAAGAACTCGAGGGGATATTATAAAAACCCATTTATCCATTATAGGAATGGATAGTGCATGTCAATTATTATGTGATTGTGTTTGTAAATATTATTATTAAAATTAATAGAGAAAATAAAATAAATGAAACAATTAGTGGTTGATCACAGTAATGAGTAGGATCTCATATCAATACTGAACAATGAAAAAATCATACTATGATTTTCTATACATCCATTTGGATGAATACATGTGATACTGATTGGAAAAAATAATACATCAAGGAATTAACAGGATAGAAAGGTGAAATTTAAAATAGATTTTGTAGGATGTGACTATTGATTCCCCCTATATGTGGATTTGGAATCGGGATGCACAATTATAATAGACACCCTATGAGATATGGTAATTTATCTAATATGTGGCGAATGTAGACTATCTATGACTACGTGACTAATAAAATTGAATATTATTTCTTGATTGATGCGATATTAGAAACTTTTATCAAACGATCAAAGAATGATAATATTTTTTTCATTATGATTACTATAATTTATCTATTATTTATTTGTTGTTAATATTTATTAATTCTACAAAACATTTAATAATGTGTTATAAATCCATACACCTACTCAATAATATATCATAATAATGTTTTTTCATAATGATTCCCTAGATCCATACATGAATTATATATATACTATTCACATTGACATATATCTAGGAAATGATTGGCTCTCAAAGTATATACAAATATTTTCTTTCAAGGGAATATAATTATATATTGAAAAGAATATGTAGATTCCCTTATTATTATCGGTGGGACATAATATTACAAATATTCTATTCATCCACCACTGATGTCTCGCTATAAAATATTTCTTAGACAACGAGAAGTGTAAATACAATACATTGATTTATGTATATATCAAGAGTGGAGGACCTTCATAATTATAAAGAATATTTTGATGTATCTCCAACATAGTTACATATATATCCCCCAGATTGTGAAATTTTTCAATCCATTAAACTCACACCCATGAAACTCCAACATATATTCCAAAAAATAGAATAGACACTAGGGAATTTCTGTAGTCAATAAAAAATCTACAATAGTTAGCTGATAAGGGTTTCATATGACAATGTATTCCACCTAAGGAAGAAATATCATATTTTTTAAAAAGTAAAATAGGGCTAATAATTTTTTAATATTGAAGAAAAATTAATGAAATTTAAATATATATATATATATATGTATCCAATATCAATATATTGATGATATTTTTATAAACATCAATGAGCTTATTACTTACCATGAATTAATCTTAATTTCAGTTTTATTTAACTAAGCATGATTAAAGATTATATAAAAAAATATAATTCCTTATAGGGTACAAACATTATGAATTTGTAATAATTCTCATTGGAATATCTCATACCATGTTAATTATTATGAATTTAATGTATATTATTTTAAATTATAATATTATGACATTTTTTATTATATTTATTAATAAAATGATAATATATTCAAAATTCAATAAAAGGGTTGATTTTTTTTATTATATTTAATAATCATTTAGAAATGAAAATATATATGAATTTCGTTGTGATTGAAATTTTCATTAGAATGTTTCTATCCTAGCATATATATTTTTTCAATAATGGAATATATTATGTTCTATAGATTATAATGGCAGTTAAATAATATTCCATAGTAATAAATATTTCTAATAATATTCTTTTTATTGATATATATATTTAGTATTATAGATATATTCAAAAATATTGATCATTCATACAATTTATAATCCTTTTTAACATACTATGGTTTTGAATTTATGTGGCCAGTTGAATGTAATCAATGATTTATAGATCATAGTAAGAGATTATATAATTAATTATTATTAATTGTACCATCTATGCTGAAATTATTATTTGTATATGTTGATTCATCAAAAGGATTTTCATATATACAAATACCAAATAATACATTAATTTCATATGAAACACTATAGTTAGGGACTCATAAACAGAACAACCCAACTCTTGTTCTTTAGTTGGTAGTTTTAATACTTTCCATGATGATGTGGGGACACTATATGTATTTTTAAATATGTTATAAATATATATATCTTAATAATTTGAATCACAAAAAAAAAATCTCAACCTAATACAATAGGGATAGCTATAATTACTTATGGACAATGAATTCAAAATACATTACCACCAATGAAAGGTATAAAAGTTTTCAATATATTGAATATAAATTCCATGAAGTTATATACATGATAATGATATATAATTATCATATATAAAAATATTTCGAATAGATAGATATGGATATTTATTGGAAGGATTAAACATCAGTACTTTTCCATGTAATTAACAGAGTATCATTACATGAGAATATAAATAAATTGTAACTTGATGAAATTATTTATAAAATGATTAAATGATAGAAATAATGGGATATGTTTCCATATAATAATAGTGTTTTAATTTTTGAAAATACAATGTATAATAATTTAATACCTAAGATAATTATAGAAAACATGATGATGTTCATGTATCAAATTTAATTATGCAACCTTATTAAATAATGGTTTATTAAGTAACATGATAAAATCTATAATCTAAAAATGTGATGATAGAATCTTGTATCTATGTACTAATATAGAATGGGTTCCAAAAACTAATGGTTTTAATATATCTATAAAATGGTGTCAATATTTATAAAATAAATGTGTAATGATCAAATTAAATTTTATAGGTTAACCATGACATCTCCACAAATTTCTAATATTGATTTTTTAAAGAAGTACAAGTTGTGGATACATTCTTATATCTCATAAAAATTGAATAATTTAATAAGACGGTACAAATAGCACATGTTGCATCACAATTTTAAAAATTATTGAGGAATCTAGTGATAATTATCATTACGCTATTTTTTCAATTCCACATTGGTTTATAATAAATCTTTAGAGGTCACTACACACTGAGATATATGTGAGCACATCAAATAATCATCATACTTATGGGTCGTATGAATGGAATATCCTAGCACTAGAGGACAGGTTGATGTCAATTTCCCTTGACTTCTAGGGAGCATGTGGAAGGTATTTATCATTACTATAATTTTCATGTAATAATTTCATTCACTCATGAATTCAAATTTAAGGAGATATTATATTTTAAGAAATATTGATTATTTTATAATGTGATTTTTCCCTATGTTATTTATATGATTCATATCATTATTTTTTAACATACCCATGATAAAAATCCTTATATTACATAGTGAAGATTTATAGCAGCTATCATATCATTACATTGAACCATTAGAAACTGTTATAAGAAACATATTATGACTTGAATACAATGTTCATCATGAATTCACATAATATCAAATATGTTGTGGATGATAATGTTAATTGATATAATTTCTTGAATATTACCTATAGGAAATCACCATTAAATGGACACTACATGAGATGTAATAATCAAAGTGTTTAGTTCCCATATTTTAATTAATTCATTGTTTTAATAATTATAACATGTAGTATAATGAATGAATTAATGGATGTATTCTTTTGAATTAACCATAAGAACCCTATGAATATACCACTACTTTTAATGGTAATTATTGCGAGTGACTCATTTTGGTCATAGTTCCATTATCACGAAGCAATATTAATCCAGATTAATTATGGTTGAGGATATAGAATGGAATTTTTTATAGATATATCCCCTATAAATGTCAGATAAAACATCTTGACCTATTGATATGTCCTATAGGTTGTACATCACTCAACTGATACTATGTTGATCTTTACTGAACCACATGAAGATGGATAATGTTGCATATTTGATGAATGGTATCCTTAACATTGAGAACATGTCAAATGTTTACTCATGTTTTGTGTAATTTAATAAGGATATCATGGTTTCTGTTTCTAAACATCAAATACATTTAAAATGTTGTGTTTTTGGCCACAAAATTAACTCTTCATGGGTATAAGAACACCAAATATATTTAGATATATATGAAATCATGTTATAAAATGATGCACTAAATATTTTATTACATTATATAGGTTATCTAATTATTATCACCATACATGATAATAGATTATATTATAAATAATTCCAATGATATATCTACATGTTAACATTATGATATATATTTTGTTATGTACATTCTATACATTAAATATTTCTAATAAAATAATATAGATTCAATTGGGAGAGATATGTCATATGATAATTTATCTTGTATCACATTCTACCAAAGTAATGTAACATTAGTAAACTACTTCATATTATTTAATGATTAAAAAATGAAGAGAATTACATATTGATAACAGATCTTGTCTTGATGTTTTATAAAGTAGAAAATACTAATGTAATTTTTTGAATTGTTTTTATTTTTCAAATGGATTATTAGTTTTTAATAAAAAAATATTAGGCCATTTAAAGATGTTAGTTGTTCAATGCATAAATTTAGTAATAAAAATAGGAAGCCAATATATAAAGAGTTTATATGTAATTATTAGTGGTTTATAAAAATTTATTTAAATTTTATAGTTAATCTATTTCATCATAAGTTATTTATATAGCTATAAAAATTATTATTAGGATTGATACAATCATAGTTAACATATTGTATAATATATGATACTTTGATTATGTTTTAGGATTTCATGATTTGAATTAGATTATATAAATTTTATGTTGAATAAAAATTATAATAATATAGATACATTTATATAAAATAGATGATATGAAATTTTTTATATAAAGAAAATAATTTAATGTGTTGATTTTCAGGATTATTGGTTTTTAATAATTATTATTTGTATTATATTCTGTTTATAATTAGATTTTGCCTTTTGATGGATCAAAAATATTTATATATTGTTTTAATTTGAAAAAATATATTTTATTTATATTTTATTTTTTGATATAATTGTCATTATATATTTTTTATATAAAGAAATTATATTAATTTTTAATTATATATAATTTTATAATGATTAATGTACGTGCATAGAAATTTTAAAAATATTTTCATGAAAATTTATTTTATTACATTAACCTTTCAAAGTGTTTTAAAATAATTTTATTATAGTTTTAATTATTTATTAATGTATATATATATATATATTCATAAGTGAATTATCCATTGGTAGAATGACTAGGTCAAACATTCTATATTCTAGGATGATTAATTGTTATTATATAAATATGGGGGTAGATTATTTTTTCCTTTTATCTTACTCATTACTATATTTTAAATATCATATATTTCTACATAATTATATGAAAATTTGATTTATTAATCAATGATATGGATCTTTTTTATTGTATATAAATTTAACATCAATTTTCTAGTGACAAAAAGATCTGTGACTTGTGTAAATAGTTACATTTCCTTATTTATTAAATGTATTCATTTGGTCGATAGAGAATTATTCAAAAATAAATCATTTTAAATGTGAATTATTATTACAAATAATAGATTTCATGTTGGTCCAACTAATTATACATAGAAATAAAATATATTAGGCTTCATCCAATGTTACATTTTTTGCAACCTCAATTTTTTATTATGGGTTTATTTAATGTTTTGGTAACCATGGGTTATATTTTGTAATAAAAGAGACTATTAACTAGTCTGTAAGGGTTATATTAATTGTTATTTGTGTTTCTTTTAGGAAACAAAAATCATAGAATGTATGATGGTTATAATATCAAATTAATAATTTTTAGTTTATAACTATAAGATGGAGTTCATAAGGAGTTTTGAAATCAACTATCCCTGGGTCATTTATAATATGATAGGATATATTTTTCAATAAGGTATGTTGCAGAATGGGTTATATTCACAAACCGGTAGAATACATTGGGAAATTTAAATATTATTCCACCAATGAATGTTATTAAATTATCAAAAATCATTGTTTAAATGGGATACCATTTAACAAAATCCAATATTTAATTGAAATAATAGAACACTAAAAAATGTTAAATGTTCTTATTGTAGATTATTATCATCAATGTAATAAAACCTTACATTTAAATAAATCTAATTCAATATATTATATTTAGGTTATATAATCTATAAATACCATGATAGTAAAAAATATATATATGAGAAACTCATTGTGTTACATATATTTCTACATCAGTGAAAACACATTTTGTATTTCAAAAGGAGAATCTGGATTCAGATGATAGAATTATCATAAAAAATTGTGGTTTCAATAGAGATAGACATAATATTTCCTATATACTTTTAGTATTTTATAATATATATGATTTTCTTTCCATGGTACTGAATACTATCGAATATGGTAATTACAATGTGTGAATATATGTTTCCAAAAGGGTTTCTTAGAATATGGATTTCGATTTCTTTTAATCATTGGATATAGTGTGATAAAATAAATGGGGTTTATATTTTATCTCATATAATCAATTTTTTAATAAATATTTACACTTGAATATAATGATTACATTTTTTCTATATAGTATGTAAATGTTTCTTGATTTTCAATCTAGAATTAAGATAGTTAGATAGAGATTCGAAAATGCTTATTCAAGTAGCCAAGAAAGGCATTGTATCATAATGGTAAAATTAGGAAAAAAATAACAATAATGAAAGATCTTGGGTGAGTCTAGTATGACCCTAACAATGATTACAAATATCATGGTTTTCAAGGGGTAGTATAGAGGATCTAGAGGTCTTTATCTACTTGAAGATGAATTTATTGAGAATTCAAGATCAGCAAGTGATTCACATTGTGATTCTAATGTTCATTTCATGTGTGAGTAGATTTCATAGGGTTCTCCAGGATTTTAATTTATTTGATGAAAAATTGGAATTATGTGATTTGTTTATTAATAAATAAATGAATCATAATAAATGGGCAATGTGAAATGGTTCCACACCATGAATATTAGAAAGATTTTTTGATGATATATGTTGTAGAACATCAGGTTTTCGTGAACCCTAAAGCCATTCTCCCAAACCCCAGTAAACAAATGACTCTCTCTTAGAGTTTTTTGTGATTCCTTTAAAAAGAATAAATTCATATATTTCCATGTTCAATACGTTGGGATCTAAGATATGTTCATCAATTTGATCACACGATTCTTCAATCTAGATCACCCCACAACTTCTTTCATTGGGATGTTGGTTTTTCATTATCACTCTAATTGACTTTTCATGGTTGTCATTGGTAGTGTTACTAGTGTGGAAAACTCGGAGGGATGAGTGACATGTAAGAGGGGTAGTTAATATATATGATGTTGTTTAGTTCCAATGAGAAGATTCTTTTCACCTTGGATGTTGGGTATTTGGTCATACCATATTTATTTCTGCGAAATCATAATGATAGAATGGTTTATCTTATTGAATAAAAACTGATTTATCCATTTAATGGTTTTATAAATTTAATAATTAAATAAATTGAGATCGTAAGTATATGTTTTATAACAAGATAATGGTATTCCTATTTATTTTCTAGATATTTTGATATATATGTTATTCATTTTAGCATGTATTTTGGTGTTAGTGATTAAATTGATGACCTTTATGTAGAATGGTAGAGAATATATTGCATGTAATTATTTACTCATGGATGAAGAATTAAATAATTTTTATGTGAAATGAATCTGAAAATTCTATTAATTTGATGGAATCTCAATTTGATGAAATGTTCAGATATAATTAAATGCGATCTTACATGATAATAGAATTGATAAATAATGTGATACATGATAATTATTTTTGAGAATTAAGAAATTTAAATCCATGTTAATGATATTTTACCATATTTATATATTTATTTAAATGTGTTTTAATCCTATGAGAATGATTAGCTTTTGATATAGTGTTATAGATTAATGAATTCTGTTTCTTGTAGTTGAAATATTTTAATAATGAATAAATTAACTCCAAATTGAAAAAATAGGCTTTTTGAAAAAGGTAATTTCATGGGAATGTGTTTCATGTCCACTTGATAAATGAATGATTATATTTTTTGGAGTCGTGATAAATCATTCATGCATGAAGGACGGATTCCTTTGTTGGGGGGCCTATATAAACCTATTGAATGTGATAGACTTTTTCATTCTTCATTGTTATGTTCTCTAGAAGGGAGATTTTCTATGAGATATGTTTTGATCATGGGATAGATGAGACTAGGATAATTGAGGAGGTATGGAATAGGGACTCCCAAATGATGTCGTGCATGTTGACACCAGTTTTGGGGTAATGCATCGAGATTTGAATGTGGGTGTAGCTGATGAAACAATATATAATGGAATAGGTTGAATATGGTCTTACATGATGTTATTATAATTTTTGAATCATTAATATATGGAATGTGATTTTTGGATGATGGTTTTTTACTTATTTTATATACATTTCATTCAACAACAATTAAGTTAGTTGAGTGTCCTTGGTTTCATGATTCCTCTTAGTGGTAACTTATGATAGATCTCTAAGTGTTCCTGGTTTGGGGACCAATTTCGAAAATGATTAAATAACTATTAATACATTGTGTTTGTGTTGATTGAATGAAAACTATGAAAGGACGTTAACATTGTAAATTAAAGTACTAGGTTTAGTTGATTCCTAGATTGAATGGAATTCACACTAGTGTTTAATAAATATATCTTGAAATAATATTAATTAATAATTTATTAAACAATAAATAAATCAATGAAATGAAATTTTTAAATTAAATTATGTAATTGAAGTATATTATTATTTTTTAGTCTTCAAATATGATTTATTATCCCTAATATTGGAATTCATGAGTTCGAGAAATGATAGATAAAATTTATATAATTACATGGTTTCTCCCATAGTGTGGTTTTGGGATATGTTATACTATATATATAATTTGATATCATATTATTCCACACCCATATTGATTCAGTTGATTGAAACCTAGTGTTATCATGAAGGGTTTGCCTCCCAAAATCCATGTGGGAGCTAGGGTGGATGATTACATCCTCTTGCCCAATACTCTTCTCTCTATAGATTTATTTCCATTTATGAATAGATTATAGTTTCCTTTTATGTGTTTATTGATGCTTGTATTTGATTGTGATTATTTGATATATTTAATCCCATGATATTTTTCAAAAAGAATTGTTATATGTATTATATGTATAGAATGTGATGGATTGTAGTGGGTTACTCAGTGTATGTGTAGAGATGGAAGTGGAGTAATACATGATGTATGATACACAACATACGGGTTGGGATGGCTACTGAAAATAAAAACTTTACATAATATGGATAAGTGGATGGGATGTTGAGTTAATGTAATGCATTTGATTCATGATTTGATTCGTTGACCATGCGTCATTTAGGAATGGTTATTTTGGAGAGTGATGTTTTAGGTCTTCTGACATTGGGGAAGAGTGGAAAACCATTGTTGAAGATGGAGAGGACCACCCTAGACGTTTTATTGTTATATTGAAATCCCTATTTCTTATTATGCATTGTTATAGTTATCCATGGGGTAGATGGGAACAACATATTCATTTTAAAGTGATGAGTTTATTTCATTGTTGTTCACTGTGATATACCATGCATTATTTATTTATTTTATGACTATCCCTTGTGGGGATATTAGAGTTTATACTATTATTTTGAAACTATACATATATTCTATTTCATGTCATTAGTAGGAGGTTGGTGATCATGCATGATTATACTATCTTTTAGTTTTGCATAATTTGTTCATTCTATGAGGTTTTTCATTCCATAAATTCTTTTACTTCTAGTGTTCAATTCTACTGTATTGTATTGTATAAAATTTCCTATTATCTCTTGTGATTTATTTTATATTTCAGAGTAACCATTCAAAATTTCTTCTATCATATCTCTCCCTTCCTCATGTTATAATAAAGGGTAATTCTTCCCATTATATTCTTAATTTTCCCTTGGGTCTAATGTACATCATTGGGCATACTGGAGGTGGGACTCTAGTAATCACTATCTCCATTCTCTCATTTTCATCCAATGAGTGGTAAAATTTGGGGGAATATGTTCATTAAATAGAGATATATGTTCTTCCTGTTTGGAGATATGATGATGTTTTGATATTATAATATGTTATATTACATTGGTTGGTAGTGAAATTTTTACTACTAAATTTATTTATCAATGAAAACATTATAGAATTGATGAAAATGGGTATTTTTCTCCCACTTTGATATGATGCATTGAACATTTTGTTTTTTAATCCCCCAAAATGAATTGATACAAGTTAATAGGTTGAGACATTGGAATGGGACATGTATAATTATTATTTTCACATGTTACTAAAATGGATAGAATTTTGGGTATGATAAAAAATAAACAAGATATGAAATAATTAATAATATAATGTTAATTATTCAATATTTAGGTTTTGTATCTGTAAAAGTCTTTTGTTCTTTCTGGTATATCTTTTGGTTGAAGTTCTCTTCAGGTTGATGAAAATTATGAATAGTTGGATATGCCGTTATATCACATTAGAGTAGAGTTATATGATAGTGAAATTTAGAAGGGGAAACCACATGATTTATAGTGAAAATTTATATAGAAGTAAAATGGATATGTAATCAATTTATTCATATATGACTCATTAGAGGAGGATGAGAAAACATTCAGATCGATCAGTGCTAATATAGAGTAGTGGGATTCATTGGATATGATGATGCTATATGGAGTAGTGATACATTGGATGTTGTTGTTCCTTATGTATCGTGAGGAGTTGGTAGTATCATTGGAGATAATCCAAGAAAAATTCCTAGTATTGTTTTTTCATTGAATTTGTAGACATCCAATCACCAAAATTTGTTTTACATTTTGAAACAGTAACTCATGCATGAATGTGTATGGGATCTATTTTGAAAAACATATGTGATATGATTTGTACATGATTGCAAAAGATAGGCTATTAGGATTCATTTCAATGAGGATTTTTGAACAAAGACACATTTTTAGGTTACCCCATTTAGGTGGAATATGTATCTTGATGTGTTAGAGAGAGTGGATGATAATGAGAGGTCACTAGCCAATACTAGACCATCATTGGTGGCAACTCATCATGATTAATTTAGAAGTTAATATATGGATTGGGGATCATTTTATATATTACTGAAGTGTTATTGATCAACATGGGGTATGTCCTATCTCTCTAAATCTCATATATATAAGGTGAAAGCTCTCAGGCCTATTCGATAGAATCATAAATTTTTTTTTCTAGTTCGGTATGATGTCAATAGAGGCAAGAGTTTCTATCCTTTATAAAAATCCATTGAGTTCCAGGAAGACCTCTTCCTATTCCTTGTTTAGTAATTTGACAATCAGTCAGCAGCAATAGAGTGTTCTATATGGATATGAATAGTGTGTATATGGATGAGTTCATCAATATTTGATGCAACAACATCCTTGTGTAATCTATATCAATTGAGGATCATTTAGAGCATCTAAATTCCATTTTATATGATCATTATCATCACCACCAATTTGATTATTTTATATAGATTATTTTTTTCTCATGAATTCTATTTCATGGGGAATGTCATGAATCAATATAGTGTATTTATTGATCCTTATAAAATATCGACCATTGATTATTGGGAATCTCTACTAAAGGTAGTGGTGGTGTGATGTTTACTTGGCCTTACATGAAATTACAAGAGGTTCATAAGAAAATTATCTTAGTATGTGACTCACATGGTAACATGGCCCAAAAAATGTAGTGTTCATGTGGACTGAATAGTTTCAAAAGTTTATTTATTAATTGAAGGTGAAGTTGTTCCTCACATCCAACCAATTTTTTCCTATATAAATAGTTTATATTGATGTTTCCTATAATGTTTTATTACATTTATTGGGTTATGTTATGATGAAAAAGATTTTATTTTATCCTTATTAATAATGGTTGATATGTCGAAATTATTATAAATATACGACCAATAATACTGAGTTAGTATAATCTGTGATTTCATTGATGTTTTTGTGATATTACTTCATTGTTTTCTAGTTTTTAGTTTATACCGATCATATTATCCTAAGTCATATCTTCTCCAATTATGAAATAAACGTGTGTCAACATTAGTGGAAGTAATTTTCAAAGTATAAGAACCTAATTATTTCATATAATCCATTTTAGAGAAATTATTTCGGTGATGTGTGGTGTACAAAGTCATTTATTTATATAATTCATGTATATAAATATTCTTAGGGATGATGGAATAACTCATGTACTTGTATAGTTTTATTAGAGATGCTATCTGAAGAGCATATATTTTATTTTTTATAGTGAAGTATCATTTGATTAAAAAATGTGGTGGATCCCCCACTGTGGGACTCTGTAGTGGAGTCTTGTTAATATGTTGTTGTTTTTGGATATTTCCTCTGATGTTCTGTCTGATGATTGAAAACAAAATGGGTTGTTTCAGAAAATTATTTGCCTCCCATTAATTATTCATGAGTTGGTACTTTGTGAGTTCCATAACACACCTCTTGTTGTACATCATCGTGTGATAAATATGTATCTATATTTTTTAATTTAATTTTTCATTTCATTAGATAAAGAGTTATAATGTAAAGGATGTTTCTTGATTATTAGTCTTCCAGAATTAATAGGAGAAGAAACATGTTTATGATTGTTTTCTCTTGGCATTAGATGAACTATAGTGGATGTTGTAGTACATTGTGATTGACATCATTACTGGTTTACCTCATTCATAGGAAGGTTTTGATTCAATATGAGTTATAATATAATATTTTTTTGAAACTTTCACACATTATAGGGATCATAGATTCATTATTCCAGAATTTTTTCACATGGTTGTTTGTAGAGGAGGATATGTGTCTCCACTGAGTCACAAGGATGATCATATCTGATGAAGATACTCATTTTACATCCATGGTGTGGAGGGGTATCCATTAATATTTTGGTTCATATTTATTACATATAACTATATTTCATCCATTGATATACTATAATATATATTAGACCATTCTAAATCATGAAGACATTGTACACCTTTGTTTCCTGAATATTGTAGGTTCATCAACGAGTCAATCACCATTGGTTGAATTATCATAAAATAATATATTTTCTCAACCATTTGTATTTAACAGTTTGATTCATTATATAACTAGAATTTCTATTCTCTACTATGTCAGAATGAGTTCATGGGGCATCAATTCTTAGCCCAGAAAAAATATAAAACACAATCAAGGTGGTTTATGATATTCATGGGATGATAATGGAAGAAAAAAGTCATCCAAAATCCTATTCTGATCAAAGGATGAGACATCAAGAGTTCTATGTTTTTGATATAATTTTCCAAAGGTGACTCCTCAATAGTCTAAATGGTTGTTTCTCCATGGATGTAAGAATTCTGCCAAATTTTTTGGGAGTTTCGTGGTGTTTTATAATGTTGAAACAACATAATATTATATTGATATTTCCCAATATATATGAAAAATACATTGCATCATTCTTGTTTCATATATTCATCATCACAATCATGATAACTCTCATGTCATTTTTTTCATTATGATTAATGTTGGTGGGGATTCCACAATTGAGGACCAGGCTATAAATGTCTTGGTCCTCAATGAGAAATTATTTCATCGACGTGATATTCCCTTTTTTAATTTCATATTCTGGAATTACTACATTTAGGAGGGTACATAAAAAATGGATTAAAAAATGTGAACTCAGTTCATTAAGGTGTTTGATGATTATATATTCTATTGTAATATAATTCACATTGATGATATTGACAATTTTTGTTTATGAGATGGTCCCACTTATTTCTTTTTACTAATCATTCCATTAATTGAGAGGGGTCTCCCCTTGAGGTTTTCAAGGACTGGTTTATCACTATTATGTGGCATTGTTTTTTTTTTCAAATCATGAGTTTGTTGAGCTCATATGATGATTACATCTTTCAGAGGTATCTCACAAGAGGACTATTTGAATGACCCATTTATATTTTCACTCTATATTTTTTTTGGATTCTCATGAATGATAATTTAATGGGAGTTATCTGATTGGTGGGACTATATACATATATTCTGACCCTTTTTAAATTTCATGTTCTTGTGGTGCTAAAAGAAATAATACATTTGTTCATTAACTTTTTTTTAAATATGACAGAAGAATTACGAATAAAAAATCTGTAAATATTTCTTGTTATGAATACGAAAATCTCATATTATGCGAGATTGGTTTATGATGTGTCCTAAGAAATGAATTCATTCATGGGAAAATTATTAGAGGGGACATATTTATTTTCAATAAATAAAAATTGATAATTTCTGGATATGATATAGTTTCACACATTGGAAATTCCTTAGATAGTGAATCGATATAAGTTGAAGTTACTCAAGTTTAATCATATGGTAAGAACATTCTCCCATATCAGTGGATTAAAAATTCTCTATCTTTAGGTGTTATTAAATCCCTTTAATGAGTATCTATTATCATATTCCTCTATTCAAACCATGGTGAAATGAGTTATGTTCAACCATTTCATGACATGGTTCATTGATTTGTATATAGCAGCAACATGATTTCATTATTCGGTGTTGGTGTTTTTGTATATGACATCCTTGGGGGGATGCTGATATTGTGGGAGGGGCGATTAGGATATACAATGTTTTTCCATTCTCTTGTGAAGAATATTGATTCTACTAAGTTAAGGGATTTATTTACTGTACTAGTAATTTTGGTGAAATCATAAATTTATCATAGTTTATCCCTTTATATGTAAATGAAATTAACCTTGTAAAAATTTAACTAGATTAATAATGAATTGGACTATGATCGTTGGATGATGCATGATAAAATGAAAGTAGTTTTCTTATATATTTTATATATATTTTACTATTAATGATATATTTATTTTAATGTATTATGGTTTTATGGATTATCATGTTGTGCATTATAGGATATTGTTATGACTGTAAATCTTGTTATTGTTAATTGGTTGGAAAAAATAATTAAAAAATTTTAATATCAAATGATACCACTATTTCAATAGGATTGATGGTAATTAAAATAAGCGAGATGGGGAAGTTTATGTAATTTTTTGGATATTTTATAATGGAATTTATTAATACATTTAATAATGATAATTATTTTTTAGAATGATGAATTTAAAAACTAGTGTTATTGTCAATTGTACTTCTCCGTGATTGTAAAAACTTGTTTTAATTACATGAATTTTTTAACTTGTGACATATTTTTATAGAATGATATATTAGGTTTCTCATAGATCTAAGCTATTAATAATGAATCAGTAAATTCAAGATGGAATATGGACATGTTATTTTATGAATATTGTTTCTGGAGAATGATTTTTCTTATTGCTTTAGATGACCGGTTTCATTGAGATTGAAGATGTGATAGTCCATTTATATGTGATAGCTGGATGACTTGTTTATAATTTTATATTATCATTATATCTTTTCATGTTATTTATTTTTCATTCTATTGATATATTGATGATATCTTCACTATATGATGTGTTATGACACTGGGACTCTTAATAATGGGATTAAATAAATGATATGTGGAGGGGAGTCCCAGATGATGTGTCACCAGATGATATAAGTGATGGACAGATGCTTATCGATATGAATTTTGTTGTCCGGGAAGAAATCATATGTAAATAAATATGTTAATGATGTGATATCTTGGTAATGTAAATAAGATTGATGATTTAATGATATTAATTTTTGTTATGGATGGTGGCATAATTTCATGTTTTATCTATATTTCATTCCATACTACCTTAGGTAGTTGGGTGTTCATGGATTCATGTTTCCTCGTGGTGGTAGCTTCTTGTTTTTTCCTATAATACATAGATTATATAGTTCATATATTAATGAATATAACATTATTATCCCAAGGGTGCCTGTTGGTGGAAAAAACCTTTGATAACTGTACAACATCAGAAACTATGGATATAATTTTGTTAATTCCTTGAGGGATATAACATAACACAAGTGGTTAATGAATGTAATTGGAGGATTATAACTATTAAATCATTATATATTAAATAAATTCACAAATGGAAATTATTAAAAGAAATGACATATTTAATATATCTCTTCAAATTCTTTTGTTCTTAAAGGATATCTACTCTTTATGAGTGTCAGCTGGGTGTTTGAGTGACGATAGATACATTTTATCATATCAGTGTGTTAGTCCCATAGTATTAATATGTGATTTATTATATTCAATAAAATTTATTATTTCGTATGAAAACTCAATAATGTTGGTTAGGGTGACCAACACCTAGTGGATTTTGGGAGGGTGGTTTCCCCAATATATACTTGAGAGGATGGATGGTTGACAACACCCTCAGGCCCCACTCTATTCTCTTGGTATTTAATTATGATAGTGTGAAGGATGATTATATTAAGCATATATGTGTGTATAATGTTATGACATATTGTCATTATTTCACACATATTTATACATGAATATATTATCTTAATGATATTTATTGGTATGATGTGTACATGTTGTTGTAACATCATGCTAGTCACCCATTATATTGGGAGAAGGAATTGGTTATTATTATGCCTCGTTTGACATCCTGAAGTCACCATAGGCTCTAAATAATTTCCTTGTTAGTCATAATAATAATTGGATTATTTTCCCATTAATGACGAAAAACATCCAAAGATAACCATAACAATCAAACCAATATATGATGCATTATTAGAAAATAAAAAACTACCCAAACCAAATCAAGCAATATAAAAATCATGTTTGTCATTATAATAAATCCTAAATATAATGAATATATAAACACAGTAACACAAAGAAAACTAACTCAAACCACAACAAAATAAGAGTACAATTAGGAATCCCACAATCATAAAAAAGACTAAAACGACAATAAAACAAAAATACATTGAACCCAGGACCGATAACTCCCAGCCTACTCAATGTTCAAACATAATAGTCATTCCCTAGGAACCATGTAGTACCACTAATGAAATGAGACACATTTCCATTTCCATTGTATTGATAAATGACATATCAAAATTCAAAATAGTTCCCAATGAGGGGATGCATATGAACTTAGTAGGACTTACCAGATAACTTTAAAACTCAAACAATTGGAAAAAAATAAATTAGAGTATTTACATAAAAAATTCAAAACAATTTAATGATGTTTAGATGAGATCTAAATAGTTTCCCAATACAAATTATTATTACATTTAATGAGAACATAGATGAGTTTAAAACCATTCTCAATTACATTTTAAATTTTCATTCCTTGGTTTCACACATCTACCGAACAACACATCCCCACATCCATTCCCTAGTTACTACTCCATACTCATGAGGGGTGTCTCATAGATTTATGTTGTCATCACATGGTTACCATTACCATTTTCACTAAATAAATACAGTACTTTCAATTATTCATGTATAATGAAAATGAACTCATGAAAATCCTGTATTCAAAATACACTGAAAAATAATTCATGAAATGAAATTTAAATAAAACAATTATTTACTGAAAATAATTACCTGAAAAATATTAATGAAAATTAAAACATAAATTTAAAATTTCTATATTAAATATGACATCAACATGATTTGACATGAAAAAATCCAATTTATAACCTTTCACAAAACCATCACTAAAGAGGTTTACCATCAACTATATCCAATAAGTTACACAACTAATGTCAAGAAAAACATGAATTTCATTTTTATAATCAATTTATAATCATATATAATTGACAAATATTCACCATACCTCTTAAATTGTGGTGAATATGATGATTGTTCCACCAAGATTGTAGTTAATGCATAGTCCTTCCAAATTTGAACATAGATATTGTTACCATCAAAAATTCAAAAATATCTCATCATGATAAAAATAAACATCCTAGATATTTACCTAGAGGATTTTAGATAAACATTTGAGATGGATTAGGAGAAATGATCCATGGTAAACTTTGAATAATGAGAACATACCAATGAATCAAATCCACTAATAGTTTTCATGTGCCCTAAAACATGCTCTTGAATGAATGGGAAATGCATCTCATGCCTAAGGATAAATATGAATTCATGCTTTTAACATATAAGGTGAAAACAAGGGACTATAGTGTCAAATATAATTTTATTCCTAATATTTGGATCTGAAATTTTTTATTGTGTCATCATGGTAAATTGTTAGAAAGAACATGTTGTAATTTTGACTGAGATTCTTCCACAATTAACACCCCAGATAGTTCAATATGTGAGTTACACAAACCATGAAATAACATATCATTATACAATATCCCAAATGACCATTGGATCAAAAAAAATTCTCATTGTCACCAACACTTTTTGGCCAATCCATGTGCCATATGGGTCCCTACCTAGTGTTCACATATTTCCCTTCAGTGGTTTCATGTGTTTTTTCATAGTTTCTACTAATACACCTCAATTTTTGAACCTCTAAAACCTCATACAAGGAAATCCAAAAATTCTAAAAAAAATTTGAAACAAAAATAAAACATTATATAAATAAAATAAATAAATAAATAGTCATATAACTAAATTCGGGGACGATACATTCACCATGTTGTTGGTCTTTCACTCCCCAAAATGTAGAAAATTGTCACTATTTTGGAAATGTTTCGAACACTACTCCAATATTTCTATCTCACACTCTCATGTTTCTTTATAAATTATAACCTAATTCTATAAATCCATCAAAATAATGATTCCTTTCACATAAATGAAATTATATTTGATATACACAATCGGTATAAGCTCATGATCCATCATATAATACAGCTCCTGGTAAACATTATGACTTAGAATCACATGTTAAAAATTATGTTGAAATATCAAAAAAAAATATATGAAAAAAAATATTAAATTAAATTCAACTTGGTAGAAATTACAATAATTATTCCACCAGATAACCAAATTCATGTATCATAAAAAGGAATATGTATCATAGACATAACATTCCATGAATTCCGAAATTATGATGAACAAGCCATGTAGAGATTGTTGATAAAACATGACCAATAACATCTAAAGAAAAACAATCATAGATAGTTATATTCATATATTTTAAATCGATTCTGAGTTGTCTCCATCAACTTTCAGATCAACCGAATCATCATTATTGTCTATTTCCCAAGGCTTGGTACAACTAGCGATGTCCAACATGATTCCACACAAAATGTTGAAATTTAAATTAAACCAATAAAAGTTTTCTGAATGTTTCAAATTATTCCATTAATGAAAATTTTTTTGTATGAAAAATACACCAATGGTGCGATAAAATCTCACGAGACACAAAAATCCATCATAAAATGCCTAAGAATAACCTTCAACATATGGATAGTCCTCTAATATTTTATATTCGTTTGAGGATGATAAAACATGATCAAAGTCATCTATGTCCTAAGGAATTTATATAAGTGTTTCATTATAAGATACAAAAACCTATGATCTCTATCTATAACCATCAATAATGGAATTCCAATACTCTTTGTAACTTCTTATATAGAATTTATAGATGTAACATTAATCCTATGGGATTCACGAATAGGTATAAAATTACACTTCATCATGTGGTGTTCCATAATTACACATATGGAATCATGATTCCTAAATTTTCTTGGTAAACATGTCTAAAAATACACATATATTTGTTCTCATTTCAACATAGGAATTTTTAATTAATCTAGCATTCCTACTAGTATCTAGTGATCTACCTTTTCTTAGATAGATGTGAGGTACCTCAAAAAATACTCTTCCACATCCCTTTTCCTGATAACCGGTAACACCCCAAGCTTCCACGGTACGTTTCCCGTCGAATAATGCAATAGTGTGTGTTGTACGCAACCTCGAGCTCTAACACACACCACAACTAATTAAACTAGCCGTTGTGAATAGTAATACATACTTTTTGAAATTTTATAAATTTTATTTATCAAAATGGACTTCATTTTTGGATTCGGAATATCGAAATTAGCCTATGTTGAATTTTTGGTATTTTTCTGAGAACTTCTAATTTTTATGAATAGTGAAAAATACTTAAAAACAACTTTTTAAATCAAAATAATTTAAAGTGATAAATTATAATATTTAGTGGTTTTAATGTATAATTAGAATATTTTTTTACCATTTTATCCAATGGTTGTCAGTAGAATTAATTTAACATTGAAATCGGACATAAACAATTGCCAATCTTTTGATATAAATTGTTTCTTAGAAACACGCTATTTTTTTGTAACAGCGGGAATTAATTATAAAGATAATTAATGAAACTTATATGTTTTGAATTTTGTAAAATAGACATCATTTTTGAATTCGGAATATCAATTATATCTTAGGGTGAAATTTTGGCATTGTTCTGAAAAACTTCATTTTTTGATGAATAGTGAAACCACTAAGTGGTAGTTAAATAACTGATTTTTCGTTTAAATGAAATATTACCTCTTCTGTGATTTGATTTTCAAAAATCTTACATACATGGTTCTAATTAAGAAGTAAAATGTGGTTCAATGAGATCAAAATAATTTTTTGGTGAATAGTAACTTTTAAGTTCTTAATCGCGATTAGAGGTAATTAGTGTAGTTTAAGGTAAAAATAATGTTTTAATAATATGAGATGAGCTTGACACTTGTCCTACCCCTATTGTATGAGTAATGGCCGACCAAGAAAATCCATGTGTCAACTTGGGGACCCCATGGAGCCACTTTAGTTGGAAAATGACATAAATACCTTTTATTTAATGTTAAAGTAAAAAATGACACAAACATGACATGTTTTACTAAAACAACTTTTACATGGGGTTATACAAGTCATATTATTGACTATAAATAGTAATTGGAAATCTAAAAAGATTTCCTACATCATAGTATTTTTTTTATAATTTTTAGACATTAAATAAATTAAATTATTTATGACATCATTATGATGTAGCGATGACCTCATTATTTAACGATTTTAATAAAATGAAAAGACAATGTAAAATACAAGTATTAAACTTGTCCAAAAACTATTGGATGGGTAGATTTAGAACCCTTGTCACCTTATCCACGAATTATATAAGTGTGGGACCTTTATAATCCGAAAAGCATTGTGTAATAATGTAACATTTCAATCTTTCCAAAAGAGCCCCTCCTCTCCTCTTATAAAAGGCCCCCACCTCTACCACCTCATTCAAACTTTCAAGCCATTTGGCTCGGCCAACCTCTATCCAAATACTCTCCCAACTTCCCCCTCTTACTCCTAGAAGCCTCACTTTGGGCAGAACTCTTCCCAAGGAATCCTTTGGCTCAAATCAAAAAGAGTTACCCGATTTTGAGGTAATGTCTTCTCTAATGTTGTTTTGTTTTATTTTTCTTCTCCAACCCCCTAAACTCTTTTTATTCATTTCTTTTGTAAAAACACCAGTATCCTCAATATACTAGTATGTTGTTATAATATGTATTCGAGCTACACTTACACACACCTACATTTAATTGTTAAAGAACATACGGTTTCTGTGGATGGCGAATTTCTACCTCACGAAACGATGATTGTTCAACACTCATATAACACCTTCAAAGGTGACCATTAAGATGTCACTATTTTTATATATGGTATATAATATGTTTATGTTTTACTTATGCTTCTGAATTTCTCATTTATAGCATACTTTATGATTTGAATTATGGGTAAAACGCGATAATTTCATTTTAGGAAGTGCGGACTACCGCCCCCTCAAAGTGATTTGAATCGTTAATGCCATATGTGGGATGTATAAAGGATGGATTAAATGGTATTATACACTATATTATACTCGAATTATATTATACATTTATATAATTATGATTTCGTTCCATTAAATATGAAATTGAAATGAAAGTAGCGTTCATGCGTACGTACGGCTTACCGTCTCCATGAACGGTGCATTTCATTTCTTACCTCTAAATGTTACGTAATATTATAAATGACTGTATATACTGGATATATAAGATATATATGACATCTAAATCATGAATACAATTTTGGAGATAATGGATATTCTACCACATAAACAACTTGTAATTATAAGAAGTTTATTGTTGACTCAAGTACCAAAGATCGACAAAACGACCGTTATTAACTTAAATAATTACATAATGTTCATATCATTGTAATAAGTAATATAAAAAGGATAATAAAATTTAAAATGGTTCTTAATAAGGTATATATTAACTCTAGTTTATTATTCATGAGGTTAAATAACGGTTGAGTCAAGTCAGACACGAGGTAAGGGAATTTCATAACCCAACTTCCATTCTTTGGGTTAATCTCCTACTTTAAAATTATGTCATGATATTATTATGACCTATTTTGTATTTTTACTTTCTTTATGTGTACCTATAGTGAATACACATAATAGATCTATTTTATTTTAAAAATGATATTTTTAAGGACTTTATCTCAATCTCCTTTCATTGAGGCATATTTGGCTTTATACACAACTTTCTTTTATACGGTGTATAAACCCCTTTGAATTTTACGTTTATTTAAAAGGAATTTTTTTTATACGAAGCGTTTTACTAAACGAAAAAAAGGGAATGTTTTTCTTTCCGTACTTATGCGGCGACAACGACTTCTTCGCCGTCGTGACCATTATTTTAGTTTCGGCTTCCTCTACAAGCCATCATTTTGTTTAATGAAAAATAAATACAAAGTTTTAACATTCTTTTATTTTGGTATTGAAAATGGTTTTGAAAGCATTTTTATTATATCAATGTGTTGTATTAATATCTTGTGATTGAAATGGGGAAATGTTATTTTTCCTTTATGCATGTTTTATGTGATACGATTATGTTATGGTTTATGATATGTTTAAACCTATTAATATGAGGAATGCATTGTACTTAATAAGTGATGGGTGGAGCCCGCTATAGCTCCTCGATGCATCGGTAGGTCTCATGAGACAAACTAGTGTCTTGGCACAAGGCCTTGACTAAATCTTATTTGTGGTCTTGGCACGAGGCTTTGAATACATGGTTATGATAGTCTGGCATTATGCATTCCATCATTATGAAAGTGGTTATTGATATTGCATGTGATTATTTGACCAGTAGAATATCCATGTGAAGACGTAAATGGCATTATCTCATTTTACTTTTTCCATATTATGTTGATGTTCAAGTTTAAAAGGCTTTTGTTTTAGTTATACATTGCCTTAAATGTTTATGTTTATTTATGAAAGCTTCCGCAATATTGTTATCCTTACTGAGCATCTGAGATCACCCCTTTCAATGTTTTAATATTTTCCAGGATGTGAAGAAGTATTTTATGAATGACCTGCAGGGATTTTCAGAAGAGGATGTGAGAGTGGACTATGGAGACTTTGTTATTGTAGTTTTTCACTTTATGATGTAATGTAACGTTTACGAATGTATCTAGTGTTTCCAAGGCTACTAAACTAATCGGTCTTTCGAGACTTGATCTTTTGTGATCATGCCAATGTAACGAAGTAATGCACTGACTCTGGGTAGCTGGGGTCGGGGCGTTACAGTTGGTATCAGAAGAAGTTTAGTACAAACCTTGGAAGCTAGATTTAGATAAACTCTGATTAGAGCACGTAGACCTAAGATGAACTTTGAGGATTAGTATAGAAGAGCTTCCTAGAATTTTGGAATTATATAGATGTTGTGAGTTTTCCGAGCAATACATCCATGTCTGGATACGAGCAGGTAGAGGCGGCTCTGGCACAGATGTACCTAGGGGTATAACCCGAAAACACCGCTTTGAGCTAGACTCAAACGGGAACTGGTGCACGACAATGGGTCTTGCTGCACTCTTGGTTACGACACTCCCGGGGGATTTTCTTAGGATAATTCTCATTTCCTTTACAAACCAATATGTTGGGTTTATGAGTATATACTTCCTCAAAGAAAACATTCTTATGATTATAGATTATATCCATAAACCGTTCAATTTACTTTAAGTATTTTAAAAGTTTGGAATTATTCATAGTAATTCATAAACTAACCTAGTTTATGCCATTGTATAGAAATGGAACCCAGTAGAAGGAATGTGAACTCCAGTAGTACGTATGATCCAAAGAGTAAGAAAGATCGTATCTTTCACGGTATTAATCCAACATTTCGAAGGGAAATAGTATCCCATGTGTTCTCAATATATGAAGAAATAGTATCATGTGTTAATAAGATAAGTAAAGAATTCTCTGAGTCCTATGGCTTTGAAGCGAAGCAAGAGACGAAAGGGATGGAAGAGAGAATGATGGATAAAGGGATGAGGGGAAAGAATAATTTTCCAATATGTGGTAATTATGTGAAGAAACATCATGGAACTTGACTAAAGGGAATGAGAGTTTGTTATAAGTGTAGAGAAAAATGACACAAAGTGCGTGACTGCTAGGGTAAGAAAATGGTTTCAAATGTACAATGCTTCTTCTGCAAGGATTGGGGACACTACGCAAACCAAAGTCCAAATCATCAGAGTATGCCCCAAATGATGTTATTGGATAATAATCAAGTTATGATACTACCATAGATGAGGAGTAATGATTAGAGTTCTTATGTTGTTATTAAATAATTTTGTAATTTGAGTGTTGTATCAATGATGTACTGGTTATAATAATTCTGGAGTATATAAGGATTGTACTGCAGTACTATTTCATCAAGGACTTGAGATTGTGTGGAACCAAGTAATGTGACTCCACAGTAGGTTACATTTTTGGAAAATATATGGTTTAGAGAAAGATAGACCATAATATGGTTCTGATACTGAGATTGTGATTTTGGAATAAGACGTGATTGATTTGGATAAATTATATTGGATATACTTAACTTCCTTGAAACTGATTGATGTTTTGTATACATTTTCGGATAGAAGGAGTATATCTAGTATTCTATAAGGAATAAGGGATCATGGTAATTCAGTATGTTTAAAAAGAATACATGATGAAGGTGTTCACATGTTGTTACGTGGGAAAAAGGATCTTCATTATGTTTACCTTCCTTATAAAATTTGGACTGTGAGTTGGACAGAAGTATTTTGGATAACTATAAAGGTTGCAATGGATTAAGTTGATCTTTGGATAGTATTGTTTAAGGTTAAATCATTTTTTAATATTATTTTTGGAATATTATAATACTATAGTTTTAGGAAAAGGACAACCTGCATGGTGGGGCATAACCCGTCGCGTCGGACAAAGGTGCAGGAATCGAACCCACAACCATAGTGTGAGAGGTCTTTATTTCCTACCACTAGCTTACAGGAAGTCCCTGGTTATTACAAAATAATTTTACTAATCTAAATGGTATGTGTTAACATTTGGAACCTTATACAATTAGGATCAGTATAATATTTTTGGGTTCTATTATCTTTTTGAGTGAAAGGTGAGTTGAAGGTTGAAACTCTAATTGTCAAGTATAAATATATATATACCTATCTGTTATTCAATGAATAAATTAATTCTTAAACTTTATTAAAGGGATATTAAAACAAAAAAAATGTGTTATCCTAATACCTTATGTCTTGTTGAACTAATGATATTTTAAATCAACATAGATTGAAGGCTTTGAGGCCCTCAATTTGACAGTTGATTGTGATTGATGATCTCAATCACTCCCTACGAATATTTACGTTTTTCCTCCAATTATATGTCTCTAATTTCCACCAATGTTCTCCTAATTGAGATAATAATTGGGTGGTGACTTTTTCATTTCCCTTTCCCTCTTATTAAGGATAAATTTTATTAATCTTATTTCCGATGTGGGTTTTCCACAAAGGTATTTTCTCTTTTCAACCTTTTATTTTCATAGAAAAAAATTTCAAATTGCGAGGACTCAATTTATTGAAGGAGGGGAGAATGTAACACCCAAAGCTTCCACGGTACGTTTCCCTTCGAATAATGCAATAGCGTGTGTTGTACGCAACCTCGAGCTCTAACACACACCACAACTAATTAAACTAGCCGTTGTGAATTGTAATACCTACTTTTTGAAATTTTATAAATTTTATTTATCAAAATGGACTTCATTTTTGGATTCGGAATATCGAAATTAGCCTATGTTGAATTTTTGGTATTTTTCTGAGAACTTCTAATTTTTATGAATAGTGAAAAATACTTAAAAAAAACTTTTTAAATCAAAATAATTTATAGTGATAAATTATACTATTTAGTGGTTTTAAATTATAATTATAATATATTTTTACCATTTTATCCAATGGTTGTCAACAGAATTAATTTAACATTGAAATCGGACATAAACAATTGCCAATCTTTTGATATAAATTGTTTCTTAGAAACACGCTATTTTTTTGTAATAGCGGGAATTAATTATAAAATTAATTAATTCAACTTATATGTTTGGAATTTTGTAAAATAGACATCATTTTTGAATTCAGAATATCAATTATAGCTTAGGGTGAAATTTTGGCATTGTTCTGAAAAACTTCAATTTTTGATGAATAGTGAAACCACTAAGTGGTAGTTAAATAACTGATTTTTCGTTTAAATGAAATATTACCACTTCTGTGATTTGATTTTCAATAATCCAACATACATTGTTGTCATTAAGAAGTAAAATGTGGTTCAATGAGATCAAAATAATTTTTTGGTGAATAGTAACTTTTAGGTTCTTAATCGCGATTAGAGGTAATTAGTGTAGGTTAAGGTAAAAATAATATTTTAATAATATGAGATGAGCTTGACACTTTTCCTACCCCTATTGGATGAGTAATGGCCGACCAAGAAAATCCATGGGTCAACTTGGGGACCCCATGGAGCCACTTTAGTTGGAAAATGACATAAATACCTTTTATTTAATGTTAAAGTAAAAAATGACACAAACATGACATTTTTTACTAAAAAACAATTTACATAGGGTTATACAAGTCATATTTTTTACTATAAATAGTCATTGGAGAGATAAAAAGATTTGCTACATCATAGTATTTTTTTATAATTTTTATACATTAAATAAATTAAATTATGTATGAAATCATTATGATGTAGCGATGACCTCATTATTTAACGATTTTAATAAAATGAAAAGATAATGTAAACTCTAAGGATTAAACTTCTCCAAAGACTATTGGATGGGTAGATTTCGAACCCTTATCACCTTAGCCACGAATTATATAAGTGTGGGACCTTTATAATCCGAAAAGCATTGTGTAATAATGTAACATTTCAATCTTTCCAAAAGAGCCCCTCCTCTTCTCTTATAAAAGGCCCCCACCTCTACCACCTCATTCACACTTTCAATCCATTTGGCTCGGAAAACCTCTTCCCAAATACTCCTCCAACTTCCCCCTCTTACTCCTAGAAACCTCACTTTGGGCAGAACTCTTCCCAAGGAAGCCTTTGGCTCAAATCAAAAAGAGTTACCCGATTTTGAGGTAATGTCTTCTCTAATGTTGTTTTGTTTTATTTTTCTTCTCCAAACCCCTAAAATCTTTTAATTAATTTCTTTTGTAACAACACCAGTATCCTAAATATACTAGGATTTTTTTATAAGATGGATTCGAGATACACTTACACACACCAACATCTAATGGTTAAATAACATACTGTTTCTGTGGATGGCGAATTTCTGCCTCACGAAACGATGATTATTAAACACTCATATAACACCTTCAAATGTGGCCATTAAGATGTCACTATTTTTATATATGATATATAATATGTTTATGTTTTACTTATGCTTCTGTATTTCTCATTTATATCATACTTTATGATTTCCATAATGGGTAAAACGCGATAATTTCATTTTAGGAAGTGCAGACTACCGCCCCATCAAAGTGATTTGAATCGTTAATGCCATATGTGGGATGTATAAAGATGGAGTAAATGGTATTACACACTATATTATACTGGAATTATATTATACATTTATATCCTTATTATTTCGTTCCATTAAATATGAAATTGAAATGAATGTAGCATTCATGCGTACGTACGGATTACCGTCTCCATGAATGGTGCATTTCATTTCTTACTTCTAAATGTTACGTAATATTATAAATGAATGTATATACTGGATATATAAGATACATATGACATCTAAATCATGAATATAATTCTGGAGATAATGGACATTCTACCACATAAACAACTTGTAATTATAAGAAGTTTATTGTTGACTCAAGTACCAAAGATCGACAAATCGACCGTTATTAAGTTAAATAATTACATAATGTTAATATCATTGTAATAAGTGATATAATAAGGATAATGAAATTTAAAATGTTTCTTAATAAGGTATATATTAACTCTAGTTTATTATTCAGGAGGTTAAAGAACGGTTGAGTCAAGTCAGACACGAGGTAAGGGAATTTCATAACCCAACTTCCATTCTTTGGGTTAATCTCGTACATTCAAATTATGTCATGATATTATTATGTCCTATTTTGTATTTTTACTTTCTTTATGTGTACCTATAGTGAATACACATAATAGATCTATTTTATTTTAAAAATGATCTTTTTAAGGACTTCGTCTCAATCTCCTTTCATTGAGGCATATTTGGCTTTATACACAACTTTCTTTTATACGGTGTATAAACCCCTTTGACTTTTACGTTTATTCAAAAGTAATCTTTTTTATACGAAGCATTTTACTAAACCAAAAAAAGGGAATGTTTTTCTTTCCATACTTATGCGGCGACATTGACTTCTTCACCGCCGTGACCATTATTTGAGTTTTTGTTCCTCTACAAGCCATCATTTTTTTTAATGAAAAATAAATACAAAGTTTTAACTTTCTTTTATTTTGGTATTGAAAATGGTTTTGAAAGAATTTTTATTATATATATGTGTTGTATTAATATCTTGTGATTGAAATGTGGAAATGTTATGTTTCCTTTATTCATGTTTTATGTGATACGATTATGTTATGGTTTATTATATGTTGAAACCTATTCATATGAGGAATGCATTGGACTTAATAAGTGATGGGTGGAGCCCGCTATAGCTCCTCGATGCATCAGCAGGTCTCATGAGACAAACTAGTGTCTTGGCACGAGGCCTTGACAAAATCTTATTTGTGGTCTTGGCACGAGGCTTTGACTACGTGGTTATGATAGTCTGGCATTATGCATTCCATTATTATGAAAGTGGTTATTGGTATTGCATGTGATTATTCGACCAGTAGAATATCCATGTGAAGAATTAAATGGCATTATCTCAATTTACTTTTTCCATATTATGTTGATGTTCAAGTTTAAAAGGCTTTTGTTTTAGTTATACATTTCCTTAAATGTTTATGTTTATTTATGAAAGCTTCCGCAATATTGTTATCCTTACTGAGCATCTGAGCTCACCCCTTTCAATGTTTTAATATTTTCCAGGATGTGAAGAAGTATTTTATGAATGACCTGCAGGGATTGTCAGAAGAGGATATGAGACTGGACTATGGAGACTTTGTTATTGTAGTTTTTCACTTTATGATGTAATGTAATGTTTACGAATGTGTCTCGTGTTTCCAAGGCTACTAAACTAATCAGTCTTTCGAGACTTGATCTTTTGTGATCATGCCAATGTTATGAAGTAATGCACTGACTCTGGGTAGCTGGGGTCGGGGCGTTACATAACCCACCAAAACTATGAATTCACCACTCTATAAATATTTTGAATACCTAAATAAACAAACCATTTTGAATTGTATAATACATTTTTAATTTTTTTTCTTGACAAACCAATGATACAATAATCTTTTCTCTAAAATACAAAATCATACACACATCTGGTTTCCAACCCAAATCGTCATCTCACCATTTATATTTCGACACATTGAAACATATTCTTAAAAAATAATCTATGACTATTTAAAATGATAACTCAGATAATGATAAACTGAAACTGTATAGTGAATGAAAACATCATCTTTTTCGGTACCATCAAGGTGCTTGTGTGTTATGAACAACATAAAATTCCATAGATAAAAATATTATCTACTGAAATAATTATATGAATTCTTACATAATGAATCCAAAAAATAATTTCCATAATAAAAAACATACTTCACATCATAGTAAAACATTTGAAGGTATTTCATCAATATTCAGCACCTCATGTTCAAATCCATTTGTGAAAAAAATCAAGGTCTATTGGTCTATAATGAAAATGAATTTCTCACCAAAAATATAATTAAAGATTATCCTTAAGGTAAGGAATATAGAAGCTAATTAAAAATAATATGTTGGGTAGTTATTCTCATGTAACTCTAACAATCCAAAACTATTGGAAAGAAATAGTTCTCTTACATGAGAACACATCCTAACCATGATCTTGGAGAATCACAATAGTCCACATTTCTATACAAAGACTATATAAATGTGATGATATGTAATGACATAATAATAACTATACACTCTTTAAAGGATTTTTTAAATTTCTTATTCCACTAGAATTGATCTTAATTCCATTTAGAATATGTTATCAATGATTGAAAATGAAAAAAATAATATATGAATTGTATATATTATCCTTCAAAGATAAGAAAAATACGTATGTCAAATCTAATTTTCGGTGATTGATAATATATAAAGTTTTTTATATTTTTGAGTCGATAGAAATATATTTTTCACAAATGACATGGCCATGTAAATGTTACTTTTATATCCATAAATAAAACTTGGATATCATGGCATGTAGGTGATTATCTTGAAAGATACACACTATTATAGACATGTTAAGGTCATTATGAACCATTCTATTTGTATACACCAGTATAACATCAATAAACACTGCCATATAATAATATATATACATTTTAAAAATTTTATTCATAAACGAAATAAATATGGTTTATGAATTAATTATAATAAAAGTCGTAAAAATGAACACATAATAGGCATATATATTTCTGAAATATAACATTAGAATAAAATTCTTTTTAACCAATGGTTGTTGATATCCTGAATATAAGTAAATTTTAGATAAAAACATGGATTCAAAGAAATTATCATTTATTATAGAATTTTTACAATAGAAAACTAATAAATTATTTTAACATCATTTAAATTATGATAATATACAAAAATCCAATCAGTTCCATCATCCTTCTTTACAAAATAATTAGTTATGCCTCTAGAGACATGATTGATTAGATAAAACAACTACATTCCAAATCTTCTAATGGATCCTTATATTCTATTAATTATTTTTGTTAAATAATATAATATTGAAGGAGAATAGTATTGTTCCTAAATAGTAGATCAATCAACAAATCCACTTTACTTATTGTTTCTATATTTAAGAAATTATGAAGAAAAACATTAAGGAACCAATCCCCCGTGGTGGGAAAATCCTTATTCCCGATCTCATCTACCGATTCTAATGAAACTACTATGAAATAGTAAGATATATTCGCAATACATGGTACCTGAGGACCAATTTCACTTTACTCTACTTTATATTATCTTATAATGTTATTCCTAACACTGTAACAACATTATAGACTCACCTGCCATGTATAAAAATCTATATGGGCCTCACAAAACCAAATAGAATCTATTCATGGAAAAATTCAAATATATATATATATATATCAAACTGAAAGCACTTTAAAACCCTTTCTCAAATGTTCTTATAAAAAATAATACAAGTATCATTGCTTAACACTATCATTCAACCAATAGTGTTGGGTGTATCGGCATAGAAGGAATCATCTACACATGTATACCTAACATATTAATAGAACAATATGCAATATTGAATGATCATATTAACAATCCATGTTCACTTTAACATCTCCAATAAATTAATTATTAATTGCATATTTATCTATATTACCCTATCGTGACTATATTGGTTGAGGAGTCATCAAATTCATAGAATAACAATGGAATTATTAGTTTTACTAATGAGAGATATTATGATACACTTGTCCCATTGAATAATATGATACCTAAGAATAATGAGTCGTTTAACAAGAACATGGCCATCAATTACTAGATCAGTATAATAGATGATGTCCCATCTATTTTCAATTATTACATGGTCTATGTTGTCCTAAAAAAATATCTTCATAGGCTCAAAATAATGAGACAGAAAACAATCCATTCTACAATATGTTCAATGTGGTATGTTGAATGACCCCATTGTTTAATAATGGGATATTGAAATCCTTCGGAATTGGTTTCACTACTATACTTCTTTCCATCATTTGAATTCCCACCAGTTTCATTAAGAATAAACATTCTTCCTCTGACCATGTTTCCCATGTTGACTTTTTCTTCCATTGTCCCTATATTTACCATATATCAAATATATTTTATTCAAATAATTTAAATCACTATGTGAATTTTTTAATTTCAATTTAGACTAAAAACTTAATTATTTTAAGAATCATATACAGAAAAAATCTTGTAAAATATGAACTATATACATAAACTTATGTGCATAGTTTGTTACCGAGAGATTATATACCTTTATACTGATGATCTCTACTTTTCTGGTAATTAACAATGTTTAAGGATTTTTTTGTGGAATATATAGTCAAAATCCACTAACTCTATCCCTTTATCCAATATATCTTTAACTAATAAATCTCACCATGGGAATTCATGATATTCAAACAAATATATGGCCAAATTTACCATCAGCTCAGCTAGTTTTGCAAGGAATTGAAGAATGGAATAATCATTTTTAGAAACACTTCTCTTTGTAGTGGATAATAACGAACCCTAATGTTTTGTGGATGCTTGTTTTGTAACTTAATTGAATTATAAAATTTTATTTGGTTCATCCGTTATTTTTTCTATAACCATGGAATTAAAATTATGGATAATACTTGGGACTAATTGTTCTCTCAATTATGGATAACATGAAAAACAAATTTCAACAGCCTCTTCCCATTAGTTTCTTCTACCCATACCCATGTACATTACAATAACCGAATCAAAAACACATTAGTATGCCTCTATAAAAATAATGTCTTAGTAATGTTATATTTAACATATAACACATATCACAATAAGCCCTTCCAAATTTCAACAATTTACTCTTTCAAATCATTTGTTTATATTCCATCATTATTTCTAAAAATCAAACAATTTTTAACTATTTTAAAAAATAAATACTCTTCACCAAATAATAAATCATTATTCGTGGTTAATTATGCACTCGATGTGGGATTTCATTATACTAAACATGTTTTTCTATCTAATCATTAGTAAAATCCATGAAGATGTGATAAAACCTCACCTAGAAGTGTCTTAAAAAATTTAATGTACCAAAACAACCTAGAAACATGATTATTATTATATCTAGGATATCTAGAAATTTATATGAACTACAGTACAAGTGAAAAAATTCATACTCCTTCCTACCATCCCAAGGATAAAATAATTTACCATGATTGACACAAAGTGATAAAAATAATATACCATTTGTAAATCTCAGCCCTCAACCATTGGATTTGGAAAGGGTTTTGGGTTATGATAGGTCTTTGGTTACAAAACTAACACACTTGATTTTGGAAAAAAATTTTGTAACGACCGAAAGTTTTTCAATGGATATTCCCTTTTATTAAATATGTCATAAAATCACATGAATACACAACATAGTAAAGTACTAAGTGACCTTTAAACATTGGTTTCTCACTTCTGTGTTCGGACGTTTGAAAATCTGACATAAACGGTGGTGTTCAAGATGATTTTTGGAGTCTAATGAAACAAAAATAATTTTTGATGAATAGTAAGGTACCCTTGTGAATTGTAACCTAAAATTTTGAATTGTAATATGACCCTTATAAATAGTAAATCATCCAAAACAAGTGTAACCATAACCATGAATAAATAAATAAAATTTAGACATCTTAGAAATTGACAATTTGACCATTGTAAACGTTTTGGTATTTTATAAGTCATAAATAATTTATAATAATTAATTTATTTATTTAAATGTAAATTTATTGTATTAAAATGCGTTCATTAATTATAAAATAAATGTCTTATAGGTTTTAGATAATTTTATAAGACCCAACGTAATTTTTGAAAGCACTATAAAATCTCTTTTAATTTTCAAAACTGATATTTTTAAGTAAATTATGATTCTAAATAAATATTAAATTAATCATATATAAAAAACAATTTTTGAAAAATGGAATTCATATTTGGATTCTACACATCGAAAAATGGTTGTTGAAAATTTATGGGATTTTTCTAAAATAGTTGAATTTTTGGGGAATAGTAAAAATACATTTATTTACTATAACGCCCCGACCCTAGTTACCCAGAGTCGGTGCATTATTACATAACATTGGCATGATCACAAGAAAGATCAAATATCGAAAGACCAATTGGTTTAGTAGCCTTGGAAACACTAGATATATTCATAAGTTTTAAATTACATCATAAAATGAAAAACTACTACAACAACATAATGTCTCCACAGTCCACACTATTATCCCCTCATAATATCCCTTCAGGTCCTTCATAATTTACTTCTTCACTTCCTGGGAAAAATAAAACATAGAAAAGGGGTGATCTCAAATGCCCAGTAAGGATAACAATATAGCGGAAACTTTCATAAATAAGAATAAACATTTAAGGCAATGTATAACTAAAACAAAAGTCTTTCAAACATTAACTTTCAACATTGTATGGCATAAATAAAATGAAATAATGTCATTTACTCATTCACATGGATATTATACTAATCAAATAATCACATGCAAAATCACTAACCACTTTCATAATGTTGGAATGCATAATGCCAGACTATCATAACCACATTGCCAAGGCCTCGTGACAAGACTACAAATAAGATTTTGTCAAGGCCTTGTGCCAAGACACTAGTTTGTCTCATGAGACCTACCGATGCATCGAGGAGCTATAGTGGGCTCCACCTGTCACATATTAAGTCCAATGCATTCCCATATGAAAAGGTTTAAACATAACATAAACATTCGTATTAAAACTAGCATACGAAATGTCAATAATTTCACCATAAACTATGAATGGTATAAAAATAGCACATCCACAGTCAAACATATCACAAAACCTTCAATACAATATAGAAGTTTTGTATCATAATAAATCAACTTCAAATAAGCGTAAAATCCATCAAAGGATGTTGACATAAATGAAATCAAAACACTTTTTAGAGAAATATCTCAATCTATTTTTGAAATAATTTAAGAGCCATATAAAATAAAACATTTTCTTGAAAATATTCTTATAATATTGTAAGGAAAGATTTGAAGATTTTATAACAGAAGAAAATAACCTCACCCGCCGTATAAGTTAAAAAAACATTCTTACCTTAATTCTGTCGAAAAGGTTAAAAAGGACCTTGTTTTGAAAACTACAGAAAGATTCCTTTTATAAAAAGTAAAAAAACGGTATAAATGACTTTAACCCATATTCTTGTAAATAATAAAAATGTTTTAAAATACATTTTGAAGAAACATGGATGTGGATGATAAAGAGATCTCAGTAGATTATTACGTATAAACAACCTCAGATAATGAAGAGATTGTGAAATAACCCTTACCTTGTACTTTTCCTTGGTTGGGGTAGGTTAACCTCTTGTATAATGGTGAAATAATTGTTATTAAATTATACATGAATCATATACATTCATATGATATCATATATGATCTTTTAACATTACTTTGTTAACAATATCTTAGATTTATCGTTGTTTTGGGTGTTAACTTACTCGTTTTCTTTTATATGTTTTGTTACGTAAGTCGTGTTTTTCATGGATATGTTGTATCTTATTCATATAAAAAATGATATCTTGTCCTTAAACATTATTTTTAAATCATAAAATGATAATTATACATGAATGGATACGACGGAGAATGAATCTCATCGCGTTCGTGGAGACGGTAGTCCGTACCTACGCACGAGCAACAATATCATTATTTTGATATTAAAATAACATATAATTGGATAGTATATCATACATAAAGAATCATTATCATGTTATATTTATTATTTACATGAATTACATATCATTATTATACCCACCTAAATAATAATATATTGAATAACAATTACACCACAACATGGAGACGGTAAGCCGTACGTACGCACGTATGGTGACATGTCATTCAAATGATGGGTAGAATACTGAATATGGTTGTTCCATATTTATAATAACATCACAGTATATAGAAGATACTGGAGTTATAATTTTATAATTGAAATAATAAACAAATAGGGAGTGGAAGAAGAAAGAAACAAGAAAGAGGGTGATGAAAATGTTACCTCTTCTTCGGGTTCTTCCTTTTGATTTGATCAAAAGGACTTCTTAGGATGGCTTTATGACTAAAGTAAATCTTCTAGGATTAAGGAAGAGAAGTTGGGAGAGTATTTGGGCAGAGGTTGGCCGAACCAAATGGCTTGAAATTGTGAATAAGGTGGTAGTGGTGGGAGCCTTTTATAAGAGGAGAGGAGGGGCTCTTTTGGAAAGATTGAAATGTTACATTATTATACAATGATTTTCGGATTCTAAAGGTCCCACACTTTTATAATTCGTGGATAAGGTTATAAGGGTTCTAAATATCCTGATCCAATAGGCTTTGTACAAGTGTAAGCCTTGTATTTTTCATTATCTTCTCATTTTATTTAAATCGTTAAAGAATGAGGTCATCGCTGCATCATAATGATGTCATAAATAATTTAATTTATTTAATGTGTAAAAATTATAAAAAAAATACTATGATGTGGGAAATCTTTTTAGATTTCTAATTAATATTTATAGTCAAAACTTGGACTTGTGTAACCCCACTTAAAAAATGTTTTAGTAAAACAACTCATGTTTGAGTCAATTTAATTTTAACATTAAATATATATATATTAATGTCATTTTCCAACCAAAGTGGCTCCATGGGGTCCCCAAGTTGACCCATGGGTTTTCTTGGTCGTACATGACTCATCCAATAGGAGTAGGACAGTTTCAAGCTAATCTCATATTATTAAAACATTATTTTTACCTTAAACTACACTAATTACCTCTAATCGCGATTAAGAACTTAAAAGTTACTATTCACCAAAAATTATTTTGATCTCATTGAACCACATTTTACTTCTTAATGACAACCATGTATGTTGGATTTTTGAAGAACAAATCACAGAAGTGGTAATATTTCATTTAAATGAAAAATCAGTTATTTAACTACCACTTAATGGTTTCACTATTCATCAAAAATTGAAGTTTTTCAGAACAATGCCAAAATATCACCCTAAGCTATAATTGATATTCCGAATTCAAAAATGATGTCTATTTTAAAAAATTCCAAACATATATGTTTCATTAATTAATTTTATAAATAATTCCCGCTGTCACAAGAAATAGCGTGTTTTAAGAAACAATTTATATCAAAAGATTGGCAATTGTTTATGTCCAATTTCAATGTTAAATTAATTCTAATGACCACCATTGGATAAAATGGTAAAAATATATTCTAATTATACTTTAAAACCACTAAATAGTATAATTCATCACTATAAATTATTTTGATTAAAAAAGTTGTTTTTAAGTATTTTTCACTATTCATAAAAAATTAGAAGTTCTCAGAAAAATACCAAAAATTCAACATAGGCTAATTTCGATATTCCGAATCCAAAAATGAAGTCTATTTTGAAATATAAAATTTCTATAATTTTAAAAAGTTGTTATTACTATTCATAACGGCTACTTTGATTAGTCGCGGTGTTTTAGAACTCGAAGTTGCGTACAATGCAAGCTATTGAATTATTGAATGAGAAGAATAGCATGGAAGCTCGGGGTGTTACATTCTCCCCTCCTTAAATAAATTGCGTCCTCACAATTTGAAAATTTTCTTTGAAAATGAAAGGTTGAAAATAGAAAAAACCTTTGTGGAAAACCCACATCAGAAATAAGGTTAATAAATATATAACACTAAAAGAAAGCAGGATAAGTACAAAGGTCACCCGATATAGCCCATTCTAGGATTCTATGAAAATATGGATATGGAGGATAAACAAACCATCAAGGTCTGATGGAGAGTTATAGAAAACAGGATTAGGAGAAATTTTAACTACAAGAAAATCACAAACTTGTGATTGGATAAACGATCATTGAATCCCCAGTTGGAAAAGTTAACCGACAACATTTTTGTTTTAAGTTACCTTTTATAATGTTGAGGAATTTATTTAGGAGATTTACTAAGAACGTAAGGGAATATACATACTTGTTATGTATACTTTCATTCATTAATAAATTTTTACCACAAACCCAACTTTTACTCCAAATGGTAACGGAACTCAAAAATATTCTATTTATCCTAATTGTATATGGTTCTAAATGTTAACACATACCATTTAGATTAGTAAAATTATTTTGTAATAACCAGGGACTTCCTGTAGGCTAGTGGTAGGAAATAAAGGCCTGTCGCACTTTGATTGTGGGTTCGATTCCTGCAGCTTTGTCCTACGCGACGGGTTATGCCCCACCCTGAAGGTTGTCCTTTTCCTAAAACTATAGTATCATAATATTCCAAAAATAATCTTCATAAATTTTTTAACCTTAAATAATACTATCCAAAGATCAACTTAATCCACTCCAACCTTTATAGTTATCCAAAATACCTCCGTCCAGACTTTCTCTAAAAGGTCTCTAAATTCCAAAATCAATTGTAACATCATATTCCCCAAACAAAGAAAAGTTTCTCTTATTGTCACATACTAAAAATATGATTACCTTAATCATATTAAAACCTTAATGCAATCAAAAAGTACTACAGTACAATCTTTATATATATATCACATTATTCTTATAACCAGAATATAATCCATGAGTCCAAAAGCACCAATACATTAGTTATTCTGCTTCAACTGTAGTAACAACATAAGATTTTTCTTGATCCCTTGTCCTTTTCTGAGGTAAGTTTCCTTGACGCTTAGGACATTCATTTGCATAATGCCCCATTTCCCTACAATTGTAGCATTCAGCATTGATAGCCTCTTTCTTTCCCTTGCAATCATGAGCCTGGTGACCCTTTTCTCCACATTTATAACAAACTCCCATTCCTTTTAGGCAAGTACCATGGTGATTCTTCCCACAATTATCACATAATGGAAAATCATTCTTTCCCTTTTTCCCTTTATCTGTCTCTTGTTCCACCGTTCTCTTCTTCTCTTTCTTTACTTTATTGTCATAAGACATAGAGAATTTCTTTTCTGTCTTGATAGCACATGAGACAATGTCTTCGTACGATGAAAAGGATTGTGAGACTAATGCTCGAAGAAGAAATGGTTTTAACCCATCAAAGAAATGATCAATCTTACTTCTTGGGTTACATATATAATCTCCAGCATACCTTGCTAACCTTGTAAAGTTAGCCTCATACTTTGTGACATTCTCATCCTCCTTTTGTCTCAGACTCAGAAATTGCCTTTCCATAACTGCTCGATGGGCGCGAGGAAAGTATTTTTCTAAAAACAGATATTTGAACTCCCTCTATTCCATATTTGATACTTCATCATCTTCCTTCATGTTTTGAATCAATGACCACCATTGATCAGCATCTCCAGTGAGACGGTAAACTGCCAAGATAACTTTTTCCCTTTCACTGCTCCCCAAAGACTGAAATATTTTCTCTTGGGAATTTATCCATTTCTCGGCTACTATAAAATTTGTACTCCCATTGAACGTTGGTGGTTGTTGCCTCATGAATCAATCTAACATTTATCCTCCACGCTGTGGATCAGGGTGCTCCATACGGGTAAAGTTATTATTCATAACCTGAGTAAGTTGTCCCAGTATGGGGATTAGCTGATCGGCACCAGTTGCATCACCAGCCCCACTATAATTATCTTGAGCAGGAGGGAAATCCCTATATGGAGTGCGTGCATTGATACAGTTTACATTTCTTCCACTAGGCGCCATTTCTAAACAATGGCATAAACTAGATCAGTTTATGAATCAAAATACATAATCCCATACTTATAAAACACTTAACATAAATTGAACTATTTATGGATATAATCTATAATCATAAAAATGTTTTCTTTGAGGAATTATATACTCATAAACCCTTCATAATGATTTGTAAAGAAAATGAGAGTTATCCTAAGCAAATCCCCCAGGAGTGTCGTAACCAAGAGTGCAGCAAGGCCCGTTGTCGTGCACCAGTTCCCATTCGAGTCTAGCTCAAAGCGGTGTTTTCGGGTTTTACCCCTAGGAACATCTGTTCTAGAGCCGCCTCTACATGATCATATCCAGACAGGGATGTATTGCTCGGAAAAATCACAAAATCTCTACAATACAAAAATTCTAGGAAGTTCTTCTATACTAATCCTCAAAGTTCATCTTAGGTCTATGTGCTCTAATCAGAGTTTATCTAAATCTAGCATCCAAGGTTTGTACTAAACTTCCTCTGATACCAACTATAACCCCTCGACCCTAGTTACCCAGAGTCGGTGCATTATTACATAACATTGGCATGATCACAAGAAAGATCAAATCTCGAAAGACCTATTGGTTTAGTAGCCTTGGAAACACTAGATATATTCATAAGTTTTACATTACATAATAAAATGAAAAACTACTACAACAACATAATATCTCCACAGTCCACACTATTATCCCCTCATAATATCCCTGCAGGTCATTCATAATTTACTTCTTCACTTCCTGGAAAAAATAAAACATAGAAAAGAGGTGAGCTCAAATGCCCAGTAAGGATAAAAATATAGAGGAAACTTTCATAAATAAGAATAAACATTTAAGGCAATGTATAACTAAAACAAAAGCCTTTAAAACATTAACTTTCAACATTGTATGGCATAAAAAAATGAAATAATGCCATTTAATCATTCACATGGATATTCTACTAATCGAATAATCACATGCAAAATCACTAACCACTTTCATAATGTTGGAATGCATAATTCCAGACTATCATAACCACATAGCCAAGGCCTCGTTCCAAGACTACAAATAAGATTTTGTCAAGGCCTTGTGCCAAGACACTAGTTTGTCTCATGAGACCTACCGATGCATCGAGGAGCTATAGCGGGCTCCACCCGTCACATATTAAGTACAATGCATTCCCATATGAAAAGGTTTAAACATAACATAAACATTCGTATTAAAACTAGCATACGAAATGTCAATAATTTCACTATAAACCATAAATGGTATAAAAATAGAACATCCACAGTCAAACATATCACAAAACCTTCAATACAATATAGAAGTTTTGTATCATAATAAATCAACTTCAAATAAGCGTAAAATCCATCAAAGGATGTTGACATAGATGAAATCAAAACACTTTTTAGAGAAATATCTCTTTCTATTTTTGAAATCATTTAAGAGCCATATAAAATAAAACATTTTCTTGAAAATATTCTTATAAGCTTGTAAATAAATCTTTGAAGATTTTATAACGGCGGAAAATAACCGCACCCGCCGTATAAGTAAAAAAAAACATTCTTACCTTAATTCTGTCGAAAAGGTTAAAAAGGACCTTGTTTTAAAAACGACGGAAAGATTCCTCTTATAAAAAGACAAAAAAGGGTATAAATGACATTAAACCATATTCTTGTAAATAATAAAAATGTTTTGAAATACATTTTGAAGAAACATGGATGTGGATGATAAAGAGATCCCAGTAGATTATTACGTATAAACAACCTCGGATAATGAAGAGATTGTGAAATAACCCTTACCTTGTACTTTTCCTTGGTTGGGGTAGGTTAACCTCCTGTATAATGGTGAAATAATATTTATTAAATTACACAATAATCATATACATTCATATGATATCATATATGATCTTTTAACATTGCTTTGTTAACAATATCTTAGATTTATCGTTGTTTCGTTGTTAACTTACTCGTTTTCTTTTATATTATTTGTTACGTAAGTCATGTTTTTCATGGATAGGTTATATCTTATTCATATCCAGAATGATATCATGTCCTTAAACATTATTTTTAAATCATCAAATGATAATTATACTTGAATGGATACGACGGAGAATGAATCTCATCGCGTTCGTGGAGACGGTAGTCCGTACATACGCACGAGCGACAATATCATTATTTTGATATTAAAATAATATATAATTGGATAGTATATAATATATATAGAATCATTATCATGTTATATTTATTATTTACATGAATTACATATCATTATTATACCCACCTAAATAATAATATATTGAATAACAATTACACCACGACGTGGAGACGGTAAGCCGTACATACGCACATATGGTGACATGTCATTCAAATGATTGGTATAATAATGAATATGGTTGTTCCATATTTATAATAACATCACAGTATATAGAAGATACTGGAGTTATAATTTTATAATTGAAATAATAAACAAAGAGGGAGTGGAAGAAGAAAGAAACATGAAAGAGGGTGATGAAAATGTTACCTCTTCTTCGGGTTCTTCCTTTTGATTTGATCAAAAGGACTCCATAGGATGGCTTTCTAACTAAAGTAAAGCTTCTAGGATGAAGGGAGAGAAGTTGGGAGAGTATTTGGGCAGAGGTTGGCCGAACCAAAAGGCTTGAAAGTGTGAATAAGGTGGTAGAGGTGGGGGCCTTTTATAAGAGGAGAGGAGGGGCTCTTTTGGAAAGATTGAAATGTTACATTATTCTACAATGTTTTTCGGATTCTAAAGGTCCCACACTTTTATAATTCGTGGATCAGGTGATAATGGTTCTAAATCTTCTCATCCAATAGGCTTTGGACAAGTGTAAGCCTTAGATGTTGCATTATCTTTTCATTTTATTTAAATCGTTAAATAATGAGGTCATCGCTGCATCATAATGATGTCATAAATAATTTAATTTATTTAATGTCTAAAAATTATAAAAAAAATACTATGATCAAGGAAATATTTTTAGATTTCTAATGAATATTTATAGTCAAAATTGGGACTTGTGTAACCCCACTTACAAAATGTTTTAGTAAAACAACTCATGTTTGTGTCAATTTAATTTTAACATTAAATATATATATATTAATGTCATTTTCCAACCAAAGTGGCTCCATGGGGTCCCCAAGTTGACCCATGGGTTGTCTGGGTCGGCCATGACTCATCAAATAGGAGTATGACAAGTTTCAAGCTCATCTCATATTATTAAAACATTATTTTTACCTTAAACTACACTAATTACCTCTAATCGCGATTAAGAACTTAAAAGTTACTATTCACCAAAAATTATTTTGATCACATTGAACCACATTTTACTTATTAATGACAACCATGTATGTCGGATTTTTGAAAAACAAATCACAAAAGAGGTAATATTTCATTTAAATGAAAAATCAGTTATTTAACTACCACTTAGTGGTTTCACTATTCATCAAAAATTGAAGTTTTTCAGAACAATGCCAAAATATCACCCTAAGATATAATTGATATTCTGAATTCAAAAATGATGTCTATTTTACAAAATTCCAAACATATAAGTTGCATTAATTAATTTTATAAATAATTCCCGCTGTCACAACAAATAGCGTGTTTTAAGAAACAATTTATATCAAAAGATTGGCAATTGTTATGTCCAATTTCAATGTTAAATTAATTCTAATGACCACCATTGGATAAAATGGTGAAAATATATTCTAATTATACTTTAAAACCACTAAATAGTATAATTTATCACTATAAATTATTTTTATTAAAAAAGTTGTTTTTAAGTATTTTTCACTATTCATAAAAAATTAGAAGTTCTCAGAAAAATACCAAAAATTCAACATAGGCTAATTTCGATATTCCGAATCAAAAAATGAAGTCTATTTTGAAATATAAAATTTCTATAATTTTAATAAGTGGTTATTACTATTCATAACGGCTACTTTGATTAGTCGCGGTGTTTTAGAACTCGAAGTTGCGTACAATGCAAGCTATTGCATTATTGAATGAGAAGCGTATCATGGAAGCTCGGGGTGTTACATTTACTGTATAAATATATTAGAATTAAAACACACTATTCTTGACAGCACAAGTGATGTAAGAACCCAAATCCTTAACTCACATTCCTTTATTACTATTCTTGGTCATGGATGACTCACTATTCCTTTTCGTATGGAAAATTAATAAACTAATGAATTTTATATTAAGGAAACCCCTCTCCCCTCCACTATAAAAACCTCCCTTCAAACCATCATTTCCTCACACCTATCATGATCTAAGCCTTCTATAAAATCTGAAAAAAAATCCTCCCTATCCCCTCTCCCACATTCATGAGTTTCTGGTGTCATCAAAAGACCAAGCCTAGAATCCTTAAGGAGGATCTCAAGAGGAAGATTTAAGGTAATTTCTCTCCCTCTTCTACTTTAAGTTTCTTTCATGTTCAAGTTCATTTCATGATATCTCCCCACCTATCTTCATATAAATTGTATTTAACTCTAGTATTATAAATTTAATTTAATTTAATGATTCTAAAGGGATATTATATAATCTAACACCGTTTCACTTTTCCATTTAGTTTATTAAAGAGAACGTTGTTCATGAGGTGTTAATTTATTACCTTCAAGAATGAAAAGTTTTATTCTTCCATTTCAACCTTAATATCTGGTCATGAAACCATTATTATGGAGGAACCAGAATAGTTTATATGTATTATCTCCTATTTGAAGTTCTGGAACTAATTTTTGACCAATTTTATAGTGATAAAATAAAACTAGTCCATTGTGATCGAAAACTGGCTCAAATTAACCCAAACAATCATAATTTAATTCTTATCTAATGATTCTTCCACATGGATCTAATATAATTAATTATAAGATCATTAAAACTTCTTTAATATTATTAATTACATGTAATACTAAATCTGTTTTTTTATCCATGTCTTACCCGAACTTCAATTTAAGAATACAAGTGAACCACTCAAGAAAACCATAAAAACAGACATACTAAAAAAATATTTTTTAAACTATATAACTCATCCAAAGGAACATAAAATCACTTAATCAAACCATAATAAACCATATTAATTTACCAAAGGTTCTTTATATATAATTAATTAATGTAATTTCATTATACAAGACATTAAAGAGAAGGAAGCATTCAGATACAAGGTAAGGGGAAATTCTCGAACAAAATTTTCCTCCTTCAGGTTCTTTCTCTTTCACTCCATTTTTATGGCAACTCCTTAAAAATAATTTTTTCATAATTTTCTTTCCTTTTATAGGATACAAATTTTCACCACTATTTTTTATGTGAAACAAAATGTTTTCCAAAAGAACTCTTCTTCTAAGAACTCTCCTTTTAATTATCATTCAAGGTTTATGGTTCTTGTATCAAGTATTTTATTCCCGCTTTGTTTTAGGAACCCAATGTTTATGAAAGTGTTCATATGATATGAAACCATTTCTATTACATGGGTTATATATATTCATCATTGATTTATGTTCTATGTGGCCTTCATGATAATGATAATATTATGATGTGACGGGTGTGCAGGGAATTATATAGCACAATATGAATGTTTGAATATGAAGGGTGCACCCGAAAATATACAATGATACAATTCATTGGGTAATGTGATGAATCTCATGGGTAAATTTGAAATTATTTGTGAACAATATTCTATATTGGTTCACAAGTATATGTGGTATGTAACCACTAAGACTTGATGTTTCATTTTTTTATGCATTGCCACTTTTCGAGTCTTATATTAATGCCTCCTCTCATGTTCATGATATTTTCCCATGTTATGATTATACTCACCCCATGCTAGATTGTTCTTATCTATCCTCTTACAGGGATTATTGATCAACCCTTTTGGCGTATATCCATAGGTTTCTACATGTACTAATGAGACGACAAGTTCCAATAAGAATATAGAGAAGAAGAAGTTAAATAAATGATTGTGATTGATGTTGTATTTGTTATGTACGGTCCTAGTTTTCCCAAGATAGTAAATAATTGGAGCCTAAATGTGTAATACTATTAGGATTTTTATCTTTAAAATGATTTAATAGTAATGTACGAAAATGTTGTGTCGCTATAGTTTGTATCAGAGGAATGGTTTAGTTAATTTGGGAATTAGGATTAGTGAACACTAGAGAAAACCTCTAGCATGGGACTAAGTACAAATATGCACATAAGAATATTTACATAGGGATCCCATATGTTATTTTTTAGTAAAAATTGTTTTAAATGAATGACTTATTCATGAATTTTTTACATATGTTTTGTTCTAACATTTTCTATTATAGAAAATGGTGGGAACCAGAAGAAACCAGGCCAACAACTCATGTGAGGGCCAATGCAACGATTGCCCAAACGACATCCCCAATGATTTGGGGTGTGGAGTTCAGAACTTCTCTGCAACGCATACCAAATTATCTCAGTTTATGAACAATAACCATAATAATGTGGAACATAATCCTTCACCGAAGAGGGAGAAACTGGCAATCAAATGTTTTATGCGTCAACGACCACTGACGTTTAGTGGATATTCCAATCCTCTTGTTGCGGAGCAGTGGGTCAACTCCATGGATAAGATCTTTTCTATACTGGATTGTTCTGAGATGGAGATGGTGACCCAAGTCATTTATCATCTTGATGGAGAAGTTGATCATTGGAAGGCTTTGATTAAGAACACCAAGCCAAGGGAAGAAATTGTTGTGATGGAATGGGAAGACTTTACGATAATTTTTCATAACAAGTATTTCCCAAGAACTATTCACACAAAGAAGGAGAGATAATTCATAGAGATGAAGAAAAAAGTAGGTGAATCTGTCACAACCTATGATGAAAATTTCACAAGGCTTTCAAGGTACGCCTTGGATTTTTTATCAACAATGATAGAAAAATTGATAGATTATTTGTTGGATTAAAACCACAACTTCAAAAGGAACATGTAATTTGAGACATTGGAAGCTATAAAGAAGTTGTTCGATGTGCTCTCAGTGTGGAGATAGAGTTTGGATAATGGTCCCATGTCAATGGTGATAAGAAATAAAAGATGGCATTTCAAACTAGAGGATCTAATCATAAAGGTGGGAAGAAAACTCAACGTCCAACATACAAAAAATGTGGAAAGTTTCACCATGGAAACTGCCTTAAAGGGATGAGGAAATGCATCACGTGTGGGAAAGAAAGACACCATTCTAAAGAGTGACGATAAGACATGAAAAGGAAAAAAGAATGTTTCCAATAAAATGAGAGTACCGCTCATGGTTCAATGCTACAACTATAGGGATATAGGGTACTATGAAAACCAGTGCACTAAACCTCGAGTTCTTGAGGGTAATCCGCGTCAGCAGCCACAAGAGCCAAAGGAACATGGGGATGCTTATGCCATCACTACTACGGAGGTGGAGCAAGATAATTAATCCATACATGGTACACTTCTTATTCACTCATGAATGGAAAAAGTATTATTTTATTTTTTGGTTCTATGGATTCCTTATAATCCAACATGTTTTCTAGAACTATAGAATCGAAGCCTCGAAACCTTGAAGTAGAGATATCTATAAAAACACCAAGTGGTGCAATAATTGCAACCCATGTGTTTGGCTCCTATCCTATTGGCATTTGTGGGAATATTATTCTAGTGAATCTTGTAATACTTCTATTGGTGGAATTTGATGCTATAATTTGAATGTATTGGATCTCGTTATATAGAGCACATATCAACTGTCGGAAAATGTTAATATCTTTTCATATTTCAAACCATACCATTATCCACTACAAATGCAAGGATGATCATGAATTTCCTTTTAAAAATCCTTCAATGGTGGGGGTGTTGATTCCCTATGAAGAATCATACCTCCCCCAAATGGTTGAGTCGATGGAAGGTTCCAACCTTGAGGAAATTCCCATCATGAGGGAATAAAAAGATTTATTTCCTGAAGAGTTACCCAGAATTTCCCCGGATCATGATGTATTGTTCTAAATAGAACTCATACCCAGAGCTACTCCAATATCAAAGGGTCACTATAGGATGGCTCCAATCGAACCGGGGGAGTTAAAGAAGTAACTGCAAGAGAATCTAGACAAAGGGTTCATATGCCCTAGTGCATCACTATGGGGTGCGCCAATTCTCTTTGTGAAGAAGATGGATGGAACGATGGGTTTGTATATAGATTATCAAGAACTCAATAGTATCACCATAAAGAACAAGTATCCTCTACCAAGGATTGATGACTTTTTCAATCAGTTTAGAGGTGATCAATACTTCTCATAGGTGGATCATCATTCTGGATTTCATCAGGTAAAGGTGAAGAAGGATGATTTTTAGAAGACTGCCTTCTGAACAAGGTATGGGAACAATGACTTTTTGGTGACGCCCTTTGGACTTACTAATTCCCTTGAAATCTTCATGGATTTGATGAATTGAGTCTTTAGACATTACCTCAACAAATTTGTGGTAGTATTTATTGATGATATTCTCATATAATCCAATAGCATTGAGGAACATAAATAACATCTAAGACTTGTGTTGGTGACATTAACAAAGGAGAAGTTGTATGCCAATTTAATAAAGTGTGACTTTTGGATAAAAGAAAGTCATGTTATTGTGACATGAGATCACAAGTGATGGAATTTATGTGGATCTCTCAAAGAAAAAGGGGATTTATGAATGGCCTAGGCCCTTTAGTGTCACATAAATCCGTAGTATTCTTGGATTAGATGGGTACAATTGATGTTTTGTGAGAAACTTTTCACGATTGTCAAGCCCACTATCTATGAAAACAATGAAAGGGGTAAAGTATGTCTGGGAGGAAGAATGTGATGGATGCTTCATGTAGCTAAAGAGAAGGCTTATCACTGCACCTGTACTAACACTACCGAAAAGTGGAGAATGTTTTGTGATATATAGTGATGATTCAAAGAAAGGATTGGGTTGTGTACTCATGAAAAATGATAATGTGATAGCCTACGCCTCATGACAGTTGATGATCCATGAGCCGAACTCCCCGACACATGATCTAGAGCTGGCAGCCGTGATTTTTTCCCTGAAAATATGGCAGCACTACCTTTATGGTGTGAAGTGTAACATATTCACTGACCACAATAGCCTAAAGTATACATTCAGACAAAAGGAGCTCAAAATGTGTCCAAGGAGGTGGTTATAGCTATTCAAGAATCATGATTGCTATATAAACTATCATTCTAGAAAGGCGATCATGGTAACTGATGCACTAAGTAGAAAAGAACATGCTACTATATCCATGTTGTGGATTGAGAAAACCATATCATCTTAGATATGCAAAGAATGGATTTGGAAATAATAATTGCAGGGTATATATCCTACTATTCCTAAATGATTGCACAACCATCCATCCAAGAGATGATTAAATAAATACAAAGGGATGATGTGGAGATACAAAAGAGGGTTACTTAAACAATGGAAGGGAAGCTACAGGAGTTCCATATTGATGATGATGGTTTGATTAGGTCTGGAACACGGGTTTGTGTGCCTTCATCACCCGGGATATAGAATGAGATATTGGTCAATGCACATAACTGAACATTATTTATCCATCTTACGAGTACCAAGTTATACCGTGATCTCCGAGAACACTTCTGGTGGGATAACATGAATAATGAGATTGCATAATATATATCTAGGTGCTTGGTATGTAAGCTAGTTAAATCTAAGTGACAAAAGTCCAAAGGTCTGATGAAACCATTGCCTATACCCATGCGAAAATGGGAAAATGATACTATAGACATTGTTATGATTCTCCCAAAGACATCGAAGGTAAATATTGTGATATGGGATGTGGTTGACCAACTAACCAAGAGTTTCCATATTATCGCTATTCGGGAATATCTCTCGCTTGAACAACATGAAAACATATATGTGAAGGAAGTGGTGAGACTTCACCGCCTTCCACTATCAATTGTCTCTGACCCTGATCCAAGGTTCACATCTACATTCTGGAGGAGCCTCCAACATTCTTTGAGAACTGAGTTAAATTCCAGCATGACCTATCACCCCCAACCTGATGGCAAGTCTAAAAGGACTATTCAGATGATTGAAGATATGCTATGATCCTACTCTCTAGAATTCAAAGGTGGATGGGATCATCATCTCTCATTGGTTGAGTTCTCATACAACAATAGCTTCCAATCGAGTGTTTAGATGGCTCTATATGAATCTATGTTTGGAAATCAATGTTTAACTGCAACCTGTTTGGATGATGTTGGTGAAAAAAAGCTACTTTGACCCAATATTGTGCAAGAGATGACATAGAAGGTTCAAGTAATCCAGAAACACATCAAATCTGATAAGAGTTGGAAAAAGGGCTATAATGACAACCATTGAATGGACTTGGAGTTTGACGATGGAGATAAAGTCTTCCTACAAAAATCACCATGGAAGAGAGTCATCTGATTTGGGAAGAAAGGGAAGCTAGGCCCAAAATACATTGACCCCTTTGAGATCTGACACGTGCCTGTCGTGGGGTGTGGGAAATTAAAATATAACCTAAGTAAAAATTTATTTCATGGGTTACCTAGGTTGTCTCCAGAGTGGAGTTCTCTAAAATATTGTTTGTCACTTTAAATGAGAGAAAGAATTGATGTTGTTTTTTATATTTTTTGATTTGGAGAATAAAAGAATGAAACTAAATGAAGTAAATAAATATAGAGAATGTTTTAAAATAAATTGACAAATGATGCTGTTTAAATCAATGATATGAAATGGTGATCATGTTATGTTCAGTCTTCCCATTGTAATTCTATCACAGTTCACTTTACCCAATTCTATTCTCCTAAATCGTAATGAGTGAGAATCCATAATCGTTTCTTCTCACTATCTTGGTAAAATAAAAATGTGAGAATAAACCTTACTAAAACCTCAGATTGTTCTACTCTCCTTCCAATGTGTAATATAGTTTTAGAAAATTCCCCCAATTATCTTAGGTAATTCCCAATCAGGTCTTGTTTTTTCCAAGCAATCAAGAACATTCACTACTCCTCACACATGCACCGATGATCACTGAGTACTACACCACTACGTCCTGGTCTATTCCATCATTTATAAACCAGAACCTTGTGGAGGGAGATATTGATCATTGAACACATATAAATAAACAACAGAATCTAAAATCAGATACAATCGTAAATGATTATAAAAACTGTTATAAGAAAATGAAATTGATTCCCATAAGAGAAAAGATGATTTTAAAACATTGTTAGAAAGAACTCATAAAATAAAAAATGGAAAACCTCACGTCCCACAATCAAATAGAGTTTTAACCCACATTGGTAAGTGTAATTGTGAATAAGGGGCAAGAATAACACATTAAAATACTAAGAAGTGTAAAACATAGAAAAAGAAAGAACATAAATCTGATCTACGGGAATATGTCCTCTAGAATGTTTCCTCTGTTATTCCCACCTTCTGGCCAAACCACACTATGGCCCCTTCTGATAGAATGTTGGAAATGGCTTTGGATATTTAACCTCAAAATTTTAGAGTCATTGAACATCTGTAATTTTTGATATGGCTTGAGTAGTGAGTTTATCTTCATCTGGACGCCAAAAATTGTTTCACACACTCCACTTGGATGCACCCAAAAGAGTCCTTGATGAGATAATATTTTATATTAAGAAATTTAGTTGTCCTTTGAATGTCCTCTTTCGACAACTGCTGGAAGTAGCTCATTTGAAGTTTGGTTGAATGAGATATTATATATTTAATGCAGTGGGGCCCATTCTGCCTGCCGAAATGATTTCTCTAATTGATTGATTTTTCTGTAACATTGTGTTTCGAATTAGGTTCTGGTTCAGAATAAAAATAAGAATCCCTAGAGAATATAATTCCTAAAAAAGGATTCACATCAATTGGATCTATATTTTAAAAGTTATGCCCGAAAAATAGAATCTATATAAAAATATCAATTTTACCGATTTACCCCATTTTCTCATTTAAGCCCAAAATACTCCAAAAACACATTAATGATGAAAATACACTCAAATTGAATAATTTAGAGGGATTAAATAATTGAAAAATATATTAATAATAATGAAAATATAAACTCAATGAATTCCCCAACAGTTATCACTTGGACTCCTGGACAAGCTAGAATCAAAATAAAATCATTGTAAATTCAAAACAAATATCCATGAGATACACAAATTTTACAACAAGAAAAAAAATCATGTCTCCTCAAAAGATATTATTCCAAGTTTTTAATTTGAGATCATTAAATATATTTACTCATCATTTCTACTCCCATTCACACCAACCACTTACCTAACTATCATTATCTCTAATCACAAAAACATCAATTTATTATCAATGTCTTTCTCATCCATAATCATACAAAGGTCACCATAGGATTGATAAATTCATACATCTCCACTGTCACGACCCATCCTCGGGGCCCGTGCCGTGACTACCCCAAGCCCGCCTTCCATAGGCCAGGGGATGGCGACTAGCACCAAGGCGTAAATCCCAGAAAAAGGGAAGGCATTTCCTTTGAAAAGTAACCATGAACCACAGAGTAAGCAAGAGGAAAAGTAAACACTAAGTAAAAAAACTATACAAGCTGTTATGAACGTAAAAGGGGCCAGAAATACAAGCCCAACTGTAAAGTACAACTAAAAGGAAAAATAGCAACTGAAAGGAAAATCCACAGTGTCGAGCCGTCCTATGGAAGTCCCACCTGAAGAGTGGGTACAGATAGCCTCCACAGCACCTCGGTCCGACCGTCCGCTCTGAGTGCGTCCCGCCCAGTGGTCCACCTACAGGTACCGTCCTGTTCCGCACGCCTCCACCACGATCAGTGTTGTCCGTCGTCTGCAACCAACACAACGAAGTGCGGGCATAGCCCGTGCATGGGTGAGTATAAGCTACTCAGTAGGGACCCCGAGACCCCCGAAGGTCTCCCGAAATCCACAAAGGAAAGGTACAATCACGAAGAAACATCTGACACGGCTTAGGTATATGCCCATACATATACCTAAGTCATCAATTCCCGTTCGGCTCCAACGTCCGAGCCCAAGAACAACCCAGTCCATACAGGAAACAAACGTATACCCACACAGGATAGCACAACACAATCCACAAAGGAGAGTAAACAGTAAATCCACACAGGATAGCTCAACAAAATACACAAAGGAGAGTAAACAGTAAATCCACACAAGATATCTCAACAAAATCCACAAAGGAGAGTAAACAGAAAATCCACACAAGATAGCTCAACAAAATCCACAAAGAAGAGTAACTCATGATTCAGCTCACACAGGTATACTTCTTCGGATGACGATAAAGATGATCACTGATCCATCTAAGTCATCAGACCCACAAAGGATCGATAGGTAACTGACCCCTGCAATGACCAACATTGGATCGGGCCCACACAGGTCCTGTAGGTGCTGGCTCACACAGAACCGCTGAGCGCTGACCCACACAGGATTGGACCCACATAGGATCGGGCCCACACAGAACCTGTAGCACTAATCCACTTAGGATCGCTGAGTGCAGTAGTCATTGCAATGCACTGTGGATCTCTGCATAGTTGTTGGCGCATTCCACTGAGGATCTCTGCACGGTCGTCGCCGCAGTCCACTGAGGAACTCTGCACGGTCGTCGCTGTCAAAGTAGCAGTTGCAGCCAGCTCTAGGGTTCCCGAACACAGCAAGCTCGTTCGGGAGGGTCCGCTCCACGAGCCAAGAAGCTGATACATAAACTGACACAATGTCCGAAGTTGATGTATCCAAAAGTTGAGTATCGTCAACAGGAACTCAACGTCGCAGACGGCGTGTCAATCGGACGCCCGGTCTGAGAGTTATTGGCTTTTTCGTCCCAGGGGCCCGGTTGGTTTTTAAGGCAAAACCAACCCGACCGTACTCACCTGCGTCCAAACCTCGGGCGGATTATGCCAAAAGATCCGTCTCACTTAGAGGAATTCATCAAAGCTGACGGCACGTCAATCAGACGTCCGTAGCTCAAGATATGAGCGTTTCCGCTCCGAGGGCCCGGTTGGTTTCGTGTACGAACCAACCCGGCAGAACCCAAAGTATTCTGAAACCTTGCGTGCGATATACCGAAACTACCATCTCGATCCAAGGATCGTGTTGCCGATGACGGAGAGTTGTTTGGAGGCCCGTAGCTCAAGTTACGGGCGTTTGACCGAAAACGGTCTGGAGACGGGGGTCCGGGCCCGGGCCGACCCCCTTGGGTCGGCCGAACCGGGTCGAACTGACCCGGCCCGGCCCGACCAGGGCGCGGCCGGGCTGGTCGGACCGGCCCGGCTCGGCCGGGCAGCCGGGCGATGCGGGGGGGAGCCGCCACCCCCGCGTGACACCCCCGCGTAACACCCCCGCGGCACCCGCGGGGTGTCGCCCTGACAACCGGACGCGGCTGAAGCCGCATCCCGTGCGCGTCTGACCCGCGCGGCCGCGGGTCAGCGGGCGCCGCCGCCGCGGCTGAAGCCTCGGCTGTTCTTCTTGCGGCGCGCCGGGGAACCGTCGCCTCCGGCCGCCGGCGCCGCCTCGCCAGCGACCCGCGCCACCGCCGGCTTCCGCGGGCCACCGGAGTCGCTCCGGTGGTCCGTTTTCCTTCCCGTCTGCGCCGTTGTTCCTCCCGGAATCCGTTCTTCACTACGGGATCATCAAACTTCCGTTGCAGCATGTTCCATCGTCGCCCGTCAAATCCGCACCATCACGAAGAACGGCGGAGGGTTGTCGGTCCGTGTTCGTTTGGCCCGCACCCTCCGCGTTAGATATAAACAATGGGAGAACTTTTATTCCACACAGGAAATAACAATTTTAATAAATTAAAATTGTTCACGAATCTGGTTCTTTAACTTTTTAAATAAACATTTACGGAATATAAAAAGGGGTAATTCCAAAAACAATTCCCTACCTCGTAGTCGTCGTCGTACACACGTTCTTCACGGAATTGCTCGTCGCGGAAGGAGGGGATCGTCGCGTCGTCGAGGAAGGGTGTCACGTCGTCGCCGAATCCGGCGTTGAGTCGGCGAACTCAATGGACCAAGAAACAACAGATTTAATTATAAATAATTAAATCCGTGTTTCAGTAAAAACCACAAGGGAGATTAAAAAGAAAAACCTAGACTCTTACCTCAAGCAGCTGATCGATGATTCGTTGCGGAGGAAGAGACGTCGCAGAAGAACGTTGCAGAAAGGGAACGTTGGCGTCACGGAACACGGCGTCACGTCATCGACTTCCGTGGGTTCGGCGTTCTTCGTCGGAGTCTGGCGTTCTTCGCGTTCTTCGTGTTCTTCGCGAAGGTGGATGAAGGCTCAAGAGCTCTAACAAACCTCTCAACGAGTAATCCTAAAAAAAGACAAGTTGGTATTATTTTATTATTACGCCAACAAACGAAAAAGGGTATGTAACGACCCATCAATTCGTTGTATTAATTCAACGAAAGTAACAACTCATTTAATTCACGAAGAAAAACACCCAATTAAATGGTCTGTTAAGAATTTTAAGAAAACGCGTCAGTTGACTTTCATAATGACGGGTTTTCGCGGGTGCGTTACTTAGCGGAAAGAAACGGCAGGGGTCATGCGGGCCCCACCTCACAAATATCCTACCAAGAGGGTAGGATATTTCTGGATAGTACCCTATCCGGTTCAACTCAGTTTAAGCCGCTTTTAAATGGCTTCAAGTGGCTTCCAAGTGGCTTAAGTTAAATAAAATAAAGTTGTCGCAAAATTATTTTATTTCTTAATTTTAATCCCGAAAATTAAAAACCACACCCGAGCAAACGCAACTCCAGAAGAGGTGTTTCAAAGCGAATACCGGTGTTGCGATTTCATCGGTGCCCTCAGAATTCGATTCCGGGCATCGGTTCAAAAGTTAGAAAAACCCGCTCGTCCGTTCACTGAACGTACCCGAGCCAAACTTCGGAAAATGATTCTGGGCACACCGGGCCTCGGAATCAGGTGCCGTCAGAAACTACGTTCTTGTAAAATTCCAAAGAAAATTAAGAAAAAAATTTCCTTGAAATTTTCAGGTCTTTACATTACTCCCACCTCAGGACTTTAAGTCCCCGTAAAGATAAATCATAAACTAGGGAAACAAATGTGGGTACTGAGCACACATCTGAGCCTCCCGCTCCCATGTGCTCTCCTGTAGGTTCCCGTGATTCCATCTGACGCGCACAAGAGGAATCGATCACCCACGTAGGACCCGCTCCTGTCAATCCTCTATCTCCATCGGGACCTCCGCAAAAGTCACCCCATCATCCACGTCTAGCTCCCCATAGTCAATGATGTGCGTCGGGTCGTGCACATATCTCCTCAGCTGAGATACGTGGAAGACGTCGTGCACCCAGTGCAACTGAGGTGGTAGAGCCAGGTGATAATCCACCTCGCCAACCCTGCTGAGGACCTGGAACGGTCCAATGATGCGTTGAGACAACTTGCCGCCTCGGCCAAATCTCTGCAAACCACATCGAGGTGAGACACGCAAGAAGACGTGGTAGCCATCCTCGAACTCTAGTGGCCTCCGCCTCCTGTCAGCAAATGACTTCTTCCAGCTCTGAGCTGTCCTCATACGCTCTTGGATGACCTGGACCTTCTCTGTCGTGGCCCGGACCATCTCTGGTCCCACAAGTTCTGACTCCCCAGGGTCTGTCCATCACAAAGGAGATCTTCAAGGCCTGCCTTACAACTCCTCGTATGGTGCCATCCCGATGGTGGAGTGGTAGCTGTTGTTGTATGTGAACTCCACCAAGGGTAGGTGGTTCTCCCAGCTATGACCAAAGTCGAGGACACATGCGCGGAGCATGTCCTCGAGAGTCTGAATGGTCCTCTCCGACTGACCATCCGTCTGAGGGTGAAAGGCGGTGCTCAGACGTAGTCGCGTCCCGAATGCCTCCTGCAACCCCTTCCAAAGCTGAGAAGTAAAACGAGCGTCCCGATCAGAGATGATAGTCAATGGAACACCATGAAGGCATACAATATCCTGAAGGTAGAGACGCCCCAGTCTCTCCACTGAGCCCTGCTCTCTGATGGGCAAGAAGTGTGCCGACTTGGTGAGTCAGTCAACAATCACCCAAATGGAGTCGTGACCTCTGGAAGTGCGTGGAAGTCCAGTCACGAAGTCCATAGATATCCCATACAACATCCACTCCGGGACCTCCAAGTGTTGTACCAAGCCTGCTGGTACCTGATGCTCTGCCTTCACCTGCTGGTAGGTGAGGCACCGTGAAACGAACTCTGCCACAACCTTCTTCATGCCCGACCACCAGTGCTGTCGCCTGAGATCCTGGTACATCGTTGCCACTCCAGGATGTACCACCAAAGGAGAAGTGTGAAACACCCTCAGCACCTCCCCTCGTAAAGCGATTGGCACCAAGGTACGTCCTTTGAAAAGGATGTCGTGATCTTCTCCAAGGGAGAAACCATCAGGTTCTTGTCTCGAGGATATCTGTGCATGCCGCGTCTCACAGTCAGCATCCTCACGTCGTGCCTCTCTAACCCGCTTCAGTAGTGGAGGAGAGACGGTGAGAGACTGAAGGAAGGTTGCTCCGTCTCAATCGACGAAGGATATCTGCAAGGCGGCTAGCTGTTCTGTCGCCTCCTCAAGTAGCTGGATGCCCGTCCTCCTGCTGAGGGCATCGGCTACCACGTTCCCCTTCCCAAGAGTATAGACTATCTCAAAGTCATAGTCCTGGAGGAACTCGAGCCATCGTTGTTGTCTCAGGATCAGGTACTTCTGAGAGAAGATGTACCTGAGACTCTGATGGTCAGAAAAGACTGTAAATCGCTCGCCCATCAGATAGTGTCACCATGTCTTCAGAGCGAAGACCACTGCTTCTAACTCTAGGTCATGGGTAGCATAGTTCTTTTCATGCGGCCTCAACTGACGTGATACATAGGCAATCACGACCCGATCCTGCATCAGGACATAACCGAGTCCGGTCCCTGATTCATCTCAGTAGACTACGTATCCAACTCCCTCCTCAGGCAACCTCAAGATAGGTGCGCTGGTCAATCTCTGCCTCAGCTCCTGGAAGCTCTAATGACACCTTTCTGACCACACAAAGGGTTTCCCCTTCTTCGTCAACGCTGAGAGTGGCGCCGAAACTCTGGAGAAGTCTATCACAAATCTCCGATAGTATCCGGCTAGACCCAAGAAACTATGCACCTCCGTCACGCTCCTGGGTGGCTCCCAAGCTAGCACTGCCTCGATCTTCGCGGGATCCACAGCAACTCCCGCCTCAGAAATGACGTGCCCCAAGAATCGGACCTCACGTAAACAGAACTGGCACTTCGAGAGCTTGCCATAAAGCTGGTGCTCTCGGAGTGTGTCTAGAACAACCCACAAGTGGTAGGCGTGCTCCTCCTCCATGGTCGAGTACACCAAAATGTCGTCGAGGAAGACCATGACAAATCGATTGAGGTATGGCTGGATGATCCTGTTCATGAGGATCGTGAACACTGTTGGAGCATTGGTTATGCGGAAAGGCATAACCAAGAACTCATAGTGTCCATACCGACACCTGAAGGCCGTCTTCAGCACGTCCTCATCTCGAACTCTGAGCTGATGATAGCATGACCTCAGGTCTATCTTCGAGAACCATTGTGCTCCCTTGAGCTGATCGAAGAGGTCATAAATCCTCGATAACAGATACTTGTTCCTCACTGTCACCTGGTTCAGGCGACGATAATCGACACATAGTCGCAATCTCCCGTCCGCCATCTTGCCGAACAAAATCAGCGAAGCCCAGGGTGAAACACTGGGTCGGATGAACCCCTTGCCCTGCAAGTCCTCCAACTGTACCCGTAGATCTCGAAGCTCGGCGGGGGCCATCCGATACGCTGGAGTGGATATCGGGGCTGTCCTGGGGTATAGATCAATATAAAAGTATACCTCTCTCTAAGGAGGTAGCCCTGGAACGTCGTCGGGAAAGACGTCCGCGTACTGATCCACCACTGCAGGAAAACTAGGACTCCGCACGTCAACTGCTCCAAGGATGAGGCTAGCCAACTGATGAGTGATGGGATGTCCTCTCCTCTGCAGAAGTCCATCCTATGCTGCAAAGGATCCCTTCTCGCCGATGAAGGTGAACTTGCTCCCGTTGGTGCGCACACATCGCACCTTGTGCCTAAAACATTCAATATGATCATGGACTATAGATAACCAATCCATGCCCAAGATGACATCGTAAGGCCTCGACGCCACTACAAGAAGATCCCGGCCGAATCTCTCGTCTTCTAGAGTAAGCTCACACTTCCGGCACCAGTGCGTAATCGTCGAGTCTTCTCTCATAGGAGTCTCTATCCATAAGGATCGAGCCAACAACTCTATCAGAATCTCCGAGCTCCGAACAAGGGTAGCGGCTATGAAAGAGTTACTCGCTCCTGTGTCAATAAGAACTGCAACAAGGGTGGAATAGACACAGATCGTACCTCGAATCATCTCTGGCGCACCGTGGTCGTAGGCCTCCACTGCCTGGAGCTGTGCCTGTCTCTGCACGCCAGCCCCCGGTGGTCAGGGTGGACCTCTTGGTGGTGGTGGTGGCAGATCCTCAAAGAGTCGCCCACCACCTGCTGCTTGGCCAGCTCCTCTTCCTCATCCTCCTCCTCCTCCATGCGGACCGCCACGGTCGACCCTCTGCCTCTGTCTGGGTGGCCCCTCCACCATATGCTGCTCCTCGGTGTGGCAGGTCGGGCAGTCACGAGCCATGTGGCCCTGCCCGCCGCACGAGTAGCACTGCCTGCCTCTCGGAAGACTGGCTCCGCGCTGTGTGCCCCGCACTGCTGAGCCAGTGTCCCGAGGTCATCTGCCGGAAGGTCTGGTATGACTGGAACCCTGAGTCATCCGTCGGATACCATCTGCCGAAGACTCTGCTACCTGCCGCCCAACGGTAGGTCTCGCTATAGACTCAGCCAGAAAGCTCTCGATCCGAAGTGCTCGCTCTAGCACTCCTGCCTGGGTTGGGATGCTGAGGGAGATCAGGGATGCCCTGATCTCATGTCTCAATCCCTGGTCGAAGGTCTGGGCCCGGAAGAAAGGGTCCCGTACCATGTCGGTCGAGTAGCGAGAAATATCGGTGAATCTCTCCGCGTACTGGGCGACCGTCAAGCTGCCCTGCCGCAGCTGAAGAAGCTCCTGAATGCTCACCGCATGGAGGGTGGCAGGGACGAAATCTGAGCCGAAGAGGCTCTCGAAGTCCGTCCAGATGAGAGAGGCCTCATCATGCATTTGGAGCATCAGGCTCCACCATCATCCCGCTGCTGCGTGCAGTAGGCTTGCCGTGAGGATCACCATGTGGTCTGCTGGTGTCCTCACTAGACTGAAAACTCAGACGACTGCCTCCAGCCAGTCCTCGGCTGCCTGGGGGTCCGTCTCCCCACGAAACCTGGGTGGTCGCTAGCGCTGGAACTCATGGAGAGCTCCGAGGCGTCGTACATCCTCATCGGTCGGCGCTAGAAGCATCGGGGGCTCGGCGGGTAAAGGTACCGCATGTGCCTCTGCTATCAACAGGCCTTGTACTGAGGCCTCATCGCTCGGCGGGCTGTCGTCGCGCTTTACTCTCGGAACCCTAGCTGGCTGCTGTCGTCGGGCCATCCTGAAAAAGAAACAAGTGCGCCACAGTCAGAACAGTATACCTAGTGAGCTGACACAAGTAATCACAAAGAAAACATGAAACACACACGCAATCAATGTTTTCGTGCATTAAGTCGGAAATCCGAAGTCAGGGTCCTAGTGTACGGATACGTCGGCCGCCGCACCAACACTGGACTCCCTGGACAGATAACCACACCCAATATGCTAAACACTATTGCTTCACATAGAAGAAAGATCAGAGTCTGCGGTAGAACCGACCACCTTTGATACCAATTTGTCACGACCCGTCCTTGGGGACCATGCCGTGACTACCCCAAGCCCGCCTTCCATAGGCCAGGGGCTGGCGACTAGCACCAAGGCGTAAATCCCGGAAAAAGGGAAGGTATTGAATTTGAAAAGTAAACATGCACCACAGTGTAAGAAAGGTGAAAAGTAAACACTAAGTAAAAAAACTGTACAAGCTGTGCTAAAAGTAAAAGGGGCTGGAAATACAAGCCCAACTGAAAAGTACAACTGAAAGGAAAAACATCAACTGAAAGGAAAAGCAACAGCATCGAGTCGTCCTTTGTAAGTCCCACCTGAAGGGTGGGTACAGATAGCCTCCACAGTACCTCGGTCCGACCGTCCGTTCCGAGTGTGTCCCGCCCAGTGGTCCACCTCCAGGTACCGTCCTGCTCCGCACGCCTCCACCACGATCAGTGTTGTCCGTCGTCTGAAACCAACACAACGAAGTGCGGGCATAGCCCGTGCAGGGGTGAGTATAAGCTACTCAGTAGGGACACCGAGACCCCCGAAGGTCTTCTGAAATCCACAATGGATAATCCACAAAGGAAAGGTACAATCACGAAATAACATCTGACACAGCTTAGGTATATGCCCATACATATACCTAAGTCATCAATTCCCATTCGGCTCCAACGTCAGAGCCCAAGCACAACCCAGTCCACACAGGAAAGCAAAGGTATACCCACACAGGATAGCACAACACAATCCACAAAGAAGAGTAAACAGTAAATCCACACAGGATAACTCAACACAATCCAAAAAGGAGAGTAAACAGTAATTCCACACAGGATAGCTCAACAAAATCCACAAAGGAGAGTAAACAGTTAATCCAGACAGGATAGCTCAATAAAATCCACAAAGGAGAGTAACTCAAGATTCAGCTCACACAGGTATACTTCTTCGGATGATGATAAAGATGATCACTGATCCATCTAAGTCGCCGGACCCACAAAGGATCGATAGGTAACTAACCCCCGCAATGACCCACACAGGATCGGGCCCACATAGGACCTGTAGGAGCTGGCTCACACAGAACCTCTGAGCGCTGACCCACACAGGATTGGACCCACACAGGATCAAGCCCACACAGGACCTGTAGCACTGATCCACGTAGGATCGCTGAGTGTAGTAGTCATCGCAGTCCACTGAGGATCTGTGCACAGTCGTCGTCATAGTCCACTGAGGATCTCCACATGGTCGTCGCCACAGTCCATTGAGGATCTCTGCACGGTCGTCGCTGTCGAAGTAGCAGTCACAGCCAGCTCTAGGGTTCCCGCAGACAGAAAGCTCATTCGGGAGGGTCCGCTCCACGAGCCGAGAAGCTGATTCATCAACTGACACAAATTCCGAATTTGATGTATCCAAAAGTTCTGTATCGTCAACCGGAACTCAACGTCACAGAAGACGCGTCAATCGGACGCCCGGTCTGAGAGTTATTGGCTTTTTCGTCCCAGGGGCCCGGTTGATTTTAAGGGAAAACCAACCCGACCGTACTCCACCTGCATCCAATCCTCGGTTGGAGTATGTCAAAAGATCCGTGTCACTTAGAGGAATTCAACAAAGCTGACGTCACGTCAATCGGACGTCCGTAGCTCAAGATATGAGCGTTTCCGCTCCGAGGGCCCGGTTGGTTTCGTGTACGAACCAACCCGGCTGAACCCAAAGTATTTAGATACCTTGAGTGCGATATACCGAAAAGACCGCCTCGATCCAAGGATCATGTTTCCGCTGACGGCGAGTCGTTTGGAGGCCCGTAGCTCAAGTTACGGGTGTTTGACCGAAAACGGTCCAGAGACGGGGGTCCGGGCCCGGGCCGATCAGGCCAGACCCCCCCCCCCCTGGGTCAGCCGAACCGGGTCGACCCGACCTGGTCCGGCCCGGCCGAACCCGGTCCGGCCCGACCAGGGCGCGTCCCGGCCGGTCGGACCGCCCCAGCTCGGCCAGCCCGGCCCCGCTCGGCCGAGCGACCGAGCGACGCGGGGGGGGGGGGGGGGGGGGCGCCACCCCCGCGGGACACCCCCGCGGCACCCGCGGGGTGTCGCCCTGACAACCGGACGCGGCTGAAGCCGCGACAGTTCTTCCGGTGGCATGTTCCGTCGTCGCCCGTCAAATCCACACAATCACGAAGAAATGCAGAGGGTTGTCGGGCCGTGTTCGTTTGGCCCTCACCGTCCGTGATAGATATAAACAATGGGAGAACTTTTATTCCACATAGGAAATAACAATTTTAATAAATTAAAATTTTTCACGAATCTGGTTCATTAACTTTTTAAAGAAACATTTACAGAATATAAAAAGGGGTAATTCCCAAAATAATTCCCTACCTCGTAGTCATCATCGTACGCACGTTCTTCGCGGAATTGCTCGTCGTGGAAGGAGGGGATCGTCGCGTCGTCGCGGAAGGGCGTCATGTCGTCGCGGAATCCGGCGTTGAGTCGGCGAACTCAACGGACCAAGAAACAACAGATTTAATTATAAATAATTAAATCCGTGTTTTGGTAAAAACCACAAGGGAGATTAAAAAGAAAAACCGAGACTCTTACCTCAAGCAGCTGATCGAAGATTCATTGCGGAGGAAGAGACATCATAGAAGAACGTTGCAGAAAGGGAACGTCGGCGTCGTGGAACACGGCATCGTGTCATCGACTTCTGCGGGTTCGGCGTTCTTCGTCGGAGGCTGTCTTTCTTCGCGTTCTTCGCGTTCTTCGCGAAGGTGGATGAAGGCTCAAGAGCTCTAACAAACCTATCAACGAGTAATCCTCCAAAAAGACAACTTGGTCTTATTTTATTATTACGCCAACAAACGAAAAAGGGTATGTAACGACCCATCAATTCATTGTATTAATTCCACGAAAGTAACAACTCATTTAATTCATGAAGAAAACCGCCCAATTAAATGGTCTGTTAAGAATTTTAAGAAAACGCGTCAGTTGACTTTTATAATGATGGGTTTTTGCGGGTGCGTTACTTAGCAGAATGAAACGGAGGGGCTCGTGCGGGCCCCACCTCACAAATATCCTAACAAGAGGGTAGGATATTTCTGGATAGTACCCTATCCGGTCTAACTCAGTTTAAGCCGCTTTTAAGTGTCTTCAAGTGGCTTCCAAGTGTCTTAAGTGAAATAAAATAATTTTGTCGCAAAATTATTTTATTTCTTAACTTTAAGCCCGAAAATTAAAAACCACACCCGAGAAAACGCAACTCTAGAAGAGGCGTTTCTAAGGGAATATCGGCGTTACGATTTCATTGGTGCCCTCAGAATTTGATTCCGGGCACCGGTTCAAATGTTAGAAAAACCCGTTCTTCCGTTCACTGAACGTACCAGAGCCAAACTTCAGAAAATGATTCTGGGCACACCGGGCCTCGGAATCAGGTGCCGTCAGAAACTGCATTCTTGTAAAATTCCAAAGAAAATTAAGAAAAAAATTCCCTTGAAAATTTCGGGTCTTTACATCCACCTGATTTGAGTTAAAGAAATATGTTTATCCTGAGGACATGTCAAGGATGTTCTGTGGCTTTAGGTTGGTAGGATTTAGATGTGAAAATTCTAAGTCTGAATGAAGAGGGCTTGGATGTTTTTGAAGCAAAATTACATTTCTCTAATATTTACACAAGTATGTTATCCTCTTCACTCCCTTTAGTAGAAGAGAACCTCCTACATCATGGAATATCAAGGAATGCTCACATAGTTCAACATTTCAGTAACAAAAAGTTCAATAATTTCACATATAATATTTTATGAAAGCTCCTAAAAAGGAATTGGTTTATTTCTTAATTAGAATCTCTAGAAATGCACAGCTTCTCTCATCATGAAAGCTCCCGAAAAGGCAAAAAAATCAGAAGAATTCTTTTTTTTTCAGCAGAAATAACATCCCTCCAACAATTTATTTTCACCCAAATGATCATCGAATAAGGTAGTAAAATACAAGACATCGTCCCCCCCACACTTATGTTCAAATAGATCATGAAATTTCACTTCAATAGAAGGTTAGATATGTAATATTGTCTTGTAATGTGGATAACCTAATAGGTTGTTCATTGAATTTAAGGGCTAAAATGATTACATGTTCGTTGAAGGCAATTAAAAATGTATTATCTTAAAAAGGGGGATTTAAAACCAAATAGATGCCTAAATCCTTTAAAACATAGTTACCTCAAACCCTCAGGGTTTGACAGGAATAAATCAAATTTTGGTTAAATCAAGCATGATTGGTTCTCTCAAGAAGTGAGGTGAATGTAAAGAATATGAAAAAAATTGGTTTAGAAGCCTCACAAGAATGTGATTTCAAATATAAGGACATTGATATGTGTCCTGGGATTCAAATATATTAGATTACTTTTCATGAAATTCAAAAATAATTTAACCTAGAACAAAGTCATTTTCAGCATTCATTTAAGATCAGTTTTATGGAATAAATTATTCTTGCAATGGACATGGGTTCCAAAAATGTCAAAGATAATCATTTATGCTCAAAAGTTTCAAAAATATAAAAAATATGAAATTTAAACCCCATTTTTTCATTTATTTTAAAATAGGTGAAAATAGGATGAAAAACTATAAAAATCCAAAAATAGAAATGTTCCCTCCCCCACACATAAATGATGCAGTGTCCATAATGCATTCAAATGGATTTAATATGTAATGATATTTGAAAAAAATAATCACAAAAAGCAATCATGTGTAATGGAGACATACCACCTGGTGTATTTTATTGAAAAACAGGTTGGACGAGTGTGATATCCTCCATTGGCTCTGATGGAATGGTCCAATGGAATTTCATCAGCCTATGCCCATTGACAGTGAATGGATCATGTGCTCCATCCTTCACAATCTGCACAACACTAAAAGTATTTACATGAGTAACTATAAATGGACCTTCCCACAAGGAACAGAGTTTACCTGGCATCATCATGAGTCTTGAATTGAATTACAACACTGTGTCCCCAGGATGGAAGACTTTTTTTCGAATCATCTTTTCATGAGCCACTCTTGTTATTTCGTTGTAAATCTTGTATTTCTCAAAGGTTTCCATTATAATTTCTTCCAACTCTTTTAACTGCAATCTTCATTCTTTTCTAGCACTTTTACGATATATATTCATCTTCCTCATAGCCCAGTATGCATTGTGTTCCAATTCCACAAGTAGGTGACAACTTCTCCCATAAATCCGCCTATATGGACCCATTCCAATTGGGGTTTTGTAGGCTTTCCTATAAGCCCATAACATTTCTTCTATCATTTGGCTCCAATCCTTTTTATTTGTATTAACAGACACTACCAAAATTCCTTTGATTTCCCTATTGGACACTTCAGCTTTCCCATTAGTCTATGGATGATAGGGAGATGATGTTTAATGACGCACCCCATACTTTTTTAACAAATACTCCACTATGAAATTAAAAAAGTGAGTCCTTTTATCACTAAATATGGATATGAGAATTACAAACCTACTAAATATGTTAGCCCTGATAAAATCAAAAACAACATTAGAAATGTTCGTCCTGGTGGCTTTTACTTCCACCCTTTTGCAAACACAATCAATAGTGAGAAGAATATATGAATTTGTAAATGACATTGGGAAAGGGCGCATAAAATCTATCCCCCAAACATCAAATATTTCACAAAAATTATGTGGATATTGGGGAATTTCTGGCCTATTTGAAATATTTCCTGTAAATTGACATTTTTCATACCGTTTAAAAAATTCATGAGAATATTTGAAATGTGTTGGCCAATACGGTCTAGATTCTATAACCTTGATTACTGTACTTTGAGGTCCAAAGTGGCCTCAACAAGAAAATGTGTGACAATACTTAAAGATAGAATCAATTTCATTTTTAGGCAAACATCTTCTTATCATTTGTTCATTGCAAATCTTCCATAGAAATGGATCATCCCATATGTAATATATAGATTCATCTTTCAATTTTTGAATTTGGTGAGAATGTAAATGAGATGGGACCTGAGATGATACGTGATAATTGACCATGTTAGAATACCAAGGTACCTCTCATTCAATCAAGTACAACTGCTCTTCTGGATGTTGATCATTTAGTGGTTCAGTGTCTGGAATTTCAACTTCGGTCGTGTTAGACAGTATACATAAGTGGTCAACCACTGGGTTCTTAGATCCCATATTATCTTTGATATCTATGTTGAACTCCTATAGAAATAGAATCCATCTCACAAACTTGATTTTTCTTTATCCTTCTTCATCAAGTACCTAAGATCTGCATGATCAGAAAACATAATGACTTTAGTTCCAAGTAGATATGATATAAATCATTCTAAAGAAAAAATAATTGCTAAAAACACGTTTTCTGTTGTTGTGTTTTTGAATTAGGCTGAATATAAGGTTATTGAGGAATATGAAATGACTTCTGGTCTGCCCTCAATTCTTTGAGAAATTACTGCACCAATAGATTTGTTTGACGAATTACAAAGTAGCTCGAATAGTTCTTCCCAATTGGGTGGCTGCATTACTGGTGGTGTAATAAATATCCTTTTCAACATAAATAAGGATTCCCTACATGAACCATTGAAATTGAAATCAGAATATTTCTAAAGTAAACTAGATAGAAGGAGATAAATCTTACTAAAATCTTTGATAAACCTTCTGTAGAATCATGCATGACCTAAAAATGATCTAACATGTTTTACACAAGTTGGGTAAGGAAAATAATTTTTCAATTTAATTTTTGATTTATCAACTTCAATTCCATTATATGAATTGACATACCCAAGTAAAACTCCTATCTCAACCATAAAATAAAACTTTTCAAAATTCAAGACAAGGTTCTTTTCAAAGCATATTTTCAAAACATTTTCCAGATTTTTCGAACAATGGTCATACAATTTTCCAAAAACTGTGAAATCATCGAAGAAAACCTCCAAGAAATCTTTAATGTTATCAAAATATATACTTACCATACACCTCTGAAATGTACCTAGAGAATTAAATAATCCAGATGGCATCCTTTTGTATGCAAAAGTTCCTAATGTACACGTAAATGTAGAATTCACTTGATCCTCGGGAGTAATGAGTACCTGAAAATGACATGAAAATCTATCCAAAAAGCAATAATGAGTTCTCCCTTCAAATATCTCTATAATATAGTGAATAAAAGGGATCTAGAAATAATCTTTTCGAGTGAATTGATTAAACTTCCTAAAATCTATGCACACTCTCCAGCTATTCTAAATTCTCACTGGGATTAATTCATTCTGTTATTTCTTCACAATGGTTATGAAATTTTTCTTTGGGACTACATGGAAGGGGATAACCCATTGTGAATCTGATATGATATAGATGATCCCAGCTTCTGACAGATTCTCAATCACTTTTTTCACAACCTCCATCAGGGTGGGGTTCAGCCTCCTTTGGGGTTGTCTAACAGGTTTGGAATCTCCTTCAAGAAAAAATCTATATGAGCAAATTTTTGGTTTTATACCAAGGATATCACCTAAGATCCACCATATTGCTTTGAAATTCACTCTCAAAAGCTCAATTGATTATTTCTCTTGAGTTTCAGATAGATTATTAGAAATTATTAGTGGTAATTTCTCACCCTCAATAAGGTAAACATATTTTAAATCAATGGGGAGTGGTTTTAATTCGATATCAAGGGGATACTCAAGGGATGAAACTAAATTTATGTTCCCCACATCCAATGGTTTGACATCCTATATACATGAAATAATATCATCTTCATCATCATTTAACAAATTATCAAAGAAATCAGATTTTACCTCTTCTTCAAATAGGAAATCAAGAACCTCCAATAGTTTGGGCAGCAATATGTTCAGTGACATCATTAATGGAAACATACTCTCATAATGATAATAATTCATGAAACATAACAGATTAATGAATTGGTTTTGTACCATCTTCATGGGAGAGTGAGAAGATTGAATGATCATCTGATAGGTTCCTCATGGTTTAAAAAATATTAAAGTGGATATTGTTGTCTCTAAAATCCATTGTATTTTTTCCTTAATGGTCATTGATGATGTTTTTGGTGGTTTTCAGGAATGTAATTCCAAAAATTATGTTTTAATGTGATGGGATCCTATCATCATTCATATTATACACATAGAAGTCAGCAGTGAATAAAAGACATTAGACGTTTACCAGGACATCCTCCAGAACACCTACTGAGAACACTATTTATATGTTTGCAAGATGGACCACCACTCTTGTGGGACTCAAGTCACCCATATAAAAAGAATTATATACTGAGTTAGGTAATACATTAATTAACGAACCTTAATCACAGAAAGCATTATAGAAATGTAATGAACCAATGGTGCATAGAATAGAAAATGTCCTTGGATCATGACATTTGGTTGGCAATTGTGGTGTGATATGGGCTGAGAAACTTCTTCCCAAATTGATCCTCTTATTCACTTGATGTTTCATCTTCTTAGTGAAAAGATCCTAAAAACATTTAGCATAATTTTGAATTTGTTTTGGTGCTTCAAGTAGGGGTATGTTGATTTCCACTTTCTAGAAGGTGTCCAGAATTTATTTTTGCAGTCTTTCTTCTTGTACCCTATTTGGTTAAATCATCTTTGATGTAAATGGAGTGGGTATATCATTCTTCTCCCTTTTTAACATTGAAATGGGTTTTCTTTTTTATTCTTCCTTGGCCTATCCTTATCTTCATCCTCTTTTTATGTTCTTTTTGATGAATTTTCATAGAATTATCATCATTTCTAACTTCATTCTCTCCCAGATCAGGTTATATTGTTTCATGTTCAATGGTGTTGGTGGTTGGTGTTCATTTCCATTCCTTGTAGTTATAATACTAACATTATCTTTTGGGTTTGGGAATGATTGAGAAGGGAGTTTACCTGAATTATTGGTCAGAAAGTCAATGATACTTGTAAACTTATTTGAAAAATCTTTAACGGTGTCCTTCAACCTCTTAAACATTGATATTTGTTACTGGCTTTGAATTAGAGGTTGTGCACTAGTGGATGGCTTCTCATGGGGTCTTTGGAATGTCGGTGGTTTTTGGTATGAAGGATGGTTATAGGACTACTTTTGTTGGAATGGTGGTGGGATCTAGAATTGATTCTGGAATGGTGGTTGGTTTTTAAACTGGTTTTGGTATGGGGGTCTACCATGATTCTGTTGATTTTCAAACCCATATTGGATATGGATTTGATGTCTTCATCGTTGATTTTGTTGGATCTTTCATAGCTGAAAGGTTACTGCACATGTTTCCATACCCTATATTTCAGAACATTGGTCAGTGAAACTATTAGGTGATGAGCATAAACCACATACATTAGCTAGCACTTATTGGTCACTAACCTACTTCAAGTCCATCTGTCTCACCAAACTAGTAATCCCTTAAATACTATTTTGTAATAAGGGTGATGGATGAGAAGTGTGTACCTCATGAATCACTCTTGTTCCAATAACTCTTGTTCAAAACTGTTGTGAGTTTTGGGAAATCTTCTCAATCAAGACCTTGGCTTCTTCTGGAGACTTGTCAATCAGTGCACCTCCACATGATGTATCAAGAAGGTTTCTTTCATTATCCAATAGTCCCAGATAGAAGAATACAATAAAGTGATGTTCCTTAATGTCTTAATGCAGACAGCTGACACATAGCGTCTTAAATATCTTCCAGTACTCGTAATGGATTTCTATAATGACACATCCTTAAACATTAGATAATATTTAATTAAATGAATAATTCTCATTGAGGATCTTTTTAGGTTTAGAGTTTTAGAGAATTATGACATAACTATTACATCTCAAAAGATTACAATCTAGACACTTCTACACAATGTCCATTTTTTCATAAAATAAAAATGCATAAAAAAAGAGTCAGGTCTAGTTCAATATTTAAGACAACATGAATTTTCCTTGATCCCATCCTTAAACCTATTCCACATTTTGTCCTATGAATGTTTTTCAAAAAACTTGGGATGAGCATAAAAATCTCAGTAATGGATACCCAAAGAAGTAAAACTATTAGTTTTTCAAAACCTCAAGTAAGCCATGAATAATTTAACATATGTAATACTTTTCACCTTTATGAAGTAGTAAATACTATTTAGTGAATAAAATACCACTACTTACCCTTTTGTAACCAAAATGTTACCATAAAACCAATAAAAAGAACACATAACATATAAAGGTATCTTGGGACATAAACATACATAAATGGAATAACCATAGGGTCAACTTCCACTCATATCACTAAATGTAATAGCCATTCGGCAGAATTCCATACCCAATGCATTGGAGGTTATAACGTAACCACCAATACTGGTATTCACAGTGCCACCCGTCATTTGTTTTATCATGTAAATACTAGTCAAATTTCCATGTACCATTATTAAATCATAAGACATAAAACAAATATAATGGAAAGAAAACATTTCCACATTTCAATCACAATATATCACTTAAATATATGGACACAACAAATCTATTATCAAAACCATTTTCAATACAAAAATACACAAAATAGTATATGGCATTTATTTTCTTTTAAAAACATTATGTATTGTTGAAGATGCCAAAAATCAAATAATACTCGCGGTAGTGGAAAAAGTCGTAGTCACCACTTATGTTAAAAGAAACATTCTGTTTTTGTCATTTAGTAAAATTCTTCATAGAAAAATGATTCTCTTTAAAAAGTCAAGGGTGTTTATACAACCTATAAAAGAAATTCATGTATTAAAACAAAATATGCCTCAATGAAAGGATATTTAGACGAAGTCCCTTACCTCATGTCCGACATGGATCGATCATTATTTAATCTCTTGAATAATAAAATAAAGTTAATTTCTACTTTCTTCAGAAACTTTTTCATGTTTATAATTCCTTTTATATCACTTATTACCATGTTATAAACATTATATAATCATGTAAGTTAATAATGTTCATTTTTAAAATATTTGGTACTTGAGTCAAAAATGAACACCTTATATTTACACGTTGTTCATGTGGTCAATAGTCCATTATATCTAGAGTTAAATTCAACATTTTGATATCATATATATCATATATATATATATTATATACATATAATTATAATATTACATAACATTTAGAGGTAAGAAATGAAATGCACCGTTCGTGGAGATGGTAAGTCGTACGTATGTGTGGAAGCTACATTCATTTCTATTTCTTATTTTAATGGAATTAAATCATAATGATACATAGGTATATTATAATTCCAGTAAAATTTCATATATAATATCATATATAATATCATTAACTCTATCCTTTATAAGTCCCACATATAGAATTAATGAATCATATCAGTTTGAGGGGGATGTTGTCCGCACATCCTCAAATGAAATTATCGTGTTTACACATAATGGAAACCATAAGGTTAATCTATAAGATAAAATAGATAACTATAAAGAAAACATAAACATAATATATATCATATATAAATAAATTTCCATCTTAATGTCCACCATGAGAGGCGGTAGGAGGTAATTGAACAATCATCATTTCGTGAGGCGTTAGTCTGCCATCAAAAGAATCATTATGTTCTTCATACATTAGATAGAGGTGTGTGTAAGTGTAGTTAGAATACTTCTCATAAAAACATACAAGTATATTTGGGATATTGGTGTTATTAAAAAAGAAAATAATAATAAGATTTTAGGGGTTTTAGAAGTAAAATAAAAGAAAACAATTTAAATGAAACTGTTACTTTTAATTTGGGTAAACCCCTTTGGTTTGAACCAAAGGACTTATTGATGTGCCTTATTCATAAGTCGAGGCATCTAGGAGGAGTATAGGTATGTAGGGAGATTAATTTAGAAGAGTTTGGATGAGACAAAAGGCTTGAGAGGTGTGAAGAATTGGATAGAAGTGGTCTCCTTTTATAAGGGGGAGGAGGGGCTCTTTAGGAAAGTGTGATAATATTTTTTTATTATATAATGATATTCAGTTTCTAAAGGTAAAAAATAATTGAAGACAAATATAAGATGACTCATGGTCCAAATAAAATCATCCAATAGTAATTATACAGGTTTTGTATAATATTTTAATCATTATAATCTTATTTATTTATAAATTTTATTAATGAGGTAAACATTGCCTCATTATTGTGTCATAAATAATTTAAATAATTTGATGTCTAAAAATTATAAAAAAACTACCTTGACGCAGGAAATATTTTTATCTTTCAAATGAATATTTATAGTCAAAAATATAATTTATATAACACCATATAAAATTTAATTTTCTAAAAGAATTTGTTTTTGTCATTCTTGCCTTTACATTAAATTAATTAATCTAAAGAGTCATTATCTTTCATAAATGGCTCCATATGGTCCCAGAATAGACCCAAAGAAGCCCATGGTTGTCTATTACTCATCCAATAACGTTATGACAAGTGTCAATTTAATTTGAATTATTATAATATTTTTTAAACCTTGAATTACCCTATTTACCTTTAACCGCGGTAAATAAAAGTCAAAAGTTACTATTCACGAAAAAATTAATTTCATCTTATTAAACCAAATATTATTTCTTGATAACAACCATGTATGTTGTATTTTCGAAATTAAATTCATTGATGTGGAAAAATTTTATTTAAATGAAAAAGTCATTTTTTTAACTACTACTCAGTGGTTTCACTATTCTTCAAAAATTGATGTTTTTCAGAAAAATACCAAAAATTCAGCCTAAGATATATTTCATATTCCAAATTAAAAAATGATTTATATTTTACAAAAATTCAAACATTTATGTGGCATTAATTAATTTTAAAATTAAATCCCTTTATCAAAACATTTATCATGTTTTTAAGAAACATTAACTATCAAAAGATTGATACTAGTTTATGACAAATTTCAAAGATAAATTAATTCCAATGACCATCATTGGATTAAATGGTAAAAATAAATTCTAATTAATCTTTAAAACCAATTTAAAATATAATCTAACAATATAAATAAATTATATTAATAGGGACTTTTGAAATAAAAAACAACATTTTTAACAACTAATTAAATAATGAACATTATCAGAAAAGTACCAAAAAATTACCCAAAGTAAAATTTAATGTCCCCATTCTAAAGAAGGATTATATTTGGTCAATTAGAATGTATTAAAGTGACCAAAACTATATTTAAATATTTTTCTTCATTTAATGTCTGTAAAATGACCTTTTAATGTAAATTATGCTTAAAATTATATTCATTCAAATTTTAATCCTCTAACATTTATTGGATAAATGTAAATACATTTTACAAAAATGTATAATCATATTTTTGTTAGTTTTGTTCATTAATACCTATACAACCACTAGTATTTAACTACCATTTAATATAATAATATTATATTATTAGTGTGCAACATAAGATTTCAATGAAACATGTTGTTGCATATCAGTTATGCTATCGTTCCTAGGAACACCTTTAAAGTAAACTTAATATTTAATTCACAAATATTAGTAAATATGAATTATGTCTTATTCTTTATTTACCTGAGATGTTACATCCTTCCACACTTTTTGAAATTGTGTCCTCATAATTTTTATTTACTTATCAAATAAATGGGTGTATTTATCCCGCATAGCATATTCAGATTCCCACGTTGCCACTTCAACCATATGATTTTTTCAAAAAAACCATTACCTGATGAATTACCTTATTCTGCAACACTTTCTCTCAATGGTCAAGAATCTGAACTGGTTGTTCTTCATAAGAGAGATTCTCTTAAAACTTAGCTACCTCTCAGCTCAAAACAAGAGATGGATCTGGAATATACTTTCTCAACATCTAAACCTAAAAAATATGATGTACCTGGGATAAACATGGAGGTAAAGCCACTTTGTACGCAACTGATCCAACTTTCTCTAGAATTTCATAAGGTCCAAAGAAACTTGGAGTCAACTTTCCCTTTTTACCAAAACACATAACACTTTACCCTGGAAAAACATTGAGATTTACATGACCACCTAACTCAAATGAAATATCCTTCCTCTGGTTATCTGCATGACTTTTCTGTCTACTTTGAATTGTTCTCAAGTACTTCTGAATCAACTGAACATTCTATACCATCTCTTCTACCAATTCTCATCCCATTAACTTCCTTTGAAATACTTCTTTCCAAAAATCTAGAGGTCAATAATGCTTTCCATATAATGCCTCAAATGGAGCCATCAGTATACTGGAGAGAAAAATGTTATTATATAAATATTCTACCAAATAAGAATGTTAGTCCCATCTTCCCTGATAATCCATCAAGAAAGAATGTAACATATCCTCTAAGGTCTGAATTGTTCATTCTGACTGCACATCTGATTGAGGATGAAAAGATGTACTAAAATTTAATTCAGTACCCAACAACTTCTGAATGCCTTCCCAAATGTTAGATGTATACCAGGGATCACGATCAAATTCAATGGAGAGGGGAACTACATCAAACCAGACTATCTCTTTAACATACAACTAAGTTAGGTGATCTAGAGCCAATGTATCTCGAATAGGATTGAAATGAGCATATTTAGTCAATCAATCAACAAAAACCCAGATTTCATTATTACCTCGAGATTTTTTTGGCAATCCCACAACAAAGTCCATGGATATATTTTCTCATTTCCACTCTAGCACTGGTAAAGGCTGAAGAATCCATTTCGGTAACTACCTCTCTTTTTTAACCAACATAAAAGTCAAACACTTCATAGAAAGATCACCAATATCTTTTTCCATTCCATCCCACAAGTAATACTCCAGAATATCAATGTACATCGTAGTACTAGAAGGATGAACTGAAAACGGAGAACAATGAGCTTCACATAACAACTCATTCTTCAACTATGAATCACAAGGAACACATAATCTCTTCCCAAACCTCAAAACCCAATCATTGTTAACGTTAAAATCAGGAAACATACCCTTCTAAACCAATTCTTCCTTTTCCTGCAACTCATTGTATTTTTTCTGCGGCTGCTTTATTCTATATGATAGGGATGATTTCACTGACACCTGTAACAAAATAGAAGAATTTCCTACACAAAAAACATATATTACAATGTTCATCAAATCAAAAACCAAAGGATCTCATTCCAAATGTTGCATGGTTAATGAAGCATTATTTTTTAGACTCAAAACATCAACCACATTTATTGCTTTTCTCGGATCGTAATGGATTGTGAAATCATAATCCTTGATTAATTCCAACCACATCCTCTATCTCATGATCAATTATTTCTGAGTGAATATATAGTTTAATCATTTTTGGTCAGTATATATTTCACATTTTACTCAATATAAATGATTCCTCCAAGTATTTAAAGAAAAAATAGCAGCAGCTAAATCCAAATCATATGTAGGGTAATTTAACTCATAACGTTTCAACTAACGTGAAGCATAAGCAATTACCTGATCATTCTACATAAGGAAACATCCACATCCTTTCAATGAATCATCATTTTAAATAAAAAACTCAACATTTCTCGATGGAAATCCTAAAACTAGAGAATTCACCAATCTTCTTTTCAATTCCTGAAAACAATCATCACATTCTTTTATCCAAATAATCTTAACACCTTTTCGAGTTAATGTAGTCATTGGACTGGATAACCATGAAAAATTTTCAACAAACCTTAGGTAATAACCTTCCAAACAAATAAAACTACGAATCCTGGTTATATTTTTGGGTCTTCGACATTCTTCAACTTTTTTTGTATTAGCAGGATCAACCGTTATGCCATTTTATTGGAACAATGTGACCAAGGAAATAAATTCTATGTAACCAAAACTCACACTTTCTGAATTCCTCATAAAGTATCTTTTCTTTTAAGGTTTTCAATAAAACCGTTAAATGAATTTCATGCTCCTATTTACCTTTATAATAAACCAAAATATAATAAATAAACACTACCACAATTTATCACCTAAGTCAACATAGATATCACTTTAGTAAACTGATCAATTCTGATTCTCCACATCTCAATATACTATTTTGAATGGTCATTTACCTCTGTATTCCTTCCCCACACAACTTCCATGTTTCCTCTAAGAAAAACATTCTTAACATAGAAATATCGTAGGTGAAGCAACATGGTAATCTATAAATGATATATCATTTCAATATTACCATAAATTAATTTATGGGCATTTTGTTAACAATACCGTAACTCGTAAAGTTGTCTAAACTGCCCTCTGAAACATAATATAAGGATCCAGCCTTACACCTTACATAATATTGAATTAAATGAATAATTGACATTGAGGATCTTTTTAGGTTAATAGTTTTATAGAATTAGGACATAACTATTACATCTCAATAGATTACAGAGTAGACACTTCTACCCAGTATTCATTTTCTTCAAAAAATAAAAACTCATGAAAAAAATGATTCATGTCTAGATCCATATTTAAGAAAGCATGAAATTTCCTTGATCCCATCATTGACCCTATTCCACACTATGTCATGTGAAAAAATTCAAAACATGGGATGAGCATAAAAAGCTCATTAATGGATACAAAAAGAAGGAAAACTATTAGTTTTTCAATGAAATAAGAAAACCATGAATACTTTAACATATATAATACTTTTCACCATTATGAAGTAGTAAATACTCTTAAATGAATAAAAAGATCAATACTTCCCCCTTTGTAACCAAAAGGTTACCATAAAACCCATATAAATAACACATAACATATAAAGGTAACTTGGGACATAAACATACTTAAATGGAATAACCATACAGTCGTCTTCCACACATATCACTAAAAGGAATATCCATATAGCTGACTTACATACCCAATGCATAGAGGGTTATAATGTAACCACCCGTCCTGTTATTCACGGCACCACCCATCATTTGGTTTATCATGTAACCACAAGTCAATGTCTAAGCACCATTATAAAATCATAAGACATAAAACTAATATAAAAGAAAGAGAAAATTTCCACATCTCAATAAAAATATATCACTTAAATATATTGATATAACAAATCCATTATAAAATCCATTTTTAATACCAAAATACCTAAAAGTGTATCTGGTATTTATTTTCTTTTAAAAACATTATAGATTGTGGAGGATGCCAAAGATCAAATAATACTCGTGGTGGCGGAAAACGTCGTCTTCACCGCTAATGTTAAATAAACATTTCCCTTTTTCATTTAGTAAAATTCATCATATAAAAATAATATCTTTGAAAATTCAAGGGTGTTTATACATTGTAAAAAAAAATTCGTGTATTAAAACAAAATATTCCTCAATGAAAGGAGATTGAGACGAAGTCCCTTACCTCGTGTCCAACTTGACTCGACCATTATTTAATCTCCTGAATAATAATCTAAAGTTAATTTCTACTTTCGTAAGAAAATTTTTAAATTTTATAATTTCGTTTATATTACTTATTACCATGTTATAAACATTATGTAATCATTTTAGTTAATAACGTTCATTTTGTCGATATTTGGCACTTGAGTCAAAAATGAACACCTTATATTTAAAAGTATTCCTTTTTGTCAATAGTCCATTATATATAGAATGATATTCATGATTTATATATCATATATATACTATATATCTTATATATACATGTATTTATAATAGTACATAACATTTTGAGATAATAAATGAAATGCATCGTTCATGGAGATGGTAAGTCGTACGTACACATGAACAATACTTTCATTTCTGTTTCTTATTTTAATGGAACTAAAAAATAATGATACATAGGTATATTTTTATTCTCGTAAAATTTCATATATAATATCATATATAATATCATTAAATATTCACTGTATACATCCCATAGATGGAATTAACGAGTCATATCACTTTGAGGGGGTGGTAGTCTGCATTTCCTCAAATGAAATTATAGTGTTTACACATAATAGAAACCATAAGGGTATGTTATAATAAAAAATAAAGAATCATAAAGAAAAAATAAACATAATATATATCTTATATAAATAAAGTTCCATCTTAATGTCCACCAAGAGAGGCGGAAGGAGGTAATTGAACAATCATCGTTTCATGAGGCGTTAGTTTTCCATCCATAGAAACATTATTATCTTCATCCATTAGATGGAGGTGTGTGAAAGTGTAGTATGAATACTTCCCATAATAACATCCTAGTATATTGAGGATACTTGTGTTGTTTCAAAAGAAATTAATAAAAAGTGTTTAGCGGTTGGAGAAGTAAAATAAATGAAATCAATTTAAAAGAAATCGTAACCTTTAATTTGGGTAACTCCCTTTGGTATGAACCAAAGGACTTATTGAAGTTCCTTATGCCTAAGGTAAGGATTATAGGAGGATTATATGGATGTATGGAGCTTAATTGGGCAATGGATGGAAGAGCCGAAAATCATGATAGGTGTAAAGAATTGGTTCGAAGTGGTCACTTTTTATAAGGGGGGAGGGGATCTTTATGAAAGTGTGATAATATTATTATATTATATAATGATATTCGGTTTCTAGTGGTACATAAATCCTTAATTACGAAGATAAGATGACTAATGGTCTAAATAAAATCATCCAATTGGAATTGGACAGGTTTTGGAAAATATTTTAATCATTATAATCTTATTTATCTAAATAATTTTTTAATGAGGTAAACATTAGATCATTATTGTGTCATAAATAATATTATTTATATGATTTATAAAAATTATAAAAAAATACCATGATTTAGGAATTAATTTTAACTTTCAAAATAATATTTATAGTAGAAAATATAATTTAAATAAAACCATATAAAATTTAATTTACTAAATCAATTTTGTTTATGTCATTTTTTCCTTTATATTAAATTAATTAATATAAAGTGACAATATCATTCATAACTAGCACCATGTGGTCCCAATATATACCCATATATTCCCATGGTTGGCCATTAAAAATCACATAAGCTTAAGACAACTATAAAGGTAATTTTGAATTATCATAATAATCTTTTAACCTTGAATTACCCTATTTACCTTTAACCGTGGTAAATTAAAGTCAAAAGTTACTATTCAAAAAAAATATTTAATCTTATTGAACCATATTTTACTTCTTGATAATAACCATGTATGTCGTATTTTCAAAATTCAATTCACAGAGGTGGTGAAATTTCAGTTAAATGAAAATGTTAGTTTATTAACTACTACTATGTGGTTTCACTAATTAATCAAAAATTGATGTGTTTCAGAAAAATACAAAACAATGATCCTAATATATATTTGATATTCTGAATTCAAATATTATGTCTATTTAACAAAATTATAAACTTATATGAAGAATTAATTAATTTTATTATTAATTCTCGTTATCAAAACAAATAGCGTGTTTTTAAGAAACAATAACTATCAAAAGATTTATACTTGTTTATGTCAAATTTCAAATTGTAAATTAAATCAAATATACAACATCAGATTAAATGGTAAAAATATATTCTAATTAAACTTTAAAAACAATTAAAAATTTAATCTAACCATATAAATAAATAAAAATAAAAGGTACTTTTTTATTTAAAATTCAATTTTTTCACTATTCATTAAATAATGAACTTTATCAAGAAAATAACAAAAAATTACCCAAAGTGAAAATTTATATCCCCAATATAAATAGGAAATTTAATTGGTTAATTAGAATGTATTAATGTTACTAAAACAATATTTAAAGTTGGGTTGCCATTAAACTACGGTAAATCGAACTTTTAATTTAAATTATGCTTAAAATTTGATTCATTCACATCTCTGGCCTCTAAAATTTATTGGATAAATGTAAATACATTTAAAAAACATATATAATCATATTGTAGTTGGTTTGGTTAATTCCCTCCATTACAATGGCTAGGAGTTATCTACCTTTTAAAATAATAATATTATATTACTAGTGTGCAATGTACGATTTTAAGGAATCATGTTGTTTCATATTGGTTGTGCTATCAAACATAGAAACCCCTTTAAAGTAAACTTAATATTTAATTCACAAATATTTTTAATTAGGAAATATGTCTGATTCTTTATTTACCTGGGATGTTACAGTTTCGCCAGATTATTGTCATATGGCGTAGATTTCCTTCCGAATGGCTATGATTATAAAGGTGGGGATGAATCTTTGCATAAAACATCATACCATGTCATTCCAGTCATCTACGTATCCTTGTTGTAGGCAGTAGAACCATTCTTTTGCAGTCCCATCCAATGAAAATGGAAATTCCGTCCACTTAACCTTCTCCTCAATAATTCCACGTGGTCTGAAAGTTGAGCAAACATGAGTGAACTCTTTAATGTGTTTGTTGGGATCATTAACTGCCAAACCATGAAACATTGAAAGCAAAGGACTCATATTAGGTTTAATTTTAAAATCATTTTTTAACACTGGCATGACAAGTTGATTGTTTTTATTATGGAATTTAGGTGCATATAGGTCTCTAAGAGTTAGGTTTTGATTTTCATCCATGATGACAGACTCAGAGTGAACACTAGAAGTTTCACTTGAGTCTACTAGGGAAATATATTCCAATTCAGATTTCAAATTAATGTTTCTAAGACTATTCAATAAGGTTCTTTAAATGTCATGATCTATGGGTAATTATTTAGTTTTTGAGTGTTAGTCATGCAATTTTGAAGAGAAAAGTCGAGTAGAGAGAAAAGAAAAGAAAGGAAATGTTAGCGCTACCTCCCCAGCAACGATGAAATGTTTTGACACAGGCCTTTCATGGGGTGTGGAAAAAAAAATATAACCTATGTTAAAATGTATTATAGTGGGTTACCTAGGTTTTATCTTGATAGAAGTGAACAACTGTAGTGTTTGTCACTTAAAATAAAAGACAGAAGTGATGTTTTTTTTGAAATTGTTTGATTTTTAGAATACAAGTTAGAAAATAAATAAAGTAAATAAATTTAGTGAATGTATTAAAAAAATTTGAAAAATGATGCGATTTAAATCAGTGATATGAAATGGTGATCTGGTTAGGGTCGGTTTTCCAATTGCAATTCTATCACAATTCACATTACCCAATTCTCTTCTTCTAAATCGTTAAGAGTGAGAATCCACAATCGTTTCTTCTCACTATGTTGGTAAAATAAAAATGTGAGAATAAACCTTACTAAATCCTAAGATTGGTCAACTATCCTTCCAATGTGCAATAGAGTTGTAGCGAATTCCCCTAATTATCTTTGGTAATTCCCAATCAGGTCTTGTTTATCCCAAACAATCAAGACCATTCACTACTCCTCACACATGTACCAGTGATCACCGAGTACTTCACCACTATGTCCTGGTCTATTCCATCGTTTATAAACCAAAAACTTGTGGAATAAGATATTTATAATTGTCCAAGTATAAATAAACAACAGGCTCTAAAATCAGATACAATCATACATGATAATAAAAACTTTTATATGAAAATGAAATTGATTCCCAGAAGAGAAAATATGATTTTAAAACATTAATAGTAAGAACTCAAGAAATACAAAATTGAAAACCTATCCTCCCCCAATCACATAGAAATTTTCCCCACCATGTTTAGGGTAATTTTGAATAAGGTGCAAGAAGAACACATTAGAAGACTAAGAAGTGTAAAACAAAGAAAATAATGGTCCGAAATTTGATCCTCCATAATCTGTCCTCTATAATGATGCCTCTATTCTACCCACATACCGACTGAAAATCTATATGTTCCTTTCTTATATAATGTTTTAAATGAAGATATAAATCGACCCTAAAAATTTTAGATTCATTAAACAAGTTTAAATAATGATATTACTTGAATAGTGAGTTTAACGTCTTCTGGATGCTGAAATCTATTTCACCCACTCTACTAGGATGGGCTAAAAAGAGGCCTTGATGAGCTTAATATTTTATAAAATTCTTTGTGAGCTATCCTTTGAATGTCCTCTATAAAAACTAGCTAGAAACAACTAATTTGAAGGTCAGTAGAATGAGACATTCCATATTTAATGTAGTGGGTGGCATTCTAGTTAGCCAACTGATTTGTCAATTAGATTTATTTTTCTATACCATTGGGTAGGGAATTAGGTCCTGGTTTTGAGGAAAAATATGAATCCATCGAGCATATAAAGCCTAAAAAATTATATTCACATCAATAGGACTAATATATAAAAATTTATTCCTTAAAAACAGAAGCTGTATAAAACATTCAATTTTACAGAATTACCTTATTTTCACATTTAAGCCCAGAATACCCCAAAAACACATAAATGATGAAAATACACTGAAATTGAATAATTGAGAGGTATTAAATAATTGAATACATATAAATAATAATTAAAATATTAACTCTATAAATATCCTTGACTACATAAGAGTCATGGCCTATCGATTTTCACTTCCACCGAATATGGCTCAAGTTCATTATGTGTATCACATATCACTCTTGAGTAAGTACATACCGGACCACTCACATGTACTAAACTCAACGGTGGTACAACTAGAAGATGATATATTTTATGAGGAGAAGCCAATAGAGATTTTGGATCGGAGATATATGGTTCTACCAAACAAGACAACCCATCTTGTCAATGTGTTGTGGAGAATCCATAAGTTTGGGGAAGCTACTTGGGAACCAGAAAAGGCAATGAAGGAGGAGTACCATCACCTGTTTGTGTGATGTGAAATTTCAGGGGTGAAATCTCAAAAGGGGGGAAGAATGTAACGACCCGATGTTTTTCAATAGAAATTACCCTCTTATAAATATTTAATAAAATCACATGAAAACACAACATAATGAACTACTAAGTGACCTTTAAACATAAGTTTGTCACTTCTGTGTTGGTAATTTTGAAAATCAGACATACAGGGTTGTGTTCAAGATGATTTTTGGAGTCAAATTAATAAAAATTTGGTGAATATTAACATACCCTTGGGAATAGTATCATACCGTTATGAATATTAATATGACCCTTGTAAATAGTAAAGCATCCAACAAAAGAGTAAACATACCCATGAATAATTAAATAAAATTTGGACATCCTAGAAAGTGACAATTTGACCTTGGTGAACATTTTGGTATTTTATAAGTCATAAATATTAAAATATAATTAATTAATTAATTTAAAATTAAATTTATTTTATTAAAATGTGTTCATTAATTATAAAATCAATTTTTTATAGTTTTTATATAATTTTATAAGACCCTACGTAATTTTTGAAAGCACTATAAAATCAGTTTTAATTTTAATAAATGTTTTTAAGTAAATTATGATTTTAATTATATATTAAATTAATCATAGTTAGAAAATTATTTTTGAAAATTGGAATTCATTTTAGGATTCTACACGTAGAAAAATGTTTGGTGTAAATTGATGGTATTTTTCTAAAATACTTGAATAATGGTGAATAGTAAAATAAATTAATTTACGGTAAAAATACATTCTAATTAAACTCCACTATTCCTGACATCACAATTGATGTAAGCACCCAAATCCAGAACACACATGCATTATTTACTATTCTTGGTCATGTATGACTCACTATTCCTTGTATTTAGGAAAATTAATATACTAATGAATATTATATTAAGGAAACCCCTCTCCCCTCCAATATAAAAACCACCCTTCACACCATCGTTTCCTCTAACCTCTCAAGATCCAAGACTTCTCTAAAATCATCCAAAACATCCTCCATAGACTATATATCACGTTAAAGAGCTGATAGTCTCATATAAAGACCAAGCACAGCTTCCTTAAGGAGGATCTAATGAAGAAGATTTAAGGTAATTTATCTCCCTCTTCTCCTTTAATTTCTTTTGAAGTTCAAGTTAATTTCCTGATCTCTCCCCACCTATCATCATCCAAATGGTATTTTAACTCTAGTATTATACATTTAATGGAATGTTATGATGCTTATGGGATATTATATCATCCATCCCCCTGTCCCTATTCCATTTATTTTATTAAATAGAACGTAGTTCGTGAGGAGTTAATTTATCACCTTCAACAACGACAAGTTTTATTCTTCCATTTCTACCTTCATATCTGATCATGAAACCATTTTTATGGTTTAAAAAGAATATTTTATATGAATTATATCCTATTTAAAGTTATGGAACTAACATATGTCAATTTTTATCTTGATAAAATTAAACAAGTTCATTATGATCGAAATATATCTCAAATTAACCCAAACAATCATCATTTAATTCTTATCTAATGATTTATCCACATGGATCTAACATAATTAATTATAAGATCATTAAAAATCCTGTAATATCATTAATAACATGTAATATCAGTTTTGGATGATTACCTATGTTCTACCGAAACTTCAATTTAAGATTACAAGTGAACCACTCATGAAAACCATAAAAACCAACATTCCCAAACAATGTTTTTTAAACTCTATAACTCATCCAAAGGCACATAAAATCACTTAATGAAAACATAATGAACCATATTAATGTAAAAAAGATTATTTATTTCTAATTAATGAATATAATGTCATTATATAGTACATTAAAGAGAATGAAGCTTTCATATACATGGTAAGGGGAAATTCTCGAACCCAATTTTCTTGCTTCGGGTTCTCTCTCTTTCACTAAATTTTTATGGTAACTCGTTAAAAATCATTTTTTAATCATTGTAATTTCATTTATAGGATATAAAAGTTCACCAATATTGGTTATTTCAAACAAAATGTTTTCTATAAGAACTCTTCTTCTAAGAACTATCGTTTTATTCTCATTCATGGTTGATGGTTCTTGTATCAAGTTTGTTATTCCCTCTTTGTTTTGGGAACCCAATGATTATGAACGTGTTATTATGAGATTAATAAATTTACTTTCCATGGGATAGTTATTTTTATCATTGATTTATGTTCTATGTGGCATGCATGATAATGATAATATTATAATGTGACGGATGTGCCCAGAATTACACAGTGCTCCAATGCATTGGGTAAAGTGATGAATCTCATGAGTAAATTTGAAATGATGTGTGATCACGATGCTAGATTTGTTCACAAGTATGTGTGGTATTTAACCACTAAGACATGATGTTTCATTTTTTTATTCATTTCCACTTTTCAAGTCCTATATTTATGCCTCCTCTCTTGTTCATGATCTTTTTCCCATGTTATGATTATACTCACCCAATGCTAGCTTGTTCTTATCTAACCACTTACTGGGCTTCTACTGCCCCCATTTTGGGGTATATCCTTAGGTAGATAAATGAACTTAAGAGAGGACAAGTTCCAATACGAATAGAGAGAAGAATATATTAAATAAATGTTTATTGTTGATGTTGTAATTGTTATGTATGGTCCTAGTTTTCCCAAGACACTAAACCTTTGGATCCTCTATGGGTTATACTATTATGATTCATATCTTTTAAATGATTTAATAGTAATGTAAGAAAAGGTTGGGTCAATATAAATTAAATGGGATTCATAATAAACCAGGGTATTATCTTTCCATTGATGATCCAAAAACCAAACACACATTACCATAGTAATGAATCCTCTATATGATAACTAAGAATAAAATAATACTAACCCAAAACCTATTCAAACTAAAACAAAATCCATATAAAATAACAATAAATCAATTATATCATGCATGAAAAAAATAAAACTAAAAAATGAAATCAAACAACATTCAAATCAGAGTACTAATAGGAAACCATGTGAAATTATAAATATAGATAAAAGAGGAAATAACTAATGTTACCAATGAATTCATCTAGAAACTCCATAACTACTTCGTCATCCTACCTAATTATCTGTGACCAAGTTATCATAAATAAATATCAAATAACTAATAATAATTTCAATTACCTATGTATCAATCTTTTTCAAATTTTAACGCATAATAGTTTAGAACAAAGGGGTGTGTATAAACCTAGTATAATTTTCACAATGAAATCACAAATTATTCCACTATGATAAATTTTTCTATAAAATTTCAAAAAAATATTTTAAACAATTCAATGTAGATTCTATCAATTCTAAAATATTTTCTGGGATTATTTTATTTTCAATGGAAAACAATATAACATTCCTATAAATCATTCACAATTTCATTTGAAATACCCTTTTAATGGTACCCCACAACCAAACTTCCACAAATGCATGTCTATGTCATAGTTCCACACTCATGGGAAGAATCTTTCGGATATTTTCAGTCATAGTGAGTATCTTATGAGGGGTGAATTGTGTACCCAATAAAATATATATTCAAAAGATGATTAAATAAAATCCAGAGTTTAAAATTCAAAGTTCCCAGTTAATCAAAACAACATATCGAAATGAGTTATTATATTTTAAAATATTCATAATTGAATTATTATTTCTCAGTTATAATAATATGAAAAACAGTATAACATTTAAAATGATTTCACATAAAAAATTATTTATTTATAAAAACTATTTGATATTAACTATCAAGGTGGTGATTTTTTATATTTTATAACATATTCAGTTTAATGATTTTGAATGATACAAAAACGAAACTCAAATAAGATTTAAAACATGGGGTTTTGACTCATTATAAGAACTAATCCCCTCCAAATTGAAATCACCAACATAAAATCTGTCAATATAAATATAATCATTCTCGAAAACAAGTATTGGGTATAAATACAATAGTCATAATATTTCCCAGCCCCACATGGAACTCTTACAAAATGACTCTAGGAAAAGAATCAAACACATGATTTATTGGGACCTCTTCCACAACACATAGGTAACCATGTAAAAATTGTGAAGTTGATATCTTGTATCTTCCATTTTTAGTGTAGAATATAGTGTGTTATTATTATATAGGTTAAACCACAAACTAATAGAAATTAAATAAAAATACCCTAAATTATAAGAATAAAGATGTATAGAATGAATTTTTGATAGATCTTATGTGTTGTAAAAGAATTAATGTCCTCGTATGTGTCTTGGAGAGAGTATCAAGTTTTTTCTCCAAAAATATTATTAAATTATGTCATCATAATATTACATTTTAATGATTATATAATGAATAAAACATGCAGTTCACTTCATGAATTCACAGTTGAATATTATTAAGTCAAAAACAATGAGATATTCTGTAGTAATCCTTATTATATTCATCAAGAAAGTCACATATTTATTATAATATACAATTCATGTATTTTCTAGCTATTAGTATTAAAGTGAATCATATTTTTATGAATAATCATTTTGAAATACTGAAACCTTGTCATGAGACTTAAGATTGTTTATAGTTTCCTAAAATAAAATACTCATCAACATCATCTTCAACATTAAATTTGTTAATACATCCATTAGAAATAAATAAAAAACATTTAATAATAATTGTGAGTCATGGGGGCATCAACAAATATCTGATGTTGAGGAAATATAGTGGTGACTCGTGTTTGGCTCTGAGTCAAGCCAATGATAAGTAGTGCTAGATGTATCTCATCTAGAAGTTGGTCAAGAACAATGATGACTCATCTCAGTGGTTATTTATCTCAATGTTGACTCATCCCAATATGGTATCTTCTAAAAAGTGACTCATCTCAATTTTTTACTTCCTAAAAGTAGGTTGTCTTTCATTATTGGATAACAATTTTGGTGAATCCAAAATAGTGGAATGAATAGCATGGTGGTGACTCTTTATCAGTGATAGGTAATGTCTAGCGGTGAGTCAAATCTGATGGTGGCTCATTCTCTACGGCAATCCTCTTTTGGTGGTGAGTGTTCATCCATGGAGGTACTTTTCAACCCATAGTACAATTTCCATAATTATTATTTTCTTATAAAATTTCATCATAAAATCGTAAAACAAATTAAAAATATTTAAAATGATTTGTGAGTATTAAAATAAGGTGAGACCAACAACCTCCCCCTTTTTATGATCTCATAGCATGGAATTTTACACACCTTGTATGGAATAATATTTGTCTTAGAATATATCATATTTACATTTTTAAAAATTTAATAGAAGGGTATGAATAACGATTTAAATAAAATTATAATAGATATTATGTTAGAAACATTATCAATGGAATTTACTAATGATGTTATTAAAGGAATACATTAAATACATATTTCGTCAATGTTATTGTATCATTGAATATCATTACAGATGATATTGAGTATATTAAAATTAAATTTACAAAATTATATAATAATAAACCCCATTTTAAGATTATCACAAAATAGAAAATAAATATATGAAATGAAATGAAGAAAAATAAGAATTATTATTTAATTTCCATTTAAGGATAAATGTAATGGGGATAAATCTAATGAGACATTCCAAAAAAAGAAAAAAAGAAGTCTATATAAAAAAATACAAATATCATTTCTTATTTTCATGAGTGAAGGAAGAATTTTATTTTGACCTTGTAAGAATCATAGTTCATGATTTTAGATAATGAGGCAACAGTGGTTGAGGCTATGTGGAAAGATGGCATAAAAGGAATATTTTTTATGATTGTTGGTTAAAGAAGCTAGACTAGTTCTCTAGGAGTTAGGATAAAATATGGAATATTGGTTGTTAAATTGGAATAAGTATATTGGTTGACAAATATGCTTAGAATATTAGGAGTTATGTCTAGTGGTGTGATATGAGGAGTCGCTGGAATAGCATCCAGAGCCACTAATGATGAACAAGGGATGTGTAAGAATAGATTCATCAAACTGATGAGGTCCATGATAATTTTTTCTTTATTCTCCATGCAACATATAAAGTTCTTTCTGTCCCCAATAAAAAACATGATCAATTTGTTCATCAATTTCATTGGATTTACATTTTTTTGAGTCTTGACTAGCTTGATGAATCCTGATATTCTCATTATGAATATTGATGTGTGATTTTATTTCATGTTATGTAAAGAATGTATTAGATGGACCTAATGGAAATGAATCCATAACCTATTCTATAACATCTATATAGAATTTAATAGAATTCTGGTTCCCCACCATCATTGATCTCAAAGATTACACCATAATGGAAAGTCATTTATCATTTATCTACAAACCCTTGATATGATGCATCATTATATACAAAATGTGATTTATCAATAGATCCAATATATATATATATATATATATATATCATATTTCTAATTGGTCAAAATGAACAGTGTTGCATGACTATTCAGAATACCCTCAATGTCTGAATGTAGTCTTTCCATGAATGTCTCAGAGTCATCTATGTTGACCATGTCAAGAAACACTATGGAAAAACAACAACAGGTAATGGTGAATAATATCTATCATTGGCATCAGTATCTACTAGAATAGATCTAGGAATAAAATCTAAATCAAATATCAATGTCTCACCAAAATCATCCATCTGGTTGACCATTTATCCCATAAGATATAACAACATTCGAACTTGTCCTACATGTCCACCATTATTGGGTTGACTACTCTAATCAGTATAAACATTATATACCAAACCATTTCTAATATAACCCAATTACTACTCCCACTCCACAATGGATTTTACATATAACATGGATTAGGGAACAACAACATTCTTAAAAACTGCAACTTCAGTGTAAATATATCCATTAATATTCCTCTTATCAACTCTTTTATCATCTACTACAAGATCCAAAACTATATAACCAACATATTCCATAAAATTAGGATCTACATGGTGTCAAAAAGAACGTGAGTATTCATCCCCTCAACATATTCTCTAAAATAATCTCTGGAAGATCTATCACCATCTTCAACAATGATTGATCTAAACTCATATGTAGAAGAAACAGATAAAAATGGAGAATATATATGTACCTATGGAATCACATGACCATAATTAATATCTTGGCCAAAACCACCACCAATCCCATATTCATCATCATTTTTTCATCTTTATTATATTATTCATCTTCTCCTTCCAAATTCTCACCATTTTAATCATTTTTTCGATTTTCATCATTTGATGTTCTATATGATATTTTCTACAAATCCTCATCAGAAAACATTAATTTCATCCAATTTAATTATTTCACATGGAATATTATCTCAAATAAGAAGAAATATAATAGTAATACATAATCCAATAGTGATACCGAGGCTTTTAGGAATATCAGAATAACTGCATTCATCAATTCAAAAATAATTCTCTTAACCACCAGATATACAAGCTCCCTAAAATTCCCCATATTATTCTTCAAAATACACTACCACTTCACCATTTTACAATCTTGGATCCAAATTTTTTTCCCATGAAGGGTGATCTATAAAACAAATTTTTTTCAACATTTTTTTAATGAATTAATTTAATCTTTTAGATATTATTCATTTATAGAAATTATGAAAATAGTTTATTTAATTTTTTTCCTTATTGTATACACAAAACCCTATTACCTGTTCACAAAATGAAACAAAACTTTTACCTTTATCTACACTTGACAATGACGTTATCTAGTATTACACGCAATAATGAATTTCCTCAATGGCTTGCGTCACACACATTACCAAGATTTGCCATGAAATAAAATTTTATTAAAATTTTATTATTTAATATAATAAGATATAACATAGATATTAAATTAGAGTTTATGTAATGTATATAATAATTAATGAATATAAATGGATAAAAAGTAATTATAATTATTAATTGGATACTAATTAATTAGAAATGAAAATTAAAAGTTATTGAATATAAAGGATAATAATATTAATTTTATTTCCACAATGTAATTTAATAGTATTAAATGTTTTTAATTACCATTATTGTGTTATATTAATGTAATATATATGTAATAAACTCAGCTAAATATTTTTTATGATCATCAAATAGTTTTTATCGACATAAGATAACAACGAACATAATTTTATGCTTAAAAACTTGTATTTTTTTATCATATTTTCACCAAATTTTAATGGGGAACCAAATTTAAATCTTATTTTTATAAATATTATAGATTGACTATGTCAAAATTAACCTCACCATTGAATGTTGAAATTAAGAAATAGTTAATGGGTAATTTTTGGTATTTTACATTGTTGTTTCCTTTTTCAACGAATAGTACGAAATATTGAATTTTTGTCCAAAAAACATTCGTCATCAAATTTTTTATAGGAATAAATTTAATTTATTTTTTTTAACATTTATTTAGATAATATTTTTATTAAATAATATAATTATGGCCAATATAACCAATTTCAAATAGAAATTTGATTTAAAAACAAGGAAAACATTTGATCATTATTACAATAAAAACCACCAGTGTTATCTCATCTTCAAGAATAATTTTTAATTTGTTTCTTCCACTTATTTCGATTAAATTTGGAAAAATTGATTTTATATTATTAATCACAATATTTTATAATTTATAATATATTCAACATAATTTTTGAGAAAAAAAATTTAGTGAATGCATATTAAATTAATTACGATGAATAATAGAAATATTATGTTAATAATGTACTATGCCATATATTTAAGACCCAATGTGACATAAACACTTGTAAAAGAGCCTTTAGAGGGAAATATCTTAACACTATCCTCCCTTGGATTTTTTTTTTCTTTTTTTGGATCTTATTGACATGTGAGAAAGTTATATGGAAATTCTTTTCATAGAATTTAAATGTATAACACTCCTCATCTACTATTAAATGGCCACCTCTCATCCAAATTCCTCACACCTATCAATCTTCATTAGATTAAAAATTATCTTACCAAATATATGTTCATTATCTATCAAATAATCATAGAAAACTCTATTTTTTGCTAATGAAACCCATGGAATACCTTTGTTGCAAACCAAAAAGAGTTACTCGAATATGAGGTAACAATTTTCATTATTTTAATTTATGTTATTTCCATTATCCACCAGATAAGATTAAATGGTTTTATAAAAAATACCCAATGTCTTTGGATGTTTTTATGGTAATGTTTAGACCTCAAATTACACCAACATCCATCTAAAGGTTAACCAATACACAGTTTTGTGCTTATGGTGAAATGTAAAATCACTTAATGATGCTTGTTCATTTTCCATTTAACATCTATCATGGTAGAAATTGTAATGAGATATTAATTTATATTTTTTATATATTATGTTTATTATTTAGTTTATTCTCAAGAATAATTTTTCAACACATATCTATATACATTCCATATTTTATAAATACAATAATTTTCTTCGAGGATGTGTGGAATATCACCCCCTTAAAGAAATAGGATTCATTCACTTGCTACATGGAATGTATTTACGATGGGTTTAGTAAAATTAATGATATATATGATAAAATAATGCAACTAGAATAGTGAAATTAATATACTTATACATATATATATATATTTCATTTAATTTGGTCTTATGAATTCAAAAATTAAATTGAAGTAGCGTTCATGTATACATACAACTGACTGTATCATGAAATATTGCAATCCATTTCATACATAAATATTCAATAAATTACTATAAAATTCATATAATGAATATTAGTGATATTTATATATTTTTTACATTTATTAAGTCACGATATATGTATAATGACCAACAATATAATAAAATAATACTCATGATAAGAACAAAGCATATTTTTTTGAATAGTTAAACCTTAATATAGAGTTGTTAACAAGAGGGTAATATAAAGTATTAATAAAAGAATATATGATACTATATATAATAATTTTTATCTGTTATAGATGTATAATACATTTATATTAATTATATAGGAGTTCTAAATTAGTATGATGTTATTCAAGACACAAGGTAAATGGATTCCATCTTACTTTTTACATCCATGAGATACATGCATTGTTGACCAATCATTTCTATAGTGATGTGTATATAAATCCCATGAAATTATTATATTATTATTATTTTTAAATTTATGGATATTTATATTTAGATTATAGGACATTTATTTCATGGGATTTATGTTTTGAAAGACTCTAAATTGCTTATAAAATTTCGTCTCAAATAGCCTTCTTTGAGGCACATGTGATTTTATGCAAATCTATTTTTATATAATTTGTATATAATTTAATTTAAATGTTATATCTTGAATATATATTATTTGATGATATTTTAAGAATCATGTAACTTCATTTTCCATTATAAGTATTTTTATTTAATCAACCAATTGATAAGTTAATTATTGAAATAGTAATGTCATTTATTGAGATTGTTTATGATAATGCATCCACTAATGAATTCTTATAGTAAATATTTTACAAAAAAATCATGAATTTTATTCTTCTATATTTATTCAATATATATTCATGTATTTATACAATTTTTAACTCTTTAGTTCAATTTATATTTAAAAAATTTTTAATGAGAGCTAGACTTTACCCTCTATTCGGTGGGATATATGTGTTCCTTCAAAACCATGTTTTCAAAAAGGGTTTCCAATAATATTTTAATATGATACTATAATATTTAAAATAAATTTTAACACACTTTTCTATTTAACCATGGTTTTCAGGGTAATCATCTTTTCTTCATCTCAATATGTAATTCTTATAACATTTTTATTATTTAAAAGGAATATTCTTTTTCCTCAAACGTCATGTACTGATTTACACTTCATCATTTCTATGAGGATTACTTTAAATGTATAAACGATTAATTTTTTATGATTTTTTCTAATAGTCAATATCATGATAATAATTTTCAACACTTTTGTAATATCTCATTATATTTTATCATGTATTTTTAAAGGATTATATTTATCAAATCATCTTTACTACTATTTTAAATTTTTTTAAGGAGAAATGTTTTCAAAATGTTTCCATTATTATTTTTTAATTTTTCATAAAATATTGGCTTCAAAATATATTCATGATTCTTTTATTAGTATTCAAGGATCATTGCTTTTATATTTTTTAAATCTTCCTTAATATTTTATATGGAATTTTGTTTTTTCTAAAAATGTTTTAAATGATTTATTTATATGATTTTATGATTATTTTCAAGAAAAAATTATTTTAATTGATTTTATGGGTCCTTTATAAATTAATAAAGGAAAATTTCCTCAAAAAGTATTTGGAGAAGATATTTCAAAAATAATTTTACATCTATGATAACATATGTCATTATTACTAATCCCATTCTGGGAAATGGTCCAAAGGATTTAATGATGATTTATGTTTAGATGAAGATATGTTTATAAAATTTAATTACTATTTAAGGGGTTATATATTTCTAAAACTCATTCCACTTTCTAGAGTTATAGGTTGATGATAGGTGTTTGTCTTCCATTGGATATATTTTTAGGGAATCTATTTAACTTCAATGGGTTATTCAAATATTAATTCATATAAATCCCATGTACATTCACAATTTATTTTGGGATTAAAATATTATGAAACCTATATTTTTACATAGTTTATGGTTTGATATCAATTATAGGATATAAATTTCATTCCTTGGATTATGATATGATGTTTAAAAAACACATATATTTTTATTGGTTATGGTCTGATGCAATTGTTATAATCTTCTAACCAATGTGTGTATGTTTTTATCATGTGACGAGTGGGAAAAATGTCCCCCAACAATCAATTATATAATGAAAAACGTTCTAGGATATCAAAGTGTACACAATAGGTCATCCCAAAATGAAAACAAGATGTTAAATTAGAGGACATCCCAAACCAGAAATAAGAGGGTACACATTATTAAAACTGAAACCTGAAACAAGATGGTACACGAGAGGGAATCCCACACCCTAATTTGGTACACGATTGATTATCTGAAGACTAACAGGTTACAAAGGCCTTGATAGGCCGACATCATATAGGGTTTTTATATTCTTATCTTTCTTCTACAATTCATAGTCATTTCCTTATATTAAGATTTTTTGGATTTGGATCCTTATTTTATTATGATTCATGTCTTATGAGTTACAAATATTTATGACATAATTCATGTTTTTGGATTTTTAATATTAATGGTATTAACATATTATGATCATTATCATGATATCATAACCTTATGTTGCTGATATTCTTACACATTTCCTTGATTTACACATCTTGATCATTTGAGCTCACCCCTTTCATTTGTTTCCCACCCCATGGTTATAATGAATAGTTTTTATGAATAAATCCATAGGGGGAATATTTTTCCGGAAAAAATTAACATATTTAACTGACTTAGATAATTTTTCTTCCATGTTTCTAAAGTCACTAAACTAAAATGGTTTTCAGAGTTTGTTTTCATATTGTTTATGTCTTCTAAAAAAGTGTTGTAATGTCTATATATGTCAAAAATGGTTTTTTGTAGTTGGTATCAGAGAAATGTTTTAGTTAAAATTTTGAAACATGGATGAGAAAATATTATTTATATCCCATGGTATATTTATAATGATATGTATAGGGATGATTCTAAGGATAAGTGTAAGGCTGCTTCAATATTTAGATAAATCTCCTGGAATTTTGGTAACAGATAGACTGAGAAGGCTACTATAAATACTTCCCTATCTTTATAAAACAAGTTGTTGTTCAACTAAAACATATTTACCTAGGGGTAAGAACATCAACAAGATGTTATGGGGCAGACTCATGGTAATAAGGTACACGACAATATGCATAATTATATAACTTGTTTGAGACTCCTGGGGGACATGCTTTGGGAATTCACAACCTTATTACAAACCATCATTATTGATTTAAATAGAGGAAGACTGAATAAAATATTGAAAACATAAGGGTACATATATAAAAGAAGTATGTGAAATTATTTATGCACCCTATATGTATTTTCAAAATATTATTTGTTATCCCATTATGATCAATGATTCTCACAAAATTTTATCCAGTGTTAGCCAATGGAGTGAATTAGAAGGAATATTTCTAAAATTTAATGTTTCATATTTGGAAAGTATAGGAAATATGAAAATAAACTTCCCATGTGTATATTTCATAAATATAATTAAAAATGTGGTAAAAGTATTCATTATACTTATGATGATAAAGAAACTAAAAATTACATATGAAAGGAATGTGATGTTATTCCACTATTTTTTTCATTCATCATAAGAATTAGGATTAGATTTAAATTCGGTAAACTTAATAAGTGATTAATATTTAAATTTTTATAAAATAAGATTTTTTGTATAAGTATATCAAGCATGAGTAATGGTTTAAGAATAAATTTGGATTAATGAAGTATTTGTGTTTTTTAATTCAATGATTATGTTATATTAATCATGAAATATATAAGTATTTATGTATTTTTTTCATTATAAACTGAAAAGGATATGTTTAATGGTTATGATGAAATAAAAATATGATATTTGTATTGAGATAAGGTAACCCAAACCCTGATAAAGATATTGATAACGTTTTTTTTCCTTGAATAATGATATGATTTATTTGGATAAATTGAATTGGAAAACACTAATTTCCCTGGTTCTGATTATTGATAGTTTTAAAATGAATTATATGTCATCATGGAGTATTTTTTGAACAACTTTGATTAATAGAATATATCCACGAACATTTGGAATAAGGAAGTATGCATTTTTTCGTAATGTATTTTTTGTAATACTTATTGTTACCATGTTTCATTAGAATATATGACAACTATATTTACATGTTTTGAATGTTACAACCAAGAGATACTTTGTGATATATGGAGTTCAATGTAAATATTATTTTCTGTCTTATTTCTTGTGTTTTTTATTTTCATACTTAGGAAGGGTTATAAGGTTAACCATTTATTGAAATATTATGTTTAACATTTGTTGAAATTTTATATAAAAAATTATTACATTAAAATATAAGTATCTATTATTATTAGATAACGTATTAAAAAAACATTATGTTGAGGAAAACAGTTGAAAGATGGGATAACATATCATGGATCACATGAGCAGTTAGTACTTTAGGGTAAAAAATTCACATTTCTTTATAGAGAAGTATGTGATGTGGATCAAGGAACAATAAATGTTTAGGATTTTCTAAAATTATGCCAAACTACATTTTCATGAACATTATATCACTTTATGAAAAATGACATGGAAACCAATTAATTTATCTTAGTACCATTTTTTCTGATGAATCATATGGTCCCTTACTTCATCCGAGACTTATGGATTTATGATTGTTAGAAATCTTCTGACCCGGTTCTCTATCACTGTCCATCAGAACATAATGGTTATATTTCTCTTACATATTCATTTATTCACATTACCTTAATTTTATCCCTTTTGGAAACCCAATAATATGATACATTGGGAAAACATTATGTTTCTAACTTACCATTTTAAAAGAATCTTTTATTATTCATTTTTACAATGTGGGTTTCTAAGAAAATAACATTCATGTATTTAACCATTATTATCCCAAAATCAATATTAGGGTTAATTTTATTTTAGGTGGTGTAGAATGTAACAACAAAATATTTATTAAATTATATTTTTTAATTTTTTAAATATTTTTTAAATATTTTTTTTCAAACTAAATGTAAAATAGTATATTTTTTTGGATGGCATAAATTGTACACAACACCACGTAAATCATGAACTACACACAACATAAATTAGTACATCATCTACATGAAACACCATGGTTATTATACATTACATGCAACAATGACTTTCTATGATTCCTTGTGTAACATGAATTGCTATGTTTTACCAAAAAATTATATATTAATATAATGTAATTATTTTATATAATTACATAAATCCTTGTAGTTAAATTAGAGATTATTATTTGTTTTAATTAATGAATGAATATATATTGTTTATAAAAAAATAAGTTATAGTAATAGGTTGTCAATTAATTAGAAATGAATAGGAAAACCAATGGAAAATAAATGAAATGATTAATACATTTATGGTCACAAAGATATTTTAACATTTTGTATTAAATTAATTACCATTAGTGGGTGAAAATATGGTAATATGTATATTATATATTAAATCAATTTTTTTTATTCAGTTAGTAGTTTTTATAGACATAACATAAGAACAAATCATATTTTATGCAAAATAACATATATTTATATTAAAGAATTTTTATCACATTTTAATGGAAACCCCATTTAAAATAAATTTTTTAGGAATTTTATAAATTTAATATGTAAAAATAAACATCAACTTCGAAATATTATCATACTAATTAGTTTATGATAATTGTTTTGGGATATTTTTTATGATTTTTTATTTTTCAATGAATAGTAAAAAATACTGAATAGTAGTTTAAAACTGTTTTTTATATTATTTAATTATAACAATAAATTAAATTTTAAATTTGTTTAAATGTTTAAATATATAATTTTTCTATATATTAATCCAATTTAGGTCATTACCTATAATTTATCCTAGGTATTAGATATAAAAACATAAGAAACAATGTATTATTTTTTCATTACAAACCAACAATGTTGTCCCATATGGGGGATTCATTTTAATTAAATTTATGCCACTTACATGGTTTGAATTTGTAAAATTTTATTTATTTTTCGTAATCTAAAAATTTTATAATGTATTATAATTTAATCATAGTTTATGACCCAAAATATCAGTGAATGTAGTTAAAAATAATTACAATGATTTTGGGAAAACATCATGTTTACAATTTACTAAATAATAAATTTATGACCCAAAATGACCAAGAAGCTTTTAAAAGACCCATTTCTGGCTATATATAAACCATATTGTCACCTTCCTAGAATCTGGTCCTTTTTTTGATCCACATTATTTTTGAGAAACATGTATGGAATTATTTTTACCAATATTTACAAGTGTGACACTACCCCTCTATTATAGAAAGGCACCCTCTCTACCCACTTACTCACCCCACTCATGCAACCATATAATGAAACTTTTTTTCCCAAAAAAATTCTGAAAATACCTTCCCCAATCCTACAATAAACACTTTTGGATGAAATCAATCCATGATAGCCCTTTCGGTGCAATCTATAATGAGTTTCTCAAATAAGAGGTAAAAATATTCCTCAAGTACTTTTCGGTTATTTCAATTATCCATGGACTACAATAATATTATTCTATTATTGTATAACAAATCCAGTATAATAAATATAATATTTTTTTTAATGATAAGTATTATACTTACACTTACACACACATCAATCACAATGGAAAAAATATACTATTTATTTTTACAATTAACTACCACATTAGTAAACGATGATTATCGATCTTTCATTTACCAAATGTCATGGTGGAAAGTATGATGTATAATCTATTTATATTTCCTATATATTATATTTATTATTTATTTAATATTATTTAATCATTTTTCAATATATATTAATAAACACTCTATTATGTAGAGATTTGATAATTTCGTTTCAGGAAGTGTGGGTACTACTGCTGAAAATAATATGATTCATTCACTCACTCCATGGAATGTAATAAGGACAGATTTATTGAAATTATATGATATATAATATACAATAATTATAATATAATAATCATATATATATATTTATATTTGTTTCAATTACTTTATAATATACAATACAATAATTAATTAGAAGCTACATTCATGAGTACATATGACCTACTATCCCCATGAATGGTGTATTACATTTCATACATCTATATTCAATAAATCATTATAATACACATATGATAAATTTATGTGATATTTATATTATTTATTATATTCTAGAAATATTGTTATAAGTACAACGACCAATGATATAACAAATTAAGACACATGTGAGAACAAAGATGATGTTACCTAAAGCAATATAATAACATTAAGTTGTAAACAAGACGGTGCATTAAAGTCATAATAAAAAAATAAATTATATTAGATACTATTATAAGGTTCATTTATCTATGTATAATAAATTTATATTTATTATTCAGGAGTTCTGAACAATTACGATGAGATTCAATAGACATGGTAAAATAATTTCATCTCACTTTTTATATGTTGGAGATATATTTCATTTTCACCACTCTTTTCATATATGTAATGTTTATACTACCTATGAATGTGTTATAATATTAAAATCCATATATTTTTTCACTTAAAATATAAATTATATGATATTTATTTCATGGGATTTGCTTTTCAAATATCTCAGAATCATTAATGTAATTTCATCTCAAATAGCTTTCTTTGAGACACATGCCATGTTATGAACCTATAATTATATATATATTGTATATAATGTAATTTTCATTTTATATCACTAATATAATTCATTTAATGATATTTTGTGATGAATTTTATTTTATTTCAAAAAATAAGGATTTTAATTCAAAGTTACCAATTGGAAATATTTTCATTGAATAAATCTAATCGTATATCAATATAGTTTATGATTATAATTACATTGATTAAATAAGGTGATCATTAGTTCATGAAAACCCATTTTGGTTCTTATTATATGGTTATTAATGATATATTAATGTATTGGTAAATTTTTTCAACACATTAGTACTTGTGAAATTTAATAAATTATTTTTAATAATGCCTGAATTTACTTTATCTTCATTTGGGAATCTCTGTTCCGTAAAAATAATGTTTCCTAAAACGTTTTCCATGAATATTCTAATATTATCCTTTAATATTAAACATTAATTTTTACCAATTCGATGATAATTTTTTCAAATGAATATTATTTTTCCTTACAAACCCCAGAATTTATTTAATCATTTTGCAATGAAAAAGAAATGTTTATTTAATATCATAAAACATTTATAAAATTACAGGTCATTATTTATATTAGGATTACTTTTCATGCTTAAAAGTTAAATTGAAATAGACAGGTTTTTACAAGTAATTATAAATGAAATGGTTTTAAAATTTTTTTTATGATATCATTATATGTTTTCAAGTGTTTTTCAAGGAAATTTTTTTCTAAAGGGTTCTAAGATTCGTTATTAAGTTTTTAGGGATAATGGTTTTCAAAATGTTTTCACATTTAGTTATATGTTTTTAGGGAAAATTGTTTTCAAAATATTTCATGATTATTTTATAATTTTTCAATGAAAATGGTCTTCAAAAGTATTTCAATATCATTGTATTTCTTTATGGACAATGTTTCTATTTTTTTTCCTAAATAATTTGTTGTATGTTTTCAAGATTAATTTCATAAAATTTAATTTAAATAAGTTTTTAGTTACTTTATCAAGTAAAAAAATAAATTTTCTTCAAAAATGTTTTTGGAATATATTTAAAATGATTTTACATCTTTCATTAAATCTATCGAGGTTTCTCATACTTTTATTGAAATAGTCAAATGGTTCCACTCCAGTTTTAGGTTTTGATGACAAGATTTTTATTAAAACTTATTAATAATTCATAAATTATATGTATTTGAAACACATTCCACCTTCACATGTTATATGTTTATGAAACTCTTTCCTAGTCACTAGGTAATATTCTTAGAGAATCTTTATCACGTCAACAGGTTACACCATGATAAATTCTTAAGAAACCCATTTCTTTTTCACGACATATTCTATAATGAAATGATATTAAAACCAATATGTTTTATATAGTTTATGAAATGATAAAATATTTTGGATACCAATTTTATTCTTTGGTTTATGATACGATGTTTAAGAAACTCATCGCTTAATATGGGCCATGGTATGATGTATTTTATATTATCATGTGGGACGTGTATGTAAGATTTTAACATGTGAATGGATGAACACATATATACCTCCTAATAAATGGGTAATGATAAATATTTTATGCAATCAAAGGGAACATGGGTCGGAATAACATTCTAGAAACAAGAGGGTACACATGAGGAAATCTCATCCCAAGAAGAAGAGGGTATGCATAAAGATATCCCTTGCCCGAAACAAGAGGTTACATGAGATGTAATTCTAATATTGGAGTATATAAATGAGTGATTAAAACAAACCTAAATTGTTACAAATATAGTGGTTTGAAAACTTCATATATGCTTTTTATATTCTTATGTGTTGGCCACAGTTACATGGCATATTCATATTTCATGATTTCATGGTTATTATTCTAGGTATCCTTATGATTCATGTATTTTCAACTATAGATATTTATACCATGATCCAAGGATATTATTTTGGAAATTCCAGGTATTATTTCATAATTAACATGATCATGTTGTTAAATCCTTATATTCATGATTTGCTTATGCATATCCTTTATTTACCTATACTGGGAATAAGATCTCACCCCCTTTATGTATTTCCCTTCCCTAAGATATAATGAAATTTTTTAAGTAAAAATACTATGAGGGAAGATAATTTGGGGAAACATTGATGAAATTCAATGATTCATATTATTTTGGTTCTAGATTTCAAAAGGAAATATTTACCAATCAAAAATATGTAAATATTTTCTTAATAATTAATATATGATGTGAATATATAGTAAGTAATAAGAAATTATAATCATTTAAAAATATATAATAACTAATAGAAAATATTTATCAATCAAAAATATGTTTTTTCATATAAATAAAAAAATTTAATATATTAGAAAAAAATTTAATTCCAATAATGATGTTTATAAAGAATAAATCATATGTAATGTTTTTTTAAAATTATTTATGAAAAAATATATTTTCCATATTCATATTAATTATTTTTAAAAATAATTTGTTATTTTATTGATAAATATCATAGACTAGAAATGTGTTTTCAAATTTAGTGGTCTAAAACTAGGGTAAGTAAAAAAATTAACATTTGACTATGATATAATATCTATATATTATGAATAAAAGATTATTATAATTTCTCACTAATTTAATAAAAATACCGAACTATTATGCCCTCCAACATCACCCTAAAACCATCAAACATGGATTCTCTCTCTTTTCCTCACTCAATATGCTTTGGAAACAAACTTTGGTGTATATTAATACAAAAAATAACCTCTATGACACTATAATATATTGATCTAATTATTTTACTAGTTACAATTTGATAAGGGTTACTATTCCCTCATCTTCATTACTGATTCCCAATCCTCGATTAAATTGATCAATTGTGCCTACATTCATAATTTAATAAGCTAAATTGAATGGTAAGTAAATTTATCATTTTAAATTATAAATTTTTTAGAAAAAATTAATTCTAATAAATTTCCTTGTAAAATTACGGAATGTTTCAATGTTGTAAATCAATGATAAAGATGAGAAAAATCAATTTCCCCATATTATACCACACCAATTAAGAAAAAGATCATAATATTTATTTTTCATTCAAGAAATTATTTTTATGTAATTTATTTAATCTCAAAAAATATTATTTATTGATAACTATTAACATATCGATATGATGAAATTAAAACACCAAGTTAAAAATCAATATTTATACCATTAATTTCGTTTTCAACTACCAAAACATTCATCATCTTTATTGAATATTAATATTTTCATCCATATAATTCAATTCAACATAGAAATATAATAAATCATTATAACCACTAATTCTATGTGTACTAGTATTGATTATTATAATATGAATTTTTTGTTCCTTTTGGCACAATATGATATAAACTTTTGCAACATTCATTCAATCAAAGGATGTATTAGAATTAGTATGTGACGAGTATAGATATAAATTATATAATATCTTATTATATTTTTGAGTTTACCTGATACAAACTATATAATGAATTTCGGTCATTGATTTCCTATATATATATATAATGTCTCGGAAAGGGTCATTAGTGCTATTTTTATTATTTCTGGTGCTAAATAATTGATCTATAATATAAAATTTATTATAATATATGTTACAACATTTTGAAATTATTTTTCCCTAAATATAATTATGTAAATATTATATATTTCATTCAATTTTTTCTATTAATTATTACTTTCATATCATTTTTTACAAAATTTATTCAATGAAGAACAACTTTGTATACTAGCGCACCCTGATCATCTAAGATATCCACTATATATTTTCTTTTTTCCTTGGGATACAATAATATCATGATGAATTATCCAATGAAATTCTAGGATGAATAATAATTTATTCATTTAATATATTTTATTTTTTATATTAAAATGATTCAATGGATTATATATGTATCTATTATATATGGAATACTTAATTATTGAATTGTTTGTATTGTGATTTCATATATTTATTATTAGTGTAATAAAATAAAAACAATGAATATGTGACATGATTCATGGTGTTATTGGTTTCATACAACATTCCTCCATAATTATGTGTGATATTACCATTTTTATATTATCAACTATAATTGATGGTCCTAGAGGCCCTGATGATAACATGGTTATAACATAAAAATGAAGGTTGATAAATTAAAGGATTTATTGGATAATAGTGTTAAAATTCATTTATCTAATATAATGAGATGTTTAATTATTTGGATAAATTTTCTACAATTATATACATCCTAGATTAAGTAAATTTAACATGTTGGAGTATAATGAGGACATCAAAATCCCTTTCAGTAACAATAGTAACAAGTCTACTTGGTTACAGATCTATAGAATATGGCCTTTCACTTTTTCAAAATGTTTAATTAATTGTGTTATATGTTTTCCATAAGATATAATATAATTCTATTATATAAGATAATATAACCCAAGACCAAAATCAGTGAAAGGAGATCAATTTAAATAATAACTCAGTAAATGGAATATTCATATAATTAGTGTCATTGGGTAAATTTGGTATCCTCTAATGATTTATAATTATATAAGAAAAATTATCTTTTAAAATAATTTTAACATCATTTAATTTTCTTATATATATTAATTTTAATATAAATAAATAATGAAGAAGTTGATTCAAAAAAAAATTGACCATTTTTTGTTTGATATTATACTTTAGTCTACTCATGGATTAATGGGGATGAAAAATGAATGATAAAATCCATTAAATGATCTATATAGTTTTTTAAAAATAAAATAAATTTATTGTATTGTAACTGGATTAATCAATACAATCCCATTGAACAATACTCAATGGGGTTTTTTTAAAAGATAATTTCTTGAATATTTTACAAATAGTTGTGTTTATTAATGATTAAGAATCCAATATTTCAATGAATGTTAACGGGACTAAAAAATTATTCCAATGATAAATGATCCACGATAAATATATAATATTATATTAGATTATTTTTATTTTTATTTACAATGATACCCTAATATTAATGTTAATATATAGATCAGGAGTTGAAAATTAGCACAAAAATATTGTATGATATTTTGCGACAAAATACTTGTGAATTATTACGACTAGGACAAACCATACTCTTTCTCACCTAGTGATGTTATTACAACCATTTTTCAATGATGTGATGGTTTATTTTATTTTAATATTAGCTGAGGAACATATTAAAGGGGACTTTTATTGTTTAGTTTTCTATAGCTGGTTGAGTATTATATTAATATGTTAATGTTGTTTTTTTCATATAAAATCACACCCAAATGTATCATATTCTATGTTACATGTAATTAATTTGTGCCTAGATTATATTCATCATTTCATGATTATTATTTTAATAATTAATAAAAATCCCATATATTTATTATACAACAATTTTAGAGGGAACCCCTTTAATCTTTAGTATTTATTAGGGATTTAGGGGAATCAATATGTCCTTTTTAACATTCCATCAGCTTCTATATTAGGCATGTGTGAAATATTTTGTTGAATGATTTTTAATTTATATTTATCTAATTGAATCTATTTTGGTATATAATTATATATATTATTTATCAAAACACTATTGGTAAGGATTAAGACTTAATACCAAATTTGAATGATAATAAAATTCATCAACCCTGTTACAAGAAATTTCATAACTGATTGTAGTCATATATAAGTAAATTTTTTTGTTATATTATTATCCAATGATTAAATTAATTTATTGTTAATTAATTTTAATAATTTATGTTGTTTTAGTCTTTCACTAGTTATTAATCTGTGAGGGTCTTCTGAACAAAAGATTACATACGAATTCAACCAAATCATTGACGAAACACCCAACACGACACATGATTATACATATTATAATGATTATAAATTTCAAATTCATATATACATGTATGTCAAAAAATTGAAACACAATATTATTTTATGGGTTTTCTTTCATATTATATAGGATAATTTTATAGGATACCGAGAGATATCGTTCATATAATATACAATTATCGGTTGAAATTTTTACTATTTATTTTGTATTGGGTACAACAAGTTCATTGGACCAAAATTTATATGACTACTTATAAATTAGTGCATTAAATATGTTAATAATATAAATTTGACCTATAAAATGATCCTTTTTTTATTTCCCATGGGTAGATATGTTTTACAATGATAGTGACCCATCATATAATAATTTGAATATCCTGGATAATTATTTAATATAGTATGTGTTTATAATTATCCTAATTCATAATAAATCAATTTATTCAAATTGAAAGATGATGAAAATAATATAGTATCATTGAATGATGAGGATATTAATGGGTGATATAATTTTATGAAAGATATACCATCGATGTGACTAATAAATTAAAATTTTCATATATATGTTAAATGGTCTAATTGATTTTAAATATATATAATTCGATGCAGTATTTTAATATGAATTATTATTTCACCGTATATTAGTTTACATATTTTTCAAAATATATAATTACATATGGTCATATTATGATAAAATCGTGGTCCCATTAAAATTAATTTATGTCTTCACAACTTGGAAGATACTCATCAATTATTATACATCATAATGAGAATTTATCACCATCAAAGGTGAATGTGACATCTATTACTTCTACCCCCTCAACCAAACTATTAATATGACACATAGTTAATTTTATTTACCTATGTTTTTTACTGAAAACACACTAACATTCATTAATAATGTTAACATTTAAAAAAATTATACATCTATTTTTCTATAATTATTTCAATTTTTTAGTAAATATATGTTTTTTTATTCCATTTCACATAATTATTATTCATTGTACATGGGTTATCCAAGAGGTATTGCATATATTTTTTAAACATGGTTTATTCTCTATTTTGTAGACACATTCTACCTTTTTAGAGATGGTTCAAATACTCAAATTTTTCAAATTGATAGGATTACACATGACCATGATCAGTTCCCATTCATGAAACAATAATGATATGTTTTAAATAATTTTGCAGTTGACCATCATTAGGATTATTTTAATATATATTTCTATCAAATAGCCATTAAACAATTGATATATTAACCTATATCAAATAGGGATGAGAATATTTTTAATCATTTACTAATAACATTCATTAAATATGGATCATGATGATTAATAAATTATCTAAATATTATAAGATGAAGGATCACATACTGGTTCTCTGTCATCCCATCTTACGGTGATGACCTATACATAATGTCGCAGGGATCTACTCCCCCTGATCGATTGGATGGGGGATTTTTTACCTCTTTTCCATGAGAAGAATTGTTCATTCTTACTAATATCAAACAATGATCTTCATCCAACTATCCCAAAGATCTCATTTTCTCTGAATGTCCCTGATATCATTAGGGAGTCACCTCATCTCTCCATTTTCCCAGTAGAGCTCAAACGTGCAATATTTCTTTGTAGACTCAAAATGGTGGCTCAATTTCAACTTTAAAACCCTTCAATTTATTAGTTTGACTGGTTTTCTTTCCATCGTTTCAGCTAATTACACGTTAAATTTATTTATTACTTGACCAGTGGAACATCATGATCATATTTAGGTCAAAGGAGGAATTGATCACCGCTTGGTCCTAGGCTATTTGTATATAAAATGGATCTTTTTTGTACATAATTTTATTGAACACTGAGTTTCATATGCGGTGTCATCCATCGATTATCATGATATGGGTAGAGCATATACTATGTACTATGATGCTTGTTATGTTTAACATGGGGTTATTTTAATGTCATAGGATGGAGTGGCTTCTTGTGGCTACAGATATCTGAGACCGCATTAATGAAATTACACTACACATGAGACATAAATAGTAGTAGTGGTATATTCCCAGCTATGTTGGATACCTTATTTCATTGTTGGGTGGATTCTAGTATATATGGACTATAATAGCCTCAGTTACATCACTTCCTAGTGGAATCAGAACCATTATAATAAGAGGCTGTTTGAGTATCTTCTGTATTTAGATAGATAATTAGCATATACCCTAGGTAATGGAAATGTTATTGCCGATTTAATTATATAATATAAATAAAATGTATAATTATGGGATTATAATTATTTTTGGAGGATTATGGACATATATTTATACTTTAATCATGATGCATAGGATACTCTAGGTCAATTATATTTTACTTTCACATAGTTTATACACATTATAAAGGACTGAATTTATTATAAGAAGCTGATTGATAGAGATGGACTAGTTTTGAGAGGCATCTCATATGGTGGGGATAAACCATATGGATGGTATATCTATACTATAAATTCTATTGTTTTCCTAGGGTGAGTATGGGTTCATATGGTATACCAAAAGTATATGATGAGAGAGTATCAAGCCTCAAGAAGGTTGGTAAATAATATTATGAAAAATATGTATAATAAACTATTTAGAATGTATTGGAGGGTAGGAATTAAGATAATTTCCCATGATTTGTGGTTATATGATTCACTTTATAGAAGGTAAATTACATGAATAAGAGGCCATGTAGTCTTTAATATCCTTTTCAAATTGATGATTTGGAATGGAACAATGTCACTATATATATTATGACAGAATTACATTGGACAAACCATATGAATTATATTGTACGAGTGAATTTTTTTTGAATAACAATGGTATTTGGTTTCTTAACTATATGAGATACCATCACAGTTTATTATCTGGGTATTCTTTACATGTGTGATATGTTTTGGTTAAATGATGTTTTAAAGAGTTTAATATTGAGATATGGATCCTCATTTCACATAGTAATTTTGGAAAGGTCTTTAGAAGAGTTTAGGATCATGATTTATTTTAGAAAAACATATCATACTCATAATGATGGTCAATCAATGCAGCCAGTTTAGGTAAAAGAAGATGTGTTATTAAATTATTATTATATTATGGATTTTCAATAGAGAAACATATGTCATTAATAGAGTTTAAAAATCATAATAGCTTCTGATAATCAATCCAGATGTCACCATTTAAGGATTTATATAGATGGACATGTTGTTGAATTCGAATTCAGCTGGATGGTGGTGAGTCAACGCTTATTGTGCCTAGTATCAAGAAGGAGTCATCTGAGCAAGTCTATGTGGTCATAATATAGTTGGTGACCATTTAAGTAGGAAAAAAATTAATGCCTGACATATGATATTTCCCCCAAAATTCATGGGGGGTAATAATGTTTTCCTTTGTGTGTCAACAATAATAAGGAAGTGTTGTATCATGAAATAGGGAAATGTATAACCGGGGTTTTGTTTAGGTATTTGATATAGAGGCAATGGTCAGTTCCGTGGTGTATTATTTATCCCTTCCACAGTAACATAGTTACATTCAAAAGATGTTCCTATTATTGTAGAAACCAATATATCAACAATACCAATCTCATGTGACTAACATAGCATACATATTGCATTGTGATAAAAGTGTCCTTTATAGGGAATCCAATTTTCATTTTGGATCACAATGAGAAATATCATCGTGGTATGACTATAAAATTGGTTTGATTTCAGTGGAACTAAAAAAGAGATTAATAGGGGGCCTATTATATGAATTATTACATTAAATCATAATGTCCATACTTATACAATGATAACATACACTAATTCCTGGATTATCTTTGGGATGAGCGTTTATATGGTGGGGTTGTTAAATATTCAAATATTTTTATAGGAATTTGTCACTCTCTATTTATTATTTTTTCATTCATTTTTTATTTCTGGTGAGTATTTACTCATCTATAAGTCATGGTTGTTCAGTTTCATTATGGATACCAATCATTTGAATAAAAACAATCTTATGTTTTATGGAAACTTGAGGAAACTATAGAGGATCCAAATAGAAAGAATATTTTTGGAAAAATAACCTAAAGTAGATAGATATTTGTTTGTTTTTTGATTAAACATACTATGGATCAATGGTTTATATGTTTCATGGGTTCATGGTATAATTATATAAATTAATGGGTTTTAGGGATGTTTATATGGATAATGTCACCAATGATGTTGAGAGGCCATCCGACCCGACACCTGAACCAGTATGTGGCATCAACCGAGTGGTGTTTCGTATCCCCACGGTCTGCCAACTACTGTCAGGAATCACAAATAAACAAATTGTTAATGATTTCATCCCAAATACACCATCATTTGATGAATAAAATGAACAACTAAAACTCAATAAAAATAAACAAGTAGTTTTTGATACAAAATACAACTGATCAGGCATAATTTAAATGGAAAAAAAAACAAAAACAGAGCCACACTACCGCAATATCCATGTGACCTCATGGTCACTACCATCCGGCTAAAAAAAATACAACGATGAGAATGGAAACAAAAAAATAATAAGAAGACGAACATGAAAAATAGTTCTGTTTTACTAACACAAAATGTTATAAGTAGTGTGTGTGATAAGAAGATGAGTTGACAATAACTTGAGAATCTATCCATTTCATTTCTGAAAAACATTCCATTACAAATAGACTGAACTGTATTTATAAAATGAATATAAGGTTTTATTATTTTACTACATAACACTAAATTTAGTTTTTTAACACAAATTTTATTTCTATATTCTAAATATGAGTTTACCACTTTTAAACAAATTCCTAACCATGGTGAAACCAGGATATGCTAAAAACTAAAAATCCATCACATCAAGAATATAGGTGTTGGATAATGAATGCTCTAAAATATAAATAATAACCAATTGTGATCCTGAACATTTCTTGGGATATCCCAAGAAGTACTATTTTTTTAACATGATATAGACATATGGTGAAGCTCATACGTCTATTACAAAATGTCTTCCATCAACTGACCAATCCAGTAACACATCCCACATGGCCTCACAAAAATCAAGGGGGTTCTAACCAACCTAATTCGGGATGATAAGAAATGGTCACTCAATCATCTAAAAGGCTCCAAGGATCCCATGATAATGTATACTTTGTATAAGGGAGGCCCTAGCACACATGACTCACCTTACCTACTTTCACTGCACATACCTACCACAAACACAGACACTGACTATATGATAAAAAATATAAGGAAATCCCTAATAGAAGAGCCCAATATATATATTGCATCATCAATGGTTCCAACTGAGCCATCACATCATACATAATTCAAGAATTTATTTGGAAATTATAGTATTCCAAACGGGTCTTTACAACATCGATCTCAATTCCACTTTCACACAATTCCAAAATCAAGAGAAAATTTCACAAGAAAACATAATATCCCAGACAGTACCTTACATTCCCTATTGAATTTCACATACAACACCATTTCAAATCCAATGCTGGAATATATACACAAAAAAATAATTCATCTCTAAATAGTATTTTAATATATTTAGAAACCAGCACCCTTCTATATAACAAAATACATGCCCTAAATTCCAATACTATAATGAAACCTTTTAATATTATATACAAAAAATGGAATCATTTTACACGAAAATAAAGAAGGAGATAAGACATAGAAACATTTTATGAAACTAATGTCCAAGGAAATAATTAAATTGAATGACATCATCATTTGAATGTTAAACCATGTGTTCACTAATTTCTCCCTTGCATATGCCATCATCCAATGTCATAGTACACGTATCTTTTCATAAACAATTTTCAATGAAAAAAAACATTATTTCTAATTAGGACAAAAAATCATTTTGTGAAAATATTACAACATTCCACTTACCAATCCCAACCACAATACAACTATTATAATAAAACATTACAAATGAGGAACACTACTAAACCAAAAAATATTTACTATAAATCTCAATTGGATTTTTATCACACACATTGGGAAGAAGCAACGATAAGAATAACCATAGAATCATTTGAAATCCTATTTTTATAAAATTATACCAAAATGTATAAATAAAAATTACCTAACCATATTTATTAAAATGGTGCAAACCATATATAAAAATTAATTAAAACCACACATGAATCTATATATTGCTTCAAAAAGAAAAGGGATTGAAACACATTCCACCATGGTGTGCAAACATGATGAACCCCTCAATAAGGGAACAACATAGATCCAATGATGACCCACAGTCTTTAGATCCAAATGAAATAAAATCCTACTCAAACCATAAGTTCTAGGGTTCAGCCCAGAGGGAAACCCCATAAATAATACCCAATGAATTTTTAGGGAATGGATAAGGAGTAGTACAATATAATAAAAACCAATTTAACACACATTGTGAGCATACAAAGGACTTAAATAGATAAATAATATCTAGGGAGAGGGGTTAGAGAGGACCCCAAAGATTGTATAGGTCAGAGGAGGGAGGAGAAACTGGATTTTTTTATAAATATCTAGAGGGGAAAATCGATAATTTCCAATTTTTAATGTCTATGCAGGTTGCATTTTTTGGATGCACGGTTTGAAACGTTTTATCCAACGGTGTGCCCCTCACTATCCACAAGGGACAACCCCATTTCATAGATACATGGTTTCCAAACCGTGCACCAACCATGAAAAAAACCTTCTCCAAAAATTACCTGAGAATCATAGGAACCTAGGATGATCCGTAATGTTTATTCTAATCATTTGGGCCCTGAGCATAAGCCAAAAAACCCACTCAGACTTCTAAAATTTTGAATATATCAACCATATCTCTACATGGACCTCAAAAAAATATTTGATTCTAATAAATGAATATGATAATGGAGTATCTGAGGTCCTGTCATGATAATTCTCACCACCACATACACATTCTTCCCCCAAAATGTCACTAGGGCGAATGATAATCAAAACGCGAGTCTATGTTCAAAAATTTGAGAGAATCCTAGAACACTTGGTGACTATTCACTACAAAATTCATAGGAGACCTATCAGGAAGAAACAACAAAATATGAATGTGGGAATAAAACAAAAGGGTTCTCCCCTGCACAAAAACCCAATGAATGAAGAATCATTAAAATCCAAAAAAATGCACAAAAACATAAACGAAAATATTTCTATGGGAGAATCGAGAGTATGTGATCCCTGAGAACATACTCATCCATTCCAATCCAACTAGAATCTAGTCTGACAAAAATAAGGAACTTAGGAACTCCCAAAAAAATCATAAATCTCTAAAAAAATATGAACCCCCCAACACTAGGGAAGACCCATTAAAGGATGTACGACAACATGGAACCATAATACCCAAACATCCCAAATGGGCATTATAAAAATTGAAATCAACCAAATAAGGGCTAGGAACAGTCCATGAAGGAAAAACAATTGGAATTCCTTATTTGAGATGATCAAAACAATGTAAATCATGAAATAACTTGTTCAACATACTTTTACAATATAAATATGAACATAAAATAGTTGGAAAAAAGAATATAGAAGCTTCAAGCATTTAAATCCCAACATGGGATAAAATAACAGGGATAAGGGGTTCATTCACACCCATAGAAACTCATGACTATAGGGGAGATTCACAATAATTCCTGAGGATGGTGCTCTGATTGATGAACCATCTCATTCCTCATAGTATGGAACCATAATCCAATGAAAAAAATGTCTTCATTTGAAAATGATTATTAAAAAACATCTTCAGATGACCCAGACAACAACAACTATGGAGTTCATTATGAGGAATTAGGAATGATTTAATTGAATTCAAGGACCAACCACACTAATGACACACCAGATAATAGTGCGATGAAAAGGAATCTATAACCATTCGTGATGAATCATTAAAGTTAGGTTCCTCCATCATTTGATTATCACAAGATAGGGAACATCCACAAGAAACCAGATACACTGGATCATCGATTACCTATTCTACAGAAATTAACTTAGCTAAAAAATGCATCATCAACAAACTTCTCAATGAAATGGTTCTTAGAAGAGTGGGCTCGGTCTTTGATTTTAGGATGAAGAACCCATGGGAAAAGATAATCCTTCATTATCTCATGCAACACCCATACAAATAAAAAAGGAAACCTTCACTATGTGTTGGTCAACATTGGCATTCACCCCCATTTTTCACATAAAATACTAATGAGTTCTAATATCCTCAACATCTTCCCCTCCTTATATTTGATTTTTTGGAAAATGAAATGATAAAACATGTTCTAAGTCATCTCAAAATTCATTTATGGCAAGTCGAAAACTCCCATACATCCAATGTTGAACAATCAAACTATCATATAATGACATGAGCTCTGACCTATTTAGGAGTTACCAACAACTTGAAGTCATTCTTGACCTCTTCATGCCTCACAACTAACTCTAACAGAAAAAAATCACAATGAATAATTAAAAAAACATAAATAGAATCATAAATAGGTTTTGAATCAATGGAATATTTGTGGACCATTCTATGAATAATTTTAGGAACATCACAAAATAAACAAATTTTTTATAAAAATGAAACACAATAAAAAAGAACACCATGAAACAAAAAAATGAAATCACAATAGGAAGAAACATAAAAAAATACATTTTAAAAAAAAATCCAATTTTATTTTTAATTTTTAAAATCACATTCTTCCATGTTCACTTAATGAACATAAAGGAAACACGTCAAAAAATAGAGACCACTTTATAAAATAAAAATCAATTCTATAATCCCATAATGGTCAATAATTCACCTAGGGAATCTTATGAACTGCCACTCATGTTCAACTATTTCCACCTGTAAATTCCAGCTCACACTATATGCACACACCCTCACATATGTTAATGCACATTAATATTACACCATGCCACACATACCAATTCACATTCAAAATCCATGAATTCATCATTTTTACAATCCATGATATATTCTATTAAAACCCATATTTCCAATTTACAACCATTTGAATGAATCCCCATTTATCATTTATAATGAATTTTTCTTTTTCAAATGCACACTTACACCAACAAAAACTCGGATGATGCACAACTTACATCAAACTATCAGAAAGAAGAACATGCACCTATGCCTAACCCAGTGAAATTGTAGTGGGACATGCCCCAAGTAAATAATAAAACAAAGAGGACCATGAACTATGCACATGGACTCTACTAGGGTCATTAATTCATGTGAGGTCTCAAATTAACACCAAATCACCTTTATTGTAATCCCTCAGTCCATATCAATTATAGATGACTAAATTCACAAACTATACCTAGTAAATAGGGGTTCAGAATGAGAAAGGGTTCATTAAACCATTCCCATATGCACCACACGAGTCCCAAGTGTTCTATATCTAACAAGAAGGCCTGACAAGTAACATATGGTCCCTCCTAATACTATTTTTTAATGAACAAGGACGAGAGGCTGTTCGACCGGACACTCGACCCAATCCACAACATAGACAGATGGGAATTCATGATCTACATGGGATTCCAACTAGTGTCGGGCATCCAAATTAATCCAAGTGGAAACTATTACTACTGAAATAAACTTGGACCAGAGGTGTATACAAAAAAAATTAATCTCAATAAATATAAATGAGTTTTTTTAGATAAAAAATATTATCTATCATGTGGGAATTAAATATAAATTCATAAAAAAACTAAAATTAGGACACACTATCACAATCTCTATGAGGCCTCAATGTAACCACCATACACCAAAAGGTACTAGTAGGGTGTGAGATAATAAAATTAGTAGGAAATCACCCATGAATCCATCTGTTTTCTTTATAAAAAAATTCTATTCAAATTAGTTTGAAATACATTTATTAAAATAAAATATGAATTTATTATTTTATTAAAAAAACATCCATACGTTTTTAAAACAACACACATCACATTTCTATTTTCAAAAGATGATTTATCCACTTTAAATCAAAATTCCATACAAAGGAGAAACTAGGATATGATGAATACTAAAAAAAAGAACATCATGAAAATATGTGCAAATGAAAGCAAGAAATCATATATAAATAGTAACCATTGGTGATGCTAAATAACCCTAGAGTAATATATTGACTTACTCAATATGGATCCACATGTTGATATATGGTGATGGTCCTATGTCTATAATCAATCAGCTACCCTCAACTAATTAGTCTAGTGGCATGTCCTACCTGGACTCACAAAATATCCAGTGTGTACCAAAAAATCTAATAGAGTTTGATCAGCAACCATCACTAGATCGTATGCATGTTTCCCATGAACCTGTGGTAAATTTTACAATGTAAGTTAGAGTCCCTCGCATGTGTGACTCTACAAACATGTCATCACCTCACACGCCTACCCCAAAAATAGACACCACCTATATGATAAACCATATAAAGAAATCCCAAATATATGATCCCACTATATATATATATATATATCACATCATCAATGGTGCAAACTGGGCTGAAACATCATTCCACATTCAAGCCTTTCATTAAAACATTCATTATTTCCAAATGGACCTTTACCACTTCAAAATAAATTCCACTATTTAAACTACTAAAAACTCAAGATAAAAGTTCACAAGATATTAGATGATTTAAAATGGGCCCTTACCTTCCAAATTCAATCCAACCACCAAATCAATTACAATGTGAAGGTTATAAAACATACAAAAATTTACAATATATTTATAGATCACCTTTATATCTATTTATAAACCAACAATGTTTTATAAAAATCCAAACATGCCATGAATTCCAAGACAATATTTAAACCACATAATCGTATTTAGAAAACTTGGATCTATTTTATAATAAAACATAGAAATAGATAATATGGAGAACCATTTTATAAAACTAATGTTCAATTAATGAATCACTTTCAATGACATCATCTTTTTCAATCCCATCCTTAGATGCACTATGTGTACCCATGGATATTCCCACATCCGATGGCGTACCAAAAGATTCATTCCCTATCCATTTTCAATGAAAAAAATGAATTCTAATGGGACCTGAAACCATTTAATGAAATGATTACCATGTTCCACATAATAATACCAACACCAAACCAAAAAATCTAATAAAATATTTCAAATGGGTATTGCTACCCAACAACTAATTTTTCCCCTTAATGCATAGTTTTAATTTTATCAAAGAATTTTTGAAAAAATACATATATGAATAAACAAAGAATCAAATAAAACCCTATTTTTTAAAAAATAAAAATAAAAATATGTAAGAATCATAATAACCTAACTATATGAATTATAACGGTCTATAATGTATTTGATATTTAATTAAATAAACAAAATCATAAATAGATTACATCAGAATGAAAAGGGATTCAAACACCGACCTCAATGGTGTGCAAACGTGATGAAACCCACATGGAAGGAAAAAAATTTCCACATGGAATATCCATAAAACCTAGTTCCAAAGGAAATTTTATTACTCCCAAACCATAAAATCTTGGGTTCTTCAATTGGGGATCCCTGTAAGGATAAACCTATAAATTTAAGGACAAGGGAGCGGGAATGGAAAAATTCATTAAAACCCAAAGTAAATCACTGTAAGAACCTCAAAACTCTTTAAATAAATGTCATTGAGAATGGGAGAGGGGTTTGGGAGGACCCCATAGTGTGGAAAGGTTAGAGGAGGGAGGAGAAACAAAATTTTGAGATCAAACATTGAGAGGGAGAAGTAGTAAATTCAAATTTTCAATGACTGGGAAGATATTAGGGATTGGATGAATGTTTTGAATTATTGTTCAAAAACTATGAAAAATGCATCTTCTAAAAAATTAACTAAGGCACACATGTACATGGGCTGATCTGCATGGTTTCTATAAACATTCTGGTTCATTTACACAATAATAACCCCTCCCACACTTCATAGATTTTCAAAATTTCACCTATTTCTCAACCAAAAACACAAACCAAAATATCTTTGACCAATAATAGTATATGATAAAGGGGTATTAGAGTTTGGGGGTTGAATAAATATATTATAAAAACTATATTAATATCAATAGAAATCATATAAATGGATTAATTTTTATGTAATGAATTGGTGTATTTAATAAAATAATATAATGTGACTAGTTTTTCACAGTATCTCATTTAAAAGAATTAAATGAAGTGTAACTACATTAAATGCTATTTAATTTATAGAAATTTTATTTTAATGTATGAGGTGTAGTGAATTATCATTCTAAATCATTGTAATATTATCCCCTCATCCCTATTAAACCGTCCAACATACAATGTTGTGCTACCCATCCTTCCATTCATTCTCATAATTCCTTAGATCCTTGGTAAGTGATTTTGATCGAGTTTCCTCCTTCTCTGCATTCTTCTCCCGACTATGAAAGTGTAATATCTAGACTGTGTGCAATGGTTTTTTGATCTTCATCTATTTTGATCATGGATCCTCATTATGATCATCCTAACCATCTTCCTCTTTGGATTTTTCTATCGGAAGGACTTTTTTAATGGTAATCAAATGTAGGGGGATCTAAATATTAACCCTATGTTTTGATAATATTCATGTATATGAAATATTGTGATTGATCCAACATATTGTTTATTGGGATCAATTAACTGATAAATGGGATTATTCCATTGGGTTATTTGGGTTCAATTTAATTTGGACCTGGATAATGGTTATATGTTCGGTAAGATAAGAATGAGTATAATATAATTATCTCATATAATAAAGCCAATTTATAAATACATGAGACCTTATGTGATTTATTAATATAGAATCCCTATGTTTTGAATTACAACTTATTGTTTTTTCTACTGTTAAATTGTGCTTTGTATTATTGTGGTATATGAAATATAAATGATGGATTTGATAATTAATCATTGTGGTTCATGATGTGATACTATGATATCCATTCGGTTTGACAGGGCCTTTGATCCATATAGAAATTCTTATATATCATGACTAGACTCGGGTCATTCAATTAAATATGATGAAATGTTTATATTGAGTGGTCTTAACCATGTACCAATGTGTAAATTCTTATAGTGAGTGGGAATCACCGAACCCCATAATGTTTTTATTATAAGGATTTATCAGGGATGCTGTAATCCTTATAGGGACATCACCCAGATTATTGGGAATATTCAACATTTATGGATTTGGTTGACACTATCCTAAGACAAGACATAATATAATTTTTCATGATGCCAAGGAATGTTATTTTTACATGTTTATATGGTTTTGGATTGCATTGTTTTAAGGCATTATCATAGATATTCAATAATGGAGATGAAGAGTTTTATTGTAGTATTTTATGAGTTGTTGAATTTTTTAATATGCATGTTTATCTAATTCTTGCACACACATCAAATCGGACAAGTTTTTCAGAAATGGTAGTTTTGATGTACTGAGTTATACTCAATCCTTATTTTGGACATCATTTTGTAAAGAAAAATATTACATGGATTCATGTTTATATAATGGAAAATGACCTTTATGTTTATTATTTTCTGGCTATTTCGATTGGAGTGTAGAGGTTGGACCATATTGGGGTTCAAGGAATGGAAGTGTCGAGTATTTATTAGAGTTAACTTGTCCATTACATAAATATTTTGTAGCATGACATTAAGTTACATTAAAAAAAATAATTTCACTATCCATATTATTATTATTTTTTATTTAGTTGGATTTCATTATTTGTAACACCCCTGGTATATAAAAAATACGACTTCTTTATATTTATCCCTATTTGTGAATAAAATGTTAATATGACTTTAAAGGGGACTCTATGCTCGATGGCGTACCCAATACGCAACAACGAGTTTCTTGGTAATCTTACGTTGCACTCTAATAATAAAATAATATTATTTAAAATGGTAGTTAACGCCTATCTATTGTGACGATGGGAATTAATATAACTAACTACAAAATGATTATATATGTTTGTCAAATATTTTTACTTTTTACAATAAATGTTAGAGGATTAAAAATGCGAATTAATCCAATTTTAAGCGTAAACATTCTAATATTCTTTAAAAAGTCGATTAATCGACTTTTGGTGGTGAACCTCTTTTAAATCCACTTTTTTAAAACTTTATGTGTTACATTTGACAAAATAAAATTATTCTTTAGAATAGGGACATCAAAATTTACTTTGTGTAAATTTTTTGTATTTTTCTGAAAAAGTTCAATTTTTAATGAATACTGAAAAATGTTGTATTTTAATTCAAAACCACTTTTTAATATAATTTATTTATATGATTAGATTATCATTATAATTGGTTTTAAATTTAAATAAGAATATATTTTTACCATTTAATCAAAGAGTGGTCATTGGAATTAATTTCACATTGAAATTGGACTTAAACTAGTGTCAATCTTTTGATACTTATTGTTTCATAAAAACATGCTAGTTGCTCTGACAGTGGGAATTAATTAGTAAATTAATTAATTCAACCTATATGTTTTGAATTTTTTAAAATAGACTTCATTTTTTAATTCGTAATATCAAATATAGATAAGGGTGAATTTTTGGTAATTTTCTGAAAAACTTCAATTTTTGATGAATAGTGAAACCACTAAGTGGTACTTATAAAAAATGATTTTCCGTTTAAATGAAATTATTACATCTTTGTGTTTTGAATTTCAAAAATCCAACATACATGGTTGTAATTAATAAGTAAAATGTGGTTCAATTAGATTAGAATAATTTTTTGGTGAATAGTAACTTATTAAGTTTTTAATCGCGATTAGAGGTAATTTGTGTGGTTTAAGGTAAAAATCATGTTTTAATAATATGAGATGAGCTTGACACATGTGCTACCCTCATTGGATGTGTCATGACCGACCAATACAATCCATGGGTCTACTTGGGGACCCCATGGAGCCACTTTGGTTGGGAAATGACATAAGTAACTTTTTATTTAATGTAAAAGTAAAAATGACACAAACATGAGATGTTTTACTAAAAAAAATTTACATGGGGTTATGCAAGTCAGAATTTTGACTATAAATAATCAATGGAAATATAAAAATATTTCCTACATCATAGTACATTTTTATAACTTTTTGACATTTAATAAATTAAATTATTTATGACATCATGATGATGCAGCGATGACCTCATTATTTAATGATTTAAATAAAATGGAAAGATAATGTAAAATAATAGACCTACACATGTCCAAAACCAATTGTATGGGTGGATTTAGAAACCTTATCATCTTATCCCATAATTATATCAATGTGGTACCCTTTAAATCCGAAACTCATTTTCAAATAAAGTAACATTTCTTTACCTTCCAAAAGTGCCCCTCCTCTCCTATTATAAAAGGCCCCCACCTCTACCTCCTTACCCACACTTCCAAAGCCTTTCGCTTGGCCAACCCCTGCCCAATGTGTCTTTCCAAATCCCTCTCTTACTCCTTGATGCTTCACTTTGGGCAGAAGTCTTCCCAAGGAAGCCTTTGAGCTCAAACCAAAGGGAGTTACCCGATTTTAAGGTAATGTCTTTACTTGAGTCCTTCTGTTTTTTTTCTTCTCCAACCCCCTAAACTCTTTTTATTTTTTTCTTTTGTTACAACTACATTACCTTAAATATACTAGGATGTTGTTATAAGAAGTATTCAAGCTACACTTACACACACCTACATCTAATGGTTAAAGAACATACTGTTTTCGTGGATGGAGAATTTCTGCCTCCTGAAACGATGATTGTTCAACATTCTTCTAACACCTTCAAAGGTTGCCATTAAGATGACTCTATATTTATATATGATATATAATATGTTTATGTATTTTTCTTTTATGGAATACCTTTATCGTTTCCATTATTGTTAAACACGATATCTTCATTTATGGAAGTGCGGACTACCGCCCCCTCAAAGTGATTTGATTCGTTAATACCATATGTGGTACGTATAAAGGATATAATTAATGATATTATATATGATACCATACTGGAATTAAAATACAATTATGTATCATTATGTTTTAATTCCATTAATTAAGAAATATATATGGAAGTAGCGTTCATGCGTCCGTACGACTTACCGTCTCCATGAACGGTGCATTTCATTTCTTAACTCTAAATGTTATGTAATATTATAAATACAAGTATATTCTGGATATATATGATATATATGATATCAAAATAATGAATATAATTATGGGTATAATGATCCTTTGACCACACGAACAAAACGTAATTATAAGAAGTCCACTTTCGACATAAAAACAAAATATCGACAAAACAAACATTATTAACTTAAATGATTACATAATGTTTATAACATGGAAATAAGTGATATAAAAGGAATAATGATCTTGAAAAAGGTTCTTCAGGAAGTAGAAATTAACTCATGTTTATTATTCCAGAGATTAATGAACGATCAAGTCAAGTCGGACCCTAGGTAAGGCATCCTACTCCTCTCTTTCTTTTTAAGTACACTCTTTTATGCCATTCATTTTAAGCTCATCTTTCTTGTGATTGGGATGTTCTTTTATATTACTCATACTATAATTTTTATGTTCATATGATGAGAGACCCTATTCTCTTTCATCAATCCATTTTGGAAGTTTTGAGTGGCGCCGATAGGCTGTTGAATTTTCGTAAGAGATATAACCTCTCTCTTTCTTTTTTAGTACTCTCCTTTATGTCACTTATTTTAAGCTCCTCTTTGTTATGTTGGGGTTTTTCTTTTATATTACTCTTTCTGTAATCTTTATGTTAATATGATGAGATACCCTATTTGATCTCATCAATAAATTTTTTGTGGCGACGTTAGGCTGCCGAGTTTTCATAAGGGATTTTTTCATCTCACTCTTATTCCCGTGAGATTTATGCTACATTCGCCACAATTTCCTTTGAGTGGTGCATGTACTGCCCATTAACTTACTCATTGTTTATAATACATTAATTTATGAGTATTTACATCAATGTTGTATTGTCCTTCTTTCACGGGGTTCATGTCTCGAAAGATACCCAAGTTGGTAAGGGAACCTTTCACCCTCCTATTTTTAAAAGACTTATTTTGTTTGGCCTCTTAATTTACATATTGTTATGTTGGGATACATTCTCATATAACCTTATTGATGTAAATTTTATGTCCATGTGATGAGATACCCTTTTTATCTCTCAACAACTCATTTTCTGAATTTTGTAGTGACGCCGTTAGGCTGTCATATTTTGGCAAGGGAACTTCTAAACTCAAATTTGATTCTTTGTGACAATCTTGTACTCCTTGAATATGTCATTCTATGAATATGTGTGAATAACCTATGATTATTTTACACTTAATATCCACTTATATTGGGTGTATTCGTTTTTCACACATAATTATTTAATTGAATTATCCTTAAACCAAGGATACTATCTTTCTAAGGGACTTCATCTCAATCTCCTTTCATTGAGGCATATTTCGTTTTATACACAACTATCTTTTATACGGTGTATAAACCCCTTTGAATTTTACTTTTATACAAAAGGAATCTTTTTCTACGAAGTGTTTTACTAAACAACAAAAAGGAATGTTTCTTTTAACGTACGTGGTGACAAAGACCTTTTCCGCCACCGCGAGTATTATTTGACCTTTGGCTTCCTCAACAAGCCGTAATGTTTTTAAAATAAAATAAATACCATATACTTTTTTATTTATTTTGGTATTGAAAATGGTTTGGATAAATGATTATATTATGTCAATATATTTAAATGATATATTGTGATTGAAATGTGGAAATGTTATCATTCCTTTATGTTGGTTTTATGTGCTATAATTTTATAATGGTACTTGGATATATTACGGGTGGTTTCATGATAAACCATATGACGGGTGGTGCCGTGAATACCAGGACGGGTGGTTACGTTATAACATCTAAAGCATTGGGTATGGAAGTCGGCCGTATGGCTATTCCATTAAGTATGTATGGAGGTTGGCCGTATGGCTATTCCATTAAGTATGTGTGGAAGTCGACCGTATGGTTATTCCACTTAAGTATGTTTATGTCCCAAGTTACTTTTATATGTTATGTGATCTTTATATAGGTTTTATGTTAATATTTTGGTTACTGGAGGGTAAGTAATGAACTTTTATTCTGTGAAGAGTTTTTTACTACTTTGAAAATGTGAAAAGTATTACTTTGATAAAGTATACATGGTTTACTTGTTGTTTTGAAAAACTAACAGTTTTCTTTCTTTGTGTTTCCATTACTGAGTTTTTTATGCTCATCCCATGTTTTTGATATGTTTTTCACAGGACTTAACGTGGAATAGGGTCAAGGATGGGATCAAGGGAAGGTCATGCTACCTAAAACATGTAACTAGACATGTTTCTTTTTAAGAGTTTTTATTTTAATGGAAATTCAGTAGAAGTGACTACTTTGTAATCTTTTGAGATGTAACAGTTATGAACTAATTCTCTAAAACTCTATACATGAAAAGATACTCAATGTGAATTATTAATTTAATTAATTATTAAGTAAGGTTTAGGGACGGGGCCTTATAGTTGGTATCACAGGTCGGTTTAGATAACTTTATAGGTTAGGGTATTCTTTAAGCATAAGTGACATGACCATAATGGATTGGATTTCATAAACAGTCCTAATTTTAGATAAAGTGAATGAGTAAGTATATCTTAGTGTTTATATTCCTCTTTAGTACATGGTGGTTTTGTTGATATACTCACAATGACCTTTTTGGTTTTAGTAAATGGCCGGATCTAGAAGGCACCAAGGTAACAGTGGATGTGAAGGAAACTGTGACAGTTTTCTGAGCGAGCAACTGAATGATATGGAAGCTGAAATGAGAACTCTTGTGTTTATCCTCAACCAACTATCTGGAGTCATGATTGACCACCTAAACCTTGGTGATTTCTATAAGTCATCATATATGCGAGAAAAAAATCCCTACGGAACTACAGGTAATAATCATAAAGGTAAGCATGTTCAAAAACCTATGTGTCATAGATGTGGAAAGAAACACCTAGGAAAATGTTTCAAAGGGTCAGAAATATGCTATAGATGTGGAAATTAATGTCATAAAGCAAGAACCTGCCATGGAAAAAGTAAGCATCAAGTTGACTCGAGGAAAGGGAATGAAGTTCTTTCTGAGGGATCAATTGAATGTTTTAAATGTGGTGTGCATGGTCATTATGAAAACACATGTCCTATGATGAAGTTTTGTGAATGGGATCACCATGATCGTACAAATACTCGTTTACCAATACCTAATGCCATTCAAATTTAGGATTATGAAACTGAAAATGACCAATGAATGGTATGGATTATTTCATAACATTTTGTTCCTATTTTGGAATCTTAGGATATGATTCATGATTTTGTTTGTAGGAAAGAAGTATTTCAGAATAAGTTAGAAAGGAATGGTTAATGGATCATGCAGAATGATGAATGAGTATGAAGTCAACATATAAGGGCTTCAAGAGTTATGGTGAAATTCGTAAGAGTATTAAGTCTCTTTTTATTAAGGGGTTACATTAGAAGACTTTTAATAGTATGTGTAACCCTGATGTTTAATATATGAAAATTTTATTCAAAGAATAGTTATCTGTTCTTTTGTGGACATAGTAATAAAGAACCATTTGGGTTTATATGATCCTTACTTTTGAGGTAATTATGGGTTACTATATGTTATGATGGAAGTGAAAGGCTTGAGATAAAATTGAGGTTAAATTATGTTATGTTTATTTTTGATGATTTTATCTCTTTTTTGGGAATTATTTGAGAATTATATAGTTTTGGAAAAAGGACAACACGCAGACCGTGTGACAACCTATCGCGTCAGACAATGCTGCGGGAATCGAACCCACAACCAAAGTGCGACTGGTATTTGTCGCCTACCACTGGACTACGTGAAGTCCCTGGTTAGTTTTATTAATTCATTGTAGTTAAATTATTTTAGGAATCAAGAGTAAGTTTATTTTTGGGTTATCTATAGAAATGATTAACCTATCATCGAGGATATGTGATTAGGTTAATTACTTTTCAATACGAGACTTTAGAAGAAACTGATGTTGTTTGGAGATAAATGTTACGATTTAACTTGGAAGACTATGTGACTAAATCCTTCAAATATTTGGGTTTCAATCTTATTTTGGTTTACTTTGAAGAATTTTATGGACAAATTGTTTATCGAATGGTCCTCATTGAACTTTGTGTTTTTTTGGACAAATTTTGGAGATTGAGAATAGATTTTCTTTTTTAAAAGGGTTATCCTTTTCTGGATTATCTATTCTTGTACTAACCTTTTTGGTTTTGGTTTTGGTTAAAGTCTGAAGACCTGGAAAGTATATAGTTCTCTTTTTTGGATTAGGTGATCCTCTTAAAATTGATTATAGCACTCTTAATGTGAATAAGTCTTCCTAAATACTCATATTTTGGAGAAAATATGAGTTTGATTAAGGAATCTAGTAAAGGTGAAAGTCTACATGACAATTAAGTATGTTTCATTCTGATTTAGTTAAACTCAAAGATAAATTCCTCAATGAAAAGTAACTTAAAACAAAAATGTTGCATGTTAACTTTTCCTACTGGGGAATCGAATACCGTTTAACGCATCACAAGTTGGTGATTTTATTATGGTTAAATTTCTCCTAGACATGTTTACTATCACTCTCCATCAGAACATGACCCTATGTTTTCTCCTCCATGTCCATATATTCATACTTGAAATCCTAGTATAGTTTAACTCAGGTGACCTTTGTACTTATCTTTCTTTATTTTAAAGTGATTTTTTTACTGACTCTTGTTCCGATGTGGGATTTTCAATGATGTTTCCAGGCCAATTTTAAAATTGTGAGGACGCAATTCCCAAAAGGGGGAAGGATGTAACACCCTAGGTAAATAAAGAATAAGACTTATTTATATTTATCTCTATTTGTGAATAAAATGTTATTATTACTTTAAAGGGGACACTATGCTCTATGGCGTACCCAATACGCAACAACGGGTTTCTTGGGAATCTTACGTTGCACTCTAATAATAAAATAATATTATTTTAAATGGTAGTTAACTTGTAGCTGTTGTGATTGCGAGAATGAATAGAACTAACTAAAAAATGATTATATATGTTTGTAAAATATTTTTACTTTTTACAATAAATGTTAGAGGATTAAAAATGCTAATAAATCCAATTTTAAGCGTAAACATTCTAATATTCATTAAAAGGTCGATTAATCACCTTTTGGTGGCGAACCTCTTTTAAATCCACTTTTTGAAAACTTTATGTGTTACATTTGACAAAATAAAATTCTTATTTAGAATCGGGACATCAAAATTTATTTTGTGTAAATTTTTGGTATTTTTCTGAAAAATTTCAATTTTTAATGAATATTGAAAAATGTTGTATTTTAATTCAAAATCACTTTATAATATAATTTATTTATATGATTAGATTATATTTATAACTGGTTTTAAAGTTAAATTAGAATATATTTTTACCATTTAATCAAATAGTGTTCATTGGAATTAATTTCATATTTAAATTGGACTTAAACTAGTGTCAATCTTTTGATACTTATTGTTTCATAAAAACACGCAATTTGCTCTGACAGCGGGAATTAATTATTAAATTAATTAATGCAACCTATATGTTTTGAATATTGTAAAATATAATTCATTTTTGAATTTGGAATATGAAATATATCTTAGGGTGATTTTTTGGTAATTTTCTGAAAAACTTCAATTTTTGATGAATAGTGAAACCACTAAGTGGTACTTATAAAAACTGATTTTCCATGTAAATGAAATTTTGACATCATTGTATTTTGAATTTAAAAAATCTGACATACATGGTTGTCATTAAGAAGTAAAATGTGGTTCAATGGGATTAAAATAATTTTTTAGTGAATAGTAACTTATTAAGTTTTTAATCGCGATTAGAGGTAATTAGTGTGGTTTAAGTTAAAAATAATGTTTTAATAATATGAGATGAGCTTGACACATGTCCTACCCTCATTGAATGTATCATGGACAACCATGAAAATCCATGGGTCACCTTGGGGACCCCATGGAGCCACTTTGGTTGGGAAATGACATAAATAACTTTTTATTTAATGTAAAAGTAAAAATGACACAAACATGAGATGTTTTACTAAAACAATTTTTACATGGGTTTATACTTGTCAGATTTTTTACTATAAATAATCAATGGAAATATAAAAATATTTCCTACATCATAGTATCTTTATTATAATTTTTATACATTTAATTAATTAAATTATTTATGACATCATGATGATGCAGCGATGACCTCATTATTTAAGGATTTAAATAAAATGGAAAGATAAAGTAAACTCTAAGACCTACACATGTCCAAAACCTATTGTATGGGTGGATTTAGAAACCTTATCATATTATCCTAGAATTATATTAATTTGGGACCCTTTAAATCCGAAACTCATTTTCAAATAAAGTAACATTTTTTTACTTTCCAAAAATGCCCCTCCTCTCCTCTTATAAAAGGCCCCCACCTCTACCTCCTTACCCACACATCCAAAGCCATTGGCTTGGCCAACCCCTGCCCATTTTGTCTCTCCAAATCCCTCTATTACTCCTTGAAGCCTCACTTTGGGCAGAAGTCTTCCCAAGGAAGCCTTTGAGCTCAAACCAAAGGGAGTTACCCGATCTTAAGGTAATGTCTTCACTTGAGTCCTTTTGTTTTATTTTGCTTCTCCAACCCCCTACAATCTTTTTATTCTTTTCTTTTGTAAAAAATACAGTATCGTAAATATACTAGGATGTTTTTATAAGAAGGATTCGAGCTACACTTATACACACCTACATCTAATGGTTAAATAACATACTGTTTCCGTGGATGGAGAATTTCTGCCTCCCAAAACGATGATTGTTCAAAATTCTTATAACACCTTCAAAGGTGGCCATTAAGATGACACTATTTTTATATATAATATATAATATGTTTATGTATTTTTCTTTTATGCCATACCTTTATGGTTTCCATTATGGGTAAACGGGATATCTTTATTTAAGGAAGTGTTGACTACCGCCCCCTCAATGTGATTTGATTCGTTAATACAATATGTGGTACGTATAAATGATATAATTAATGATATTATATATGATACCATACTGGAATTAAAATACTGTTATGTATCATTATGTTTTATTTCCATTAAATATGAAATAGAAGTGGAAGTAGCGTTCATGCGTGTGTACGGCTTACCGTCTCCATGAACGGTGCATTTCATTTCCTAACACTAAATGTTATGTAATATTATAAATACATGTATATTCTGGATATATATAGTATATATGATATCAAAATCATGATTATAATTCTGGATATAATGAACCTTTGACCACATGAACAACACGTAATTATAAGAAGTCCACTTTCGACTTTTGAATCAAATATCGACAAGACAAACATTATTAACTTAAATGATTACATAATGTTTATAACATGGCAATAAGTTATATAAAAGGAATAATGATCTTGAAAAAGGTTCTTAAGGAAGTAGAAATTAACTCAAGTTTATTATTCAGGAGATTAAAGAACAATCGAGTCAAGTCAGGCCCGAGGTAAGGGATCCTACTCATCTCATTATTTTTAAGTACACTCTTTTATGCCATTCCTTTTAAGCTCATTTTTCTTGTGATTGGGATGTTCTTTTATATTACTCTTACTGTAATTTTTATGTTCATATGATTAGAGACCCTATTCTCTTTCATCAATCCATTTTGGAAGTTTTGAGTGGTGCCGTTAGGATGCTGAATTTTCGTAAGAGATCTAAACCCTCTCTTTCTTTTTAAGTACTCTCCCTTATGTCACTTCTTTTAAACTCCTCTTTGTTATGTTGGGGGATGTTCTTTTATATTCCTTTTTCTGTAAACTTTATGTTAATATGATGAGAGACCCTATTTGATCTCATCAATCCATTTTTTGTGGTGCCGTTAGGCTTCCGGGTTTTCATAAGGGATTTTTTCATCTCACTCTTATTCCCGTGAGATTTATGCTACATTCGCCACTATTTACTTTGAGTGGTGTATGTACTACCCATTACATTACTAATTGTGTATAATACTTTCATTTATGAGTATTTACATCAATGTTGTATTTTCCTTCTTTCACGGGGTGCATGTCTCGAAAGATACCAATGTCAGTAAGGGAACCTTTCACCCTCCTCTTTTTAAAAGACTTCTTTTGTTGGGTATTTTAATTTATATATTGTTATGTTGGGATACGTTCTCATATAACCTTATAGATGTAAATTTTATGTCCATGTGATGAGATACCCTTTTTATCTCTAATCAACTCTTTTTCGGAATTTTGTAGTGACGCCGTTAAGCTGTCATATTTTTGTAAGGGAACTTCTTAACCCAAATTTGATTCTTTGGGATAATCTTGTACTCCTTGAATATGCCATTCTATGAATATGTGTGAATATCCTCCGATTGTTTTACAATTATTATCCACTTATATTGGGTGTATTCGTTTGTCACACATAATTATGTAATTGACTTATCGTTAAACTAAGGATATCGTCTTTGTAAGGGACTTCGTCTCAATCTCCTTTCATTGAGGCATATTTCATTTTATACACAAGTATCTTTTATATGGTGTATAAACCCCTTTGACTTTTACTTTTATACAAAAGAAATCCTTTTCTACGAAGCGTTTTACTAAATGACAAAAAGGAATGTTTCCTTTAACGTACGCGGTGAAAACAACTTTTTTCGCCACCACGAGTATTATTTGATCTTTGGATTCCTAAACAAGCCGTAATGTTTTTAAAATAAAATAAATACCATATACACTTTTATGTATTTTGGTATTGAAAATGGTTTTGATAAATGATTCTATTATGTCAATATATTTAAATGATATATTGTGATTGAAATGTGGAAATGTTATCATTCCTTTATATTTGTTTTATGTGTTATAATTTTATAATGGTACTTGGACATATTACAGGTGGTTACGTGATAAACCATATGACCAGTGGTGCCGTGAATTCCAGGATGGGTGGTTACGTTATAACCTCCAATGCATTGGGAATGGAAGTCGGCTGTATGGCTATTCCATTAAGTATGTATGGAAGTCGGTCGTATGGCTATTCCATTAAGTATGTGTGGAAGTCGACCGTATGGTTATTCAACTTAAGTATGTTTATGTCCCAAGTTACCTTTATATGTTATGTGATCTTTATATGGGTTTTATGGTAATATTTTGGTTACTGAAGGGTAAGTAATGAATTTTTATTCAGTGAAGAGTTTTTTACTACTTCGAAAAGGTGAAAGGTATTACTTTGATAAAGTATACATGGTTTACTTGTTGTTTTGAAAAACTAACAGTTTTCATTCTTTGTGTATCCCTTACTGAGCTTTTAATGCTCATCCCAAGTTTTTGAAATGTTTTTCACAGGAATTAATGTGGAATAGGGTCAATGATGGGTCAAGGGAAGGTCATTCAACCTAAAACATGGAAGTAGACATGTTTCTTTTTAAGATTTTTTATTTTAATGGAAATTCAGTAGAAGTGACTACTTTGTAATCTTTTGAGATGTAATATTTATGTCCTAATTCTCTAAAACTCTAAACCTGAAAAGATCCTCAATGTGAATTATTCATTTAATTCAATATTAAGTATGGTTTAAGGTCGGGGCCTTATATTATTGGTTTCCACTTTAATATATAATATAATTTATTTTGTTTATATGGATTATTTTTTACTAAGATGACACTTATTTCAATGGGGTATAGCCTCCCTGCTATACATTTCAAACCCCTCCTACTATTCAGAATCCTTTATCTTGTATGTAGGTGAGATTATAGTCTCACAACCAAGCATTATTAGTCACATGATTGAGATCCTAATTATAGGATTTCACATCTTTAAAAGTTAACATACAAAGTAGCATATGAGATCAAAGAAAAATATAATTCATGGAACAACTATGGTTACTTTGACAGATCAAATTAATAATTACCAGCATGGAGCTGAAAAATATATAAGTATTTACTCCTATAAAAAAAGAACATAATTTTTTTTACTTTTAAATACCAATTGTCTAATATATATATATATATATATATTAATTCTAGTTTTTAGAAATATGTTGTAATAATCAATGAACTGATTAAATTGAGTAGAACGTATAATAAATTATATAAATGAATCAATTTTTTAGGATTTATATAATAAAAATATTAAATTTCACATTATATTTATTAAATTAAATTCGACCAATACAATTATAGTATTATTTTAAATTAATCATGGAGAAATTTATTCATTATAAATCCAAAATTCAAAATCTTTTTAAAATGTGATACAAATTTTATGAAATAATATATAATTAAATTTTGACAAGTAGGATCAATGAATATTTTAAACCAATAGAATAAGTTAGATTATTATTATTAGAATCTATTTACGGAATCATAATGGACTCTAGTGTGTATTAAATAATAAAAAAATCTATAAATTACATCGATATCAATCAAATTACATCTCAAGAACACATGGTTGATATATGATATGTTCAGTTGTGTGAAGTCTGAATCCCATTGTAATTTCACTATTTGTATGTGAATAAGATGTGTTACAGTATTTATCATAACTTAAACTGTATTCCATGTGAACAATATATCCCTATTCTTGATCTGAAATTGGTATAGTTTTGGGTAAATATTTAAGTGGTAATGTGGTTTTTATTTGTTAAATATATCAAATAATCTGATAGGTTAAGTGTTTTAAAGTATATAAAATCTAAATACTGATTTTATGTAGTTAATAATGTTTTTAATATGTTGAAAAATAACCAAAGAGACTTCATATAGTTGGATATATATGAAAAAACAACATTTGAGTCAGGTATTATACTTGAATAAGATGAACAATGGTATAAATTACAATATAAAATACCCATTATGGATTTTAAAAGTCAATATATTAATTTTAAATCCCGTGATATTTTTAAAAACATTCCATGAGTAATTTTTGACAATTTGGATCATAAATTACATTAAAAAAACACCTTAGTTGATGATAATTAGAAATAGTATATAAATATAATTTTTTCTCGATGTTTTTAAAATGATAAATGGTCATTGAAGGGAACAACAGTTCAGAAAATAAAAATAAAAACTAATAGGGTATTTTTCACTCTTCATGATCATTGATATTGATAAAGATTCAGAGTATGCACATGATATATCTAAATAATATGTTTTGGTTTAACAATAAATACATAATAACGTTCACATTTTTGGTCAAAATTCTCCAAAAATACACTGAATACATTTATTTAAATGACCCAAAATTCATTTTTTCCTCATGTATGCTCATATTTGTTTCATCAATGGCACTTGGGGTTTAATAATATTGAGAAAAAATTGTATATTCTTATTTTTGAGAATGTGTGTTTAATGTGAAAAATTTTACAAACAAACTCACATATATATGAAATTTATACACATTAAAAATAAATGAAAATTTTACTTATAGTTATTTATCAAATGATAAAATGATGGCTCTCTCATATAATATTCTAAAGTATAATTTTTCAATTAAAAGTTTATAAAAAATTGTCCACATTGATGGTGAAATTCTTGTACGCAGACTCATTATGCTAAAATATTTTTCCATATTATTATAAAAATATTTTTTCTCATGTAGAATAATATTACATGATTAAACAACAACATAAGTTTCATAATTTTTAAAAAATCAATTGCAGGTACATATTTAGTAAAAAAAAGAGTGTTAATTGTGAATTATAAGAAAATAGTCAAGAAGGAATATAATTTGTTTATATAATAATTAATAATTGATATTTTACATATTATTATGTGCATCTAACTAAAATTATTCTCAAGTAATTAGATATATATTAATAGTTTTTTAATTTGTAGATATTTCAACAGAATAAGAATGTATATATCATTAATATTCATTAATCATTAGTTTATTCATGTAAAATTTTTGGACAATTTTTATGTTTTAATTAAATATATATAGGGTAAAAAAACATTATACCCACAATCAAGGTGACATATATTAAAAAACAATTAATCCAAAATTCTTGTTCGTGTTACTCCATATTGTGTTTGATACATGAAGGACTACTCTATGTGTTTGATATAAATAAAATTACCTCATAAACACACATAGGTAATTTGTGTCATGTTCAAATATGGGATGTACGGAAATAATAACTAATTTGTTCTTTATTTTTTTATAATAAAAATCATTAAATATAACATATCTGAAAATGTACAATTTCATGGTAAACTGATTCCAAACACCTTCTAAATCCTGTAAAAATTTGGAACAATATTATGTATGATATTTATAACAATGTAGATAAAGGAATTGTTATATCAACCACTATGTTGGTTAAATTAGAAAAACTAGATTATAGATTCATATTCATCTATATAAAATGAAACAAATAAGGGCCTATCCAATGTAAATATAACATTCGTCACATTTTGTTAGAATAAATAAGGAAATATTTATTTTTTGTAGATCTAAATTATGTTAAACATGGAATCCTGAGTAACTAAATAATATCAAATAAAGAGTTTAACTATTAAAAAATATAACTAAAAATGGCCAAATTAATCATAAAACTTCTCATAACATGTTTCAAATCCTTTAATATTTTAAAATAATATTTCACATTTTAATTATGTTATATAATATGAATTAGAATATTAATTGACACTTTATGTTAAAAAAATTACAAAACACATCAATGGATTAATAGTTTTCAATAAAGTGTGTTAATCATGAAGAAATCCAAAAAACTGCATTCCATAATTTATTTCACAAACATACATAGTGGGTACATGGCATGTTTCGATGTGCGGTTTGATGAACGAATCATCAAACCCACAATTTCATTGAATAATATATATTTATGTTTAAATTATAGTTGAAAATTTATTCATTCATTGTAAAATGAAACAAAATGACTTAAAAATTATATTTTTTTGGAAAATGTTCCATAATCATTTGTTAAAATTATAATGGAATGATTTATTAAACTAACAACCTAGGATTCATAATATGTAACAAAAAAAATAATAGTTTTTTATTTCTATATGTTGGGGTAAAATCCCTCGAGGTATCATTGAATCATTTCTGAGGTGATTGTGTTTGTTGAAAAAGTAGACATCTGTGTTGTGATTGTTGATAATGAAAAACATGAAATACATTTTTGTTAAGAAAGAGGATTTCATGGTGGAATGTCAAGTTCAAGAGCTATGGTCAATGGTCCATTTTTGATTCAAGAACGTCGACAAAAGGAGTGGACAATCTATAGGTGGTACAACACTTAGAAAAATCAGAGCTCCTATCACGCAGGTGTGGTGGTCACGCAAGTGGTGTGTTGTCGCGTAGGTGGAGCAAAACACCAGTGGTTGAAGTTGCGCGCTGGTTGGTAGGTGCACGCCAATGTTGGTTTGTGAGTAAAGTGGATTGAGTCACGTAGGTTTGGAGTTGAATAGGCTTGTGTCGCGTAGGTTGTAGCGACAGACATCCGCACCCGTTGTGACCTGCGCGCCGATACTTGCATGCCGGATTAGACTTGTGTGCCAAGTAAGGTTGTGTTCCCACCTGTTTTTTTGGACTGCGTGGAAGCTGGATGTTTTCCCGATACCTTCGGTGCAAAGTGTGATTAATCTACGGGTAAAAGTTGGACTTCAACAGGGCATCTACAAACAGAGGAAGAGGCATTCGTTCATTCAAGTGAAGAGACATGCAAGTCTATAAACTATGAGTGGATCCTTTCTTAAGCAGTGAGCAAAGGAAGAGGAAGAAGGTGATCCTCTCCATCGGTAGTGAGCCAAAGAGAGAGAAATACGGAGTGAACCTTCGGAAAGTAGTGAGTTAACCCTAAACCTTATAAAGGAAGTGATCCTGGGGAAGGGTGATTGTGCCCGAACCGTGTAATCCACAACTAGTGAAGTTTAGTGGAATTTGGTACAACTGAAAACCTTTCGGTGTATGCTCCTTGGGCTAATCCCTTAGCGTTGTCCAATGGGAAAGAGAGAGAAGAGTGTTTTGCTTAATAGTGAAACAAGATCAGAATGAGCTTTAATTATAAATTAGTCATACCATGGTTCACCCCCCTCTCAGGGTATTTAGTATTTTGGACCCAATAATTGGTATCAGAGGGAAATGTTGAAATTAGTTCTTATCTCAATGGAGGTCACTAATCAAAAAGGGATTCCAATTTTCTACGGATGTAATTTTTAGATATGTAAGAATCGAATGCAACAAAATTTCCAATCCTTGGGAATGGATGTGTTTTTAGCACATATACATGGTATCACCACTAATATTAATAGTGTTGCATTATCAAAAGCTATGTATAGAGAGTTGGATGTTGATTCCAAAGAAATTAGTGCCTTAGTGGGAGCCCAATCCAATCCTATATATACAATGGTTATGTCTTGCAAAACGTCACATGCCATGTGGGAAAAACTATTGAATATATATGAAGGGGTTACAAAGGTTAGAGAGGCAATGCTTCAAGTATTGTGGAACGAGTATGATGATATGAAAATGAATCCGAATGAGTCTGTTGATGCATTCTTTGACATGGTAAATATTGTTGTGGAAGATATGGGAGGTCATGGAGAATTCATTGAAGACATAAAGATCGTAAAGCACATCGTGAGGAAACTTCCACTTCAGTTCAATCCGAATGTTTCATTACTAGAAGATAAATATCCAAAAGAGATGACATTGGAAAATTTACGCAGTACCTTGGTTGAATATGAAATGAGGAATGATGATAACGAGGCTATGGAAAAGGGGAAATCCAATGAGGTGAAATTTAAGGCCATGAAGAAGCTCACCAATGAAGAATCTCAGGCAGAAGAAGGGACAGATGAGGTAATGTCATTCCTTTCCTCAAATCGTCAATGAGGAAAATATAAATTCAAAGGGAAGCTTCCACTAGCTTTCTTTAGATGTGGAAATGTTGGTCATCTGGCTGCAATGTGCCCCAAAATGATTCAAGGTAAAAATGATGATGATGAATTTGAAATTCCCAAGAACAAATCCTCAGCCTATGTGAAAGGGAAAAACCAGTTCAAGAGAAATTTGTTCAAGAAGAATAATCTTCTTTCCCAAGAAATTTACAGTTCATATTAGTTTGAGGGTGATGAAATTGAAGATATAGAAAACTTCAAATATCGTGGACAAACTTCCATGGTGGCTGTTGTTAGTAGTGCTCAAGAAACGAAAGAAAATGACACTGATGAGGAAGAAGAAGAAATTGAAGTGAGAGTTGACATGGAAGCTGAATTAAAAGAATATATTGAAGTGATAGATGTTTGGAGAGAAAAAAAGAAATCCAACAAGGTAGTACATGATGCCAAACTCTACATGCAACAACAGCAAGAGGAGAAGTCTGAGCTATAGAAAGAAATCAAAAATCTTATGTCTTCCAGGCCAGAGCGCACAGAAAAGGTAGATGAGCATATGTTCATTATTGAAGAACAGAAAAGGGAGATGGATGGCATGAATAGAAAAGTGAAATATCACGTCAATCGTATCAAAGGTCATGAAGAGGAAGTTGTCAGTTTGTGGAGAAAAGTTAAAGACCCGGAAAATCCATTGATTTCCAACTCATTATTGGGAAAAAAGGTCATTAAGAAGACTGAAAAATGTAATAAGAGCCTAGTAGTTCAGCTGGAAAGAAGAACCAATTGAGCTATGAAGTTAAGGATGATTTATGGAAATATCAGAAACAGAAATCTGTGGCAATTGAAGTTAGACTGCAATCTTTCATCCCGATATTGAAGGTTGATTTGGGCACAAAGAAGAATCAGAACATTCAGAGATCCCAATTGGAAACTCATATTGCTGATGTAACACAAAGGAATGCACCTTATATGAGGTGTTATTGTTGTGGAAAGATGGGACATTCACAATATGTGTGTTCCATAGCCAAAAGATACTGAAGGGAACAAGAACAGAGGTGGAAACGAAACATAGAATGGTTTTCCAGAAAATATTTCGAAGGAAACTATTTTTGGTGTGGAGTATTTGGTCACATGTCTAGGTACTGCGCTTCAACCATTCATTGAAATGATACAAAGCAGAATAAAAATGTTCACAAGTAGCAGATCAATAAACCGACAGGTGAGTTAAAAATGCAGAATAGATTTGTGGCTTTGCAAGATGAAGCTGGTCCATCATAATCTAAGAAATAACATAAGCCTCAATTCATGTCGTGTGTGAAAGAAAAAGTATGGACCAAGAAGAAGAATAATGAGAAGGCCGTGGTGGCAGATATTTCCCTTAAAGCATTTGATCGATCCGGTGTGTGGATCCTTGATAGTGGTTGCACATCTCACATAATGGGTAATAAGGATCTTTTTTTAGGAAAATAATATGACAAAGATGGAGTTTTCATATTTGGAAACGAAGAAGGGCTAATGATTGTTGGCTCAGGGAAAGCCATGTTTGGTGGCAATGAAATGAGACGTGCTGATGTCTTGGTAGTAGGGGGTCTTAATCATAACTTTCTCAGTGTCAGTCAACTATGTGACTTTGGGAATTCTATTCGATTTACCAAAAATATGTGCATTGTGAAAGTAAAAGATGGAGAATTTGTTCTTTAGGGAAAAAGGACAAAGGGAAATTTTTACCTTGTAGGAAAGGAAGAAGACACATTCCTTTTATCCAGAGAGGAAGAAAACCAGCTATGGCATAAGCAATATGGTCATCTATGCCAACCATCCTTGAAAGATCTGGTAAAGTGTGATGCTGCTAGATTCCTTCCCAAACAATCATGTGATCAAACTCATACGTGTGATTCTTGCCAACAAGGGGAGATCATCAAAAAGACATACATGATAAAGGAAGAGAAATCAACTAGAGTGCTCTAATTGGTACATGCTGATGTATGTGGACCTATCTCACCACGATCTATAAATGGGAAAAGGTACTAGGTCCTTTTAATTTATGAATTTAGCATAATGGCCTGGGTATTTATCATTATACATAAGACAGAGGTGATCAGTTGCATAAAACAGTATAGGAGGGAATCAGAAAGGATGCTTGGGAAGAAAAATCTGATGTTTCGTACAGATAATCGAACAGAATTCACAAATAGTCAAGTTGAATACTATCTTGGGAAACACGAGATAAGGCATCACGTTTCAGCCATGATAATTCTCCAATATAATAGAGTGGTTGAAAGGAGAAATAGGATCATTAAAAACATGGACATAACAATGCTTATTGATAAGGACCTACCATAGAAAATTTGGAAGGAAGTAGTTTTGACATCGGTGTATGATTCAAACAGGTCATTGTTGTGTCCGAAGCAAGGGAAGACTCTGTATGAAATGTGTTATGGAATGAAGCCAATGTTGAAATACTTTTGAATATTTGGAAGTAAGTGTATCATTATCAACAAAGAAAATCATAGGAAGTTTGAGTCACGAGGAGATGATGGGATATTCCATGGCTACTCAGGGAAAAGAAAAGCATATATATGCTTCAATAAAAGGATGGGAAAAATTGTTGAGGGCAATGATGTCACTATAGTTGAAAATAAACAGAATGCTCAACTACTCAGTGAACAGTTTCTAGATGAAAGAGATGATGAGGAAAGCAACACAAGTGGATTAAAAGTGGAAGAGGCAGACTCAGAAGAAGATACTGATGATGAAAAAGAAAGTGTTAAGTCTGTGTCTGCAAGGATGCCAAGGAGTTGAGCTGAAATTGATAGGAAAAATATAATTGGTGATTATCTAGATCCAGTTCAGACTCGAAGAATGAAATCATTACAACAAACATATTTTTTCTCTCTGGTGGAGACAAAATGTTTTTCTGATGCAGATGAAGATGCAAACTGGGATTAGGCTATGAATGAAGAGTTTGATCAGATTGAGAAGAACCAGACAAGGGAGATTGTTTCGAGGCCATCAGATAAGAATGTCATCGGGTCTAAATGGTCCTATCACAGCAAGATGAATGAAGATGGAACAATGATTCAAAACAAATCCCGACTTGTGTTCAAGGGATACTTCCATATAGAGGGAATAGATGTTGATGAGACATTTGTCCCTATTGCAAGGCTGGAGACAATCAGATTATTTTTGGCCATAACAGTGCAAAGAAAGTCCAAAGTGTTTCAGATGGATGTAAAATGTACATTCATGAATGGAGTTCTGGAAGAGGAGGTGTATATTGAGCATCTAGATGGTTTTCTAATTCATGTGAATGAGAACAATGTTTGTAGGATGAAGAAGGCATTGTGTGGGCTGAAACAAGCTAGGAGAGCATAGTACTCAAGGCTCGATCAGTACTTGATGAATCTTGGGTTCCAGCATGGGGGAGTTGATTACAATATTTATTTTAGCAACGACAATAATAAAAGGATGATGGTGATGGTTTATATTGATGACATAATATTTGGCAGATTAGATGATGCTCAGTGCAGACAGTTCTCCAAATTCATGAAAAATGAGTTTGAAATGTTAATGATTTGAGAGCTAACATTTTTCCTTTATTTACAGGTTACACAATGAAATAATGGCACATTCATTTCTCAATCCAAATATTCCATGGAGGTTCTAAGAAGGTTTGGAATGGAGAAATCCAAGGAAATGAAGACTCCAGTTGCTACCCAGATGAAATTATCAAAATATGAGGATGGAAAGGTAGTTAATATCAAAGAATACAGTCAAATCATTGGATGTTTTTTTGTACTTGACTATAAAAAGTCCTGATATTGTTTTCACCACATGCCAAGAAGTGATATATCAAATTAATCCCAAGTAAATCCACATGTTTGCAGCGAAAAGAATAATTCAATATATAAAAGGTATCGTGGATTTCGGATTGAAATATAATGACAAATCTCAGACCGAGTTATTGGGTTACACAGATGTTGATTGGGCGGGATCAGTAGATGACAGAAAATCAACATCAAGAGGTGCATTAAATATTGGTGGATTGTGTATTTCTTGACTGAGCAAGAAGCAAGATTGCATTTCATTGAGCACCGTAGAGGCTGAGTATATTGTAGCCACTCAAGCTTGCACAAAATTATTATGGATGAAGTAGTAGCTTAAAGATATGGGAGTTGAAGTGAAGACTCTGATCAGAATCAAGTGTGATAACTCAAGTGCTATCAATGTTTTCAAAAATCTAGTTTATCACTCCAGGACTAAGCCTATTGAGATCGAATATCATTTCATCAAGGAGAAGGTAGAGCAATGTCTTGTGAAGTTGGAGTATGTGCCTAAAGAGCTACAGGTTGCAGATATTCTGATAAAGTCCTTACTCAAAGAAGCGTTTGCAAGTCATCGACTAGATCTGAGAGTTTAGTTGACTCCCCACACTTAAGAGATTATGGATTTGGAACACCCCCCTCTCCCCGTGGTATGATGTGTTTTTCCCAAATGTGAGGATATGTATTCTCTACTCTCTTACAGACTGAAAAGGAGTGACTTTTGGGTTCCTTGAAAAAGGGGGAAAAAGAGTTATTGATCAAGGGGGAGAAAGTGTGGCTATTTGAGAAATCATGATTGATATTGGGAGAAGCTAACAGGTGGAGTAGCCAGATAGGGGGAGCAATGAGAAAGGGGGAGAGTATTAAATCTGACGATACTATAAGTGATCGATCAAAGACTAGATATCACAACAGCTGATGATCATGACAAAAGCAGAAGAGTGGTATTCCAAAAATAGGTATTAGTTTGGTGTCAATAATGGGTTTCAGTGTTGAAGTGATTCATCGATGAACTTTTCATTTACTCTTGTTTGTCACACCGAGCATTTCTCATGTTGGCTTAGAGTATGTGTTGAGTAAATCCTTTATCACTATCAGAATCGCAATAGGGGAATGGTGGATGAAGAATTGGTGATGTATCTTTTTATGGAAGAGTTTTCAACAAACCCAAAGGGGGAGATTGTTGGAAAAAATCCCTCACGGTATCAGTGAATCATTTCTAAGGTGATTGTATTTATTGACAAAGTGGACATTAGTGTTGTGATTGTTGACAATGTAGAACATGAAATACAATTTTGTTGACAATGTGGACTTCATGGTGGAATGTCGAATTCAAGAGTTGTGGTCAACGATCCATTTTGGGTTCAATAACGTCATCAAAATGAATGGATGATTTGGAGGCAGTACAAAAAGAACAGACACAAGGTGGTGTAGTTTGGCAAAGAGAATCATGTGCCATATACTTGAAGGCATGGAAACTTTCGCGCCATATGTTGTTCAAGATCAGATCATAAAAATATGGAAATGGGATAAGGGTCGCGCAAGTATTGGGTTGGTCGTGCAAGTATTGGGTTGGTCGTGCACGTGACATGCGCGCCAAGATAGGACTTGTGCGCAGATGCCTAGGAGGCCTAGGAACTTGCATGCCTTTAGTTTTTCAAGATCATAAGATCAAAATATGGAAAAAGAAAGAGGGTCACGCAAGTGTTTGTGTGGTCGCACAGGTGAGTAGCACGGTAGAGAAAAGGGCAGAGACTTGCATGCTGAAAATTGCTCACAGAGGGGACACTTGCGCGCCGTCGTGCAGGGTATCCAAAATTCCAAAAAATATTGGACCACCCCTCCTCATTTTTAACAGAGTTCAACACTTAGAAAAATTAGAGCTCTCGTCGCGCAGGTGTGGTGGCCGCGCAAGTGGTGTGTGGTTGCGCAGGTGGAGCTGTGCGCCCGTGGCAGAAGTTTCACCCCGGTTGGTAGTTGTGCACCAATGTTGGTTTGTGTGTAATGGGGATTGAGTAACGCAGGTTTGGAGTTGAAGAGGCTTGTGTCATGCAAGTGGTAGAGGCAGACTTTTGCGCCTGTTGTGACCAGCGCGATGATACTTGCACGCCATATTAGACTTGCGTTCCATATATGGTTGTGTTCCCAGCTGTGTTTTCGGACCGCGTGGAATCTGGAAGTTTTCCCGATACCTTCGGTGTAATGTGTGATTCATCTTCGTGTGAATGTTGGACTTTAACAGAGCATCTACATACAGAGGAAGATTCATTCCATCATGCAAGTGAAGAGACCTACAAGTAGAAAATTTTGAGTGGATCCTTTCCGAAGCAGTGATCAAAGGAAGATGAAGAAGCTGATCCTCTCCACCGTTAGTGAGCCAGAGAGAGAGAAATAGAGAGTGACGCTTGGGAAAGCAGTGAGCTAACCCAAAATCTTGTGAAGGCAGTGAGCCTCGGATAGAGTGACTATGCCCGAACCTTGTAATCCACAACTAGTGAAGTTTTGTGGATTTTGTTATGACCAAAAACATATCGGCATATGCTCCTTGGACATAGCCCTTAGTGGTGAACCAAGTAAAAATTTAGCTGTTCTATGCATGGTTTACTTTATGTATATATTGTGCAATGGTAAATAGAGAGAAGATGGTTTTGCATAACAGCAAAACAAGACCATAACAGGCATTAATTTTAAGTTACTCATACCCTGATTCCCCCCCGCCACTTAGGGTCTTCAGCCTTGTGGATCTAACAGTATATATATTTTGTACATGTGAAAAACATCCCAAAAAATCGACGTTTTTTAGTTGAATCACAACAACATATGATGTATTTCTCAGTTGTTGGGATGTAGAATGTGGGAAGCCATCTCCAAATTGTAATGATATCATTTAATAATAATTCTTAGTTTATAAATTAAAACTACAATAATATTCATTCATAATAAAAATACAACAAGAACTCATTAAATCATATTATTTTTTTAACATGACACATGTCAATTTATGAATTTTTGAATGAATGAGAAGTTAATCATACATTCATGGATTCAAAAAAATAAAAGAAAACAGATTCATATTTTTTCCATAAATAGTTTTTAATATGAAAAATAATCTAGAAACATCGATATTCAATCAAACTAAATCAACAACACATTGCATTGCTGTTACCTGTTGGGAAATAATGAGTTTGAATCCAAAACTCATATTGATCATTATAATCAAATTAGTTGTCTCATCTGTTAAATTATATGTTAGAATGTGTTATTTGAAATTAAAAAAAATCCAATACTGATTCATATCTTGTAACTTTTTTGAAATGATTCATATGTCAATAGTAAAAAAATAATCAAAACAATTCATTCAACTGAAACAATATGTGTGATGAATTTTACTAAAACAAGTATAGATTTTTTATTTTCAATAAAGGGTTTGATGTTGGAAAACTAGGTAAAATATATATAGTATACATAAAGTTATACTAAAATTGTTCTTAGTGAATATGTGACCTTTTAATATGTATTGTGTATGAAGCATACACATATGTTATGAAATATATTTATATAAGAAGTTCTTTTTCAAAAAATATAAATAGAAATGTCTTATTTCCTGGTCATTATTATGCAATGTTTTTGAGAATTTTATAAACTTAGGAACAACATCCCAATGTTATTTGAGTCATTCAGGAACAAATTGTTTGTTTAACCAACACACGAGGTGTCCAAAATTATTGAAGAAGAACCACTATTTGTCGACAATTTTTAGACCATAAATTTTATTAAACATTATAAACAACATAAAATTAATCTTATATCCATAAAACAGATTCTGAATTATTCTTGCGATATATCAATCATTTTGGGATGTGTAGTTTGTGAAACTTATAACTAAGTTAGTTTAATTATAGAATAAGTTATTTTGAATAATTAATTATAAAAAAAATTATATATTTTTGAACAAAACATACATGTGAACCATTTAACCCATAATTCATTGTAAAAAACTTATGAATATATTTTTTATATTTAGGATGAAATGAAATGTCAAAATGACACATAAGATATCATTAATTACAAAAAAACAAATACATATTATTCCAAAAAATATTAATATATGTATAACATTATATTATTTCATATTATTATGTTTTACATGAAATTTAATAAGTTATATAATATTATTTAAGTTTAATTTATCTTTTATTGATTATATTTTCATTCTCAAACCACAAGATTAATTTGTATTTTCTATAGTATTAGAGTTTTAGATATATCCAATATTATATATCTACCGTCATGTTGGTTATGTATGGCACCATTTATTTTATATTGATGTCCATGATATATTTATATACTAAATAGTTATATGGATTCCTTTTTACTATTTATTTTGTTTTATTTAATGTTTATTTGTATTTTAATATTTGTTTGATTCAAATTTAATGATTATTTTTTAAATTTTCTTCTTATATTAATTTAATGTGAAGTTTTATTATAATATTTATAATTCATAATTTAGTAAATTATGTGGTATATTTTATTTATTTATTTTATGTGAAATATTTGTTACTGAAAACCATTCAGTAGATTAAGAATCAATATTTATTGAGTAATAAAATACCTCATTGGAAGATGCTAATTTAAAATACCCAATGATAATAAATTATAAAATATAGTTATCACCAATGGTGGCCTAAGAATATCTTTAGTGACCAAAGAAGATATTAACATGTAAAATATGTCCAATAAGAATCTATATATTTTAGGAGAATGGGTTTTTATACCACCAAGTCTAGTTTCAAATGAAAATAATTTATCATTATACACATTCTTGTTACTATCATGGTTGATCCGATTTTATATTTTCCTGATAATTATTTTTGAATGAATAATTTTTATTTGACCATTGAAAACTCACATATAGTATTATATCAATTATATTATTCGGTTTTTTTAATAAAATCATTCTTATAATTAGAAATAATTTATGTAATTTTCCATATTGTATGTTGCGAAATACATTTCCTTGTGAAATTTGACAACATAGTCAATATAACTAAATAGAATATATATTTTTAGTTTTGCAACATTTTTATTATATAATGACTTATATTATGATAGGATCCCACTATATGATATATTAAAATGTAAAATATGACACAATGTAATTTCATTGATATTGATAAAATGTTTTTAATTAAATATATAGTCTTAATGATGGAATAATATGATATATATTGATGGATAGAATTATAATGTATAATCATATTACATTAAAAATATAGTTTGTATCATAATCTGTGAACAGAATCCATGACATACAATTTGAGGATATCATAAAAAACCACCAACAATATCTAAATTATTTATTACAAACCATAGGATCCATTTTAAAGAAGTTATATCAATTATACACCACATAGTAAAATAGTAAATATGTGATACAAAGAATATTATATGGTCAATATTTTATCATTCATTGTTAAATTTTGTGTTGATTTATAATTTTTATGAAAATTTTATAAATTATATGAAATCGTATTTTGGAATATTAAATATAATTATAATGTGTTGACAAATTATTGAATCCAAATGTGTTGGAAATATATTAGTAAATGGATAAGAATGATTTTACTAAATTAAAATCCATATAATTATTTTTTAATGTGTAAATAATGTTGAATTTGTATATATGGACATATAATTCAGATATATTTTTTATAAGTAATATTAGGTTTTATATTATGTGACTAAATTTTAAAAAAACAGGAATTAATATAATTGAGTTTGGGTAAATATTTTTTTAATTATGTATCTTTTCAAATGATAATATTATAATAACATGTTTTTTTAAATTCAAAACAATATAAAAAGTTCTTTTGAAGTCAAATATGGTAAAATGATTAAATATTATTAAATTAATAAATATATGAAATGTAAAATGTTCTCATAATTGATTTGAAAAATAAATGTTTCATATTATTCAAATGTTATATAATTGTTAATTACATATAGTAAAAAATATGAAATTATTGTTGTTAGAAATAAGTTTAAATTCTGTATAATTTTGGTTTATCAATCATACATAATACATGCCTATCATAAAAATGCTTTATAACTATTTTGGTAATTATTTATAAATGATCATTTCATGTCCTAATTATTGAATTGTTAATTTATTTTATATTGATCAATTTTTAATTTGAAAATATAAATACTATTTTATTAATATAAATTTACATTAGTTTACAATTTTATGCTTCTTCTATATGATATCGTATACGCAACTATGCAGTAATAAGAATGGTATAAGAGTCGATTTAGTTTTCAGCTACATTAAACATTACTTTTTATCAGGTTTCAGAATGAATTATATATTTTATAATAGCTTATAAATATTTGGTGTTAGTATTTATAATAAAATGAGGACTCTATTTTATAATTACTCCTTTTTAATTTGGCATTCTAGTACAATGTTTTTTGTTGTGGGTGATTAGGATATTTCAGGAAAAATGGGTTAGATAACTATCTCTTCATGCTTACCCATATGGGGACTACTTGATTCATATTATTAAACTATTTTTCCTGAATGTTTGTCATGTAACTTATTATTTATATGTATAGTTATATTTTAAATATTATTTGTGGTTCAATATGAGTCATTTACATAATTTTAGAGTTGTGATAAACATGACACATCTATAGAGAAAAAATATATAGGTCTGGTTGAATGAATTTCTATTCAATGATATATGATTTAATGAAGGTATTCAAGTACATGGAATAAATGAGATACTATGTAGAGGTATAAAAATGAAAGGCCCCAAATATTAATGTCCATTATCTGTGTGATTTCGGATGATTGAAGGTTTCTTGATGGTTCTTGTGGTCCATTTCCTTAATAATATTTCTATTCATTCTTCATGTGGTTAGTTTCTACCATATTATCTGGTGGTATATTTATGTGGATTGTTGGATTATTCATTTATTTTATTTTTTTGTTAATATAGACATCTTATTTTTCCTATTTTAGTTTGGTTGTTCATTTCATATGTTGGATCATTATTGATGTCAGTGTATCGCATTATGAGGATAGTTGGTTTTTTCATGTAGTGGATTGGTTTTTTATATTGTGAGGTTGTTTTTCAAATGTTCGATTAGTATTTCACATGATCAATTGATTCAAACAAGTATTATATTTTCTTATTCATGGTTTCAGCTCGAATTTTCACGCAGTAACCTCATCCATCATTAAATTTTCCAAAAATCACTTAAATACCGATATTTTAACAGAAATTTGTACATGTAACATAATATCATATTTTTTCCCTTAAATATAGTAATATATATAATTATAAGGCAGAATTTATATCATTGAATTCCATAACATCTGAATATTTTTACAGATCTTTCATTTTAATTTAGAGAATATAAATTATTTCTTAATTATAGAGAATTTTGGCCTCCAATCTGGGAATACAACAATTCTTGTATCATTAGTTCTAAAATGAGGATAAATCAATAATTCATTCCCCTTATCATAAATTGAAACTATATTCACCTATTAATTTCAATAATTTTTTAGGAAACCATTATTTTGTTTTTTCCATGTCTCTTATAGTGTTTTTTTCATGAATTTTTATCATCGAATGTGTTTGGTTCTGAATAACATGAATGGTCATTATTTTAGCATTAATATTTTTACTTATCGTTTATATGTTATATTTTTCATGAATTGTGGAATTTATTTCTCCATTTAACTAAATGGGGTTTCTTTAATATGCTAATAATTCATTTTTGGAATCACCTGATAGAATAAATTTTTTTATTGATGATGTTTTTCAAGACGAATAAATGATATAATTGATTATTTGTAAAATCGTTCAAATAAAATATTCATATTTATTTAATTAATTGATATATTTTTCACCGTGTTCCATTAATAAATTCAACATTTTTTCATTTGTTATATTTATTCCCAAAATAATTTTTTCCCATGATTTATAAAATCATAAGTCAATGAATTAAATTAAATATGAACTTGGAAACTGTATTTTATACCCCAAAATAGATTATCTAATAATATTGGAATTATTTATAAATTAGAAAGGAAAAATATTATGCATCAATATTTATGTACTAATAAATTTATATAATAATTATTTATTTAATTCTAATAAGATAATAATCTATAAAATTATAATCACATGTTATGTATATTTTATATTTTTTAATGATATAATTATAATCAAATGTATATTTATAGGTATGTTATTCTATGTTGGATTTTTGTAATTATGAAATACATGTGTGTAATTTATTTATTATTATATTTTCATGGTAGATTTCATAAAACTAAAAGAAACATAAATACCCAATGTTTTATGAAAAAGTTTAAGGCATTTGAATTTAATTTTTTTCAATTATTGTATATGAATAAATATTGAATTAATGTCTAGGACATGGTGGGAATTTTTAATATGATTGATTCATAATAACCTTGAAACATTGTCTATACATCCATCTTATTATCCTTGTAACCTTAAATATAAAATGTATGTGTGATACAATGATTTAGATCCTTTTTTGTAAATATTTATGACAACATCATGGTTGGAAACATAAAAAAATTAGCTCAGGCCTATAATTTTTAAATGATGTATGAATATTTATCTTTTTGGAGATTTGTTATATTATGATAAATAATGCTGATGATTTTAGGGAAGACCAATAATATGTTTGATGTTGTGGGAGAAAAATCAAGATTTTTGGGATGAGATAATAGTTTTAGAGAACTGGATTTTTCCATGAAAACATTGAATTATTTATATATATAATTCCTAATATAGGTACTAATATGACATGTGATTGTTTCGGTGCGGATGTGCGTCGGGTTACGCTGTTCCGCCAGGACACGTTCGCGCGTGCACCCGTCAACCCGAGGGGATGGGCGCGCGGCTTGTGGTCCCGCAGTCCCGCTTTCCAAGGGCGGGCGGCATTCGTCCCTTATTCAGGGGCATCTGCTCCTTGATCGAAACCGGGATGATGGGATGTCGGCTCCTCCTTCCGTGGACGTCTCCTCGGAACTCGTCGCCTAATCCGGGTCTCCCTCATAGATTGAAGAATGTTCGTGAATCTCGTTCCCGGTGCCATGTCTCCATGGACACCGGTTAATTACGCTGCTTCCGCCCTGACGCTCGAAGGAGTCTGGTCGGGGCAGCAACCTGCGGTGAGGAGACCGTGTGGCTCTGGGTGTTGGGGGTGTGTCCTAACATTGCGCCTCTGCATGTCTGTCTTCCGTCCCTAATAGGGCTTCTCGAAGGCGTGATGGCCTGAGGCATCCTGCACTGGGTGCGGGGAACTGTGTTACCTGAGGTTTTCCTCAGCTTCCAGTGTTTAACACGGGGTATGCCGCGAGTTTAACGTCCAGCGGGGACGGCATCGGACTGATCAACACGAGGAGTGGATCCGATGTCAGAACCCCTTGCGGGGAACCTCCGACGCTGGGGCAAGCACATGGGCGGCTTCCCGAGTGAAGTGGAGTGGGATGAAATGGCATGACCCCACCGGGATGTGGCGGCCCGGGTAGGGATCAGGATGGATGATGGAGTGAAGAGATTGGACCCCGTAGGGGCTTCCTACGTACCGTGCGTTAGCGCGGATCAAAGTCAGCGTAGTTCGGATATACGGTTTAACGTCATGCTGGACTTCGGCAAGCCGACTCACGAAGAGGTCGAGGCCGCCGGGCAGAGGATTGAACCGAACCACCTCGCACGGAGGGGGATGGAACGGCCAGGTGAATCACAGTTTTACGTCATGCTGGACGTTGTCAAGCCGACTCATGAAGAGATCGAGGCTGCCTGGAGAAGGATTGAACCGAACCACCTCGCACAGAGGGGGATGGAACGGCCGGGTGGATCACAGTTTTACGTCATGCTGGACGTTGGCAAGCCGACTCACGAAGAGATCGAGGCAGTGGGGAAGCACAATGGAGATACACACGTGCAGTCCCCCACAGAGGCAGATTCATAGGTGAATCAACGCAAGTGTGAACCCGGGAGGGGTCCACTGATGGACGAACCGACGTAAATACGACCGGGACGACCAGGTGGTGGGCTTGAACCTCGGAGAGGCTTCCTACGTACCCTGTTTAGAAGACAGGGATCAAAGTCCATGTAGTTCGTTCTGTTTGCAACACTCTACCCCCGTGGGCGAAGGCCACTCCAATCCCGACATCCCTGCAGAGACGAGCGGGTGGGGGCCACATCCAAACCAGGAGGACCCTGCGTGCGAGGCACGGGATCGGGTGAAGCGGATGGTTTAACGTCTTGCCGGACGAAGTACAGTTTAACGTCGTGTGTTGAGGACGAAGCGGACGGTTTAACGTCTTGCCGGACGAAGTACAGTTTAATGTCGTGTGTTGAGGACGAAGATGCTTGGCAGTTTAACGTCTTGCAGCGCGGACGATGGGGGCTAGGCAGTTTAACGTCATGCAGCTTGGACGTATGCAGTTTAACGTCATGTAGGACGTGGTGCAGTTTAGCGTCATGCAGGACGAATTACAGTTTAACGTCGTGCAGGACGAATAGCGTACAGTTTAATGTCTTGTAGCTGGGACGAAGTGCAGTTTAACGTCGTGCGGGACGTATTCAGTTTAACGTCGTGCAGGACGTATGCAGTTTAACGTCGTGCAGGACATATGCAGTTTAACGTCGTGCAGGACGTTGAAGCCGCCGATAGGTCCGTGTCACTTCGCGCAAGCCTGGAGGGCCGCACGGGAAGACAACGCACAGTGCGGGCACCCGGGATGAGGGTCATCGGGCGCCACGCAGGCGGGTACCCAAAGGGGGTCAAAGGGGGCGACCCTGGCGGTTTGCGCGCAAAAGAGGAGCTTTGCGCGCAATACCACGGGTCGGCGCGCAAATGGACGGGCTGGCGCACAATTGGGCCAGCACTTTGCGCGCGAATGATAGAGATTGCGCGCACCGGGCTTCAGATAGCGCACGGGGGCAACGGCTCATTCTCTAATGAATGGACACATTGAAAAGGGGGGGGGGGCACAATCGGGCTGGATTGCGCGCACCCCGGGGGCAATTGCGCGCAAGAGGCTTCTTTTGCGCGCGAATGCCTTTGGGTGAATATTTATTCAATGGAAAGGAGCCAAAGGGATTGCGCGCGAAGGCGAACCCCAAGGCTTTCTTGCACGAAAGAAAGGAGGTTACCTGGAGATCGGCATTGCGCGCGGAAGGGGTTGGATTGCGCGCACGAGAGACCTTTCGAATTCTGGCAACCTTCAAAACGTCGGGGGTCGCCTTATATTTATAGGCAACCCCGGGCGCAGAATCCAGTTCGCGGGCGCGAAATTCTCTTCGCAGGCGCGGAATCGGGCCCGGCGCGCAAGGGAGTCGCGCGGGCCACTGTCGCGCAAAATTGCACGCCGGCCCGGCGCATTGCGCGCATCCCGGGAGGTTTGCGCGCGGCTCATCAACTTTGCGCGCGAGTCTCCAAAATTCCGCGCAAGGCCTCCGGGCCCTCCGAAACATGCCTCCGACTCCAAATATGACCTCGATTTCCGCATCCGGAGTTTTGTTTGGGAAAAACTGACTTTTCCGGCGTCTACAAAAGCCCCCCCTCGGAATCTGATCGGCGAGAGGTCGCAACGATCGGGTTCCGAGGGAGACGCCGGAATGCCGAAGTCCTGGGTGGTGCGGGACGGTGGCGCGCAAAAAAGGGCGTCGGGCGCGAAATTTGCTGTCGCGGTCGCGCAAAGCGCTTTCCGCGCAGCGCGGACCCAGGCCTCGCCTATATATAGGGGCCCTGGGTCCCCCGCACCGTACACTGGCCTTCCGCGCGATAAGCCTCTAAGCTCTCGTGCGCGAAATTGCCTTTTCCGGCGCGGAATTCGCCCGCTCGTCGCGCAAACCTGTCCGGAATTCGGCCTGCTTTTGCGCGAACACCCGGGGTTTTACGCGACAGACTTCCCGATTGCGCGCCGTCCACTAGGATTGCACGCCAACTCTCAAACTTCTCTACCAGCCTCGTCCTCTCCCGCACGCTTCATCCCTTTACCCGCACGACTCCCAAAGCTTCTGAGATGGCCGCGAATCAAGGAAATGAGGGGGATGCCGCCACTCATAGAGCTGAGATGGCGACGAACGAGGAGGTATACGGAGCCAAGGAGATTGTTTCCAACAATCAATCCTTGTTCGACTTGCTGACGCCGGCCCAGAAGACATATCCACTGTCGGACAACCTGCCGCTCTGGAACTTCGGCATCCTAGATGAGGTTCCGGTGCCAGGGTTCGAGGTTGATGCACCACGGACCTGGGTGACTCGGGAGGACGAGCTTCCCCGCTATAACATCACCAACAATGGGCATCCTGCCAGGGAGACCAGACACTTAGATGTCTATGTCCTGAACCCGAGGACGCGAACCATCGTCGGAAGTGAGCCTACTGCGGAGAACTCTCCGGCCCTCTACTCGAGCATATATCGCCAGAGTGTCACCGACGACACCAAGGGATGGATGAAGGACTGGGACTTGCGATCTGGGGGCAATTTCACCAGTGAGTGGGCCTGGGCGTTCTGGGCACGCCACACTTGCGATCACTTCGCGGAGGAGCTGCGGTACATCGGCCTGTTTGAGGCGGTGTGGACGTCGCAGTTCCACTTCTACCAGCAGTCCGAGCTCGGGCCGGAGCTGTTCTCCCGCTGGTCCCCGGATACCAACACCTTCCATCTTCATCATGGGGAGGTCGGCATCGGTCTCTGGGACATCCACTGCATCGGAGGTATCCCGCTGGAGGGTTACCAGTATGATGAGTTCCTGCCTCCGAAGAACACCTGGGAAGACAGGTCACGGACTCCCATTCTGACCTGGCATCTGCTTGACCTGGCTACGCAGCGGCTCGGGATCAAGGACTTCTAGAAGGACATAGCCTACAAGGAGTGGTTAGGCCAGTTCTTGGAGCATGACCCAGCGGTCAAGATGCCAGGCAGGGGGAAGCGGTGCCCGACCGCGGCTCAGAGGAGCCGGAACGGGTCGTACTGGCGGGTCCTGGGGACGGGCGACTACCGCTCATGGGGGTACCGCGTCATCGAGGCCCGGGACCCAAATGCCCGGTACGCGGCGTTCCTGGCCGCCTTTCTGAGTGGGTGGCTCTTGCCAGTGCGGGACGCGAGAATGGGCATCCGCCCGACGACACTGGCGATGGCGGGCGCTATGGCTGCCAACAAAAGATATAACCTCGGGGTCCCAGTGTTGGCTAAGCTGTACGCCATCCTGGGACGCATCTCACGAGGGGGGTCGCCACGAAGGATATGTGGGCCCTTCCAATTCTTCCACGGCTGGGTGGCTGCTCACCTTGGTGGGTACACGTTTCCGAACGCCATCATTCCTCCGGGCAACGGCCTGCGACCCTCCCTGCTGAACATTGCGGGGGTCGCTCCGATGACCCTAAGTGAGGAGGGCGTGAGGATTCGGATTGGAAATCATGCCAATTTCAACTTCTGCTCGTTCCCCACTCCCGTTGGCCAAATGATCGACAACGGGCAGGGTCCGCTGGAGCAGCACGAGTACTTCCTGAACATGTGGGGCGGGGTGCTCGTGGCTCGGATCGACGGGAAGGTGATCTGCGAGCCCTACGTGCCAACCCGGTTCGCCAGGCAGTTTGGGTGCCTTCAACGGATGCCGAAGAGGGTATTCACTGCTGTCCGGGAGGAGACGAACCTTGGCGTCCTTCGCCAGATGTGGCTGATGTTCGTCGCCTTTGGCTCTGGCGACGTCATCACTCTCCCTCCTACCGGGGTCGACGCAGGCTTGGCAACCGAGTACACCGAACACTGTGCCATCGCGTACCCCGAGGGGCTTTTACGGAAGCCAGTTCGGCGGCTCGAAGTCACCCATGCGGAGACCGGGCGTCAAGGAAGGAGGCGAGGCGCCGCCACACGGGGGAGAACGGAGGCGCGCCAAGCAGCGGAGCCGGCGCGGGCAGGGACTTCGGCGGCGGGCACATCGCAAGCTGCCGCCACGACTTCAGCGCCCAGAGAGGGGGAACATGCGGCGGTCGGGGAGCGGCCCGGGAAGCAGGTAAGGCGTCTGCTCGAAACCTCCCATGATGCAGTCTTCCCGGCGCTGTGGTCGGCCTGGATGACCCTGCGGCAGTCACTGGGGACCGAAGCCATCTAGCGAAAGATACTTAGAGAAGGAATCCATCTGCCAGAGGTCGGGCGCCTTTATATCACCGATAGGGTGGACTTCAACCGGCAGTATGCGTATCTGACGGCCATGGATGAGTACGCGCGCCAACGTGGTCAGCGTGCGGAGCCATCCCTTCTGGTGAAGGTGATGCTCGGTCTAGAACCCGCTCCAGAACAGATGCCGCCGACGGAAGATGACAGTAGCAACGACTCCGAGGAAGAGGAGGAGATGGGGGAGGATGAAGGTTCCGAGGGAAGATCCCATCAGGGGAGCCCGCGGGAGAGCGGCGAGGTGGCCGGCTCTGACAATGTTGATGTCACTGAGCTCCTCGAGGTCCGCTTCAATCCCTACTCAACCTGCTTCATCCATTCTCTTATGCAGCTTCTAACCCATTTCTCCATCTTTCTCAGGAGCACACGGATGTTGGTCAGGCGTCCTCAGCGGGAGTAGGAGAGGCGCCAGCAGGACAAGGCGGGGGCCAGACACCCATCATTGAACTGACAAGCACTAAGGGGTCCCCTGATGCAATTGATCCTGCGGCGGCCGGGATAGCGGAAGATGACGCTCTGAACTCCCGTAAGTCTCCTTACTTTACTGCTGGTGGTTTCCGTTCACGATCCGTGACTAACCACGGCATGCCCTGCGCAGTGATCTCAACGCTGGAGGCTCGTCGGGTTGCCGAACCCAGGCCATCCACGAGTGGACCGGCGGCAGACATGCCGCCTGCTCCGGAACAGACTTCCCACACCGAGCCGGCCCCACCAACTACTGATCAAGGGGCTACAAACGTCGGCGGTGCTGACATCGGAGAGAGGTCGGGGGCTGACGAGGGTGTCAACGCCGCTGGGGAGAGTGAAGAAGGTCGCCCAGATGTTGGGGAACCTATCCCCCATGAGGACATCCCAGGGGCGGACCCTGCAGCAGACCTGCTGGCTGCCTTCCCTGCCTACCGGCCTGCCGACCCCGAGGAGATGGACGACTCGGACGCGGAGGCGGTCGAGGAGAGCCGGATAGCGCGCCGAAGGGGGTGGAAGTGCATCCAGTGCTTCCTCAAGCGAGACCCATCGGAGTGGCTGGGGCGCATGGGATCACTCCAAACCTGGTTGCGCTTCCTGTGTGCCGGGGGGAGATGATGCTCAACGCCTCCATCTGACGGTCCGTGATTTCATGGCCGAAAAGATGCGCGAGAGCCACCGGCGTGCCGACGTCGCACAATGTCGGGACATGTCGGAGAGCACGCGGGCGCTCCTCGTGGCGGAGCAGGAAGTCCGGCGTCTCGAAGGGCAGGCGGCAGAGAAGGAGGCCTTCCTCGCAGCGTGTACCGAGCTTGTGGAGCAACTGACGGCCCAGCTGGACGATGCCCAGGTACAGCTGACGGAGGCAGGCCAACAGATGGTCACACTTCAAGTCGAGCGGGAGCGTGCACAGGCCAGAATCGACGAACTGCGTGCTGCGACCGCCGACGAGGAGAGGGCACGCAGAGAGCGAGAAGCAGCTCTAGAGGCCGCCAGCCAAAGGGTAGCGGCGTTAGAAAGACTTATCCAGCACGCTAATCACTAGGGGCTTTGTTTTTGCCATTCCCAAAACATTTGCTTCCGCTACTCAATATTTCGATCCATTTGTATGAATCACCATATTTATCTGCATCTTTTGGTTTAACATGCTCGACCACAATTCATTGTCTTGCGGGAGCGTTAACCAAGCTTCAGGCATCCGCAATTGGGCCTGGATTTCTAGAGAAAATAGGGAGGTCATTCCTAGGAAAGGAGACCTCAAGCCTAATCAATGTATCATCCCCCCAACTTGTTCCGACACATGAGAGAGACAATGCTAGGGGCGTTGAGATTTTATCTGAACATAGGGAAATGAGAAAGGGTGAATTGCGCGTCCTGAATTCAGAAATCCACAACGGTTGGCCTTCCATGAAATGCCCAAGACGGCAAGCGGACAATGGATCAATCAACCATACTACTGCGATAGACGGACCGAAGGTCATCATCCATATTGCAGGAGGCGGATCACATGTCATCATCAATGCCGCTTTGGGGGTTCCTTCAGGCACAAGGGTGGAAATCCAGATCAACAGGGCATGCGAAGCGTGGGGCGAAGTGACGATTTGTTCGGATAGAATCCAACGCGCTCAAAATTGTGCCACCGTGGGGAAAGCGTATTAGGCGGATGCACTAATCTAGCCGTGAATCACCCCAATTCTCAGACAGAACCTCTTTGAAGAGGAAACCGTCGCTTCCCATCATTGCGATGGGGCATCCCGAGCTGAATCGGGGAGAATATCACAACTGTGCCACTTTACCCGAAGTCAGGCCAGACGACCGGCGACGAGGAGGGGCGGGACTTGGCGATCCCTGAGGCTGGACCCGAGTCGAAATGCCCGGGCGTTCCTACGTACTCCATCAGGCTGGAGATCAAGCCATACATAGTTCTGCGAGTGCAGTTTAACGTCATGCAGGACGCAGAACCCCGTTTGGGGAGATCTTAGTTTAGGGTCGTAGAGCTCGGACCATAGGGGCATATCTTAGTTTAAGGTCTTAGAGGTCGGACCATAAGGGGAGATCTTAGTTTAAGGTCTTAGAGCTCGGACCATAAGAACCTCAAAGTACGCCGCATCGTGGTCCTATCCTCTGGATATACGAAGATGCACTGGGGAATAGTGTCAAGAGTGTCGAGATTTTGCCTGGTCAGAATGGGAGGTGGAAAATGTGATGTGAATCATGCGGCCATTCACTCAAGGACTGGGGGCACCGGCGTAACGATATGGGAGTACTGCCAACCGTGGCGGAAGAGCAGCATCAATATCGCACTAACCGTTGATGGAATGAGGCAGCAAACGAGCATCGACCTCTCAATCGCAGGATTCATATCGATTTGCTGCCCGAGGCCATTGGGGGCACCAGCCCGAGTCGGTGGGAGAGCTCTGAGGCATTGTGTCCAAACCGTTCACGGGGGCTCCACCCAGGGCGTAGGCGATGGGTCCAAATGAAAGGGAGCACGAAGCCTGAAAATGGAAGGAACCTGACCAAGCTAAACCTGACCCTCCTGGCAATACACCAGAGTACTCTTGACACCAGTGGACCACTGCAAGGGGTCGAGGGACACGCCATGAGGGTGGCCTGAAGGCGGAGGACTCCCCAGAGAAGGGGGGAATCTTTAAGAGGTGGGGGCTGGACCCAAAGTTTCAAACATCCGGGCATTCCTACGTATCCCATGAGGATGGGAATCAAGCCACACGTAGTTCTTGAAGCGCGGCACAACACAATCGGGCACCAGCGCGGGGAAGGGTGCGGGTCTGACCCTCGTACACAGAAGAAGCGGTATTTGATAATTCTTGTTTGTCCTTAAAGATGGATAGTTTTTCATGCAGCGACATGCCTGTGATTAAGGAATCCCTGGCGTCGCCACAATAATCAAGCCATGAAAGGCATTGATGAATGGCGTGGTTATTAACCAGCGCCCAACGTGAGTGTCCCCTGAGGAGAACATCACGATGCAGTGCCGTTTCTCGTCGGGCGGCCAAGACGATCACAGTTTACGGTCGTGTGGTAGGACCAGACAACATAGTTTAAGGTCGTGTGGTTCGGACCATGGAGGAATCCGCTTATCGCGATACGGCGGACTCAGCGGAGGTGGGAACATACCCAGAGCTACGGTCACGCACGATTCCAGGAGAACGATCCTGGGATAGGGGCCTACGTATGTCCATCACCCGAGGGGCAGAGATGCTAGCCTCCAGATATACTGGGCCCAAAACGCGATTGTTCGGGCGACTCCTTTCTCCTTATGGGGATGAGGGTCCAGCTATACACGGCCCTTAGGGAGGACATCAGCATATACCCTTGGTGCTCAGATCGTGGGAGCCTCGACAAACACCATTATCCTGGTTGGCCTACCTAACGTGTAAAGGTGTACTGAAGGTCAGTATGAAGAGAGTGTCGAGATTCCACTACAACGCACAAAGGCGGAGTGTGATGAGGACCGTGCAACCAATGTTCGGAGCCTAAAAGAGCCGACATGGCGATCAAGGATGTCGCTGACCATATTCGCAACACAACATCCGATCGCGTCAGCCCAGAACTGGGCAAGCAAACGAGCATCAACCGCTCAATCGCAGGATTCATATCGATTTGCGGCCCAGGACCCGCTAGTAAATCGACCCGGAGCGGTAGGAGAGCACTGAGGCATCGTACCCAAACTCCTTACGAGGATCCCTTTGAGTGAAGGCTCGAACAAGAGGAAGCGCGCGGCCCGACAAGCAGCACAGGACATGCCGGGATTGCATCCGACACTACGAGTCATAGACCAAAGTACCCAAAACATGTTAACAGATCACCGGAAAGGGTCGGAGGACTCACCCTGAGAGCAACCAAAAGACGGTAGATCCCCGTGATCAACCAAGAGACGGGGCTGGACCTGAAACACAAGCGTCCAGGCGGTCCTACGTATCCCATAAGGATGGGAATCAAGCCGCATGTAGTTCTTGAAGTGCAGTTTAACGTCATGCAGGACGGAAATAGAAAAAGGGGGGAGCAGAAGGCATCCCCAAACGTGGGGGGCGTACAGCGTGGCGAGCAAATCGACGTGAATGAGGGCATAGCCCCACGTTCACACCATACGCCGCATACCCAGAGACAACTGGGCCAAGGGCCCGAGATGGGATGGAAATTCCCGAAGGATGGGGCTGGGCCTGAAACATGAATGTTCATGCGGTCCTACGTATCCCATAAGGATGGGAATCAAGCCGCACGTAGTTCTTGAGAGGCAGTTTAACGTCATGCAGGACGAATGTTGAACAGTTTAACGTCTTGTAGCTCGGACGTAGTACAGTTTAACGTCGTGTTGGACGAATGCTAAACAGTTTAACGTCTTGTATCTTGGACGAGGTACAGTTTAACGTCATGTTGGATGAAACACTTGGCAATTTAACGTCTTGCAGCGCGGACGATATGCTAGGCAGTTTAATGTCGTGCAGCTTGGACGTATGCAGTTTAACGTCATGCAGGACGTGGTACACTCAGACAAAGTACTGCTTGAGGAACCTAGCGTTGGTGGGAGGAGTGACACGCTCACCATCCATAGTCGCTAGGGAGTACACGCCGTTGGGATAAACTTTGTGGACGACAAGAGGTCCCTCCCACTTGGGCTCAAACTTGGGTGGCTTCCTACCGGGGATCATTGGCGCTCTTAGGGCTAGCACTAGGTCACCCTGCAGGAAGGAGCGGAGGCAAACCTTCTTATTGAAAGCTCGAGCCATTCTGCTTTGATGCCTCTCCAAGTTGTGCAAGGCGTGAAGTCTATTCTCATCCAGTACATCCAACTCGACTAGACGGGCTTCACCAGCTCTATCCGGCGCTTGCTGGTCGTAGACCGCAGTGCGCAAGGACGGTAACTGGATCTCGATGGGCAGGACGGACTCAGCTCCATACACCAGGGAATAAGGGGTCATCTGGGTGGAATTGCGAGTCATTGTCCGATAAGCCCAGAGGGCGTCGGGGAGCTTTTCCGGCCAACTCTTCTTGTTCTGACCAACCATCTTTTGCAGAATGTTAGAGAGGGTTTTGTTAAACGCCTCGATCTGTCCATTTTCCTACGCATGATAGCGAGATGTATGGTTCAAGCGAATGTTTTACTTGGCGTACAACTTCTTCAACTCGGCTGCTCGGAAATTGGCTCCGTTTTCCGTGAGGATAGCGTGAGGCACTCCAAATCGATGAATGACATTGGAGGTCACGAAGTCAGCAATCAAACAGGATTTGACCTCTCTGAGTGGAATCGCCTCTGCCCATTTGGAGAAGAAGTCCGTGGCGGTCAGAATGAACCGGCACTGGCGAGCCGTCGCCGGCGGGTAAGGTCCCACAACATCCATCCCCCAGACTGCAAAGGGCCAAGAATACCTGGTGGTATGGAGAGGCTCCGGCGGCCGATGCACAAAGTTCGCATGAACCTGGAACGCATGGAACCTCCTGGCATACTCGATGCAGTCATGGATCATGGAGGGCCATAAGTATCCCAACCTCCGAATCTGGTGGGACAGCTTCGGCCCAGTCTGATGGGCGCCGCATGAACCAGCATGAACCTCTTGCATGACTCACGGGATCTCAACTCCCTGAAGGCAACGGAGGAGAACACCATCAAATCCGCGTCTATAGAGGATCTGCTCCAGGCCGGGACTGCTCTGGAGGACAAACTGTGATGCGCGGCGTTGAACTCGCTCATGTTCGGCCCGATCCGGCGGGAGAATGCCATGTTGGAGGTACTCAACCAAAGGCGTCCTCCAATCAGGGGCTGGTTTGACTGCTATATCTGGGGTACTCGGGGCTCCGGGCACAGGGGTAACCGTGGTGAGATTACTTACCGACGGGTCGCGATCTCCCTCCGGGACAATGGGAGCGATGAGCCTGCGGCGCGTCACGTGAACGGTCAGGTTATCCTGTTCAGGCTCCGCAAGTGACGCAACAAGGCTGGCCAAAGCATCTGCTCGACCGTTCTGCGACCGGGGAATATGGACAATCTCTGGCCGAGAAGGGAACCGGGCCATCAGAAGGAGGGTGCACTCCAGCAGTGGCACAAGTTCCGGCTTCCTGACAACATAGTCACCATTGATCTGCTTAAAAACCAACTCGGAGTCCCCTTTCACACACAGATGGGGCACGTAGATCTCGAGAGCTAACTCGGGGCCGGTGATGAGGGCATGGTATTCCGCCTCATTGTTGGTACAGCCCTCTGACAACAGGAAAGAGTATGGCAGCACGGCTTGCTCCGGGGTAATGAAAACGATACCCAAACCCACTCTGTTGAGCTTAGGATTATCAAGTCTTCTGCCGGTGGGGCTCCGGGAGGCACCGTCAAAGTGCATCTGCCAGCATGGACCGGCATGATCGACCGAGAGAATGGCCTCATCAGGAAAGCCTAGATCCAGCGGCTGATCCGCGGAGGTTGGGTGAGCAGCCAGAAAGTCTGCCAATGCTTGCCCTTTGATGGCCTTCTGAGACACATACCTGATGTCGAACTTCTGGAGAATCACAGCCCACCGCGCTAGACGGCCAGTCAACATGGGCCGGGTCAGGATATATTTCAACGGGTCTACCCGAGAAACCAACTGTACCTCATGGTGCTGCAAGTAGTGCCGTAATTTCTGTACGGCAAATACGAGCGCCAGGCAGCTCTTCTCGATGGGGGAATACCTAACTTCCGCATTGAGTAGCATGCGACTGAGGTAATAGAGGCTATTCTCTGTTCCCTCGTTGTTCTTCTGGGCGAGAAGGGCACTCAGGGACCGTTCCAGGGCGGTCACATAGAGGACCAGCGGCTTCCCGGATACGGGCGGCATCAGAACCGGAGGTTGCAGCAGGTACTGCTTGATTTCCTCGAAAGCGGTCTGACACTTTTTATCCCATACATAGGTGGCACCTTTCTTCATGAGCTGAGAAAAGGGCTTACACTTGCCGTCCAGATTCGCGATGAATCGGCGTATATAGGCTAAGTGGCCTTGGAACCCCTGCAGTTCCCGGATGTTACCTGGGGGAGGCATATGGCTAATCGCCCTGATCTTCTCTGGGTCGATCTCAATACCCCGGTATCTTACCACAAATCCAAGGAACTTTCCGGAGGTGACCCCGAAGGCACACTTCAACGGGTTCATCTTCAGGCAGCGAGACCGGAGGAAGCCGAACACTTTCTCAAGATCTTTGAGATGGTCCTGACGCTGGCGCGATTTGACTACCAAGTCGTCGATGTAGCATTCCACCAGTGTGCCGAGGATTGGCTTGAATATGCGGTGCATCGGCCGTTGATAGGTGGCACCTTCATTCTTCAGGCCAAAAGGCATGACCCGGTAACAAAAGGTACCTTGGGGGGCCCTGAAGGCAGTGAACTCCTCATCCTCAGGGGCCATCCAAATTTGGTTATATCCGGAGTATCCATCCGTGAAGGAGAGGGCTTGGAACCCTTCCGTGGCGTCAATCAACAACTCTGTCACTGGAAGGGGAAAATCATCCTTCGTAAAGTGGCGGTTGAGATCGCGGAAGTCGACGCAGACTCTGATCTGCCCATTCTTCTTCCGGACCGGCACAATGTTGGCCATCCATTTGGGGTACTGGACTTCCCTCACGAAGTGGGATTTGATAAGCTTGTCAACTTCGGCCTCAACCATGGCACCGTGGAATGGGTGCATCTTCCTGGGAGGCTGCTTTAACCCGCGATGGTTCGTCGGGAGACCAAGGCGGTGGACGGCTACCTGAGGATCTAGCCCCGGCATCTCGTCATATCCCCAAGCGAACACATCACGGTGCTGCCTGAGAAAGTCCACGTACTGCTGCCACTCCTCAGAGGGCATGGCGGCACTGACCAATGTGGGTCTCAGATCTGCTTCGGTTCCAAGGTTCACTTGTACTAACTCATCGACCGTGGCGGAGACGCCCTCCTCAAAGGCCGGGGGTGCATCTTCCACGTCCTCTCCACTCGGGGAGGGATCGTCCATGGGAGAGACTGCGTTGGCAACTGCATTGGGGCTACCAGATCCTGCTGGGCCACTGGTGCTCGCATGGGAGGTCGCGTTCATCTCATCAGGAGACTCACAAGCCGTCGAGACCATGGCTACGTCCAACCGTTGAATCGGGAGGACGTAAGCGTCATCCAAACTTGCCCAGGGATCACTTGCAACAGCGACAGGCTCGACCTCACCTGCCAGGATCTGCTTATCCTTTCTCTTGTAATAGTCCGCATCCAGATAACGGGCTTCACATGAGGCAAAAGGAGAGGCATCTCCCTGAAGCACGCCCACTCGACCATTAAGGGAGTATTTGAGGCATTGGTGGTATGACGAGGGAACCGCCGCATGAAGGTGGAGCCAGGGCCTACCCATCAATGCGTTGTACGCGGTGTCTTGAGAGACTACCTTGACTTCGGTGTTGGAAACCAAATCACCGAACTGGGTCTTCAAACGTATCTTGCCGACCGGGGTTTGCTCGGTGCGGTCGTACCCCTGGATCCTGAGGTCGGAGGGAATCAAGTCATCCTCAGACAACCCCAATCTCCGGAGCGTCCGGGTGGGAATCAGGTTAATCCCGGACCCCGTGTCGACAAGACAGCGCCGGACTTCAAGGCCATTGAACTGGCCGGTAACATACAGCGGACGAATGTGCCCCTGTATAGGAGGGTCTTCATCCTTACCAGAAAACGAGATAACTGCCTGGCATTCGACGTCCTCAATCGTTTCGGCGTGAAAGGCCTCTGCAGCCGCAACCTCTGTCTCAAACTGGAGGGGGCTCTTCAGGGCTTCAGCGAGTGCCTCGCGCATCTCAGATGACATGCGCAGAGCCTCAAGGATGGAGAGTCTCGCTGGGATGTCGGCCAAGTGCTTCAGGACATCATACTTTTTGGCCAAGCGCGAACCCCTGGTTGCAGGAGGTTGCTCTGCGGTTGGAAGCATGAAGGGCCTTGCCGGTTGGGCCGGCGGCCGACTGGTGCTTGGCGCATCTCGCTGTTCATTGGTCGAAGCCCGGGAAATGGTCACCGTACTGGGGTCAGGAGGCCGGGATGGACTCGTGGCAGGGCGGAGCTGATCGCGATGCGGCTGAGGCGGTTCTGCCTGATCCCATACCACAAACAGTGGCGGAGGCGAATCCGTCATCCCTGGATGGGGGGGCTGCACACGCTGAGCTCGGTTTTGAGCCTGCTGCCTGGTCTCAGTGGCGTGCACGGCTTGGCTAGAGGTACCAACTGCTGTGCCCCGGCGACTCCTGTTGTTGCGGCTCCTCCGACGGTGGCGACGACCGGGGGCACTAGGGAGGTCCACCTGGTGTTCTTCAACGTCGGGAACCGAAAAGGGATTTACCAGCTCGACGGTATTAACCGAAGCGTTCCCAGTACTGTCATCGGACAAATCATTCACCACTGTGCGGATCCGAGGAGGGATCCCCATCTCCGGGGGCATGAAATCGCCGAGAGTGCGGGATAGTGGTGGAACTGGTGGGGAGCGCTCTTCCTTCTTGCGCCGTCGCCGTTTGCTCTTCTTGGAAGAGGTAGGCTGGGACGACGATGCCGAAGCAGCACCCGCAGATTCCGGGGGCTCAGGCTGATTCAAGTGCGCACGGATGATTCCATGGGCGCGAATGATCGTCTTGCGGGCCATCCAGTTTTTATACTTCTGGGATCCGCGGTCGGAGACCAGCTGCCATTCATCCTCATTGCCGCTATCATCATCTGATCCCACGAACACGCCCGCCACTTGTGCCGGAGCTGGGCCCAACCTGATTACATTGTTGTTAATCTGGTCTTGGAGCCAATCCTTAAACACATAGCACCGTTGGATGGTGTGCCCCAGGGCCTGATGGTAGGGGCAGTAGCGGGGGTTATCCGTGAGATGTGCCTCCTCCGGCCTCCAACACTCAGTGAGTCGCACAATCCTCTGCTCCAGGGCGCTCCGGAAATAACTGGGGACCTGATCCTCGTGAAATGAGTAGGTCAGGTATCACGGGCCCCTGGGAGCATGGTCTTGACGAGGGGCTGGAGGGGCCTACCGAGGAGGTGGACCCTGATTATCTCGCCTGGGTTGTGGCGGTACATTACGCGGAGGGGCCGGCCGGTTCTGAGGCTTCCACTGCTGGGCCGGGAACTGAGCCCGTGGAGGCGGATTCCTGTGAGGCTGTGGAGCTGGTCTCGCCGGCAGTAGCTCCAACGGCCTGGGAGCCTCTATCTGGGTGACAGCTGTGGGCTCAGCCCTGCTAGCTCTCCTTGCAGGAATCATAGGAGGCAGCGGGTGTGCCTGGCTGGCCTGTTGCAGGGCTTCCTCAAGATGTTGAGCTTTGTCTGAGAAGTCCCTGAACCCTCCGGGGTAATTCTGAGTGATCAAGGAAGGGACCAGCTCGGTCTTGATGTTCCCGACGCACATTGTCAGCAACTGCTACTGAGTCAATGGCATGTCAAGGGAATACGTGAGACCCTTCCATCGGGCGACGAAGTCCGCGACTCGCTCGTCAGGCCTCTGCTTGCACTTGATGAGGTCTGCGATACTCGTCTTCCGGGTCGTGGAACGGAACATGTAGAGGAATTGTCTACGAAGGTCCTCCCATCTAGTTATCGACCCGATGGGGAGCTGGCTGTACCAGACAAATGTTGGCCCTTCCAGTGTCTGGACAAAGCAGCGAAGCTTAGCGGCCTCTTGCTGCGCCGGAGTCCCCCACATAGGCCCGCACCTCAAGTTGAAATGGGCCAAATGCTGTGGCGGATCTCCAGTCCCGTTGAAGGGGGAAAAAGTGGGATTCCCAAATCCCGGAGGCGCCGGCATGTCATCCACCCATGCTGGGTATGGCTTGCCGTCCGGTGGGATTGCCACTTGCCGAGTCTCCAAGGCCTCCAAGCGGGCGATGAGTGCTGCCATCGGATCGTCCGGACATGGGTTCCAGTCCCGGCGAGGATCTCTAACCACGAGCGCATTGCATGGCCCTTCAATCGGGTCGTCGATCGGGTCGTCGAACTCGGCAGCTCGTGGGATGGAGGGCGGAGCGGCCCTTGGGGCAGCAGGAGGAATCCGAGCGGGGTCTCTCAGGTAGTCACGCCGCTCGGGAGGGTGTCGTGAAACATACCGCGCCCTCTTGCCATAGGCGATGGCCTCTCTCCTGTCGGCGAACACGGCATAATCACAGTTTCCCGGAAGAGCCTCATCGAGGGGTGGTTGTTCCTGTCCCTGCTGTCCTGGCCTAGGATCACCGTAGTCAGGCCGCTGCTCTGCAACGCGCTCGGCGAGGAGCTGGTCAACCAGCTTCTTCTGCTCGGCGAGCTGTTGACGTAGCATAGCCTTCTCGGGATCCTCATCCGCCCTCTGCGTGGAGGCGGATGGGTCGGCGGGCTTTATAGCCTCGCCGTGCTCTTTTCCTTTACTGACGTTTCGGCTCAACGTCAGTGCTTCAGTGGGTGCGGGGAGACCCAAGAGGCTCCTCTGGTGACGAGTAACTCTCGCCGATGGATCCAACAATGGCTTGTCTTCGGGGGGAGAGCCCCCGTCGAGAAGTTCCGAACCGTTCCCCTTCCCCGACAGGTCAGCCATATTGACTGTTTCTGTCCCTGGGGATGTACCCTCAGGGCCACCCAGTGAATCGGGCTGTCGGCGAATCGCACTGAAGCATAGGGCAGCGTACTGCCCCCATCCACGGATATACACGTGGAGAGTGGCTTCCTTGATAACCTTGTGGAGTACTTGAAGACACTCAACGCATCGTTGTTGGAGGGCCTCGTGATGCCCAAATGACCCGGGGTGCCGAACCGCGGGGAGCATGGCCAGGTCAATTTGACGGCACTGCTCACCAATATCCTCCAGGTGTGCTTGACTCCCGGGATATGGCATTTGTAGGCAGTGAAGATGGGAGTGAGTATCCCGGAGAGTTCGGCGGAAGCATTCGAACTCATCCGGGGTGAGCGATTCGGGTGCATCAAAGTCCGGTCCTGCGACTGGCCAAAACTTCTCAGGGAAGTGGCCCTCTGCAAGGATGGTCCAGAAACTCCACGACTCAAACTCGGGACCCAGGTCTCCTTGGTCCTCTTCAACGACTGGGAATGGACGGGGAACCGGCAGTGGTGCCGAGGCGGGCCGCCGGGCCGACGGGCTGGCCGGCGGTGAATACGGCGAGCAGGCCGATTGGCCTCCATATCCCGGGCCGCCCTCTGAAGGTGGCGGTGCCCTGGCTACCACATCATGATAGGACGGGCCGACGAGCGAACATCCTGCCGTAGTGTCGGTGCTCGCCGAGGGTGCCCTAGATTGTGGTTCGACCGTCGGTCCCCAGAAAAGGTCTCCGGCTTCTCCGATTGAGGCAGAAGGCGCTTCCAGAGGGGCCGGTACCAACCGCAAGCTTGATCCTTGGGGGTCTACCAGGCCCTCGCTACTCCGGATATACCTTCGGAGAGAAGCGGGGATCATATCGATCTCGCTCTCGGGAAGTACGAGGAGGACGTGCCGCATTCCTACCCCTGCCCCTGACAGGTGGGATTGGGGGGAGGGCTCTGTCGCCGAATCATACTCCGCCTCTGTTTCAGAGAAACGAACCGGTCGGATCTCTGTCCGGAATTCCGTAACATTCTTCCCTCGGCGTCGACGCCTCGCCCTCCTGCCCCTAGGTGGTTCTTCGGGGCATGGCTGATCTCTATCCTGGCGTCCTCCGACCGCACTGGTGCTGGGGCCAAGAGGACTGGATACCAAGGTGCGAGGGGCACTGGGACAGATATCAAAGGGGACGCGGGGAGAGATGATTCCGGGCAGGCCTCCGGGCCGAGATCGGAAGGCGGGGTGACCCATGCCTCTTGGATCGGCCACACGGAGTAGACCCTGTTGGTGAATAGCGCTACCGCGAGGTGGTCCGCGGTGGCTATTGTCTGTACCAGCAACCGGGAGAGTCAACCCAACCTGTCTTTGGGGCGGTCTGGGCCTCGATCCGGGTCGGGCATAGAAGTGCCCCTGCTCAGGATGCGCAGGGGCCTGGCGACTGGAGCCAGCAGTGGCTTGAGCCAACGCGGCCGCTGTTGTTAGGGACCCAAGGTGGGCATCCTCTTCCGCTCGCGCCCGACGTTGGCGTCGGGACAGACGAGTCGGGATGAGCAGCGCGGGCAGGTGGAGAGCCCGTTCTTCGACTTGAGAGGCCTGGCGGCGATGTCGCTGTGGCCTGACAGGAGCCCTCATCGCGGATCCCTAGAGCGAATCCCGGATAGGGTGGTCCCGGGCATCTATCACCTCATCCGCATAGGGGAAGGATTTGTCGGAGCGCTCCGGGGATAAACTCCCAAAGCGGTTGGACGTCGAGGTAGGCATCGGTGCCTCCCTGCGCGGCCCTCGGGGGCGGCGTTGGTGGCGAGGTGCAGCTCCCTCGAGGTCTAGGCGAGCCATGTCCCTGGTGGGGATGACTCCCTCTTCCTCATATATCCGCACCAAGTTGTTGATCACCCTTCTTTGGATGACCTCCGAGGGGGAGAGAGGGCGTGGTTGCCCCGCAGCTGCGGCTGCTGTCACGGCTATGGAACGGGCGGGACCTCGCGGAGTAGCCGCGTCGGTGTTTCCTCTACCCCTGCGCCAGTGGGCGGGTGGCGATCGGGCACTGGATTGGGCGACCTGATTTCTGAAAGCAGGGAGAAGAACCCATTCACACTGACAGGAAAAGGAATCGACAACCAACCATTAGTTCCACGATGCCTTCCGTGGGGGGGGGGGGACCCAGGCCCTCGACGTCGCGAGACGGAGTGCCCGAGTTCCCTTCCTCAGCCCCTGGCGGGTAAAACTGAATGCTCGGTCGAGCAGCATGATGGTCTTCCAAGACCTCTGAAAGCCATCGGTCTTCGTATTGAGGAGAAGAGATTCACGTCGGGTTCACCATTTTTCTGTTTCGGTGCGGATGTGCGTCGGGTTACGCTGTTCCGCCAGGACGCGTTCGCGCGTGCACCCATCAACCCGAGGGGATGGGCGCGCAGCTTGTGGTCCCGCAGTCCCGCTTTCCAAGGGCGGGCGGCATTCGTCCCTTATTTAGGGGCGTCTGCTCCTTGATCGAAACCTGGATGATGGGATGTCGGCTCCTCCTTCTGTGGACGTCTCCTCGGAACTCGTCGCCTAATCCGAGTCTCCCTCATAGATTTAAGAATGTTCGTGAATCTCGTTCCAGGCGCCATGTCTCCATGGACACCGGTTAATTACGCTGCTTCCGCCCGGACGCTCCAAGGAGTCTGGTCGGGGCAGCAACCTGCGGTGAGGAGACCGGGTGGCTCTGGGTGTTGGGGGACTGTCCTAACACTGCGCCTCTGCATGTCTGTCTTCCGTCCCTAATAGGGCTTCTCGAAGGCGTGATGGCCTGAGGCATCCCGCACTGGGTGCGGGGAACTGTGTTACCTGAGGTTTTCCTCAGCTTCCCGTGTTTAACACGGGGTATGCCGCGAGTTTAACGTCCAGCGGGGACGGCATCGGACTGATCAACACGAGGAGTGGATCAGATGTCAGAACCCCTTGCGGGGAACCTCCGACGCTGGGGCCAGCACATGGGCGGCTTCCCGATTGAAGTGGAGTGGGATGAAATGGCATGAATCCACTGGGATGTGGCGGCCCGGGTAGGGATCAGGATGGATGATGGAGTGAAGAGCTTGGACCCCGTAGGGGCTTCCTACGTACCGTGCGTTAGCGCGGATCAAAGTCAGCGTAGTTCGGATATACGGTTTAATGTCATGCTGGACGTCGGCAAGCCGACTCACGAAGAGGTCGAGGCCGCCGGGCGGAGGATTGAACCGAACCACCTCGCACGGAGGGGGATGGAACGGCCGGGTGAATAACAGTTTTACGTCATGCTGGACGTTGGCAAGCTGACTCATGAAGAGATCGAGGCTGCCTGGAGAAGGATTGAACCGAACCACCTCGCACAGAGGGGGGTGGAACGGCCGGGTGGATCACAGTTTTACGTCATGCTGGACGTTGGCAAGCCGACTCACGAAGAGATCGAGGCAGTGGGGAAGCACAATGGAGATACACACGTGCAGTCACCCACAGAGGCGGATTCATAGGTGAATCAACGCAAGTGTGAACCCGGGAGGGGTCCACTGATGGACGAACTGACGTAAATATGACCGGGACGACCAGGTGGTGGGCTTGAACCTCGGAGAGGCTTCCTACGTACCCTATTTAGAAGACAGGGATCAAAGTCCACGTAGTTCGTTCTGTTTGCAACACTCTACCCCCGTGGGCGAAGGCCACTCCAATCCCGACATCCCTGCAGAGACGAGCGGGTGGGGGCCACATCCAAACCGGGAGGACCCTGCGTGCGAGGCACGGGATCGGGTGAAGCGGACGGTTTAACGTATTGCCGGACGAAGTACAGTTTAACGTCGTGTGTTGAGGACGAGGCGGACGGTTTAACGTCTTGCCGGACGAAGTACAGTTTAACGTCGTGTGTTGAGGACGAAGATGCTTGGCAGTTTAACGTCTTGTAGCCCGGACGATGGGGGCTAGGCAGTTTAACGTCATGCAGCTTGGATGTATGCAGTTTAACGTCGTGCAGGACGTGGTGCAGTTTAGCGTCATGCAGGACGAATTACAGTTTAACATCGTGCAGGACGAATAGCATACAGTTTAACGTCTTGTAGCTGGGACGAAGTGCAGTTTAACGTCGTGCGGGACGTATGCAGTTTAACGTCGTGCAGGACGTATGCAGTTTAACGTCATGCAGGACGTATGCAGTTTAACGTCGTGCAGGACGTTGAAGCCGCCGATAGGTCCGTGTCACTTCGCGCAATCCTGGAGGGCCGCACGGGAAGACAACGCACAGTGCGGGTACCCGGGATGAGGGTCATCGGGCACCACGCAGGCGGGTACCCAAAGGGGGTCAAAGGGGGCGACCCTGGCGGTTTGCGCGCAAAAGAGGAGCTTTACGCGCAATACCGCGGGTCGGCGCGCAAATGGACGGGCAGACGCGCAATTGGGCCAGCACTTTGCGCGCGAATGATAGAGATTGCGCGCACCGGGCTTCGGATAGCGCACGGGGGCAACGACTCATTCTCTAATGAATTGCCACTTTGAAAAGGGGGGGGGGGTGTGCAATCGGGCTGGATTGCGCGCACCCCGGGGGCAATTGCGCGCAAGAGGCTTCTTTTGCGCGCGAATGCCTTTGGGTGAATATTTATTCAAAGGAAAGGAGCCAAAGGGATTGTGCGCGAAGGAGAACCCCAAGGCTTTCTTGCGTGAAAGAAAGGAGGTTACCTGAAGATCGGCATTGCGCGCGGAAGGGGTTGGATTGCGCGCACGAGAGACCTTTCGAATTCTGGCAACCTTCAAAACGTCGGGGGTCGCCTTATATTTATAGGCAACCCCGGGCGCGGAATCCAGTTCGCGGGCGCGAAATTCTCTTCACGGGCGCGGAATCGGGCCCGGCGCGCAAGGGAGTCGCGCGGGCCACTGGCGCGCAAAATTGCGCGCCGGCCCGGCGCATTGCGCGCATCCCGGGAGGTTTGCGCGCGGCTCATAAACTTTGCGCGCGTGTCTCCAAAATTCTGCGTAAGGCCTCCGGGCCCTCCGAAACATGCCTCCGACTCCAAATATGACCTCGCTTTCCGCATCCGGAGTTTTGTTTGGGAACAACGGACTTTTCCGGCGTCTACAGTGATTAGAGGGTTTTTTGTGGCCAAAAATAATTTAATAAAAAATATAATAGATTATTTTTATTTTTTATACAGTTATTTAGTGAAAATAGTATATCACTTAAATGGAAGAAAGAATCAAAAATATGAGTCCACACTTGAGTGTAGAATTTGGTTTTCACCATATGTGTGAACTGAAATAGGTTGTCATGGGGAATTCAATCATCTTGTACTTTGGCCATATGTTCCTTGGATTAATTAGTTACAAAATTCATTAATGAATTATTTTTAGGGAGATATATGTTTTTTAAAACTATAAATCCAACGTTCTTCACCCAAGTTTACCACATAATCATGGGATATTTTGAGAGCTTCTCCTTTATCATTCCTCCTATAATAGTGAACCACCTCTGATGATAACAAAATGGAGGATTATAGAATATATAAGCCCTGAAAAATTAAAAAATTGCATCAATAAATTTCATACATGTTCATTGATAAATAATAATCCATTATATAAGTAAGACACTTTAATTTTTGTTTTATAAACTTATTGATTAAATTTATAGATCATATTTTCTTCTAGTATTGATCTACAGTAACTTGGGCCTAATCATTCTCATAGGTAACATATAAAATTGGTTATTTAAATATTTTTCAAAATCTAAAATCATTGTTCCTCATCATTAGCTATGAAAAAATCACCAATGATTCGTAATACTTTTATTTGTACATTTTTATCCCTTAATTTTTTGTGTTCATCAACAATTGGACCCCACAATCATAGTTCAACACTGCGTTGTGGTAACAAGCCTGATCAGTCCTCCAAAATTGCAACAGTTTCATGAATGAGGCATTAATCAACTAATCTATCATAGAACCGGTATGATTCAGATTTTTGGATGATACATTTTTATTTGATCTGAGAATCATCACCATATTTTGAAAACAAAGATAGGTTAGATGATAGTTGTTCCTTTGGGATTCAATTGGTTCAATTTAATCGTTCATTACAGCCACTGGATGAATGGAAATAATGAGTGTAGGACAATTCAAAAATTATTTGGAAGTGATGAGGATAGATTAAAATTATAATGGATGGATTCCAGGAATAATTATAGGATATGGAAATATATTAAAAATAGAGTACATTACATGTAAAATAATAAACACAATTTTGATAGTCCCATGAGAGTGATGACTATGGTTTGGGGAAATCATAAGGTTGAAAAATCATGGAGCCCTCACAATATCCTTAGACCCATTCCCTAGATTGGAATATGATAGGGTGGATCACATGGATGATATATCTAGTGGTATTATATGACCATTTACAAGGCCATGTGCCTAAGAACATTTAATGAGATCATATACATAGACATGGAATGAATTACATGACCAGAGATAGTCAGTCTGGTAACACTGTTTAGTCTACCTTCATAGAATGTACTAATCAATGTTCTGGGAGTGGTGTAATAACCTCGGTAATGTATAGATGGTGTTATGATATCACACTCTGTGTGGGTCCCCTCACATGTTGTGTTCCCCCTATTTTCAATTTAGTAAACTTTTACATTTCATATCTCATTCATTTGGACTTCATTTTTGTTTTACATGTAACCTATCATCTATTTTTTATATTTTAAATTTTATGGTTCCATTATTTTTGGAATATGAATAGATTGTGTATGTTTTTCAGTGAATTATTCTTACGGAGTCAATGATGAATTATGGAAATGATCAGCAGAAACAATATAGGATTTTAATAGAGTGGAACCCCCAATAGCATGTGAGTATTTCCTCTACAGACACCTTTTGAGTGGAATGCCCAATAATCATGGGATTTAGTCCAAGATAACTAAAGAGGAACCCCTATTATGGTAGGTAATAAGTCATCGAATCTAGCATGTATTCCAACATAAACATTGGTGTTGTTCCTCTACAAATCCTTTCTATGTGGAACAACGAAATCAGATTGGGTTCCAGTCCTTGATGACCATAGTTGAAGCCCTCTATTGTACCAGCGCATTGTCCTTGAAATTCAACTATAATCCACTATCAAATATGGAATTATTACCTACTGATTAGAGTGGACTACCCCCCCCCACACCCATAAACTCACATAAGGGCATAGTTCCTCAATCAATGTAGTGTAATGCCCCATCATAATGGGCATCTATAATCTACCTACTGAGTGAAATCACTTATCAGATATTGTATGGATAATCATTACGCCAGAGTGGAATCCCCCATTATCATTGCTGGTATTCTTCTTCAGATACAAACATAGTGGAACCCCCCCAGACACACAAGGTGAAAAAAATCAACATTGAGTTTGTGTCTACTAGGCTGTGAGGAACATTAACAAGGAATGGTTTGACTTCGATAGTTTCTTCTTGAAATACACATTATATTTTGGAATCCTTAATGGAATCATGGAATTTTTGAAATGTCTTCTTTAAAATGATATATTTGAGATGGATATCCCATTACTGTCTCATTTTGGATTCTTTTAACTAATCATATCTGTGTTTTTTGAGTATCTAGACCATTGGATATAGTTTCAATTCTTATATTGGAAGAAAATGACTTGGGTGATATGACTCATGCTTTGCATGTTTAACTAATCATTATTGGATTAATCAACTCTCCTACTATAGTTGGTGATGAATCGACCTGTAGTTCATCTACTCACCATATCAAGCCTCTAGTTTTTGGATGATGTTACTCACTCTCAGTTTCAGTATTGTTTTTCTCATTAACTGTGTCTTACATATTCTATCATTATATTCATGTTGTATATTTTAATGACCCCCTTCGGATTTCTTAGTATCCTACTAGGTTTTTATATAATAACCGATGCTTGGGCTTTTCCGACATGTGTACTGTGTTACCAATACGTCATCCAAATTAGTGGTGACATCAGAGAAGCTTTGGGATACATGGTACATGAACTATATCAGGTGGTTGTAGCTTGATGATTCAGAAAATATGAAGATTAGAAGTGTAACATTACTCTTTTTCCCATGTTGGGAAACTTTTAATTTTCAGTTTTCACTATCATATTATTATACACCCTTCTGTGTTTTCATACTTAATTTAATTTTAAGCTACTTTATCATTTTATAATTATCCCTCTACATTTTTACATCAATATGATTGATTGTGTGAATAATAGTACATAGTAGTGACCTCAATTTTAGGATATTCCATTAAGAACTTTTCTCCATCCCATGGTCTATGGAGGTGGGGATAGAGTAGTTGTGGGATGATCCCAAGATTGGTATTGGTCATTATAGATTGGTATTATAAAATTTCATTTCGTGAAATGTAGTATAGAATAGTCCCCCTTCTGATGATTTTATTAGGTTTAGACAATCACTGTCGAAGGGTATCGAGTGTGACTCTCAAGCCAAAGAATGAGTTTATTGTGTGGGCTGCTGATGTATCTATTCACCAGGACCTCTAATACCTTCATTATTACTACAATTAATGCAAAATTGGTTGTAAAATTTAATGGGACATGAATAATATATGATTGAGTATTTTATAGTCCCTATTGAGTTATCAACCCATACTTGATATGTGTGTGTGTGTGATCATAGGTGCATGGTATATCATTTTAAATAATTGGATGACTTCGTGATGCCAACCAGACCAGATAATAGCCTTAGATCTCATATACAATAAAATGAGTGATAGGGACTTAGTTCAAGGTGAATCCCAAGAGCTTCATTATCTTATTGGTTATGTTGAAGAAAATCCACCTGTCATGCATCAAATTATACCACTCATGTAATCTATGGATGCACAAACTCTTAAAACATGTTCCGACTTGCATCAAATAGGGACAATGAGGTGTCTCCAAGAGATATATCATAAGGTATATTTATATTAGATTGATCTGGTGGTCCATATTTTTAGTACCATCCAGACACTGGTGAATTAGATCGTTTTACTAGGAACTATCATATTCCGCAAAGATGATGGGTGTCAGTGGAGACTTGTTTCGCAGATGCATGATGAGTTGAAAATAATGTGTCCAAACATCCTATATTTATTTCATGAGAAATACTACCCATATTTACATTTCATAGTTTTGGTTTGATATATTCTTGATATGCAGTAGGGAGGGGTGTTGGTGGTTGTGTATGTTATGAGGTTTATACACCTTAACTAGTAATCAATTGTTACGGTCCATGATTTATATTTAAACAATAACTATTTGAGTAGGGACTCTATAGAGATACCGGTTTCACTGTGGTGAACTTATGAACACCACTTATTTATAGGTGATATATTGGGAACTAGTGAAAGAGTGATTTCAGTTATAGAGACACACAATAGATGATGAAGATAGTGGGCACCATATAAATGACTCTTAAAAAAAATCTATAAGATACCTAGGGAAAGGATCTTGACACATGATACCAATCTTTGATCGGATGGGGAAACATGGTCTATGGAAGTGAATATGTTCAGTGAATCACAATGTGGGGAGGTTCATTTCTTTGGATTGGAAATTTCACATGTTGTGTGAGACATTGCCCAACATACCAAGCAGTAATGGAAGGTAGCTATCGAACCACCGTTGAAGAGGAAACACCATGATCATGTATCTACTATGTGAGGGTAGCACAGTTCCCAGGGACTGAAAACTGGAATGGGAGAGGGATGAGATATGTATAGTGTAATATGCTTTAAAATCCTACCACCTCCACTAGTATGCGGCCCATGATATCCTAAATGAGTAGGTTATAGTGGTCATCAACAACTGTATACTCTAGATGTTTATGATCCTACATCACACAAGATTAGTTGAGATAGGGAATATGTTTATTATATTATAGGGTAAGTATTATTAGAAATAGTTTCTATTAATTCTTTTATATCTATAATCTTGCAATGAGAATTGGAGCTCCATGTTGAGGTGGTATCCCAATATCAATGTATTGAGGTTCCTACAAGAAACACTTCAACAATATCATTAATCTGATAGTACTATAAGATATCTCTTACTATATAAAGGATGACATGGGACCTTTTTCTGATAAAGAAGAAATAATATGACATCATTATGGATGTAAATTGGTTTTCAATGTCCTGATCCCATATTGTCCTTTGGTGCAGATGATCCAAATGCCTTCACACAAATGAGATGAGATTCTCATATTCTAGTTAGAGATATTTTATGGAAGGTCATGTTGAATCTAGGAGTAGGTAGATACATACCATCATCCATTAGTTTTAAATTATATCCCCTGGAGAAGTAGGCTCTTCACGTGTCGAGATACCATACATTATGGAGGATTATATGGTTGTCTTACAAGATGATATTTTGAGACTACGTTAAATACATGAGATGTATTTTCACATTGACTTTCATATTTGGCCCTTTATGATATCTATTTCATCATATTATATGACCCCTACAAATATTTGAGATCTAATGATGTGGAAGTAGGACCTTTACAATAATGTTTCCTTCATAACCTGTATTTCCCCATGTGTTGCTGAAATGTTGTTTGTGAAAGTGAAGATGAACTTTTATGTATTTTCCTAGAATATCGTCGCCTAAAATATTCTATTATAATGAACAAGTGCCAATTTCAAAGGATTGATGAACTATTATACCAATTTTTATGTGTATATATTTCTAGAAGATCTATTTATGTTCAATTTACCACGAGTTTTTGGTTCACGGTTCTTTTATTATAATGTTTTCATTCTGATTCCACTATAGACACTATGAGTTACTTGTGATGACCTCTAGTGTGAAAAATTCACCCAATATGATTTTGGATTATAATAAAAATGTATACCATATATACATTGAAATGTTTGTTGTCATATTCATTAATGATAAAATAATATTGTCATCATTGGATAAGGATCATGTATTGAACTTAAGGAAGGTTCAATATTTTTTTCGAGAGCACTAGATTTTTTGAAAAATATTGACGTATCAATTATAGATTCATGTGGTTCACTTTCAAGTGAATGTAATTTTTTTGAATGTATTACCCTTACAACTAGAAAATATGGATGTAGTTCTTGATTTGGAGGAACTGATGTGCATATTAGTGGTGAATAGATTTCTTGTTTTTGAAGTGTACTACAATTGGTTTGTGGAAGGCATAACAAAAATTGAAACCCATTCAAATTCCCAAATGTGAAAAGGGAACCAGTTTACCTTCACTGTGTAGTATCAAATGTCATTTGAGGAGTTGATAATGATTTTTACATGTTACCCTAGGTTGATGATACCAAATGAAGGTGTTGAGTTCACAGTGAATTGTGATTACTTAGGAGATAAGATCAGTTGTGTGTTGATTTAATGACTGAAAATTATCACATATGGTTAAAGGCTATTGATACTCCATGATAAAAACTAAGAGACACATTACCAAGAGATAGAAGTGGTAATATTCACCCAGGGGATGTGGAGGAACTACCTTCTCAGAGATCACATTCTGGTTTACACAAACCATTCGCATTTCAAGTATGTCATCACAAAGAGAGACATAAATATGTGACGATGGTTCATGTTGGAGATCCTAATGTACTATGACATTGAGATAGTATATAATCAAAGTTATGTAAACATATTTGAAGATGATCCTATCAATAAATCCATGGACCACTTACTATAGGAGGATTTAGATCATATGGCCTCTAAGCACAATCCTTGGTGTTTCATGAGTGTAAATTTTTTCAATAGTCGATGGTGCTAAATCCTCTACTTATCAGTCAAGTAAGAGAGTCTTAAATTGGATACATCAATTGTGAGTTCATTCCCAATGGGATATTAATAGGTTACTCACCATATATATATTTGTTTATGAGGGAATCATTTAATCATTTTATAGTGGAGGAAAGAGGTTCTAATATCAATGCGAGAGGAGGTAATGGAGGTTTTCCAGACATGTACCCAAGAATTACATCCTAGTTTATGGATAACATATAGATACCATAAAAGGATATTTTGTTGGAAAGAAATAAGATGCAGCATAGCTGAGTTTGTCTCAACGTTCTTCACCCCTCAATAGGTGAAGGATGAGATCCATGTTATGGCAGGGATTAAGTACCCTATAAGATCCTATTGTTGATGTGTGATGTAATTCTCAAAGACATTATGATAGGCAATCTTCACACAATGAAGTGAAATGATTATATTATGGTTATACATTAATAACCCACATAGCCCGAATACTTCCTTGCTATGAGGGAGTATATTTTGGTGTAATGGTTATGGTAGTATTACAGATGAGGGACAATTATCCATCATGTGTTGCATTAACTATTTTATCTAATCAAGATATGTGGTATACATCATGTGTGTTGAGAGTCCAACCATAAAAATTCAGGAACCAAACAAGGAATATTGCAATATTTATCCCATAGAACGATTGTCATATTGAAATAACTATCAAGGTGTTGGAGGAAAAACATAGAGCTTGGGTGTTAAACATCGGTAGGCGTTTCGAGGATTACTTGAAATTGGTAGTGATAATATAAATCAATTGCAACCACTCTACAATCGACATGAAAACTACTAAAAAATTATATTGGAGACCCTTCAGGTCAAACTTTTTCTTAAAGGATATCTGCTATACATCCTATATGGGTCCATATATGCTATCGAGGATGATGCAGAATGTCTAGGACATCCATGAGCCAATGAAGATAGAGCATAAGAGACATAAATCTTATGGATATCATAATCACAGGCCCTTGATGTTTTAGTAAGGTTACCATGTGATCTCGATAATCTCTAAAATAATAATATTATAGTGGTTTGGCTATAGAAGAAATATATATTTGAGGTCCATGTAGAATTCTGAGATCATGAAGTGGTTTTGTGAGGTTGCTTACCGTCTCACCATACCCCACATCTGGAGTGGGTGCCCGACATCTTCTACATGTCGTGGCTGAGGAGAAACATCCATGACTATATAAACTTCTTAGAAAAGGGAAAAATAGACATTGAGAAGTTAGACATCCTTATATAATAAGAATTCGTGATCAAGGATTGAGAGGAGAGGACCATTTATAGACATACAATCCCATTGGTTCACATGTGGTGGCAACATGAAAATGTGAAGGGGAGTTCTTGGGAGCCGCATAGCTATATACAAGAATAGTATCTTGAGTTGAATGTTTTGTATATTATCCGGGATGAAAATAATGATGTTTTAAATGACGCAAAGACTCTATTTTTTCTTCTAATACACACACACACACACACACACATATATATATATATATTTCCCGGGATTGGTGCTCAGAGGGACTACGATTACAAGGACCAATGTTCCCGAAATTATCCATATGAAAATAGTAAATATATTTTATATTATGTTCAAATGATTATTTAACTAAAATTGGATAAATCTTAAATTAAATATCAAATATAATACCTAATACTATTGTTGATCCCAGAATATAGATTTTACCATAGGTACAACCTAAAATAATTTTTTGTGGGGTGTTCTTACACGTCACATGTTTTTTGTATATTCAATGGATTAATTTATATGTAAATTAATTCATTCAATAATTTTAATAAAATTAAATGTGTTATAAATATAATACAATGTAAATTTTCCTAGTGCTTTCCAAATAATGTTGGAAATATCTGAGTTCTTCTTATTCTTCTGTAATTACAGAATATCCTAGGATAATGATGAAACACTAAAATAGGGAAGATCAATGTGAAAAAAAATGAAATGAAATTTGTTAATCATTATATGACACCATATTTAATGAAAACTGATCCAATATCCAGGTATAAATCTTAAATATTTTTTATTCCCTTATTGATAAAATTGATTCTGTGTATCATCTTAGTTAATTGATCGACAAAAATTGTGGAATAAGAATGAAAGTGTATACAAGATTGAATTTTCTAGTTTAATTTTCAATTAACCAGAAAATCCAATTTCTTTAATGTTTTACATGAATTCATGGATTAAAATTCATAAACCTATGAATATTATTCTTTTATACATCTTCTTTATCATGTTCATCACTAGATAGTCCCCATGATCCAAGCTTGTCATTGATGGTAGAATCCAATCTCTATCAAAGCCCTAAAATTGCAACAGTTTAAAAAATGTGCCATGTAATGATTATTATTGAATATATTTGTTATTATTATGAGTGTTGGATGATAGTTAAAATAATCAGTGTCTAAATCATCATCATAATATGAATCTGTGATGTGTGGGATGACAGTGGTTCATTAAGGCTTTGATAGATTAAACAGAATCGATCATTCCTGCCACCAGATGGTCAAAAAAGGGGAGTGATGTCTATGAATTCTATAATTTATAGGTTAAGAGGACAGATTCAATTCTAAATTGATGAATTCTAGGAATTTAAGGCAAATATGAGAATTTGTTAAAAACTTGACACTACATTATTTATAAGGATGAACAAATGACATGTATTTCCATTAGTGGAGTGGTTTGTGTTTTGGTAAATCATAAAGAATGAACAAAATGTATCCCTTATATATGATATGTACCCCTAACCTTTATAAGAATGACCTTTAGTAGATAATACAAAAAAGATCCATTTTATATGTATATGTCAATTTAAAAGACTGTGTACCTGAATACATGAACACATGGTCATATACACTGACAATACTAGACATACTGGGTTTGGTCCCTTTTAGTATACACATGAAACTAATTACTACTACATGTTGTGTACTAATACATGGGTTTTGAGACATGTGATTTTTAGAGACGTGGACATGTGGTGAAGTAGGACCACACATATTATAATCCCTTAAACACACTATGTTCCACTTGGTTCCTTTTTATGAAACATCTACCTGTTGTATCTCTTTATTATTCACTCCTATTTTTCCTCATGAGTAGCCTATTTTTATTATTTACCATATAACATGATTTATCCCTCCTTTTAGTCTTTCAAGATATGATGTTAACTTTTTTGGGATGAAGTTTACTGAGGAAACAACTATTGAAGATTTTGCTTCGGAAAGATCACTAGAGGCTTCGAATATAGTGTAACCGCAAAAATAATATGCATGAGACCTCTACAAGAAAATTATTTTTCTAACCCTCAATACCATGGGAATTGGTCCTCAATGAATATATTTGAACCACCTTGTCACATCTAGGCACATGTACCTTAAACTAGAGTATAACCCAACATTAACATGTGAAGATTTACTCTATATATTCCTTCCATTTGGATTCCCCAACAATAGAGGGCATGTGATGTCAATGATCATAGTGGAACCCCATATTGTACCTAGTCACAGTTTCTAGATGTTGGATTTGACCCCTATATTTGATAGGGAGCAGGTCCTCAATGATTAGATTGGAACCCCCTTGAGACACCATGGCATAGATTGTTTACATGTAGAGTAGAAACCCCCTTCATTGTGGGCACATGTTCTATAACTACATATTAAAACCCATTATTGGATAGGATATAAGTCCTTGTGACACAATATTGGAACCCCCAATCTCCATTGGAAACAGTCCTCTATTAATATTAATAGAGTGTAAATCCTCTGATGCTCTCTGGTGAAGATCCTCTACTTTGAGATTGTAACCCCTTCACTACAAGGCACATGGATGAGGTGTGGTTTTACTAGGATGGTAATTTCTGGGATGATGCAAGAGGTCAGAATATTCCTTGATTTACTTATGAATCTTTTGGAATCAATTCTTCATTTGATGAGTTATGAAGTGGATATCCCATTATTATATAATTTGGGATTATTTTGAGGGAGAATAAATATATTTCTTCTATATCCATACACAATGATTAATTTACTCTCCATACATGGTAGGAAAAGGAGCACGGTGTATAAAACCTGTATTCCATGTTTCGATTTCCATGAATGGATAAATATACAGACATTCAACAGGTGATAAAGTTTCACCATGCTGACCATCTGCTCACTATATCAGGACACATGTTCTTGGATGAGGTTTTATATCTTGGATTTGGTTGATCCATTCACCTTGAATGTATATTAAATCCAATACATTTCTATTCCTATAATATCTCTTACTGCAACCCCTTAAACATTATGGAAGTCCTAGTATGAATGTATATACTCACCAATTAGTGGGATTTTCCTACTAGTGTATTTTATTATGAAGACAGAAGACTTGTTAGCAGTGACATCAAAGGATAATAGGGATGCGTACTACATGGATTGTGTATAGTGTTTGCAACCCGGGGATCCAACGATGGGTCCTCTTAGTAGTTTACATTTAGATTTTTTTCATGTTAGGACACTATTCTAGTTGGGTGTGTATTTTTTCCATTTTCTTTTCAATTTCCACTATCGTGATATTGTACACCCTATAAGGTTTTCATGATTTGTTTAAATTATAATTATTGATTCTTTTCCTTATTATTCATGTTTACTTCTTGTAAAATATGGTATGGTGTGTGTGTATCGGTTAATGGGAAATTTTAAAAATATGGATATTTGTTTAAGGGATTATCACCACCACAAGACATATGGAGGCAGATTTGGGTTAGTTATGGCTTGAGCCTCAGCTTGGTTCTTGTTGTGACAGTAGAGGGGATTTGTTTTTAATAATTAATAATTGTTTCCTAATTCATATTGTATAGTCATATGATAATATGTTATTTAGATTGTATTTTATATCATATGAATGTGGTTTGATGTTATAAAATCGAAATGAATTTTATACATTGGTATATTATGTTAGGTCATGGAGAAGAAGAATTAAATTAAACTAAAAATGGACATGAATATGAAAATAAATAGATACTTATTATAATGTTATGATGAAATACATGATACCATATCTATATATAAAATGTTTTTTTAGAACATGGATTCAATGAATAATATTTTTTTATATAAATTATTATTGCCAAAATTATTATTTCTCTAATTAATCATTTTTCTTAATGATCTCCCAGTGTTCTAAATTTATATAAAGACTACAACATCAATTTTAGGTTTAATGTGAGAATAAATTATTTTATTTTTCTATGGTTATATAGTTTCTCATAGTGTGAATTTTCTATTATATACTGATTTTTTTACAATATTATACATTACCCTTCTAATGTTTGTACCGAAAATGAAAAAAAATGTTCTATGGAGATATATTGTCAAGCATATAGGATGGTGAGTGAATGGATGGTTAAAATATCCATATACAACACTGACATTTTTAAATATTTATGTGTAGGTATGTATATTAATTTTATTCCTTAAGGTATATAGTGAATTTCAACTAGTAATGTGAGGGATAACAATGTTACTATAAATTTATGTCGGGGAATTATCAATTAGAGGTAATATATATAAATCTATTTTGCCTTGGTAGATATGGATTTACATGGGTGTGTTTTCTTGATATTTTTTGTCTTTTTAGTGATGATACATTAGAAATAGTGGTTTCTTCTAATACACTTAGTTTGAGATGTGATGGTGTAGATAATGATATTAACATCGATAGATGGAGACCTGGGATATTGGGCCCTATGGAAGATCATGGAAGGTAGTTTCAAATTATACCACACATCAAGGATTACTCATATATAGAATATAAGAGAATTAGAGTTGTGGGATTTTAGTTTTTAGTGTAAAAATTAACTGAACATATAGAATTTTGGTAGAATAATTTTCAAATATGTGATGTTGTTATTAAATAGAATATTTTTGTAAATTATTAGGCTATTTTTACATGGTGATGATGTTGAAACATGAATTAATAGATTATAGGACAAGTGAGATTCTTTTTTATTTCACTAGGATTTATAACTCTTCATTAATTTGTTTGAACAACATCTGAGAGAGGATCAAAGATACGATAATGATATGATCAAATAATTTAATTGAATAAATTTTTTTCATATCAAAAATGATTTCATGTTGATAAATATTGATATTACTAACTTGGGTTGTTGTTGGGATACAACAAGGATATACATGATTTCATATTTTATTACTAGGTATTTGTTTTGTGTATTTAATTTTATTCATATTATATAAATTTTTGTAGGGAAATATATGTATTTGGAAAACTTCTTATATTTTTAATTCTATCTTAGTTGGTGGTTTTCATTACTTATTCCTTAAACATTATAGGGGTAAATGTGTCCCATGTCTCTAAATGATACAATGATTGTTCTAGTTTCCACCAATTGGTGTATTGGAGGAGCGATTTTGGAACCATTATCATCATTCCATCACCATTAGCCCTAGTTGGGTAACTCTCGGAGGAGAGGATATTGGCCTAGGAGAATCAAAGGTGATGAATGGTTGATAACATAGAGTTTGAATTTAGGAAATGTGGTTAATTGATGGGTTAGAATATGAAAGGTTAATTTTGCCTAAATATTTATGACAATGTTTGAATTCGGTTGAAAATGGGAAATAAGAGAAAGTAAATTAATTGATTAATTAATCTACATTCAAATTATTTTCATCCCCAGGTCTAGGAGTTACTCACAATTTTTATTGTATATATATGGGTCCAATTATATGTCAACATAGTCGTCACACTATTGTATTTAATTAAAATATTCCTAATTAATTGTGTAGCTAAGAGATTTATAATAATGATAATTATATTATGAAACTAAGATATATATAGTATTGTAGTCTTTAAAATACTTATGGAAATATTTATAAAATTGAGTAAAATTATTTATTAACATGGTTGGAGATAGTCATTTTTTCCACCTTTTATGAAAATGATAACCTGTATTTATTAAATGTTTCAATGAAACAAGCGTCTTCTTAATAGAAAACGATTTTTTTCATTGAGGACCATAAGAACTCATATGTTATATGGATTTCTTTAATGCATCAATTCAATGATGATCATTTATATTCAACGGTTGTGGTGGATTTGTTTGCGGGAGATCCTTAAACTCCTACACATGTGTTCCAGGCATCCTGATTTCTATATCCACTATTATAAAAATATATGATAAACTTAATACCTTATTCCGAATGAGGAAGATAGTGTAAGGCATTTAGAGGCTGATTTTCATCTAAGGATTTTTTTTCTTGTTTACTCTAGTAAGGATATTGTCATGTACATAGGTTTAATTTTGTTTATATCCCATATATTATAAATTTTATAGGAATATATATTAATGAATCCACATTATTCATGAAAATCTATGAATTACAGTAGTCGAAATATATTCATCTAAAGAAGAATTTTCATTTAGCACGGTTGGAGTTCCATCCATCATTAACTCATTTCTCCATAACTACAGGTTCGTAGACAACCACCATTATATAAAGTATATATTATTGTGTAGTTCATGGATGATAGAAGCCTAACCATTTGTCATTCCGTGGTAGACATTATGTTACTAGTGGCCCATTTCCACCTTAACCGCGGACATAGAATCATCAAAAGTTAATGAGTAGAAGGGTATTACAAATTGTAGACTATTGATAGGGTATGGGTCATGAAATGAAAATAATCATGATATTATTTATTATCAGGGAAAATGAGCAGAGTGATAAAATGTAGGTTACTTCCATCCGAGAAAGGGATTTTATGGATATTTTCATGCCCATATGCATGGTTGAACATTTTGAGTAATGGAATATTATGATGACATGTGTAATAATCTTTTACTATGTTATAAATCTGTTTATTCCTTCTTTAATTAATAGGATAAACACTATGTTATTTCTCACAACATAGTCCATAATTTTGGCAATGATGTGGGGAGGATTTCAGTTCCCTTTACTGTAACATTTTTTGTTAGATGGTGAGACTGATTATATGTTGTTTATCGATATTACTTTTTAGAGATGGGGAAATGATAATATTGGGTATATTTTATACATTTATGAATTCATACCTTTCATACCATCCATAAAATATAGATTATATTTCTTTTTAATAAATCATGGATTTAAACTACTAATGTGTCCTATTTAGTTAAACTGATCTAAACTGTAAGGACCCAACCGCAGTTTCCCCGAGTTGGCACCTTATTTGATTACGTTGGCATACATACAAGGAAAGGGAATCCTGAAGGACCAAATAGTTTAGTATTATTGGAAATAAGATACATACATAAATTCAACTTTATTCATAAAAAAACACTAATTTATTCCACTAGAGTCATCACGTCTCCTATATTATGCATGAAAGTCATTCATAAATTACCTTTTCATGTCCTGAGAAAATGAAACATAAGAAAGGGGTGAGATCAAACGCTCAGTAAGAGTAGGAAATACAGTGGACGATAATATAAACATTAGACATGGTGAATAATTAAAAACACATTCCTTTAATAATAAACATGAACACATTATGGCATGAATAAGAGCTTAGTAAATAATGCAATAATAAAACATAATCATGGGTATTCTACTAGTCAAATAACCACATGACTTTTCAAATAATAGCATCATAATGAGGGATGTGAATATTCTAGAAATTCTGAAACATTTTTTCATTGCCTCGGCCAAGCCGCCTAGTGATTAAGGCCTCAACAAAAATCCACATCACATTGGAGAAGGCCACGACCAATTCCTCGTCTGGTTGTCTCATGAGACATACTAATGCATCAAGTGGATATAGCTAGACCCACCCAAAAAATAATAAGTCCAATTAATTTATAATATTAGTGGGGATAAATATAAATGACAAATACATTCATATTGAAATTATCATATGAAATGTAACTATCTTTCCCCAATCATTAAACATAAAGAAATAACCATTCAGAATAATATGGTGAATGGTTTAAGGATAAATCATCCACAAAAGATTTAGTCATAAAACATTAAATAAAATATGCTATAGGCCATCAGAAATTATTAAATCCAATAATACCATGGAATCAACATGATGGTTGAAAACACTCTTATAAAATCATTTAACAATTCTGGAGATAAATACTCTTTTATTTTGAAACAAAGAGTTGTTTTTGAAAATTCATTATATCAAATTCAGATTTCAATTATGATAGTATTTTGATAATAAATTTAGTGATTTGAGAAATATAATGGTTTCCAAAAACATATTATAGCGTTCCCTTGAAAATATGTAAGAATTTGAGAAATTCCCTAGAATTTGGCATGTATTTTGGAAACAGTTTTGAAAGTTTCTTTTCAAACATGTAACTATCCATAAAATAATGAAAGGTTATGGATTTTAAAAATATATATATTACTTAAAGAGAATATATGATTATTACATAACAATATATATTAATTTCATTGAGGTCATTAGACAATGAAAGTAACCCGAATGAAAATGGATGTTTTGGTGGAAAACCCTTACCTTAATTCTAAATGTGTTCTGCTCTTGTACTTAAGCTCATGGAATATGAAATTATACATGGGTATAACATATTTCAGAACCTATTAGATATTTATTTAGTTTACCATAATTCTGGTTAGTACATTTATTTCTTTATTGAAAAGTTATTGTATTGAATTTTGTTGTTCTGGAGTGTATGTTTCCTTTATTTTCATATTCGGTTCACTTGTTTTTAAGTAATGATGTTCTTGTGGAATGGTTATAAATCTCAAGTATTGGAATTATATATTATTAATGAACATAAATAATTTATAATGGTCATTTATATAAATTATTTAAATGCAATGATGATGAATCATTAGATGACAACCACTTCGATTATTCGGCAGTATTTGGAATATTATGAACTAGTTTTGTCATATAACTTAATTATATGAACATATTATGGTTCCTGAATATTAATTAGGTTATAAGACATATATTATAGTCTGGTTAAACCATGAATATGTATTCATGACCGTCAATGAAGAAGAAATTGGAGAACAAAACTTCATCCTCCACGAAGGTTATAAATTGGAACCTCATGGATGTTGATTTCGTTTATAAAAATAAAAGGGAGGGAGAAAGTATATTTATGATGGTTCTTAAATTAAAATTATATAAATCTAGTATATATATGTTACTATAGTTATCAGGGTCATTTGGACAAATGAGGTGAGGAGACGATATCAAAAGATGATAAATTGAAATGAAAACAAATGAAAAAGAAGGGTGATTTACCTCTTGAAATAACCTCCTTGATAAACTATTTAAGGGAAGGGGTTTTGGTCTTTTGGAAAGACAAGAAGATTCTTGGACGTGGGGAGAGACTAGGGAAAGGTAATTGGGAAGAACATTTAGGAGGTTCAAGGCTTAGAGGAGTGAAGAGAAGTGGAGGTGGTGACGGGTTTTTATAGTGGAGGAGAGGGGTAAATTTTGAATATTTGATTCATTATTTTATTATTTCCCTAAAGACAACCAATAGCGTGGTTTCATGTGAACCCTAATAGTAATAAGTGCATGTGAGTTTGAAATAAGTGGCCTTGTATAACTTGTGATGTCATAAATAGTTTATTTAACTAATAATCTGTATATACGGTCCTTTATCTTATTTCATTATTCATAAAAAATTCAAGAATTTCAGAAAAATCACCAAAACTCACCCCTACAATTTTTGGACATGTAGAATTAAAAAGTGAAATCCATTTTTCAAAAATAAGTTTCTTAATATTATGAATTTAAATTTTAAATAATCACATAATTAATTCGTAAAATAACAATCATGAAGTGTAGTTAGTTTTACGTGACATTGAAAAATTAATTAAGATCCCATTATGATATTGACTTATGAAAATAAAATATTATTATTATTTACTATTCATAAGGGTCATATTACTATTCATATTAATATTCATAAGGTTATGTTATTATTCACCAAAAATCATGTTTGTTCTCTCAGACTCCAAATGACTTACTGAACACAACTATTGGTGACCATTTTTCGAAATTCCAAACATAGAAGAGGCAAACTTGTTTTTAATGGTTTGATTATAAAATTGCATTCTATATTTATTTTCAAAACCATGGGGTGTTACATTCTCCCATCATTAAAAAATCTTTCCTCGAAGTTCAAAAAATATTAACTAAAAAGATTCAGGTATGTCTTTAACATAATCTCCTCAGGCTCCCATGTTGCTTCCACCATCTTATGTTTCCTCCATAGAACCTTTACCAGACGAGTCATCTGATTTCACAATACTTGTTCTCTAGTATCAAGAATATTGATAAGATCTTCACAGTAAGATAGATTGGTCTCAAGTTACACATCTTCATAAGTGAGTACATGTGTTGGTTCTATCATGTAATTTCATAACATTGACACGTAGAATACATTGTGAACCATGGAGAGACTTGGAGGCATTGCCAAACAGTAAGCTACGACTCTAATTCGGTCCATAATTTCAAATGGTCTGATGTACCTGGGACTTAATTTTCCCTTCTTACCAAATCGTGTAATACCCATCCATGGAGACACCTTTTATAAAACGTGATCACCTTCTTGAAATTCCAAATCCCACATTCAGTTATCAGCATAGCTCTTTTTCCTACTTTGATCTATTTTGATATGGTTCTGGAAAATCATCACCTTTTCCATTGTTTCCTCAACAAGTTCTGGGCCCACAAGCTTTCTTTCACCAACATCATCCCAGAAATTTGGTGTACAACATCACCTCCCATTTAATTATTCATAGGATTTCATCTATTTACTTGAATGGAATCTATTGTCATAGGAAAATTCGACGAGAGGTAAATTCTGATCCCACATTCCTTGAAAATATAGTGAACAAGACCTCAACATGTCTTCTAATGTTTGAATAGTCCGTTCTGATTGTCCATCAGTTTGTGGGTGGTAGGCAGTGCTCAAACGAAGATCAGTATCTAGGGCTTTCTGATGACTCTTCTAAAATCATGATGTTAAATATGGATCGCGATCAGAAACAATCAACAGGGGTACTCCATTAAGTCTCACAATTTCATTAATATATATACTTTCTAGATGTTCAAGTGGTAGATCTTCACTTATGGCAATAAAATGTGATGATTTTGTAAGACGGTCAACAATGACCCATATCGTATCATTCATTTTTGGTTTTTTTGGTAGCCCCATGACAAAGTCCATCGTAATATCATCTCATTTACATATTTCCATTCATAGGGTTTTTAACAGCCCTCTTCTTTTCAGGATTTCCCTTAAATTCATAAGAAAAAGGGAATTATTTTTCTTTCTTGATGGAACTTGAAACTATATCCTCATATAATGACAAACCATGGGAGAATAGTGCCCGCTGAAGGACTAGATTTAGGCCATTAAAGAATTGATCAATTTTGCTACATGGATTTTGTATGTAGCCTACAACATGTATTTCTAATATTGTGAAGTCAGATTCGTACCTTGAAACATTATCATCTTCCTTCTGCCTCAGATTCAAGAATTTTCTCTCTATATCTGCTCAATCCTCACGAGGAAAATATTTTTCTATGAATATTTCCATAAAATCCCTCCATTCCATCTCTTATATCGCTTCCTCCTCCTTTATGTTTTGGATTAATGATAACCCCTGATCTGAATCTCCTAATAGATGATATACTACCATGAAAACCTTCTCTCTTTCAATACATCCCAAAGTGAGTAATATCTTATCAAGAGAACATATCCACTTCTCTGCTATAAATGGGTTTGTAGTCCCGTTGAATGATGGAGGCTGTTGTCACATAAAGTTATCTAGCATAGATCCTCCATGTGGTGGATCCGGATGCTCCATACGGTAAAGTTTATTATTCATATCCTGAGTATGTTGTCCCAGTATTGTTATGAGTTGCTCAGCACCAATCACAGCACCAGAGCCAACATCAGTATCTTGCATCAGAGGATAATCCATGCAGGGGACACATCAATTCGTGCGATTTCCATTCCATCCATTATGCACCATGTCTAGATAATGGCATACACTATATTAGGCTATGAATCATAATGTGTAATCTTAACTTAAAAATAATCATAAAAATTGAGATCCTACACATGGCTAATCCTATATTAAAAAAATGGTTTCATTGAGGATGATTTTAATTTTTATTCCTTTATAATGGCTAGTAATGAAAATGTGAATTATCTTAAGCATGTCCCCCATCAGTGTCGTAACCAAGAGTGCAACATGGCCTGTTGTCATGCACCAGTTCTCATTCATATCTAGCTCAAAGCATTGTTTTCGAGTTTTACCCCTAGAATCATTTGTGCTAGAGCCGCATCTACCTTCTCGTATCCAGACAAGGATGTATTGCTGGAAATATCCACATAATATATTCCTTACAATAACATCAGGAAGTTATTGTATGTATTTCCTCAAAGACTTACATAGGTATTATTCCATAATTCTACGTTTTCTAAATCTAGTTTCCAAATTTTCTACTAAACTTCTTTTGATAACAACATTAAGGACCCGACCCCAGTTTCCTGGAGTCAGTTCCTTATTTGATTACGTTGCCATACACACAAGGAATATTAATCCAAAATGACCAAGTAGTTAAGTATTATTGGAACCATGATACATACATAAGTTCAATTTTATATATGGAAAACAACACTAATTTATTCTACTTGATTCATCAGGTGTCCTGGATTATGCTTGAAAGGAATTCATAAATTACTTCTTGATGTTCTGAGAAAATGAAACCTAATAAATGGGTCAGCTAAAATTCTCAGTAAGATTATGCAAAACAACGGATGATAATATAAACATTAGACATAGTGAATAATTGAAAATACATTCCTGTAATAATAAACATGAACACATTATGTGAAGAATATAAGCTGAGTAAATAATTCCATAATAAAACATAATCATGTGTATTCTAATAGTCTAATAACCACGTGATATTTCAACTAATAGCTTCATAATGCGGGAATTGCATATGTCGGACATTCTGAAACATTTTGTAATGGCCTCGGCCAAGACGTCTTGTTTAAGGCCTCGACCAAAATCTATATCACATTGGGAAAGGCCTCAACCAATCCATCATCTAGTTGTCTCATGAGACCTTCTGATGCATCGAGGGGATATAACAGGTCTTACCTATCACATAATAAGTCCAACTCATTCCAAATATGATTGGGGATAAACATAAATGAATAATACCTTCATATTGAAACTATCAAATGAAATGTAACTATCTTTCCCCAATCATTAAACATAAAACACTAATAATTCAGAATACTATGGAGAATGGTTTTAGGATAGATCATCCATAATAGAGTTTGTCATAAACCATTAAATAAAATATGGTATATGACTTCCTAAATGATTAAACCCAATAATACCATGGAATCAACAAGAGTGTTGAAAAAACTCTTATAAAATCATTAAGCAATTCTGGAGATAAATACTCTCTTATTTTGAAAAGAAGATTTAATTTGGAAATATCATTGTATAAAACTAGAAGTTATGTAAGATAGTATTTTCATAATAAAATGAGTTATTTTTTAACTATAATGGTTATCCAAAAATAGATTATAGAGTGCCCTTGAAAATATGTAAAAATTTGAGAAATTCCGTTGAATCCGACTTTTATTTTGGAAACACTTTTAAAAGTTTCTTTTAAAACGTTTAACTATCCATAAAATAAGAAATAGTTCTTGTGTAAAAATGTATATAATACTCACAAATAATACATGAGTATTACATAACAATACATAATAATTTCATTGAGGTAATTAGTCAATTAATGTATCCTGAATGAATATGGTAGTTCGTGTGGAAAACCATTACCTTAACTCCAAATGTGTTCTGCTCATGTACGTAAGATCATAGAATATGAAATTATACATGTTAATAACATATTTTATAACCTATTATAAATTTATTTTGTTTACCATAATTCTGGTTAGTTCATTAATGTCTTTATTGATAAGTTATTGTATTGAATTTCGTCGTTCTGGAGTGTTCATTTCCTTTATTTTCATATTCGGCTCACTTGTTATTAAGTAATGAAGATCATGTAGAATGGTTATAAACCTCCTGGATTGGAATTATATATTATTAATGAACAAAAATAATTTATCATTTTCCTTTCTATCATTTGGTTACATGGAATGAGAATGAATCATTAGATGACAACCACTTTAATTATTCGGTGGTATTTGGAATATTATGAACTAGTTTTGTCAAATAACATAGTTATATGTACATATTCAGGTTCCTGAATATTAATTAGACTATAAAACATATGTTATTGTCTGGAACAACCATGAATATGGTTTCATGACCAGTAATGAAGAATAAATTGAAGAACAAAACTTCATCGTCCACGAAGGTTATAAATCGGAACCTCATGGACGTCGATTTCGTTTATAAAAATAAAAGGGTGGATGTAAGAATATTTATTATTCTTATTAAATTAACATGATATAAATCCAGTATATATATGTTACTGGAGTTGTCATGTTCATTTTGACAGATGACTTGTGGAGAGTATATCAAAAGAAGATAAATTGAAATGATACCAAATGAAAAAGAAGGGCGCTTTACGTCTTGAAATAACCTCCTTGAAAAACTATTTAAGGGAAGTGGTTTTTGACTTTTGGAAAGACCATAAGCTTCGTGGATGTGGGGAGATAATTGGGGAGGGTAATAGGGCTGTATATTGAGGAGCTTCAAGGTTTAGAAGAGTGAAGAGAAGAGGGATTGGTGAGGGGTTTTATAGTGGATGAGAGGTGTAAATTTTGAATATTTAAATCATTGTTTTATTATTTCCCTCAAGACAACCAATATTGTTGTTTAATGTGACCCCTAATAGTAATAAGTGAATGTGATATTGATCCAAGTTTCCTTGAATCACTTGTGACGTCATAAATAGTGTATTTAACTGATAATTTCTATATACGGTATTTTATCGTATTTCACTATTCATAAAAAATTTAAGAATTTCATAAAAATACAAAAAAATTCACCCCTACCATTTTTCAACATGTATAATTCAAAAGGGAAATCCATTTTTCAAAAATAATTTTCTAAATATTATAAATTTAATTTTAAAATAAGGTCATAGTTAATTTGAAAAATAACAAACTTGTAGGGCAGTTAGTTTTATGCGACATTGAAAAATTAATTAAGATCCCATTATCATATTTCCTTAAGAAAAAAATATATTATTATTATTAACTATTCATAAGGGGCATATTACTATTCATTTTACTATTCATAGGGGTATGTTAATATTCACTAAAAATCAATTTTGTTCTTTCAGACTCTAAATGACTTACTGAACAAAACACTAGATGATTATTTTTCAAAATTTGAAACATAGAAGAGGAAATGTTGTGTTTAATGGTTAGATTATAAAATTTCATTATATATTTATTTTCAAAACCTCGGGGGGTTACAAAAACAAGGAATATTTTTCTTTGGTGGGAGACACATTTTAATGGGATATAATAATGTTGATTATCTATCATCATTAATGGATGAGATGATGATGTCTTCATTAAGGTTTCACATGGTAGTGTTTCTCAGTGGTGATAAAGAATACCCTGATGTTTTACATGAATATGTTTTAAAAAAACACCACAACTATAGAACCTATTCCATAGAGTTGCGACAATGAATATATATAGTATCAATGTATCCATATCAGATGGAACCTTCTATGGTTCCATAGAAATAGTCCATTTCTATGATCAACTACAAGGAAGATTCATTTTGACTTATTTTTGACTTGTTGGATCTCCTAATAAATTCACTATGTAGTTATATAAATATTTATTTTTTTGTGACTATTAATATAGAATGAATTAAGTAACGATGAATAAATACAACATTATCCCATGACTTACTGATTACATAAATGATTTCAAGAGATAATTACACTTCATGAAAATCAACACACTCTCTGCATATCATCAAATATAAGTAAAGGAAATAGATAACCTTATCAAATAATTCATATGTCCAGTGTGGCATTAACATTTATTTATTAGGTCTTTTAGTGAAACTAACACTACCAATTTTTTCATTGGACTAGAGAATAATTTATTTAGGGAGTTCTGAATATGGTTTTGGTGCTATTTATATATAAAAAACATTGGTTGTTAGTATTCATAGAGGATGACATTTTATACCATATTTTGGTACCACTGGTGAAGTAAATATGTTGTTATTTTTTTTTGGAAACTCATTATAGATTGAAATTATAGTACCTAATAATGTTTCCAATCCACCAAAAAAAACCTCCACGACTCAAAATGTGTATGAATAAAATAAATTGTGAGTGAATATATATATATTCACGAATTGGATCCATAGTGTAACCCAGGAATTGATGCCCATTCACAAAATCATGGATTCTCCAATATATCAAATTTTTATTATAAAACAAAAAATACATTATCATCCAAAAAATTTTAGAGTCCACATGATGATACTACACTATTAAAATTATTATTAACCAATAATGACTGATATTTTTATTCTCCTCAAATTCATATACCTAACATGGGAGTGTCATATTCTACCACGAGAAGAAGGATAAAAATATCATAATGTGAACATATTATTCATGAAATTCAATATTTTATAATGATAAACAACAAAATAGTTTCTAAACATCATGAAAATTCCAAATGGTCTGGATCCAAAATATTTTTAATACTATCAAATATACCTCTTATAGTGATGAATGGCCTCTTGGTTTCTAAATCATTACTCTATTATAATAAGTTCACAATTTCAAACATATATTCTCTACTGGTATCCCATCTATCTCACAATGTATGAAATATGAACATTAGTATTCTCATAATATATGTTTGAATTTAAAGAATCTTACTTTCTTCATCCTCCTTTTTAAATCCCTTTGATTATGACTCAATTGTGATGCACAATCAAATTTGAATTTTTTTTTAAAATTGGTTACATTTACATTTCAGTAACATAAATCAATCCATTAATTCATTTTTATATATAATACCCAAAATTTTCATAGAAACCCACTTCTAAAACATGAAAAACTATTTTACATTGTTAAATGTGGAACCACAACATAATTATACCCACTATAGTGTAGAAATATTGTTTAGTCATTTCATATCAATATTCACAGTATTTTTTAGTTTGTTCCATTGGCTATAAAATGAGGGTATCCCAATGTCATGTGCATAAGAAATTCTAGAAAATATCATATGAATATATCCTCCTTCAACAGTGCATCACCTCATTTATGTCGCCACTATGGTTTATCACTTCTCTTTCAATATGGAAGTCCTCAAATTTTTTTGGTTATAAAAACTCAAACCAATCCTCCACCATGGGATTTTTGTGACCCTAAAACATTTATAAACTCTATTTTATTCTTTTTTTAGAAAAGATTTAGTATGTCTTAGAAAACTATAATTGCAATTCACCTACATTGTTTCCTCTAACTATATAGTGAGAGGTCCTTTGTAATATTTTCATCCTTTAATATTATTCAACTTATACCTGAAACAAACCATATTATTATTTACCTTCTTCATTGATCATTAGTATCCATGTCATGGTATACAACTTGTTTTATAGACTTAACCCTCATAAAAAATCATGAATCATGATCTCTCCTTCCAAGATATGTTTTCACTAAAATACTTGTTCATGAATCATATGAATTACATATAACAAATATATCAATATCACAATCAATCCAAAATCATTATTTCATCATCACCATCACCATTAAAAATCTACACATTTTTTCACATCATGTTCATTTTAATAATTTTGACCATAATAAAGACGTTTTCTTATTAGCATTGAACATATCTCACAAACTAGTGGATAAAAATTAGACCATTTTATTTTTGTTAATGTAACATTACTAATGATACATCTATATGATTAAATTAAATATAAATTCATATATCATTATAGACAAGAAATAAATTGTAAGAATATGACGAAAAAATGAAACATCTTATTTAATTAAATACATATAATGTTTTTTTGAGTGTGAGAATATCACATTGTTCTCTATAAAAGAGACATGATAAATCCAATATATGTAAATGTGGGATAACCTGTAGGGAAAAACATGGGAGAATTAATCATGGTTATTTACGATTCATAAAAACCAAATTCATGTTAATTTTTTTTTCATTATCTAAGAAAAGGGGCTGACAAAAACTAATTTATAAGTGAAATAATTTTTATTCATAGAACCAAAATAATTCATTAAAAAATAGCATAAATTATTTAAATTCTCCCTTTTTCTCCATTTATGGTCAACCAATAGTCCACTGTGGTTGGAATTATCCATGGAAATGTGGTTAATTTGTTATTATTGTAATTAAATTCTTGGGTTTACATAGAAATCATGATTTTTTGGAATCACATCTTAACATATTATTCCAAAAAATATCTCCCCTATTTGATGCACTCATTCCCCATCATCATTGAGTAGTATAACATGAAAAAAAACATACACCAAGTTTTTCAAAAATATGATCCTTGCAGATCTCCTCAATTTTATAAATGTTAGAGAAAATATGCAATATATGATTGGAATAATGATGGGCCGCATTTTTTACTCCTAATCAACCCTCAAGATCAGTGCTTTGTCTAATCCTTGGATGATATTCTTATCATGTATTTAAAAAAACTCTCAAATCATTATCATCAACTAGTTGTTGTGGATATATGTTATTATAAACCTCAATAATTATTGAAGATGTATTCCTTAACCTATTAATTTTATTAACATATAATTTCATTTTTATCTTCATTTTTCTCTTTTGGATTATAGAATAATAGTGCAATGATATTAATCAAGTTAATGTAGATCACATCCTTCATAATATAAGACAATTTTAAATATACATCATGTGGATAAATTATAAAGTCCTTTTTACTTACATTATTTTATTACATTATTTCATTGATTTTCAACAAAATTTTCTCACTTGAACTCCCTTTTAGTAATTTCTACATCCTTTGAAATGAAAAATTGATTTAATAACTATATAATTTATTTTTATCTTTCAAAAAAGAATAATAATAAAATTTTAATTGTTATCTTCATGATTATTTATTAATTTTTACATAATATTATTTTTGTTGTCCTTATCAATCATTATTCTTTTTTATTGGGGGTATGGTTTACACTTCGTCACCTATACTATTGATAGAGATTTAATGCATCCCAATAAAATTATTCTTTCAAAATGTATATGGTTTATATTTCACCATCACTACCAATAATGGTTTTTAATTATTTATATTTATTTTTACATGATTATGATATATTTTTGTAACCATTGTTTTGAATATATTGATAATATTAACCACTAAAAGCTATTGTTTTATTAACATGTTATATGGCCCTAATTTTCCCTATTTTAACTGAAACAAATATGGATTCATTTTTTAACAAATTCTCTTATTTAAGAGTTAAATTAATTTCATGAACACATTTCATCATTTTATGTTTAACACATATACAATTTTGTTTTTTTAACCAAATTAAGGTTATATAAATCTTTAATGGACATCTCTTCATTTTTTCTATCAAAAAAATCTTTTTGCGCATTTATTTGAGAATATATTTTGTTATTTTATTTCAAAATCATATTCTGATCTTTATAATGTTATGAGATGTATCATGAATGAAATACAACATAAATTTTATTTCCCACTACTGTTATGTTCTCTCATATCCAACATCATTAATTTCAGATAAATCAAAAAAATATTTTATCTTCATAAAAGTATGTGATTTAACTATCTAACGCACTGGCATCATCATTATATTTTATCATAAAATTAATTATTTCATGTTTGATAATTTATTCTTCTTATATGAAATCTTCCTAATATGATTACATTTTTATAAATATTATTGAGAATATCATCCCACTTTATTGGGAAATTTTGATTTTGTGGCCAATATCATTAAAATTCATGAATTTAATCAATACAATATAATTTCTATGCTATTTTATATTTGTGAATATCATTTATTGGAAAGTTTAATTCTGTTGATATATTCACCATCATAAATATCATCATGACTAAAATATCATAATATATAATCATTCCACTTTCCTATTGGATTCAATTTAAATATCATATTATATTAATTTTCATAAAAATAACTATTTTGAAATTTTATAAGACACTATAATGTCGTTTATCTCATCCAAATACATTTCAACCCTATCATCCAAAGATGATATTTTGGGATCAATTCTGTTCATAAAATTCCTCATCTTGTTTTTGAAAAAATGGAATCACATAGATTATCTCAATATCTTAGAATTTTTTTGACTATCTCATTCACACTAGTGAAATAGTAATCTATATTTTCATCATTATCAATTTTAATATCATCTAATATTCTCTTCTAAATATTCATCTTGGATTCTACCACATTGATGTTTCTCTCAAATATACATCTAGATTTTTCCCATATGACTTCTATTTTTTCATTATCCATTAATTTTATTTTAAATTATTCTGATTAAGACAACAAAATAGAATTACTAATTATATAAACCTCGAGATTTTATTTATATACATGCTTCATATGATAATTCTAGGAATATCATAGATTCTCACTGTAGCATTATCTATACTCGTACTTCCAATTAAAAGAAATTAGTGAAACAAAATTTTTTCCAAATGTGCTAGTAATGTAAATAAATGGTTGGAAATTCATTATTATTCATATAATATAAATTATCTATCTCTATAATAAATTTTTTTTTTGTTAGATGCCACCATAATTTTATAACATTCTAGTATTCCAAAGGCAGGTTTCACTACCACTAAAAAGGAGATGTGGTGATTGAGTGGTAAACTATTTTTTAAGAACATTAATTTTAAATCCAATCTATAGAATGTGTTAATGTTAATGATCCAATAAAATAAGTCTCATAAATATCACATTTTGAAGAAATGTGATGAAATATATGAATATTGAAAATTAAAAGGGTAATCCCTAAATCATACTTCTTTTATATTAGTTGTTCTACCCAACATATATTATGGATGATATCTATAATTAATTTTATTTCACAAAATTAAAAAAATCATATAGAACATAGAGCATAGTAGATGATACAAATATCATAATAAATTGAGGATTAAACAATGTCATATTATTATTCTACTCTTTTTTATTACACACAAGAGAATATTGTGTTCCTCATGATGAGAAATTATCATATGGTCATCATCTATATGTTTTATTATAGATCATATATTGTTAATAGAGATAATGAGACTTTAGGTCATGAATCATCAACCAGGTTCTAAATGAACTGGATCCTCAGTCATCTGAACCCTTATGATATAGTTAGTATATATTTATGAATGATCACATAGATTCAGACTCACGTCAATATTCTCAAATCATATCTTATTAAATATTATTTTTTTCTCAATGTAATCAACCCGTACACTATATTGAAATAATTCACTTAAAAATTTCAATAATCATTGATTGAATTTGAATATAATATTCAATATCAAACTAGAATAATCCTCCACCATCTTTATAAACATCCCTTAGGCCATCTCACATTTTAACAACACTACACAATTCATTACAGTAGATAAAATCTGGTTGAATAAAAAAAACAGATTCCATATTAGAATGTTATATTATGATTCCTATAATTTTCCCAGAACACCACACTAATGTTATGGAATAATATTTTTTTAGGAGTTGTACTGCGACATGATTAATATCACTATAACATTTCCATAAAATTTCTATTGTTTTCTTCTGAAATTTCATTGGCGTTAGTGATGTACTTAATTGGATTATATTTTTAAGTAAAAAAATCACCATTAGCATGAATATATTCTTAAACATATATTTTATTATGATCACCCTTAAGTGGTGTAGAACCTCATCTCTCTATTAAATATGTTGTAACACATATTTTTAACTCTAGAGGTACACAAATTTTTAATGACACAATCTTTTTGTGTAGTCCTCCTTTATGATGTAACACACATCTATGAAATATAACACATCATTTCTATTATTCTTGGGAAATAACCACATTACTTTGGTGGGGAGATATCTTATCAAGATTCATATATGACATAGAAATGGACATAATGATGTGTGGTCCTAAATTACATTTTCATCACATTTGTATTTTAGTATCTCCATGACAAGTAAAATATATTTTGTTCCTATCTTACTTTATCCATTCTTTACTCTCTGTGTACTAAATATCCTCTACATCAAATAAATGAAATAAACCTATTAATGGATAGTCTTCATTAATTATGGAGAGGCTATATTGTGACAGGTTTCATTCATTTATTTGAAGGAGAGGCTATATAGTACTATAATTGTTCACCTATGTCACAAAGCAGGATGGTTCGCCATCCAACCCGGCGCCCGACCCGGTCCGCGGAAAGGCTCGAAGGGCATTCTTGATCCCCACTGGCTGGAACAAGTGCCCGGGTATCAAAAATTACATGGGAATGATTTACCCGAAATAAAAGACAGAAAAACAACTAACCAGATAAATAAACTTAAACTTGAAGTAGAAAACCAAACGTGCCTTTAAACTATGAACAGGTTTGAAGTCTACAACTCGAACAAAAAACTAAAAAGAAAAGGCAATAGCGGAAACAAAAACTCATACTCAAACCTACCGTAAAAAAGGGATGCCACATCAGCCCACTCTGCATGAAAAGACCAACGGCAACATGAACCACCATCGTTGAGCATGAAGTCACAACCTGGAATGCAGAAGAAACAAAATCTAAATACACCCAAGGGTGTATGTAGGGTGTCAGCTAAAATCCCAGATGGATGCCACTGAGAAAAGGTTCCACGCAGAATTATTAAAAGAAAAATACATTTTCAATTTAATAGAATAAAAATAAATAAGTGCTTAAAGAATTTTAATGAAAATGGGTTTCAAGGGAAAACTTTTCTAAAAGGAAAACAACTTAAATTTACATACACACATGCACACACATACATACACACACACACACACACACACACACACAAACACACTTTTCTTGGTTACTCTAATGTTACACTGTGTACCGACGGTGAGAAGAAAGAAAAAGAAGAGCACAGTACAAGGAAGTCCCTAAAGATACTAGCGAGAAGTGGGACCCTAGAACCTCACGTCTCGGTGAACCATATCATACATTCCCATGCACGAGTCACTGGTATGGAAACACCTCCTACCATAGTGGTCTCTAGTCATCATCCAATGTTTAGTTAGTGTTGTAAGCTTCAATCCTGCTATGTGAAACTAGGCCGATGCCACTCCCGTATCACTAACACGCCAGTCTAGTCCACCAACCAAGTACCCAGGCTTCCTGTTTGTGCTCATGTAATTCCAAGTTCATGCCACATGTCATAATCATACACTTAAACCCAATAATATACTACACATGCCAAGAGAATCATTTTCAAACACAAAAACCATATGAAATAATACACTCGCTAAAAAAAAATTTCAAAGCACGCTTCACACTGTTGAAATAATTTAATAAACCATTTAAAAAGTTTATAAAACAATAGAAGAAGAGTGTCACATGGTTTTACAAACATACAAAACAAACATAACTATTTATAAATCCAAAACACATTCAATCAACTCACGAACTCAAATAAAATTTAATGTGTGACCTACACCGCCCAAACAGTTTGATGAAAAACCTGAAACTGCATGTAAGATGTTCTTGCACAAACTACAAAACATAACAATCCAAAAATAAAATCTTATGAAACAACTTTAAAGAAGTAACTGGGAATCACCCATTAACCCACTCAAAACCTTATTTTATGATAAGATGAACACAACACTATATCAAAAATATAGTTCACACTAATTTCACATAATGACAAGAAAACACTATTTGCACAACATAATAAGTCGACCACACAATTTAAAAAAACACTAACTAGTTTTTCACAGAAAACACACACATGATTTAAACATGCTAACTGGAGTTAAAATGAAAATCAGACATCAAATATCAACATCACACAACACATATTAATTAAATAACATGCTAAATTAATTAATCTTGCAAATTGATTAATCAGATAATAATTAAGAGCAGAACCACCTACCTCGGTTTTTGAGAACCCCAAAACCCAGTGCGAAAAATCAATTGCACGCAATTATCACAACAATGAATCCAAATTGGACCCTAAATCAATAATTCAAACCAAAACAAATCAAAATGTAACCCTAAATCATGAAATTGTACCACCTCAATTTAAGTTTAAACCCCAAGAGAACTCCATATACATTATGCAACCAAACCTCGAGACAAAAAAAGGAAAGGAGAGTACTGTCATCAGTCAGTAAGAGAGGAGTTGCACCGGACCAAGCCGGAGCCATAAAAAATGTCACCGAAAGACCAGCATGGGAGTCACAGTAGAAGGACGAGGAAAGCAGGGGGTACGACGTGAGGGTTCAAGTGGAGGGCGAGTTGGGTAGGAGGGGATGGCCGAGGGGGTGAGGGCGATGCCAGTCGGCTGGTTAGCCGGGAGGGAGGTTTCCGGACAAGAGGGGCGGCTAGGAGGTTGGTGCGAGGTGGTCTCCGGATAGAGGAGTGGCAGGCCATTCGGTAATTTGTTGGATGAAGCATGGGTGAGCTTCGGTTTCAAGAAGGGAAGACTGGGGGTTTCGGCCATTGAAGGCAGGCCGACAGGGGGGGGGGGTTGCGCTTCAACCGGGCTGAGAGGGGGAGGCCGCCGGAAATGGGGAGAGGGAAGCGGCACACGAAGAAATGAGGGGGGAGGTGCGGTAGCGTGAAGGAAAGGAAAAAAAGAAAGGGGGAGAAGAGAAGGAGTGTGGACGAACGGAGGAGCAGGGGGAAAACAAGGGGGAAGGAAGCCGTGGGCTTCAGCGCACTAGGAAGGGAGGTGCGGTGCGGCGGAGTACCGAGGAGGGGGGGGTGTGGCTGGCCAATCATGAGGAAGGGGGAAACCCAAAAAAAAGAAACCCTAACACACAAATATAGAGGAATGAAAAAAAAATAAAATAAAAAGAAAAGATAAAGATAATAAATATAATAATAAGACAAAAAATAAACTAGAATAAAACTAATAATAATAAATAAAATAACATAATTTTCATCAATAATAGAAATAATAAAAATACCCATAAATAATTAATAATAACCTAAAAATTATAATAATTATAATAATAATATAATTATCATTAAACCAAATATCATTAATTTTTCTTTTATAGCTTTTATTATTAAATTTATCTTTACTTTGCCACTCTTCTAATTTTATTTCTTTTTTACCTTTTCATCTTATTTAATTTCTATATCTTCCTTATTAATTCATTTTATTTTAACACATGACCATCAACAGGTCACCATGTGTACCAGGAGAGGCTGCGTGATTTCAAAATCGTACCTCACCTGAGGCCGCGCGGTCTCAATTATCGTTTTAGCCCTCTTAAACTTTATTTCATTATTAATAACTTCTTTATTTATTTGGTTTCACATCAAGAAGGCATGCGGAGAGCAGAGCCAGGTCATGCGACGACCCAAGGGAGGTCACACATCTTTGACAGCAGCGCGTTGAAGGCCGAAAAGGCCAAAAAGAGTGTTTCAAAATAAAACTCAGAAATTTTAAGTTCTCCATTGACCTGAATTATTTGATGCCCAAAAGAAATAATAAAATAAATAATATATAAAAAAATATGGGTGTGAAAATATTTCCCCACCATGAAGCGTTCCGTCCCTAGAAAGCCACAAACAGAACCAAACCCCAAAGCAGAAGACCACACTCTTTTAATGTTTAAAGGGGATTCCCAAAAACACTATGCAAAGAGAGACAAATGTATCGTGCTCAGAGAAAGTGACTCAAGGAAAACATCGAGAAACTCATATAAAGACTTTTTTATATGTGTAATCGGCCCCAAGGAGCCCGAACGCCTCTAGTTTACTGATCATGGAAAGCGACTCTCGCACCCATGAAGTCCAACTTGACAAGCTAAGACATCTCAAGCACTTTTAAATGAAAACCACAACATTTGGATAGAATGAACAAACAAGGTCAAACCACATCCACAGAACACTCTTATCACTTATCACCAAGCCATATTTAAAAACAGAAGCAAAAGTTCAACATGGGTAAGCCCGAGGGGCTCCCCAACATTAGGAACTCACTGACGGTCGACATGACACTGGAAAACTGACACAGGGAGGTTCGAACGGAGTCCCCACCATTAAGGAAAGGCCAACACAAATGTATTCCAAAGATATTTGTGTAGGATCCAATGTGGGTCTCCCTACCATTGGAACTAACAGCAGATTCAAAACATTAGAAAATATCTCGATGGTGACCAAACACCCCACTACAAGGGGTGAGGAGGGAGGGGCCCGACCACCAGGCGTCAAAACCATGGCCGGCCACAAACCAACATCTCAAAATTTCCTGGATGAAAACCATTCAAATTTGAGACTGAGTTACTCAAAATACTCTCACAAGGACCACTGAAGTGATTGCATCCAGTGGGACACAAACCCCAAGACTTTAAGGCATGAGACAAACACGCCTCCACTTGGACACGAAAACCATACGCAACCATATGGCTTATTTAGAGCGGAACAACCATAGAAAAAAGATAAACTGACTCTACTTTTAACAATGATTACTGAAATAAGGTCGGGGTCTCATACACTCTCGGGGTTCCTGACCACACGCCAGATTCACTCCGAGGCCTATGGGTGGAGCCCTGATGTTTGAAGCATCTCCTGCCTCGCATTCAGGCATTGAAGACTCTGGAATAGATATTCTTTTTTTGGTGTCAAAGACAACCACACTACAACTAAGGAAACACCAGAAAACAAAACACAATGCGACATCCAAATGATCATACACAGAACATTCACCAACATAAGAGCTGAAATGGTTCTTGCGCATCACCCTTTGCTGCACTGGATGAGAACATAAAACAACAAATCATCACCGAGCATGATTGTTGTTGTCGAGAGAATCATTATGTTGAGAACGACTTTCAACCTCACCTTGAACAACACGTGATTCCTAAAAAAGACCATAGAATCCCCATACGACTAGGTCTACCAAACTAGTGGCCAAATGTAAACCCTTTTTCTTAAACGAAACCAACCAAAGACCATAGGTCATTTAGAACGATAGACTGCACCAACAACTTAATGTTTCTTCCACCTTTTTACCACTATAGCTTCAATTACCACTTCCAAACCATCGTTGACTATCAAAGGGACCTCACGCGGCCTGATGTCACCAAACATAACCCTTGCAACCAATGTAAATACTACAAATCCCTTCAAGACACTCGTCAACACTGAAAATTCTGAACCGCCTTCACCCTTCCCCGCTGGAATTTCTTTCATCATTTCCAGGGGGAACCTTCAAACATGATAGTGTCAAACATCATACCCGATGAGTAAAGACACTCAAAAGTCCAAAAATCTCTTCAACTCCCATCGAATATGTCATCCCACTGCGAGACAATCTTCTTAGTTTTAAAAACGAGAGGTGGGTTCAATTCTATAATTCAAGAAGAGATTCCTCTGATCAACTGGAGGGTCGACCAATGGCGAATTTCCCGTGGACAAACATTAATAACATGTCAACACTTTATGGGGGAGTACACTAGTTGAGAAAGAAAATCATGGAACCAACCAAATGGTTTCAGTGGTCAAGACATACCAGAAGCGCACACTAAACGTGCGGGGGAACCACTGAAAAGGATTCCTGAAGAACTTTCAAAAGAATTCACTAACTACACGAAAACATACCAACTAACAAATAAGAATTCAATCTCAAGACACAAATAAAAAAAAAGGATTCTCGGCTCGAAACACCTCACATCCAACCTTTCAAAAATACAAGTACACACCACACAATCACCAGTTATTTAACAAAACATTTTTTTGAAAAGAAAACGAAGATTGTGGGTTGCACAAACACCAATGGTGTCACATGGGCCTTGCACACGCATGTTCCCATGACACACCAGCACCCACCTCATGTTCATCCAGGCTTTCAGCCACTCCTGCCATTAACCATTTCCTTTTCCCATATACACTCATTCATGTGGTTTCCCACGAGAACACCAAGGATCAAAATCAAACCATTCCATTTTTCATTACCAAAACATCCAACCCACACTTTTCAAACCTCATACCTCATTTTATTTTTAATGTGCTTTATTTAAAAACATTTTCCCAAACATTTTCCAATACCAAATCATTTTTACTTAAAAACCAAATCTCCACGAATCCAAATCAAAGATACGAGAAACAACACAAGAGAAAACTTGTGTCAGCGGGTGGTGAGAATGTATGGTTGGCGGTCATACGCCAATCATGTCGCCCTCACGGAGGGCATTCTAGGACAGCTTTCCCGGCTCAACATGGCTTTCCAGACCCTGTGAGCTCACTAGGACCACTAACCTTACCCCTTTTCATTTCCCTTAGATATGATTTACCACAAGGACCAAAAACTCAGACAAACCTCAACATACTTTGGTAACTTGTGTCCCTCCACGAGGTGTGATGGCCAGACACCTTACTCGTTGCCAGGACGTCAAGTCCCGACAACCTTAATTCAAGTCCTCCATGACTCTATCCCAAATGAAAATGACCCAATAGAGAAAACCTTGCACTCTGATACAATGTCATCTCGAACCAGACCGGGTCGCCATCCGACCCGACGCCCGACCCGGTCCGCGGTAAGGCCCGAAGGGCGTTCCCGATACCCATGGGCTGGCACAAGTTCCTAGGTATCAAACATTACATGAGAACTATTTAACCGAAATAAAAGAAATAAAAACAACTAACCAGATAAATAAACTGAAACTAGAAGTAGACAACCAAATGTTCCTTTAAACTATGAATAGGTTTAAAGTCTAGAATTCAAACCAACAACTAAAAAGAAATGATGACAGCAGAAACTAAAACTCATACTCAAACCTCCTGGAAAAAATAGAGGCCACATCAGCACCACTCTGCATGAAAAGACCAACTGCAACCTGAACCACCATCGCTGAGCACGAAGTCACAACCTGGAATGCAGAAGAAACAGAATCTACATACACCCAAGGGTGTATGTAGGGTGTGAGATAAAAGCCTAGTAGGATTCCACCGAGAAAAGGTTCCATGCATAATTATTAAAAGACAAATACATTTTCAATTTAACAGAATAAAAATAAACAAGTGCTTAATGAATTTTCATGAAAATGGTTTTTAAGGGAAAACTTCTCTAAAAGGAAAACATCTTAAATTAACTTACACACATGCACGCACACACATACACATGAACACATACTTTTCATGGTAACCCCAACATGACACCATCTACCTATGGTGAGTAGAAAGCAAAATAAGAGCACAATACAAGGAAGACCCTAAATATACTAGCGAGAAGTGGGACCCTAGAACCTCATGTCTCGGTGAACCATATCATACATTCCCATGCATGAGTCACGAGTAGGGAAACACCTCCTACCATAGTGGTCTCCAATCATCATCCAATGTTTGGTTAGTGTTGTAAGCTTCAGTCCAGCTAAGTGAAACTGGGCCGATGCCACTCTCGTATCACTAGCATGCTTGTCTAGTCCGCCCACCTAGTACCCAGGCTTCCCGTTTGTGCTCATGTAATTCAATGTTCATGCCACGTGTCATAATCATACACATAATCCCAATAAGATAATACACATTCCAAGACAACCATTTTCACACACAAAAACTATTTCAAATAATACACTCGCTAAAAACCATTTTCAAAGAATGCTTCACACTATTGGTATAATTTAATAAACAATTTAAAAAGTTTATAAAACAATAGAAGAAGAGTGTCACATGGTTTTACAAACATACAAAAAAACATAACTATTTATAAATCCAAACATATTCCAGCATTTCACGCACTCAAATACAATTTATAGTGTGACCTTAACCGCCCAAACAGTTTGATGAAAAACCTGAAACCGCATGTAAGATGTTTTTGCACAAACTACACAACTTAAAAATCCAAAAATAAAAGTTTATGAAAAAAATTTAAAGAAGTTACTAGGAATCAACCATTAACCCACTCAAAAACTTCTTTTATGTTAAGATACGCACGAAACTATATCGAATATATAATTCACTCTAATTACACATCATGACAAGCTAACGCTATTTTCACAACATAATAAGTCAACCACACAATTTTAAAAAAACTCTAACTAGTTTTTCGCTGAAAACACACACATGATATAAACATGCTAACATGAGTTAAAATGAAAATAAGACATAAAAGATCAACTTCGCACAACACATATTAATTAAATAACATGCTAAATTAATAAAACATTCAAATTGATTAATCAGATAATAATTAAGAGTGGAATCACCTACCGTGGTTGTTAAGAACCCCAAAACCTGGTACGAAACATCAATCACATGCAATTCCCACCACAATGAATCCAAATTGGACCCTAAATCAATAATTCAACCCAAAAAAATCAAAATGTATGACTAAATAATGAAATCAAACCACCTCAATTTAAGATTAAACCCCAAGATAAACCCAAAGCCAATATGAAACCAAAACTCAAGAAAAAAAGGAAAGGAGAGTACTGTCATCAGCCAGCAAGAGAGGAATTGCACCGGAACATGCTGCAGCCAAAAAAAGACATTTATGGACCATATAGGGAGTTGCAGTAGAAGGATGAGGAATGTAGGAGGGTCGGCATCAGGGTTCAAGTGGAGGGCGATCTGGGTAGGAGGGGATGGCCGCGGGGGGTGCGGGTGATGCTAGTCAACTGGTCGGGAGGGAGGGGGGTCGCCGGACAAGAGGCGCGGCTGGGAGGCTGGCACGAGGTGGTCGCCGGACGGAGGAGCGGTGGGCTGTGCAATGATTCGTTGGACGAAGCAAGGGAGAGCTGCGATTTCGAGCGGGGGAGGCTGGGGGTTTCGGCCATGGAAGGCAGGCCGACAGGGGTGGGGTCGCGCTTCGACCGAGCAGAGAAGGGGAGGCCACCAGACATGGGGAGAGGGAGGCGGACTAGGATGAAATGACGGGGGATGTGTGGAAGTGTGAAGGAAAGGAAAAAAACAAAGGGGGGGATGAGATGGAGGGTGGCCGAACGAAAGAGCAGGGGGAAAACAAGGGGGAAGGAAGCCGCGGGCTTCAGCGCACCAGGTAGGGAGGTGCGGTGTTGTGGAGTACCGAGGAGAGGGGGGGGGGGTGCGGCTGGCCGATCAGGAGGAAGGGGGGCAACCCAAAAAAAATAAACCCTAACACACAAAAGGGAGGAAAGAAGAAAATAGAAAAATTAAAAGAAAAGAGGAAGATAATAAATATAAAAATTAGACAAACAATAAACTAGAATAAAACTACAAATAATAAAAAATATAACTTAAATTTCTTGAATAATAGAAATAATAAAAATACCCATCAATAATTAATAATATCTTCAAAATAATAATAATAATAATAACAATATAATTATAATTTAAATGAACCACATTAATTTTTCTTTTATAAATTTTATTATTAAATTTATCTTTACTTTTCCATGCTCTTAATTTTATTCCTTTATTACAGTTTCATCTTATTTTATTTATATATCTTTTTTATTAATTCATTTTTTTAACACTTGACCATCGGCAGGTCACCAAGTGTACCAGGAGAGGCCGTGCGATATCAAAATCGTGACTCGCCTGAGGCCGTGCGGTCTCAATTATTGTTTTATCCCTCTTAAAAATTATTTCTTTATTAATAACATCTTTATTAAATTGGTTGCATGTCAAGCAGGCATACGGAGAGCCAAACGAGGTCGAACAACAACCCAAACAAGGTTGCGCGGTTTTGACAGTGGCGCGCTGAATGCCAAAAAGGCCAAAAACTGTGTTTCAAAATAAAACTCAGAAATTTTAAGTTTGGCCTTGACCCGAATTATCTGATTCCCAACAGAAATAATAAAATAAATAAAATATAAAAAAAAGATGGGTGTGACAATCTACCTGAGGAGGGTGTGGTGTAACAACGCATGTTTATATGATTTTTTTAAATAAATTATTTTTTATAATTTATTTCCTTTCACTCTACACGATGAAAATATTACATTATACTCTAGTGAAATATAATCTTGTGCTACACACATTATATACTTTTTCAGTTTTATATGAATCATTGAGTTTCAAATATACTTCATTTTATTATTATATTTATTTAAATTATATAGTTATGGCATACCAGTTAAACATCGAAGTACGAATAGTAATAAACCATTTTCAAATATTATTTATAGTGTTTAGATATAAATAAAACATTTCAAGAAATCGAAAAATATTTTTTTGAAAAATCATTATATTACTAAATATACTATTTTCTAAAATGATTATATATTTATGTCCTAATGTAAAAAACAATAAAATTAACAATAGATGCTATGAGAAATTAAATTAGAAAAATATAAATTTTTATTCATAATTATAAAATTATCTTATAGTCTATTTTTAGTATTTTTTTACAAATTATGTTTTTGGATGAGTTCTGAAAAAATTATGAATTTTAATTCAAAAATATTTTTTCATCAATTTTATTAATATTGTAAAATTATGTTTTAATTTGGTTTTAATGTTTAATTAGATTTATTTTAAATCAATTAATCTAATACTTGTCAATGAAAACAACATATCTTTCAAAACATACTTAAAAATTATTTAATCTTTTATAAATGATTATTTAAAAACCTATGGTCGAATACATTTAGTTTGAATAATATAAAATTATTTTTATTTCACATAATTTCTTAGAATATGGAAAAAATTATTTCATGTCTGGATTCATAATTATTTATAATTTTGAATTTGGTCAACAACATTTTTGACTAAAAATTCAAGTGAATGTGATTCCAATTAATTATATTTATTAAGAAAAAAATTATCTTAATAGAGGAATAAACATTAATATTAGGTACCCATAATGACATATAAACCTCTCAAAAATAACTTGGAAATTAATATTTCGTCTTTATAGACAATTTAATCAAATTTAATCCATTACTGGATCCACATTATCAAGTAAAAGTGTTAGTTGAATTATATTTTCAATAATTTACTAGAATTCTAGTCCTCTTGTACTATAAAAAGTTACTCACCCCTCCAACATATTCATAAATCTAATTAAATTTTTACTGGTAAAGTAACTGAAAAATTAAACTCTTAAAATCCATCCCTTTATCCCAAAACATCCATTTAAGGATAAATCCAAAAAGGTGATTCCTCTCATTGAAACCATATGTTGTTAACCAACGAATAATTAACACCCTCCCTCTAGTTCTTTAATGTTTTTTCATTATCCACCACATAAAATTCTATTACCCCATGATTATGTAATAAAATATTAATAAACTATATAATGATATTTTCTATACATTTTGTTCTACCTACTCTTAAACACACATCCAACTAATGTGCAATGAATGTATTTTTCATGTGTAAAGCGAACTATTGCCTCCCGAAACTATGTTGTTCTTTTATTACATTACCACCACTAATTGTAGGTAATTATAATAAAAAGTATATTTATATATTATATATTTATTATTTAATTATTATATTTCACAAACATTAATTATTTCAATTTTTTTAAATATGATTACTTCTTTTTTGGGTGTCTATCCTACCTCATCATCAAGGTGATGCGATTCATTCACACTCGAAATGTAACGTATTAAGGATAAGCATTTTAAAATTACATGATATAAATGAAATATTAATGTTTATATCATTATTATATATATTAATATATTAATATTTAATTTATATTATTTATTTCATAATGAAAATTATAAATAAACGATATTCATGTGTATGTACAACCTAATATCTCTATGAACATCGTATTCTAGTATATATATATATATTTCATAGTTTTTTATAAATAATTTTAATTTGAATATATGTGATATATATATATATATATTATTTTACATTATATATATAAGTAAATTATGATATATGTAAAAGGATCAAGAATAATGAGTCAAAACTTGTATGAAAAACAAAGAAGATATTAATCAAAGCTAAACATTACAAGGTATTTCTAAAAAGAGGGTAATATAAATTCATAATGAAATCATATATAGTTAGAGTTATAAGAATATGATAGTTCTAGTATATGGATTATAATTTTATATATATATAAGAGGTTTTAGTGAGTGTGAAAAATTTCAAGGCATGAGGTAAGGGTTTTCTCATCTGACTTTTTGTATCTGTTAGATATATTCAATGTTCACTAATAGTTCCATTTTCCCGGTTAATATATTGAACATAAATTAATTTTAGGGTATATATACATAAATTTTTTGGTTTTTGAATAAAAATTATTTTATAATTATTTCATTTGGATTTTGGTTGAAAAATTTCAAAATATGTAATGTCATATTTGTCACAAATTTCTTTCATTTGAGATTGATTCCATATTAATGAGATATATTATAATATAAGGTCTCCATAATTATTTTTTAATGTTATATAATGAATATTATTAATTTGATAATATTATATGCTTTATGTAATTTCATTATACCTTGAGGATTATGATTTAATGTTACCAATGATGAAACATGTTATTGATACAATCTAATCATTTAATGAGACTGTTTATAATTATTATTCCATCGATAAAATACTATATTATATATCACAATAACTCTAATGAAGATTATTTCTCCTATTTTTATTCAAGTTATGCTTCCATATTTCTACACATTATTACTCAATATAAAGAAATTTAATTAATACTACTTTTTTTATTGTTTCAGTCAGAAATGAATGTTCATTCAAAATTTTAATCTCAATATATGTTTTCTAAAATGTTTTATAATTATCCTATTAAGATTAAATGAAAATTTTAAACTTGTTTTCAATTTTTATTAAATATTTTAAAATGGTACTGGCCTCTCATTTTTGGATCATGTCACTTTTATAAACATCTTAACATGTAAATGGGATGTTCAGTAAGTATAGACATACCCATCATCGTGAATATTATATACCTAATTATTCCTTTGTATGTTTGAAAAAAACATGGGAATATTTTATTAATATTCATGGAATTTTTTTAATTCCGTGTATTTTTCAAGGGAAAATATTTTAAAAATGTTTATGTTTATAAAGTGTTTTAAATGATTTTCAAAGAATACATTATATTTTTTAGAAGGATATTTTTCAAAAAAATGATTCCATAATTTTTTCTATAATTCCTAATATGTTTCCAAACCAAATTCTAGAAAAGGTATTCCAAAATTATTCTATGTATTAATATATATTTTTGTAAATTTATTTTCATATAAATAGTTTTTCAAATGGTTTTCAAAAATATGTTTAAAATTTTCGAGACTATTTTAAAAGAAAAGTATTTTTAAAATAAAATTTTGTGTTTAAAAGTTTTTTTCAAAGAAGAAATTTTATATTTATAATTAAATTTTGTAAATTTTATTCAAAAGGAATCTATTTAAGAGATATATTTATGATATTTTTGTATGATAAATATTTTCATTGAAAATTTATTTTTCTTAATAAATTTTCCATGTGATCTTTAAAAATGCATATCTATATATGATGGGATACTTTTTCATAGTGTATGCGTTTCTCGGGATATTATTCATGAATATTATTAATATTAATTATTGAATGGTTTATGTGTTGATGTAATGATTTTTATGACACCCATTTCGTTTCACTAGGATATATGGTTTTGAACCCCGCTACATTTCATGGGTTATTTATCGATGAAATGATTACGAGACTTATATATTTTTTATAGGTAATGATATGATTAAATATTTATGATTATCATTTCATTTCATGGGTTATGATAATATTTTTATGAAAACCATTTAATTTTATGGGTCCTGACAAGATGCTTGTTTTATTATTTACTATGTGATTGGTGGGATATATATCTACCTCAAATGCATTGAGTAAAGATTTAAATCACATTATTTAAATATGGGAAATAAGTTTAAATGCGTGATAAACAATGGGAAATACATTAATCGTTATACAAAATGAGTAACATGTGTGTCTTGGTCCACTATAAATAGATGGGAAACCAGATCCACTAAGGTAATATGGGGAAACCCAATCCATTGTGTGAATATAGGGAAATTTTATCCACTATTGGAAATGGGGAAACCTGATCCCTTATCTGGAATGGGTGTGAATGGGGATGCTCGTGTGCCTTTCCTCTTAGGTGGCGTCCCCTTGAAATACCCTAATTTTTTATCAACGAACATTGACATATAGTGAATAATTTTTATGTTTTAACATGATTAAATGTTCTCAATTTTATGGGTGAACCTAGTTCTATGTCAATCAGATTATGTGAGAGTCAGATTTAGTGACCTTAACTAAATAAGTGAACATACCTCTATTTACATAGATTATAAATGATATAAGACTCTTTTTATGTGACAAGTCTATTTCTTATTCCGATGTTATTCTATCATAGATTATTATCTATGGATTCCTTATGATTCAAGTATTGTGAACTCACAATCATTAAGTGATGATTATTTGTTTTGATATTTGATATGCCGAGTATGATCTTATAATATTATGATCATGTTATCATACAATTATACACATGCTATGCTTACAAATATCCATTTTTTATTCTTAGTGAGCTTCTAATCTCACCCCTTTCTTATGTTTCCATTACCTAATTTATAAAATATTTTATTCTGTTGGAGTACAAAATAGGAAGATCCTTTTTCAAATATTTATATATATTTCACCAAGATTAGAATATATTTTTTACAATATTCCTATAATACTAAACTGTTATAGTACTATTGAATTTACTTTTTTAATGTCCTAGATATTAATCTAAAATGATGTAATAAATAGGTATGTTAGGCCTCAATTTTCATGGTATGTGTCAATGGAATGGTTTATTCGTCATTATGAAACAGTGATGGGAGAAAATTTAGTAACATTTATAGGGATATTTCTAAAAATATTTTTGGGGATGTATTCAAGGATAATCATAATGTTCCATAGATTAATTAAGGTTCCAATTGATTAATGTACAATAATAGTGATTTCATGATTATGTTAGCTTCTATTATAAAAAGTGTTTCTCATGCTATTATTTTTTGTTTTAGTTAATGGAGAGAAGCCAAATGAACTAGGATAATGATAATGAAATGGAAAATACTCTGTTGAGAAGTCAAACACGATGATTATTAGAGTGAAATATGTTCTAATAATTCCTATTTATTTTTCATGAAACATGCATAACAATGAGTACCTAAATTGACTCTCAGACTCAGCGGATAAGAAAATGAAATAGTTAACTGAGAATTAGAGTAATGAATATAAAAGAGGAAATATGATCTAGTACTATTTGTGTTGTGAATGTGGGATGAAATAACCAAAGTGAATATCACAGAGGAACAAGATGATGTTGGAAAAGTGGAAATGAAGTACAAATGGAAAATGAAATTTTTTGCTAATATAAGGGATACAAATATTGGAATCCATAAGCTATTATAAATATTTTAATTTTTTATGTGTGGAATGTATATTAATTTTTAAAATCAATATCTTTAAAGGAATCTTAATGAAGATACATACCAACGATATATTGGTAATGGTATTATATTGATGATGAATACATAATGAACAATATATGAAAGTAATTTTTTTAATAATATTATTTATAACCATGATTAATTTTATCTTGATGAATGTTAAGATATAATGTATATTTCATTTCTTATATGAATATGGTAGTAATGAAAAATATGATGATTACTAATCAATGCCTTGTGGGTGAAGTTGAGTAAAGTAAATTTTCATGTATTTGGTTTCATTAATTATGTAAAATGAAATATATAATAATTGTTCATTTATTTTTTTTCTAATGATTAATAAGAATAAGTTGATTTTTTAGGGACTAAAAATATATTTAATGGGAATGTAATATTCATTAGAAACACTTTATTAGAAGAATCATAATCTTTAAAATGTACATAATATTGATATAAAAATGAATGGATAAATGAGGTGTATTTTATCAATTGGTGAATTGGACGTTACAGATTACCTTGTAACGAATAAAGGATTTGTTGAAAATGTAGTTTGTTTTTTTAATTATAGAATATATCCAATAAAATTTGGAATATGGAAACATTCATGCTTCAAAAAAGTATTTATGGTAATTCAACATATTCAAAATAAATTAATGAACACTTGATAAGCGTATAAACATATATGGAATGAGAAAATAATGAGTTACCATATGATATAAGGTGGATCACTATTTATTTGATATTTAACATAGTAACTAATCCATCAACCAATAATTATTTATTGTATTTATAAGAAAACATGTTGATGATCCTACAAGAAGAAATTATGGGGGCCAAAGAAAATGTAATACCAATACATCAACCCATACAAACTCGATATCCAAGAGTGGAATATTAAGAAATCTAGAAAAAAACCCTTTAATTTGATACACTTAAGTTATAAAAACGTCTGCCACAATATTTCCCTCTCTCCTCGTGTGTGGAACACTCGTGTGATTGTTTAGTAGTATCTTTCTTCATCTGATAGAATATTAAATAGAACATGGAACATTTCCAATACCTAATATAATATTGTACCCAACTAAAAAATTAGTCTCTAACTATCTAATAGGGATTCCTATATTGTATTAAATTTGAAGGCCATGGATAATAGAACAAGTTTCCACATGTATTGAATCACTATTCCCAATGATGGATATGAAAGCTAAAACAACCAATCCTTTGTTGACTCTTACCACCCCACCACTATAAATAGTCCCCTAATAGAAGTTTCCATTAGATTTTATCTTCAGACCAGAGGAGGGAGGAACCCATTTAACCCAATTCCCATAACCAGGTGCACTAGTGCTGGGGTGGATGGAAAGGCCCAATCCATAATAGAAGGAGTGTTTCCCATATCCATACACATCAATGAAAAATACATGAATAAATATATTTTCATGAGAAGAATACATGTGTTGGAAGTTGATGTAGACATATGCCTTCAATCCTTCCTGGATAACCAGATCAACCAACATCTCACGAAGATTATCAGTATCACGGCCTTCTATTCATATCCATATTTGTCTACACCTAAAAACTAGTGGTTTGGAAAATGCGCTGCTAACAAAGAGTGGTTGGAACATATTTTACAATTCCACAACAATACCCAGACTACCTTCTCCAACTCACTAATGAAAAAAGTTGTTCTAAAGATTACGTTATATGGTCCTTGTAAAACAAACACATTGAATCAAGACTAATCCCCTGTTACTAAATGTAAACCTCTATAGAATGTTCATTATTCTTGTCACAACCTGTCTCTCAGGGCCTGTGTCGTGACTACCCCAATCCTTCCCTCCATAGGCATGAGGCTGGAAAATAGCACCAATTGTGTATTCCCTAAAACTGGGATGACATTGCCTTTATATCCTGTAAACACATGCAACCAAGCACACAAAAAAATATTAATATGATTAAACTGTCCAGAAAATCGATGAGTAAAGTAAGTAAAATGGTCCAGAATACAAACCTACGTGTAAAGTATAAGTAAACTAAAAAGTACATGTAAACTATAACAACTCCTGTGAACACCCGATAAGGATCCGACCTGAAGGGTACGTACAACCATCGAATGGTCTTTTATGTGGTACGCTTTGTCTAATGTCTACCTCATAGCTACACCCTGTCCTAGAACCCTCATCCCCAGTCAGTTTTCTTCATTGAATACAATAACCACTATAAGTTGCATGCATAGACCATGCAGGGATGAGTATAACGAAACTAATTAGGGACCCCGAGACCATCAAGATCTCAAAAAATCCACAAAGGATAATCCAGAAATCATGAAATTAACTGACAACCATAGTTAGGTATATGCCAATAAATATAAAAAAGTTATCAAGTATGCCCATCTAAATAATAATGAAACACAGAGTCCAACTCAAAATCTAAATCTCAACTCTTGCACAATGGAAGGAGTACCACGAAGGTATGTACCACACAGGTATGACACACAGAAGAATACCACCAAAGTATTACCATAAAGGAAAGTACCACACCAGTATGGACTCATCTCAAACCAGGTATAACTTAGGTACAGTAGTTGAGATGACTAGAAGTAACAAATAATTCATCGTACTCATTTAAGAGGAAGACCCACGAAGGATGCAAAATCATCATTAGACCCGCAGATGATCATAGTGCATCGTTAGACACACAGAAGATCCTAGTACCACGTCAGAGCCAAATAGGGTCCCTGTACAACATCAGACCCACATAAGATACATGTCCCTCGTCAGACCCATAGTGGATCGTAGTACATCTTCAGACCCACATAGGATCCTAGTACCTCGTTAGAACAACACATGATCCTAGTACATCGTTAGACCACACTGGATCCTAGTACCACATCAGACCCACACAAGATCCTTGTACATTGTCAGTGCATCTTCAACCCCACACAAGATCCTAGTACAATGTTAGTATGTCGTCAGACCCACACAAGATCCTATTACATCTTCATTACGTCATCTGGCCCACACAAGATCCTAGAAATCGTTAGTTCATCATTAGACCCACACAAGATCCTAATACATCATCAATAGGTTGTCAGACCCACATAGTATCCTAGTATATCTTCAGTACGTCGTCAGGCCCCACATAATCCTAGTACATCATCAGTACATCGTCAGACACACAAAAGATCCTAGTACATCGTCACTATGTTTTCAGAACGACACATGATCCTAGTATATATTCATTACGTCATCAGAGCCAGCTGCAGAGTTCTCGCACTAATCTTGCCTATCTCCGGGAGGGTCCTCTCATCAAGACATTGGTCGATACTCCATCTTTCATGAAGTACCATGAAAAATAATCCCAAAGAACCACCAAGTCATAGGTGTCTCAAATAAAAAGAATGTGCGTCAATCAGACGCTCTGTCTGTATGATGTTATTCGTTTAGTCCCGAGGGACCAATTGGATTTGTGCTCGGTCCAACCCAATTGTACACCAACATTATCCAAATATATAGTGGGATATACCAAAGGGAACATCACAATCCATGGTTTCTAGTTCCATTTACTGTTCATCAAACGGACGCCTGATGCCAACATTCTGGCCAAAAGCATAGAGTGGGTGGAAACTAGTCTCGGTCTGGTCCGACCCGGTCAGACCGACCCAACCCGACCAGCTGGGTCGACCAGGACAACCCAATTGGTCTAGAAAGGCCCATGGCATGACCCAACAAGTGGTGGGCAGCCTATACAGAGCTGGGTGGTCTGCCCCATGACGGACGACTCAGCATGGGCGGCCACGGTTTGGTGGGGTGGCTGTAGTGCAGCGGGGCGGCCACGGTGCAGGGGTGGTTCGGCTAGCCTGATGGCTGACCATCCTCTCTCCATGGCGCAGTCGTGTACCACACCTTTTCCAGAGGCCTATAGTGAGCCATACGCCCTTCCCTCACCGTCTCGGCTCATGGAAGTGGTTCTCTTCTTCCAGGCGGTGCGGTCACGCCGTCCCCTTCATTGCAGCCGACTATGGTGTCAGCTGCCATTCTCGTGCCCCACCAGCGTTGGTTGTCATCCTCATCCATCACGAAGAAAACACCAAAATAAACCCAAGGATTTAGCTGAGTGGATGGGACATGTTTTTTTGGAACGCACCATCCTCATTAGAGTGGTACCAAGTGGCCTAATTATTTCTCGAATAACCAAGAACATCAAGAATGATAAAGGAATAATTAAAATGACAAAACCTACAATTTCGTTTTTTAGAGGATGTCACGAGGGAGTAGATGAAGTCATTAGAGAATTTCGGGATTTGGCTTCTCCAAAGGCCCTTCTAATCTGGGATCAGGGATGGATCTTAATTATTTGATTCATGGTTTGGGGTTTCTCTTCACCGCCCACTAAAACCAGCTCCATCATCCAATTGTCAGGGATGGAGACATTTTCTCTGATCTTCATCGCTTGGTGAAGTCATGGAAATTCCTCCCCCCAAACCGCACATAAATATGAGAGTTGGAGGGTAAGTAATGATCGTGGAATTTATGAAGGTTCATTTAATAGGAACCTTCCTAAATTACAACTATGTTGTTACATAGCATTTGAAAGGTTGAGCTAATTAATTTACGTTGGAAATATTAAATGGAACAATTTAATTGCAGTGCATTGGCACAATTGATTGGCATAATTAAATTATTTGGGTTAACATTTTTATATTGGAGTAATACCATGAGTCATCTCCCATTTAGGGGCATTTGAAGGGTCAGGTTGTCCCCACCGTTGAATTCAAATTGGGGGGTTTTTAGTTCGGGAGGTCCCGACCTCTATAATCCATGTAAAGAAGTTTCAAAAGTAAAATAAAAAGTTGATATTTATTTAATTTTTATTCCCTAGAAAAACATGGAAACTAACTTTCACCATTTTCCAAATTTGGTTGAGGTGAATGTTTTCATAAGCAACTATCGTTGATGCGAGTTCCATGGTGTCCACAGATTTGAATTCCAAGCATTAGTTCAAATTTTACAAAACTCCACTTGGTGGTTTGTTGAATGTACCCGAAAAAAGATTCGAAAATTATTAATAGTCACCATTGATCTGCACTGGTGAAGGATAGGCTCTGCCCAATTGAAACACACCCCAATGAACCAAATTGTACCCTTGTATTTCCAATTCGTGTTAACATTTAAATGTTATGGATTTTACAACAAAAATAATGGCCTCTTAATTATACTATTTACGTAAAAAAACTAACTTTCACTGGTGGCTTGTGATGTCCAATGTTGGTATATGATTAAATAATGCATTCTCTCATAAAGTTCTACGGTGGTATCAGATTTTCAATCTGAGGTACCATTTGTGGGTTATCATCATTTGAAAATAAAATAATTTATTTAATTATTTTAGTTATGATTATGCCATTTTTGGGTATTCTCATAGGAGGCCCGGGCTGACCCAACTTATGTCGGGCCTATGGTAAACCATCCATTATGAATTCAACGGGTTCCTCCAATTTCATATCTGGGAAACCTTTTAAGAGATATCCCACTTTTTTAAGAAAATTTATTACTCGTTCTAATTAAAGAGTAACAAATATTTTATTGATCATTCCTGTCACTCCAGGACATGGAATCGTGCACCATCGTATTTATCAATCTAAAATTAATTCCATATAATTAAAAAAATTATACGGAAAATCCTGGACATTACATTCGCCCCACATTAGGGTTTACGTCCTCGAAAGCTAAAATAAAGGAAATACAACCAAAAGTGGGTAATGAGCACGAATATGAGCCTCCAGCAACCATGGGCTCTCCAAGAGGTTCTCATGCAACCAGAGTATGAGCACAAGAGGTAGCGACCAACCACAAAGGACCCACTCTTGTTGATCCTCACTCTCCACTGAAACCTCTGTAAACGTCACCCCAACATCGAAGTCCAGCTCGTTGTGGTCGATGATGTGAGATGGTTTGTGCATTTATCTCCTCAGCTGGGATATGTGGAGGACGGCGTGCACCCACTCGAACTACGGTGGAAGAGCCAAGTTGTATTCTACCTCACTTATCATCTGAAGTATCAAAAAGGGACTGATAAACCACAATGATAACATGCCGCCTCAGCCAAATCTCCATATTCCTCATTGAGGTGAGACTCAGAAGAATACGTGGCCCCCTCCTAGAACTACAAGGGTCTCCATATCCTGTTGGAATAATACTTCTTCCTACTCTGTGTTGTCTTCACATGCTGACAAGTGAGACATCGTGATAAATATTCTACTGCTGGTTTCTTCATCCCTAGCCACCAGTACTGACGCCGAAGTTGCTTCTAAATCTTCACCACACCGGGATGCACTACAATAGGGGACATATGGAACTCTGTCAACACCTCCTCCCAAAGTTCCACTGGTAACATGGTATTTCCTCTGAAGTGGATGTCATTCTCCCCACATTTAGAAAATCCATTACGTTCATGTCTTGAGGATATCTGAGTACATCAAGACTTGCCGTCATTGCCCCCACATTGCGCCTCCCCAACTTGCTGAAGGAGGGGGGAGTGACAATCATAGAAAGGAGGTAAGCATCTTCATCTCAATCCATGAAGGAAATATGCATTGTGACTAGCTACTCTGATGGCTCAAACAACAGCTACTGAAGAAACCTCTTACTGAGTGTGTTTGCAATCACATACCCCTTCCAAGGAGTAATGATTATCTATGAGTCATATTCATGGAGGAACTCTATCCATCGTCACTACTCAACATCTAAAAGTTGAGTTGACACTTCTCTGTCCACTGGACAAGGTCCTCCATCTTCATCAAAGCTGTCAAGGGTGCCGCTACCTTGGAGAGTCTGGTCAAAAACTCTAGTAGTACCCAGCATAACTATAAGTCCCTCTCCCTGTGGGGGAGGAGGGGTAATCCTAGAAAAATCATTTGAAAATATTTCCCCATGCTCTGTCAATCTTGTTTGGAACTGAAAATTGAAAACTCCTCCAACAAAGAGGGTATGTCTGGCCAACTCAAGATTGATTGGTTTCACCCTACTTTGCGTGAGTTTATCATGTGCTGCCCAGGTTTCATTTTTAACCAACTAAAAAAACCCCATTCCAACGTTGTTGAGAAACCACAAGCCTTTTTCCTAATTCATTCAATTTAAGTATGAACTATGGATTTCCAGTACATACCCAATATAAGGTTTTAGGGCCTCAAAGTTTCCACCAAGAGGTTGCAACTGAAACTAACACCTAAGGGGTCATATCACTCCATCGGCATAATTGGGATTTTCGAGTCTCCTCGAAATGGTATACATAGATGTGAGGGTGATGTCAATGGTTTAGCCAGAAACTCTATGTCATGGACATGATTCAGGGAAGGATGAAATGATTGGTGCATATGTTTATTGATACGAAAGTTGGTAGTAGACACAGACCACACCTCGAATAATTCATATTGCCCTTTGTTCGCACACCACAACTGCATGCATCTAATCCATTCCTACCTCCTCCAGCTCCCTGAGCCTGGTGGGAACCACATAGGGGTGGTTGTTGTAACAAGTCCAAATGTAAACCACGTCATTATCCTCTCATAACTCTTCTTCCACATCTGCACCCCTGCAGATTCATCTATTCATAACACTTCCTCTTCCTGAAACATTTTACACACCCTAGTCTCTGAGACTAGGGTCAGTTTCCTTCTTTTCCACTGCTAACATTTACTGACTGCATAAGCTCGGCCAAAGAAAATTCGACCACAAAGGTTCTATCTAGAACCCAAACATAAGTAGGAATGCATAGAGGGATAGTTCTAACTCGTTAGTCCCTAAACACAACTCGCTCAGAGGTATGAGCTTGGAAGCACTAGTTGTACTGTATTTATTGAGTACCAAATATGGTCAGCACACCATAATGAATACTCATTTAACGACATGTCATCCTTCCAAAGCTATAGAAGCTCTTGGGAACTCTCAGACACCTCCTCAAGCTAGTCCTCAGCTGACTATGGGTCGGGCATGCCTTGGAACATGAGGGGTATCTATTGCAGAAACATGTGTAAGGCACAAAGCCTTTATGTGACCTCTATTGGTACCATCTGTTGTAATTGCTGTCCAACGGTAGTGATATAGCTGGAACACTACCCGAAGGCACCATATTGGGCAATGATCAATGCACCAAAGCCTCATCACTATGTAGAACTTCCTCATTTTCACTCAATGGAAAAGACTAGTAGTATAGATCCCAAAATACTCTACTAGTGTCTCAACTATGTGAAAAACTATAGAAACTGCCTCTAGCTAGCCCTCACCTATGTGGGAATCTGTCTTGCCTCAAAACCTCAGAGGCCTCTACTATTGGAACTCGTGAAATGCGCTAATATAGGGTGCATCTCCTGCAAGTGGTGCTTGAGGTAACTGCTTTCCAACAGGTGTTGTGGATGCTGGTACACCACCCGAAGGTGGAAACATAGTAAGAGGGCCCTGCATCCGAGCCTCATCGCTCGGTGGTCCATCATCGTGTACACTCTTGGGAATCCTAATTTGATATCTATGTAGTGGAATCCTGATAAGGAATAGGTTCATTGTGGGCATTAAGTTATACATGGTGACCTGACTCGAGAAGACACACAGAAACTTTTCAAAACACACATGGAATCAGTGTTTTCGTGCAGTAAGTTTGAAATCAGTATTCAGGGTCCTGGTGTATGGAAATGTTGGCCACCATAGCATCATTGGATTCCCTAAAATTAAAACCACACTCACTACACATTACATTGTTGCCGTTAAAGTGATCAGAGTCCAATGGTCTATAGTATAACTGACTCCACTGATACTAATGTTTCTCGACCCATATCCCGGGGCCTGTGTCATGACTACCCAAAGCCCGCCTTCCATAGGCCAGGGGCTGATGACTAGCACTGAATTCTTATTCTGTAAAATTGGGAAGGCATTTCCTTTATGTCTTGTAAGAAAAATCAACCGTGCACTTAACAATATATGAATATTAGTAAACTGTATAGTAAATGTGTGAGTACAGTAAGCAAAAGGGGAAAAAAATACAATCCCAATGAGAAAGTATAGGAAAAATAAAAGTACAAGTAAACCAGAACAACTACAGTGAACACCCACCAAGGATCCTACCTGAAGGGTAGGAACAACTCTCAAATGGATGTCTCTATGGTACACCTCATCTAATGTCCACCTCTCAGCTACCTACAGTCCCGGTAACCTCGTCCTCAGTAAGTGATGTCTGTTGTATGCACAAAAAACAATAAGGTGTAGGCATGACCCATTCAGGGGTGAGTATCACGATACTCAGTAGGGATCCTGAGACCCTCAAGGTCGCACAAAATCCACAAAGGATAAACCACAAAGCATGAAATCAACTGAAAACCCTAATTAGGTATATGAACATACATATTCCTAAGTTATCAAGTATGCCCATCTCAATAATTAGGAAACACAAAGTCCAACTCAAAAGGCCATGTTCAACTGTTCCATAATGGAAGGATTACCACGAAGTTATGTAAAAAACAATTTTTCCACATAGAAGAATACCACCAATGTATTACCCCAAAGGAATGTACTACACAGGTAAAGACTCATCTCACACCAGATATAACTTAGGTACAATAGTATATATAATTTGATGTAACTACTAATTCATCTAACTCTTCTAAGAGGAAAACCCACGAAGAATCTTAAATCATCATCAGTCCTACAGAGGATCATAGCACATCATCAGACCCACAGAAGATTCTAGTACCTCATCCGACCCGCACATGATCCTAGTACATCATCAGACGCAGACATGATCCTAGTACCTTGTCAAACCCATAGAGGATCGCAGTATATCGTCAGACACACACAGGATCCTAATACCTCGTCATACCCACACAGGATACTAGTACATCTTCAGACCCCCACAGTATCCTAGTGCCTCTTCGGACCCACACATGATCCCAGTACATCGTCAGTATGACGTCAGACCCACATAGGATCTTATTACATCGTTAGTATGTCGTCAGATCCACACAGGATCTTAGTACATCCACAGTATGAATTCAGGACTACACAACATCCTAGATCTTTTTTAGTACGTCGTTAGACCCACAGAAGATCCTTGTAGATCCTCAGTACGTCATCAAACCCACACATGATCCTAGTACATCGGTAGTACGTCATCAAACCCCCATAGGATCCTAGTAAATTTCCATTCTATCTTCAAACCCACAGAGGATCCTAGGACATCATCAGTACGTCGTCAGAAACACACAAGATCCTATTACATATTCAGTACATGGTCACATCTAGCTACAGGGTTCCTTCACTATGCTCGCCTGTCTCGGTGAGGGTCTGCTCTTCAAGACACGGTTCGATACTTCAAATGTCCCAATGTCCCACAAGGAAGTATCCCAAAGGACCAACATGTGATATGTCTCTCAACGCAACATACAGTGCATTAATCAGACGGTTGGTCTGTATGTTATTACCTTTTTAGTCCCGAGGGCTTTGTTGGATTCATGCTCGATGTAACCCAACCATACACCAACATTATCCAAATATCCAGTGGGGTATACCAATGGGACCATCTCACTCCAAGTGTTTTAGTGTTGTAGATTGTTCATCTAATGGATTTGGTTGCCAAAGTTATGGCCAAATGTTTGGAAAGGGTTGAAATTGGACTGGGTCTGATCCGACTCATCGTACTGACCTACCCGACCCGCTAGGTTGTCCCAGTTTGGGTTGACCCACCCCAACCTGCTAGGTCTGTCTCGGCCCATAGCGCAACTCGGCCCACGGTGGGAGCCCCTGCCCATGCTTTGCAGTCTGACCCACACTGGCCGGTCCTTCCTGGGCGGCCTGCGGTGCGGTGGGGTTGCCGCGGAGCGGCGAGGCTTCGCGACTGGATGGATTGACTTCTCTCCTCTCTGTGCTGTGTGGTCATGCACAGTGGCTTCTCCAGCGGCCGGTAGTGATCTGACTTCCCTTCCATCATTGTCGCAGCTCAAGCCCTCATTTCTCTTCTACTGGGTGGTGCGGTCGCACCGTCACCTTCTTTGTGGTCGGCCATGGTGCCGATCGTCATTCTCATGCCCCACCGGCATCGGTTTCCATCATCCTCCATCGCGAATAACAAATCAAAATAAATGCATAGATTTAGCAGAATGGTAGGTCCATGTTTCTTTGGCATGAACCATCCACGTTAGAGTGGTAAGAAGCATCTAAATTATTTCTTGAATCACAAAGAACATCAAGAACAATAAAGAAATATTTAAAACGACAAACCCCACCTTTTCGTTTGTTGGAGGATGTCACGAGGAAGAAGATGATGTCATTGGAGAACATCGGCGTTCAGCTTCTCCACAAGGTGCTTCTGATCTGGGCTCGGGGTTGGCTCCCCATTCTTCGATTCGTGGTTCGGGGTCACTCGTCACCACCCACCAGAACTGGCTCAATCATCCAAGTGTCAGGCATCACGAAACATTACTAGAGCTTCTTCGCTCAGTTAAATCGTGTCAATTCCTCCCCTAAAGATCAATATAAATTGGATAGGGCGAGGATAAGTAATTATTGTTGAATTTATGAATGTTCATTTAATAGGAACATTCCAAAATTCCAACGATGCTGTAACTTAGCATTAGAAAGGTCAGGCTAATTAATTTACATTGGTGCAATTAAATGGAACACTTTAATTGCATTTCATTGCCACAACATAATTGCATTGAATTGGTGAAAATTGATGATTGGCATAATTAAATGAGTTCGGTTGTCATTATTAAATGGGAGGAAGTCCTAGAGTCATCTCCCATTAAGAGGGAGTTCAAGGGTCAGGTGGTCCACACCTTTAGAATTCAAATTTGGGGGGTTTTAGATTAGGTATTCCACACCTCCATAATACATGTTGAGAGGTATCAAAAATAAAATAAAAATGTGGTCTTTATTTTATTTTTATTCCCACGTAAAACATGAACACTAACTTTCATCCTTGGCCAACTGCGTTTGAGGTGAACATCTCATTATGTGAATAATGGCTATGCGAGTTCAATGATGTCCTCAGATTTCAATTCTGAGCACCGGTTCAAAAGTTACAAAATGCCGCTTGCGTGTTTACTAAATGTTCCCGATAAATGTTCAGAAATTTATTAACAGTCACCCTCGACTCATGCCGATTGAGGTTAGGATCTTCCCAAGTGAATCATTCCCCAATGAACCCAATGGTACTCTCAGATTTCCAATATGAGGTACCGTTTAAAATGTATGGATTTTATAACAAAATTATTGTCACTTAATTATTTTATATATGGCAAAAAACTAGAATTCTTCGGTGGCCCGCGCTAGCCAATGTTAATATATTCATAAATGAATCATGCCTTCTCGAGTATAGCGATTGTCTCCGATTTTAAATATGAGATACCAGTTGTGAGATATAAGCATTTGATAAATAAAATATATTATTTAATTATATTATTTATGATTATATCATTTTTGGGTATTCTCACTAGAGGCCTACCCCAACCCAACTTAAGTCACACCTAGGGTAAACCCACCATTCTGAACACAACGATGCCATCATATTTCTAATTCGGGAAACCATTTAAGGGTTATCACACTTTTTTAGGAAGACTACTTACACGTGCTAATTAAATCATAAAAAAATGTGATATATCATTCTAGGCGCTCCAGGATTTGGAATTGCACACCGTCCGATTTCGCGGTCTTGAAATAATTCCATATAATTAAAAATATTATATGAAAATTCTTGGACATTATAGTCCAAACCTTCAATATGAGAATATAGATCATATACGATATCTCTTTACTCCAAATAAATTATCCTCATAGATCTTGAGAGGTATTAATAGTTTATAGTTAATGTGATTCCCAAATATAGAAAGAACCCGATGATGAAACTGTGAAAATATATTTTTCATTCTCATTAAAAAATTCAATGATATAAAATATGATTTTTTGACTACCATCAAAAATGTAGAAAATAAATTTAGGATATTTATTGGCCTCCCTAAAGATTATATTTGGAGTAGGGAAGCTTGAGAAACCAAGAATATTCCTCGGATAGTTATGTTTCCAAAAAATGAATCCCACTACCAAATAAACAAAGATAATTAAGTTGATGGGTTGGTATATAATGTCAAACCAAATTTTTGATATCGGAGGGTCTCACCCTTGGAAAAAATTCCTCACTCCAAAAAGTACAATGAATGTATTTTCCATACAGGGTTCCCCCTCTAGTAAATCCCATGAATGTTTTCCACGAAAGCCTTCAATTGATCCAATTTTTTTTATGATTAATAACTTCTATAACAATAGGTCTAGCATGTGAACCCATGAGACATAGTGACACCTCCCCTCATTGTGATTTCCCCTCAAAAAAAGATCATAGATCTCTTAATGTTATAAACACCATCCTTTGGAACCTTAAAAGAGGATATTATGTGCATAATAATAGATTATAGAACAGAATTAATTAATGTTATTCTACCGACAAATGATAAGATTTTTTTTTGCAATTGATAATACATCCTATGATTCTTCCTGTAACCATGTCAATGTGTTTAATTTGATGAGAATTATGGGACATTGGTGCACCCAAATAGTTTATATCAATGGAACCATTAATCATATGAAGTCTATTTTCAATGAACCTAACCCTTCGCTCTAAACAATTGTTAGTATAAAAAGATAATATTACCGTTTTTGATATCATTCACACTCAGTAAACAATAAAACTCTATAGATCAACTCAAACCATGAATTTAATTTATACTACCATTATGAAAGAGAACAATTTCTTCTCTGAACATAATATGATATATACTACCAACAAATTACTTTTTTCTGATTGCATTTATGTTTACCACCTCAATTCAATGATTAATGAACCAGATGAGGACATCTTGAGAAATAATAATAGTGATGGAGATAGGGTATCTCTATACATAATTCCACTAACCACATTAAAAAAACTATATGATTTCCCATAAATGAAAAAAAAACCATGGGGAGATAAAACATAGGTAACGAATAATAATTTCCCAAACTGAGAACCACATGAAGGTGAGGACTCTATTTGATGAATCCATATTTATCTCTATCATAGGCTTCATTCATATATTGCTTGATGGCCACATTGCTCCAAAAATATTGCAAATTGATCTCATTGATCACTTTATGAGACAATCAAATATCCCTCTTGAATAGATCATCCCTTCAGACACCCATGATTCACCTCAGTCACCCAACTTGGGAGGAAGTGACAAATCCTTCTATTGATAATTCTAATGAGAAATTTTTAGAATATGTTTCACATGATAATGCATTGTAAATGGTTCAAGGTTTGTGGATCTTTAATATATGTAACTAACACTATATTCGATTTACAAGCTAGTTGATAATGATTTACAACTAGTAAATGGTCCACAATGATAGAAATTAGACTCTTATTAACAATATCCAATGAAGATCTATATAATTTATATAGAATGAAATCTTTCTCGATCACACTGGCTGGATGAATAGACTATACCACCTTCCCAATTTCATTCTCATTATTGATGACTTATAGATACCAAATTAACTTCCAATGACTCAAAACAAGAAAATACATCAAATACCTCATATAGGAAATTTGGATAACTACCATCATGGAAGGGTTTAGATACTCTAAAAGAGATATATTGTAGTTATCTTCCATATTTCAAAAAACCCCACAATAATTGGAAAACATCATTTTTATAGATGAATATTTTTTGACAAAACATTTTCATTTTATAGAGATACAATCATTTTAATATTTTCTATTTCACTCCCCAAAAAGATGCCACTTTACTAATTATTTTTCATAATCCATCTTCTATTGCATTAGGAGAAGATTAGCCAAATGATATTTCATGAATCATAGTTCTAAAAACAATCATTCATATAAATCACTCTCCAATTTCACATACAGGAGTTGTATATCCATTATAATGATATCCAGATCATGAACCTCCCATAATGGACCCTTCATCTGGCCGCAATAGTTCACATTGAGGTTATATACGTAACTAGGTAGTGAAATAAAAGGATTACCTCAAAACGAGCTATCCCAAAAACATCTGACAATGTCCATAAACACATAATTATCAGCCTATAATGATGAGAAATAAATAAATTTATCATATTCACTTCCAAACAATAAAGTAATCTAATATGAATGTGATCCAAAAACCACTAACCATGTTAACAAACATTTATGATAGGAAGATAAGAAAGATATTCCCCAATAACAAGGCATTGATCGGAACATCCCCCCGATCGATGAACTCCTCTCTAGTTATTACACCATGTAAACTGGACAACTAAGAGAAAAGCATCTACAATAACTTTTATAGCCATGAAAACAATAAAATATTGACTTTATGTCCTAGGAAAAGGTTCACTACCACTCTTATCTTCCGAGAAGATCATAATGTTGAAGCCACCCTCGAAAATCCAAGGGTCATACCCCATAATAACATAACAGAAATAAAAAAATAATATTTCTCTATCATTTTCACCACCCATGGAATAAATAATAGATAGAATAAAAAAACATGATACCATGGATATTATGGTACTTTTAAAATGATCCAAAGAAGAATGTGGGTAAATTGAGATTATATCCTTCCAAAATATCAAAATACTAGATTTAAATGGAAACCCATTGTCAACTCCCTAAACTCTCAATTGATGGGTGAAGATAATATCATTAAGAGGGGATTAATTTTTATCCAGTAATGGAACTATTGAACATATTTTCAATAAAAAACATTGAATATGAAATCTGTATCTACTTGAGATCCCAAACAATGAGTATTCTATATAAGAGTATTAATCATTGAATTGAAAGATGCATGACACTTTCCCCAAACGCACAACCCTACATTTTTGTCAAGGATATGGATATAGACTTAGATTTTGACTATTCTATAATCCTAACTATACATAGAATTAATTCAAACTAAGGTATTAAATATTGATATTTAACCACCTATGCTTTCTTAGTGGAAGGGGTGATCATAAGCGGAGAAGCCAGAAGGGACACATCCATTAGATTGGGGGAGATATTATAAATGGAGAATATGTCTACATAAGGTCCATAAAAAAATCTACCAAGTCGATCTCTATAATAGAGTGACTGGACATGTATGGATTAATAGAAGACAGAAGGTTCCATTGAAATTTTTAGAACAAATTCATAGAAAAAGAAAATTTTGGTTTATAATATATATAGTGTCTTTGTTGTGGAATAGGAGACAAGTCCTGAAAATAAGGAATAGAGACACCACAATATTGTTTCCTATATAAGATGAGGCTTCCTTGCTTAGGGGGGGAATAATAACATTCTTCCCTCAACCTTAAATACCAATAATAATCCCATAATGGGATTTTTCTGAAAAAACTCAATTGTAAAAATGAGGATGTTAAATATTCACTCGATAATATTGGTTCACTTTTATAGACTTACTACATTATAGGGAAGAATGTACCTGAATAGTAATAACTAATTTTTAAATATTATGTATAATGGTTTCATATTAATAAAACATATTGATAATGATATATATAATTTTTTGTAGTTCCTTTATATCATGGAATAAGATATTTCATCCAACGTAATGATTATTAGTCCTTCTGTAAGAAATATAAAAAAATTTAAAATCATAGAAATTGATTATTTTAAAATTAAATTAATCATTAAAACCCCAATTTAAATAATTATCTTCATGTATATTTATATTTTTTTTCTAAATAGATCATTTATCGATGATTAGTGAAAAACAATAGATTTTATATCAAAATTTCATTTCTAACTATATTATTTGTGTCTTTAAATTTTATTGTAATATTTTTAAAGTATAATTATATTAATTTAGAAAAACAATTAATCATGATTATGACATTTTATCCAATATAACACTGAGTCTATATAAAAAACAATACCATATTTAATAAATTTCCATTTTGAATCATGTTGTCACGACACCTCTATAAGATTAATTTTAAATTAATTTATTCTAGTTATATTTTTATAATTTTTAAAAATGGATTAAATATTTGGATTCCTAATAATCTATGATTTCTAGTACATTCATATTAGTTATTTAGAAATATTATTAGTGATTGTGATTGAAATTAACTACAACGATTAAGAGATGAATTATCTTAATAATGGACGAAAACATAATAATTAGGATCAAAATGTCAAAGAAACCTGTCATAAATTAATTGAAAGTAAATATTTCCACTCTATAAACAATTTTATATAATTTATATCATTATTGGAGAATCATTGTATTGGTAAATCATCATTTGAATTCTATTTTAAAAAATTTACAATAACCCCACTCCTCATCTCGTATAAAAAAAGGAACTCACCCATTCGACTTATTAACACATATCATTCCCATTTGTATTGTCAATACCATACAAAATATATTTTAAAAATACATCTATCCATTCAAAAAACCAAAATTTGGGATGAAATCCATCCAATGAATCAATTTTATGGAAATAATAAGATGTTACACAAAAGAGAGGTAACATCCTTTCTCAAGAGATTTTGATTTATTTTCATTATAAACCCCCCATCTCCTATAATTACATTAGTTTATAACGACCTCAGTATCCAAAATATAATTTTAATGTTTTATTATAAGTGATCTCTATACACATACCCAAACAACCATATAATGTTTGATTAACTTATTATTCTTGAGTACGGAAATCTACCACCACACAAAATGACATTGTTTCTTTCCCATTATAACATCACCTGGTTGGGAATTATTATTAATAATATAATTTTTATAATTTTTATCATATTTTTTATGTAATTTTTATTATGGAATTATTATATAACACATACCTTAATAATTTAATTTTTTTTGTAAATATGATAACATTGTTTTTGAAAGTGTAGACTTCTGCCTCCTCAAAGCGATGTTATTAATTCACACTATACATGAAATGTATTAAGAATGAATTTCATAAACATTTATGATATATATTAATTAATAATTTTACAATAATCAGTATATATTTATATACATATCTATAATATACTTTATTTCATTTAAAATTATAATTAAAATGAAATAGCGTTCATTCTTACATACAAACTACCATCTCAATGAATAGTCTATTAAATTTAATATATATATATATATATATTACTATAAATTGTTTTATTTGGAGTATATATATATATATAATTTTCACCTTCCATAAATTTTTAAATCATGATCTACATAACATGAACAGAAATAATAAATCAAGACATGTATGAAAAACAACGAAAATATTACACTAAGTGTAATGTTAAGATGGAATTGAACATAAACAGGTAACATAATTTCAAAATAAAATAATATATGTTATTAGATATAATAATATTCTTCACATTTAGATTTATAATAAACAAATATTTATTATGTAGTCGTATTGAATGTGTATAAAGAGAGCCACGATAGAAGTTATCAGTTTTCTCATATCACTTTTTATAAATATGAGAAACATTCAATGTTCAAAATTTCATAAATTTTTGTGTTTTAAATAATTAACAATAAATTATTATATTATACTTATTAATATATTTTCAGCAATTTGCACACAATTTTCTTATATCTCTTTCTTGGTTTCTTATAGTTCAAAAATTTCTAAATTTTTATTATAATTATTGTCAAAAATTTCTTTCTCTGAGATAAATTCAATATTTTGAACCTATATTTTTCTATGAGATATATATATTTCCATTTTAGTTGTCACATGATGAATATTTTAGTTTTAAAGATTTCATATTCCTAATTATTGGTTATTATATCATGGGGATTGTGATTTAATGTTACCAATGTGGTAACAATTTATTGTTACATCAACATCATTTATGATGATTGTTTACGATTATGATACCAATTTTGAAATATTATAATCCTACACATAATAACTCCCATGAAATTTAATATCCACCATTTTTTTATGTTATGGTACATTTCTTATACTCTATGATACTTATGAAAAAAAGGAAGTTGATTTTATGGAAATGTTACATTTTTTCTCCTTTGAGTAAAAAATGTACATTATTTCAAAAATAAATTCTCTAAAAATTATTTCCAAAATGTTATAATATTACACTATGATGCATGATGATAATTTTTAACAATATTTTTCATATATAGAAAAAAAATTAAAAATTAATAATCTTATTGTTTTCCAATCAAGGAACTTTTCTAATCGTCTTATTGTGTAAATGGATTGTTCAGCATCTAGAAACATACCCACCCTCATAATTTTCTTTTACATGATGCTTATATTTTTATGTTTATAAGATAATTATTTATGAATTTTTTCTCAAATATTCTTCATTTTTGGATTTCAATTTACTGTTTTGAAAAACTATATTTCAAAAAAAAATTCTTTTATTAATTTTTATACATTTTTTTCAAATTTTTTTCTATATTTTTGAAAAATGTTATATTCAATGACAATAATTTTGAAATTTTTTGAAGATTTATATATAATTTTTCAAATCAATTTTCTATAATATGATTTTTAAAAATATTTAATCCACTCTTTTAATTTTTTGATTTTATTTTCAGAGAAAACATTATCCAATGAAATTTCTAGAATTCATTATATTTATTCAAAAAAATTTAAAATAAAAATGTTTCCAAAATTAAATATCCTTAAAAAAATATTTTCTCAAATAGGAAAATATATTTTCCAAATGAAATGACTAAAATGAAAATTTAGGTGCATATAAATAAGAATATTATTTTTTAAAATGATGTATGGAAATTATTATTGATGAAATCCTATTTCTAATAAGAAATGTTCAATGTTATCATTCAAAATAATTTTCTAACAAACTTTTCATACATTGTTATAGTTTTTTCCTTATTAGGAATATGAAATATGAATAACATTTATATTCTTTCAAGAATGGTTTATTATTTGATGGAATGATGTATGTGACACACATTTATCATCTATGAGTATATATTTTTTAATGGTTCTTATTTTCAGGAGTTATCGTGTGAGGAAATGATTACAAGTCCTTTCTCATTTCCATATTAAATGATATGATGAAATGTTTATTGTACCCATTTCATTTAATGATTTTTGATAAAATGGTTATGAAACCCTTCTCTTTATATAAGATTCCATATGATGATAGTTTTATGATTTTATTATGTAATATTTTGGACCTATTTCCCCATAAAATACACTAGGAAGATATTTAGATGCCATGAGATAATGATTGGAATTATGTAGACAGGATTGATCCACAATTGGATACATGTTCATCATAATCCATATTTTTATAATGTAGTGTGCTGGTCTACTAGGGGATTATGGAGAAGCATGATCTACTATGGGAAGATAGATAAAATAAATCCAATATTTGATGATAGGGAAACCATCTCAACAATAGGCAGATGGGGAAACCCAATCCCTTATAATGTATGAACTATGATTAAGGATTGGGGTTTCTCGTGCACAGTATGTGTAGTCCCCATGAAGTACCATAATATTTTTTGGTAATGATACTCGACTTCTATTGAAATATTTTTGTGAATAAACCTTGTTATATGTTCTTTATGTAATGTGTGTATGTTTTCCCATGTCTGTAAATTTATGTGAGGGCCTTATTTTATGTCCATAACTGAATGAGTGATTATTTCAATATTTACAAATGATCATAATGGTATAATCGGATTTATTCAATGCACGTATATATCTTATGACAATGTTATGATGTCATATGTTATTATATATATTACTGATTCATATTTAATGAAATGAGAATCTACAATACATGGCTATTTTTATGAACATTGATTTGCAAGGTATGATCTTGTAATGTAATAATCACTTTCCAATACCCTTATGTTCATGTTGTGGTTATATATATATTGTTTTACCCTTAATAATCCTATGATCTATCACCTTTCATATGATTTCACTCCCATGGTTATTATCAATTTTGTAAGTAGGATTACTAAATGGGATGATATTTGTGTAATCAATGAATATTATTCACCAAAATTAGAATATTGTGTTCCAAGTATCCAAATACTCTAAATTAATATGGATCTCACGCATGTATTTTTGTAATGTTATAAATATTGTTCAAAAATGATGTAATATAAATGTATGTAATACAAGTGTTCTTATGTGCTGCATATTGTGTTCATAGTGAATAATTTCTTCTTGGATTGGATTGTATATTAGTGAAATAGATAAATATCATCACTTATGTATTTTATTATATATGATCTCATTGATGTAGGCATTACTAAAATTATATTAAAAACATTGTGCCGGTGATTAATTTCATGTTTTTAAAGCAATAAATTACTATTGATAACATCGTGGTATATAAGAATCACGTAATCTAGAAGTAACTCATTCATACTATGAATATAATTTTTAGTTGTGATTATGGATGGACTTCTTAATGGATAATGATATTATGATTTCCTATAAAAATATTAACTGTATTTCAATAATGGATTCATTTATATATAATTTCTAATGTAGTGTAGTTGTTGAGTTGAAATGCTTTAGGACATTGGTGGAATGGCTAGAGGAATTACACCTTGATATAGGATTAATTTTTATATAATTTATATTTATCAGATGATAGTGAAGTTTTATTTTTTGAATATGACGGAGGAACTCTACATTACTAATCCCAAGGAAGATATTTTCTATTATAGATATCTTTTTGGTGATGCTACTATGGGATGGGATGAGGGTGGAAATCATCCTGTTTAGTTTTATGTAAATATTCTCTTTAAATAAATGATGTGTTAGTTTGCTCTATATTAGTTCCAAAATTCCCCCCAATAGAACATTATTTTATGAAATTGATTTATCATACTCTAAAAAAATATCATTTTAATTAGTTATTATTAGTATAGTTTTAATGGCTCAGATTCATAGCTTGGTTATCCATAATATGAAGCATGAGATTTGTGTTTATGGTGGATTGCATCCACCACTTGGTGTTCCCTATAGGAAGTGGGAAAATATTTTGATATATTTTCATACCATTGTTCCTATATCAATGGGTGGTTATTATTATATACTTTTGATCATGATTCCTTTGATAAATTCAACTCAATAAGTATTTATTCATAACATTACCTTTGTGTATGTATTGTATGTGCCATATCGGGAGTATATAGTGTTTCTTTATGATCTTTTGATGATGTTAATCTCAAATCATGTTCCTCTTTTAAAATATATTAAAGGTATAGGTCTCTTGTTTTATTTTATCCTTTTCTATTCCTTATATCAATTTATCATCTACATAATTATGGTCATAAATTGAATATTATAGTGAAATAAAAGGACGTGGTTCATATATGAATTATATATTTTTTATTGTTAATATGAGATTTATATAACCTTAGATTAAATTTCATGAAGTTACAATTATCAATCAACAATTGTAATGTTTATTTTTGAGGTTATATATGAATAAATATTAAATTCATTATTATTTTGTGATGATATTTGAGTGCCAGTAGTTGTTGGACTAGAATTGGTGTAGAGTAAAACAGAAAAGGTTCATGTAATCTATGAGTGAAAAAAGGATGTGTATGATCTTGTTCCTTAATATGTTGATCATATGTGTATGCCCATATTGTTATATATTTTTTACCATGTTACAGTGAGGTTTTGACATTTTCTTGGGACATGAATGTTCCGTCAGGGGTGTAATATTACAACAAGGATCTTTAGGCCATTCCATCTATGATTTGGTGATGTTGCTATGAGGTGTTGTTTAGAACTACCAATGTAGATAACATTGATTAAATATTTATTCAAAATATCAAAACATAAATTATATATTCATGATGATTATGAAATAATCAATAGGGTAATGGTATATATTAATGATGGTTTGACATTTTAGGATTAAACTTTCATGATTCATCACTATCATGAGACGATGTTCCAATTGTTTACAATTTATTCAGTTCATCTCTTATGGATGTGTAGTGTCGTTGATTTGATCACATAAGAGTAAAAGTAAAATATTCATGGTAATAATACTGTGTTTTTTATTCTTTATCCTCCTCACTAAGATATATTATATTATATTTTTCAGATATAATTTTTTTGTTATGAAATTATTTCATACTTTATCATTTTATTTTTCGATTATGGCAAGTCTGTTTATTAATTTTCCACTTATATAATGATTTTTTTAGATATTTTTAATCGATGAGAGGTATCATAGAAGCTGTTTCTACATTAAACTGTTTTCTATTTCTTATTAAATTTCAATTAAATTATAGAAAATGAGGACGGATTGAGAGTTATATGATGTAATTTAATAGAAATCATAAACTGTATCACACCAAGTTTCCACGATATGATTTTTCTAAATAATTCAATATCATACGTTGCACACAACACTGAGTTTGTGAAAACCATTACCTATAAGACTTGTCGTATAAAAACGATTTATGAAAAGTATTAACAACATTATAGATTTTATATATCATATATAAATTTATCATTCATCTTATTTATTTCCAAGACATATTATAATGACCAATTCAATTTTTCAGATAAAAGATGTATTGTTTTTAATAAAATGTAGTTTTTAAGTCTTTTAATAGAAAACCCGTTTTAAATAAAACATTATTACGCTTTTATATATTCAATTTGAAGGAATAAAGTTCCTATTTATAAGAGGAAGAAATGAATTTAGTTAGGATGATTTTTTTGTACTTTTTTGATAACATTCATATTCTGATGAATATTGAAAATTATTAAATATTAAATAAAAACAACTTTTCCAATAAAAGATATTTATAGCCTTAAATTAAAAAATTTAGGCATTTTAAACTATAATTAGATTATATTTTAATCATTTAATATATGTTTGGACACATTATGTAAATTTACATTTAAATTTTATATAAACACATGTTAATTATTGTATAGTTTTTAGTTCTTAAAAACCTAATATCTTGTATTGAAAACGATAAGTATTTATAAATTTATTTCTTCCAATTGATTATATTGAATTTGGAAAAATTTATTCCATATTTGTAATCATAAGGACTAAATTTTGCAGATAAGCACCTCTAATTTTCAGACATAATGAATAGAAACTTTTGTAATTATTATTTTTACCATGGTTAAAGGGTATATAATGTAAATAAAGGTAAAAAATAATATTATAATATCAAATAACTACCTTAAGATGTATACTCAACCTAATTTATGAGATATATTCGACCCTGAGAATCCTTAAGCCAAATTTCTTTGCATTTGGGAGCCACCAAGTTGTGAAAATGACATTTTAGAATATTTAATTTAATGGAATGGGAAATATAATGAAAACATGTATCTTTTACTAAATAAATTTTTATAATGATTAATATAACTGATATCTATGATTATAAATAATATTTATTAATATAAAAATATTTCCTAAATAATTTTATTTTGTTTTTATTTGTTAGAAATTATATAAATATATTTATTTATGACACAACTATGATGTAGTGATTTCCTCATTAATGAAAGATTCAGATAATCCACTTTGTTAATATTGAAATAAATGTAATTTGAAAATTTTAATGCCATGAACCATTTTTTTGGATGAAATAAATATATTATAAAAGATATAATAACTTTTTTCGAATGAATACATTTTTTATGACTTAAAAAAATTACAAAATATTTTAAAAATTAATATAAATGAGAATTGAAAATAAATACTATTTTATTAAACAATATAAAAACCCAAAAAAATTATTGGACAAATTACATTGATGGTGATACAAATATCATTAATTAACCAATTTAGTTTCTCTTAGAAATTAGTTGTAAATATATTAACTATCTAGTATAAATATACAAGAGGACATTGTAAGAGTTAAATAATTTTACAAAAGGATAAATATAAATGATATGGTTAATTTAATGACATAAAATTCCCTAAAATCTTATGTAGGATAGAATTTAGACCCATACTAATCTTATCCTAGATTAAAATCAATTTGGATCTATTATAAAATGAAATTAATTTTATAATAAATTAATACTTCATGATATTTCCGAAAGTTCCCCTCACCTTTCTTATAAATGGCCACCTACTGATATCTTTATCACACACCAATAAAGCCTTTTGTTCCTTCCAAACCCTTTCCATTTCTCCTCCCATCCTTCCTATGTTCATCATCAAGTCATAAATATGGCCATATATCCATCCTATGGAGCCATTTTTTAAAATCAAGAAGAATCACTCGAAGAAGAGGTAATTGTTGTATCCCACATTTCAATGTTCTTCTCTTATTCACTTTATTTACTCTATATTGTTCATATACCAAAGTAATAATTATTTTATAATCCATATAATGACATGTTAATATAATCATGGGGAAACTATATTCATCATTTTAACCAACATATGAATAATAACATCACCATGCATGCGTACATACAGCTTATCGTCTCCACACCGTGGTGTAAATTATTTATTATGTTTTAAATTATTTTCATGGATATAATGTTGAGTAAAATAGACATAAATAATGAATATGAAATTATTTTTATTATTTATTACTAATATACCAGCCATTTATATAAAATTTAATCATTTTAAAATGACAGCATCGCTCATGCGTACGTACGACCTCTCGTCTCCACGATGCGATTAGATTCATTATCCAATTTATCCATCCATGAATGATTATATATATATATAATTAATAATTATAAAATATATGATATAATAATTCTAATTTAATGATATATATATATATATACCATTAAATTATCTCTATTCAATACAATAAGAAAACAGAAGCATCATTTATGCCTATGTAAGACCTACCAAATCCATGAACGATGTATTCCATTTAATATAAATATATATTATATATATTTATATAATTAATATATATTATATATAAATAATATAATACATTCTAGAAGTATGTTAATCACAATCTATGTTATATGATAAAAAATAACAAGTAAAAACACGTACGATAAACAATGCAATATTACCCAAAATGTAGAATTATCAATAAATTAATAAAAAAATGTAATATAATATCAAAAAATAATAAAATATGATATCATAAATATTATTATTATTTTGATATACATTAGTAATATGTTTAAAATTATTGTACAGTAGTTTCAGACATGTACAAAGTGTACCCGATCTAAGGTAAGGGTTAATTCCTCAATCACATTATTAGTTGATATTATTATGGGTATGTATTTACTAGAAATTATTTATCATCCATGTCATTGTCTCCTAAAATTGTTTTCCAAAGGAATATTTTATGTTTTTATGGAAGGGTATCCTTAAGTAGATATTCATTTCAAATGTTTTAATGATTTTTTACTAAATATTTTTAATTAATGTCCACGTTTTCAAGTTTCTTTTAATGATTTATTTATATGGAAATGATTGTTTTAAATTATTAAGTCCTTTATAAAATATAAAATTTGATGGGATACTTTTATTCAAAAATATATTTTAAATGACATCCTTTATAAGTTGTGCGAATTTTATATAATAAAAATAATAATACTTCCTCTCATTGAGTTTTGTTGATTATTTTCATCTGTTTCAACATCCATTACTAGATATTATTCTTTATTGAATTTTATTGATTATAATACAATATTCCAATTTATATTAAATGATCTATGACATGTTTGATTGTGGATGTGCTATTTCTCTACCATTCATGGTTTATAGTCAATGTATTGGAATTTTGTATGCTAGTTTTAATAAGACTGATTATGTTATGTTTAATCCTTTCCTTATATGGAACAAATTAGAATTATTAAGTGACATGTGAGGCCCTCTATATCCCCAAGATGCATCAGTAGGTCACATGAGACAAACTAGTGTCTTGACATAAGGACATGATAAAATATTAATCTATGGTATTGTCATAAGGCCATGACGTAGTGGTTATGATGTTTGACATTATGAAATATCTCATTATGAGGTTATTTATAGATTTTTAAGGGGGTTATTAGACAGTTAGGACATTTGTGTGAATGTTTAAATGGAATTATTTGATTTATTCTCGACATATTATGATAAAGATATTGATTTAAATAGATTTTCTTACCTTAACTTAAAATTTATGTTTAATAGAGATATATTTCGCTCTATTGATTATATTTAATGATCATATAAGATCACCCCATTATTATGTTTTATTTTACTATTATGATAAAATGTTTTTTAGGATTTATATGTAGGGTTTAGATAGAGGAATAACGACATTATCAAATGATTATATATGTTTTATTTTATGTTTTATTTCTTAATGTAATGTTCATGTATGTAATCTATTTTATAATATTGATAAGCTAATCAGACCATCAGGACCTAATTACATGTAATAATGCTAATGTATTAAAATAATGCACCAACTCTATGATTCCAGGGATAGGGTGTTTGAGGTTGTATTAGAGGAAGTTTTGCAACATCATTGGAAATAGATTTAGAAAATGTAGATATAAGATCATAACCCAAAGATTGACTATATGAATATTTATAGAACAACCCCCTATAATTTTGGTTAAGTATGGATTTCATGTATATTCCAAGACATATATCCAATTTTGGATACTAAAAGTGGAAATGGTTCTGGCATAGATATACCTAGGGGTGAAAAATCCAACATGGTGTTTTTGGTTTTACTCGGGGTATCAAAGTACACGATAACGAGGATTACTATGCACCTAGTTTGGCACTCCATTGGGATATGAATAAGATAATTAATATCATATTTTTAATCAATTATTAAGGATTAATGAGTAACTATGCCCTCGAATAAACCATCTTTATGATTATGCATTAGATATCATTAAATTTTTCAATTTCAGATAATTATTTTACTAGTTTGTAAATAAGAATTATGTTTCCTAATCTAATATTATGAATTTAATTGTTTAGAAATGGAACCTAGTGGATGAAATGGAAATCGTATCAATGCATGTAATCCCTATATGGATTTTCCTCTTATGAAGGATGATTATACTGTAGCTGGCGATACAATAGGCGATGAATAGATTATAACAATACATGGAGAAATTTATCTTGTATCGAATAATAATTGTAGCTGTGTGGAGTAGCATGGTCCACAAGGTGGAGGATAAGTGTTAGACTATATCATGAGAAAATAACCTCCAACCTTATATGGGACTACAAATCCATCTGTAGATGAGAAATTGATAAGTTCCATAGAAACAACATTTCCTACTTTTCGGAGTAATGAAAGAGAAAAGATTGTCATGGAACCCTATTACCTTTTGGGAGATTCATTTTATTGGTGCTCATTGATTTAAAACAATAAGGCTAATGAAGAGGTCAAAAATATGGAATCGGGTAAATTCAATAAACTATTGCATGAAGAATACATTCCTTGTGATCTATGAGTAGATATGAAAATTAAATTTATGATTATGAGGGAAACAGTGGATGAAAAATTTGATAAGATTGATCCTAACTACTCAAGAATAGAGAGGAATGTTTCAAACTACTAATAAATCTATAAATAATATTGATTCATTCATTGATATGTTAAAACCATTCCTTCAATGATAATTTTTATGAATAATATTCTCATGGTTTGACAATATAGTCTATTGTGAAATTAAAATGGAAAAATAATTCTCCAAGTTTAATGAAATTTATACAAAGAAAAATAATAAGAAAATATTGGAGAAATAGAGAGATAGAGTGGAATAGGGGATGGATGATTTCCCCTTATGTGATAATTGCTCGAATAAAAACCATGGTAATTTCTTAAAAGTAATTGGAGTCTATTACAAATGTTGAGAAAAAGGTAACCATGCACGTGATTATAGGGGAAATAAAATAATAGTACAATTATGTTATTATAATGAAATATGACATTATGAAAGTGATTTTCCAAATAGTCAAAGATATATAGCTCAAAATATGAAATTGGTTCATGGTAAAGATTATTCTATTACTACAGTTGATGTTGAATAATTAATATATTTGGATTTTTTTAAATTCACAAATTATATTCTCATTATAAGAATAATGTGATATATATAAGGATTGTACTGAATTACTCATTGTTTAAATTATTGTTTTAATATTATTAAGGTAATCATATATTCAATATGTGACAATAAGAGAAACATTACATTATATGAGGAATCTGATGTTACTATTGATTTTGGACATTTACAGTCCATTTAGATAGAGTTTGGAAAAAAGTATTTTGGATAACTCTAATGGTTGGAATTTTTTAATTTTAAAATAGGAATGTATTGTTTAATATTAAAAAATTTCATAAGAATATTTTTAGAATGTTATACTACTATATTTTTTGAGAATGGAAAAATCACACCATGGGAGAAAACCTATCACGTTGGACTAGGCTACAAGAATTTAACCCACATCTGAAGTGTGACATGGATTTATCTCATACCACTGGTCTGTGGGATTCCCCTGGTTATTATAAAATAGTTTTATTCATTTAAATGGTATGTGTTTATTTTTGGAACCGTATATGATTAATATAAATAGAATAATTTTGAATTTTATTATCATTTGAAATGAATGATGAGTTTGTGGGAGGAATTTGTTATTGGATGAATCTGAACATTTCTAAAAAATATAATTTCTAGTTATTTTATTATGTGAAGTAAATTCATCAACTCTAGGGAAAAGATCATGAATCCCAAAAAATTCCATCCTAAAACCATTTACAATGAATCAAATGGTCCCTTAGTTCATAACTGATGTATAGCTTTTTAACTATTAACATTCTCATAATCATGTTCTCTATAACTCATTATTAGAACAACATGGACTGGTTTATCTTCAATATCCATGTTTTCATGCATAGAAACCTATTATGTTATATTTCATGTAACCTTCATACATACATTTATTTTTTTAAAATAGAGGTCTCATTAATCCATTTTTCGATGTGGGATTTTGACTAAGATATTTTGAAATTTCAAACCATTATTTTTCAATAACGAGTATAATTTTTAAGGACACAATTTATTAAATTACCGGGTAATTTAACTACCCAATCATCCACAGTATGCTTCTTATTAACAATTCAATAGCTTGTGTTACATGCAATAATTAGTTAGAGCGCTCCACGACCTGTCAAACTAGTCATTTAAAAAGGTGTTATAAATTATATTCAACAAGATTGTGATTTTAATATATCTGATATAAATTTACAATTCAGCTTATAAGATTCTTATAAATAATATATAGGCAATTCAATTTTTCGAATAAAAGAAGAATCTTTAAAAAAAATATTGTTTTTCTACATTCTAATAGTGAACCATTTTAAATATAATATATGACACATTTATATATAAAAATTGATTAAATACAAATATTATTTATAATTGGAAAAAATATAGTTTGGATGAATTTTATGTACTGTATTTATAACTTTAATATTTTGATGAATAATGAAAAAATATGAAATTTTAATTGAAAATAATATTTTTAATTGAAATAATTATATTGTTAAATTATACATTTAATTCAATTTGATATATAATTATATTATATTGTTATCATTTAATATAATTGAGGTCATTGTATGTAATTTTTCATTTGAATTGAACATACACTCATCTCAATCATTTGATAGTTTTTACTTCATAAAAACAAGCTTTGAAGTTTTGACAACAGTAATTAATGTAAAATTAATTTTTCACAGTTATCTATTTAAAATTTGAAAAATAATGTTCTATATTTTTAATCAAAAGTTTAATATTTTTTAGATAAGTACTATTTATTTTTCGACATTATGAATAGTAATTTCCGTAATTATTTTTATTAACCATAGTTAAATGGAAAATCAGGTAAATATGGGTAAAAAAATATTATAATAATATAAAGCTTCCACAAAAAGTGCCTTATTTTTATTTAATCAAATTTAGTCTACTATTAGAATCCTTAATCTGAATTTTTGTCATTTTGAGCCACATGGGTGTGAAAATTATATTTTAGAATATTTAATTTAAAGAAAAGGGAAATATAACCAGAACATGTGTCTTTTACTAAATAAATTTTAATATAGGGTTATATAACATTTAATATGTATATAAATTTTCATTATAAATATATATAATTTTTTTACATCATTATATGTTATTTATAATTTTTAGGCATTAGATAAATATATTTATTTATTTCAAATTTATGATATAGGGAATACCTAATTAATGATCAATTCAAATAAATGGTTTAATAAAATTTAAAATACTGTTAATTTGAATATTTTGATTCCATACATGAATTTTATAGAAGAGATTTACATTTTAAGGATGCATTAAAATATTTTTTAATGAATAATTATGTTTTGAATTCAATAAAATTCAAATATTAAATGGTGACAAAATTGAAAAAAATAAGCTTTTAAAATAAATACTACTTTAATAAATGATATAAAAATCCTAAAAATCTAATGATTATCTAAATAACATTGATAGTGATAAAAATGTGAAAAATATTTTACATTATGTTACCATGGAATTTTATGTTAATAATATTAACCATATAGTATAAAAACAGTAGAGGACATGGTAAGAGTTAACTAATTTTACAAACGGTTAAATCTTAAAGATAAGGTTACATTTATTAACTAAAAATGTATAAAAACAATTTTATTATATTATTTCGATGCATAATCATATTATCCATGAAATATATCAATTTTTAGATATTATAAAACTACAATTTTGTATAATAAATTTAATTTTCATGCTTTTTCCTAAAGTGCCCCTCACCTCTAATAAAAATGTGCGCCAACCGTTTAAGTTATCTTAAACCACTAACGCATTTTTGATCTAAAAAAACATTCCATTTCACCTCCCAACATACCTAAATTCATCATATAGGCATAAATTTTGGCATAGAGCCATCCTATGTTCCCTTTTTCAAATCAAAATAAAACACCTGAAGAAGAGGTTACAGTTTTATCCCTTACTTCAATGTTATTTTCTTATTTTTCTTCTTCTATATATATTGTTTCCATATAAAAGAAATAAATTCAAAATCATACATATACTTAGATGTTAATATAATAATGCGACATCTATAATCATCATTTTATCCATCCTATTAATAATAATATCACCACGTGTGAGTGCGTAAAACATTATGTCTCCACGCCGTGGTGTAAATTGTTATTCTTCATTACATTATTTTGATGGGTATAATGAAGAGTATAATTAAAATAAATAATTATTATTAAATGATTATTATTTTTTTATTTAATATAAAATCCTTTTCTATATCATTTTTTCCTTAAATTATTGATAACGTCGCTCGTGTGTACGTATGGCATATCATCTCCACGACGTGATGAATTTCATTCTCCACATTATCAATTAAAAATGATTATAAAAATACAAATATTATTCATAATTATGAAATATATGACATAATAATTCTACTATCATTATATATGTGTGTGTGTGTGTGTACATATATGTCATTCACATACTTCCAACCAATAAGATATGAAAATGGAATCATTCTTCACGCATCTGGGTGGCCAACAATCTCCATAAAAGGTGTATTACATTGTATATATATATATTAAATATATTTATATAATGAATATATATGACATATAAATCATATTATACATTCTGTATGTATGTAAATCATGATCTATGTAATATGACCGAGAATAACAAGTCAAAAAAAGTATGACAAACAATGAAATATTACTATAAATGTTGCATTAACATGGAATTGTTAATAAATGGGTAATATAAAATCATATTTGAATTATATATGATATAAAAAATTTTATTATGATTGTGATATAAGTTAATTATATGTTTAAAAACATTTTACAAGAGTTTTGAACATGTACATATAGAATATGATCTATAGTAAGTGTTAATTTCAAAATCTCATTATTATTTGATATTGTTTATGTGTTTGTTATTTCTGGGAAATTTTATCAATCCATGACCATGTCTCATAAAAATATTTAAAGGGTAGTCTTTTAAGGTTTTATTTAAGGGTCACATTAACTAGATAATCATTTTAATATTTTTAACAATTTATTTTTTAAAATATTTTCAGTTAATGTCCATGTTTAAATAAGGATTTTAAGGAATTATTTATATAGAAATTATTGTTTTAAAATGTTAATTCCATTCAAAAGTTTCAATGTTTTAAGGGAAACTTTGATTAAAAAATTTCTTTTAAAGGAACTCATTTATAAATTTTGTATCCTTTTAATGATTTTAATGAAATTATACATTTCTATCACATATTTTTACTTATAATTTTCATCAATGTCAATATCCTTTATTAAGTATTATTCTTTATTGAGGTTGATATATTATAAAAAAATATTACCTATTATATTTAATGAGTTATGATGTGTTATATTTTGTTTGTGCTATTTTTATACCATTCATGGTTTATATTTAAATTATTGACATTCATATGATAGTTTTAATATTAATGTTTATGTTATGTTTCATCCTTTTCATATAAGGAATACATTGGAGATCGAAAGTGATGGGCATGGCCTGCTATAGCCCTCAATGAATCGGTAGGTCTCATGAGGAAAACTAGTTTTATGGCACAATCCATTGACTATAATATTTGTGTATGGTCGTTGAATGAGTCCACGATGTAGTGTTTAGGATGTCCAACATTATTCATTCCCATGTTATGAGATTCTTTATTGATATTAATAGTGATTATTCATCTAGTATAATATCAATGTTAATTTTTAAATTGAATTTGTTGAATTATTCTTTCCATATTCTGCAGAATATATTGTTTTAAAAGGATTATGTATTATTTTTTTATCTTAAATTAAAATATTATCCTTAATTGTGATAGATTCTGCTATATTATTTATCCTTTCTATGTATCTTATCTCACCCCATTCATATGTTTTATTTTCCAAGGAAGTCAATAACTGATTTATGATTGATATATAGGGATAAGCTAGGGAAATAATTTTGTTCTAAAAGGATATATATATATGCTTTATTTTATGTTATAAATTGAAATGTAATGTTCATATATGTAATCTATGTTCCAGTCTGCTAAACTGATCAATCCTTCAGGACATGATTCACTATAATCATGAAAATGTATTAAAATAATGCACCATCTCTTGGCTTTATGGGTCGAGGAGTTAAAAATTCTCATTCATTGTGGTTCACTATGGTTTTAATTTTACCTTTTGGTTTTTTTATTAATTTTCATTATATATTATTTGGCTTAATCAGGTTTTCATGCAATCAGTGGGTTCCTACTTGTGTGTAGTTGGATCCTTCATAAGGCCATTTGGATTTTCAAAATACTTATTTGTTTCATCTGGGTTTTATTTAATATTTCCATGTGGTTATTTATTTTATCATATTGCAAAATGTTTCATTTTATTCATACATGGTAACTTTTTATAGGTGGTATTTTTAGGTAGTTAGTTGAATTGTAAATGTGGTCAGTTCAGGTGGTCAGTTAGGTATTCATGAATTCAGTTAGATTCATATTATATTCAGTTTATTGCATCATGTGATTGGTTGGATTGTAAATATATTTAGATGATTTTTAATGAGTTTTGTTAATATTATGATGATGGTTTTTCATTTCATATGTTTTCATTTTATTCCTTTTGAAAATTGTGGAAATTTTCATAAATTACCTATTTATAATATAATGTATTATTTAAGATATTAAATAAATAAATACCATATTATAATTATTTCATAAGGGGTTTATTTATATCCAATAACTAGTTAATGTATGATGTGTCATTTTATACTATTAATCATTATATAAACTAGAAATATATAATATGATTTAAAAATCCTTAGAGTCTAATACATTTATTTCTAAAATTAAGATCATTATTTTAAACAATTTTTTTACATTATCAGGAAAATTGAGGTTTAAATGGTTTTCCTCACGGATCCATATAACCCTCCCTCTATCGATTTGACTTACTTATTGAGGTTTATCTTAACATACATAAAAAATATCTTTTTTAGTGACGAATCATTGGAATATATTTTTTTGGGGGAAGGTTTCTCTTAACTTAAACATTCATTATAAAAGGTTGATTTTAAAATGAAATATATCTATTAATTACCCTGATATGATTAAGATAAATTAGATAATAATATATAATTTGAATATCATGAATGAAATATTGTATTTCAATTTTGAAGTCATAAAATAAATAGATAACACAAAATTACATGTGGTAGAATATTGCTAATATATTTTTCACAATTTTTTTATGAAATTAAATATTTGTATCTATATGTAAAAAATTATATATAATGTAATTTAATTTAAAAATTTTATCTTCCAAAAAACCCAAGAAATAAAATATTAAATATTTATGAAAAATATGATCTAGGAATGACTTATTCATATAGTGAACTGATTAGGCATATGTTTGGGAATTATTATTGGGTGAGAAAATAATAGTGACTTGTAGAAATATTAAACTACTTATAAATTCAAATAATAATTATTTATATAATTTTGAGAAGAAATAATTTCAAAAGGTTATTGTAGATTGTTATGTATAATTGCTGATTTTTAATGTTGGGGTTTCTATTAGATGTTCTATTTTTTTATTGTCACAAAAATTTCAATTGTGTGACATAAATATTGTTTTCACTTTTTAGTATTTGTTTTAAATTTCATAATTCATAAAATTTTAAAAACATAATGTCAAAGGATTTTAATGTTATAATTGAACATTTATGAACATCGTTATTTCACATCATCTTAGATTTTATTAAATACATAATAAATTTTTGTGACCATTTGTGCATCATTTACTTTTTGGATGTGTACACAAATTGGTGATATAGCCTTATTTCTACATGCATTTTTGATGAATTATAATATTGATATGCATGTGGGATATATTCATCTAAAGAAATACATTTATTTTTAATAAATTTATTGTTAGTCGTATTTTTTTATTTGAAAGGATCAGTATGCCTTTCATGTACTAATTATTATTGGGGATTTGTGGGATTTTAGCCCAAAGAAATTGTGATAGAAAATATCTATGATTGGATGGAATATTTTTATAATGTTTTAAGGTTTTGAAAATTCACTAGGTCAATTTTGATGAGTTTAAATATTGGTATTTATATTAATATTAATAACTCATTCATGAAGGATATCCAATGCTGAGATGATCTAATTCTTTTTATATGATCAGTTTTAAGTTATGAATGTAGTATGATACTTTGAACTGTATGGGATAATATTTAATTTTTGGATTAATCAATTAACTATTTTACCTAAATTAGAAGAAATGGTAAATTAATTATCAAATGAAATAGGGAAGGTCATTGATTCAGTACTAGATAATATATCAAGATTTAATAGTTTCATCATTATGTTGTCCAAAATGATTCAAATTTTAATCATATAAATTATAACACCATTAATTAAATTATTAGTAATTATTATATTAATAGGTATTAATTTTGAAACAAATATCATTATTTAAATTCAATACTGTAGTAGTGGAAATTGGGTATCCTGTGAGATGGTAGCAGTGGATGAGTTTAAAAAATGTTAATTATTATTATTACAGATTAGGGATATATATTGTATATATTTTTTGGTTACAAATACTACTCCATCATAATAGATTGTTAACAGATACACAAATGTTTTGGGGGAGTATCTGATATCTAAAAATTAAAATATAGTTTGGGAACTGATGTCTAACTTCTCCGTATACCACTCAACCGATATATACATTGATGCTTAGGCTTATCCCCAGCTATAATATCATATTATACATGGTGGATTAATACTGGGGATGTGAAGACCTAATATTATACTATACATTTATGTGCATTATATATCATATTGAGGGATTGAACATAATTTTATTTAAATATGGAGGCTATATTTCAAAGGAGGTATGTTCATAGATTATGATGACCTGAGTTGTAATGAATTTTAATAGGTTGTCATTGATTCTGTGCATTCCTTTTGTTATTGATGATATATTTATGATGGTGATATAGACATATGAAATGATTTCAACGTGAAATTTTGGGACCTATGTAGGAATTTAGTAGGTAATGTTGAGGTCAGACTGATATCATGGATATCCTGTGTATTGATTGGATGAGAAATGTATGTGTGGAATTATAGATTATTATATAAAAACCATGGGAAATGTTAATTTTATTTTCCTTCAACGTTATATATATTGTTTCATATAGATTTTATTACATAAATTAGTTATTTATTAAATGAGATACATTTTTATGGAGAATCATTTGTCAACCTCCTAGGTGGTGAGTTGGTTTCTGTTCATTTTTTATTAGAATTTTGTATAATTATTTTTAAATTTTCATAAGTTGTTTCAAGATGGATCTATGTATACATGATATTTTCACTACATTTATATGAGTGAATTATTTTTGATTTCATCAAAGATAGTTTTGTGACTATAAATGATGTTACTAGTTTATAAGGTTTTTGAGTAGTTTTCAGGTGTTGCTATAGTTTATGTTTTCTTTCGAGGTTCTATTCAATTATATATTATAAATTTACTTGTATCACATTATTTTTGTAAATACATGTTTGTGGATATTTGTTCTTTCAGAATTGGTTGGTGGGATTCTTAGTTTATCTATTTCATAATAAACCCTAAATATGTGGAAATTCGTGTCATCTATATTATTTATATACCCTAAGTACATGTATCAGACTCATAGACTATCAGAAGTGGGAATTATAAATCATTATTTATCCATCATTATTATTAACCCGGTGGGGATAATATTTGAGGATATGGGTCATGTAGAAAAAAATATATAATATTCACTATATACAATACCTTTACCCAATGGAATTTATTAGTCCTCATGTGGTGGATTCTTGAAGGCATCATAAAGTTATCAACATACACAAGAGGATATCAACTACTAGTAAAGACAAAATCTATAATGATTAGATAATGTATAAAATATCAACTTCTTGATTAATTCTTTAGTGGTATTTTTTCAATACCCTGATAAATAAAATTTAAATTTTTTATATGTGATCTTAATGAAACCAAAATTTATATATATCAAAACTTATAATAAAATGGTTTTTTGAATCAAAAATGTCTTCCAAACAAATTAGTCTTCTAAAATATGTGTCCCCATCACCCCCTCATCAAGTATTTACGGCCAAAAACTTCACCATAATAATTCATAACCTCACCCACTATCACCCCCACACCCTCAACCTCATTATCCTCCCTCTATACAGTAATTTCCATTCACATCCTACACCTACTAATATTTAAACTCAATATTATAATCACTCAATAATTTCTATTATTTAATAACTTTTTATCCATCCCCAATACATTTCCATTTCCTGTATTTCTAAATCATAATTTCTATCGAGGTCATCTCCTAGGATTTTGGTTTATAGTGAAAATCATCATTTTTGTATATGGATGATTATTAAAAAAAATTAATAATTAATTTTGAAGTTTATATATTATTGTGATGATGAAAATGAAATAGAAATGATTATATAAACATTATTTTGATGCTGGTAATTCTACGAAATATGATAATATTATTTCTCCAATGATTATTTTCCATTCATTTTATTTCCATTAAATATTCAATATAAATATAATTTTCAATAATGTTTTATCGATATTTATATAAAAAATATTTCTACCTATAGTAAATTTTATGTTCCCCGTGTTTGAGAGAATCAAATTGATTGTTGACCATGAAACTAATAAAAAACAAATTAATTCAATCTCTCTCACTTTTTTAATGAAATTATACTGAATTTATTTGTTATTTTATGTGACTCCCCAACGCAGGAATCACAAGGTCGGGTCATTATTACAATCATTGGAATGTTCACAAAATATCATGTATTGAAAGACTGATTAGTTTTGTAGCATTGGAAGAACTAGATACAGTTATAAGGTTTACATTACTTCATAAAATGGAAAACTACAACAACATTGTTTCCATATAAAACACTGAGATCCCATAGAATCTCCCTATAGGTCAGTCATAATATACTTCCTCGTATACTCGGAAATAATAAACATGGAATGGGGTGAGATCAGAAGCTTAGTAAGGATAACAATATAGCAGAATCTTTCATAAATAAGCATAAACTTTTAAGGAAATGTATAAGAATAAAACAAAATCCTTTAAAACATGAACTTCAGCATAAAATGGAAATGATAAAAAACCAAATAATTACAATTACTTATTCACATGGAGATTCTACTAGTCAAATAATTACTTGCAATATCAATAGAAACTTTCCTTATGATGGAATAATTAATTCCAGACATTCATAACCACATAGTCATGGCCTTGTTCCAAGACTACAAGTATGGTTTTGTCATGCTCTAGTGCCAAGACACTATTTTGTCTCGTGAGACCTACCGATGCATCGAGGATATATACCGGGCTCCACCCATCACATACTAAGTACAATGCATTCTTTATTTGGATATCTTGAAATATAACTTAAACATTCGTATTAAAATTAGCATAGGAAATTTCAATACTTTTTCCACAAACCCTGAATGTTATAAAAATAGCACATCCACAGTCAATCATAACACATTCAATAAAATATGGAAGATTTTATTGTAACAGATATCCTCAATCTTGAATAATGAAGGATATTTACATAGATGAAAAAAATCATCAAAACAATTTGAGAGAAATATTCCCCATTTTCTTGAAATCATTTAAAACTCACACTATTATTCAAGAATCCATTTTAAAAATAGATTTTTGAATCAATGTGTCCAATACCTCATTGAATCATTTAAAACAAATTTAAATTTTAAAACTTTAATGTCCATATAAATAAATCCTTAAAACAATTTTTAAAACATGGACATTAATGAGATAGATTTAGAAGAATAAAATTTTACAACATTTAAAATGATATTTTAGTTAGAGTACCTAACCAAATGATAGACACTTCAATAAAAATAATTGATGTAATGAAAACATTAAAATAGCTTGATAATAAAGGATATCATGATATACTATGGAAAGGACTGTATATACACCATATAAAAGTGAATTGGTGCATAACAACAAAGAACTATCAAAAGAATGAAAATTGAGATAAAATTACTTATAAAGATAGTATCCTTAGGTAAAGGATAAATCAATTACATAATTATGTGTGAAAAATATAAATACTCTCAATATAACTGATATTCAGTGTAATTAAATCATAGGACATTCACACATATAATTATATAAAAAACACAAATGACTTGGATGATTAACTCAATGAATGGAAATTGAGTTAAGATCATGTTTATATCAATGACTTGAGAAATTATCAATGGAGTGATTATTTGTATTAAATTTATATCTACAAAATGGAGAGTGGAATTTAATACAAAAATAATAAATAATTATTCCACACATAATCATGGAGTAAAATAATCAATGAAGTATGCAAAAAGCTGAATGAGTGGAATTTGAAATTCGAAATTCCCTTACCAATTTGGTAACATATGAAACAAACATCCCATGAAAAATGGATCATAAAATGAAGATTTAAATACCCATAAATTAAATTATATTACAAAAAAAATAAAATCATGGACAATACATAAAGCACAGAAATGGAATGAGTGGCCATTATTGCATGAATCTCACGATAATAAAAATTGAGTACAAAAACCCTTACCTCATTGTAATCAATCGAGTCGTATGAAAAAAAGTTAACAACCACCAAACAAATCACAAAATACCATGAATATAAATATAATAATGATAATATATATCAAATTTCCGTACAATATACACCACATCCTATAAATAATTAGCGAGTAATGGAAATCTCCCAGAATAAAAAGTGAGATAAGAAACCCCTTAATTTGTACTTTTCCTTATCTAGGGTAGGATGACCTCATGTATATTGGTAAAATAATTTTTATTAAATTATAAAATTATCATATATATTAATATTATATCATATATGATCTTTTAATATTTCATTTTTAATAATATTTTAGTATTATCGTCTTTTCTGGTGTTAACTCATTCATGTTTTTTTATATGAATTTTTTTGTAAGTAGTGTTTTCTTATAAATAGGAAATATATTATTCATATTCAGAATGATATTATGTCTTGAAACATTATTTTTAATCATATAATGAAAATAAGTCTTGAATGGATTACGATGGGGAATGAATCTCATCGCGTTTGTGGAGATGGTAATCCGTACGTACACACGAGAAACAATACCATTATTTTGATATTAAAATAATATATAATTGGATATTATATCATATATACAGAATCATTATCATTTTATATTTATTATATACTTCAATTACACATCATTATTTTACCAATCCAAATAATAATTTACTGAATAACAATTACACCGTGACGTGGAGACAGTAAGTCGTACACACGCACGTATGGTGACATGTCATTCAAAGGATGGATAGAATAATGAATATGGTTGTGCCATATTTAAAATAACATCACAGTATATATGAGATATTATAGTTGTTAATTTATAAAGGAAACAACATAGAAATGGTAGTGGAATATGAAAGGAACATGAAAGAGGTGATGAAATATTAACCTCTTCTCCATGTTCTTCTTTTTTATTTTATCAAACTAACTCTGTAGGGTGGATTTATAACTAAAGGAATGACTCTAGGATGAAGGTAGGACAGATGAGCGGGTATTTGGGCAGATTTTGGCAGAGCTAAATGGCTTTGAGGGTGTGAATTAGAGATAAGGGGGAGTTCCCTTTTATAAGATGGGTGAGGGGAACCTTATGAAAAGATAGAAATATTATTTTATAATAAAATATTTTTCAGTTTCTAATTGCTCAAAAATAAATAAATTAATGTATAATATGTGGATGGGTCTCAAAAATCTCAACCAATAGGTTTTAGATAGTTTTGGGTCACTATATTAACCTTATCTTTTAGATTTAACTCTTAGTTAAATAGTTTGACATTTACAATGTCTCTTTGTATATTTTTATTATATAGATAATAAACATACTATATACTTCCAAGAGAACCCCAAGTTTTTCATTAAAAATACAGCTATCATTAAATAAGTCTTTTTTCCGATCCTTATATTTTTTAGGAATAAAATATCAATTAATAATATAATATTCGTTTTAAAAACTCTTTTTTGTCAATTTTGACACTATTTGGTATTTTGTTTTGGAAAAATTCATAACAGCATTATTACATCGAAAATAATTTATCTTACCAACCCTGACATGTCATATTATCCTAGAAAAGTTTTGTAATTCATAAAAATTCTCAAATTATAATTATTTGGATATTTATAATGTCAAATATTTTAATATTTAATTAATTAGGTAATTACTTCATCATCATTGTGTCATAAATAAATTAAATTATTTAATGTATAAAAAATATAAATAAACAAAAAGTATGTATGAATTAATTTTATCATTCTAATGAATATTTATAATCGAATTTATCTTATGTATAAAACTATATTAAAAATGGTTATTTATTAAGCTTGGAATTTAACCCTTTCTAATCTTATTTGAATTAAATAATAATAAATGTCTTAATCTTATCCATGTGGACATAAAGGATCATATATTATTACTAATCTTGTTTTTTGTAGAATTACACTTAATCAATAGAATTAGGACAACTGTTACCATAATAATAATATCATTTTTACCCTTAATTACCCTATTTACTTTTACCCATGGTAAATAAAAGTCAAAAGTCAATATTCACCAAAAGTTATATTTGTCTTATTGAACCAAATTTTAGATACGGATATCAACTGCGTCTCTTGTATTTTTTAAATTCAATTCCCAGATGTGGTAAAATTAAGTTTATTTCAATTTTCCAAATGCTCCTAGGAGGTGGGTAAAAGATAACTAAAAAGTTCAATAAAATTTTTACTTATCTAAAATTATTATAAGCTGACTCCAATGAATTACAATGAACATATACAGGTATTATGTATCTATTTTGACCTAAAATACATTTAAATAAAATAAATATTTATTTAAATAAAAATTTGGTTTTAAACTATAAATTAGTGTTTTTCATTATTCATCAAAAAATGAATGTTTTCAGAAAAATTCAAAAAATTCACCCTAAGAAAATTTCAATATTCTGAATCCAAAAATGAAGACCATTTTGAAAGATAAAATTTATAAAATTTCAAAAGGTGGTTTGTACTGTTCATAACGACTAGTTTTATTGGTTGTAGTGTGTTAGAATCTTGACGTTCCGTACAACGCCAGATATTACATTATACAAAGGGAAACGTACCGTGAAAACTTGGGGTTTCACATTCTTCCCCCCTTTTAGAAATTACTTCCCCTCAATTTCTGAAATTGGGCATGGGATCATAATTGAAAGTCCCATTTTGGAAAAATAGTCAATAAATCTATCACATTAAAAGAAATAAAGAGAAGTAAAATGGTCACTTGATATAACCCATACTAGGATTCCATGTAGGAAAACAAGGATATGGAAGGAAAACTATGTGTCAAGTTCTAATGGAGAGGGATATAAAAAATGATCAGGTGATAGTTAACAATAAGAAAACTAGAAACATGGGATGGGACAAAAAGTAATTAGTTTCCCAATAGAGAAAGTAAACGGACAATGTTTTTTTAAGAAACATTTCATAAAGATGAGGAATCTTTTTATGAGATCGACTAAAAACATAAAGAGATATACTTAATTTTTAAAGATAATTTCATTCATTAATAAATTTCACCCAATAACTCAATTTTCTCAAATAAATAGTATTCTAGATGAATAGGTCACACCGGAAGAGCTACAATCACATGATCCACAAAGGATGAACTATATATTTACCTTGTATTTATAGATTAATCAATACCAAAATAGTTTGTACAAGATCAGATGATCCCCCATTAGGATATTCATTTAGAGAAAGAAACACAAATCTTAATTTCTAAAATTAAACCAACAACACCCCAATGTTAAATAAATACCATTCATTAAACAATTTCCCATAAAATCATTCAGTATAATCCAAACTAATATTGAAACCCAAAACATATGAGAATTTTATTATGTAGACTTCCATGTTTAATTGTATCTCTAAATGACATCGACTACTCTTAAAGTCTCATAATTCAAAGTAACTAACCTAAGCACATATTCTATATTATAGGTTAATCATTTCCATAAATAACCCAAATCACTATAAATGCCCAATATAAACATAGATAAAAATCCACCATTACTCCTCAAATGAAATCCCATAGTATTCTACTTTCCTTAGTCATATAGTGTTCCCGACAGAGCGAATGTCTTCCAAAATATCAATTATCACTTGATCAAAAAATAATTTTCCTATACTCTGGGTATTCATTTGATAATACATAATATCCCAAATCTACTTATTATTGATCAATGAAATAATTTAACTAAGAATAATTAGTCACACTAACTAGGGACATCACGTAGTCCACTGGTAGGTGATAAATCCCAATCGCTCACTAGTTGTGGGTTCGATTACCACAGCTTTGTCCGACGCGATGGGTTGTAACACGGTTTGTGTGTTTTTCTTTTTAAAAAATTATATTTTATAACATTTCCAATATGAGATAAATTCCTGAAAATAACCATAACATAATTTAACCACAAATTTTATCTCATATATTTTAGTGTCATCCCAAAATATAATAACTTGTAATTTCCTCAAACCCAACAATCATATAAAACCAAATGGTTATTTATAACTATATCCACAAGAGAAAAGATAATTCTTCCTCAAATATCATTTTCAAATGAAATAATACAGGGTTACAAATACAAGAGAAAATTATTCTTAAGTAATCCCATCAACAAGGAGAACTAATACTTTTAAACATTTCTCCATCCATTTATTTCCACATAGATTCTTCTCTGACCATGAAAATATCCTATAGAATATGTCATGCACTCGAGTAATTTCATGGTCCCCTATATTTATGGCAAATGACTGCAAATGGATTATTGGGACCATTTTTATTTTCTTCCATAATACTCTTCATTTTTTCTTGGAAATTATTTATTTTATGTCCTTCTTTCCCACATGTAAATCATTTCTTTGATACATTGAGACACTTTCCTAGGTGTCTCCTTCTACATTTCCTACATGATAGAAATTAAGGATTCTATTCTTCCATTGTCTCCATTGCTGGAGCTCTTATCATTCTTCACCTTTCTCCTCTTTGTTGAGTCTAGGAGTTGGTTAATATATATGTTTTGATCATATTTTTTGAAAAATGATTTTTTATGAACATGATATCTTTTACACCTATCAACATTCAATTTTTTTCTCATTTCCACCACCATTCCCACCTTATACATCTTGCTCAAAGTTACTATGACTTCCATGGAATCTATCCATTGACTAAAACCAGAAATTATTGTGTGAGTAGCAGTAGTCATAAAATCATTTAGATAATATCAGGGCACCGTATTTTCAACTTGAAACACCATAGGATTATACAACATCATTTATTATCATTTAATATTAAAATCCTTCAAATAATTTTGTAAATAAAATATAAATTATCCTAAGAATATTCCCTGGGAGTGTTGTAACCAAGAGTGCAGAAAGGCCCATTGTCGTTCACCAGTTCCTGTTCGAGTCTAGCTCAAGCGGTGTTTTCAGATTTTACCCCTAGGTATATCTGTGACATAGCTTCCGCTACCTGCTCGTATCTAGATAGGGATGTATTGCTGGGAAAACTCACAGAATCTCTATATTAAAAAATTCTAGTAAGTTCTTCTATTATAATGCTCAAAGACTATCTTAGGTCAAATTATCTCTAATAAGAGTTCATCTAAATCTAGTTTCCATGGTTTGTACTAAACAACCTCAGATACCAACTGCAACGCCCCAACCCCAGAAGCCTAGAGTTGGTGAATTTTTACGTATCATTGACATGATCACAAAAGATCATGTCTCGACAGACCAATTAGTTTAGTAGACTTGGATGTACTAGATACATTCATAAGGTTTACATTACATAATAAAATAGAAAACATAATAAAATTGTTTCCATAGAAAAAAATAAGATCCTATAGACTATCCCTGTAGGTCCGTCATAATATAATTGTTCACATCCTATGAAATATAAATCATAGAGGGGGGTGAGCCCAAATTCTCAGCAAGGATAACAATATAGCAGAATTTTTCATAAATAAGAATAAACATTTAGGCCAATGTATAAGACTAAAAAATAATTCTTTTAAACATGAAATTCATCATAATATGACAATGATAAAAATAAAATAATTCCATTTACATATTCACATTTATTTTCTAGTAGTCAAATAATCACATTCAACATCAATATCCACTTTCAAAACGATGCCATGCACAATACCAGACATTCCTAACCACATATTCAAGTCCTTGTTCCAAGACTACAAATAAGATTTTATCCAGGCCATGTGCCAAGACACTAGTTTGTCTCATGATACCTACTATTGCATCGTGAATCTATATCGTGATCCACCTGTCACTTAATAAGTCAAATTCATTCAGCATATGAAAATCTTAAAACATAACATAAAAATTTATTTTAAAACTACCATACGAAATGTCAATAACTTATCCCCAAACCATGAATGGTATAAAAATAGCACATACACTATCAAAATTAACTCATTCAAACAATATGGAAGATTGTTTTGTAACAGATAACTTGAATCGGAAATAATGAAGGATATTGACATAGATGAAAATAATCATCAAAACTATTTGGGAGAAATATCCCCCTTTTTCGTGAAATCATTTAAATGTCACAATATTTTTCAAGAATCCATTTAACAATAGATATTTGAATCAAAGTTTCTCATACCAATTTGAAACATTAAAAAGAAATGTTAATTTTAAAACATTAATGTCCATATTAATAAATCCTTAAAACCATTTTTAAAACATGGACATTAATGAGAATTATTTAGAAGAATAAAATTTTAAAACATTTAAAATGATATTTTAGTTAGAGTTACTAACCAAATGAAAGACCCTTGAATACAAATAATTTATGTAATAAAACATTATAATAACTTGAAAATAAATGATATCATGATATACTATGTCAATGGATAGTATATACACCATATAAAAGTGAATTGGTGCATAAAAACAAATAAGTCTCATAGGAATGTAAATTGATATTAAATACCCTATAAGGACAGTATCATTAGTTAAAAGATAAATCAATGACATAATTATGTGTGAAAAATATAAATACACTCAATATGATTAGATATTCACTATAAATAAATCATATTATCTTCACACATATTCTTTTATAAACAACACCATTGACTTGGATGTTTAACTCAATGAATGGAAGTGGATTTAAGATCAAATTTATATCAATGACATGAGAAATTATCAATGGATTGATTATGTGTATAAAATTTATATAAACAAAACTGGGAGTGTAAATTAATGCACAAATAAAAAATAATTTTTCAATACATAATCACGGAGTAAAATAACTAATGAAGTATTCGTAATTCCGAATGAGTTGAAATTGAAATTTGAAATTCCTTTACCAATTTGGTATCATATGAAACATACATCCCATTAAAGATGGATCAAAAAATGAAGATTTAAATGAACATAAATTAAATTATATTACACCAATAATTCAATTATGGACGATACATATGCCACACAAAAGCAAATGGTGGCCAATATACCATGAATCTCACGGGAATAAAAAGTGAGATGAAAACCCCTTACTTTGTTGTAATCAATCAAGTCATATAAAGATATGTTAACAACCAAAAAATGAATCACATAATACCCTGAATATAAATAGAATCATGATAATATATATCAAATGGAAATACACAATACAACACATCCAAAAAATATGCGGGGAACAATGGAAATCTGACAGAATTAAAAGTGAGATAAGAAACCCCTTACTTTTTACATTTCCTTTGCCGAGGGTAGGATGACGTCCTCTATAATGGTGAAATAATTGTTATTAAGTTATACAAGAATCATAGAAATTAATATATTATCATATATGATCTTTTAATATAGATTTGTAAATAATATTTTCGTATTATCAGCGTTTCAGGTGTTAACTGATTCGTTTTCCTTTATATGATTTATTTAGTAAGTTTTGTTTGTTATGAATATGATGTATATTATTCAAATTCAGAATGATATTAATTAATTAAACATAATTTTTAATCCTTTAACGAAAATTATTCTTGAATGGATTATGATGGGAAATGAATCCCATCGCATTCATGGAGACGTTAATCCGTACGTATGCATGAGAAACACTATCATTCTTTTGATATTAAAAAAAATATATAATTGGATGGTATATCATATATACATAATAATTATCATGTTATTTTTATTATTTAAATCAATTACTCATCATTATTATACCCATTCAAATAATAATATATTGAATAACAATTACACCATAACATTGAGACGGTAAGTTGTACGTACGCACGTCTGGTGACATGTCATTCAAAGGATGGATAGAATAATGAATATGGATGTTCCATATTTATAATAACATCATATTATATATAATTTACAGGTGTTATTATTTTATAATGGAAACAATATTGAAAGAGGAAGTGTAAGAATAAAAGAACATGAAAGAAGTGACGAAATATTTATCTCTTCTTCAGGTTCTTCCTTTTGATTTGATCAAAAGATCTCCATAGAATGTCTTTTTGACTAAAAGAAGGCCTATAGGATGAATAGAGGACATATGAGAGGGTAATTTGGAAAAATTTTTCCAATAAAAATGTCTGTTATTATGAGAATTAGAGATAAGGAGGAGTTCCCTTTTATAAGAGGGGTGAGGGGCATCTTATGAAAAGATAGGAATACTATTTTATAATAATACCATTTTCGGTTTCTAATTTCTCCAAAATGAATTATTTAAAGTATAAGGTGGGGATAAGACAAATGAAACTCAACCAATAGGTTTTAGACAGGTTTGGGTCACTATATTATCCTCATCTTCTATATTTAACTCTTAGTTAAATCGTTTGACATTTACCATGTATATTTGTATTTATATATTATATGGTTAATAATCATACTATATACTTCCAAGATAACCCCATGTGGTTAATCAATGATACAACTATCATTACATAAGTTTTTTTCCTGATCCTTATATTTTTATGAATAGAATATCAATTAATAGTATAATATTTGTTTTAAAAACTCTATGAAGCCAATTTTGACAATAATTGGTATTTTGTTTTTGATAAATTTATAATAGCATTATTAAATCAAAAAACATTCATCAAACCAACCCTAACATGTTATATTCACCTATAAAATAAGTTTAATTCATAAAAATACTCAAATTACATTTATTTGGATATTTATAATATCAAATATTATAATATTTCTTTAATTAAGTAATAAGTGCATCACCAATGTGTCATAAATAAATTAAATTATTTAATGTCTAAAAAATATAAACAAACTACCATTTAGTAGGAAATAATTTTATATTTATAATTAATATTTATAATCAAATTTATATTTTTTAAAACCCTACATTAAAAATGGTTTAGTTATTAATCATTCAATTTAACACTTTTAACTATTCTTTGAATTAAATAATAATAAATGTCCTAATCTAAACCAAGTGTACCTAATGGATTGTATTTTATTCCTATGATTTTTTTAGTCCAATTAAACATAATAAATATAATTTGTACTTTGTTTAGGGTAATAATAATATCATTTTTACCGTTAATTAACCTATTTACTTTCAACGGTGGTAAATAAAAGTCAAAAGATACTATTCACCAAAAAAATATATCTTATTAAACAATATTTTACTTACTGATATAAACCATGTATCACAGATTTTTGAAATTTAATTCCCAAAAATGGTAAAATGAAGTTTTATTCAAATATGGAAATGCTTCCCAAAGGTAGGTAAAAGACGGTTAAAAAGTTCAATTAAATTTTTATATATCTTAAATTATTATAAACTGACTCCAATTAATTAAATTGAACTTATATAGGTATTATGTATCTATTTTTTCCAAAAATAAATTTAAATAAAATAAATAATTATTTAAAAAAATTTCTTTTAAACTATAACCCAATGTTTTTCACTATTCGTAAAAAATTGAATGTTTTTAGAAAAATATCAAAAATTCACCCTAATCTAGTTTTGATATTATGAATCCAAAAATGAAGTACATTTTGAATGAACAAATTTATAAAATTTCAAAAATTGGGTATTGATATTCATAATGTCTTATTTGATTGTTCATAGTGGGTTAGAATCTCGAAGTTCCGTATAATGCAAGCTATAACATTATTCAAAAGGAAGCGTACCTTGGATGCATGGGGTGTTACATTTTATATTGTCAAATATATAAATTATTAGAGAAATAAAAATTTTAAAGGTTTATAATATAAGTTTTATTTACTTTTTATAAATTATAATATAATTATCAATAAAAAATTACTTAACCATTGAAATTTTCTATATTAAAAAATTTACACAAATGGTCGATCATTATATTTATTTAAGAAAATAATAATATTTTATTTTCAAACATTATATTTTTTATTTAGAAATCCAACCATTGAAATAGTTTAATTAAGTTTATTTAAAACATCTGTTTGTTTCTTATTTATTTTTTTCTTTTAAAACATCTATTTTTTAATAAGAGAATTGAATTTAATAAATAATTTATTTTTTCTTATATTTTCTAAAATATAAGATATTATTTTTATTACTTTTAATAAAAAATATAAAAAATTGATGAAAAATATCATTGAAGGAAATATTTTTTACTATGTTTTTTATTATTTTGAAGATAATATAATGCTGAAATATAATTTTTCTTAAGAATCAATAGGTATATGGTGACTTATCATTAAAATCTAGAACATATTAAATAAGTACAAACCAACCTTTGATAAGTTGTTGGAGGGGTTATATATTTTTCAATTTATCAATAAATATATTAGTGGTTGAATAATTTGTCATAGTCATAAATGTATATATTTATGCTATTTTAATATTCATTAATTTCAGTATAACATTATATTGATGAAATTATAAGCTCAATAGGTGTATATATTTAACTTGTATAATCAATCATTCTATAATTAATGATTACTTATGTCAGTCAAAAAATGATCATGAATCTTCAATCACTATGAGATAATCAAATTATGATATTTAAAAATCAATATTTCTGAATTCAAAGGAAAAATATCAAAAATTAAATTATATAAACAACACTATTTGTGGAATCTATTAAAATTAACTTAACAAATGATGTTTTGGGACCTAATGAAAACTATATTAATATTGGAACATAATAGTGGATCACTGTCTTGATACCGTGGGTACTAATTGATCAATTTTAATTACCTTTGTAGAATTACTTATAATAAAAAATCCCAGGAAACTCGAATTATATCATAATTTATTTCAGGAATATTATATCCTTGATACATTTTAATATATGAATAATCTTATTAAAATTTATAATATCAATTATGTTAAAAAATCTTGAAGAAATTATTATATCAATTTTCAGATAGGATATATTTAGAATTTTGTTTAATAAATAATTATCCCTAAGGTAGAAGATAATTAGTAATGTTATTAGTATGAATCAACATACTACTGTTATGTTTTAGAAAATGATAACACTTAAAATATGTTTGCATTACATACCATTAAAAAATTGATTAAAAAATTATTGATTTTATCAAATTCTATTGGGTTATTAAAGTGGAATTCCATAGATAATAACACTTATGGGTTAATGAGATATCCAAGAGAAAAACTAAAATTGAAGAATGAACATTCATTAAATAGATACTATTCATATGATACAAGGAAGTTGTTATTATATGTAGATATAGATGGGTTCACCCAATATGGGATTCATTGTACTAGATATAACAACTTCCCGGTTGTTCTAATCCCATACAATATACTATGAGAAATGAGTATTCCAAAACCACCCAATACCATTTTAATGAATATTCCATGAAATTTTATTTTTTTAAATTAAAGGTAACTATACAAACATCCTTAAGTTGATGAATTATAGGAATTATAGGTAAATGTTGTTGGTATTGATAATTAAACAACATTAACATTGTTGAAAATGAATGATATTGTACTGTGAATGATTAGAGACTTCCCTAGAATGAAAACATTATCAAGTTTGAAGACAAAGATATGTTTTCTTTTTCAATTTTTTAACATTTATATTGATCATGGGCCACTAAAATATGAAATTAAATGATGAATAATTTTTTATTATATAATTTTTTATGAATCACTTTTATTTTTTGGGGAGAAATATTTATTAAATTGATTAATTAATCATATACATTCTATAATGTTTCCAAATGGGTAAAATCATTTGTCCTTGATATGGTTTATGGAAGAATAATTTTATAACTTCCATTAGTATAATTACATTGGGAATTGAGTTTTATACACATAATATATTTAAATTTGAGGAAAATATTTACTGAATAGTATAGTATTTTTCAAATTTCCCCAAATGGGAATTAAATTATTGATTTCATTATAAATAGTTTATACTTATTTGGAATAATATTTGTACCAATTTTATCATGAAATTACTTAATGAGAATATAAAATATAAATTACATCTCAATGCTTTTAAGGATGTATATGCTTTGAATACAAATCGTGATCTATAACTATATATGAAATTATTTTATTGTATACAAATATGTAACATTAGTATTAATGAAAATTTAATATTATTAAAAAATATTGAATAGGTTAATATACCTTAAGGATATTAATGGTACGTAACAAGAACTTTTAAGTTAATAAAAGTAGTTCTAATAGCTCAAAAATCCTTGATTCGCGCAATACTATTCAATTTTTACTACATTTATCGTTGCATATATTGATACCTACACATCATAAAGGATGTTTAACTAAAGTAATACATATTCATACAAATAAAATTATGGAACTACAATTACAAGTATGACTAATTTCAATTATTTTCTTCTTTTGGGAATATTTCTGAGTTGTTATTGGTTGGATAGTGGAACTGTTGAGGTGTTAAAGGAAATGAATCAGGATGGATAACTTACTATATCTCTAAGAGCATCATATGATTTTTCAGCAATTATGGGGAGTATGTAGAATATATAAAAAACTGAAAATAACACTAGCTAGGGGGTGTGGAACCTTAATGATAATGGGTAGAAACATCCCACTAAGTTGTCTTTTGGGTAATAAATGTTCTACCTAGTGGCCACCAGCGATCTATAAGAGGGCATTGGATCATCACTGGTTTCATCTGAATCCAATGAGACAAACTAATTTTTGGTGATTTTTAAAAAACACCATATATATTATATCTCATTCCATAATTATCATTCAAATTTATATTTAAAATTATAAAATCCTATAGCATTTTATATCTATCTATATGTTCCATCCCAACACATTGATTCCCAATATTCTAGTTGATCATTTGAACACCATATAGTACATACATATCTATTATAGAAACATTCAACTATCTGATAATTGATCAACTTCATATATATCCATGACATCAGGATTTTATCTTATGGTTTTGGATTAGTAAGACAAACGATTTATTTATCATTGCTATAATTTGAACCTAAATTGAAGGAATATGAATATTTTCATCATTTTCATTATGAGAATTTCATAAACCAAATTATCTTAAGAATAGTTGATCTTCACCAACCCTTATGGTTTTGTTCCTCCTAATACATGATAATAGTATTATAATTTATATTTAATCATGCTTTGATCGATGATTCCAAGGTGTTTTTTTCATGGAGTATATCCCATATCCCAAAACCTTCATAACACATAAGGTAAAACCCCTTGGAATTAGATGATGATTTATACGTTTAATTGGAATGTTTTATAGAACATGTTCATATAATCAAACACTATGTTATGTGATGGATAACATGAGTTATTCATGTTTAGTCTAGAATTCCAATGTTTCTAAATTTCACACAACTATTTTCATGGCAGTGAACCTCTCTTTTTTATGTGATATTGTTCTATCATAATATATACAAATTTTAAAATATTTATATTTTCTCTATAGTCGATATAGTTATTCCCATATGGAAGAGTTAATGATGAATGAGATATGTGGTATGTAGATTAGAATGTACATATGTTATCCATCATATATAAGGATGGGTTACAATCATTTTTTTAAAAATGCAGATTAAAAAGCTGGAATGTCAGACTAGGATGGTGATGTTCCATTCAGCATTGTGTCGATGCCTGTAGATTCCATCTCAAAGAAAAAAAATATGAATTATTCATGATATATCTATTTGTTTTATATAATTTTACCTGGTTAATAGTCACATAATACACCTTTATATCTTATGAACTAATGTAAAGGGACATTTGTGGGGTCGAGATGAGTGTTTCACTCACACAATACATAAGATTTTTAGTGCGCTTAAATATTACATTATTAGTGATCTAGTAAAGGGATTTGACATACTGGTGGATGGTCGAGCAATGTTACCATGAGGATTCAAATACTCCATGATAGACCTCATTTTTTAGGGTTATTGTAATAACTAATTATTGGGTTACACTACACACTGTGTAATTTATTTAATTTTATTAATATATCTAAAATATCAAATTGATACAACATGGAAAAGTCAATTTATTGTATGGGTACTGGGATAGTTATTTATAAATTAAATATTATTAAATATTTTCATTTATTCTATTCATATACTCTAATCCTCACTTATTATAGAAGAAAGATACTTTTCGTGATTCTCTTAAGTACCCCTCTATTATTCTGAAATCTATGGTGCACGAGGTGGTACTCATGAGGTCATATAGTACCCACACATTAGACCCTATATTTTAGGGTAGAGAATTTCAAAAGGAAAAAATAAAACCATGTTATCTAACTAGTTTCTTAAATTTTAGATTACATAGGATAAGTTAAACATGAGATATGTTTTCTAGAACTCAGTTTGCGGTACACTGTCTGTGTCTATCTAGCACTATATAATATACCTAAAATTTACCAAATGATTGAAATTTTGTCATATATCATGTAAATATTGATTAAATTCCCATTTCAATTGTGATATGTTCATTTTAAACCCTGATTTATTTTATTTAAAATTATTTTATAATATTCTTCACTTTATAAATATGGTTATTAATAATTTTCATGTATTCGAGGATATAATTGGGTTAATTATAGTTCTTATGGAATTAATACATGATCAATTTGGTGACCTCTTATGTTTAACTTCTTTCTAATCTATTATGTGTGGCTGGGTTTTATATCATTTTTAGTTAAATTATATTTTCCATCTTCATGGATTTTCCAAGAATTTAATGAAATACTTCCCTATATATGTCTCACTTAACTAGTTTCCCAACATGTTTTTCTTGATGATTTAAAGGAATATGTTTATGTTTTTTTAAATGGATGAATTAATATATCAAATTTATCCTATTATTATTCCACTATTATTTGTTTTGGTCAAAATATCCCAATGGAGTTATATTCAGATACACGTCTCACTTCTAATAACAGTATCCCATTCCATCATAGATAAGTGTTGTCCCAAATAATTAGGAGGATTGGATATTGATAATTGAAATGATATTCATACAATTAGAGAATATATAGGAATAATAGATTAATGTTGTAAACATAATTATTTATGTTTTTTCATATTATGGTGGCATATCATTCTACTGGTTAATAGATTGGAAGGGTAAATTTAATGACCTTTAGTGATCTTGTATTTGTGGAATTATATTCTGATTCCCATAAATTGTACTGATATTATTATTTTGTTGATCTCTAACATGAGTTATTGATGGGTTCTTTACATGCATCATTATTCATTGAGTTGTCCAACATTTCACATCTTCTAGTGTGGAACATAAAATAAATGCAATTTTTTTTTGACAATAGTCATTCTTTAGAGATAAAATGTCCATCCAGTAATTCTTGTAGACCTACCATGTCACATTTCATCATATGATGCTGATAATCAAGAATGGAAATGAATAAGTCTATGTTATAAGTATTCATCAAGATTTATGTGGTCTTGTATATTAATTTTCTAGTGATGACATTGTTTCTCATTAAGTGAATTAGAATATTAATTTATTGGAATAAAAGTATGTGGTTTATAGAAGAAACAACATAGGATATGAGCATTGAACACCTTTATTTTTATTGATTCCTTGAGGAGATATATTATTGGGAATAAGGGACATTTTATCATGAAATAATAAAATTTCTCACAAGAAATTACATCAATGTGGTCATATATTTTTTTAAAATTAGTTATGCAATAATATATCAAGAATTATTACAAAATAATAGGAATAGGACCAGTGTACCAAGTGTAGATGCTCAAGGGTCCATGAACCAGGTGACTCTTGAGACTTATTTTAATCATGGATCTGTGGCGATAATTAATTATTCATTATATCGGGTATCAACATATGTTGGATAAGAACCTCCTGTAGTTTAAATTATTTCCCTAATCTAATTTAAGATATATTATACTCTATGATATAGGAAGATCCAATTCTATTATATATTTTCAATTGGTTTTTGATTTGATTTATAGGTAAAATAATCTTCTGAGTTACAATATAGTATAACACATGGGGGTGAAATCATATCATCACCATATATATATATATTTTCAAATAGTAGTATCTTTCTATGATAATTTTGGAGATTAAATATTTTTGAGTTTATTGTTTTTATAATCATGGGAATATTCGAGATGAATGATTCCCATGAACTTAATAATTTTTACTAGAGATGTGTAACATAAAAAACAAATAATATATATTATTTTCTGTCAAATATTGAATGGGTTAATGATGATTCTAGAGTGAGATGAAATAATTTTCAAAGATATGTATTTTCCGCATAGGTTGAATAGATGGTCATCAAACTGGATTAGTTGGTGACCCCTTCCACTTACTCTTTTACATTATTTATATACCATCATTTCTTTCAAAAGGGTTTGTCAGTGTTACCCAATGTTTCTGGCGCTTTTTCCGGGGCACGCGTGTCTGTCTCGTTAGGGGATGAGGGGAACGGGTTTTTATTTCCCCACATTCCCTCTTTCCAAAGGTGGGTAGCATTTGTTCCTTCTTCAGGGACGTCTGCTCCTTGATCGAAATAGGATGATGGGATGTCAGTTCTCCCTTCCATGGATTTCTCCTCATAACTCATCACCTTTTCTGGCTCTCCCTCATAGAATTAAGACATTTTTATTGAAATTACTCAGGTCACCATATCTTCATGGACACCAGTTAATTACACTACCTCTGTCAGGACATTCAAAGGGGTTCGGTCTGGGTAGAAACCTTCGGTTAGGAAAGTAGTCATGCGTGGCATCACTGGCATGTCTGGATGGTGGGGATTGGTGTGTCTGTATTCTTGTCCCTTATTATAGGGCTTCTAGAGGGCGCAAATTCCCAAGGCATCCAACATCGAATGCAGGGAATCATATTCCATGGGCATGTATCATAGGTTTTCCTTAGATCCCTATGTTTGAAACATGGTATGCCGCAAGATTAGAATCCTTCATAGACAGATCGGGTGGATTAGAACACTGACAAGAGTGGATCAGATAGAGGAACCCCTGGAGGGAACACTATTATTGGGGCTTATATGTGGGTGGCCTCCCGAATGTTGTTAAACGGAACAAGGAATGGGGTGGAATTATCCCACCCGGATGTGGAGTCCTGGGAAAAAAGGACGGATGATGGATGGATTCAAGAGTGGGGTGGTGAATGGGATGGAACCGTCATGAGGATGATGATTGTTTTGGGCTTGAGCCTCAAAGAGGTTTACTATGTATCCTTATGGCAGGGAATCAAAGTCCACATAGTTCATCAGATGAAGTCTTACTGATAATTTTTGTTCAATGAAATACCGTTGTATGAGGACACAATGACTTATAGATGCATGGGGTCACAATAGATTACAGCTGGATAGGGTTACAACGGATTACCACTGGATGAGGTCAATAAATTAATGTCACATAGGACGGGGGTGAACCGATGTGAAGGGAGTTGGAACTACTGGGTGTTGGGCTTGAACCTCAGGGAGGCTTCCTACGAACCCTACCCTGGAAATGTTCAGAGTCCTCATAGTTCAACGTATGGTGGAATTTGGGGCTTACGCTCTGAGGTGGCACATGGGGTCAGTGAACCGATGTGAATAAGGACATGGGGTTCAAGAGTATGGTGGTTTTGAACCTCAGGGAAGCTTCCTACATACCTTGACTTAGAAAAGATTAAAGACCACGTAGTTCGGGTGGGTGGGAGCTGATGTGAAGGTGGACCTCGGGTCCAATGGGTGTTGTCCATGAACCTCATGGAGGCTTCCTACTTACCTTGCCTTAGCAAAGATCAAAGTCCCCATAGTTTGGAGTGTGGCTTGGTACAACGACGTAAATATGGTCGGGACAAATGGTTTTCGGACTTGAAACCTTAGGGAGGATTCCTACGTACCATTCCATGGCATGGATCAAAGTCCTCGTAGATCAGGATGGTGGGGTGTCGGGCATACACTCTAGGGTTCCCAGGATGTTGGTGAACCAACGTGAAGATGGTTAGAACGACCGGGTGTTGGGCTTCACCCTCATGGAGTATTCCTACGTACTTTGCCTTAGCGAAGATCAAATTTCTGGTAGTTCGGAGTAGGGTGTGGGGATTACACTCTAGGATACCCAGGATGTTGGTGAAATGATGTGAAGATGGTTGAAACGACCGGGTGTTGGGCTTGAACCTCATGGAGGCTTCTTACGTACCATGCCTTGGCATAGATCAAAGTCCACGTAGTTCAGATTAGGGTGTGGGGAATACACTCTAGGCTACCCACGATGTTGCGGAACCGATGTGAAGATGGTCAGAACGACTGGGTGTTGGGATTTAACCTCGTGGAGTCATCCTATGTACCTTTCCGTAGAAAAGATCAAAGTACCCATAGTACAGAGTAGGATGTGGGGAATACACTATAGGCTGTCCAGGGGGTGTGGGTATTACACTCTATGCTGCCCAAGATGAGGATGTCAGGCTCAGTGCTTACTCTAGGCCCATATGAGTCATGCTCGGTGTGAGAAACAAGAGGAATCAGAGACATGACGATCACGTCGAGAAAGTTGTGTCCATGGGATGTGGAGTGGGGCTTACACGTGATCGAATCTCAAAGTGGAAACAGGGTCTTATGCATGGTTAGTATCCCAAAAGAGGTTGGGACTTACTCCAGGATGGAGGCCCATGGGCAAAAAAGCATAGATGGGGATAGATTTGGGACTGAAGAAAGGAGAAGAACCATTCCCCATCACGCCCTTTTGTGGCCCTAGGGACTGATGATAAAAGAAGGGGTAGGAGAGATGCCTCTTACAAGAAATCTAGGAGATTACACCGAGATGGTTCCCATTTCCCCACTAACAAACACCACTCCTATAAGAAGGATATCTTCCCATGTGGAGACCAGTGGACGTGGAGAATGTCAAAGGTGGGGGTACCCCATGTTGGAGGCACAGGGCGAGGTCACAGTCTAATGTCATGTGCTGAGGAAAAAGTTGCTTGGCAGTTTATCATCATGTAGCTCAGAGGAGGTGGGTTCACTCCTCACCCATAGGACATACATAACTGGTACCCTCTACTCCATGGTGCAGAGAGGGGACATGCAAGGTCATGGTGAGGTTGTGTAATGGATCGAACCATCGAGGGGCTCATGTTTGAGTGTTTATGCAAAGAACCACTATCCATTAGCGTGCCTATGTGAAAAAATATGAAGAGATGCAACACAACGGGAGATGTCGTCTAGGGGACATTAAATTCACATCGTGAAAACCTGGAGGGTTGCACGAGAAAAGGAATTTCCAATCATAAGGGATCATAGGCAGGGTCCTTGTAAAGTTCTGTTTCTCCAAGTGGTGGAGGGCCCCTGCAAAGGGGTGTTCTTCGCAATGTGGGGTGCCTCAACCTATGCATAGGGTAGATGTGCATATGGGAGGTGCTTCGAGAAGTGTAAAGGCATTTGTGGAGCACTGTCATGCCGAGAAATGTTTCCACACAAAGCATGGTGTCATAAAGAAATGTTCTTCGCGAAGTACAGTCACCCTACCTTAGCATTGGGATTAGGAGTACATTATGCGTGTTTCACGAAGAATAAACACTCTGCGATGTCCCGGGTCCCCTTGGGGAACACCTTACTTCTCGAAGGCCCATAGGAGTCTTGAAATGAATCCCTCTCAAAATAGGGTATCAAAATGAGAAAAAAGGGAGGCACTTCGTAGAGCTGAAGTTCCTCGCCGAGCTCCTGGTTCGCAGAGTAGAAGGGTGATTCACGATTCAGGAGCTGGAAAGTTGAAAGGTTGGATTTTCCATCATTTGGGCTCAGTGGGAGACTGGTATTTATCTGCAAAAGGCACCAAGAAGTGGAGATTACACTGCTTGAAGAGGGACTTGGTAGCTTCACGGCGGGCTCGCGAACGTCAAATGCGTTCACGGAGCATCTTGCTTCCTTGCTTTGTGGTGGGATCCTGAAAGTCAAATGTATTCGCAGACCGGGCTTCCTCCTTACTTTATGGCAGGCTCGTGAATGTCAAATGAATTCATGGATAGTTCTTCCTCATTGCTTCGTGGAAACCGCGGTGCTGTGGGGTGTCTACAAAAATAGTTTCGCGATGCAGTCAACGGTTCCTTATTTTTGGCTTATTCTTTGTCCCAAATTTTGGTGCCAAAAAATTCCCTCTTTCAGACATGGATCCACAGAGAGATCAAGGGTCAAATTCTAAGGGTAATCGCTAAAATCCTCGGTCGTTCACGATGCTGGCTCGCGCAGAGGGCTTGCGAGGCGGATAAGGGATGTGTGGGCCTAGCACAGCGTGATGCTTGGTGTGAAATGGATGCATCACGAAGATCCAAAGGCCTTCTCATATAAATAAGGGATCTTCCATATATTTTTTCCTTTCCCTTCTCCGTGATTTTTTCCTTTTGCGCTCTCGATTAGTGAAGCTGCACGTACTCTGTGAGTGTTCTCTACAAATTTGTTCATCGTGGTGCACAATGAGTCCTCGACTCCACATTTGCGCTCTCTGATTCAGCACTTGAACACCTATCTAGGGCTCTGCGAACAGTCTTCACGAATGGTCTTTGATAACTCGCTCTGTGAACAAGCTTTGCAAACCAACCCACAATTTTTCCAAGTTCTACAACTGAATGACCCAACAATAAGCTTCCTAGGGTGTCCTTGCAAATGCCACCCAGAGGGATGAGACGACAAATAGTCTGGGACTATGAGAGTTAGTCCGTAGCCACTCCGACCATATTTCATTTGCGGAGCTGCCATCAGAGTGCCAGAAGAACTACCCATTGTGTAGGAGGTCTCCCTTTTATGGCTTCACGATGAGAGATGATGTCTTAATCCCAGAAGCATGTTGGGACGAGCCATCTTACTGGTTCTCGAGCATACCATGTCAGCACCAATGTTTCAGGGTGGCTGATGGTCATGCTTGGGAAGTCCTCACACCCGTCGTTGCCGACACCTTATACTTCCATCTGAACAGCGTCGATGAGAAGGCATTGCAGCCAGAGACGTCCCCTCATATATACCGAACTATCCTCAATGCGGTGTTGGGGAACCCAAAGAAGGGGTGGTCTGAGGAATGGGACCTGCACCAGGGAGACAAATTCACATATGATTGGGCCTGGGCCTACAGGTAGGCACCTTGTGTGACGAGTTTTGGGTGAAGGCAAGAAGAGTGGGACTATATGAGGTAGCTTAGACTTCCCAGTTTCACATCTACCAGCCGAAGCAGCTAATGCCAGAGATGTTGAGTCGGTGGTCACTGGGGACCAATAACTTCCACCTGCATCATGGGGAGGTTTTCATTATCTTAGGGGAAGTGCATCGGATCTTGGAGATACCGATACGTGGGGTGATGTATGATGAATTCCTCCCTGCTATGGGTGAGTGGGTGGATCCAGAGAAGATGTCACGTCTGGAGATGGTATTGATTGATCTTCTGGCAGAAGAGAATAAGGAGGCGGTGAGGGATGTCCACATCAAGAAGTAGTTCAATTTTTTTTGAAGCATCCTGGTAGACCGATAGTTCCAGAAGAGACATCGAACATGCCAAATGTGGAACTAATGTAAGGAACACTTGTGCTGGCAGGTGTTGGAGGATATATAGTGGAAGACATGGGTGTTCAGTGTCAGCACTGTGAAATAGCCAATTGTCCAGTTGGTGGCATTCATTGTATCTATCATCTGTGGTTGGATCCTACCGGTGAGGGATACCAGCGTGGGAGTGCAACCAAGCACTTTAATCATGGCGTCCACATTGGCAATAGGAGGCTAGGTCAACCTAGGTATCTCTATGTTCACTAAGTCATATAAGATGTTATGGAACATCAGCGAGGGTAAGAGGTCATAGAGGACATGCGGGCCCTTCCACCTACTATAGGGGTGGATTGCGGTGCAGATCAGGGGGATCTATGAGTATCTGAACCCCATCTATCCTCCAAGGTTGAGCTTCCTCCCATTGATTCCTAACATCGTTAGGAGTTTTCGGCCTAGATGATATCACCATCAGTTCTGAACCGGTTGTAGAATGTGGATTTATTCAATGTCCACCTATTTCTGTTGCCGACAGGGGTCTTCATGGATGATGGTTGGGGAGCGGAAGAGTATTGGACCTACCTCCTAGAATTTTGTGGTGGAGTCTCCGTGCACAAGGTGGACTATGAGTATCTCTGCGAAACATACACCCAACACTAGTTTTCAAGGCAATTCAAATTCCTGCAGCGACTGACCCCACGGGTCTACTTGGAGGTGCGTCACGAGGAGCACCCATGTGTGATGAGGAAGATCTGGATCCTGTTCAAACGGAATGACAGGAATATGCATAATGAATTGCCGTCGTCGACCGCCGTCGTCGAGATTGTAGAGAAATTTTCCCAAAGCTGGGAGGAGGCCTACCTGGGGGATATTTTGAAGCGGCAAAACATTCAAGTCGGTGATTTTGGGCTTCCCCGACCACGGGGCTGAGGCCGGATGGTGGAAAGGGCATCCCGTAGTTGCGGGGCTACTGTAGAGGTAAGGCCCACACTAGCTAAGGGGGAAGAAGTGGTAGCAGATCAAGCAGTGGCAATGGATCTGGTGGTCCTAGGAGAATAGAGTCATTCGGAGGGGCATCCAGTGAAAAGAATCCATAGGATTTCTACTCAGGTCCCAGAGAAACGATTGTTCCCTATTGACATGCCGAAGAATGTTGTCTTCCAGGAGGCCAGGGACATCTGGGATGTCAACTAACAATTCCTCTCCCCAAATGAATTATGGTAGCACCTGAACCGCCTCGGGATGGAATTTCTGGGGATTGGCCCTATTAGAGCCGGTTTTGCATTATCCTAGGTATAGGCGGAGCAATACATGGCCGAACTGGAAAGCGTTATCCACTTCTGAGGTTCCCTGCACCCGATGAAAGACTGGGTCAGGGTGCTGTTGGATCATATGGTCCCTCCGCAACTGTCAACTGCAGACCTGAAGGAGCACTTACCTCTGCTGGAAGAATTAGACGAGTCCGCCTGAGTTGATGAGGCAGGTAGAGGGAGTCAGTTGGAGGAGGGTGAAGTTAGCGATAATTCCTTGGATCTCGATGATTTCATGGAGGCCCTCGAGGTAAAATCCCAAGTTCCTTCCTCGGAGTATGCACTTAGGTTACTTTGAATTCTTTATCATCATTTTCACTATGCATAAGTAAAATGTGCATAGACCTCGTTCTCACCCTATTTTAGGTGCCTAAGTGGGACCTTTGAGAGCCACACTCATGGCTACATCAACTTCCATGTCTATCGGGGCTAGGACACTTGAGGTGGCTCCCCTAGAGTCTCAAGACCTCCCAACCAGATATGGGGGGCCATGATTCGTGGTCCCAAAGACATCAACCTAAGTGAGAGACCAAGTAATGATCTCTACAAGTCTCCACTACCGAATATACGACTTCCATCAACTTACCATGTTATCTGACATTCATGTCCCTTTTATTGGCATATACAGTTCTTCAATTAGAATGGCCACTGTAGAGAAGGTGTTCAGGGCTTCTGGTATCACCCTTCCCACAGGCGTGCCAATGGTCGTGGATGTGGACATACAGCCTGACCGAACTGTTGTGCTCTTAATCACTGGTGGGGATGCCAGTGGGACTGTTCCTAAGGTTATTGAGGTGGGATCTGATGATGAGGATCAGCCAGGATACCTATGCACCACCACGCATGATCCAATACTATACGTGGACCCATATAAGGAGTTCATGGTGGCATTCCCTGCATACGAGCCTTCCAACCACGCCGATTGGGACAAGACGACCTCTGATGAAGAGGAAAACACAATATTCTATCACCAATCATGGATTCTGATCATGCGCATAATCAATAACGCCCACAAGTATTATGGTTGGATGAGATGGATGTACTTTGCTTGAGGGTACGCGAAATGTGCGCCGAGGGAGTGGAATCCTAACACCCTCACAAGCTCATCTGATATCCTATGGCGGAAAAGATTCAGGAGTATGACTACGTCTTCATTGTGGGCTGGTAGAGAAGGAATGTAGTGAAATCAATATGGTCTAAGAGACTGAAATCGAGGTTGAACAGTTGCAGGTCCAGGCGGATGAGCATTCCACTTCGCTTGATGCATAATCATAGCTCGTTTGATGAATAAAAGATCCGTTGGTGGATGTCTAAGAGGGCATGAAGTGTGCCTATGATGAGATGTCCATTATCTAGACCAGTGTGGAGCAGGATCGGGTCATGGCTGGAGAATTGTGCCCCATCACTACCATGGAGGAGCGGGAAGTAAACATGCAACATCAAATCCTAGACACCACAAGCCAGAGGGTGGTGGAGCTGCAATGTTTTGTTGACGAGGTCGATCTGTTAATGGAGGGAATAGACCCTCGAGTATTGTAACACAAAAAAAATTTAACGTACATTCATGCATCGATTAATTTAAGATAAATGCACGCATGAGTTTTGTTATTTGTGTTGGTTTATCACAACCCCATGGTCTTCATGGAGCGTCCCATGATAAATCCCTATGCTCATGTGGGTCGAGCCTATTGTGAGAAACAAGGGATGAAAACCAAATCACTCCATTCCAACATGGGAGAGAAAACCAAGTCTCAGGTATCTAGGGGAATAGATAGACAATCCATATTCTTGGAAAGGAAGGGGGAATGGCCTGGCTAGAGAGGGAAGATCTCGGCACAACCATATTTCCATTCGCCTAATGTGCTCTTGTGCATGAGCAGTGCAACGCTAGGGCCGTTGGAATCAATCCAAACATAAGGGGATGAAAAAATGTGAAATACAATCCCTCTAATTCGGAACACGGTAGGGGCAGTGAGAAAATAAAGGACAAATGATGACCATGTTTGAATCACAAAATCCTTATCGTGTTAGCCTAATATGGGAATAACAAATGAGGGCCATCCACTAACCATGTACAAAACACAGGGCCTGACTCGAAATGTCATCCATTAGACTTAAAGAACATTATCCTAGGATAATAGGTGATCCATAGGACAATATTCCATACTATTAGGGGGTTCATCTAGACGTAAAAGGAGATGAGGGTCCGAATAAGGGGCACACAATGCGTGGAATGTGGAGTGATGTTTTGTTCAAACAGAATCCAACACACTTAAAATCATGCCACCATGGTGGAAGCACATTAGATGGGTGCATCAGTTTGATCATAGATCTTTACTACCATTAGACAGGGCCTCTTTGTCGAGGGCACTATTTCTCCCCAATGTCAACGTGGGGCATCCCGAACTTGTTCTGGGAAAAACGATAGTTACGTAGTTCCCTACTAGGGTTCAGGTCAAGGGGCCAGAAGTGGGGAGGGACAAGATTTATGATCCGTGGGGCTAGAACCTATGTGAAATACCCTGGTGCCTCTACTTATCTGAAGAAGATGGGAATCAGGACATACGTAGTTATGGAAGCACAATTTAACATCATGAGGGACGATGAAAAGCCTGGCTGCACCGGTGCACATCTTACCTAAACTACTATGCCCAAATGAGTCTTACTCGATGTGGGAAACAAGAAGTAGTTGTGGGACATTCCTGACGCAGTAAGGAACATGTTAGATTGTAGGGATGCTCGGTGAATGTTATCCCAGTGATGATAACATGTCTATGTAGCACACCTTGATGTGCGATGAACTAAAGTACAGTGTGTCAGAATTCCAATTAAACATGAGGAAGTGGAAATGTGTGAATCACGATGCTCAAAATCTGGATCAAAATGATAGTGGAGTGACAATGAGCGATAACTGTTGACCATGTTCGAAAAACAGTATCCATATTGTGTTATCCTGGAATGGGGACAGACAAATGAGGGTCGATCATTGGCCATGTTCGAAACACAGGACCTGTCGCAAATGTCATCTGAGATCTTTAATGATGTTGGCCCGAAACGGTATGTGAGGCAATGCAGCATGAGACCTGGCTGTGAAGGGGGTCCCTTCAGATGTAGAGGAGGAATTGGATCCAAATAACGGCCTCATGAATCTTGGACCTGGAATAAGGGGAACGTCCCCATGAAAATTCCACACATCAGGTTCTTTTTCAAAATGCATCTGAATACGACAACGAGATGTATTAGATAGAGGGACTAAAGTCCCCACCCAGAAAGAGATCTTAGTTCAGGGTCGTAGAACTTAGACCATGGATGGTAGGAAATGCAGGAGACACATGGTGGGGTAATTATAAAACCCGACATGAAAGGGATATTAGGGTTCCCACCACCATGTGTTCGTTGGAGAGGTTTTTGGTCGAGGCACCGAAAACGAGTGTTATGTTGGGCCCGAGGCAAAATGAACATGTGTTCCTACGTATCTCGTGAGAATGAGAATAAATAAATACGTATTTATGGAGGTTTCATGGTAAGGTACAATTACAAGTGATAAAAGGTGTGTGTGGGTGTGGCCCTCGAACCAACATAAGCAGTATTTTATGAATCTTGTTTGTCCATTAAGGTGGAGGTTGTATTTTTTTGTGAAGTGACATGCCTTGGATGAAAAGTCCTGGAAGCCCCATTAGAATCGGGCCATATTCAAGCTTTGAAAAATGTTATGGCAAGTGACTGACACCAAACATGGTGTCTCCATGAGTGAGAACATCACGATGTAGTTCCTTTTTTCTTCATGCGGCCAAGATGATATTGTCACAGTTTAGGGTCATGTGATGGAATCTGGAGACATAGTATAAAGTCATATGGATTGGACATGAAGTAATGTGCAGGATGTGATATAGCATACCTGACGTGAATGAAGTCATAATCCCATACCACACCATGAACAACTTCGGGAAGGAAAACCTCGGGCCAGGGGGCCAGTAAGGTTTAGAGGATATGGGGCAGGAGAAATGAGCTCCCAATTGATCTGAACATGAAGATGAGATGTTCATCTGTTCTTATGTATCCAATGAGTATGGAAATCAAGATGTGCGTAGTTTTAACAAAGGGAAAATATGAAAAATTGTAGGTTAATGTCTTAGAACTCAGACCATGGAGAAGTCGGACTATCCTAAGTAAAGGCGGACCTTAACCCAATCCCTAAGCCTACTTGAGTTGAACTTGGTTTAGGAAACAAGGGTGGATAAAGTATTCACAATATGAGAAATACATGCAATGGGGGAATCGATGAAGCCCTGAATGATCTCCTAATCGTGAATTTTCTTGCTCCTAACGTTCAAATGCGCACTGAGGGATAATACCATGAATTTTTAAGTTCTACATGAACATGATGGGGTGGAGAAGGTTGTGACTCATGTTACCGACATTTTGGGCATAATGGGGTTGGCTTGACGATAGAGGGAGATTGTTGATCATGATTGAAACACAACATCCCTATCGTGTTATCCTGAAATGGGGAAAACGAATGAGCGTCAGTAGTTGACCATATTCACAACGTGGGACTTGTATTGATTTGTTGACTGAGACCCGTGAGGACGTTGGCCCATAGTGGTAGGAGAGCCCTTAGGCCTAGAATCCATGCCACTTGGGGGTCCCTTCGGGTGTGAATGGTGATAGAAGCCCTAATGAAGGGGAAGACGAAGCCTAAGAAAGGGGTGCAAGCATGTCCAAGTGGAGACCGACATTCCAGGTACTAAACCAGAGTACCCTTAGGCACATTGGTGAATCACTGAAGTGGGTTGAAGAGGGTGATCAACTTGAGAGGAACCGATTTGAAAGGATTAGTATAGAATAAGATGATAGATAATTCCCAGGAGGGAGAGGTACATAGCATGGTCGTTACAAAACCAACATGAATGAGAACATAATCCCATACCATACCATATACTCCCCTCCTCGGGAATGGGTAGGCTATGGGGCCAGGGTGAAAGGGATATTTCAGAGAGATGGGGCTGGACCCAAAGTATAGACATTCATGTGGTCCTACGTTTCCCAAGAGGATGGGAATCAAGACACACATTGTTCTTGAAGGAACATGGGGTTAAGATACCCTAATGGGGGTGTACAACACAGTTAAACACCAGACGTAAATGAGGAAATAATACCATATCACACCGTACACTCTGGTTAAGAACTTGGGCTGGGGCCTGAGAAGGCCAAGGGATATGAGAAGGCCAAGGGGCCTGAGGATGGGCCTTGATCGGAATGGCCCGACTAGTTTGTAGTTTAACGTCTTGCATTGATGACGAAGGGAGGATAAGGTATCTCATCCCGTGATGTGTACATAACGACGATTAAACCAACATTAATGAGGTCTTAGTCCCACACCACACAGTACACTCTAGGAAAGAACTTGGGTTGGGGCCTGAGAAGGCCAAGGGGCCTGAGGATGGGCCTTGATCGGAATGGCCCGACCAGTTTGCAGTTTAACGTCTTGCATTGAGGATCAAGGGAGGATAAGGTATCTCATCCCGTGATGTGTACAGAATGACGATTAATCCAACATTAATGAGGACATAATCCCACACCACACAGTACACTCTAGGAAAGAACATGGGTTGGGGCCTGAGAAGGCAAAAGGACCTAAGGCCAGGCATCATTCGGAAAGGCCCGACCAGTTTTGAGTTTATCGTCTTGCAGTGAGGACGATGAGAGGATTAATATACCCCACACAAGATAGGTGTATGGTGCGGTGAGTATCACTATGTGAATTTGGACATAATGCTATACTACACTGTACACTCTGATAAGAGAGAACCTAGGCTGGGGGCCCGAAAAGTCCAAGGGGCTTGGGGATGGGCCTCAGATGTAAGGCCATACATCCTCTTGTACGGTTACAGCCTCATCACAACTCTTAAGACCATGTGAGCAGTGCTCGATGTGGGAATCGAGGAGCAGGTCCTAGTACTCCCCATCATATGGGGGACTAAAACATGGATTTTCCAGAATAGAGTTCATCTCTTGGAGATACAACAGGGCAGAAGGAACCACTACACTCAATGTTTGGGACATCTTGTGGTGGTTCCAATGTCACAGGACAACCCTTTACCATGTTTGAAACATATCGTCCCTATAGTGACCTGAAATGGGAACAACAAATGAGCATTTACCACTGACCATATTCGCAACATGGGATTTGGATCGGCTTGTTGCTGAACATCCATGAGAGAATTGGCATGAATGGGTAATAGAGACCATAGGCCTAGAATCCATACTATTCGGGGGGACCTTCTAGATAGGGAAGATGATGGAGTCCCAATAAAAGGTGTGGGTGAAGCATACTTGTACACATCTATGAAAGAGGCGAACGTCTCCAGTGAGTGGGACATATGGCCGGATCGAGTTTAGCATGATGTGAATGGGGGAAAAAGGCTACACCCACCACATGTCTTGAACTATGGGGAATAATCTGGAATTTGGGATAGGCCAACATACAAAATGTCTGGGTGTTCCAAAGTATCCCATGAGGATGGGAATAAAGTCGGACATAGTTCTTGAAGGACATGCAGTTTAACGTCATGCAGTGAGGACGTGGGAGGATAGAAGAATGGGAGTGGGAACATCGTGCGACCATTATAATACTAGTATGAGTGGGGATATGGAATCATACACCATATCATGCAAGTATCCTCTAAGAGAACTATACCATTGGGGTATAGTCAAAAAGAAGTGTTCGGGGGCTGTGCTCAAGACGAGGTGTTTGAGTATTCCTATATATCCCATGAGGATGGTAATCAAGCCATACATAGTTCTAAAAATGCAGTTTAATGTCATGCAGGACGATGCACAATTTATTTTCATTTAGGATCAGACCTTTTAAGGTCGTGCGTGCCTGACATCTAGTTTAGGGTCAGGTGGGACCAACCGTTTAGGGTCATACCGGACCTATGGGCAGTTTAGGGTCATGCGGGACCATCCAGTTTAAGGTCATACAGGACAAACAGTATCAGGAAAATTATTTCATGAGGAACTTGGCATTGGTGGGAAGCGTTATAAGCTCACCAACCATGGTCACCAAGGATTATGCTCCATTGAGGTAAACCCTATGAATTAAGTAAGGTCTTTCCCATTTGGACAAAAACATGGGTGGTCTACTTCCAGGGATCATTAGAACCCAAAGGGATTCTAATTCAGCAAGACAAATTTCGGATACCTTATCTGGCACATGATGGTCATAGACTATTGTGCATTACGAGGGTAGCTTGATCTTGAAAGGAAGGACAATATCAGCTCCGTACACCAGGGAATATGGGTTAACCTAGGTGGAATTATGATCCATCTTCTGATAGGCCCAGAGGGCATTAGGGAGCTTGTCCGACCAACTCTTCTCGTTCTAGCCAACCATTTTTTGAAAAATGATAGAGGGGGTTTTGTTGAACTCCTCAATTATTCTATTTACCGGCCCGTGATATCAAGAGGTATGGTTCGAATGGAGGTTGTACTTTGCATACAATTTCATTAGCTCGACTACTCGGAAGTTGGTTACGTTATCTGTGAGGATAGTGTGAGGGACTCCAAACTGGTGGATGATGTTGGAGCTCCCAAATTCAATGATACAAGGGGCCTCGACTTCCATGAGTAAAACAACTTCTTCCCATTTAGAAAATAAATCTATGGCGGTCTGGAAAAACATGTAATGGCTAGATGTTGCCGATGGGTATGATCCCACGACATCAATTCCACATACCTCGAACAAACAAGAGTACTTGTTGGAGTGGAGATGTTCTGGTGGGTGATGCATGAAGTTAGCATGAATGTGGCATGTGGAACATCTTTTGGGGAACTCAAAACAAACATGGATCATGGTGGGTCAGAAGGACCCTAGTCTCTATAATTGATCAGGCAACTTCAGCCTATCCTGGTGGGCACTATAGGAACCAGCATGATCCTCGTGCATGACCTGAGAAATCTCAACTCATTGGATGAAATTGGAGAGAACACCATCGAACCCGCACATGTATTGTATTTTTTCTAGACTGGGACAACTCTTTAGGGTAAACTGTAGTGCGCGACATCAGATTCGCTCATTCTCGGCCCTATCAGCCTGGAGGAAACCATTTTTTAGATACTTAACCAATGGGGCACTCCATTTGCGTGTTTCTTCAACCACTACATCTGAAGAACCTGGGGGTCATGATGAAGATGATATAGCGGTCATATGGCTTACTCGAAGGCCATCGTCATCGTCTGGGGTGACGGGGGCAATGAATCTTCGATGTGACAAATGTATAACCAGATCATCATTCTCAGGATCTGTATGTGATTCAGCCAGGCTGGCCAGGGCATTGGATCGACCGCTCAAAGATCGAGGGACATGAGTAACCTCTGGGCAGGATAGAAACCGGGCCATTAGCAAGAGGGTGTGCTCCAACAACAGTATGGGCTTTGTCTTTCTGACCACATAGTCATCGTTGACTCTCTTGATAAATAGTTCAGAATATCCTTTTACATACAAATGGGGAACATCAATCATGAGAGCCAGCTTGAGGACAGTGATAAGGGCATGATACTCTGCTTCATTGGTGGTGCATCCTTCTGACAACAGAAAGGAGTATGGCAGGATGGCATGTGCTGGTTTAATAAAGACAATACCCAGGCCTACTCTGTTGATATTAGGATCACTGAGTCTCCTACCAGTGGGGATCTAGGAGGCATAATCAATGTGCATCTATCAACATGGGATGGAAGGATCTACCGAGGGTATTTCCTTGTAAGGTGAATCAATGTCCAGGGACTTGTCCATTGGGGTTGGAAGGGAATCTATAAAATGTTCCAATTCTTGTCCCTTGATTGATTTCTGAGGGAAAAACCTAATGTGGAACTATGGGAAGATTACCACCCACTGTGTTAAAAGACCAGTCAACATGCAGAGGTTTTGAATTTACTTCAGAGGGTCTACCCGAGACACTAGTTGTACCTCGTGGTGCTACATGTACTGTGTCAACATTTTTACTACGAATAACAGTGCAAGGAATCTCTTTTCGATGGGGGACTATCTGGTCTATGGGTTGAGGAGTATGCAGATGAGGTAGTAGAGGCTGTTTTCTATCCCCTCATTGTTCTTCTGGGTGAGAAGGGCACTGAGAGATCATTCCATGACAGTCACGTACATGATTAGGGGCTTTCCGTGGATTGGTGGCATCAAGACCGCGAGCTGGGGCAGATACTGCTTGATTTCCTCAAAGATGGTATGACACTCTTTGTCCCACTCATAGGAAGATCCTTTCATTGTGAGTCGAGAAAAGGGCTTACAATAGCAAGAAAAAATCGTAATGAATCTTTGTATGTAGGATTAGTGTCTTTGAAATCCTCAAAGCTCCCGAATATTGCTCGGGGGAGGCAACTAGACGATGGCCTTGATCTTCTCTAGGTCGATCTCAATGCCTCGGTACCTGACACCAATGCCAAGAAAAGTCCCGAAGGTGACCCCAAAGGCACATTTCAGCAGGTTCATCATCAGGTGGTGAGAACGTAGGAATACAAAAACTTTTTCATGGTCCTTGAGATGGTCCTGGAATATGCGAGATTTGAGCACCAGATCGTCCATATAGAATTCCACCAATGTCCCGAGGATTGGATTGAATATGTGGTGCATGGACCGCTGATAGGTTGAAGCTTCATTTTTCTGGCCAAAGGGCATAACCTGCTAACAGAAAGTACCTTGGGGCACCCTAAAAGCGGTGGACTCTTTGTCCTCATGGGATATTCAGATCTTTTTATATCTAGAGTAACCATCCATGATGGAGAGGGACTGGAACCCAACAATAGAATTAATCAACAATTCTGTCACTGGAAGGGGATATTCATACTTCAAACAGTGACGATTTATATCCCTGAAGACGATCCATAATTTTATGTGTTTGTTCTTTTTCTTGACGGGAACAATTTTGGCTATCCACTTGGGGTACTGGACCTCCTTGATGAAGATGGCTCTGATGAGCTTGTCATCATCGGCCTCGACCACGACACCGTGCGAAGGGTGCATCTTCCTGGGAGGCTTCTTGAATCCGTGATGATTTGTATGGAGACTGAGGCGGTAGAAGGATACCTGAAGATCAATTCATGTCATGTGGTCGTAGCTCCAGGTGAATACATCATGGTGATGATTTAGGAAATCTATTTACCAATGCTGCTCCTCGAGGGGCATTTCGGTACTGATCAATTTGGGTCTTAGATCTACCTTGCTACCAAGGTTCACCTGTACCAGTTCATCGACCGTGGCAGAGATGTCTTCTTAAAATGTGGGGAGAGTCCCCCAAATCCTCGATATCAATTGTAGAGGAATACCAATTATTAGGAGCTTCCTCTGGGTCGGCAGATCCTGAAGGGAGGCGGGTACCATCCTGGACAGCAGTGGACAAAATATCAGGGGATTCATGCACCACTAAGGCCATATCGATGAAAGAAGTCAATCCGAACCAATTTTTTCATCATCCCAAGGGGCCACACTTGATTATATCAAATAAATAGTGGCGCGTTGGCTTGACCCTATTAATCCCAACAAGATGAAACTGACACGTATGACATACTGTCGTTATCATTGGGCATACATCCCAATATCCTATGGGGGTAGCAGGCTCCAGGATCACCCGATACTGGTTTGTGTTGGAGTACGAGGTGATTTTCCTACATCTCATGGTCATGGGAATATTATTTCCTCTTATACCAAACACAATAAACATTGGCTCATGTCGGGGGTCGTGGACTCCAAACGAAGGATCAGGAAAACATAGGCATCATCCAGACCTTCCCATGGTTCATTTGCAACCCTGAAGAGCTCAACCTCACTTGCGAGAATCTGTATATCCTTTCTCTTATAATAGTCGGATTATAGGTAGAGAGATTCACAAGAGGTGAAAGGAGATGAATCAACTTGTATTATTCCTACTAGACCAATTAGGGAGTATTTGAGGCACTAGTGATATGATTAGGGGACCGCCGCGTGCAGGTTGAGCCATGGTCTGCCCATCAATGCACTGTACGCAGTGTCCTGGGAGACAACCATGAACTCAGTGCTAGAAACTAGGCCGCTGAACTGGGTCTTAAAATATATCATTCCGACCAGGGTCTTCTCGATACTGTCATATCCTAGTATTCCTAAATCGGAGGGAGTCAGGTCATCTTCGGATAAACCTAGCTTCAGCAGTGTCTATGTCGGGATAAGGCTGATCACGGAGCCGGTGTCAACAAGATAGCCGCAAACCTCCAGGACATTAAATTGGCTGTTTATATATAGTTATTGGATGTTCCAATGTATAGGGGAGCCTTAATCCTCTCCAGATATCGAAATGGTGGCCTAGAATTCAGAATTGTTGGCCGCTTCAGCATGAAAGGCTTTTGCAGCTGCTACTACCGTCTGAAACTGGAGGGGGCTTCTTAATGCCTCAGCAAGGGCCTCACACATATCTTATGATAAGAGAAGGTATTCAAGGATGGAAATCCTTGATAGGATGTCAACGAGGTTCTTGGGAACATCATACTTCTGTGCCAGGAAAGAACTTCAGCTTGCATGAAGTTGCTTTGTGATAGGAGGCATGGCTGGACCTACCAATTGGAACAGCACCTGACTGGTGCATGGTATGTCCCGTTGCTCTCTAGTCAAATCCCGAAGAGTATCTACGGGATGAGGACTGGATGAATGAGATTAGCATGTAGCTGGGCGAGACTGGTCGTAGCATGGTCGAGGTAGCATTGCCGGATCCAGTAGAACAAACAGTGGTTGATGTGGTCCCGACGACACCAGATGAAGAGGCTGCATCTGCAGAGTTCTGTGTTGGGCCTATTATCTAGTCTCAAAGACATTAACGGCCAGGAAAGAGGTGCCAGATGATGTTCCCTGATAATCCACATGGTCACTGCTTTTCCGATGTTGGCATCGGCTGAGAACATTGGGGAGGATCGACATGCACTCCCCGTCGTCGGGAGTCACATAGGAGTTTACAAACTCAATAGTATTAACCGAAGCGTACCCTTGACTATCCCATGAAGAGTCATCCATCACTGGGCGGATTATGGGAGAGATCCCCATCTCATAGGGCATGAAGTCACCGAGATTGCAGGACGACGATGCCATTATCGGGGCGTGTTGCTTTTTCTTACACCGCTGATGCGTTCTCTTCTGGGAAGAGGCTGACTGAGATTATGATGCAGAAGTGGTGTTCATAGCTTCTGAAGACTCCATTTGATTTAGGCATTCCTGAATGATTCCATGGGTGCGAGCGACAATTTTTTTGATCCATCCAGTTGTCAAACAAATGGGACCCATTGATGGAAACCTGCTACCACTCGCCTTCATTGTCACTTCTGATGTCTGACCTTACAAAGACAGCCGCCACTTGTGCAGGGGATAGGCCCAGCCTAACAATGTTTTTATTGACCTAGTTCTGGATCCATTATTTAAACACATATCAATGCTTGATGGTGTTCCCCAGAATCCATTGATAGGGGCAGTAGTTGGGGTGATCAGTGAGATTTGCCTCTTCTGACTTTCTGCACTCAGGAAAGCGCACAATCCCTTATTCCAATGCAATTCTAAAATAGTTAGGAACCTTATTTTCATTGAATGAGTAGGTCTAGTTTCTTCTGTCCGAGAGGGGGTCCCCTGATTCCTGACCCTCACGAGGGTCCGGAGGTCCCTGTGGAGGAGGCAGTCCCTGATTATCTTGCCTAGGCGGTGGTAGTTTATTCCGCGGGGGCGCATGCCAATTCTGAGGACGCTTCTGAGCCAGAGGTTGTGCTTTAGGTGGTGGTCCTCTACATGGATGTGGGTTTGGTACCATTGGCAGTAACTTCTGTTGACTATGGGATTCTATTTTGTCCACCATGATAGGTTCTGCACTAGTAGCCCTCCTCGTTGGGATTACAAGGGGGAAACAGACGTTCCTGGATGGCATGTTGCAGGACTTCGTCCAAGAATTGGGACTTATTAGATAAGTCTTAGATCCCTCCGGGATAGTTTTGGGTGATTAGGGAGGGAACTAGTTCTATATTGACGTTCCCTACACACATATTCAGTAATTTCTCCAGAGTCAATGGCATATCCTGGGAGTACGTGAGCCCCTTCCACGTGAAGATAAAGTCAGTTACTCTCTAATAAGGCCTTTTTTTGCACTTGAATAGGTGAGTGGTGCTTGTTTTCTAGGTGGGGGAACTAAACTGGTAGAGGAATTTCCTACTAAGGTCCTCCCAGCTGGTTATGGATCCGACAGGTAGTTGGCTGTACCAGATGAATGCATGCCCCTCCAATGTCTGAACCAAACAGCAGATCGTGGTGGCCTCCTACTGTGCTGGAGTCCCTAACATGTGCTCAATACCTGAGTTAAAGTGGTCTAGGTGCAGCCGTGGGTCATCTTTCCCATTGATGGGGGAGAAGGTGGGATTCCCGAAACCCGGAGGTGCCGACATATCATCCGCCCATTCCGTGTATGGCTTACCATCTGGTGGGATTTCCACCTGCCACATTTCCAATGCCTCCCAGTAGGCTATAAGCACTACCATAGGATCATCTGGGTGGGGATCCCTATCTAGATGGGGATCCATAATCACAAGTTCATTTCTGGGTTTTTCAACATGGTAGACAGGCTCAGCGGCTCATGGAGCGGCTAGTTGAGCGATGCTTGGGGCAGCGGGGGGAGCCCGAGTGGGATTCCTTTGATTGAAGTGCCTTTCAAGATGGTATGGAAAGAGATAACACAACCTTTTTCTATGATCTTCGGCTTCAGACCTGTCCATAGGAGAAGCATGATTAGGGTTTCTTGAAGGCATCTCGCTGAGGGTATGTTGTTCCTGCCCCTGCTGCCCTGGCCTAGGATCACGGTTGTGGGGTCGTCACTCTGCAGCGCGTTCATCCAGGAGTTCGTCGACCAACCACATTTGCTCAGCATTTTGCTAGAGAAATGTAGCCTTCTCGGGGTCTTCCTCCATCTTCAGTACTAAAGAGGACGGTTTGGAGTGCTTGACATCTGTGACGTGCTCATTGCACTTTCCAAAATTTTGGATGAGTACCAATGCCTTAGTGGGTGGAGGGAGGCCAAGGAGGTTCGTCTGCTGATGAGTAATCCACCCTGATGGGTCCAACAATGGTGTCACACCCTCAAGGGGTAAGTCTCCATCGAGAATCTCTAGATCATCCTCATCATACACAATATCGTCCATGTTGATCGTGACCCTTCATGGGGGAATATTCTCAATATTGCATAGCAAGTCGGGCTACCACAGAATAGAACTGAAGAGGAGGACAACTTATTTTCCCCAGACATGGATATGCACATGGGGGGTATCCTCCCTGAAAAGTTTGTGTAGAACCTTGATAATCTGAACACATTGCTGCTGGAGGGCCTCAAGACGACCTAGTGATTCAGGAATCTAGGCTATAGGGAGTGCGGCCAGATCAGTTAGACGAGTCTACTAACCGATGTCTTGGAAATGAACATGGATATTTGGATAAACCTTGTGCTGATGAAGAAGACAGAAATGTGTCAACCAGACATGGTAGAGGAAACACTCAACTTCCTCCTGGGTGAGGGATTCTGGTATGCATAAATTCTGTACTTCCACGGGCCAGAACTTCTCGAGGAAGTAGTCGGCTGGGAGGATTCTCCAGATCCTCCTCTACTCAAATTTAGGTTATGGCCCTTGATTTACCCACTCTTCAACAAGGGGTGGTTGAGGAACTGGAAGGGGTACTGAGGCAGACCACTGGGATGACAGGCTGGCTGGTGAAGAGCATGGTGAGTGGGCTGACTAACCGCCGAATCTTGGGTTGTCCTCTGAACAGTGTAGCGATGTGGCCACTACATCGCGATAAGAGGGTTTGATGGCTGTTATTCCTAGATTAGGGGACAGGGATGATGGTGATAGGCCGCAATGACACTCACCTTCCATTGGACCACAGAATAGTACTCTTTGATCTCTTATGGAGGTCGAGACTGCTTCGGGTGAAGATGGTGGTGATTGCACGACCGCAACCTGTGGGGTTGCTAGATTTTCATCCTCCTAGATATACCTACAAAGGGATGTGGTAATATTTTGGAACTCACCTTCCGAGATTACTAGGCTGATGTGTCTCATCCATTCCCCGACCCTTGACTCGGATGAGTGAGGGGAGGTTTCTCGTGCTTCGTCGTACTCCACTTCAGAGTCTGAAAAGCGGACTGGTTTGACTCTGCAAGGACCTTCTCTTAATTTTTCATATGGCGGCGACAACCCACCTTGATTCCCTTGGGAGTCTTCTTGGGACTGGGCAGATTTCCAACATGGGGTCCTTTGGCCACAGTGGTGCTAGGGCAGAGAGGGTTTCCACCTGAGAATGTAGGGGTGAGAGGATCAACTAGACATATGTCAAAGGGTACATGGGGAGGACCTCCATGGATATCACTGGTGTGGGCAAAAACTCTACTAGAACTCGCAGTAGCATGGGGAGGACCTCCATGTTGTGTGTTGGTGGAGCTTGGCTGGCCTTCCCCCTTCTGGTTTCCAGGGTGAGGAGGACCTTCAGCAGCTGCTGAAAGGACGCTGGGAGGATCCCCACATTAAAGAGAGGCCGGACAGGCAATTTCCTTACACTGGTGATTAGGATTAGGTGGAATGACTCCATATCCAGTGTAATGGGAATGAGAAAGGCTTCAATGCTGAGTATCACTATCATGGGGTAGTCCTTCATTCGGAGTGGGGGTGGCATGGGCCAGAACTCTATGACGAGCCTCGAAGAGTGGAATTCCCATGCTCTCTGTAGTATTAGTATTAGGAGCACCTTTGTACGGGGTGGCATTGTTGTAGGTTGGTTTGCGGTGTCCATTGCTTATGCCAGTAACCATGAGAGTCGACCATGCCTGCCCGTCGAGTGGTTGGGGCCTCGATCCTGGTCGTGGATTGAGGTGCCCCTATGCAGTGTGTGAAGGTACCTGATGGTATGCGTCGGCGGTGGCTTCGGTCATAGAAGCCATCGATGTTGATTCCTTATGGCGGGCCTCCTCCTCATCTCACGCTCGATGCTGGCGTCGTGTCGGAAAAACCGGGGCTAGTGGTGCAGGTGCATAGCTTAACTGCTCCTCCTCCAAAAATACCTGGAGGTGGTGCTAACGTGGCTGGGTGAGATCCCTTGCTGGGAGCCACGAGATTGGGACACTGATCAGGCTAGGCCGGACATCACCTACCTCGTCAGCATAAGGCTGAGAGTTGTCAAAGCGCTCCAGGGACATGTTCCAGAAGCAGTTGTATGTCAGGGTGTGGAGCAATGGCTCCCAACACAGCCCTCGGGGGCAGGGTTGACGGTGAGTCACAAACGCCACCAGGTCCATGTGGGGCATATCCCAAGATGGGATTATGCCATCCTCCTCAAAACGACACACGAGGTAGTTAATTACCCTTCGTTGGATAACTTAGGATGGGGAGATGGGGCGTGGGTGCCCTACAGTCATGGATGCAGAGGCCTTCACGAAAGTGGTGAAACAATGCAGAGTGGATGTACTGGAATTTCCCCTTCCCCTACGTAGACGGGCAGGCAGTGATCCCGTTCCAGAGGCATTATCTTAATTCATGAGATTCTTGGAGATGAACTCATCAGTGCTAATAAAAAATTATCGATGGACAATTCCCTAGTGAAATCCCATCTTCCTTGATTGGTAAGAGGGATCCAAGCTAACAATGTCGCATAACGGGATGTCCAACGTTCTATATCCCCAACTTCTAGTGAGTTTCACGCAAGGCCTACAATTTGATTGGGGGGACCTGGCTCAGGATAGCTGAATCCAGTGACACATCCATCCATCGATTCCCCTAGTGCTAATAATCATCATATTGAGGAGAATAATTTCACATTGGTTTCACCATTTCTGTTTCCAACGCATTCACCAGGGCGCCCACGTTTGTCTCGTTCAGGGATGAGGGGTGAAATTTTTTGTTGCCCGACATTCCCACTTTACAATTGCGGGAATCATCTGCTCTTTATTTAGAGACGTCTCTTTCTTGATCAAAACTGGATGATGGGATGTAGGTAAATCCTTCCATAGATTCATACTAGGAACTCATCACATAGTTTGGGTCTCCCTAAAATACTTAGGACATTGTTCGTGAAACTCTTCCTAGCGCTATATCATCATGGACACTAGTTAATTACACTGCTTCTGTTAGGACATTCCAAGGGGTCAGGTTAGGGCAGCAACATTTGGTTAGCTAAGTAGTCACGCTGGACATCACTGGTGTTTCTATACATTTGGGATTGGTGTTTCTGTCTTCTATCCCTTATTATAGGGTTTCTCAAGGGTGCGGAAATCTGAGGCATCCCACATTGAACGTAGGGAATCATTTTCCATGGGCATGTATCTGAGGTTTTCCATATGTTCTTATGTTTAGCACCAGTTATTCAGGATGTTTAACGACTAGAATAGTCGGATCAGGAAGATTAGAACACTGAATAGAGTGGATCTGAGGGAGGAACCCCCTGGAGGGAACACCGATATTGGTGCTAATATGTGTGTGGCCTTCTGAATGGTGTTAAATAGAATTTGGAATGGGTGGCATGATCCCACTGGGATGTTCCGGCTCGGGTATGAATTACGATGGATTATGAAATGCTTCATGAATGGGGTGCTGAATGGGATGGAACCGCCATGATGATGATGATGGTTTGGGGCTTGAGACTCGAAGAGGGTTCATACATATCCCCATGGCAGGGAATCAATGTCCACGTAGTTCATTCGAACACAGCTTACGACTGATTGGGGTGTAATGGCTTAATGATGGATTAGGACACAATGGATTACTTCTGGATTGGGTTGCAACGACTTAATGTTGGATAGGGTTACAATAGCTTACCATTGGATGAGGTGCATAGTTTAACGTCATGCAGGACGTGGGAGAACCGACGTTAGGGGAGTCGAAATTGCTGGGTGTCGGGCCTGAACCTCAGGGATGCTTCCTACATACCCTACCATGGTAAAGTTCAAAGACATCATAGTTCATTTTATGGTGTCATTTGGGGCTTACGCACTGAGGCTGCACATGTGGTTGGTAACCCGATGTGAACAAGGACCTGGGGTCCAGGTGGATGGTGGGATTGAACCTCAGGGATGCTTACTACATTCCTTTACTTGGAAAAGATATAGGACTAATTAGTTCATGTGGCTGGGAACCGACGTGAAGGTGGACCTAGGGTCCATTGGGTTTTGGGCTTGAACCTCGTGTTGGTTTCTTTTGTACCTTGCTTTAGCAAAGATCAGTGTCCCTGTAGTTTAGAGTGGGGCATGGTACACCGGAATGAAGATGGTTAGGACCAATGTTTGTTGGGATTTTACCTTACGGAGGCTTCTTACGTACCATGCCTTGTCATTGATCAAAGTCCCTGAAGATCATGATGGTGGGGTGTGGGGCATACACTCTAGACTTCCTTGGATGTTGGTGATCCGACGTGAAGATGGTCGGAACTAACGGGTGTTGGGCTTGAAACTTGTGGAGGCTTCTGTCATACCTTTCCTATGTAAAGATTAGAGTCCCCGAAGATCTGAGTAGGGTGTGGGTCTTATAATCTAGGTTTCCCAGGATGTTGATGAACCAAAGTGATGATGGTCGGAATGACCAGGTGTTGGGCTTGAACCTCATGGAGGCTTCCTATGTACCATGACATGGCATGGATCAAAGTCCCTGTATTTTGGATTAGGTTGAGGGGATTACACTCTAGGCTTCCTAGGTTGTTCGTGAACTGAAGTGAAGATGTTCAGAATGAACGGGTGATGGGATTGAACCTCATGGATGCTTCCTACATACCTTTCCTAAGAAAATATCAAAGTCACTATAGTTCAGATTAGGGTGTGTGGATTATAGACTAGGCTGCCAGGGGGTGTGGGGCTTATAGTCTATGCTACCCAGGATGAGGATGTCCAGGTCGGTTCTTACTCTAAGCCAACGCGAGTCATGCTCCGTTTGAGAAACAAGAGTAAGTAGAGACCTGGCGATCTCATCATGAAATGTGAATTTGTGGGATGTGGAGTGGGGATTACATGTGATCACAGCCCAAATAGGAAATAAGAGCTTATGGGTGGATAACAGCCCAAAAGTGTTTGGGACGTACTCTAGGAGGGAGGACCGTGGGAGAAAAAGCGCGGCAGGAGAGGGATTTGGGACCAAGGAAAGGAGAAGCACCATTCCCCACCATTCCCTTTGCTAGCCTTGGGGACCGAAGAATAAAGGGAAAACAGGGATGCTACCTCCTACAAGAAATCTAGGGGATTACACCGAGATAGTTTCCCGTTCCCCACGGACAAACGCCACTCCCATAAGGAGGGTATCATCCCCTGTAGAGACCCGTGGGCATGGAGAATGACCAAGGTGGGGGTGCCCAGCGTGCGAGTCATGGGGCGAGGTCACGGTATAACTTCATGTGCTGAGGATGAAGGTGATTGGAAGTTCAACATCATACATCTTAGATGATGTGGGTTCACTACACACCCCTAGGACTTACATAACTGGTACCCACTTCTCCTTGGTGTAGTGAGGGGACAGGAAAAGCTGTGGTGAGGGGGTGTCATGGAGTGAACCATCGATGGGCCTCCGTTAGCGTGGCTATGAGAAAAAGAAATATACATTAGCATGACTATGAGAAGATGCATGAGGTGAAGTAATGAAACTAGCGATGTTGTCCAGGGGATATTGAATTCATAACATGCAAACCTGGAGGGTCGTACGGGAAAAGGAATTGCCACGCATTGGGGCTCATAGGTAGGGGCCTTGTAAAGTTCTATTTCTCATCATGGAAGAGGGAACATGTGAAGTGGTGTGCTTCGAAATGTGGAGTGACTCATCCTAAGCATTGGGCAAAGGTGCATATGGGAGGTCCTTCATGAAGTGGAAAGGCATTCTCAAAGCACTAATTCACGGAGCTAACGTGCCTCACGGAGCAAGCTTTGTGAAGAAAAATGCTTCGCGAATTATAGTGACCCTACCATATCATGGGGTTCATTGTACATAAAGGGTGTTTCGTGAAGCATAAACGTTCCGCAGTAACACGGGTCCCCTTGGTGATCCCCTTCCTTTGTGAAGGACCTTAGGATTCGAGAAAGTCATCCCTCTTGAATGAGGGGATCAAAACGAGACCAAAGGGAGGAACTTCACAGAGCAGAAGTACCTCGCACAGCTCATCGTTCGTAGATCATAAGGGTGCTTCGTGATTTGGGAGCTGGGAAGTCGAAAGGTCAAGTTTTCCATCATTTGGGCTATGGGGGAGCCTGGTATTTATAGGCAAGAGGTGCCACGAAGTGGATCTTATGCGGCATAAAGAGGGACTTGGTTGCTTCGTAGAGGGCTCGCGAATGTCAAATGTGTTCGAGGAGCGCCCCACCTCCTTGCTTCGCGGCGGGCTCACGAATTTCAAATGCGTTCATGGAACATCGAGCATCCTTTCTCTGTGGCGGACTCACGAATGTCATATGGGTTCGTGGAGTGGCCCACATCCTTGCTTTTTGGTGGGCTCGCGAATGTCAAATGTGTTCATGGAGCGTCCCGCGTCCTGGCTTTTCTCCGACCATAGTACTAGGGGGGGACTCTGCGAAATAGCTTCGCGAGGTAGTAAATTGAGCCTTTTTTTCTCTACTATGTCCCGAATTTCGGCACCAACACTTACACAAAGTGGATTTGAGTTCTAAATCAAACTTGTGCATTGTCCATGATTAGTAATGAAATCTCCATAATAACTTATAGCATGATATTTCAAAATTATTACTTTTTTAGAATATGATATAGCTTCTAAATTATTATTCATGGAAAACCCATCAGGTTTGGTTAATCAATGTTTTATTCAATGTATATAAATTGTAGTCTTTTATTTTGTGTGTAGTACCAAAAGTTTAAGTAGATCATGGTGATGAATATGTACATATTTCTAGGAATTGTTTAACTGTTTAAAATTTTTATAAGATCTTAGTGGTTTTCTCATACTGATCTATATTCCAAATTCTTTTAGAATCATTATAGAGAGAATACATCATTATTTAGCTATGACACCTTGAGATTAACTTAAATTTATTTTTTTCAATAATTTAATCTTTATGATATTTATCATTTCCTGAATAAGTAAAAAAATCATTTTTATATTAAATACATAATTTTGGGTTGAATTATATGAAAAACCATGTTATTAATTCCCTCCAAATGACAAAAAGATAACTGTTTTCTACATAGAACACAATGGTTATCTTATGTTACATTAAAAAATTATTGTCTTTGAGGTTTTTCATGTTAGAGAAGAATGGTTTTTTTCTGAAAAAAATATGCCATTAAAACAAATATTATTTCATATAATAAGATAATTCATTCAATTAAGTTGGATGTTTTGAATATTATTAAATATCTAATTAAAATTCATTATTTAATTAAATTTTTATTAATTATTTATATATTTATATAATATTTAATTAAATATAAATAGAATGTTTCTAAAAAACTCATTTTATGATCACAAAGTAGTTTTATCCTAATGAAATGAAATATTTAATATTAGTGACTGAAATTAATGAAATATATATATTATATATTCAATAAAATATTTTTTCAATTCATTTAATATGTTTTAGAGTCATTAGATAGGAAGAAACCCAATATTACACATAAAAACCATAAAATATTTTAAAGATGGTTTAAATTCATTTAATGGTTAAATTTTTTAAAATATACATTGTGGAACATTTCTAAAAGTATATATGTCTAAATTGATATCATATTATAAATATAAACATAAAACATAGGTAAGGGTTCATTTTTTATCATTGATATTTCATTTTTTGATAAATAGTAAAAACTACAGAATTTAAATTGAAAATATATTTTTCTTATTATTTATTTATAACGATAAATTATATGTATAATTGATTTAATTTATTATTATAAAAATTATACAAAAATTAATTCAATTCTTGAAATTAGGATCATTTTCACTATGATATTACATATGAAAAAATAACACACATTTGAAGATTTTTACCTCAAAAACACGCATTTCCATCTCGTCTGTGGGATTAATTTTAAATTAATTTTTTCGACTAATGTTATTTGAATTTGGAAAAATGGATTTATATTATTTAATATTAACAATTGATAACTTATAATGGCATCAACTTATATTTTTATCAAATGGTTTGATGAGTGAAATTAAAATTAATGACAACGTGTAGGTGGAAAATTAACTTACCAAGGGACTAAACCATCAACATTAGTGCCAAAATAAAGAATAGGATTTTCAAAAATATATTTTATTATCTTATTATTACCCTATAATCACTTTTATTTAATTTTTTATATTATTTTAGTAACAATTAATTGGAAAAATTTATATGGAATTCCTTTTTCCAAAATTTAGAAGAATGTCACTCATCCTCCACTATAAGAAGACACACACCACTCCTCCATTTTCACACCTCTCAAGAGTTTTGGATTACCCACAATTTTCTCAAATATGATCCCAACATATCAAGAATCAACCTATATTACACACTTTTTGAATAAATGCTTCCGAATAAGACCATTTGTGAGAACTATGTGGAGTTACCAAGAAAATATGTAATGTAATTCAACTACCAAATAAAATTTATTTCCTGATCCCCCAATATCAATTACCCTTCATCCATGATTATATAATAAAAAAATTTTACAAAATATAATTATACTCTTTATTTTAAGTGTTAGACCAGTAATAACCCTCAATTACATCCAATGAGTAACAAATATACAATTCTTGTGTACGGGAAACTACTGCCTTTGGGATCAATGTTTCTTGTCTTTTTTCATTACCACCTATCATGGGTGGGTATTATGATTGAACATATATTTATATATGATATATACATATTATATTTACTATGTATTTATTATTATATAATATAATATAATTGATTTCATAATTCCTTCCATTTGGTGTAAATACGATAACTTCATTTGTGGAATTGTGTACTATCATCTCCTCAAGGCACTGTGATTCGTTAAAAGATTATATAGGAAATATAAAGAATGGGTTTAGTAACATTATATAGTATATATTACCTAATAATTTTAATAGAATGATTATATATATATATATATATCTCATTTACATTAATTATTTCAATGAAATAATAACACAAAAATAATGGTCAAGTGTACATATGTCATACCATCTTCATGAAGGTGTATTATATTTTATAGTTATATATATATGTATATATAAATTATTATAACATTTACTTGAGATAGCATATATCATGTTCATATCTTGTTTTTCATTTTCTAAATAATTAAACCATGATCTATAGAAGAGGATCATGATTAACAAGTAAAAAAAATATGTAAAAAACCAGATATTACCCAAAACACGACATTAACAAGGAATTGCAATTAAATTTGTATTATAAACTCCTAATAAAATCATATATGGAATAAAGTATAATATTATGGTAATTGGTAATTTTATAATAGTATTGTTTCTATTTTATGGGATGTTTTCATATGTATAACGAATGTTTAGGCTTAAGGTAAGGGAATTTCATTTCACTTTTTATTTCAATGAGATGCATGCTATATTCCCCACTCATTTAATTTGTGTATTATATATAACTAAAATTTATATATTCTATTATTATTAAATATAATTTTATGGGTATTTTTATATCAATTTTATGATATTTCTTTCACGGGGTTAATGATTCATAACATAACAAAATTTGTAAAGTAATATTTTCATAATTTTCCTTCTTTGATACACATGCCATGTGATGCAAAAATAATTTCTTATAAGGTGTATATATATAATTTATATTGTAATATCATAAATATTATTATTTTCATCAATTTAACTCTTCATTTAATTTGATTCATTTCATTTTTTTATTATTCAATTTCACCAATGTGGTAACCATTTTTTCTACAATCCCATCATTTATGGAGATGTTTTGTTATTATACTTAGAATGTTGAAATAATATAATACCCATATAATGAAATATTATAAAATTGTGTAACTTATAATTATTCTTGGTATAACCAAATATAGTAATATTTTTTCCAAATCTTTTCTAGGTAGTATAATTTAAAAATTATGAAAATATGAAATTGTTTCTTCTTTTGAAAAAATCTATATTCCTTCAAAACATTGATTATAAAAATGTATTTTAAATTTGATATTTATTTATAATGTGTTTGAAATTATTTTAAAGATTCCATTATAATTTTTCCTTGAAAATGTTTTTCCTTTTTTTAATCATTTATGATAATTTTTTATGGAAATAGAATTTCAATTGGTTTTTAAAATAATTTATATGTTTTAAAGGAAAATAATCCTCAAAATACATTCGGGATTCATTATTAAATTTAAAAGGAAATTTTTTTTACAAATAAAGTCAATATTCGTTTATATGTTTCCATATAAAAATGTTTTCAAAATTTTTTAAATATTATTTTTTATGTTTTCAAGGGAAATAGTTTTTAAGATTCATTTATTTGTTTTCAAGGAAAAAGTTTTTTAAATTTTTTTTTATGAATATATTATATTTTTAAAAGGTAAATTATCGCCAAATGTTATCATGATTATTTAATAAATTTCATGGAATAATGGGGTTTTAAAAATAAAATTATAAATTATATATTTAGAAATTATATTAAAAAAATCATTCTAAAAATGATTTCTGTTTGAAAAATCATATATCAAAGTGGAATATTTATTTTAAAAAATGTTCTTTTCAATGAAAATATATACCATTCAATATAAGAAAATATTTTTAAGTGGATTTATGAAAATAATTTTCATATAAATGTGGATTTACTTATGAAAATTATACATATGATCTTTCATAATCATTCTTCATCTATGATGACAAACTTTGTTATAGAAAATGATTTTCTTGGGATATGATCCAAGAATTACATAGATATACTTTATTGAATGGTTTATGTATGGATGTAATGATGTTTATGAAAACCATTTCTCTTCTTTGGGTTTTCTGCTTCTGAAGCCAAATTATTTTCACATGTTTTGCCTTAATGAAATTCCTATGAGACATATCTATTTTACAATGTTAATGATATGTTAAAATGATTATGATAACCATTTCATTTATTGGGATATGATATGTTGTTTAGTAAACCCATATTTGTTTCACAATATGATGCATGTTTTATTATCATTTTCATCATTTCTGAATTATTTTATGATGATTGGGCCCTATATCCCCCTCTAATAAATGTGGTAATGATTTATATTTCCTGAGATAATGATGGTATTCATGTTGACGGTCTTAATACACATGGTAAAAATAATAAAACCGTGTTCATGATGGGAAAATAGGGAAACCAGATCTATTATGGGATGATAGGGAACCCTTCTCCACAATGGAAAGATGGAAAGATCAATGCACTATGGGAATATAGGAAAATCTAGTCCACTATGAGAATATAAGGAAACCAGATCCCTTAAATGGAATGGGTTGTGACTATGGATGGTGTTCTGTCTCTCCAAGTAGGTGTATATCCTATGAAGTTCCATGAAATTTCTTGAAATGTGTTTATAATTATAAGAAATTATATTAACTTTTTATGTGTATACCATAATTCCATGTCATATTAAATGTTTTTTCTTTCATGGATTATTCTATTTTTTCCCTTATTATTTAGGTCTTATGAACTAATAATTTTAATTTATCAAATCTTTTATATGATCATCGATATATATTTATGATCTTCTAATGTTATGATCTTGTTATCATACACTTATGGACAAGATTACACATAAATATTTACCTTGTTTACCATAAGCGAGCATATGAGGTCTCACATTTTATTATTTCCATCCATAAGTTAAATGTATTTATTTTATGCATGATTTTTATAATAGGGGATCAATTATTGTATAACATAGTAGGATATAATTTATCCCACTCATGTACTAGTATTTATGGTTGTACGTTTCTATAAGAACTACACTAATACATTATTTAGGGGTCTATTGTGTAATGTATTATGTATTCCACAAAAATGATGAAACATAGATGTACATTAAAAATTGGTAGTTATTTTTATTATCAAAGAAATGGGCTGATCAAACATTTTAATCTAATATTAGAAACCATTACTGAGATTCCTATGAATATTTTTATGGATATTTATAAAGATGATTCTAAGGATACATTCAAGGATTAGGATTTTTTTTTTAAAATGCAATGGAATTTTGGTACTTAATAGAGGTTTTGGTTTCTTATCATTATATCATTATCTAGAATATACAATTATATTTGGTTATTGAAAAAATATACCTATAGGTAACAACCATGAAAAGGTTTTTCATTCCAATCTCAAGCGTAACCTAGTACATAAAAGAGTCCCTTTCATTAACACATAGTTTGACACTCATGGTGGATATTTTATGTGAATTCTAAAAATATTTTTGAACCTTCATATAAGATTTAGATAGAATATGAAATTTAATATCCTATGATAAACCTATGTTTTTATATATTCGAGAGGTATGATCCATGATTTAGTAACCCTATAAGAATTTTTTTTACCTTTTTGTTGATTTCTATTATTATAAATTTCTCACATACTTTTATTTCTGGTTTTAGTATGTCTTGGTAACAAAAATATATAGTTTATAATTTAATTTTATAAAAACAATTGATAAAAAATTAAATTCAATTGTCACTAAAGTGAAAGATATTCTGATCATGTCTAATCAATTTTCACATAATAAGATTAATGATGTGTAGCTAAATCAATTCTTAGACTAACCAATGAAGATAAGGAAGGTGTTCATTGAAATTTCACATAATTAAGACCATATAAAAAAGAAAATTTATATTCCATTTAGTCAAGAATGTGGAATGATTCAACCAACATAATGTTGTAGAGGAACATGAAAATGTTTTTACTGTGGAAAATAATAAACAATGAATGTAACTACAACATGAAATTGAATGTTTATTTTAATGCAATGTATTGGAATATTTTCTCCCATAGTTATTATTAATTAATGAATTATTAATATGTGTAATGTATGAGAATTGTTAATATATATTTTTTCATTGGAAGAATCATAAATAGAATCAGAAAAGTATTTCAATCAATGATTTTTAATCAAATGATGGAGGGTACAAGATAATCTTTTAAAATGTATTGTTTTTCAGTAGTATTGTTCTTAATATTGATTAAATTAAAATAGAAAATAGTTAATACATGATTCATATTTTTTGTGAAAGTTTTATTAATGAATAATATTATTAGGTATAATAAGTTGTTTGAGAATAATAATTGATGAATGAATTATTTATGTTTTGGAAATCAATGATTATGTAATATAAACCATAAATTATATAAGATTATTATTATATGGTTTTCATTAATTATTATAATGTAGATGATTAATGGTGATAGTGAGGTAGAAATATGAATTCATGGAATTATTGTATTTTTATAATAATATGGAAATAATTAGTATGTTCTTGATATTGTGACCATGATTTATTGATTTGGGGAAATGTAGTTTATTTATTCATTCATTATGTTTACAAAATTTATGTATTTTAGGAATATATCCAAAAAAACATTGGATTAAGGAAACACAAATTTTTTCTATAAGGATTGATTATAATTGTAATTTTTAATGTGTTTCAGGGGAATAATTGATGAAGGTGTTGAAATGTATATTCTGATAACAAAGACCTACATTATTATATTCATGGGTAAATAATGATTTGTATTTTAGAAATTTGGTTAATTTTTTTAATATATTATTAGATTTCCATGTTTTATAAGGGGTATATTGTTAACCATATATGGAATTACTTATATCTATATTCAAATTATTGTTTTATAGTATCAATTATTTTCTCTATAGATAATAATATATGTATATTTTAAAAAATGTTATAAAATATTTATTGGGATAATGGTATGCTGAATTTTCTTTCATTCTAGTTATGAATCTCATAAACTGTTTGTTCTTCATGACTAATTCACCTTAATTAAATATTGTAACAAGTGAATTGGAAATTGATGATGTCATAAAAAAATTTACGATTTTTTATATAAAATCGAATTAAGCTATGTAATTTTATATTGTTTATAATGTTCATAAAATATAGGAATTGTGACCTGGAAAACAAAAATGACATCCTATTATGTTAGTTTCTTAAGAATCAAATTTCTTATTAGATCATCACAATTTAACATCTTTTTGTCTTTTCATATATCCCTTCCAGGTTCTATATCAATTTCCATATGAAAATAATAATTAAATTTTACTTTCATTTAATTTATTTCACATCCCACATATGTTATCCAATGTGGGAAACTAGTTATGAGTTACTCTAGGTGACTGTAATGGTCCCGAAATTCCCTTTTTAAAGTATGTATTAGTAATCTATTTCATAATGTGAAATTCTATGAATGGAATGTTCATGCACTATATATTTGAAAACCTAAAACAATTTAAAGGGATAAATTTATTTTATTTGGTGAATAATTTGACACTCATATATCTTTTCAAATAATTATTTTTGAATTAATATAATCATTTTGATATTTTTCATTTCACGCAATTCATAAACTATTTTCTTATGTTAATAAACTATGATTTTAATTTGTTATATGTAAAACCTTGTTTTTATTTAACTACAATGAAATTTTTATTCTTTATCTATATATATCAGATGGTTATATTTGGTAACTTGCTATACTAACTTTCGTTGATGGATATCATAAACCAAAAGACCATGTCATGCAAAATATTAATATATTGTGAAAAATAATATTATTTAATTTAATATTATATAACATAGATAATAATTTACAGTTAATTAATATTATTAAATAAAACAAGAAAATATTAATTATTTCTTTGGTTACTAATTTATTATAAATAAATATAATAAGCAATTAAATATGAAAGGAATATTTTTATAAAAATTATTCTTTTGATCCAAAAGGAATTTTTCCCTAGTATATTAAATTGATTAGTATTGTTGATTGATATTAATTAAATATATATTTTATATGTTCAACAAAATATAATTTATTTTCATCCTATATATTTCATAGACAATAGATAGGTACAACCGTAATATTTTACATAAAACATTATATTTATATAAAAGATGTTTTACTTCCATTTAATGGAGAACTTATATTATATATAAATTTTGGATCATTTATAAATTATATATGTAATTTTATTCTTCATTTTGTAATTTTAATCAAAATAATTATGTTATGGTGAATTTTATTATCTTTCGGTGATGTTTTATTTTATGATGAATTGTGAATGATGTATAATTTTAAATCCAAACTGAATTTTTTGCCTAATTTAGTTATACATATAAATATAATATAAAATATTTTTGATGAATAATTATATAAATTATACATTAATTAATCAAATTTAGTACATTTGGGTCTATTTAACATTTCAATTAGATATAAATACGTAGCAAACTATTGAACATTTTTAGTTCCAATGCTCGCATTTTCATCCCATCTGTGAAATTAATTTTTATTAAATTTAAAAAAAATCAATAAATATAATATTGAAAAATGAATTCCATATTTTTATATTTAATAATTCATAATTTATAAAAATTTCAACAAGATTTTTACAAAAATGATTAGTGAATGTTAAAAAAATTAATTACAATGAGTAAGAGGAAAATTTTCCAAAGTAGGGAGTATCCTTCAACATTATTTCAATTTAGATTAAGAATATTTTCATAAATTCATTGGATATTAGTATTTAGACCATATAGAAAATTTTATATAAATGGGTCCATTGTCTGTGCCACATGACATTATAATAATGATAGTGTAATTCCAATTTAAAAATTTACATGAATGCCTCTAATTCACTATTATAAACAAATATACTCATCCCTAACCCTTATTCACTCAACTAAAGCCCTTTAACTACCCCCAACTCATATCGAATAATTTTCCAACAACAACCACCCCTTACTTCTATAATACTCAATTTGAGAATAAACGGATCGAATGATGTTCATCGAGGAAAACCTAAAGGAGTTACCGAAAAAAGGTAACCTTCTTCAAGGATCGCCCTAAAATTATTTATTTTTTCACTACCTATATTCAATATTTTACAAGATTATATAATACAAAAACTATCATATATATATATATATATATTAAGGGTTAAAATTACACTTATACACAATTCTATCTAATGTGTAATGAACTTACCATTCTTGAGTATGGCAAACTACAACCTCACAAAACAATGTTGTTAGTTTTTCCATTACCACCTATAATGGTTGGTAATTATTATGGAAATAATTTTTCTATATGTTATAAATGATATTTATTTATTTTTAATTATTATTTAAAACAAAACTTTATGCATTCCACTTGATGTAAATATGATACATTTTTTTGTGGAAGTGTTGACAACAACCTCCTCAATGTTGGGTGATTTGTTCATACATCATACGGATGTATTAAGGATCGATTTTGAAAAATTACACGGTATATGTGAAATAGTAATTATAATATAATTATATTATAAATTCATATACATATATGTCATTTACATTATTTATTTCCATATGATAATAAAAAGTAAACATCGTTTATGCGAATGAACGACCTATCTTCTCCGAATATATTTATTACATATCTTACATATATAATGTATAAATTACTATAAATAATTATATACTGAATATATTAAATAATTTTTTCCTATTTTGAATTATTTGAATAAGTAAATCATGATCAAGGTAACATGATCAAGAAGAAAATTCAAAACGAATACAAAACACAAAGCAGATATTATCCAAATCCTAACATTATCATGAAATTATTAATATAAAGACAAAATAAAATAATATTTGTTATTAAGTATAACAATATGGTTCTTTTTTGAATTATAAAAATATTATATTTATTATAAATGAGGTTTGAATGAGTAAAAATAATGTCAACAATTACGGTAAGAGAATTTCATCTCTCGTTTCATTTCTATGAGATACAATCCATATTAACCACTAATTTATTAAATATATTTTAATATAATAATGGATGTATTATATGATTATTATAATTAAATTTATGGTCAGTTAATTATTTATATGGTTGTAATTATTTCGTTGGGTTTTTGTATCAAAATTTACTAAATCGTTAGTGCAATTTAGTCTCGATTTTGATTTTCATGAAACATAGCATGTTATTCATCTATATATTTATATGAGGCCTATATACTACCCTTAAAATGTTATACAATAAATATATTTCTTTTTATCATATTTAAATATTCATTTAATGTAATTCTTTGCAATATATTATGATTCCAATATACCCAAATGCTAATATTTTATTGTTATAATCTTGTCGTTTGTTATGATTTTTATTATTATGCTCAAATTGATGAAATATTTGGATCAATATCTTAGTTAATCTAATTATTTTTCTATCTTCTATTTATTCCTATTATTTCTGCATAATGGAACCTTTCATTTAACTATTTTCTATATAATATTACTAAAAAAAGGTTTTTATTAAAATCAGTATTGTTTTATACATTAGGCCAAAAATATACTCTCTTTAAAAACCATGCTTTATAAAAAATAATTAAAATAATTTTATTGTTAAAAGAGTTTATTAATTAATTACATTCTTCCTTTATATGATCTACAGGAAAATTGTTTTTTAAATAATAACATGCCCTTATAACTTTTCAATGAAAATTGATTTCAACATGATTTCAAGATTTCTTTTTATGTTTTCAAGGATGAAAATTTTCAAAATATATTAAAAAATCGATAGTAAGTTATCAAGAAAAATGTTTTTAATTTTTTTTCAGGGTTAATTTATAATATTTTATTGGAATTTTTTTTCAAAATATTTAATGATTATTTTATATGTTATCAAAGAAAATGGATTTCAAAATTTATTATCGATAATTTTCCATTTTTTTATGGAAAAGGGTATTATAAATGCCTTCATGAATCGATTATATGTTTTCAGGAATTTTTTTTAAAACATTTCAAAATTATTTTTAAAAATTTCATGTATAATGTTTTCAACATGGTTTCCTTATTTGTATATAAATTTTTAATCTAATTTAAATGAAAAAGTATTCTGAAAATCAATGGGTTTTAAAAAGATTTTTTATAAGAGGAAGTCTTATTTTCCCCAAGAAATTATTTAACTCAAATTATAATGATTCACTTATAAAAAAGGATTTGAAAAGGATTTAATTTAAAATATTTTCAAGGAAATGCAATCTTGATTATGAAATTTTCCTTATGAACTTTCAAAATCCGTCTTTATATAAGATGAAATTTTTTTTATATTTTATACATTACGAGTGATATAATACATAAATAGAAAGGATATTTTATTAATGGATTATTTATTTATTGGATGATGTTTATGACACCAAGTTCACTTCCACCTGTAGATTCTTTTGAAACCCAATAATTATCATGTCTTACACTTTGATGAAATCCGAATGATATCTCTAACTTATTTTTAGGTAATGATATGATGAAATTTTTATGATACCCATTTAATTTTTTTAGGTTATGATATAATATTTCAAAAAAAAATCCGCTTTTATTATTCATGATATGATGCATTTTTATTATCTTGTTGAACATGTATGTATGATTTTTTGATGGTTGGGACCTATATCACCCTCCAATGCATTAGGTAATGATTCATATCTAATGAGATAATGATGGGATTTACATTAATAATCTTAGTCTTCTATGGGAAAATTAGTAAACCTAATCAACTATGGGATGATGGTAACCCCAATCAACTGTGGTAGGATGGGGACTCAATCGACTATTGTGAGAGGAAGAAACCAAACCCACTATGGGAATATGTGGAATCCTTATCCATTAAATTGAATGGATTTCAATTTAGAATGGTGTTATGTCTAACCAAGTAGGTGTAGTACTCATCAAGTTCATTTACATGTAATGTAATGAGTTATAACTTATAGTGAATGATATTACATGTTTATGTGCGTTTATGAAATCCATATCTTATTCCATTGTTATTATTTCATTGATTACTCTCTTGTTTCTCAAATAAAAAAATTATTTTAAATTTATAATAATTATTTTATGATTCATGTTTATTGTATTTAATATTCTAGGTATGGAATTTTATTATTATGATCACATTCTCTTACGCTTATTCTATTGTCAACTCTTACATATCTCCCCTTTTTACCCCTACTGTGCATCTGAGCTCACACATTTCTTTCTTTCTTTCTTCATGTTATGAATATATATTTCATGTATGATATTTCTATGAAGTTTTATAGTCTACAATATCTATGGGAATGATTATTTATCTCACTCATGTACCTGTATTTACTATTCCTTGATTCAAAATTAATTCAACTAGTACTATATTTGGGTATACATGTGTAATGTATCATGTTTTCTAAATAAATGATGCAAATTATATTTAGCATAATATTTTATTTTTAATGATAGTATTTATGATTATCTATAGGTATTATGAGTACCTAATTATTCCATTTAGTCAACTGAATGCTCTGGTAGAGTCAATGACCCTCATCAACTAGAGGATTAACTCATACTTTGTTTTATTTTAATTAATTTTCCAATAAAATACTTATATATTATATTATGTTGGAATAAAATTCTATAAATCTATATATTATTTTTATATTATTTTAGAAAATTATATTTTCCTTGTGTATTCAATGTGTAATAGTTGGATATATGTTGTGATAATTCTTGTTCATATAGATTCTCATTGATTATTTTGAGTTCATCTAGAAGAAGGTTGAAGAATTATTTTATTTATTACAAAAAATGATTTCATAATATATTCAAATGCTCATCCAGATTTATTAAATCTAAAATATATTCATACATGAATTCTCTCATATGGAACTACCTGTCCCCGTGATCACCAAAATGGAGATCTCAATTTATTTATAGATCAATTCCAATATGAATTATTATAACAAATAAAAATTTTGATTTTAAATTCAATATTTATTCATCCTAATCCATGTGTTGACAATATATATTAATAAGAAAAAGGTTTTTATGTTATATAAAATTAATCAATATTATATCTATTGGAGGAGTTGCTCCTTCGATTTTGTGGTTTGAGATATTTTTTTTTGTGATTGTCCCCTTGGTTGGGATGTAGATATCCGAGGAGGTAGGTGAAACCACCAAAACTCTATGTTGGTCCTTCTAGGATCATATAATTCATTTTGATAGATTCCTATTGACCTTAACATCCTCTATTTCACCAATTTATTCCCAACATGTTCCATTATTCTTATCTTTGGAAGTGTGAGCCTTATCATGCACATGTTCTTGAATGATGGGATATCAAGAAAGATATAGATATATCATTTATGGAGAGAACTATTCATAATTTTGACCAAAGTGATACAGTTCTTTTAGGGAATGGTATTCATTTATTTCATGTTATATAGATGAATGATAATTATAACAAAGAGAATATAGAGAAGGTCTCTTTTGATCGTGTATAGTAAAATAGAAATGATCAATCTAAACTCTAAGGATACATATCAAGGATGATAATTCATAATAAATTGATTTTTTTAATATACATTCCATGTAGGTAAAATTTAATTATTTAAATTTATTATGACATTGTTTTGAGTTTGTTAAACATAAAGATGTTGGTTTCATAAGCTTTGAATAGAAGGGATCCTTCTTATGTACTTTATAGGCAATCCGATGTAGTCTGAATAACCTTTGTCATGACTGTACAGATCACTAATTAGATTATGTGGTTTCTAATAACAGTAGGTTATGTATACTGGGAATAGTCCAGCCATTGTATTTTTCATTTCCTGACCCAAACCACTGGGTTATATATGGATGTTCTGTAACATCATGTACACCTCCCTTTATGCGAGAGGCTGGAAGAATGACATAATGGACTATTTTTTTATAAAAGGGATAATATTACCTCATATCATGTCATATAACAATAATATATAAATAATAATAACATAAAACCCCAAATTTAATAATTCAGTATATTGAACTAATCATGTCATATAAATAAGCACCGCCTAATTTGTATATCATATTCATAAAATTAGATGACAATACATAATGTGATTAATAAGAAAGTAAACATATATCGGTCATATCTAGTATATCTAAACCATATTTTTCTAAATGATACAATATTCGACCGTCCACTATATGTATTGTTCCCTTCAATAGATCCAGGTTCATGAAGGGTATAAGTTCAAGGAAATATTTTTGTATGGTGTGAGTACAACGACTCCCTAGGAAACCACTGATGAATACTTAATATGATTTTACATTTACAAGAGTTTATAATATAATAATAATGAAATCAAAACATAATAAAAATATCTCAAGCATTTATGCACTAAAAAATCTAACAAAACCCCCGTTTATACATTCATTCGTGCCTTTCCTGAAAAAAGGGATCAAACATGGAAATGTCTCATCATTTAATCCATCCTAACGATTCCTACTAAAAGTAAGAATTGAGGTCTCTAGGTAAAACAATACATTGTTATCATGCACAGACTCTAACTCTATGTGAGGTTACATAGACAATTATGATGAATTGTTACCATGTAGTCCTGATCATTCATGATTATAAATCACTATAATTATTAAATATGGATGTGATCACTCAATATCATCATGCCCCCACTTTAGGTCACAATATTACTATATGCCCAGTTTTCCAGCTCAATATCATTATAATGTCACATTTAGTTTTTGAACATGATCCCCCGCTAGGGATATGATGCCACAACTATAATTCTCGTCACATTGGTATCATGAGTAAAAAAATCACATATAACGATAATATCATAATGAATAAAATTAAATCATACTTAACAGATCATTTGTGTGAGAAAATTCATTCATAAAACATGTGATAAAATAAAGATGTTCTAAAAACATTAACATACATAATCCTAATATAAAAATCCAACAAGACTCATGGATTCACACACAACCACATGAATCACATAACCTGAATGGGATAGTCCCAAATAAATCTCATTACCTAATATCATCATATAGATTTCCCCAAATTGTATGGAACATGATAAAAAAATCAATTTCAAATTCAAGAATAAAAAACTTCATGTGGATTGAAAGCAATAGTAGATACATCAATAGTCAAGAACACCACATCATTATCCTTATTATAATATTTTTTAAATGACAACACTTTTTTTTCTCTAATGATTCCTACTACAAAATCCAATTGTGCAAATTATAAAATGTAGAATATTTCATATGATGATTCATTATCTCCATTTTATAATTCCTAATTAATTATTTTTTTAGTGAATTCACAACAATATTCTTTATAAGAATAGTTATATTTTGTTACATTATTATTAATTGACATTCTATTATTATATCTTTATTATTCATCACATATAATTAATTACATGACATGGGAAACACAAATATTGTTCCTCAAGCATATCAGTTTGATGACCTCAGGCCCTCTTCTCCATATTATAGTGGTTCTAAAATAGTATAACGGGTTTAATTATGGTATGGTGGAGGGACTTTGACCACTTTGTAATATTTTCACAAAGGTATTTAAATAATAATAGATCAAAATAAGAATCTGTATAAATAAATGAATGTCAAAATATAAGGATTATAATCAATAAAAAATGAAATTATAATCATTCAATTTCATATTATACTATAACATAATGTATAAAATATATATTATAAAATTTATAATAATATTAAGATAAATGATAAAAAATGCATAAGGCATTCGAAATGATAATTGAAAGCTTTGACTCATTCCTATGATCCTAGTCTCCAATATTTGTGTTCAATATTATAGGTGGAGTCTGCACCCATATCCCAGAATCCTGAGATCTAATCGAGTACCCATGTTAGTAGGAATTAAAAACATTTAACTGTATATACTATGTAGGACACCACTATCAGTATATAATTAAATCTTTTTTTTAGTGCGTAGAATACATTAGTGTGTAGGTATAACAATGAAGTTGTGAATAAATAATTTAATTGAGAATGGGCATGTTTCTCTATTTAAAATAGGATGAGCATGGATTCTTAGTATGAATTTAGAATATCATTGGAATTCCATCTTATATTTATATTCATATATATATATATATAAAGAGATATAAATTTATTGGTGAGGAACCACATTAGAATATGAAGGCATCCTATAATTGTAGCATAATGATCATTTATTAAATTAATGAAAACTACCATGGCATCCTAACAATAGAACAAATCCACGTTCATAAATGAATATAGTCCATATAAGACAATGGGATTGCCCATGTCATCCATATACAATAGGGATAATTAATATAAAAAAATTGAATTATCCTACAAGAATGTAAATGGTATTCTTACATTGTAATTCATGTATCTATTAATGAATAAGGTAAATAATATTACCCATTGTCCAATCAATGGTGTCATGTATAAGATTTCATGGTATCACTCCATGGTATATTACAATTCATTAATCCAATGATCATATCCAAGGAATTCCATATAAGTTTCTCATGTATTTCCCATAGCATAACATAATCCATGTATCCTCTAAACCCTTCCAATACATTCCACATAAGGAACATGATTTTTTTCACATGGTATATATAATATCATTCATCCTAAAATATTATACATGTTCATTCTTATACAAATAATAATTATTACTTCAGGAATAAAAAATTCAATCATTATATGAGATCATAAAAGGAATTCCATATATTAGAACCCATGAATCACTGTAGTATTAATAAAAAACGTGTTTTAATTATGATTAAAGTAAATGATTAGGCCATGTATGTAATAATTTGATACAAAAATTCATGTATCTAATTTCCATCAACTCATTAATGTAACTTATAAAGACATTGAATTGTCAGTTCCTTTTATAAGTAGTTAATTGACCACACACATGAGTCATATATTTATTCAACAAATATCTACCCAAAAGTTTAACTATTTATTAGAGAAGATTTTGAACAATAAATTTCGTTTCATAATAAATTTTAGGATAGTTGTATAACCCATATTTCATCAATTTATCTATTCAATTAGAAATCCAATTATAAAAATTATGAAGGTTGTGATAAATACTTGTTCAAAAACACAATTAATATGGTTAAAAACAATACATAAATTCCAATGGAATCCAATTGACAATACTGACCAATTTTCATCATCAACAATAAAGAACCATTTTATGGCTCATGTGATAAGTTTAATCAGTGTATCTTATTTAGGAATTTATAAATGTGTGAATATATTTATAGAACATACCCATTGTTTTTGTATAAATTATTCAAATACATTATAGTGGATTATAATCAAACTCACCAAAGGTTGTTCTTTAGATTGAGGTATCTATCATCCAACCCTCTACAATGTTACATGGTCATTGTCTAAGAATTAAATTTAATTATATTATCATTATTGAACTGTTTAATGGATGGTTGGTTTTTTGAAAACATAACACAAGTCAAAAAAATTAGTATTATATAAGATGTAATTTATAACACTCACCTAATGGAATGGACTCTTCAGTCATCCAATATCGACATTTTATTTGAGTCAGTTCGGTGAAATCGATGAATTGGAAAAAATCCATATAAATAAGGTAAAATAGAATGAACCCAAAATAGCTTTTAAATCAAAAAATATAATCCAAGAAAATAGGAAAGAGGATTTAGAAAATCACTGAAGGGATTCCTACACAAGATAATGAAACTAATTCTAATCATGATTGAGTGAGATCTATCCAATGAGGTAGAACAGAATTATAGGTTTAAAAGGGATATACTAGCCGAACTGATGTTGAGAATTAAGTAAATTAAAATTATTGTTAGAGGAACAAATATTTAATTTTTCCCATTTTAATGACATGAATGGTTAAGACACATGATTTAAAAGATCATGCACCACCATGTGGAAAAATATTATCAAGATACATAACCCTCATGGTTTGTATGTACTGATTTAGCCTGATATTCACCAATAATGTATTGTCACATGTTAAGTGGAACTATCCAGGAGGGAAAGATTCATGATTTGGAAAACCAAGCATTTTCGATGCACACTCCACTGTAATTTTTCGAAATTGTTTTTCTTATTCATGAACCACTATTAATGGATTTAAAAAACCATGTGTTATCCCTATTACGAGTCACATGGGTACGCCTATAGTTCCTCATAGTTTAGGTAAACCATTTACCCCAACCGTTTTCTCCTAGAATGTGATTTCTCAATGACCAACTCCCACAGAGCTCATTCGAACTCTCGAGACACCAAATGGTCTATAAATACTATATAAAATTTACTCCATTATGTGTTCTAGTTTTAATAAATACATTATTATACGTAGATTAAAATTAATATTATCGACCAATAAAAATGTTCAAATTTATTTAGAATTGTCAACTGTACAAAAAAATGCTAAAATCATTCCACCAAAGAAGTTCTCATCCCTTAGATGCAAAATAGAAGATTGAAAACAACACTTGGCCAACTTGGGTCTTGAGTTATCATTTAAATAGTAGTGTTTCATTTCCAAACTATTAATTAAACTCTTAGAATCACCCAATTCATAGTGTCCATAATGCATTTAAACTTGAGAAAATGATCATATTCAAAACATAACACTGATATGGTTTTTTCCAGATCCCTTATAACAGAATAAATGTTGACATCATTATATCTTTCAACAATAGTCATATAGAGATATGAATAATAGTTTCTAATATTTCAGATCAAATTAGGATACTTGTTACTTACCACTTTCATTTATATCAAACACGAGATGCTCATAACATTTTAATGATGCACATTTTTATGTTTTTGATATTGATCCAACTGACGATTCCCAATAGACATCATTTTTTATAGTCATGAAATGAATAATAATTTTTCATTCCTTTAACAACACTCACATCATCCCGATGAGTTTCTAAAAATGATTCTTCATTGACCATAGTCAATGAATTATGACGATGGAATTTCTTACCCTATCGGCCAACAATAAATGAAAATTCTTTTCATTAGTAGCTGATGATTATGAAGCATTATAATTATTCCTTTTTACAAATCAATTTCGTGTTTTATCCATTTCATGACCAAAGAAACCCCTAATCATTTTCAGGTTTTATCTATATCCAAAAAATCATATAGGTAGATGTTCCATAGCATGAACCAATATGTATACCTGATTCAATACTCTTGGACTGACATCACTTAATTAAAAAAACCACAACCAACAGAATCTGTAATAATCTCCAGTTCATATATAGTTGACAATGCAAATTATCCAAGTAATTATATAATAAATTTATTACAAGTGAGATTCTAGTACATAGCTAAAATTTCCACATATTTATATATTTACCAATCTCCGAGTGGTATTCTCCTAGTGGTCGAGTTGATGAACATGATATTATATGTTATTCCATATAAGGAATCCACCCATGAATACTATTATCGTCTTGGACATCCAACATGTCTATGTTTAATTTAAACTTCTAGAGTGAAATGTAAGAGTCTATTTATCCAGTTGACCAGGCATTTGATTTGTCTCTTAAACTTAGCTTATAACTGACGGTATATTTTTTTACCTTTGATGATGAAAATAGAGGGGACATGACCATATATAATCTTCGGGTATTCTATGTCGATGTCAATTATTACAAATGATATCCAAGAGACACATGTCATATCCCTTATAAATTGTATGTAATGGTTTTATACTAGCCATATCCAATTATAAAAATGAATGTTCAATCACTTCCATGCCATCCTCTTTGAAGATGACTATTTTTTTCATAAAAACATCATTCTATGACCATTATAACCTCATTACCTAGGATTTCTGTGTTGGTTCATTCAAAAATATTGAATCCCAACTGGATTATTATAATATTTATTCTTTCTATACACCACCACATATTTCATCATCATGTAGCATTGTAGGAACTGACCCACCCCCAATTCACTACATTGTTGTTTCACTCAATCTCCTTGAGTCTGAATCTAATATCAAAACATTATCCAAAACTGTAAATAGATTTTTAACTGAAGAATTTTATCAAGGAGTACATCACCTAACTATTATCTTCAAAAACATTCATAATAAATAGTGACCACTCCCAATACATCCTTTATAGTACACAATCTACCTACAAGGACATTATTATCCATGATCAATGTAAATATCCTCACCTTAGTAGTGTTTTATTCATCGTATATGATGGAATGTGAACTCATCTCCTGTAACATTCTCAATCAACAAAAAAACACAATTTATGCATATGGATGAAATTTCTTTCTATTAACCAAACAAATATTAAGAAAAAATATGATTAAAAGCATTGTATATCAGATCTATTCAATATATATACATGAATCTCTCATGATATATTCTCATTTATTTTATTATCATTTTGAGAATATGAAAAATGTTAATAGATTTTCATTTTTACCACACCAAAATCATGGAAAAGACATATTGAGAACTATGATATATTTGATTTACTTTAACTACTATTTCCCTCGGAATTTGGGGATGACCTCCTTGATGGGAGGTTCAAACATTCTGATCGGTTTCTAATGGGGTTGTTCATAGAACCAGAAACATCCAATGATTCCACATCCATTTGGACCTACATTCTGAAGGTAGGTTCTCATTAGTTTCTGGACTGATGGGGCATAAGAATTTTCATTGGTCGAGAGGATGGCAGGTCGGACTCATCACACCTTTTTTAGGGGAATTATTGTCTACTTCGGGACTCTCTATATAGATTTAAGTTATGTTCATGAATCCTTATTACATTACCCAGTATAAAATGAGAATTCCATCATATCTTACAATCAATGATTAAATATATAGGAAATTTAGAGAATCTTTTATATGTATTCGAGGTTCTTCGTCGATATATAATCATCTATGTTTATTAGAGATTCTTGGTCAATGGTATCCTTCAACACATTTATATATAAGCCTCTTGGTCATTATGATGACCATGATGGGTTTAAATCCATTTAGTGGGGCACTTGAAGTTTATTGTCATTCAGAAGGACATATATTATTTCAGAGTTGGGATTGAACCCACAGATGGGATACCTACGTATCCATTGTTTAGAAAATGAATCCGAACCTACGTAGTTCGAGTAAGGGAGTATGATGTTTATGATTGATGGCTCAAAGAAGGATTTCATAATTAATTTTACACTCTAAGCTCACGTGAGTCATTCTCAGTGTGAGAAACAAGAGTCATTGGTAAAAACCAGACAATTGTGCCATGAAATATGTAATCATAATAAATAATGTGAGGCTTATGTAAGTATGACTGCCCAGATAAATAAAGATTAGGATTTACTTTAGGGAAGAAATACACGAATAGGGGCCATAAAGGAATATGTGTTTCATGGATATTTGAATACTCTATCTTGGGGCTTACTCATGAAAATGAGGACCAAATTAGGGGAGTACTTATGATTGGGTTTTACTCTTGAGAAGGAATCCAAGATCAAAGGTAAATTAGGACTCGTTAAGAGAAATTAAGACTAAGGCTTACTCCTGAAAAGGATGGCCGAGTTAAGAGAGAATTGAAAAATTAAGGGACGTGGGGATTACCCCTGAAGAGGATGCCCATATTTGAGACTGGGGCTTACTCCTAAAAAGGAAGCCCAAGTTAAGGGAATTAAGGTTTGGGGCTTACTCCTAAGGAGGATGCCCAGATTTGGGAACTTTATGAATTGGGGCTTACTACTGAGGAGGATGCCCAAATTAAGGGACTAGGGCTGACTGCTAAGGAGGATGCCTAGATTTGAGAATTAATACTGGGACTTACTCCTTAAATGGAAGCCCATATTTGAGACTAGGGATTACTCCTAAAGAGGAGGCCCAGGTTAAGGTAATTATGACTAGGGCTTACTCCTGGAAAGGATGCCAATATTTGAGACTAGGGATTACTCCTGAAGAGGAGGCCCTGGACAAGGTAATTATGACTGGGGATTACTCATATAAAGGAGGCCCATATTTGAGACTGGAGCTTACAACTAAAGAGGAGACACATGTTAAGGGAATTATGACTGGGGATTATTCCTATAAAGGAGGCCCATATTTGAGATGGGGGCATACTCATGAAGAGGGGGCCCAGGTTAAGGGAATTATGATTGGGGATTACTCTTGAAAGGAAGGCCCAAGTTAATGAGGATTATGACTGGGGCTTATTCCTGAAAATGAGGCCCAAACAATTGAGTTCTCTCATCTTAATGGATGAGGTTGAATAAATGAAATCTCAATCTCTAGTGACATAATGATGTGTAAATCACTAGGTTTTGAGAGATATTCCACAGAATTATTATCAGATAAGGAAGAAAAATCATGAAATCATGCCATAAATGGAATTTAAGAGTGTCTTGAAGATTGAATCTTGAATAGGAGAGGTTGAATGGCTTAAGAGGGGTGAAATGGACAAGAAGAAAACCCAAAAAGGCAGGAGCATGCAATTCCTGGCAGGCGCGCCGGTACTGCGTGGGCGCGCAAGTCCTGGTCATGTAGGTATACATGTGCAACACATGGGTACTTGTGCTACGGTTAACCAGTAGGGAAATACATGAGAGAATCTTGGTTAAAGACTTTAGAATCATCCTGAGGTTCTTCTAGAATAGTGGCGCGCAAGTTCTATTGAAGGAGTTAGGCGGCGCGCAAGTGTGGCCATTTCCCTTAAGGGCTGGTCAATCAGGCACACAAGTGTTGATGAGTTTCAACACATAGTCCTTCCTCCCCCTCTTTAGATATTCAGTTCTAGGTATTAAATTACCTTAGAAGTGTTTCAGAAGCTTTGAGAAGAGACTAGGGCGCTGGGAGCTCAAATCTGAGTTTCTGGCAAAATTTCCTCTCGAAATGGGGGGCCCACATGGTCTATTTATAGGTTAGAGAAGTCCTCAGGCAGTTATCACTTAGGGCGTGCAAGTAACTTGCGCAACCATTAGGCATCGCGCAAGAGGACTTTCTCGACATTGATGGAACTTGCGCGTCACATGTGATTTTGAAGCCTCGTTCATTCCTTGGACGATTTTTGATGTTTTCTTCAAAGGATGAATCAATTTGTTCTAATTAATTTCCCTTTACATTCCTTTGGACTCTGTGATGAAACGGATCGTCAAAAAAAGTCCCCCCTCAGAGTTGGATCCGGAGAGAAAAGAGGATTTGACTCTGTGTTGAAAAGAAAAACAAGAAATCTGGCAGTTTAAAGTCATTCATGTCAGACATAAAAAGGCTAATGTTTAAGGTCGAAATAGCTTTGACCGAAATGGATTATAATTGAATCAATTCCTTAATAATTCATCTAAAAACATAGTACCATACTCATTTATGAGGGGGGAATGTAAACTAGGACTTAAGAATATTTGAATATGAGGAATGATATGAAAAAGAGGTAAAAGGATTTAGAAGAAGTAGTTCCCAAGAATGAAGTTACCATTTTTAACAAACCCGTTAGGGGGTTAAATTATACAGGGCCACCTACGTGCATTGGCTGCATAGTAAAATAAATAGTATCTTTTGGCTAACAAATCTGTTATGTAGACTATTTATGCATGGCCACCAATGGGACCGTGCTGCATAGTCAGGAAAAAGAACTCTCATAAATTTACATTCCTAGTGCTAAAAGCCAGTGAAAGTTTATGGAGATTCAAATTTTCCAAAGTATAGAGTTATCTATATGGAATGAGGTACTTGAAATGTGGAGAAGATATTTCCAAAAAATATTATTGAAGAATTGGATAGATATTACTCCTACGAAGGTCTAACCCAAACGTAGGGAAGGAGTATATAAACCATAGAATTGATCACTTTCAGATCATGAAAAAGGATATGGGACAAATATCTTAAGGATGGCTATTTTTGCAGATCCCTACATACTTTCATTTAAGACCAATAAGGAAAAAAGAGGATTTCTTCTCAAGAATGAATTTACCAGTATTTAACAATATCGTTAGGGGGGTGAATTATGTAGGGCCACCTAAGGGCATTGGCTACATAGTCAAATAATAGCATCTTTTAGCTGTCAAATCTGTTATATAGACTGTTTATGCAAGGTCTTCTATTGGCACATGCTGCATAGTCAAGAAAAAGAATTCTCAGAAGTTTGACATTTTTCTGACTAGAAGACATGAAAAGGGTTACGAAGATCTGAAAATATTTAAGGTTAGGATTATGACAAATAATTATGGGTATTGTCCAATGTATATAGAGATACACATATCTATTCTAACCATAATCATGTTGTGGCTGGGTCTAGAATTGAAATATTGGACTTCACTATGTATCCCATAAGGATGGGAACGAAGCCATACGTAGTTCATAAATTACAATTTAATATCATGTGAGACAAAAGGATTAGAGATTTTAGTTTAGGGTCATAGTGCTTGTAACATTGTAAGAAATAAACAGTGTGTGTTTTCATGGGGACTTTTCATCCAAAAGACTGAAAATGGAATTTGGGGTTAGGCCCAAAGACTTGGGGCTGGATTCGAGGGACACCCGAACGTTCCTACGTATCCCATAAAGATGGGAATCAAGCCCACGTAGTACTATAAATACCATCTGTACAAATTTGGTTCGTACATGTGAAGGGTGAAAGGGGAATTTAGTACAATGACTGTTTAACCCAAGATAAAAGGTTTGGGAATTGCCATTGTTGGTCGGAGTGGATACTCAAGAGGGGGGGTGAATTGAGATCCAATTAAAATTTCTGTTAAAAAAATTTTCTATTAAATCCCCCAATTTCAAAAACAAATTAAAATGTAGTGAATTTATACAGATTATAAAGGTTCAATTAGTTTCTCAAAGATTGATTAGTTCTCAGTTAACTTAATCTTATGATTAATTTAACTTTTGAAACTAACTTACAGGTTTACAATAAATATAAACACTTGCGAGTATAACTATCAAAGTAGCTTTGAAAATAAATTATATTTCAAAGTAATAGCAGTGGAATATGAAATAAATATATATAGTATGGATATAAACTTTAACTAAAAACACAGAGGAGTTAACCAAGAGGTTCAGTCTCAAGTTGAGACTTAGTCCTCTCAAAAGTTTATAAAGATGATCCACACCCTGGATCGGGGTTCAAATGTTTACAATTGTCCAGGTCCAAGACCTCTAGCACTGTTATTCGTGGGAAACAAAACAACAGCAAACAACTGTCCATGTCACACACGACCTCTACCACTATCCACAGTGGGAAATGAAGTATAAAAAAGGTTTTCTGAGGATTTAGAGATCCTCCAGTTAGAGTACAGGAGTCAGTGTGTGTGTTTAATACAGCCGATAACACACACTGCTCAAAATTTAGAATAAATTAATCATAGAGAAGAGAAGTAGAGTTTAGAAATGGCTCTGGTGATTTCAGTGCAGCTCTGGACTCTTTTGGATTTGATCAGAAGTAATTCTGAGTCCTCTTCTCGTTTTTGTTTGAGAATCAGAGTGTTGTATGCTTCAGGTTCATAGGCAGTGAGATGTAGTTGATGAAGTTCTTCAATGTTCTTTTGTATGTACATAACTCTTCTTGAGTAGGATTGATTGTGTATGAGGTTCTGTGTAATCTCTTGATATGTATCTTTTATTCTTCTTGGTTCTTCCTCCTATTTCATCTTGTATATCTCATGTGTTCTCTTGTGTCTTTCTTCTTCTTCGGTTTTCTTTTATATTTCCAGCAGCAGAATCTTCTTGTATTTATGTCACTTGCTTCAGAAGACAGAAAAGGTTTCCTTTCCGCAGGTACGAGGTACGGTTTCCTGACACCCGACAACATTTATTAATTAATTGACAGAGCATTAAAATATACCTGATATGACCGTTGGCTAGATTAAATAAAGATAAAGATAATGAAATTCAAACAGTTCTTTATGACTATCGATGAGTTCAAGTGAACGGTAGGTCATCAGCATCAGTGGCTAGACATCGGTGTGTCCTGACCGGTGACTCGGATGATTAGTATCAGTGTGTTATTTGATAGGTGACTCATTTGCATCGGTGTATCATTCGATCAGCATCGGTGAGTCAGATTGATCAGCATCAGTGAGTGAGATTGATCAGCATTGGTGGCTCAGATTGATCAGCATCGGTGACTCAGATTGATCGGTGACTCATTTGCATCGGTGTATCATTCGATCAACATCGGTGAGTTAGATTGATCAGCATCGGTGAGTTAGATTGATCAGCATCAGTGGCTCATATTTATCAGCATCGGTGAGTCGGATTGATCAGCATCGGTGACTCAGATTGATCAGCATCGGTGACTCATTTGCATCGGTGCGACCGTTGTCTTGATATTTGATCGGTGCGACCATTGTCTTGATATTGGATCGGTGCGACCGTTGTCTTGATATTGGATCAGTGTGACCGTTGTCTTGATATTGGATCGGTGCGACCGTTGTCTTGATATTGGATCGGTGCGACTGTTGTCTTGATATTGGATCGGTGCGACCGTTGTCTGTTTGATCCAGAAGACTTCCAAAATACTTGTAAATCAATAAAAACATAGATAAAAACATGATAGCAGATTCACTAATAGATTGTGATTAAGTTTATGAGAAATCCAACCGGATTAAATAACAGCGATTTGTGATTATTAAAACAACAATCATAGGAATGAATTCAGCAATCTTCCAGAGGGCTCAACAATCTCCCCCTTTTGATAATCAAAAATCTTTTAAAAAAAATATCAATAATAAAAACATAATGAGATATAAATCTCCCCTTGATAATAAATCTCCCTCTGAAAATAAATCTCCCTCCTAGATATTAATCTCCCCCTTAGAGATTGATCTCCCCCATATATATACATCCTTCTCCCCCATATATATACAAACTTATCCCCCTTTGTGATAATCAAAAATGAAGGAAATCATACAAATAAGAGAGTAAAAAAAGAAGGCAGCATAGAGAATAGAGAGAGAGAAAAAAATATTTTATAAAGTACAGAAGATTATAACCAACACATAGTTCACCCGATCAAAAACAATACACAACTATTTCTGGGGATACAAAGGGGATTTGCCTTTTTCTTTGGGATCAATGGAGGGTAAGTTGGAAGACTTGGAGGCAGGCTATTCTGGGAAAATCTGAAGAGGTGGTAGGACAATTCTGGCAGGTGTAGGAGAAGGTGCTACAGAGGTTTCTTGTTTAGAATCAGCAGTAGCTGGTTGAGAAGATGTCTGAGGAACTGGACGTAGTTGAGAGAGTGCCTGAGCAACAAAGAGATGATTTGGAGCTACATCAGAGGAAGGGAGAGGGTCAGTAGTAGGAAGAACAATGGCAGTGGTTTGGGAATTCAGATAAGGCTTCAAAAGATTTATGAAATTCTGAATAACTTCTGCACCATACTGCATAGCATTTTCGAAATCACCTTTGTTCTCCATGAACTGTGCCAAAGTAGGAGTAAAGTCTTGGAACTGACGAAGTAGAGCTTTGAAAGCTTCAGTGACTGTAGGTAGTTTTAGATTCTCTGCCAACACCTTGATATTTGCAGCCACATCATGCTTTGTATAAATCTTTGAAATGTAATGATCAACCTTATCCTTGATCTCTTTCAAAGCCTGTTTGGCATCTTCTGAATATACAGTTGCCATTTCATGACTGTGATCACAGTGCTCCTTCATTTTCTTTAAAGAATCCAGATCAAGAACTTGTCTAACAGCTGCTAACTCATCATGTACAACCTCCCTTAGAGCCTCTAGCTCATAGGTAGTGATTTTGGTTACTTTGGCAGTACTGGCTTGGCTAACTATTTGAGTTATCTCAGCTTTCAATCTTCTCAAATCAGACTTGTTGAGATGTTCAATTAAATTCCTCAAAACTTCCATCATACCAGAGATGGTTGATCTAAATTTTCTTGATAAAGATACTAAGCCAGTGTGGAGATCCTTCATAGTCTGGTTCATAGAGGTTATGTGCCTGCCAATAAGCTCACCAGTATTGGCCAGGTCTGGCTTCACAACATTCGATACTCTTTGTGAGAAAGCTTCCAACGATGCTTTAGAAACATGCAGAGACACTTGAGTAAGGGAATTTTAATGTTTTTCTCTGACTGTATCTCTCACAGCAGCCAGTAATTCAGTCTTAAAATTATCAAAATCAGCTTGAGAGATTGCAGAACCAGGCAGATGAACATCTGTAGAATCAGCAACAGGAGCAGATCTTACTTCACATGGGAGGCTCTTCTTCATAACTGCAGTAGATTCTGACATTTCCTCTTCTTCTTCAGAATAGTCTAAGCCCAAAATAGCAAAACCAGGATAGTCATCCCAAACAGCAGCACACAAGGTATATTTCGGTTTCTCATAACTTGTTGTTCCACTGATTTTTGGTGATTCTCTCTTGACAGTGGCATCTGTTCCTGGTACTGTTTGATGTGTTTCTGTTGGAGGTACAACAAGAGCATCTACAGGTTGGTTAACACCTTCATCACCATCACCAACACTTTGTTGTGGTTCTATTGAAGGTTCATCCAGATCATCTACAGGTCGGTTAACAGCATCATCATCACCATCACCATCACCATCATCATCACCACCATCATCATCACCACCATCATCATCACCACCATCATCACCACCTTGCTCATTATTACTCTTCTCAGAGTCTTCGCTGGTAGAAACTTCAGTGTTAGTATCTTCTTCATCACCAAGAGTTGGTTCAGATTCAGGTAAGGCCAAAGGTGGACAAGCAGGTCCAAAATCTATTGTTTTCTTTGGACTCACTGTATCAGGATCACTCCAATCATCAGGAGGCGACACACTTCCATATTTTGTCTCAGCTTCTTCCATTCTTTGACCTTCGGTAGCTTCATTTATTTCATCCTCTTCCTCATCATCAGAATAAAATGGTTCCTCATTTGCTTTCAAACCAGGGTCTCTCAAACCCTTAGGCCTCCTTCCATGATCTGTGGGATTGTAGGGTTCATACATCTTATCTTCATCAGCAACCCAACACTTCTTCCATGGATTCCAATAGATTTTCATCCTCTTACAGATCTCTTTGTTGAGACAGAAAGGATGATCTGTTTCAGCTACTTCATCATCTTCATCAACACATTCTAGATTCTTGATCATGGTAGAGATCATCTTAGTGTAAAATAAGGCAGTGGATTTATTGGATGGCTTTACCATTCCAGCTATGTGCACCATCACATATCTACACAAATTGATCTTCTCATGGGTATTTAGAAGAAACAACAGGAAAACATCTTGGTACTTTATAGCAGCAAAATCTCTTCTCCTAGGGCAAAGTTGGTGCTGAATAAACCTGAAAAGAAGTCTGCATTCACCACCAACTATGAGGATGTGATTCTCCTCGACTCTTTGTTTCCAGTCAGAAGCTCTAGAGATAATTAATAAGAGAATTAATCAGTGATTAGAGGAATATTCCCAGCATAATCCTCATACCGACCCTCATGGGGTACATTTAAGCATTCTACCCACTGTTTAGATGAAAAGGACATTTTCTTTCCTTTTACTTCAGACGACATCCGGGCAGCCTCCACACCATCTAGAGTTATTTTCAGATTCATATAAAACTCAGGTACCAGCTTCGGGTAGTCAACTCGTGAGTTTTCTGAAAACCAGTCTGTCCATCCTTGCGATTCAAGAACATGCAGCAACAGTGACTTACTTGATAAAAGCCAGGCGGAACTGACTTCTCTTTCTACAGCAACAATCTGAGTTTCCATGTTCAGATTTATTGATCGTTGAGAGGTACTACTAGACTCGCCTCGAGCATGCATTGGAGGAACAGGACTGTATGATCCTTTTCTCGGTCTCTTTTTCTTATCCATTTGAAGATTTTGGGGAAAGCAGGAGTTCGAAGGTTCGAGGTAGAGGAGAAGAGAAGTTGAAGGGTTCGGCGGGAAATGAAAGGTCAAAGGTTTAGGGATGAGAAATAGCCGCATATCATTTATTTTATCATTTAGGGTTCCCATAAAAAGGATAAAAGAAATTAATTAATTAATTACGACATAATAAAAAGTAATACAGAGAATCGGATTGACATACCGGTGTGACAGATCAGTTTCACAGATCGGTTTCATAGATCAGTTTCACAGATCAGTTTCACAGATCGATCATACACAACTCTTGTTTAATAAAATTCATTCTTTCATAGCATAAATTCTTTGTAACGATATCAGCTAATTGATGTTCAGAGTTAATAAATTTTAGAGAGATATCACCTTTCTGATAATGATCTCTTAGAAAATGATGTCTGACATCAATGTGCTTAGTCCTAAAGTGAGACACAGGGTTCTTAGATATGTTAATTGCACTAGTATTGTCACAGTTAATTGAAACCCTAATCTAGGGTGGAAGAAAGATAGTCGATCTTTTGCCGAAGTGGTTGATGGTGGATCTTCGAGTTCTGCTCTGAGGAAGGAGGAAATTATCTCGCCAAAGGTATTCAAGCACCGAGGTCTAACTGCAATTTCTTTCTCGAAAGAGGAGGTAAGCGCTCTTTCCTCTGATTTTAATTTTTCCTTGGTCGGGGAATTCTCAAATCATCGTCCCCCGCTTCTGTTATTGCGCAAGACATTAGAAAGGATTGGATTTATTGATTTTAGCATTGGATTTTTAAACGCTAGGAATGTGTTGTTTAGATTTTCTTCAGAATCTGATTTCTACCATTTCTGGATGCGTGGTTCGTGGACTTTTGGGAGGGATATCATGAATGTTCATAAATGGTCTCCTGATTTTGTGTCGGGTTTTGATTCTCCCATTGCTCCCATCTGGCTTGCATTTCCAGATTTGCCGATCCATTTATTTAAGAAGATGGCCCTCTTCTCAATTGCCAAACTATTTGTAACTCCCATTAAATTAGACTATGCCACTTTGAATCTCGCTCGGCCTTCAGTTTCTAGAGTTTGCACTGAAATTGACCTTTCTAAAGAGTTTCCTTCTTGTTTCTGGATCCAAAATGGTGAGAGCGATTGCGTCCAGGATGTGGTATTTGAAATCCTTGCACCTTTTTGTAAAAAATGCTATAGAGCAGGTCATTCTTATAAAGATTGTGCGAAAGATATCTCTCAAATACATGTGAAGCCTACATGGGTCCAAAAACAGAAACTAAGTATGCAAAACAATCAAACTGTTTCTGTTAAGAATGATGCTCAGGATGCCATGGTTGATTTTGTTGATCCTGTAATCTCTAACTTGATGGCTAGAGATAACTTGAAGGATAACCACACTGATGGGAGTCAAGTTGAGGTTCTTTCCATGGCTGTAACAGAGGATGCATCTCTGATTCCAGATCCCAATCAGGCTTCTTTTCAAGATCCTGTTAAGGTGGTCATTGTTAAAGGGTGTGACCCCCCTACCTCAAGTAATAAAGAGGGTCTTGTCCAAAATCAAGATGACACACATGTTCTAGAAAGGAATGAAGTTGTAGGAGAGCTTCCACCCTCTGGTTTAAGGGATAAACCAGATCTGATTGCTGAAACATTGATAAATGAAATGGCAAAAAAAGGTAAGAAACCCCTTGTGGATGAGGATGGGTTTATTACCCCACAATCAAGAAAATCTAGAAGACGAAAGGATTTCTCGAACACAGAGCGCACATTTGTGACCAGATCAATGAATGCTTCCAAGTCTGAACCAGTTGAGGCTCTTAAGGAAGAACTTCTGATTGAGGCCTCCAAACCGTTGCATGTAGAGAAAACTCAAGATAATACTTTGGTTGCTGCTTCTAGTACTCAATTGTACTACTTTTCTCAGAATTTTGATGAGCAGGATTTATAAGTATGGATTCAGTATATGGATAGGCAACAAGAAATTTCCCATCAATAATTTCAAGAAAAAAAGATATCTCATGCTGAATTCCTTAGTATAAAAAGATTCATTGCCGAGGAAAAAGAAAAGATGAGTTCCAAATCATCCTAATTCTGGATGGTTCCTTTCAGTCTCCGGATGTGCTGATTTAGCCTGTTTTTGGTTGGGGACTCCTTCTCCTCTGGTTGCTGATCCAGATCTGCTATGCTTGCAAGCAACTCCTTGTCTGTTGGAACTTGGAAGCTGCTAGATGCTATTTTCCTGGTTCTTTGATGCTGTATTTTTTGTTTGGATGCATTCTTGTTTTCAGATGGATACAAGTAAGGCGTGGTCTGCCCCTTCTTCTCATGAAGGCTGCAAGTGTCCTGCCACCTCTATTGACCCCAACCAGTGGAACATCACCTTGGGACCCTGGAGCACTCCCAGTTGCTGCACTACTTGGAGTAGGACTGAAAGTCCATTGCCCTGCAGCAGGGCTGCTCTTCATCTTGGAGGTCAAACTGCATTTTTCTTTGGTTTTCAATGTATGTTTTTTGGCTTCATTAATTTTCAGAGGGTGTAAGCACATTACACCTCGAGATTACCATGTACCCCCCCTTTTTTTGATTCAATAAATTTCTTGGACATGTACTGGTAAACCAGTTGATGTCAACTTTCAAAAAAAAATTGAAACATGTTTAAAATCAAATCCATAGTCCAATAAAGTGTGTTTCATCAACAGAATTTGTGCACAGCAACTACCAGCAGCGATGTATTCTGCTTCAGCAGTAGATAATGCAACTGAGTTCTGTTTCTTACTACACCATGATACTAGCGATTTTCCAAGTAAGTGACATGTTCCAGATGTTCTTTTCCTATCTAACTTGCATCCAGCAAAGTCAGCATCTGAATAACTCGTTAGGTCAAAATATTGTCCTTTTGGATAAAACAAACCTAATTTTATAGTATACTTAAGATATTTAAAAATCCTTTTAACAGCCAGTAAGTGTGACTATTTAGGATTAGCATGAAACCTAGCACACATACACACACTAAACATAATATCTGGTCGACTAGCAGTAAGATAATGTAAGCTCCCAGTCATACCTCTGTAATTGGTTTGATCAACAGTTTTCTCAGTTTCATCAACATCCAATTTTTAGGTAGTACTCATGGGTATATCACTTTTCTTAATACTATCAAAACCAAAACGTTTTAACAAATCCTTAGTATATTTACTTTGATTTAGAATAATTCCATCTTTAGTTTGAAAGATTTGAAATCCAAGAAAGTAATTAAGCTCTCCCATTAAGCTCATTTCAAACTCATTTTGCATAACCTTTGAAAAATCAGTACATAAAGAATTTTTAGAAGATCCAAAAATAATATCATCAACATAGATTTTTACTATTAAAAAATCTTTTGAAAACCTTTTTATAAATAGAGTGGGATCAGCTATTCCTTTTGTAAATCCTTTTGAAATAAGAAAGTTTGAAAGACTTTCATACCAAGCTCTTGGAGCTTGTTTTAAACCATATAAGGCTTTAGAAAGTTTAAAAACATGATTTTGAAAATGGGGATTTGTGAAACCAGGTGGTTGTTCTACAAAAACATCTTCAAAAATAAAACCATTTAAAAAAGCACTTTTAACGTCCATTTGATATAACTTGAAATTCAGATGTGATGCATAAGCAAGTGAGATCCTAATTGCCTCTAATCTAGCTACAAGTGAAAAGGTTTCCTCATAGTCAATTCCTTCTTCTTGATTGTAACCTTGTGCAACTAGCCTAGCTTTGTTTCTAATGATGTTTCCCGATTCATCTAATTTGTTTCTAAACACCCATTTTGTGCCTATGGTTATAGTGTCCTTAGGTCTTTCTACTAATTTCCAGACTTTGTTTCTATCAAATTGATTTAGTTCTTCTTGCATAGCTATTACCCAAAATTCATCATTGATGGCATCATTGATGTTCGTAGGTTCTAGCCGTGATAAGAAGGCTTGATGTTCAACCTTATTTCTAAGAGAAGCTCTAGTCTGTGTCCCTCTATCAAGATCTCCTACAACAGAATCTAATGGATGATTCCTCAGAATCCTAGTTGACCTAGAAAAGGTAGGACTCGAGATTTCAGGTTCATCTACAGGTTGAGGTTCAACAGAAGCAGGGTCTAGAGAATTTCCAGAGCTAGATGTTTTAACTTCAGGTCCACTATATTTATCATTAAGGTTCAAACCAGAGAGATCATCTTCAATATTTTCAAGAGAGGTCTTAGGTTCATGTGGATCAGTTTCATCAAATTTGATATGAACAGATTCTACCACACATTTGGTTCTTTTATTGAAAACACTATAGTCTTTACTAGAAGTAGAGTAGACTAGGAAAATTCCTTCATCATTCTTGGATGAAAACTTGTAAAGATTATCTTTAGTATTAAGAATAAAGACTTTGCAACCAAAAACTTTGAAGTAGTTAACATTAGGTTTCCTATGGTTCCATAACTCAGAAGGGTTCCTCTTAAGAACAGGTCTAATCAAGACCCTATTAATAACATAGCAAGCGGTATTGACAGCTTCAGCCCAAAAATAAATAGGTAGGTCATACTCATTGAGCATTGACCTAGCAATTTCTTTCAGGGTTCTATTCCTTCTTTTTACTACACCATTCTGTTGAGGTGTCCTAGGGGCAGAGAAATTGTGACTATAGCCACTGTGTGAGCAGTAAGATTCAAAATCATGATTTTCAAACTCACGGCCATGATCGCTTCTCAGGGTCTTAATCATAAGTCCACTAAGGTTCTCTATAGACTTGGAATATTTAACAAAGTAAGAACAAGCTTCACTTTTGTGAGCTAGAAAATATACCCAAGTATATCTAGAAAAGTCATCTACAAGAACATAGACAAAGTGCTTCCAATTTAAACTAGAAACTATAGAAGGTCCAAATAAATTCATGTGAACCAACTCGAGAGGTTGATAAGTTGACACTTCTTTCTATGATTTGAAAGAAACTTTCTGTTTCTTTCCCTTTTGACAGGGATTACAAATTTTGTCTGCTGGAAATTCAAGTTTGGGTAGGTCTCTTACTATGTTCTTCCTAGCATGTTTTCTAAGTGAATGCACATTGTAGTGTCCTAATCTTCTGTGCCAAAGAGAATACTCTTTTTTAAAAGCATTTAAACAAGTACTGTTTTGTTTAGCTAAGGAATTTAAGTCGACTACATAAACGTTTTCATTTCTTAAAGAAGAAAACACTAAAGCATTTTTAGAATTGAAAACATTTCAAGAATCATGTTCAAATTTAACATAAAAACCATCATCACATAATTGATAGATACTTAATAAATTGTATTTAAGGCCGTCAACAAATAAAACTTTAGAAATCAATACTGAGTTAGTGTTACCAATCTGGCCTAACCCAATGATTTTCCCTTTAAAATTGTCACCAAAGGTAACAAAACCTCCATCAACTCTGACTAAGCTTTTGAAGCATGAAAAGTCTCCAGACATATGTCTTGAACATCCACTGTCCATGTACCAGGTCTTTCTACAGGATCTCTTTAAGAAGGTTTCCTCCAAAACAGATTTAAACAGGAAATGATTTTGGTACCCAGATTTTCTTGGGTCCAGACTGGTTAGCCAATAATACTTTAGATACCCATATTTGTCTAATGGGTCTTATATAATTTGTAGAATCACCATACATTGAAAGATAAACCTTATTAGATCCATAACTATGAATATAACTGGTTGAGGCGTATGAAGTTCCAGAGCTAGTTACATTATGTCCAGATTTAGGAATAAATCTATTCTTGGTCAACTGTCTCTGTCCAGGATTGTAACCTATTCCAGTAGTGTATTTTGGTGCAACTTGTTTTTCTAGAATTTGAGTTAGAGTTTCCTTACCATTGGTAAATTTCTCTAAATCCTTTCTGAGTTGCTCATTAGATAATTTCAATTCAGTGTTCTCCTTTAACAGTTGAGCATTTTTCTCTTTTTCAATAGTGAGTTCAGTTTGAACTGTAGTGGTGAGAGCATGATGTTTCTTTAATGATTTGTATTTATCCTTAAGTTCATTTCATGTCTCTTTTAACATATCACAATATTCAAACAATTCAGATTTAGACATGTTATCACATTCAGAATCATATCTAGAATAATATTAATTAGAAGTAGGAGTTTCTAAAGTTACCTCAGAAGTGTTTGTCATAAAACACATGTTTGCTTTATTTCTATGTTCTGTTTCAGAAACATCAGATTCGCTAGAACTGTCCTTAGAAGCACTCCAAGTAGCCTTCATGGCCTTTTTAAACTTATTGTCCTTGTATTCATACTTCTTCCTGTATTTCAGCTTTGGACAGTCAGCTTTTATGTCTCCTTTCCTTTTACACTCATAACAGACTACTTCATCTGATTTATCAGATTTCTTCCAGTCCTTTTTCCAATATCCATTGTAACCATACTTACCTTTATAGTTTGACTTTCTGAAAAACTTCTTCTTCCTATAAAACTTTTTAAATCTTCTGGCAATGTGAGCCATCTCAGCATCACTGTCAAAGTCACTCTCATTGTCTTCACAGCTTGAGCTTTCGTTTATAGCTTGAAGTGTTTCCTTATCATTGTTCTTTGAGTTTGTAGTTTTGAAGGAAACAGACTTTTGTCTAGGTTCATCGTCTTCATCTTTATACACCTTGAGTTCCTCTTCATACATCATCAGTTTTCCAATTAGCTCTTTGACTGGAAGTTCTCCAATGTCACACGATTCTCTAATGGAGATAGAGGTTCCTCTCCATCTTTCAGGTAGACATCTCAAAATTCTCATGATTTGTTCCTTTGCTGGAACATCCTTTCCCAGAGAGGTCATTGTGATGAAAATTTCATTGAACCTAAGATACATATCAGAAATGGGTTCATCAGGCTTCATTTTCAAATTATCATACTTAATAGTATAGGTATTCAATCTCATCTCCTTAACATTTGTTGTTCCTTCATGAGAAACAGCTAAGGTATCCCAAATTTCATATGCAGTTTTACAAGCAGAAATTCTATTAAATTCTTCATCTCCTAGAGCACAGTACATGGCATTCATAGCTTTACAATTATTATTGTAAGCAGTCTTTGTAGGTTCATCCCAAGTAGATCTAGCAGTAATGGGAATTTTATATTCAGATTCAGTAGCAGTCTAAATATCAAAACCTATGCTTTCAAGATGAATTTTCATTTTCAGTTTCCACTGAGCATAGTTGTTTCCATTGAAAAAAGGTGGCCGGTTAGTAGCAGCACCCTCAGGTCTATTATGCATGATATCAAAAAAAGAATTTTAAAGTGATAAAACTTTAGAAATAACAGAAATTTTAAGAACGTTAAAATACAACTAAAATCACAGTTGAAAAGCAGAGTACTTTAGAAAATATTTTCTACCCTCTGATACCAAATGTTGGTCGGAGTGGATACTCAAGAGGGGGGTGAATTGAGATCCAATTAAAATTTCTATTAAAAAAATTTCTATTAAAACCCCCAATTTCAAAAACAAATTAAACTGTAGTGAATTTATACAGATTATAAAGGTTCAATTAGTTTCTCAAAGATTGATTAGTTCTCAGTTAACTTAATCGTATGATTAATTTAACTTTTGAAACTAACTTACTGGTTTACAATAAATATAAACAATTGCAAGTTTAACTATCAAAGTAGCTTTGAAACTAAATTGTATTTCAATGTAATAGCAGCGGAATATGAAATAAATATATATAGTATGAATATAAACATTAACAAAAAAAACACAGAGGAGTTAACCAAGAGGTTCAGTCTCAAGACGAGACTTAGTCCTCTCAAAAGATTATAAAGATTATCCACACCCTGGATCGGGGTTGAACAGTTTAAAACTGTCCAGGTCCAAGAACTCTACCACTGTTATTCGTGGGAAACAAAACAACAGCAACCAGCTGTCCAGGTCACACACGACCTCTACCACTATCCACAGTGGGCAATGAAGTATAAAAAAGGTTTTCTGAGGATTTACAGATCCTCCAGTTAGAGTAAAGGAGTCAGTGTGTGTGTTTAATACAGCAGATAACACACACTACTCAAAATGTAGAATAAATGAATCATAGAGCAGTGAAGTAGAGTTTAGAAATGGCTCTAGTGATTTCAGTGCAGCTCTGGACTCTTTTGGATTTGATCAGAAGTAATTCTGAGTCCTCTTCTCGTTTTTGTTTGAGAAGCAGAGTGTCGTTTGCTTCAGGTTCATAGGCAGTGAGATGTAGTCGATGAAGTTCTTCAATGTTCTTTTGTATGTACATAACTCTTCTTGAGTAGGCTTGATTGTGTATGAGGTTCTGTGTAATCCCTTGATATGTATATTCTATTCTTCTTGGTTCTTCCTCCTCTTTCTTCTTGTATATCTCGTGTGTTCTCTTGTGCCTTTCTTCTTCTTCTGTTTGCTTCTATATTTCCTGTAGTAGAATCTTCTTGTATTTATGTCACGTGCTTCGGAAGACAGAAAAGTTTCCTTTCCGCAGGTACGAGGTACATTTTCCTAAAATCCGACAACATTTATTAATTAATTGACAGAGAATTAAAATATACCTGATATGACAGTTGGTTAGATTAAATAAAGATAAAGATAAAGAAATTCAAACAGTTTTTATGACTATCGATGAGTTCAAGTGAACGGTAGGTCATCAGCCTCGGTGGCTAGACATCGGTGTGTCCTGACCGGTGACTCAGATGATTAGCATCAGTGTGTTATTTGATCGGTGACTCATTTGCATCGGTGTATCATTCGATCAGCATCGGTGAGACAGATTGATCAGCATCGGTGAGTCAGATTGATCAGCATCAGTGGCTCAGATTGATCAGCATCGGTGAATCAGATTGATCGGTGACTCATTTACATCAGTGTATCATTCGATCAGCATCGGTGAGTCAGATTGATCAGCATCGGTGAGTCAGATTGATCAGCATCAGTGGCTCAGATTGATCAGCATCGATGAGTCAGATTGATCAGCATCGGTGACTCAGATTGATCAGCGTCGGTGACTCATTTGCATCGGTGCGACTGTTGTCTTGATATTGTATCGGTGCGACCATTGTCTTGATATTGGATCGGTGCGACCGTTGTCTTGATATTGGATCGGTGAGACCGTTGTCTTGATATTGGATCGGTGAGACCGTTGTCTTGATATTGGATCGGTGCGACCGTTGTCTTGATATTGGATCAGTGCGACCCTTGTCTTGATATTGGATCGATGCGACCATTGTCTGTTTGATCTAGAAGACTTCCAAAATACTTGTAAATCAATAAAAACATAGATAAAAACATGATAGCAGATTCACTAATAGATTGTGATTAAGTTTATGAGAAATCCAACCAGATTAAATAATAGCGATTTGTGATTATTAAAACAACAATCATAGGAATGAATTCAGCAATCTTCCAGAGGGCTCAACAGCCATGTATTCACCAAGTCATTGAAATGAATCATGATTTAAAAATCAATGTAAATAATGGTTCCCTCTCAGGTGAGGGTATCAAAGAATATTGTAGTTTATTGTCATACTGGAAAAAAGTGTTTTATAGTTTAATGTCGTATAACAAGGACGAAAGTGAACCAATGAAAAGATATTGATTTTATGGGAGGTTTAATGAATCAACATCATATGAGATGGAGGTCAACCGATGTGAATAGATTGGTTTTGGGCTTGAAACTTGGGAGGTTTTCTACGTACCCGGCCTGGAAGGAAAGGATCAATGTCCGCGTAGTTCAATTAAAGAATGAATTAATGATCAAGTTGTTCTTGGAGACAACGACCTAAAAAATGATGTTGTTGGGACTTACACATGGTTAGTATCCCACAGAGAGTTTTATGGTTGAAGTTTGCTTTATGATCTCGTGAGTCATACTCGGTGTGAGAAACAAGAGGTAGTAACAACCCTAACGATGCACTGTTTAATGTCATGTAGGACATATAAAGGGACTCCGCAGTTTAAAGTCTTGCAGTTAGTACTATTGGTACTGCACAGTATCATGTCATGTAGCATGGACAAAGTACAATTTAATGTCATGTAGGATGAAAGAGGGACTATGTAGTTTAATTTCATGTCGTGAGGACAAAATAGTACACCATTTAACGTCATGTTGGACGTAATAAGGATTTTTTCAAAAAGGGATGATACAGTTTATCATCATGATGGACGAAAGTAAAAATAGTTTAATGCCATATGTATGGACCATGGATGATGCAGTTTAAGGTCTTTCGGAACATAAGAGACTTCTGTACAGTTTAGCTTCATGTATTTAGGACGTCACAGTTTAATGTTGTGTGGGACGAAAGGATAAAAACATTTTAAGGTCATATGTATAGACCGTGGATGGTGCAGTTTAACGTCTTATTGGATGTAAGGGACTTGCAAATAGTTTACGGTAATATGCTGGACCGTTGATGATGCAGTTTAATGTCTTTTTGGATGGTGGTGTAGTTTAAAGTCATACCGGACCAAGGTGATTATGTAGTTTAACGTCTTTCAAGACGTAAGGGACTTTTATACAATTTAGAGTCATGTAGTTAGGATGTCATAGTTTAACATCTTGCTTGACTTAAGGGACTTGCAAATAGTTTAGGGTCATATGCATGGACTGTTGATGATGTAGTTTAAGATCATACTGGACCATTGATGTAGATTAAGGTCATAAAGGACCATGGTGATATGTAGTTTAATGTATTTCCGGAAGTAAGGGACTTTTATACAGTTTAGCGTCGTGTAGTTAGGCCGTCACAGTTTAACGTCTTGCTGGACGTAAGGGACTTTCTAATAGTTTAGGGTCAAATGCATGGACTGTTGATGATGCAGTTTTAGGTCATACTGGGCCTCGTTGCAGTTTAAGGTCATACTGTACCATTGATATAGTTTATGGTCATACAAAACCTATTTGCAGTTTAAGGTCATACTGGACCATTGATGTTGCAGTTTAACGTCTTGTTGGACGGTGTTGTAGTTTAAGGTCATACAGGACCTAGTTGCAGTTTAAGGTCATACTGGACCATTGAAGATGTAGTTTAACATCTTGTTGGACGGTGGTGTAGTTTAATGTCATATAGGACCTAGGTGCAGCTTAAGGTCGTACCGGACCATAGGGGGACTGTGCAGTTTAATGTCATGTAGTGAGGACAAATTAGGGAATTTTTTCCAACAGTTTAACATCGTGTGGGATGAAATTAATAAAAATAGTTAAAGTCAAATGTATGGACCGTTTCTGTATATTTTAATGTCATATAGTAAGGAAGATGAAGGATTTTGTGTTTATACAAAATACTTCTTAAAAAACTTGGCATTGGTCGGTGTAGTGATGAGTTGTCCATCAATAGAGATTAATGAATAATCCCTATTGGAGTACACCCTATGTATTGAGTAAGGTCCTTCCCATTTTGGCTCATCATTGGGAGGTTTCTTTCCTGGTATCATTGGTGAATGAACTAAGACGAACTTTTTTTTAAAAGCTCATGCTATTCGATTTTGATAGACTTCCATGTCATGCAAAGTGCACAATATTTTCTAATCTAACAATTCTAATTCATTCGAATGCTTTTGAGATTGTTCATCTGTAGATGATTGATCACAAATGGAAACTCTGAGCGAGTGTAGTTGAACATCAATGGGCAAGACTGCTTCTGTTCCATATTCCAACGAATATGGAGTTGACCGAGTTGCAGTGCGGGTGGTAGTCTGATAAGCCCATAAAGCATGAAAGACATTATCAGACCATGATTTCTTATATTTATCCACTATCTTTTGTAGTATATTTGGTAGAGACTTGTTGAAATATTCTATCTGGCCATTGGACGCTGCATGATACCGAGATGAATGGTTGGATTTGACGTTGTATTATTGATACAATTTCCTCACCTCAGATGAATAGATGTTGGTGCCATTGTTCGTTAATATGGTATGAGAGACACCAAATCTGGTAATGATGTTAGACTTTATGAAGTTATCAGTGAATTTAGAACTGACTTCCTTGAGAGGTATTGCCTTTTCCCATTTGGAAAATAATTCAGTAGTAGTAAGAATGTACTTAAACTGCATGGCCATAGGCAAAGGGTAAGGTCCCACCACATCCATTCCCCATGTGGAAAATGGCCATGAGTATTTAGCTGTATGAAGCAACTCTGGAGGTTGATGAATGGAGTTGGAATGTACATGGAATGAATGACACTTCTTTGTGAAATCAACACAATCTTGTATCATTGAAGGCCAAAAGTATCCAAGCCTTCGAATCTGATCAGACAGTCTATGTCCAGAATGGTGGTCACCACAGACTCCTGTATGCACTTCTATCATGACACCCATTGTATTTATCCATAAATGTATCTGAAGGGGACTCCATCAAAACCACATCTGTAGAGAATTTTCTCTAGGTGATCTGGGCTATCCTAAAGAGTAAAATTGACCACACGTCACTAGATTTGTTCTTTCTCAGCTATATCAAGTGGGAATGTTCTATTTTGAAGGTATTCCCTGATAGGTGACATTCATCTTGTATTATGACCATACGATTCAGGAATGGGACAAATTTCATTAATTTCCTCTGTTCTGATTTGAACATAAGGTGAAATTGCATGAAGGTGGGCAATACTGATGGTTGTCTCGTCCCGATTTGGATCTGCCAGAGATGTGGCTATATTAGCCAGTGCATCAACTTGATCATTTTGTGATCTTGGGACATAAGAAAATGTCGGTTCTGAAGGGAATTCCGCAATTAACTCTCTGTCGTAATCATACAAAGGGATTAGTTCTTCTTTTCTGATGGCATAATCCTCATTGACTTGTTTAATTACCGAATCACCTTTTCACCTTTAAGTGATTCACTTGTGTTTGAAGAGCTAATTCTAGGCCTGCAATGAGAGCATGGTATTCTGCTTCTATATTGGTACCACCTTCCCAAAATATGAAAGAATAAGGTAACACTGCCTTTTCTGGAGAAATCATCACAATTCCTAAGCCAGCTTTTTTGAATTTAGGATTTTCCATTTTCCTCCATGATGGACTTCTGGAAGCACCATCAAAATAGATTTCCCATGCTTGAGGACTTTCTTGAATAGATAATACTTCCTCATCAGGGAGTTCAATATATGATGATGTGTCTTCCACTGAATGGTGTTCAGCCAAGAAATCATCCAGAACATGGCCCTTTGTAGCCTTTTGAGACACATACTAAATGTCGAATTGCTGCAAAATATCTACCCACCTATCCAGATGTCATGTAAGCATTGGATGACTATGGATGAATTTGATCGGTTTATTTTGAGATACCAATTGGACCTCATGAAGTTGCAGGTAGTGTCTCAACTTCTGAACTGCAAAAAATAACGCCAGGCAGCACTTTTCAATACTTGAATACTAGGTTTCTGCTTCATGAATAGTTCGACTGAGATAGTGGAGGCTATTTTCATTCCCAGAATCATTCTTTTGATCAATAAAGGCACCCAATGATCGCTCTGGAGCTGTCACATAGAGGATAAGAAGACTTCCTTCAACAGGTGGCATGAATACCGGTGGACTCAACAGGTATTTCATGAGAATAACAAATGATTCTTGACATTTTTCAGTCCACTGGTATGTTACTCCCTTCTTCATCAATTTGGTGAAGGGTAAACTATTTCCTGCCAAATTGGCGATGAAACGCCGAATATAGTCTATGTGTCCTTGAAGTCTTCTTAATTCATTCGAATTTTGAGGAGGTGACATACCAAGGGTTGACTTGGTCTTCTCATGATCGACTTCAATACCATGATGGCATACAACAAAGCCGAGAAAATTTCCTGAGGTTACCCCAAAATCACATTTTAAGGGGTTCATCATCAAATTATGTTGTCGATGCTTGCAGAATATGAATTCTAAATCAGCCAAGTGATTAGGACTTTGTTTGGATTTTTCCAAAAAATCTTCTACATAGCATTCAACAAAATTCCCTAATAAGGGTTTGAATATACGATTCATGGCACACTGATATGTTGTACCTTCATTCTTTAAGCCAAAGTGCATTACCCGATAGCAAAACACACCAAGAGGGGCTCTGAAGGCTGTAGATTCCTAGTCTTCTGGGGCCATTTGTATCTGATTATATCTAGAATATCCATCCATGAAGGAAGGTGCTTCATATACAACTCTTGCATCAATTAAAAGTTCTGTAATCGGAACATGGAAATCATCCTTAGGACAATGCCGATTAAGATCTCTAAAATCAATTCAAACTCTAATTTGTCTGTTCTTCTTCTTTACGGGGACAATATTATCCAACCACTTGGGATATTGAACTTCTCTGACGATGTTAGCTTTGATAAGCTTATCAACTTTAGCTTCATTTTTGGAAGCATAAGATGGGTGTGTTCTTCTTGCGGCCTGCTTAAATCCTCAATGTTCTTCTGGTAAACCCAAATAATGAGTAGCAACAACAAGATCATGCACATGAATTTATGTACAGTTCCAAGCAAATATATATCTATTTTTCATTAGAAAAGAAATATAAATATGTTTCTCTTCAAGAGTCATGTCCGCAATGATAAATGTGGGGCGTGGATCTTCTTTTGTACCCAGATTTATTTCACTGAGTTCATCAACAGTGGTAGAGATACCCTCTTCAAATGATGGATGAGCATCTCTGAGATCTTACACTTCTTCTTCATCATGTGTTATTTCTTCTGTTTCTACTTGCATAGTAGATGATAAAGCAGAATTTTCATGATCAAAAGAGATGTCAAAATATACACATCTTGAAGAAGAAGAATCCATTTCCGACCTGATTGATGATGAAGGGTCTTCTTTGGGTAATAAAGAAGAGATAATGGATTAAGAATCGACATCATTTTTCACCTCTGATATTGCTATAAATTCTTCTAGCCTAATTGGCGAAGTATTGAATTGTTGGATTTCAGCAGATGAAATGAAGACGTCACCATTTGTGCTTTCATCACTACTTGGTGGGTTACCAATTTCTCCCATGTTGTCTGGATCAATTGCCGTAATTGACAATATGGATATTTCCATAAGAGTATTTTGATTAGGGTCTATCTTGTCAATTTGACAAATAAGAAACACATAATCTGTACTCACATGTGTAAATGGGTTTACTAGAATCTTCTCCAAACCATATGGAGCATTAACATTGGTAATCTCCTTTTTTGTGGATTTCTCTCTTCCGTTCATGTGATAGAATTCCACCTCAATGTATTGAGACTCACATGTCTTGAATGGGGTCTTATCACCATGAAATGTCCCAAATTGACCATTAAAACAATATTTGAGACATTGTTGGTATGATGAAGGGATAGCCGCATGCTGATGTAGCCAGGGTCTTCCAAGAAAGATGTTGAAAGCTGAGTCTTGATCAACAACCATGAAATCTGAATTGGATAAAAGATCTCCAAACTGAGTTCTGAGTGTAACTTCACCCAGTGGTTCTTGTTAATTTTTATCATATCCTTGTAACATCATGGTAGAAGGAGATAAATCAGATTCCTTGAGTCATAATCGACGAAGTCTACGAATGGGACATGAGGTTGACTCCTGAACCATTGTTAATGAAAGATCTTCGGTCATGTACGGCATTGACCTTGCCAGATTAGTACAAAGGTATAATATTCCCATTCAAAACATCATATTCATCTTCAGTAGTAAATGATATTATTGCATGGAATTCTGCAGGATTATTCTCTATGTGATAGACATCAGCTGCAGCAATTTCAGATTCAAACTCTTCAGGACTCGAAAAAGCCTCGATGAGTGCTTCCTGAAGATCTTTCGACAGATTTAGAGCATCCATAATTGATAACATGGTTGGTACTTGGGCCAAGTGATTCAATAAATCATACTTTTCATCCAGAGGTCTGTGTTTCCCAATAGAAATATGTGGTTTAGCAGGTGCCTTGGAAGTTGATGTATCTTGTATCGGGATAGGAGTTGGTAATATTCCTGGTTTTGGAAGATTAGACTAATTAGATCCATTTACTTTCTGTGTGGAAGAAGATGTAACTTTCAACCGGTATTCTATAATAATTGTTCCAGGACTGAATTTTCTATTAGTCGAAGAAATTGTTTATTCTTGTTGAGCTCGCTGAAGGGCTCTACCACGAGTTTCTATTGCGTACATAGTTCTAGCAGGGGTAGAATTGGAATAGTGGATTCTGAAAGATCCACGTCTTCCTCTGTATCCTGAGCATCTGGAACTTCCTCTGATTCCTCTGTTTTATACATGGAATTCAGGCTCATCGAAATCGAAACTGCGACTGGCATATGGATCCGTTAATTGAATCATGTTAACATAACCGAAGATTAAATCTTCGTCTGATGAAGACTCTTCCTGATTAGCATGTTTAAGTTGTTCCATTTTGTGGGGCGGTTCCCATGGCTTTGAATTATATGGCATGAAGTCTGGTAGAGTTAGAGACAACTTAGGCTTTGACACATACTCATCTTCTTCTGATTCTTTTTCTTTTTTGAATCATGTCGTTTCATTGAGGACATTCTTTCTGATGAAGAGGATTTTGCTGAAACATTCATGGTAGAAGACACAATTGGTTTCTTTAATTGTGTTCACAAAATAGGATGATTTTGGTTGATTGTCTTTATGACCATCCAATCATCATACTTCTATGCATTTTTGCTTTTGACTTCTTTCCATTCGCCTTCCTCCTCTAGAACTGTAGCAGTAACACATGCTACCTGAGCTGAAGAACCTTTCAGTTTGACTTGTCCCGAGTCGAATATCTTTTGCAAGAGGTCTTTGAAAACAAAACACTCATGGATGGGATTTCCCAACATTTGATGAAAATGGAAATAATTGGGAAGGTCTTCATATCCTTCCTTGTTTAGTCTCTTAGGTCTTGGTAATTGAACCTAATTATTTTCCAATACCGAAATGAAATAACCAGGAACTTGTTCATTTCAGAAAGAGTGTGTTTTTCTCTTCAGATCCTCAAATTATTTTCTTCTTTGATCTCTTTGATCATCTGGATGAAACGACCTTTGTTGTTGGCACTCAAGAGGTGGAGCCCTATGATAAGATGAAGGTTTTGAAGTAGAAATAGGTACAGGTGCTTGTTTAAGCATAACACTAGTAGTTTCTGCTTTACCCATTCTCCTTCCTGGAGCTGATGGATTTACACGAAATTTAGCCTTAGACCGTATACGGGAATCTTCAATCTACTGAGTTATTTATGTAAGGTCTCTAAACCCTCCTGTTTATTTCACAGGGATCAATGGAGTTCATAATTCGTCACACAGATTTGCCACACAGATTGGCAACAGTTCCTCTTGAGGGAGTGCTAGGCTCAGGGAATATGTTAACCCCTTTCAGCGAGCAATGAAATCAGAGACTCTTTCATTATCCCTTTTATTATAGTTTGTAAGATAAAAAATTGTTGTCTTTGGCAAAGATGAAATAAATTGAAGAAGAAATCGCTGACGAAGATCATCCAATCCGGTAATTGACCGGGATTTCAAGCATGTATACCAGACAAAAGTTGGTCCTTACAAGGTTCACACGAAGCATCTAAGTTTCACTGCTTCTTCCTACTCCGGAGTTCCCATCATAAGATATAAACAAGACACATAATGCATCAAATGCTGTTCAGGATCACCTGATCCATTGAAGATAGGGAATACAGGGATCCCAAAATTTGACGGGGGAGAGATTGAATCTACCCATTCAGGGTAAGCTTTATTTTCCCATTGAGCCCGCGCACACTTCCCTTCCATAGTTTCTAACCGAGCTGTTAATGACTCAATGGTAGTTATTAACTTTTGAGAAACATCTGGTTGAACTTGGAATTGGGTAGGTGCAATGACTGGATCTTGGACAAATTTTGTGGTTGGTCCTGCAACTGATGGTAGCACTGTCACCTTTTGTTGCACTTGACCCTAGGATTAGACCTATGAGGGTGTACTGATAGAGGAGGATATTCTTGACCCATCTCAGTAGCTGCAAAAAATTCCCTTGCATGACTTACTCCATCACGCATAAGAAGAAGACTGCCCTGAAATAGTTCTGCTTTCAACCTCCTTAATTCCATCATTTCTTCCTCCGGTTGTGAAAAACTTTGTTGTAGTGATATCGATTGGCCTTATCTAGAGGAAGGATGTGTATCCTGATTCATTCCCCTCCCTTTTTTGGATCCTTTTCAGAGAGGGGGAAGTAGGTTATTTGAAGGATTACCTAGGTTTTGAGTAACTCTTTGATTTTGGGTACGCACACCTTCTTCATTTGTGTCAGTGCGTACATCTTCTTGAGCAGGAACCTCTTAATCTGAGTCCCCTAAGTGAGCATCATCTGGTGGATCAGAAACAACGACATTGATGATATTGATTGATGCATAACGCATCACATCCCTTCTATCAGCATTTTTGTGATATTGTCTTCTTCCATGTCATTGATGAGACATTGCCTTTTGTTGATTTGATCCCTCAGGAACTTTTTGATGAATAGTAATTTGGAGGGAATCTCCTGATAATTTGGCTCTTCATTCCTCTTTAGGACTCTTTCACAATCGAGAAAGATCGAATTTCTCTAAGGAGGTGATTGATGATTTGAAAAAGTCCCAAGTCCGGTGGACTGGGGATGTTCCTGCTGTTCCCGCTCAACTTCTCTAATCCTATGTGCTGATTCCGAGGGTTGATTTAAAAGAGTCCCCAGTCTAGCGAGATGGGGTGGCTCTTGGCATGCTATATCTGCAACTTTCTTAAAAGATCTCCTGATCTTGCGAACCTTAGTCCGAAAATTAGCTAGATGCATTAATCTGTATCCACTTTTATCACCTGGTTCAAAAGGCCGTTGGATAATTTTCGAGACTTTTGTCACTTGATGATGTGATTGCTTAAAATGAGAGGCTTGTTCAATATTCTCGTTTGCTTGATATAGGAGTAATTCAACAACTTTTTCTCTGTATTCTTGATTGTGAGAGGAACAATTTGAGGCATGTTCTTGGGAAAGCTTTTGATTACAAACAAATCACATTGATTGTGGTCGTCCTTGGTCAATAACATTGCATGAGACCATTTTCGGTGGGCTTTGCTGATTGGAGAGAACCGTGAAATGAAGTGCTCCATGAACACCCCATCCCGTGACATGAATACTAGATGGAGCATTGGAAATTAACTGACACAATCTTCTTAGTGCGCCAAGGCATGAATGTTGAAGGGCTCTCTGCTTCTTTTCATCCATCAGATATCGAGAGACTGATAGAGATGCCAAACCAATCTAACGTTGTAACCCTTCTATTATCTTAAGATGATTTTTATATTCATCATAAGATAATACATTATTTTTCAACTGTCAAAGATTTTTCCATATGTTGAGATGAATATCATGAATTACATCTTCCGTCAACATTTCTGGATTGTCATACTGAGAATCAGCCAGAGGGAAAAACATGACTGGCACTTCACCATTCACCAGTTGTTTTCTCATGTTCATCATTTCCTCTTTATCATTTGATCAAGATTCTTCTACCTGTTTTTACCATAGATGGTGCTTCCATGTTGCTTCATTGGATTCAACAGTATTGGTAGAGAAATCACTGATAAAACTAGAAGATGCATGACATAGGGGTGGTTAGGATAATGACCTACACCCTCTTCTATCTTCCGATTGAGAAAGTATTTCACCTGCTAGTGATGAAGCATTAGACATGACTGGTTTTTCATTTTCAAGTGCCTCAAGGTAAGAGAGATTTCTTGGCACTACTTTGTCCAATGGAGCATTTTCTGGGCAATGTGCATCACTACTGCAGAGAGGACTTTCGTAGAAAAATTCATCATTATGGGGAGGACCACCTTAATGGGTTATTAAAAAGATGAGATCTCTTTATCCTTGGTTCTCTGACCACATCGAGGGTTCTTGTGGCTCTCTTATGAAGTTGAAACTTCGAGATCGACCGAATTGTCATGAATCAAGCCTTCATGAGGAGGTGTATGTTGATGACCTACAGAATTAATGTTCCCACTATTGGGAAATGGGGGAGTAGAATCTTGGATTCCAATAGATAATTGTCTGAGGGCTTTAAGAACTTTAGCATCAAGCAAGGCCTTGTTACAAATTGGCTCTTGATCTCTTGACTGTGTTGTGTGGGACTTCTTCTTAGACGCCTTTTTACTTGCTTTGGAAACCACCTGTTGACGAAAGAGGCTGCTCTGAGCAGGTGTATGTGCCTGATCAAGAAATATGGTCAGGTTAGGCTGACGATCTCCACTCCAATCAGGTGTATGTGCCTAACTTTGTTTTCCGTATGATATGGGGGTGTATGCCCCACAACCCTCTTGGACTGGAACATATGTGAGTGTCTGTTCTGGAGTTAATTGTTGATGTGTCACTCTATTGGTAGGGATAGATTTATGTTTCTTTCCCTGAGATGCTGCTGAAGCTATTATAATATCCTAGAAGGCATCCAGAATAGGAGCATGGATTTTCTTCTTCTCTTTAACCATTGATAGAATATGATTGGTGACTTTAGCTGCTGGGAAAGGGATATAAGTCAATTTCAGACTTGGAGTAGGTGTATGTGTCTTCTCCTGTCCTCCTTTTCCTGTCAGTGAATCCTGACAGTACTCATGTGTGGGGGCAGGGAGTTGAGTCTGCCTCCTGTTTGTTGTCAGGGCTTTCTGATTATCTTCTCTGAATGCTACCAAGAGAGACTGTTGGTAGGCTTGATTTGAACTAGCAGGTGTATGTGCCTGCTAATTTCACTTCGCTGAACGTAGTTAATGAGATCCATCATATGTAGTCAGACGATTCTGCTGACTAGCTAATGATGTATAAACAGGTGTATGTTCTTTCCTATAGCACTCTTCCGGAATTTCCTGACGAGATTGGCGTGATGCTGGCAGATGAGTCTGCTGGAAATCAGAATTAAAATGGACTGGTGTGTGTGCCCGCTCGTTGATTTCCACCAAGTTAGGTTGGTGTACTTCTCTGGAGATGTCATAGATGAGAACCTGTTCAATTTTAACAGGATTTCTCCTCTGGAGATTCTTCTTTCCTGCTCGGGTTTGGGGAACCTGGGCCCAATGCCTGGAGTCGGTACCGTCATCATGTTGAGGGCGCACTACCGCACGAGGTGATTGTTGGTGGGAGCCCTCGAGAAAGACTCTTATCTTCTTGAATTAGGTCCCTAAGGGACCTACTCATTCACATCCCTAGAATAAGGGACCGAATGGTGATTGCGTTCCGGGGATAACGACCCAAAACTGTTGGAGATGGTAGTCATCACTGCCTGCTTCTTGATCACTGGTCGTCATTGTCCGGACGACCGGTGTGAGTTTTTCACTTAGAGGGCTTGTCGGGAAGCCTCCAGAGTTGGGATGGTGTCGTGTTGACGGTACTCTTTAACCAGCGCATTTGATACCCAGCGTTGAAGACGCTGAGTAGGTGATATCATCCTCAGAGCGGACGACAATCCAGCAGGAGTAGCAGCAGTGGCATTTGCAGCATCCATTTTCACAGGTGTGAACATGAGAGAAGCCATTCTTGAAATGAAGAAGATCTTGGAAAAGAGTGCATGTTTGATATAACAGATGTAATCAAGATAAATCCAGCCACTACATCTTTTGGATGAGCACATATGAAAATGATTGTTTTTTTGGCCCTCTCATTGAGTTTTAAATAGGGGCCTAACAAATATGTAAAATGTCATTTTAACTTGGTTAAGGATTCACATCGGGTTCACCATTTTTTGTTTCCCTCAGAATTTTGGGATGACTTCCTTGATGGGAGGTTCAAACATTCTGATCGGTTTCTAATGGGTTTGTTCATAGAACCAGAAACATCCAATAATTCCACATCCATTTGGACCTACTTTCCAATGGTAGGTGCTCATTAGTTTGTGGACTGATGAGGCTTAGAAATTGGCATTAGTCTAGAGGATGGGAGGTCGGACTCATCACAACATTTTGAGGGGAATTATTTTATACTATGGGACTCTCTTTATAGATTTAAGTTATGTTCGTGAATCCTTATTACATTACCATGTATAAAATGTGCTTTCCTTCAGATCTGACAATCAATGATTAAATATGTAGGAAATTTAGAGAATCTTTTATATGTATTCGAGGTTCTTCATCGATAGAGAATCATCTATATTTATTAGAGATTCTTGGTCAATGGTATCCTTCGACACATTTATATAGAAGTCTCTTGGTCATTATGATGACCACAATGGTTTTAAAGACACTTAGTGGGGCACTTGAAGGTTATTGTAATTCAGAAGGACATAGATTATTTCAGAGTTAGGATTGAACCCACAGATGGTCTACCTAAGTATCCTTTGTTTAGAAAAGGAATAAGAACCCACATAGTTCGAGTAAGGGAGCATGATGTTTATGATTGATGGTTCAAAGAAGGATTTTATAATTACTTTTAAACTCTAAGATCACGTGATTCATGCTTGGTGTGAGAAACAAGAGGTATTGGTAAAAACTATAAAATTGTGCCATGAAAGATGAGATCATAATAAATAATGTGGGTCTTATGTATGTATGACTGCCTAGATAAATGAAGATTAGGATTTACTTCCCGGAAGAAATCCTGGAACAGGGTCCATATAGGTATATGTGTTTCATGGAGGTTTGAATACACTAACATGGGGATTACTCCTGAAAAGGAGGCCCAAATTAGGAGAGGACTTATGATTGGGTATTACTCCTGAGAAGGAATCCCAGATCATATGTAAATTAGGACTGGTTAAGAGAAACTAAGACTGGGGATTACTCTTGAAAAGGACGCCCAGGTTAAGAGACTTGAAAAATTAAGGGACTTGGGGCTTACTCCTGAAGAGGATTCCCATATTTGAGACTGAGGCTTACTCTTGAAAAGGACACCCAAGTTAAGGGAATTGTGGTTTGGGGCTTACTCCTATGGAGGATGCCCAGATTTGGGAACATTAAGAATTGGGGCTTACTCTTGAGGAGGATGCCCAGATTTTAGATTTTTGACAGGGACATAATCCTGAAAAGGAGGCCCATATTTGAGACTAGGTCTTACTCTTGAAGAGGAGGCCCAGGTTAAGGGAATTATGACTGGGGCTTACTCCTGAAAAAGAGGCCCAAATTTGAGACTGGGGCTTACTCCTGAAGAGGAGGCCCAGGTTAAGGGAATTATGAATGGGGCTTACTCCTGAAAAGGAGGCCCATATTTGAGATTGGGGCTTACTCATGAAGGGGATTCCAAGGTTAAGGGAATTTTTACTGGGGATTATTCCTAAAAAGGACGCCCATATTTGAGACTGGGGCTTAATCCTAAAGAGGAGGCCAAGGATAAGGGAATTATGACTGGGTCTTACTTATGAAAATAAGGCCCAGGTTAATCAGGATTATGACTGGGGCTTATTCCTGAAAAGGAGGCCCAAAAAATTGAGTTCTCTCATCATAAAGTATGAGGTTGAATGAATGACATATCAATCTTTAGTGACATAACGATGTGTAAATCAATTGGTTTTGATAGATATTCTACAGAATTCCTTTCATATAAGGAATCCAAATCAAGAAATCATGCCATAAATGGATTCGAAGTGTGTCTTTAAGATTGAATCATTAATAGGAGAGGTTGAATAGCTTAAGAGGGTTAAATGGACAAGAAGGGCTCCCAAAAAAACAGGAGCGTGCATATCCTGGAAGGAGCACAGGTACTACGTTGGCGCGCAAGTCTTGGTCGCGCAGGTATACCTGCGCCACACATTGGTACATGCGCGATGGTTAAAGAGTAGGGAAATACTTGAGCGACTCTTGGTTAAAGCCTTTATAATCATAATGAGGTTCTTCCAGAAGAGTGGCGCGCAAGTTCTATTGAAGGAGTTAGGCAGCGCACTAGTGTGGCCATTTCCATTAAGGGCTGGTCACTCAGGCACGCATGTATTGATGAGTTTCAACACATAGGCCTTCCTCCCCGTTTTTATATCTTATATTCTAGGTAAGAAATTACCTTATAAGTGTTTCAGAAGCTTTGAGATGAGACTAGGGCGTTGGGAGCACAAATCCGAGTTTCTGGAAAAATTTCCTCTCGAAATGGGGGGCCCACATTGTCTATTTATAGGTTGTAGAAGACCCCGGGTGGTTATCACTTAGGGTGCGAAAGTCACTTTCATGAACATTAGGTGTCGCACAAGTGGACTTGCATGACAGTGATGGAACTCGCGCGACACATGGGCTTTTGAAGCCTTGTTCATTCCTTTGTCGATTATTTATGTTTTCTTCAAAGGATGAATCAATTTGTGCTATGTCATTTCCCTTTACATTACTTTGGAATCTATGATGAAAAGGAGCGTCAACAACTCCATAGTCACTCTACCTCATGTATTCATTGTGGAGAGCATATAACAGCTCTATGATTAACAATTTTTAAAATTCAGTTATGTGTAGTTGTTATATATTCTCAATTTGGGAGCTACTAGACATATTAATGCATATTTCCCTGATTTTTTATAAGTCTTGTTGTAAAATAGTAAATAATGTTCATAATAACATAAGCCTAATGCATACTAGTATGGGACTACCATGGAAAAATATTTAGTTAATAATCATATTATCCTTTATAGGTTTTATTTAATCCAACAACCTATTTATCCATCTATCACCGAATAAAAGAAGTATCACATGAACTAATAAGATATCGACGATTCCATATGAACACCTAACCCACTAAATCGAAGTAATAAAAAATTATAATGTCCCTATGTATGGTCAATATCACCACATGACCACCCATCCATGTAGAATGTCATTTTAGAATTTAAGTGTTTTTCATGGGATGAACAAAAACTGAATGAAACATCATTTATTCAACTATTTATATGAGTTTATAAATTCATTCATTTCCTTATGGGGAATCCTTCACTGGAATAGATCCATACTAATGTGACTATTTTAAACCATTTATGCATGTCACATTGAAAATGTGATTATACTTATTTGCATAACCTCTAACATCATCATATAAGAAATCCTAAATGAAAACCTATTGAAAATGTACCCATTCCCATGAAAGAACAATCTTAGGAAAATATTTTATCTACCATTACATGTTGTAGGAACCTATGAACACAGAATTATTGTCTTATTTAAACAATTAATCCAATTTTTCTAGTACAACAAGTACATGTTATAAGGAAAAACGTTCTTGGTTCACTATTTATATACGTCTATAAGGAACATATGAAGTTCATATATACATTCATTAATGAATTTTTATTTTACTAACATCCAACACGTAATATGAAATTTATCTTATAATTTTTTTATGATATTTATTTATCAATTACTTTATCACAGTTAGGATTATTGAAAAAGTAACTATTCTAATAAATAGTGTAAAACAGCATTTAGGTTGTAAATGTAATTTTGATTAACTATTCATTTATAGTAAGTGTAAATTAAAACATGTTAACAATCATCTTATAATTATATGTGGGATATGTTACGAAATATTCCACCATAAATCTATATATAACAACATATAATCATATTATAATAAATTTAATATATAATCCTTTCACATGAGTATAACATAATGGATTAATCATTATATTAAAAGTGATAAGGTAATCCTAATATGGTCCCCTAACTTAATCCCAAATTTAATGACACCCAATGTGGATTTATCTCATAATCACAAAGAACCATGACTGAACAAAATAGATCATTTAATTTTTTTTTTCATAACTATAATGGATCATGTCTTTTCATATTTGGTCAAATCCAGCATACAACCCAAAAGTAATTTCATTAATTATTTTTCAGAATACAAAATAATTATATTTATTTAATGGTCTATTTAGATTAATCAAAAATTTCAAAACTAGAAGCGTACATTAATTTATAGAAAAAAATTGGAATTCTAATAACTTCAACCAATTATTTATAATTGTTTTATTATATTATTAACTGGTCTTTAATTTTTAAATACCCATATACTTTATTAATATGAATATTCGTTCCCATTTAATTTTATCCTTTAATGTTTTATCCCATGAAATGAATAGTTCACTTCTGAAACGTGTGATTATTGTTTATATGAGGTTCTAACATCAGAACATGTGGAAAAAAACATTTATAATTATTTGAACACTTTAATAACAAATCACAAAGTTTTTCATAACAAGGCATGATATGACCTCATAAGAAGAATTATATACATATAAAAATGAAGTCAAATTAGATTAGAATATATATATTCATGATAAATTATAATTAAAATAGTTATTATAATATTCATACAATATAATAATACTAAGAACATACATAAAATATCTGGAAATAATGAAATGATACCTAAATGTCATATATTATGCATGGAATTTTATTTTACATGTTCATATAATGATGAAATTAACTATAAACCAATCCAAACAAGTTAATGGTGAAATAACAAAAGTATCATATATTAGTGAGTGTAAGATATTAAAAAATTAAATCATTGTGAAATCATAATCAACTATAATAAGGAAAAGCACTGACAATATTCCCATTCATAGACACTTCATTTTTTCCATGTGTGAGGGATGATCACTCCTATACACAAGTATTTAGAAACCACTAATACATTAATTGTATAATTTTTACTAACCTGAAATAGTATAAAAAAAGAAAAAAATCTATGTTACAAAATTGTAGCATCCTAAAATTTGAGTTACTTAAATAGTAACCTATGATAGTTGGTCACAAGGAACCAAGTGTTCCTCCCCATCTCCATGATCACACCAACTAGCAATGAGGATCCAATGATAATATGGTGGGGGGATATACACTAATGGTTATAGTAACATAACATTATAGAATAAATAGTAGATAAATTACTTAAAAAAATTAAATGCATTATAAATAATATTTTCTATAATACATAATAAATCGAAGAATAAAAATGAATTTCCATGTGATACAATAAAGATACAATAGAATACATACATCTATTAATTCATAAAAGTATATAATAAAAAGGCAAAATCCCCACATTCTTTCTCAATGATAACATTGACATATAGATTTATACTGTGATCCTCATCTCCCATATCAATAAAAAACTTCAAATGAATAATCCAAAACCTTTTCATTTAATCATGTGGTTTGTTTACATACCTAGAGGTAAAGTTTATATGTAAAAATGTGCTATATATACTCAATAGGACCCACATAATTGATTTTAATGTTATTTAGTATGTGATTTTAGAATATAGTAGTTTGTAAGTATATAAAAAAGGTATAGAAAAAATAAAACAATAATATCCATGTAAGGTTCCCCAAGGATACCAGGACAACCATACATACATTAGTCTAAAACAGAATATCAATGAAATTCAATCATATATATATATATATATGTGTGTGTTGACCTACTCATGAACTTGTGAGGAACCAAGGCTGAAGACCATTGAATCCACACTATAATAGGACATCAATTTTTATTTATAATTAATTTAATCATACAACAAATCCATATACATGGAAAATTGATATGGTATTAAAGGTATTAATCTAATATAAGGCCCTAGATAATCTTATGAAGTTCAAGTATAATAGTGATTATGCATTTAATAAATATCAATTTTCTTTTGAACCCATGAATGTTATAGATAGTGGTGAATATACAAATTGATCAAGGAATGGTGTAAAAAAATTACACCATGAGACCTTCGAAGGTGTTCTGTATGAGGAAAATAGTTAACACAACAAAATATATTATTATTCATTCAACCAATGAGCATGTTTATGGTGTTACATAAAAGTAACCCCAGTATTTAATATTTGATAACATAAAAAATAAATCATATGATCCCTTTTAAGTAATATTAGGTATGGAACCTTATAATCACATAGGTAAATATAAATTGAATCAGCATAAGATCCCATTCAAGGAATTCTACATAAGGAATCCAAGCATTGATCTAGGAATAAACAATTCATTCAATATACGATCCCATCTAATGCGTTTTGTAAAAAAGGAACCTAGTTAGGAATCAATGATTATTACAATTCATTTATCCATATAATTTTATGTAAAATATTTGACCATGTTAGAATTAATTCCATTCCACTATTCAAGAAAACAATTTTGGTCATTTTATTTAAGAAAATAATAATTTCATGAAATTGTACATTCCATTTATAAGTAATTAATATAAAACATACATAATATTTCTATTTTCAATATATATATATCCATGATATTGAATCATTGGATTAGATAATGCAATGAAAATAAAAGTTTGTAATTTAATAAGATGATGGTAATAGATATAACCCATATCATTATCAATTTGATAGTTAAAATATCTATTACATTTTTATGAATATAATGTCCATAATAATACCCCATTCCAATATTTAATTCATCATGATTAATCCTTTAAAAATATTCTAAATAAATTCAAATGATTTGATTGACTAATTCAAAAGGTCATTCATTAAGGCAAGTAATAAATTCCAATAGCTTTATCTAAACCAGTTATTTCATGTATTCATTTATAAATTTTCCTAGACATTAAAGGAACATACCCAAGATGTGGATTAATCAATAGTCCAATATTATACCAATTAAATTAATTTGACTCACCACGTTAGGTGGTTTGGGATTAGGATTACAACCTATAACCATGTAAGAGGGTATGATGTCATATTACAAGAATTCAAATAATATAAATTACCATTTAGGTAGAGGAACTTAGAGGCTTCAACAAACAGTGACATTTATCATGTTATAAATTATGATAAATTTAAGAGAAAACATATACACAACTGAATTCAATGATAATATGATTTATTTTCCAATATCAATTTATTATTGGATATTGTTAGAAAGAGAGTGATGGAATGGGGAAAATCGAGGAAAATACTATTAAATGAATTTCATTGAAATATAATTCACTATAATACGTGATACCATGAACAGAGGCTAAGATGAATCATATACTCATAGAGGGATACCAATGAAATAGACAATGAGTGACTGTTGGTCTAAATGAGGGATATCTCTCCATGTATAAAGAGATAATATTGAGGCTCACATGGGGAGATCATGACAGAAATGGGGATGAAAATGGGTAAATACAATTTTATGTTGGATGGGAAATTAATAAAATTATCACCATTTAATTTAGGGTATTATTAGGCTACACGATTATACTAGTTATGCACCAATTGTAAAACATTCACTACCCATGTTTCCTAGCCCAAATAGTTTGGAATCACAATTTGAGAAAATAGTTTTACAACTTTGTGGTGCTACTTTTTTATGTGGATCTAACCATGTAATATTGTAATATAGTTTGAAAACACTTATAGAGGTTGTATTCTTACCCTGATAATTTATTTCATACAATTTTCCTGGTTTTACACAAAACCATTAATATTTAAAAACCTATGAGGAACCCCAGTAAATGTAAAACTCTATTCTCATAGAGGTTCTTTCACTATAGTATATCACCTTCCAAAATTGAGTATTGGGTTATGGACGCAATCAATGCTCATTATAACACATGTGATACTCCTAGAGCCTTATGCCCAGTCTAAAAATAAAACCACTAACAATTCTAGGTATCAAATTTACATTCTAAATAATTTGTTAAAATATTCTAATCCATTAAAAATAATGATCAAATTCCATTATAATTTTATGTGGTCTAAAGACATGTGACTCTAAAAAATTGACAATTTATAAATATATTTTGATAATTTTGAATTAATTATCATTTTATAATTATTTATTGATAAATTACTATAACTTTCCCTTTTATAAATTTGTCATGATTGTATAATAAAAATTACACAAAAATAATTATATTTTGATAATTTTTCACAAATTTTACTTTAATAATTACATTTTCAATGTAAATTCTATGTAATTACCACTTGATAATTCAATACAACAATACTATATATTTTTTCCAAATTAACATTTTATAGTTTTTTATATTTCCATTACAAAAATATACATTGAGAAAACCCATAAACAATCCATGATTAATTTTCATATACTATTATATTATAAAATATAATTTCAAAATTATATATTATATTAAGATTCTAATATCTCAAAATAATACATTTGTAATTCACTGTATTTTTTTTAAATAAATGTTAATTTTATTTTTATAAAATTTAATAATTTTCTTTTGATTATATTAAACAAATCTTTTTTGAAATTTCACTATTATCATTTGATAGTTTTAATTCTTCATCATTTCATATATGTTAAACTATTAACCATTGATAATCTAATGGAATTATCCTTCAATAGTTTTGTGATTATCATCACTTATATAAATCATCAAATTGTAAATAATTTTATAATAAATGATGAAATGGAACAGTTTAAAAAAAATAAAAAAATATCAACATTCATCATGTGTAGCACAGCAACTGGGATGAAGGAGGATGTACACACCAATATTGAAGGATTTTTGGTTCATATAATGTGTGACAGATAGTCAGTAGATATCTCAGACTTAACAGAATATACCCAGGGAAATGTATAGTCTGTGTGGATATTTAGATCTGTATATAGAAATTATAAAACCCCAAAATCATGGAACTAAAAAAACCAAAATAAAATACATATTTTGGCTCTAGATTCAACGGAAAATTAATTTGGGATCCATTAATACCCCACCATTAATGTATTGAAACTAAAATGGGTCAAAAATGTGTCAGTTCAACTATTTTTTAGAAGACTATTTTGTAAAAAAATGGAGTTTATGGTCATGAATTAAATATGTTGGTAAAATAATAATAATTTTAATATTAAAATACTAAAAATATTTATTAAAAATGGTTAAATAAGATACCCTTAGGTGGAAAGTTAATAAATAAATGATTGACACATGGGTTTTGACACTCTTATGGTAAATACTATATTCTCGAGCTAATGGTTCTATCAGATTACTCATATAATACACTGATTGGAATATAATTCAATATTTTCTAGATAAATATAATACAAAATGTAAATAAACTACATTAATTATTGTTTTATGAAAATTCAATTTAATTTTAAATCATTACAAGTGTATAACATTCATCCATGAAATAATAGTGCTATCATATTTCTCATATGAGACAACATTCAGAATATGTTATTTTTTTTGGAGAATATCACATGTGTGATATAATATATCTAATATTTTTCATTTTTATTTAACCTCTACAAGAAATAGAATATCATGAAAACATTGATCCTAAATCAAAAAAAAATATTTAATTATATATTCCAATGTTTAAATAGTTTTTTTTACAGATTCTTATAGGATATAAATAATTTATGAAGAATTTATTTACTAAAAAAATATATTCTTAAAATAATAACATAGATAAATTTATACAAAGATAATTTTATTATAATTAAAAACAATTGTTTATGGTATAACTATCTCAATCTATGAAATTATCTTCCCTGAGGTGTATCTCTATCTATATTTTTTGACTACCTAAGGCCTTTATATTTCAACATCATAATCCCATTAATATGTCCTTATAATAGGGGGATAATTGGAATAACTATTGACCTTATATTGTATAGGGGATCCATAAGTTTATTCATCTCTGTATATGGAGTCAATGAATGTTTTTTCAAGGAGTATAACTATAGGTCATGGTATACCTCTATTAGTAGTAATCAATTCTTCATCCCTTCAAGTTATATGAAATCATTAGATCTATTCAAGAAAATTATTAAAATTTATTCAACTAATTTTATCTAAACATGAAACAACAAACATCATTTTAACTATTATTAAAAAAATACCCCTAGTAGATTTTACAATACATATAGTACAATTAAAAAATAAATAAATAGAACATAACAATAGTTATATATATGGGATGTGACCCTACATCCATACTCTAGATGCATGATCATAGGAAATATATTAAAAATATATGTATATATCTATTTCATCACCCGTGTTTTTTTATTTAACGTAAATTGGAATAAATGAATTATTATTTTATTGTAACATGGATGTATTTTATGTTGTGATTGTGAAAAAATTGGATAGTTCCCATACTCGGGACATAACCTCCATATCTATTGTCTAAACTGAAAAAATGTATGACAATTTCAAAAAAAAACATAGTGAGTCTTTCTGCTCTATAACCATTTTATAACATTCTAGTTTGAAATTCTAGGTCCAATCATTTGATACATGACCTCATACATGACTCACCATATAAAAGACATTTCCAACTAGAAGTCAGTTCTAACCATGATAGTTTGGAGAATATAAAATTCTTATGGAGTCTTAATAGAGTAATTTAAAAATAATAATAAAAATAAATAATCAATGTAATCCTGAAAAATTACGTTCTAAATATTCCATTGAAAAATATCTCCTGATATTGAAATCCTATATATAATGTACGAAAATATACATAACGTGGTATTAAATAAATAATCATATTTGGGTCCTATGTTTTCTATACATTCATTGTTCTACTCCATTCTCCAATGCTCAGTTATCCATCATAAGAACCCTCCTTCCACCTGATATTGTCACTTATAATTTATATGTTCATGGAAATACCCATGTATTGTGTAGGTATATGGAAATAGTATGAAAAAAAAAATTTATCATTAACAACTGTTTACATGCATGATTATATGATTTTATAATAAAAAATATTTCACATAACCACCAGTCATTTACTGATTTCATGTGATATCAATACAAACACAAATCTTTATTATAACTGATTGGGTGACATTCCAAAAAACATTATAAAAAATATAGAAATATAACTAAATTATAAATATCCTTATAATGGTCAATAATCATACTGTCCCCATCCGTCTATTTAAAACCACACTAGGAAATCATGCTCTGATTCTATGTCTAGGTCATGTCATATGTGCCATCATGCCCCACTAATGCAACATAGGTTGAATCACTCATGAACTAAATTCCTCATAGACATCATACTGGGGTCTAATCACTCACGATCCTCATGTCACCATATCACACCACACATGAACATCATGGGTCATCATTATTTGTTGACACATTATCAAGTCACACATAGTGTCTGAAGATGCCATCCCACACTCTCTACTAAGTAATTTCATGCCATGATATTATTTTTTTATGCATAAAAAATAGAATTGAATATATATAATATAAAAATGAATAAAATATAATAAATAACATATCAGAAGTGATATAAAATTTATACATACTCCCATGTGAGTAACTCACTATATTCTAATCTATTTCAGCATGATTATTCAAAACATTTCAATCATGAAATACACATGGATACAGATGAACAGACATTTATAATATTAGAAGCATGCATTAGACCAGTAGAAATGACATATAATGATAAAATCATATAAATGACCCTAAATTTTAGAGAAAATCCTACCTCAGATTTATTATCATCTTTAAAATGGAATAATTGTTTGATAGGTATAGTGGAAACATTTATATTCAAGAAAACTTCCTCTAGTGCCTAATTATCATACTACATGACATGTCAATTATAAAGGATCACCAAGGATTCCTAGAACAAAAACCCACCTATTTTATTTCAAATGAAAATAAAAAATAATATTTCATGATACTTCCTATCTCCCAAATAATTTTAAAATTATTTTTTAGGTCGGTGCATGCACTTAAAATATCATCCCATAGTACAATTATATATTGATTATTTATTATAAAGTTTTATTTCATAATTATCACTTCATAAATTATTGTTAAATATCCATTTATAAAATTATATTGATAATTTATGATAAATTATTCTTTTATAGTTATCTTTTGAAAATTTATCTTAATCTAACCTTTAAATAATAGTTTTTGGGAATTTATCATAAATTATGTTTTAATAATTATTTTTTGATAAATTCTTATAAATTATACTTCTATAATTTTATCTTGATAATTTATTGTAAATTATACTTTTATAATTTTATCTGGATAACATCTCATAAATAATAAATTTGTAATTAGATATTGATAATTTATCTTATATTATTATTTAATACTTATCCCCTAATTATTTAATATAAACATCACTTTTTATTATCATTAGTTCATATTTTATTAATTTTTTGATTTTCTAATTATCCACTGATAATTTATCTTAAATTTTCATTTTATAATTATCTTTCAATATATAATTCGTCATAATTACCATTTGATAATTTAAAAAAACATTATTTTGGATTTTTTAACTGATTATCCTTTTATTATTTGATGGATTTATTTCTAGTTTTATGATAATTTATATAACACAAACATTGATCTAAAATTTTACTATAATGGAATAGATAGTATAAATTAAATAAAATTTGTAAAAAAAATTATTCTCAAATTTTCATTGACATATAACACTAATAGAGAGGATGGTGACCACACACACTTGGGAAGATCAGTGATGTGTTAATACAACATGTGAAAGTTAGTCTCGATATCACTCAAAGAGAACATAATTAACATAGTAAGAGGATGTGATCATTCATATATATAGAGATATGTAATGCAATCATAAAACAAAATATTTATTAAATGAAAAAAACCCATATTAATTTGTGATTCAATCAATATTCAATTACATTTTCATCGACATGTCTCAATAAAAAATTTACACCTTAAATGGGTCCAACAATTTTTCACCAATGGTTTTGGAAATCTATTTCCACAAAAATAGATATTTGGTGGCATATTGATGAAGTTGTTATAATAACATGAATTTTTTATTAAAATCTTAATGTTATTATTAAAAGGAGTCAAATATATTTCCCTCAACTGTGATGTTACAAAACATCCAATGTGTGCATGATTTATATCATACCTATGGTAAAACCCATATATTTGACCTAATGGTGGTATACGATTTCTCATATAATAAAGTGTTATGGGGATAAAAAACTTTTGGTTTAAGAAATTATAATAAAAATATTACATAAATTATCCACTCATTTTGTTACCGAACACCAGACTCGTTTTAATATTATTTCAGGGATTGGGTATCCCCAATGTTCTGGATGTATCAATGGACTTATATTTTCCATACCAGGCACCATTTTGGAGACAGTATATTAGTTTGAAAAATTATTTGATTGTGATATAATATATTTGATAATTTTATTCAATTATTATTAATGATTTATTTGTCGTAATATACCATGATAAAACAATTCTGATCTACTATAATATTCATAAAAATATTCCAATGTTTCTTAAAGTGTATTTACCCATTAAGAATGGATTTCATTCATTTATGTAGTGATTTTTTTTTGAAAAAAAAATATTTCAGTTAATGAATAATAAATTATTTACAAATATGTTTTCATTAACATTTAAAAATTATGGATGTTAAAAAAAATTCATCGACTGGTCATTGATATTGACTGATTCTCAATGAGAAATTCTTCTTTTAATGATGATATTTAAAAAACCGATACATTATCTCTTAGTTATCCATCTTTCTTGTGCCATAAGATTTGTATTAACTGAATATTCCATTCTTAGTAATATATTTATCTCCCTTCATTCAATGTCTCACACTGGATGAATAAATTCCCCATCCATCCCACGTTATTCATCTGCTTTGTTATAATATATGCTAGAACACTTATCTTCTAATATACATGGTCAATAAAAGTTATATCCATGATTTAATTATTTTATTAAATGTTTGAAAATATATTACATGATAATCATTGATCATTGATAGAATTGAACCTCATATCAACAGAATTGGAATCACTACAACACTTGGATAAATTGTGTTGTCATAGTGGATCTTATCTGGTAATTTTAATGATGAACTATATTTTGGTTGTGGTTTCTCTAAATCCATAATCCCATGATTCTAATGATAAATGAATCAGGTTTAGAACTAGGTTTTAGTGGTGTATTTATACCTATAATGTGACCCTTGATTATGAACTGTCATCACAACTATGATAGAAATGTGTTCTTATTAATACATTGTTTAAATGGGTTATTGAAATGATATTTTTACTCTATATATGTGTTGTGTGTGTAAACCTAAGACCTTTAATTATATATTGATCTCATGTGGTGTTCTTTTGTATCTCATAAACCATATGTTTCATTTCATGTTGATGGAGGTTGACTTCCATACTTTTTTTCCATTTCGAATCCTGAGTGCATTCCACAATTTTCTCAGATTTATCTTAGTCCAATGGTTCCGGGGCATTTTAATGGAGCCCCACAATTTTTGATCTCAAATCTAGAGTTCACGAACACATATTTCTTATTTCATCAGATTATTATTGTAGGGTTGAAACATAAGAGGCTGTCGGACGACGATTTCGATCACATCTTCTTTGGTTCCTAGAATTTACAAGAGCACACAACAGTAGGGATCCTCGACTCCAAAAACATCGTGATTGGGTTTTCCTCGAATTATGATTTGATATAGTCTTGGTCTCCAACTCCTCAAATCACCAGTGGATCTCAATTCATCCTCTAAAAATGGTCATATGACTTTCATATGAAACATGACGCTCCTACAATGGTTCTTTGGGTTGGACATCCTGAACATCAGATACTGTTTCAGAGTTCTTTGATCCTTTGTATGATTTGTAACCTCATGGGATGTTTCTTATGATCATATAGTAGGACGAGGGATGTCTTTCATTCGATTTATCCCAGAATATGTGGTGAAGTTGATATGTTTAAGCCGCCTGTAATGTTCTTTTGGGTCTCTGTAGGTGAAGAGTTTCTTCACATGTAGTTTGTGGTAATTGAATCCTTGAATGAATTTTTTCCCCATTGTAATAAATGGGACATCAGATAGAAGATTAGAGTTTTGGGAATATGATGCAGAATGAATCAAGATTGAGAACTAAGAAGAAAAGTTTGGCCCTATGTGAGACTACCGCTATTAGCAGTAATTTCTTTGTTGTCAGTAGGTCATCTGGTCATGAAGCCCCTGATCGATCTCTCAACTAGGAAGCTAACTTGCTGGAATAAGCCAAGGGGTGTCAAGGCCCAAGTACATTTATCTGGAACCTAAAATTTTAGTCATTTTTTGAAGACTGAAGAGTGACCTGGGAGTAGGGAATTTGGAAAAATATTTGATGTTTAAGGGTGTTGTAGTGGCTTCAGGTGAGGGAGTGAGAACGACATTTGTTTTAATTTCATATGCAGAGGATTTGGAATCTCTGAATCAAGGAAGAGATGCTCGAACTGGAAATAGGTATTTATCTTTTGGGGACATCTATGTGGAGCATGCAAGAATCTTCTAGACTCCTTTGGTTGTTTCTTAAACTGAGGTAGTCTAGTTAAGAAAAGGTATCTCTGATGAAGGCTAGGAAGTGGTCCATTCAGACTCAATCCGGTTATGTCTTAGAATGAAGTTGGTTGATATCATCGTTGTTAACTGTTTTGATGGTTTTTATAATGATGATACAGTGTAAGAGTTAGAAACATTCTATACTAGGTCATAAGAGTAGATGGCCCATGCAAATGAGTCAAGTGATGATAATTCCAGCCAGTTAGCTGGTGATTCAGATGAAGATGGATAAGGAAGAAGACTTCCAATCCCATAAATAAGTGAGAGCCGTAGGGGTGTCTGAAAAGAGATGAAGGACTATTCATATTTTCCACTACCTATGGATACTATATCCACAAAGAAGTTTAAATATAAGCTGGAGGGAGATGAACCCAAGGATGTATGCCAAAAGGTGGTACCAATCACAATGGAGGAGCAATCTTTGGAATTGCTAATGGAACTGGGAGAGGAGATGCTGGATTTTATTCTGATGATTACTGTATAGATGAATATGCCAAAAAAATGATGAGTAGGTTATTAAAGGTATTGCCTAATGAGGAGCTTTGTTCCTGGATAGACAAGTAGGATATTATAATTATAAGAGGGTTCAATGAAAGGAAGATCAATGTAGTGGAGTACATCTAGTCTTGGGACAAGATGGAATTAATGTTTGAAGATATTTTAAAGGATAGACCAGATAAACAGGTATATACTATATCCTGGACGTTATTTAGGGAGTCAATATTTGGTAGTCTTATGTTGTGCTTTAATGAATCTGTCATTTCCTTTTGTGTTTGAACTATGGGATTCTCACTTTCTCCTCAAAAGTGTCTGATAATAAAAAATCTATTTTTCAGTCAGTCATTGAGACATTATTCTATTATATTACACTAATATTGAATACAAAATAAATTTTACAAGTAATTTTTATTTTAATTATTTGATATTTATAGATCTATATATAACATTCTATTCTGGAGGGAATATGAATGAAATTAATCACTATAAAAATGGAATATCTCTCTTGGTAGGAATGTGTTAACATGTTTTGAAAACAATCTAAATGAATTATGGAATTTTTAAAAAATTTAGGATGACGTTGATACTAAAAATATTCCAATGTAGGTAGATATAGAATATAATGATAGTATATTTACATTTTTCTAACATGTTATTTTTTATCCCAATATTTGTACCCTATTTAATTTCACTGACCACACTTTTGATTATTATGAAATGAAGTAAAGATACAATAGTAGTGACTTGGATAGTATTGTATTTACACCATAATGAATTATTTTAGTTCACTTTTATATTTTAGTCTCTAGGTTTTGGTAAAGGGAATGAGCCTGGTGGAAGATAGTTGAGAAATATTAGCATGAAAATACATATACTTCTTGGTGGATGATGTGCTTGGGGGGTTTTTTGACATCTTTTATGTCCCTCACCTTTCACATTGGACTATTTATTTATTTTTAGGTATATTACTAACATGTCATATATGAACAACATGGTTTTACATTTTTGATTATGTTGATTCGTCTCTAATGGTTATTGATTTATTCAATCAAGTTGACTATTGATCACTATTCTGATTATAAACTTTTATTTTTAACTAGTATGAATGTAACAGTATCCCAATGGTGTTCCATAGACTCTAATCACTTGTCATCAAACTCATTCATATGGGGAGGAATTCATGAGGTAGTATAGTACCCATGACATAGATCTAGGGGGTACATGTCTTCGTGTTAACGAATGTAAGAAAATTTCAAAACTAGTTGATCATGAAAATATCTAGGAATTATTTTTAATAATTCTCTGTGAAATAGATATTCTCATTAAGATACAATTTTCTACTACCATAATTCATTTTAAAATGAACTTGGTTTATGACACTAAAATATAATCTATTATATACTATCGAATAAAGCATCAATTTAATGGTACTTAAAATATATATTTTTCTTCTTGAGTGAACCATTATATCTATTTAATTAAATACCTTACTATGTTATATTCAATTTTTGTTATCGATAAATTCTTTATTTTAAGTAATATGTTAAATATATATCCCATCTAGAAGGATATATTTCCCAACATTAACAAATTGAGGACTTTCATAGGATTTTATTTAGATATCTGGATCATATTTTGAAATAATTTAATCAAAATGAACATGTTTTTGAAATTTTTGACTTAGTATCAACAATAAAGAAAATCTATAATCATTCCTACTCTTTTCTAACCAATTGAGAGGATCTCAAATATAATAATTACAAAATATGATCTGTCACAATCTTGGATATACGGTCAACCGAATAGGAAGGATTTAGATCCATCCAATAATGTTTTTAGGATATAAATAAAGACATTGTTGAGATGTTAAACCTTTAATATGATATATATAATTCATGTTTTTTTATGAAAATATTTTGGAATTTTTTTTCAAATAGTGTAAATCCTTAAATAAAAATATTTGATATTTGGTTTACATATTTTCAAAATACAATTTTTTATTTTATTTTTTCATGATCATTAATTTGATTCATCATCTTAATTGTTATAAAATTTGATGTATCTCTCTCAGGTTCCTCAACATAATTATGGGGAAATCAGTTTTTATATTCATTATAGAATCATAAGTTATATAATTGATCCATGTGGTAGTCTAAAAACATCGAATATTGGTATATTTTTAGTTTCTCAATTTTGATACTAATAAATATAATCATTAATTTTATAATTAATCCACAAAACCCATTTTTATGTTCAATTTTCTAATGTATGTTTGTTAAGGTTAAGTAGGGTATTAAAAATTAATATTAGAATTTAAATTTTTTTCAAATTTATTTTCTTTATTGTTTTTGGTGACCATTATTTACATGACACATTTATCATGACATCAAAATATGAAATTGTATAATTTATTGAGTATTTTTGAAATGAAGGTTCATGTGTAGTTATTGACATGAAACGAAGACAATTCAATGATATATTTGAATATGTTAAAATAATTAGCCAATTTAATTTAATCCCATCAATTATAATAATATGAATTTATTTTCAATTATGATATTGTGAATATTGATATTTCATGGAAAGATGGAGTCAATAATGTAAATATAGAACACAATAATGATTTTATTATTGGAGAACATGGTTGTATGAATAGTCATAGAGTAAAATATAAAATATTTATGACTTATGTTATTAATTAAATTTCAAAAATGTTCAACTTTAAAATTATTTCAATATCTTTTAAATTATGAATTTTTTTTAAATTGAAAAATTGAATTTTGTATTTGTTTTTTTGTTCATTCGTTGATTAAAATAATATTGTATTATGTTTTTAATTTTTTATTCCATGTTTTAGTTATCCTTTATAAATAATTTAGATATTATTAATAATTTAATTTTGATAAAAAAGATGTTATAAGTTTTTATTTTTTTGTTATCTATTGATATATAAACTACATGTGTATTATGTTATATAAATTATGTCCTATTCATCTGCTATTGTTTTTAGTGTCATTTTTACATGAATATTTTTAATAAAATTTAATGTTATAGTTAATTGAAATTTTGTTTTATGATCTTAATAAATATGTAAATAAAAATATTATTAAATAAAAATATATTCCCTTACAACAGTTGATTATCATAATATGATATTCCAATGAAACAGACATTATTCATGTTTCTATATGATCCCTCTTTTACTATATATATGGCCTTCACTGGCTCTATCTCTATTAAAACACATATACCCTTAGGCCCACTCCTTTTGACATTCCCGAATCTCCATATTTCTAGCCAAATACAATTTGAATATATTATACCAATTCATGAGGTACATCTTGTTACATTAATGCATCAAGGAAACATATATCGCCTCTAGTTTCCTATTGAAGATATTAAATGGTAACAATTATAGGGACTAAATTATCATTAACAATGAATTTATTATTATAATAATATTTCTATAATAATTTATAGATTTAATAGTAGTTAGGAATGTATTAATTTATTTATCCCGTGGAATATGAATTAATTTACAATAATTTCAATATTTTAATGTTATTGTGTCATGAAATAGGATGTTACTTGAATAATTTATGATATCATGATCTAGTTTTTGTCTAACCAAGTGACCAATTCCATTAAATATATGAATGGATACATTTTCCAATATAGTTGAATAATGATTTATATGACACATTAATAGTTATAGTTTTAATATATTATAATTGAATTGAACAATATTATTTATTTTAAATATAATTTTTTGAATGGATGTATATTTACCAGTATTATTATAGTTTATCATGAATGATAATATCATAAAAAAGTAGATATATTATTTTTCATAAAAAGTGGTATTGTTCTAAATTAAGAATATGAAATGAGTTTATCAAATATTTTTTTACTAGTCAATAGTTGTGTTGTAATGTATCATAAAGTGTACCTTTAGATTAGTGAGATCTTTGTGTTAATAGTAATCTATGTGATAAGAATATCTTTTTGAATAATATATCATTCTATTTATATCATTATATATATATATGTATGAATCATAAACTAATATCCAAATTCATTATTTGTTCATAGTTACCAATAATTTATTTTCATAGGTTTCATGAAAAAATAAATCAAGTCATCTAAAATAGATCATCAACACCAACAAATATCAGATTATTTTATGAAATAGATACACTATGGTTATATATTCTTCATTAAAATTATTTAAATGATAATATTATTTTATATATATATTTAAAAGTTGATTTAACTTTTCTCCTAATAGTTTAAGAAGTTTGGGTTCTATTTATTTCAGTAGAATTTTGGATATGATGTTATATGAAATTTGGTTACTCTTTTTTGAATGAACCATCTAAAGATATTTGGAAAATTTAATTATATATCTAATGGTTCACAAAAAATATTAATACCTCAAAAAAATATGAAAAAATTGATTGAAAATAAAATTTAACCTAATCTAATAACAATTGAATTTAATATGGTATGTATAAAATATTCAAAATATTTAATTTCAAATTTAAAAATTTTAAAATAGCTAAATTGAAATTACATTTTATTAGTATAGTTTATATATAAAAATTGAAAATCATTTATATTATAAGAATCCTATTCAATTTTTAGAATAATATTGATTCTAAAAAATGAAAAATATTTTTTTTCATTGAAGGAAAAATGATTCATATTATGTGTTATTGCATCATGAGGTATGTATGGTCACTAGTTTTGGGAGATTAATTATATTCACATGGAATATTTCTAATTTACATTCCATGAAATATGATGACATGTATATTGATATTGATAATTATTGATTTTATGCTTAATAGAATGAATTAAAAAAATATATGTTATAGAGGTATATTAATATCACTATATGTTTTATGATAAAACCAATTCAAACTACATTAATTATCTATTATATAAAAATTATGAGATACAGATTTGTGAATTTTATCATGAATAGTTGATCAAATACACATGCCCTTATTTATTCACATTGTTGTGTTATAATTCATTAGTCCTATATAATATTAAAATAGGTATGATATGTATATATACATTATAATATATTTTTTAGTAACTCATACTCTAACTACATGATCATTTTATATAAATAGTGGCATTATATATTTCATGTGATGCCAACAATAGATTCCATGACATGACTATCCCATATTTACATGAAAGAAATAAGATATACCATTAGAAATACAATGATTACTATATCAGTTCGGGGAACTATATAATTAGGAAAAAGACTAATCCAATATTTCATTTTCATGTGTAACCTAATTGGAATTGTATTTTTTTCAACATATTAACAATCAAAAATTTTCATTATAAGAATTCATAATCACTTAAAAATACTTCCCACATGATATTCTAGTTAACATATCAAGTGTAAAAACATCTCCATGACCTGAGTAATGGAAACATTAGAAATATGAGAAATCAAATTCATAACTAGGGGAAAATATTAATAATATGGTAAAAATCATAAAAATAAAATAAATATCATTAAATGAATAAATAATCTGAACAATGATCTATATAATTGAAAATAATTGTTTCTATATCTATTATAATGAATTAGTACATGGATATCAATATTAATGACGTTATACTGATGAAATAAATTATACCATACCTCAATTTCATGTTGTCAATGCCTTATTAGATGACATTATAATTATATGCTGAAAGGTTTTGACTAAAACCCAGGAAATATTGTCTCATTATTCCTTTTAAGGAATTTATGTGTTATATAATGTCCGGAATCACATATCACATGACTAAATCTGATTCAATCGCCATTAGTTTCAATAAGATATTTTATAAAATTCATTACAGAATCACTCCTTAAAAATGGTTTTGTATATAATGAAATCTATGAAATGATAATATAAAATCAACCCATATTGGAAATAAATAATCTTCAAAAATTTAATTAAATCACCAATAAATAAATGAATATACATTTTAGGTGAACATCCACCAACATGAATTGTGTAAAATGAGATGTTCACGTTGTATGTGGTGATTTGTATGTAGTTATGTATCAAACGGAATAACCTGATCATAATCCATATAGAGAATGAATTTTTATTGTAATTCATTGAACTTAGTTATGATGATTATGTACATTATTACATAACATTGGCATGAAATGAGGAATCATGTCCTGAAAGACTGATCAGTTTAGTAGACATTGAAGTAGTAGATACATGCCAATGTTTTACTGTATATCATGAAAAAAAAACAACAACATTTTTCATCCTTTGAACAGACTTATATTCTATATCTAATCCTTGTAAGTCAACGATAAAATACTTCTTAACATCCTAGGAAAAATAACCCATTTTATGGTGTGAGCTCACATGCCCGGTAAGGATAACAATATAGGGGAAGTATTCATAAGTATGAAGATCCATTTAAGGACATGAATAATAAAAACACATGATCCTTTTTAAACATAAAATTCCTAATAATATTGAAAAAATAAATCAAGATAATTATATTTACATATTAACATGGATGTTCTACTAGTTTAATAATCACATCTAATATAAATAGCCAATTTTATAATGATGTAATGCATAATGCCGGACAACATAAACACATAGTCGAAGCCTCATGACATGACTACAAATATGATTTGGTCAAAGACTTTTTCAAAGATACTAGTTTGTCTCATGAGACCTACCGATTAATCGAGAAATGCTAGTGGGACCCACCCATCACATACTCTATCTAATGCATTCATCATATGAAATGGTTGGAATATAACACAAACATTTCTATTAAAACTAGCTTAAATTTTTTTAATAATTTTCCAATAATCCATGAATGGTATAAAACTGACACATGCACAGTCATACATATCTCAAAACATTCAATACAATCTGGAATTTTTTTTCAAAATAAATCAACTACAAACAAGTTTAAAATCCATAAAAGGATGTTGGTATAAATGAAATCAAAACTATTTGAGAGAAATATAGCTTTATATTTTGAAACAATTAAAATGTAATATTATTATAAAAGAAGAAATTTATTTTCAAAATATTCATATATCAATTTAAGTGAAGTTTCGATGATTATATAATGACAGAAAATAGACGCACTCACCATAAAAGTTAAAAAATCATAATCTCCATAATTGTTTAGAAAAAGTCGTAAAGGACCTTGTTATCCAATGTATAGAAATATTTATTTGTAAAATTGTTATAAAAAGTTATAAAAGGGTAAAAATTAATTTAACCTATAGTCTAGTAAATATTATAATTGTTTTGAAATACATTTTTATGAAACACAGAGGTGGAGGATAAAGAAGTCCCAGTAGATACTCATGTATAAACAACCTTAGAATTAAAGAGATTTTAGAATTAACCATTACCTTGTCATTTTCTTTTATTGAGGGTACGTTAACCTCATTTATAATTTTTATATTGTTGTTATTAAATTATACTAGTAACAGATACATAAATATGATATCATATATGATCATCTAATATTCCACTGTAAATAATATTTTAGTAGTATCATTTTTTCAGGTGTTAACTAATTCATTTTCCTTTATATGCTTTGATAACTAAGACATGATTGATTTGGATAGAATGTATTTAATTCATATCCAAAATGATATTATGTTATTAAAAATTATTTCTCTAATCATGAAATTAAATTTATTCTTGAATGGTTATGATGGGGAATGAATCTCATGGCGTTTGTGGAGATGGTAAACCATACGTACGCATGAGCAAGAATAAAATTCTATTGATGATAAAGTATGTAATTGGATTGTATATCATATTAACAAAATCCATATCATGTTATATTTTTTATTTACATCATTAATACTAATTATTATACAAATTTAATGATGTTTTTGAATTACAATCTACACCATGACGTGGAGATGGTATGTCGTACGTACGCATGTATGGTGACTTGTCAATAATAAGATGGATTGAATAATGAATGTAATTGTACCATATTTATTATAAAATCACATTATTTATAAGGAATTGGATTTATTATTTTGTTTTGGAAATAGAAAAGAATGTTGATGTGGAAGATGATAAGAACTCTAAAAGAGGTGGTGAAATTATAATATCTTCTTCAGGTGTTTCCAATTGATTTGTTCATAACAGATCCTTAGGGCGGATTTATGATCAAATTAATGCCACTAGGTCTAAGGGATGGTATTTATGGAGGATATTTGATTAGTTTTTTGATTATCCAAATTTCATTGGAGGTATGATTTTGAGAGAATTGGTAGTATACTTTTATAAGTGAGGTGAGGGTCATCTTAGTAAATGTGTGAAATATTATTTTATTATACATTTATATTTGGTTTATAATTTATCCAAAATGATTTATTTCAAGTATTAGGTGGGGCTAGGTCAGAAAAATCTCAACTAATAGGTTTTAGACTATTTTATGTCACTTATTAGCTTTATCTTTTAGATTTAACTGTTAGTTAAATAGTTTAGTGTTTACCATGTATTCTTCTATTATTATATTATATGGTTGATAATTATAATATAAAATGGAAAGGAAACACCAAGTGGTTCATTAATGATATATATATTATTGTTTAAGTAATTTTTATGAATCTTATATTTTTATGATTATTATATTATTTAATAAAATAGTATATGTTTTAAAAACTCAATTATTTCAATTTGGATACTTTTTAGTAATTGATTTTTGCAGAAGTCATAACAGCATGATTACTTTGAAAGAAATTCATTCAATCAACCATAACATTTCATATTAATATATAAAATTAGTGGAATGCATCAAGAGTTCCTATTTACCTTTATTTTTATATTTCTAATATCAATTATTTTAACCATTCATTAAAAAGGTAATTACTTCATCATCATTGTGTCATAAATAAATTTAATAATATAATATCTAAAAATTATAAATAAAATTCCATTATGTAATAAATTGTATTATATTACTAATTAATATTTTTAGTCTAATTTATCTTGTGTATATCCCAATATTAGAAATGTTTTAGTTATGGAATTATGAATTTAACACTTTTAACTCTTCATTAAATAAAATTATAATAAATGTTCTAATCTAAACCAAATGCCCCTAAAAGGTGGGTAAAAGACGTTAAAACAGAATAAAAATTCATTTCTCTAGTATTATTATAAAAATACTCCAATTAATTACATTAATACTATATTTTTATTATGTATTTATTTTTACCTATTATAAATATGAATAAAATAACTAATTATTAAAATGTCATTTTTAAACAATAAGGTAGTGTTTTCACTATTCATCAAAAATTGAATGTTTTTAGAAAAATACCAAAAAATCACCCTAAGCTAATTTTGATACTTCAAATCAAAAAATAATGTCCATTTTGAAAAATATAATTTATAAAATTTCAAAAAGTGGGTATTACTATTCATAAAGGCTAGTATGATGGGTTTGTGGTGTGTTAAAACTCCATGTTGCGTACAACACTATCTATTGCATTATTCAAAGCGAAACGTACCATGGAAACTTGGGGTGTCACAATCTACCCTCCACCAATTAATTTCATCCTCATAATTTTAAAAATATTACTGCAAGGAAAAGATTCTGGTGGTTTTCCATCATATGTTCTTCAAGTTCCCATGTTGCTTCTTCCATATTATGGTTTCTCCATAGAACATTCACTAGACGAGCCATTCAGTTTCTCAAAACTTGTTCACTGATATCAAGAATTATGATATTCTCTACACAATAAAACAAGTCATGTTCCAATTCTATTTCATTATAGGTGAGTACATGTGTTGGGTCAATCATGTATTTTCTCAACGTTGTTACGTGGAACACATCCTAAATTTTAGAGAGACTTGGAGGCATTCCCAAGTGATTATCTACAACTCTAATTCGTTCAATAATTTCAAATGGTCTGATGTATCAGGGACATAATTTACCCATCTTAATGAAATGTATAACCCCCATTCCAGGAGATACATTGAAAAAAACATGATCTCCAACTTAAAATTCCACATCCTTCTGTCGTTTATCAGTGTAGCTCTTTTGACTAATTTGAGAAGCATTGATATGGGTTTGGATAACCTTCACCATTTCAATTGTTTCTTTAATAAGTTCTAGGCACACAAGTTTTCATTCACCAATATCATCCCAACAAGTTGTTATGTGACATCACTTTCTATATAACGCTTCATAGGGTGCCAACTGAATACTTGAAGAGAAGCTATTATTATATTACAATTCTTCTAGATATAAAAACTGATCCAACATAAGTCATGTGAGAAAGATCTCAACATGTATTATATGGTTCGAATAGTCAATTGTGACTGTCCATCTATTTAAGGGTGGTAGGTAGTTCTCAAACAATGTTATGTATCCAAGGCCTTCTGAATATTTTTCCAGAATCTTGATGTAAAATGGGGATCACGATCAGAAACCATCCATAGGGGTACTCCATTAAGTCTTAAAACTTCATTAATATACAGTCTTGCTAAACATTCAAGTGGTAAATCATATATTATAGCCAGAAAATGTTATTACGCAGTAAGATAATAAAAAATGACCCATATTACATAAATCCGTCTAAGAGTCTTTTGTAGTCCCACGACATAGTTCATCGTAATATGATCCCATTTCCACTCTGGTATGGGAAGAGGTTGCATGACTCTTATAGGATGTTTTCTTCCAGATTTAAGTTGTTGAAAAACCATACATCTTGACACATAATTTGAAATCTCACTCTTCATTTTGTCCCACCAAAAATTATCCTAAAATTATCTATACATATTAGTGCTACCTAGGTGTATAGAGAAATTGCGTCTTTAAGCATCATCCAACACTTCCATTCTTAGATCAGGTATTCCAGGAAAAGAATTTATCTTCCCAAACATCATGATCTCATATTCATATACGAAGTCGATCAATGTCCCATCATTAACAGAATTAATTTTCTAACTCATCATCATTAGTCTAAGAGCTCTTTATCTTTTCTAGTAAACATGGGTTGCCAAACATTTGAAAGTTGATTTATGTTTCACCATCCATGGTTATTCCCATTTCAAAATTTACTAGATCCATGAAAATATGATCCCTTTAAACTCACATCTTGTTCAAAACCCCAAGATCATTTCTTCTCAAAGCATATGCAACCTTATTTTCCTTCCTCAGTTTTTGTTTATAGTGGAATCATAATCATTGAGTATCTCGATCCATATCCTTTTCGTCATGTAGAGTTCTTTTTTGTGAGAAAATATACTTCTATCTCTTGTGATATGTATATATCACACATTTTTTCACCGTAGAGATAGTCTCCCCAAAACATCAAAGAAAATATTATAGCTGCTAACTCAAGATGTCGAGTGGGATAGTTTTGTTCTAGAATTTTTAGCTGTCATGTGGCATATGCAATAACTATAATATTCTGTTTAAGGACACAACCGAGCCCTTTCTTAGAGGCATCCCTATAAATAACTAACACATCATTCCCCAATGATATAGTCGTGATAGTATCATTGGGTAATCCTATCATCAGTTATTCAAAAAAAGCTTCAAAATCTTTTTTCCAAAAAAAATTTACCCCTTTTATTAGTGTTCTTGGTTATTGGGTTAGACATTCTATAATAATTCTAGACAAAAGATCAATAATAACCTACTAAACCAATAACACTACGTACCCCAATTATACTCGTCGATGCGGGCCATTCTTCGATTGTCTTGGTCTTTGATTGATTGATAGAGATTCCATCCTTAGAGAAAATATTGAAAAGAAAAGAAATTTTCTAAAACTATAATTCACACTTGCTAAAATTTTCATATAATTCCTTTATTCCGTGGGTTTTCAGAATATTGCCCAAGTGTTTTTAATGATCATCATAACATTTTTACTATACCTATATATCATAAATAACTACCACTATAAAGTAATATAGATATTCATTGAAAACACAATTAATTATATACATGAAAATAAAGGGTACATTAGTCAGTCTGAAAGACGTTACTTTATAATCATAATGCCTGTACCTGGTTCAAAATTCTGTTTTTGGAATGTCTTCCGTATTCATAGAAAACTGATGATACCTAGATTTAATTTCAATATTTTAAAAATATTTAGCTCGATTATGTTTGTTCAATAAATAATCAATGCGAGGTAGTGGATAGTTTTTATTTTTTGTAATAGAATTGATCTCTCTATAGTAAATAAACAACTTCAAAGATCCATCATTCTTCATAACAAAAAAAAATAGGGGCACCCCATAGAAAAACACAAGGGAGAATAAATCCCTTATTACTCAATTTCTCTAGTTGTTTCATTAGTTCCACTAATTCAAAAGTGGAATTATTTAATAGGTACTCAATATAGCCCTTGAACCAGGAATTATATCAAAAGAAAACTCAATTTATCGTTCTGCATGTTGTCCAGGTAAATCCTTTGGAAACAAATCATCATATTCTTGTAAAATAGGTACATCCTCTATTTTACAATTCTTTTCCTCATCTATAGTTATTTAATTCTGATCCTCCCCAATTATTGAATTTAGTAGAGCTTCTGGGGTGGATCTAGATAAGATTCATGTGGTAAATTTTCTGCTATATAGATAAGGTACTCCTCATCATCAACGAAAATTGTATCCTCATTCTTCTTACTATAATGTTATCGAATCACTGTACAATAGACAATCCATAATGAGGATTATAACAAAATAAATCATGGGTATGACGATGATATCCATAGATAATGAAAATTTATACGCCCTATTGGGAACTGAATCACAAAACATTATCGCAATGATACTTTTTATAAGAGTTTTGACTGACAAAGTACTTATTAAATCAAATTGGAAATATAAAATTTACATAGAAATCTAGAAAGATATGAAACCATGCGATGATCTTGAATCAAATAAATCATTGGCTAAAATTGAAGAACCCATTAATTTACCTGCATCCACGTCCTTCGGAGCATCAACCTTAACAGTAGTGATCGCATAATCTCGACCATGCTCACATGGAAATTATTGTGCGAGATTTCCTTGGAACATAGGACATTAATTTTAATAATTCACCTTTTCTCTACAACTGAGACTTCTATCATTGACATACTATTTATTTCCCTTGCAATCATGAACTTGGTGACCTTTTTCCACACACATGTTACAGACTCCCATCCAGTTCAGGAAAGTACCTGGGTGTTTCTTCGCATATTTACCATAGGATGCATATTCAACATTTCCATTCTTCCCCTTATTTCCATTTCCATAATGTTCATTAGATCTCTTGTTCTCATGATTTTCATTAATTTCTTAATACTTAGATAATTCCTTTTCAATCTTGATATCACATGAGAAAATATCTTTATAAAATGGGAGGGACTGTGGGAGTAATGCTTGATGAAAAAATGGTTCTAACCCATCAGAGAATCGATCAATATTTCTCCTTGGATTATGTATATAATCTGATGCATTACATTCTAATATTGTAACTTTATCCTCGTACTTTGGGACATTCTATCCTCATTTTTCCTCATACCCAATAATTGGATTTCCATATTTTCATGATGGTCAATAGGAAAGTTTTTTTTCTTTTAAAATCTCTTTAAACTCCCTCTATTCCATATTTGGAACTTCTTCATCTTCCTTTTTTCATTTTAATTAATGACCACCATTAATTGAAATATCCCATGAGATGATTAACTGACATGACAACTTTTTCTGATTCCCTTCTCCCCAAAGCATAAAATATATTTTCTAAGGAACTTATCCATTTATCACCTACAAGTGGGATTGTTTTCTAATTGAATGTTGGTGGTTGATGCCTCATTAAGAATTCTAACATTTATTCTCCCAGTTGTGGATCAGGCTATTCCATACTGGAAAGTTAATTATTCATAACCTGAGTGAGTTTTCCATGTATTGTGATAAGCTAATCAGCCCTAGTTGCATCACAACCTCCACTATAATTATCTTTAGTAGGAGGGAAATCCCTACATGGATTACACACATTGATATGATTTCTATTCCCTCCAATAGAAATCATTTTCATACCATGAAGTACACTAGATTAGTTTATGAATTGTAATACATAATTACACTCTCGTAAAATAATTAATATAAATTGAACATAAATAGAAAAAAATTCCTTGAAAATTTATACCATCATAAATCCATCATAATGGTTTCCAAAGAAAATGTAAATTATCCAAAGAATATATCCCAAGAGTGTCGTAACCAAATGTGCATCAAGGCTCGTTATCGTGTACTAGGATTCCTCTGGTCATGAATGAAACTGTTTATTAGAGTTTTCACTCCTATTAACATTTGTCCCAGATCCCCTTATACCCCCTCGTATCTAGAAAAGGATGTATTTCGTGGAAAACTCACAAACTATATACATTACCCAAAATTTTATGAAGTTCTTCTATACTAATTGTGAATGTATATATTTGGGAAATGTTCTCTTATCAGGGTCATTCTAAATCTTGCTTCTATGGTTTGTACTAATCATTATTTGATACCAACTGTAATGCCCAGACCCTATTTACCTAGAGTTGATAAATTATTATATACCATTTCCCTGATACAAGGAATCATGTACCGAATAACTAATCAGTTTAGTAGCCATGGAAGTACTAGATACATAAATGAGTTATACATACAATTATTAAATATAAACAACAAAAACATTTTCTCCCCTTTGAAAAAACTTAAATTCCTAATCCTATCCCTACAGGCCAATAATAAAATACTTCTCAACAACTTGGGACAAATAACACATCGAAAGGGGTGAGCATAAAAGCCCTGTAAGGATAGAAATATAGTAGAAACATTATTAAATAGGAATAAACATTTAAGGGAGTGTATGAGACAAAAAATCCATTTTAATAATAAACATCACAATAACATGGAAAATATAAATCAAAATAATTCCATTCACTAATTCACATGGATAATCTACAAGTCAAATAATCACATGTTATATTAACATCCCATTTCATAATGATTGAATGTTTAATGCCAAAAATCATGACCACATAGTCAAGTCATTGTTTTAAGATTACAAATAAGATTTTGTTAAGACCTTGTGCCAAGACATTAGTTTGTTTAATGACACTTACTGATGCACTGAGGATCTATAATAGGCTCCACCCATCACTTACTAAGCCCAATGCCTTTCTCATATGAATAGGTTGAAACATAAACTAAAAATTTGTATTGAAACTATAATATGAAATGTCAATACATTATCTGAAAACCATGAATGTTATTAAAATAACACATTCAGAATAAAAAATATCATAAAAACAAAAATACAATATGAAAGATTAATATCATAATAAATCAACATCAAACAACTGTAAAATAAATCAATTGATGTTGACATAGATGAAATCAACCCTACTTAAGAGAAATATTTCTTTATATTTGGAAATAATTTAAATGAAACATAACTATAAAAGAAAAAAATTATTTTGAAAATATTCTTATATGATTTTATAGGAAGCATTGAAAATTTTATAAAATTGGAAAATATCCACACTCGCCATTTATGTTAAAAAACATTCTTCCTTTAATTTGACCGAAAAGGTCATAAAGGAACTCGTTTAGAAAACAATAGAATGATTACTTTATAAAAAATTTATAAAAATTAAAACAAGGGAATAAATAAAACAACCCATGATATAGTAAATAATAAATTTTTTTTGAAATACATTTTAAATAAACATGGACGTGGATGATAAAGAAGTCCCGGTATATAATAACGTATAAACAACCTCAGATAATGAAGAGATTGTAGAATTAACCCTTGATTTTTCCTTTCCCTCGATCATGTGTACATTAACATTAGATATAATAGTTAAATCATTGTTATTAAATTATATAAGAATCGCATATATAAATATGATATCATATATGATCTTCTAATACTGCTCTGTTAATAATATGTTAGTAGAATCATTGTTTTCGTTGTTAACAAATTTGTTTCTTTTACTTGATTTGTTAATTGAGACATGTTTGTTATGTATGAGATGTATTTGATTCATTGTCACGACCCGCCATCACGAAAAAGAGGGAAGGGTTAGCAGATTTCCAATACCTTACTTATTTATGTTTTAGGAGAGATAATGTCCCCTGAAACCTGCCTTCAATAGGTCCCGGAGTGTCGACTAGCACCAAGGGTATGGAAATAACATTAAAATGGAAGGAATTACCCTTTTTGTTTTATAGTATAAGGAGATTAGATGATGAAAGCCAACAACACAAAAACAGAAAGAAAAGTAAATCCAAAAGTAAACCATTCATACGTGCATGTTCAAAAGAAAGATACATGATACAAGAACTCCAAGGATAAAGTACCAAAAGGAAGAAAAACGACAACAACAACTGTCCCAAGGTCTGAAATAGTATGGTCCCGCATGATCCCTGAAGTCCTCCTAGAAAATTGAAAGCAGTTTTATATACGTAGGTTCAGCATACAAGAATACTCAGTAGGAAAACCCAAAAACTATCGTGCACAACTGGGGGAACGTACTAAAGTCTCGTGAGAAGCAGACCACCAACACTATCAAAAAGTTCATCCATCCCACTCACCGTCCACACTCACCATATAATTCAATAAATGTAATGTATTGTAATAGCACATCGATGTTTACCCCACGCCACTTTCCCACTACTTATTGAAGACATCCTATGCATCGATCAAATCCCGCCATTTTCAAGAAGTCCCACTGCCAAACCACATCCGCAATCACCTGGGTCAGATCCTCACTACCGTCCCACTGCCAAACCACACACGCATACACCTGGGTCAGAATCTCACTAAAGTCCCACTGCCAGGCCACACATGCAAATACCTGGGCCACAACTGTCACACATAACAACTCTTGAAAACAACTAGACCAGAGAAACCACCGCCAAGCCCGAAGACAACTGGGCCTCATCCCGAAGACACTTGGGAAACCACCTGACCACACACACCTGGGCCAACCACCAAACTACCTTGCCTGAAGGTTCAGGGGATAGAAATGGACTTCAGGCCATCACAGCCTGCCTGAAGATACTTGGGCTATCCAGGAAAATTAACAGAAAGGAGCTAATAACCATCCATTAATAGAAGTGCTGGGAAAACACCCTCCCCTATGAAATGGGGGTGTTCGGTACTAAGTTCTCAACTTGGGTGGGGCACGAACAAGAAACACAAAAACTACAAGTATATGTATTGGTAAAAGAAATCACCCAAATCTATGTTTTTCTTCTGGCAGTCAAAATAACACAATCAGCACCCCGTCCACATCACAACTCACACCAAACCCAATCACATTTGTCCCATCCATGTATTCATAATCATTAATAATTTTTAAATATGTTTCTGAACCTACATGGGAAACTATCATGCATAAGCACATGCCAAGGGAAGAGTATAGTAAAACAGTAATTTAAACATCCACATCCAGTTCTATTGTAAAGCCACAACAATGAAATGGATAAGATGTCCCTCAAAGTATTGGAACCATGGAAAACCATAAGATACTTCATACACCTTCTGCAACCAGGGGGCTAATGAGACCCCTCAAAGTAGGGGAAGCAATGGAAACCCCGAGACAGTGCCCCGTGTTCCCCAAATCTGTGGAGAAAACGGTTTGTCATCAATAGAGGATTCCACCCCAATTCAGGATATAATCAATTTAACCACTTGACCATAATTTCACAACTGAAAGGATAACCAGAGGGGATACCATACCCACCCACATCACCCAGAAATCAGCCCGTGGAAGGAAACAACCAATCCACTACCACCAACATAAAGCAGGACCATGCCGGTATTTTAAGATTTAAAATATTCAACACACTCCATGATTTCAATTAAGCTTTACTTTAAAACCAGGGTTATCAAATAAAGGATTGATCCGGGTGCATTCAATTTATTCAGCCGAATATACGTAATTAACAAAACTCATTTACACAGTAGAAGTTCTCACTCACGATACAATCCATTTGAACATCACCAGGGGTAAGGGTTCGTTACTGCACAGGCAAATACCACCAACAACCTTGATTTTCAGTAGGACTAAGCCCACACAATTCAAAAATTATCAACAAAGCATCATCGATCACACCCTTCCCCTTCATTCATTAGAATCTATTTATTATCGTCATTAAGGTTTTGGTTCGTCCAATTCCATAGAAACCAAATCCCACCCACCCAGCATGACACAGAGAAAGGAAAGATGAAGGTGAAACCCTACTTGATTGATCAAGGATCGATGTTTCTCTTTACGTGCCTCGAACAGGGGATGCGCAATTTGCAGGGCCCCGACACAGGTGCACTACATGCCTAAGGTGCAAGAGCATCACGATGGGCGCCCCAACCTTCCGATTTTGATCGCTAAGTTTAACGTGGTCTCGGGCCTCCATTGCTTCTCGTTAATTTCTCGATTATCACTGAGAAGACCTCCGGTTGATTCATTTGACAGGTTTGTGTTCAGATCTTGGGATTTTCAAGAAAGGGCAATCGTAGGTTTGCTGGGAAACAGAACTATTTTGATTCGTTTCACTTCGGTGGAATACCTAATAAAGGCATGGTTGAGGGCTCCCTACATCTGCAATGACTCGCGATTCTTCCTATCCCGATGGTCGTACGACTTTCATATGAAGCGTGACTCTCCATCAGTGGTGGTCTGGGTATGTTTCCTGAATCAACCGCTTCCTTTTCAGAATCCATCAATTGTTAAAGCCCATGGAAATATTTTGGGTTGATACTTGTGTTCGGATTGTTGGACTAATGCGGTCTTTCACCCGATTAATCCTCCTGTCTGTGTGGAGGTGGACTCATCCAATGATTTTTTAGACTTTAGCTGGATTACCATTGGGGAAGAATTCTGGTGTAAGCAACCTATGGTATATGAGTCGTGGTTTCAGTTCTGTAAGGTTTTCATGCAGTTGGGTCATTCTCTGGAGAGTTTCAGGCGGGACGCTAAGGTTTCTGAAATTCCATAGGACATGCATGTTGGAAATAGTGGAACTCATGTGAATAGTGTGAAGGAGGATTTTATAGTCGAAGGACATGATGGGGCTGGAGGCAGTAGGCGTGGTGTGGGAAGTGGTCCACTGAGTGCTGCCGCAGTGAATCAGTTTGACGATCTGGGGAAAGGTGATACATGGACTGGAACGGAGGCAATTGGCATGGGGATGCTTTCTAGTGACAATCAAGTGAGGAAGGATAAACCGCAGGTTAGTCCTGCTAATCCAAAAGTTAAAGAGGTGCTTAGCCGACTGATAAGTGACCTCATTGGAGAGAGGAGATCTTTCATTGGTCGCAAAGGCAATGCAGTGGATAGTATTGTCCATTATCAACTCGCATGTGAATCCATTATTGGTATCAATGTGGCGTGTACTAGAATACAGATTAATGGTGCTACGAAGAGAGTGGTTCTTGAGGACTTCTGGACATAACCACAGTTCATGGGGCATGGTTTCATTCAACCCATCCAGGCTAAGAATCTTGGTATGACAACGACGGATGGGAATGCGGATTTGAGCAGGGAAAATACTCTACTGGGAGTTAATGAGGGCACGACTGGCAGGATTGTTCATATGGTGAAGGAGGGAGGGGAACTGACCCCTCTATGGGAGTGTGGGATTTCGCAGGTGCCAGAGGGTGGGGGGTTCTGGTGGAAGAGTATATAGTAGGAGTGGAGGGTCCCAAACAGGATGACCGGAGGTCGGGAAGGCACGAGCTGAATAAGGAGGTGGTCCCTTCAAGCAATGTGGTTTCTTCTGGGGCCAAGCATGCTGGTGTTTCCTATGGCGAAGAAGTGGTCAGGGGGGTCTAGTACTCCATACAGGTGGGAAATCAATTTGATGGCCTCAGAATGGAAGGTCTTAACAATAATCATGAAGAATCAGATTGTGCAAATGGGGACCGAGTGGAGATTTCCATTCGAGGAAGTAAGTGTATCTCTACTAGTGAAACAAGCCCGATGGGTATGATCAATAGAAGGAGGAAGGGAAATAGGGACTACTCCTCCTTGCCACCTCCTATGAGGACTCAGTCTACAAAAAAGAGAGTGGATGAGAGGGTGGCCTATGAGGCTGTATGTAAGCTGGAGCACCCTGATCAACCCGGATCATGGGGTTTAATTCTGAGTTTGGTTGATGAGGTTAAAGAGCAGGTGTTGTATCTCAATGAGTCTGAAGTGGATGCATCCAAGATGATGGGCCGGAATATTGAAATCAATCTTAAGGAGGAGCAATACTCCTGGGTTGAAAAACATGACTCGGTTATTTTTTGTGGATCCAACCATGGGTTGTTAAAGCTAGAGGAATACATACACGTATGAGATAAACTATCTTCTTCTTTAGAAGCCTTGTTAACGGAAGTGGCACATATTCAGGTAACAAATCTTTCCAGGAAGCTCTTTATGGATATGAACTCTAGAAGGATGAAATTTTATTTCAATGACTCTATTATTACTTTTTCTAACTAAAGTTTGGTCTTTCATTTTGATTGAGTCCTTGATTATGAGGACCTATATTTCAGGTAGTGGGTAAAATGTGATTTTGTGTTTATGTTCCCAGCATTTTCTGGTTCTACTTTAGATGAGGTTCAGAGCACGGGTTCACCAATTTGGCATGGCACTTGGACTCTGAGAGGGTATGCCATGGCCATCGGGATTATGCATGCACATCATTGCAAGGGACCGTCTGAGTGATCATGTCTTGGTGGCGGACCCATTCACGTTGAAAATGATGGGCAGAGGTAGACTCTTTTTGTTCGTGGGAACTTTCTGTTTTTGGTTGTTTTTCTGAACATTATGGTTTCTCACTTTCCTTACAAAGTGATTTGATTAGAAAATAAAAATAATTTCAGTCACACGGTTGGGTGGTTAAACATGACTGAATTAATTTTTATTTAATAGGGATGCTTCTCTGGATCTTTAGATATTAATTATGGCATAAAAACAGACTTGAAAGGGTTCAAAAGTAAAAAGGGCCTAAAAGTGGGTTTACGGGAAGGGCTTTAGAAGAAAACCCCGACAAGGAAGGGTGTCACTGATCAGTCTCACCGATAGCTCGGCCTCACCGATCGGTCGTGCGGATTGGTCTCACCGATCGGTCTCCCCGATCGGTCTCACCGATCGGTCTCCCCGATAGGTCGGCTTCACCGATCTGTCGCGCAGATTGGTCTCACCGATAGGTTGGCCTCGCCGATCGGTCTCCCCGATCGGTCTCACATTATGATGCTACCCGTAAGATCTGGATTTGGGCAAAGGAAATGACCCTGAGTGTCTGGGTCATCACATCAGATACCTCTCAAACTATTCTCTCCCTCGAGAATCAACCCAAACCAAAAGAAAAGAGGGTGGGTGGCGAACAACCACCTCAAAGATACCTCTCAGGAGTGAACACCATTGACATCGAGAAACACCAACACATGAGTCTGGAAGTGCCTTCTTACATGTCAATATATTATCCACATTGGGTGGCACTAAGTCGCCCGAATGGGTTTAATTGCATCATCATTAATGTGTCCTGACTAGTAGTCAGGTTTTCCCATCATCACACATTCAGACACACATAGAGGGACATGGAATAGAACATTGCATGCCAAAGTGGTCTCCCTTGTCTTTGACTGAAGTTATATACGTCCCAAATTAATTACCTGTTCTTAGAAATTTTGTATAGCATACGTTCGGGGTTGATCCACAGGGAACTCTGGAGTGCGTGAATTCAATTGAGCTAATAGATAATTAGGTGAAATATGCAGAATTTAGAAGCGATTAGGTTGATTTTGGGTTTTGATTGAAACTAAATTGATTTTTATTGATGAAATGGGTACAGTTTGAAGGAAAACAATGGGTAAATTTTAAAGAGTTTTTAAAATAGAATGAAAAGACATGTTGGGGTTGTGGTGAATAAGGAGTTTTTATGCAGATTGTTTAAATTGTTTTGTTGTTCATAATAATTCAGTCATTCTGGATTTCATTTTGTTACAAGATTTCCTTGGTCCGGTTCCTCTTGTTTGGAATTAGAGCAGCTGACTCCTTGGTCCAGTAGTCAGTGTTCTAAATTCATTATTACGTCGAGTCCATTATTTGAATCAGTGAAAACCTTCCAATGGTCATGGATGTTTTCAGCGTTACTTTTCTTTTGTATCTCTGAGAATCCTTCCCTTGGTCCTACTAAGAAATCTCAGTTATATTATACAGAGGTTTAAGAAGAGTAAGATGAATTACAACGATTCAAACACAACTATATAAAACAATATACAAATTATGATCCCATCATCCATAGCCCCAACACGAGGGGTTTAGTTACACATAAAATGTTGGAGAGAAATGACACACGTGATACCTGACGGATTCATTGTGTAGGCGTTGAGGTAGAGTGTTGGATGGTGGAATGGCTGAGTGACGACACCATGGTTGCTTTGGGAATGGTGATAGTAGAGGTTCTCTTTCCTATAAACAGTTCTTCACTCCAAAATTCGTAGGAAAAGGCCTCATTTTATATAAAAATGAATTACACGGCATGTATATAAAGTACACGCCATGTACTTTTCGTCAATGCGTTTTGAAGCCAGTTTTTTTCACTGGCAGGTGGCCGAGAACGCCGTTTTTTACTTTTGAACATGGCGACACCTGCAAGTTGAGTGTACACGGCGTGTTGCACTGCCATACACAGTGTGTAATATCAAATTATTGGCTTCCAGTCCCTTCTAGAATAGCAGACACGGCATGTAAAAGTTCAAACACATTCTGTCTTCATCAACGACCACATGGGCGTGTGGACATTTCTTCAGCAACCACCGCTTCTAGAAAGTAGTACACGACGTGTAGCACCGCCACACACGGCGTGTATCTTTTTTCATGGTGACATTGGTGTGTACTCCCTCCTTCGGTCTGTGTCCCTGTCTGGATGTACACGACATGTATAAAATTACACGCCGTGTGGTTTCAAAATTTTCTCATGCATCCCCTGATTCATGTATTTAGCTAGAAATCTCTTGAAAGTAGACAGAATCACCAAAATCATAGAATATGTTCATAAAACAACATATATTTTATGAAAACATGTTTTTATCTTCAATTTTATATATGGAAATGTAGACACAAATTGGGTGCATCAAATTCTCCCACACTTAGTCTTTTGTTTTCCCTTGAGAAAAATATCAACATCTAATTTAGAGAGCCTATACATTAAAAGGAAGGAATTTAATTAATCAAACGTATAACTGATAAATTTATTGAAGAAAAATTCTAAAGGGCACAAACAAATTCAATTGATAGGATATTAAATTCATGCCTCATATATAATGTAATTTACTACTCTCATCCTCATTCAACACATTTTTCAACCATTCAAAAATTATCATGCCACATGATGATTTACCTTACAAGTTAAAATCACACTCCACACTCAAGATGTTTTTGATCAAAGTTATGATCAATCCAAGGTATATACACTCTATCCATAGGTTTTCATGATATCTTGTTCTCAACTTCAGAAAAAATTGAATTACAAAAATCATGAGGGATTTATCAATAAGGTTCAGATGTTTCTATGGATAAGGGTGGGTAGGTTCAGATGTGAAAATAAATTCTAAGTCATGAAAAAGGAATGCTAATTCATTTAAACAACATTGCATGATATTCACAGTAATGCTCACTGAAAATACATCCTTCAAAAGCTCAGTCGAATGCTTTTGTAATCGTCACCATCTTCCTTAGGCAAGTAGGGTTCATGTGAAAATATGCATAAGCTTCCCTTGTTGTTTGTTTGTTGTTTTTTAATTAAAAAAACACAAGGGAACCCCTTATGAATACAATGAGTATATGTTTGGAACCCATTCTACCCCAAATAATCAAGAGGCACTCCCCCACACTTTAGTTCATGGATGTACACAAAAATATGCCATGTATTCCCAACTCCCTCTATCAAGCATAAATGAATAATCATGAAATGTTTAAAAATAAATAGGGTAGGAAGGGAAATAGGATTGTAATGTGGCTTCCAATAAAGGTTGTCCATGGATTCTATGGGCTTAATAAAGATTAAATGTAGGGTATGTCTCAAGATGAAGGGTGTGAAACAATCTAATGCCTTAATCTTTTTAAAGTAATTCAAAAATTTCTTCATGTTTCAAAAAGAAAAACTTGAAAATTGTGGTAGTGATGCATATCCTAAGAATCCATCAAGAAATATGGTATTAGAAAAGAAATACAAAAAAGGGTTTAGAATACCTCTAAGGAGTGGAAAAATAATAAAGGGACAATCAGTTGATGACATGAATATAAATTATTAGCCTAATTAATGTAATTTAATTAAGGATGAAGGGCTGCAATTGAAACTATATCAGAAAATATTTTCAAATACTTAAAAATTAAAATAAGTATGTAACCTTTCCAAAAGTTCCTACTGATAACTCTAGCATTTATAAGATTGACTAACCAAAATTGCTTTACATTTTCAAATATAGAGTCTAATAATGATGTCTCCTAGGTTATTTTAAGGGAAAAGACTAAGGTGAAAGATAAAGATGCTCCCCCACATTTAATACTAAACATGGTCCACCAAGTGCAATACTAAGGCAATGGGTGGGCAACAGGGAGAAATGGGTGACAAAATGAGGGAAATCAGTGGAAGAAGTAAATCCAAAAAGAAAGAAAATAGAAATGGAAAACTACTCCCCTTGTGAGAAGTGATGCCCAAGGCGCTCTATGCCCATACCTGTGACTGTCGAGAGAAAGGAAAACCACAAACGTGCATAACATCACATCACAAAAAATGAAAAAAGAGATATATAAGATAAAGAAAAATGTCACTATCATGGGGTCGCCTCAGGGGAGGCATCATCTGGTACAGAATCAGCCGGTAGAGACGGCGCAGGAGGTGTGGAAGGGTGAGGCTCTGACTCGGCATCGGGAAGGGTAGCTGAAGAAGTAGGAGTCACAGGTGCTAGGATCGGGATCGGAAGCTCAGCAGTAGGCCCTGGACCAGCAGAAGTGGCAGCAACAGAGATCACTGTAGTCATCGGAACAGAATATATGATCGGTGCAGTAGACGGCGGTGGATCAGCAGTAGAAGGGCCAGGAACAGAGGCAGAGGCTAGTGGCAGAGGAAGTGGAACACCAATATGCCGAGCAATATAGACCAACAGATGCTCCATCCGGTATTAGTGGTCGTCCAGATGAATCAAATGGCGCGCAATGGTGTCCTGGCGGCTGATGATACGAGCAAATTATTCTCTATCGTGGCTAGGCGGAGGGAAAGGGTCAGATCGACTGAGGGTGCGGGGGTTGGTGGGATGGGGGATGGGATAGAAAACGAAGGTCAGAAGAAGTGGGGTCAGTAGGAGGTGGGTGAGTTGGAGAAGTTGGAGGGGGTGGGAAGGAGGTGTGGGGTCAACAGCTGGGGCATGGTCAGCTGGTGGCGGGGCTCGAGCCTTAGCAAGGATGTAGGAACCCCCTACTTCTGGACCAATCCCATGCGAATGAGCAAGAGGAAGTCCATCTGATGGGGTGAACCTATCAAGTCATGATGTAATGAGGGCTCGAATACCCCCCAAGTGGTGGACAAGATGGGTGGTGTAAAACCCGCCGTTCAGGTTGCCCTGACGGCCGGTAAACATGTAGTGGAAATAGAAGGCGGCAAGACAGGGAAGATCTAGGTAGGTGTTCTGGATGACACGTGTAATAAGCTCCATGTCATGGCCGGTTACAACCCCCATATCCTCATGGCGGGAGAAGAGGATGGCGATCAAGCACCAGTGGGTGAAGAAAAGGACGGGGTCGCCTATAAGAGTGCTCTTCTGAGAAGTGGGGGAGTACCGGTGGTCAGGCCCAGCGATCTCCTGCCACATGGGAACAAGGTAAGAGCGATCAGGCTAGGTCAAGTCGGAAACGGGGTGTGGTGTGATAGTATTGGATTAGAAGCTGCACCCTCAGCCAAACTCCGTCATCGTCAGAGAAAAACTTTGTCCGCCTAGCCGGAATCGAACTACTGGCACCACACCGCCAGGTGTCTCTTGGTACTCCGCTCCATCGAACTCAAAGGAGGCTGCAAACTCCAAAAATAAATCTCAGAACACAGGAGTGCTGACCTGGAAAATCTCGAGGAGTGCGGTGTACCCGAGAAGTATGTCCAACTCCTCCCAAATACCGAGCCGTTGCAGAATGCTGCTGTCATGGTATCGGCCGCTCAATGGTATCGGCCGAAGAGAGAAGCGTCAGATCCTATCGTATGTAAGGTCGATGACTAGGAATACCATGCAGGGATAGGGAGCACATGCAGGCCCCGACCTAGGTGGTGGTGCAGCAGCAACATCTGGCTCTAGAGGTGGATTCTCCGAAGAAGAAGGTGGATCTGTGGAAGGTGTACTCGAAGAGGGTCTAGCTACTGAGTATGAGGGTACAAGGAAAGTGGAAGCTGGTGCAGTAGAAGTAGGCCCATCCTCATCTGAGAGAGTGAATGGCGGAAGAATGGGCAACGGAGGGAGATCAAAGACCGGAGCGTCGGGGTATGTCTGCGTAGGTGGTTGGGGTCAGATCCGACGATAACTGGACTCCTCGCCCTCAGTGGTGGAGGATGGCCGCTTCCCGCGGGAAGGATCACGATCTTCCATATCCTGAAATAGAAAGAAAAATAAAACAAAACAAAAGAAAAAGAAAAAGGAAGAAAATAAAACAATGAAAATGTGAGAAAACAGGAAATGAAAAGTACATGGCATGTACTCTAGAGTACACGATGTGTATTAATAATGGAGAGTATCCCGTGTTTTCTGGAAAGACACACTGAGGGTGAAAAAGAGACCAAGGAAAAGTACACGACACATACTTAACATACAAGTCGTGTTCACTCAAAGTGTTGGTGGTCATTTGGAACAAAAGACACGACCATGTTTTGATCAGTTCAGAGAAAAAAATACACATCGTGTAGGTACTAGATACGTCGTGGACTGCACACGATGAACATGGCCATGTAGAGGGTGAGACATGGGCCAGTCAAACATCACACATACACGGTGTGTACCGAACATACATGCCAGGTAAAAGAAAAATAGTTTGAGTGGTCGTGCATAGGGGAAACATAGGCCAGTGACAGAGATAGCTGACATGGCGTGTACCAAGCATACACGTCGTGTTCTGGGACATGGGGTGACAGGCCATGTTATGTGCCACATGCGGAGGGGCCAACACAAGCAACGGAAAAAACGTGTACCAAACACACACGTCGTGTAAATGAAAATGGTGTGTGAGGCCATGTGAAAAGGTGTGCTCAGGCACAATGAAAATAAAATGGTGTGTACGAACATACACACCGTGTATATTCAAACTTCGAAAAAAAATCTATTTGAGGCTATGTTCAGAAGTACACGACGTGTGTTCTTTATTTCGTGGTCGTGTACTGCCGGAAGCCGAACGGTCGGATGATCCAAAAAACACCGTAAACGAGTCTAAAAACATGAAATAGAGGGTGCAGAATGGTGTACCTGGATCGAGGATCACAATGTGAGTAGAATCAGAACTCGAAACACACCAAATCGACAGATTTTGAAAAGGGGGGGGTCTAGTGGCGTTCGGGAGAAGAAACTGGAAGAGGGGAGGAAATTGGGATGGTCGTGCGACACGGCCTCACGCCAGGTACCCCGCTACTTATATAGACGCGGTACACATCGTGTATTTTTAGTACACGCCGTGTATCCCATTTTTTTAAATTAAAGAAATATAATTATTATTTGAAACAATAAAATAATTATATTTAATAATTAAAAATAGATATATCTACAAATTCTATTATTCATAAACCTATACATGACGTATATCTGGAAATACGCACTGTGTATTTTAAAATGAGAAAAGGAGTAGTACAACCTTTGGTCCGGTGCTTCGGGCGGGATTCGAACCGGTGATCAGCCGATTCGAACAGACACCCTCAACCACTGGAGCAAAGGTTGTTCTGCTATTCATATTTATTATGTATATATATTTATTCTATATGGCATATACACACGGAAAGAAAGAATAGAACGACGTGTGGTTTTTATTTAGGAAAGGATGAGGGTGATGCGGGGAGATTAGCATGATTCGAAACCAGGTCTTGTGAACCTGGTTTCAAGACATTGCCAATCCGCCAACTTCAACCACATGTAATTTCTTATTTTTTAAAACGTTTATAATTTATATTTTAAAAATCATGGCACACACGGCGTATATCAGAGTACACGTCGTGTGGTTTTTTTAAAATAAAAAATGATGGTAATGGGACAATTGTCTGGATTCGAACCTGGGTCTTTTGAAACCGGATTACGATTCTAGCCAACCGGTCTATCCCCACCATGGTTTTTATTAAACACATTTATATAAATATATATATAGATTGAAAATACAACACACATCGTGTAAAAAAATGAGTAACCCCATGCCGAAGCTAGGTCAGGAGGTTTCAAAACGAGGACAACTCAAATAAACTCCAGTGACTTTGCCATCTGCACCAGAATCATCCCTAGTTATTTATTTGTTATTCTATAGATTTATACTATTATGTTTACAAATTAAAAATATAAGTACATGCCTTGTAAATAAGTGGGACACGTCGTGTAACCTCCGGGTTGTCTCCCAGGAAGCGCCTTTGTTTTAGGTCATTGGATCAACCTACTTACCTTGCTTACCTGAGGAGTATGGTGGACAACGTTCCCACAATGTTGTCTGTAGGATGGTAAGATTTCAACTGTTGCCCGTTTAACTTGATTGGTTTACCATCTACTCTAGAAATTTCTACCACTCCATGATGGAATACGCGGACAATGTGGAACGGTCCTGACCAGTGTGACATTAACTTCCCTGCAAATAAGTGAAGGCGAGAATTAAAGATAAGTACCTGATCACCGGGTTGGAAAGATTTTTGTGATATCATCCAGTCATGAACTACTCTTGTCTTCTCCTTGTAAACATAGAGATCTCGTATTCCTCTAATCAAATCTCATCTAGTTCCGACAGTTAGAACATCCGGTTTTCCTTCAGCTGCCTTTAGATCAAAATTTTGGGCTTTAACGGCCCAATAATCTTTGTGTTCTAATTCTACTGGCAAGTGGCAGGGATCGCCATAGACGAGGCGGAACGGGGACATTCCCTGTGGTGTTTTGAAAGTAGTCTGATATTCCCACAAGGAATCATCTAACTTCTTGGACCAGTCCTTTCGTGATGTGTTCACTGTTTTCTCCAGGATCTGCTTGAGCTCACGATTAGAGAGCTCTACCTGTCCACTGGACTGGGGATGATATGGTGTCCCCATCACATGCTTTACTTCATACTTCGACAGTATTCCTCTCACCAGTGTGTTGTCTATGTGGGTCCCTCTATCGCTGATTAGTACTCATGGAACTCCAAACCTGCTAAAAATATTTTTCTTTAAGAAATTTATGACTACCTTGTCTGTGTCGTGATCTATAATAGTAGCTTCTACCCATTTGGAGATGTAGTCGATGCAGACAAGGATGTAAGTGTTCCCAAAAGATGGGGGATAATTACCCATGAAATCTATGCCCCAGACGTCGAAAATTTCGACCTCCAGGATGGGGTGATGAGGAATCTCGGCTCAACATCCCACATTACCTGTCCTGTGGAACTGATCACAACAGGAAACAAAGGCCCGAGCATTTTTATGCATAGTGGGCCAGAAAAATCCAGACTGTAGGATCTTAGCTATGGTACGGTCTAGCCCATGATATCCTCCTACTGGTGAGGCATGACAGAACTCCAGGATACCGTGAACTTCATTCTCTGAGATTCAACGACAGATCACTCCATCTGCACAGGATCAAAATAACAGAGCAACCTCCCAGAAGTACCTTTTCACATCATATAAAAATCATTTCCTTTGCTGGAAGGAGAGGTCAGGGTGAATGACACCTGTAACCAGAAAATTAATGATATCAGCATACCATGGTCGATGTGTTTCACTGATCGAAAAGATGTGCTCATCAGGAAAATCCTCCATGATCTCCCGACCATCTTCCTTCTCTTAATGAGGTAGATCGAGGCAGGAGACATGGTCAGTAATGAATTTCTCACTCCCTTTCATATCCCTGATCTTAATATCGAATTCTTGTAGGAGGAGTACCCAGTGGATCAATTGGGGCTTTACGTATTTCTTGTCGAGTAGGTAATTTAGTGCTGCATGGTCATTATAAACAATAACTTTAGACAACACTAAGTAAGGACGAAACCTTTCAAATACAAAAACCACTGTGAGCATCTCCTTTTCTGTGGTGGTTTAGTTAATCTGTGCCTCGTTGAGCGTCCTGCTAGCATACTAGATAGGTCAGAAAATCTGGTCAAGTTTCTGGCACAAGACTACTCCCACTGCGTAGGCGCTCGCATCGCACATCACCTCAAATTGTTCCTCACATTTGGGAGAAATCATAACTGGAGCTTCTACAAGTCAATCCTTTAGATGCTCAAAAGATCTGACACATTGGTCATCGAACTCAAATATGGCATCCTAGGTTAGAATATTTATGAGTGGTTTCGCTATTTTGGAGAAGTCACGAACAAACCATCTGTAAAAACCTACATGCCCCAGGAAGCTGTGGATGGCGTGGACGGAAGTCAGTATTGGTAGTCGTGAAATGACTACAATTTTTGCCAGATCCACCTCTATCCCTTTTGCTGAAATTTCGTTGCCAAGGACTATGCCACTTTTCACCATGAAATGACACTTTTCCCAATTCAAGAATAGGTTAGTGTGCTCACATCATTCCAAAACTAGTAATAGGTGCCTTAAACAAATGGTTAATGATTTTCCATAAACAGAAAAATAATCCATGAATACCACAAATATTTGTTCCACCATATCGTGGAAGATGGCCAGCATACAATGCTGGAAGGTGGCATGGGCATTACACATGCCAAAAGACATCATTTGATAAGAAAATGTGTCTTATGGTCAAGTGAATGTGCTATTTTCCTGATCGTCTGGAGCAATAGAGATTTGGTTGTAACCGGAAAAACCATCAAGGAAGAAATAGAAGTTTTGCCCTGCTAGCCTCTCTAGCATTTGATCCATGAATGGCAATGGGAAGTGATCCTTTCTTGTTTCATTGCTTAACTTCCAGTAATCTACATAGACTTGGCTTCCCGTGATTGTGCATGTAAGGATGAGCTCGTTCATTTCATTTGAAATCAAAGTGATACCCCCCTTTTTGGGTACCACTTGGAGAGGACTCACCCACGGACTATCCGAGATGGGATAGATGATGTCTACATCCAATAATTTGATCATCTCCTTCTTTACAACGTCCTTCATGGGAGTATTCAAGCGTCGTTGTGGTTGTCGACATTGCTTGACACCATCTTCAAGTAGCTCCTTGTGAGTGCAAATGGTAGGGCTGATGCCCTTCAGATCAGCGACCGTCCACCCAATAGCATGCTTTCGTTATTTGAGAGCCCGTAGAAGTGCATCTTCCAGCTCTTGTGATTGTTCTGCATTATGTATAATAGTAAATGTTTGATTGGGTCCTAAATACCCATACATGAGAGAAGACGGAAGAGGCTTCAGTTCGAGTTCAGGAGCCTCTAAAATCGAAGGCACAAGTAGCTGCACCTTGTCCTATTCGAAACTATCAGTAACAACTGCATGCTGCCAATAGTGGCCTCCCCGGCCTTCTATGAATTGAAAGTCTTCTAGCGCCTCTTCTAATAGAATATCTGAATCAGTTAAATTATTTGAAATAAAATAATATACCAGTTCATCCCCTTTGTCGCTAAAATGATTAAATACGGTGGACACTGCATGACATTCCCCATTCTCTGACAAGGAAGCATGTTTGAGGGCTTTGAGGACATTATAGAAAACTCTTTCATCACCTACCTGAAAAATAAGCTCCCCTTGGTGCACATCGATCAGTACCTTCCCAGTTTCCAAATAAGGTCTTCCAAGTATAAGAGGTTCTTCCTAGTAATCCCCCATGTCGAGGATGATGAAATCATCGGGAAGGATCATCCTACCCACATTGACCAGTGCGTCTTCTAGTAGTCCCTTCGGGCGATATATGGATCAATCAGCAAGTTATAGGGCGATGCAAGTAGGCTTGATCTCGTGGAGTCCCAGCTTCTTGAAAAATATGAGGGGCATGAGGTTCATGCTATCCCCTAAGTCACAGAGGGCCCTCCAAAACTCACAGGATCCAATGGTAAAAGTAATGGTGAAACTACCTGGATCTTGGAGTTTGGGGGGAATGGAATGTTGAACCACCGCGGAGCACTCCTTCGTCAGGGCAATATCACCCAAATCCTCTATCTTCCTCTTATTGGAGAGGATTTCCTTGATGAATTTGGCGTATGTTGGAATTTGTTTTAGAGACTCCGCAAATGGTATGTTGATATGTAGCTTCTTGAAAACATCCATGAATTTGCTGAATTGGTGGTCCAACTTTCTCTGGTTCAATCTTTCTGGAAAGGGTAAGGTAGACTTGAATGGTTTGATTACTTCCTTTTCATTATTTTGTAAAGCCTCCTTATGCGGGATTTTGGATGAGGAGGGGTCGATATTGGTACCGTTTTCATCAACGGTGGGTGTGGATGCACCTTGCTGTGATGATTGGTTCTATTGGAACTCTTTTCCACTCCAGAGCATGATCACATTCGCCTCCTACCTTGGGTTTATTTCAATGTCCCCCAGTAGTTTACCGGGTTGTCTCCTTGAAAGTTGGTTTTCCAGGTGGCCAATCTGATTCTCCAAGCCTCAAATCAAAGCTTCGTGATTCTGGAACTGATTCTCAGAAGTAGATATGAATTTAGTCATCAGATCTTCTAACCTTGAGGGGTTCTCCTGCTGAGGTGATTGTTGAGACGATGGAGGAGGTGGCTGTCGTGGCTACTGTAGACGAGGGTTTTGATACCCTTGTTGCTGATAAGGACCCTGGTGGGGTTGTTGTGTACTTTGGTATTTGTTCTGATATAGAGGCTGTTTGTAGTTCGGCAGTCGCTAGGGAGGAGCATTCTGCTGTTGTTGGCCCCAGCATGTGTTCTATTGATCTCGCCATGCCGGGTTCTGGTATTGCTAGTACTGGTTGGGCCCTCTATTTTGGGCAACATAACTCACCTCGCTCATCGAGGTGCCTCTAGCCATACCCGGGAATTTTACCATGTTGTGGTTATCACCACAGTCACCACATGCTGGATGGTTCACCGCATGAAGTTGAGATTCTCCTTTGAGGTTCAATGCGTCGATTTTATTGGACACAGCGTCCAACTGAGAAGCTAAGATAGTGGTAGCATCAATGTTGTTCATACCTCACTTTTGAGTCCCCCTTGGAGTTCCATTGGAAGATATTGGCTGACATGTCTTCCAATAGTTCGAATAATTCTTCGGGGGACTTCCGCATCACCGTACCTCCAGCAACAATGTCCACCATGGACTTGGTATTCATGGTAAGTCCTCCGTAGAAGGTCTGGACTTGCATCCAGAGTGGGAGGCCGTGATGGTGGAATTTTCGTAACATCTCCTTGAAGCGTTCCCAGGACTCGTACAACGACTCGGATTCATGTTGCTGGAAGTTATGAATCTCATTCCGAAGTGTCATCATCTTGGATGGTGGGATGTACTTGGACAGGAACGCCTGGGCTAGCTCCTCCCAGATGAGGATAGATCATTGTGGAAGCCCCTTGATCCAGTCCTTCTCCTTTCCCCATATTGAAAAGGGGAATAGGAGAAGATGGATGGCGTCCTCGGACACGCCATGGTACCGAAATGTGTCGTAGATCTACAGAATGTTGGAGAGATTGGCGTTCAGGTCCTCACCGGCCAGGCCACCAAATTGGACTGTGTTCTGGAGCAGCTGCATGATAGCAGGCTTGATCTCGAAGTGCTAGGCCTGTACCGGAGGACAAACAATGACCGTATTAGCTCCGTGAATTGATTGAAGTCTGTATTCAATAAGGGTACGTCTTGGAGGTTGTCGTTGATGGGGTGGAGTTTGCATAAACTGCTCCTGTGGGGAAAAGTATGGCCATGGGAAGAGTTGCTGCGGCGGGAGTTGGTAATCCCTTAGGGGGAATTCCATGAAGGCTCCAGGAGTTTGCTCTGGTAGACCATCAGCGGAAGGCAGTTGATCCTGGTACTGATGCTCAGTCGCAGTATCTACGGATGGTGCTCCCTCTTCCTTGTTCGCCATGGGTTGTGGTTGATGGTTGTGAGTTTCAGTCTGTGTATGCTGATGATGAAGCAAGGTACCTTCGATTTATGGGTCAAGCGGAACTAATTCCGAAGACTCGGCACAGATGGATCGTGTAAAACGTCTAAACATACATTTTAAGCTCTGCACAACACAAAAATGAAATCCATGAGTAAAAGAGAAAAATAAAAACGAAAATTTGAAATGGGATTAGAAAATAGATTTTTGATAATTATTTTTTGATTTTTATTTTCACTTAAATCAATTATTAACACAATTTAAATTGTAGCACTAAAACCAAATGGTGTTCCCCGAAAACAGTGCCAAAATTTGGTCTTTCTTGTCATTGATTGAAGTTATATGCGTCCCAAATTAATTACCCGTTCTTAGAACATTAGTATATCATAAGTTTGGGGTCAATCCACAGGGAACTATGGCGTGTGTGAATTCAATTGAGTTAATACTTAATTAGGTGAAATATGCAGAATTTAGAAGCGATTGTGTTGATTTTGGGTTTTGATTGAAATTAAATTGATTTTCTTTGAAGAAATGGGTACAGTTTGAAGGAAAACAACGGGTAAATTATAAAGAGTTTTTAAAATGGAAAGAAAAGAAGTGTCGGGGCTGTCGTGAATAAGAATTTTTTATGCATATTGATTAAATGGTTGTGTTGTTTATAATAATTCAATCATTCTGGATTTCATTTTGTTACAAGATTTCGTTGGTCTGGTTCCTCTTGATTGGAATTAGAGCAGCTGACTCCTTGGTCCAGTAGTCAGTGTTCTTAATTATTTATTACGTCCAGTCAATTATTTTAATTGGTGAAAACCTTCCAATGGTCATGGATGTTTTCACCATTAATTTTCTATTGTATCGCTGAAAATCCTTCCCTCGGTCCGGCTAAGAATTCTCAGTTATATTAGACAGTGGTTTAAGAAGAGTAAGATGAATTACAATGATTCAAACACAAGTATATTAATCAATATACAAATTATGATCCCATCATCCACAACCCCAACATGATAAGTTTAGTTACACATAGAAAGTGGGAGTGAAACGACACACATGATACCTGACAGATTCATCGTGTAGGCGTTGAGGTAGACTGTAGGAAGGTGGAATGGTGGAGTGACGACACCTTGGTTGCCTCAGGAATAGGGATAGAAGAGGTTCTCATTCCTCTCAATGGTTCTCCACTCAAAAATCCATAGGCCAAGGCCTCATTTTATAGAAAAATAAAGTAGATGGTGTGTATAGAAAGTACACGCCGTGTACTTTTTGTCAACGCGTTTTGGCGCCAGTTTCTCCGCTAGCAGGTGGCCGAGCACGCCGTTTTTGACTTTTGAACATGGTGTTGCCTGCAAGTTGAGTGTACACGGCGTGTAGCGCCACCATACATGGTGTGTAGTATCAAAATTTTGGCTTATATCCCATTCTAGAATATCATACACAGCGTGTAAAAGTTCAAACACGACGTGTCTTCATCAACGACAACATGGGCGTGTGGAATTTTCTTTAGCAACCACTAGTTCTAAAAAGTAGTACATGGTGTGTAGCGACACCACACATGGAGTGTATCTTCTGCCTGGTGACATGGGCGTGTACTCCCTCCTTCAGTCTGTGTCCCTCCCTGGATGAACACGACGTGTATAAAAGTACATGCCATGTAGTTTCAAAATTTTCGCATGCATCCCTTGATTTGTGTAATTAGCCAGAAAGCTCCTGAGAGTAAACAGAATCACCAAAATCAAAGAATATGTTAATAAAACAATATATATTTGATGAAAACATTTGTTTATCTTCAATTATTTATATGGAAATGTATACACAAATTGGGTGCATCACTAAGCAAAACAAGCATTTCAAATATGTTCGAGCACCAGGTAAAACATCTCAATAGGATCAGAACAAAAGATAACAAGGGAGTGAAAACAGCTCTGGGTACTAGGCGTGTAACTGGGTCTCCCACTCCTAGGTTCTCTCTTCCACGCCACCATGACTCCACAACACTTTAACCAAGGGGATGGTTCGTCCTCGAAACACTTTCTCCTTACGATCCTCGATCATGACTAGTCGTTCTATGATGGTCACACCCTCTTACACATCTAATTTTACCCAGTCGATGACATGGGAGTCATAGTGCAGATACCGATGAAGCTAGGAGACGTGGAAGATGTTGTGGGCTTTCTCCAGCCGAGGTGGCAACGCCAGCTGATATGCCACCTCACCAACTCATCCCAAAACCATGAAAGGTCTGATAAACCAAGGGGAGAATTTACTCCCCCTCCCAAACCTCCGCTTCCCACATCGAGGGGAAAACCTCAAGAACACATGGTCTCCAACCCCGAACTCCAAGGGACTTCTCCTTATATCAGAAAATGACTTATGTCAGTCCTGGGCCACCTTCATCCTTTCCCGCATAAGGTGAACCTTCCCTGTCGTGCTCTGCACCACCTCCGGGCCAAGGATGCTCGCCTCTCCGACTTCGGTCCAACACACTGGTGAGCAGCATGGCCTACCATATAAGTTTTAGAGTGGAGCCATACCAATTATAGAGTGATATATATTATTGTAGGCAAAATCTACCAGAGGTATGTGTTGCACCCATGATCCCCCAAAATCCAGAACACATGCCTGTAGCATGTCTTCCAATGTCTGGATCATTCATTCTATCTGCCCATCTGTCTGAGGGTGGAAAGAAATGCTAAGGCATATCTGGATGCCATAGGCATGCGGTAATACCCTCCATAATCGTGAGGTAAACTGTGCATCCCTATCTGAGACTATGTACTTTGGAACTCCATGAAATCACACCACCTCATCCACATACCTCTAGCCTCAAAAGCTTACCGGGCTCGACTCCTTAATTGCAAATAAGTGAGCAGATTTGGCCAATTGGTCCACTACTACCAAGATGTCTTCGTATACCACTTGCACCTTGGGTAGTCTCATGACAAAATCCATAGATATGTCGTCCCACTTCCCCTCGGGAATATCTAGAGACTACATCAGGCCGCCTAGAACACGGTGTTCAACCTTCACTAGTTGACACACTAGGAACTTGGCCACAAACTCTGCCACTTCTTGCTTCACTCCAGGCCACCAAAACTGTCTCCTCAGACCCTCGTACATCATGGAAACTCTCAGTTGTACCTCTAGGGGTGAGTTTTGGAGCTCAATAAGAACCATGCCATGCATCACCTTGGGAACAAACAACTTTCCCTGGAAAAATTTCTGGTTCGGACCATCCTTCATCCATCCCTCCGGGGTATTTCTCTGTTTAACTCAGTCATGCATCACTTTGAACTCTAGGTCTCCCCATTGAGACTCTTCGACTTGCTTAGATAGAGAAGACTTCACTTTCATCTCATACAGGTATCCTCTACCACTATCCATCCTCGCATCCAGGTGCAATGCAGCCAACACCTCTATTGCCTTCTAGGCGTCTGTCGATTCGCAAACTACTTCCTTCTGCGATTACCTTCTCCAGGAATCAGCCACCACATTTACGCTCCTTGAGGTGTAGGAAATCTCGAAATCGTAATCCTATAGGAACTCCACCCACCTTCGCTGCGGCAAGTTTAGGTCCCTCCGGGAGAAGTTATACCTCAATCGTTTGTGATCTATAAATACCACAAATCATTCTCTGATGAGGTAATGCCGCCACAAATTTAGAGCGAAAATGACCGCTAAAAGATATAGGTCGTTGTTGGCATAATTACGCTCATGAGGGCATAGCATCGTAGACCTATAAAAGATCACCCCCTGTCGCTGCAACAACACAAATCTGAGGCCTTTCCCTGAAGCATAACAGAACACCTCATACGCTGGCCCTTCTTCTACTAGTCTTAGCACTAGGGCACTAACCAACTTCTCCTTCAGATAGTCGAAGGCTGCCTTGCACTTCTCACTCCCCATGAAAACCTGGTCCTTCATGGTCAAGCCAATAAAAGGTGCTTCAACTCGAGAGATGTTAGGTACAAACCTCCAGTAGTAACCTGCTAGCCCGAGAAAACTGTGGACCTCTTCCACGTTCTGGGTGTTGCCCAAGAAACAACTGACTCAACCTTCGATGGGTCTACCGCTACCCCTGTTCGGACACTACGTGCCAAAGGAAGTGTACTTCCCCCCATCCAGAATATTCATTTCGACAACTTCCCATAGAGCTGGTGTTGTCGAAGGACCTCGAAAACCGTCCTCTGATGCTCTGCGTGGTCCTACTCTGATCTTGAATAGATCAAGATTTCATCGATGAAAATGACTAAGAACCAATCCAGATACTCCCGGATGACGGAGTTCATAAGCCCCATGAACACAGCCGGGGCATTTGTAACACCAAAATGCATGACTAAAAACTCAAAGTGTCCATATCTACACATGAATGTCGTCTTCCAGATGTCTCCCTCCTTCACTCTCAACTGGTGATATCCGAACCGTTGGTCGATCTTTGAGAACCATCATGCCCCTATCAGTTGGTCGACAATATTTTCTATCCTCGGAAGAGGGTAAAGATTCTTAATTGTCACCTGATTCAGCCTACTGTAGTCTATGCACAACTTGAGACCACAATCTACCTTATTTTAGAAAAATACAGGAGCACCCTATGGTGATGCACATGGTCGAACATACCCCCTCTTCATCAGATCGTCAATCTGAATCTGCAATTCCCGTAGCTCCGAAGGTGCCATCCGGAAAGTTGCCTTCGAAACAGGACGGGCACCAGGATACAAGTCTATGCCAAACACGATATCACGTCTAGGGGGTAGAGCCATTACCTCCTCAGGAAAGACGTCCATAAACTCTCTGACGATTCCTGGAACCTCCACCATCTCAGCATCAACTGACTCTTGTGACAGCTCGGCTAACAAGCATAGGAGGGGTTCCTCTCAACTGCTTCCCTTCTGACTACTCCACTTGCTAATGAATGTATCACACCGGCCACCCAGGTCTGAGAACACAACCCTTCCTCAGATGTTGTCGATGACGGCTCACATAGTGATCATCTAGTTGATGCCTAGGATGACATCGTATGGTTGTATCTATAGTATTAGTAAATCCCTGACCGACTTATGTGGCCCTATCATCAGTCTAAATCCTCGACAATCATATAACATGTCAGTCTGACCTCTGACTGGCGTGCTCAGCACCAGTGGCATTGGATGTCTTTCGGCATCTAGTCCCAAGGCACGGGCCAGACTAGGTGCAACAAAGGTGTGTGAAGCTCCGGTATCGAACAAGGCATAGACAAGGGTGCTAAACAAACTGATCGTACCTCCAAAAACCTCTGGCTCTACTAGAACTGCTGCCTCCGTGGCATGAAACTGTGCACTCCTAGATCCTCTGCACCTCGGCTATCATCCACCTCCCCAAGCATGCCCTGGTTGAGGTCCATGAGGGGCGCCCTGAGGTCGGCCTCTTCCTGCAACGTCTGCCCTCGGGGGAGCGTGAGCTTGCTGCCCCTGCTGCTGCTTGATAGGCCTCACTGGAAGCTGCTGCTAAGGCGTGTGCTGGGCATGTTTACCACTGCCATACTACACTCAGTCCGGGCACTGATTCTAGAGATGTCCATGGCTCCCACAGATGAAGCACTTCGGTCCTGGTCCCTAAGGCAAAGGGAGAGGACCGGGGGACCGGAACTGGAACTGCTGCATCCTACTCCCTGCTAGTCGGAAACTTTAGGGTCCCGATGCTAGAGGTCTAGTGCTGACAGCCTTACAATTTAATGGTCCCAGCTGTATCTCCTCTCGTGACACACCAACCAATGTGTGCATCCTCTCCACCACCTCTTCCTTCTTCTGGACTTCCATGTATGTCGGCAAGGTGAAGGGGGTTACGACGTATTGGAGGGATCGTCGGAGTGCCTCCTCTAAACGTCTCTCCTGAGACACCTCATCCTGAAAGAGGTCCAGAGAAAAGTGGAGGAGATCCTTGAACTTGATTCCCAGCTCCCATACCGACGTGCTCCCCTGTTGGAGGGAGAGTAACTCTTGACTCTTTTCTACCTTCATCGTAGAAGAGATGAATTTTTCCCGGAACTCCTTCTCAAAATCAGGCCATGACATTTCAGCCTCTCTCCTCTCCCCTAGGTAGAGAGTCCACCACTGACGCGCTTCTCCCTGCATCTGGCTGAAGGCCAGAGGAACCCAGTACTTGGTCAGAGCACGAATCGAGCCGAAAGCTATCCCCAGCTCCTCTAGCCAGCTCTCTGTCTTCATGTTGGAGGTGCTACCCTCATACATCTCAAGGGTCTTTTGCTAGAAATCTCGAAGCGTCTTCTACCACTGGTCGTCTTCTTACTCTCGGTCTGCCATTTCCCGATCAGCGAAATTGACCTCCTGGGCCTCGATCGCCTGTATAACTCATGGTCGTCTCCCAGGTTCCACAGCTGCAAGGTAAATAAGTAATGACTAATCCCACGTAGTGCAGAATATTGTTCTTGAAACTATTTAATCTTCTTAATCATTGTAATTTCCCAAAAAACCCCAGAAACAAATGAAAAAAAGTCATTATTATGCATGTACATTTCCTAGGGTCTCTACCCTGCAATCATCATGGCCTCACTTGGTCATTCGGTAGTTCCAAAGTCCTTGGATCAGATCACGGGGGGCCCTAAAATCCTGTGGCCTAGCCGGTCTTCCCTGGCCTAATTCATTCACCAAGGTCACCCAACACTGTTTCCCTACCATCTCATGTAATCCTTACTGTTCCTAACTCCAGACTCCATCCTATCTCTCAGCCTCTTCTTATACCATTCTGTCCCGACCCCTCCTTCATGAAAAAGAGGTAAGGGTCAACAGATTGCCAAGACTTTCCTTCTTTAAGTTGAAGGAGAGATAATGACCCACGAATCCTGCCTTCAATAGGTCCTGGAGTTGCGACTAGCACCATGGGTATAGAAATAACACAAAAATGGAAGGAATTTCCTTATTTGGTTTATAGGATCGGGAGATAAGATGATGAAACCCAACAACACCACAACTGATAGAAAATTAAAGCCAAAAGTAATCCACTCCCACATGCTTGTTCAAAAGTAAAATATACATGATAAATGAAATCCATGGATAAAGTACCAAAAGAAAGACAAACGACAACAAAAACTACCCCAAGGTCCGAGATAGTATGGTCCAGCACGATCCCTGAAGTCCTCCTGGAAACATGAATGCAGTTTTATATACATAGGGTGAGCATAAAAGTATACTCAGTAGGAAAACCCAAAGAAACTCATGCACAAGTGGGGGAACGTACTAATATCCCATGAGATGTAGACCACCAACACTATCAAGGAGTTCATACATCCCACTCACTGTCCACACTCACAAAATAACACAAGAAAATTAATGTATAGTAATATCACATCAATATTTGGGTACCCTGTGCCACCTTCCCAGTATTTATTGAAGACATCCTACGCATCGAACCATTCTCGCAATTTTCAATGAAGTCCCACTGCCAAACCACACCCGCAAACACCTGGGCCACGACTGTCACACGTAACCATGCCTAAAAACACCTAGGACATAGAAACCACCGCCACACCCGAAGACACCTGGGCCTCATCCTGAAGACACTTGGGAAACCACCTACCCGCACACACTTGGGCCAACCACCACACAACCCTGCCTGAAGGTTCTGGGGCTAGAAATAGACTTCAGGCCATCACAGCCTAACCGAAGATACTTGGACTATCTGGGAAAAGGAGAAGTAAAGAAGCTAATAACCATCCACTAATAGAAGTGTTGGGAAAACCACATCCCCCTTGAAATGGGGGTGTTCGGCATTAAGTGCTCAACTTGGGTGTGGTGCGAACAAGAAACACAAAAACTACAAGTATTTGTATAGGAACAAGCACTCACCCAAATATAGGTTTTTCTTCTACCATTCTAAAGAACACAATCAACACCCTGTCCACGTCACAACTCACACCAAACCCAATCGCATTTGTTCCATCATTCTTTTCATATTCACTATTAATGTTTAAATAAGATTCCGCACCTACTTGGGAAACTAGAAAGCATAAGCATAAGCCAAGATAAGAGTAAAGTCAAACAGTAATTAAACATCCATACCCAGTTTTCCTGTAAAGACACAACAACAAAAGGGATAAGAGGTCCCTCATAGTATTAGAATAGACAAAAACCCCAAGATACTTCCTACACCTTCTGCAACCATAGGGGGGGATAGGGAGACACCTCGATGTAATGGAAGCAAAGGAAACCCCAAGACAGTGCCCCATGTTCCCCAAATCCAAGGATAAAATGGTTTCTCATCATTATAAGATTCCACGCCAATTCGTGATTTAATCAAAGTAACCACCCGACCTTAATTTAACAACTGAAAGCATAACCAGAGGGGATCCCATCCCCACACACATAATCCAACAATCGGCCCATGGAAGAAACAACCAAACCACTACCACCAACACAAAGCAGGCCCATGCCAGTATTTTTAGATTTAAATGATTTAACACACTACATGATTTTAATTCTACTATACTTTAAAACTGGGGTTATCACAGAAAGGACCGATCCTTGAGATTTCAATGTATTCAGCCGAATATACGAAATTAACAAAACACATTTACACAGAAGAAGTTCAAAATCACGATACATGACATTTGAACATCACCAGAGGGTAGGGGTTCATTAGTGCACAATCAATACCCACCAATGGCCTTTATTTTCAGTAGGCCTAATCCCATACAATTCAAAAACTATCAACGAAACATCATCGATCACACCCCTCCCCTTCATTCTTTAGAATCTGTTTATTATCTTCATTAATGTTTTGGTTCATCCAATTATACAGAAACCAAATCACACCCACCCCGCATGATACATAGAAAGGAGAGATGAAGGTAAAACCCTACTTGATTGATCAAGGATCGACCTTTCTCTCCACGTGCCACGAATAGGGGATGTGCGATTTTTAGGGACCGAACAGAGGTGCACCACTTTCCTTGATAACAAAGGACTTCAAACGATGGAGAATAGAGAAGTTGGCCAAAAGGGAAGAAGGGAGGAAGAAGAACTTCGTCTGTGATATATAGATAAAATCTCATTGTTACGGAATAAGAAAATTGAACGCATGGAAGTCAGATCGTGGTTATCCCTTTCGGTTGGGTGGATACACTCGATTGAATTAATTGTTATTTAATAGGGAGGCTTCTCTGGATCTTTAGATATTAATTATGTCATAAAAATGGCCTTGAAATCGTTCAAAAGTAAAAAGGGCCTAATAGTGGGGTTACAGGAAGGGCGGTAGAAGAAAACCCCGACAAGGATGGGTGACACCGATCGGTCTCACCGATAGGCTGACCTCACTGATCGGTCACGTCGATCGGTCTCACCGATCAGTCTCACTGATAGGTCGGCCTCACCGATCGGTTGTGCCGTTCGGTCTCATTGATAGGTCGGCCTCGCCGATCGGTGTCACTGATCGGTCTCACACTGAGACGCTACCATTAGGATCCAGATTTTGGAAAAGGAAAGGGCCCTCAGAGTCTGGGTCATCACATTCATATTTAAAATGATATTAAGAGGTTAAAAATTAATTTTATAAATTAGAAAATGGAATTTTTTCTTGAGTTGTTATGATAGGGAATGAATCTCATTGCGTTCATGGAGGCGACAATCAGTACATACACACGAGATACAATACCATTTTAATGATGCTGAAATAATATGAAATTGGATGGTTTATCATATATAAATAATCATTAACATATTATATTTATTATTTACATATGTTATACTCACTATTATACCCATCCAAATAATTAAGTGTTTGAATAACAAACAACACCACGACATGGAGACGGTAAGCCGTACGTATGCACGTATGATAACCTGTCACTCCTAGGATGGATAAAATAATAAATATTTTTGTATCATATTTATAATAACATCACGATATTTATATTTTACTGGATTTTTTATTTTGGAATAGGAATAACAAAGAATGATGAAGTGGAAGAAGAAAAGAACATTGAAATAGGTTGTGAAATTATTACCTCTTATTCGAGTGTTTCCTTTTTATTGGATCATAATGGCTCTTTAAGATGGTATTCTAATCAATATAAGGACTCTTGGTCAATGGAAGGGTAGTTGGGAGGTTTCTTTAGTAGAGTTTGGTCGCTCTAAATGGATTTGGAGGTGTGATATTGAGAGAAGGGGAAGTACCCTTTTATAAGAGAGGCGAGTGTGACTATAGGAAAAGTTTGAAATATTATTTTATTATATAATAATATTCTGTTTATAATGTCTCCAAAATGACTTATTTCAAGGATATTGTGGCTATGGGTTGAAAAAATCTTGACCAATAAGTTTTAGACACGATTAGTTCACTATATTCACCTTATCATTTAGATTTAGCTATTATTTAAATAGATTAACTTTTACCATGTATTCTTTTATTATTATATAATATGGTTAATAATTTGAATATAAAATTTCAAGAAAACACCATGTGGTTCATTAATGTTATATCTATTATTATATTAGTCCTTTGGTTGAACCATAGAGTTTTAGGATTATTATATCATTTAATAATATTTTATTTTTTTAAAAAACTCATTTTTTTAATCTTTTGACACTATTTAGTAATTCATTATTGTGGAACTCATAAAAGCAATAATACTACTAAAATAATTAGTTTAATAAAACTTAAAATGTAATATTAATCTATAAAATTATTAGAATGTATCCAAAGATTAAATGTACATTTATTTCTATATTTATAACATCAAGTATTTTAACCTTTAACTAAAAATGTAATTACTGCATCATTATTGTGCAAAAAATAAATTTAACTATATAATGTCTAAAAATTATAAATAAAGTTACTATATTTAATAGAAAAATTATATATTTATAAATTATATTAATAGTTGAACTTATCTTATGTATATGCCTATTTTAAAATTGATTTAGTTTTTTTATTTGAATTTAACACTTTTAACTCTTCTTTAAATAAAATAATAATAAATGTCCTAATTTAACCCATTTGGAACAATAATATCATATTTTCTTTCTATGGTCGATTTTTTTTCAAAATGCACACATCCAATAGAATTTTGACATGTGTTATGATAAAAATAATATTAGTTTTACATTTAGTTACCCTTTTTACTTTAACTGTGGTAAGTAAATCTCAAAAGATACTATTCACACAAAATTATTTTCATCTTATTGAACCCCATTTCACATACTAATGTCAACCATATCTCTCAATTTTCCGAAATTCAACTCACAGAAGCTATAAAATTATGTTTTATGCAAATTTTCAAATAATATTAAAAGATGGGTGAAAGACGGTAAAAAGTTAAAAAAATTTAATATATCTAATATTATTATAAAATCAAACCAAATAATTACATTGACAATATATAGGTATTATGTATCTATTTTTACCTAATATAAATTTAAATAAAATAAATAATTATTTAAATTAAATTTTTGTTTTACAAAATAACAATGTGTTTGTCACTATTCATAAAAATTGAATGTTTTCAGAAAAATACCCAAAATTCACCCTAATCTAATTTTGATACTCTAAGTCCATTTTGAAAAATAAAATATATAAAATTTCAAAAACAGTGTATTACTATTCATAACGGCTAGTTTTATTGGTCGTGGTTTGTTAAAACTACATGTTGCGTATAACGAAAGCTATTGCACTATTCAAAGGGAATCGTACCATGAAACCTGGTGTGTTACAACGATTGTGATAATTTTTTTTATAATGGAATAAAATAATTATATTGATATAAATGGAAACCACCCTCAGAAAATGAATTTTTTGAATGGTATCCTAAATGAAGTGATCAAAAAAATTGTGGGATACCATGAGTTCAATCACCAGAATGAAAATATTTATTAGATAATAAATTATTAAAATTATAAATATTGATTGAAAATAATATTGAATATTTATATTAATGTGGTAGTCAAAACAAAAATGTTCTGATAGAAAAAATATTAAATAATGTGGTTAGATAACAAAATTTCCTTCTCAAATTGAACATTGAAAAAAAATCTATTGTAAAAGATTACAGAAAATTTACATATAAGCAGAATTTAAAATAATGGATCCATTAATATAAATGTATTTTATGTTGTTAAAATAATTATACAAAGGAAAACCACATGAAGTTGAATAGAAATGAACCCTCTTATTATATAGAAAAAAATCATTGGAACAATCATTGATGAAATGGATACAAAATATTCCTTTATTTAAAAATAATGTTTTTCAAAAAAAATTAATATCAAATACCTAATATAATGTATTTATTTTGAATAAAATAATCCAAAAATAATAATTTTTATAATAAAATATAATAACTAATGGAAAAGAGACATTCATTATAAATATGTCTTATGGGAAGCATACTTCCTACAGTACGAAATTTTTTCAAAAGGAAAATTAATGTGCTAAAATTTTAATATAAAAAATTAAAAATAATAATATATGTTTTTATAATGTACCAGAATAATATTAACTAGGTTTAATAGAAATTATCATGAATTTATTAATGCATATTTAGTTGAAAAATTGCATAAAAAATTGCGTACCAAATTTAATCAAAATTCATTTTATTAAAAGGGATTGATTATTCGTAGTATATACCATAAATAAAAAATACATCTCCATGATAAATAAATTCTGATTGAGTAAAAAATTGAGAGGAAACTATTGTCCATAACGTAAATATTTCTCAATGAATTAGTGATTGACAAAAAGAAACCCTACAGATTGACTAACATTTTGATAAAATCCCACTGAACGAGAGTGGATGTACTTGAACATAAAATAGTATAATCAAAAAATGATGCATGATATGAAATTTCACATGGGATATGTATTGAAAAAATACATTTAAATAATTTTAGAAAACCACATCAGTCTCAAATATTGTAATTTCAGATGAAGACTCATATCATGGTCTAAATTCATTATTCCATTTTATCATAAATTATTAATAATTAAACTAATTTCATTAAATACATACACAACATCATTGTTAATAACTATGACAATTTATCATTTTCATTTATTATCATTCCTTAAAAATATATATTATTTAGTTTTTACTAATTTCAATCGCGAGGATTATGTAATATTTATCACTTGAACTTGTTTCTTAAAGAGTTGATGGTAGTTATTTCATATTGAAAAATCTATAACTCTAAAATAATATTATGTTCTATATTATTTGTTATGATATAGATTATAATTTTATAATTTTAGTTCATGTCTCCTTTTTATGATCCATGATGCTGAAATCATCTTATATGAATTATAGGGTGATTACTAATTATTTAATAGTAACTTCTTATTTATTAAATAAATATATGATTTCACCATAAAAAAACCCAATATAAATATAGATTAATTAATTTACACTTTTGTGTGGTATTAGTTGTAATATCATTATTCTATAGTCTGAATTATTTTAATTATGTTTTATTGTGGTTAAATAAATGAATTTTAATGATGTGTTATGTTAATGCATTGTACATTAAATTATTTTATTAAATGAATAAGATACTTTTATTCTTGGTGATCTTGTTTAAAATAATTAAACTAAATACGATCATTCATAAATAATATCATTAATTGGTTTACCAATTTCACATAATATAAATATAATTTAATAAAATATTATAACATAAAATACTTAAATTTATTATTAGTACCATTCATGAATTATATTTATAAATAATAAATAGAAAATGCTCAATCCATAGTTGATATAGTCCACACATATTCATGGAAAATATTTTTCCACATAAAAGGGGAAATAGGTAATATGGATTATTATATAAAAATACTATATATATAATAAATATCATAATTATATATTATATTACCTATCTGTAAATTATAATTTTGGAAGTGATGGAAAACAATATATAATTCTTATCTAGGTGGTATTGTACACAATTCATGATTGACATATTCTTGTATTCTAATATAAAATAGAAATTTGTTTAATCATTATAAAACCATTATAAGAGCATACCATCATAGTAAAAATAATTATATTATTATATTAAAATTTTGTAAGGAAATATTTAGATTATTTAGTGCATATAATGAAATATAAATGAAAAATCAGTTGTTATAAATTTAAGCCCCACATCATAGATTGCCTAGATTTCAAAGGGTGTGAACCCTTAAAGGGGATGGACAGTGAGAATTCCAAATCCGATTGAAGGAATATAATAATGTTTTAAATGTTTTAATATAGTGAATTGGATTTCATTTTTGGGGTTCAATGTGATTGTATGTGAGGATATGAGTTCCCCATTTATAAATTAAATTTAATTGTTATTTTGTAAATGCAATAAACATTTCAATAATGTGATTTCATACTGAAGGAAAGTGCCTCAATAATTCAGTAATATTGTATATTTTAATTGATATGTTGAAAAACAACAAAAAATCCCAATTATACATATTTTATATCATTCAATAATTTATTTTTCCTTTAAATTATAACATTTAACATTTGAGTCTTTTTCATGGTAGCCAGTTTTTAGTTAACGAATTATATCTTTGTGTCTTAAAATAAAATGTTTAGTACTAAAATATTTTTACGTAATGTTACCAAATTTGAACAAAAATTGTTTCATATTTTATCATTGAAAATTAATAGTTTAAAAATAATGAATGTATTATATACTGATTTATTTTTGAAAATCAAAACCTATGTTTTAATATCTAAACTATTTGTTCAAATATTATAAGAAATTATTTAAAACACCAAATGTTAAATATGAAATATATATATTTCATAATGAATATTTTTTTAGATATTTGTAATTAATAAGAATATATAAATAAATTCATTGAATCGTGGTATTTGTTAAAATGGTTTACATCACAATTCTCATTAAAATAAATAATTTTTAATAATCAAATAATATTATCTAAATAAAATTTTACCATGTTTAGTACAAAAAATAATTATTTAAATTTAAATTAATCTATTTTAAATTCAACATTAAAAAATATGGGATACTTAAAAAAACCCTTTTTTTAAAAAAGTTTGTTGTTCAGAGTATTTACCATTATCGACCATATTTCATATCATTTTTTAATTAAAGTATTATTAAATAATTTCACTATCAAATTTATTTTATCAATATTTATAACATGATTCTTGATATAGAAACTCATATAGATTGAAAACAGTTATTTAGAAATAGTAATTTCGAACAATATATTGGCCTTTTTGGAAATTTTAACTATACCAATTGAATTTAATTAATATTTAATATATCATTAATTTTAATGAAATAAATAGATTTTAATGAATAGTCATATATTCATTCATAATAATTCATCAACATATTTTTATCATTATATAGTTATCACATTTTCGTAGTTTAGTTCTATTTTTTTTTAAAATAAATTTATGAAACACGTTGATTATTTATAGAAAAATTAAATACGATTATTTAGATGTCAAATTCTAATCCCTAATTAAATTAAAATATTTAGAAGGTAATTATTGATCATTGATGAATTTTTATTACTATTATATTCATCATTTCTGATATAACATAATATGTTACATCTACCTTAATAACATTGTCTAATCATTTTACATGTAGTCCTTAAAAAATCATTTTCCCATTTTACAATCCAAATCTTATGTTTTTATACACTAGAATAATTTTTTCATTATAAACTATATTTCAAAAAACTATTAGATCATCTAGAAAATTTGTCCACATTTAAATATTATATTAAATTAAATAATAAATATATCATTTACATTAAAATTTATTAATCATGAGTTTATAATGTCACAATGTAATCAATAAATATCATATTAAAAAATTGAGATAAAAATAATCAAATATATCATGTATCATCATGTAATTCATTCAATAATCAATTCCATTTTAATAAAATTTTCATATCCTAAATTTCTCAATATGAAAAAAATCATTATTACCTCATCACGCGACATATTATAATCATATGAGTTAATATCATTCAATCATGTGTTATCTTATATATTTTAAAAAAAATACCTTTTATAAAATAACTTGTCAGGGATATTGATAACATTTAAAATATAATTAAATTATATAATTCCTAAATACTAACAAAAATTCCATAGATGTTTCATATAATCTAAATAACATTTATATTATAACAGAATAAAATAGATAGATATCATTCACTAATGAAAAATATGTTGGATTTTTAAAATTTATTATCTATTAAAAAATAAACCACTCCTACATATATAAGACAATAAGAAAGGGTTTTTTCAAAAAATAATATTCATATATAAAAATACAACAATCTAATGACAATAAGTATTTAGGGAATATTTCAAACTAGTTTCTATATACATTCTATTTATATATTCATATTCAAAATCTGATTTCAACCAAATACAAAATCAAAAGTGGCTATGATGGCCTAAAAAATAAAAATATGAAAATAAAAATATAAATATTTATTCACTTATGACACCATTATGTTTTTTATTTGATACATTAGTTTCAACCAATGTATCTTCTTGTTCATTTATTAGTTATCAAAGTTCATTTCCCAAATTTTTTATATACTAAATAGTTAATATGACTATACAATACATCATAATGTTTTATTGGAATATGTGATCAAACCATAGCTTTCACCCTACTAGTTTCAAAACTAGGTATATAGTTTGGAATCATTGTCATAATCTATTTTATAATAAGGAAAATAACTATTGTTTTTAAGGGTTTTTACACCTTGTTATTCTATTATAATCCCAATATCAACTTATAATATCTAGGTAAGGATGTAATTCATAAAATAACCATAAAATAAAAATATCATCCAAAAATTGATTTGATATCCTATAAATATAATTATTTATTAGTATTACCCAAAGGTTTTTCTATAGTGTTCACTTATCATATTACAAAAATAAATTTGGAATTATTGCGTTATCATTAAATCACATAATATCTCAAAGGGTTGTCTATAAAATATAAATTTTGATCAATCCAAACCATTAAATGAATAAATTATCCTCTATGAAAAAAATAATATCCACTGTTATGTAAAGTATTATCTTATACCCATTGTGGCACTCAAGGCATAAACTCAATCATATGGGGCTGTAAGAACATACTTTTCATTTTAGCTTCAATATAGTATGTCGTTTCATGGATATTAATATCCAATAATTACATGACTTATGAGAGTTGTTTAATTATGTAATTTTTTTGGAAAATATAGATTTAAAAATATAGAGAATTAGAATGAAAAAATAAATAAAGGATTCCAGTATATTTCTAAAATAAAATACATTTAATTTTTCCACTACTAAATTGAATACATAATCTATTATATTCCCATACCATTTCCCACTAATTATTCCAAAAATTCAATCCTTATATGAATATCAAGTATATTACTTTTATTTATATATTAATGATTGGAAACATAAGATTGGGGTGAGAACATATTCTCGATAAGGGTAGCATATAACATATTCCATCAAAAACTATTTCAATCATTATATGATTGGAAAACTGATTAAAATAATTACCCATTAAACTAAAATCAAGTTAAATAAGTAATATTTAAAATTTCTTAGTAAATTGATATGATTAATATTATTATCATACAAATTATGGCACTGTTTCAGAGATCAAAAAAATATTTATAAGGATATTTTGTAATTTATTATACTTATATAGGGATAGAAATATCTCAAAACCATATTTTCTTGTCTCTAAAACCCTATCATTTCATCAAGGGGTAGTATAATGTGAGCCTCTCGCATAATATAATAAAAATCAATTCAATCACTATAACTGTCACCAAGTCATTTCATACCACTACATATATATCTTGAAGCAGAATAAAAATATGGCTATCTATATAATGAAAATCAATTAATTTTAAAATATTATAAACTTATGTTATAAATAAATAATCATTTTTGTTAATAAAACCCCAACCATTATAAATTTTCTTTTTCAAAGTGAACGTCCTCTAATATGAAATTTTTAAATTGGAATTGTTACACCATAATGGGTAATGATTATATGTTTAATTGAATGAAATATTTAAATAATCCTTACCCATCTTGATAATGGTGATAGTTGGTTGTGAAGGAACATATCCAAATTGTGAAATATGAATAATAGATATATTTTAGCATGAATTAGTTCTACCATCTCACAAATAATGTTTCAAAATGTATCATAAAAGGGGGGATATATAATCCAATTATTTGGCATTAAAAGATTAATTCCCCAAATGATAAATATATATTAGATTATACATTTTGAAAAAATCCAAAAATATAAATTTATTTTGAAATTAAATTAAAATTTTATTTGAAAAGGTAAAATACATTTTATTAAAAATTACGATTGATGTTAATATTTGTGCATGCCCCTTTCAAATGAAACATTTATTAAAAATTATTTTAGAATAATTTGGAACCAATTCAAGATAAAATATATATATAATAATGGATTGTATAAAATTGATATTGTTTATATTTAACAAATGACGATAGTATGGTAAAACATATGAATCAGAATATTAGAAATCCATTATATAATTTTTATAATACATTTTTTTTAAACATTAATAGAAATAAGAGTAACTAAAAATTAATTTATACTTAAATATAATTTTAAAATGGTGGTAAAATATTATAATAATTAGAAAATATTAGGATGAAACAATTTTCCTCAAGGAAATGAGGCTTGAGTTAGGAATACCCATTATGAGAAACATACACATTGATGTATGATGTATTTCTAGAAAGGGTTTGTATTTCCTATAAATGTAAATCAATAAAATAACTAAATATATATTCAAAGGGTATAATGTATAAAAAATGAAATAATTTAAATATTATTTATTACTACTCAATGAGTGAAAACTATGTAACCAAATACACCAAAAAAATATGTGTTAATAACTAATTCAAATGACATATGATGAAAGGGAAAAGATTTGGGATATTATTTTTCATTTAAATATAAAAATTAGTAACGATATAAATAAAATGGTATTGAATAAATTATTACATATAAAACATAGTTCAAAACATAATCATATCTCAAGTATTTACATTTTTAGATAAGGAATCATTACTGCTTGAGTACTAATTAAATTAACACCCCTTGAAATAGAGGAATTGAAATTTTAAATGAAACACCATAACTGAAATATACAACAAGATATTTTATCTCTCATGGTGATATACACATTTATTTGAATAATTATATTTGGTTTACAATACCATACAATTTCCAAACAATGAAATTTTACATGAAAACCTTCACCTTGATGTTATTTCATTTTAAACATTAACAAAACATCCATAATAATTAAATTATTTTAATTGAAAACATACCCATGAATGAAACCAAAATGGTTTTCATGTGTAAAAATAATTTATAGTCATTCCATATAAATATAAATAATTTAGATTTTACCAATTCTAATCCCCATGATTATCTATTTATTACAGTTAGAACTTTTTTAATAATAACAAAATTTTCTGTCTATTATTTTTAAAAAAATCCATAATTACCTTATCAAAAAATTTACTTTAATATATTTTTGAGTATATTTTATGAATCTGTAATTTCATTTCATGGTATTTTGGGTAATGATAACTAATCATAAAATTAACGATGTTCATGTTTAGCTAATTCTTAATTAATAAAATGTGTATTCTTAATTATTGAGATAAATGATGTTAGAATTTTTATCATAACTAAAAACAATACATAATTTAAAAATGTATATCATATTAAAAGATTAATTTCTAACTTATAGTGACAAGTTATATAAATTGATAGAATTATTCTTGTAGCTCATTGATGTGACCCAATCATGGACAAACAATAATTGATATTTTACTATGTCGGAATTTAGTTGAACAAAATCATTCAAACATATAATAGAAATTTAAATCATTAGTTTTTCATGATGGTGGGAATTTATTTTCATCTCAAAAATATTAAAAAAATTATTCTTCTCACATTTTTTATAAAATGTAAAAAAAACTAATTTTTAGGAATGGACAAGTAGATTTATTTGTACAAACACTGTAAAAATTCATACATAGTTAAAATTATACTGAAAAAAGATTCTTATAATAGTAAAAAAATTATTAAATCATTTTATAAAAATACAGACACAAAAGAAAATGATTTTTGATAAAATCTAAAACATAATTAGGTTTCCATAAAAACAATCTTTTGAAAAATCTATAATTAAAATATTAAAATTACACACAAACATATTATTTGAAAAATTAAATAATGCATAATACATACAATTTTTAAAGATATAAGTATCATATAATTTCCCTAATATTGTCTTTAAAATGAAAAATATGGAATATTTATGACATAGTTAAATAAACTCATAAGGATTTGGTAATTATTTAATCATAATCCACATGAATAAAACAACATAAAATGGATATTTAAATATTAATATTATAAAAATAATCCTGATATATCTTATCTATGCTCCATTATATTTACCACATGAATTAAATAAGTTGTGAATATATCATATATCTTTGGGAAATATATGTGTGATGAGAAACCCAAATAATTAATATATCATTGAACTCGGAATTAATCAATTAATAGATTATGGGTCACAAATTTAAAGCATAAAAAATATTTCAAAAGCCATAAAAAATACATTAAACACATAATTATTACATAATGTAATTGATAAATAACATACATGACCCTATAAAATATAATTTAGTTATATTATTCTTACCACTTGGTCAAATTTAATTCAAATTCCATTTAATGAATTTATTTTAATAGAAAATTTTAATATCATTATGTATGAATGATTCATGATATAACATGTAAAATTGGTATTATATTTGACATATAAACTAGATTATGGTCATAAAATTATAATATGACTAAATAAAAAGAAATACAAATGAATTCCAATATATGAAGTTTGAATCATCATGTAGAGTCATTATTATCCTGAAATATAAGAATATTTTTATTATTCAATTTTTTACGAACCATTTTCATATCTAATTTTATTTTTTTTAATGTACCCCATATATATAATCATTTAATTTGATGTCATACATTTTTATGATTTTCAGTTCATTTGTAGAAGATGACATAAGAGGATTAATTATTTTAAAAGTGGTCATTATACCATCATATCAATAATAATTCTTCTAAAATAAATATCATTTTTATTATAAAATATTAATTTGAAAAAAAATTAGTGAATCATTGTAATAAAAATGAACTATATTTGAGTCTTGGATGTGATTGTACTTATTTGTGCATGTACAATATTTCCATTTATAATGATGACTATAGAATGAATGTATGTTTTATTTGATCCTTCAAATTTTATCATCATATCATAATATAATATTAATTATTTAAATAAACATATATATATATATAATCTATGTGATGTTATAAAGAAAAATGAATCAAATCACTTCATGGAGGTGGATATCCTCATATATTCAAAAACATCATTATCACTATTCAATGAATGGATTGTCATAAAAATATATAATATTTTAATTATATGTAAAGTTAAATTTATAATATATATAATATATATACATTAAACCCATTGTTATAATTATCCATGAGAGGAGATATGTGAATGTAAATTAAATAGGTTAGCAGGGTTGTCATATTTCGAACACAAGGAAAAAGGGTTGGATTCCAGTTTTAAAGAAGAGAAGATGGATATGGATTATTCCATAAATCCATTAACATATAAGAATTTAATAGATATTTATTTCATTATTTCATAATTTTTTAATAATATTTTGATGAGGAGTAGTGCATAATAAATAAAATTCATAGTTAACAATGATACATCCTCTATTGAAAACATTCATAGGTTCACAACAAAATACATCCATTGAGGGAGTAAAAATAAAATTTGGGACACATGGAATTGGGATTCGATTCATGTAAGGTTTTTGTGTATGTTTTTGTAGAACATGATGATTATTATAATGTTATTAAGTTAGGATCTGAGGGCCCTTTTTCGTGTGAGGTGAGGTGCTCCTTGGAAATTTCATAATATATTAAGTACTTACAGATTAATTTATGAGATAGAAAGTACCCAAATTATACAATTTTATGACATGATGATTATGTCTTGAAATACTATCATATAATAAATTTTTTTACTCAATTATATTTTCACTTAATCAAAATCTATTTTATTAACTTTAGTTAACCCTATTTTAAAATTATCTTGATAATAATGTTTTTTTACTCTAAGAGTAATGGAAGATTCAATAAAAGTGAAATAATCCAATAAGTGTATAATAGATGTTATTATAAATTATATACAAAACTATTTTCTAATGATATTTCTATTATTAATTAATAATCACTTAATAAGATATTATTGTTCAAAATAGAAACAAATTTATTTTTTGACACTATTCATTTAATTTGACATTAAATATATCAAAAAAATGGGTGGTAGTAGAATCTAGACTATTAAATCCATATTTAAATGATATATTTACCTATAAAAATAATTTAATATAACATCTCATTTAATTTATATTACATATTAAATATTTAAATTCAATTATTTTATTTTCCTATTTTCTAATAAAATATAATGTCGGTGTTTTTTAATCATTTATGGTAATTTTAAAATTAAATAAAATTAAAAATAAATTACCGTAATGAAAAAATTTACATTATTCTCAAAATTAAAAAAATAATTATTTCAAAATATTAATATTTCTAAATTGATAACAAAAATTTATTTAAAATTTATAGAGTTCCATTTTTTTAATTCTCAATACTAAAATTATTATATAGTTGAATTTTGTGGAAAAGTGTCACACGTAAAAATAAGTGTTGAGCCTATGGTGATAATATTTTAAATACCATTATAAAATAATATTATACACGAACAATGATTTTCATATAACATATTTTTTCCTTACGATTACTTGATTTTCCCTATTACAAGGTTGATTAGTTTTTTACTATTTGGACTATTCATTATAACCAAAAATTAACTTGAACATATAATAAATTATTAATTTTTTAATAAAAATATAAAATCAATTATAATATATTCCACCTATATATCTTAATGAATATAATTTTAATAATTATAAAACTATGTGTAAGGAAAAATGACTTTATAAAATTAGTTTCTTTTTAATTCATAACATCTTATTATACCATTATATCATATAATTTTTATATAGAGGTAATTAATTATATTATTTTAACAAGGTTGAATATTCTAATTTCATCTCAAATATAATATATTATTATTCTTTTTCACTAAAATTGAATTGGAGGATTCGAATAAAAAGTTATTTTTTAACTATACAGTAATAAGTCAATATTACAAGTCAAATCTAAAAATATCCTGGAATTTTAATTATTATATGATATTATAGCCATTTTCTAAAAAACCCATTATAATATTTATAGAAATTATTTACATTATTTTTCCCCAAAAATAAATCAGTACAGTTTTGAAAAAAAGTTATAAGTAATTAAATACAATAAAAAAATGAGTACGAATTAAAAAATATATTTTCATTATCTAAAATTTTTATATGTAATTTCAGAAAAAGTATGTTTTACTATTCATATTTCTAATTTTTAAATATTTCTTATACTACCATGTGTATATATTTTAGGTATATAATAGTTCATTCAAATTAAATGTTTTGTGTTACATTTTTATTTTGAGAAATAATATTTACAGAAAGAGAAATATATTCTAAAATATATGGTTGTTACATTATATAAAACATTTTACAAAATCCATCATTATTCTATTTCTTCCTTCAATGTTACAACTATTTTTTAACCCACAACGCAAACATGGATAATAAAAATACAATTTATATAAAAAAGGTGGAAAACATAAATGTTACCTAAAATGTAATATATCATTGTATCTAGGTAAGGAATTCATTAATGGGAAGTAAAAAAAATATATATACGCATGAATAGAATAAATTAATAAGAAAAGTATATAATGAAAATGAACATGGTCAATATAAAGTTAATTACCACGAAACTATATTCTGTTATAGATAAAAGGATTATTGATTCCCTAAAAGTAAATGTTATATTATATCATTTTCTTATTGAACATTTTATTTATTTTTTTGACTTTATTTACCATAAATTATATGAATTAAAATAAATATAAAAATATTACATGTGTTATTTAGAGGGTAAGTTTATTTCTATAATAATTTCATCTTTTAATCCAAATGATGAGTATTCAATATGATGTTTTTATGCCATATGCACTAAAATCAACTTCTAATGGATGAAATGATCTAATATGGATAAAACAATATTCAAAATAATGTTTTTTAGAATGATGAAACCTTGACAAGAAGAGAAGGGTTCCTTTAATTAAAAATAAATTCCATCCTACATAATCTTTAAAAAACGAGATCTATAAAAATCCCTCTTAATAAGGGGTAAAAGTTCTCCAGGGGGATGATCATACGAGTTGAAATTAGCACAACTAACTCCATTATTATAATGTCTATCTTCAACTAAGGTAGCTTCTATATAATTGTGGTGATAATTTGATTCATGGTGAGAAGAGAATCCATGCTGCTAATCCATCTATTAGTAATCATCCAAGATAAATGGTAAGAACCCATTCTGATGGAAGAAACAATAAGATAGGAATCAATTTCTTGCCAAAAATTTTCCCATTCATGAATAGTAGCTTTCCCCTCCACAACAATGATACCATGAATTTCAGCTTAAATTCTAGAAGCTATACTATAGGAACCCTGAAAGCATCCCATTACCTTGCCTTGGTGATCCCTAAAAATAGCACCATATTGAGTGGTACCATGATTACCCCTTGATGCCCCATCAGTATTAACTTTAATCCATCCAACTAAAGGTTTATTGTATAAGACATCAAATTTTCCATAAGGATGCCTAAAAGTGCCTTTGATACCCATTCGAGTAAGAAATGAGAAATCATGAATTTAATTAAAGGAATATTTATTCTTGGGTAATCTTGTATCACAGATAGTAGTAAGAATGATTTAGAAATTAGCATTGATTGAGAAATGTAGACCACCATGAAGGATCTGATTTCAAACAGACCAGATATAATGTTGTATTTCAGAAGAAGCTACTTGAGAAAGTTCCTTCAATTGTTGTGAAAGTGGAAGAAAATTCCATTTCTAAAGAAAATCCCCGATAGAGACCATCATTGGGATGGAAACATCAAATATGACTTCCAATGATTTACACATAGTGGAAACAGTGACACAACAAATAAATAGATGATCAACATCCTCTCTATGCTAATGAAAAAGAATATAAGAGGAACAAAAATATATTCTACAATTCTGAAGGTATGAATATATAGGAATTTTCCTCTAAGTTATTTTCCACAACAAAATAGAGAAAGAGGGATAATAAAATTTCTATGAATGACTCTCATCAAAAATTCATCATATCTACATGACAAAGAGAACCTAAAATAATGTTTTGAAAAAAGAATACCAGTAGCCCTAGTTTCCCAGGCCCAAAAAGCGTATCTGTTTGAAAAACAATATTTATTAAAAATGTTCAAAACATGACATTGAAGACCCTACATGTTATCAATCTGATCTTTTATATAGATATCCAGATCAAAATTATCTGCTATAGAAACAATGTCAATAATGGGGTTACCCGTCCAGTTATCTTTCCAAATGATTATGGATGAAACTTTAGAAACAATCAATCTGGAGTGAGATTGAATTGAAGAAAATATTAAATTAAAGGTTGGCCAAACATATGAATGAAGATGATTAAACACAAAATTTTTGAGATAGCTCAGAAATTTATTCCAAATAAAATTTTGTACATTATAATTTCTATAAATTAGTATCAAAATAAACAAGGATTGTAGATAATCATTTAAAAGTACATGATTTTTAATTTCCAAAAACCAATCATCATTAGGCCTGCAAAATCATTCCATGAAACTGTTGCCATCTATTTTTCCAAGATGTTACCACTCCAAATGAAGTTTTTGAGTGACACATTGATGTTCCTAATCAATGATATGAGCCTTTTGTACACCATATAATACTTGAAATGTTTGGATATAATGTGAGATTTAACCAAAAAAATTCTACCAGCCATAGATAAAGACATTCCTTTCTATGTAGCTAGCTGCCTTCAAATATTTTGAATGGCCTCTGAGAAATAACAGGATTTTGGTCTTCCCCAAAAAATGGAACTCTAATGTATTTTATGGGAAGTAACCCTTCATGAATTCCCAACTACTAAAAAATGACATTATTCATTGAGACATTAATATTATTTACAAAATAAAAAAAGGACATTTCCTAACTAATCTCTTGGCCAGAGATAGAAGTGTTGTGAAAAATGGACCTTTTAATATTTTTAATGCTCCTCTTGTCCCCAACATTGAATAGGATAATGAAATTAGTATTTAATAAGTGGGTAGGATCATGAATCCCTCTACCAGCATTGATATATTTCATTTTCCCATTTCTATCTATTATGGATAGGATTTTGCAATGATAATCATCTACAATGGAGAAAATGATAGCAGAAATAAGATCACCTAGTCTGGACCTTCTATAAAATGTAAAATATACCTTGGGTGATCCATTAATAAGAATGGAAATATGATCAGGGATATTAATTTACTAGACCCAAGAAATAAAAGTTTTATCAAATTTCAACATATGAAGAACCATGTAAAATAATCCCCAATACATGGTGGGAAAGGATTTCTTAACATCAAGAATAATAGTAATGTTTCCACCTTAAGAAGATTACTTGAGAAAATTCACACCTTCAAAAGTAGTAAAAAGATAATCCAGAATAAATCTCTCTTTTATAAAACCAAAATTATTAAAGGAGAGAATATTTCTATAATTTGAAAAAAAATATTGTGGCCAAGATTTATCAAATGATTTTTTTAATTGTATGGACAAATGCAACCGGCCTGAACTAATTAATTTCATATGAATTTTCCACAAAAGATATAAGAGAAATAAAATGATCATTGGTACATTTTGGTAGGACACCATCCATGAAATAATTAATGACAAGTCTATAAACATCATTTTGAATGTTGTCCTAATATGTCTGAAAGAAATAGTTTCCAAAATCATATGTACGTGGTGAGATTTCAAATTTGAGATAGAAAGTAGCTTAGTTAATTTCAATGTCCTTGAGAACATAGGTGAAAAAAATATCTTGCTGATTAAAAAATTTAGGAATGATTCCTTCAACTATATCATTATGGATAGGGGAACCATTAAAAAGATCACTGAAAAAAGAAAAAAACATACTATGAGAGATCTGTGTCATTATCAATAATCTGATTACCATTCTTAATAATAGAACAAGGTTTAGAAAACTTTTTAATTATCCTAATAGAGTAAAACAAAATGGAGTTCATATCACCATCCATCAAACATTTATCTATAAATCTATTTTTAATATATATAAATCAAAATAAAACATCTCACAAAATTTCATTACTCAGTTCAAAATATGAAATTTAAAAAATAAGCTATCATATAATATTCATCCCAAAATAAATATAACAATTTCACATCAAATAATTTATCTAAAAAATATGTAATACTACCCAAAGAATCAGACATACTGGTAGTAGGAACTACAATGTTGTCATCTTTTTGTTGTGGGTTTAAGCCTTTTGGACTGTTAGATATGAAGAGGTGTCACCACACTTGTGGGTTGTCCTTTTTATAAAACACTATTTTTATTATTCGTATTACATTTTAAAAACTATTATAAACATACTCAAAATAATATTAATCACTAAATTAGTTTTGATAAATAAATTCTTCTATACAAATTTGGTTCCCAAATTAAAAAAGATAAAAAAAATAACATTTATTATGTTAATATAAATTATCAAATTTACCCTAAAGACTATAAATTACATTATACAATAGTCCCAAAATTATAAAATAATATTTACATAAATAACCAATTCTCTAAAATATATAATAAAATAAGAAGATCATTACCCATAAATATCTCCAAAAATATAATTCATCATTTTAAAATCTCATAACATGAACCCTAAAAAGGTGTATAATTTAATTTAAACATATTATAAGATATTTAATTATCTTTCCTAAATACCTTTGGGTTATCACATATCACTGGTGACAATAAATGTTTCCATTTGTTCTATTATCTCATTGAACATTTTGGTTGATAATGAAAATGTAAAATAACCCAAAAAATACCCTAGCTGTGTGAAACCTAGTGCACAACAAGAGCACACCCCCAAAGTAGTAGATTGATTGCCCTAATAATATTGAAAAATAATCATGATGTTATTACCCTAGAAAACTTTATACCAAAATGACATAAAATTTTATTATGCATACATGTATGTATTAATTGAAAAAAATCATAATCACTTCCTTAGAAAAAAATTACAATAGTTACCTATAAATACACTTATCCTGAAACTGATAAATAAGTTTTTGATCCATAATCAATAATTTTTTTAGTATATTTCTCAAGGTTTCTATTAATAGTAATATGATAACATATTTAATAAACAAAACCCAAAAATCCCAAATAATGTGGCTACATATTTAAATTCCCATTATATATAAATTATGACATATAAATGAAATGATTTGTTTGTAGCTTTTTTAAACAAGAAAAAACATAATTTTTAAATTTATTTTGGAAACATAAAATAAAAATTATTGTGGGAGTGAAAAAGTCTATATAATTAATATCATTCAATGATTAATTCTTAATATCCTCAATATTAGAACTAAATTAATGGTGATATTATATGTCATTATGTATGAAATACAAAAGAATATATAATGTGAAATTAATTAAAACCCAATATGTAAATGGTAAATAAATCAAAAACTCATTACATTAAATCAAGACACTGAGCATGAAGATTATTATGATATGTTTGAGAGAACATCAAATTATTAGATACAACAAATTACATGTGATTGAAATTTTCCATGGTTGTTATTCAGGAAAATCTAATAGAATATTGTAACTAATTTCATAATGATGGAATGCATAATGTTATACCTCGGAAACCTACCCTAGAGACCTAATTCTTGAGATTAATTCCTAAATGGGATATAGAAAATCCAAATAACGAAAATGGTATTTCATATGAAACATAATGATTAATCGATGGGGAAAAGGCATATACCATCACATAATATGTAAAATTCACTAATCATATTAGAGGGTGTATAAAAAGTTAGTATACAATGAATGTGATCATTTATATTAATAAATTTCCATATGGATTTTTAATAATTTATCCAGTCAAACTGAACAAGATCCATCAAAAGAAAGAATAATTATCATGTCATTGCAACATATTTATAGTCAATGAAAAGTAAAATAATGGTTTTTTTGTTTTTGAATATAAATAATATAATAAGATCTTTAAAAAAATTACTGATCAAGATAAATTTTAAAATTTGAAAATAAATTTTAGTAAAATATAGACAATAATAGGATAAAAATTTCATATAAAATAAACATTGAAGCATATAAAAGAGATATAATATAATTTGGTGGTAATTTTTATGAAAATAATTCTTTCAGTATGAGTATATTAAAACCGATATTCCTTTCACATAATATGTGACAACTCAAAATGTAACTTGTTCAGAAAGTAAAAATAAGAATAATATTATTTTTTGGAAAAATTACTATGTGGGAAAATATTCCTGTAACGGCCCAATGTTTCATTAATGGAAATCCATCTTGATCTAATTAAATGTATCTTTATGTTTATATAAAATTTAAGCTTCATTGGTTTTATGTTAAGAATTTTTACCGTTTCAAATATAGTCGTTGAATAGTTATCACATGATTAGTATAAATATTGGGTTTTAACAGATACAAATTTACTTAGACAAAGGAAGAGATGGCCTTATCTAGTAGAATTGTCCCATTCGATGCCCATTTGTCAGAGCTCGGAAAATAGGTGGCATCTTTGGGCTTTTCTCTTGACCAATCCCAAGACGAGCTTCATCATGTCAAGCTCGAACATGACCGTCTACGAGAAAAGTGGATGTTGATTGAAATTACCACTCGAGCGATGTTATCCGAGCCACCCCAAGAGTCTGTCACCATCGCACACCTTACCCTTCTGTCTTATACAAATGATTTAAGGGGTTATGAAACAAAGAAGTAGTACCATTTTCATGTATATTATTTTTATATAGAATAATTAATATAATATCTAGTCATTTTTTGATACATTGAAAATATTTTTTTAAGTACAAATAGTATTTTTAGTTATTATTTAATTAAGAATTATATTTTATTAAATTAATTGAATTTTTAATTAAATAATATTTTAATAAAATATTATTATTATTATTAAATTTATTTTTATTAAATTTAAATGATCTTATAATTTTATGAATCCAATTATAATTTTTATTAAGGATTGAAACCCATTTCTGTCAAAACCCGTGAATTTTCGATAAATGTCAGTTTTTATTTTAAAAGATAAAATTAACATATTTAGAAAATTATTTAGATAAAATAAATGTTATTTCTTGAATCAGGGCGTTGAAATTATCCAACGGAGAATTTTTCATAATTTTCTGAGATAGTCAACTTTTTGGGTAAAAATTAAAAACCGTTTAAATATATAATGTATTTTATGACATCATGATGACCCAATACTGATTTAATAAAATAATATAATCTTTATGTTCTGCCAATATATGCTTTAAAATTAAAATAATGTGATTTTGGGTTTGTTTTACTTACTTTTCCAAGCATTAATGGACCCCTCAAAACTTATTAAACACCTTGTTTTTTTAATTAATTTCCATGGGAGTGTGACTCACCTCTACATAAGCAACCTCATTATTTTAAGAAGTTAGGATTTTGGCCTTATAAAATATTGTTTTCCTATTCATTTTTCCAAAAACCATGTGAAAAAACCATGTGATGGTTTGTGGGTTGGATTAATTTAATGTAAGTGGACCCAAACATAAATAATAACGAATTCCCTCGCCTTTCCTATATAAACCCACCCAATCTCCCACTTCCTCCTTACTAATAGGATTTCTAGTTCGTCCAACCTATGTCCAACGATCTCTATAATCCTCCCAAGGTGCCCCAATATCTCAATAATCCTCTCACAATCCTCTCTCTAGCCTTTGGAAGCACACATCCAAGTGAGGGTTTTTTTCTTCCTTTCTCATTTTTTGTCAATTTTAATTATGTTTATTTGCCCTTTAAATTTCAATTATTAATGTTGGGGTATGGTTTATCACCTCCCTCATACTACCCTCTTTATGTTTAAAGGATGGGATACCCTTTTCTCTCTCATTAAATGCCTCCCATGTACACCTGTTACTATGTCGAAATTCCGAAAAGAACTTCTCTATCCTAATTTACATTCAAGCAACACATTTGTATCATGAATATAAATTCCATTACAATTGATGGGACATGTATCTATATGACCTCATTACTGTCCATTACATATAAATATGACTAGGAACCACTTTCCCACTCATCAACCTTTTTTATGAATTCTTATGTCACGCCGTTACGCTGCTGAAATCAGACCGATTTTCAAAGCCAATTCCATTGTGTAGTGAATACTATGCCCATTTCTCCATCAAGGGTATTCACCTTTATGCACATTTACTTATTGATTATAGATATTCATGTATGAATTCCTCATTCCGTTATCGTGGAATAAATTATTATATTTATGAATCCATGTTTTATGATCCATGTGGCACACTTTTGCATGAAATGAAATTTTTAAGAATGGTGCGCCCTTATAGCGCTCCAATGCATTGGGTAAAGTATAGTATCATGATACGTCATGAGAAATGAGTGTTGACACATGCTAATTCAAGATCAACAAGAGTTTACTCGTGCTTTATGAGAAATGAGGATTTACTCTTACTCTATGTGAAATAAGCCTTGGCTCATTCTAATTCCATGTTAAGTATTGTTGCCACATTTCCATGTTATGATTATCATGCTTTATCATGACTTTATGTTCATGTTTCTCTTATGCTCTATTTATATGCCTATTGCCTAAAATTTATTGTAATCCTCAAGTAATTCCATGTGTACTCCCTTACTGGGCTTTATAGCTCACCCTTTTCTTATGCATGTCCTCATGTTTTCCCATGCTATGCTAAGTACGAGGGAATGTAGTGGTCATGTAAAAGAAGTTTTCATTAAAGATGTTGTATTTCATGTTTTAAGATTTTATGTAATTATCCTAAGCCCCAAATACAATAAACCTCTCAATCTTCTTTGTTGTATCCAGTGAATTATTATGTAATAAATCGTGTTTAAGTTTGTATTAAAAGCAAGGTTGTCATAGTTGGTATCGGAGGATAGGTTTAGTTATTTTGGGATTAGGATTAGAAAACCCTATTAAAGCCTTAGAGACAAGTCTATTTATAATAAAAACATCCCTATGTTTTGTTAAGTACTACATATGTGGTTTATCAAACAAATACATCCCTGTCTGGATACGAGCAGGTAGAGGCGGCTCTGGCATAGAAGCATCCTAGGGGTAAAACACGAAAACACTGCTTTGAGCTAGACATGAACGAGAACTGGTGCATGACAATGGGCCTTGCTGAACTCTTGGTTACGACACTCCCGGGGGATATTCTTTGGTAGATTCACAGGCTTAGTATGAACCCTTATTACGGGAATTAAAAAATGCCCTTAAGAATATATGTTAGAAAGTGTATCATGAAATGACAAGATTGAAGCCTATACACTGATTAGTAAAGGAAAAAAAATGTTTATTTATAAGTCATCAACTTTTGTATTTTGATTACCCTTAATGTCTTACCCCTAACTTTCCTTTTATTCCAGCCAATGGCCGATAATAAGAGGACTCAGCCTAAAAACCGTGGTGCAGATCAGTGTGATGACTGTACTAATGAGATACCCAATCCAATGGGAGAGGGAATCGCGAACTTTGTCACGCTTCCCTCTCAGCTAACTCAAGTTTTGAATAGAATCACGGGTCAAGAAGAATGTCCAAACCCCTTTAAGAAGGAACAAGTCACTATCATGAGATTCATGAGGCAATGGCCTCGTACTTTTTGTGGATCATCTGATCCCACAATCGCTGATCAATGGATAAACTCCATTGAAAAGATCTTCTCCATCCTTCAATGTTCTAAACAAGAGAAGGTTCTCCTAGCTGCTTATTGTATGGAGGGTGAAGCTGATCAATGGTGGACGTTGATAAAAAATACGAAGCCTGAGGAGGATATCGAGGCATTGGAATGGACGAATTTCTAGAGGATGTTTTTTGATAAATATTTTCCACGCACCCTCTGGATTAAGATGGAAAGTGACTTCCTTTCCCTCAAGAAAAAAGATGAATAATATGTTCGAGAGTATGAGGAAAACTTCACAAGGATTACATGATAGGCTTCCAGATTTGTTGTTACCACTGAATGCAAGGATGACGACTTCTTTGGTGGGCTGAAGCCTAGCATGCAGAAAGCATTAGCGATCCGTGACTTCGACAGATATGAGGAAACTGTCTGATTTTCCCCCAAGGGTGAAATGGATATCGGGAATCATAGGGCTATCAAGGGGATAAGAAGCGTAAGGTGGAATTCGATGCTGGTGGTCTGATTAATAAATCCAACGGTGCAATGAAGATCCATCACCCCTCTTGCCAAAAGTGCATAAAGAAGCACCCTGGAAAAAGCCTTAAGAAGACGAGGAAATTCTGCAGGTGTGGAAGAGAAGGGAACCGAGCTGTTAACTGTCGGCAAGAAAGTCCTGCGACTGTGATAGAGGAGAGGAATGCTCTGTTTGAACCTCAACGTGTTGGTCAATGTTACAAATGCAAAGAACATGGGCTTTTTTCAAATCAGTTCCCTAATCCAAGGGTTTTCGGAGGCAACCAACAACCTCTAATGCAGCAAGGAAGAGCTTCTGCCATCACTTTTTACGAAGATAACCCCGACAACGAAGTGGTGACAGGTATGCTAGTTATTCATTCAATAATAGAGAACTTACTTTTTGATTCAGGTTCTACACATTCTTTTATATCTCGAAAGTTTAGTGGAACAATCCTAGCACCACCACAAATCATGGAAGTGAAGATGTCGGTGATTACATCAAATGGGGCATTCATTGCATCCCCTCAGTTTAAGTCCTCCCCTGTTATAATATGTGGATTGGATTTCCCGGAAAACCTCGTTATACTCCCTCTGGTGGAATTTGATCCAATTCATGGAATGGATTGTCTTTCCTTATATAGATCCAACATAAATTGTCGGGAGAAGGATATCATACTCCATATGGAGAATCGACCCCCAATTCATTTCAAGTATCAGGAGGAAGTTAAATCTCCTTTATCTCCATTATCTCAAGAATGGTTATTACTGCCCTATGAGCACGCATATCTGGCTCAGATGATTGAGTCCAAGGAAGAAACCATCCTTGAAGAAATTCCTATTGTGAGGGAATTCGCAGAAGTGTTTCCCAAGGAACTGCCTGGTCTTCCTCCTAGAAGAGATGTTTAATTCTCAGTAGAACATATACCTGGGGTGCTACCAATATCCAAGACTCCATATTGAATGGATGTTGTTGAGCATGAGGAGCTGAATAAACTACTACAAGAGAATCTGTATAAAGGGTTTATACACCCAAGTGCTTCACCATGGGGTGCACCATTCCTCTTCGTCAAGAAGAAGAATGGGTCAATGCGGATTTGCATCGATTATCGCGAACTTATCAAAATCACGATAAAGAATAAGTATCCTATCCTAATAATCGATGACTTATTTGATCAGCTGCGTGGAGCACAATACTTCTCCAAGGTGGACGTGTGGTTGAGATATTATCAAGTAAGGGTGAAGAAGGAAGATATCCCCAATACTGCTTTTCACATAAGATATGGGCACTATGAATTCATAGTAATGCCTTTCGGACTCACCAATGCTCCAGCAATCTTTCTGGACATAATGAAAATAGTTTTTAGAGATTACCTAGAAAAATTTGTGGTAGTCTTTATAGCTGATATTATAATATACTCCAAAACCAAGGAGGATCATGAGGAGCATTTAAGAATTTTACTAATGACTTTGCGCAAGGATAATCTATATGAAATGTAGAAAAAGTGTGTGTTATGGTTGAAGGATGTATCATTATTGGTCAATATCATCACAAGAAACGGGATATCTATGGATCCCTCCAAAACAGATGCAATTGAGGGATGACCGAGGCCAACATTACTAACAGATATCTGTAGCTTCTTGGGGTTAGATGGATATTATCGACGATTTGTGAGAAATTTCTCACGATTTTCCAACCCTCTTACCAAGCTAACTCAGAAGGGAGTAAAGTTTACATGGAGTTATTAATGCGAAGAAAGATTCAAGGTGTTGAAAAGGAGGCTTATCACTGCGCTCGTGCTCACATTACCCACAAGGGGGGAACATTTTTTTGTATTCAGTAATGCTTCAAAGAAGGGCTTAGGACTTGTGCTGATGCAGAATGATAAAGTGATATCCCATGCCTCAAGGCAGTTGAATGTCCATGAGAGAAACTATCCGACACATGATCTAGAGTTGTAGGTTGTGATCTTGGCCATGAAAATCTGGCGGCATTATCTCTACGGAGAAAAATGTGAGATATATAATGACCACAAGTGTCTTAAATATATATTCACACAGAAATGGATTAATATGGGCCCGAGAAGATGGATGGAGCTCATTAATGATTATGACTGTTCAATACATTACCACCCTGGGAATACGAACAAGGTGGCATATGCCCTAAGTAGAAAGGACCCAGCGATTCTATCAATGATGAGAATTGAGAAGGATCCAATCTTCTTAGACTTGATTAAGATGGACATGGGAATCAGAGAGAATGGAACATCATCAATCCTTTCACAAATTATTGCTCAACTGTATCTTTTGGGAAGGTTAAAGGATGCTCAAAAGGATGATGTGGGAATTCAGGAAAAGGTGGAAGCTATCGAAAAAGGGAAATCCTCGGAGATTAATGTTAATGAAAAAGGAATTGTGTGGTTTGGGAAAAGACTACGTGTTCCATAGAGTTCGGAGCTGATGAAGGAACTTTTGAATGACGCACATAGTTCAAATTTCTCTATTCACCAAGGGAGCATAAAGATGTATCGAGATCTCTGAGAAAAATTTTGGTGGGATAATATGAAAAAGGAGATCGCTGAATATACATCAAAGTGCTTGGTGTGCCAGCAAGTGAAGGCAGAGAGGCAGAAGTCTAAGGGGATGAGGCAACCATTGCCAATACCAGAATTTAAATGGGAGAACATAACCATGGACTTTGTAACCGGACAAATGAGGACATCCAAAGAAAACAATGCAGTCTGGGTTGTTGTTGATCATCTTACAAAGACTGCACACTTCATTGCTAGTCGGGAGGATTTCTCATTGGATCAACTGGCACATATATATATCAGGGAAGTGGTAAGGATTCATGGAGTACCACTATCTATTGTGTATGACCGTGATCCAAGATTCACCTATATGTTTTGGAAGAGTCTTCAACATGCTCTGAATACTGAACTGAACTTCAGTACAGTCTATCATCCTCAAACTGATGGCCAATCTGAGCTGACTATGCAAACACTTGAGGACATGTTGAGATCATGCTCAATGGACTTTAAAGGAGGATGGGATCAACATATTCCTCAAGTTGAGTTCTCTTATTAAATTATGGATTTTTGAATTAAATAATATTTTAATAAAATATTATTATTATTATTAAATTAATTTTCATTAAATATACATTATCTTATAGTTATATGAATGCAATTATAATTTTTATTCAGGTTTGAAAGCCATTTTTGTCAAAACTCGTGAATTTTCGATTAATGTTAGTTTTTATTTTAAAAGAGAAAAATAAAATACATAAAAAATTATTTAGATAAAATAAATGTTATTACTGGAATCAAGACATCTAAATTATCCAATGTTGAAATTTTCATAATTTTCTAAGACAGTCAATTTTTTGGGTAAAAATTAAATACCGTTTAAATATATAATGTGTTTTATGACATCATAATGAACCAATAGTGATGTAATAAAATACTATAATCTTTATTTTCAGACGATATATATTTTAAAATTAAAATAATGTGATTTTGGGATTATTTTACTTACTTTTCAAAGCATTAATGGACCCCTCAAGACTTATTAAACAACTTGTCTTTTTAAATTAATTTCCATGGGAGTGTGACTCACCTCCACATAAGCAACCTCATTATTTTAAGAATTAAGGAATTTACCCTTATAAAATATTGTTTTCCTCTTCTCTTTTCCAAAAACAATGGGAAAAAACCATTGGATGGTTTGTGGTTTGGATTAATTTAATGTAAGTGGACACAAACCAAAATAATAAAGAATTCCCCCACTTTTCCTATATAAACCCACCATAGATCCCACTTCCTCCTCACTCAATGCCTTTGGAGTTCATCCAACCTCTGCCCAACTCTCTCTATAATCCTCTCAAGGTTACCCAAGCTCTCAAGAAGCCTCTCACAAGCCTCTCTCTATCCTTTGGAAGCACACATCCAAGTAAGGGTTTTTTTCTTCCTCTCTATTTTTTGTCAATTTTATTTAAGTTGATTTACCATTTCAATTTCAATTATGAATGTTGCGGTATGGTTTCTCACCTCCCTAATACTTCCCTCTTTATGTTGGAATGATGGGAGACCCCTTTATCTCTCATTAAATTCCTCCCATGTACACCCGTTACTACGCCGAAATTCCGAAATGAACTTCTATCTCCTCATTTACATTCAAGAAATAATTCTGTATAATGAATCTAAATTCCATTACAATTGTTGGTACATGTATCTATATGACCTCATTACTGTACATTACTTGAAAATATGATTAGTAACCCCTTTATCTCTCATCATACTTTTTTTATGAATTCTTATGTCACGCCGTTACGCTGTCAAAATCGCACCGATTTTCTAAGCCAATGAAATTGTGTAGTGAATACCATGCCCATTTATCAATCAAGGGTATTCACCTTTATGGACATTTACCTATTTATTATATATATTCATTTATGAATTCTAGATTCTTTTATTGTGGAATAAATTATTATGTTTTATGATCCATGTGACACACTTATGCATGAAATGAAATGTTTAGGATGGGCGTGCCCTTATAGTTCTCCAATGCATTGGGTAAAGAATAATATCATGATACGTCATGTGCAATGAGTGTTGAATCATGATAATTCAAGTGAAATGAGGTTTTACTCATGATTTATGTGCAATGAGGATTTACTCATGCTCTATGCGCAATGAGCCTTGGCTCATGCTAATTCCATGTTAAGTGTTGTTGCCACATTTCCATGTTATGATTATCATGCTTTATCAGGAATTTATGTTCATGTTTCTTTTTTTCTCTATTGATATGCCTATTTTATAACATGTATTTTACTCTCATGTTATTCCATGTGTACTCCCTTAATGGGATTTATATCTCACCCTTTTTTATGCATGTCCTTAGGTTATCCCATGCAATGCTAAGTACGAGGGAATGTATTGGCCATGTAAAGGAAGTTTTCAATAAAGATGTTGTATTTCATGTTTTAGGTTTTTATGTAATGATCCTAAGCCCCAAATACACTAAACCTCTCGATATTCTTTGTTGTATCAAGTGAATTTTTATGTAATAAATCATGTTTAAGTTTGTATTAAACGTAGGGTTGTCATAATTCCTTAATAAATCATTTAATAATATTAAAAACATTATTTCATGAAATTTAAAGGAAATATAGACATTGAGGGAAAATATTTCTAATAAAAAATTATACCAATATAGTTTTCTAAAAAAATATTAAAATAAGACCCCTTAAAAATAAATAAATATAATTTTAAAAAATATTAGTGTATAATTAATCATAATGTTTATCTGATAGATATATCATTTAATTACATCAATAGAGTCTTAAGCATAAAAAATCAAAAATAATGCTGATATTTTTAAATGAGCCTTATCGCATTGTCAATATTTATATAACACCCCCAAAAAAGAATAATTTCATAAGAATCATTAAATAAAAATAATATAATGTTAATCATTATAAATCATATTAAAGTCGTAGTATATAAAAAATACTAAATAATTATTCAGTAAATAAGGAATTTTTATCCGAGAAACAAATGTGAGATGAGAATCCTTTACAATGATGATATAATGCAAAATAGAATTAATGGATGGATTAATTATTGGTAACATGTGTATAAAAATAGAAAATAATACATAAATAATACAAATTCCATTATACACATTAAATTGACACAATGAAATAAATATATATGTGACATAACCTAATGAAATAAAATTTTGTTATGAATCCCATACCAGATGATATTATTCATGTGAAATACACTTATAAGAATCAATTTTAATTAAAACATAAAATACTAGGATGTTTTTAGGATTTAAGGTATACCATTTTAGTTGATAGTAATATACACAATATAAAATAAGTTATGTTCATAACATTATAATATTCATCAATGGATAGAAATTGAGATGAAATATCTCAACTCTAGTTTGACTCATCACGTATGTTCATTATCTTGCTAAATAATATAATTTTGTTATCAATTATATTTACTTGGACTATTTTTCCTGATTATTATAGAATCTATTTAATTTATTGCCATGTTATATTTACTTAAATAATAAAATATGATCATGTTAAATGTTTTCATGATACATGGATCATATTTCCAGAAGACCTTGGTAGGTTCAATATGTTAAAAGAGGTCATTATTCCATCATAAGTAGAATAATATATATGAAATAATTAAATTTTATAATCATAAGTATTTGTTTTAGTACAATAAATGAAATATAGTTAAGACTGATTTGATACGTTATAGTCCATGAAATGATAAGTCATACATATTATTGAGTAACATTTTCTTTTTTATAATGACTATGTTGGAAGGAAGGTATGTATTATTTTTATTTTAAAAAATGATCATAAATTAAAAAATATGATATTATTTCTTTAATAATCTTATATATAAAATCCTTCTATAATGGTAATTTAATGTGATTCACATGTATTTATGGGGGTGGAAATCTACATGCACAAAAGAATGTATTTATCATCATTCAGTGAATATAACGGTAAGTGAAAATATATAATATTAATTTAACTGAATATGATATATTTTATGAATTAAATATATATATATATATATATTTAGATTTAAAAATTAACATAAATATATGTGATAGGAATTGATTGAAAATTATTAACATAAGTTTGTGGGGGTGGATGTTCGTCATACTAATGACAGGGAATTTTGTTTCTCAATTGATGAAAGTTGAGATGGATTTAGTTTATTCCATTCAGATAGCAACATGTAATTATATGTTATAGATTCATGTGACTATGTCATCATCATTTAATATTATTTTATGTTTGTTAACGATTTATTTAATTTTAAACACTTGGTTAAAGGATAAATCATCTTTGAAAAAACCTCGTTAGGGTTACAACAATATACATCCAATAAGCATATTGTAATCAATCCATGGCATATAGATTTAGTAACTAATTCGTGGAAGGGATTTGTTATGTAACTGACTAACCATTCTATTTTCTGATATTTGATGATTGGAAAAGTGGAGGTGATCATATATATGTGTAGGTAGGTGACATTTTTCAATTAAAAAAATAATTATTAAAAAAATTCTATTTTCATGGAAAAAGGATACAAAAAAATATAATTTTAATATAGTATGAGAATGAATCGGAATAATGGAATACAATTTTTTTTTACCAATTCTATGTTACATTATTACTGATATATATTTGACATAGCTCACACTGACTGTTTTTTGAAAATTCCTCAGATAACAAAATTTTTCTCTTTAAATGGCATGATATTTAATATAAAATAATAAATCGAAAAAAAACCAAATATAATATTATTATAAATATTAAAATCACCTGAATGATGTTTATATTTTTATGAAATTTGTATTATTAATTAATATAATATAAATTTTAAAATAAAAATAATACAATGGCTCGGATTTACCTTGCTTTTATTTTTATATATTAATTGGGAAAATTTTGAGATCAGGCTCTAAGACGATGTGAGATACTGATGATTAGTGTGCCTAAATCAATACAATGATTTTTTATGATTATTATAATGTGCACATATTTTTTTTTATTTAAACCAATAATATCATGAAAATGGGTTCTCAAATGAGAAATACTAGTCCACTGTTGCATTCAGAGCCACGACATTACCTTAGGAGGGGCCTATCATCGACCGACATGGGTTAAGTGTAAAAGATTGAATTTGGTTTTAACCACCATAGAAATGTTTTAATAAAAATACTTTACTAGATGCAACAATGTTTTTATCTTTAACAAAACCATACTCAAGAATTCAGTGTTATCACCATAACCATATATTTCCTCTGAGGCATTGGAGGAAACTCACATGCTGAAGAATGTTAGCAGATCGAGGATCAATGATGTTATTGACATTTTTTCTTCATAACTGACTGATCCAACCACAACATATGGTCATTTATCTATTATTTATTTCATTTCTCTACTTATATTCAACAAAAAAATATAGACAAACCCATTAACATGGAGATTTATTGTTAATCCATTCATTTGGGATAAATAAATTATTTTGTGGTTAAAAAATGGAGAAAGATCATTTTTGTTATCTCATATTATTCATTATTAAAACACCTTACAAGAACACATCAAGGTTGAATCAAACAATTCCATGATCTATTATTCAAGTGTTTTATGCGTATATAATATCCTCATTCCTGGCGTTCTTGACTGTTGGACCATGATAGTCACAACACAATTTTAAAGGGGGTCCTGAGTCCAATTCAACCATCGGAGTGATAACAAGTTTGTTAGAATCCTATTGTACTGATGTTCAAAAACTGAAATATATGGATGTGGTTTCTTTTCAAAAAGATTTGAACTGAAGAAACTATGGTGACATACAGAACCAGGTTTTCAGGAGTCGCCCAGGGGAACGAAGCATATGACAGTGGTCACCTAAGGCGGTGATCCAAGGAGCATGAAGAAGTGTAAAAACGATGTGGAGCACGCAATGGTGGAAGTTGTGTGTTGTGACAATTTTTTGTGGAAGGAGGTCGTGCTGGTGAGATCAGATGTTGCTCAAACCCTCATTCAATTAACCCATGATTTATTGTTACAGGGCATACACAGATGGTGGTCTGACCATGTGAAACACAGAATGGAATCACGTTGACTCAGTGACACAGGGGGGAGTTGCGTGGTCAGGGAGAGAATTTACTAGGGGGATGACTAGGGTGCACCACATCTAGATGAGTAAACCATACTATAGAGTGGTTTGGGTTTGGTCGGTTGGACAAGGTTGGGTCCACTGGAGGGTCGAATCGGGTATGGTGGGACGAGTCAGACCTGGGTCAGGCCATTTTTTTAAAAAAAACTTTATTATTTGAACATTATATCCATTTAATTAGTTATTTGTGGTGTTGGGACCCTTGTGATGATATGTTCTTTTTTAGATTCTTTAAGTGAGATTTTTTTGATGTTGTGTTACACCTTAATGTCTTAGCGTGTTGTTTCTCCTGGAACAAAAGTGTTACAAGCAGAATCCTACAGCTTGATGTTACTGGGTGACTACATGCTTTAGAGGTTGAATGAACCGTTGATTCTCTAAGATCCATTGAATCTATGTGCACCATCAATTCTCCATGTGCCAACAAAATTCCATGTTCTATCAAAGCTACGTGCCCAATCAATTCTCCGTGCTCCATCAGTGCTCACTTCTCTATCTATGCTTTTTGAATCATTAACACTCCATGTGTCATGAAAACTGTTAGAACTGTAGACTACAACTTAATATTATTCTCTTTATTCATTATTATTATATCCCTATGAGATGACTATTCATCATCAATTTATGTTGGGAATACATTGTGTATTTTCTTTGTGGTAATATTTATTTGTTTCCTTTTTAATATAATTCATTTATTTATTATTGGTATTCAAGTTTGATTTTGATGTGTCCAACTGAGCATTGTTTTAGTCACCCAAACATTAGATTTCGCACAGTTGTCATGTCTTGTGCATATGATTAACTCATTAACAATGTCCTAGGTGGACCGAGACATGGTGGTGGTTATATAGATTAGATAGTCAAGGTGTGCTCCTACAGCTTCAGACAAATGTCCTTATACCTACCCACTAGATACAGTTTTCTACGGATGAGTTTTAGGAACTCATGTGTTCATTTTTACAGACTCTATGTTTTTTAGTCATTTATTTAACCCCTATTTACATTTTATATTTTTACTATCGTACTCTGTTGTTGGTATCTCAGTGGTATGAAATCTTCATTACATAGATATTTTGCATTTCATCATTTCGGGATTGGAGATGTGGTTGTGTATACAGGTACTTAGGAAAATGCCTTCTATTTGTGGGATATTCCTTCTCAGTTCTCGACACTGGGACCAAGACTATTTTAACTGTTATTGGGGTAGTCATGACATGGACCATTATAGGATGTTTCATGACAAATAATGTCATATTTGAAATTATTCATTTATTTTTATATTTATTACATATAGACATTAGGGAAAATAAAATATATAGTTTTATTAATCAAAAATATGAAATATTATATTATAATAAACATGTTAAAATATAACATACTCAAATTATTTAAATTTTATTATTTAAAAAATATATATTTATTTTTTTTGTTAATCAATGAAATACTACATCGATGTTGAATTAAAATATATTGTAATTATATAGTCAATTATAACTAAAAATATCTCTTTATAACAAAGAAAATTTGATTTTGATTAAAATAATACTTCATATTCATTTACAACATTTTTCCTTTTTCAATAGGTAGGAGTTATTTAGATGAAATAAAATGACATTTTCCAAATTCATCACTTAATGTATTATATTTTTTACATTTAATGAAATTATTACAAAATGTAAAGAAATATAAATCAAATAGTGGTATTGTTTAAAAATATTATCATCAATAGGATTAAATATTAAAAATGGTGTCTAATGTCTCAAAAATTCCTTTTAATGTTCTATTATACAGGATTATTTTGGGACAACATGCTATGAAGAGATGTTATTCTGAGGCCCAGTTTTCCAGGAACGTAATTTTGAACATTTTTTAGGTATAGTCGGAAAACGTGCGAGCATGTTTGTTTATCTTTTGAACCAGCGATTGGATAAACAATTTGAGGGAAATGTTGAACACAAAATGTTAGGATTTTCTTAGATAAGACTTAATGTCGCCAGGAAAGGGTATGAAGGGAAATTTAAATTTATTATTATTTTTAAAATAAAATAAAACATTATAAAATTATTTTATATTAACTTCGCATCAATTGAGCAGGGGGCGGCAAATGCTGTGGTTAAAATACGAGGCTAGAGAACGAATTCGATGTCTTGAAACCTCGAGGACGTAACACATCTGCAATGAATGTCAAATAGGTATGTTTTGTTTTATATTTTATTATTACTCATTATTATATTGAAACGATGAACAAGGATCAACCCACTGTTGACGCTCCTTTTCATCACAAAGTCTAAAAGACTTAAAAAGGGAATACCTTATCCCAAGGTGATTCATACTTTGAAGAAACAATAAAAATTGACAGAGGCATGAACAAGGATTCTTTCCAACTTGGGGCGCGCAAGTTTATTTATGGTCATGCAATTACACTTACGCGCAGCATATTGGTCGCGCAGGTGACTCAAACGCCCTCTTTGATTCTCTCTTGGGGTGTTCAGCAGCCTATAGATACGCATGGTGGCCCCACCATTTCGAGGACGAAAAAAATCCCGAAACTCAGATTTCATCTCCCTGTGCCCTAGTATCTTTTGAAAGTCTTCAAATCAATTCTAAGGTAATTTCATTCCTAGAACGGAAGGTCTAAATAGGGGTAACAAGGCCTAAGTGGTGATATTCATCAACACTCCCATGCCTAGTGTCTAAACCCTTACAAGAAAGTGAAGACACATGCGTGCCACTTAATCCCTTCAACAAAACCTGCACGCATCCCTTTTGTAAGCCTCTAGGGGTAGTACTAAGGGCTTGAGCCAATTCTTGCCCACGTACTACCCCAAGGGGTGACCATTGCGCAAGTACCCATGTGTTGCACATGTATAAATGCGCGACCCGGACCTGCGCGCCTCTCTCTTTTTGGGTTCCCTTCTTACCTATTCACTTGTTTTCATCAAATCCACCTCTCATATTCAAGATTCAACATTCAAATACACTCTTTAAATCCATTTATGGCATGTTTCCTTGATTGTATTCCTTATGTGAAAAGATTTCTGTGGAACATCTCTCAAAACCTTGTGATTTACATGTCTTCATGTCACTAAGGTTAGAGATTTCATTCATTCAACTGCATTCTTTAAGATGACAGAATCTTTTAACTTTGGCCTCCTTTTCATGAGTAAGTCCTCAAAGTCCCTTAACCTTTGGCCTCTTTTTCAGTAGTAAGTCCACAAAGTCCCTTAACCTTGGGCCTCCTCCTTATGATTAAGCCACAAGTACCCAAATTCTCTTAACATGGGCTTCCTTCTCAAAAATAATCCCTTGTTATTAATTTCCCTTAATCTGGGAATCCTCTTTAGGAGTAAGTTGCAAGTTCCCAAATATGGGAATCCTCCTCAGGAGTAAGCCCCAGTCTCAAATTCCCAAATCTGGGCATCCTCCTTAACAGTAAGCCCCATGTCCCTTAATAAGGGCATCCTCTTTAGGAGTAATCCCAAATCATAATCCCCCTTAACATTGGCCTCTTTCTCAAGAATAAGCCCTAGTTCTCATATCTCTTTAACCTGTACCTCCATTTCAGGAGTAATCCCTAGTCCAAGTTCCCTTAACCTAGGACTCCTTTTCAGGAAAAAATCCCAGTCTAAGATATTTAATCTTGGCATCCTCCTTAAGAGTAATCCCAAATCATAATTTCTCTTAACCAGTGTTAATTTACTTTTCATTTGGGCTTCCTTGTCAGGAATATAACCCAATAAAAACCCCCACTAATTTGGGCATCCTTCTCATGAGTAAGACCTAAGTTAAGTATCCAAATATTCATATAGAACATATACCTTTATGGACCATGTTCCTGGATTTCTTCCCTATAGTAAATCATAATCCTTATTTATCTGGGAATTCATACATATATAAGCCCCACATTATTTCTCATGATTGCATTTTTTGTGGCACAATTGTCTGGTTTTACCCATACCTCTTGTTTCTCACACCAAGCATGACTCATGTGAGCTTAGAGTGTAAGAGTAATTATGACATCTTTCTTTGATCTATCAATCATGCATAAACATCATACTCCCTTACTCTAAATACGTGGGTTCTGATTCCTTCTCTAAACATGGATACGTAGGTAGACCATCTGTGAGTACGATCCCAACTCTGAAATAATTCATGTCTTTCTGAATGACAATAAACTTCAAGTGCCCAGCTAAGTGTCTTTAAAACCATTATGGTTATCATAATGACCAAGACACTTCTATATAATGTGTCGAAGGATACCATTGACTAAGAATCTCTAAACAAATAAAGATGTTTCTCTATCGATTAAGATCCTCAAATACATATAAAAGATTCACTAAATCTCATACAAGTTAATCATTGATTTTTGGATCTAAATGAAAGATCATTTTTATAATTGGTTATGTAATAAGGATTCAGAAACATAACTTAAATGTAGAAAGAGAGTCTTGGAGTAGACTATAATTCCCCTAAAAAGGTGAGATGGATCCGACCTCCAATCCTCTCGACCAATGAAAATTATTAAGCCTCATCAGTCCACAACTAAATGTGTACCTACCTTTAGAAAGTATGTCCAAATTTATATAGAATCATTGGATGTTTCTGGTTCTACAAACAAACCTGTTAGAAACCGCTTGGAATGTTTGAACATTAAAAAAATGAGGTCATCCCCATTTACAGAGGAAACAAAAAAGGATAACCCGATGTGAATCCTTATCCAAGCTAATGTGATGTTTTACTTATTTGTTAGGACCCTATTTAAACTAAATAAGAGGGCCAACAAAGCAATCAATAGCATATGTGCTCATCCAAAAGATGTAGTGGCCAAACATATCTTGATTATGTCTGTTATATCAAATAGGAACTCTTTTCCCAGATCTTCTGCATTACAGAAATGGCTTCTCATAAGTTCACACCTGTGAATGCCTCTACTATGAATACCTATGCTACTACTCCTGCTAGATCGTCATCCATTCTGAGGACGACATCACCTACTCATCTTCTTCAACGCTGGGTATCAAATGCGCTGGTTGAGGAGTACCTTCAAAATGGTACTATTCTGACTCTGGAGGCCACTCGACAAGCCCTTCAAGTAAATAATTCACTCTGGCCATCTGGACAGCGAAAAACAGCAATCAAGAAGTAGGTGGTGCCAACCACAATTTCCAACTGTTTCAGGTTGTTATCTATATAATTTATTCACCAGTTCCTCCCATATTCTATGGAGGTGAATGAGGAGGTCACTCAAGGCCTAAATTCAAGAAGACATGAGTATTTTCCAAGGGCTCCCAACATCAATTTCTGCCAGACTCGTGTGGCAGTGCAACCTCAACATGATGAGGGTGTCATCTCCAGGCTCTCAACTGAGGTTCCTCAAACTCGAGAAAGCAAGAAAAACCACCAAAGGCGACAACCAATCAACAGTGAGCAGGTTCTTATCTCTTCCATCTCTAGAGAAATCCTCTAACCTAACTTGGTGGAAAGCAATGAGCGGGCACACACACCCGTCTGTTTTAATTTCGCCATCCAGCTGACTTGTCTGGCAGCAACACGTCATTACCGCCAAGAAACTCTGGCATAGTACTATAGAAAGGAACATACACCTATTTATAAATCGTCAGCTAGTCAGCAGGCTCATTTGACTACATACGATGAAGAACGCCAACCCAATGTGTTGACAACTGGTACACCAGCACATACACCTTCTTACAATCATCAATCCTGGAAGTAGCCTCATCTTTCAGTATTGAAAGAAGATCGTCAACCACGTTCAGTGGAGTGCAATCAGCAGGCACATACACCTGCTTGTATTGATCAGGCATACCAAGAGTCTCATTTGGTAGCTCTCAGAAAAGACAGTCGGAAAGCTCCGGCGACAAACAGGAGGCAAACTCAACTCTCTGCCCCAACACTTGATTACTGTCAGAATTCACTGACAGAAAAAGGAGGATATGAGAAGGAACACAAACCATCTCTAAGCACAGAATGGATGTATATCCCCGTTCTAGTATCTGAAGTCACCAACCACATTCTGTCAATGGTGAAAGAGAAGAAGCAAATCCCTACTCATTTTCTGGATGCTTGCCAGGATATTATAACATCTTTTGCAGCATCACAGGGAAAGAAATGAAAATATATCCCTACCAGTGGAGTGACACATCAACAGATCACTCGGGATTAGATACAAACCTCCGTTCCAGTCCAATAGGGTCTTGGGGCATACTCCCTCATGTCATATGGACCACCACATCAGGCACATACACCTGATTTGAATGAAGATCATCTGCCTAACCTAGCCATCTCTCCTGAGTAGTCACATATACCAGCTCAGAGTAACCACTTTTGTCAACATGTGGTTCCTAAAGAGAGTAAGAAGGAATATAATAAAAAGACCCACCCAACAAAGTTAAGAAATCAAGAGCCTATCTGTAAAAAGGCCTTGATCGATTCTGGAGTTCTTGAATCACTTAGAAAATTATCTGTTGGAACTCAAGATTCTACTCTCTCATTTCCCAATAGTGGGAACATTAATTCTGAAGGTCTTCCTCAGACACTTCCTCATGAAGGCTTGGTTCATGAAAATTCGGTCGATCTCAAAATTTCATCTTCGGAGGAGAGCCACCAGAACCTTATATGTGGCCAGAAGACCGAGGAGAAAAAGGTTCATCTTTTGCTGTAACCCACCATGGTGGTCCTCCCCATGATGATGATTTTAGTTGTGAATTTCCACTCCATAGTAGTAATTCACATTGCCTAGAAAATACTATAATAGACAACTTAGTGAAGAGAAATCTCTCTTATCTTGAGTCATTTGAAAATGTGATCCCAGTCATGTCTGATGATTTACTATTAGTAGGTAAAATACTTTATCAATAAGAAGATATCCTGGGGTGTAGGTCATTCTCCAAACCACCCTTGGGTCATTCGTCTTCTAGTTTGATCAGTGAATTCTTTACCAATCTTGTTGAATCCGATAAAGCAACAAGGAAGCACCATCTCTGGTCTAATCAGGTAGAATAATATTCATCAAATGATAAAGAGGAAGTGCTGAATATGAGAATACAACTGGAGAAAGGTGATGTGCCAGTAATGTTTTGGCCTCTGGATGACTCTCAGTATGACATTCCAGAGATGTTGATGGAAGATAGAATTCATTATATTCGTCTCTAAATATGGAAAAATATTTGTCAATTTATAAAGAAAATATTATCTTATGATGGATATGAAAATATTGTAAAGATAATAGAAGGGTTACAATGACATATTGGCTTGGAATCGTTTTCAGTTTCTCGATATATGAAGACTAAAAAGCAGTAGAGAGACCTTCAACACTCATGCCTTGGCGCACTAAAAATATTGCGCCAATTAATTTCCAATTCCCCTTCCGGTATTCATATCAGGGGATTGGGCTTTCATGGAGCAGTACATTTCAATGTACTCTCCAGTCAGCAAAGACCACCAAAAGTGGTCTAATTAAATGTTATTTCCCATTGCTGGCCACAACCAATTGGATTTTTTTGTAATCAAATGCTCGCTCAGGAACATGCCTCAACTAGTTCTTCCCAAAGACAAGAATACAGAGAACAAGTTTTTGAATTACTCCTACATCACGAAAACAAGAATATTGAATAGGCTTCTCAGTTAGAGTGAGTGAATCATCAGGTGACAGAATTGTCTGATATCATCCAACGTTCATTTGAGTCGGGTGATAAAAGTAGATGCAGGTTGATGCATCCAACCAATATTTGGAATAATTTCCATAATATGAGGAGATCTTTCAAGAAAGTCTCAGATATAGCAACTCAAGAACCATCCCAGCTTGCCAGACTGGGGACTCATTTAACCCAACCCTCAGAATCAACAAATTGGACTCGAGGAGTTGATCAGAAACAGCAGGAACAACCACAGTCCACCGGACTGGGGACTATTTCAAATCATCAATCACTTCCTCAGAGAATTTCAGTCTTCTCTCGATTATGGAGGAATCCCCAAGAGGAACGAAGAGCTGAATTATCAAGATATTCCTTCAAAATTACTGTTCATCAAGAATTTCCCAGGGATCAAATCGAAAAAAGGCAATGTCTCATCAAAGACATGGAAGAATACAATATCGCAGAAATGATGATAGAAGGGATGAAATGCGTTATTCATCAATTATTGTCATTAATTCCATTGTTGCTGATCTTAGAGAAAATGAGGCTCACTCAATGGGATCAGATGAAGAGGTTCCTAGTCAAGAAGTTATACGCACAGACACAAATAAAGAAGGTGTGTGTACATGAAATCAAAGGCTTACCTAGAATATGGGTGTTCCTTCAAGTAACAAACTTCCACCTCTCCGAAAGGCATCTAATAGGGGGAAAGAAAAGTATCATGTTACATAACCTTCCTCTGGATAAGGCCAATATCTCTCATTAGAGTAATTATTCGCACAATAATGGGAAGAAATGAAGTAATTGAGGAGGTTGAATGGAGAACTACTTCAAGATAGTCTTCATCCTAAGCGTGATGGAGTCCGTGAGCCAAGGGAATTTTTTGCGGCTATTAATATGGATCAAGAATATCCTCCTCTATCCGCACACCCTTACAGGTCTAATCCTATGGGTCAGCTGTAACGAAAACCGATGGTGTTTTCATCAGTTGCAGTACCAGTCACCACATCTATCCAAGCTCAAGTCAGTGCACCTGCTCATGTCCAAGCTCAACGGGTTGTTTCTCAGAAGTTAATAACTACTATTGAGTAATTTATAGCTCGGTTGGAAGCTATAAATGGGAAACATACTCAAATTCAAACATAAAAGTGAGATTACCATGAATGGGTTGATGCAATTCCTTCCCCATCAAATTTTGAAAGTACCACATTCCCAATCATTAATGGTTCGGGAGACCCAGAGCAATAGTTAACACATTTTGTTTCTCGTTGTGATCCTATAATGGGAACCCCTCGGCAACAGGAAACAGTTATGCTCATGTGTTTTGTACAATCATTACAAGGGCCTGCCTTTGTCTAGTACACAAGCTTGAAATCCCGATCAGTTACCTGATGGGAAGATCATTGCCAATGGTACCTTCTTCAATTCAGCTAAACTTTTCCAGAGACAAAATTTTTTTATCTTACATGTTGTAAGAAAAGGGAGAATGAAAGGGTTTTGGATTTCATTGAACAATGTAAGGGATTAACATATTCAATAAGATTAGCACTCCCTCAAGAAGAATTGTTGGTAATCTATGTGGAATATTTGCCCGATGAGTTGCGCACATTGTTGATCCCTGTGAAATACACAGGAGGGTTTCAAGACCTTACATCAATCACTAAAAATATTGAAGATTCTATTATGAATACCAATGATAAATCATGTGTAATTCCATCAACTCCAAGAAGGAGAATGGGTAGAGCATAGACTGCTATAGTTATGCTTAAACAAGCACATGTACCTTCTTCTACTTCAAAACCTTCAACTTCCCGAAGGGATCCACCTCATGAGCGTCAACAATAGAGGCCGCTTCGTCAATATGGTCAAAGATATTAAAGATGAAAACAATTTGAGGATTTGAAAAGCAGAGTTTAATCTTTTCGAAATGAACATGTTCTGGGCTACATCATATCAGATCAGGAAAATAATTTGGTTCAACTGCCAAGGCCTAAGATGCCAAACAAGGAGATGAAGAACTTCTCAACTATTTCCCCTTTCATAAGATGTTGGGTTGTCCCATTCAGGAGTGTTTTTCCTTCAAGGACCTCCTACAAAAAATGGACTACTCTGGACAAGTAAAATTGAAAGGTTCTTCAGCTGAGGTAGCATGTGTTACTGCTATAGATCTAGAGGAAGATGACGAGTGTGAAGAAGTCAATAAAAAATGAGTAGAAATATGATGATTGGATCGTTAGAAAAATGATCAACCAAACTCATGACATTTTGAGAACACAATTGAAGAAACCAATTATGTATTTTCCTATGAATGCCATAGAAAAACCCTCTTCATCAGAGGGAAAATCCTCACACAAATTACATAATTAAAAGAAAGAGGAACAATTAGATGAAGTTGAAATCATGTAAAATCCCAAGTTGTCTTTGACTCTGGAAGATTTTGTGCCATATACTTTGATGAAACGGGAACCTTCCCACCAAATGCCACAACCTAAAGTGGTTAATCTGGCACATTCTTCTTCAGATGAAGAGTTGATCTTCGGTTCTGTTAACACGATTCAGTTAGCAGATCATTATTCCACTTGTAGTTTCGATCTCGATGAACCTGAGTTCCCTATATCAAACTGAGGAATTAGAGGGAGTTCCAGAGGACTGGTATACAGAGGAATACGTGGATATCCCTAAAACCACTACTCCAATTCTACCACTGCCAGAACTATGTATGCAGTAGAAACTCGTGGCAGAGTCCTTCAGCGTGCTCAACAAGAACAAGCAAGTTCTTCCACACATGACAGATTCAGTCCTGACACAGTTATTCTGGAGGATCGGTTAGATGTTACACCTTCTTCCTCTTAGTAAGTAAATAGACCTAGTCGGTCCAATATTCTAAATCCAGGAGTATTATCAACTCCTATCCCGATACAAGAAGCATCAACTTCTAAGGCACCTCCTAAACCACATGTTTTTTTGGGAAACACAGAACATTGGATAAAAAATATGATGTCTTGAAGCATTTGGCCCATGTACCAACCAAGTTATCAGTTCTAGATTCCTTGAATCTATCAAAGGATCTTCAGGAGGCACTCATTGAGGCTTTGTAAAGTCCTCAGGAGTTTGAACCTGATATTTCTTTGGCTGATGTCTACCATGTAGAGAATAATCCTGTAGAATTTCATGCAGTGATATCTTTTACAGATTAAGATGAATATGATGTCGTTCATGGACATATAAGACCTTTGTACTAATCTGGAATGGTCAATGGTGTAGACATTTGATGAGCTTCCATTGATAATGGTTCAGGAGTCAACCAGATCCCTATTCGTACACTTCGTCGATTGGACCTCATAGAATCTGATTTATCTCTTTCTACATTGATGTTGCAAGAGTAAGAAAAAAAATGAACAAGATCCAATGGGAAGATTACACTCAGAACTTAGTTTGGAGACCTTGTATCCAATTTATATTTCATTGTTGTTGATCAAAATACAACCTTCAATATTTTTCTTGGAAGACCTTGGCTACATCAACATGCAGTTATCCCTTCATCATACCATCAATGTCTCAATTATTGTTTTGATGGTCAAATTGAGACATTATATGGTGATAAAGACCAATTCAAGACATGTTAATCTCAATACATTGAGGTGGAATTCTATCACATGAAGGGAATGGAGAAATCCACAGTAAGGGATGTTACCAAGGTTAATGCTCCATTTGGTTTGGAAAAGATTCTAGTAAACCCATTCTCACATGTGTGCACAAATTATGGTATTCCTATTAGTCATATTGACCAGATAGACCCAAATCTAAATAATCTTATGGAAACTTCCATAATGTCAATTATGACAACCAAGCCAGACATAATGGGAGAAATTAGTGACTCACCAAGCAATGAAAAAATCTCAAATGGAGATTTCTTAACTTCATACGCTGAAATCCAGCAAGTCTATTCTTCACCAACTAGGATAGAAGATGTTATAATAATGTCAGAGGTGAACGATGATGTCGATTCTCAATCCATCATCTCCTTTTTATTACCTAATGAAGACCCATCATCATCAATATGGTCATAAATTTAATCCTCTTCTTCAAGATATTAAAATGTTAACATTTCTCTTGATCATGGAAATTCTACTTCATAATCTAGTATGCAAGTAGAAATAGAAGAAATTACACATGTTGAAGAAGAAGAGGAAGATCTCATAGATGCTCCTCCAGTTTTTGAAGAGGGTTTCTCTACCACTATGGAAGAACTTAGAGAAATAAATCTAGGTACAAATGAAGATCCACGCCCCACATTAATTAGTGCGGACATGAATTCTAAAGAGGGGGAAATATATATTACCTTTTTGAAGCAAAATATAGATATATTTTCTTATAATTATACAGAAAATACAGGCCTTGATCCTTATGTTCCTACTCGTCATTTGGGTTTTCCAGATGAACATCGAGGATTTAATCAAGCCGCAACAAGAACACACCCAACTTATGCTTCCAAAATAGAAGCTGAGGTGGATAAGATTATCAAAGAAAACATCATCAGAGAATAAAAATATCCCAAGTGGGTGGATAATATTGTCCCTTTGAAAATGATGAATGGAAAAATTAGAGTTTGCATTGATTTCAGAGATCTTAATCGGCATTGTCCTTAGGATGATTTTCATATTCCGATCACAAAACTCTTAATTGATGGAACAACTGGCTATGAAGCACATTCCTTCATGGATGGATATTCCGAGTATAATCAAATACAAATGGCTCCAGAAGATGATGAATCTACAACTTTCAGAGACCCTCAGGGTGTGTTTTACTATTGGGTAATGCCCTTTGGCTTGAAGAATACAGGAGCAACATATCATCATGCCATGCATCGTATCTTTAAACCCTTTTTAGGGAAGTTTGTTGAATCTTATGTTGTATATTTGGTGGTAAAATCTATGAAACGTTCTAATCACTTGGATGATTTTGAAATCCTATTCTACAGACTTCGACAACACAATTTGAAGATGAACCCCTTAAAATGTGATTTTGGCGTAACCTCAGAAAAAATTTCATGGCTTTGTTGTATGCCATCACGGTATTGAAGTCGATCCTGAGAAGACAAAGTAAATCCTTGGTCATTCACCTCCATGAAATTTGAAATAATTGAGAGGACGTCATGGAATCTTAACCTATATTCGGCATTTCATCACCAATTTGGCAGGAAAACTATTACCATTCACCAAATTGATGAATAAGGGGGTCACTTACTAGTGGACTGAATAATGTCAAAAAGCATTCAATGTTATCGAGAAATATCTCTTGAGTCCACCGGTATTAATGCCACCTGTTGAAGGAAGGCCACTTATTCTTTATGTGACAACTTTAGAGCTATCATTGGGTGCCATTCTTGCCCAGAAAAATGATGCTGGGAATGAAAACAACCTCTGTTATCTCAGTCAGACTATGCTTGAAGTAGAAACCTGATATTCACGTATTGATAAGTGTTTCCTAGCATTAATCTTTGCAGTTCAGAAATTGAGACACTACCTGCAACATCATGAGATTCAATTGGTATCTCGTAATAACCTGCTCAAATTCATCCTTAGACGTCCAATGTTTATAGGGGTTCTAGCATGGTGGGCAGTTATTTTGCAGCAATTTGATATCGAGTATGTGACCCAAAAGGCAATAAAGGGCCAAGCTTGGGATGATTTCCTTGCTAAATATCCATCAGTTGATGATACATCTTTAGAGATTGAACTTCCTAATGATGAAGTTTTTTCTATTAAAGACAATCATCAATCACAGGAAATGTACCATGATGGTGCTTCCAAAAGTCCAAAAGGGAAGAAAATGGAAGATCCTAAATTCAATAAAGTTGGGTTAGGAATTTTGCTCATTTCACTGGAAAAGGCAGTGCTACATTATTCATTCTTATTGTGGGAAGGTGGTACAAATAATGAAGTAGAATACCAAGCTCTCATCGTAGGATTGGAGTTGGACCTTCAAGAACAGGTGAATCACCTAAAGGTGAAAGCTGATTCAGACCTAGTAATCAAACAAGTCAATGGGGATTATGCCATCAAAAAAGAAGTGTTAATCCCTTTGTATAATTACGTCAGAGAGTTAATGGCAGAATTTACTTCGGAACAAACATTTTCTTATGTCTCCTGATCAAAAAATGCACAAGCTGATGCATTGGCTAATATAGCGATAGCCCTGGCAGATTCGAATCGGTACGATACATTCATCAGTATTGTCCATCTTCGTATAGTTTCACCTTATGTTCAAACCTGAATAGAGGAAATTAATGAAATTAGTTCTATTTCTGAACCAATGGTCATACTATAGGATGGATGGAACCTATCAGGGAATATCTTCAAAATATAACACTTCCACTGGATAGAGCTAGGAAAGAACAAATCTGGTGATGTGTGGTCAATTTCAATCTTTATGGTAACCTAAATCACGAATAAATTCTCTGAAAAAGACGTTTTGATGGAGTTATCTTCATATGCATTGATGGTGAAGAGACAATTTCTGTCATGATATAAGTGCATGCAGGAGTTTGTGGTGCCCACCAGTATGGACATAGGATATCTGATCAAATTCAAAGGCTTGGATACTTTTTTCCTTCAATTATACAAGATTTTGTTGATTTCACAAAGAAGTGTCATTCATGCCAAATACATGAAAACTTCATTCATCAACCCCTAGAGTTTCTTCATACAGCTAAATACACGTGCCCATTTCCACATGGGGAATGGATGTGGTGGGACCTTACCCTTCAGCTACCACATAGCAGTTTAAGTACATTCTTACTGCTATTAACTTCTTTTCCAAATGGGTAGAGGCAATACCTCTCAAAGAAGTTAGTACTAAAAGCATTATTAACTTCATCATGTCTAACATCATTAACAGATTTGGTGTCCCTCATACTATATTGATAAAAAATGGCACCAACTTATGTTCATACGAGGTAGGGAAGTTGTATCAAGAGTACAACATCAAATACAACCATTCATCTCGGTATCATGCAGCGGCCAATGTCCAAATAGAGGCCATAAATAAGACACTTTAAATCATACTACAATAGATGGTGGATAAAGATAAGAATTCATGGCCTGATAAACTCTTTCAGGATTTATGGGCTTATCGAACCACCACTCGCACTACAATGCGGTCAAATCCATATTCATTGGTATATGGAATATAAGAAGTCTTGCCTATTGAATTTCAATTACCATCTCTCAGAGTAGCCATTTTTGATCAGTCATCTACAAAAGAACAACCTCAAAAGCGATTGGATTAATTTGAATGATTAGATGAGAAAATATTGTGCACCCTGCACTATTTGAAAGTTTATCATAATCGAATAGCATGAGCTTTCAACAAAAAAAATCATCTTCATTCATTAATTCAAGGAGAATTGGTATTGGTTCTCCGAACTCCAATGATACCAGGAAATAAACCTCCCATGATTGAGCCAAATTGGCAAGGACCTTACCCAATACATAAGGTCTACTCCAATGGAGCTTATCCTTTAATCACAATGGATGGAGAACTCATCACTACTCCAAACAATGCCAGATTTCTGAAGAAGTAATTTGTGTAACACAAAGACGCTATCATCTAATATGATGTTAAACTGTGCTTTCCCTACTGCAAGACATTAAACTGCATAGTCCCTTACATCTAGCAGGACATTAAACTACATAACCATCCGCAGTCCATGCATTTGACCTTAAACAATTTGCATTTCTCTCGTCCAACATGTTGTTAATATATGTCCCCATTGTCCTCACTGAAAGACATTAAACTACATTGTAATACGTCTTAGCTACATGAAACTAAATTGTATAGCACTCCATTGTCCTACATGACATTAAAATGTATTTTCCCTCTTCGTCCCACATGATGTTAAACTGTGACAACCTAGCTACATGACTCTAAACTGTACAGAAGACCCTTCTACATCCAACATGACATTAAACAATGCATCGTTAGGGTTGTTAATACCTCTAGTTTCTCACACTGAGTTTGAATCATGTGGGCTTAGAGTAAAACTTCAACCATAACACTTTCTCTGTTCCGCTAACCATGTTAAAGTCCCAACACCATTTTTTAGGTCGTTGTCCTCAAATAACAAATTGATCACCAATTCATTCATTAATTGAACTACTCGGACATTGATCCTAGCCTTCTAGGTTGGGTACGTAGGAATCCTCTCGAGGTTCAAGCCCAAAACCAATCCCTTCACATCGGTTCACCTCCATCTCATACGATGTTGATTTGTGAAGCCACCCCCAGAATCAATATCTTTACATTGGTTAACCTTTGTCCTTGCTACATGACGTTAAACTATACAACACTTTTTTCATGTTTGACAATAAACTACAACATTTATTGAAACCCTCACCTGAGAGGGAATAATTATTTATAATGATCTCCAATCATGTTGTATTCTAAAGACTATGTGAATACATGCTAAGGCTCGAACCTTTTATCATGGTTCAATCCGTCATTGCACTAAAGTCCCATTTCACCCTTCATATGTACAAACCAAATCTGTACAGAGTGTATTCCATGAACTACATGTGGCTTGATTCCCATCCTAATGGGATACGTAGGACCATTAAAGTGTCCCTCAAACCTAGCCCCAAGTCTTTGGGCCTATCCCCAAATTCCACTTTCAGTCACTTGGTTGAAAAGTACCCCTGTGAAAACATGAATGTGGTATGAAAACCCTGGTCTTCATTCACATCACGTTTATAAAACATACTCTGTCTATTCATTATTATGGTCCGAGCTCTATGACCCTAAACTATGATCTCCCATAATTTCGTCCCACATGACGTTAAACTATATTTCAAGAACTATGTATGGCTTGATTCTCATCCTTATGGGATCCATAGTGATGTCCAACATTTTAATTCAAGACCCATCTACATCATAATTATGGTTATCTTTGGTCTATGTATCTCTTTCATACATTGGACAATACCTATTTTCATGTTTCATACTCCTAACCTTAAATACTACTAGATCTCCATAACCCTTTTCTTGAATTCTGGTCACAAAATGTCCAATACCTGAGAATTCTTCTGCATGACTATGCAGCACATTCCCTTAGGTAGCCTTGCATAAACAGACCACATAACAGACCTTTCAGCCATTTGATGCTATTATTTGACTATGCAGACAATTCCCTTAGATGGCCCTACTTAATTCAACCCCAAACAGGTTTGTAAAATAATTATAACTTCATTCTTGGGAGGAAAATATCTTTTTTCCCTAGTTGTCATAACGAAAATATGTAGGGATCCACAATAAATATCCATCCTCAACATATTTGTCCCACACTCTCCTTCATGATAAGAAAGTATTCAAGTCTATGGTTTATATTTACCTTCCCTACATTTGAATCGGACCTTCGTAGGAGTGACATTCACCTAGTTCTTATAACATCTTGTTTGGAGATATCTTCTCCATATTCAAGTACCTCTCTCCATATCAAACTCTATGCTTTGGAAAATTTGAAACTCCATAAACTTTCACATGCTTTTTAGCAGTAGAAATGTAAATTTTTGAGAGTTCTTTTTCCTGACTATGAAGCATGTGCCCTTAGGTGGCCTTGCATAAGTAGTCTACATAACAGACCTATCATCCAAAAGATGCTATAATTTGACTATGTAGCCAATTCCCTTAGGAGGCCCTGCATAATTCAACCCACTAACAGGTTTGTTAAATAATGGTAACTTCACTCTTATGAAATACTTCATCTAATTCCTATTAGTCCTTTTTCATATCAACCCTCAGATTCCAAATTTCCTATGTCATAGTTGTCATATTTTCTCTCATTAAAGAGTGTGGTAATATGTTTTCAGATAAATTTTCAAGGAATTGAGTCAATTTTAATCCATTCGGTCAAAGATATTTTGACCTTAATCATTAGCCTTTTTGTAGTCCAACATGCATGACATTAAAACAGCCAGATTTCTTGTTTCTTCTTACCTCAGAGTCAAATCCTCTTTTCTCTCTGGATCCAAATCTGATGGGAGGACTTTTGATGACCCTCGTTTTTGTCACAATGTCTAAACGAGTGAAAAAATCGAATACCTTAGCCCAAGGTGATTCATACTTTAAAGAAATATGAAAAATTGACAAAGGCATGACCAATGATTCCTTCCCACTTGGGTTGCACAAGTTTACTTATGGTCGTGCAAGTATACTTGTGCGCCACATATTGGTTGCGCATGTGACTTGCGCACCCTCTTTGATTCTCCCTCGGGGTCTTTAGTAGCCTATAAATACCCCCGGTGGGCCGGCCATTTCGAGGATGAAAAAAATACAGAAACTCATATTTCAGCTCCCAGCCCCCTAGTCTCTTTTGAATGTCTTCCAAATACATCTAATTTAATTTCATACCTAGAACAGAAGGTCTAAATAGGAGAAACAAGGCCTAAGTGTTGAAATTCATCAACACCTGCGTACCTAGTGCCTAAACCCTTACGGGAAAATAAAGACACATGTGTGCCGCCTAATCCCTTCAACAGAACCTGTGTTCCACCCTTTTGTAAGCCTCTAGGGGTATTACTAAGTGCATGAGCCACGTATTTCCCATGTACTACCCCATTGGTTGATCGTCACTCAAGTACCCATGTGTCACGCAGGTATACATGTGCGACCATGACCTGCACAACTCTCTCTTTTTAGGCGCCCCACTTACATATTCACTTGTTTTATTCAAATACACCTCTCATATTCATGATTCATCCCTCAAAGATGCTCTTCAAATCCATTTATGGCATGTTTCCTTGATTGGATTCCTTATATAATAGGAGTTCTATTGATCATCTATCAAAACCTAGTGATTTATATGACTTCATGTCACTAAGGTTAGAGAATTCATTCATTAAACCTCATCCTTTAAGATGAGAGAATCATTTAACTGTGGCCTCATTTCATGAGTAAGTCCCCAAAGTCCCTTAACCTTTGGCATCCTTTTCAAGAGTATGTCCCAAAAGTCCATTAACCTTGGGCCTCCTTTTTAGGAGTAAGCTCCAAGTCCCCAAATTCTCTTAACCTGGGCTCCCATCTCAGAAATAAGCCCCAGTTATTAAGTTTCCTGAATCTGGGCATCCTCTTCAATAGTAATCCCCAATTCCCAAATATGGGCATCCTCCTCAGGATTATTCCCCAGTCTCAAATTCAAAAATCTGGGCATCCTCATTAGGAGTAATCCCTACGTTACTTAATCCGGGCATCCTCCTTATGAGTAAGCACCAATCATAATTCCCCTTAACCTGGGCCTCCTTCTCAAGAATAAGACCCTGTTCTCAAATCTCAGTAACCTGGGCCTCCTTTTCAAGTGTAAGACCCAATCCATGTTTTCATAACCTAGTCCTCCTTTTCATGAATAATCCCGAGTCCAAGATATTTAATCTGGGCATCCTCCTGAGGAGTAAGCCACAATCATAATTTCTCTTAACCAGTCATAATTTACTTTTGATTTGGTCTTCCTTCTCAGGAATATAACCCAATCATAATACCCTCTAATTTGGGCATCCTTCTCAGGAGAAAGCCCTAAGTTAAGTATCTAATTCTCTATAAAGCATATATTCCTTTATAGACCATGTTCCCAGGTTTCTTAACTGAAGTAAATCCTAATCCTCATTCATCTGGGAAGTCATACATACATAATCCCCACATTATTTCCCATGATTGCATCTTTTGTGGCACAATTGTCTGGTTTTACCAATACCTCTTATTTCTCACACAATGCATGACTCATATGAGCATTGAGTGTATAAGTAATTATGACATCTTTCTTTGGGCCATTAATAATGAATAAACATCATATTTCATTACTCGAACTACGTGGGTTCTGATTCCTTCTCTAAAGAAGGATACGTAGGTAGCCCATCTATGGGTACGATCCAAACTCAAAAATAATTCATGTCTTGCTGAATTACAATAAACATCAAGTGCCCCGCTGAGTGGCTTTGAACTAGTATGGTTATCATAATGACCAAGAGACTTCTATATAATGTGTCGAAGGATACCATTAACATAGAATCTCAAAACAAATACATATGATTCTCAATCGACGAAGAACATCGAATACATATAAAAGGTTATCTAAATCTCATACATAAAATTCATTTATTTTCAGATCTAATGGAAAGCTCATTTTCATACTTGGTAATTTAATAAGGATTCACGAACAGAACTTAAATCTATAAAGATAGTCTCGGAGTAGACAATAATTCCTCCTAAAAAAGGTGTGATGAATCCAACTTCCCATCCTCTCGACCAATGAAAATTCATAAGCCTCATCGGTCCACAACTGAATGAGCGCCTGCCTTTGAATAGTATGTCCAAATGGATATAGAATCATTGGATGTTTCCGGTTCTACGAACAAACCTGTTTGAAACCTCTTGGAATGTTTTAACGTTAAACAAATGAAGTCATCCCAATTTCTAGAGGAAACACCCACAAATAGGTTGATCCATGAAACATGAATTTTTGTAGGAGGATAAATTTATTTATGGGATTCCCTATATGGGATTAGTTTGTTATTTTCTATGATTAAAAATCTCCCCCGTTCCTCCCTATGTAAAACATCTAACATGGAGGACATGGGTCGACAAGAAAAAAGGTCGATACCACTCTTCATGTGCTCTCCTTGTGAATGGAATGTCCCAAATGACGGAAAGGTGCATTTGAGACCATTTTGGCAATGGACTAAACCCGTGAGGCTTGTAGGTGCAGAAAGATTAGAAAACTGACCAACATAGAAACTCTAATGCCCTTTGAAAGGTGTCGATGAGGAGGAACCACCGGCCAAGCGACATTGGTGGCCAGATCACCCCAGTTGAATAGAGGGTGTGGATCCAACATGTTCCTTGTCAGAGGACACATCCAGCCATCAACGACCACACTAGAGGATAGTGTCGATTGTATCAGCACGCCGCGGTGGAAGGAGGCCGGAACCAGCTAGCCCCGGTAGCCACAGGGTGACACGACACTAGGTGGGAACTGCAAGAAGCGGGGCGCATTCAGGACAACAAGACTGTTTTTTACTTTTTTTTCTAGAATGCGGTAGAATGGAGGCCATGCGGCATCCCGCAGGGTAGTAAGGAGCTAGAAGCGGGTAGATGTCGCTTCCCAGCAAGGTGGTGCACCAGGAGCCCACACCATGATGTCCAGTCTTCGAGATGATGGGAAATGCCCCCAGCCAACAGGATAGACTGGCTGCCCAGATGATTGGCCCCACGACGGATCAGGATGAACCCTCTCCCTACATGCCATACACGTAATGGAAGGTCGGACCCACACCCTTCAAGTCGATCCAGTCTAAACCAGGTCACTAGGCGACTCATCGAGCCAGACCCACAACCATATTGGGTCAGGTCTAATGAGGACCATTGGTACTATCCATCTAACTAGAATAGATTGGATAGACATAGAACTGAACTGAGTCAGGTCGAGGCGGTCGAATTTTAAACTGGGTTATGTGGTGCCCTTAGGCTTGGTCGGTTGGGATAGTGAGACTCGGTCAGACCATACCCAGACTGAACTGTCCACTCTTTACTAAAACTAAGGACTCATGCAAACTAGGCATCATATTGACAAGATTTTTTCAGAGTAGGGAAATTCTTGACATGGTGTATTATTTTGCATTCCCTGAGGATGCTGTTAAAGGCTGTTGAGATGATATTATTGTATTGAGGAGTGGTTCTCCAAAGAGTGATACGTACAAAACCCTAGGGTTGGTGAATACCAGAGGACTGCTGTCATTCAACATTGTATGACCCTACTATGGTCTAGGGGGATGCACTTTTTGTGACATTAAAGGGCCATGGTGGGAAGAAATTATGTGTGATATTACAGGCCCATGGTACGTGATGAGGACATGTACCTCAGTTGTCCATGAATAGTGGGATGCTCTTATGTGGGAACTTATAGGACCACACTATGCAATGAGGTGTTGTAGCAAAGTAGTCAAATGTTAGTGGGAAAAACTACTGTCTAACTTAGCAGACCTAGTGTACTTGATATATGAGGATTTTTCCCACAACCTAGGTGTTTGATGATGTGAGTGATGAATCTCCTATCAATAAGCTAAATGTATACCTGGTGTTATATGTATTCTATTTTTTGTTAGACATTGAGGATTGCAATGTGGTATTTTCTTTTTTGGGTTCCCTACTACGTACTTTGTTACTCACCCATGCATGGGTTTCACCTCCACATGTTGTGTATGGGGAGATGATTGAAGTTTCGAGAGAGGAGTTGGTGGAAAGAGACATAGATGTGCTTAGTGGGATGGGAATGAAGAATGTACAATTGTAGTCATGGTAGCCTATGACTAGGAGGGACCCCGTAAGATCATGTGTATATAAAATTCTACTTCGTCTTGCAAAAGCTACACTACTCCCATGATAATGTGTGGTTTTAAATGGATGGCCATCAGAGTTTTTTTTTTGTAATTTTATATTTTCAGTTCTATTGATGGGTATTTATTCTTGTCCACTTATACTATTTTTACATTTACTCATATTTTTTTTTGTTACATGTTTCATTTCCCATCTGTGGGACTTGGTTGGGCGTGTGCCTATACAGGTATAAAATAAAATTCCTCCCATTTCCAGGTAAATGGCTTCAGTGCTAGTCTACAACCCCTAGAATTTTGGAGGTGGGATTGGGGTATTCATGACAAGGGCCCCGTGGAATGGTTAATGACAAATTTTTATCAGAGGTTAGTCTGTCCCACCGCAAAGACCAAGAGTCTATTGTATTGTTTTGGGGAAATAGTGTTATGTGTCGCAATTTTGAATTTCAGATTTTGGGAGTCCAGTTTTGCTGTGGTAGAAAATGAATCCTTACATCAGGACCTTGAATTAATATTTTTTTCTCTATACATGAAAACAATGTTTTCATGAGTGTATTATTATGTTCTTTTGAATAAATTTCATCACACTAAGTATAACCATCTGACCGTGGTACATGTTGATCTATATTAGAATACCTCCATGTAGATGACTAGCCAAAACCCCAATACAAATTCATGAGGAAATGAAACATAGAGATGAAGAGTCTATTCAAGGTAAGTTCTTGAGATTTCCCCACCGAGTGGTGCACTAGTGCAACCACAACCTGATGGTCAGTAACTACTCTTGGCAGTTTTGGAAGAGGACATGCACATAATCAGTGCCCTGTTGAGTTTCAGAGATAGAGATCTCCCTGGTTTAATGGAGATATAGATCCATAGGTTGCTGAGGAATGCATGGAGGTAGTGACGCGAGTCTTTTGATTTTTGATAACACCCCGAGACCAGATGGAGATCTTGGAAGTAATCCATTAGCATGGATCATCAAGGATATGCTCGAACATGACCACCCAGACAGACAATGAGGCCACCCTCAACTAGGTAAACTTCGACCATATTATCGAACCATAGTTTTTTCCTACCACCATGCAATCTATGGGCCTTCTAGAGATGATTCACCTATAGTAGGGCATCAAGACCATGGTTGAGTACTTATTGTGGTTCACCGAGATATCTCGCTACTTGAAAAATAAGGTACCTGGCCCTTTTCTTATATCTCAAAGATTTGATTAGGGACCCGAGCAAGAGATTAGGGTGTCAGTGTTGTCTCTCAGAAACCCTACTCAGGCCATGGTGCTGGAGCGTGCCCTTCTATTACAGAGATTCTGGGTGGAGCAGGCACCCACAGGTAGAGAGACCAGTAGTCCCTAGGCGTCATAGTCTTCGGCAGGCTTCCTAGAGACGACGTGGGGGACCAAGAGGGCTAAGAATTTTAGAGGATTACCCAAGGACTCGTGGTATATATTATGGGGATCTTTGACATAAGGGAGTCAGTTAAGAACCATGCTTTTCTTCTTGGGAAACGGGTAGGTACATTTGGCTTGCGACTACCCTACTCATCGTAAAGATGACCAGTAGAAAGTCATAGGGGTCACTGAGTAAGAGGCAGCAGATCGAGGATGGCGGTATGTAGGGTAGCATATGTTGCAAGGTAGTAGGCCAAAAAGTAGGAGGTTAGATTTGGTTTTAGGTGTAACCACCACCACCCCCAGGTAGTCCACCCCAACCTCTGGGAGCATGAAGACTATGGCGGGTACATATTTAGGTAGAAAATGATTATGACCATGGCCCACAAGAGATTATATAGGGTATGATATATGTCTTCTCCACCATAGATGTTGTTCATAAATACACAATTTATAGTCACTCATTCCTTTCCATGGCTCTAATGCATAGCATAGAGATTCCATTGGAGCCATTGGCTCAATCCTTACAGCTAGAGACTCTTACGGAAGGGGATTTGACAAATAAACATTGGTGATGGTAATGTGAGCTTACTATTGGAGGTGAGAGCTTCAGCTAGGATCTCCTTGAGGTGACAAAAAGGAATTACAATGTATTCATGGGTATGGTTTGGTTATCCACACTCCATACTCAGATCGACTATTTTAGGAGTATAGTGTGGTCACTCGGCAAAGATGTGACAAGGTATTCCTTCATCGTTGAGATGGAAACCCTTACAGCGTAAGATGCAATGTCATAGAGGATAGTGCAACTGATCACTTACCTATTGTCTAGAATCACCATCAGTTCTATGGATGATAGGAGTGCAAGTTGTCCTATAGTGGTGGATGAGTATGAGGATGATTTTTGTGAGGATGTTCCAAGACAACAACCTCACAGTGAGGCAGACATCATCACCTATATGTATACTCGGAATGAAACGGTATCCACCCAATAATATAGGATGGATCCTTTGGTTCTATCCAAAAAGAGGGTAAAGTTGGAGGAAATTATAGTGAAGGGGTTCATATTGCCCTGCATTTCTCTATGGGCAGCCCCAGTTCTCTTTTCAGATAATGAAGATGAGAGTTTGATGTTGTTCATGGACATTCGGTTCCTTAACCTGTTGATCAGGAATAAAATTATGCACTGATGAGAATCTATGATCTCATTGAAAAACTAATGGGGGTGAAGTGGTTCTAAAAGATAGATCCCAAATCAAGATATAACATGCATCTGGAACTAGTTGAGGATGTATTGAAGATGGCCTTTAGGTGTTGGTATGGCGACTACGAGTTCCTGGTGATGCTTATTGGTGTGAAAAATGTACCAATAGTGTTCTTGGGCCTCATTAATAAAATCTTAAATCCTTACCTCAACCATTTCCTTGTGTTCATCATCAATGACATATTTGTTTACTCAATATCAGAGGAAGAACACGCTACACTCCTTCAAATAGTCCCAGATACACTACGAGGGCACAAACATCATGGTATGATCTCGAAGTGTTAGTTTTTGTTTCGAGAAGTCCTATTTCTCGGAAAATTCATCTCAGAGGATATAGTATTATTAGATCTAGAGAATATAGTTGAAGTGATTTTTTGGGAGCCATCCAGATGTGTGACTGAGGAGGGAATCATTGTGGGGGGAGCTAGTTACTATCAGAGGTTTTTTCCAAGATGGTCCGGAGTAGTAGAACCCTTATGAGATATGACATGGAATGGCTAGCGATTTCTGTGGATGGAGAAATGTTAGCAGATTTTCTAGGACTAGATGTGGAGGCATACCGGTTACCCCATTTTCAGTCATCTATAGGAGGACGTTGGGTATGAAGTTTACTGCAATGAATCAGGGACTAGAATAGTTTTTTCATGATGTAATAGAGTGTAGTGATTACAAATGACTCACTGTAGTTGAGGGAACATCAGAATAACTATGTAACCCTTGAAGTAGAATTAAAAAGTGTTTTATTTTTCTTGAAGATGTTGCACCACTCTATGATGGGTGAACGGTTTATGGTTTACACCGACCACATGATTCTAAAGTATATATTCACCCAGAAGTCCCTAGCCCTAAGACAACGTCAATGTCTAGGGTTCCTTCAGGACTATGAAATTGAGATATTCTATACACTTTGAATGAGGAATATGGTGGCATACACGCTCAGCTTGAGGACCAGATTTCAACTGCTTAGTGAGGTGACATAGTAGTTTTTTCACTATGTAGATATACTTCGTGGATGATGGGATACTGCATACCTTCAGTCGATGACTATTACTCCCCTACTCTTATAGAGAGTTTGGGAGGCACAACTGGTTGGTGTTTACTATGAGGGATGATGTGCTTAATTATCCTCATAACAGCCTCTTGAGGGATTTTTGATAGTTGGGGATCACATCATTCTTTTCTGAAGGCGCACTGTAGATCCAGTAAGGTTGTAGGAGGAGGTTTTGATGGAGTTACATACATCCCCTTTTCTAGTACATCATGGAATGGAAATGACGTACCAAGACATCCATGGTTTGAACTATTGGGAAGGGATGAATAATAGTGGATAAATTCATTTCACAATACCTCACATTTCAGCAAGTGTAAGCCAAGATTCAGGTTCTTGGCCCATCCAATCGACAGAACAAATTAGAAATCGGACATTATCTCAATGTACGTTGTTTTGGGGTTACCACATACATATTGGGGCCCCTAATATATCTTGGTGATCATTGATCGACTCACCATGTCTTCTCAATTCCTAATCATACAGGAGCAGGTATTTTTAGAGGGATTGTGAAACCCCTACATATAGGAGATTTTGTTTCATCACAAGTTTTCTGTGATGATAGTCTCTAATCATGACGTTTTATTTACATCTTGGCTGTGGAGGGGATTATAGGAGGTGTTTGGGATGAAGCTGTTCTTGAGAAAATATTTTCACCCCCAAACAGATGGTAAGACAGTGTGGACCATATAGACCATAGACATCATGCTACGTTCTTGCTTCCTAGACACTGGTTGTAGTTGGGAGGACCACCTACCACTAATGGTTTTTTTATTAAACAATATTTATCACTCCACTATTTTCATAACACCGTTTGAGGCCTTGTATGAGGGGGCCTTGAAAATTACCCCAATAATGGACAGACCATGGGGAGTCAGCACTCATGGGTACATAGTTGGTACGGGCCACCACCAAGAAGGTGTAGATCATCCAAGAGTGGATTAGGACTACTTGGTGTAGGAAGAAGACTTATGCTAACAATATATGGAGACCCTTGGAGTCATAGGAGGGATATCTTGAATTCGTTTGGGAATCACCCCAGTGAGGATTGTAGAGATTTGGCTGGCTGATACAAGATATCTTTGAGGTTTATTAGACCTTTTCAAATCGTGAGTAGATTTGGAGATGTTCCATAACTCTAAGGACATCCCCAATAGATTCACTAAGAACATTAATTTTTTCACGTGTCACCACTGTGAATTTATGAGCATGATCTATCACACGTCATCGACTCAAGTGAGCTGATCATTGACGATAGAGAGATGTTTGTGGGGTTCTTGATGGAGATTGAAACGCACGTCCAATTTTCGCTTATCAACCGGTCAAGGTTTCGGTGCTCTGCTAATGTGTATAGAAGCACTTTGGTCAAATCCTCGACGATGATACTTTGTAATAGTCGTTTGTTTTTAGTTAGTTGTATTCTGATTGGGGGGTTCGTTTGCAGAGCTTATGAAATAATTAATGGATGATGTTTGATTTAACAAATTGATAAATATTGGGGTGAGTTCATCATTATGTAGTTAAGATTTTGATATCATTGAGATTTGCTTTATGTTGAATTAAATTAACACCCATTTCACAAGATGATTTTGATCAGAATTCCCAAGTGTTAAAGATTTAATCCAAGCCTTAACTTAACATAGGTTTATAATCACTACCATTACTTGTTTATGGTAGTATATTTTTGGTTCCAATAATCTATGGAATCCACATATTAAAAAAACATGTCATTAATCCAGGACATATAAAGTTCAAACTACACAATATTAATTTAAAGAACATTCGTCGAGCAAAATCTCTCAATCACTTTACATTCCAAAATTATAACTCACCCCAATTAAAGATTTACCCATCCATTAAAATGATTACTAATATGGTTATAATTATTATGATTATAACTTAAGAAGATATGATAAAGAAAAGGATAAGAGAAGCTTTTTGTGTCGAACACACACAGACACAAAATGATGATGATAATTAAGAATAGATTTTTGATTGAGTGAGGAAGAAAAAGAAGGGAGGGAGATTCAACTGAATTTAAACTATTTTAATAACATAAATATTAAAATACAGAATGTGGATGTGAATAAAATATTTTGAAGAAGAAACTTGCATCAAAACATAATTACAAAAGAAAGGACTTACAAAATTACAAAAACAAAGAACCCAAAAGTAAGTGAAAACAAAGAGAGGAGGAAAGGTATCCCAAGTGAAAACTTTAGTATGAATGATCCTCCAAATAATATTTCAAGGCATTGGTCATTACAATAAGTTATCCTCTCTTCTGAAATGCCATCCCCTCTCAAGTGGAGAAGGAGAGTGTATTTATAGCCCAAGGAGTAGACTGTTTGCATTCCCAATTTGTCCCTCCAATTGCATCACCAAGTTGGCTATTCAGACATCCTAATCTCTAGGTATCTCCTTATTAAAAGTTGTAGATAATAACGTTGGGAGACGACTCTAAAAATATGGAGGCATTTGCACTTAAGGATTAAATGTTATGTTCTGTTGGTTAAACAATGTTAAACTGTCCATTTCAATCCAGTCTTTTTAATGTACAAAATGTGAAAGGGTTTTTAATAGGAATATGCCTTTAAATCTGAATTATATCTTCAACAAAGTCGGACTCCTATATCTCTTCTTGAACACTGAAAAATTTCATCTCGATTGGATGCTTACATAATGAGATATGTCATGCATACTATACTGATTTTAATTCACGGCAAGAATGGTGGGCTGGATGTTATAGCTTCATTTGGGACCCCTGTTCTTAGATTTGGGCCCTGAATTTTTTATAAAAGACTCCTTTCATTGTCCCAAGAACTATATTGGAGAAAAATAGAATTTGGAGTTCTTCATGTATCCCAGTAAATCAATCTTCATGAATATTCATGTTTCTTCACAGTTTCTTTGGTCTTGTTTGTGAGGACCATATGACCCTTCAAATGGAAGAAATGGCTCATGGTGCCTTCTAATGAAATGTTTTATATTTAAAGGAGAATTATAAAAAACATGAACCAAACAATTTGGATCTGTATAGTGATATGCATTATTAAATCATTAAACTGACTCAATTGGACTACTTCTAAAAATGCTAAAAAATTATACTTAATATTAAAACATTAATATTTCACACAAATTATGCACATTTCATATAAAATCATTAAATGTAGTATATAATAATCATTAAAATATTAATAACATCAACTCCCCAAACTTAGTATTGTGAATTTCCTCATGTGAAACAAATATAAAAACATGCAAAAATCATTTTCACTCACCAACAAATATTAAAATTTTGTTTTCTTCAATCAGGGGACGTTTAGACAATTTTACTCATCCATTTTGAATTCCACCACAAGTTGTTACAATTTTTTTTTTCAAAAATAATTCATTTTTTCATGCTCAAATTTAGAAATGGAAAATGTGGACACTCAAAACTCACACTTCTCAAGATGATAAAATTCATTTATGGAGGTTCACTCTTTCACCAACCAAAAATGAATATCTTAGAGTATGAAATGAGCTATCAGCTTCCAATCCCTACCCAATGTGCAAAATAATCAAGAAGAATTTTAAGTGGTTTTTTTTTGTGGCTATGGGATGGTAGGAATATAATGTCTAAGAGAGAAAAATAGGGGTAAAACACTAACATAGAAAAATTAATGCATATTTTTTTTTGAAATAAAACATTGAAGGAAATGAAAACACATATTTACAGGGGAATGATTGTGTGAATAAAGACACAATAGAGTAAGAAAATATAAAGGGGATGAAAAGATTAAATATTTAAAAACCACAAAACTTCTCCCAATGATATAAGAAAATAATGCAAGTGTTCTTTTTTTCTTATTTTTTCTTTATTTTTACGAATGTTGACCTTGAAACAGATCTCACACTCAAATCCCAACCCATGTTTGATCTCCTCGCAACATTAATTGTAATAGTTATAACAAGATCAATGGTTGAGAATGAGTTATTTTTGACCTACCCAAGACACAACCCATTTTTGCAATTTGTTTTGTTTTTTTTTCATCATTTTTTATTTTTTGTGAACACTTGTAAAACACATTTACAATATTACATAAATAGAAATACATTAAATTCCCCAAAACACAGTGAATGAAAAACTCACCCACACACTGAAATGGATACTTTCCCTCAAGCAGATGATAACTCATTTAAAATCAATAATAGGGTACCCAAACAATGAAATCCACTCCCCCCACACTTAAATTTCAAAAGAAATATGCAATGAAAATCCATGTTGATATTGGGTGGGAAAAGGTATTGGGCTTGTAATGTGGCTATAAAGAATAGGTTTTCATAGTCTCGAAGGGGCTTTCAAAAGGAGGATTAATGTATGGAAAATAGGAGGCTATTTGGCTATTGTGATTCTCATGTGGTTCAGAAAATGCCTCTATCATATTAATGCAAACTAAGGCAATAAATTCAGCTCAAAGGCCCACAAACTCAAGACTCACAAATGGGGGTGAAAACACACATTTTGAGAAGATGACCATAGGTGGACTTGGCATTAAAGAAAATGTTGTTTCTCACGGTTCGGGAAAAGAATTTTACAAAGAAATAATTGAGCATTCATAATTTGTTACTTTTGACCCAAAATTATTTATCCAAATTCATGATGAAAATACAAAATTTTTGAAATGAAAACATGTCTGTAAACTCACCAAAATTATTGCAAAAATTTCAAAACTCGATGGTGAGTAAGCATGACTCTTTAATTTTTTTTATTTTTAAGAGACTGTTTTCTTGGTTTTTTAAGTTTTTTATGATTTTATATTTTTTAGTTTTTTTATAAAGATACACCCACACAAAAGAGAAAGTGAAAAAGAAAGGTTTTGATAAATAAAGTGGTAAAAAAATTAAATAGAGAGGAAAAACAAGAAAGAGGTAGAGAGAGGTAGAGATAGAGAGAGAGTTAAAGGGAAAGAGGTGCCCCCTAGGTTGGATTTGGCAGGTTGCCATCTCCATCTAGTGGTTAGTCGAATGTAGATGTTGGGGATCTAGTGGAAGTCGACGATGATCCAAGATTGTGTGTCCTCTCATGGTGATGCTTTAACCGATTTACATTAACTGTGAATGTCCTTTTGGAAGAGGGGTCTTGGACTTACACTACACCAAATTGGTAAACATTAGTAATAACAAAAGAACCTTCCCAATGAGAATTAAGCTTACCTGGGTGAAGTCAGAATCAATAATTGAAGAGCATTAATTTTTCACCTTCATGAATTACCTTTCTCAGGATGTGTCTGTCATGGAGTACCTTAGCCTTCTCTTTGTACAGATTGGAATTCTCATAGGATTCAAGTCGAAGCTCCTCCAATTCAGTCAATTGCAACAATCTTTCTTCACCAGATTTTTCACAATCAAAATTACAGGTTTTCATAGCCCAAAAAGACTTATGTTGGATTTCAACTGGTAAGTGACATGCTTTACCAAAAACTAGCCTAAAAGAAGACATCCCAATGGGTGTTTTATAGGCAGTTCGATAAGCCCAAAAGGCTTCACCATGTCTATCAGGTCAGCCTTTTCTAGTGGGCTCAACAATTATCTCATGTAACCTTTTCACTTCTATATTAGAGAGTTCATCCATGCCATTTTTTTGAGGGTGATAGGAAGTTGAAGTTTTTTGTACAACCCCATTCTTTTTCAGAAGAGCTTACATGATTCTATTACAAAAATGGGTTCCAAAGTCACTGATCAAGGCACGTGGTGTTCCAAATCACTGGAAGATGTGTGTGTTTATGAACTCACTAACAGTATGAGCATCATCCTTCCTATTGGGTTTGGCCTCAACCCACCTTAAATCATAATCGACCGCAAGAAGAATGTATGAGAATCCATTGGAAGGTGGAAATGGTCCCATGAAATCGATGCCCCAAAATCGATGATCTCTCAGAAAATTAAAGGCTTTTGGGGCATTTCATTTCTCTTGAAAATTGTGCCAAACTTTTGGCAAGAGGGACATGATTGAAAGAACTCATGTGAGTCCATGAAGAGTGAAGTCCATTAGAATCTAGAGTCTAGGACCTTTCAGGAGGTCCTTTGTGGTCCAAGGTGGACACCTCCGGGAAGTGAGTGACATAATTCTAATATGGAAGAATGTTCATTTTCATCGACACATCTCCTTATTACCATTCCAGCCCCAGTTTTCCAATGTTTATTTTCTTCCCAAAAATAGTATTTTGAATCACTTCTCAACTTCAATTTTAGTTCTTTTGAAAAATTTTCAGGAAAAACACCAGAAACCAAGTAATTTACAATTGGGGCACACCATGGTATTTTTGGAGTGATAGATTAAAGGTGCTTAGTGGGGAATTTAGGATCGATGATTTCAGATTGAGTAGAATTAGAAATTCTTCCCAAGTGATCAACAGCAGGGTTTTCTTTTCCTGGTCTATCTTTGATTTCAAGGTCAAACTCTTGGAGAATTAGGATCCATCTTATTAGCCTCGGTTTGGAATCACTTTTCTTGAGTAAGAACTTTATAGCAGAATGGTCTGTGAAGATTATGATTTTGGCACCTAAGAGATAGGGATGGAATTTAACTAAGGCAAAAATCACTCCTAGAAGATCCTTTTCAATCAAAGTGTAGTGAGATGGAGTATCATCCAATGCTTTTGAGGCATAATATATTACATGAATAATTCATTCTCTCCCAACAGCTCTATCAGAAGCATCACACATCAACTCAAAGGGTAATTACCAATATGGGGGTTGGATTATCGGGGCAAATGTAAGAGCAGTTTTGAGTTCAATGAAGGCTCTCTTGCAAACCTCATCAAAATGGAAAGTGACATAATTTTGGAACAAACGAGTGGGTGGGTGGGAAATTTTACTGATGTTAAGGATGAATCGTCGATAGAAACCAGAATGACCTAGAAATGAATGAATGTCTTGAATAGAAGTGGTTGGTGGAAGTGATTGGATCACTTCAATTTTGGCAGGATCAACTTCAATACCATCTTTTGAAACAATGTGCCCTAGAAAAATCCCATTTGCAACCATGAAGTGATATTTTTCAAAATTTAACACAAGGATACACTTGACACACTTTTGAAGGACTAGAGAGAGTGAATTCAAGCAAGATTCAAATGACTCACCATAAATGGTGAAGTCAGCCATGAATACTTCCATGCAGTGTTCAATGAATTCTGAAAAGATACACATCATACACCTCTGGAATGTTTCAGGAGCATTACAAAGGCCAAAATGCATTCTTCTATATGCATATGTTCCAAAGGGGCATGTGAAAGTAGTCTTTTCTTGGTCCTGAGGTGAGATTTGGATTTGAAAACAGCTGGTGTATCCATCAAGAAATAAATATTGTGACTTTCCAGCTAATCTTTCTAGCATTTGATCAAGGAATAGAAGAGGGTGGTGATCTTTTCATGTTTCAGCATTGAATTTTCTATAGTCGATGCACACACGCCATTTTTTTCAGTCGAGTTGTGACTACCTCTCCATGTTCATTTGTGACAAACAGTTATCCCACCCTTCCTAGGTACAACATGAATTGGAATAACCCATTAACTATCAGAAATTGGGTAGATAATACCAGCTTGAAGAAGCTTGGTGATATCTTCCCTATCCACTTCAATGATGAGTGGTTTGAGTCTTCATTGTGGTTGTCTAATTGGTTTGGATGACTCATCAAGATGGATGTGATGGATGCAAAGGGCAGGGTTGATTTATGGTATGTCATCTAGGGTCCAACCTATGGCCTTTTTGTTTTCCTCTAACACTTTAACAGGTTTGGACTCCTCAGTTTTAGTAATTGTGGTAGAGATAATGACAGGATATGAGTGATCATGGAAGAGGAATGCATATTTCAGGTGTGCAGGATGTGGTTTCAGATGACTCTCATCTTTCAATTTTGGGCTTGACAACTCCGAAGTGGAAGAAGGGACTTTGGTTTCTTCAGGTTCATTTTCCTTAATAATGTCCAAGTTGGAGAATTAGAGATCAGAATTGATGTGGAATTCAAGAGAGTTTTCAAGTTCCTCTAGATTGATGGAATCTATAAATGAGAGGTCCACATCAAAATCACCATTTATGACTTGGTTAATCATAGTGAAGATTTCACAAGATCCTTTGTCATTAGAACACAAAGAAAACTATGGATTGGGGTTCGATTGACTCCTAGAAGTGTCCTCAGAAGTATGAATTGAGAATGTAGAGTGGTCCTCAGATGGGTATCGCATGGCTTGGAAAATTTCAAACTGGACCAGTTGGTCACCGAATTCCATGGATAAGATGGCAGAATGGACATCAATCTTGGTTCTTGCAGTCATGAGGAATGGTCTTCCTAGAATTAGGGGAGATCGAGAAGAGGTCGTCTCACCTTCCATGTCATGGACATAGAAACCAGCAGGGAAGATATGATCATTGACTCAGACAAGGACATCCCCAATTATTCCCTCGGGACTAGCTCTGCTTTGATTGGCTAACTGGATGACAACACCCATTGGGTGTAAAGGACTTAGACCAATGTTGGAGAATATGGATTTGGGCCTGACATTAATTGAGGCTCCTAGGTTTAGGAGTGCATCCTCAAAGTTAGAACATCCAATTTGGCATGGAATCATAAAGGTCCCTAGATCTTTTAATTTTATGGGAATAGACTGCTGGGTGGAAACATTTTTGAAGGTCCTAAGTTGCCTCTTGTGGGTACACAACTCCTTGAAAAACTTGTCATACTTAGGAATTTGTTTTACGACATCTAAGAGGGGAATATTGAGTTCAACACATATAAACATGTCGAGGATTTCAGGATTAGGTTCAAAGGACTTCCTTGGTTTAGAAACATCTTGAGGAAAAGGAATTGGATTCCTAAGTGGAATGGAAGGAGGTGAGGGAATGGATTCAGGTTCCTTTTCATGTTTCTTTTTATTTTCATTTTCTAGGTCAACAATCAATGGAGGGTTTGAGGATTTATCTTGAGGCATAGCAAGTTGCTTTCCTGATCTATGTGAAATTTCACATACATTACCCTTGGGGTTGGGTAATGGATGAGCTAGGAGTTGGGATGAATTTTGTTGTTGTTGCTGGCTCAGGTGGGATGCAAGTTGACCTATTTGAGTTTCAATGTTTTTAAGGCTAGAATGGGTGAAAGAGGCAAGATCTTCCACTGCACTTTCCCATGGTTTCTTGGAAGAAGAGGCTTTTCCCGGGTTGGGATTTCCTTGATTTTGGTTCTTGGAAAATCGATTGCATTGGTTTTCGAATTGGGAAGGCTCACTAGCAAAATGAAATCCACTAGGAGGATTGTTCCTTTGAGGTTGAGGAACAAACAAATAAGGTTAATGGAAGTTACCACCACCTTGACCATATTGGAATTGGTTTGAGTTTTGAGGAGGGAATTTAGTGGGATGAGAGACGGGATTACCATGCCTCTGGTCTTGGTTATAGGAAAAAGAGAATGGCTTAGAGTGAGGTTGGTTGAAGTTTCTAACAAACTAACCTGATAGTTGAGGATCAGTGTTCCGCTGAGCATATGATACATTAAACTCCATTGGTCTAGATGAATCGGAATGATCCTCTTGATGTTGGGGACATGTTTCAGTGGGATGAGATGGAGAGTTGCAGATTCCACAGTTTTTGACAGGTCTGGGAAACATTGATTGTGGAGAAGATGAGGTTGGGGATTTGGTGGCCACAGCTAGCTTTCGCAAAAGACCTATAAGTTCACTCATCCGCTCGGTCATCTTGTTTGGCTCAATTGATTGATTATGTTGGGCTTGTTTTACTTGAACATGTGCTCAATTATGGAATTGTTGTGTGTTTTCAGTCATGTTACTTTTGAGATCTCTTGCAGTTGCAGGAGTTTTATCAGCAAGAGCACCACCACTTACGACATCTATGACAGTTCTCTCCATAGCCAATAACCCCTCATAGACATATTGGACCAAGGATTGGTCAGGAGTTTGGTGGTGTGGGTAGGTTTCCACAAGATTTTTGAACCTCTCCCATTACTCATGGAGTGACTCCCTTGGGAATTTACGTATACCACTTATTTCCTTTCGGATAGAAGCAGTACGAGAAGCGGGAGAGATTTTCTCTAAGAAGAGTCACTTCATGTTTTTTCATATAGTTATGGAACCAAAATGAAGGTAGTAGAGCCATGACATAGTAGTGTCAGATAGGGAGAAAGGGAATGCTCGATGTTTGATTTGTTCTTCAAAAACCCCTTGTGGATTCATGGTAGAGCACACTACTTTGAACTCTTTAAAGTGTAGATGTGGATCCTCACCGGCTAGCCCGTGAAAATGAGGGAGAAGATGAATCAAACCCAATTTGAGTTCGAAGTCAGATTCTATGTTTGTATATTTAATACCAAGAGTTTGGTAATTTATATCAGGGGTAGCGAGTTCTTTAAGGATTTTTTCCCTTGGATTGGCAATTTCTAATTCAACTGGTTGGACAAGGACTGGTTCTTGAATTATTTGATTATATCTTATGTTCCTCCTAAGTTGGAAAAGTGTTTGCTCAATTTCAGGGTCAAAAAACCTGAGGGCTTGTTTGGAAGGCTATGGGGCATTCAGAGTGATTTTCGTAGAAAGAGAAGATTTGTTTTTCTTTGTATTTTTTTCAGTTTATGGTATTTAAGAGGAAGATGGGTTTTTCTTTGTGTTTTTTTCAATTTTTTTTAAATTGTGTTTTTTTGGATTTTTTTACAATAACTAGAAACTAATGACTACATAAAGCACCATCCCCGGCAACAACACAATATTAAATGCATTGCTGGTTGTCACCTATCGACTGGTCAAGGTTCCAGTGCTATGCTTATGTGTATAGCAGCACTCGGGTCGAATCCTCCGCGATTATACTTTGTAATAGTCATTTGTTTTTAGTTAATTGTATTCAGATTAAGGGGTTTGTTTGCAGAGCATATGCAATAATTTATGGATGATGATTGATTTAACAAATAGAAAAATATTTGGGTGAGTACATCATTAAGTAGTTAAGCTTGTGATATCCTTGATCTTTGCTTTATATTGCATTAAATTAACACCCATGTCACAAGATGATTTTGATTGGAATTCCCCAGTGTTAAAACTTTAATCCAAGCCATAACTTAAATTAGGGTTATAATAATTACCATTACTTGTTTATGGTATTTTATTTGTGGTTCCAATAATCCATGTCATCCATATATTAAACAAAACATGTCATTAATCCATGACATATAAAATTCAACATACACAATATTAATTTAAAGAACATTCGTCGAGAAAAAGCTCTCAATCACTTAACATACCTAAATTATAACACAGAACAATTAAAGATTTACCTAGAAATTAAAATTATAACTAATATTTTTATAATTATTATGATGATAACTTAAGAATATAAGATAAATAATGGGATAAGATAAGTTTTTTGCGTCGAAGACACACACACACAAAATGATGATGATAATTAAAAACAGATTTTTGATTGAATGAGGAAGCAAAAGAAGGGAAGCAGTTTCAACTTAATTTAAACTATTTTAAGAACATAAATATTAAACTACAGAAGGTGTATGATAATAAGAGATATTGAAGAAGAAACTTTCATTAAAACAGAATTACAAAAGAAAGGACTTACAAAATTACAAAAACGAAGAACACGAAAGTAAGTGAAAACAAAGAGAGGAGGAAAGGTATCTCATAAGAAAACATGAGTATGTAAGATCTTCCCAAGGCTTTGTCAAGGCCTTGGTCGTTCCAATATGTTCTCCTCTCTTATGAAATGCCAACCCCTCTCAAGGAGAGAAGGAGCGAGTATTTATAGCCCAAGGAGTGGAAAGTTTTCATTCCCAATATGTCCCTCCACTTTCATTGCCATGTTGGATTTTCATAAAGCCTAATATCGAGAATTATCCTTCTTCAAAGATGTATATAATAATGTTTTTCTAAGACTCTCAAAATTTTGATTCATTTGGACTTAAGTACCAAAAGTTATGTTTGGTTGATTAAACCATGTTAAACTATTTATTTCAATCCAGTCTTTTTAAAGTCCAAAATGTGAAAGGGTTTTTGAATAGGAATATGAATTAGAATCTGAATAATTTATTCAACAAATTTGGCCATCTATATCTCCTATTTCACACTAAAAAATACTAGCTCTATTGGATTGTTACATCATGAGATATTTCATGCATACTATATTGATTTTAATTCTCGGCCAGAATGGTGGGCTGAATTTTAATGATTTATTTGGGCCCCTTGTTCATAGATTTGGTCACTGAAATTTTTATAAAAGACTACTTTAATTGTCCCCCGAAAATGGTGGAGAATAATAATATTTGGAATTTTTCATGTAGCCTAGTAAATCAATCTTCATGAATAGTCCAGTTTCTTCATAGTTTCTTTGGTCTTGTTTGTGAGGGCCATATGACTCTTCAAATGGTAGAATTGGCTCATGGTACCTTATAATGAATTGTTTTATATTTATAGGAGAATCCTAAAAAACAAGAACAAAAAAATTTAGAGCAGTATAGTGATATTTAATATTAAAATAGTAAACTGACTCAATTGGACTACTTCTAAAAATGCTAAAATATTATACTAAATATTAAAACATTAATATTTCACACAAATTATGCACATTTCATATAAAATCTGTAAAGGGAGTATATAATAAGTCATGAAAATATTAATAACATCATAGATAGAGGATTGATGAGATCTAGTAAAATGAAGGAAGTCGATTCCTCTTAGGTGAGTTATATGGTAGCATGATAATATCCTAGAGAGATCCTAGGAGTAGGAGGGTTAGATTCATGGTCAATACCTGTATCTGTTTGATTAGTTTTTGTTTTGGTTTTCTAAGACATAAAACCTAAGGCGGGGAGAATGTAATGTTTCAGATATTACCTTTATCTTTTTTATTATATAAGAATATTTAGAGACTATATGATCTGAACACACATTATTCCGAGTCCCAGTGAGACTATAATGGTCTTTTAAACTGTTTTATGTTATATACATTAAACATGTGAGGGGATTTTTTGACTATTGAAATAATTCTCAGATAAATAATCTAATTGTATCATTGAACTCTGAAAGCTTTTATTCATCTAGAAAATAAAAAACATCAACTAGAAAGTGTCAGATATAAAACTTATTTTTTGGACTTTATGAAAAAATAATATAATAACTTTAAAAAGTAATTTTATTTTTCATTCTCACCAATTGAGTGATGGACAATGACACTGTGGTGTGGCGATAAGGAAATGAAAAGGCACAATTATTTAATCCAATTAATGAATCATTGTGCTAGTGTAACAGCTATGCTGATTGATAAATGAAACAACATAACAACGAAAACATCGAATCCTAATAGAAACATTGCGATGTGCTTAATTTTAATAAACAAACATCTTGGGGAGTGGGGGAATTAAACTACGAGGACTCTCTAATAAAGCTACGATTATCTTACTCTCCAATGAAGAATGAAAACACCAATGAATGGAAAACATCTTTAATGCACCTCGATGAACAGAGCCAGAAGAGGCGAACATCATCAACGTCCTGAAACCTTGAAGACATTACGTAGAGGAAATGAATGTAAAAGATGTTGAGGATTGTTTTATTTTTAATATCAACCCTGTTATTTTTTTATCAATGAAGAATGTGCATCATCGTGCGAACATGATGATCTATGAATTATGGGTTTTTGTGGGAAGGTAACTTTATTTGTGAGATATTATATCTGGGATTTGTTTATCATTTTCTATGATGAAACATCACCCCTGATCCTCCCATGTTTTACAACATGTAATGTGTAGGGAACATACCGATAAGAAAAATGTCCCAGACCCCTATACATGTGGGTTCCTTGAGAATGGATTGTCCAAAATGGCGTTAAGGTATGACCAAGACCATAGAACATATGGAGGTGACCCGTGAGTCCTAATGGAGTAGACTGATTAGAAATTGGACCACTGAGAAAGTCTAGTGGCCCGCGGTAGGTGCCCTTGGTGCGAAAAAACTAGCATGATGGCACCGGCCACCGCCAGCTGTGCCGGTGATATGCAGTAGTGGTCGACTGACGATGACCACATGTAAGAGGTGGTTCTAACCAACACTGCATCATTGGTGGGGGCTGACCCTCTCTGTCCATACTTGAGGATGATGGTGCACTGTAGCAGCATGAGGCCACTACAGCCGCGGGGCGATGTGGTGCCAAGAGAGTGTCACATGGAGGGGATACCCCAATCCTGTCCACCCAGATTATTTGGAACTACTTTACCTCTTGTGAATAAGGAGTGAAGCCTCATGATGTCTCTTAGGGCAGCAGGGAGCCAGGCACATCTAGTTGTCGTATCCAAGTCAGGCTACGCACCACCGGCCCACACCATGTGGGTCAAGCTTCGGGCTGATGGGCCGCGCCCCACATCCAGTGGTCCGGTACTACAGCCCAGTGGGCTTGAACCAAATTCGGTGGTCCATACTCAAATATAGAGGTCTATACTTGAGCTGGAAGGCCGGACTCACACCCTTCGCGTCGGGACATACAAAATAGGGTCACGAGGCGACCCGTTTGGCAGGACCCTCATCCAAACCCTGCTGGGTCTCACGAGGCCCATTGGGCCTCACCCTCTAGAAAAACTAGAAAGTGGTATGTGGGAACCCCAGGATGGGTGGGTTGGATCGGTCCAACTGGGTTAGTCTTGGCCTAGAAGAAACCTACACATGTTTAGTAAAACACATATATCTTGCAAATTGCACATCTGATTGACGATCATGTTCTGGCGTTGGGACCATTTCAACGTGGTAGATATTATTACATGCCTTTAAGAGGCATTCATAAAATTTGAGATGTAGATAATGGATTGTGGATCGGTTATCCAAGGTGTGCTATGTACGGAACCCTACTGTTGGATGAGACCTAAGGATTATTGACATTCGGCTCTGTATGACTCGATTATAGCCCAATGGGAAGCACATATGTGTGATTTTGAAGACCAACAGTGAGAATCACCTCTGTTAACATTTCAGGCCTATGGTATGCGATGATGTGGAGTACCCCAGTTGGACATGATTAATGGGAAGCTCTTCTATTTTACAATGCTAGCATATGATACATGATGAGGAGTTATACCTAAGTAGTCCAGGGGTTGTGGAAATCACTTCTATGTCACTTGTCTATCCCAAATTACTCGATAGAGAATTATTTCTTCATATGCTGAGGTGTTTGATGATGTGACTAATGATTATTCTTTCACTACACTAAATGTATACCTGTTATGTGATCTCACGTGTTTTGGGAGTTACTTGTAGGATTTCTGTGTGGTCTTTCATTCTAATTTTTGGGTCTCTAGTAAGTACATTGATACTCAATCACATACAGGATTGGCCCATACATGTTGTGTCAGATGTATATGATCGACATTTTGAATGTGTTTTTGTGGAATGATTCCCAAAGGTGATCAGTGGGATGGGGAATATATTTTCTATTAAGGTGGGATTGGTGGGCTAGGTCTAGGAGGGGCCCAGTAGGATCTTGTGGTAATGATACTGTACATTATCTTCGAATAACCACACTACTCTCACAATCTTTTGAGGTTTTCCTCTGATTACCAACAATGATTCTTTTTTAGTAAATTATAGTTTATAGATCTTTTATGTGGTTTGTATGATGTCCCACTTATACAAGTTTGAAAAATACTGAACATTGTTTTATTGATACTTATTTTTTTTCCAGTGTGTGGTACCTGGGTGTGAATGTGTGTGCATACAGGTACACATTAAATTCCCCCCATTTTCAGGTTGATGCCTTCAGCAATAGTTTCTAGCCCTTAGACATTAAGAGGTGGGCTGGGGGTACTCACTATATAGGCCTTGAGGGACATGTCGAGACATTATGGCCTTACCAGATAGTTTTAAACTAGGTTTAAAAAATATAAACAATTACAATTGTAATTTTTTTTAATATTTTTACTATTCATTGTTAAAGAAATATTTTGTCCTTATGAAATAATAATAAATTTTTTTTGATTCCAAAACTGGAATTCATTATTATAAATTTATATTCTACAACTTGTATATATTAATGTTATATTATCCCATATGGTATCCCAAAAAAATATGAATAAAAATCATATTTAGTTCTACAATTTTTTATTCCGTTATCATGAATAATGAATATATATTTGTAAATAATTATATATTTTATAACTAAATGGAAAAAATATTGTTTTATGAGAAAATTAAAAATATAATGTGATATTTTAAATGAAAATAATTTAATGTTTTAAAAAAAATGTTTTTTCAATATTCACATAAAATAAATATTTTCTAAATAGTTCTGTCATAATATTGTAAGTTAATTTTGAAATTATTATCTCATAAATGATGATCATTTTGTAAGATAAATGATATAAATTTGAAAAAATCATGATTATTTAAAAACAATAATACTTTTTTGAGAAAAAACATATCATTGATGCATATATAAAATTACTATGAATGGAGTAATTAATTAAAAATATATATTATTTATCTAAAATATAAATATAAAATATAAAACAATTTTTTATTCTTATTGGATTGAAAATATTATTTTGTAGGTTGTATTACCATGGTTATATATTTTAATAATATATACCATTTCCTTTAAATTCTATGTCGCATGGAGCGCAAACTATCTATGAAATTTAATTAAATTTAGGAGAAATTTTTTCGGTATCTCAAAGTGTTTAAATATGCTTCCACTTCATAAAAATCAATGTTAATCATTAAGTTTGAGATCTAAAACCTTGAATAAGAATCATGTAGAGTTTTTTCATCTTTAGATTTCTTCTATCATTATAAATATGAAATTGAAAAAAGCGTAAATTATATTATAAAATTTGAAATGTAAAAATAAAATTATTATCCAACGACATTTACTACCATTAATTGATATATGTATAATAAATATTGAATAATATGGATAACATAATCTATTATGTAATAATTCTCATTTTCAAATTTATTTTCAATATTGATATGAAACACATTAAATATGACTCAAAATAATAATGAAGTCTAAATTAGATATTTATACATATATTAATATGATTTTATTTAAAAATGAGAAAATTATTTCCCATAATCATCAATGTACTTATTATATACTAATGTATGTGTAAGCCTACCCACATCCTTGACCAATGTTATTAAAGTATATCATGGATGAATGAGGGGAATTAAATACCAATATTATTATAATATAATAATGATATCAAGATTTCTATGTGTCTGGAATGGATATAGTAAGAATTTTTCAGATTATTGAAATATCATACTTCATAATTTAAATTAATGAAACAATCCAATAGAGATTCCACTATCATGGAATATTACTAAAACACATAGGAATTACATAATTTTATTATAAATAAAAATATGTTTTTAGGACCCATCCCTCCGGGGTTGTGCCAGGACTACTCCAAGCCCACCTCCTGAAGGCCAGGGGCTGGTGTCTAGTGTGGAAGGAGTCAACCAACAAGTGGAATGAATTTTCCAATGTACCCGTATGCACACACACAACCGAACATGTCCCACAAACTAAAAGGGGAAATCAACTATTCTGAAACTACTGCTCAGTAAAAGTACTACAGAAAACCAGTGGGGTAGAAAAAAATTGAACAAAAATAACTGAAAAAAAAGAATGTACAAAGGGAATTGGGTAGCCATCCACTGAATCCCCCACTTTATAGATAGATTATTGTATCTATTAGAAGCTGAAGTTGTATTTCATGTCTGCCTGATCATATTGGGCATGACCTAGTCCTAGGCCACCATGTCCATCATTGAAGTGTCGATCTTCTACACCAGACACAACACGTGCGGGGAAATCCCATGTATGGGTGATTAACAAAATACTCATTAGGGGACCCAAAAACACAAAAGAATTTACACAAATCAATCCTCAATGCAATGGATGATGCATAAGAACGATGTACATGCATGATTCACAAGATGACTCACACTGGGTTTACATCTTGGTTAGTGATAGAAGAATCATCAGTCACATTATCAAACAACTCAACAATTGGAGATCTCCTCTACTATAATTCATGTGGGCCTACCACATCACATAGAAGATGCTTCCAACTAGACTTGGACTATTTTGGAAATAATCCCTGATGAGAACTATTGGTATGTTGAGTCAAATAGTCATGCTCCCATCGTGGGCCTACCGAGTCACATAGAGATTATTCCAACCTTGTCCAACTAAGTTAATGCTACCCTTCACATTCTGTGTGTCTTCCATATCACACAGTCTCACTCCAACTATGGGCCAACAATGTAACACAATGGTGCTTCCCAGTGGGCCATTGTCGAGTAACATAGTGTCTCTTTTCAACAATTTTCTGGTCTTCACCAACCATAGGGTTCCATACACAGAGACCTTGGTATAACCACTCCTCAAGACATTTGTCTCAGGTCAACATCATAAAAGGTATCCCTAGAGTATACCAAAAGATCCACCTTATCAAGAGGGTCCAAAATAGACAAACCTTTTTTAATTGGTTTGTTAGTTTTCATTTTATTATCATTTTAGTATACATGATCTCGTTGCATTAGGGCCCGATCCGACCCTTTCGGACCAACCCGGTGCGAGGATCCCACATGAACCGACATAATTCAAATTAATTGACCTGACTTGGTTCGGGTTTGGGTCGGTCTGTTCTGGCCTGGCCAATGGGCCAAGCCCAATGGTTGGACCTGGCCATGTTTTTAGAGGATCCAGCCAACCAGGTTTCCTGATTCCCCAGACTCATCCGACAGGGCCTGGAGGTCGTAGGTCCGGCCTACCGGCTTTCATCCTACCCTATGAGTTGGGGTCAAGCCTTCTGGCTGAGGCCTATCCCACACGTGGTGGACTGGTGGGGCTCTTGGCTAGGACATGACCAAATTCTAGATCTCTCTCTTCACTACCCCATGGTTGTGGGTCCTTCCTCAAATTATGGTTGAGCAACCCCGAATCTCTAGATCATCTGGGTGTCACGGATGCGGGATACTGCCTTCACGTGGAACCATGCTCTCAATGCATTCCCCGTAGCCACGGCCAACTGGATGAGACCTGATCCATTGTGGTGCACAAGGGCACGCCTCCACCTCCAGCCTGGATAGTGAAGGCCAACCGCTACATCCAACACATGGAACACATGGTGGTGATGCCTCTACTATGCAGTCGGTGTGTTCCAACCCCCACCACTGTTTACCACCGCCACAACACTAGAATCACCTTCCATGGGCCACCGGGTATGCTCTAGTGGTCCAATCTCTATTTGGTCTATGCCATCTAGCATCTCAGGCAACCTCTATTACATCATTTTCCCCATATTTATCTTCCCACCGATTTGAGGATGCAGCTACATTAACACACAAGGAAAAGGTTCTCGAGTCTTGTTTGTGTCGGCCCGCACCCTCTGCGTTAGGGATATAATGCTTGGCAAGGTCCCTGTTTTTCATATCAATCAATAATTAATTGTATAAAAATGCAAAAGGAACCCCAAAATACACCTTCCTCTATGAAATAATGATCCACATATCATCCCATTCATAAGATTATCTATGTTCATCATTGAATTATTGACCAGGGAAAAAAAATAAACAAAACACCTACATGGATTGAGGATATCTGAAAAATGAGGGGAGAATCTCTAATTTGACTTTGATCTTTGACCAGTTAGCGTTAATTTCCATTCTTCGATGGCATTCACCAATCTTATTTGTAGAGTAAATTGTCCAACGATTCATCATAAAATCATCCACTGATTAGTTTTCATCAATCTAACACATCAAAAGAATAAATGAAAACACATTATAGTGTATTATTCTTGGGTCATTTAATCTATCGTTACACTGTGAGTTATTGATCCATTAATGTGATCCATTAATTCACCTCTTTGTCACATTATAGAGGCATCCGTCTTAGGTTGAGTAAACAAAATAAAATATCATTTTAATGGTGTATTTTTTTCAAAAGTTCTGGAATTTATCATTATTGTTTCTCCCTTGTCATCATATGTTATGTTCATTATCGGAGAATCCTAGCTTTCGGAGTGTAACAGTGCCATCATATTTTCAATCTTAGCATCAGTTCAAATTATAGAAAAACACACTGTCATGTTTACTTAAATGAACTAAAAAATATCAAAACACCATTCCTGGATCACCGAGCCTCAGAATCATGTCCTACCAAAGAATGGATCATTGAAATAATTTACCATAATTAAAATAAATTTCACAAAAATGCCATTACATTGCATTTTCACTACACATGGCATTACGTCATAGAAATCCAAAACAAGATTCAATCCAAAAAATGTGGGTACAATGTATGAATCTAAACCTCTCTCTCCAATGTGTTCTCCTGGAGATTCTTGAGCTTCCACTGAACATGCAGCAGATGAATCATCCACGCACACAAGACCTTATTCTTACAATTATCTATCTCCTATGAGAAATTCGGAAATCATCGCCCCATTATCAATGTATATATCGCCTATATCGAGGACATGAAATGGATCCTACATGTATCTACTCTACTGTAAAATGTAGACAAAATCGTCTAATCGATGTATTTGTGGGGACACAACCTTGCCAACTATGTTGACAATATAAAAATTTATGATAGTTCTTGATAAATGATTTCATCCCCAACCAAATATCTACATTCCCTGCCGAGGTGTGAATAGAATGAACACATGGTCTCCTGCCTCAAACTCAAATGGTCTCCACCTATTATCAGTATATGATTTTCTCAGGCTCTGTGATGTCCTCACCAGTTTTTAGATGATATTAAACTTCTCAGTGGTAGCCCGTACCAACTCTTGACCCTTAAGTGATGACTCCACTGGGTCTTTCCAGCAATGTGTTGAACAGGAAGCGTTCATGTTTGTGGGCTTGAACAGTTCCATACCAATTGTAGGGTTGTATTCGTCGTAGTATGAAAACTCAACTTGTGGTAGGTGGTCCTCCCAACTACGACCAAAATCCAGAAACCATGCACAAAGCATATCCACCAAGGTCAATATGGTATTCTCCATCTAACCATCTAACTAGGGATGAATGGTTTTTCTCAAATGAAACTATGTCCCGAATGCTTCATATAATCTCATCTAAAACAGGGTTATATATAACAATTCATTATCAGAGACGAATGTTTAAGGAACCTAGTAAAGTCGCACTATCTCCTAGATATAGAGGCATCCCATATCTCTAACAGTCCCTACTGTTGGATGGGTAGGAAGTGAGACGACATATTGTGTTAGTCAATGATCACCTAGAAAGAATCATGGAATTTGGATGTATGTGGTAACCTCATAACCATGTCCATCGAGATACGATACCATTACCACTCTGGTACCTCATGTGGGTTTTCCTTACCTATTTCAATGTAATGCATGGCCATTACATACTGAAATTGAGGCTTTGTGAGATGAAAATTATCAAAATATTCATCATTTCTAGCCACCAGTACTAACATTAGAGGCCATAGTATATATTTTACAATCCATGATGTATGCCCAATGGGGATGTGTGGAAATTCCTTTTCATATCATCATGAAATGCCACTAGTACAATAATGTGACCTCTAAAAATCATGGAGTGCTCTCTACCTATAGAAAATCTATCAATACCATGCCATAAGGATAATAATTCACATCGGGCCTCGTATTAAAAATAAACTAGTTGTTCCCCCCTGACATGCTATAATTGCGGGGGAGTAATAGTCATCGACTGAATGTAACCTACTTCATCATCCCACATAAAGGATTTCATCATCATGGCTCTCTTCATTATCACCTCACTCTGCATTAGCTAACCATTCCTTTTTCTAAGCGTGTATGAAACCATATTCCCCATCCCAGGAATATAGACTATCTCAATGACATATTTCTGGATGTCCTCTAACCATTTGAAATGTCTGTAGTTCAATTCCTTTTTATAGAATATATTTATAAGAATATTTTGGTCAAAGTGGACTTTAAACTGCAAACCCATCATGTACTTCCACCACATATTTATGGAAAAGACTAGTACTGCTAAATCTTTGTCACATGTTGCATTGTTCTTCTCATATTGACTTAAATGGAGTTATCTTTTTGTGATCTCCACTTACTCCTGCATCTAGAAACAACCTAGTTCAGTCCCTCACACATCCCAGAAGACTATGTACTCAACAGCCTCCTCCGGTAGCCTCATGATGGGTGAACAATTCAGTATCCACCTCATTATCTGGAAACTATACTGAAATTTTCCATTCGCACAAAGGGTTGTCCCTTTCATATCAAAGACAATAAGGGTGATTCCACTCAGGAAATGTCGGGCACAATCCTCTAATAGTAAGAAGCCAACACCAATATGCTCCTCACCACAATCACGATTCTTCGTGGCATCCATGTGAGCAATGCCTCTATCATCGTAAGATCACATTCAACTCTAGCCTTCGAGATGACTTGTACCAGACAGTGTACCTCCCAAATCCAGAACTAGAACTTTGAGAGAATATCGTAATGATGATTCTATCATTAGGTATCTCAGACTATCCGAAAGTGTGTAGAATGTTCCTCCTCTGACACCATGTACACCAAGATTTCATCAATGAATACCCCAATAAACACGTCATAGTAAGGGTGGAAAATCATGTTCACGAGTCTCATAAACACTGTAATTGATTTTGTCACTCCCAAAGGCATCACCCGAAAGACATAATGGCCATACCAGTACCTGAAGGATGTCATCAGTATGTCCTCGTCCTATTCTTGAAGATGGTGATATCCTAATCATAGGTCTATCATGGTGAACCATCTCAATCCTTTAAGCTAATCGAAGAGGTCATCAATTATCCGCAGTGGAAGCTTTTTCGTAATGGCCACCTAGTTCAAGCATCGAAGGTCAATGAGAAACCTTGAACTCTCATCTCCATTAATGGAAGAGAACATCGGTGATTCCCATAAGAAAACAATGGGCCTTAAGAACCCCTTCTCATACATGTCATATAATTATACCCTCATCCTACAATGCTTTACAGGAGCCATCTGATAGACCGATGTTGATGATGATGTCTTCTTATGGTACATGTCGATGAGAAAGTCTACTGCTCTAAGAGGAGATAGTCTCAAAACATCATTAGGAAAAACATCCCTATACTCTTCCACAACTATATGAAATATTGGACTCCTCTCATCCAATTTAATGAGGGTGAGGCTAGAAAAATGATGAGTGATCGGCTGCAACCTCATCCAAGAAAGAACATCTTATGCAGCAAGGGTTTCCTTTTTGCTGGTAAGGAAAACATGATCCCATCTCCATGGACACATTGCACTATACACTGAAAAAAGTAGATCTGTACATAGACTGTGGATAAACAGTCCATAACAAAGATGACCAAGTAATGCCTCATTGCTAGTACTAGAAGATCCTAGTCGAAGCTCTCACCCCCTTGAGTATGCTCACACTGTCTTCACCGGTTTGTAATCATCGAATTCCCTCCTATATGAGGATGTATAAGTGATGATCAAGCTAAGAAATACACCAGAATCTCCAACCATTGAACTATAGAAATGGAAAATAATGAGTGACTAGAACCTCTATCCATAATAACTAGATCTAGGGAGGAGAAGACATATAATGTTCCTCAGATCATCCCTTGAGTACCTTGGTCATAAACCATGGATTCCTGAAGTAGTGATCACACCCATGTGCCTACTCTATGAAATTATGGTGGAAAACCTGGGGGTGGTGGCAGTAGTACCACAAATCATGTCTAACATCTTACTTCTCGACCTGCCCCATGCAATATCAGAAGCACTGTGCACATCCTCGCATGAACCTATTCTTATCTCTTGGTTGTCCATTGAAAATCTGCTTGTCATCTACATTAAGGGTTACACAGTCATGTGCCACATGTTCCTCCCCTCCACACTCAAAACAAATCATGGATTCCATATGACTCCCTTTGGTTTGGGAGCCTTGTACTGCCAACCATGAGTCCTAGGGTTATCCCCTCAAAGTCTTATCTTGCTTGGGCCCTCGTATCATCTGTTAACTACATACTGAAGACTCCACCGATTGGGGTCTTCTTGTGGCTCTCTCTTTAACCACTATATTATCCTTGAATCTCCACATATGAAGGGAAAGCTCTAGAAACCTGGTATTGGTAGGGACGACTAAAGACACCATCAAGGCCTTGATCTCTCACACGAGTCCCTGATCAATTCTTCGAGCCCTAAATAAAGTGTCTTGAACCATGTCTGTGGTGTAGGATAAAATATCTATGAACCTTGATGAGTAATAATACAGTGTCGTGAATCCATGTTGAAGGTCAAGAAGATATTTAATGCGCACAGAGCTAAATGTCATGGGGAAAACTCCTCAAAAATTCACTCCAAGTCTAACCAGGAATGGGTTGCCCCATCATGAAACTGTATGGTTAGACTCCACCATCTACCTATCGATCCTTATAAAAGGATTTCCTCCATTATCTTAATCTAGTCAAGCGGTGTCCACACTATGTGGAATACACACGTCACTACCTCCAGCCAATTCTCAGTGACCTAATGAAATGTCTCTACCCTAAACTAGGTAGGTCTCTATATCAAGAACTTGTTCATGGCGCTAAGCATTTTTTCATCCTCTACTGTTAATATAGGGAGTAAAATCTTATCCATGGGTGGTGGAAACATCATTTCACCACCCGGTATGAACATATCTTCCCCTAGTCGATGAACCAATACCTCATCACCAGGTGGGCTATCCACACGATCATGTATTGGGATCCTGGCTGTCCGTTTGCATGGTGGGATCCTAAAATATATCAAGATACCCCATAGTCAAAATATAACAAATGGTGAGAGGGATATTATTCAATAATAACATATATAGATACTTATGAAATCCATCTTTTCATGTTTAGATCCAAAAAACATAATTCAAGGTCATGGTGTATGGATATGTCGGCTGGTGCACCAACACTGGACACCCCAAATCTGAAAGTAAGAGTTGAAACACATAACAGTATTTCCCAATTAATCATCAAACTCTAGACATTAGAGGTGGATACAACCACCCTCTAATATACATTTTTCATGACCCGTCCCCAGAGGCCTATGTCATGACTACCCCAAGACCACCTCCCAAACTCCAGTGGTTAATGGATAGCATTGAAGGCCTAAACCAACATGTGGGTGGCATTTTCCAGAGTACCCATACACAGACACAACAACCACATCCCACAAAAAAATGGAGAAAACAAGTATATGAAAACAAATGTTGAGTACAAGTACAACTGAAAAGAAGTGAGCTAGAATACTAACTAAAAAAGACATGAAAACAACAATGTACAAAGATACATGGGAAGACATCCATTCAAACCCCTACCACATGCTAAGAGTATTGAAACTAATGGAAGCAAATGTTGTACATAATCTTTTCTAGATCATACTAGGCCCCACCTAGTCCTTGGACACAAAATCATCTGCAAAAGAGTCGATAGTATTCACAATACCCAAATCGTGTGGGCGAAGTCCATGTAGGTGTGAGTAACAAAATAATCAGTAGGAGAACAAGAAACACAAAGAAAGACCACAATAAAATCCTAAAAGAAAATAACGATGCATAATAATGTAACATATTCTTGAATCACAAGATATATCACACCAGTTATACATCTAGGGTAGTGATAGAAGAATCACCCTTCATATTATCGAACACCTCGGCTACTGGAGGACTCCAGCAATATGTGTACAATTAGAAAGTCAGTTCAAAATAATGCTCCTTCCCACTAACCATGGTTTACTGTGGTACTCATCCCTAATGAGTACTCTGGGTATGCTGAGTCACATAGTCTCTCCCTCAATGTGCGCCTACAGAGTCACCCATAGGTGTTTCCCACCTAGGACAATATAGGAACTCGTCCCCATCACATACCATGAGTATACCAAGTCACACGGTCTTGTTCCCACCATTATCCTACAAAGAAACATAGAGGTGCTCCCAACTGGCCCATAGCTAAGTCACAATGAGTCTCTAGTTAACAGTCTTTAGGTCTGAGCCAACCTCTAGGTTCTGTACCTAGAGTGGTTGGGTGAACTAATTCTCAAGCCATTTGTCACATCTCAACATCAATGAAAGTCTGGTTAAGGCATACCAAAATTTCTGTCTCATTTAGAGGGTCCCAACACTGCAAATATTTGGTAAATTGGATGCTGGGTTATCATGTAATTAGCATTTTAGTAAATAATACAATTATTAAAAAAAACTCATGTAGTAAGCGAATCACAAGTCCCTCTTTTATTTCTATAAGACTTGTGACGTATTCCCCATTCATTTCTTTTCTATTGTGTATATACGTACTAGTAATTTATTCTATGATACCAATACATAATTTTATAGTCATTTAAATATACATTTCATAATCACAATTTCATGGTTCTTAATAGTTGAAATGTTACCAAACTGTAATGGTAATTTTTCCCATTTTTCTTCCGTTGAGACGCATTTTCTATTATTATCCTTTATTATTTTTAGATTTTTTATACTGGATTTTGATATGTAATATAATGAATATCCTTATTATAATGATATTTTACGGGTTTTTAATATTATTATTCCATTTAAATTTGGATTCAATGTTACCAACGTAGTAAGAGTTTATTGCTAAAATCTCATCATTATCAGAATAATTTATATTTATACTTCAACTGGTGAAATATTATGATATATATCTCAATAATAGTAATTAATTTTATTATAATCTAGTTATTAATTATGTCACAATGAAATTATACCATTTTACGATAGTTATACTTAATATGATAAAGATAATGTTTTTGTGAAACCAGAACTTATTTCTCTCTTTTTCCGTAAAATTGCTTTACCCAGAAAACATTTTTTCCATAAAATTTAATCTTATTTAAATTACTTCTTTAATTATTTTTAAATTATATATTAACCCTAGTTTTACCTATTTAAAAATTTAATTTAAAAAGAATATTTTTTTCATTTTCTGATAAATTCACTTTTTGAAACTTTATACTGTGAAAGAGGAATGTTCAACATGTACGAAATTACAATCTATCATGAGTGTTATTTCTTTGAAGATTAATTTTATATTTTATAAGGTTATATTTAATGATTTTTCCTATTTATTCTAGAATTAATTTTTTTTATAAATTTTATTGAATGAAAAAATATTCATAAATATTCACGATATCAATATATTTTTCTATGTGTTTAAATAAATGGTTTTCCAGATGTTTTCATTATATATTATTATGTTTTCAAGGTGTTTTCAATTAAAATGGTTTTCAAAATTATTTCAATCATTCATTGTAAGATTTCAAAGTGTTTCTAATGAAAGTAGTATTGAAATTAGTTTCAACAAATATTTATATTTTTTCATTTTTTTCCAAGAAATTGTTTTTCAAAAATTTTTATAGCTTTCATTTTATTTTCTAAAAGTTGTTCAATGGAAAAGTTCTATTATTTTTCAATCCTTATTCATATGTTTTTAATGTATTTGTAATGAAAATAAATTTCAAATATTTTTTCAGACTTCTTCAAAAAATTTCCATGTATTTCAAAAGAAGATAGTTTTCAAAACGATTTAAAGCATACTTTCAAAGAATTGAATGGTATTTTTGTTAAAAAGTATTTGAAAATTATTTTTTATTTAAAATTAATTTATCAACGAAGAAATTGTTTCCCTCCTGACATGTTTTAAATGTTTTTCTCTCTATTTATTTACAAAAATATGATATTTTAAATGGATTTATGAATGGAATTTTAAATGGAATGATGATTCCTTAAGATATGTTCCAAGTAACATTTCATTAACATTCTACAAATATGTTGAAATCCTTTGAACTATTTATGATTTATTGATGATATTATCCATGGAAACCATATTTATTTATTATTTTTAATTGTTAATGTATATGATGATGAGTTATTCTTCAAACCATTTCTCTTCCATGGATTACACCTGAGTAAAAATGTTATGCAACACATTTTTAGCACATGTTATTCAATGATGAAATGATTAATAAACCAATAATTTCCCCATAGGATAGTATATGGTGAAATTCTTAAGAAACCCATTTAATTTCAATAGTTATGATAAAATATTTTTAATAACCATCTCTTTTTATGGGTTATGGTATAATGTTTTTTTTATCTTATAGAAGACATCAATATGATTTAGTTATGTGATGGGGGCCTATATCTCACTTCATTATATAGGGTAATGATTTATCTTTCATGAGATAGATATGGATGGAATGTGGATTAAACATGGTTTAAAATAAGAGTTTTTTCACCAAAATAGTCTAAAGAGTGAAACATGACTATGAAGGTGATATTGTGAGTGAAACATCAATAAAATTATATTTTCACGAGTAAATGCATTACAATACAAGGAAAGGGTCGTGACTGGGGATGGTGGTGTGTCCCACCATTTATGTGTATCCCTGTTGTTGTGCACTAATTGGTTATGAAAATAAGTGTTGTCATATAGGGATTGATTTTATATTCATACATAAATTACACAAATCCTATGTCTTATTCATATCTTATGATATCCTCTATTATTCTATTGATTCCCTTAAGATTCTTGTCTTACGAACAACCAATATTTATTACATAAATCATGTATATGTTATTTTATATGCAGTGTTTGATCATAAATTGTTATTATTGTGTTCTCATACCCTTATCCTCATGTTGTTCTATAGTATCTCTATTATTTACTCTCACATATAATCTAACCTCACCCAATATTTTTCTCCTTTTAACATCTTACAAAGAATGTTTTTAGAAGAAGTACAAAGGGGGTGATATTTGTGGTAATCAATGATGATCATTCACAAAATTATCAGATTGTGTTCCATGTTCGAAAAGAAACTAAACTATTATGGTCCACGAGCATATACTTTTATAATGATCTTAATATTCCTATAAAATGATATATTGTCCATATTTGTTAGAAATGTGTCTCTATATTTTATATCAAACGAAATTTCTAATCATTCTTTGGGATCAAAGATGATAAAAAATTTGTGGAACCCTATGTATATTTCAAATTATATGTATAGGAATTTATTTTACGATAATACTTATGTGACATACATTCAATAGATGGTTAAATAATTTAGACATCCTACAAGTGATTATCCATGCATATTTAGTTTACAGCTTTTCTATGTTCTACTCACACAATGATTTATGGTTTTAGTCAATTTAGGGAGCAATAATAAACTGGCATAATAGTAATTATGACAATAAAATTTGTTTTTGGTAGTAAAATTGGATTACCACTTGAGTGTTGGATGTCGTTATAATTATTAATCCATTTTCATAGAACAACATTAACAACATGAATAATAATACAATCTCAAGAAACCCAAATAAATGAATATATGTGCTTACTTAGAGATCAGGTAATAGAATAAATGAAGAAAATATGTTCCAAATTCCATTGTGTTAATAATGTGGAAAAGTTACCAAAGAGAATTATTTACAGGAATAAGAAGATTTTTTTATGTGGAAAAGTAGGACACAAAACATGTAAGTGGGAAGGGTAATTAAAACTTTGGGTACACTTCATGAATGAGAATAATGGTGTCCCTAATAAATAATCAACAATTGAATTAAATAAATTTTTATTCAACAAGAATTATGAACATTGATGTCTGATATTGAATTATCATGATGAGAATCTTCTTTGTGGTATGAGTAATAGTTATATTGCTGATGATGAAGACATTACTAGTGAATTGTGAATTAAAAGAGGTATTTTGTAATAATATGTGAAATAATCATTAATGGATTAATGATAAAGTGGAAATATTGATATTTTTATGTATTTGGATAGAAGAATTTTGGAATCCCGCCTTATTATAACATAAACTTTCATTACATTACACAACACTGAGGATCTTTAAGGTTTAGGGTCTTGGAAACCAGGAACATAATACAAGAGAACAACAAAAACATTCATCTTAAACACTTGAAATGATTTTCCTTATGTTCATCCTACGTTGATTACTATATCTCATAACCTGGGGACATTCATTAAAAGAAACGGTGAGCAGAAGGCCCAGTAAGGGAAACAAGAAATACATTTTACATGTGAACTTGAGATACTTCAATAAGGTAATGAAAAAGACTTTAAGTCATGAGAAAGAAATCATCAGGAATATCATAATGAAAATAACAATTTTCATAACATGAAGATGTGGATACGGCATTTAATATTGAAAATCATTTCGTTTCACCAAGGTCCATCCCCAAGGTGTCATTAAAAATTACCAAGGTTATTCACCAAGGTATCAGTCTAAAAGGACATCTCTAGAGATTAAGTATTTACCCAATGCATTGGAGCGCTATGTGGGTGCACCCTTGACATGTCTTTATTATCATGTGATACACATATATATAATCATAAATCATTTCATAAACAACCCATATAACATAAAAGAAATGGGTTTCATTTCATAATCATAACATTTTAAAAACTTCTTTAAAGACATGGTCTTTATGTCACTTTAAACCCATGGAAATGGAAAGCGGGATTCATGTATGTAAATATGAGAATTTAAAATAGAACATTTTGATAAATATGTGAATACCCATATAGAAATAAGAGCTTTGAGTATTCAGTTAATAACATAAAATAATTTTGAGAAAAGAGAGGCATTTTGAGACGAAAATTCTGCAGCATAACGATTACGTTAGAGTGTTTTAGAAAACGATGAAAAGAGATAGGAAATGGGTCACCCACACATAAACGATCTCTATAAATAGTATAGGGATAGAATATAAATCATATTAGTCATGGTAATGAAATTTTATGTACATACCATTTGAAATAAAAAACAAGGAATTAAGACAAAAATAAGATTTCTCTTATAAAAATTCGGCAGCCTAACGACATAACTTAAACTTCAATAAAAATGAATTCACAAGATAAAATAGGGTCTCTGATCATATTATCATAAAATATCACTATGATAGATATATATATAAAAACCCAACATAATAAAAAGTAACATGAAAGACTTGACATGAAAATAGAACTTGAAAAACTGATAAGGGTGAAAGAATCCCTTAAAAATTCAGCAGCCTAACGGCGCCACTTAAACATTAGTAAAAAAAATGATGAGAGTAAGAGGCTATATATCATCACAAGAACATGAAAAGGGATTTAATATGAATATAAAATAACATCCTCCAACAGAAGGACATGGAGCATAAAATGAATGACATAAAAGAGATTACTTGAAAAGAAAGAGAAAGGTCAGATCCCTTACCTTAAACGTAACTCTTAAAACGCAATGGTTTGGACCTTTAGAGGCTTTAGGGAACCTTTGGAGGACTCATTGGGAGCTAAGGAGACCATAACATCGTTCATAATGGATTTGGAGTCGAATGGATGAAAGGAGGGCTTGGTATTTATAGGGAAAGTGAGGGGACAAGGCATTAATGGCCAAGGGACGCCTCATTGGTGGTTTTGGCAAAACCATGGGCTTGCCCATGGATTTTCCCATGGTATTGGCCACTTGGGACACCTCACACAATAATTCATCCCCTTTAGTAGACCATCCCATAAAATATCTCATGACATCATCATGACACAATTATGATGTCATTTAACATACCGAAACCCTAAAACTACATTTTTACTATTCACTGAAAATTCATCTTTCTCAGAAAAATCCCAAACATTTACCATAACATAATATCAATTCTCTGAGTACAAAAATTAAGTCCATTTTATAAAAAAAATTTCCAAATTTTTTTATTTAAATTTTTATATAAAAAACAATATTCACCTGAAAAAAAAATACTTGATTAATGATTTATGAAACCGTTATTTAACCATTTTATTGAATCATATTAATTAATAAAGGTGTCTAAATTATAATAAAACTTTCTTTAAGTTATATTACTAATCTATTTGGTCACATCACTAATCCTAAGCGTAAAATCACTATTCATAATTTATTATTCATCAAAAATTATGTTGATCTTATTAGACTCCAAATTCCTTACTGAACACTTTTGCAGAAGACTATTTTTTGAAAATCATTACACATAATTAATTATTTAAGGTTTAGATAAATATTTTAAAATATCATTTTTCCAAAATTCATTAATAAAATACATCCTAAAATTATCCGGACATTTGAAATTTCACAAACATTACTAAAGGAAGAAATCTCAATTTATTCATCCCAAAGGATTACACAAAGAAGCTAGGGTCTCATCCCATAGCACCTTATAACACCAGGATATGACCTATGTGTATGGTTTTCTATGGTGAGAGAATCTGAGGGAGTCTCAGATAACATTTCCCTATTATTAATCTCAACTAACTTGAACTTCTCCCGTAGGTGTTTCCATTCAATCTTGAAACGCTGGAGTTCGGCTTGTGCTTTGTCCAAAGCGAATCCCAATGATGCCACCTCCTTCCCAAGCTCGGATAAGTGGGCCTCATAAGGATCGAGTGTACTGGATGAATCCATCGACTCCTATTTCTACATTAACCATTAACATCTCTATTAAATAATTAAGAGTAAGTTAATATACTACTCAAAAAGTTTGGGTCGTTAAATTCTTCCCCTGTTAAGAAATTTCGTCCCCGAAAGGTATACTTGAGGCCTAGTTGAAAAGGTGAGGGTACTTTTTCTTCATCATTTCCTCAGGCTCCCAAGTCGCTTCTTCATATTTATGATTCCTCCACAACACTTTCACAAGGTGGGTAGTCTTGTTTTGTAGAAACTTGTCTCTAAAGTCTAAGATCTCAAATGGCTGCTCCTCATAATAGAGGTCATGTTCCAGTTGTACCACCTCTGAGTTCAATACAAGAAAAGGGTCGGGTATGTACTTCCTCAAGAGAGTTACATGGAAGACATTGTGAACATGATCTAGGTTTGGTGGAAGTGCTAGACGATAGGCCACTGCTCCTATGCGATCAAGGATTTCATAGGGGCCAATGTACCTAGGGATGAGCTTCCCTTTCTTCCCAAACCGCATGACACTCTTCCATGGAGAAATTAGAAGAAAGACTTTTTCTCCAACACAAAACTCCAAGTCACTTTGATGATTGTCAGTATAGCTCTTAGGCCGACTCTGAGTAGCCTTTATGTGTTGTTGGATGGCATGAACCTGTTCTGTCATCTCTTTCAAAAGATCAGGCCCAAGATGCTTTCTTTCACCAGTTTCATCCCAACAAGTTGGAGTTCTACATCGCTTTCCATACAGAGCTTCATATGGTGTCATCTGAATAATCGAATGGAAGCTATTGTTATAGGAGAACTCAACTAATGGTAGGTGTTGATCCCATCCACCTTTAAATTCCATTGAGCAAAATATCAGCAATTCTTCGAGTGTCTAAATTGTCCTTTTAGATTGGATTTCAGTTTGAGGATGATAGGCCGTACTAAAATCCAATTCAGTATTCAAAGAATGTTGAATACTTCTCTATAATTTTGATGTGAATCTTGGATCACGATCAATAACGATGGATATTGGTACCCCATGCAGCCTCACAACTTCCTTTACGTATATCTTGGCAAGATTATCCAGAGAGAAATCTACCCGAATAGAGATAAAATGGGCGGTCTTGGTGAGACGGTCCACAATAACCCATATCACATTGTTTCTTTTGGTTGTTTTCGGGAGACCAGTTATAATGTCCATAGTGATATTATCCCACTTCCATACAGGTATGGGTATCGGTTGTAATACCCCCTTAGGAAGTTGTCGTTCTGCCATTACTTTTTGACACACCAGGAACCTTGTAGTGTAATAAGCAATCTCCCTCTTCGTGTTATCCCACCAATAATAATCATGAAGGTCTCTATACATTTTAGTGCATCCCGGATGTATAGAGAAAGTCGAGCTATGAGATTCATCCATAAATTCTTTCTTTATATCCGGAATAGATGGAACCCATAGCCTTGTATGAAATTTCAATACACCTTCTTGATCAATATTGAAATCAGGGAACATCCCATCTTTTATATCCTCCAACATCTCCTCTAGAAAATGATCTTCTTTTTGAGCATTCTTGATCTTCTATTATAATGAAGGTTGAGAAATCATTTGGGATATGGTTGATGATGTTCGTTTCCTTATAATTCCCATGACCAGTTTTACTAGATATTTAATCAAAGGATCTCCCAGGATCCACATTGTTGTCAGAACAATAGGGTTTTTCCTACCTAACACATCCACGACTTTGTTTGCTCTTCCAGGGTGATAATGAATTAAACAATCATAGTTTTTAATAAGCTCCAACCATATCCTTTGTCTCATGTTCAATTATTTCTGTGTGAAAATATACATTAAACTTTGGTGGTGAGTGTATATATCACATTTCTCCCCATAAAAACAGTGCTTCCATATCTTTAGAGAAAAAACAACTGCCGCTAGCTCTAGATGATGTGTAGGATAATTCTGCTCATGAATCTTCAACTGTCGAGATGCATAAGAAATTACCATGTCATTTTTCATGAGGACGCACCCAAGCCCTTTCAGAGATGAATCGCTAAAAATAATGAATCCTTCTCCGATAGAGGGTAGTGTCAACACAGGTGCAGTAACCAATCTCTTCGTCAGCTCTTGGAAATTTTCCTCACATTCCTTTGTACAGATAAACATAAACCCTTTTTGAGTCAACATGGATAGAGGATTAGAATGCCATGAAAAGTTTTTCACAAACCTCCTATAATATCTCGCTAAACCAAGGAAACTATGAATCCCAGTTACTGTTGTGGGTTGAGGCCACTCCTCAACAACCATTGTTTTTATAGGGTCAAATGAGATTCCTTCATTGGTTACGATGTGACCTAAGAAAGACACTTGTTGTAACCAAAACTCACACTTCCTGAACATTCCAAATAGCCTCTCCTTCCACAGTGTTTTGAAAATAACCCTCAGATGATCTTCATGACCCTCACAAATTTTTGAATATATCAAAATATCATCAATAAAAACTACCACAAAGCTATTAATGTAGTCCTTAATGTCTCTATTCATCAAATCCATGAAAATAGCAGGAGAATTAGTCAAGCCAAAGGGAATAACCGTAAACTCATAATGCCCATATCTTTATTGGAAGGCAGTCATTGGAATATCATCCTTCTTCACCGTCAGTTGATGATAACCAGATCGAAGTTCAATCATGGAGAATAATTGAGCCCCATGAAGTTGGTCAAATAATTCATCAATTCTTGGAACATGGTATCTGTTCTTCACTTTGATCCCATTCAGTTCTCTATAATCAATGCATAGATGCATTGATCCATCCTTCTTCTTCACAAAGTGAACTGGTGCTCCCAAAGGAGACACACTCGGTCGGATAAACCCCTTCTCCAACAAGTCTTGGAGTTGATTCTTTAACTCGTCTACCTCAACATTTGCCATTCTATACAGGGTATTTGATATCGGTTGAGACCCAGGTACGAGTTCAATGGAGAACTCTACCTCTCTTTCTGGGGGAGGTCCAGGTAACTCCTCAGGAAATACATCCATGTATTCTTGAACAATCAGAACATCTTCTATTTGTATGCTCCATTTTCCTTCTTCATCATCACCGATTAACTCCATAAAAAATATATAGGAGGTGCTTCTAGATATGGATCAGTTCGTGATATCTCCCCTTGGAAGATAACTTTAGGTCGTTTATTCAAGACTACTAAGAATTCCTTACATTTTCAATTGATCTTAACATTATACTTTGAGAGCCAGTTCATCCCTAGTATAACATCTAATTCCAACATCGGAATGAAAACTAGATTTGTGATAAGATTGTGCTCACTAAAGTAAACACTAGAGTCTCTAAAAACTGTTGATACATGGATAATCCCACTTGGAGTCTTGACTGAAAACTCTACCTCAAGTAGTTCGGGGATTGATTCTATATTCTTTGCAAACATGGAGGAAATAAAGGAATGCATAGAACCATAATAAAAAAAGTAGTTGCTAGTTTTTAGAGGACAAAAAGAGTACCTACAACCACGTCATTGAGAGCTTTAACTTAAGTTGTTGTAATATCAAAATCACGACCTTGCTCCCCTGGCCTTTGCTAAGGTTGATGGTGATTCCCCTCCACTGCCCTTGGATTTGGACAGAGATTAGTATAGTGCCCAAGCTGTCCACACGTGAAGAAATGGACTTAGGGTAAGTCCAGAACCATCTCCCTATGTTGTTAGTGTTGGGGAGTTGAAGCTTTACCTCACTATGACAATTCCATGCAATATGGCCTCCTCTTCCACACTTGTAGCACTTTCCACTTCTGATCAATCAGTTCCCCAAATGATTCTTCCCACATTTATTGCATGTGGTAAGTGGAATTTTCTTTCCACCTCTTCCCTAATCAAAAGTCTTCCCTAAACTTGGCTCCAATGATCTCTTCTTGACATTTGATTTATGATACTACTGTGTCTCACCAAACTCCAGCTCGACTTTCATTGCACTCCGTGCGATCTCCTCGTAGCTATCGTAGTCCCAGTTGGCTAAATTCTTCCGCAGATGAGGTCTCAGTCCACCGAAAAACCTATCAACCTTCCCATTTGGATCCATGACAAAGATATAAGTATATCATGAATGTTGGGTGAAGTTCATCTCATAGCTTCCGATAGATTCATTCTCCTTCTGCATCTGCTCGAGAAACTCTTTCTCCATTCTCTTTCTCATGGAACGAGGGAAATACTTATTAAAGAATATTCCCTGGAACTCATCCCAATCTATAGCTTCCATCTCTCTTCTAGGCTTCCTGTTTTTGACCAGTGACCACCACTGATCAGTTTCTCCCTCTAGGCCGTAAACAACAAGGGTGACTTTTTCTTGTTCCGAAAAAAGGAGTACATAAAAGAACTTTTCAATGGAGCTTATCCATTTTTCCACAACCAATGGTTCAGTAGATCCACTAAATGATGGTGGCTGTTGACACATGAAGGAATCAACAGAGTGTTGTTCCCTTCATGGTGAGGTTGGACTCTTAGCTTGATTCAAGTTAATACTCATAACATGTGTCTGTTGGTTCATCATTCGTATGAATGTTTCCATTCCAGCTTCCATCGGGGGCCTTCAGTACATGGTGTATTGCTGTCACCATGTGCATGGTTCCTCCTATTCCCACCATTTTCTAAAATGATAAGACCTTAGTGAGAAAATTATTTTATTTATGAATCTTTTAAATAAGACTTCATGCTTAGATATTTACATTTCTCTATAATTCGTTCATAATGATTAATAAAAATCTTGTGAATAACCAAACATATCCCCCGAGAGTGTCGTAACTAAGAGTGCAGTAAGACCTGTTATCGTGCACCAGTTCTCATTAGAGTCTAGCTCAAAGTGGTGTTTTTAGGTTTTACCGCTATGTACATATTTTCCAGAGCCGCCTCTACCTGCTCGTATCCAGAAATGGATTTATTTGTTTAAAAAACTACTTACTCAATACTTACCAAAATACCAGGAAGTTTTCCTATATTTAAACTTTTCTATAGGGTTCTTCCTATTGTTTTTATATCCTCAATTCCACAAAAAAATAAACTATCATTTGATACCAACTATGGAATCCTGCCTTATTATAACATAAACTTTCATTACATTACACAAAACTGGGGATCTTTAAGGTTTAGTGTCTTGGAAACCAGGAACATAATACATGAGAACAATAAAAACATTCTTCTTAATCACTTGAAAGGCTTCTCCTTATGTTCATCCTAGGTTCATTATTGCATCTCATAACTTGGGGACCTAAATCAAAACAAATGGTGAGCAGAAGGCCCAGTAAGGGAAACAAAAGAAACAATTTACATGTGAATTTGATATAATTCAATAAGGTCATGAAAAGAACTTTAAGGAATGAGAAAGAAATCATGAGGCATATCATAATGAAAGTAAACTTTTTCATAACATGAATATGTGGCTACAACATTTAATATTGACAATCATTTCGTTTCACCATGGTCCATCTGCAGGTTGTCATTAAAAATTACCACGGTTATTCACCAAGGTATCAGTCTAAAAGGTCATCTCTAGAGATTAAGTCTTTACCCAATGCATTGGAGCGATATCTGGGCACACCGTTGACATGTATTTATTATCCTGTGAGACACATATATATAATCATAAATCATTTCATAAACAACCTATATAGGATAAATGAAATGGGTTTCATTTCATAAATATAAAGTTTTAAAAACTGCTTTAAAGACATGATCTTTATGTCACTTTAAACCCACGGAAAGGGAAAGCAGGTTTCATGTATGTAAATCCCAGAATTTAAAATAGAACATTTTGATATATATATATGTGTATACCCCTATATAAATAAGATCTTTGAGTATTCACTTAATAACATAAAATAATTTTGAGAAAAGAGAGAGGCATTTTGAGATGAAAATTTTGCAGCATAACAGCTACGTTACAGGGTTTTAGAAAATGTTGAAAAGAGAGGGGACATGGGTCACCCACTCATAAATGATCTATAAAAATAGTATTGGGACAGAATATAAAGGATATGAATCATGGTAATGAAGTTTTAAGTACATACCATGTGAAATCAAAAACATGGAAGTAAGACAAAAATAAGATTTCTCTAATAAAAATTCGGTAGCCAAACGACGTCACTTAAACATCAATAAAAATGAATTGGTGAGATCAAATAGGGTATCTCATCATATGATCATAAAATATAAGTATGATAGATATAGAGATCATAACCTAACATAATAAAAATGTACTAGAAAGGCTTGACATGAAAATAGAACTTGAAAAAATGAGAAGGGTGAAAGAATCCCTTAAAAATTAAGCTGCCTAACGACGCCACTTAAACATTCATAAAAACAAATGATGAGAGTAAGAGGGGATCTCTCAACATATGAAAATGAAAAGGGAAGTAAGAGGAATATAAAACAACATCATCCAACATAAGAACATGGAGCATAAAAATAATGACATAAAAGAGATTACTTGAAAACCAAGAGAGAGGTCGGATCCACTAACTTAAACGTAACTCTTAAAACTCAATTGTTGGGACCTTGAGAGGCTTCAGGGCACCTTGGGAGGACTCCTTGGGAGCTAAGGAGGCCGGAACATTGTTGAGTATGGTTTTTGAGTCGAATGGATGAAAGGAGGGCTTGAATTTATAGGGAAACTGAAGGGACAAGGCATTAATGGCCAAGGGACACCTCATTGGTGGTTTTGGAAAAACCATTGGCTTGCCCATGGTATTTTCCCATGGTATTGGCCACTTGGGACACCTCACAAAATTATTCATCCCCTTTAGTCTAAAATCCCTTAAAATATCTCATGACATCATCATGAAACAGTTATTATGTCATTTAACATATTGAAACCCTAAAACTGCATTTTTACAATTCACTGAAAATTCATCTTTCTCATAAAAAACCCAAAAAAATTACCATAACATAATATCGATGCTCTGAGTTCAAAAATATATTCCATATTATAAAATTATTTTTTAAAATATTTTTAATTAAATTTTTAAATAAAAAACACTATTCACCCGAAAAAACTAATACTAGATTAATAATTTATGAAACCGTTATTTAACAATTTTATTGAATCACATTACTTAATCAAGGTGTCTAAATTATATTAAAACATTATTTCAGTGAGATTACTAATCCATTTGGTCACATTACTAATTCTAAGTGTAAAATCACTATTCATAATTTACTATTTATCAAAAATCAACTTTATCTTATTAGACTCCAAATTACTTACTGAACACTTTTGCAGAAGACCATTTTTTGAAAATCATTACACATCATTAATTATTTAAGGTTTACATAAATATTTTAAAATATCCTTTTTCCAAAATTCATCAATAAAATACATCCAAAAATTATCCAGACATTTCAAATTTCACAGATATCACTAAAGGATGAAATCTCAATATATTCATCCTAAAGGATTACACAAATAAGCAGGTGTCTCATCACATAGCCCCTTATAACACCAGAATATGACCTAAGTGTAAAGTGTGCTATGTTGAGAGAATATGAGGGAGGATTAGATAACATTGTCATAGTAGTAATCTCTACTAACTTGAACATCTCCCATAGGCATTTCCATTCATGCTTGACACGCTGGAGTTCGGCTTGGGCTTGGTCCAAAGCGAAGCCCAAAGATGACACCTCTTTCCCAAGCTCGGATAAGTGGGCCTCATAAGGGTCGAGTCTACTGGATGAAGCCATCAACTACTCCTTCTACATTAACCATTAAAATCTCTATTAAATCATTAAGAGTAAGTTAATATACTACTCAAAGATTTTGGGTCGGTACAAGAATTATGCTATATTATTTTTTTAAAAAATTAAGATTTTATTAATTTATGTTTTACTCTATGGATTTACCGGAATATGTTGAGTGGTTCTGATTGATATAAATGTGATTTAAGGGTAATGTTATGTTCATGTAAAACATATGATTCAATAAAGCAAAACCCTCAATATGTTCTTAATTTTTAGGTAATGTTGTTTGGTTAATGATATTTTGGATATCAATAATTAAATTAGATGGTACATTATACAGTGAAAGTGATTATGTAATTTTTGAAAAGTGGTTTATGCTATCATTGTTAGATTTTTTGTAATTTTGGACTTAATGAACATATCAAATAATATTTTAATAAAAAGTAATTCATGTTTTCTTAAATTATATTTGGTAATTACCATGTATCAAGAGAGTACATGTTGGAGATACAGACATCATTTTTATGCGAAAACTAAGAGAATCTATTTTATATACATGGGATAAATGTTAATATGTTTATGAGAATTTTAGTGACAATATTTTTAAAGTTTGGTATTTTCATATTCTAGATGATTTATATGGTAATATATTTTTTGAGAGGTTTATGATAATTAGTGGATGTTGATTTTGGGATTAAAGTAATAACTCAACATCTGAGGATTTAATCATACCATATAAATTATGAGAAATATTTTTATGAAAAAGATTTATGGAATGGTATATATTCCTCTTTATAGATCTCATGATATGATAATTCTTCATAAATGAAATTTTTTTCACTATTTCATGGTATAAGGGTTAAATTGGAAATTTATCAAGTCACAAAATGGGATTGGATGTAATAAAATTATGTAATTATATATTGTTAAGAACATTCTTCAACATAATGAATAAGGTATTATTGTAAAATTATTTCCCATAATGTATAATTTTTATGATATTAATGACCATTTTCAAGTGTCATTGTTTTATTTAATTGTGATCATTAAATTTCTCTTAAATGTGCACACTTTTAATATCAATCATTAAATTGTAGTTCGGTGTCTCATTTATAACGATGTATTAGCTTTCCGGATATGTACTCTTAAGGGGAAAAATATTTACCTGTGTCATTTCATAACCATTTTTTTCAATATTCCCTTGTTGTAAGAAGTATTAGAATACATTTTTACATTGTGGGTTACAATGAAATGAACCTTCAGGTATTAAACCACTGATAAACTATATTAATTTATAGGGGTAAATAAATTTTATGAGCTTTACAATGTAACATGAGATATGTTGTGAAATATATTTTCCTAAATTAATGAATAATTTTCAATATTCGTCATTTCATGAAAAATTTAATAATGCATGTTTCATATAAGAGCACTATGTTTTGAATTCAGTTTAGACAAGACCATGTTAAACGTGCACTACATAAAAAAATAGATGGTGATTTGGCATATGTAACACTATGATTGTCTTGTGTTATACAGAATTATGAGTTAGTTTAATAGCTTGTTTAACACGTTAGGCCATGTTTTACCAAACTTTATTATACTATTAATATTCTTATTAAAATATTATTATAGTTACCACCATGCCATTGAAATGGATTTTATGAATCAGATTATCTAAAATGTGACAATATGATATTACCTTTGATATAAAAGTAATCTATTGGGTATCAATTATATATAAAGGAAAGTAAGAACTATTTTAGAATAAAGGAATTCAATTTCTAATATAAATATTTTTTAATGTAAAAACTCAATTTTATCTCAAAAATTTTAAAAAATATATTATTAATGAAATATATTAATAAAATTTATATATTATAAAATTATTAAAATATTCTTGACTATCAACAAATTTATTTGATAAGTAAAAGATAGGAATAAATCCAATTCTGTGAAAAAAAGTATTTTTTTATATAAACGAAATTTTACCACCGATTAGTAGTGAACCTATAATAAATATAAACTTTTATAAATTTATAATATTTAGTAGAAAAAATAAACTTCATAATTCAATATTTTATACTATAATTTAAATCTTTTTAATTTTTTATATTTTTCTATGAAGTTTGATTATTTGATTAATAGTGAAAATACTAAATTTTAATTGATACTACATTGTAATATATTTTAATTTCATATTTCAATGATATATAAAAATATTTTCAAAGTATAATTAGGTAATATAAATATGAATTAATAAAATATTGTTTATTAATAAAAATTTAATTCTGATATTGTATATTAACACATTTCTCACTTTAAAAAAAAATTATTTAAAAACTACCATTTCTAACATTATTGAGGGATTGATTATATATTAATTTCAACAAATTTTGTTACTATAATTTGGATATATATTTTAAATATTTGGAAAAAGAATAATTTATAATATCTATAAATTAAAATTAAAATTTCAAAAAAATTGGTAGTGATTTTAATAACAATTAATTATACTGATTATTGTAAAACATAACTTACATAGTGGTTGAATTATAATAAGTGGAGACAAATAACATAGAAACAATTATAAAATCTATATTCATAACATATTTTGACCAATTCACCTATTGGATTAAAATTTTTTATTATTTGAGAAACATGATGTAATGGAGAGAAATCAATATTGTTTTCCTTTTTATATTTACAAGAGTGTCACTCCTCTTCCACTATAAAATGGACACTCACACAAATGATTTTTAAGAAACACTCAAGCTTTATTAAATATATAAACCCAAACAAACATCCTCTAAACATCACTAACTTCATTTTATAGTATTCCATATTCATATAAATTAAAAAAATGACACCATTTGGTGAATAACAATAGGAGTTACCCAAATAAGAGGTAACATCATTCATGATGAACTTTTAATTTACTTATTTAAAATACCCTAATATATTATTCATAGTTGATTATAAATAAACCACAATATTCTAAATATAAAATAATGTTGTTATGATTATTTTATGACTAAAAAACACACACACATCCATTAAATGGGATATGGAATCATTATTCGTGTGTATGGTAGACGACTACCTCGAGAACCAATGTCATTCATTTCTGGATTTACACCATTCCTAGTTGGAAATAATGGTGAAAATTATTATTTATATGATATATATATGATATATATCATTTATTTATTCTTATTTAATTATTATATAAAACCTAAAAATTTTTATTCCATTTTTTAAAATTACGATAACATTGTTTGAGGATGTGTGGACTACTACCTCCACCACGGGATGTGATTATTTCAGACATTACGTTGATATTAATACCTATTGTATTATGAAATTTTTGTTATTTATTAAATAATAATTCTACAATATTGATAATACATATAAATATATTTCAATAAATTTATTTTGATTAATAAATTTTGCAAATGGAAACAACGTTCAAGAATATGTACGACCAAGCATCTCCAGGAACTTTGTTTTCTATTTCCTATTTCTATCAATTATTCAATATTATAAATATATATGATATTTATATCATATTGTAGAATTTTTTCAATTATTAAATAGTAATCTATTTAATAATATCATGAATAATAAGTTCAAATGTTTGCAAAATAATTGTGTGGTTATTTTCCAAAATACAACATTTTTATGAATTTATTAATTAATGGGTAATATAAAATCATTATATGATGATAAGTAATATGATATATAAGAATAATGTTTAGGTAGATTATTAAAATATTATATTTGTTATTCACTATTTTTTTACATTTATAAAAAACTTCATTACTAAAGAATGTGGTTTTCTCTTCTCACTTTTCTTTTCTTTGAGATTTATGATATATTCACCACTTAATCAAGCTATGTAGTGTATATACTACACTATAAAATGATATATCATGAATTTAATTAATTTAATGATATTAATGTTTTAAAATGACGATATAATTTCACATATATAATTATAAAAAAGTTTCTATTGTGTTATGGGGGCTTCTAGTCTCACTTTTATTTGTATGAGACTTATGTCATATTCTCGACTTGTTTTTTTGGTGAAAATACTAACCATTAATTTATTATTTGATAATTATCCTTAAATTTATTCTTATTTACAAATCTATTTTATGATCTCAATTTCATTGGGATTTATGGCTCAAGTGATACCGAAACAATAAGTCTATTTTTCCCAATTTTCATTTTTTGGCACTTTTTTTGTTATGAACCAATATTCATTTACATGGTATATATAGTACTAGTTAATAAGTTTTATAATGAATATATATCTTTTCATTATTTTTTATGATTTATTTACTATTATTCTTTCATGGAGTGTAGGAATCAATGTTTTGTAATTGATAAGAGTATATTTCTTCTATCTCATCATTATCGAGATTATTTATTATCGTGTCTCCATCAATGAAATATTACGATGCATCTGTTAAAATTTATAATGAATTTAATCCTCCCATAGTTATTCTTTATATCATGATGTATGTTCACCATTTTTCTAATCATTTCTATAGAATATAATTACGAATTTTTTTTTAATATAGCCCAACTTTATTTCACTTTTCATTCAAAAATCAATTTTTTTTGTAAAACTTTATTTTATAAAAAAAAATTTCTAAAATGTGTTCTCCTATAATTTTATGATTTATAAAATAAATTTTTAACCATTTCATTCTATAAAAGAATAATTTTAATTGAAATCATTTTTTCCATTGAACTGTTCTAATCATTTAACAGTGAACTGGGAATGACGGAAATGTACAGAGTTACCCTCATTAATGACCATCTTTTCCCCAAGGATTCCATTTCATGTTTATAAGGATATATGTAATGATAATTTTTTCTTAATATTATAAAAGTTATTTTTTTATATTAATTTTTTTTCAAATAAAAATGGTTTTCAAAAGGTTTTCATTAATTCGCTATAAGTTTTAAAGTGGACTTAAGAAATTTTTTTCCAAATGTTACCAAGATTTATTTATAAGATCTCAATTTTTTTCTTTAATGTGGTTTTAATTTTTTAATTATTTCTTTATAATTATTCCAACTGTTCTCAAATAATAATATTTTCAAAATTTGTTAATGAGTTCCTTATAACTTTTGAAACTATTTTAAATGGAAAATATTTTCTATATTTTTTCAAGAAATCAAAAATCATTTTGAAATTATTTTCAAAGAATAAGGATTTAAAATTATTTTAGATCAAATTTATATGTCATTAAATTTATATTATATAAATTTTTTATTGAAAATTTTATATTCCATGTTTATATGATTTTAAAATACTTTTATAAAAAACATTTCAAAATTCATTAAATCTTACTTTAAATGATTTAAAATAAAATTTTAATGAAATATGGTATAGAAATGACGTTAGTTTTAATGTTATTTATTTCATATTGAAATAGATATTTTTCCAAAAAAATTGTTCAAAAGAAAATTCAATTCATTCATTATTTGAAAATGATTGTAATAATGGTTTTATGCATGTTTTTTCAATGAAAATCCATTTTATATAAGAATTATTCCAACAGATCTTGAAGAATTATTATTCATCTATGATTACATCCTTTTAAATAGATTACAATTTAATATAGAAATCATCCAATGACCCCATTATTATTCACAATTTGAATAGTTATTTGATCAGGATGTATTTTAATTGAACCCCATTTACCTTCCACATGTAATACGTTGATAAAAAAAATATGAAACATGCTTATGTTCCCTGGATATTCTATGATGAAATTATTATGAAACCATTCTATTTACCATTAGATAATATAGGAAGAATCTCTTTTGAAATCCATATCATTTCTTGGGTTATGATATACTGTTTATGAACCCATTATATTTTTATAGGTCATGATATGGTGAATGATTAATTACTCTTTCCAACACATATGTATAATTTAATTATTTGATGGGATGTAACCATATCATTATAAAATCAATTGGGAAAAAATTATAACTCGTGAGATAAACATTTATAGAATAAGTCTCAACTCAGTTCTATCTGGAATGTCCCAATGGCCTTAATTGTTTCATTGTTTTGATAATCCTCCTTTCAGGGGTAGAGTTCTAACCCTTACATGGCCTGAGGGCTTAGAGGAAATTACATGACACGTATGTCTTAAAGAGAATCACCTAGACAAGACAACATGAAATTTCATTTCACCAACATATGTCATGATATCAGTACTCCACGTTTGCCGGCCTGGTAAGTTATCAGACCTTTGTAAAGATGCACATGCACAATACTGATGGAAAATCTATACCCTCTAATTCTTCTACATCCATTTAGCTCAGCTCCAGTGAATGTGTCTGTCCTTAATCCTTTTTTAATCCTTGTACCTTGTAGTCTTACTCGTACATCAACATTTTCATGGGGCCTAAAAGACTTGGGATGTCCCAAAGGCCTTATGGTGACCCAAATTCATTGAGAATCAACTAGCCCAAAGACCTTGGGTGGCCCGAAAGCCTTGTAGGACCCGAGGAACCAACCAATGGCCTAATGGCCTAGATGGATGAATAGATCTTCCTACTACAGTACTGAACATTACCCACTACCATCCCAACTATAGTTCTACAGTCACAGATATAGTGCAACCATCCATGGAACAATTCCAGCTAAATTGCTGCTACAGTACTTATAAGATGGTTTTTTTGAGTGATCCCAGTTGTAACTCCCCAACCCTAGTTACCCAGATTCAGTGCATTATTACATAACATTTACCAGATATAAGTAATTTTTTTTCGAAATACCAATTAGTTTAGTTGTAACAGCCCAAGATTTTATAAAAAAATATTCTTTTTAATTTTATTAATGTCTTGTGTTATACTCTACACCAAAAGGATCTTTCACAATACACTTCTCTGACCTGGCTGGAATTACACGCAATCACAACCTTCCTCGATAGCGTGTGTTGTACGCAACACCGAGTTTCGCTAAACAACGATATGCTATTAAGATATTATTAAAACTAGCCGTTATGAATAGTAATAACCACTTTTTGAAATTTAGTAAATTTTATTTTTCAAAATGGAATTCATTTTTGGATTCGTAATATCGAAATTAGCTTAGGGTGAAATTTTGGTACTTTTCGGATAACTTTCATATTCTGATGAATAGTGAAAATTACTAAATTTTAATTAAAAACAACTTTTTTAATCGAAATAATTAATAGTGATAAATTATTAATTTGAGTGGTTTTAAAGTATATTTAGAATATATTTTTACAATTCAATACAATGTTGGTCATTGTATGTAATTTTACATTTAAACCAGACATAAACAAGTGTCAATCTTTTGATAGATATTGTTTCTTAAAAACACGCTATTTGTTTTAATAGCGGGATTTAATTATAAAATTAATTAATGCAACATCTATGTTATGAATATGGTAAAATAGACTTCATTTTTGAATTCGGAATATGAAATATAGCTTAGGATGAAATTTTAGCATTGTTCTGAAAAACATCAATTTTTGATGAATAGTGAAACTACTAAGTGGTAGGTTAAAAACGGAATTTTGCATAAAACTTAATTTTACCACTTCTGTGAATGAAATTTCGAAAATCCGAGAGACACGGTTAATATCAAGGACTAAAATGTGGTTCAATGAGATGAAAATAATTTTTTGGTAAATAGTAACTTTTTACTTTTTTTACCGCGGTTAATAGTAAATAGGGTGACTAAGGGTAAATATGATATTACTATTACCCTAAAACATGTACTAATTCTATTGGACAAGTGTAATTCGACCAAAAACAAACTTATGAATAAAATATGACCATTTAGGCCCACTTGGATTAGATTAGGACATTTATTATTAATTTATTTAAAGAAAGGTTAAAATAGTTAAAATCAAAGTTTAATAAGTAAACCATTTTTAATATGGGGTTATACATAAGATAAATTCGATTGTAAATATTCATTAGAAAGCTAAAAAGATTTCCTACATGATGGTATTTTATTTGTAATTTTTAGATATAAAATAATTTAATTTATTTATGACACAACGATGATGCAGTAATTATCTTATTAATGAAATATTGACATAATTGATGTTATAAACACCAAAATAAATGTAATTTGAGATTTTTTATGAATTACACTAATTTTCTAGGTTACTATGATATATTAATGTTGATTTAATCAACTTGGTTCGAACATTTAATTCTGTTATGACTTTCACAAAAATCATATATCAAATAGTGTCAAAATTGACACAAAATAGTTTTTAAATAAAATATTATATTATTAATTGTTATTGTATTCCTAAAAATATAAGGTTCGGCCAAATGACTTAGATAAGGATATATATTTTAATAATAAACAATTTGGGGTTCGTTTGGCATGTTATAGTAAGTGTATTAACCATATAGTGAAAGAAAACAAAAAGACACGGTAAAAGTAAAATTATTTAACTTAGAGTTAAATCTAATTGATAAGGTTAAAATAATACCCTAAACTTGTCTAAATCTTATTGGTTGATAGGATTTCGACCCATCCCCACCTTAGCTTCGAAATAAGACCCTTTGGAACCATTATAAACCGATTTTGACTTTAATATAAAATAATATTTTGAGATATTCCTAAAGTGCCCCTCTCCTCCCTTATAAAAGGACACCTCCTCCCCCTCCTCCTCACACCAATTTGAGCACTCATGCTCGGCCAACCCCTGAAAAAATCTCTTCTCCACTTCCCTAGCAACATCCTAGAGGTTCTGGTCTTCCTCAAAGACCAATTTTAGTGCCCTAAGAGGAGGTCTCAAAGAGGCGCTTCAAAGAAGAGGTAATTACCGTTACCAATTCTTTCATCTTTATTTCTTCTTCCACTTCTTCTTATTAGGTTGTTTCATTATGAAGTAATAACATCAGTATCACTCATATACTGATATGTTATTATAAGTATGAAACATCCTTATTTCACCATCTATCCATCCTACGGAAAAAGAAATCACCGCGCGTGCGTACGTACGGAATACCGTCTCCACGCCGTGGTGTAATCTATTTTCCACCACCACCTTACATGGATGGGTATAATGGTGTAAAGAATAACTATACATAGTTATTACAACATCATATTGATTCTGATATATTGTATAATCCACTCCAATTCAATACAATATTTATAGAAATGATATCATCGCTCGTGCGTACGTACGGACTACCGTCTCCACGACGCGATGAGATTCATTCTCCATGTTAACCATTTAAGAATGATTATAAAGTATATATAAGAAATAATAATGAAATATATAACATTTTAAAGCTAATGGATTTATGTATAAATATATATGTATGCCATCTACTTACTTCCATTTCAAGACAATACGGAAAGTAAAACAGCGTTCATGCGTACGTACGGACTACCGTCTCCATGAACGGTGTTTTTCATTTTATTTATCTATCTATTATATATATATATACTGAATATATATGATATATAAATCATATTTTATATTCTGGAAGTAAGTAAATCATGATATAAGTAATAATGATGTCAAGAACAACAAGTCAAAACACCTACGATAAATGAAACGATTTTACCCAAAACGCTTCTTTAACATGGAATTTACAAAAGAACGGGTAATATAATGTCATAAGTGAACCATATATGATATCATAACAATGAATATGATTCTGGAATAAGTCAATAACATTATTTAAACCATTATACAGGAGCTTCGGACACGAACAAAGCAAATCGGACCTAAGGTAAGGGAAAATATCACAATCTCATTTTTATTCGAGATTGTTTATTCGTAAGTATTTACTGGGGTGTATTTTATCATCCACATCCATGTTCCCTCAATATGTAATATTGTTTCCATCCACTTTAAATAGTTTAAATCCAATTTTACCCTTAGGTGAGTTTTTAGTAAAGAATATGAAAGGAATCTTTTGTTGTTTTTCCGTACGAGGTACTTTTTGACTTTTCCGACAAAAGTACGAAGAATGTTTTTTTTAACTTATACGGCACGAACGGATTTTTACGGTTTTATAAAGCCTTATTTTCATGAACCTTCCTCCAAAATATTTCATGACTATTTTTAATAAAATCTCTTTCTTTTAAAATTGTATGATGTTTTGTGAAAAGAAATTGATTTTGAAGAAGAAAGGATATTTTCCTCAAGAATTCATTTCAAGTGTTTTATCAAAATTATTTTCCATCTAAGATAATAAAGGGTTCTGTTTCTATCCATATTTTTACATTTATTTGACTATGTTGTGATGGAATTATGTTTATGAATTCCTTTATCTTATATGAATGGTTTTATGATGTCATGTTGTTTAAGAATCCCATTTTTATTACATGGGTTATGCAATGATGTATGATTTATGATTTTGTGGCACACATAAGAAAGGATTCATTAAGAGATAGGTGGGACCTACATCTCCCTCCAATGCATTGGGTAAAGATTTTATATCTCATGAGATAGACATGGCTGGAATGGTAGGTTATACCGGTTCAGTGAAACAGGACTGAAACGAGGATTACTCGATTCAGAAAGGGACTTTGTCCACTAAGATAATCTTGGCAATGAGTCTTGACTAACAAGAAATGATTCTCTATGATTATGTGTGTATGCCACAATGAGTAATGTTTTAAGTTATGATTTCATTTCACTACTATGATTTATCCCATGTTATTAAATTATGCTCTCTTTTGCAGGTTAAGATTTCCAAAAAATGTTATGTTCTTATGAAAATTATGTGATTGATATTTCTTTTTTTTTACCCTTACTGAGCATTTGAGCTCACCCTTTTATGTTTTCTTTTCCCCAGGATATAAAGAAAGGTTTTAGGTATAAAAAGGAAGATCTTTATGGGAGATGTTGAAGATCTTCCACCACAATTAGAAGTTTACGTTCCGAGTTTCCAAAGACACTAAACTATTACGATCCTTGTGTGTGTGTTTTTGTTATGTACTAAGTATTCCGCAAAAGTAACGTAATGTCCATGTACGTCAAGCTTCGGGTCTCTACAGTTGGTATCAGAGGAAAGGTTTAGTCAACCTTTGGAAACTAGGATGTGAGAACGTTAGTGAGATCCCTAGAGATATTTCTAAGGTATGTCTAGGGATGTCTCTAAGGTTAAGTATACATATAGGTTATAGTAATAGAATTACGCTAACGATCATAGAATTAAACCTAAGATGTTAGATATTGAGGGTACTAACCCTTTATTATGTTGTTTTCCCTAGCATGATTTTTGCCTCTCACGCTATTCTTTTTGGGTTTTAGAAAATGGCTGGAAACAAGGTGATTCACGATAATGGAGGAAATGATGGACAATGGAATGATATTCTTTATGAGCAACCAAATGAAATGGGATTTGGAAGTCCAAACATCATTATTATGCCGAATCAGCAATCTCATAATATGATCAATAAAGTAAAATTTGGTAAGTTTCCTGACTCGGCTAATAAGAGAAAGATGGAGTTTCATGATGATCATAGAGGAAAGAAAGTTCAATTTTCCCTATGTAAATCATGTGGGAAGAGGCATCAAGGAGAATGTTTCAAAGGAACTGGAAGATGCTTTGGGTGTGGAAAAGAAGGACACAAAGCCGGTAAGTGCAAAGGAAAAGGTTCAGTTAATACCAGGGATGAGGATAATGGTATTACTACGACATCAAAAATGGTTAAGTGTTTTAAATGTGGAATGTATGGGCATTATGCAAACAAATGCCCTAAGGGAAAGACACATGAAGAGAATCAGTATGGTCATATGGGAAGTATTTATGTGGATGATGATGAAGAGACTACCAATGGTATGTGAGATGAAAGAATTGTTGAAGCTCGGTCAATGGTTTAAGAATGTAGTGGAATGATTACATGTTTATCATGTGTAATGTTGTATAAGTAATCTCATGGTACTATGGAATAAAGAGACATGTAAGGATTGTAACATTGTTGTCTGATTAATGTTACCAGTATCCATGAAAGGTTATTCAGATATTTTTGGAATGAAGATGATATGCGCATAATGAAGGGATAAGGGGAAAATGAAATGTTTGACAGTATTCATGAGCTCATGATTGATATAAGGACTAAGTGATATCATGGTTTGAGTATATAGAATTTTGAGGATTTTGGTATATGGAAAGTATTAACTTCTAACTGCACTCATGTTTTCACTAAGGTATTCAAGAGAATACACGATTAAGGACTTTGAATGTTTGGAATGTGACCAACAAGACATATCTTATGATATGTGGGGATCAACGACAGTATTAAATCTCTGGTAATCGATGTCACTATATTATGAGTGTGGACTGCAGTATTATGTATAAGCCTAAAGATTAGACTGGATTATGTTGGACATAAGTTAGTATTGTTTAAGGATAGAAGATTTTCGATATTATTGATGGGATGTTATAGTAACGTAGTTTTAGAAAAAGGACAACCTGCAGGACGGGCGACAGCCCATCGCTTCGGACAAGGCTGTAGGAATCGAACCCACAACCGAAGTGCGACTGGCCTTTATCGCCTACCACTAGCCTACAGGAAGTCCCTGTTTAGTAGAAACTAGTTTTATTATATTAAGCAGTATAATATATGAAGTATAAGTCCATTTTAGGAACCATATGTGATTAATCTCACTATAGATCGACTTATGTATATAATTTTTGCTAACCTTTTCTTTGAGACAGATGGAATGACCCGTCGTTCTATCACATGATCTGCTAACACTTCACGAATAACAAATTCAACTTCATTTATTTAAGAGATGAAGTGGCAATTGTTCAAGGCACGAACAACAGTGAGATTGTACCAAAATAAAGTAAGTATTTATTCTAATTCAAATTTTCAACTTTAGGGAAATGATCTTGAAAACCAAAAATGTTGTCCTAGTTCTCTTATACCTGATGAATCAGATGGTACCTTAGATCGTCACAAATTTATGGATTTGTGATTACTGGCTTTTCCATAGCCATGTTATCTACCACTCTCCATCAGAACATGATGGTTAGATTTCTCTTCCATATCCATATTTTCACCTATGTGGAAACCCAATGATTAGTTTATTTGGGTAACCGTTACGTTTCATACTTTTTTTAAAGACTGGTTTTGATATTCCTTTTTACGATGTGGGTTTCTATTAAAGAAACTTTCGAATAGTAAACCATTTATAACCCCGACGAATTTCGAGGGCGAAATTCATTTTAAGGGGGGTAGAATGTAACAGCCCAAGATTTTATAAAAAAATGTTCTTTTTAATTTTATTAATGTCTTGTGTTATACTCTACACCAAAAGGATCTTTCACAATACACTTCTCTGACCTGGCTTGAATTACACGCAATCACAACCTTCCTCGATAGCGTGTGTTGTACGCAACACCGAGTTTCGCTAAACAACGATATGCTATTAAGATATTATTAAAACTAGCCGTTATGAATAGTAATAACCACTTTTTGAAATTTAGTAAATTTTATTTTTCAAAATGGAATTCATTTTTGGATTCGTAATATCGAAATTAGCTTAGGGTGAAATTTTGGTACTTTTCGGATAACTTTCATATTCTGATGAATAGTGAAAATTACTAAATTTTAATTAAAAACAACTTTTTTAATCGAAATAATTAATAGTGATAAATTATTAATTTGAGTGGTTTTAAAGTATATTTAGAATATATTTTTACAATTCAATACAATGTTGGTCATTGTATGTAATTTTACATTTAAACCAGACATAAACAAGTGTCAATCTTTTGATAGATATTGTTTCTTAAAAACACGCTATTTGTTTTAATAGCGGGATTTAATTATAAAATTAATTAATGCAACATCTATGTTATGAATATGGTAAAATAGACTTCATTTTTGAATTCGGAATATGAAATATAGCTTAGGATGAAATTTTAGCATTGTTCTGAAAAACATCAATTTTTGATGAATAGTGAAACTACTAAGTGGTAGGTTAAAAACTGAATTTTGCATAAAACTTAATTTTACCACTTCTGTGAATGAAATTTCGAAAATCCGAGAGACACGGTTAATATCAAGGACTAAAATGTGGTTCAATGAGATGAAAATAATTTTTTGGTGAATAGTAACTTTTTACTTTTTTTACCGCGGTTAATAGTAAATAGGGTGACTAAGGGTAAATATGATATTACTATTACCCTAACACATGTACTAATTCTATTGGACAAGTGTAATTCGACCAAAAACAAACTTATGAATAAAATATGACCATTTAGGCCCACTTGGATTAGATTAGGACATTTATTATTAATTTATTTAAAGAAAGGTTAAAATAGTTAAAATCAAAGTTTAATAAGTAAACCATTTTTAATATGGGGTTATACATAAGATAAATTCGATTGTAAATATTCATTAGAAAGCTAAAACGATTTCCTACATGATGGTATTTTATTTGTAATTTTTAGATATAAAATAATTTAATTTATTTATGACACAACGATGATGCAGTAATTATCTTATTAATGCAATATTGACATAATTGATGTTATAAACACCAAAATAAATGTAATTTGAGATTTTTTATGAATTCCACTAATTTTCTAGGTTACTATGATATATTAATGTTGATTTAATCAACTTGGTTCGAACATTTAATTCTGTTATGACTTTCACAAAAATCATATATCAAATAGTGTCAAAATTGACACAAAATAGTTTTTAAATCAAATATTATATTATTAATTGTTATTGTATTCCTAAAAATCTAAGGTTCGGCCAAATGACTTAGATAAGGATATATATTTTAATAATAAACAATTTGGGGTTCGTTTGGCATGTTATAGTAAGTGTATTAACCATATAGTGAAAGAAAACAAAAAGACACGGTAAAAGTAAAATTATTTAACTTAGAGTTAAATCTAATTGATAAGGTAAAAATAATACCCTAAACTTGTCTAAATCTTATTGGTTGATAGGATTTAGACCCATCCCCACCTTAGCTTCGAAATAAGACCCTTTGGAACCATTATAAACTGATTTTGACTTTAATATAAAATAATATTTTGAGATATTCCTAAAGTGCCCCTCTCCTCCCTTATAAAAGGACACCTCCTCCCCCTCCTCCTCACACCAATTTGAGCACTCATGCTCGGCCAACCCCTGCAAAAATCTCTTCTCCACTTCCCTAGCAACATCCTAGAGGTTCTGGTCTTCCTCAAAGACCAATTTTAGTGCCCTAAGAGGAGGTCTCAAAGAGGCGCTTCAAAGAAGAGGTAATTACCGTTACCAATTCTTTCATCTTTATTTCTTCTTCCACTTCTTCTTATTAGGTTGTTTCATTATGAAGTAATAACATCAGTATCACTCATATACTGATATGTTATTATAAGTATGAAACATCCTTATTTCACCATCTATCCATCCTACGGAAAAAGAAATCACCGCGCGTGCGTACGTACGGAATACCGTCTCCACGCCGTGGTGTAATCTATTTTCCACCACCACCTTACATGGATGGGTATAATGGTGTAAAGAATAACTATACATAGTTATTACAACATCATATTGATTCTGATATATTGTATAATCCACTCCAATTCAATTCAATATTTATAGAAATGATATCATCGCTCGTGCGTACGTACGGACTACCGTCTCCACGACGCGATGAGATTCATTCTCCATGTTAACCATTTAAGAATGATTATAAAGTATATATAAGAAATAATAATGAAATATATAACATTTTAAAGCTAATGGATTTATGTATAAATATATATGTATGCCATCTACTTACTTCCATTTCAAGACAATAAGGAAAGTAAAACAGCGTTCATGCGTACGTACGGACTACCGTCTCCATGAACGGTGTTTTTCATTTTATTTATCTATCTATTATATATATATATATACTGAATATATATGATATATAAATCATATTTTATATTCTGGAAGTAAGTAAATCATGATATAAGTAATAATGATGTCAAGAACAACAAGTCAAAACACCTACGATAAATGAAACGATTTTACCCAAAACGCTTCTTTAACATGGAATTTACAAAAGAACGGGTAATATAATGTCATAAGTGAACCATATATGATATAATAACAATGAATATGATTCTGGAATAAGTCAATAACATTATTTAAACCATTATACAGGAGCTTCGGACACGAACAAAGCAAATCGGACCTAAGGTAAGGGAAAATATCACAATCTCATTTTTATTCGAGATTGTTTATTCGTAAGTATTTACTGGGGTGTATTTTATCATCCACATCCATGTTCCCTCAATATGTAATATTGTTTCCATCCACTTGCAATATTTTAAATCCAATTTTACCCTTAGGTGAGTTTTTAGTAAAGAATATGAAAGGAATCTTTTGTCGTTTTTCCGTACGAGGTACTTTTTGACTTTTCCGACAAAAGTACGAAGAATGTTTTTTTTTAACTTATACGGCACGAACGGATTTTTACGGTTTTATAAAGCCTTATTTTCATGAACCTTCCTCCAAAATATTTCATGACTATTTTTAATAAAATCTCTTTCTTTTAAAATTGTATGATGTTTTGTGAAAAGAAATTGATTTTGAAGAAGAAAGGATATTTTCCTCAAGAATTCATTTCAAGTGTTTTATCAAAATTATTTTCCATCTAAGATAATAAAGGGTTCTGTTTCTATCCATATTTTTACATTTATTTGACTATGTTGTGATGGAATTATGTTTATGAATTCCTTTATCTTATATGAATGGTTTTATGATGTCATGTTGTTTAAGAATCCCATTTTTATTACATGGGTTATGCAATGATGTATGATTTATGATTTTGTGGCACACATAAGAAAGGATTCATTAAGAGATGGGTGGGACCTACATCTCCCTCCAATGCATTGGGTAAAGATTTTATATCTCATGAGATAGACATGGATGGAATGGTAGGTTATACCGGTTCAGTGAAACAGGACTGAAACGAGGATTACTCGATTCAGAAAGGGACTTTGTCCACTAAGATAGTCTTGGCAATGAGTCTTGACTAACAAGAAATGATTCTCTATGATTATGTGTGTATGCCACAATGAGTAATGTTTTAAGTTATGATTTCATTTCACTACTATGATTTATCCCATGTTATTAAATTATGCTCTCTTTTGCAGGTTAAGATTTCCAAAAAATGTTATGTTCTTATGAAAATTATGTGATTGATATTTCTTTTTTTTACCCTTACTGAGCATTTGAGCTCACCCTTTTATGTTTTCTTTTCCCCCGGATATAAAGAAAGGTTTTAGGTATAAAAAGGAAGATCTTTATGGGAGATGTTGAAGATCTTCCACCACAATTAGAAGTTTACGTTCCGAGTTTCCAAAGACACTAAACTATTACGATCCTTGTGTGTGTGTTTTTGTTATGTACTAAGTATTCCGCAAAAGTAACGTAATGTCCATGTATGTCAAGCTTCGGGTCTCTACATTAGTAGCCTTGGATGTACTAGATATATACATAAGTTTTACATCAATTCATGGAATAAAAAATACGACAAAATTTTTTCCACTTTGAACACACTTATATTTCATAGCCAATCCATACAAGTCAACCATAAAATACTTCTTCACATCTTGGAAATAATAAAACATAGAAAGGAATGTTCTCAGATGCCCAATACAGATAACAATATAGCAGAAACATTATTAAATAATCATAAACATTTAAGACAATGTATAAAACCAAAACAAAATCCTTTTTAAACATGAAAATAGAATAATATGACAAATATAAATCAAAATAATTCCATTAACTTATTCACATGGATATTCTACAAGTCAAATAACCACATGTAATATCAATAGCCAATTTTATAATAATGGATTTCATAATGTTGAGCATCATAATAACATTGTCAAGGCCTCATGCCACGATGACAAATAAGATTTTGTCCAGGCCTTTTCCCAAGACACTATTTTGTCTCATGAGACCTACCGATGCATCAAAGATCTACAGTGGGCTCCACCCTTCACTTACTATGTCCAATGCATTCCACTTATTAAAAGTTTTTAACACAAAATAAACATTATATTGAAACTAGCATACAACATGATAATACATTAACCATAAAACAAGAATTGTATAAAAAATAAATCCATAGTCAAACATATCATAAAACCATTAATACAATAATGAATATTATATCATTATAAATTGAGTCCAAAAAAGTTTAAAATCAATTAAAGGATGTTGACATAGATGAAATAAAAACTATTTGAGATAAATATCTCTTCCTATTTTGAAATCATTAAAAATTCACATAATTATAAAATAAAACATTTAATTTGAATTTTTCTATACGATTTTAAGGGAAGCTTCAATGATTTTATAACGGTGAGAAATAGCCGCACTCGTCGTATAAGTTAAGAAAACATTATTTCCTTATTTATTTCGAGAAGGTCGTAAAAGACCTTGTTGGGAAAACGATAGAAATATTCCACTATAGAAAATTTATAAAATGTCAAACAAGGGATAAAATGACCATAATCCATAGTCTAGTAAATATAAAATCATTTTGAAATTCTTGTTTAAAAAACCAATATGTGGATGATAAAGAGATCTCAGTAGATACTCATTCTTAAACAAATTAGATAATGAAGAGATTATGGAATTAACCCTTACCATTGCATTATCCTTGATCGAGTGTACGTTAAAATTTTGTATAATAGTTAAATCATTGTTATTAAATTATACAAGAACCACATTCAGAAATATGATATCATATATGATCTTCTTATATTTCTTTGTTAATTATATTCTAGTAGCATCATTGTTTCGAGTGTTAAATAATTCATTTTCCATTATATGATTTGTGAAGTAAGCCTTGTTTGTTATGGAGAGGATGTATTTGATTCATATCGAGAGTGATATTACATTTTTAAAAATTATTTTATTATCTAAAAATTATATTTAATATTGAATGGTTACAATTGGTAATGTATGTCATTGTGTTAGTTTAGATAGTAATTTGTAAGTATGCACGAGTGACAATACCATTGAACCAATATATGTACCTTTAATTATCCTATTTACTTTTAACTATGATAAATAAAAGTCAAAATATATTATTCACTAGAAATTATTTTCAACTTATTGAACCATATTTTATGTTCTGATATCAACCATGTCTCGCATATTTTTTAAATTCAACTCACTTAAGCGGTAAAATTTAGTTTTATTCAAATTTATCAAATGCTCCTAGAAGGTGGTTAAAAGACGGTAAAAAGTCAAATAAAAATTTAAATATATAATATTATTATAAAATTACTCCAATGATTTAAATAGAACCAATATATGTATTATGTATCTATTTTACATAATATAAATTTAAGTAAAATTACTTTTTATTTAAATAAAAATTCAGTTGATCAATAATGTAGTGTTTTTCACTATTTATCGAAAATTGAATGTTTTCAAAAAAAATCAAAAAACATTCACCCTATGCTATTTTTATTTTCTTAATTGAAAAATGAATTCAATTTTCAAATATATAATTTATAAAAAATTTAGAGATGGGTAATACTACTCATAACTGCTAGTTGGATTGGTTATGGTGTGTTAAAACTCTAACTTGAGTACAACACAAGCTATTGCACAATTAAAAGGGAAACAAACCATGGATGTCTATGGTGTTGAATTCTCCTCCCATTCAAATAAATTCACCATTGAAATTTTTTGGGAATTTTATTGCATAAAAATATTCAGGTGGATCTTTATCAAATGTTTCTTTGGTTCCCAAGTTGCCTCTTCCATCTTATGGTTTCTCCATAGAACTTTCACAAGGCGAGTCATCTATTTTCACAACACTTGTTCTCTGGTATCATGACTCTTGATGGGATCTTCACAAGAAGGAAGATCGGGTTTCAGTTCTATTTCATCATAGGTGAGTACATGTGTTGGGTTAGGCATGTATTTTCTCAACACTGATACATGGAACACATCATTATATTCGAAGATAATTGGAGGCATACTCAAATGATAATCTAAAAATCCAATTAGTCCTATAATTTCAAAATGTATATTGTACATAGTACTTAATTTTCTTTTCTTACCAAATCGTATAAAACCCTTCCATAGAGATACCTTCAATAAATCATGATCTCCTACATGAAATTCCAAATCATTTGTTCAATTATCAGAATCGATCATTTGCTTACATAGAGCAGCTTTTATGTGCCTTCGGATAACATTCATCTTTACCCTTTTTTCCTCAACAAGTTCTAGGCCTATGAGTTTTCTTTCATCAACATCATCTAATCATGTGGGTGTGCGACATCTCTTTCTGTATACAATTTCATACGAGACCATTTAATACTTGAATGGAAGTTATTTTTGAAGGAAAATTATTAATGAGGTAAATAAAGATCCCACATACCTTGAATGTCAATTGGGAATTATCAAAACATGTCTTCTAAGGTTTGAATAGTCCGTTCTGATTGTCCATCAGTTTGAGTGTCACGACCCGTCCTCGGGGCCCGTTCCGTGACTACCCCGAGCCCGCCTTCCATAGGCCAGGGGCTGGCGACTAGCACCAAAGGCGTAAAATCCCGATAACTGGGAAGGCATTGCCTTTATAAAAGAAAACAAGCACCACAGAGTATAAGCGGAAGTAAAACACTAAGTACAAAAAGAAGAGCTGAAAAGTAAAAAGGGGCCAGAAATACAAGCCCAACTGTAAAGTACAACTTGAAAGGGAAAACAGCGACTGAAAAGTAAAGCTGCTACGCTGAGATGTCCACTGGAAATCCCACCTGAAGGGTGGGTACAGATAGCTCCTCTGCTCCTCGGGTCTCGCCGTCAGCTCCGAGTATGTCCCGCCCAGTGGTCTGCTTCTGGGTACCGCCTCGTCGTATAGTCCACCTCCAGGTACCGTCCAGTCCTCGAACCTTCGGCTTCTGTCAGCACTGTCCGTCGTCTGCAACCAACACAACGAGGTGCGGGCATAGCCCGTGCAGGGGTGAGTATAACGATACTCAGTAGGGACCCCGAGACCCTCAAGGTCTCACTAAAACCAACAAGGATAAACACAAGAAGATCTCAACAGATAAACTCTACTTAGGTATATGCCCATACATATACCTAAGTTATCAAGTAACCCATCTCAATCATGAGGAAACACAAGGATTGTGAAAACGACGGATAACCACTACCCGGGTATATGCCCATACATATACCAAAGTTAGCAAGTGACCCATCTCAATCATGAGGTAAACACAAGGTCAAAAGTCTCAGCTCAAACCAGGATTTTCATTATCGAAACCGTAACTGCTGAAGAGCTCCGTCTCTAGAGTGTACAGCGGTCCTGTCACGACTCCGAGGTACTGCTCACTAACCTAATACTGCTGAAGTACTCCTCCTGTCGAGTACTGCGGGCCAGCCACCCAAACACAGTAGTGCTTCCCGCCGAGGTATGTCACCCAAACACCGTAGTGCACACCCCCTAGTAGCCTACTGAGGTACTCTCCGGACGAGCACCGCGGGTCTGCACTGTCACACAGGTAGTGCTCCGTCCGCCATGGGTCTGCACCTCAGAAAGTAGTGCTCCGTCCACTGTGCTAGTCGACTCACTCCAAGTCGAGTCGGTCAAGCAGTCGTCAGGTCTCAGCCAGCTACACGGTCTCCGTACTTCGCACGCTCGTCACTGGGAGGGTCCGCTCCACGAGCTACAGGTCGATACTCCAAGTATCTCAAAGTCCCACGAAGAAGTGTCTCAAAGGTCCGTCTCGTCACAGGGGTCTCAACGCAACAGACGGCGCGTCGATCGGACGCCCGGTCTGTGAGTTATTAGCCTATTCGTCCCAGGGGCCCGGTTGGTTTTGTGAGCGAAACCAATCCCGGCCGCATCTCAACTGTACCCCGAACTCCCATAGGGTATACTCATAGGTACCGTTACTAAACGTAAACACCAACGCCGCTGACGGTTCGTCAAACGGACGTCCTGTCTGAAAGATATCAGCTTTCCCGTTCCAGGGGCCCGGTTGGATTTCGGGAGCGATCCAACCCGGCCATACCCCGACTGCATCCAGAACTCGGGCGGAGTATGTCAAAAGTTCCGTCTCATCAAGAGGAAGTCAACGAAACAGACGGCACGTCAATCGGACGCCCGGTCTGTGAGTTATTGGCTTTTTCGTCTCTGGGGCCCGGTTGGTTTTTAAGGCAAAACCAACCCGACTGTACTCCACCTGCGTCCAAACCTCGGGCGGAGTATGCCAAAAGATCCGACTCACTAAAAGGAACACAACGCGACTGACAGCGCGTCAATCGGACGTTCGTGGCTCAAGATATGAGCGTTTCCGCTCCGAAGGCCCGGTTGGTTTCATGAACGAACCAACCCGGCCGAACTCAAAGTAATCCGAAACCTTGAGTGCGATATACCGAAACGACCGTCTCGATCCAAAGATCGCGTTGCCGCTGACGGTTCGTCGATCGGAGGTCCGAGGGTCAAGTTATGGGCCAAAAACCAAATCTGGTTCGAAACGGGGGGGTCCGGGTCCGGGCCGACCCGGCCCGACCCCCCCCCCCCCCCTGGGCGGCGGCGGCGCGGCGGCGGCGGCGGCGGCGTCCGGCGCCGCACGGGCTGCGCACGCGGGGGCTAAGCCCCTCAGTTCTTCAAAGTGGCGCGGCCTTTGTGCCGCGCCGGTTCTTTTAAAAACCGCCCCCCCTCGCGTGGGGGGGCCTGCTGGCGCCGAACCAAGGGGGCGGCTGCCCCCTTCCCTCAAGAACCGCCCCCCTCATTAAGAGGGGGGTTTTGTTGAACCGACCGGGGGATTTATTCCCCCGGTTTTATGTCATCCGGCCGGCCAGCTTGCCGGCCGGTTTTTACCAACAGGACCGGAAATTCCGGTCCCGCCTTCGACTTCCGACGCCGGCGGCCCGGCCGCCGGTCTCCTCTTCCGCCGCGGCCCGGAACCGGCCGCGGTCTCGTCGTCCCGCCGCGGCCCGGAACCGGCCGCGGTCTCCTCGTCCCGCCGCGGCCCGGAACCGGCCGCGGTGTTCGTCGTCCGGCGCGGTGCGACGGCACCGCGCCCCTCCGCCGCACTTTAATTTCTTTCAACGCGGCGCGACGGCGTCGCGTTCTTGATGTTTCTTCCATGGTGTGCGCGCGACGGCGTTGCGTAAAATAAATGCACGATCAACCGCGTGGTGCGACGGCACCACGCCACTTGCTTCCACCCGTAAGAACAAACAAGATCGTTGGAGGGGGTTCGGCCGTGTTCGTACGGTCCGGCCCCCTCACGTTAAATTAATAACGCAACTTTAAATAAACAACATCCTCACGTTAGTCATACGAACCACGAGCAAGAATGAGATAATTAAATATTAAATCAACATCCCCTACTTGGAAAAAGGTTCGAAGATTGTGAACGTTCCGCGGAAGACGACGTCGCGGAGGTCGGGCGTCGCGGTCGTCGTTCGTCAAATTCGACGACGAAGAGGCGCGTCCGAAGAGGCACGTCGTTGGCGAAACCTTGTACGCCGACGAAGGTTGTCCGTGGAAGGTGCGGTGTTCTCTCTCGTTGACACCGAAGACGAAGAAGGGCGGAGCGGCGTTCTTCGTCGGAACTTGAGCGTTCTACGTCAAGTCTCGAGGAAAGTCAAATAAAAAGGAAACAACGAACTCAAGAACCCTTACCTTGATAGTCGCACGTTGACGGAGTCGTGGAATATCGGTGTCGATTCCTTTGACGTCGGAGGAAGAGTCGTTGTCGATGGCATTCGTCGCGGAAAACCGTCGCGGAAGAGATGACGCAGAAGAAGTACGTCGCGTCGCGGATACGGCGTCGCGGATGGACCGTGTTCTTCGGCGAAGAAGTTCTTCATTGAAGAACGGCGTTCTTCGTGTTCTTCGCCAAGTTGAAGAAGAAGAAGAAAAGCTTCCAAAGCTCTCAAGAAAACAAACAAACAACCCAAAATAAAATAAGACCACTTCTTATTTTATTATTACAATACACATTAGAATTTCAAAAGTTTGAAATTCAAAAAGGTTAAACTCCCATAATTAATTAAGTAACTCAAGTTTGCAACATTAAATGAAATGAGTTAAAGGGGAGGTTTTAAGAGAATTTGAGGAGTTGGGGTTCGTGTGGACCCCACCTCACTTAATCCTCCCAAGGGAGGTTAAGTGGATGTGGGTCCCACTCCCAACTCCCTTTGGTAGGACTTTAACAAACTAAAAAAATAAAATTTGTCTTACACAAATTTTATTTAACTCAACTGAAAACCCCAAAACTTAACTTACAACCCGCAACAAACGCAACTCCCGAAAAGGTCTCTTTAAGCGAATATCGGCGTTGCGAGTTCATCGGTGCCCTCGGATTTCAATTCCGAGCACCGGATCAAAAGTTAGGAATTCCCGCTCGTTCGTTCACTGAACGTACCCGAGCCAAACTTCGGAAATTAATTCCGGGCACTCCGGGCCTCGGAATCAGGTGCCGTCTGAAACCGCGCTCTTGTAAAATTCTAAAGAAAATTAAGAAAAAAATTTCCTTGAATTTTACGGGTCTTTACATTACTCCCACCTCAGGGCTTTACGTCCCCGTAAAGCTACATCAAAAACTAGGGAGACAAAAGAGGGTACTGAGCACGCATCTGAGCCTCCCACTCCCATGTGCTCTCCTGGAGATTCCCGTGCCGCCATCTGTTGCGCAACAAGAGGAATCGATCGCCCATGTAGGACCCGCTCCTGTCGATCCTCTATCTCCACCGGGACCTCCGTAAAAGTCACCCCATCGTCAACGTCAAGCTCCCCATGGTCAAAGATGTGTGTCGGGTCGTGCACGTATCTCCTCAGCTGAGACACGTGGAAGACGTCGTGCACCCGGTGCAACTGAGGTGGTAGAGCCAGGCGATAAGCCACCTCACCAACCCTGCTGAGGACCTGGAAGGGTCCGATGAAGCGCGGAGATAACTTGTCGCCTCGGCCAAATCTCCGAATACCACGTCGAGGTGAGACCCGCAAGAAGACGTGGTCACCATCCTCGAACTCTAGTGGCCTCCGCCTCCTGTCAGCGTATGACTTCTGCCGGCTCTGTGCTGTCCTCATCCGCTCCTGGATGACATGGACCTCCTCTGACGTGGCCCGGACCATCACTGGTCCCACAAGAGCTGCAAGATTTCTTCTTTGCCGATAAGAGAAACCTGGTCTCATCCCCTGGATGAACCACATTCTTTGCCTAAAACAGTCAATCCTAACATGGATGATACTAATCCATACCAAGGATGACGTCGTAAGGCCTCGACGCTACTACTAAGAGATCCAACCGTTACTCTCGCCTCCAAGGGTTGAGTCACACTGTCGGCATCAGTGTGTGGTAACTGGTCTCCTCCAGTAGATGTCTCACAAGTGAGGGTCAAGTCAACAGTCAACTGGAACCTCTTAGTAACATCACAAAAGAGGACAGGAATGAAAACATCACAAAGGATGCGTCTTTTATTATTGCAGCTCATAATACAAGACGCTACACAAAAGCAGCAAGGAACCAGAAGTACAAGGATGTATCCACTAGTTCTGCTCCTGTACATCGGCTCCCAGAGCTCCATGATCGTAAGCTTCAGCTGCCTGAAGCTGTGCTCTCGCATGTTCACCTACTCCCTGTGGTCGGGGTGGACCTCCTGGTGGTGGTGGTGGCAGAGCCTCAAAGCGTCGTCCACCGCCTGCTGCTCGGCCAGCTCCTCTGCCTCGTCCGCCTCCTCCCTGCGGACCGCCACGGTCGAACCTCTGCCTCTGCCTAGGTGGTTCCTCAACCGTCTGCTGCTCCTCCGCATGGAGGGTCGGGCAGTCACGAGCCATGTGGCCTTGCCCGCCGCATGCAAAGCACTGTCTTCCACTCAAAAGACTGACTCCGCGCTCAAGCGTCGTGCATCGCCTACTGCTGGGGCTGGTGGCATCGGTGGCCCAACGTATGGTAGTACCGCTGGTGCCTCCGCTGGTGCCTCAACTGCAAGAGGGCCCTGTACCGAAGCCTCGTCGCTCGACAGACTGTCAGCACGCTCATCCCTCCGGGCTCTAGCTGGTCGTCTGAGAAAAGACATCCTGAAAGAAACAACGTAACACGATCAAACGATTATACCTGGTGAGCTGACCTGGTTTGAGCTGTTTTAAGGGGAAAAACCTTTGAAAACACACACGCAATCAGTGTTTTCGTGCACAAAGTCGGAAATCAGTTGTCAGGGTCCTGGTGTATGGATACGTCGGCCGCCCGCACCAACACTAGACTCCCTGAACTGAAAACCACACTCGGTACCCTTAACACTATTGCTTCACAGAAAGAAAGATCAGAGTCTGCGGTAGAACCGACCACCTCTGATACCAATTTGTCACGACCCGTCCTCGGGGCCCGTGCCGTGACTACCCCAAGCCCGCCTTCCATAGGCCAGGGGCTGGCGACTAGCACCAAAGGCGTAAAATCCTGATAACTGGGAAGGCATTGCCTTTATAAAAAAAACAAGCACCACAGAGTATAAGCGGAAGTAAAACACTAAGTACAAAAAGAAGAGCTGAAAAGTAAAAAGGGGCCAGAAATACAAGCCCAACTGTAAAGTACAACTCGAAAGGAAAAACAGCGACTGAAAAGTAAAGCTGCTACGCTGAGATGTCCACTGGAAATCCCACCTGAAGGGTGGGTACAGATAGCTCCTCTGCTCCTCGGGTCTCGCCGTCAGCTCCGAGTATGTCCCGCCCAGTGGTCTGCTTATGGGTACCGCCTCGTCGTATATTCCACCTCCAGGTACCGTCCAGTCCTCGAACCTTCGGCTTCTGTCAGCACTGTCCGTCGTCTGCAACCAACACAACGAGGTGCGGGCATAGCCCGTGCAGGGGTGAGTATAACGATACTCAGTAGGGACCCCGAGACCCTCAAGGTCTCACTAAAACCAACAAGGATAAACACAAGAATATCTCAACAGATAAACTCTACTTAGGTATATGCCCATACATATACCTAAGTTATCAAGTAACCCATCTCAATCATGAGGAAACACAAGGATTGTGAAAACGACGGATAACCACTACCCGGGTATATGCCCATACATATACCAAAGTTAGCAAGTGACCCATCTCAATCATGAGGTAAACACAAGGTCAAAAGTCTCAGCTCAAACCAGGATTTTCATTATCGAAACCGTAACTGCTGAAGAGCTCCGTCTCTAGAGTGTACAGTGGTCCTGTCACGAATCCGAGGTACTGCTCACTAACCTAAGACTGCTGAAGTACTCCTCCTGTCGAGTACTGCGGGCCAGCCACCCAAACACAGTAGTGCTTCCCGCCGAGGTATGTCACCCAAACACCGTAGTGCACACCCCCTAGTAGTCTGCTGAGGTACTCTCCAGACGAGCACCGCGGGTCTGCATTGTCACTCAGGTAGTGCTCCGTCCGCCATGAGTCTGCACCTCAGAAAGTAGTGCTCCGTCCACTGGGCTAGTCGACTCACTCCAAGTCGAGTCGGTCAAGCAGTCGTCAGGTCTCAGCCAGCTACACGGTCTCCGTACTTCGCACGCTTGTCACTGGGAGGGTCCGCTCCACGAGCTACAGGTCGATACTCCAAGTATCTCAAAGTCCCATGAAGAAGTGTCTCAAAGGTCCGTCTCGTCACAGGGGTCTCAACGCAACAGACGGCGCGTCGATCGGACGCCCGGTCTGTGAGTTATTAGCCTATTCGTCCCAGGGGCCCGGTTGGTTTCGTGAGCGAAACCAATCCCGACCGCATCCCAACTGTACCCCGAACTCCCATAGGGTATACTCATAGGGACCGTTACTAAACGTAAACACCAACGCCGCTGACGGTTCGTCAAACGGACGTCCTGTCTGAAAGATATCAGCTTTCCCGTTCCAGGGGCCCGGTTGGATTTCGGGAGCGATCCAACCCGGCCATACTCCGACTGCATCCAAAACTCGGGCGGAGTATGTCAAAAGTTACGTCTCATCAAGAGGAAGTCAACGAAATAGACGGCGCGTCAATCAGACGCCCGGTCTGTGAGTTATTGGCTTTTTCGTCTCCGGGGCCCGGTTGGTTTTTAAGGCAAAACCAACCCGACCGTACTCCACCTGCGTCCAAACCTCGGGCGGAGTATGCCAAAAGATCTGACTCACTAAAAGGAACACAACGCGACTGACGGCGCGTCAATCGGACGTTCGTGGCTCAAGATATGAGCGTTTCCGCTCCGAAGGCCCGGTTGGTTTCGTGAACGAACCAACCCGGCCGAACTCAAAGTAATCCGAAACCTTGAGTGCGATATACCGAAACGACCGTCTCGATCCAAGGATCGCGTTGCCGCTGACGGTTCGTCGATCGGAGGTCTGAGGCTCAAGTTATGGGCCAAAAAGCAAATCTGGTTCGAAACGGGGGGGTCCGGGTCCGGGCCGACCCGGCCCGACCCCCCCCCCCCCTGGACGGCGGTGGCCGGCGGCGGCGGGCGGCGGCGGTGGGCGGCGGCGGCGCGGCGGCGCGGCGGCGGCGGACCGCGGCGGCGGCGTCCGGCGCCGCACGGGCTGCGCACGCGGGGGCTAAGCCCCGCGGTTCTTCAAAGTGGCGCGGCCTTTGTGCCGCGCCGGTTCTTCTAAAAACCGCCCCCCCCCCCCCCCCCCCCTCACGTGGGGGGGCCTGCTGGCGCCGAACCAAGGGGGCGGCTGCCCCCTTCCCTCAAGTACCGCCCCCCTCATTAAGAGGGGGGTTTTGTTGAACCGGCCGGGGGATTTATTCCCCCGGTTTTATGTCATCCGGCCGGCCAGCTGGCCGGCCGGTTTTTACCAACGGGACTGGAAATTCCGGTCCCGCCTTCGACTTCCGACGCCGGCGGCCCGACCGCCGGTCTCCTCTTCCGCCGCGGGCCGGAACCGGCCGCGGTCTTTTCGTCCCGCCGCGGCCCGGAACCGGCCGCAGTCTCCTCGTCCCGCCGCGGCCCGGAACCGGCCGCGGTGTTCGTCGTCCGGCGCGGTGCGACGACACCGCGCCCCTCCGCCGCACTTTAATTTCTTTCAACGCGGCGTGACGGCGTCGCGTTCTTGATGTTTCTTCCATGGTGTGCGCGCGACGGCGTTGCGTAAAATAAATGCACGATCAACCGCGTGGTGCGACGGCACCACGCCACTTGCTTCCACCCGTAAGAACAAACAAGATCGTTGGAGGGGGTTCGGCCGTGTTCGTACGGTCCGGCCCCCTCACGTTAAATTAATAACGCAACTTTAAATAAACAACATCCTCACGTTAGTCATACGAACCACGAGCAAGAATGAGATAATTAAATATTAAATCAACATCCCCTACTTGGAAAAATGTTCGAAGATTGTGAACGTTCCGCGGAAGACGACGTCGTGGAGGTCGGGCGTCGCGGTCGTCGTTCGTCAAATTCGACGACGAAGAGGCGCGTCCGAAGAGGCACGTCGTTGGCGAAACCTTGTACGCAGACGAAGGTTGTCCGAGGAAGGTGCGGTGTTCTCTCTCGTTGACACCGAAGACGAAGAAGGGCGGAGCGGCGTTCTTCGTCAGAACTTGAGCGTTCTACGTCAAGTCTCGAGGAAAGTCAAATAAAAAGGAAACAACGAACTCAAGAACCCTTACCTTGATAGTCGCACGTTGACGGAGTCGTGGAATATCGGTGTCGATTCCTTTGACGTCGGAGGAAGAGTCGTTGTCGATGGCGTTCGTCGCGGAAAACCGTCGCGGAAGAGATGACGCAGAAGAAGTACGTCGCGTCGCGGATACGGCGTCGCGGATGGACCGTGTTCTTCGGCGAAGAAGTTCTTCGTTGAAGAACGGCGTTCTTCGTGTTCTTCGCCAAGTTGAAGAAGAAGAAGAAAAGCTTCCAAAGCTCTCATGAAAACAAACAAACAACCCAAAATAAAATAAGACCACTTCTTATTTTATTATTACAATACACATTAGAATTTCAAAAGTTTGAAATTCAAAAAGGTTAAACTCCCATAATTAATTAAGTAACTCAAGTTGGAAACATTAAATTAAATGAGTTAAAGGGGAGGTTTTAAGAGAATTTGAGGAGTTGGGGTTCGTGTGGACCCCACCTCACTTAATCCTCCCAAGGGAGGTTAAGTGGATGTGGGTCCCACTCCCAACTCCCTTTGGTAGGACTTTAACAAACTAAAAAAATAAAATTTGTCTTACACAAATTTTATTTAACTCAACTGAAAACCCCAAAACTTAACTTACAACCCGCAACAAACGCAACTCCCGAAAAGTTCTCTTTAAGCGAATATCGGCGTTGCGAGTTCATCGGTGCCCTCAGATTTCAATTCCGAGCACCGGATCAAAAGTTAGGAATTCCCGCTCGTTCGTTCACTGAACGTACCCGAGCCAAACTTCGGAAATTAATTCCGGGCACTCCGGGCCTCGGAATCAGGTGCCGTCTAAAACCACGCTCTTGTAAAATTCTAAAGAAAATTAAGAAAAAATTTTCCTTGAATTTTACGGGTCTTTACATTGAGGTTTGCAGGAAGTACTGAAATGATGTTAAGTATCCAAGGTCTTCTAAATACTTTTCCAGAATATTGATGTGAAATGTGGATCATGATCAGAAATAATCGATCGGGGTACTCCATGAACTCTTAAAACATCATTAATATATAGTTTTTCTAAACATTCATGTGGTAAATATTCTCTTATAGCATAAAAATGTGATGACATGGTATGATGTTCAACAATGAGCCTATTGCATTATTCCTTCAAGGAGTATTTGGTAGTCCCATGACAAAGTACATCATAATAGGATCCCATTTACACTCAGGTATAGGAAGAGGTTTCATCACTGATCTAGGAGGTAGTCTTCCAACTATAACTTCATGACCAACCATACATCTTAGACACATAATTAGGAATCTCCCTCTTCATGGTGTCCCAAAAAAATGTTCCTTCAAATATCTATACATATTAGTATAACCATGTTGATTAGAGAAATTAGATCTAGGAGCATCATCCAAAAATTCCATTTTTAGATCAGATATATTAGGAACACAATGTATCATCCGAAATTTCAAAATTCCATCTTTATATAAGAATTCAATCAATCTCCCATTATTGAGTTCTTTAATTTTATTTTTAAAATCCACATCATCAGAATGAGGAATTTTTATCCTTTATAGTTTATATGGTTTGGAATCCATTTGAAATGGTATTGATGATTCACCATCCATGGTTCTTCCCATATCCATTTTTTCTAGATCCATGAACATAGGATCCCTATCAACTCTTATCTTATTCAAAACTCCATTATACTTTCTACTCAACGCATCTTCTATGTTATTTTCATTCCACAGGTGGTAGTGCATAGTGAAATCATAATCCTTGAGTAGTTCGAGCCATCTCCTTTGCCTCATGTTGAGGTCTTTTTGTGAGAAAATATACATCAAGCTGTTGGGATTAGTATTTATCTTATATTATTCACCATAGAGATAGTGTCTACATATCTTCCAAGAAATGATTATAGCTTCTAACTCATGATCATTAGTTGGAGAATTTTGTTCAGGAATTTTTAGCAGTTGTGATGCATTGGCAATAACTCTATCATTCTTCATAAGGATACTACCAAGTCCATTTTTGATGCATCTCTATAAATAACAAAACCATCATTCAATGATAGTAATTTAATCATAATATCACTGAAAAATATTCTCCTATGTTCTTGAAAACATTATTCACAATCATTTCTCGAATTAAATTTAACCCCTTTATGTGTGAGCATGGTGAAGTGGTTTTCCAATCGAGAAGAATTCTGGATGAAATGTCGATAATAACCTGTTAAACTAATAAAATTGTGTACCACAGTTACACTCATCGGTGTTGGGTATTCATGGAATGCCACAGTTTTTGAAGGATCGACGGAGATTCCATCTATAGAGACAATATGTTCTATAAACCAAATATAGTGATGCTATAATTCACACATGCTAGACATCCCAAATAATTAATTTATTTTTGAGGGTTTTCAGAATAGTGCTCAAGTGACTTTCATACTCTTTGTAGCATTTTGAGTAAACAAATATATAATCAATGAATATCACTAAAACATTATATAGATATTCCCTGAAAACTCTATTAATTAGTTCCATGAAAATATAGGGTACATTAGTTAGTACAAAAGGCATTACTATAACCTTGTAATGCCGATACCAGATTCGAAATGCTGTTTTCATAATGCCTTCTTTCATCACGAACAACTGATGGCATGAGATCAAATGTAAATCTTCAAAACATATTGATATCTATGAAGTTGGTTGAAAAAATCATTAATGTGAGGTATGAGATACTTTTTCATTATTGATATATAATTGATATCCCTATAGTCAATTCACAACCTCATAGATCCATATTTATTCATTACAAAATAATTGAGGCTCCCATGGAGAAACAATAGGGTAAATAAATCCCTTATTACTCAATTCATCTAGTGGATTATTTTATTCCACTTATTCCACATAGGCCATTCTATAAGTAGTCTTTGATATTGGCCTTGAATTGGGAATTAAATCAATGGAAAACTCAATTTCTCGTTCTGGAGGTTGTCTAGGTAAATCCTCTGGAAACACATCAACATATTCTTACACAATATGCAATCCATCTATTTGAACATTATTTTCCCCACCCATAGTTATTACATTCTATTCCAACCAAATAATTTTATTTAGAAGAGATATGGGGGGAGGATCTAGATAAGAATCGGTTGGTGATGTTTCTGCCCTAAGATAAGGTACTCCTTATCTTCATCGAATATTATAAGATCCTTCTTCTTAAAATAAATTTTTGCATATTGGTCTAAAGGAGAATCCAATCTGGGGATTATATCAAATTCAATCATGGGTATAATGATGAGATCAGAAGACAAAGAACATTTATATTATCTAAAGGGAACTGATTCACAATACATTGTCACAATGATACTACCCGTATATGTTTTGACTGAAAAATCCCTTGTTAAATAAAATTGGAAATATCAAATTTTTTTAGTAAACTTGGAAGATTTTAAATAATACAATGACATAGAATCCAATAACGCATTGGATAAACTTGAAGAAACCATTAAATTACCTACCACTATTTCTTTCATTGATTCAAACCCAGCAGTAGTGATCTCATAAGCATGGCCTTTCACCCATGGACTATTCTGAGGTAATTTTACAAGGCTCTTAGTTCATTCATTTTTATAATTCCCCCTTTATCTAAAATTGTAGCATTTAACATTGAACACCTCTTTTTTTCCTTGCAGTACAGATCTTTGTGGCCTTTTTCACAAAACTTGTATCAGACTCCCATTCCCTTCAGGAAAGTACCAGGGTGTTTCTTTCGACATTTGCCACATTATAGATATTAAACTATTAATGTCATTTCCTTATTTCAATTTTATAGTGTTAAACAGATCTATTATTCTCTTGTTTCTCATTAAAGTTGTAAGACCTAGAGAATTCCATTTCTGTCTTGATAACAAATGAGATAATATCTTCATATGATGAGAAAGATTGTGAGACTAATACTCAATAGGGAAATGGTTTTAGACCATCGAAGAATCGACCAAAATTAGTCCTTGGGAGACATATATAATCTATTGCATGCCTTTATAACCATTAAAAATTAGCCTCATACATTGGGACAATCTCATCCTATTTTTTTCCTCAAACTCAGAAAATGCCTTTCAATATCTACTTGATTTTTATGAAGAAGGTTTTTTTCTACAAAAAAACTCCTTACACTCCCTCCATTTTATATTTGATATCTCTTCATCCTACTTTGTGTTTTGAATTAGTGACCACAATTGAATTTCATCTCCAGTGAGTCGACAAACTACCATGACTACTTTTTCCCTTTCTCTACTCCCAAAAGTATTAAATATTTTTATAAGAAACACATCCATTTCCCATATACAAATAGTTTTTTAGTCCCATTGATTGTTGGGGTTTTTTGCCTTAGGAAGTGGTCTACCATTGATAATCCACGTTATGGATCAGGGTGCTCCATAACGGTAAGGGTGTTATTCATAATCTGAATGAGTTGATTGATTAATGGTGATAAGATGATTAGCACCAGTTGCTTCACCAGCTCCACTATAATTATTGTGAGTAAGAGGGGAATCCAAACATGGATTACATGCATTTATACGGTATCCATTCATTCTACTAGGTTCCATTTATAAATAATGGATAACACTAGATTTTTATATGAGTAACAATACATAATTCCAAACTTGTAAAACACATAACATAAATTGAATAGTTTATGGATATAATCCGTAATTGTAAAAAAATTTATTTGATGAGTTATATACTAAAAAATCATTCATCATGGTTTGTAATGAAAATGTGAATTATCATATGCTTATAACCCCGGAGTGTTCTAACGAAAAGTGAAGCAAGGCCCATTGTTGTGTACTATGATACCCTAGGTCAGGCCTGAAACTCCTTGTTGGAGTTATCCATACTAGGTACTTCTATTCCAGAGCTGCCTCTACCTTCTCGTATTTAGATAGAGATTTATTTCATTGAAAACTCCCGAAATCATAAATTACAAAAATTCCAAGATGTTCTTTTATAAAAATCCTCAATGTCTATCTTAGGGCATTGTTTTCCAATAATAGTTCTTATAAATCTAGCTTCCAAATATTGTACTAAACATCCTCTAATATTAATTGTAATGCCTCATCACACGATACCCGGAGTTGGTACTTTATTACATAACATTGGCATTATACAAGGAATCATGTCCTGAAAGACAGATCTATTTAGTAGCCTTGGAAGTACTAGAAACCTATATATGTTTTACATTACATCATGAAATAAAAACAACAACAAAATTTTATACACATTGAACACACTTATATTCCATAGCCTATTCCAGCAGGTCAACAATAAAATACTTCTTCACATCATGGGAGAAATAAAACATAGAAAGGGGTGAGCACAGATGCCCGGTAAGGATAACAATATACCAAAAATATTCTTTAATAATAATAAACACTTAATGAAATGTATTAGACTAAACCTAATGCCTTTTTGAACATAAAATTCTTCATAATATGTAAAATATAAATAAAAATAATACCATTTATTTATTCCCATGGATATTCTAATTTCCGAATAATCACATGTAATATAAATAGCCAATTTTATAATGGTGTAATGTATAATGTCGGACATCATAACCACATAGTCAATGCATCATGACCAGAATACAAATAATATTTTTTCAAGGCCTTGTTCCATGACCCTAGTTTATCTCATGACACATTCAGATTTATCGCAGAGCAATAGTGCACTCCACCTCATAGTTACTATGTCCAATGCATTCCTCATATGAAAATGTTGAAACATAACATAAAAATTCATATTAAAACTACCATACGAAATGATTATACATTAACCATATATATGAATAGTATAAAAATTAAAAATTCACAGTCAAACATATCACAAATATTTTAATACAATAAGAAGGATTATATCATAATAAATAGACTTCAAACTAGAGTAAAATCGATCAATGGATGTTGACATAGATGAAATCAATACTGTTTGAGAGAAATGTCTATTTCTATTTTAAAATAAATTAAAAATAACCTAATTATAAAATAAAATAATTATTTTCAAAATATTCTAATATACTTTTAAGGGATTCATTGAATATTTTATAATGACAGAAAATAGTCACACACTCCTTATAAGTTAAAAAATATTTCATTCATTAATTTTTTCGAAAAGGTCCTAAGGGACCATTGTTTAGAAAAAGACGGAAAGATTCTTTATAATAATTTTATAAAATGTAAAAAAATGTTATAAATGACATTAAACCACAATATAGTAAATAGTAAAAATGTTTTGAAATACATTATTTAGAAACACGAATGTGGATAATTAAAAGGTTCTAGTAGATACTCACGTATAAAAAACCTCAAATAATGCTGAGATTATAGAAATAACCCTTACCATGTACATTTCCTTGATAGAGGGTACATTAACCTCTTATATAATAGTTAAATCCTTGTTATTAAATTATAAAAAACATTATACATAAATATGATATCATATATGATCTTCTAATATTCCTTTGTTAATAATATTTCAGTTGTATCATTGTTTCGGGTGTTAAATATTTTCTTTTCCATTATATGATTTCTTATGTAATCCATGTTAGTTATGGATATGATGTTTTTGATTCATATCCATAATGATATTAATTTTTTTAAACATTATTTTTTTAATCATAAAATCAAATTTATTTTTTATTGGTTTCAATGGGTAAGGAATCTCATTGCGTTTTTGGAGACGGTAATCTGTATGTACGCATGAGCGACAATACAATTATATTGATGGTGAAAAAGTATGTAATTTGATGATATATCATATATATATATAATACATAACATGTTATATTTATAATTTAAATTACATATACTCATTATTATTCCCATCCAAATAACGAAGTCTTCGAATAACATATTACACCACGATTGGTTGACGGTAAGTCATACGTACACACGTATAGTGACATGTCACTCATAGGATGGATAGAATAATGAATATTTTTGTACCATATTTATAATAACATATCAATAAGTATAATGTAATGGAGTCATTATTTTTATATGGTAATAACAATGTAAAGGGATGTGCATGGAAAATGAACCTTGAATGAGGTGCATAAATTTTACTTATTCTTCATGTGTTTCCTTTTGATATGATCAAATGGGCCCAATAAAATGGCGTTTTGATCAATGTATGGACTCTAAGATGATGGTAGTGTATTAGGAAGACTATTGGAGTTGGTTTTGGCAATGAAAAATGGATCTAGAGTTGGTATTTTGAGATAAGGAGAAGTACTCTTTTATAAAAGAGTTGAGGGTCAATATAGGAAATGATTGAAATATAATTTTATTATATAGTCATATTCAGTTTATAGTGGCTCCAAAATAATATTTTTGTATATATGGTAAGGATGGTTCACAAACCTCTTATGGAATAGGTTTTAGATAGTTTTATTTCGCTATATTTACCATATCTTTTAGATTTAAGGCTTAGTTATATAGTTTATCTTTTACAATGTATTCTTGTATTATTTTATTATAGGGATAATAATCATACGATAAAATGCCAAGGGAAACCCACATGGTTATTTAAGGATATTTCTATTATTATATAATTACATTGGCTGAACAATAGATTTATATGATAGTTTTATTTTTTAATAATATTTTATTTGTTTTAAAAAGTATTTAATGTCAATTTTGACACTATTTAGTTTTTGAATTTTTTGGAAGTCTTAATAGTATGTTTAATTCGGAAAAAATAAATTTTACAAACCCTAATATGTCATAATAATCTATAAAATTAGTGTAATTCATCAAAAATCTCAATTTACATTTATTTGGATATTTATAACATCATTAAATTTATATGTTCATTAAAAAGATAATTACAACATCATCATTGTGTCATAAATAAATTTATTTTTTTTATTTCTAAAAATTATAAATAAAACACCATTATATTAACAATCATTTTATATTTATAATAAATATTTATAGTCTAATTTATCTTATGTATATCCCTATATTAAAAATATTTTAGTTATGAAAATTTGAATTTAACACTTTTAACTCCTCTGTAAATAAAATAATAATAAATGTCTTCATTTCATCAGAGTGAACCAAAAAGATCATATTTTTTCCTAAGGTTTTTTGGTTGATATAAAATTATCAAACATAATTAGGATATGTGTTAGGGTAATAATAATATCATTTTTACCTTTATTTACCATATTTACTTCTAACCATGGTAAATAAAAGTCCAAAGTTACTATTCATCAAAAATTAATTTAATCATATTGAACAACATATTACTTATTGATTACAGTCGTGTCACCCAGATTTTTATAATTGAACTTACAGAGGTTGTAAAATTGTGTTTTATTTGAATTTTAAAATGCACCTAAATGGTTGGTAAATGTCGTTGAAAAGATCAATAAAAATTAATATATCTAATATTATTATAAATTTACTCCAATGAATTACATTGAACATATATAGGTATTATGTATTAAATTTTACCAAATATAAATCTATATAAGATACATAATTATTTAAATAAAAATTCGAGTTTAAACAATAAGGTAGAGTTTTTCTCTATTCAAAAAAGATTGAACATTTTCATAAAAATACCAAAAAATCACCCAAAGCTATTTTTGATATTTAAAATTCAAAAATGAAGTCTATTTTGTAAAATAAAATTTATAATATATAAAAAATTTTGTATTACTATTCATAACGTCTATTTTGATTGGTTGTAAGGTGTTAAAACTCCAAGCTTCTTAAAACGCATGAAATTGCATTATTCAAAGGGTAAAATACCAAGGAATCTTGGTGTGTTACACCAGTCCCTTAAAGGGAATGGTATGTGATTGGGAATGGTCGGGTGTCTCACCTAGTGTGTGTATCCCCCATGAAGTGCCCTGATTGGTTTTGAAAATAATCCATTACTTGTAGAAAATGATTTTATATGCTTATATGTATTCCAAAAATTCAATGTATTATTCCTAAGTAATGTTCATGTGGATTATAATATATATTCATTTACAAATATTTTATTATGAACTAGAAGCCAGTCATCGTGAATCTTATAAATCATCTTTGATATATAAAGTATGACCTTCAAATTATATTTTCATGTCATCATACACTTATGTCATGTTATTCTTACATATACCCTATATTTACCCTTCTCGATAATGTGAGCTCAACAATTTTTATATTTTTATTCACTAGGATGTGAATAATTATTTTAGGAAGAATTACTAAAGGTGACAATCCTTGTTGGAAACATTGATGATATTTTACAAAGTTAGAATATTTTGGTCTATGTTTCGAGATACACTAAACTATTAGAGTCCATTGACATATAATTTTATACTATAATGAATATTCTTCTAAAAGTATGTAATATCCATATATATTAATCAGGGTTCTGGGAAAAAATGGATATCCACCACCCTTTATAGGTTCTGGGGAAAATTAACACTGATGCATTCTGTGAAATAGAATACCATCCTATAGGGAAAATTCAAACTACGAATACCCTCATACTGGCGCCTTAACTCAAAATAAGAGGAAGGTGATCGGCCATGGGTATCCCTCCAGCGATAAATCATTTATTATCATTTATCACCCAAAAATGGTAGACAAAATTTCGGTCCCACTGATCTATCCATGGTTGCACCAATAATAGAGGTAATCCTCAGATTGTAATCCTTGGTATAGAAGGTCAATGAGATGAAAAGTATTATCAATTGGTGCAACGTCGATCAAAACCTATGTTAAGGTATAGACATACATGACCCCATCTCTCCCTCAATATGGCATCATGTAATCCTTGGATGGATTCCCCTATTCGAGTTCAGTAACCCCAATCATCCTAACAGAGCAGAGGTAAGTGTATATTGTAACCGATCGAGGTAAGTGTTTTTGAACACTCACAACAAACATCACTACCCTTTTTTTGATCCATGATATTTTTTCCACATGTCACTAATCTTACTTAAAAATTTAATAACCTATTCAATGAATTTTTGGTTAGGAATCATCATCAAGATAAGTATCCTCACTGATTCAACTTTATATCCACTATCACCACATTCATTGAGGCACTAGAAATAGGAAATGTGGTGATCTAACAAGATGGGAAGCCATTGTAGGCACGGGTCAATGACATGAAGTCACCCCAGATGTTTCTAAATCCTAGAATCATGCCATTCAATGGGACATATGAACAATATAAGAACATGGAACACTTCATCTCATGTTGAAGGCATATGATGGGAACCATATTGTAGTAATAGGATATCAAGATTAATTGATGTATTCATACACTAGAATGACCAACATTTTATAAGAAGAGCGCGGTACCAATAGGCTCTATAAATAGCGGGTAATGCATCTATATGTTGATCCATTACCAATTTATCCACAGAATGGCCAATTCATATATTTTTGACTGCTTTATGTGATCACATGATTTTGATGAGTGAGTCACATGTTTGGTCACTGTGTGAAAAGGAATCACGACCAATAAATATGAAAATTACTGAGGAGCATCTACAAATGATATGCATGGGGAATATCAACACTCATCGTGTATATACCCTCATCACTATGAATATTCACGGTGTGGTCTGTGAGTTTTTTTATAAATACCAATGTATTTAAGATTCCATGGAGATGGTTAAGCAGCCACACCAATTTCCACATTCAGATACAATAAAGAAGGTTTTCCAAAGTAGATAATACTTTTTTCATATAGTTAAAGACCTCCAAACTGTTTGGATGGTCGATCAATTTTCCATAGGTTTTTATCTATGTGTAAAATCCATATAACGTGTTTACTCACTGAGTGATGAACTATTATGCTATGATATTCCAAGTAAACTTCATAAATGAGATAATGGGCCTACAACACCTCATCATGTTGCATCCCCTCATTAGGGATAAAATATTATAGTATCGAACCAATAAAGTAGAAACCAATCATATTCAATAAGTGATTCATAGAATTTAATCAATTCATTAGTGAAAGGAGTCCTCGTGTTTATAGAGTATAGGTGGACAAAATAATTTTGATGAGTTGGCCGCCTCAACCATTTCCCTTATATAATGATAAACACACATACAATTATGGAATTAATGATATTCATATAATGGATCCAAGATCATGAGGATAAGGTTTTTGTTATTTTATAATACATTAAATAATATGTAACACATATCTTTACATAGAATAAATGTTATATTTAGGGTTTATATGAATGGAGGCAAGATACCTACCCTGGAACATGAAAGTATGAATACCTATTTTATTTAAGAGTTGTTTCTCACACACATGGCATAATCCATGCCTGCCAACGGAGCCTAGAAACTCATTTAATTATCACTACTTCAACATCCACTACTTCATTATCAAGGTAACAGATTTCCAAATCCGAAAATATCATATGAAGATGGTTCAAGGAAATACAATGTCCCCTATGACAAACAAATTCATCCCACACTCTCATTAAAAATATCCCTATAAGATTGTAATTGTGGGTAATGTGACCATGGTCTTCCTGGTTTATTAATTATACAATAATTATGAACAATAATATTCATCAATTTTCTTCATAATATTATTAGTCTTATTAAATGTTCCCAATGATGATAAACCCCCCCGAGTGCCTTTGACTAACAAGATCAACGTAAAGGCTGCATTAATGTTAATCTTTAGACTACTCAGGATAGTATCTCAGAATCATTTATTCCTGATTTTAATTCTAGGTATCTAATTTTATATATATCATAGAAATCACGTACCTTATAGATATATTTGTGAAAGAACCACCATTTCCTTCCATGTTTACCGATGGAGTAGAGTAGACATGACAACATTTGGATTAGAATAGTTAGTCCATATCATAGTATTATCCAACTGAAATTCATGTGATAGTGGTTTAGAGAGGCTCATTTGGTCATCACTAAGCTTCTTCCAGTACTAGGTACAAATATTAGTTCTTCTAGTTTTACATGTAATTCCCCAAAAAAGGAACTAGGTATTGAGGAAATTGTCATCATTTATTATAAAAGGTAAACATGTTGATGAAAATCACATACATTCCAAACATTCTCTAGATCATTATGTCCTTTAAGATTTTGAATGAAATGTGTGTGGACCAGGGAAACTCATTATACAATCCCATCCATTTTTAATCATAGATAGCTATTATACCAATCTACTATGAGGGGGAGTCCAAAAAATGGGAATTCTAAGACAACATCTAGTTCTACGTTGAATATACAGTTCCCCTAATTTAGGGGAACATTCACCCATTGTAAATTAAATATTTTTAAAATGATATAGATGTCTTCCAATGACATGTGGAAAAAGGTTCTGAGATCAATATTATCCCAACCCTTACCCTTATTTGGATGGGATTGACCATATGAGTTCTAACCCATCCCAAATTTTCATCCAGGGTAATGATCGAGCTGAAAAGAAACCCTGAAACCAAATCTAGCTAAAGACCCAGTTATGTTGATTTATTGAAAGCACCATGTTTATGGTAGTCTCAAAGGATACCACAAAAAACATTTTCCTAGGTAGTCCCTATATTAATCTACTTGTCGTAGTCCCGTCCTCTTATCAACGATGCCTTAGGAACTCCCCCAAATTTTGAGTAGTTTTATTATAGGGTGATGCATCACCCTTCGAATATTTTGAATGCTGATATAAAAATTTATATTACAATAAGAGATAGGGGAGTGGTTTGGTATCAATGGGGTTGAGTAGTACCAGGTATCGAGAACCACCATGGATTGTACATGGGAAGACCTATATGATACATTCATTCATCTAATTCATCAATTGGGGGATTTAATGTGGGGTATAAGAGGATGTTTTGTTATATTTAATTGAAAGGGTTTCATGATTATTGAAATGAATGAATGTAATTAGATTACCTTGTTCTCATACATGACACATGAGAATGTGATTCTAAAATCCCCCACCCATGTGTTGTACATATAGGTTCACCCTTTGGACACTATTTCATCGAAATGAATCATGTCTTTTAGAGAACGGTTCAATACATGGAAGCTCATTAGATAACTTTTTTTTACATCATTCATCAACATTACGGTCATAGTCTAGATGGGATTGGATTCATGATCTCCATCTACATGTGTTGTGTATAAAAGGAATAACTCAGTAGGGATTCATTGACATCCCATTATGTTTCCCCCCAAGAAAAAACTAGTTTTGTTGTTAGGTCTGTTAGACTAAGTAAACTATCTCCTTGTACTCATTATCCTCCCTCAAAAGATAAATATGAATCAAAGGATTCACCCTCATCATTTTAGGTGATCTTATTAACCATTTTTGATTAGAATGTTATGGAAAACATTTGTACATAAGATAAGATTTCATTAAAATTTATTAGGGAATCCATGAATCTAGAGGAATAGAAAAATTACATAGATTTAATGAAGTAGAACCATGATTTATTCAGAAGGATATATTTTGAGTTTCAAGGACTATACTTTAATGTATACATCCATTTTATTGTTATGTCGGTATGCCACATAGGGTTTATGATTCCTTCTTGAATGATTCAACCATATCACAGATATATGGTTCATGCTAAGGATGATAATATTATCAAATCAAAATTCATTATTGTTGTTTATTACCAAAAATGTCTTACCTACATCATCATTATTGGGACGAAAATTTGGTATATTAGAGATATTATTGATTTCTGAGACCTCAACAGCCATTGTCTGAAAGATTCTTTCCCACATCTAGTTACCTAACTATTGATCGATGATAAATCCAGGTTTCAGGACCTCACCACTATGTATAGATATATTTGGTACAACTAGATTCAGATGGACCCTGAGGATAGGTATTCTACTTACATCAGGGACCCGAAGTGTCCTTTTTTCTTTCAGGATATGAAATTTTTCAGGAAAATTTATTGAACCACTAATTTGTATTTTATGAAACTCATATAAAAAATCATAATGGTGGGAGAATGAGACTTGGAAAACATGGCGATAAAATCCATCCAACATCAAGATCGTCTCAGAGAGGATGAGATTACGTTTTTCTTCATAAGATTCATAAATTTGAATATTAATGCATTGATGTTTAAATTTAATGTTACCTTTGGGAAAATTCATAGATTCATCATCATATACAATATAATTTAAACTTACATAGATAATATCCAAGAAATCATTCAGATGCCTCCCCTGGGAAAACATCGGGAGCTATGAGGTCTTCAAAGACACATATCTTGCATAAGATGATTCATATTGAATCTAGCCTATAGTTTATGAAATTTTTAAGGATCCAATGAAATTAATTGTACACTTCTAGGATGAGGACTATCATACATCTTTTGGGGAAATCATGTAGTATCACCTCTAACTTCATGTATTATTCTATCAATCTATGTAAACAATATGGTCATTAACATACCCAATATAGAATTTTCTATCCTTTACAAATATTACCATATTAACAGTGTGATTAGAGAATAAAATTTATCCAATCATAGTTTTATATTTGTTAATGTGGTGACCAGATACTAATCTATCTATAATAGTTACATAACACATGTTGTTATAACAGATATGTTTTATAGTTATCTATAGAATCCAAAGATAAAATGTGTGTCATGTGTTGACCCTATAATGTATATCCAAAAAAACCCATCATGATAGGATAGATGGAATACTAGGAAGTGATTATTTATTCATATGAAATCTTCGTCATTTAGAAAAAAGTTGTCAAGCGTCAGGAATCTATAGTTTTTTTGGCCACTCATTGGGCCCTGAAATATTTTCCCCTAAATATTGATTTCCATTATGAGTTTATCCTCTTAATACAACATGAAAAACAATATTGGATGATGTGTTTTATGGTGCCTACCAGAGAACAATAGGAAGAAGGATCAACAATACCATAATTTATAGATTATTCCTAGGGATCATCTTCATCTCTACTGTATTAGATATATTATCGTACTTGTTCTTATTGTCAGAAGGATGCACAGAAATGAGGAAGAGTTTGGGATTATAATTAATGATATCTATTTGTTTCTAGATATTGTTTTATCCCTCTTTTATATGATGGGAGACTCTAAATCTGTGCTCATATAGAATAATGGTGGCCACATAATTAGAAACAGAGAGGTCATGGCCCTTCTAGATCACAAACATCAGTTGATAAAATAGTTCCCTTCTCTATTATATGTTACTCAAGTCCATTTATCATATAAGGGATGCATTGATGCCCTAGATAGATTATATATATCCCTTAAATAGCCTAACCAAGATAATATGTTCATTTATTTGGTGTATCTAAGAAACATCGCTCTCATCATTTTAGAATATAATAAAAAACAGAAGGTAAACAAGTTGTCCACTAGTGCTTCTAGTGTAGAAACCAAGGGTTCCCCTAAATAAGAAGAAATATTTGATTCAAAAAATCCTTTCATAGAGCTTCTCATGTGTGCAAATCTCATACCACATTGAGATTATTGTTAGCGAATCTGTTGGAATGTGGAAAATTTTACAATATTTTGGGGGACTACACATGAATGGTCTCTCTATGTTGGTTGGGTTTATGGAATTATCCAATTTTACATAAAATGAGACTAGAATGCATGGGATATAATATATGTTTATCTCGAGTCCTCTGATACTCATTAGTAATGAATGAATATCTCCCACCAAACTACAAGGTTGGGAGACTTCTATCTCACCATGGTCAATAATTTCATTGAATATTCCATTATTTTTAATTCATTTCAGATCTATGAAAACATATTTGATAAAGTAAAATATGCACTACACACCACCCAGTATATCTGGCCCTTTTTTGTACTTGGAATTGATATTGTGGGGATGTTTCCTCTAGCAACATCTCCCTAATGCAGGTTCATTTTGACCACGGTAGATTTGTTCTTAATGTGGGTAGAAGGGATTCCCCTTTAGTAAGTCACATCTTGATTCGTGTATAAACACATGATCCCTCACATCATCCGCTGATTTATATTTTATCACTCTATTATCAATGAAAATGAATCAAACTTTCAGGTCACTATGATGATGAGACTGTATCAAGTGTATAATATATGGTGATTCCAATCATAATACTATCATGCATAGAAAAACTGTTTTATTAAATCATTTATTAAGACCCTCTAAAACATGAAAAAAATATTGTGGAACGCAACCATAAAGGTTGGCTAAAAAATATCCCCAACAGCCGATGATCATATATAACGATAAAAAATAATTCCACTTAGGTGACCCCATATTCATGGGTGCATTGAATACTGTTAGTCCTGCTTGTTGAGCTTCGGAATCCATCAGTTCAAATTTATTTATATGACCCGGATAGACTGAAAAATAGAACAATTTTATAAAGATGAGTGGGGTGTTTCAATGATAAATTTCTCCAGTCCATGCATAATATAGAAAGGGACCCAAAAAAGATAGATAGGGTGCTCAATGAGAATATTTTACTCCTCTCCATACTCCAAGGTGACGTAGTAGTGGATCATAGAACATCAATGATATGTTTAATAAATATTCCAGTGGTGTAGACCAATTGTTAAGGACCATAGATCTTTCATATGGTCTATACAATTGGTGTATACAATTTCATCACCATGTGTGTAGAGCATATCACATCCCGCACAATGATATGATTCCAATGAAGTTATTCACATAAGAGGTGAACATGGTATATAATATATGAACTTATTTTTGGAGTCCATTTACATGAAAAATTGATCTAAATCAATTAACATTGATCATATTATATGATGTTAATATAGGAGTTCATGTTCAATTATCATGACATGAAATTGTGTGAAACCTTTTTTGGGAGAGTGTTCTATGATGACATTCTTCCCCCATAGACCCCAATTTACACCATCATGTTATTATTCTTCACCAGACACTCTCTATTTGGAATGATCATTATTTAGGTCCTTTCATTATGACCATGATCAAGGATACTTGGTTTTGGAATCTCACTATTTAACATTGTGTGATTCTACCTTAGTAATGTGTTATGTGATGCTGCCTTTTATGGTCTTCATTCATGTCATATTATTCCTTTTGCGCCACTCTTTTCCCCTATGGATTAATCTTATTCATTGTCTAAACACATAGAACATAAAATTTGAACCCCATCAGTCAAATCATTATGAAGCTAAACTATGAGTTTACATCCACGAATCATATGTCTTATACAATATGCATGTTTTATTAGAAAATTTTGTAATTGAATTGGTAATCCTCGGAAAAAATTCATATTTGGTTATCCACGTTACCTTGATACAAGAATATGTTTATTAATATCATCATAAGAATTCAATGTCCATTAATTAATAGCCTTTAGTATATGAAACGTTACCATGAATTGTAGGAAATAGGTGTAAGAATTATAAACTAAAACTACTTGTAGCCCTTATAGTTGGAGTTGTATGACTTTAAACTACAATGTATTCTATCCTCAACACTTGATATTAAACTGTTATTTTACCCTATTCTAAATTGAGATGCCTATTAAAAATTAATTAAGAGATGATGAATACACCATCAAAAACTAGTATTCCACTGAATTAGAGATGATCAAAATACCATTAACCAAACATGGGATTCCCCATTATACATGTGGGATACCTAAAGATCTATTGATGGAGAGGATCTCACATACTAGTATCAGTCTTCTTCCACACCATGTTATAGAAATCCATGTGGAATGATTCCCATCCTCATGGGGTATGTAGAAACACCCTTATCTCTCACATATGGGCCCAATAAAATTATCCTCTCTTAAGTCCTATTTTTCAAGAATCATGACAATTAATTGTTTTCTATCATTTCCATTGTCCAAGAATTCTAGCCATAAACTATGTACTATTTTTCTATTGATACATTTTCATTCACATGCCTTGTTGGAAATCATTTTTATATGGTATATCCATTTTTTACCACTCAAGAACTCTTGAAACAAACTCATCAATAGTCTGAGCATCATTCCATTAAATGGATATCATGTATACAAACCAATATGATTTTACACTATTCACCATGGTCTTGATAAAAAAACCATAGACTGCATGAAACTAGCTTCATGATTTCTATACATGGTACAGATCCAACATGACTCGATTCACGCTTGGTTTTAAATCATTCACAATAAAATAATTCATGAATCCACATTACGTTCAAAATCATAAATACTAAAACTATGTATATCTCCTCCATAACTATGTGTGGCCCAATTCCCATCCTCATGGAATATGTCATGACTCATAGACATTCCATATCTATTCCCAAAAAAATATTGTTCGAAAAAACTATCTATTATCTAAAGTTAAATCACCAATAATATTCCATTGGGAATCCATTCATTTATAATCCAACTTCAGTTACCATATCCCATAAGTGGGGTGAGATTCCCTATAAGCAAAATATAAGGATGAAATGAATATTAAATGTAATGATAAATCTACCCAAAATAATTATCATATGGAGTTAAACAATGATCGTACCCTGTATATATTGGTTATGCCTTATATACATGTATGTGAAGCATCAATACTCTCGTTTGAGTTTCTATACTCTTACTAATTTCAGCCTTTTACCACACATGTTTTATAACTACATGTGGATTGATTGAGATCCTCGTGTTTATGTAGTGATGCTCATTTATTTAATATTGACTATAGATCCTCTTTTGACTCATCACATGACATTTTATTTCAAATCCTGTAATTTATTGACTTAAATTAAAATCTATGGTCCAACAAACTTGACCTTAAACAATTTTCAACAAGTCATTTCATTTTTCATGGAACACCGACTATCCCTAACCATATTATATGTAAGGATAATAATATTTCATTCAATGCTAGAAACATTGTGTCACCCCATTGTCAAATCATCAGGACATTAAAATAAGATATGATCCTTTGTATAAACATCACAACATTAAAATATGTGTGAGTCATCTATGGAAAATTATGGGGATATTATGTGGCCTTATAGGACCCTCATTTCATGTCAGTTTTCCCCCTTATATGTTATGTATATTCCTTCTATATGCATAGTAATTGGTCTTAACATTATCACTTTATATTAAAATTGATGTTATATGCACTACCCCCATATATTATTTTTAGATGTTACATAATTAAGGACCATAAAATTTTTAGTCCAAACTATATGACATTAAACATGGAGTAGAACTCGAGTCAACTATGATGTTAGATAGAGTATTAGGAACCCCTTATTCCCCTATATTCTAGTAACTAACCTTCTTTCAATGTGAAATACATTATTTCATGAGACCATTTTAATTTTCTATGATATATGAACAAAAAATTCAAGAATCTTTCCACAATTTATGTTTCTCAGGGAATTTCTCCCTTATTGTTTCTATCATTCTCTCTTGAATCACACTACGAGGTGGGTACATTTCAACCCTGTTATATAATTTCATTTTTTATGATGTTAAACTGTAACACTTCCCAATACAATAAACAATGGATTCCCTTGTGATATAACAAGAGGATGAATTATTGGTATGTTTTTTACATAATCCCCACAAACACCACATCCAAGTAAAATAATTTTATACTATGAGATTAATCCTAAAAAAATGATGTAAAAACATATAATTCACAATCTATACCATATGAAATTAATCATCTAGACCAATATCCACACCATACCATGTAAAACCCAAAGATTAACTTCTTTAATATATGATGTAAAACTATAACAAACCTAATCCCTGGCCTAAGAATCTCTTTCCTCTAGTGTCCAAAATCTGAAGCATGGATCAGGTTATCCTACTATTGTTAGAAATTTGAGATGAAAATACCTTGGAATACATTATTATTCATGTTTGGACTAATATAGAAACAACAATGTGCTGTAATAGATGATGGAATAATTACAAGAGTGGTGTAATCCATTTGAACATTATATCACATAAATTCTATTCATCAAGTTCAACTTATTTAGATCCTCGTCCTCCACCACATCTGAATAGTCTAGCTGGTTAAAGTGGTTCCCCTCAATGATAGATCAAAATTTATCTTGAGTAAATTCCCTAGATTACAATGGATGAAATTTGTAGAATATTTCATGTTTTGAACATGGCTATATATCAATGATCAGTTATTCATGCACATTCTCTTCTTAGAGGTTGTGATACTCTATTGAAAACTACAATAGAATTTGTCCAATATAGTGATTCAGATAGCTTTATGTTACCGATTTTGAGCATTTTTTTATACTACATGTTTCCCCTTGGTTTACGTATAATTAAACTATAGTGTTGTTACTATAACCATGAATTATAAAACATTAAAAAAATTATTTCATTTGTTCTTATAGCCTAATTCTCTATCCATATCCCCAATAAGACTAGGAACAATCATTGGTAAGTAAGCCAAAAATGTCCTTGAATGCTCAGTGATTTTCTAACATGCACCTATGATTGATATACCACTTAGTCATATTGAGAAGACTCACATGAGAATAGTGATTGGTCATTGGTTGATTAATGAATGTGATTAATGTGTGACAATAATGAAAATACATGTTTTTAAGAACACATGAATTTCAATTCAGAAAACCAATGTTTTAGAGGGGAATCCATATATTTTGTCATATCCATTGAAAACAATCTTCAACGGTCAACCCCATTGATCATGTAATCGAGCTCTATCAGCCAATATTGATTGGTATCAATGTTATACTATCACTCTTCCAAATCAAATTTCAATATGTGAGTCTTGAAGAATATTTATTCAGGTGGAATCCATGCTGATTCTACTCAGCCCAACACTAAACTACAAAGGTCCCTTCCCCATTCTCCATGGCCTTGGACAACTACAATTTATTTTTCATATTTTTAAAAACCATTGATTGAGTAGAAGAGACTTCCACTCACTCATGTTCCATCCATTCTATCATGGATATCTCCCCATAAGTATTCTGAAGTTTTTTGAGCACTTAGCGTTGTGTTTGTTCTAATAATTTTCAATATCGAACAATTCAACACATGAAAACTAGAAAACAATTTCTTGGTATGGTATTAGAAATATAATGGATTCCACCCCAAAAGTCTTCAATCTGATTTTCCATTGGGGGATAGATATGATGTATTTTTCCTATTATCCTATCCAATTTCAGGTGATAAAGATCCACTTGCACATCACACCTTATGATAGAAAATATAGTTCTCTATGGTTATGATTTAGAGTGAATCCTTAAATTATTATATTGGAGTGGATCATAAAAATGAATCATCGCCAACACATTTTCAGCGGGATCATCCAGGGGATAGAGATTTCACATGAGTATGTGGAGGTATATCCCTATAAACAACTCCTCAATACCCTCTCCAACTATGGTACAATCCACTGCTACACATTTTTTATTCTTATTGGTAGAATGAGTTATACCAAATCCCACAACTCTACCTTATAATGGGATGATCTCATCATTTACTCACACAACCTCCACCAATATAATTTATCTGGTGTGCATTGACGTTATAGCCTCTATAGTCAACTAAGATCATGTAACTATGGGTTTTCTTCCATTTAAAACTTCTTATTCGATGAATTTCCCTTAATTCACCACTATAATGGGCTCTACAACCATGATTCCTTCAACCAACCCCATTGTGATAACAACCTCAACCACCATTATCGAGTGACAAGCCTTAGTGGGCTCCACCAAAGGAACCTACATGGTTTTATTGACCGCCATAGTCTCCCTAAGCATTATCACATGGTGGGAAGCATCCAATATCACAAACCTGATCCCCATGTATAGTTAACATGAGGATTGATATTGGTTGTAATGCCCTGAAAACAAAATCCTAGTGTCAGTGCATTATTATGTATCATTGGCATGATCACAAAAGATCAAGTCTCGTAAGACAGATTAGTTTAGTAGCCATAGAAGTACCTGATACATTCATAAGGTATACATGACATCATAAAATGAAAAACTACAACAACATTGTTTCCATATACAACTCTGAGATCCCATAGACTATCTCTATAGGTCAGTCATAATACTCTTCTTTGCATCTGGGGAAAAATAAAACATAGAAAGGGGTGAGCTCAAATGCTCAGTAAGGATAACAATATAGTGGAAAAATTCATAAATAAGTATAAATATTAATGTCAATGTACACAACTAAAACAAGTCTTCTCAACATAGACATCATCAAAATATGGGAAATAAAAATCAAAATAAGGCTGTTTACTTACACACATTGATATTATACTAGTCAAATAATCACATGCAATATCAATAGATACTTTCATAATGATGGAATGCATAATGATACATATTTATAACCACATATTCAAGGCCTTCTTCCATGAATACAAATAATATTTTTTCAAGGCCTTGTGTGAAGACACTAGTTTGTCTAATGAGACCTACCGATGCATCAAGGAGCTATAGAAGGTTGCACCCATCTCTTACTAAATCCAATTCATTTCTCAAATGAAAATGATTAAACATAACATAAACACTTTTATTAAGGCTATGATATGAAAAATCAATACTTTATACATAAACCATGAATGGTATAAAAATAATCCATCCATTTTCAAACATATCACAAAACCTTCAATAAAATATCGATGTTTTGTATCATAATAAATCAACATCAAATAAGCTTAAAATCTATCAAATTATTTTTTCATATATGAAATCAATTTTTTTTGTAAAAATATCTCTTTCTATTTTGAAATCATTTAAGAGTCACATAATTATAAAATAAAGCATTTATATTTGAAAATATTCTTATAATATTTTATGGGAATCTTCGATGAAGTTATAACGGTGGAAAATATCCACACCCACCGTATGTGTTAAAAAACATATTTTACATTAATTTTGACGAAAATGTCATAAATTAACTTGTTTGGAAAACGAAGGAAATATTCCTTTATAAACATGTAATAAAAGTAAACCAAGGGTATAAATGACATTAAACAATAGTATATACAATAGTAAGAATGGTTTGAAATACATTTTTTATGAAATATGGATGAAGATAATAAAGAGGTCCCAACAGATAATTACATATAAACAACCTCAGATATTAAAAAGACTGTAAAAATTAACAATTACCTTGTACTTTACATTGGTCGAGGGTAAGTTAACATACTTTATAATGGTGAAATAATTGTTATTAAATTATAAAAGAATAACATTCATTAATATTATATCATATATGATCTTTTAACATTCCTTTGTTAATAATATCTTAGTATTATCATCGTTTCAGGTGTTAACTGATTCTCTTTCCATTATATAATTTTTTACGTAAGTAATGTATTTTATCGATAGAATTATCTTATTCATATTCACAATGATATTAAGTCTTTAAACATTATTTTTAATCATCTAATGAAAATTATTCTTGAAAGGATACAGTGGGGAATGAATATCATCGCGTTCGTGGAGACGGTAATCCGTACGTACGTACGAGTGACAATATCATTATTTTGATATAAGAATAATATATAATTGGATGGTATATCATATATTCAGAATAATTAGTATGTTATATTTATTATTTACATCAATTATTCATCATTATTATACCCATCAAAATAGTAATGTATTGAATAATAATTACTCCATGATTTTGAGACGGTAAGCCGAACATACGCATGTATGGTGTCATGTCATTCAAAGGATGGATGGAATAATGAATATGGTTGTACCATATTTATAAAAACATCATAGTATGTAGAATACACACAAGTTATTATTTTATAATGTAAAGAAAAATAAATGAGGTTGTGGATGAAGAAAGGAACATGAAGGAGGTGATGAAATTTTTACCACTTCCTCGGGTTCTTCCTTTTGTTTGATGAAAATGGATCCTTAGGTTGGAATTATAACTAACAGAAGGCCTCTAGGATTAAGGTAAGATATTTGAAACAGACTTTTGGTAGTGTTTGGTTGAGCCATATAGTTTTGATTGTGCAAAATTGAGGGAAGGGTTTGGCCCTTTTATTAGAGGGGTGAGGGGCACCGTAAGAAAAGATAGAAATATTATTTTATAATAAAATAATTTTCAGTTTCTAATGGATCAAAAATAAATTATTTAAAGGATAAGGTTGGGATGTGTCCAATTCCACTCAACCAATAGATTTTATATAGGTTTAGGTCAATATATTAACATTATCTCTTATATTTAACTCTTATTTAAATACTTTGACATTTACCATGTCTCTTTGTATTTTTATATTATATGGATAATAAACTTACTATAAACATCCAATAGAACCCTATGTGGTTTATTAATGACATTAATATTATTATATAAGAATTTTTTATGATCTATATATTTTTTTGGAAAAGAATATAAATTAATAATATAATATTTGTATTAAATACTGTTTTATGTTAATTTTGACACTATTTGGTATTTTGTTTTTGCTAAAATCACAAGATTATTACCTCAAAATAAATTCATATAACCACCTCTATGTTGTCATATTAACCTAGAAAATTAGTGTAATTCATAAAAAATCTAAATTTACATTTATTTGGATATTTATTATATCAATTATTTGAATCATTCATTAATACGACAATTATTTTTTCATCATTGTGTCATAAATACATTTAAATATTTAATGTCTAAAAATTATAAATAAAATTCCATTATGTTGGAAATATTTTTCTCTTTCTAATAAATAATTATTGTTGAATTTATATTGTGTGTAACCCTGTATTAAATTTTTTTAGTTATTAAGATTGAATTTAACACTTCTAACTCATTTTTGAATTAAATAATATTAAATGTCCTAATCTAATACATGTGGACCTAAAGGATCTTATTTTATTCCTATGGTATTTTTTTGTAGAATTATTTATATTCAATATAATTAAGACACGTGTTAGGATAAAAATAATATCCTTTTTACACTTAATTACACAATTTACTTTTAAACGTGGTAAATAAAAATAAAAAGTTATTATTCAACATGAATTATTATCATTTTATCGAACCACATTTGACTTACTGATATCAACCATGTCTCTCGTATTTTTTTAAATCAACTCACAGAAGTGGTAAAATTATGTTTTATGTAAATTTGAAAATGCTCCTACGTGGTGGGTAAAAGACGGTATAAAGTTCAATAAAAGGTTTAAATATATAAAATTATTATAAACTGACACCAATGAATTAAATTGAACATATATAGGTATTTTTTATATATTTTTACCTAAAATAAATATAAATAAAATAAATAATTATTTAAATAAAAAGAAGATTTTAAACAATAACTCTTTGTTTTTCACTATTCATAAAAAATTGATAGTTTTCATAAAAATACCAATAAATTACCCTATTCTAAATTCGATATTCCAAATCAAAAAATGAAGTCCATTTTGATTGATAAAATTTATAAAATTTCAAAAAAAAATTATTACTGTTCAGAATGGCTCGTTTGATTGATTGTGGTGTGTTAGAACTCGAAGTTGCATACAACACATTCTATTGTGTTATTCAAAGAGAAGTGTACCATAGAGGCTTGGGGTGTTACATTATCCCCTCTTTCAAATAGTTTTGTCTGTGAAATTTATAGAATTTTGATGCATAAAAAGACTCAGGTTGTTCTCCATTATATGTTCCTCAGGTTCCCACATTTCCTCTTCCATCTTATTTTTTCTACATATAACGTTTACCAGACAAGTCATCCGGGTTTTCAGCATTTGTTCTCTTATTTCAAGAACATTGACATGCTCATCACCATAAGACAAACAAAGTTCCATTTCTAATTTCTCATATGTGAGTACATGCGTTGGGTCAGACATGTATTTTCTCAACTATGATACATGGTATACATCATGAACTTTTGAGAGACTTGTTGGCATTTCCAAACGGTAAGCTAAAATCCCAATTGATTCTAGAATTTTGAAATGTCCAATGTACTTAGGACTCAATTTTTACCTTCTTACCGAAACTTATAACACACTTCCATGGAGATACCTTCAAAAAAACGTGATCTCCTACATGAAATTCCAAATCCTTCCATCAGTTATCATCTTAGCTCTTCTTCCTTCATTGATCTTCTTTGATTTGGGTTTGGATTACCTTCATGTTTTCTATCATTTCCTCCCCAATTTCTAGGCCTACAAGTTTTTTTCACCTACCTCATCCCAACAGGTTGGTGTGTGACATCTCTTTCCATATAACACTTCATATGGTGCCATTTGAATACATTATTGGAACCTATTATTATAGGAAAATTATACTAGAGGTAAATATTGATCCCACATACCTTGAATGTCAAGTGAGCATGATCTCAATATATCTTCTCACGTTTGAATAGTCCGTTCTGATTGTCCATCAGTTTGGGGGTGGTTCGCAGTGGTCCAAGGAGGTTCACTATCCAGGGCTTTCTGAAGACATTTCCAGAATCTTGAGGAAAACGTGGATCATGATTAGAAACAATCGATAGGTGTACTCCATAAAGTCCTAAAAATTCATTAATATATATTCTTACTAGGCGGTCAAGTTGTAAATTTTCCCTTATAGGAAGAAAATGTGCAGACATGATAAGATGATCAACAATGAACCATGTTTCATTATTCCTTCTAGGAGCCTTTAGTATCCCAAAGAAAAAGTCCATCATGATATCATCCGATTCCCATTCATGTATGGAAAGGGGATGCATTAATCCTCCAGGTTGTTGCCTTCCATCTTTCACATGATAAAAAACCATACATATTGACACAAAATCTACAATCTCCCTCTTCTTGTTGTCCCACCAAAAATTTTCCTTAAATATCTATACATCTTAGTGCTTCTAGGGTGTACAAAGAAATTGGAACTGTGAGAATCATCCAACAATTACCTTTTTAGATCAGGTATATCATGAACACAATGGTTTTAAAAAATTTCAAAATTCCATCTTCACAAAAAAGTCACTCAATCTCCCATTATTCACATCATTAATTGTCTTTTGAAACTCTTTATCATCAGACTGAGAACTCATTATCTTTTCAAATAAAGATTGTTGGCAAATCGGTGGAATAAATTTTGATGTTTCACCTTCCCTGGTTATCCCCATGTCCATCATTATTAGATCCTTGTATATAGGATCCATTTCAACTCTAATCACGTTCATAACTCCATGATCCGTTCATGGTCAAAGCATCTGCCACATTATTTTCCATTCCTGTGTGGTAGTGTATAGTGAAATAATAATCATTGAGTAGTTCAAACCATATTCTTTGCCTCATGTTGAGTTATTTATATGAGAAAATATACTTCAAACTCTTATGATCAGTATATATCTCACATTTTTTCCCAGAGAGATATTGTCTCCAAATCATCAAAGCAATGATTACAACTGATAACTCTTGATCATGAGTGGAATAGTTTTTTTGATGAATTTTTAGCTATCACGATGCATAGGTAATAACTCTACCATTCTATATAAGGACACAACCAATTCCTTTCTTTGAAGCATCACTATAAATAAAAAACCCATTATTCCTTGATGGTAGAGTAAAGATATGATCATTCAATAATATTCTAAAAAATTCATAAAAAATTATTCACACTCTTTTGTCCAAACAAATTTAACCCCTTTTCATGTGATCTTTGTTAATGGGTTTTCCAACCAAGAAAAATTCTGGAAGAAAAGTAGATAATAACCTATTTAACCAATAAAATTGCGTACCTCAGTTATACTCGTCGGTGCTATCCATTCATGGATTTCTCTTTTCTTAGAAGGATTAATAGAGATTCCATCCTTAGAGATGATATGGCCAAGAAATGAAATCAATTGAAGCCATAAATCAAACTTGAAAAGCATCCCATAAAATTCATTTCTTTTACGAGTCATCAAGATAATGTGCAAGTGATTTTCATGATCTTCATATAATTTGAGGTATACCATGATATCATCAATAAATACGACTAGAAATTCATCAATATATTACTTAAAACCTATATTAATTAGATCAATGAAGATATAGGGTGAATTAGTCAATCCAAAAGGGATTACTGTAAACTCGTAATGCCCGTACCTGGTTGAAATGTTGTTTTCTGAATGTCTTCCTTCTTCACCCATGACTGATGATATCCCGATCAAAGTTTAATCTTTGAAAAGTATAGAGGTCCATGAAGTTGGTCAAATAAATAATCAATGCGAGGTGGGGAAAACTTGTTCTTTATTATTATAGAATTGATCTCCTTATAGTCAACGTACATCCTCAATGATCCATCTTTCTTCGTAACAAAAAAGACAGGGGCTCCCCATGGAGAAATAATAGGGTGAATAAATCTCTTATTACTCAATTTATATAGTTTTATTTTGTCCCACTAATTCAATAGTGGCCACTCTATAAGGGGCCTTCGATATGGTCCTTGAACCAGGAATTAAATAAATGGAAAACTAAATTTCTCATTTTGGAGGATGTCCAGTTAAATCTTCTAGAAACACATCAACATATTCTCACACAATAGGTACAACCTATATTTGAACAATTCATTACTCACCCCAAATTATTTAATTCTAATCCTCCCCAATATTTGAATTTAGTTGAGCTACTATGGGAGGATCTAGATAAGAATAAGGTGGTGACGATTCTTCTCTAAGATAATGTGTTCTTTATCATCATTATCAAAAATAGTAATCTCCATCTTCATGAAATAAATTTTTGCATCATGGTCCGAAAGCCAATTCATACCGGGGATTGTATCAAATTAAATCATGGGTATGATGATGAGATCAGTAGATTAAGAACATTTATATGCCCTAATGGGAAATGATTCAAAAAACATTATTACAATGATACATTGCTTAAGAGTTCTGATTTAGACTCAATTTTTAAATCAAATTGGAAATATCAAATTTTATTAGAAAACTGGGAAGATATGAAACAATGTGATGATCAAGAATCAAATAAAGCATTGACTAAACTTGAAGAAGCCATTAAATTAACTTCCACTTCATCTTTTACAACTTCAACCTCAGCAGTAGAGATATCATAAGCTTATCCTTGATCCATTGGCCTTATCTAAGGTATGTTCCCCTAATGCTTAGGAAATTTATTTGCATAATTCCACCATTATATATAATTGTAACATTCAACATCGACAGCCTCTTTCTTCCCCTTGCAATCACGATCATGGTGTACTTTTCACCACAATTGAAACAGACTCCCATTCCCTTCGGGAAATTACCAGGGTGTTTCTTCCCACATTTACTGTAGGATGGATATTCAAATTTTCTCTAATTCCCCTTATTTCCATTTCTGGAGTGTCCAACATATCTCTTCTTCTCATTTTTTTCTTTAAAGTCATAATACATAGGGAATTATTTTTCTGTCTTGATAGAACATGAGAAAATATCTTCATACGATGAGAAGGATTATGAGAGTAATTCTTGATGGAGAAATGGTTTTAACCCATCAAATAAATGATAAATCTTACTTCATGAGTAATGTATATAATATGAAGTATGCCTCTCTAGACTTGTAATGATAGCTTCATTCTTTGTGAAATTCTCTTCCTCTTTTTGCCTCAGACTCAAAAATTGTCTTTCCATATCTGCACGATGGTCATGAGGAAAGTATTTTTCTCTGATTTTATTTTAATAAACATCCATTACATATTTCATACATCCTCATATTCCTTTTTTATTGAATCAATGACCACCATTGATCAGTATCTCCAGTGTGGCAATAAAATACCATGAAAACATTTTCCCTTTTTCTACTTCTCAAGGCATGGAATATTTTCTCTATAGAATTTATCCATTTCATTGATACTAATTGATTTGTAACCCCATTGAATATAGTTGGTTGTTTTCTCACCAAGAGATCTAACAATGATCCTCCACATTGTGGATCAGGGTGCACCATACAAGTAAGGATATTATTCCTAACCTGAGTGAGTTGTCCTAGTTTTTTTGATTAGATGATCAACACCTGTTGCATCACTAGATCCACTATGATTATCTTGAGTATGAGGGAATTCCTTACATGGAGTGCGTGAATTGATATAGTTTCCATTTCATCCACTATGATCCATTTCTAAATAATGGCATAAACTGTATTAGTTTATGAATTGAAATACATAATTCCAAATTTGTAAAATACATAAAATAAATTGAATAGTCTATGTATATAATCCTTATTCATAAAAATTTTTTATTTTAGGAAGTATATACACATAAACCATCACAATGGTTTGTGAAGAAAATGAGAATTGTCCTTAGCATATCCCCTAGAGTGTCATAACCAATGGTGTAGTAAGGCCCGTTGTCGTGCGCTAGTTCCCGTTTGAGTCATGATCAAAGAGGTGTTTTCTGGTTTTACCCCTAGGCACATTTGTGCCAGAGTCGGCTATACCACCTCATATCCATAAAATGATGTTTTGCTTGTAAAACTCACAAATTATCTATAATAACCAAATTTTAGGAAGTTATTCTATACTAATCCTCAATATCTATCTTAAGGATATGTTCTCTAATGAGATTTTATCTAAATCTTGTTTCCACGTTTTGTACTAAACATCATATGATAGAAAATGTAATTCCCCGACCGTAGAATCCCATAGTTGGTGCATTATTAAATATCATTGGCATGATCAGAAAAGATCATGTCTCGAACAACTGATTAGTTTAGTATCCTTGTAAGTACTAGACACATTCAAAAAGATTAAATTAAATTATAATATGGAAAACTACAACAACCTTGTTTCAATAGAAAACACTGAGATTTCTTAGAGTATCCCATTATGTATATCATAATATACTTCTTTTAATTATGGGAAAAATAAAATATAGAAAGGGGTGAGCTCAAATGCTCAGTAAGGATAACAATATTGTGGAAACTTTGATAAATAAGCATAAAAATTTTACGAAATGTTTAGAAATAAAACAACAGCCTTTTCATAAAAAACATCATCATAATAAGAACAATATAAATCAAAATATTTACATTTAATTACTCATATGGATATTCTACTAGTATAATAATCACATGAAATATCAATAGACACATTCATAATGATAGAATACATAATGGAAGACTTTCATAACCACATAGTGAAGTACTTGTGCCATGTCAACAAATAATATTTTGTCTAGGCCTTCTTCCAAGACACAAGTTTGTCTCATGAGACCTATCGATTCATCGGGGAGCTATAGTGGGCTCCACCCATCTCTCAATAAGTCCAATGCAATTCTTATATGAAAAGGTTTAAACATAACACAAACATTCATATTAAGACTAGCATACGAAATGTCATTACATTATCCATAAACCATGAATGGTATAAAAATAACACATACAAATCCTAACATATCACAAAACCTTAAATAAAATTTGGATGTTTTTTATCATAATAAATCAAATTCAAATATGTTTAAAATCCCTCAATGGATATTTACAAAGATGAAATCAAATCCATTTTAGAGAAATATCATAGTTATTTTTAAATCATTTAAGAGTCACGTAATTACAAAAAAAACATTTATATTTGAAAATAATATTATAAGCTTGTAAGGGAAGCTTCGACGATGTTATAATGGCGGAAAATATCCGCACTCTCCGTATAAGTCAAAAAAACATTCTTACCTTAATTTTGTTGAAAAGGTCATAAAGTACCTTGTTTGGAAAACGACGGATGGATTCCTTCATAAACATATTATAAAAGTCAATCAAAGTTTAAATGAATTTAACCCATAGTCATTAAAATAGTAACAGTGTTATGAAATACATTTTTATGAAATATGGATGTTGATGATAAAGAGGTCCCAATAGTCATTTATATATAAACAACCTCGGATAATGACAAGATTGTGATATTAACACTCACATTGTACCTTTACTTGGTCTAGGGTAGGTTAAACTCATTTATAATGGTGAGATAATTGTTATTATATTATAAAAGTGTCATATTCATTAATATTATATCATATATGATCATTTAACATTGATTTGTTAATAATATCTCAGTATTATTGTTGTTTCGGGTGTTAACTGATTCATTTTCCATTATATTAATTCTTACGTAAGTAATACTTGTTATGTATAGGATGTGTATTATTCATATTTAGAATGATATTAAGTATTTAAACATTATTTTTAATAAACTAATGAAAATTAGTCTTGAATGGATATATAGGGGAATGAATCTCATCCCGTTCGTGGAGACGGTAATCCATACGTACGCACAAGCGACAATATCATTTTTTTGATAAAAATATAATATATAATTTAATGGTATATCATATATAAAGATTCATTATCATTATATATTTATTATTTACATCAATTACATATCATTATTATACCCATAAAAATAATAATGTATTGAATAATAATTACAACATGATGTGGAGATGGTAAGTTGTACGTATGCACATATGGGGAAATTTCATGAAAAGGATGGTTAGAATAATGAATATGGTTGTACCATATTTATAATAACATCATATTATATAGAATATTCGGGAGTAATTATTTTATAATGGAGAAAACAATGAAAGAGGGAGTGGAAGAAGAATTGAACTTTAATGAGGGGATGAAATATTTAACTCTTGATCGGGTTGTTCCTTTTGATTTGATCAAAAAGTCTCTTTAGGATTACTTTATGACTAAATGAATTCCTCTAAGATGAAGGTAGGATTGTTGAGAGGGTATTTGGTCATTTTTTTCCATTCCAAATTCCATTTAATGTGTGAATTTTATGGAAGTGGGAGTTCCCTTTTATAAGAGGGGTGAGGGGCACCTTAGGAATAGTTGAAAATATTATTTTATAACAAACTCATATTTGGTTTATAATGACTAAAAAATTAATTTTCTAAAGTATAAGGTGGGTATGTGTCAAAAAAACTCAACCAATATGTTATAGAAAGGTTTGGGTCACTAAATTAAATTTATCTTTTAGATTTAACTCTTACTAAAATTGTTTGACATTTAACAAGCCTCTACGCATATTTATATTATATGGATAATAAAAAAACTATAAACATCCAAGAGAACCCCATGTGGATAATTAATGATGCACATAAAATTATAATTCTCCTTTATGAAACATAGAGTTTTAACAATTGAATATTAATAATTAATATAATATTTGTTTTTATAAATCTGTTATGTCAATTTTGACACTATTTGGTAATTTGTATTTTCTAAATTCATAACAGCTTTATTAATTCAAAAAAAAATTCATATAACTAACATTATCATGTCACATTATCCTATAAAATTAGTGGAATTCATATAAAGTGTCATATTATATATATTTGGATATTTATAATATCAATTATTTTAATCTTTCATTAATAAAGTAATTACTGCATCCTCATTGTGTCCTAAATAAATATTAATATTTAATTTATAAAAATTATAACTAAGATTCCATTATGCAGGAAATATTTTTATCTTTTTAATTAATATTTATAGTCAAATTTATATTGTGCTTAACCCTATATCAAAAATGGATTAGTTATTAAACATTGAATTTTTCACTTTTAACTATTAATTGAAATTAAATAATAATAAATGTTCTAATATAATCCAAGTGAACATAAAGGTTCATATTTTATTCCTATGATTGTTTTTGGCCAAATTATATCTTTACAATAGAATTAGGACATGTGTTAGAGTAATAATATTATCAATTTTACCCTTTAATTACCCAATTTACTTTTAACCGTGCTAAATAAAAGTAAAAGGTTACTATTCCACAAAAATTATAATCATCTTATCGAACGAAATTTTTCACACAGATATCCATTGGGTCTCTCAGATTTTTAAAATTCAGCTCACAGATGCGGTAATATTATGTTTTATGTAAATTTGAAAATCCTCCTAGGAGGTGGGTAGAAGCCTATAAACAGTTCAATAAAATTTTTATATATCTAAAATTATTATAAACTAATTCCAATGAATTAAATTTCTCTTATATAGGTATTATGTATATATTTTTACCTAAACTTAATATAAATAAAATAAATTATTATTTATATAAAAAGTCAGTTTTAAAAAATAACTCAGTGTTTTTCACTATTCAAAAAAAATTGATGGTTTTCCGAAAAATACCAAAAATTCACCCTAAGCTAATTTCCATTTTCCAAATAATAATATTAAGTCCATTTTGAATGATAAAATTTATAACATTTTAAAATGTGGGTATTATTATTCATAACGGCTAGTTTGATTGGTAATGGTGTGTTAGAACTCGATGTCGCGTACAACACACCTAATTGTATTCTTCAAAGAGAAGTGTGTCGTGGAAGCTTGGGGTCTTACATTGGTGGATGATTCATGATCAGCATTGTAACTATCATTATATGGTTATTCAATCATGAACTGGAATACTAGGAATAGGGGACACAGTTTTAGAGTAAGAATATAAATACATTAATTATATAGAACAAATAGATGATCCTAGTTATCCCACATATGTCCCTTTGAAGGGTTTACTATATGAAAACTTCCTTAGTTTAAGGCACTATTTATTTTCAACATGTAGTTGAAACAAGAAGAATGGATCACAAAAAATCTATTTGAATGGATAAGGTCACACCACGCTCTATTTAAAGAATTTCACGGATCCCTCCTCCTCAATGTCAGATTTTTCCATCTGATCAAAAAGTTCCCCTAGATATATACTTGTAGTAATCCCAATTATCCCATGATTCTGGGAGGATAATGTCCATGGTAATATACATGTGACAAAATTATGTAGGATCTTCTTACCAAAGAGACAAATAAAGTAGGATTTTCGTAAAAACATTTTCATAATTTTAATATGTACTATAGAGATGGAAAATGGTACCATTATCTTGATATATCATGAATTAATATATCATAATATATATCGTGTGAGTTTTTTAGAGATAGATCATAAAATTTCTTACATGGAAGTGTAATTATAAATAATCATAATAAATGATGCAATTATAGCTATATATTCATACCAATTATTGAAACATTGAATCATTATCCCCATGAAATAATAAAATAAAATGATACATAAAATGTTTTTATAAAAATAGACTATAATTATATAACTTATAAATGGGTAAGTCTATACACCTTTGAATTTAATATACCAACATAACATTACTTGTGTGTCCTAGAAGGAAGATTTAGAACAAATTTATTATTGATTTGGTATCATTTTAATCATATGCACAATAAAATATATATACTCAAATGGATATTTAAAAACCAATAAATATTAGGTGGAAGTAATAAAATACAATCATGTCATGTATACACACCTCATTCAAAAAATATGTTGTAAATATGACATATAATTCATGAATGTGGAAATTGGGATATAAATGACTTACTACAAGAGTGACTTTTGAATAGTGAGATATATGAAATAATCATATCAATTTAAGCATTTAATATCATTATATATACTAAACTTATTATATAACATTTCCTTGGGTATTATATAAACAACACAAAATAAATTAATGGTGACTAAGACATAAGTCTCACGTAAATAAAGTGAAACTATAAATCCCCTAACCCAACATATTGACTCTCTTCGTACTTGTTAAAACCTCATGTGTCATAAATATATGCTTATCATTATCATGTAAAAGAATAATAAAAATATATATCTGACCATATATGATTTTATTATGACTTTATATAAATTCTTTATTATAAACTCCACATTATAGTTATATTTTGCGTAATAAACACTTTGTTTTTTGTATATGTTTGGACTTATTATTTTGGATCCTATTTCTTTTATAAATATTTAATCATTTATAGATTTTTAATAATGATATTGATATAATATATATTCAGTATATATATATTTATAATAATTTAAAATATATATAAATTAGAAATTAAATACATTGTTCATGTAGACTGTAGGATGTACATACACATGAACACCATTTGCATTTAATTTTCATATTGAATGGAAATATTAATTTATATATTTATATTATATAATTCATGTATAATTTATAAATAATATATACCTCATACTTTTATTAAATCCATCCTTTATACATTCATATTAATCTATAATGATTCTTTCTACTTTGGTAGGCGGTAGCCCTCTGTACCCAAAAATGGAATGATTGTAACCATAAAATATGGAATGAATGATAGTATGTGTTATATAACAATTTAATAAGATTCAAATCATCATTAACATAAAACATATCATATATGTATAAAATTTACACAATTATTCTAAATTTTAATAGTTGGTAATTGAATAATGATCGATAATGGATCGTGAGGGGGTATTACATCTTACTCATAAACCATGATTGTGTATCACATTTTATTGAAGTGTTTGAATTATTATATGACAATGAAACATAAAAAAATTTAAATATATTATGAATAATTAAATAATTAAATATTAAATGAATAATAAAAAATGAATGGGGGTGAATAAGGAAACAAAACAAAAATGTATATTGATGAATGCTACCACTATTCTAGTAAGTACCTTTTCATTATAGTAATGGAATTACATTGTTGGATCTGAACCCAAATTATGGATTTTGAGTTTATATGAGGGAATCAAGTTATATATTAGTATATTTATTTTTGGAGACAAGGATTATGATAGTTTAGAGGAGAGGGAAATAGTTGGTGGCTATTAGTAAGGTAGAGAGAAGTCACATTTGGAATTTTTGAAAATTATGTTAGGTATACCCACAATTTTACCAAAAATATTTCATCAGTTATTTAATTATTTATATTAATTACGGGTTGAGAACACAATATGGAAAATAATTGTGTTAGAAATGTTTCTGAAAAAAATTTCTTCTTCTGTTTTAATGTTAGTCCCATGGTAGTTTTTGTCTCACTTAATCATCATGGATACTTTTTACTACTTTCACATATTCATTTAGTAAAACATGAAGTTTTAATTATTATATATTTTTAATTATATATTTTCCAAATATGGAATAAATTTTTCTAATGTCATTTATTTGAATTAGGAAATTTAATTGAAAATCAATCCTGTATACAATATGAGACAATGAGTTTCTAAAGTGTAATGTTTCAAAAGTGTAAAATGTGTTCATATCCTATTAAAATATAATTTTGAATAAAATTTTAAAAAATATTAACTTATTTATAATGGATCTAACTATATCTTAAAACCAAATAATAATATAATTTATCAATATAAATAATAAGATGAAAATTTAGTATTCATTTAAATTTCAATATTTTCCCCAATTAATAAATAAATGAAACTTCATAGAATAATATAAAATATATCAATTATTTTAATTTGATGTTTTTATTTCAAAATATATGTTTATTTTTTCAAATAAAATTCATAAAATTTCAGAACAAATATTTAACATACATTTTTCATTAAAATCCATTAAAAGAATCTTTTAGGAGATTAAATCTTTTTGTCTCTTCCATTTGATTTGTTTATATATAATTTCTATAAAAACATCATATGATTTTTTTATAGTTAATTGAATAATATATATATATATATATAAATAATTGAATACAAATCAATATTTTTCATTTTAATATATTAAAAAATAGGGTTTCTAATGAAAATATCTAATTAAAATAGGTTTTCTTTTTTTTAATAAAATTATTACATTAATTGATAACTAATTGGTTTCCAAATATATATTTATCTAAAAAATAATAAATTATATAGAAATTATAAAGTTAATATTATTCATAACCACCAAACCATAGTTAGTTAAAAACTATCTTATTATAAAGGAATAACAGATTTATAATATAGTTCGGTAAAACACCTCTTTTATCTAACAAAAGATATCAATAGAACCTCACATTTTGTATAACAGAAGACAATAATAGTGTTGAGTTTAACAAAACATAATATATGTTCTCCATGTAGTTCAATACTAACTTGTAGTTTTATATAAATCAATAATAAATTTTTTATAATGAAATGTAAGTCATCAAATAATTGTAATATATTCAAAAATAATAATTCATAAATACATGTGGTGTTATGTTATACACCCCTTAAACAAAATTTCTCAATAAAAATTCCAATGGTCTATAAAAATATTAATAATTTAAATTCACATTCATAGAATACAACATCATAAAATTGAATAATTAAATTTCATTCAAAAAGGGAATCATAAAATCAAAAAAGCTACCCATAGTAACATATAACTTGTAATTCTCATTGGAGAACACATGGGATGATTTAGACATGGATGAAAATCCTAAACAATCATAGATGGTGATAAATAACAATTATATCTAGAAATATGGAGATCCTTATAATGTTATTGATCACAAAACAATAATCCCATGATTTATGAAATGGTTTACTAATATCTCCAAAAATAATACTAATAGGATTTTTTTATTTAAGATCATTTTTATAAAATTGATAAAGTTAAAAAGAAAATATAAATATATGATTTCATTACTTTTTTTATTAAAAATATCACCATTTGGTTGTTCTATGATAAATCATCACTTCATATTCTAATCCATAAAATTATTATGAAATTTTCAATCCAAAATAACCATCATATCGTTACATTTATAAATAGGATTATAATACATATGGTTTTTATTACATAATCATTTTAAAAGAAATGGTTAGAACATGTTACATAATATTTTTAAATAACCATATGATGATATAATACTTTGATCACTAAAATAAAGAATGATCTATAACATAACAAATTACATTAATGGTCAACCTTGTAAGATTTATAAAACATAAAATTCCAAAACATTATAAATAAGGGAACTAAATTTCTCAAAATCACCTTCACCTTATTCCCCCATATATTGTAATGTATCTCTTATTAGTCACATAACAAAAATTTTAATACCATTTTCATGTATTCTGATAAAAAATGTTATAAACAAGTTTATAAATGAGAAAATAATGAAGAAAATACATAATTATTCATTAATTATAAAAATAGATTATTGGATATATTACATAAATATAAAATGGTTTTAAAAATCATCAATGATAAAATAAAAAAATATAACAAATAAATTATTAGTTCTAAGGTCAGAAATACTATAATATTTAAATTCCCAATATCAATCATCTCTTTATCCAATATTACCATTATTTTCTCAAAATTAGCAACACACAATGGGTTACCATCCTTGGATTAAAATATCACCCATTAATTAAATTGATTTTATTGGTCATAAAAATGTTCACTATATTTTTTAAAATTAATAATTACTAATATATACTTAATGATTCATATAACATAAATTTTCAATACTAATAATTATACAAATACATCATCTGTCATCTTTCTCAAACCATTTCCAATTATTCATTATCTTATTTTTTAATACCCTTTTCCTAAATTCTGAAATTTTAATCATGTATTAGGATTCATCATTTTCAATTTAATAATGCTTGGAAACAATACTATTACAAATGTAGGTATATTTCATATTTAAAACCATTTTTCTCATTCATCTTCAGTAGAGATATCATTAGTCTAAAAACTATTTTGATTTCATTCATGTTACTTCCCTCTAAGACATTGAATTGTATAATACCCATAATTTTTAAACATAAAACATTCAATAATTGATATTTCCTTAGGGAGAAAAAATTCACTATATATGAATTAAAAAGCTCATAATTTTTCCTTAATTATATATTTATATGTGTCTATATTCAACACACATAAGACAACTTATAATGTTTCTTAGAAATATACTTGAGTGCCTCTTCTCACATTGTAATCATATAGAAAAATGAATCTTCATTCCTCCTTGGTTACCATCACCGAATATCTCAAAAACTTTTTACATATCATCTTTGATTAGTCTTGGAGTTTAATGATGTACTGCTACAGATTTCCAAATACCAAAAAGCATATGCAGATAGTGCAAGGAAATCCAATGCCCCCTTTGAAAACAAAATTAATCCAACACTCTCATTAAAAATATCCCTATTAGATTGTAATTGTGGGTAATGTGACCATGGTCTTCCTGGTTTAAGAATTAGACACTAATTATGGACAATAATATTCTTCCATTATCTCCATCATACTATTAGTCTTACTAAATGTTCCCAATGAAGATAAAATCCCCCACCCCCTGAGTGCCTTAGACTAACAAAATCAACGTAAAGGTTGCATAAATGTTAGTCTTCAGACTACTCAAGATAGTATCTCAGAATCAGTCATTCCTGATTTCAATTCTAAGTAGCTAGTTTTATATATATCATAGAAATCACATACCTACTAGATCTCTTTGTCAAATCACCACCATGTCCTGCCATGTTTACTGATGGAGTAGAGTATAAATGACAACACTTGGATTAGAATAGTTAATCAATATTATAGTATTATCAAACAGAAAGTCATATGATAGTGGTTTAGAGTGGCTCAGTTGGTCATCACTGAGCTTCTTCCAGTACTAGCTACAAATATTAGTTCATCTAGTTTTACATGTTATTCCCAAAAAAATGAACTACCTATTCAGGAAATTGTTATCATTTAATATAAAAGTAAAATATGTTGACGAAAATCACATGCATTCCAACCATTCTATAGACCATTATGTCCTTTCAGATTTTGAATGAAATGTGTGTTGACCAGGGAAACTCATTATACAATCTCATCCATTTTGAATCACATATAGCTACTTTACCAATCTACTATGATGGGGAGTCCGAAAAAAGGGAATTCTAAGACAACATCTTGTTCTACGTTGAATATAAGGGTCCCCTAATGTAGGGGAACATTCACCCATTGTAAATTAAAATATTGTAAAATGTTATGAAGGCCTTCCACTGAATGGAGGAAAAAAGTTATGATATCAATCTTCTCCTAACCCTTACCATTATTTGGTTGGGATTGACCATATGAGTTCTAAACCTTCCCAAATTTTCATCTAGGTTAATGATCGAGCTGAACAAGAACCATGAAACCAAATTTAGATGAAGGCATTTTTATTTGGATTTATTGAAAGCACCATGTTTATTGTAGTCTCACAGGATACCACATAAAACATTTTTCTAGGTAGGACCTAGATTAATCTACTTGTCGCAGTCCAGTCCCTTTATCAACGGTGCCTTAGGATCTCCCTCAAATTCTGAGTAGTTTTATTATATGCTGATGCATCACCCTTTGACTATTTTGTATCATGATATACAAATTTATATTACAACAAGAGATAGGGGAGTGGTATCGTATCAATGGGGTTGAGTAGTACCATGTTTCGAGAACCACCATGGATGGTACATGGGAAGACCTGTATGATACATTCATTCGTCTAATTCATTTATAGGGTGATTTAATGTGGGATATAGGAATATGTTTTTTTATATTTAATTGAAAGGGGTTCATGATTACTGAAATGAATTAATGTCATTAGATTACCTTGATCTCATACATGACACATGAGAATGTGATACCAAAATCCCCCACCCATGTGTTGTAAATATAGGTTCACCTTTTGGACACTATTTCATTGACATAAATCAGGACATTTAGAGAACAATTCAATATATGGAAGCTCAATACCTAAATTCTTTGGACATCATTCATGAACCCTACGATCAAAGGCTAGATGTGATTGGATTGATGATCACTATCTCCATGTGCTGTGTATAAAAGGAATAAATCATTAGGGATTCATTGACACCCCATTATGTTTCCACCCAAGAAAAAACTAGTTCTCTTGTTAGGTCTATTAGACTAACAAAACTATCTCCTAGTACTCATTATCCTCCCACAGAAGATAAATATGAATTAAGGGATCCACCCTAAGCATTTTAGGTGATTTTATTAACCATTTTTGATTAGAATGTTCTGGAAAACATATGTACATAGGATGAGATGATTTTAAAATTTATTAGGGAATCCATGCCTTTAGAAGAATAGAAAAATTAAATAGATTTATTTAACTAGAACCATGATTTATTCTCAAGGATATATTATGTGTTTCATAGAATATACTTTAATGTATAAATCCATTTTATTGTTATCCCGTTATGCCACTACGGGTTTATGATGCCTCCTTGAATGATTCAACCATATCATGGTGATATGGTTCATGCTAAAGATGATAATATTATCAAATCACAATTCATTATTGTGGTTTAGTACCACAAATGTCCTACCTACATTATCATTATTGAAATTAAAATTTGGTATAATAGAGATATTATTGATTTCTGAGACCTCAACAACCATTGATTGAAAGATTCTTTCCCACATCTAGTTACCTAACTATTGATCAATGACAAATCTAGGTTTCAAGACCTCACCATTATGTATGGATATATTTGGTACAACTAGATTCAAATGGACCCTGAGGATAGGTAGTCTACTTACATCATGGACCCTTTGTGTCCTTTTTTCTATCAGGATATGAAATTTTTCATGAAAATTTATAGAACCACTAATTTGTATTTTATGATACTCATATAAAAAAATCATAATGTTGGGGGAATGAGACTTGGAAAACATGGCGATAAAATCCATCCAAAATCAATACCGTCTCAGAGAGGATGAGATTGTGTTTTTATTCATAAGATCCTCAAATTTGAATATTAATGCATTGATGTTTAAATTTAGTGTTACCTATGGGAAAATTCATGAATTCATCATCATATACAATAGAATTGAAATTGACATAGAGAATATCCAAGAAATCATTCAGATGCCTCCCCTGGGAAAACATCGGGAGCTATTAGGCCTGCAAAGACACATATCTTGCATAAGATGATTCATATTGAATCTAGACTATAGTTTATGACATTTTTAAGTATCTGATGAAATTAATAGTTCGCTTATAGGATGAGGACTATCATACATCTTTTGAGGAAATCATGTAGTATCACCTTCAACCTCATGTATGATTCCATCAATCTCTGTAAACCATATGGTCATTAACATACCCAATTTAGAATTTTCTATCCTTTAAAAATATTACTATATAAACAATGTGATTATAGAATACAATTTATACAATCACAGTTTAATATTTGTTAATGTGGTGACCAGATACTACTCTATCGATAATAGTTTCCTAACACAAGTTTTTATAATAGATATGTTGTAGAGTTATCTATATAATCCAGAGGTAAAATGTATGTCATGTGTTGACCCTATAATGTATATCATAAAACAACCCATGATGATAGGATAGATGGAATACTTGGAAGTGATTATTTATTCATATGACATCGAGGTCATTTAGAAAAAAGTTTCATGTGTCAGGAATCTGTAGTTTTCTTGGCCACTCATTGGTACCTGAAATATTTTCCCCTGAAAATTGATTTCCATGATGAGGTTATCCTCTTAATTTAACATGAAAAACAATGTTGGATGTTGTGTCTTATGGTGCCTACTAGATAACAATAAGATGAAGGATCAACAATACCATAATTTACATAGTATTCCTAGGGATCATCTTCATCACTATTGTATTAGATATATTATCATACTCGTTCTTATTGTCAGAAGGATGCACAAAAATGAGGAAGATTTTTGAGATTATCATTAATGGTATCTATTTGTTTCTGGATATTTTTTTACCCCTCTTATATATAATTGGAGACTCTAAATCTGTGGTCATATAGAATAATGGTGGCCACATAATTATAAATAGAGAGGTCATTGCCCTTCTAGATCACGAACATCAGTTGATGAAATAGTCCCCTTCTCTTCTATATGTTACTCAAGTCCCTTTATCATATAATGGATTCACTGATTCCCTAGATAGATTATCTGTATCCCTTGTATAGCCTAACCAAGATAATATGTTCATTTATTTGGTGTATCTAAGGATCATCTCTCTCGTCATTTTAGAATATAATAAAAAACCAGGAGGTAAACTGGTTGGATACTATTACTTCTAGTGTAGAAACCAGGGGATCCCCTAGATAAGAAGAAATATTTGATTCAAAAAATCCTTTCATCAACCTTCTAATGTGTGTAAATCTCATACCACATTGAGATTGTTGTTAGTGAATCTGTTGGCATGTGGAAAAGTTTAAAATATTGTGGGGGACTACACATGAATAATCTATCTATGTTGGTCGGGTTTATGGAATTATCCAATATTACATAAAATGAGACTAGATTCCATGGGATATAATATATGTTGATCTCGAGTCCTACAATACTCATTAGGAATGAATGAATATCTCCCACCAAATCAAAAGGTTGGGAGAAATCTGGCTCACCATGCTCCAGAATTTCATTGAATATTCCATGATTTTTAATTCATTTCAGATTAATGAAATTTTTTTTGATAAACTAATCTTTGCACTACACACCACCCAAAATATTAGGCCCTTTTCTGTATTGGGAATTGATATTGTAGGGATGCTTCATCTAGAAACATCTCTCTAATTCAGGTTCATTTTGACCACAGTAGATTTTTTCAAAATGTGGTTAGAAGGGATTCCCCTTAAGGAAGTAACATCCTATTTCGTGGACAAACGCATGATCCCACACATCATCTGAGGATTTATATTTTCTCACTCTATTATCAATGAAATCTAATCCATCTTTCAGGTCACTAATATGATGAGACTGTAATACATGTATAATATCTGGTGATGCCAAACATAATACCTACATGCATAGAAATTTATTTTGATTAAATCATTTAATAAGTCCCTCTCAAACATGACAAAAAATATTGTGGACACAAACATAAATTATGGCAAGAAAATATCCCAAATAGCCAATGATCATATCTAACGATAACAGATAATTCCAATTAGGTGACCCCATATTCGTGGGTGCATTGAATAGAGTTAGACCTGCTTATTGAGGTTTGGAATCAATCAGTTAAAATATATTTATATCACCCAGAAATATAGAAAATTAAAACAATATTACAAAGATGAGTTGGAGTCTTTCAATGATAACTTGCTCTAGGCGTTGCATAATATAGAAAGGGACCCAAACATGATAGAGAGGGTGCTCAATGAGCCGATTTTCCACCTCTTCAAACTCCAAGTTGACATGGTAGTGGTTCTTAGATCAACAGTGATGTGTTTAATAAATATTCCAATGGTGTAGACCAATTGTTAAGGACCATAGATCTTTTATATGGTCTATAAAATTGGTTTATACAATTTCATCACCATTGGTGGAGAGCATATCACATCTCACACAATGATATGATTCCAAAGAAGTTATTCACATAAGAGGTTCACATGGTATGTAATATATGAACAAATTTTTGGAGTCCATTTGCAAGGAAAATGATGTAAATCAATTAACATTGATCATATTCTATGACGTTAATCTAGGAGTTCATGTTCAATTATCATGACTTGAAATTGTGTGTTAAATTCTTTGGGAGAGTGTTCTACGATGACATTCTTCCCCCATAGACCCTAATTCACACCATCTTGTTATTATTCTTCCCTACACACTCTCCATTTGGAATGATTTTTATTTAGGTCCTTTCATTATGAACATAATCAAGGATACTTTGTTTGGGAATCTCACTATTAAACACAATGTGATTATACCTTTGTAATGTGTTATGTGATTCTGGATTTTATGGTCTTCATTCATGTCATATTATTCCTTTTGCGCTACTCTTATCCCCTATAGATTAATCCTATTCATTGTATAAGCAAAAAGAACATAAAAATATGAACCCCATCAGTCAAATCATTATGAAATTAAACTATGAGTTTACGTCCATGAATCATATGTCTTAATATTTATGCATTTTTTATTAGAAAATTTAGTAATTTAATTGGTAATCCTCAGAAAAAATATCAGATTGGGTTATCCACGTTACCTTGATACAAGATTTTTTTTATAATATCATCAAAAGAATTATATTTCCATTAATTAATTGCCTTTAGTACATGAAACATTACCATAAATTATAGTAAATGGGTGTAAGAATTATAAACTAAAACTACTTATAGCCCTTATAGTTGGAGTTGAATGACTTTAAACTAAAATGTATGCTATCCTCAAGACATGATATTAAACTGTTATTTTACCATATTCTAAATTGAGATCCCTTTAAAAATTAATTATGAAATGATGAAAACAACATCAAAAAAATAGTATTCTGCTGAATTAGAGATGATCAAAATACCACTCACCAAACATTGGATTCCCCATGATATATATGGGATGCCTCAAGATCTGTTGATGGAGAGGATCTCACATACTAGTATCACTCTTCTTCCACACCACGTTTTAGAAATCCATGTGTAATGATTCCCATACTCATGGGGTATATAGAAACAGCCAGATCTCTCACATATTGGACCAATAAAATTATCCTCTCTTAAGTCCCATTTTCCAAGAATCATGACAATTAATTGTTTTCTATCATTTCCATTGTCCATGCATTATGACCATAAACTATGTACTATTTTTTGTTTGATAAATTTTCATATCCATGACTTGTTGGTCATCATTTGTATATTGTATCTCCATTTTTTTACCACTCAAGATCTCCTCAAAAAAACTCTTCAATAGTCTGAGCATCCTTCCATTAAACTGATCTCATGTATACAAACCAATTTGATTTTAAACAATTCACCATCGTATTGATAAACAAAACCATTTACTGCATGAAACCATCTTCATGATTTCTATACATGGCACAGATCTAACATGACGTGATTCATGCTTGGTTTTAAATCTTTCACAATAAAAACATTCATGAATCCACATTATGTTCAAAATTATAAAAACTTAAACTATGTATATCTCCTCCATAACTATGTGTGGCCCAATTCCCATCATAATAGAATATGTCATGACTCGTAGACCTTCCATATCTATTCCCAAAAAAATATTGCTCAAAACACTATCTATTATCTATGGTTAAATCCCCACAATTATTCTCTTGGGAATCTATTCATGTATAATCCATCTTCAGTTACCATATCCCATGAGTGGATTGAGATTCCCTATAAGTAAACTATATGGATGAAATGAATGTTCAATTTAATGGGAAATCTACCAAAAATACTGATTATATGGAGTTAATCTATGACCTTACCATGTATATATTGGGTATTCCTTATATACATGTATATGAAGCCTCAATACTCTCGTTTGAGTTGCTATACTCTTACCAATTTCATCCTTTTACCACACATGTTTTATAACTACATGTGGATTGATTTATATCCCCATGTGGATGTAGTGATGCTCATTTATTTAATATTTAGTGTAACTCCTCTTTTGACTCGTCAAATGGCCTTTTATTTCAAATCATGTGATTTATTGACTTAAATTAAAATCTATGGTCCAACAAACATGACCATAAACAATTTTCAACTAGTCATTTCATTTTTCATGGAACACCAACTGTCTCTACCCATATTATATGTAAGGATAATAATATTTCATTCTATTCTAGACACATTGAGGCACCCCATGGTCAAATCATCATGTCATTAAACTAAGAGACGATCCCATGAATAAACATCACAACATTAAAATATGTGTGAGTCATCTCTGTAAAATTTTGGGGACATTAGGTGGCCTCATATGACCTTAATTTCATGTCAGTTTATTCCCCTTATATGTTACGTATATTCCTTATATATGCATAATAATTGGTCTTAGCATTATCACCTTATAATAATATTGATGGTATATGCACAACCCCCATAATTTTTTTAGATGTTCCATAATTAAGGACCTTAAAATTATCAGTCCAAACTATAATACATTAAACATTGAGTAGAACTCGAGTCAACTATAATGTTTGATATAGTATCAGGTACCCCTTATTCCCCTAGATTCTAGTAAAGTGACCATCCTTCAATGTGGAATACATTCTTTCATGAGACCATTTTATTTTTCCATGATATATGAACATAAAATTCATGAAACCTGCCACATTTTTTTTCTCAGGGAATTTATCCCTTCTTGTTTCTATCATTCTCCCTTGAATCACACTATGGGGTGGGTACCTTTCAACCCAGTTCAATAAGTCCATTTTTTACGATGTTAAACTGTAACACTTCCCAATAGGATAAAAAATTGATTTCCTTGTGATCTAACAAGAGGATGAAATATTGGTAAGTTTTTTACATCTTCCCCACACCCTCCAAATCCAAGTAAAATAATTTTATACTATGAGATGCATCCTAATAAAATGATGTCAAAATATATAATTCACCATCCATAGCATATAGAATTATTCATCAAGACCAATATCCACACCATACCATGTAAAACCCAAAGTTTAACTACATCAATATATGATGTAAAACTATAACAAACCGAATCCCTGGCCTAAGAATCTATTTCCTCTAGTGTTAAAAATCTATAGCATGGACCATGTTCTCCTACTATTGATGGAAATTTGAGATGAAAATACCCTGGAATACATTCTTATTCATTTTTGGACTAATAAATCCACAACAATGTGCTATAATAGATGATGGAATAATTCCAAGTGTGTTGTAATCCATTTGAACATTCTATCACATATATTCTATTCATCAAGGTCCAATTATTTAGATACTCTTCCTCAAACACATCTAAACAGTCGAGCTGGTAAAAATGGTTACCATCAATGATAGATCATAATATATCTTGAGTAAATTCCCTAGATTATAATGGATAAATTTTTTGGAACATTTCATGTTTTAAACATGGCCATTAATCAATGATCAGTTATTCATGCACATTCTCTGCTTAGAGGCTGGGATACTCTATTGAAAACTAAAATAGATTTTTTCCTATATAGTTATTCAAATCAGCTTATGTTCTTGATTTTGAGCATTTTTATTTACTTCATGTTTCCCCTTGGTTTATGTATAGTTAAATTATAATGTTATTACTATAACCATGAACTATAAAACATTAATAAATGCATTTGTTTGTTCTTATAGCCTAATTCTCTATCCATATTCCCAATAAGACTAGGAACAATCTTTGGTCAGTCAGCCAATAAAGTCCTTGAGTGCTCAGTGATTTTCCAACACCATCCTATGATTGATATACCACCTGGTCATATTGAGAAGACTCACATGAGAATAGTGATTGGTCATTGGTTGAATAATGAATGTGATTAATGTGTGACAATAATGAAAATGAATGTTTTCAAGAACGCATGTAATTCTGTTCGGAAAACCAATGTTTTAGATGGGAATCCATATATTTTATCATATCCATAAAAAAAACATCAACGGTCAACCCCATTGATCATGTAATTGAGCTCTATTAGTCAATATTGAGTGGTATCAATGTTATACTATCACTCTTCCAAATCAAATTTCAATATGTCAGTCTTGAAGCAGATTTATTCAGATCAAATCCATGATGATTCTACTCAGCCCAACAGTAAACTAAAAAGGTTGTGTCCTCATTCTACATGCCCTTGGACTACTCCAATTTATTTTTTCATATTTTTAATAACCACATATTGATTATAAGTGACTACCACTCACTCATGTTCCAGCCCTTCTATCAGGGATATCTCACAATAATTATTCTGATGTTTTCTTTAGCACTTAGAGACGTGATTGTTCTAATAATTTTCATGATCAAACAATTCAACACACGCCAAATAGAAAACAATTTCATGGTATGGTATTAGAATTATAATGGATTCTACCCATCCAGTCTTCAAAATGATTTCCATTGGGGGAGAGATCTGACTTATTTGTCCTATTCTCGAATCCAATTTCAGGTGATGGAGTTCCACTTGCACCTCCACACATTATGATAGACAATCTAGATCTCTGTTGTAATTATTGAGAGTGAATCCGTAAATTATTATAGTGTAGTGGATCATAAAAATGAATGATCACCAACACATTGTCAGTGGGATCATCCAGAGGATAGAGATCTTGCATGAGTATGTGGAGGTATTTCCCCATAAACAACACCTCAATACCCTATCCAACTATGGACAATCCACTGCTACACCTTTTTGATTCTTAACGGTATAATCGGTTATCCCAACTCCCACAACTCTACCTTTTAATGGTATGATCTCATCATTGACTCACACAACCTCTACCAATGTAATTTATCCAGTCTGCATAGACGTTATAGCCTCTATAGTCACTTAAGATCACATAATAATGGGTTTTCATCCATTCATATCTTCTTATTCGATGAATTTCCCTTATGTCACCACTATAACGGGCTCTACAACCATGATTCCTTGAGCCAACCCCATTGTGATAACGACCTCAACAACCATTATAGAGTGATGGGCATTAGTAGTCTCCACCAAAGGAACCTACATGGTTTGATTGACCATCATAGTCTCCCTGACCATTCTCACATGGTGGGTAGCATCCTATATCACAACCAGACCCCCTATATAGTTAACATGAGGATTGATATTGGTTGTAACACCCTAACCACATAATCCAAGATTCGGTGCATTATTACATATCATTGGCATGATCACTAAATATCATGTCTCAAGAGACGGATTAGTTTAGTAGCCATAAAAGTACATGATACATTCATATGGTATACATGACATCATAAAATGAAAAACTATGACAACATTGTTTCCATAGTCAATATTGAGATCCCATAGACTATCTCTATATGTCAGTTATAATATTCTTATTTTCATTCGCGGAAAAATATAACATAGAAAGGGGTGAGATCAGATGCTCAGTAAGGATAACAATATAGTGGAAACATTAATAAATAAGTATAAATATTAATGTAAATGTATAGAACTAAAACAAAAGTCTTTTCAACATAGACATCATCATAATATGGAAAATATAAATCAAAATAAGGCTATTTACTTACTCACATTTATATTCTACTAGTCGAATAATCCCATGCAATATCAATAGCCACGTTTATAATGATGGAATGCATAATGATTGATTTTTATAACCACATATTCAATGCCTTGTGCCGTGACAAAAAATAAGATTTTTTCAAGTCCTTGTGTTAAGACACTAGTTTGTCTCATGAGACCTACCGATACATCGATGAGCTATAGAAGGCTCCACTCGTCACATACTAAATCCAATACTTTCCTCATATGAAAATGATTAAACATAACGCAAACACATTTATTAAGGCTACCATATGAAAAATCAATAATTTATCCATAAAACATGAATGGTATGAAAATAACACATCCATTTTCAAACATATCAGAAAACCTTCAATAAAATATGGAAGTTTTGTATCATAATAAATCAACATAAAATAATCTTAAAATCCATCAAAGGATTTTGACATATATAAAATCAAAACTTTTTTATAAAAATATTTCTTTCTTTTTTGAAATCATTTAAGAGTCATTTAATTATAAAAGAAAACATTTATATTTGAAAATATTCTTATAAAATTCTAAGGGATGCTTCGATGAAGTTATATTGGCGGAAAATAGCTGCACCCGCCTTATATGTTAAAAAAAACATGTTTAAATTAATTTTGACGAAAAGGCCATAAAGTACCTTGTTTGGAAAACGACAAAAAGATTCCTTTATAAACATATAATAAAATTAAAACAAGGGTATAAATGACATTAACCCATAGTATATACAATCGTAAGAATGTTTTGAAATACTTTTTTATGAAATATGGATGCGTATAATAAAGAGGTCCCAACAGATAATTATATATAAACAACCTCGGATAATAAAGAGATTGTAAAAATTAACACTTACCTTGTACTTTACATTGGTCGAGGGTAGGTTAAAATCATTTATAATGGTTAAATAATTGTCATTAAATTATACAAGAATAACATTCATTAATATTATATCATATATGATCTTATACCATTCCTCTGTTAATAATATCTTAGTATTATCATAATTTCTGTTGTTAACTGATTCACTTTCCTTTATATAATTTGTTACATAAGTAATGTTTATTATTTATAGGATTTATCTTATTCATTTTCAGAATGATATTAAATCTTTAAAAATAATTTTTAATCATCTAATAAAAATTAGTCTTGAATGGATATAGTGGGTAATGAATCTCATCGCGTTCGTGGAGACGGAAATCCATACGTACGTACGAGTGACAATATCATTATTTTGATATAAGAATAATATATAATTGGATGATATATCATATATACAGAATAATTATTATGTTTTATTTATTATTTACATCAATTATTCATCATTATTATACCCATCCAAATAATAATTTATTGAATAATAATTACACCATGATGTGGATATGGTAAGCCGAACGTATGCACGTATGGTGATATGTCATTCAAAGGATGGATAGAATAATGAATATGGTTGTACCATATTTATAATAACATCATAGTATATAGAATACAGATAATTTATTATTTTATAATATTAACAACAATGAATTAGTATGTGGAATAAGTAAGGATCTTGAAGGAGGTGATGAAATATTTACCACTTCTTCGGGTTCTTCCTTTTGTTTGATCAAAAGGGATCTTTAGGTTGGCATTATAACTAACATAAGGCCTCTAGGATGAAGGTAGGATAGTTGAAAGGGTCTTTGGGAAAGGTTTGGCTGAGCCATATTGTTTTGAATGTGTGAAATTGAGGGAAGGATAGGGCCCTTTTATTAGAGGGGTGAGGGGCACCGTAAGAAAAGATAGAAATATTATTTTATAATAAAATAATCTTCAGTTTCTAATGGCTCAATTTTTTTTAAAGGATAAGGTTGGGATGTGTCGGAGAACACACAACCAATAGGTTTTATACAGGTTTAGGTCAATATATTAACATTATCTATTATATTTAACTCTTATTTAAATAGTTTGACATTTACCATGTTTCGTTTTATTTTTATATTATATGTGTAATAAACGTACAATAAACATCCAATATACCCCTATGTGGTTCATTAATGATATAAATATTATTATATAATAATTTTTTATGATCCTTATATTTTTAAGAAAAGAATATCAATTAATAATATAATATTTGTTTTAAATACTTTTCTATGATAATTTTGTCACTATTTGGTATTTTGTTTTTGCTAAATTCATAACATCATTATCACTTCAAAAACAATTCATATAACCAACCCTAAGATGTCATATTAACCTAGAAAATTACTGTAATTCATAAAAAATATAAAATTTCATTTATTTGGATATTTATTAAATCAGTTATTTTAATCATTAATTAATACGACAATTATTTCATCATCATGGTGTCATAAATAAATTTAAATATTTAATGTCTACAAATTATAAATGAAATTCCATTATGTTGGAAATATTTTTATCTTTCTAATAAAGAATTATTGTTGAATTTATATTGTGTTTAACCATATATTAAAAATTATTTAGTTATTACAATTTGAATTTAACACTTTTAACTCTTTTTTGAATTAAATAATAATAAATGTCCTAATCTAATCCAAGTGGACCTAAAGGATCTTATTTTATTACTATGGTATTTTTTGGTAGAATTAATCATATCCAATATAATTAATACATGTTTTAGGGTAAAAATAATATCATTTTTACACTTAATTACACAATATACTTTTAAACGTGGTAAATAAAAGTCAAAAGTTACTATTCAAAAAAAAAATATTATCATCTTATCGAACCACATTTGACTTACTAATATCAACCATGTCTCTAATATTTTTTAAAATAAACTCATAGAAGTGGTAATGTTTTGTTGTATGTACATTTACAAATTCTCCTACGAGGTGGGTAAAATACAGTATAAAGTTCTATAAAATTTATATATATATATAAAATTATTATAAACTAACACCAATGAAATAAATTGAACATATATAGGTATTATGTATCTATTTATACCTAAAATGAATTTTAAAAAAAAACTAATAATTTTTTAAATAAAAATTTGGTTTTAAACAATAACTCTGTGTTTTTCCACTATTCATTAAAATTTTATAGTTTTCAAAAAAATACCCATAATTCACCATAATCCAATTTTGATATTCCAAATCCAAAAATGAAGTCCATTTTGATTGATAAAGTTTATAAAATTTCAAAACATTTTTACTAATTTTCATAATGGATCGTTCGATTGGTTGTGGTGTGTTAGAACTCGAAGTTATGTACAACACATGCTATTGTATTATTCAATGAGAAGCGTACCGTGGAGGCTTGGGGTGTTACATTATCCCATCTTTCAAATAGTTTTGTCCATGAAATTTCTAGAATTTTACTGCATAAAAAGACTCAGGTTGTTCTCCATCATATGTTCCTCGGGTTCCCACATTTCCTCTTCCATCTTATGGTTTCTCCATATAACTTTTACCAGACAAGTCGTATGTTTTTCAGAACCTGTTCTCTTGTATCAAGGACATTTACAGGCTCATCGCAATAAGACAAACCAAGTTCCATTTCTAATTTCTCATAGGTGAGTACATGCGTTGGGTCAGACATGTATTTTCTCAACTACGATACATGGTATACATCGTGAACTTTGGAGAGACTTAGTGGAAATTCCAAATGGTGATCCACAACCCCAATTCATTCTAGAATTTCGAAAGGTACAATGTACCTAGGACTCAATTTTTCCCTTCTTACTAAAATGTATAACACACTTCCATGGAAATACCTTCAAGAAAACATGATCTCCTACAAGAAATTCCAAATCCTTACATCCATTACCAGCTTAGCTCTTCTACCTACAATGAGCTCCATTGATGTGGGTTTGGATTACCTTCAACTTTTCCATCGTTTCCTCCCCAAGTTCTAGGCATACGAGTTTTTTTTTCACTTACATCATCCCAACAGGTTGGTAATTGACATATCATTCCATATTACACTTCATATGGTTCCATATGAATACTTTAAAGGAAGCTATTATTATAGGAAAATTATACCAGAGGTAAATATTGATCCCACATACCTTGAAAGTCAAGTGAGAATGATCTCAATATGTCTTCTCATGTTTAAATAGTCTGTTCTAATTTTCCATCAGTTTGGGGGTGGTTGGTAGTGCTCCAACGGAGTTCACTATCCAGGGGGTTGTTAAGACTTTTCTAGAATCTTGAGGAAAACGTGGACCATGATCAGAAACAATCGATAGGGGTACTCCATAATGTCTCACAACATCATTAATATATATTCTTACTAGAAGGTCAAGTGTAAAATTTCCCTTATTGCAAGAAAATGTGCAGACATGGTAAGACGATCAACAATGAACCATATTACATTGTTCCTTCTAAGAGTCTTTGGTAGCCCAAAGAAAAAGTCCATCGTGATATCATCCCATTCCCATTCAAGTATGGGAAGGGGTTTCATGACTCCTCAAGGTTGTTTGCTTATATCTTTCACTTGATGACAAACCATACATTCTGCAATCTCCCTCTTGTTGTTGTCCCACCAAAAATATTCCTCAAAATATCTATACCTCTTAGTGCTACTATGGTGTATAGAGAAATTAGAACTATGAGAATCATCCAACAATTACCTTTTTAGATCAGGAATATCGGGAACACAAAGTTTTTCCCAAATTTCAAAATTCCATCTTCATAAACAATGTCACTCAATCTCCCATTATTCAAATCATTAATCGTCCTTCTGAAACTCTTCATCATTGGACAGAGAACTCTTTATATTTTCAATTAAATATGGTTGGGAAACCATTGGAATAAATATTGATGTTTCAACACCCATGGTTATCCCTGTGTCCATCTTTATTAGATCCTTTTATATAGGATCCTTTTCAACTCTCATCGTGTTCATAACTCCATAATCTTTTCTTGGTCAATGCATCTGCCACATTATTTTCCTTTCCTAGGTGGTAGTGTATAGTGAAATAAAAATCATTGAGTAGTTCATACTATCTTCTTTGCCTCATGTTGAGTTCTTTCTATGAGAAAATATACATAAAACTCTTGTGATCAGTATATATCTCACATTTTTTACCATAGAGATATTGTCTCAAAATCAACGAAGTAATGATTACAGTTGCTAACTCAAGATCTTGAGTGGGCTAGTTTTGTTCATGAATTTTTAGTTGTTGTGATGCATAGGTAATAACTCTATCATTCTGTATAAGGACACAACCAATTCATTTCATTTAATCATAACTGTAAATAACAAACCCATCATCCCTTGATGGTAGTGTTATGATATGATCATTGAATAATATTATCATATATTCATAAAAAAATTGTTCACATTATTTTATCCACAAAAAATTTAACCCCATTTCATGTGAGCTTTATTAATGGGTTTTCAAACTGGGCAAAATTCTCGACGAAAAGTCGATAATGACCTGCTAAACCAATAAAATTGTGTACCTTAGTTATATTCGTCGGTGCTGGACATTCTTGGACTTATCTTGTATTAGAAAGATCAATAGAGATTTCATCCTTAGAGATGATATGGCTAAGAAATGAAATCACTTGAGGCCAAAAATCTCACATGCAAAACATCCCATAAAAATCATTTATTATAAGAGTCATCAGGATTATGTGCAAGTGATTTTGATGATCTTCGTAGAATTTGGAGTATACCAAGATATCATCAATAAATACAACTAAAAATTCATCAAGATATTCCTTAAAAACAGTATTCATTAGATCCATGAAGATATAGGGTGAATTAGACAATCCAAAAGGCATTTCTGTAAACTCGTAATTCCAGTACCTGGTTTGAAATGTTGTTTTCAGAATGTCTTCCTTCTTCACCCCTAACATATGATATCCAAATCAAAGGTAAATCATTAAAAATTATAGATCTCCATGAAGTTGGTCAAATAAATAATCAATGCAAGGTGGGGGATACTTGTTCTTTATTTCTATAGCATTGATCTCCCTATAGTCAATGTACATCATCAAAGACCCATCTTTCTTCGTAACAAAAAAGACAGGGGGCCCCCATGGAGAAACAATAGGGTGAATTAATCTCTTATTACTCAATTACCCAAGTTGCTTCATTAGTTCCACTAATTCCACAGTGTCCATTCTATAAGGGGCCTTCGATATGGGCTTTGATCCAGGAATTTAATCAATGGAAAACTCAATTTCTCATTTTTGAGGATGTCCATTTAAATATTATAGAAACACATCAACATGTATTTACACAATAGGTACAACCTATATTTGAACAATTCATTACTCACCCCAAATTATTTAATTCTAATCCTCCCCAATATTTGGATTTAGTTAAGCTACTATGGGTGGAACTAGATAAGAATAAGGTGGTGACGATTCTTCTCTAAAGATATTGTGTTCTTTATCATCGTTATCAAAAATAGTAATCTCCTTCTTCATAAAATAAATTTGTGCATCATGGTCCGAAATACAATTCATACCATGGACTGTATCAAATTCAGTCATGGGTATGAAGATGAGATCTATAGATTAAGAACATTTATTTTCCCTAATGGGGACTGATTCACAAAACATTGTTACAATGATACTTCGCTTAAGAGTTCTAATTTACACTCCCTTTTTAAATAAAATTGGAAATATCTAATTTTATTAGAAAACTGGGAAGATATGAAACAATGCGACGATCCAGAATAAAATAAAGCATTGGGTAAACTTTAAGAAACCATTTAATTACCTTCCACTTCATCTTTTACAGCTTCAACCTCTGCAGTAGTGATAGCATAAACTTATCCTTGATCCCTCAGCCTTATCTAAGGTAAGTTCCTCTGATGCTTAGGAAATTTAATCGCATAACGTCGTCTTTCACTATAATTGTATCATTCAACATCGACAACCTCTTTATTCCCCTTGCAATCATGAGCTTGGTGGCCTTTTCACCACAATTGTAACAGACTCTCATTCCCTTCTGGAAAGTACCCGGGTGTTTCTTCCCACATTTACTGCAGGATGGATATTCAAATTTTCCCTCCTTCCCCTTATTTCCATTTCCAGAGTGTCCAATATATCTATTCTTCCCTTTGTTTTCTTTAAATTCGTAATACATAGGGAATTATTTTTCTGTCTTGATAGAACACGAGATAATATCTTTATACGATGAGAAGGATTGTGAGACTAATGCTCAATGGAGAAATGGTTATAACCCAACAAATAAATGATCAGTATTACATCTTGAGTTATGTATTTAATCTGGGATATGCCTCACTAACCTTGTAATGTTATCTTCATACTTTGCGACATTCTCATCCTCCTTTTGCCTTAGACTCAAAAATTGTCTTTCCATATCTTCTAGATGGTCATTAGGAAATTATTTTTCTATGAAAATATCTTTATTCAACCTCAATTACATATTTGATACATCCTCATATTTCTTTTTATTTTGAATCAATGACCACCATTGATCATCATCTCCAGTTTGGCAGTAAACTACCATGATAACTTTTTCACTTTTGCTACTTACCAAGGCATGGAATATTTTCTCTATACAATTTATCCATTACTCTGCTACTAATGGATTTTTAACCCCATTGAATATAGTATGTTGTTTCCTCATGATGATATCTAACAATGATCCTCCACGTTGTGGATCAGGGTGATCCATACAAGTAAGGTTATTATTCCTAACCTGAGTGAGCTGTCCTAGTATTGTGATTAGCTGATCAAAACATGTTGGATCACCAGCTCCACTATAATTATCTTGAGAATGAGGGAAATCCCAACATGGAGTGCGTGCATTGATACTATTTCCATTTCTTCCACTAGGAACCATTTCTAATCAATGGCATAAAATATATTATTTTATGAATCGAAATACATAACTCCAAACATGTAAAATACTTAAAATAAATTGAATATTTTATTTATATAATCCATAATCCAAAAAATGTTTTCTTTTATGATGTATATACACATAAGCCCTCATAATGTTTTTTTTTGAAGAAAATGAGAATTATCTTAAGAATATCCCTAGAGTGTCATATCCAAGGGTGTAGTAAGGCATGTTGTCGTGCACCAGTTCCCATTCGAGACAAGCTCAACGAGGTGTTTTCTGGTTTTACCCATAGACACATTTGTTCTAGAGCAGCCTCTACCAACTCATATCCATACAATGATGTATTTAATGTAAAACTCACAAAATATATATAATAACCATATTTTAGGATGTTCTTCTATACTAATCCTCAATTTATATCTTAAGGATATGTTCTTTAATGAGAGTTTATCTAAATCTTGTTTCCATGGTTCGTACTAAACATCCTACGATAGAAACTGTAATTCCCCGACCTTAGAATCCCATAGTTGGTGAATTATTAAATATCATTGGCATGATCACAATAGATCATGTCTAGAAATAATGATTAGTTTAGTAGCCTTGTAATTACTAGATACATTCACAAAGATTAAATTAAATTATATAATGGAAAACTACAACAAACTTGTTTCAATAGAAAACACTAAGATCCCATAGACTATCCCAGTATGTATGTCATAATATACATCTTTGCATCCTAGGAAAAATAAAACATAGATAGGGGTGAGCTCACACTAGTGGAAAGGTTGTTTTTACCAACGGTTCATTACCAACAGTTTGGTTAAACCATTGGTAAAGAAGGTTTAGGGAACCCTTTCCCAATGGTTCACTAGAACCATTGGTAAAGGGTACCCCATTTGAAAGGGTTCACTAGAACCGTTGGGAATGGGTACCCCATTGCCAACGGTTCACTAGAACCCTTGGGAAAGGGATGTTTAAGTTACCCTTTCTCAATAGTTTTATGATACCATTGGGAATGGGTACCCCTTTGCCAACAGTTCTATTGAACTGTTGGGTAAGGGTACCCTGAACAACCCTTTGTCAGTGGATTTTAAAAACCTTTGTTAAAGTTTTCCCCCAAATAAAGTCGGGCCGCTACTCTCCCCCATTCACGACAGAACCCTAAAATCAATTCAGTGCTCTGCTCCTCTCACAAACTCCCCCACCCGAACAAGTGAAAAACTATCTGAATCATCTCAAATTAGGTATTTTATTCTTTATAAACATATGATACCTTGTTTTTATTGTTATTGATCTAACATTTTAGTTTTAATTTTGAATTTTAATGTGATATCACAGTGAAAAATAGGGAAATGAACTAATATTTTGTTAATTAATTAGTTTCACCTGGAATATCATTTGTGTTATAATGTCCATGATAAATAAAGGGGTAATGTAATAATATACCTTGAATAAATTGTGGAAGTTGTGGTATGTTGCTTCTTTGAGAGGTTTTTTGTTGTGTTTTATTGTATTTTGTTGGCTGTTTTATGGTGATTGAGGTGACCGGTTGGGATTTGTGATATGTGGGGTTGTAATGTGATGGTTAGTGGGCATGGATGTGACTTGTGAAGTTGTATGATAGTGATGATGTGTGGTAGTGTTGGGTCATGTGTAGGTGTTATGTGACGAGGTTGTGGTGTATGATGTGGTGAGGTGGTATTGGTTGTGTGGTGGTTTGTGATGTGAAATAGTTTTGTTGTGATATGTGGTTGTAATGGTGAGATTTTTGGCCGATGTAACATGGCGACGATGGTTATTGTGAGATGGCGAGTTGTTGTGGGTTTGTTTTATTTATTTCCTGGTTATATATGGAATAAATTATGCTGTTAAAACAAAAAAACAAGATCGTAAAAAAATGATATGGAATAGAAATGGATGTGTGGTAAATGGATTTAATTAATTTAACATTAAATGAATAGACAATGTAAGTGTGAATGAAAAGGCTTATAAATGAATGTGGGAAATTCTATGTGTCTTGTGTGGTGGTGGTGTGGTGTGTTGCATATAGTGGTGAAAGTGGTTGTGATGGTTTATGTGTTGTATGGTAGTAGTTAATTGTGTGATTATGTAGTTAATGTGAACCCATAGGTTGGGTATTTGGTGCTATCTATATATCATGTATTTTATGTTATTTCTACACATTCCCAACCAGAGCTGGATAAACTTACCAACAATCAGAGGTTTTGAGTTATGGGTATTTTTTATAATATCTAGGATGGTGGTTATATGGTTTTATTGATAACATGTCTTCCATACTATTCCTTCATAAGTTGTCGACCATGTGTTTTTAGGCATGATGCGATGTGATTGTCCATGTCACTTCAGGTGAGATGTATTATGATTTCCCTAGTGTTTTTAGGTGTGGTGCAATGTGATAATTCTATAATAAGATGTGTCATGTGGTTGGGGTCATGTAGTGTAAGAGGATGGCACAAGGTTGATGTTATTCATGTTCATGATATCCTACTAATATGGTTATGGGATGAGGCATGCTGTGATGTGATAACACATTATGTTATTGTTGGTTTTACATTTTTTCAATAACACATTATTATGTTTTTTTCACACATGTAGATGATACCTTGATTTTTTTCTTCATTTATCATTTACATAAATTTATTCTATATTAAAGTTCAATCCTATTGAATTGTTTATGAAAAAATGACTTATATAAATTCTTTTTACAGAATGGACAGAAGTTAGATGTATGAAACCGATCGGATCACAGGAAATTTTCAAAACAATTTTGAGAACTTTATAGATTTTTCATTTCACAATGCTTCAGATAGTGGTCGCATACACTGCCCATATTCTAATTATGTTGGTAGACCTTTGTTGAGCAGGGAAGAAGTCAGCTACCACATAACCAATTTTTTTTTTCAAGAAAGCAACTTTGTGTGGTATCATAATAGTGAGAAAATTAGGTCTCAAATTTGTGATGATCAAAATGAAAGGACTGGAATGGAGAATTTGTTAGATGACCGGTTTCCGTTTATTATTCATCATGAAAAAGAAAGGATTTAGACTCAAGAAGACTTTGATATGAGGACAACTGATGCATCTAGTGATAATGATGATATTGATAGGGTGAAAAAATTGAATGATGGTGCCACGACTCTAGTATATCGACAATGCGAAAAAATGAAAAATCTAGAATTTTTAATCCAATTGTTTCATGGGAAAACTATGAATGGAATTTCTAATATAGCAATCGATTACATTCTTGACATCTTGAAGGATTTACTTTTAGATGATGCAGATATTCCTTCAATCCACTATATGGAATTGAAGTTAGTTGAGGAACATGGATTATCAAGAAAGAAAATTCATGCTTGCCCAAAAGATTGCAGTTTATTCTAGGAGGAAACTGCAGAATGAAATGATTGTATAAAATGTGGAATATCATGTTGGAAGTCAAAATCTGATGGAACACACTCCCGTGTTCCACATAAAGTAATGTGGCACTTTCCATTGATCACCAGACTCCAGAATCATTTTATGTCTGATGAAATATCAATAAAAATGAGGTGGCATGATACTTAGAGAAAGAAGATTAATGATGAGTTGGTTCATCCTACAGATGGATTTGCATGGAAGATATTTTATGCTCGACATCCTGATTTTTCAGCTGAGGTATGTAATGTGAGGTTGGGTCTTTCATGTGAAAATTTTAATCTGTTTCGGCAGATGCTTACTTAGCACATCACATGGCCAGTTTTTGTACACATTTATAATCTTCCCCCATTGTTCTGTAAGAAAAAACCATTCAATTTCATGAGTATACTCAAATATGGTCCTTCTGATCCCAGCATTGATATTGATGTATACATGAAACCTTTAATAAAAGAGTTGAAACTTCTTTAGGATGTGGGTGTGCGCACATACGATGCATGTTCGAAATACATATTTCATATGCGTGCTGCACTTATGTGGATGATCAATGATTTTCAGGCTTATGAAATGATTTCTGGATGAAGCACGAAGGGAAAACTGTCATGTCCAGTTTTTATGAAGAATACATGATCCAGAAGACTGAAGCATCGCTGTAGTTTCAGTTTTATGGGACATCGATGATTCTTTCCAAAGGATCATCCATATTGATTGAATCGTCGAAGATTTGATAATACCATAGAGACCGATGATCCACCTCAGCGTATATCAGGAACTTATGTGCTTAATGAATTGAAGGATTTCAGTTTTTCGTTCGGGAAAGGTCAAATGAAATCTGGAAAGAGAAAGAATGTTTCTACTAAAACCTGTTATAATTGGAGGAAGAGGAGTATATTTTTTGATTTTCCGTATTGGTCAAAAAAAAATTACGTCATTGCTTAGACTTAATGAATATTGAAAATAATATATGTGAAATGTTGCTTTCGATTCTTCTAAATGTCAAGGGGAAGAAAAAAAGATGATTTAAGATCTCGGCTTGACTTGGTGGATTGGGAAATCAGACCAGAATCACATCCTGTGCGTATCAGGGAAAATAAATGGAAACTTCTATGTGCTTCTTATGTGATGACACCTACGGGAAAAAACAATTTCTGGAAGTATTAGAGACTATTAGAGTTCTTGATGGCTACTCAAGAAACATATCTAAATGGGTCAACGGAAGAGAGTTGATTCAAAAATCATTGAAGACTCATTATTATCACGTTCTACTGCATGAGGTGTGTCCATATAGCAATCTGTCATCTTTTTTCCAATAATGTAACGGTGGATTTTTTTCGGTTGTGGCATTTGTTTAGAGATCTTTGTGCTAAGAATATGTCCAAGTCTTTCTTGTAAAATTTGTTGACCGATGCACCATTAATTTTCTGTTAGAAGGAGAAAATATGTCCTCCATTATTTTTCACATGCATGATGTATCAAACTATCAATATTCCCACTAAAATACTTCTCGAAGGACCTGTTTATTTTCGTTGGATGTATCCAACTGAAAGAAATATGTTCACATTGAAGTCTTATATCTGAAACAGAAATCACCCTAAAGGTTCTATCATGAACGGTTACCTGGCTCAAGAATGTATGGATTTCTGCTCGATGTATTTTTTTGATCTTACTACAAGATAAAATAGACGAATGAGAAATGAAGAAGAACAGTATGATAAAATTGAACCCAGTTTTCCATCAATTCCTCAAACAGGAGGAATTCCTGGATCGTATACATTGAAGAAATTAAGACATGAAGAGCTGGATAAAGATTCACGGGTCATATGTGATGTGTACGAATCAACCCCGCCTCAATCTAAGACACGGTTTGGCTGACACCACTCAAAGTGTCTGTCTTTTATTTCAAAAGGACGTCATATTAATTGAAAAACATCAACTGGCGTACAGAAAACCGACCAAACTCATTTGGATTGTGTTGATACATTATCACAATGATCCATGGGTCATATGTGACGTGTAAGAGTCATCCCCGCCTCAATCTGAGGCGCGGTGTGACTGAGACCACTCTAACTATGTCTCTTATGTTTAAAATGGAGAGGATTATAAGTGAAAAGAACAACTTAAATACGCAAAACTGAGAAAACTCTTTCCAAACGTGTTGATTCTTTAGGAAAACAATCCATGGTTCATATGTGACACGTACCAGTCAACCCCGCCTTAATCTGAGCCACGGTGTGGTCGGAATTAGTCTAAGTATATATCTTTTGTTTAGAATGGACAATATTTTAAGTACATAAGGAAAACCAACCAAATGCATTCTGTTTTCATTGAAACTTTAGGAGAACGATTCATGGGTCATATGTGACGTGTATGAATCAACCCTTCCTCAATATGAGATGTTCTGTGGCCGAAACCACTCAAAGTGTCTGTCTTTTATTTCAAAAGGACTTCATTTTTATTGAAAAACATCAACTGGCATACGGAAAACTGACCAAACGTATTCAGATTATGTCGATAATTTATAAAAACGATCCACGGGTCATATTTGACGTGTATGGGTCACCCCGCCTCAATTCATGGCATGGTGTGGATGACACCATTCACAGTGTCTCTCTTTTGTTTAAAATGGACAGGAATATAAGTGAAAAGAACAACTGAAAAATGAAAAACCGAAAAAACTCATTCGAAATGTGTTGATGCTTTAGGAAAATGATCCATGGGTCATATGTGATGTGTACAAGTCAACCCCATGTTAATCTGAGGCTCGGTGTTTCCGAGATCACTCTAAGTGGCTCTCTTTTGTTTAAAATGGACAACATTTTAAGTATATAAGTAAAAATGACCAAACACATTCAGTTTCTCTTGAAACAATAAGAGAACGATTCATGGGTCACATGTGATTTGTACGAATAAACCCCACCTCAATCTAAGATGCGGTGTTGCCGGCACCAATCAAAGTATCTGTCTTTGGTTTCAAAAGGAAGTAATTTTAATTGAAAAACATCAATTGGAATACAAAAAACTGACCAAACACATTTTTATTGTGTCAATACTTTACCAAAACAATCCATGGGTCATATGTGACGTGTAAGAGTCAACCCCGCCTCAATCCGAGGCGCGTTGTGGCTGACACCATTCACAGTGTCTCTCTTTTGTTTAAAATGCACATGATTATAAGTGAAAATAACAACTGACCTATGGAAAACCGACTAAACACATTAGAAATGAGTTGATGCTTTAGGAAAACGATCCATGTGTCATATGTGATGTGTACGAGTCAACCCCGCATTAATCTGAGGCACGGTGTGGCCGGAATCAATCTATGTGGCTCTCTTTTGGTTAAAATGGACAACATCTTAAGTATATATGGAAAAATGACCAAACACATTCAGTTTCTATTGAATATTTAGGAGAACGATTCATGGATCATATGTGACGTGTACAAATCAACCCTGCCTCAATCTGAGGCACGGTGTGGCCGGAACCACTCAAAGTGTCTGTCTTTTGTTTCAAAAGGATGTCATTTTAATTGAAAAACATCAACTCGCATACGGAGAACCGACCAAATCCATTCGGATTGTGTCGATACATCAGAACAACAATCAATGGGTCGTATGTGACATGTGAAAGACAACCCTGCCTCAATATGAGGCATGGTGTGGCCAGCACCATTCACAGTGTCTCTCTTTTCTTTATAATGGATAGGATTATAAGTGAAAAGAACAACTGACATACGAAAAATAGACCAAACGTTTTCAAAATGTGTTGATTCTTTAGGAAAACGATCCATGGGTCATATGTGACATGTATGAGTCAGCCCCACCTTAATCTGAGGCATGGTGTGGCCGGAATCACTCTAAGTGGATCTCTTTTGTTTAAAATGGATAATATTTTAAGTACATACGGAAAACCAACCAAACGCATTCAGTTTCCATTGAAACATTAAGAGAACGATTCATGGGTAATATGTGAGGTGTACGAATCAACTCCACCTCAATATGAGATGCGGTGTGGCTCACACAACTCAAAGTGTCTTTCTTTTGTTTCAAAAGGGCGTCCTTTTAATTGAAAAACATCAACTCGCACACGGAAAACTGACCAAACGCATTTGGATTGTGTCGATATATTAGCACAATGATCCATTGGTCATATGTGGCGGGTATGAGTCAACCCCTCCTCAATATGAGGCGTGGTGTAACCGAAAACATTCACAGTGTCTTTCATTTGATTAAAATGGACAGGATTATAAGTGAAAAGAACAACTAACATATCCATAACTGACCAAATGTATTTGAAATGTGTTGATGTTTAAGAGAATGATCCATGGGTAATATGTGATTTGTACAAGTCAACCCTTCCTTAATCTGAGGCATGTTGTGGTCAGAATCACTCAAATTGGCTCTCTTTTGTTTAAAATGGACAACATTTTAAGTACATACGGAAAACTGACCAAACCCATTCGGTTTCTTTTGAAACAATAGGAGAACAATCCATGGGTCATATGTGACGTGTAAGAATCAACCCTGACTCAATCTAAGATGCGGTGTCACCGACACCACTCAAAGTGTCTGTCTTTTGATTCAAAAGGACATCATTTTAATTTAAAAACATCAACTGGTATACGGAAAACTGACCAAACACATTCGGATTGTGTAGATACTTTAGCACAACGATCCATGGGTCATATGTGACATGTATGAGTCAACCCCGCCTCAATCTAAGGCACAGTGTGTTCGACACCACTCTAACTGCGACTCTTTTGTTTAAAATGGAAATGATTATAAGTGAAAAGAACAAGTGGTATACGGAAAGCCGACCAAACGATTGTGGAATGAGTTTATAATTTATCACAATGATACATGGGTCATATGTGTCCTGTTAGAGCCATCCCGGGCTCAATCCGAGTCGCGGTGTGGCCGGAACCACTCAAAGTGTCTGTCTTTTGTTACAAAAAGATGTCATTTTAACTGAAAAACATCATCTGTCATACGAATAACTGACCAAACACATTCAGAATGTGTCGATACATTAGTAAAATGATCCATGGGTCATATATGATGTGTACGAGTGAACCCCGCCTCAATCCGAGGCGTGGTTTGGCCGACACCATTCATAGTGTCTCTCTTTTGTTTATAATTGACAGGATTATAAGTGAAAAGGCAACATGCATAAGAAAAACTGACCGAACATATTTGAAATGTGTAGATTCTTTAATACAACAATCCATGGGTCATATGTGATGTGTACGAGTCATCCCCACCTTAATCTGTGTCATGGTGTGGTCAGAATCACTCTAAGTGGCTCTCTTTTGTTTAAAATGGAAAACATTTTAAGTACATACGGATAACTGACCAAACACATTCGGTATCCGTTGAAACATTAGGATAACGATACATGGGTCATATGTGATGTGTACGTATCAACCCCACTTCAATCTTAGATGCAGTGTGGCCAGCACCACTCAAAGTGTATGTCTTTTATTTCAAAAGGACGTTATTTTAATTGAAAAACATCAACTGGTATACAGAAAACCGACCAAACGCCTTCGGATTGTGTCAATACTTTAGAACAACGATCCATGGGTCATATGGGATGTGTATGAGTCAACCCCACCTCCATACAAGGCGTGGTGAGGCTGACACCACTCTAATTATGTCTCTTTTGTTAAATTGGATAGGATTATAAGTGAAAAGAACAATTGGCATATGGAAAACCGACCAAACGCATTTGTAATGTGTTGATAATTTATCAAAACGATCCATGGGTCATATTTGACCTGTAAGAGCCATCTCGGGCTCAATCCGAGTCATGGTGTGGTCGAGATCAGTCTATGTGTCTCTCTTTTGTTTAAAATGGACACCATTTTAAGTACATACGAAAAACCGACGAAACGCATTTGGATTCCATTGAAACATTACGAGAACAATCCATGCGTCATATGTGGCATGTACGAATCAACCCCACCTCAATCTGAGATGCGGTGTGACCGACACCACTCAAAGTGTCTATCTTTTGTTTCAAAAGGACATTATGTTAATTGAAAAACATCAACTGGCATACGGAAAACCGAGAAAACGCTTTCGGAATATGTTCATACATTAGGATAGCGATCGATGTGTCATTTGTGACATGTACGAGTTTACCTCGCCTCAATGTGAGGCACGGTGTGGTGGGATCACTAATTTTGTATGTATTTTGTTTAAAATGGAAAGGATTATAAGTGACAAGAAGAACTGACATACGAAAAACTAACCAGACACATTTGAAATGTGCTGATGCTTTCAAAAAACGATCCATGGGTCATATGTGACGTGTACGAGTCAACCCTGCCTTAATCTGAGGCATGGTGTGGCCGGAATCACTCTAAGTGGGTCTCTTTTGTTAAAAATGGACCACATTTTATGTACAAACATAAAACCGACCAAACGGATTCTGATTGTGTTAATACTTTAGAAAAACAATACATGGGACATATATGAAGTGTACGAGATAACCCCGCCTCAATCAGAGGCACGGTGTGGCCAATACCATTAATAGTGTCTCTATTTTGTTTAAAATGGACATGAATGTAAGTGAAAAGTTCAACTGGTATAAGAAAAACTAACCAAAGGCATTCAAAATGTGTTGATTCTTTAGGGAAATGATCCTTCGATCATATGTGACATGTAAGAGTCAACCCCTTCTCAATCTGAGGTGCAGTGTGGCCGACACCATTCACGGTATCTCTCTTTTGTTTAAAATGGGAAGGATTATAAGTGAAAAGAAAAATTGACATACGAAAAACAAACCAAACGCATTCATATTCTATTGATGCTTTAGTTCAATGATCCATGGGTCATATGTAATGTGTAAAAGTCAACCCGGGCTCAATTCAAGGCACGGTGTTGCCAGGATCACTCTAAGAGGTGCCCTTTTTTTAAAAATTGACATCATTTTAAGAACATACGGAAAAACAATCAAACGCATTAGGTTTCCATTAAAACTTTAGAAGAATTATCCATGGGTCATAAGTTACGTGTACGAATCAACCCCGTCTCTATCTGAGACGTGGTGTGACCGACACCACTCAAAGTGTCTGTCTTTTGATTCGATAGTACGTCATTTTAAGTGAAAAACATCAACTGGCGTTTAGAAAATCAACCAAATGCATTTGGACTGTGTCGATAATTTAGAACAATGATCCATGGGTCATATGTGATGTGTATGAGTCAACCCTGCCTCAATCCAAGGCGCGCTGTGGCTGACACCACTCTAACTGTGTCTCTTTTGTTAAAATGTATAGGATTATAAGTGAAAAGAACAACTCGCATTAGGAAAACCAACCAAACTCATTCAGAATCTATTGATAATTTATCTCAACGATTCATGGGTCATTTTCGACTTGTATGTGCCAACCCAGGCTCAATCTGAGTCGCGGTGTGGCCGGGATCAGTCTAACTGTTTCTCTTTTGTTTTAAAATGGACAACATTTTAAGTACATACGGAAAAATGACCGAACACATTCAGTTTCTGTTGAATGATTATGAGAATGATCCATGGGTCATATGTGACGTGTACGAATCAACTCCACCTCAATCTGAGATGTGGTGTGGACGACACCACTCAATGTGTCTATCTTTTGTATCAAAAGGACATCATTTTAAGTGAAAAACATCAACTAACATACAGAAATCCGAGAAAATGCTTTCAGAATATGTTGATACTTTAGGACAATGATCGATAGGCCATTTGTGACATGTACAAGTTAACCTTGCCTTAATCTAAGGAATATTGTGGCAGGTATCAGTCAAGGTGTATGTATTTTGTTTAAAATGGACATCATTTCAGGTAAAAATATATGGTATACAAAAAACTGATCAAATTATGAATGGAATTCTGGATTCCACATATAATTTTCATCTAAATTATAAATTGAATTCTAAATGAATTATGTATGTTTATAATTACATTATGAATTATAATTTAATTATGTATGTGTATAGTTCCAGGATGCATTATATGTTAAATGTGTATGAATTTTTTCTCTATATGTATGTGTCAGTTGGTTATTGCAGGTACACTAATTGTATATGTATGTTTTAGTTTATTGCAGGTACAATAATTTGATTGAAAATGGGAGGGAATGTAAAAAATGAGGCCTGCTGTCCAAATTGCAGAGTTGCTGTGAAAATTGCAGGTTGTTGTGCAATATGCAAAGCATAGGCTATGCCAATAGTATCAAACCGTTGGCATAGCATCTCTGCTGTTTTTTTACCAACAGTTCATTGAACCATTGGTAAAATAACATTCCCAACGGTTTAGAAACCATTGGGAAAGATGGGAATCCTTAGGATTTTCCAACGGTTCAAGACAAACCATTGGAAAAAACTATCCCAGCGGTTTGAAGCAATCGTTGGGATAGGTTAGGCTTTCCCCACCCTATACCAGCAGTGCACAGTAAAACGTTGGGAAAAGAATTACCAACTGTTTACATCCCTAAGGTTTGCAAAACTGTAGGTATAACATATACCAATGGTTCTACAGCCTTTCCCAATGGTTCATAACCGTTGGGAAAGAATGTATTTCTAGTAGTGTCAAATGCTCTGTAAGGATAACAATATAGTAGAAACTTTGATAAATAAGAATAATAATTTAACGAAATTTATAGAACTAAAAAAAACAGATTTTTCATAAAAAAATAATCATAATAAGCAAAATATAAATCAAAATATTTCCATTTAATTACTCAGATGGTTATTCTACTAGTCGAATAATCACATGCAATATCAATAGACACATTCATAATGACAGAATATATAATTGAAGACATTAATAACCACACAGTCAAGTCCTTGTGCCATGTCTACAAATAAGATTTTGTCAAGGCCTTGTACCAAGAAACTAGTTTGTCTCATGAGACCTATCGACGCATCATGGAGCTATAGTGGGCTCCACCCATCTCTCACTAAGTCTAATGCAATCCTCATATGAAAAGATTTAAACATAACAGAAACATTCGAATTCAGACTAGCATATGAAATGTCAATACATTATCCAAAGACCATGAATGGTATAAAAATAACACATCTACAGTCAAACATATCACAAAACCATCAATAAAATATGGATTTTTTTATCATAATAAATCAAATTCACATAAGCTTAAAATCCCTCAATGGATGTTGACATAGATGATATCAAATCCATTTTAGATAAATATCATTGTTATTTATAAATCATTTAAGAGTCAAGTAATTATAAAAGAAAACATTTATATTTGAAAATAATATTATAATCTTGTAAGGGAAGTTTGACGATGTTATAATGGCAGAAAATATCTGCACTCTCCGTATAAGTCCAAAAAACATTCATACCTTAATTTTGTCGAAAAGGTCAAAATGTACCTTGTTTGGAAAATGATGGAAGGATTCCTTTATAAATATATTATAAAAGTCTAACAAAGTTTAAATAAATTTAACCCACAGTGTATAAAACATTAATAATGTTATGAAATACATTTTTATGAAATATGGATGTTGATGATAAAGAGGTCCTAATAGACATTTACATATAAACAACCTCGGATAATGAAGCGATTTGGAAATTGACCCTTACCTTGTACTTTTCATTGGTCTAGGGTAGGTTAAACTCGTGTATAATGGTGAAATAATTATTATTAAATTATAAAAGGGTCATATTCATTAATATTATATCATATATGATCATTTAACCTTGCTTTGTTAATAATATCTCAGTATTATTTTTGTTTCGGGTGTTAACTGATTCATTTTCCTTTATATGCATTCTTACATAAGTAATAGATATTATGGATAGGATTTATCATATTCATATTTAGAATGATATTATGTATTTACAAATTATTTTTAATCATCTAATGAAGATTAGTCTTGAATGGATACAGTGTGGAATGAATCTCATTGTGTCCATGGAGACGGTAATCCATACGTATGCACGAGTGACAATATCATTCTTTTGATAAAAATATAATATATAATTTAATGGTATATCATATATACAGAATCATTATCATCTTATATTTATTATTTACATCAATTACACATCATTATTATACCCATACAAATAATAATGTATTGAATAATAATTACACCACGACGTGGAGCTGGTAAGCCGTACGTACACACATTTGGGTACATGTCATTCAAAGGATGGATATAATTATGAATATGGTTTTACCATATTTATAATAACATCAAATTTTATAGAATATTCTGGATTTATTATTTTATAATGGAAACAACTATGAAAGAGGGTGTGGGAGAAGAATGGAACTTGAATTAGGGGATGAAATATTTAACTCTTCATCGGGTTCTTCCTTTTGATTTGATCAAAAAGGCTCTTTAGATTGACTTTCTGACTAAATTAATACCTCTAGGATGAAGGTAGGATTGTTTAGTGGGTATTCGATCATTGTTTGACCATGCCAAATGGCATTGAATGTGTGAATTTGAGGGAAGTGGGAGTGCCCTATTATAAGAGGGGTGAGGGGAACCTTAGAAATGGTTGGAAATATTATTTTATAACAAACTCATATTCGGTTTCTAATGACTAAAAAATGAATTTTATAAAGGATAATGTTGGGATGGGTCGAAAAACACTCAACCATTATGTTTTAGATAGGTCTGGGTCACTATATTAAATGTATCTTTTAGATTTAACTCCTAGTAAAATTGTTTGACATTTACCTTACCTCTTCGTATCATTATATTATATGTCTAATAAAAAAACTACAAACATTCAAGAGAACCCCATGTGGATAATTAATGATACACCTAACATTATATAAGTCTTTTTTCCAAAGCATAGATTTTTAGGAATATAATATTAAATAATAATATAATATTTGTTTTTATAAATCTTTTATGTCAATTTTGACAATATTTGGTATTTTTTATATTATAAATTCATAACAACAATATTAATTCGAAACAATTTCATATAACCAACACTATCATGTCACATTAACCTATAAAATTAGTGGAATTCATAAAAAGTGTCATATTATATATATTTGGATATTTATAATATCAATTATTTTGACCTTTCATTAATAGAATAAATATTGCATCCTCATTGTGTCCTAAATAAACAATATTATTTAATTTATAAAAATTATAAATAAGATACCATTATGCATGAAATATTTTATCTTTTTAATTAATATTTATAGTCAAATTTATATTGTCATTAACCCTATATTAAAAATGGATTAGTTATTAAATATTGAATTTAACACTTTTAACTATTCATTGAAATTAAATAATAATAACTGTTCTAATCTAATACAAGTGGACATAAAGGATCATATTTTATTCCTATGATTGTTCTTGGTCGAATTATATCTTTACAATATAATTAAGACATGTGTTAGGGTAATAATAATATCAATTTTACACTTTAATTACCATATTTACTTTTAACCGTGGTAAATAAAAGTAAAAGGATACTATTCACTAAAAAAATATTATCATCTTTTCAAACCAAATTTTACATACTGATATCCACTGTGTCTATCAGATTTTTAAAATTCATCTCACAGATGCGGTAAAATTATGTTTTATGTAAATTTGTAAATGATCCTTGGAGGTGGGTAGAAGCCTGTAAAAAGTTAAATAAAATTTTTATACATCTAAAATTATTATAAACTAATTCCAATGAATTGCATTGAAGTTATATAGGTATTATTTATCTATTTTTACCTAAAATTAATTTAAATAAAATAAATAATTAATAAAAAAAATTGAACAATACCTCAGTGTTTTCCACTATTCATCAAAAATTGATCTTTTTCCAAAAAATACCAAAAAAAACACCTGAAGTTAATTTCGATATGGCAAATCAGAAATTGAAGACTATTTTGAATGATAAAATTTAAAAAAATTTAAAAAGTGGGTATTACTATTCATAACTGCTAGTTTGATTGGTAATGGTGTGTTAGAAGTCGAAGTTGTGTACAATAAACCTTGTTGTATTATTTAAAGAGAAATGTATCGTGGAAGCTTGGGGTGTTACAATGGTGGTTGATTCCTGATCACCACTGTAACTATCATTATATGGTTATTCAATCATGAACTGGAATACTAGGAATATAGGACACAGTTTTAGTGTAAGAATATAAATACATTAATTATATAGAACAAAGAGATGATCCTAGTTATCCCACATTTGTCCCTCGGAAGGGTTAACTATATGACAACTTCCTTAGTTGAAGGCACTATTTATTGGAAACATGTAGTTGAGACAAGAAGAATGGACCACAAACAATCTATTTGAATGGATGAGGTCACACCACGCTCTATATAAAAAATTCCACAGATCCCTCCTCCTCAATGTCAGATTCTTCCATCTGATCAAAATGTTCCCCTAGAGTTTTCCCTGTTTGAATTATCATTGAAAAAATTAGATTCAGTATTATTATTAGTTTGGAATCAGTGTTTCCTTACACAGGAGATCCTTCATTAGATTCTCTTCCCCAAGAATCTTCTTAACCCTTAGACGGAGGCTTGCACAAATCTTTCTCTACTAAAGACAGTTGTGGGGGATTTAAAATGTTCAGATACACCTTCACATGGTCAGTCATAGAGTGTAGAGTAGCATTATAATGGACTAGATCCTCCATCTACACAAAATATTACTCAGCTTTATCCCAAGAAATATGAAATCCAGAATTGTGATAACAAATATCATCAACATGAATCCCATATCAATTCAGATGTTTACATATCCTAGGAAGAATGGATATATAATTGTAGAAATCCCAATTTTTCCATGATTATAGGAATATAACGTCCCTGGGAATATATATGAGACAAAATAATGTAGGATCTTATTACCAAAGAGAAAAATAAAGTAGGATTTTCGTAAAAACATTTCGTAATTTTCATAAGTACCATAGAGATGGAAAATAGAACCATTATCTTGATATATCATGAATTAATATATCATAATATATATCATGTGAGTTTTTTAGAGATAGATCGTAAAATTCTTACATAGAAGTGTAATTATAAATAATCATAATAAATTATGTAATTATAGATATACATTCATACCAATAATGGAAACAGTGAATCATTATCCCCATGAAATAATAAAATAAAATGATCCATAAAATGTTTTTATAAAAATAGACTATAATGATATATATTATAAATGGGGAAGTATATACACCATTGAATTTAATATACCGACGTAACATTACATGTGTGTCCTAGAAGGAAGATTTAGAACAAATTCGTTATTGATTTGGTAACAGTTTATTCAAATGCACAACAAAATATATATACTCAAATGGATATTTAAAAACCTATAAATATAAGGAGGATAATAATAAAATACAATCATGGAATGTATAAACACCACATTTAAAAAATATGTTGTAAATATGACATATGATTCATGAATGTAGAAAGTGGGACACAAATGACTTACTACAGGAGTGACTTTTGAATAGTGAGATATATAAAATAATCATATAAATTTAATCCTTTAATATCATTATATTAACTAGAATTATTATATACCATTTCCTAGTGTATTATATAAACCACAAAAGTTAAATTAATGGTAACTAAGACATAAGTCTCACATAAATAATGTGAGAATATAAATCCCCTAACCCAACGTCATGACTCTCTTCGTACTTGTTAAAACCTCATGTTTCATAAATATATGCTTACCATTAACATGTGAAAGAATAATAAAAATATATATCTGACCATATAATATTTTATTATGACTTTATATAAACTATTTATTATAAACTCCACATTATAGTTATATTTTGCGTAATAACCACTTGGTTTTTTGTATATGTTAGGTCTTGTTATTTTGGATCCTATTTATTTTATAAATATTTACTTATTTATAGATATTTAATAATGACAGTAATATAATATATATTCAGTATATATATGTATTTATTATAATTTATAATATATTTAAATTGGAAGTTAAATACATTGTTAATGTAGACGGTAAGATGTACGTACACATGAACACTATTTGGATTTAATTTTCATATTGAATGTAAATAATAAATCATATATATGTATATATATATATTATATAATTCATGAATAATTATAAAAAATATATATCTCATATTTTTATTAAATCCATTCTTAATACATTCATGTTAAACTATAATGATTCTTTCTACTTCAGTAGGCGGTAGCTCACTGTATCCAAAAATGGCATGATTGCAAACATAAAATATGGAATGAATGATGCTATGTGTTATATAACATTTTAATAAGATCAAAATCATCATTAATATAAAACCTATAATATGTGTACAAACTTTACACAATTATTCCAAATTCCAAGATTTAGTAATTGAATAATGATCGATAGTGTCTTGTGAGGAGGTAGTACAACGTACTCATAAACCATGATTGTGTATATCATTTTATTTAAGTGTTTGAATTATTATATGAAAATGAAACATTAAAACATTTAAATATATTTAGAATAATTAAATTATTAAATATTACATGAATAATAAAAAAATTAATGGGGTGAAGAAGGAGACAAAACAAATATGTATATTGATGAATGTTACACCTATTTTGGTAACTTCCTTTTCAATATTGTAATGGAATTACATTGTTGTATGTGAACCCAAATTATGGATTTTGAGTTTATATTAGGGAATCATGTTATATATTAGTATATTTATTTTTTGAGACAAGGAATATGATAGTTTAGAGGAGAGGGAAATAGTTTGTGGCTGTTAGTAAGTGAGAGAGAAGTCACATTTTTAATTTTTGAAAATTATATGAGTTATACCCACAATTTTACCTAAAATGTTTCTTTAGTTATTTAATTATTTATATTAATTAAGGTTTGAGAACACAATATGGAAGAAAAATTATTTTTGAAATGTTTTTCCATCATTTTTATGCTTATGTTTTGAGGTTAGTCCCATGGTAGTTTTTGGCTCCCTTAATCATCATAAATAATTTTTACTACTTTCACAGATTCACTTGGTAAAACATTAAGTTTTAATTATTATAAATTATAAATTATAATTTCTCCAAATATGGAATAAATATTTCTAATGTAATTTGATTGAATGAGAAAATTTAATTGAAAATTAATCCTGTATAAAATATGAGACAATGCGTTTCTAAAGTATAAAGGTTCTAAAGTGTAAAATGTGTTCATATCATATTAAAATATAATTTTGATTAAAATTAAAAAAATATTAACATATTTATAATGGATCTAATTATATCTTAAAACCAAATAATACTATAATTTAACAATATAAATAATAAGATGAAAAATAATTAATCATTTAAATTTCAATATTTTTCCCAATTAATAAATAAATGAAACTTCATAGAATAATATAAAAATTAAACATTATTTTAATTTTATGTTTCTATTTCAAAATATATGTTTATTGTTTCAAATAAAATTTATAAAATTTTGGAACAAATATTTAAAATACATTTTTCATTAAAATTCATTAAAAGATTCTTTTAAGATATTACATCTTTCTCTCCGTTCCATTGGATTTGTTAATATATATTTTCTATAAAAACATAATATTAGTTTTTATAGTTAATTGAATAATATATATATATATATATCATTGAATAAAAAACAAAATTTGTCTTTTTAATATATTAAAAAATGGGTTTTCTAATGAATATTAGTAATTAAAAGAGGTTTAATTTTTTTAATAATGTTATTACATTAATTGATACCTAATTAGTTTCCATATAAATAATTATATAAAATAATTAATATATAAATTATAAAGTTAATATTACTAATAACCACCAAACCATAGTTAGATAAAAACTATATTATCATAAAGGAATGGTTGATTTATAATATAGTTCGGTAAAACTCCACTTTTATTTAATAGAAGATGTCAATAGAACATCAAATTTTGAATAATAGAAGACAATAATAGTGTTGATTTTAACAAAATACAATATATTTCCTCCATGTAGTTCAATACTAACTTGTATTTGTATATAAATCAATAATTTAATGTTTTATAATGAAATGTAAGTCATCAAATAATTGTAATATATTCAAAAATAATAATTCATAAATACATGTGGTGTTATGTTTTACACCCCTTAAACCAAATTTCTCAATAAAAATTCCAATGGTCTATAAAAATATTAATAATTTAAATTCACATTCATACAATACAACATCATAAAATTGAATAATTAAATTTCTTTCAAAAAGGGAATCATAAAATCAAAAAATCTACCCATAGTATCATATGACTTGTAATTCTCATTGGAGAACACATGTGAAGATTTAGACATGGATGAAAATCCTAAACAATAATTGAGGGTGATAAATAACAATTATATCTAGAAATATGGAGATCCTTATAATGTTATTAATCACAAACCCATAATCCCATGATTTATGAAAGGGTTTATTAATATCTACAAAAAGAATACTAATAGGATTTTTTTATTGAATATCATTTTCATCAAATTGATAATGTTAAAAATAAAATATAAATATATGATTTCATTACATTTAATATTAACAATATCACCATTTGGATGTTCTATGATAAATCTTCACTTCATATTCTAATCCATAAAATTAATATGAAATTTTCATTCCAAAATAACCATCATATTGTTAGATTTTTAAATAGGATTATAATACATTTGATTTTTTGTACATAATCATTATAAAAATATTGGTTAGAACATATTACATAATATTTTTATATAACCATATGATGATATAATACTTTGATCACTAAAATAAAAAATGATCTATAACATAATAAATTACATTAATGGTCAACCTTGTAAGATTTATAAAACATAAAATTCCAAAACATTATAAATAAGGGAACTAAATTTCTCAAAATCAGCTTTACATTATTCCCCTATATATTGCAATGTATCTCTTGTTAGTCACATTCCAAACAATTTAATACCATTTTCATGTATTCTGATATCAAAAAGTTATAAACAAGATTATAAATGAAAAAATAATGAAAAAATACATAATTATTCATTAATTATAAAAAAATATTTTTGGATATATTACATAAATCTAAAATGGTTTTAAAAATCATCAATGATAAAATAAAAAAATTTAACAAATACATTATTAGTTCTATGGTCAGAAATACTATAATATTTGAATTATCCTTATCAATCATCTCTTTATCCAAGATTACCATTATTTTCTTAAAATTATTAACACACAATGGGTTACCATCCTTGGATTAAAATATCACCCATTAATTAAATTGATTTTATTGGTCCTAAAAAAAGTTCACTATGTTTTATAGAATTAATAATTATTAATAGTTACTTAATGATTCATATAACATAAATGTCCAATTATAATTATTATACACCTACATCATCTGTCATCCTTCTCAAACCATTGTCAATTATTCATTATATTATTTTTTAATACCCTTTTCCTAAATTATGAAATTTTAATCATGTATTAGGATTCATCATTTTCATTTTAATAAATCTTGTAAACAATACTATTAGAAATGTAGGTATATTTCATATGTAAAACCATGTTTCTTATTCATCTTCAGTAGAAATATCATTACTCTAACAACTATTTTGATTTAATTCATGTGACTTCCCCCTAAGACTTTGAATTTTATAATACCCATTTATTTTAAACATAAAACATTCAATAATTGATATTACCTTATAGAGAAAAAATTCAATATATATGCGTTAAAAAACACATAATTTTTCCTTAAATATTAATATATATATGTGTCTATATTCAACACACCTAAGACAACATATAATGTTTCTGAGAAACATACTTGAGTTCCTCTTCTCACATTGTAAACATATAGAAAATCAAATCTTCATTTCTCTTTGGTTACCATCACCGAATATCTCAGAGAAATATTTAGTTATCTTCTTTGATTAGTTTTGGAGTTTAATGATGTAGTTTTTTTAAATCATGTTTAATGAAAATAGATAAGGCATAATCACTAAATCTAATTTTTTTAATGGATTGGGTCGAGGCCTCATTTATTATTAAATCCAATAAAAGACCTCTTTAACTGGGTAGAGTTAGACCCATTACACAGCCCGAAGACCCAGTGGGCATTAAGCCCATTACCTGGGCTGTAGGTGCATTTTATTGGCCCAAAACCCATTATGTGAATAGTACTGCTACAGTAACCCCACTGCTATAGTACTGCGCAGTACCCGTCGCTACAACACTGTCCTGCCGCCTCTACAGTGCACGCTGTTGCTACATTGCAACTGCTGGTATAGTACTCTACAATATGCTACGGTACCTTGCACCCACTAGGTTTTGAACACACATTTTCCATATACAATTATGGGGTTCTTACCACTAATACAACCCCAAACATCACTAAATCCAATAATTGATTCATCATCCTATTACGATACTCATCAAAAAAATTCATTCAAATTCAACATTAACGTAGTTCTTTCTGGTTCCCACCATTTATATAAAAATAGATAGAATACGATGAGAAAAAGGTATCCTATTGAAAATAAACATATTCGAGAGAAATTTATTTTAGGGTTTCTAAATCATTACACCTTCAATGAAATAAATGAAAACCTAAAATTCTCTTATCATATCCATTACCATTATCTATTTAAACCCTTCATGATGAATCAAACAGAGTGTTAATTTTTAAATCATATCCCTCAGGAATGTCACACATGTTTCGCATTAAGGATCATTGACATGTACTATTTCCTTATCAATTCTATCTCAATAAACTTTTATGGTTTTTACACCTATGTACATCCACATTTATTCAATGTATACAGACTCAAATGTAAATATAGGTAGCCTCCCACTATATAATTTAAAAATATTCTAGGACATTTTACTATACTTTGATTCATATTTTGACATATCACATCAGTCTTCCTTAGACATATCCATAGAAATACCCCTTTTTATATCACAAAATTTTTATCATAATAGTTTTCAGAGGTTGACTAAACCATTACATTGTTACCAACTATTGAATCCTAGGCATATGATACATTTAATTCAGTTTTGATTAATATTAATAACATTAATAAGTACATTCCTGAGGAATTTAATTGTTTAGTGTCTCTATAAACAAGGAATGAAATATTATAATATCATAAAAGAACATAAATATTTCTAATTAATATATTCCCTAGGGTTAGATACATTTTAAACCTTTTTTCATATCATAGGGAATGGAAACAAAAGAAATGGTGAAATGATATTCTCAATAAGCGTAAATAAAAAAAATATATAATAACAAAAAAACTTATATGTTGGAGAATATGATAATAACATTAAAAAATACTACACAATATGTCATATATCAAACATATGAGTCATTAAAGAAATAAAATCAGATCATATGACAAGAATATTAAGGGAACCAATTTAATAATCTGTGAAAGAATAACATAGGTATAAGTCTTGCAATTTTTTCCCACACATATCTAAATATAATATTATTTGAAGGGTACCTATTATGGAATTCATAACATGTTAGGATTGGTCTAATATTCTCAATGAATACTTGAGGATTTGGATGACATACATTGTACCCTCTTTTTCCGATCATGGGATGACCTTCCATTTACACTCATATTGTAGGATTTGAATGACCTCTCATGTAACCTCTTGTTACAGGCTTGGGATTCCCTCTAGTGTTCCCTATTTTTGTAGTCATAAGATTCCATATTGTGTTCCCACTTATTTATTTTGGTATTCACTCCTATGTACTATATTTTTTAGGGATTAGGGTAACCACCAATGTTTCATTCTAGTTCATAGATCATTTATTGACACCCAATGAATTATTGGGAGATATAGGTCCCACCTGTAACATAATGAAATCATACCTATGCATGAAACACGATCCTAAATATTTATCATATCATACCCCATGAAATAAAATTTGTATCATAATCAAGAAATCGTATAATATCCATTGGAAACATGATAGGTTTTATAATCAGTTAATGATAGAATTATGGTTGAACAGAATAATGATTCATAAGAATTTTATCATGGTATTACTTGTGGATGATATATGAGGTCAATAAAAACATTCCATTTTAAATATCAACCATTCAAAAAGGCAATTAAAATGGATTCCTTGGATAATAATCTTACAATATCATGAGTAACACCAAAAGATAATATATTATATAGAAAGTCATTTTGAAATATCATTTAATAATATTCTTGAGGACACCAATATTTCTCATTTGATAATAGTTTTATAAAATTTAAAATCTCATTTGAATCAATTTTAATTGAAAATCAATTTACAAATAATGAATTTCAAAAATATTAAAAAAATTATTTAAAGAAACATATAAAATTGGAAAAGAATAATAAATGAATTGATAATAATGAAAGAGGATAAATCCTCACATATTAAACCTTCATTTTATATTATATAATTTTAGTATAAATACATTCATTGGAAAATGATAAGAGCGTTTCTTTGAAAACTATTTTATAAAAAGGTAAAATTTTTAAAAAAAATCATCAACACCATATTTTAATATATAATTTTTTTAAATTAATTTTTGAATACATTTTTTTGAAATATAATAGTGTTTTAACTGATGTTAGAAATAATGTCTGATCTTATTAAAAACATTTCAATAATTTGCATGTGTACCAAATAATCATGATAAATAATGGGATTGTAGGTATAAAATCATACCATGTTGGTAAAATTGAATCATAATCCCCATGAATGTGTTAAATTAAATGAAATATAAAATTTCATGATGAGAAGTATTTTATGGATATTACATGTCCAGTTGAATTGTACACCATAAAATTTTAGAATATATACGAATTCTTCTATATCATTTAATTTAGAAACCCAAAAAATAACAATTTATTAAATTATTTAATGATATATTTTATTATATAGTTATATGAGATTAAAAAAAATCATTTTAAAAAATTAAAAAAGTCACATATGTTAAAACAACTATTTCTAGTGAAACTGTTTTGAAAATTTTAGTTGAATTATGTTTTTTTAAATTTGATGATTCTTATGAATAATATATCTGAAATGTGATGATTTAATTTAGCTAATAAAAAATTGAAAAATTATTTATATAAATGAAATGATAATGTATTAATATAGACTACAATTTAACAATTCCTGGTCAAATATAATGTCTTTTAAAATGAATTTTTTATTTAAATTCTTATTTCAAATTTTTAGTATTAAAAATCAGTAATAATATTCTTTGTTCCATTTAAATTTTCTTTTAATATATAAAATTTTAATGTGATGAAAAGGACTAGAGTCAATAATTTATTACTTAAAATAATTTGTTTACAAACATTGTATTATTTAATTATTATTTCAATTTTTTTAATAAAAATATGTAATATAATTTTTTATACCACCATAATAAGAAATAATAATAATAAAATTTAATATCATTTGGAATTAATCAAATTCAAAACCATTTTAATGTAAAATAATATGTTTTTTAGAAAATATATTTTTATATATACAATTTATATTTTTGTCATTATAAATTAATCTAACACTGATTAATATATTATTTCAATTTAGGTAGTTGTTGAAATATGGAATTAAATAATTTATCATTAATATAATGGATTACAGTATGAATATATTGATAATAAACTCATTATTTAGTTTATTTTTATCCCATATAACTAAATTTATGAGTTTTGTGTGGGGATGTATGAAAAAACCATAACATTACATAAATTTTATAATTTAAATTTTATTTCATTTTTTCAATTCATTAAACAAACTTTTATTAAAGAAAACCTAATAAATATTGAATAATAAATATTATGGTTGTAATGACCTGATAGTTTGTTAATAAAATTCAACATTTTGATTTAATTAAATGTATTATGGTAATATAAAACCCGTGTACATATTTTTCTATATCTGACTAGATTTTAAATTAATATTATAAATTTTTACCAATGACATCAGAGCCTTTGAACAATGATAACATGACTAGTATAAGTAGAGGGTCTTGACAAATAATTTATGCATAAAAAAAAGAATTGATGGCCTCAACCGGAATGATCATACCCTTTGAAGACCATTTATTAGAGCTTCAAAGGGAGGTAAAAATTCTACTTATTACTTTATATCATGCCCATGAAGAGATCCAATAACTTAAGCATGAGAAAACACATTGACAGGAGAAGCTCAAGCTCTTCAAGATCACAACCCAAACCATGTTCACCGAACGAAACCATGAAAGTCCCACCATCATGAACCACACACTTAGGGTGTATGTTAGTGTAATAAGGGTATATGTATCAAGACCCTATTAATATTAATATGTACATTAAATTTTTTTAAAATATTTAATATATTTTCTTCCTATTATTTTTACATTGTAATTAATTTTAATGTCCAAATTAAATTTTCGGTTAAAATTCATATTTAATAAAGAAATAAATTTTTATGAATTAATGTATTTTAAAATAAATAGTTTTATAATAAAATATTATTAATAAATTATATTTCTAAAATAAAAGAATTCATATAATTTTTTATGAAGTCAAATGTTATATTTAATATGGACTGAAAAATGTTATTATCATAACCCCATAATTTTGAAAAAATAATTGTCATTATTTGAAAAATGAAAATTTACTTATTTAGATAATTATCTATATAAAATAAATATAGGTTTTTGAATCAAGATGTAGAAATTATCCAACGGTTAATTTTTCATAACTTTCTGAAATAGTTAAATTTTTTGGTAAAAGTAAAATACCGCATAAATATATGGTGACTTATGACATTGTAAAGCACCAATACTAATGTATTAAATTCAATAAAAGGTATCCTAATTCAAATCTGTGTCTCACTTTAATATAATTTAATATTATGTTTATTTTAATTGTTTTACAAATCCTTAGTGGATCCTCTAAGACTTAAAATATATTTTATGAATTTAAATTCATTTATTTGAATTAATGAATCACTACCACAAATGAAATGGGAAATATTTTATAATCATCAGAAATTGAACATACAAAATAATGTAATCCAACCCCCTTTTCTTGATACCATGGATAAAAACCATGGTATGTTTTTGGGGTTTGATAATTTTAATATGTAGTTTCCAAAAAAATTATAATAATCAAATCCCCACCATTTCCTATATAAACCCACACATTTTGGAATTTATATTCCCTAAAAGTACATTAATCTCTTCCACCCTCATCCCTATACTAAATATAGTCCTCCCAAGGCACCCCCCAATCCTTCAATAATCCCTCACATACCTCTGAAATCAAAAACTCATGTAAGTGATCATCACCTTCAGGTCTTTCTTTAATTTCATGAACCCTATTTGAAAATAGTAAATATAATTTCAATTTTTAATATTTCTATTATGTTATTATGATTAAATTATTGTTAAATTTAAATTATTTTAATTATATATCATTTTTAATATATCAATTTTAGTAATACTTATGATGTTAGTTTGCCGAAAATTTTTAAGTGATTCTCTCTCTATTTTATTCAAGCACTTAATTCCTGACATTCTATTTTGATTTATATTCTACAGGGTTGGGAAAAATAATTACCTATCACCATTAAAATAAATTTTATTTTTAAATTATATGATCCCATTTTTCTCTCATTTGATATAATAATAATCTTTATTTACCCCTATTACGATTCCTAAATTTTGAAAGGAATCGGTCACCTTATTTTTTATCAAACTTTATTTTTATGTAATATATTATAAATTCAATTTTTCCCTATTTTTATATGTTCTAAAATATCTATATTAATAGAAATTTTATTTATAATTTATTATAATCACCATTATCTTGGTCCAACACATGTTATTAATTCCTGTATGATGATGTTATACTGCAGAAATTGAACCACATATTTCTACACCGAAATCACATTGTAATTAATATCATGCATATTTATCAATCATGTATATTCTTCTTCAATAATGTATAATTATTTATTGGTGTCTCAAATATAAATTTTCCACACTATTAGATAGAAAAATAAATTATGAGGATTAGTGAAACCATTTGAAATGATCTATGTGGAACACACAAACATGATAATTAAATGATTCTTGAAGTGTGAGCCCTAATAGTACTCTAATGCATTAAGTAATGTTTAGTATCATGATATGTCATGTAAAACAGGAGATGACTCATGATCCTCCATGTGAAATTATCCTGGAATCAATCTCATCCATTTTCAATGATCCTCGACTCATAATCCTCTATGTTAAACGAGCCTTGACTCAATATTACATCATATTGTATGACATTACCAAATTTACCCTGTAATAAGTATCATGGATTATTAATCCTTTTTATTCCAGTTTATTTTATTATATATTTATATTCTTCTTTCATGACATGTATTATCTATCTCAGCATGTTTCATTTTTATTCCCTTGATAAGATTTATATCTTGCACCATTCTTTTCTATTCCCTAATTTTATAACATGTATTGTTATCTATGAGGTAATTTTTTGGCCGTGCCAAAGACATTTTCAATAAATATGACGTATTTATTGTTTTATGTTCTTATGTAATGTACCTAATTTTAAAATACACTTTACATATTGATATTTTATGTGGAATTATGTTCTAGTTTTATATAATAAATCATGTTTAATTTTGATAGAAATAGTAGGGCTATAGGAGATGGTTTCAGATGAAAGATTTAGTTGTTTTTGGGATTACAATTAGAAAACCATAGTGAGAAACCATATGGATAAGACTGTGTTTAAGATAACAAGCCTAACTTTTGGTGAGTATATAGAAATTTATTTCTCATTGAAATACAACCATTTTTTTGGATACTAAAAGTGGATGTGGATTGAGAATATATGATCCTAGGAGTAACAACTTTGACATGTTTTTATTAGCATAACACAGGGTAAATTGGTACATGGATATGGGGCTTACTGTGCACCTAATTTCACTCTATAATGCTATATGATATTGTAAATTCATAATCACATTATGATCCATAATAATGGGAAAAAATTCCAATAATAATATTTTTTGGAGAGAGATCATGAATAACATAGATTCAATACTAAAAGATCCAATGATTATGATGTAAATATAATTTTTACAATAATCCTTTATGTTCATTTATTTCCCCTTTACTTCATTAATATTATATGATACACATATATATATCTATATTGGATAAATTATAACCCAAATAAAAAAATCAAAATGTTGGGTTTTCATTCATTCTTCTATGGATTCAATGATATAGTGAATGTTTAGTATAACCATTCAAACACCAACAGAAAACCTTGAGGTAGGGATGTCAACGAAGATATAAAATGGGGAAATTATTGAATCAAATGTATATATCTCCTCTCCTATCATTATTTTTGAATTGGACTACTTTTATAACCTTCTCATACTTCCGTTAGAGGAATTTGATGAAATTATTTGCATGGATTGTCTTTCACTATATACAATCCACATTAATTTACAATAGAGGGAAATCACTCTCTATATGGTGAATTGACCCCAGATTCTATTCATGCGCAATAATAATGATGTATAATATTTTCACCATAATATCAAGAATGTTTATTATTTCTATATGAGAAATAATATCTTGAACAAATTATTGATTCTAAAGATAGATCCATTCTCAAAAACATTATTATAGTTGGGGAAGTCACTAATGTTTTTCCTTTTTTATATTATGTTCTTCCCCAATCCAAGAGGTTGATTTTTTGATCATGTATATACCTTGGTCATTTCCAATCACCGAGAATCTATATAATATGGATGTTTTGGATCATGAAGAACTAAATAAACAACTACCACAATATTTTTATAAATGGATTATACATACAGGCACTTCACCATATGGTGCACCAGTCTCCATAGTAAAGAATAAGAATGGGTCAATGAGCCTATGCAATGATTATTATTAGATCAAAAAAATATTTATAAATAAAAAGTATTATATTAATGTAATTGATGAATTATTTGATCATCTATATGGAGAACAATACTTCAATCAGCAAGATCAGTAGTCAAGACATTACCATGTAAGGGTTAATAAATTGTATATCTCCATGAATTCTTTTCATACTAGTTACATGAACTATATGTTCATTTTGATTCCTTTAGAAATAACCAATTCACGTGATTTATTCATGGACATGATGAATAGTGTCTTTAGAGATTACCTTGGTAATTGTTTCGTAGTATTTATAGATGATATTCTAATATTTCCCAAAACCAATGAGGGGCATGAGGATCATATGAGGACTATGTTAAAGACCTTATGAAAGGCAATTATCTATTAAATGTACATCAAGTGTGATTTATTTCTGAATGACGAATCATTAAAATGTAATATCATCACAAGCAATAGGATATATGTGGAACCATAAATGAGAAAGTAATTTAGGGATTGATGAGGCCATCAATTGGGAATAAATTCCATAGCTTCCAATTTTTATCTATATATTATTACCGAAATGTGAGAAATTTCTTATGATTATCAATCCATATTAACATGTTAACTCAGAATGGAGTCGAATTCCATTATAATGATGATTTTCATTAAATCATCATGGTGCTGAAAAGGTTTCTTATCACTACCCCTATTCACACACTAGCCACATGTGTGTAACACTACATAATTTGAAGAATTTCATTGCAGAAGGTAATAGGATGTATATTGATGAAAAATGACCAATTTATTACCTACACCTCATAAAAGATGAAATTTCTTAAGAAAAACTATCCCACTCATGATCTGGAGTATTAAGCAGTGATTTTTATGTTAATATCATACGGATTATCCCTTTTTGAAAAGTGTTAAATATATATGGATCACAAAAGGCATAGGTATATAATGAGATAGAAAGAGATGAATATGTGCTAATGATGATGGTTTGAGCTAATCAAGGATAACGACAACTAAATCCACTATAGTCGTGGTATGTTGAACAAATTGGTAGATTCAAAATGTTGTATAGATCTAGAAATTCTATCAACAATGTGAATTGAGAAGGATTCGATGTTTTTAAATTTGAATTGGATATACATGTGAATTATAAGGCAAAGAACACCATCAATCATTCTACATATTATTTCTCAACCATCTCTTTTGGAAAAGATAAAGTATACTACAAAATATAATGTGGGATTTCAGAATAGAGTGGAAGCTATAAGGAAGGGTAAATACATGTATTCTAATGTAAATAGATAATTAATTGGGATATTTTTGTTATGACTATTTCTTCTATAAAATCATTAGTTAAAGAAAATACATTTTGAGGATGATTGTAGTTTGACTTTCACCATTCACCAAGGAAATAGAAAGATACAATGAGATTTAAGAGGGAACTATTTGTGGGATAACATTAAGAAGGAGATCTCTAAATATATATCAAATTTCATAGTGCCCAATCATGTGAATGCCTAAAGGAATGCATTTTAGGTGATGATTAATCCATTACCCATACCACCATGGAATGGGAAAAATATCACCATGGACTTTGCAGTTCAAGAGGATTTATCACTAGATCAACTAAAAAAATATATATTAGAGAGGTGATCAATATTCAAGTAGTAACCTGATTGACTGTGTCAAATCGATATTCAAGATTCACCTACATGTTTTGGAAAATTCTTCATCATGATTTACACACTGATCTGACAATCATTACCACTTAACACCCTAAAACTAATGACAATATGAGTGGAAAATCTAGATAGTTGAGGACATTTTGAGATATTTTTTAAATACATAGAATTTAAATGGAATTTATTTTAATAAATGGGAATTTTATGTGTTAGAAAAAATTGATGGCGCATGATTCCGAGGCCCGGAGTGCCCGGAGTGAATTTCTGAAATTTTGTTCGGATACATTCGGTACACGTGCGAGTGGGTTTCTCTAACTATTAAACTGGTCCTCAGAATTGAAATCTAAGGGCACGAACTCACATCATCATTTTTCACTTAAAGATAATTTCAAATTGATGAATGTTGGTCAATGGTGGAAGTTATTTTTTGGGTTTTTCATGTAAATAATAAAATATGGTAAACATACTTTTTATTTCATATTTTTGTAACCACCCACTTAGGGAATTTGGGAAGTAGGGACCATTAGACATTAACCTCCCATGATAGGTTAATGTGGTGGGGACCACCCAAATATAACCTCCCATGGGAGGTTATGGTGGTAGGGACCACCCGAGGCCTAAACCTCTTCAACTCTCTCATTAATGTGGAGGAGCCTCTTGTACTTCCTCCACATTAATTGTGACAACCCTCCCCCACATAATTATTCCAATGCACCACTTAATTGATCCAACTTAGTTAATCCATTTTCAATTGTTCCAATACACCACTTTATTATGCTAATGTAAATTAATTGGATTTACCCTTTCTAAATATTACATAACTTCATCGTCCGAATATTGGAAGGTTCCTAATAAATGAACTGTCATAAATTCCAAGATCATTACATACATTTCCCCCTCTCCTATATATATGGAACCCGGGAGAGGGATTTGAGATGACTTCAACAAGCAACGAAGAACTGGTCAAGTGCCTCGATGCCCAACACTTGGCGGATTATGCTCTGCAATGAAGAACACATTCTCCAACGACGACCACTCTCTCCAATAATTATTGCTCCACTGACAAAGAATGCAGAATTTTACTTCCTCCTCAGGACACCCTTCAAGGAGGAACGTCTTAGACTACAAAAAACCATTGCACGAGCTCAGGATTGGAGGTGTGTGGAGGACGTGACGAATGATGACAACTTCACATTCTTCCTTCATCGTCAACATCATCAAACGATCAGATAGGGAGTTTATTTTCATGATAATACTTATCCCATATTTTGTACCTTGGTTTCTTTTGAGGTTTGGGAATGAAATGTTGTGGGAAGTTGTATGATTTTCATTATTCATTCTTGTTGAGCTATATGCTACCACCCTCATGTAGAGGGTACGAGCCAAAACAACATGGTCGACCCCGCTGCTGTTCTTCTTTGGCGTACTCTTCGAAATGGTGGAAGGCGAAGAAGGTGGTGAAGGTGAAAAAGGATGCAGTGCCGCCACATGTGGCCTCGCAACCAATGCTATCCCCGCAGCGTTCCACCCTCTTGGCCGAACCGGCTGTGCACCCCGGCTCCATGCACCGATCTCGCGCCCCCGCGACTCTCCGGTTTTCATGTCGAACAAGCCCAACGACCCTCTGAGCCGCCCCATCTCGCGCCGCCCGCGTCCCTCTGAGACGCCCAAGTTTGTGCCACCCACCGGCCCTCCGCGACACCCCGGCTCATGCTTCCTGCAACCCTCTGAGCCGCCCCGGTAGAGAAGTCTCGCAACGCTATGGCTATCAGTCCGAACTGGCCCTCCGAGCCGCCTGGGCTAGCGCTGCCCACGGTCCTCCAAGCCTCCCGGGCTTACGCCACCTGCGTCCCATTGAGTCGCGCCGACTCGAGTTGCCTACCGACCCTCTAGGCCACCCCATGGCCTCGTGCTTTCGTGGTAGCCCATGGCCCTCTGCGGCCCCTCAAAGCCTGTCAGGCCGACCTAGCTCGACAAGAGATAGAAAAAATCACACAATAAGTGGATATCAAAATTATTGAATTAATCTCTTGAAAAAAAAATTAACGAGAGAAAACATGGAGGATTTAAAATCCACTCATGAAAATCCTTGGTGTCTCACTCTCATGGATATTATCAAGACAATTTGGGAACATAACAACTCATTCCACTCAAGGAATTCATCTGACATTGTCAGCATCTGTACAACATCTACACTTATCTATGTGTTTGAGTACTCAAGTAAATTAAAAAGGATAAAACAAAACATTTCCACATATAAAAAAACATTATCATTTTCAGGTCTCACAAAACATTTCATAATTTAACTATCCACCAAGTTGGAACCCATTTAAAATTCCATGTTTCAATCAACTTCAACATATTAATTAATAAAATCCCAGGAATTTCCATCCAAAATATAATTCTCATTATTAAAAAAATATATCATAAAAAACAATTCAATAAAAAAAATTGTAAAAAATCCATTCTTTATCATTCGGAACAAATTTGAAAAAAAATACTTCAAAATATGTTTCTGATTTCCAGACAAACCATTTCAACAAATTCTATGTTTTTATTATATTAATATTATAATATTAAACCATTTTTTATCAATATAAAATGGTAATTTTATGAAAATTTATTTATCTAAATACATTCATAAATTTAATTCTGACAATAAACATTCAAATAAAATATAGTTTTCACAATTCCAAAAAAAGATTTTCCAAAATAATTTTTAGAATTAACGGATACCCAAAACATCTAAGGAGAGGTATCTACTATCAGCTGATGAATTAATTATATAATTGGGGGTCACATACCCCACAAACTACAATCATATATGGTTTTCTAATATTATGTCTCCATTTCCACATGGATTTCTAGGACCAATAATATCATGAATACATCTTCTATAACATCATTTTAAAATCCCAAGTGCAAAACCAACATCAGGAATCAAAAATTTAAGATAATTTAGGACTTCCCAAGGAAACCCATGATTTGGTATAGGTTGTCTTAGCTAGAAACCCTTCATACCTATACCTCGTGGTTCAAAAAATATACCTCTATATACCTTGAGATCCCCATGAAACAAAGGGATCTCTAAGAGAAATGTATTACAAGGGAACCTGGATCTGTTACCATTTTGTCATGAGCCAACACATGTCAAACCCATACTGATCCCATGACAAGATCTTTTACATGGCTTGAAGGGCGTTACTGATCCACATGAGCTGGAAACAAGTTAAATGGAATCAATATGTTGATGATGAGAATGATTTTTCTCAATAATAAAAAAATAATATGAATAATTGTCAGAAGAAAAAACCAATCCTAATATATATAAATATAAAAACTGAACATATTTATACATGAATATGAAAATATAATAACTGGAAAATTATACAAAGATAAACCAGATGACCACAATGTCTGTATGTGTCCCTGAAGGAAACTATCTGATACCAAGAACAACTATCATCCATGGTGAACAACACCATTTTTAGCCTTCACCAAAGTCTAAAAACAAGAATGAACTATTGGAATGAGTTTGAAAATAGAGAATATATTTTATAACAATATATCCCCAATTTTATTCATTTAAAATTAAAGAAACATCAATTTCATGTTTGAGATAAAATATAAAATATTATTATTTTCCACAAATTCCCCATTTTTACCAATCAATATCCTTTTCCTTTTATATTACAAAACTATTTTAGTTTCCATTATTGTGACATTTACATTTTCATGGGGGAACTTATTATTTCATTTCAAAAGACTCATTAGAGTATGAACAATCTATACTTTGAAAATTATTTTTATAATCCTTTAAATGTAAATCTAACAATTTCATAAAATAAATAACCACTCATTTGAACAAAATAATAATAACATAATAAGGAAATGAAAAAAAAATATATGGTTATCAAACAATTAGGTATCTCAGTCATTACTGAAAGAAACTATGTTCTAATAGACATGGATGAACCTGGGATATCATGATCAATCTTAAACATACTAATAAGTGGTGAACCGTCCCAGAAAGCATGCCCCACATGATGATATCAATGTTACCTAACATTATCGGGCACAAAAAAACATGGTATATTCAAATATGCACAATCCCATTCCAATAATAACAAATATCCTCCATGTAATGGTCCACTAGCTAGTCCGTAAACTAACTAGTGAAGTAATAGATATCAAAAACCTCAATAGCTATTCATGTTTATCAATGACTATATATTTGTAAATGGTTTTCCCAGAAAATAAAAATTATAATCAAATATCATAAAAATATAACAATAATTCGAACAGCAGGAATGCCCCGAACTTGATCTAATATTTATCCATTCAACGTATAGTGCACATACTAGTCCACAATGATGATATCTTATTTATGCACTAATTAATGGGTCCTGATATTTCAAAAATTATTAGATCCCACACATTAAATTAAATACATTCTGAGAATTATACAAGGGTATTTTTCATGATAATAATATTCACTATTTCTATAAATTTCAAAACTGACCTCAAGATCATTTTTTTCAAAATAAAATCACTTCTTAGGGGAAAAAATCCCATCTTTCAAAAGAGGACAAAATGCACCAATTTTCATTTCAAAAACCTATATAAAAAATTGAATATAATAACATATACAACACTTCTATTCCAAAAAAATGTTTTTATGAAAATTAAAAATGGGCCACAAATCACTATCACATAGGAACAATTTTCAAAGGAAATGTACATGACTCTTTTACTTTTAAAAACCACATGGATTGTTTTCAATTAAATACAAATCATAATTTAATATAAAAATAACTAATTTACATTACCAAAAAAATTAAAAAATCACAAAAAACATGTGAAATCCAACATTGAATATCATCACACCAATGGTGTGCACATTTTAACAAATTTAATACAATTATTAGAAAAGAAGGTATGAACCACCCCATTTCAATCCAAATATTATTTTGAAATATCAGAAATCAATATCTAGTAGTATGGAAGATGAAGAAATCATAAAACCATTGACTCATAAAAATAATAGGAATGTGGGGAGGAATATCTACTCCAATTTCATGGTGCTTAAACAACACAAACCTCAAACTACACCACTAATGGTACAAGTTCCAATATACCAAGATGAACAACAATCACAAAAAAACATAAACATAAATCAAGGTGAAACATTATCCCTCGATCCAAAATACAATATAAGAATAGAAAATAAATGTAAAATGGAATAATAATAAATAGGGAGAATGTGAGAGGAAAATACATTGAGAGATCTAGTATCAAAATTTAATATTCACCATATATATATACTAAGGGAGAGAGGGGATGGTTGGAATGAATAAGGTAGAAACTCCTAGGATCCCATGAACCATATGGAGGGTAGGGGTTGTATTTTGTTAAAAAAAACTAAGCAGGAATAATTTGAAAATCACAATTTTATAGATTGGGAAAGTTTATACAATTTGGAAGTACACTTTCAAAAACCATTCACCAACCATGCACCACTCACTGCACACACAATTCATGATGTGGATCTTGGACACCCAATTTACTAAATATGCACAAAATATTCCAAACTCCACTATTCAAAATTGTTATAGGGATGCATGGTTATTTGGGCTAGGCCAGACGGTTTACAAAAACCTTTCGCCAACTGTGAACATTATACTCTCAATTCTAACACTCAAATTTTCCCCAATAACCCCCAAAGAAACTATAGAATATCCAATGGAATGAAAATATGACAAATACACCCTCTGATTTCATACCCTACCACACCTACAACTCTATATATAAACGGAGATCCAAAAATGAATCAGAAAAAATAGTGAAATGTTAAATTGAGATGTGACAAATTTTGAGTGAACACAATCCATAATTGGAACATTTTCACTATGATATTGTATTTTTTTCAGTTATAGATGACCTAATATATAATTTTCTAGATTAAAGTAGCATAAGATCCAAAAAAGTGACAATTTTTTATATATATCTCTAACTCTTTTCCTAATCCAATACAGGTACAAAAGGTAATATGATGTTATATGTTAATCTATAAACCTGATATGTAATGCTAAAATATCATCATTTATGTTGATATTTCAAATAGTTTAGCTAAAACAAAGTCACTATGAATGTGTGTGATAATTATTAAACAATTATTGCACTTCCCTCATAGATTTGACCCCTGTAACATTTTCGGATGCGATGGGCTATCACCCAACATGTATTTATTCTTTTTGATAAAAATAAAAAAATTAAAATTATTTATATCATTAAATAACATTTTTACTATGCTTAAATGTTAATTATTTATTTACATTATTTAATTTTATTTGACTATCATTACATTGTAATTAAAAATTATATTAACCGTAAAGGCTATAAATACCGTTAAAATAAGCCTATAAATTGTACATGAATTTTTTTTCAAATAAACTTTCTATAAATTCATATAATTTCAATAATTGTTTCTAAAATATTGTCAATGTTTATAGAAACCCCTCACTAAAATCATAAAAAATGGTATCTAAGACATTAAACATATTATAAAAATTAAAATCAAACACATGATGGTATCTATAACTTTTATATTAACTAATACACATTTTAATCTAATAATTAACAGAATATGTAGATATTCCATGACTCATATATCAAGATTAAATTTTTAAAAATACATCTAGAATCTAAATAATAAATCAAAAAGTAAAAATACATTAACAGTTTTATTTAGAAATATTTTCTTCTACGTTATAGGGGTTAACCATTAGAAGAGGGAATTGACATGTATAATTTATTTGTTTTCTATATTGAAGACAAAAAACTATAAATGGATCCCTAGGATTATATTTTTTTTCCTCCCATCATACTCTTTATTTTTCATGATTAATAATTTGATTTGTGACCATATATCCAAAAAGTTAAACTTTTTCCTATTCCAATGATACAAATTTATTTATCTGTATGACACATTAGGTATAAAACTGACAATTAATTTTCATTATCTATTTAAATAATCTATAAAGTATTTTATAGAAAATTTAAATTATTCAAGGCATATCCCCTAAGAGTGTCAGACCAAGTCATATTAAGTCTTATTTTCAAGCACTAAGTGATGAAAAAAACTTTCATGATGCTTGTGTTTTTTTGGAGTTATTAATACTATGCTCATCAAATCCAGTACTAATTTCACTTGTATTTTCTAGAAATGGATCTACTCTTAAGAATAACCCTATACTATATTTCAAATAAAACTATAGGGTTTTTCTATACATACAATTAAAAAATTACATTGGGTTATATTCCCAAACTATGTTATACTATATATAGATTTCATGGTTTATTCTAACCTTCCTATAATAAAAATATAGAAACCCCTACCCCATTATCTTGGATTTAGTGACTTATTTATTATATTTACATAAGATACAAAAAATCACATCCCAACATAAAAAATAGTTTAATGCTCTTGGTAGAAAAGATAAATACATGATTCACATATTATATATTAACAAAAAAGTTACAATTTTTTTCTAAGTGTCATTATTCAATCTACCATACCCTTTCTTATGTATCATTGAACACTTCAAAAATTAAAGTGAGATTAAATAAAATAAGAATGTTATGAAATTCTCAGTAAGGGCTAACAACAACACAATATACCATGAATAAAAGGGAATATTATATATTAAAATTTAAAAAACTGAACACGTATTTTATTTAAATAGTTTAACAAGATCAATAATTTTATAAAGTAACATAAATTATCACTCATGAAATATAATAAATTCACTAAGAAAGAGTTGAATTCAATGATAATAGAAATGTTAAAATTTGGCTGATGATATTCATTATGGTAAAGTAAATAACCAAAAAACATTGAGTTTAAAAAACTTGAGTATCATTATAAGATAAGGTATATTCAACAAGGAAGGATAAAGAACTGAACTAACGTTCCATATAAAAAATAAAACATGAATGGAATTATTCCAATGATAATATATATGAGAAAATCTCATGCATAAATTAATTCTAAATGATGAAAATTCTTATTTATAGGACATATTATTTCAAGAACATTATATCTATACAATTGATAAAATTCGCATTTTTTAAAAAAAATTATTAAATACACCTTCATTGATACCTTGATGAATTTTATCAATACATTTACCATGAATTGAGGGGAAAACATTATCCTGGACGCAATAATTCCAAGCATGTCTAAATCAGTTCTATTATGTTGAATAATCAATTTAGTTGATAGTCATGGTTCCTCATCATCATATATCTCTATTGTGTAATGAATATATATTTATTAATATTACCTCAGGTAAGAAAATGACTATCAATTTATAACCTTGTATATATAAAGTATATATGGTTTAGGAAATAAATCTATCAAAGATAAATAATATGGATATATAAAAAAATTTCAAAGACTAATGACCATTGGGATGTGAATAATTAAATGTAGATTTAGTGAATTACATAATTGAAATGAGGTAGTGAATATAAATACTATCCTATTTCAAAATAACTATCAACCATCTATATGAAGAATAATTATTGTGTAAATAAAACAAATCCCTAGTGGGTAATATGTCAAATAAGTGGTTGTTTTCATTGATGATTATAAATTCCATAAAAATTAAATAACATCATTCATAAAAAATATTATTTTAATTTTGAAATTAAAATTTTAAAACAATATAGAGTTTGAAAATATTTTTTTAAAATACATCTTAATGTTTATGGCTTTCTCTAATATTACGGTAAAAATTTACGTTTCAAATAAACATTGAATATATAGAAGTTACTTTTTAAAAACACGACATAAATATTAGTTTATATTAAAAAAACCTTATTTATGAAAAAAAATTTAATAAATACGTGATTTTAGGAATGTAAAAAACGTGTATGAATACATTTTTAGAAAAAAATGATTTCAGAATAAAACTAATATACAATCGAATAGTGTAATGAAGCTAGATTTTATTTTAAAGAATTTTTTTAATTAATTTAAGAACCAATGATTGCAAAAATAGAAATATTTCCAAAAAAAATAGTGAATAATTAAAATATATTAAATTTAAATTGTATTTTATCGAATGATGAAATAATTTCCATTGATATAAATTCAATAAGAAATGATCCCAATTAGAATGAGGTTGTGAAATAGACCCTTATAATGATCATAAAATCATAAGTGAGAATTAATAAATGGATATATTACCTCAATGAACTATAAATAGAAATTAAATATATATATATAAATACATTATAATTTAATTTTAATTTAAAAATAATAATAGAATATAATATATAAAGATCTATTAATATTACCCAATAAAAATAAACTTAGTAGTTAATTTTTGAACTACAATATCATTTCAAAATCTAATCCCCATGGATTAGATAATTCAAATTTAAATGTATAAAATCATGAAAAGATAATGAATCATGATATTAAATGTTAAAGAGGAAGTATTAACACCACATAAGAGTGAATTGATACATAATAACAAATAAATATCAATGGAATTTATATTTATGATAAATCCATTACCTCATACTTCCTTTTTATTAAACATCATTTAACATCCTTTATAGTCTTTTTATCATTTAATTTACTAAAAATAATCATATTACATATTATAATATCATGTTTGAACCATGTATAACATCATATAACATGTTCATTAGTAATCATTAATTATTTTTATTATTTTGATTGTTAATTACTTTGTTTTATTATGTATGTATAGTCATTATAGATACAGTTTCTTCACATTTTACATAATTCAATAATCACTAGAATAATAATAATAACTAAATTATAATAATATATATGAAATTTTTTTACAACCAATCCTGAATTATGGTTTTGATAAACTTACATGTTATTATCATAGAGATGATAGGTCGTACTATGCATGAGTATCATTTCCATTTTCATCAATCATTATTGAATGGTAATAAGTATTGTTTTATATTTTATGAATTATAATAATATAATAATTTCTATATTATAGTATAATATATATCTTTCATGTGGTGTCATGATGAAAATATAGTTCCATCACATCGTGATAGTGGTAGTCTACACAAATAGTAATAATGTATTCATCATTAGGTTACTGAAATGGTCAACAAAAAATGATATATTAACTTTATATAATATTAGAAATTTATTTTATATCACATATAATCATTTATATTATCCTTTTCACATTATATATAAATAGTTAGTGAAAGTTAAATCACATCGTTTCGTGAGGTTGAAGTTTGTCACACACACGAGAGACATTATCATATCTCCTGTGGAAAGATAATTAAAACAATATATATGCTATAATAAATCAAATTGTGAAATTATTTTATAAATATAACATATATTAATTATAGAAATATTCATTTCAAACCATTATATTTGTTAATGGATAAAATCAACGGCAGTGGTCTATGAGGCAATATTACACTGTACACACGAATGAGGAATTCATAACCCATTTGATTGAAGTGGAGGTGGTTGTAGGTAATTATCATATTATAACTATATAATATTATAAATATGATACTATGGATCTCATATCAACATATATTGATAATAATATAAGAGCATAAATAATAAAAAAATTAACAATTCTTCTTGAATAAGATTACATAAAAATCAGTTATCCTCATTCAGTTTTCACCAATACCCCCATAAGATGAATTCATACAAAACCAATATATTTTAGGATGAGAGGAGTTAATTTTGGATGGTATTAAGTTTAGTATTGTTTATCCAATGATTTCAATACAAAATAATTTATTCCAATATTAGATTAATAGTTAGTGCACAGTTTCACAAATAGTAAGGCAGACCCATGTAAGGGTCCCTTATCTCGAGTAGGGATCCCACAGTCTGTGTATGGTTAGGTAGAATAAGTAGAATAACTATGAGACATGCCCATAGTAAAAATCCAAAAAAAATTAAAACAAAATAATGTAAAAAATGAAATTACATGAGGTTTATAGAATAATAATATTATTATTATGAATATTATTATTATGAGATTTTGTTTTTATTAAATCCTAAAAGGTGTTCCCAATTACCCATTGGACGATTCAACCCCCCCCCCACAATGCCTTTATCAAGCATATTAATGAAATAAGAGGGATCTTCTTTGCAACATCCTCCCCATATGTGATTTTTTTAGCGATTCTCCCCTAAAATGTGGGCACAATCCACTTTTATATGTTTATTTTCCAATAAATATGCATATACTCTCTAATTATTTCACTTATATATGGTGTCCATGACACGGACAAACCCTAATACATTTTGGGTTGTATAGTTTTAGTATATTATTGATGATTAAAATTCTTCTGTCCAATTTAGGCAGGTTCTTACTATGGCTGATGAAGGCATTATGTTTTTCTTTACATTAATGTATGGTTTATTCGGTTCTTGTATTTTACCTCAATTTTAAATTTGGTATTTCATGGTTTTTGAGTTCCTTGTATTTTAATAAAGTTCATTAGACCTCATTGATATGCTTTTGAGTTTTCCTTATAATAAAATGCATACCATGGTATGCATGGGTTGGTATGTACGTATATATGTTCCCCCATTATATATTCTTCCACTCATGGTAGTATTAATATATATATATTTGGGAAGGTGAGATTATGTATATATATGAAAAATGCATATGTTTGTAATGTAATGTGTTCTGTTAAAAATTATGAATATATTAGAGGGACTCCTTGTACTTATTTCAACATATAAATATGTACATAGGTGTAGTGTGTCCATACATACAGGTGGACATGTATATTCTTGAAACAAGAAAGGGGTATTTGATTGGATATCCTCAAACGTGGACTATATTATATAGTTTTCCATTTTAAATTTCACATTAAATATAGAAAAAAATTAATTTATGGATATTTACACAATCAATGGAAATTAATTAGTGATGTATGCTTTTTATAATATTTTCTAGACATGAAATTTAGTGATTTCATCCTTGTATTTGTTTTTCATGAAATAGATCAATTAAATTCATATGCCATGTTCATGTTAATTTTACATTTTGAACATACTTATCGTTTTTGGTTATTAAGGAATGGTTTTGTTCTTGTAAACTTATTTGGATTATAAAATTGTGGACATATTTTTTAAATGGATTTCAAGAAGTTTTGTTAAAAATTAACTTGTGTATTTCTTGACGAAAAGAGTATTCCACTTAAAAATTTCAATAATATTTTAATGTTTCTTTTGTGGAAAATAAACAAGTTTCCATGACAGGTGAAACACACCATGATTTGTTTTTACGGAATGATGTAAAATAACTATTTTTAAATATATTATATTTAAAACCAAATATTGATAATATTTTAATAAAACAAAATGAATTGGGAATAATCTATTTTGGCATGCATACTAAGTTATAATAAACATTGTTGAAACATTATCTTTGTTTTTATATTCATGTGATGATATAAGTTTATGATATCTCATAGAGAGAGTGTGAACCTATTGTTAGTGGTGACCCATGAATTCACATTGAGCTACATGTAACTTTTTGTTTTATTCTATTTTTTGTGATAACTTTTTCGTCAGTTTATATTTTTAAAATTTTTTATTGTCTCATTGAATAAATCATTCCAATTTTATAGAAAAATGAAATATGGTGGATGTTTCCTACCCTCTAGGATCAAAATCGCCTCTCAAGACTTATCATAGGGTGGCATGGGTAATTGGTTATGGGTTAAACCCTATTGTTTTATGAAATAATCTTATTAAAGGAGGCCAATGTTATATGTAGGGTTGTATTGTTCATAGATAGGACTATCGGGACACGATATGTAGGAAAAGGTAGGGTGTCAGAAACTCTTTATTATTCTAATCCTCAATTTATCAATGTTAATCATAAATTATAGTATTTTTAAATGGTTTGTGTGGATATGGGAGGATCAATGGAGTGAGAGTGTTATTAACAGAGATATTAATAGGAGTGGAACCCATGGGGAGGCTATGTGTATGGTTCAATACAGTTCTAGTGGTTGTATATTTCTTTGGGCATGTTTTGTTCAAACTTGTAGCTTGTTTAAGAAATCCCAATTGTTTATTATCCATGTTCATTGGTGCGTTTCATGTTTTTTCATTGGATTCGGTTGGTGTATGTGTTATTTCAAGGGAAATGGACTATGAAGAGTAAATGTTGTTTTTTATGCAATAATGATTTTTGGAAATGGGTATATTTCAACAGAATGTTATGTTTCAAAGGATAAAAATGGTGTATATTTGGATAATTTTTGGTGATTTTGGAATTTTTTTTTGTAATGTCAAATGAAAATAACTTTTGAAATTGTAAATTTGTTTAATTAAGGAAAAGTGGTTACTTTAATGTTGTAGATAAATTTAGAATTTAAATTGAATAATCTATTTTGGAAATGAGAATTATTTTGAATTAACCATTTGAATTTATAGGAATGATCAAATACGTGGATGTACACATGTGGAATGTGGATAATTTCTGTTTTTTATGGGTATATAATCGAGAATAAGGATTTATATATGTGAGATGAATGGAATACCAATGGTCAGTATTTATGTTGATCGATTTTTTTAAAATTGGTTTTCAAAAATGGGATTTAAATGTTTTGAGATACAATTGGGAAATTGTTCTTGTGCTTTAACTTCTTGTTTGGAATCATATATAATTTACACTTATTTATGAATTTATAAAACAATTTTCAGAATAGTGATTTGATTTTGGGTAATTAACTATGATTAATGTTTGGAATTTTTTTTACTATGTATTTTTTTTGGCTTCATTCTCATTGTTTATATATATTGCCTAAATTTTAATTTTATGGATTTTACGGTCAGACTCTAGGATTTCTTCCTCCATGTATAGGTGATGCTCAACTTTTGGAATTGGTGTTTGTCATATTTTTTTGGTTTGGACTTTTTATAAGTAATCATCCTGAAAAATTACATAATCCTGATTAATGTCAACAATTTCACATTATTTAACATCAAGGATCATTTCATGTTTCGATATTTAGTGAATCAGGTGATAAATCCTATATAAAAACATAAATATTACAAAGTTGCAACTTTTAGGAATAGTCAAATTTTTTCAAAAAATAATATTTTAAAAAGAAACATATTTTTTTTCATGATTAAACATTTTAGCATTTTCATGATCCAATCGTTGAGTCTATTATACCATAAATCTTGAATGGAATTTGAATAGAAGGGATATTATAAAAAAGCTTGGTATGGGATATACAAAATAATGTGAAATTTTATTCTTGTGAAGAAATTTAATCCCTAAATACTTTATCATAATGTAATACTTTTCCCTCTAATCATTAGTAAATACAATTATCTTAATATAATCTCATTTAATACAATATTTGTAATAATAAAATTACCATAAAACCCAATGAACGAAAAATATTCCATATAAATGAAGTATTATACATATTCATACATAAATGGAATAACCATACAACTGACTTCCACACATATCACCCTTACAAATGAAATAACAATAAGACCGACTTCCATACACAATGCATTGAAAGATATAACATAACAACCCATCCTTAGTTTATCACATAACCACTCATCTTTTTCAAATCACGTATCCTCCAAAATTGGTTTTATCACATAACCACTAGCAATATGTCCAAGTAATAGTATATAATTAGAATAACTAAAATATTTAAATTATCTTCACTTATCTCATAAAATTTCATTTCCAACCACAATAAATAATTTCAAAGACATTGAAATAGTCAATCCACTCTTAAAACTATTTTCAATACCAAAACTCTCAGAAAGGAAATATGGGAAATAATTTTCTTTTTAAAACATTATGGATTTTAGAGAAATACAAATATCAAATTATGGTTATAGTGATATAGATGTCCTTATCACTGCAAAAATTAAAAAACATATTTGTTTAAATATTGTAATGATAGTATAATTTTGTAAATAAAATGATTAATTTTGGAAACCAGGTAATTTATTAAAATTAAAAGTTGTTTATTTCACACCATATAACAAAATATGGTGTCTAATTAAAAAACATTACTCAATGAAAGTATAGTCATACAAATTCCCTTTACATGAGTATGATTCGTTATATATGTTCATTATTATTACTGAATAATAAACATATGTTAAATTATAATTCATAAAGAATATTTTAATGTTTTTATTCCATTTATATTATTCATTACCATGTTTTAATAATTAGTTAATTATTTGAGTTCATGTCAGACTTTTTTTTAGTATTCAGTAATTGAGTTAAAAATGAAAACGGTTTGATGTCGCAAGTCCATGTGGTCAAAAGTAATTCATCTCCAAAATAATATTACCAAAATTATTATCATTTATATATATATATAATATACTTATAAATATAACCATGATGTATGGTTATGTGAAATGATCAAAGTTATATTCATGGACATTGTAACCCCTATGTAAGTATGAGTAATGTTTTAATTTTTTTATATGTTATTATGTAAAGAAGGTAAGTATTATTTTCCCTAAAAATAATGATAATAAAATCATTAATATAATATATATATTTTAAATATAATTAAATATGTATCATATAATTTTTCTAAAACAATAAAAATTTGTCACATTGCTTCATGTAGGTGATAGATTACATGCTCGCAAAAACAAAGTTATCAAATTATGATCATGGAATATAAGAACCTAATTGATATTTTATTATAATATCACTATTAATGTTTCATCGATTTAAAATATTATCATATATTATTTCATTATAACCACTCATGGGAGAAATTTAGGGTAAATGAATTATATAAGTTTTTAGAGGTAAAAGTCCACACGTACACACGAATGATTAATTCATTCCCCGTTTAATGAATGTAGAGATCGGTGTAGGTGATGATATTAGCATAGTAACATATAATTATGTTATGGATAGTATATTTAATATTTAATATTATAATAACTAGATTATAAATATTATTTAGAATAAATAAAATATAAATGCATAAATAAAACCATTACCCTTTATTCAAATGAACAAATTTCAAAACAACATAACACCTCAAAGAAAGGTGTTATGCCAAACATAAGGCTCAAATAATTTGAAGTTGGATTATAGGATGGTAATTGGGATAATATTTGATAAACCAAGTGGTTTTTGATGTATATGGAAAAGAGAGGAATGAGTTCATTTTTATAGGATATGGGACATGCACCAATGGAATTATTAAAATAATTAAATTTATATAAATTTAATTTTGATTTCAAATGGTTAAAAACTCACATTTATCAATTATAAGATGATTATGGGTCAAAATATAATCATAAAATAAATATTATAAATTTTTAATTATCTTTTTTACTCCATATCACTTTCACCCATTTTAAATCATACAATTTTAGCCAGAATTTACAATTAAAGGGTTAAAATAATGAGAAAATCAATCCAAACATCCAATAAATGGCTCATTAATGAAATTTTTATATCAATATAATTTTCTTTCATAATCATAGGTTTTTATAATAATTATATTATTTAATTAAATATTTCTTATTTTAAAATTGTAATTAGGATAATTTTGACAATATTCATAACATTCGTTTTTTAAAATTTCATCTGTACATGATTACTTTGAAATTTTTTTACTCAAACCTATCATATCTTATTCATATATAAAATTATTTTACGAAATAAAACATTTCAAATTATATTTATTTTAATATTTTTCATATCATTTATTTGATTTGTTCCTTAAAAATCTAATATTGGGTCATATTTGTTTAATAATTAAATTTAATTATTTAATTCATAAAAATCATAAATAAAATACCATGTTGTAGATAATATTTTTTACATTATAATGGATATTAATAGTTCAATATATGTCTTAAAATGACTATATTAATAATACCTTCATAAGAGGAAACATATTTAGTACATAGTTTCTTTTACATTAGAATATATGTTGTAAAAGTTCTAATCATATCCATGTGGCTTCCAATAGTCACCAATTTGGCCCATGGGTATATATTGTTGATAATAACTCATCCAGTAAAATTATTACATGTTTTAGGTGGGCTTTATATTATTATTATATAAATTATACCTTAAATTACAATATTTACCATTAACTGTGGTAAATAAAATATTAATGATACAATTCAACATAAAATGTATTGATCCTATTTTACAACACTTTTCATACTATGTTCAAAATTTTATGTCTACTTTAAAAAATAAATTCATATAATTGGTTGAATTACGTTTAACACAAATCCCTTTGACAGATTGAGAAAATGAGTTTTTTTATGTGAATCGTTGAAAAGGTCACACAGTTCTCCTATTTTAATTTTAATTAGAAATTTTATTAAATTAAATAAATTGGATTAAATAATAAAAAATTAATCAAATTATTCCTTATAAAAAAGTCAAAGTACAATCTTTCAATATAAATAAATAAGATGCCAAAAAAGTTTCGAATTAAAATATAGAATTTTTCACTATTAATTAATATATAAACATTATCAGAAAAATACCAAAACATCATCCAAATTTTGTTAGGTCCCATGTTATATCAATAAGATTATATTTTCAAATAAATATTATTAAATTAATAAAAATTTGATATAAAAAAGGTTCTCTATTAAAAGGTGTTACAACTATATTTTATTATTGTTGGAGTATTTTATGATTTAAATTGGATTTTTGTCATTTTAAGACTATATATGATATTGAATATAAGTAAAACTGTTTAATATAAATGTGTGAGAATAATTTATTTAGAATTTTTATTTCTATGAATAATAATTATATGTAAATACTACCATTTAAAATAATGAAATTATTAATAAGTTATTTAGTGGCATAACTCATTCTAGTGTGAAATGTATGATTTCATAGAAACACATTGATGAATGATAAGTAAACTATCTGAAATATCTTCTCCATTATGAAATAACCAATATTTAATTCATTAAAATTAATTAATATTAAAAATTCATATTCTTTAATTACAAGGAATGTTATATCCTTCCCCCTTTAAGAAATTGGGTCCGCACAATTTTATTTAATTTTCAAATAAGTGAGGGTATTTTTCATTTATATCATATTCATATTACCAGGATACCTCTTCAGGCATATGTTTTTTCCACAAATCTTTAACCTAAATGATCACCTCATTTTACAACACTTTCCCTCTATAATCATGAATCTGGAAAAGATGTTCCTCACAAGAATGATTCTCTTCTAACTGAACTAATTGTGGAGTCAAAACATGATATGGATATAGAATAATCTTTCATATCACTGAAAGATAAAAATAAGTGTTTACCTGGGGTTAAAATGGAGTGAAATACACTCAGCAGTCTGTTCATCCTATATTATCATTGATTTCATAGGGTAAAATAAACGATAGAATCCGCATCCCTTTCGTACCAAAATGAACTACACTTATCAATGCTGAAGTATATTGAAAAATATTACCACCTAAATCGAAGGAAATATGCATCCTATGGTTATCTGCATATTTTTTTTACTTCTAGGTTCTATTATCATATGTATTTGAATATAATATGAATTATCTTCAATTTTTCCTACCAATTATTGTCCCAACAACTTCATTTCACCCACTTAATCCCAAATATCTATAGTTCAATAGTGTTTTCCATATAATGCCTCCAATGGTATCATCTGTACACTAGAATGAAAACTATTATTATAAGAAAAATCAACATATTAAATATCTTCATATCAACATCCATACTAAGTCATTGAACTATAACATAGAATATCCTCCAATTTCTGAATTGTTAGTTCCAATTACCCTTATGATTGAGGATGAAATGTTTTACTAAAATTTAATTCATTACCCAATGACTTCAAAAGGCCTTTTGAAAAAATATATGTGAATCTAGGATCATAATTACATACAATGGAGAGGGTAACAATATAATACATGAGTATATCATTAATATAAAATCGAGAAAGTGGATCAAGAGACAGAAGTCCCTTAATAGAAATAAATGACCATATTTAGTCAATCAATCCCAAATAATCCAAACCATATTGTTTCCTCTAGATGTATTTGGTAACACCACGTTTAAAACCAAAAATATATTTTCTTATTTAATAAGTAGAACTAGAGATGGATAAATAATCCCTTTTGGTAAAATCATCACTTTTATAACCTATTGACAAATCAAACATCTCAGGGTAAAATCAACAATATCATTTTTCCTTCTATCCCAACAATATTACTCTAAAGTTCATTGTACATCATAGTTCTGGATAGAATAATTGAAAATAGATATAAGTGATCATCAAAAAAACAAATATTTCTAAAACTATCAATCACAAGGAAAAAGTAATGTCTTTTTAAATCTCAAACCAAATGTATATCATTGATAAATTTAGGCAACATACTTTTGTGAACCAATTCAGCCTTTTATAAATCATACTATCTTCCTTAATTCTTTCCCAGTTTGGAATTAAATTTATGATTTCACTACCAACAAAAAAAATTATAAAAATTTCCTACAACATCTACTTACTAGCCAAATGTATTCAAATTGTAAACAAAAGGATATCGTTCAATATGTAACATGGTTAATGTAGCATTACATTTTTGACTCTAAACATCATCCACTTTATTTAATTTTTTTGTATTGTAATGAATCTAGAAATCATAATTATTCATTAATTCCATAAATCACCTTTTTATCATGATTAATTATTTATGAATGATTATATATATAACAGTTTTGTGATCAATATATATTGAACAAATTATGCAAAACAAAATTGATTCCCCTAAATTATAATTCAAAAACTAAAATATCTAATTCCAAATCATGTGTAATGTAATTTATCTCATGAGGTTTAAACTGATATTAGGCATAATAAATTACCATATCATTATGTATTAGGACACAACCAAGTCCATTCAATAAATCCAAACTGTAGAAAACAAATTCACCATTCCTAGAAGGTAGGGTAAAAACTATAACATTTACTAGTATTTTATTCAGTTCATGAAAAGAATCATCACATTATATTGTCCACAAGAACATAACTCCCTTAGATGGTGACATTTTTAGTATGATAGATATCCATCAAAAGGTATTAAATTACATTCGGTAATAACCCACTAATCATGAAACACTATGAACGTCTCTGATAAAGGTAGGTCATTGACACTATTCAAAAACATTTGTTTTAGATGGGTAAAAAATTATGCCACCTTTAGAAACAACATGAAAAATGAATGATTTTTTTTTTGCAAAAAAATTCTCTTAAAATCATTCCATATAGTTACTTTTACTTGATGGTTTTCAAATCATTCCTAATGTTTCATTCATGCCCCCCCTGATTTTTAGAATATAAAAAAATCATCTATAAAAAAATAAAAAAATAATCAAAAAATTGAAGTAAGACCCCATTATTGAAATTTATAAATATATTATTGGAATTATATAACCAAAAGTAAATAAATAAAAAATCATAATGTCCATATCTAATTCATAATTATGGATTTTAAACTTTACCCTCCTTCACCTTCAACTGATGGTACTCAGTCCTCAAATAATACTACAAAAAATACACAGCTCCCTAGAGCTAAGAAATCAAATCATCAATATGATGAAACATATTATTTTTCTCAATATGGTTGTTATTCAAGGATCTCTAACCAACACAACATATCATAGAACAATATTTATTTTTCAAAATTAAAATGGGTTCACTCCATGGTGAAGTTATAGGTCTAATGAAAATATTATCAAAAAACTCATGAATTTATTTTTTTATTACAATAATTTTAAATTTTCATTTTGATACGAGGGTTTAAAAATAGGCATAACATTAGGAATTAAATCAATAGTAAATACAGACTTCTGATCTGGAACAATACTAAAAAATTCATGAGGAAAAACATCTATAAATTCATTCACTACTAGAATGTCACCAATCAAATCTGTTTATTTAATTTCAACAACATGAGTTATATAACATTCATTTCAATGTTTAATCAAACTCTCATAATCATGGGTTTTTATTAAAGGTATAAAATCATTTAATAGAACATTCATGGTTTGGAAATCTATTTTAGCATGATAAATTGAAACCCAATTCATTCCCAAAATGATATCAAATTACACTATGGGATTCTCAATAAGATTGGAAGGAAATGAAATCCCACTAAGGATGATAGGAACATTCCAATTAATCATTATTTATTTAACACATAAACTTGTAGTTTTTTATAAAAGATCTATTTAACATTCCTAAGGTGGTATTTCCAATTTACTTGCAATGTTCTTTGAAAAAATGAATGTGAACATCCAGTGTGAAATAATGTATTCTCATATTTTGAAAAAATCTATATCATACATGTCAGAACTTTTTATTATAACCCCACATCAAGCAATGTTTTATAAAATGATATTTCCATAACCATATTCATTCGATGTTGTTAGTTACCACCTTGGGTAATTATATTTTGTCACATAACATAATCATTTCTTAAGTCACTGCAAGTAAAAAAATTCACCACTAACTTTTCATTTCTTCCAAATCATCTAATTTGTAGTCAGGAGTGATATGACCTGTTTTACCACATTGGAAGAACATCTGATACATTTAGAGACATTCTCTTCGATTCTTTTTTCCACACATCTCACAATATAGAAATTTTGTTTTCTTTCCTCCAAATGTATCTGATGAACACATTCCCCTTTCATGAAAACCATATCGATTCTTCTTCATTGTCTCATGAAATAGTTGCCCATCAAATAACACCATTTAAAACATCTCATCACATAGGACTTGTTTCTCATAGATTTTGAACTAATGAGAGGCTATTTCTCATTCATATTTCGACATCAATCGTGAGTGAATATAATTTATATTACTATCTATATCCTAAATATAATTTTGGACATACCTTGAAAAATATGTAAAATGTTTTTTATATGAAGAGAAAAAATCTTCTTCACTTTTTCTGAATTACAATATTTCTTTTTCTGTCATTAGTCAAACATCTTTTGGAAAATATTTCAAAAGGATTATATTATTAATTCTATTCCATTCCATGGAACCATTATCTTCATATACAGTTATATTTTTTATCATTGACCACCAATGATATTTTTGGCCTTCAAAAAAAATACTCCACATTTGATTTCCCAATCAAAACCCTAAATAAAATATATATTATACTAATTTAATCCAGCCCTTATCTTGAAGAGGGTCAAATGATCCTCTATCTGATTAGGGAAATTGCATCATGAAATTCTCCATTTTCGAATTATTCCGTTATGATTGATCAAGAATATGGCATGGATGGAAACCACCACAATTTAACTCCTGAGTCAAATGATCCATCATTGTGAAAAATTGTTCAGTTCTGATTCTTAAAATCTCTAGATGCTTATTTTAATGTTTTTATACCCTTCTATGCCTTCCCTGCACACCTACATTATTTCCTATATGGAAAAACATTTTGAACAGACATGTCCTAGATAAACCAACATGGTAATATTCAAATACTATATCATTTAAATGTGACTATATTGTAATAATAATTTATGGTTATTGTATTAACAAGGTTCTAACTAAAATATTTTTCAAAACTGTCCTTAAATTCAAATTATAAGGCCTCAAACTTAAACATTATATAATATTTAGTTAAGTAAATGATTTGAATTTATTTCTCATTTTTTAACTTTTTATGTTTATAGCTCTATATAATTAAGCCACAACTTATACATAAGAACTAAAATATTAGAAAGTATAAACATCCACTCACGATCAAATTTTTCATAAAAGAATAACATTTTAAAAGAAAAATTGTATTTTTTATGTCTAAACAACATAATTTTTCAAAGATCCCATCATTTAATCTATTATACTATAATCATATGAAAAACTATTAAAAATATGAGTTGAGAATAAAATGTTATGTAATGGATTCACAAAGAAGATAAATGATGTTTATTGTAGTAAAATTTAATCCTTGAATACTTTATCATAATTTAATATTTTTTATCTTTATGAAGATGTAAAAAAACATCACTAGATATAATCTCTTTTAATTTTATTTTCTAATAAAAATGTTACAATTAATCCTATATAAAGCATCATATATCATATAAATGTATCTTTGTACATATTTGAACATAAATAGAATAATCATATGGTAGACTTCCACACATATCACTATTTCTAATGGAATAACCATAATGACAACATCCATACACAATGCATTGGAGGTTATAATGTAACCACCCATACATGGGTTATCATAGAACCATACTTCTTAGTTTAATCATGTAACAACCCATCTTTGAAATATCACATAATCACTTATTAGATGTCCATGTACCATTATATAATCATAACGCATTAAATATTTCAATTATAAAGATATCACTCAAAAAAAATTCATTTGAAATCACAATACATATATTCAATATATTGAAATAGTCAAACGACATTCAAAACAATTTTAAATAAAAAACACCAAAAATTGAATAGGATATTATTTCCCATATAAATACAATTTTACATATATAGGAACACAAATATCAAATATTAATTACAGTGTTGGAGAATACTTTGTCACTGAATGTGTTATAAAAAAATTATTTTGTAATTTTTTGAAGAAATTTTAATTCATCTTATAAAATGATTCCATTGTAAATCCATTGAAAGAATTAAAATTTATAGGGGTTTATTATACACCTTAAAAAAAGGAATTGTATAACATCAAAACATGCCTCAATGAACAAAGATTGTGATAAAGTTCCTTACCATGTGTTCGATTAGTTAACTACATTTTATATTATTCAATAATATTAAAAATAGTTCAATTTATAAATTATTATGAGCCTTTTAATTTTTTTAGTTGTTTTATATCAATAATTTTTATATTATAGTGATTAGTTATTTATTTAGGATTATTTCGGTTCTTTTGTCGATATTCGACACATTAGTTGAAAATGAATATGGTTTGATGTCACTAGCCGATATGGAAATAAGTCCATATATAGAAAAATATTAAATAAATTATTATCATTTTTTATATAATTAATCTTTTAAATCAAACCATGATGAATTGTTATGAAAAATTAACAACGTTATATTCATGGAGATGGCAAGAAATAGGTACGCCTGAGTAAAATTTCCATTTTTTAAAATATCATTATGGAAACAAGTAAGTATTATATTATATTTAAAAAATAATCATAAAATGATTAATATAATATTATTATTTTAAATATATATATATATCATACAATTGATGTAAGGAATGAAATTGTGTTTCATCGCTTCATGGTGGTGATAGTTCACATTTATGCATGAACGAAGTTATCATTTTTATATAAGATAATTTTTTAAATGAAATTGATATATTGTTAACATATAATTATTTATGTGTCCTTAATGTTAAATATTAAAATTAATGACATATTTAAAACCAATCATGAGGTATGGTTATTAAAATTAATTATATAGGTTCGTGGAGATGAATGTTTACACATACGGACAAACTATTATTTCTTTACCCATTTAATAGATGTGGAACTTGATTTAGGTGATGAAATGAACATAATAAAATCTCAATATATTTATGATAATGGTGTTATTATTTAGCCTTATATGAATAATATATTAAGTATTTTAAAGAACAAATAAAATAGAAGTACATAAATAAAAACATTACCTTTCCTTCAAATGAGCAACTTTCTGGAATCCTTAAAATCTATAAGAATTTGTTTAACCTAAAATAATGCTTATAGAATTTGGGGATAAATTATAGGACATGTTTTGGGAGATCCTGCTGAAACAAAATGTTTTTTATTTTTATGGAATATGGAGGATTGTGTGCCATTTTATAGGAGAAGGGAGGGGCAATCTTAAAATTATAAAAACGTATTAATTTAAATAAATGGAATTTAGAGTCCAAATGGGTCCAAAATCATTTAGATAAAATATATGATGGATATTTGTCAAAATATAATCATAAAATTAAAATTATTACTGTTTTATTATTTTTTTAATCCTACAATGTTTTGTAACACCTTTTTACGCTATACTTTTATCATGTAATTTACACAGAGAGGTTTAAAATAATTAAAATTCAAGCTATATGAACATATAATGAGTCATTAATGACATTAATATAGTTGTCACATATTTTTTCAGAATATTAAATTTTTTAAAAAAATTATACCATTTAATTAAATATTATATATTTTAAAATATGAATTTTATCAAATTTTACAATATTCATTACATAACTGTATTAATGTATCATAACAATGTGATTACGTGAAAAAGTTAATTAAATCAATAATGAAATTTCATATTAAATCATAAAATTAATGTATGGAATCAAAATTTTCTAATTATATTTACAATTATGTTATTAATATAATTTATTTTATTCTTTCTTTAATAAATCTATTACTCCGTCATCTTTGTTTCATAATTAAATTTAATAATTTAATACTTAAAATTGATAAATAAATTACCTTGACTTAGGTATTCTATTTATATTTCAATGTATTTTTTATATTTTAAGATATCACATAGAAAAATCAATATAAAATTTTTTTTAGTAAGAAATGACATATTTAAAACATTTTTACATTTACATTAAATTAAATGTTTTTAATGTCATAATCACACCCATGTGGATTAGGAAGGGAAATGTTTTCCCAGTGATGGTAAAGGATGATGATAACCCATTCAATTAGGTTAGTACAAATGTTAGGGTAATTTTTTAATATAATAATATTGATTTAACCTTTATTTACCCCATTTAACTTATACTGAGGTAAATTAAATACTGAAGATAATAATAATAAAAAAATTGTTATAAAATTTGACCAAATAATTCATCATCCATACATCCATATTTTTCTTTTTTCTAAATTCAAATTCATTTATGTGGTGAAATTATTTTTAATAGTAACCATGTTGACGGATCAAGAAAAAAAGTTTTTTTGTAAAATACTAAAAAGATCACATTGTTATTATATTTAACTTATAATTTTAAATTGCATCCAATTAAATAAAAGAGATTAAATGATAATAAAATAATCAAATTATTCTATTAAACAATTTAAAAAGATATTACAAAAATATAAATGATTATATTAAAAGTAATTTTTTAATTAAAATGTAGTGTTTTCCATCATTCATTAAAATATGAATTTTTTCAGAAAAGTGCCAAAAATTAAACAAATGCATATTTTGATGTCCTGCTTCCAAATAAGAAGTATGTCATTTGAAACACATAATATAAAATTGAAAAAAAATATTTAAAAATGGTTTTCCATTATAAAGTTGTAAAACATCTATATAAAAATATTCCAGTATTATATGTTTAAAACTGTTTATATTATTCTTTTAAGCCTCTAAAATTTATAGGAGGAAAGTAAAACAAATCTAAAAATATGAGTAATAATAATATAGTATGTTCATTTCAATATTACAAATAAAATGTCTAGGTGATAACTACTATTTAAAATAATATAATTAATAATATATTATTTTTTGGTATAACTCAATCTTGTGTGCAATGTAAGATTTCAGAGAAACCTATTTTTTCAATTATGATATTAGACATATCATCTGCATTATGGTAAACACATTATTCAGTTACTATGACTCAACCATAAAAAATTAATTAATATTTAATTTTACATAGTACCATCAATTTAACACATTGAGGATATTTTCAGGTTTAGAGTTTTAATGGATCAGGATATCTTAGATATATGACATCCCACATTCATGCAATAGGATACTACTAAAAAAGTATCCATTTTTAGGATAATATAAAACAATATAACTTAAAACATGATTTATTTAACTACAATCCACATCAATCATCATGACTTTCATCTTTCTCTTACCCATCATTATAACCTAGGAAAAACATTTTAAAAACATGGGATGAGTACAAAACTCAATAAGGGATATAAAGAAAGAATGATTTAGTCAAGTGATAACAAAAAATAAAAATAAAATCCATAATAAAAGGAACACATATTCATAGAAACATCATGTAGGTTCATTGGGACTTTTTACCGTATCACATGTACATTCACCATTACACATGGAATAACCTTTTTGTAAACTTTCATCTCTAGAGTACCCCATGAATTGGAGAGCTATATTAGGGCGGACCCATCATATATTGAGATATAATTTGGCTAAATCCCGCATATCCGGAGCTATAGTGGTCTCAACTAAACATAAATAATTCCCATGGAACATGTCTTTGCAATAATGTATGTTAAAAGAAAGATAATGTAATCGTTGAATATACATATAAAAATTCAATCCCATTGAAATTTATTCAGGAGACTTTTAAAATGGTATTAAAATAAATGTACCTTAAAATATATAATTGGTGTGAGAATTAATATATTGGAACAAAAATGTGTATACATTGTAAATACACATCATAAAACATAATATAAATAATAATTAGTCACACCAATAGTCATATTACAACAAAATGGATAAATTAGAATATTATCTCAATGAATTTAAATTGGGATAAGAGTTCAATTACTGTGGGTTCTTGCTACTTAAAAAGTGTTTAAACCTCATGTATAATGGTTAAAAGTGTGTTATTAATATCTTAATGAAACATATTGATGTTTATAATACATTATAGGATCATTTAATTACATAGTTTCAACCATCAATTGTTTGTATTTTGTTCTTTTCAAGGTTTTTTGTGCGTTCATTACATGGTCCCTATGATCGGTTCTTGATGGATATTATTTTCAATTGGAAATAAAACTCAAAAATATGAACGGATTGGAATTATATTATTTATAAAACCATAAATTATACCATCTATCAATTTTAATTATGGCATGAGGATGATTTATATGCTTAAAAATTATTAATATTTTCATAGGTCATTTTGGCGATTCTTTGATCGCAATGAACTCGTTCTCTGTTATAATTTTTTCACATATTTAAAAGAAGATTCAAAAAAATTATATATGATATAATGCATAAATTATAATTTTTTTCAACCATAAAAATGAGTTCCTGAAAATACAAGACGATGTAAAACATATTGAAATCACATCGTCCCCGATGTTGGTAAATCGACACATCACAGACAAGGTTTTAATTTCATGAATAAGTGGTACAGGAGAATAAATGTAATGGTGAGTATTCCATAAACATGATTAACTACATAATATTTAAGATATTTAATCATTCATTCATCTTATATAAGGGTAGGTGAGGAATGAATAAGAAAAGAATAGAATTTTAAAAAAATAGAAAAGTTGAGAAATTCATTAGGAAAATTTGACAGCCTAATGGTGTCGCTTAAAATTTCATATGATATTTTAATGATCGAAAAAGGTCCTCTAATCATTCATAAAAATATGGGTAGAAAAAGGGATATGTAATTTCATATCCCAACATAATAAAATGGATAATATAAATAAAAAAATGATTGAAATAAAAAAACAAAAGAGGATGTTAACCTTTAGATCTCTTCTCTTTGAGATCCTTCTTATGGCCTTTTTTTCCACATGGTGATACCAGCTACTATAGGATGTGGGAAAGTGTAATGGTATGATTATTTTAGATAACATAATAATGGATAATTTCTTGAGAGGAGTTGGTGGAATAAGGTATTGAGGGTGGTACGTATAGTGTAGGAGTGGAGGTATTTTACATTACATTAAACATTTTTATAATATTATTGATCAAGACTATGAATACTCGTAATTAATGTGACCCAAAATAGTAATAATATCCTGTTATTTCGAACCATGTGGCCTTACATCACTTATTATTTCATAAATAACATAATTTATTAATAATTTGAATATAAAGTATTTTATCATATTTCACTATTTATCAGAAATTCTAGAATTTCATAAATCTCCAAAAAAATCCAGCAGAATCATTATTCTATGTGAAAAATTAAAAAATGAAATTCATTATTGGAAAACCATTTTTTAAAAATTCCAAATTTAATTTTTATATAAAACAATAATTAATTCAAAAATTAACAATTTTAATTTATAACTGCTTTAATATATCATAGATAAATTAACCAAGATGTCATTACGTTAAATCCTTATGAATATAAAATAATAGTAAATTTTACTATTCATTAGGTTCATATTAATATTCATATTACTATTTATAATGGTATGTTACTATTCATCAAAAAATAAGTTGGTTCCATCGGACTCTAAATAACATAATGATCTAAATTATAGATGGACATTTTTCGAAATCCAATAAATTGAAGCAGTAAAACTATGTTTAAAGATTAGTTACACATATCTACAAAAAACAAAGATTCATTTATTTCATTTATTTTTTTAATTCAATGTTTTGTTATATTATCCCCACCATCAAGAAATTGTAACCTTTAAATTTATTTACTCATTAAACAAATGATTGTACCATTACCTTAGAGAATTTTAAGACTCCCATGTTTATTCTTTAACCATGGGGTCTCTCCACAAAACCTTTACATCATAGATAACCTTATTTTTTCAATCATGTTCCCTTCGATCATGAATCTGATCTTATTTCTCTTCATCAAAATAGTTCTCTTCTAGATAAACTTCTTTTGGGCTCCTGACATGTGACGAATGTGCATTTACTTTCTCAATATCGAAATATGAAAAACATTATGTACCTGAGATAAACTCTGTGGCAATGTTAGAAGGTATACAACTGGTCCAACATTTTCTAGTATTTCAAAATGACCCATGAACCATTTACTTAGCTTTCCTTTCTTACTAAAACACATCAAACTTTTCTAATGAGGGAATTTAAGGAAAACATGGTCACCTTCCACGAAAAAAAAGTCTTTCCTTCTGTTATCTACCTAACTTTTATTCTTGCTCTGAGTTGTTATGATGTGTCGTTGGTTCATCGACACTTTCTCTTCCACATCCACTAATAATTATGTTCACATCAGCATCCTTTCACTATCATCATCCCAAAATTCTAGAGTTTGACACCACATTCCATACAATGCATCAAAGGGTACCATCTGTATACTAGAATGAAAACTGGTATTATAAAAAAAATCAAAAAAAAAAACATACAAATCCCAAATTCCCTAGTAGTCCATTTATTAATCATGAATAATGTATTACAATGTATGAATATTTTGTTCTGACTGCCCATCTGATTGATGATGAAAATATGTATTAAAATTAATTTATGCTCCCACCTACTTCTGAATCACCTTCCAAATGTTAGATTTAAACCTGGGATCCCAATCAAATAAAATTTAAAGACGAACCCCATATAACCTGACAATCTATTTGATGTATAGTGGAGAAAGCTGATCCAATGACATTGTATATCGATTAGAAAAAAATATGTATATTTTTTCACCCGATCCACAATAACCCAAAGCACATTTTTACCATAATAAGTCATTGGTTATCAAACCACAAAATCCATGGATATATTTTCCCATTTCAACTTGCACACATGAAAAGTTAAAACACCCCCTTCGGTAACTACATATCTACATTAACCTTTTTACATGTCAAACATTTAATATTAAATTCTCCAATATATCTTTTCATTCTATCCCCTCAGTAATACTTGCAAAGGTCTAGGTACATCTTTGTACTTCCAGAATTTATTAAAAATGGAGATCTATGAGATTCCAACAAAAAATATTTCATTTACTATGAATCAAAAGGCACACACAACCATTTTCCATATCTTAAATCAAAATAATTATCATTGTTAAATTATGGAAACATACTTATTTGAAACTATTCTACCATTCTTGTATCTCATTATCCTCTATATGTGGTTAGTTAATTCTACTTGATAACAGTGAATAAACATAAACCTAAAACAAAACATATTTATTCCCTACACCAATAACATCTAAACAGAAATTCAATAAATCATTAATCAAGGGATCATGTTTCAAATGTAATAGGTTAATGATGCAGGATGTTTTCAACTCAAGGCATCTTCCACATTCTTTGAGTTTCCATGATGGTAATTGATTGTGAAATCATAATCATCTAAAATTTCAATCCATCTTATCGGCAACATGTTTAATTCCATTGGAGTGAATATATATATCAAACATCTATGGTTATTATATATTTGAAATTTGGATCTATAATAATAGTGCGTCCAAATTTTCAATGAAAAAAACCACAGCTACCAATTACAAATCATGTGTAGGGTAATTTAACTCATGAGGTTTTGGTTGTATTAATGCATATGAAATTATTTGATCATTTTACATCAGAACACAACAAATTCCCATCAATGAATCATCATTGTATATTAAAAACTCACCATTTCATGAAGGAAAAGACAAAACTGATGCATTCACCAATCTCTTCTTCAGTTCTTGAAAACAAACATCAAATTGTTTTATCCAAACAAATTTAACCCCTTTTTGTGTTAAATTAGTTATAGGGATTAATAAATTTGAAATTTTTTAACAAAACATCTGTAATCACAAATTAATAGAAGAAAAATATGAATCTATGTAACATTTTTTGGTCGTGTACGTTCATTAACCACTTTTATTTTGGAAGGATCAAATATTATTCCATACATATTTAAAATGTGCAAAGAAAATCAATTTTTTCCACCAAAAATAAAACTTGTAAAATTTTTCAATCATTTTTTTCTTTTAATGTTTTCAAAACAACCAATAGATGATTTTGTAGCTCTTATTTACATATACAATATACCAGAATGAAATAAATAAAAAAACACAAAATTAACCAAGAAATCAAGAAATATTCTATTCATAAAACACTTTAACAATAGTTTATAGAATTTATACGCATAGGGAAATGGAAACCTATGGAATCCTTCATATGAAAATTATGGTTGATCGTAATGGAATGACCCTTTGATACATTATTTCTAGACAATGTAATTTCTTTTAATGATCCAACTTCCCAACCAACTTCCTCATTTATAGCCTTCTGACTAAACATTCATTAAAAAAAAATTCATTCTTCAGTTAATATTTGGTTTCTATTGGTTAGTCATTTCTCCCAAATTTTGGATTAAACTCATTTATAGAATTTGTTTTATCTGATTCTCCACTATTATGCCGTTTTTTCATGTCTCCTTATTGGAGGAGGATTCTACTCAATAGTCATCTTTTCAATAGTATTCCTCCAATGGTGGGATACTTTTGTTTCCTTCACTACTCTCCATGTGGCATTATACATGAATTTTCGATTACATTATTTATTCATTATTTTATTAACAATTATCTATGTAATTCGTTCATTTCATAATAGGGTTGATTCTTCTACTGAATTAAAATTCATATTAATAACACTTGGAGAATCTCCATCATTTTTCTAACATGTTTGTCACATTTATTCCATGAGAGATAGTATAATTATAATAGATTAGGTTATGGACATTCCTTTACATGAGATGCTTTTGATTCTCCTGAGGTTGTAAACTCATTTTTTCAACATATCATGTGGTTTTTCAATTTAGGGTTCCACTTTATACACAACTGGATTTGGGGATCCAATTTTTAATTCCTCTAACCTCCCTAATTTCTTCTTACTGAAATCTATATCCAATTTACCATTATAAAATATATAATCATATCCCATTAAAATCATAAATTAGGTCAGAATTTCATGTTTGAGATGTTGATACAGATTGAGTTTTTCTTCTAACATTGAGCTCCTATAATCATGACACAATCTCATGGTCTGACTTTTTCTTCCAATATATTATAATATTAATGATATTTTCATCTAAGAGACTATTATTTAATATATATCAATATGATTCTTCTTATTATTAGTTATTGAAATATTAAATTATTCAAAGCAAGGAATATATTCCATATCCTCTTAACAAAATATTAATTTATGACCATAAATCCACTATAAATAGCACATGATACCATTAATTCTGGTAAAAACTATTTTAGTTCATTCTTCATCAGTTAAAGAATTTTTCATATTTCTACAACTATTAATGGCTCTCTTCCAATCATCCATGGAATATTGAAAATCACATCAAATATCCCAAAATTGATGGCCATTGATATGAGACAATCATTTCATATTTATCCTCTAATGTAGAATATTTTATTTTCTTTTCTCTATCATCTTCTGAAGGGTTGTAAAATAATAAGTGCCACATATACTTCAATTTGGTATTTCCTTTAGAATTATATTTCTATGCTTATTTCTTGACTGATTTTATCTCTTATTTCAATTTATGAATCATCATATCCCTTGATTCATGATTAGTGTTTTGTTCCCTCTTGAGATTCTTACCATTAGTTATCTGAACATCCAATTCATTAGAGAACTTTTCATTCATGACAAAATTCCACATCATTTATGAAATTGTCTGACCAATCGAGTCATTGGATCAGGGATTTGGTTTTTATAGCATTTGGTTCATCCAATACAGATCATAATGCTTTATTGAAATATCATTATTTAGGGCTACTAGATTTTGGGTATCTTTTATTGTTTAAACTCTTTTAATTTTAATAAACTACGAGTTATTATATAATTATATTCATATTCTTTAGTTCTTCATATTTGGAATCATTCTTACACTTTAGATATATGACCACTTCAAAAAGTATTTTATATAAACCATTCATCATGTTGACATCAATTTCATTTACTTCAATCTGGTAAACATTAGATTTCTTTTATTCACCCAGTTTCTAATCCATTTCCTATTTTTTTGGAAACATTCACTTTAGGCCTTCTTTAAATTTCTTAATCATAAAAAGTACCCGTATCACATGAAATATACAGTTATTCACTCATTCCGTCAACATTATAGAACAAGTGAAATGTTTTCAAAACTGATACTTTTATGGTATTTATTTAGTATATTTTTGGTTTCTCTGGTATAAATCGTTCTATTTCTAAGGAAACTTGTATACTGAGAAATTCCCCCATACGTTATCTTGATAATTTATGTTTTATGCTTTTACATTGCACACCAAAAACTCCACAACCTGGAACATTATCATCAAAAATAGAATGAAACAAGTTAGAAAAGAAGAAGATAAATGAAACCTCGATATGATTATATTTTTCAGGTCTAAAGGGTCCTACATAACCGGATAGGTTGGAGGTTGAATCATGGTATGGATATTAGTTTTTAAATTATTCATGCCCCACTAGATAAGGAACATTATATTATAAGGTTCAATTCATTTTCTCTATAGTGTATATATTTATCTTATCCATTACAACATTTTCTGATGATCATGCATATAAAGTAAAGAACTAATGAAATGTAAGTAATCAAGTATTTTTACATGGTTCACCCTCAATGGCCTATTTCCAAAGTGCATATAATTATAACGTGAAAATTGTACCAAATTCACTAAGGCTCACTATCAATAATGATCTTTAGGTAGGATCACATATATAGCTAGTATTACATACTTTACAATTCATAGGGTCATCTCAATACTTTCCCATGGTTCACTCCATATGCATCTTTATCTGGATCACTATTTGTGGAATATATTACCATCTTCCTATTTATTTTCTACCTGCTCTTATTAGAGATCCAATCCAAATTTTTGGACTTTTAGGTATATTAATATTAATTAATATTATGTAAAACAATATAGATATATTCTATATTTATGGATGGTTTTCACTCATATATGAAATCTACATTTATGTGTACGGTTAGTTTATAGAAATTACTTTTGTGGACTATTTTATTCCCTTCACGAACTTCAACATGTACACTAAGAACTACCTTTAACAATGTGGAATGAATGATTTTAAGAACACCTATCAATCCATATACCTTCTTAGATTCGTGTATATATTATTCTATCATGGTCTACAAAATCGTTCGTGGACTACCTTTGTTCCTGTATTCAAATTTTCTTCTACGGTCCTTTTCTACTTTTGTGGGACACCTCTTATTGCACATATCATAATCTTTCATAGATGGTTGAATCACCAAGGACTGCTTATTATATGAATCCCCTTTTACATTTTGATATATATTTCTCTAGAAGACAACATCAACAAACTGAATTCCATAGGCCATATCTCTTTTCTCAGAATACCCCCCATAAACCTCTTCTCTTTCATGGATTTCTCCCTCAATTTTTTTTTACTTTTCCGAACTTCATACCGGATATATGATGTTTTATAATGACAAAAAATCCCTATAATGATGGGAATAGTGGACATTATGAATAAAAATAGAACATAAGATCAGGATAATCTGATTTCACCAATGTTTTGTTGTGGTATATCATTCACTGCGTACCTCAATTCTATACAGTCTACATCGTGCATTGATCCTCTATGGTTGGAAATATCTTCATGAAAAAGAAATACTATAAAACTCCTCAACATTATACCTCAATTATTTAAATGATGCACCATCTTGTGAAATCCATATTGTCCATAGACTATAAGCCTCCATTTTGAATTGTTTCACATTTGTCGTCAGTGTATCATCCTTCATAGTTTGAATAGTATTGCTATGAAAAAGTCATTCCTTTTATGATTATCTTCACCATTATGCATATATCCTTTTCAATCCATGATTTATTAGATGGTATAAATACCATGAGTTGTCAACACCTCTCCATAAAACAGCAAGAGTAATATTTGAGGGATTTATCCCCAAAATACACTTCTAAATAGTTTAAAAATTATCCTTTGTCTCCTAAATATGTTATATCAATAAAATTTTACATTAACCAACTTCATCCAATCATGTTGGTGTATGTAATATCTTTATAAATGGTTCCCAACATACATGCATTTTAATTCTCAAAAGGAGTTTAATATTAATTTTTTATTAATCTTTTGTTAAGTAAAGGTCCCACAAAAAATGATAATGACCTCAAAAATAATTCAATATCTTTAAAGATTCTTTAGACATCACATTAGTTTAAGGATGAAATGATATACTATATTCTGTCTCAATATCATGAAACATTTGAATGATAATAAAAAAATTAATATAATCCTTGGATTAGAAGTATATAATGTTTAGGCAGGTTTAATATAATGTCTAAAAAACTATTTTATCTAGATTTATGTGAGGACATTATGTTGTAGATCGTACTCTATTGTGTGGAAATATTCAAACTTGGAAAGATAAAAAACAATAATTCATATGATATCAATCTATATAGAAGACTTTGGTGATTTAGTGACATAAAAAATAGCAATATAATCTAATTTCTACATAGAAATTTTTATAAGATTCAAAACCCAATTATGACACTATCCTACAACCTTTTCTAATTTAAAATAATACATTTTATCATATAGTCTACAATTTACAGTTTCATATTAACCTTAAAAAATGTTCCTTTAGATATAAGTATAGTTTAGTTATATCATGTTCTATATGTATATTATACTATGATATTTATCTGAAAATTCTATTTTTAGTTGAGGAATAAATGGTCAACATATCAGTTATCCATGTTTCAATTTACCATATGTACAGATAAAATCATTCTACTTCATATCATAACCCAATTGGAGTTTAATTTTTAATATTATTATCATCATGGTTCTAATTTTTTATTTTATCAAATTCGGATTCATTATATATCTGGGTAGAAGATGTTATTTTTTTACTTTCATTATTATTCCCATATCCATTTTTACTAAATCTATGAACATGGAATCATTTGTACTCAACAGTTTCTTCAAAACCACATAATCAGTCATAATAAAACTTTCATTCATCATATATTCATTCTAAAGGATTTAACTTATTTATAAATCATCACAATTTAGTAGTTATAGTAAAAACCATTGCCCAGTGTTGACATATTTCCGAGAGAAGATTTATTTCAAAATTGTTTGATATTAATATATTTCACATCATTCACAATAATGTAATGAACTCTAAATAATTTTAAACAATTTTTTTTCGATAAATGATGATCATGGTAAGAAAAATTCTATTCATGGAACATTAATTACAAATCACACAAAGGAAACACCTATATTATTCGACATAAGGATACATCCACTTCCCATGAATGATGATTCATTATATATATTTATATAATATAATATAAGTTATGGATGGTATTTTCAATATCATTACATAGTCCAATCACATATTTAATTATTTAAATATTTGTATGCATTATTCTTACTATAATAACATATTCCCATTAAGCTGCAACAATATTAATTTCTTAAATAATTGTGATAAATATTAGAAAAATCATTAACGGTAAACTAATTTTTCACTGACACTATGTACCTTAGATATAATCATTAGAAATGAACATTATTTCCAAAAATTATTCAAAAATGGATAAAATGATATTTTATCCTTTTACACAGCATCACCATAAAACAATTCATAATCAATTCAAAATTTAAATTTTAAAAAAGTTCAATATAACCCCATTTCAATAATATTTATTGAAGTCATTTGTAAATGAATATGATGATCATTGTCACTTTTAGGGTATAACTTGACATCACCATTAAAAAGAAAAAATATTATTTATATAATCCATTAATAATTTATTCTTCAAAGGAATAAAAAAATATATGAATTCATTCAGTTGAAGGGGAATTACTGTATATTTGAAATGTCTCTATGCCAATCAAAATTTAATTTATGATAGTTTTCTTCTTTTCTAATTATTTGTGATAAAATTTGTATAATATTATTCCAAGTGGATTTCTAAAAATGGGTGGTTTTTATTGTGAAGCTTCATCTCTATCTCCCAGTTTAAGATATCCATGAAAAATGTTCTAGTACCTCCCCCACCGGTAAGGGAGGGACCTTTATCATCTATCAAATGAGTGGAGTCTCACTAATCTCTATTTTCAAAACCTGAGTCCCCCCCCATTTATAACTCATTCATTATTCACTAAGGTCATAAATTTTTTCAATGGATGATCCAATATTTCATTATTGCTTGTGGAGTTCATCAATGATTTTAAACTTATTAATCTGACAATGATTGCTCGATGTACAATGAGAAGGCCATTAGTGGACTCCATCGATCAAATAATTTTTTTGATCGTGAGATATAAATAATAGTGTCACAATTGGATTGATCAGAAATTTGATCTTCATGATTCACATCATGTTAAACGAAGAACAGATCAATGCTTGGATGGCCATGCCTCATAGATACAACATTTGTGATTTTTTCTATATAGATATACAAATGAATATCATATGAAGTGAGAATCCCCTTCGTTGTCTCTTTGGGTAAGCATCCCTAACAATCCCCTAAAATTTCAAAATCCCTAAATTATTCATATTTTATTTTTCATTATAGATCCATATGAAATGAAAGATTAACAAAGATATTATGTCATTATGTCAATCTATGGGTCTGTGTCGATGTTGATGTTTCTCCAATGGCATCTGATTTCATAAGGATTACTATATGATATGAATTCTGTTACAGGAAGAACATTGGGTATGGCTCTTGGGTGTACTTTTTTTATGTTTTCTAGTAGTTAATCCATTCATTGTTGGTCTTTAAAAGTTGACTGAGATAGTCGGGATTGCAGAAGTAGGGGACTAATATTGTAGATGTTCTCTCTAATCAGGGAATAGAAGGAGTTCAGGTTGTCGATGAGGTGGTTCATAGTGAACCACTAGTTTGGATGAGTGGTATACTTGAGATTGATGTTTATTTGGTATGTGGTGGCATGACATGATCCAATTCTAGTGTTTTCCCATTAATTAAGAACAATCTTACCCAAATTGGAGATTGATCGATATTTACAGTACCTAATGTGGACGAAATTATTATGAAAATGAAGCTTGATCATGGAGTGAAAAGTATAACTAAATATGTGATCTCAATAAATATTTTTTAGACATCTGATGATGTTATAATAAGATTAGTTAATGTAGATAAACATATTGAGAATAATAAGGATGCAAATAAAAAAACACATAGGGGAATCTGCATACAGTGAGGATAATGAGGTCTAGGTGAAGGGAAAATGTGGGTTGTGATGGTATGAAACTAGTCATAATGTGAGAATATCCAGTAGCATTTTTCCTAGTGGTTTATGAACAGAGTCAAGATTTGAAGAGGGGCTTTTCTTATATTTTTTTATAATGAGGTCTCTATATGACAACAAACTAATTTAAGAAAACATGCTAGCATCCATGCAGATGAGATGAATGACATTCAGAATGATCATGATGATGGTGAGTCACCTATTATAGGGTGAGTGTTGGTTAATATGAATTTTGATCCACAGATTGGTGGCCTCATTTTAGATGTTCAAATAAACAATAATTCAAAATATATTTTTGATATGGATCAGGAGGTGGAAGGTGATTTTGTCGAGACATCCAAGGATGGTCACAAGGGTGTCTGTAAATGGAGGAAGGATTTGTTTTTTTACTATTATTATGGATACATAGTCAATGATGAAGCTGACAGCCATGAAATTGGAAAAATAGTATAAGTCGAATTTTGTGCTTCAGTAGTCCTTGGAACTACTCATGAGATCGGAAGAAGATGTGAATGAATATATTTTGTCTCTAAATTATATTTAAAATAGAGAATCATAAATTATGGGATGGTCCTTAAGGATAACAAAAAATTAGGATTTTTGTGAATGGATAGAGTTAAGGGACCTGATCTTAGTTTTGGAACTTAATAATGGGAATACCAATGTTCTGGAATATATACATTCATGGGATATGCTGACCATTGGTTTTGAATATCTTATAATGGATGGACAATAAACTCAGGTTAGTGAAATCTCATTAATCATTTTTGGGTGATTTATTTTTGTGGGATTAAATAGTCCTTTAACGAATCTATTTTTCCATTTTGCGGTTAACGTTTGGTTTCTAACATCTCTCATAAATCTTTTTTGAAAAATAAAAGATAAAATTTTCAGTCCATTATTGTTGATACCCAAAAAAATGATTTATATTTTTGAAATTATAAGGGACATGAGGTTTTTTTATATATTCCCCAATTACGTCTATTACAAACATGTTATTTGGTGTAATAGAATCAATTTTACTATTATTAATGAATAACATCACAAACCATTAATTATTATTTACAAAATGACTAGGGACTTCACATTTCAATATAATTTCCTATATAAATCCCTTATCACATAACTCCAACATTTATTTCAATAATTCATATAACACCATACCTGTTCTCCATTATAGTGTATAATAGTTTAGTTTTGAATATGGGTAGATTTCATGGTAAATTATTAAGGACCTGACCTCAGTCATAACTTATTTTATTGTATTTTGACTAGAAGATATTTACTTTAATTCCAAAAGTTCTATTACGTCTATAATATTAGATAATTATGAAAAACTCTTACAGAGTAATCCCATACATTAATAGTGTATACTTATACATTGTATAATGTTTTATCATAGAGGTAACCCCATTAAAAATATGTGGTTTCCATTATTGTCACATTTACAATAACATAATCCGGACTCCTTCTCTATCATTTTAAATATTTAGGCCCTAGGATTTTTTTTAAACATGGGTTCAGTACAAAAATATCAGTATGGTCCATGAAAATATAAAACCATTAATCCCGTGAAACCCCATAATACATTTATTTAAAATAAAAATTTCTTTTTTTCTCTAGAAAAGATATCATCATTTAAAAAATATCATTATCTTACCATTTATTAAAATCAATGATATTCGTGAATACTAATATGTAAATATATAATATATAATTATTTAAATTGGGAAATAAAAACACAAAATTGGATTAATCGTATGGTCAAATTCCAAACAACAATATATTTTAAATGGAATAGCCCTTTGGATGACATCAAGTCACATCACTCTTACAATTGGAATATACATACAACAAACATCCATACCTAATGCATTAGAAGTTATAACATAACCACCTATCATTATTTTATCACATAACCACCTCTAAAATGTCCATATACCATTATATAATAGTTAAACATAAAATATATAATTTTTCAATATGTGACTCTTAAAAATATAATTTTCACCTATATGAAAACATTTCATTTTATTGAACAAACCAATCAAGTTTCAAAACCCATTTAAAACATATAAAATATATTTTTGATTCAAATTATCCCATTAAACATTTTAACATTTAAGAAAAATAATAGAATTAAAAATTTTAAACATTCATGTATAAATAAATACATTTTTTAAAACCATTTGAAAACATGGGCATGAAATATAAATATTTAGAAGAATAAATCATTAACAGTTTCAAAATTAATTTTTTGTTTCATGGTCCCTTATGTTGAGTTTGAATTTTCACACATAATTTTATATTATTGAATAGTAAACATGTGAAAATTATTTATATTTTTCAGAACCTTATTTAATTTTAAGATTACTTTATATCATTCAATATCATTTTATAAAAGTTAAATGTTTTTTTTTTGTGTTCACCTAATATGTTTTGACAATATTCGGTATATTATTCCAAAATGTCTTTGATATGTTGAATATGGTAAAAGTGTTCATTTTTTCATCAAATCTAATACAATATTAATGAAATAATAATCATTTTAATATATAAATTTTCATTTTAAATCAAACCATTATGAATGGTTTTGAAAAAATTGACAATTGTAATATCATGGAGATTGAAGGTCATACGTACACATGTGTAATGATTTTATTTTTCAATGAACACTATTGGTAGTGTGTAAGTATTATTTTATCTTGAAACAATGATAATAATATAAAATTAAAAATTTAAATATATGTATATATTGTATCTAAGTGTGGTGGTGATTAAAAATGAATCACATCACTTCGTGGAGTGATTGGTCACATATAGGCACGAAGGTCTTAGTCATTTTTATGTCAAGGGAATGTAATAACATATTTTATATATTAAATTAATTTCAATGATAAATTTGAAATTAATATCATATATAATATTACATTCCGTCATTAAATCCAATCTTGATGGTTGTTAATGTGAAAAAACTATACCCATTTAGGGAGGTGATAATTCACATGTACACACAAATGGTTAATTATTTACCCATTTGATTGAATTTTAGATGGATACAAGTGTTGATTTTAACATAATTCCATCTCAGTATATTAATTATACTAGATTTATTCTTTCATATTGTGGAAGAATATTTAAAGGATTTGATAGAAGAAACAAAATAGAAACACTTAATTAAAAAATATACATCTTAATAAGATGATCTCATTTTATTAACACCTTATGACATCTAAAGTGTGTGTTATTCCAAAACATATGTCTATAATATGTGTTTATGGATTCTAGGATTTTATTTGGGAAGATCTTTTTAAACCAAAATATGATTTATGGTATGAAAAAAGAGAATAATTTTTACCGTTTTATATGAGAGGGGAGGTGTACTATTTGAATTTGTTAAATTATTAAAAAATATAAATTAGTATTCAAATATAAATTTATCCAAAATAATTTTGTTATAATATATTACAATGAAGGGAAAAATAATGTCATCCAATCAAAAATATTCATTTTTTGAATATCTTTTTAATCATTATCATTTTGATTTAGCCCTTTTATCTCTTACCATTCATCATGTAAATTACAATTCAAGAGTCAATAAAATTTCAATTACATGGTATAATATTTTTAAGAAACTAAAATTCTATAAATATATATTTTAAAATTATATGGAATTTTTAAGAGACCATAAAATCTAACAGCACGTGATTTTGTTGCTCGAAGTTTCCAGAATGATCTATCAAAAAAGTGTTAAGAATAAAATTGCACGCATGAGTAGTTTTCCTAAAAATGTAAAATTACTCATATGTGGTGCCTTGATCAGTAATCTAAGGGCACCATTCTATTTAGGATGGCGGGTTAACCATTGGAGTGGCTCAAATTTAGTCGGTGCAGGCCTCTAGTGAGAAAACCTGAAAATGGAATAACTATAAATAAAGTAAATAAAATAAAATATTTTATTATTCAAATTACTATAATTCACGAATGGTGACTCAGATTATAAATCTGATACCACCACTTGTAACACTCCAAGATTTCATAGTATTTTATTTTCATTAAAGTAATTCACATTCTTGTGCTACACACAACACCGAGTTTGAACACACCAGGACTTACCAAACTAGCCATCCAAAAAGTGGTTATGAATATTGTTAATTGAATTTTGAATTTTATATTATCCATATAATATTAGTGTCCATATTATGTGTTTCATAGACATAATTTATGAGAAAAATAATTTTTTTAGATAATAGAAGTATTTAAAAAAAAATGGAATTTTACCACCGTTTAATGGAAACCCCTTTTTATAACCAATATTTTACACATTTATATAATATATTCAATGAAATTGAATTCTTCATTGGAATTAGGACATAAAAAATTAATTTAGATAAATTTTTTGTTCTTTTCTCATAACATTAATATTATAATGAATACTGAGAAATAATAAATTTTAATTGAAAGGAATTTTATTGATTGATATAATTAATAGTGCTAAATTATGCATTTTAATGGTGTGGTAGTATAATTAGATTATATTATAATCATTTAGTAAAATTTTGGTCATTATAAGTAATTTCACCATTAAGTTTGACATAATCACATGTCAATCATTTGATCATTTTTACTTTTAAAAATCGGTTTTTTTGTTTTGAAAATGGGAATTATTTTTAATTAATTAATTAAACTTATACGTTTTTAATTTAGAAAAATAGAATTTATTTTTGAATTCTAAATATCAAAATTATCTTAGGATGAAAATTTGGTATTTTTCTGATAAAATTCATTTTTTATGAATAGTTAAAAATACTAAGTTATTGTTTAAAATAGACTTTTTATATAAATAAATATTTTTTAAAATATACTTTAAGTCAGTATAGATACTTAATACCTATATATGTTCAATATATATTCAATGGAGTCATTTTATAATATGATTAGATATATAAAAAATTATTTAACTTTTTACTGCCTTTTTCTCTCCTTTTACGAGCATTCACAAATTTAAATAGAACATAATTTTAACACTTATATGAGATGAATATCTAAAATGCGCGAGACATATTTGAAATCAGTATGTAATATGTGGTTCAATAAGAATAAAATAATTTTTGGTGAATAATAATTTTTTACTTTAATTTACCATGGTTAAAAGTAAATAGGGTAATTAAGGGTAAAAATTATATTATAATTACCCTAAAACATGTCCAAATTCAATTGGATAAGTGTAATTAGACCATTAACAAACTTATGAATAATATTTGATCCTATTTTTTCCACATGGATTAGATTATGACATTTATTATTATTTTATTTAAAGAAGAGTTAAAAGAGTTAAATTTGAAGTTTAATGACTAAACAAAATTTAATATAGGGTTCTACATAAGATAAAATCGACTATAATAATTAATAAAATAATAAAACAATTAACTAATTTATTTTATTTTATTTATAGTTGTTATACATTAAATAATTTAATTTATTTATGACACAATGATGATGCAGTAATTACATTATTAATGAAATATTAAAATAATAGATATTATAAGTATCCAAATAAATGTTAATTGATACATTCGATGAAATACGATAATTTTATAGGTTAATATGACATGTTATGGTTGTTTAAGTAAATATTATTTGAATTGATAAAGTTTTTATGGCTTTCAAAAAATAAAATACTAAATAGTATCAAAATTGACATAATTGAGTTTTTAAATCAAATAATATATTATTAATTGAAATAATATTACTAAAAATCTAAGGATATTCAAAATGACTTATTTAAGGTTGTATATATTAATAATGAACCACATGGGGTAATCTTGGATTGTTATTATATGTTTATTAACCATATAATATAAAAATACAATGAGACGTGGTAAGTGAAAAACTATTTTACTAAGAGTTAAATCTTAATGAAATGGTTACTATGAAGACATAAACCTGTATAAAACCTATTTGTTGAGAGTTTTTCGAACGATAACCACCTTATCATATAAATAATTTATTTTTGAGCCTTTAGAAACCGAAAATTAATTTATTAAAAAATAATATTTCAATCTTTTCCTAAAGTGACCCTCACCTCTCTTGTAAATGTCACTTCCCCTTCACTTAATTTCCCACCTACCAAGCCATTTTTACCAGACCACCCCTGCCCCAAAACCTAATCAAATTTTTTCCCATCAACCAATAGTCCTTACATTGATCATAAATTCAACCTATGGATCCCTTTTAAATAACTTAAAAAGAAACACCCGAAGAAGTGGTAATAATTTCACCACCCTCTTTCAAGTTCATTTCATCTTCAACTTCCTATTTCTTTGTTGTTTAAATTACGAAATAATTACTCTAGTACCATCTACATACTGTGATGTTATTATAAATATGGTGCAACCATATTCGTTTTTCTATCAATCCTATAAATTACAATGTCACCATACGTGTGTACGTACGACTTACCATCTCCACATCGGGGTGTATTTTGTTATTCAAACAATTCATTATTTGGATGGGTATAATAATGATTATAACTAATGTAAATAAAAAATATAACATGTAATTTATTTTTTATAGTTGATATAACACCCAATTAAATACTATTTCACTGTCAATGTATTGATATTGTCGCTCATGCGTATGTACGAATTACCGTCTCCACGAACGCGATGAGATTAATTTCCCATCATGATCATTCAAGAATAAATTTCAATTTATGGTTAAAAATAATGTTTATGAACATAATATCATTTTTTATATGAATCAAATACATCATATCTATAAAAATAATGGATTACGTAAGCAATCATATAATGGAAAACGAATCAGTTAACACCCAAAATGATGATACTACATTAACAATATATAAAAATAAATATTATAAGATCATATAGGATATCATATTTATGTATTTGGTTCCTGAATAATTTAATAAAAAATATTTCACCATTATACAGGAGTTTAACCTACCCTATACTATGGAAAAGTACAAGGTAAGGGGTTTCTTATCTCACATTTAACTCCGTGATATTTCCATTGTTCGACAATTAATTATTTTATGAGGTGTATTGTGTGATTCCATTTGATATATATTATCATGATTATAATAATATTCATGGAATTCTGTGATTCATTTTATGGTTACATACTTTTGGTCATTAAACTCGATTGATTGCAACATGTTAAGGTGTTTTCATCTCACTTATAAATTTTTGTGTGATTCATGTTATATTGCCAGTATTTTGTTTTTTTATGGTGTATTTAATGCCCATGATTATATTAATTATTTAATATAAATTAATTTATGGGTATATAAATATTCATTTCAAGATCCATATTTCATGGGGTGTATATTTCGTAAGTCACCGAATCCATAATGGAATTTTAAATTTCTATTTCCACTCATTGGGTTTTACGATAATGTAATTGATTATTTTAATTAAATATTATGTTTGAAATAACTATTAATTTATTTATGTATTAATTTCCACTCCCCTTTTTGTGGTTTTATTGATACACATAATCACTCTATTGATTAATTCTCAAGTAATCGATGTGAGCTACATAAGATTAATCTAAACTAAATTTTCATTCATTGAGTTGAACATCAAAGTCATTGGTGTTGTTGTTACATGAATATGTGTGAATATCCTCTGATTGATTTGCATTTAATATCCAAACATATTTAGTGTATTTATATTTTTGACACATAATTTTGTCATTGATTTATCCTTAACCGAAGGATACAAATTTTTAAGGGATTTCTTCTCAAATTTCATTCCATTAAGACTTTTTTTGTTGTTATATTCCAAATCACTTTTATATGATGTATTTACAATACATTGATATAATATATCATGAATACCATTATTCTCATAAATTATTATATTTTTATTACCTCAATTATCTATATTCAATTTCCTCTCATTTGGTTAAGAACACTAACTAAAATATCCTTTTAAATTACTTGAAATTTTATTCTTCTAAATCTATCTCATTGATGTCATTTTTAAAAAAATGGTTTAATGGATCTAGTCACATGGACATTAAAGTTTTAAAATTAAAATTCCTTTTAAAAGTTTCAATGTTGTATGGGGAACTTTGATTCAAAAAATATATTTTAAACAACTTCTTGATAAATAGTGATACATTTAAATGTTTTTAAGAAAAAGGGGATATTTCTGTCAAATTGTATTGATTATTATTTTCATCTATGTCATTATCCTTCATTATTCACAATTTAGGTTAATTTAATATAAAATATTATTCCATATTGTATTGAATGAGTTATGTTTGACTGCAGATGTGCAATTTTTATACCATTCAAGGATTAGGGTTTATGTATTGACATGTTGTATGCTAGTTTTAAGATGATTGTTTAGATTATGTATCACTCTTTCATATGAGGAATGAATTGGACATAGTATGTTATGGGTGGAGCCTGCTATAGATCCTTGATACTTCGGTAGGTCTCATTAGAAAAACTAGTGTCTTGGAACAAGGCCTTGTCAAAATCTTATATGTAGTTTTCGCATAAGGACTTGGATATGTGGTTATGAAGTCTGGAATTTTGCTTTCAATCATCATAAAATTGGCTATTCATATTACATGTGATTATTGAACTTCTAGAATATCCATGTGAATAATTAAATTTAATTATTTTATTTATCATTTCCATATTTAACTGAATTTCATGTTTAAAAGTCTTATGTTATAGTCTAATAAATTTCTATAAATGTTGATTCTTATTTATGATAGTTTCTGCTATATTGTTATCCTTACTGAGCATCTGAGCTCACCCCTTTCTTATGTTATATTTTTCCCATGATGAAAATAAGTATATTTTGAATAACTATCAACAATATTCTAAGGGATATGATTGTTTTAAAAGGGGACATAATGTCATTTTTAATTTGATAATGTAATGTAAAACATACAGTTGTATCTAAAACATATAAACCTACTAAAATGATTGGTATTTGGTTAAATGATTCATTATATCATGCCAATGTTATGTAACAATGAACGAATTCTGGGTATCTGGATTTGGGGCGTTACATCGCGGAAATTTTGAGGGTATTCTTTCCTTAGCCCGATACTATCATTCGTCGAAATGGGCCACCAATAGAATTTAATTTTTTATGTAAATAAAATAATTAAGTGACCATTCTTTTACTATAAAATATTTAACATATATCAATGGTGTCTAATAATAATAATATATGAATTTATTTTAATGTTACATTTAGTAAACACATTGGCATCGTTTTTTATATTTTGAACCAATACGCAAAAAAATCTGGGGGCACCGTTGAATCTGTAGAACTAAGATTATATAAAGGGAATCATCACTTTGACAGCATTTTGTCCATTAAAAAAGATAGTTTTTACAAATTTTTTATGAAATAATAAAATAACAGTTGGATTGTTATTTTTTCCTACCTCCTATTGAGTGGCATTGGTGGGGACTATAGAGGTGGTCCGAATTTTAAATATTTATTTTTAATTTCTCGGTATCACTTCTATTGTGTAACCAACCCTCCTGTAATTAATTTGTCACGTTAATTACATCAATTACATAGTCTCATTAATTCCACAGTGTGTTACTCACCATTTATCCGCTCTATTTAAATGGGGATGGTGTAGAGTTTTTCAAATAGATTCTTCATATGGGGAACCTCTAGCTATATCACCCAACACATTCCAATGACATAGATGGATTCTCAGGTGACAACTAACCTTGAGCGATGTACATTGGTGGTTTCATCAATGTTGTGGTTCCCCATTCACCCCCACGATGACTCCAACATTTCTTGAGGTCGGGGTTATATTTTAAATTAAGAAATATCTTCGTTACTTATCCTCATTATTTAACATGGGGTGGTCATTGCAGTGGATTTGAATGTGGTTTACCATTATTTTAATGTGATGTATAAATTACCCCCACTTGTTATAATGATAACACGGAGGGCACATGCCAAACGTATAAGGCCCGGACCATCTGTCGATTGGTTTTTTATTGCGTTCATCAGAGAAATGTTTTTCAACAAGAAAAAACCTTGAATATGAGAGGATCACAATGACATCGACATCCCTAGAAGACCATTGGCGCATCTGGAAGGTGAACGAACAACCATTTCTCACCCGGTGGCACGAGGAAGCAGCGCCAGTGAGGCTGTGCCGACAACCGGCACTGGTAGACGAGGGCAGAAGCCGAAAACCATTGACCGTGGTAGGAAAACAGTGCCAATCAACACCTAGGTGGTCGGATACTCGGCCAAAAGGGACCATCCATAGAGGTGGAGGCGGTTCAAAACCACGATGATGTAGAAGAACCACTCCCTTCAGGTCATTGTGAGGATTGTAGATATTCTGTCGCGGCTGCAAGCTATCTTTGACGTTTATCAAACCCTTCTGTATTCTTAGAAAATTTGATGAGGTGGAGTAATTCCATGCTTTTACCCGATTGATGCATTCGGTGGATGATTTTTTTCTAGTGTCGCAGGTGAGGAAAAGAATGTATGATCCATCACACATTATCATCTTGGGGGAGTAGAACATTGATGATAGAGAGTCATTTATAGTGTACCCGGTGGAGATAGATGATAGAAATGAGAGAGTCCTTCATGGAAATTTCATCCTTATGATGGGATTATGGTGCCATCATAGGAACCTCTGAGAGAGAACATTGAGAAGAAGGCATAGATTCATTTTTAGTACCCTCCAATTTTTTATTTGCCTTTATTTTGGGATTTGGGGACATAAAAATCAAAGCTAGGGGAATGTAATGACCTAAAAATTCAGTATACTTTTTTTTAAAGTTTATGTGTATTATGTTGAAGACCTCCAAATCTGACGGTATGTGATTCTGAGGACTGAAGTGCTCGAAAATGATCTGTTGAAAAAGTTTTAAGCAGAAAATAGAGTGCCTGAGTATTTTTCTTTAAAAATGGAATACCTCATAAATGGTTTCCCATAGCAGAAATATGAGGTCACCGTTGAGTTTAGGATGCTAGGTTTACCTTAGTAGCACCTTAAGATTTGTCAGCACATGTCTCCAGTAAGAAAACTAAAAAATGGAATAACTTTTAATAAAATAATTAAATATTATAATATTATTTTTCTAATCCTTATAACTCATGAATGGTGACTCAGTTTAATAATTTGTGATGACAGATGAATTCATGATGTTATGATTTCCTTATACAGATAATAACATTGGTAGGCACGAACCACCAATGAAGTTAGTTTTTGGTCGTAAATAAAATAAATAATTGACAATTATTTTGTTGTAAAATCCTTAACAATTAAACGGTATATAAGATTGAAAGTATAAAACTATCGTTGAGCTCATGAGGGAGTGTCACCCTTAGGTAGAGCCAAACATTAACCAGAAATGGTTTAGGTTGATTTTTAATAGTTTTTATACATTTTTTTAAGGTACGTTTAGTAAACGCATGGGTGGCATTTCCTATCTTATGAATCAGTTCTCGGATTAAAAATATTAGGGATCCAACTAATATCAAATGCCGAGATTCACTTAAAGGAGGCTTACCATAAACCACAATTGGTTGGGTTAATAAGATAGTTTTTACTAATTTTAATGAAATAATAAAATAACATACGAATTTTTATTTTCTTCCTTTTTTTCTTCCTCTTATTGAGCGGTGGTGGTAGGGACTATAGAGATGGTATGACATTTAAATTTGGGCTGTTAATTTCTCAACTAAACATTGGTTGTGTAACCACCCCTCTTGTAATTAATGTGGCACATAAATTACTTCAATTAATGAATCTCTCTAATTCCACTTTGCATTAATCACCCTTTTCTCTCTCTTTTTAAATGGGGCTCTAGGTAATGTTTTTGACATGGCTTATTCAAACGAGGAACATATGGAGAAGTGACATGAAACCTTCCACCGATGGAGAAGGATGCTCAGGTGCAATGAACTGGGAGAAACAAATGCCGGAAAATCTCATCTAAGTGTGGATTCTCCTTCCACCACTGTAACGAATCCAATGATTCTTGAGGTAGGGGTAGTCTTTTAATTAAAGAAAATTTTACATTTACTCTCCATGTTCTTGAATTTTCTTGTAGTCATTGGAGGTATTTGAATGGGGAATATCATTATTTTAATGTGATGTATAATTTACCACCACCTTTTCTAATGCTAATGCAGAGGGCATGGGTGAAACAATCATGGCTCAGACCCTCCACTGGTTATTTTCATTGCATTCAATGGAGGGGGTTGTTTCGACATAATATAAACATGAAACCGAGAGGCTCATAATGAAGATGGTATCCTGAGATGACCATATGCATGTTAGGAAGGATGGATAGCCCAACAGAGCTCTCCCAGTGACCCGTGGAAGAAACGATGGTGCACCACCCGTGCGGAGACACCAAAGGCCGGAAACTGCAAGCCATAGTTCAAGGGTAATACCGTTGTGTTTGGACAACTGGCCAATTATAGAGGTGGATGTGGCATGTTGTCGCTCACCATGGCAAAGGGAGACACAACTATAATCCATTGATATTTTGGGGACCATCTCCTTGCGGGTCATGTGGGTGATGTGGCAGAGCCACCTGGCGCTGCCAATAATGAGGTCCAATGATTAATTTGAGCCATTCCATATAAGTGGGCAGTGAGACCCTGTGTGGGTCACACCAACCAGTGGGCCATGCCCAACATCGTTTTTCCCAACCTTTCAAAGCCACGTTGGAAAAGAACAAGGTCATTTCGCCCCCGGCTGGGTTAGGCTGGGTCGGTCCGACCGGGTCGTACCACACCCGGACTCCTCTGGGGCCCAAATACGCTTAGAAGGATGTATCATGAAAGTGGGTCTTCAGTTTGACAGTTTGTATATGACTCTGGGATTATTGGATCAAGACTTTCCTTTTGAGATACTATACGTGACTTTTTGATATTGTTGAAGTTTTTTCAGGTTGATTCATACTCGAATCCCACCAGACCCTCATCACTAAAATGCCGATAGATTATAAAACATGTGTCTGGTTGACGCACCATCTATTGTGTTGGGACCCTTATGGAATGAAAGATAATTGGGTTACATCCTTATGGATATTCATGGTGGTTGAGGTATGAATGAAAACAATTGGAACAGAAATAGGGTGTTTGTTATAGTGACATTTAGGAAGATACTTCCTTAATGGCTCATGGCACAGGTATTATTTACTCCCTTGCTCTGGTAGAGACAGGATTCCCCGCGTCACTAGTAACCGTTTATTTATCTCTGATTAGTATTTCTATATTTGGAATTGGTACTCCCCTATTAGAGTAGGGGGTAGTTCCTCCCTACATAACTAACATAGAGTCAGGTACTCTTCTATCGGGTAGGGTGAGGGACCTCTATGTTAGGAGGAGGTAGTCCCCTATCAACCCAAGTTGTGGGTCATCCTTATGCAGCAATACAGTAGAGTCGGTAATCCCTTGTCATGTGAGGGAGTAGTTCCTATATCCTAGGGTCGGTACTCCCCTAACGTACTAGTATCCAGGTCTTCCAAATCAAACAAACTATAAGAGTTGTACTCCCCTGCAGGGTAGGGTGATGGTCACCACTTATGGAGTAGTAGTCTCCCATATATGAGTAGTGATGGGGAGTGGTACATTTAGGGGAGTTAGAGTTGTCTCAACTATGAGACACAATGTCGAGGAGATGGCCTCTTCACTTGGATTTCCTTGGTCTTTCCTTGGGAACAAGACTATGACTGTGAGACCACTAGTACCAGGCACTAGAGGTTGTTCTAGCAGAATGATCACGATGTGTATCTTCCTTTTAGGAATTCCATTATTAATTTTTGAGTTGTACATAAGGAAGTACATCTCTTATGAGGGTTCAATTTGGGATGTCCAGTTTGTGGAGTGAGTACTAATGATCCTTGAGTTATTCTTTGATCCTTCTATGGAAATACTAGAAATAACTTGAGGTCTGGGCCTTATGATTCTATAGAGAGGAGATGAGTATACATAGTATGAGATGAGTCATTTCCATTGTGCTTTGTGATTGAGATCATTCATTTTGTTTTCCTTTTTAGAAATATAAGAGACCATTGGGGGTCTCGGGGTCCCTACTGGGAAATGGTATACTCACCATTGCATAGGATTCGGCCACACCTTGTTGTGTCTTATGAAGACGATGGGTAGCCTATACTGAGACATATAGAGATAAGACTTGACGTGGATGTAGGTGACCGGTGGATAGGGAGAGACGCGTGACAAGATATATCAACCCTTCAGGTAGGGTCCTTGGTGGATGACCTCGGGAGATATTTTCCTTTTTGTAATATTTTTATCTCAGTTGGGCTTAAATTATACCCAAATGCATTCTATACATACCCTTACACACAATTTTATTATCTAGTTGTGTTTTCACCTTAATCATCCATTGTTTTTTACTTTTTCATAGTGTACCCTTCTTATGTGTGTACATGTTTTATGGAAATGCCTTCTCAATTTTGTTAAATGCCATCCTGGGGCTAGTCGCCACCCCCTAGCCTATGGAAGGCTGGATTGGTGTAATCACGACACCGGCCCTGGGGGACAGGTTGTGACACAATCAATAAAATAGAAATTTATTAACATATTTCAATTATTTAATATATTTTACTGAATATTTTATTTTTTGAAATTTTATAACAATTAATAAAAAAAATTATTTTTTTAAAATACCATTACATTCAATTTTGACACAATTCATTTCATAACATTTAATAAATATCTTATCATCATGATATTGTCTAGCTGATTCTTTGAACTAATCAATAACATGTAGAATATAACCAAAATATAGTTTATTACATAAATTTTATGATATAATATATATTATAATATTTTTTATATCATTTATTTGATTCCTTAATTAGTGAAGAAATCATTATGTTTCCATTTAAATTAATTTTTTAAATCCTAAATATTATATATATTTTTTCATGATGTAGATAATAATTTTAGGGTTCTAAAGAGTATATATAAATGAATAGATATATTCTATTTCCTCATATTAAAAATAAATTAATTATTAAAAAATATGTAACAAAAATGTCTTTTAGTTGAATATAATATTTTTAATGCATTAATGTATTAAAATTAGATTAAATTGGTACTAACAATTATCAAAGAATATCTTCATCAAAAAAGTAATCAAATTAATTGTTTTTATTTGTTAGGTTAATTTTATAATTTTACAGTAACGACATGACTCTTTGGCAATGGTATGGATCGTCAGTTTTCTTTCGAATCATTCATTTATGCATGATTCATGTGTGTAATGTTCCAAGGAAGGTCCAGGGAGTGTCCGGGATTTGTTCGGAGCCTGGGAGTTAGAGTAATGGACCTGCAGACAGAGGCACATGACCTACACATGGCTTGCACATGGGTTAGGTAAACCGTGTAGCATTTGGTCTAGAAGTAGGGAGGTGCGCACAGTTTATGCAAGGTTTGGGTAAAATGTGCGACCCTTTATCTGAAGGTAGAGAGATGCGCACGGTTTGCGCACATTTTGGTAAACTGTGCACCAAAACCATGTGACCTAGTTCTGGGTAAATTTTCCTTTTTCCCTTAATTATTTTATTAATCCTAAAGCCTCTTTCATTCTTCTTCACACGGATAGAATCAAAGGGGAGCCTCTTTTGAACTCCAAACCCTCTCATCTCTCTTTTCATTTCCGTTTCTTCTTCCGGTGTCTGTTTCATGACCTGTCAAAAGCATTGGAAATGCCAATGTAAGGCTTACCAAACCTAAGCTTCCTTTATAGGTGAATTTTTCCTTTTGTCTTATTATTTTGATAAAGACTCATATGCCCTATTTTAGGGCATTTGACTCGAACTCAGATCTCTTCCAATCTACTGCAAATCAGAGGTTGATATCAAGTGAGCCTACTCCTACAGCTCTAAGGTATGTGGTCACGTGGTTTCCATTTTTGGTTTTCTTCTTTTTTGAGTTATTATTCTCATTTCATGGTTTTCCTTTTTCAAAACCCCATATTAATAAGGAATACATCATATCTAAATGACCCGTGTGGTATGTGATTGATGAATCTAACCTTGTTAGGGTGTTTAGATTTGGTATGGACTGGGAGTGGTCAACCAAATGTGGTATGCCTTGTGTTTTGGCCATATTTAACTTTGGACCTTAACGATATGTCTTGAAAGGGAAATTTCCATGTTAGGAAAATGAGATGACTTGGTTAGAGGTAGGCTAGGATGAGATAGGTTGAACCCCTTGAATGAATTGAATTGTATGTTGTCTTGAGATGGGATTATGTGGTATTAAAAGAAGGAATTTCCATTATTGTTAATGTTATAGAATACAAGATGGTTTTCCTTATATATTGAGATGTGAATGGTTGTGCCTTGCTATGTTGACAAACTTGTGATAACCTGTGTATAGTAGGGAGGCATTCCTACCCCGTTCTATACGAATCCACATGTGTGGGTGGGAAGCATTATTACCCCGTCCAGCTAAATCTTTGTGTAATGGGGTTAGAGGAATTTATGCATCGTTCCCTTATAACCTTTACGGGTGGGAGGCTTTTCTAACCCACGCCAGCTACTGTGCTTGTGGACGAGAGGCATTCAAACCTCAAGCCAGAGATGATTATTATAGATGTGAGAAGTATGGGTGAAATTCATGTTTACCTCATGCCAGTGATAACCTATATCTATGTACTTACACTTTTGGTGATTGTTCAATTTACTAATCATGAGCTGAAGCCGGAAGACCCATCAGGTGTCCTTCCAAAACTAGAGCAGGTGGGTTGTTTTTTTACTTTGTTTTACTTATTTTCAGTCTATTAGTCACTTTTCTTGTGAACACTTATTTGGATTACACGTAGACATCGTTGGTGGTGGCCTACTGAGAATTTTCTCACACCCTACCTGGACAGCCTCATGGGAACTCGTGTAGACTTTTCGTCTGCAAGTACTAGTAGCAGGAAAGGCCCAGCTTCAAGTTGTAGATAAATGTATGTTCTAGCTAGAGTTCCATAGCAGATGATTGAGCTTTGATAGAGATGCTCGTGGAAAACTTTTGTTCTCTTTTTGTATTATTGTATAACATGTGTGACATCCATATCCATTGTATCAGTATGCCCTGAATCCTTTTTGTATCAGACACTACCTATGTGGCTTTTGTATATATATCAGGGTTTTCCTTACTTCTGTTGTTTGTTTGTATGTTTCCCCTTTTCTCATGTTTGTCCATTGGTTGTGCTTCCGCTATTTGATCACATGATGTTATTCTGCTGCGTACACTAACATGGGGGTACAATCTCCCCACTGACATAACATTACACCCCCACTGCTAGTTATTATCCCCTAGCCTAAGGGAAGACGAGCTAGTGGTCATGTGGCCAACCGGGATCGTAGCTCGGGTTGAGGGGAAGCTGGGTCCATGACGTCACAAAGTGATATAAGTGGTTTTTATTTCATTCATGATTCACTATTTTTCGATGATATACTTGGATACTGGTAATGTTTAGGGACTTAGTTATAATCCGTTCTTGGGCGTCACGAACCCATGTACTGGAGAAAGACCAATTTGGCTATTTTATGTTGTTAATGATTCTGCTCTTTAGTATTGATATCGTTTCACCATGGGTTGCTTCACATGCCTCGAGATGTTATTGAGATTTGCAATGTTGGAATCTGGGTTTCATTGTAAGACCCGATGAAATGGGGGTTATGCAATAGAACATGCATCACGATATGCACAATAAGATTAGGCCATGCATCTTTCCATGCTACATTTAAATTTTCAGCGAGCAATGTATGTTATTTATTTTCCATGCCTTGTAAATATGTGTGTAACTATGCTAACCTTTAATGCATGTTGTGTGTTGGGGAATGATGCGATTATTGTGAGTTTCACTCTTTGGTTCATAAGGTGTATAGACCCTTATGGATAAGAAAATGACATTCCAACTAAACCAATAATTTTATTTAAAATTAAATTTGAGTTCTTAATTAGCACATGCAAATGAGAAATGATATCCAAGTGAATTCCATTGTTATGTTCATGAGGCCTATGGGCCCTTATGGGGTGGGAAATTCCATATCACTGGATTAAGTTAAATTTGAATAGTGAAATGTTTTACTAAGAGTTCCTATGAGTGTGGATATTTTATCTTAGGGGTAGGAAGGCCCAGGTCTTGTCCAAGCAACTAGAGTTCAACCTTTAATTTTGTTGGTCCCTTATTTTGAGATGTTTGTTTGGTATTTTATCACTATGACTCTGAGACTTCCTCGAGTCGCACATACTGAAGGCGTCCACGATCATGTTCCTAAGGTGGCGGCCCTTGAGCCTCCATCTGATCTTCATGTCGAGCCACCAGGGGATCCTCTTGCTATTTCTAGGATGGCCACCGATGGGGAATTCCATGAGATATTTTTGCGTTAGATGTAGAGTGTTCAAGGTGGAGTGCGACATACCCTGATTGTGGCAGAGTAGACCCATGAGTTTCAGTCGCAACATCCTCCTACTTGTACGGGAGATGGTGGACCACTTGGTGTATATTCCTAGTTTGAAGCTATTATGAACATCTTCGAGCACCTTGAGATGCCTACAAAGCGGAGGTTCATGATCACAGATTTTATTCTCCGTGGTTTAGGCAGGAGGTGGTGGGATGTCACCACCCAGTCAGGAAAGTAGAGAGATATGATCTGGACTGATATCCAGACCATCTTCTACGATTATTTCTTTCCCCAAACTTTGAAAGCTGATAGAGCTAGTGTGTTTATGAATCTGATGCAAGGGACCATTACAGTCGTTGAATATGTGTCTTGTTTTACTAAGATACAATGTTTTTCTCCTACACTAGCTACTGATGATCTCATGGATGCTATGCATTTTGAGGATGGGCTATTTTACTCCATCTTCTCAAAGGATAATGTGTTTAGGTGGACGACCGTTTCATAAATTGTTAATCTGGTGTTGTTCACAAATAGAAATTTTAGAGAATCAAACAGTTTCAACCAGGGCAGATCGGCACCGAAGGGTTCTAGTAGATCTGCTTCTGGGAAGAAGCGGCGTTTTGAGGACTCTCTTGGTGTTAGTGGTGGTCAAACCCTTTCTCAGGCGGTACTCCTATCTGTCACCAATGTGGTGTGCCATAACATATGAAGAGGTAGTGTACGCGAACCCCAATGGAGTGCAGAGGTTGTGGTAGATTGGGTCATCTCCACCACTTCTACAAGAATTTTACCCCAGGGTCCACTGACCAGGGATCTATACCTACTCCAAAATCTAGCACTGGATTGGCAGGATCACGTGAGTCAGGTAGCTAGAATACCGTCGAACGATCAAGTTGTGGCAGTGGTCGAGCTAGAGGTAATCAGGTGAATGACTCTTAGTGCCAGTAGGGCAGGTCTGCTCACGGCATCCAGGCTATGACTCAGGGTCATTGTACCGGTCAATTATTCGAAGTCGATCCCACGCCGCAGGAGAATTATGCGAGACCATCCACTATACGAGGTACGATTCTAGTTGCCTCTCATTAATATCTTATTTATTTGAAACATGCACTTTTCAGTATTTTATATCAGAGGCGATTATTGGATGTTTGGGCCTTGATGTTGAGTCATATATTGGTATGATCTTGCTATATACCCCATTAGGTATCCATTCATATGGAATTCATCATTGTTAGAATTGTCCCCTCAAGGAGGGAGGTTACTTTTTCGTGTGGAACATGTATGTTCTAGATATGACATGTTTTGATATAATAATCGGGATGGACTTGTTAGTTCCCTATAGAGCCCGGATTGACTGTTATCGATAGAGGGTGGCGTTTACATCACCATAGGGCAACATGCATATCCATAAGGGAGATTGGGATCTTAGTGAAACATGAGCAGGACCGAAACACCGGAGTGTAGGTGGTGTCACGACACAAGTTGTCGGTCTTTATCTCGATGACCAAGGGTTACAACCCTCTGTTTATCCTCATGTAGTGGAGAATTTAAGTGATGTCTTTCATGATGATTTCTCATGTATACCTCCAGTGCAAGAGTTTAAGTTTACTATTAATATTATACCAGGAGCAGCACCAGTGATTATTATTCGTTATAGGATGACACCTAAGGAACTCCTCGAGCACAAGAGTCAGCTGGAGGACAAGGAACCAAAAGGCTTTATACTTCCCAGTACTTCTCCATGGGTATCACTGGTTCTTTTTTCTAAGAAGGCAGATGGTATACTTCATCTTTTCGTGGATTATGGTAAGTTAAATCAGCTGACTATTATGAATCGGTATCCTTTACATTGAATTGACAACCTCTTCGATCATCTCTGGGGAGCGAAGGTGTTTTAAAAGATAGATTCGAGGTTGGGCTACCACTAGGTGTGTGTTTGGACTTCAGGCATACCTCACATGACATTCATGAGTATGTATAGTCTCTATGAGTACCTAGTCATGCCGTTTGGGTTTAAAAATCCACCTGCAATCTTTATTGATCATATGAATATGATTTTTCAACCTTAACTTGATTCCATTGTGGTTGTAATTGTGGATGATATCCAAGTCTATTCTTGTACGAGACACGACCATGAAACCCATCATGATATCGTGTTGAATACACTATGAGAGCATCAGCTAAATGCTAAGCTCAGCAAATGCCACTTTTAGATAAATAAGGATCACTTCCTGGGTCAGATCATTTCTGAGTATGGAGTTTCAATTGACATTGAGAAGGTGAGTGCTGTAATTTCTTGGGAGAATCCCAAAAATGTCTTAGATATCAGGATTTTCTTGGGGATTGCTGGGTATTATAAGAGGTTTTTTTAGGAATTTTCATGTCGTGCAGCACCACTTACATCTTTGACCAAACAGTGGGTGAGATTCGATTGGTCAGAACCTTGTGAAGTAGCTTTTCCAGAACTGAAGGGAAGACCGTCTTCATCACTAATACAGATCATACCAGAGCCAAGCATAGCTTATAGTGTCTATTGTGACATGTCAGGTATCGGTCTTGGAGTTGTCCTGATGTAGGACTAGTGAGTCATTGAAAATGGTTCTCGTCAGTTAATGCCGCATGATCGGAATTATCCGACGCACGACCAAAAGCTCACAGCGGTTGTACATGCCATACAGTGTTGGAGACACTATTTTCTGGGAGAGCATTTTGTGATATTCACTGACCACAAAGCCCACAAATGTATCTTCACTCAATGAGATCTAAATCTCAGGAAACATAGGTTGGTCGAGTACCTGCAATCCTTTGACTTCAAACTGGCCTATACTCATGGGGAGTGAAATTCAGCAGCTGATGCACTACGTCGAAAAAAATAGTCTCAAGTGGTTCAGGAATCTAATGAGGAGTGGATGCTGTTGGCCCTATTTTAAGAGATTTACATTCAGGTTCAAGAGGTTCATTTTCAGAATTTTCTCTCATCCTTAGCGGTGATATCTACTCTTGTGGAACGGGTCAGTGCAAGATAGTTATCAAATCTGGAAGGAATTGTTCTATGAGAGAGTGTCGATGATGATGCCTCTACAGATTGGAACGTGGATGAGGGCGATACATTTCTATTCTATGGGCGTGTATGTGTCCTAGAAGACATTATAGAGGAGCTATTGAGGGATTTCCATGCCTCAGCATGGGTAGTTCACTGAGGAATCACCAAAATGTATCGTGATTTGCGACGAAAGTACTGGTGGCCTAACATGAAGCAGGAGATTGGCGGTTTTATCACACGTTGTTCCACCTGTCAGTAGGTGAAGGTGGAACATCAGTGTACGACGGGGGTTTTCCCACCATTGTCCATTCCGGAGTGGAAATGGGGTGATGTTTCTGTGGACATTGTAAACGGTTTACCAACCTCACCTCGTGGCAATGATGAAGTATGGGTTATCGTCATCTGTCTGAAGAAGATTTCACATTTCTTACCAGTGCAGGAGACCTTAACGGTTGATGAATTGGGAAGACTGTATGACAAGGAAATATTTCACTTTCATGGAGCACCATGATCTGTTGTCATGGACAGAGATCATTCTTTTTTCATCTCGGTTCTAGCATGGTTTACAGAAGGCCTTGGGTACGTAGGTACTTTTGAGCTTGGAATATCAACCACAGACTGATGGAAAGACCGAGCGAACTATAAAGGAATTAAAGGATATGTTACTTTCTTGTGTTCTCGATTTTGGAGTTTCATGGGAGAAACACATTCCTCTTGTCGAGTTCAGTTATAATAATATCTTCTAGGCTACCATTTAGATGGATCCCTATGATGCCTTATATGATTGGCCTTGTCGCTCGACTTTGTGTTGGCATGAAGCAGGGGAGGCATCTGTTCTAGTACCACGACTTGTGCATGAGATTATAGAGAAGATACAACTTATTAGGAAGCATATGCAGACAGCTCAGTCTAGATAGAAGTCTTATGCTAACAATCACCACCGACCTCTTGAGTTCGTGGTTGGGGACTGGGCTTTCTTGAAGGTCTCACCCAGGTTGGGGCATAGACATAAATGGAAGCAGGGTATGCTTTCACCGAGGTACATAGGACCCTTTGAGGTGATGAAGCGGATTGGGCCAGTAGCTTCACATCATGCAATTCCATAGAGATATCAGACCATGCATGATGTTTTTCATGTATCTCAACTATGCCAGTAATTTTCAGATTCGACTCATGTTTTTCATCCTGATGAGGATGAACTGGATATGGATGCTTCCTTTGAGGAATATCTAATACGAAATGTCGAATGGAGCATTTAGACACTCCATGGAAGGTATGTTCCTCTTATACATGTGCTATGGAAGCACGGTCAGGTACATGATGAGATCTGGGAGTGGGAGGCTGATATATGTTCTCAATGGCCGGATTTTATTCGTGATGACACCTCAGTACCCTTGGAAGGACAAATCGGGGATGAGTTGCTTTATGGAGGGGAGGCTGTAATGACACGACACTTTGGAAAAAGAACAGATCATTAGTAAACTTTAGAATCTTTCTGTTAAGTTTGTTTCATGTGCGTACTATTATAAGGATGGTTTGGGGAGTGTCTGGGGATTGTTCGGAGGCCGGGATTTTAGGGAATGGACCTGAAGGTAGGGGCGCACATCATGCACACGATTTGGTATGAGATTGATGAATCTAACCTTGATAGTGTATTTATATTTGGTATAGACCGGGAGTGGTCAACCAAAGCTGGTATGCCTTGAGTTTTGGCCCTTTTTACCTTTAGACCTTTACGATATGTCTTAAAAGATAATTTTCCATGTTAGGAAAATGAGATGACTTGGTTAGAGGTTGTCTAGGATGAGATAGCCTAAACCCCTTGAATTAATTGAATTGTATGTTTCCTTGAGATGTGATTATGTGGTATTAAAAGATGTAATTGCCATGCTTCTTAATGTGATAGAATATAAGATGGTTCGCCTAATATTTTGTGATGTGAATGGTTGTGCCTTGCTGTGTTGACAAAAATGTGATAACCCGTGTATGGGAAGAAGGCATTCTTACCCCATGCCATTCAAATCCCCATGTGTGGGTAGGAAGTATTATTAACCCATGCCATCTGAATCTTTGTGTAATGGGACGAGAGGCATTTATACCTCATGCCTATATAACCGTTACGGGTGGGAGGCTTTTCTACCCCACGCCAGCTACAGTGCTTATGGATGAGAGACATTTATACCTCGTGCTAGAGATGATTATTACATATGTGAGAACAATGGACGAGAGGCAAGTTTTCCTCATGTCGGGGATAACCTATATCTATGTACTTATACCTCTGGTGATTGTTCAGTTTACCATCCATGAGCTGAAGCAGGTAGACCCGCCAGGTGTCCTTCTAGAACCTGAGCGGGAGGGTTGTTTATTTAATTTGATTTACTTATTGGAAGTCTATTAATCACATTTATTCTGAATACCTATTTGGATTACACGTATACATCATTGGTGGTGGCCAACTGAGACTTGTCTCACACCCTACCAGGGCGGCCTCTTGGGCACCTGTGTAGACTTTACTACTGCAGGTACTAGTAGGTGAAAATACCCAGCATTAGTTTGTTGATACATGTATGTTCTAGAAGGATTTAAAGAGAAGATTATCGATCATGGCTGGAGATGCTCGTGGACTACTTTTGATCTCATCTTTTGTTATTGAATATGATGCTTGTCTTTCATTTCAATTTTATCAGCATCCATGCATCCTTTTTTTATCATACACTGCCTATGTGGGATTTGTATATTTATCAGGGTTTTCCTTAATTCTATTTTTTGGTTCTATGTTTCCCCTTTTCTCCTTTTTTTCTAATGGTTGTGCTTCCGCTAATTGATCACTTTCTGCTATTACACAATGTACTCTGACATGGGGGTACAGTCTCCCCACAGACATACCATTACACCCTCGCTGTAACTCAGCTGCCCCTAGCCTATGGGGAGACAAGCCATGGGTCATGTGGCCAACCGGGCTCGGGGCTTGGGTTGAGGGGCATCCGGGTCCGGGACGTCACATTTACAATATAATATTTACATTTAATTACATCATTTTCCTATAACATGGTAATCAAAATTATCACTAGAGTTACTATTCATAATGTCTACAAATAATGGGGACAATTTAAGTTATTTGGAACATAATATTAAAAATATGTTTTCCATTTTTCAAAATTAAAAACCCATATTTGGAATAAATTATTGAAAATTTAATCTCATTGAAAGAATAATAAAAAATGGAAATCATGTGAAAACATTCAAAAGTTTACAATGTTTTTATATTAAATTTCAATTAGAAATTAATTGAAATGTAATATATTTAATAAATTAATAAACAGTTATCTAATTATTCTTTAATACATTTTCAATTATTATTTTACTTTATAAATAAATTTTATGAAAATGTTTATTCTAGTAAAATGCATTATTTTATTCACTATTCAAAAATATATTATCTAAAAAAATTACAAAAATTCTAAAAATATATATTTTTATACTCCCATTCTAAAAATTTTATTTAATTTTGTTGAAATATTTTATTAAAGTGACAAAAAAATTTAAAATATATTCTCCATCAAAAGGAAGTAAAACATTCATTTTTAAAAAATATTTGTTTTATGCATAAAATTGGATTTGATCTTATATACTGTATTGAAAACACATAAATATAACATTTAACATTATAATGAAGATATTATATATATGTTTCTTTCATAATACCAGAATTTTTATTTTTTTATTTATTGGTATGAACCACAGTTGTGAACATTTAAATAATGCTTCATAAAAACTATATTTATTTGAAAAAGAGGTTTAAATTCATTTATATTGAATTTGTAACCAAAATAATTATTTATATATACATGTGTAAAATATATTTTGTTAATAGTATTCAATCGAACCATTCTAACATCTAGGTTTTAATGTAATATTTAAAAATTAATTAGTTTTCATGTTTCCTTTTAAAAAAACTCAGGAAATTACATTATCCCCACTTTTGTAAATTGTATCCTCATAATTCATATTCATGGTTGTTAATTATGATATGTACTTATGAAAATATTTATCGAAATCCTACATCAGAAAAATTATTACTAAAACATTGACATTAAAATAATGAAATAGAATTACGACGATCACTTAAGAAAAGAAATACTAATGTTTTTGTAGTTAAACATGGACATGGAAGATAAAACATACAAAAACTTTTTGATGAATAGTGATATACAATAAGGTCATGATAATGATTATAATAAAAAATTCCAAAAATCATTTATATATTAAAAGGTCATCAATCTCATAGTATGAAATGTAAATGAATAATTTTTTTATCATCGTGTTATTATCATGTAGTTAATTATTTTTTTACAGTACATAATAAAATAATTAATAAATATGAATACATGAAAATTATAGTTTTATACTTTATCCACCAAAATATCATCTTTTTCTTAGAAAATTACCATTCATGGTGATTTTTTTCACACCTAAATCACTATAATAAAATTCTAGTTGATAACATTCTCCATTGAAGATTAATTAATTATTTATCCTTTGATGAGAAATTTATAAAATCCAAAATGAAAAGTAAATGATAAGTTATATTGAAAAATAAATAAACTATATAATACAGAAAATCAATTCAATCTCAAAAATTCAACAATAACACCAAAAGTCCCACATAGGCCCTTCAAAAAATAAATCTATCATGACCCGTCCCATGGGGCCTGTGTCTTGTCTACCCCAAGCCCGCCTTCCACAGGCTAGAGGCTGGATACTAGCACCGAAAGGCGTATTCCCTAAAAATGGGATGAAATTTATTTTATAACCTGTAACTAACATAACTACTCACAAATAAGGATACAAGAACAATTTTAAAATATTTAGTTAACATGGTGTGTATAGAAAGTAAATGGGGCCAGAATACAAGCCCAACTGTAAAGTACAATAAAATATTTAAAGTACAAGTAAAACTTAGTACGTCTCCTATGAACACCAGCCAAGGACTCCAACCTGAATGGTAGGTAGAACTCTCGAAATAGAGTCTCTATGATATGCCTCATCTATGGTCCACCTACAAGATACCTACAGTCCTAGTAACCTTGTCCTCAGTCAGCGTCGTCCGACGTCTGCACCAAACACAATAAGGTGTGGGCAATGCCCGTGTAGGGGAGAGTATAACTATCCTTAGTAGGGACCCCGAGACCCTCGAAGGTGTCAAAAAATTACAAGGTATAAATATAAAAACACAAAAACAACTGACAACCCTTCATTGGTATATGACCATACATATACCTAAATTGTCGAGTAAACTCATCTCAATCATGAGGAAACAAGAAGCCTAACTCAAAATCCCAAAGACTAACAGTTCCATGAAGTAAATAATATCTCAAATATTAAGACATAGCTCACAACATGTATTAAACTCTATGAAATATAATTATGAAGTTGACCCACATAGGATCGCTACGGAAGATGACAACTAGCCACATGATTCCCTTGGTATAGTAACATGTAACATTCTGAACAACTTTTTGCTCGAGAAATCCTCCACTATTGAGTATAGTGGGCCTTATGAGTCAAACATATGAGCTTCCCTCTATCTTTGGACTACTAAGGTATTCCTCCTCTCGAGTACGGTGGGTCTACCATGTCACCTAGAGGCCGTCCACACCGTGGGTTAGCCGTGTCACACAGAGGCGCTCCCCCTCATGGCCTACTGAGGTACACCACATGTTGATTAACATGGGTCCTACAGATCACAAAAAGGAACTCCCCACTATGGGTCAATCACATGACACAAAGGCACTCCCCACAGGGCCAGTCAAGTCATTCAGAGTCGAAATAGTCAGCAGTCATCATGTCTCAGCAAGTTGCATGGTTCTGTACGTATCACACAGGGGAGAAACATTTCCCAATACATAGGTCATACCTCAACCACCCCAGAGATTGAAAAAAAAGTAACCCAAAGGACTGCCACATCAAAAGGGACCCAACGAAATAGAAGACACGTCAATCGGATGCCTGGTCTTAATGTTATTAGCATTTCCGCTCTGAGGGCCCAATTGGATTCAGGATCCGATCCAACCCAAATGTACTCCAACCATATTACAAACACAAGTGGATTATATCAATAGAAATATCTCAATATTTTTATTCCCGCACCATATATTGTTTGTCAAACAGACCCACGGTTGTCATGTTATTTCCCAAAAAGAAATATTGGGTCGAGTTGGGCCCGGGCCCAGTCTGACTGGTCGGGCTAACTCATCCCGACCTGGCCTAGGATCGGCTGGCCCAGCCCATTGGGCCATGGTATGGTCTGGTGCACCCTGCGAAGGGGGCGACCCATTAGTGCAGCCCACTGGGCAACTCGCATTTTGGCACACAATGCGGCAATCAGTGCGGCTCGTGGTGCGGCCTCACGGTGTGGCCCGAGTTGGGGACCGCGAAGTAGCCTGCTGTGCGACCTGCTGTGCAGCCTCACGGTCGGCCCGTGGTGCAGCCTGGATGCCATGGGGGACCACTCGGTGGTCCCGCACCGTGCGACATTTCCATCCGGTCTTCCTTCCAGTGGTGTGACGATGCCACTGTGCACCTACATCCGGTCGGGTGTCGGCTACCGTCCTCCTCTACCATAGAAAAGTGGCAGGGACCTCCTGCTCCACCAGTGGCACGTACGCATGTCGCCACTCCCCCATGTGGCTAGTTGAATTTTGTATTCCATCTTTCACCACTATAGTCAACGTTTCGTGGCCTCCTCTTTAACCGGCAGTGCAGATGCGCGTCGCCCATCCTTCTTCACGGTTGGTTGGGTGCTGGTCGTCGCCTTCTTTCACGAGGGATACACATCAATATTTTGTGCTTAGAAAATATTTTTATTTCCAGAGAAAATAAAATTTATGGGGTTAAATAACACACTAAGAACACACAAATAAATAAAATAAATATAAGAAAGGATAATATGGGGGATGATGGCCTTGTTTGTTTGGCCATAGTCATCGTGAATTTAGGATATGATGATTCAATAGAATAAATTCAACATGTAAAATGTAGAGACCCGAAGCTTGACGTACATTGACATTACATTACATTTGTGGAATACTTAGTACATAATAAAAACACACAAACATGTATCGTAATAGTTTAGTGTCTTTGGAAACTCGGAATATAATCTTCTAATCCTGGTGATAGATATTCAACATGTCCCATAAAGATCTTCCTTTTTTATACCTAAAACCTTTCTTTATATCCTGGGGAAAAGCAAACATAAAAGGGTGAGCTCAAATTCTCAGTAAGGGTAAACAAAAGAAATATCAATCACATCATATACATAGGAACATAACTTTTGGAAATCTTAACCTGTAAAAGAGATCATAATTTCATAACCTGGGATAACTCATGACAGTGAAATTTAATCACAATAATCATAACATAAAACATTAAACTTTGTGGCATGCACACATAATCATAGAGAATCATTTCATGTTAGTCAAGACTCATTTCCAAGACTATCTTAGTGGACAAAGTCCCTTTCTGAACCGAGTCACCCTCGTTTCAGTCCTGTTTCACTGAACCGGTATAACCTACCATTTCAGCCATGTTTATCTCATGAGATATAAAATCTTTACCCAATGAATTGGAGGGAGATATAGGTCCCACCCATCTCATAATGATACCATTCTTATGTGTGCCACAAAATCATAAATCATACATCATTTCATAACCCATGTAATAAAAATGGGAATCTTAAACATCGTGACATCATAAAACAATTCATATAAGATAAAGGAATTCATAAAAATATAATTCCATCACAACATAATCAAATCAATGTAATAATAGGGATAAAAATAGAACCCTTTATTATCTTAGATGGAAAATAATTTTGATAAAACACTTGAACTCCATTCTTGAGGAAAACATCCTTTCTTCTTCAAAAACATTTTTCCTTTCTTAACATGTCGTAAAAAAGAAGTAGATTGAAAATAAACTTTAAAACTTGTAAATGAAGCTTCTTGGAAATAATGTTTTAAAAATCCATTCATGTCGTATAAGTTAAAAAAACATTCTTCGTACTTTTTCCGAAAAAGTCAAAAAGTACCTCGTACGAAAAACGACAAAATATTCCTTTCATATATTTTACTAAAAACTCACCGAAGGGTAAAATAAGATTTAAACAATTGTAGGTGAATGGAAATAATATTACATATTGAGGAAACATGGATTTGGATGATAAAATACACCCCAGTAAATTTCAAAGTATAAACAATCTCGGATAAAAATGAGATTGTGATATTTCCCTTACCTTACGTCCGACTTGCTTTGTAAGTGTCCAAACCTCCTGTATAATGATTTAAATAATGTTATTTACTTCTTCCAGAATCATACTTATTTTTATGATATCATATATGGTCATATTCTTAGCTTCATAGTAGTAATATTTCATTGCTACTTGTTATTCGGGTGTTTATAACTTTTTGTTCTTATGCGTGTTTTGTCGAATAAATTCTTATTCTTTTCTTAAGGTTATAGATACCTCATTTACAGAATGTTATTAGTGTAATATATATCATATTCATTCAATTCAATTCATTTATATAATCATTATGAAATGAAGAACATGTAGAACGAGTCGCATCACATCGTGGAGACGGTATTCCGTACGTACACACGAGTGATGATATCGTTCCTATGATCGTGGAATTGTATTGGATTATATGTATAATATTTCAGAATCAATAACACATTATAATAGTCATATATAGTCATTATTTACACCATCATACCCATCCAAGTAAGGTGGTGGTGGAAAACAGATTACACCACGGCGTGGAGACCGTATTCCGTACGTACGCACGCGCGGTGATTTCTTTTTCCGTAGGATGGATAGATGGTGAAATAGGGTTGTTTAATACTTATAATAACATATCAGTATATGAGTGATACTGATGTTATTACTTCATAATGAAACAAATAAAGAATAAGAAGTGGAAGAAGAAATAAAAATGAAAGAATCGATAACGGACATTACCACTTCTTTGAAGTGCTTCTTTGAGACCTTCTTTTAGGGCACTAAAATTTGTCTTTGAGGAATTCCATAACCCCTAGGATGTTACTAGGGAAGTGGAGAGGAGAATTGAGCAGGGGTTGGACGATATTGAAGCCTCAAAGTTGTGTGAGGAAGAGAGGGAGGAGGTGCCCTTTTATAAGGGAGGAGAGTGGCATCTTAGGAAAATCTCAAAATATTATTTTATATTAACGTCAAATTCGGTTTATAATGGTTCCAAATGGTCTTATTTCGAATATAGAGTAGGGATGGGTCGGAATAATCTAATCCAATAGAATTTAGACATGTTTAGGTTATTATTTTAACCTTATCAATTAGATTTAACTCTAAGTTAAATAATTTAACTTTTACCGTGTCTTTTTGTTTTCTTACATTATATGGTTAATAAACATACTATATCAAGCCACACGAACCCCAAGTTGTTTATTATTATTATATATATCCTTATATAAGTCATTTGGCCGAACCTTATATTTTTAGGAATTAAATAACAATTAATAATATAATATTTGTTTTAAAAACTAATTTATGTCAATTTTGACACTATTTGGTACATGATTTTTATGAAATTTCTAACAGAATGCTAAGTTCGAACCAAGTTACTTAAATCCACAATAAAATGTCATATGAACCTATAAAATTAGTGTATGTCATAAAAAGTCTCAAATTACATTTATTTGGGCATTTATAACATCAATTATGTTAATATTTTCTTAAAAAGGTAATTACTGCATCATCGTTGTGTCATAAATAAATTACATTATTTAAAGTATAACAATTACAAATAAAATACCATTACGTAGGAAATCTTTTTAGCTTTCTAATTAAAATTTATAGTCTAGTTTATCTTGTGTATAACCCTATATTAAAAATGTTTTAGTAAATAAACTATGATTTTAACTCTTTTAACTCTTATTTGAATTAAATAATAATAAATGTCATAATCTAATTCAAGTGGGCCTAAATGGTCATATTTTATTCCTATGTTTGTTATTGGTCGAATTAAACTTGTCCAATATAATTAGGACATGTGTTAGGATAATATTAAAATCATTTGTACCCTTAATTACCCTATTTACTTTTAACCGTGGTAAATAAAAGTAAAAAGTTACTATTCTCTAAAAATTATTTTCATCTCATTGAACCAAATTTTACTTACTGACATCAACCGTGTCTCTCGGATTTTTTAAATTCCATTCACAGAAGCGGTAAAATTAAGATTTATGAAAAAATTAATTTTTTAAACTACCACTTAGTAGTTTCACTGTTCATCAAAAATTTAAGTTTTACAGAAAAATGCCAAAATTTCACCCTAAGATATAATTGATATTCAAAGTTCAAGAATGATTTATATTTTACAAAATTCCCAACATATAATTTGAATTAATTAGTATTTAAATTAACTTCCACTGTCACAACAAAAAGCATGTTTTTAAGAGATAATATCTATCAAAAGATTAACACTTGTTTATGTCTGGTGTAAATGTGAAATTACATCAAATGACCAACATTTTATTGAATTGTAAAAGTATATTCTAAATATAATTTAAAACCACTCAAATTAATAATTTATCTCTATTAATTATTTCGATTAAAAGGTTGTTTTTAATTATAATTTAGTAATTTTGACTATTCATCAAAATATGAAGGTTATCCGAAAAGTACCAAAATTTCACCTTAGGCTAAATTCGATACTCTAAATCCAAAAATAAAGTCCATTTTGAAAAAATAAAATTTACAAAATTTCAAAAAGTGGTTATTACTACTCATAACGGCTAGTTTTAATAATATTTTAATAGCGTATTGTTGTTTAGTAAAACTCGTTATTGCGTACTACACACGCTATCGAGGAAGGTCGCGATTGCGTGTAATGGAAGGCAAGTCAAGGATGCATGTTGTGAAAGCTTCTTTTGGTGTAGCGTACAACAGAAGACATTAATGAAATTAAAAAGAATATTTTTCATAAAATCTCGGGGTGTTACATTCTACCACCCTTTAAATGAATTTCGCCCTCGAAATTCGTCGGGGTTATAAATGGTTTACTACTCGAAAGTTTCTTTAATATAAACCCACATAGTAAAAAGAAATACCAAAACCAATCTTTAAAAACAAAAGTATGAAACGTAACGGTTACCCAAATAAACTAATCACGGGGTTACCACATAGGTGAAAATATAGATATGGAAGAAAAATCTGACTATCATGTCTTGATGGAGAGTGGTAGAGAACATGGCTATGGAAAACCCATAAATCACAAATCCATAAATGTGTGATGATCTAAGGTATCATCTGATTAATTAGATATAAGATCACTAGGAAAAAAAATTTGCTTTTCAAGATCGTTTCCAAAAAGTTAAAGAATTAGAATTAGAATAAATACTTACTTTATTTTGGTACAATCTCACTGTTGTTTGTGCCTTGAACAATTTCCACTTCATCTCTTAAATAAATGATGTTGAATTTGTTATTCGTGAAGTGTTAGTAGATAATGTGATAGAATGACGGGTCATTCCATCTGTCTCAAACAAAAGGATAGAAAAAGTTATTAAATATAAATAAGTCATTCTATAATGAGATTAATCATATATGTTTCCTAAAATGGAATTGTACTTCATATATCATACTGCTTAATATAATAAAACTATTTTCTACTAAACAGGAACTTCCTGTAGGCCAGTGGTAGGCGATAAAGGCCAGTCGCACTTCAGTTGTGGGTTCGATTCCCACAGCCTTGTCCGACGTGATGGGCTGTCGCCCGTCCTGTAGGTTGTCCTTTTTCTAAAACTATATTACTATAACATCCCATCAATAATATCTAAAAAAATTTATATCCTTAAACAATACTAACTTATGTCCAACATAATCCATTCCAATATTTTGGCTTATCCATAATACTGCAGTCCACTCTCATAACATAGTGAAAACGATTACCAGAGATTTAATACCATCGTTGATCCCCATATATCATAAGATATGTTTGGTTGGTCACATTACAAACATTCAAAGTTCTTAATCATGGATTCTCTTGAATACCATAGTGAAAACATGAATGCAGTTAAATTTTAACACTTTCCACATACCAAAATCCTCAAAATTCTATATACTCAAACCATGATATCACATAGTCCTTATATCAATCATGAGCTCATGAATACAATCAAACATCTCATTATCATCTTATCCCTTCATTATGCGCATATCATCTACATTCCAAAAATATCTGAATAACCTTTCATGGATACTGGTACTTTTAATCATACACATTCAAAACTCAAGGAAAGACAACAGTGTAACAATCCATAGATGTCTCTTTATTCCATAGTACCATGAGATTACTTATACAACATTACACATGATAAACATGTCATCATTCCAATACATTCTTAAACCATTGACCGAGCTTCAACAATTCTTTCATTTCACATATCATTTGTAGTCTCTTCATCATCATCAACATAAATACTACCCATACGACCATACTGATTTTCTTCATGAGACTTTCCCTTAGGGAATTGGTTTGTATAATGCCCGTACATTCCACATTTAAAACATTTAACCATTGTTGATGTCGTAGCAATACCATTATCCTCATCCCTGGTGTTAACTGAACCTTTTCCTTTGCACTTACTAGCTTTGTGCCCTTCTTTTCAACACCCAAAGAATATTCTAGTTCCTTTGAAACATTCTCCTTGATGCCTCTTCCCACATGATTTACATAAGGGAAATTGAACTTTCTTTCCTCTATGATCATCATGAAACTCCATCATTCTCTTATTAGATGAGTCAGGAAACTTACCAAATTTTACTTTATTGATCATATTATGAGATTGCTGATTCGGCATAATAATTATGTTTGGACTTCCAAATCCCATTTCATTTGGTTGCTCATGATGAATATCATTCCATTGTCCATCATATCCTCCATTATCGAGAATCATCTTGTTTCCATCCATTTTCTAAAACCCAAAAAGAATAGTGTGAGAGGAAAAAATCATGATAGGGGAAAACAACATAATAAAGGGGAAGTACCTTCAATATATAACATCTTAGGTTTAATTCTATGATCGTTAGCGTAATTATAGTACTATAACCTATACGTATACGTAACCTTAGGGACATACCTAGACATACCTTAGAAATATCTCTAGGGATCTCACTAACGTTTTCGCATCCTAGTTTCCAAAGGTTGACTAAACCTTTCCTCTGATACCAACTGTAGAGACCCGTATCTTGTCGTACATTTACATTACATTACATTTGTGGAATACATAGTACATAATAAAAACACACACACAAGGATCGTAATAGTTTAGTGTCTTTGGAAACTAGGAATATAATCTTCTAATCCTGGTGATATATCTTCAACATCACCCATAAAGATATTCTTTTTTATACCTAAAATCTTTCTTTATATCCTTGGGAAAAGTAAACATAAAAGGGTGAGCTCAAATTCTCAGTAAGGGTAAACAAAAGAAATATCAATCACATCATATACATAAGCACATAACTTTTGGAAATCTTAACCTGTAAAAGAGATCATAATTTCATAACATGGGATAACTCATGGAAGTGAAATTTAATCACAATAATCATAACTTAAAACATTAAACTTTGTGGAATGCACACATAATCATAGAGAATCATTTCATGTTAGTAAAGACTCATTGCCAAGACTATCTTAGTGGACAAAGTCCCTTTCTGAACCGAGTCACCCTCGTTTCAGTCCTGTTTCACTGAACCGGTATAACCTACCATTCCAGCCATGTCTATCTCATGAGATATAAAATCTTTACCCAATGCATTGGAGGGAGATTTAGGTCCCACCCATCTTATAATGATACCATTCTTATGTGTGCCACAAAATCATAAATCATACATCATTTCTTAACCCATGTAATAAAAATGGGAATCATAAACAACATGATATCATAAAACAATTCATATAAGATAAAGGAATTCGTAAAAATATAATTCCATCACAACATAATCAAATCAATGTAATAATAAGGATAAAAATAGAACCCTTTATTATCTTAGATGGAAAATAATTTTGATAAAACACTTGAACTCCATTCTTGAGGAAAATATCCTTTCTTCTTCAAAAACATTTTTCCTTTCTTAACATGTCGTACAAAAAGAAGTTGATTAAAAAAACCTTGAAAACTTGTAAATGAAGATTCTTGGAAATAATGTTTTAAATATCCATTCATTCCATATAATTTAAAAAAACATTCTTCGTACTTTTGCCGGAAAAGTCAAAAAAGTACCTCTTACGAAAAATGGCAAAAGATTCCTTTCATATCATTAACTAAAAACTCACCTAAGGGTAAAATAGGATTTAAACAATTGTAGGTGAATGGAAATAATATTACATATTGAGGAAACATGGATTTGGATGATAAAATATACCCTAGTAAATTTCAAAGTATAAACAATCTCGGATAAAAATGAGATTGTGATATTTCCCTTACCTTAGGTCTGACTTGCTTTGTAAGTGTCTGAACATCCTTTATAATGATTTAAATAATGTTATTGAATTATTCCAGAATCATAATTATTTTTATGATATCATATATGGTCATATTCTTAGCTACTTAGTAGTAATATTTCATTGCTACTTGTTATTCAGATGTTTATAACTTTTTGTTCTTATGCGTGTTTTGTCGAATAAATTCTTATTATTTTCTTTAGATTATAGATACCTCATTTCCAGAATGGTATTATTGTAATATATATCATATTCATTAAATTCAATACATTTATATAATCATTATGAAATGAAGATCATGTAGAACGAGTCGCATCACATCGTGGAGACGGTATTCCGTACGTACGCACGAGTGATGATATCGTTCCTATGATCGTGGAATTGTATTGGAGTATATGTATACTATTTAAGAATCAATATCACTTTATAATAGTCATATATATTCATTATTTACACCATTATACCCATCCAAGTAAGGTGGTGGTGGAAAACAGATTACACCACGGCGTGGAGACGATATTCCGTACGTACGCACGCGCGGTGATTTCTTTTTCCGTAGGATGGATAGATGGTGAAATAGGTTTTTTTAATACATATAATAAAATATCATTATATGAGTGATACTTATGTTATTACTTCATAATGGAACAACTAAAGAAGAAGAAGTGGAAGAAAAAATAAAGATGAAAGAATCGGTAACGGACAATACCTCTTCTTTGAAGTGCTTCTTTGAGACCTTCTTTTAGGGGACTAAAATTGGTCTTTGAGGAATACCAGAACCTCTAGGATGTTTCTAGGGAAGTGGAGAGGAGAATTGGGCAGGGTTTGGCCGAGCTTGAAGGCTCAATGTTGTGTGAGGAAGAGAGGGAGGAGGTGCCCTTTTATAAGGGAGGAGAGGGGCATCTTAGGAAAATCTCATAATATTATTTTATATTAAGGTCAAATTCGGTTTATAATGGTTCAAAATGGTCTTATTTCGAAGCTAAAGTGGGGATGGGTCGAAATAATCTCATCAAATAGTATTTAGGAATGTTTAGGTTATTATTTTAACCTTATCAATTAGATTTAACTCTAAGTTAAATAATTTAACTTTTACCGTGTCTTTTTGTTTTCTTACACTATATGGTTAATAAACTTACAATATCAAGACAAACTAACCCCAAGTTTTTTATTATTAATATATCTATCCTTATATAAGTCATTTGGACGAACCTTATATTTTTAGGAATTAAATAACAATTAATAATATAATATTTGTTTTAAAAACCAATTTATGTCAATTTTGACACTATTTGGTACATGATTTTTATGAAATTTATAAAAGAATGATAAGTTCTAACCAAGTTACTTAAATGCACAATAAAATGTCATATGAACCTAGAAAATTAGTTTAAGTCATAAAAAGTCTCATATTACATTAATTTGGGCATTTATAACATCAATTTTGTTAATATTTTCTTAAAAAGGTAATTACTGCATCATCTTTGTGTCATAAATAAATTAAATTATTTAAAGTATAAAAATTACAAATAAAATACCATTATGTAGGAAATTGTGTTAGCTTTCTAATGAATATTTATAGTCGAATTTATCTTATGTATAACCCTATATTGAACATGTTTTAGTAAATAAACTCTGATTTTAACTCTTTTAACTCTTCTTTGAATTAAATAATAATAAATGTCCTAATCAAATTCAAGTGGGCCTAAATGGTCTTATTTTATTCCTAAGTTTGTTTTTGGTCGAATTACACTTGTCCAATAGAATTAGGACATGTGTTAGGATAATATTAATATCATTTTTACCCTTAATTACTCTATTTACTTTTAACAGTGGTAAATAAAAGTAAAAAGTTACTATTCACCAAAAATTATTTTCATCTCATTAAACCAAATTTTACTTACTGACATCAACCGTGTCTCTTGGATTTTTGAAATTCCATTCAAGGAAGTGGTAAAATTAAGATTTATGAAAAAATTAATTTTTTTAACTACCACTTAGTAGTTTCACTGTTCATCAAAAATTGAAGTTTTTCAGAAAAATGCCAAAATTTCACCCTAAGCTATAATTGATATTCCAAGTTCAAAAATGATTTATATTTTACAAAATTACCAACATATAAGTTGCATTAATTAATTTTATAATTAATTTCTGTTGTCACAACAAATAGCGTGTTTTTAAGAGATAATAACTATCAAATTATTAACACTTGTTTATGTCTGTTGTAAATGTGAAATTACATCCAATGACCAATATTGTATTGAATTGTAAAAATATATTCTAAATATAATTTAAAACCACTCAAATTAATAATTTATCACTATTAATTATTTTTATTAAAAAAGTAGTTTTTAATTATAATTTAGTAATTTTCACTATTCATCAAAATATTAATGTTATCCGAAAAGTACCAAAATTTCACCTTAGGCTAAATTCGATACTCCGAATCCAAAAATAATGTCCATTTTGAAGAAATAAAATTTACAAAATTTCAATAAGTGGTTACTACTATTCATAATGGCTAGTTTTAATAATATTTTAATAGCATATTGCTGTTTAGTGAAACTCGTTATTGCGTACTACACACGCTATCGAGGGAGGTCGTGATTGCGTGTAATAGAAGGAACGTCAAGGATGCGTGTTGTGAAAGCTTCTTTTGGTGTAGCGTACAACACAAGACATTAATGAAATTAAAAGGAATATTTTTTTATAAAATCTCGGGGTGTTACATAAAACCCCTACATCAATTTTTCTTTGGAGGAGGCATGAGGAAGAAAGTCGTAGTAGATGAAGAACATCAGACATTGTCGATTCTGCTAAATTCTTTGGATCCTGGATTGAGGTTAGTTCTTCAATCATCATTTTGAGTGGTTCCTCATTGGAGAATTTTATTCCTGAATCACCAAGGTTCTCCCAACTCTCCTTCTACAATGCTTTCCATTCATGAAATGAGGATCCAACATATATTAAAATAGGTTTATCAAATTAATTAAGGTTGGTTCAATTAATTTGGTTATGTTGGCACATTAAAGTAGGCATAATGAAATGGAACATTAAATAGAATTCACGTTGGAAAAATTGAATGGGAGGATTCTAATGGATTTCCCCACATTAATGAAGGGTTCATGTGGTCCCCACCACTAAAATTCAAAAAGGACGTTTCAAACTGTGGTGGTCCCCACCTCTATATCTCAAATGGAGGTTTCAACATGACAAATAAAATAATGATGTTATATTTTATTTTCATTCTTTTAAACACCCACAAAAAGTCCAAAACTAACTTTTACTCTCGATGTACTACGGTTGAGTAGAAGGTCGCATTAATCGAATATTAGCGATGTGAAATCAATAGTGTCCTCAGATTTCCATTTCGAGAACCAGTTCAAACGTTATAAAAACATGCCCGCACATTTACTGAACGAACCCAAAAAAACATTCAGAAATTCATTATAGGGACTCCGGGCCTCGGAATCATGCACCGTCAATTTTCACAGTCATGTAAAATTACCATATAATTAAAAATAATACATTGAAAATCTAGGTCTTTACAATATCTATATAGAACTACACAAAAAATAGAATATATTGTTATTGAAATATCAAATTTAAAGGACTTTTATCACATATTCTTCCAAGATAAATTTTAATGTTTATCTCAAAAAAAAACACTTGTTATGACTCATGAAAAAAAGTAATTGACAAAATAAAAAATTCTCCATGTTAGGATAATCATTCCAATGAAAAAAATGATCCATCCTATGTCCACAATAAATTCATAGATTCTTCCAATATATAATTCTATATTTATTATTAAAATAATCCTACATTATTATATTTACTATAAAATTATTGGATTCCTAATGAAGATAATACCATCCGAAATAATTTTAATCAGTTAGTCACCAATACATTATCCAATAACGAGGTTTTCTATTCGATAGAACATATGTTACAAAAATAAAAATATTATTCATCCATTAAAGAATTTACTAAAAATAAAATTTATACTATCATGGGACGCCATATAATCCATTTGTAGGCGATGCTCCCATATCACCCTTCATTTGTGGTTTGGATTGGCGGACACATTATTAATGTGATGTGTGGTCACCCATCCTTTGGGATTACCTTTTTATAAAACTAAATTATTCTTATAAAAATAAAAAAATATTATAAACTCATAAAATATAATCGTTACTTGGATTAACTACAAATTTTATATCATACCATTCATTTTTCTTATGAAAATTGTATACCCCTTTATTTCCTCAAAAACTATCACCAAATATACAATCAGTTTAATTATTATTTCATAACATAAATCCTAAAAAGTTTTTAAAATAAATTAATCTTATAAAGAACAAAAATTTTATAAAAACATGATAATATCCATATATCCCAAGAAGAAATACCAATCTCAACTGTCGTATAAATATGGCATTGATCCCAACTTCTAGGAACATGAATTAATGATAACATATTATAGATCCTTTTGATTATAATTTAGTTTCCATCATTTTCAATGATCTTATATGTGTAGTGTTTCAGTGAATTTGGAAAATCTCTGACATAAAATTCCCATAAATTACATGTGCAACTTATACTCAGTATCATTTTCTTCACTAATTGAACCCCATTAAACACAAGGTTTGTTTTGTTTTCACATCTTCAATAATTTCATCATAAAATTTTTATACATTCCAATATTTGAGAAGTATAGAAAACATTTTAACACAAGGGATGAGAAAAAAATTATTAGTAATGTCCATAATGATTTAATCCCATTAGTCTAGTGGGAAACCATAAAATATTTCCTTAATATTGAAAATAACTTTTACACTAAAAAATATATCATTATCTTACCCTTTTGAAAATCATTGTTTTTCATGAAACTCATAAGAAAACATAAAACATATACATAGGTAATATGTGACATAATTATACTAAAATTGAATAACCATAACATCACCTTCCATAAATTTCACTCTTATAAATGGAATAGCCACTTCACCGAATTCCATGTATATCACACATAAAAAATAGAATAGCCCTATGAATGTCTTCCATAACAAATGTATTTGAGTTTATAATGAAACCAACCATCCTTGGATTATCATGTAACCACCCATAAAATATCCAGGTACCATTATATAATCATAACACATAAAATCATTCAATGTTAACATGTTACTTCATAAATAGAATTTTTAGATATATGAAAACATTTCGTGTAGTTGAAATAACCAATAAATTTCCAAAAGCCATTTAAATTATTTAAAAGAGATTATTTTTCCAATGTATCCTATTCCACTTTGAAATATTTGAGTGAAATTTCAAAATTTAAATTTTAAAATGTTCTTGTACATGAATATACATTCATAAAATAATAACAAACTTTATAAACATGGAGATGATATGTCAGACATACAAATGTGTAACATTTCCATTAATCGATGATCATTATAGGATATAGGTAAGTATTGATTTATACTTATATAATGGTCATAATAGAATTTTTGTAAATTAAAGATACATATATAAATTATCCATGTGATTTCGTGATTAAAAATGAAACACATCGCTTTGGGGAGGTAATACATCACATGTACCCACAAACAGAATTATCATATTTCTGTGCATGAAAAGTAAAGAAAATAATTGATATATTATTAACATATGATGATAAATATGTCATGAATATAATATATATATATATATATATATATAAATTAATTTATTCATTATTACCAATATTTATAGATGGTAATGAAAAATGTATTATATCTATTCGTTGAGGTGATAGTTCAAACATACGCATAAATAATTAATTGTCATCCTATTTGATGGAAGATGAGATGGACTTAGGAGATAATATAAAAATAATAACATCTTTTTATATTAAGAATATTCTATTTTATATATCAACTCGGTGGAATATTATTTTAAGCATATAAAAGATGAAATAAAATAGAAAAACATAATTAAAATGATGCCTCTACTTTGGATGATCATTTGATTAACAAATTTAGACATATAAAGTTGGTTTTTGGGACAATATAATGTCATGAAAAAATGTTTTGGGAATCTATATTTGTATTTTTATTTATATTAGATGAACCAAAAAGGTTTTAAGTTGTGACTAAATATAATAATGACTGCCATTTTATATGAGAGGGGAGGGAACTCTTATAATTAACGAACTTATTAAATTAATAATAATTATTTTTCTTTACTAAATTGTCCCAAAATAATTTAATTCTATGATAGAATTCATATAGGTTGAAATAATATCATTCAATATAAATTAGACATGTTTTGAATAAAATTTTTGTTGCACCCAATAATGTCATTATACATTCCCTCTTAAAAGTAATTCAATAACTTGCACTATATGCAACACTGAGATCGAGCGCACCACGACTTACCAAACTAGTAGTTAAAAAGTAATTTATGAATAGTATTTAATAAATATTAAATTTTATATAATATATATAAATTTAGGATACATTTTATGTGTTTTTTAGACATAATGTAAGAAGAAAATCATTTTTTCAGTTAAAAGTAGTATTTTTAAAAAAATGCTATTTTACAACCTTTTAGTTGAGATCAACTTTTAAAACCAATATATGACAAAATTATATAATTAATTTAATAAAATTAAATTATTTTTTATATGTGGTACCTAAATATTTAGTTTTGATTAATTTTTGGAATTTGTCTAATAACTGTTATATTTTGATGAATAGTGAAAGATACGAAATTTTTAATGAAAACAACTTATTTAATCGAAATAATTTATTTTGATAAATTATTAATTTGAATGGTTAAAAATTATAATATAATTATATATTTATTATTTAATATAATTTTGTTAATTATAAGTAATATCTCATTTAAATTTGACATAAACAAATGTCAATATATTGATATTTTTAACATTATAAAAAACTACTTTTTGGTTTTGAAAACATGAATAAATTTTAAATTAATTAATGAAACTTAAATATTTTGAGTTTAGTAAAATAAAATTTATTTTTGAGTTTGGAATATCAAAATTATCTTAGGTTGAATTTTTTTAGATTTTCTGAAAACATTCAATTTTTTATGAATAGTGTAAAACATTGCGTAATTGTTTAAAACTGTATTTTTATTTAAATAATTATTTATTATTTATAAATTTATTTTATGTCAAAATAGATATATAACACATATATAATTTCAATTTAATTCATTGGAGAAATGTTATAATAAAATGAGATGTATAAAATTTTATTGATCTTTTCAACGTCTTTTACCAACCTTCTAGAAACATTGGAAAATTTTCATAAAACGTAATTATAAAAAATCTGTGAATTGAAATTCCAAATTCCATCAGGCATGGTATACATCAGTATGCATATTTTTGTTTAATAAGATGAAAATAATTTTTGGAAAATAATAACTTATTATATTTATTTACCAATGATAAAATAAACTATGGTAATTAAATGAAAAAATGATATTATAATTACCCCAGCACCTGTCCTAATTCTATTGGATAAATTTATTTTGACCCAAAAAAACCTTCGGAATAAAATATAATCCTTTTGGTCCACTTGGATTAGTTTAGGCATTTAATATTATTTTATTTAAAGAAGATTTAAAAGTGATATATTCAATGTTTAACAACCAAACATTTTTTTTAATATAGGGCTATACAAATGTTAAATTCGACAATAAATATTTATTAGAAATACAGAAATATTTCCTAAATAATTTTATTTTATTTATAATTTGAAGTGATTAAATATTTAAATCTATTCATGACACAATGATGTTGTAGTAATTACCTTATCTATGAAATATAAACATGATTGATATTATAAATATAATAATAAATGTAAATTAAAAATTTTGATGCCATCCAACTATTTTCTGGTTTAATTTGACATTTTAGTGTTTATTAAATAATTTTTATTTTAATTTAAAATGTTTTAATGACTTAAAAAAACAAAAAACCAAATAGTTTCAAAATTGACATAAATGAGTTTTTAAAACAAATACTATTTTGTTAAATTATATAATATTTATAAAAATCCATGCTTAGGCCAATGGAAATAGATATGGTTATATATATTAATAAAAAACAACTTATTGTTCTCTTTGGTTTTTATAGTAAGTTTATTTACCATTTATTATAATAATACAAGAGAACATGGTAAAAGACAAAATATTTAACTAAGAGTTAAATCTAAAAGATAGGGTTAATATGGTTCCATACAATTCTATAAAACATATTGGTCAATAGTATTTAGATCTATAATCACCTTATATTCTAAATAAATTAATTTTTATACATTAGAAACCAACAATGTCATTATAATAAAATAAATTTTCAAACTATTCCTAAAGTGACCCTCACCCCTCTTATAGAAGTTTACTTCCCATCTCTCAAGATCAAACCTCCAAATCCATTTGGAATAGAATAACCCAGCAAAATAACATCCCAACTTCTCTCACATCCAACTGGAGGCCATCCCTTGAGAAAAAAACCATCTTAAGGAGCTATTTTATTCAAATTAAAAGGAAACACCCAAAGACGTGGTGATTATTTTATCACCTCTTTCAAAGTTATTTTCTTCACCCACTTTATATTTCAATGTTATTTCAATACATAAATTTTATATATAGTTATTATGAATAGTGTGATGTTATTGAAAATATAGTAGAACCATAATTATTATTCTATCCATCCAAAGAATTATAATGTCACTATGTGGGCGTACGTACAACTTACTATCTCTATGTTGTGGTGTAACTTTTTATTCAACACAATGTTTTTTAGATCGATATAATGATGATTAATATTTATATACAAAATTAAAATAGAATGATAATTTTTCTTTAAATTTAATATACCATCCATTTCAACATTTTTAATCATTATGTTAATGATATCGTCGCTCGTGTGTATTTACGACATACCGTCTCCACGATGCGACGAGATTCATTTCCCGATTCAACATTCAATGACGATAAAAAATATATTTTATTAATATGTACGTAATATATGAAATAATAATTCTAATGGTTTTATATATCTACATACATATATTTTATTCACTTACCTCCATTCAATACGATATGAAAATGGAAACAACATTTATGCGTACGTCCAGCCTACTATCTCCATAAACAGTGTTTTCCATTTCATATATATGTCTATTATAAATATTTGTATTCTAAATTTATATTATATTTAAATATTTTTTTTATATTCTTGATGTATTTTAATCCTGATGAAAATGATACCATCAAGAATATCATTAGAAAACAAGTAAGATAAAGAAAGTGATTATTTCCAGAAATGTTAATTTAATAGAGAAATAATTATTAATTTGGCAATATGAAGTCATAAAAGAATCATTAATTATATTAAAAAATATAAATATGGTTTTGGTATAATTTAAAAATATACTATGGTCATTATAAAGATGTTTAAATTTACTCTTGACCAAAATAAAATGCAAGGTAAGGGTTAATTTCTAAATGTCATTATTATCTGAGATTGTTTATGTGGAAGTATTTTCTGGGAAATAATTAATATCCATGTCCATTTTTCATAAATTTCATTTCCATATTATTTTTTAAAGGTAATATTTAACTAAAACATCATTTGAAAATTTCTAAATATTTATTCTTCTAAATCAATCTCATTAATTTCCATGTTTTCAAAATACTTTTTTGGATTTATTTATATGGCCATGATTGTTTTGAAATGTTAATTTCTTTCAAAAGATTCAATTTTGTATAAGAAACTATGATTTAAAAATATCTTTTAAATTATTTCCTTTATAAATTTGTAACTTTTAAATGATATCCTAAAATTGATATTTCTATCAAAAGGTTATACTGATCATTTTCAACCATGTCAACATTCATTTCATGATATTATTCTTGATCAAAATTGATTTATTATAATAAAATATTCCATATAGTATCAAATTATTTATGAAATTTTTGACTATGGATGTTCTATTTTTATACCCTTCATGGTTTATGGTTGAAGTATTGACATATCGTATGAATGTTTTAATATTAATGTGTATGTTATGTTTCAATATTTTCATATGAGTAATGTTGTGGACTTAGAAAGTGAAAGTTGGGGCCCACTATATCGCTTCAATGCATCGATAGGTCTCATGAGAGGAACTAGTGTCTTTGAATGAGGCATTAATAAGAAATTTATTTGTAGCCTTGGAACGAGGCCTTGACTATTTTGTAATGATTTCTGGCGTTTGGCATCCCCTCATTATGAAATTAATTAGTACATGTGATTATTTGACTAGTATAATATCCATGTTCAATTTTATATGGTAACGTTTGATTTATTTTCTCCATATTATGTTTACATTTTTGTTTAAAATTATGTTCTTTTTATAATACTTCTTGCTATAAAATTTTATAGATTTTGCTATATTTTTTCCCGTTACTGAGAATCTGATCTCACTCCTTTCATATGTGTTTTTTTTCAGGATTTTATGAAGTGTATTATGTTTGATATACATGGTTAATATAGGGGAATAATGGAGATCAAAATAGATTATTTATTTTTCTATTTTAGGATTGAATGTGTAATGTACCATTCATGTATGTAATCTATTTTACAAGACTACTAAACCGGTCGGTCTTTCAGAACATGATTCCTTGTAAAAAATCAAATGTATTAAAATAATGCATTAGATCAAGGCTTCTGGGGTGTGGCATTAAAATTTACTCTTTATCATTATGTTTTTGCCATTTTTACTATTACTGTTTTATCAAGTAATTTACTCTTTCTAGTTTGATATAACTACAGTAACATTCTAAAAGACCATTAACATAGTAATTAATGATATTTTAGTAATTATTCTAACTATGTTATTTAATATTATATATTTATAAATTTTATAACATATAAAAAAATATTTTTTATTTAAAAATCCATTAGTGTCAAATTAGATACTACTAATTTCATAACATATTTAAAATTTCATAAACTCATTATATAGAGAAAATATCCATAAAATCATAAACAACATGACATAGTTATCCATTCAATTTATTTATGACCTAAATTATATCAAATTATATTTATCATAATATATTTCACCGATTAATATTATTCCTCCCTTAATGAAGAAATCATTATGATGACATTTAATATAAATAATTATTTCCTAAAATTTTTAAATAAATTAAAATGACATAGGTAATAAATTTATACTTATGTAGACTATTTGTAGTTAAATACATCAAAAATATGACCTAATTTTATATATACATTACCTGTCAAGAACAAAAGTTTAACAAAAATGACTTGTCATTGAATATAGTATTATAAATTCATTAAATTCATATATGTGGTTCTAATATTTACCAATGGATGATATTGGTCACAAAAACCTAATTAATTTAAATTAGTACAAGTGTTATAGTAATTTTGTATATTTATAATATATTTATTACATACAATTACACAATTAACAATTAATCATTATAATATAAATTATTTCTACTATTACAATTATAAATGACAAAAAATAGTTTGCCCAATTAACATAATATGGGCATCTTGATTCCAAATATGGAATCCATTTTTTAATTTAGAAACACTAAATTGGATGAATTAATTAAAAATTGACCTCGTTGACTGAATAATAAAACCTGTTTAATATCTGATACGTGGTCCAATAGATAACCTGATATTAAATTAATTTTTAATAGGTGGAGTTCTTATGTAACTTGCTGCTTGGTTCTCCATGGGTCGCCTTCATGTAGCAGTACTATGAAGGCCTGACCCACCCTTAAATAAAAAAATTAAGTAAGTAAAAACCATTAAAAGATGATCATGTCTTTGTATACAATTTCAATGTTATAATGATTATAATGACCAAAATTAAATTACCTAATAAAAAAATTATCTAACTACAATTAAAAACCATTCATTCATGTTATTTAACATTGTAATGAAATTTGGTGAATATGAAGTTTTCAATTCAAATTCATTTTTCACTATTCATCAATGAACTAATCTTATCCGAAAGATACCAAGCATTAAAAAAATTTAATATTTATACAACAATTTCCAATAAGAATTTTATTTTTTCAAATTTATTTTATAAAAGTGAAAACTCTATAAAATAATGTGTTCTCCATCAAAAGGTGGAAATGGTTTCATTTTTGGGAAATATTTATTTTATATTTGAAATTTGATTTGTTCTTATATAATTTCTAAAAAACTCCAAAACTTTATTTAGAAAATATGAATTAATATAAAATATATATATATATATTTCACTAATAATACAACAATAGTTATTTTATTATTTATTCGTATGGAACACACTTGGGTACATTTAAAAAATCCAAAAAGCATTACCATTAATTTTGAAAAGGGTTTTACATTTATTTATATTTATATTATCAACAATTAATTTATTATATATATATTTGTAAATTATATTTAATTTATAGTATTCATTACCTCAATTGTAGCAACTAGGATTTATGGTTTATTTTAAATATTATGTATTTGTTCTCATAAGCATGATTTGGTGTATCATTTAGACTATCAACCATAGTATTTACTCTTTAAAAAATTTAGGATATAAGAAAACAACTTATTCATTATCAAGTGAATGTATTGGGATTTTATCTATAAAAAATCAATTTCTTCTTCAAAATAGTTGTATACTAATTTATAGGTATGCATTTCGTAATCATATTTATGGTCTTATCCTCTTCTCTGTGTATTTTATTAAGTCATTCTATTGGAGGTGGATCCAGACACAACATTGATAACGAATTTTCACTTCTAAGGACTTGGGATTACATTTATCATTCATTATTTATAATCTACTTCTCATTTAAATAAAATATATCATTATAATTTAATATCAACCCTATTAAAATTAATATGTCAACCTCAACCATATGTATAATAACTTTTCAGAGAAATATGTTATGTTTATGAATTATAATTGGGTTTGACCAAAATAAACATTTTTACTATAATATTTCCATAATAAATATATAATAAAAATTCCAATCAGAAGGTGTACTATATAAATAATGTTATGTTAAAACATATAAAATATAGAATACATAAATGGACATGAATCCAATAAATTATTACTAAAATTTATATCATGATAAATATGTGTGCCACCATATCATTGATCACTCCATATTCTTCTACATTAGACACATAATATTTCTTTTCTCCCCTCATTCTATACTATGTAAGGTTACCATAAGATTTAGGATTTGTTTTTTCATAATTCCCAATCACATTATAGCTAATGAACGTGATAAAAACAGGGTTTTTCTTTCAATTTCATTAATAAACCTTACTATCAATTTCCATAATTGAAATAGAATCATAATCCCATTAATATGATACCAATATGTTTCATCCAAAATTATCACATATTTGAAATATAAACATCTTTATCAACATCATTTATTTATTTCATTCCACAATGATGTCTTACAGTCTATTTTTCCCATGATTCCTTGATAAAATATAAGTTTTTGAGAAATATTTATCAATTTAGATTGAACATGATTACATTTCAACATTTTATTAATTTATTCTTAGAATCCAATTCCCTATGAAAGATCATATAAACACAATCAAATAAATAGTCCTAATTAATTTTAGGAGTTTGTATGTTTTTAGAAACCCACATGGCTAATGTTGTAATTGTTTAGATATTATTTTCAATAGTTTCAATTAAAATTTTTAATATGATAATAGTATTTCATTCAATTTATGGTCGTATTGGTGAGATAACATAAACCTCCAAGAATATTATATTAAAAATTAAATATTCCAGGATTTATATCACATCAATCTTATTATTGTTATCTATAAATAATCAACATTGATAAGTACCACATGTAATACAATATTATGGTAGAATAAAATTTTCCATTTCAATACATCCGAAGGAAAAAGTATTATTTTTTACGAAACTAAAAAATTTAATTTTTTATAATTGAGTTGTTTTATTTTAAAAGATGGAGATCTTCATCATATAAACTAATCCATCAAAGGTAAATCAGTCTTTTAGAAAAATTTCCCTATATGATAATTATTATTAATAAAAGTATGACTCGGCTTCACTAATTTTCACAAGATATGTTAATAATAAAACCCAATTTTATTAGCATGGTAATCATGGAAATCTCAACATTTACTAATGGTTTTGATTCACTTCCTTCTAATAGTCAGCATCACTAAATAATAGAAAACTTTTGGTAAGATCCTATTCATTCTGAATAAGGATCCATAAAATCAAAATCTATATGATGGTAAATTTTCACAAATACTACATGGGTTTTCATAATTTAAATTCTAGTTATGCTAATTTAATATCTATTCCAAAATGATCCTACTAAAAATAATCTTAATTTTTTTTGAACAACCATTATATAACTATATACTTGGATTACATTATTATATTGTAATATTATATTAGGTAAAACTACACACATTGTCTAAAATATAGATTTATTGTAAATTATGATATATATAAGATTCCAATATTATATAGTAAATTTAAAAACTTATCATCATAAAAATAACTTCATCCTTGAAATACATCAATTACCCTTAATTATATTCTACAAAATAGTAAACAAATAAATGGTGAGATATTAATCTCAATAAGGGTTTTGTATGGTCGAAATTATCAAGAGAAAATAAGGAATAATTATTATTAAAAAGAATAATATTAATATAAAATCCATTGAATCAATAAATTGATTAAAAATTATATCCACAACAATTTTCAATATAGATATATCATGTTTTATTAATACTAAATTTTCAATAATGGAAATTCAATTTTTTTTATTTTTGATCATCCTATCAAAGAATCATCTAAGATATCATAATTACTTATATGAATTTATTGATCTAGCCATTCATTAAAAATTTGATTGGTTTAATCCAAATACCCATATATGATGGTATGCTAGATATTTTGTATGATATGATATACCAATGCATCAGGGGGGGATTCTATTACTTAGACCTCTCACTCATATTAATTTCAAAGTCATTACTCATATTTTGAAATATAAATAAAAAATATTATTAGAATTTGTTATAAGTATATTATTATCTGTACTAAATAAATATTATTTAATATTCCCATAATGAATGAAATTAATTTTAATCATATTTTTTCATCATATAACAACTATAAAATGTTATCAAACCAAGAAAAAAACTATTGACTGTTAATGATATCATATAAATACATGATATATAAAATATTTACTTGGGGGTAAAATATTATCCAATTAAATAAAAGAAAGTTATAGGTAATGTGTTCATTAACCCTTAATAACAACAAAACAATTGAATATTATCTAATTAAATAAGATAATAAATAAATTAAAAACGTTGTATTTTATTGTAAATATTTTTTTTAAACATATACAAAAAATATATTAAAACATTGAAAATTACTTCTTTTTATCTTTTTGTAAAAATGATGTGATGAATCACATTCAAAATTCATTTCACTCCTTAAATAAAACAAATAGAGTTTTCATTTCAAATAAAAATTAAAATATTTAAAATTTATTTAATAAACCATAATAATTAAGTGGTATCATATTATATAAAAATAGTCAGGATGAGTGAAAATATATCTACAATATGTATTCTAAAAACAATTTCCTTTAAAAAAAATTATGATTATAAAAAATATAATTTTAAAAAATCATTAGATGATATCCTATTAAACGATTATTAACAAAGTCATAAGTAGTTGAAAAATAAATAAAATAATAATTTCAATATAAAAATGATTATTTATGATCTAATATGAAGATTATTTATTTATAGGATGAAAATTACCAATTGAAATTTTGAGATTAGTCTGGTGTCCCTTTCATGTAACACATTTGTCGATTACCAATCAAACAAACATGAGATATTTAAAAAAACTATTACACACAAAAAAATAAACATAAATTATTAAAATAGATGTTTTTAGGAAAATATCATCGAATAGACATGTCAATATAGTTTTGGACATAAAAATTCCAAAAAATGATATTTTTGATACATTCTTTAGTTTGGTTATCCACTATGTCAGCCATGTATGATCTTCTAGTATAGTTAATATAAAATTTCATAATACTATATGACAAAAACTTTTAATATTTTATGAATTTCTTCTACCCTTTTATAATCATCATAAAAACGTTCATTAAATAGATCGTTCTTACATCTGGAGAATCTGGTTCATAGATTAGTTACCAACAATTAAATTGGTTTTTTGTTATTGTTAAAGGTGTAATGAAATAGTTCCATAATCATAAAATTTATTAATATTTCATAAATATAATATTTATTAAACAAATTATATATTAATAATAATTTATTATATGTTGAAATAGAAAAATAATTCAAATTGTTAGGTGGATATGGTAGTACACTTGTATTCTTGAGTGACATAATCATTTTCTAATAGATGGGAGGGTAAGAAGTTGGATGATATAATATAATTCAATTATTTTTATTATTTTTAAATATAATATATATTTATTTTTTTCTGTATTTATAACAATCCATGTAACAATGTAATGAAAACCCAATTTTACAGATACATTGAAAATGTAGGTCATATTTACTCACAAGTGACGTTTATGTTTTATATAAGATGGAAGGGATATAAAAAATTGTTTTCATTGTTAACATAAAAACACAATATTATTAAAAATATAAATTTTAAATTATTTTAAAATTTTTATTTAAAATATGTATCTTTCTTATGATGATTGGAAATAAAAAAAAATATTAGTACTTACATATACCCCTTATTTCAGTAACCTCAATTAGAATAAATTATATGACTTCATGACGTGGAATTTTTATAGAAATAATACCACTACAGTGTGGGCCGGGATGTTTCAAATGTTTTTGGGGATCATTTGGTCTTGAAGAAATAGTAACAGTTTTTGGCCAATAGATGTGAGGGGAGTCAATTTATTTGCGGGGTGGGTGTGAATCTAGTAAATACATAATATATTTATATATAATAAATTTAATAGTTTGGAATAATGTGTTAAAATATTCATAAATACTTTTATTATTGGGATATTTTCTTCTTATGATCTACCAATAAAATATAGATAACATTAATTTTTTCTCATACTAATATTTTGAAGTTAAACATTCTTTTGAAAAAATTTCTCCATTACCATGACAATTTATTTTTACCCAAGTTTCATTTCATTATAACTAAAAATTATATTAGTATATTTAAAAATTTGGAAAATTAGGATTTCAAATTCTAGACACATTTTATCAAAATCAATTCTTATTAGTTGAGAAACAAAATATTAAAATAATCTCATTAAATGTGATGAAAAATATTTTTTGGAAAAAATATTTCTCAATAATAAGATTCATTTATTTTAACACATTAAATGTAAAATAATTTTTTTTAATATTAATTAATTTAATAGATTATATAATACACATATTTCATTAAAACGGTTCGTTATTATATATTATTTCAGTTATTAATATATTGTGTACTTAAAAAAATTTAAACAATAAATAATTCTACATTAAAATTTTATTATCATTATTTCTAAAATATAAATAAAAAATTTAAGAATAATTTTATATGTTTTTAAAAGAACATTAAAATTCATATTAAATTAATTAAAAACTAAACATTCAATTATTCATTAAAATCTGTTAATGATGGATTATTTCAAAAAACAATAATTCTATGATCATTTAGACCTAGTAATTTAAAAATATATCATCATCATTCTAAAATATCATTTTTGATATGATATTTTATAATTTACATGTTACTAAAAATTCATTATAATGGTATGTACTCAATCTACAACAAATAGTCAAATGTTACAAAATATGTAATGTTTATAATTTTTTCAATGTTATAATTGTATTAAAATAGATATTTAACATATTATTATTATTTTATGTAATTATATATGTTCTAATTTAAAATTTCATTAGTAATTTAACACATCTAATTAAACTGGTTATATTCTAGATGATGAAATAAATATTCTTTGATTATTTTAAAAAATATTTACATCATACATTAAATATCATTCCATTGTAAAACATACACAATTTTTTATGATGTTGATATAATGAATAATTTTAACTTATTATTACATAAATATATAATTCCCTTAATCATCTCATTTAACACATGATCACATCTCCAATATATTTATGATTTATCGATAACTCCCATATGTATCAATCTTAATTTATTAATCTTTACTATTTATTTGATCACACTCCATTCTTATTTCTCATATTTCATAGGTGATTATATGGTTCAAATATATTTTTTCAATATATGAGTGGAATATATTAATGGATCATATAAAATATTTTAAATTTAATATGTATCATTCTTTTACATCCAAAACACCTCTGAAATTATATTTTATAAACGATTTATTATTTAATGTATTTTGTAAAATTTTAAATGATTAACATTATTACCATATTAATTGTTATATGGGTACTTCATGATTATTTTTTCAATATATCTATATGTTACATAAAAAATTACCTTGAAAATGATATTGAACAATATAATCCTTCATTGAAAATATTTTTGATAATTAATTAAAATTCCCATATAAACAGTTTATATGTTCATGATTTTTATACATTCAAACATATTTTAAATTTAATTCTTATATTTTTAATTTAATCACATTAACAAATAATCATCAAATATGAGTTTAAATACCATCCAACTCCATTATGAATACCAATATTGAATGTGCATATAAAAATAAAATTTTATTTTACATAGAATAGTTGAAAATATAATTACAACAAATTATAATGTTCCTAATGATGTTGAATAGAGTTTAACCATAATAAAATAACATGTAATGAATCGAATAATTGTTCCAATACTTCCAAGTAATCATACAGTGGCATACCAACCTACAATATTTTAGAGAATCCCTCATGATTAGAATTGTAATCCACATCATATCATTATCAATATGAATTATCATGTTATATTAAATCATCACATAAAATATTTATCAAAAACACATAACATACTTAATGCATTCTGCATTACACATGCACAAAATAATAAATAACATTTCAAAACATAGATTGAAATGATATAAATTCAAAATTTATTATTAGGAATGAATTGTAATAATTCTTAAATCGATTTTGATATTATAATTTTGTTAATTTATTAATAGATAAATAATTAATTCCATTCACTTATTTGTGGTTGAACCAAACAATAACAATTTATATGAATGATGAAAATTCCACACTTATTCAATTAGAATAATAATCCAAAATACTTAAAATAATAAAAAATATGATACCCAATGATATCCCAAAACAATTATTCAAAAAAAATAGAATTATATAATAATTTTATAATTTAGGTAACACATTAAGTTATCTCATATCATATCATATCAGAAGAACAAATCTTTTTTATTCTAGAATCTGTCTCATCACACATTCCAAAATATAAAAAAATGATAAAATATATTGTTTATATGTATAACATAATAATATTAATGTAATTATAAATTGATATGAAATTATAATAGAAAATTTAAATATTAAGAAATCATATTTAATATAATGTTTTTCATTATATGTTCTATTTCATTATAGATTGATTAACCCAAAATATTTATAAATTTATTTATGGCATAATTATCTTCAATCATAGATTCATCATTATAATATTATATTATAATAATATTTTTTTAATTTTCCAAAATTAATGTAATTTTATGTGAATAGGGGAAAAATAACCATTATAAACTCAATTTAATTTTTCATTTCAGTAGAATATATGTTCGAAATAATACAATGTAAAAACAATCCACAATAATTTTTTTTATTGATGTAAATTATTTATTTAAATGTATTTATTAATTTTAGATACCCTATGTATAATGTAATGGAAAATAATGATTAATTTATTTAAATTAAAATTATTTTTATATTTTTATATTATTTTGTAATTCATATTGTTTTATTTGGTGCATTCATGATTCAAAGTCATAATAACCTTTCATTTCTATATAAAAAGTAATTATAATCATTATAATGATAAAAATTTCTAATTTTATTCTCAAATCCTTTCTATGGAAAAACATTATTCAATGTTTTTCTAATGAAAATTTAATTGATCATTTTAGAGTTATATGTTGAAATTTATGAATTTTAAATACAAAAAAAATAACATTTTAAATTAAAATGTAAAAATTATGTAATATATTAAATTTTATTGAAAAAAAAATAAATTACATGGGTAAAAATTATATACAATGATAATAATTCAATGTTTTAGAAGGATTAATTTAAATGTGTAAAATTTCTAGAACATGAAAAAAAAATATCCCGATGACTTTATAAAAAATTATTTATTATTATTTTAAAAATTAAATTTAGGAAAATAGAATTCCATTCACCTATAAATAAATCATCCCACCACCTCTTCATTGCATAAAAAATTATAATTATCCCCTATACAATTCCAAATTTCCATTCAAAAATATGTTCAGAATATAATAATGAAAATTCTTTTTAATGAAGAAGGATTCCAATAAGAAATAAAATTCATCCTTATAATTATTATCTCAACTATAGTAATTCTATAAAATTTTTATATTATACTTCTTCATAAGTATATTTTTTCCTTCTTAATAAAATGAAATTAGTATTATTAGTTCACATATATTTTTCTAATATAGTTTGAAAAACTAAAATCCAACTTTCATCATTATATATAAAAATGTAAATATAGATTATCGTATTCCCACAATTCAACTTCCATGAATATCATGTTATATTTATTAAAATCACCAAGAATGGATGATTAAAAAAAATTAATCAATAAATAAACAAGATATTTTATAACCTAAAAAATACAAAAAAAATATAAATCTTCTTTTATTATCTTTTGGAGATATGGAAGAATGAAAACATCTTTCGTATGTGTATACAAAATTCCTCCTCCATATAGTAACATTGATATTTTTTCATCACCACAAATAATATGTTATTCTATGAAATATTATATTGAATCAATATTAGTTTTATTAGGTAATTTATGAATTTTAATTTTTATATTAATGTTGATCATAATATTATGATAAAAAACCATTATTTATAACATCATAAAAATCATGTTAATAATTCCTTCATCATGATTAATGAAAAAAACATTCATGGAATAAAATATGATTTTATATACTATTATAATGAATATTTTATAGTTTATTAGGAAACAATTGAATAATGTTCGTGGTATTAATGAATGTGATCAACATTTATATTTTGAAGCATGTGCGAAACAATCAAAATATATAACATTTGAAAAAGTAAATGATGTATAAATAAGTAATAATTATATAATAAATATTTATAATATAATATAATATTGATTAATAATATGATATTATTCGATGAATAAGTTATTTATATTTTTATGTTTATTTAATATGGTTTATTAAACCATCATTGACGTTGTGAGAAAATGTATGGGTTCTTTTGTCCACATAATTTCATGGAATTTTTTCTCAAAATATTATTCTCATCTAGGATCATTTAAAATTATCTTGTGATGAAATTTATCTTTTCATATTTATATTTTATCATTCTTCTAGGGAAAATACAATATTACATTATTTCTACCTTCAAATTATGTAATTTATTATCTTTTAAAATAAGATATTATTAATAATAGTTTACTTCCACCCTAATAAGTTCATTATATACAATGAATATCTCAAAACATCTTATTAAGTATGTACTTATTTTTTTAAATGATATTATGTATTATTTCAAATGAAATTATAATTCTATTTCCAAGTATTTATGATACATATTATTATACATTTTTATGATGTAGTATTTAATAAAGGTAATTTTAAAATATTGTAAATTAGTTTTCATTGTTTTTACAGAACATTCCACATTTTATATAGTTAATAAGTATTAATTTATTTAGGATACATTTTTGAAATATCATTCCAGATAATGTTTTAAATAGTGTTCACAATAGTAAATCCAAAAATAATATATTAAAATTTTACTCTTAAAATGTACTCTTTATGAGGATGGAATGATATTATTTTTAAGGGAACTAATATATATTTATTAATATCCCTAATTAACTCCAATATATATAAATTTTGAAGAGTTATATTCTTTGGAATACAAGTTAAATTAAATAATGAGATAATAATTTTATATTATCGAATTATTGGGGTAAAAAAATACACATTTATTATCAATTTATGAGATTCTAGTGGACATGTTTTGATCCCCATTTTGATTATATGTGTTTTAATTGTTTGATGAGTGATTTGTATCTTATGAAATTCATATGTATAAAAGATGATGATTGGGGTCCAATATCAACCTTTAATAAATTATATAAATATTTATATCTCACGAGATAAATATGGGCATACAGAACTATGTTTTCTCAAGAATAATTTGATTACATCATGGTTTTCTTCACAATGTAATCTGTTGGCATCATGGAATTGTTTAGAACTATAATTATTGAATACATAGGTATATTCTAAATATAATTCACTATAAATAATTAATTTTCATAGAATATAATTATTTTTTACTCTAATTTTTCTCCCATATCTATATGATATTCATTATCATTATATTCTGATCTCAAGATTCATGATTATTATAATATACATTTTAGAAATAATTTAATTATTATGACTAATGGATAGTATTTCTGTGTTCTTATGTTCAAATATCATGATCCTTGATTCTTAAAAATGTTTTCTGATATCAATTTATGATCTCATGATCATTTCTAAAATAATATTCAATCTATTATTTTAAGGAAAGGTCACTATTGGGGGTTAAGAGAGAACTATCACAAAATGACACCATCTCAAAAATCCCACAAACCAAAACAACAATACGTCAGACACCATTATATATCAAAAACCCCATTAACATCATGAATATGTATATTATAATCCTTATCCTCCCATACATTATTGTCAAGTGAATTTACCATTATCTCATGATCCTACCTAATAAATCCATCAAGGTGATAATTTGACGTGTCATATACTTGAGTAATCACTTCCATATTTATTTTCATTTATTTTAATCCTCTTAAAACATTTATTTTTTTCTTGTTGAAAAACCCACTCTTCTCATAATTGGAATACAATATTAGCAATATCTAAACTATATTTTCATTATATTTGGGGGGGGGGACTTAATCACAATGTACTCCCCTATTTTTTATTCCCAAAATATTATGATTAGACCCCTTGTCGTGCCATTATTTTGTAGCTCAACACCCCTCACCTTGGGGATACATTATATAAGTAACATTTCTTCATTATCTTGGAAAAATATTTTTAATCATTCCTCCTTTTGGATTTTTTTACTTGTATTCAACAAACAACTTTGAGAGTTTCAGTTTTCATTCTTCTCTTTCATACTTCTTTGGTATTGATTCCTCTACATTGTATTTCTTATGTACTATATCATGAGAAAAATCTATATGTATCTTCATTTTTTAATATACCATATGATATTGTCTCCCCATTTGAATCCCACTCCTCTTTCAAATATGAGTGGCCTTTCTTCTGTCCTCAAATATTTAAACATAAAAATTATCACCAACTATAAAAATGTAATGGTCTTTAATTAACATTGCAAATTAACTATATTCAATTAATCCTATGAACATCATATTGTCCCAACAATGCTTGCTCTTATAAGATGTACTTTGTTTTACCATGCCCACATATATCAGGTATTTTATTAGAAACACCAATATGTCTCAAAACCTACTAATATGAGGTGGATAATGACATACTCATGTTATTAACCATTGTAACCCCTATGTCCCCTCTGATACATCGTGATCCTTCCTTATCCAATTATTGTCACCCAAATATTTCCAAAAATTATCATAGTTGTCAGTAATCATTGGATCTTGATTCATGGTTCTCACCTCATTCTAGATAATATTAGAATTCCACATCGATCTATTACCCATTATTCAACGTCAATATATTTTCACCCTGTAAAAATAGTCATGGTGTATGACCCTATAAATCTCGCGACCTACAAGGGATGATCCCCTCCCTGGGTGTCTGATGGGAGGGAAACCGTATAATTTCTAACAATTAAAATCATTCATCATTTGGAATCATTAAGTATGATATATATATCCCCTATACATGTTTTATATAAGGTTTATCACATATCATTAATGATTTTATGATATAATTTCAATTATTTAGAATTTTATATCACCAATTTGTTATATAAAATTTATCTAGGTTATAAAGTGTAAAAAAATGATCGATATTGATTGAAAATGGTATAATTTGGTTTAATTTTGAAAACAAAACCAATAATATAAAATATGAATATTATATAGCCAAACTAGAGAGAAAAAAATCTATTGTTTCTTGCCTTTCTGAGAATATGTGGGACTTTTAATTTTTATCATACAAAAATGATGTAAAATATGGATATGTTTATCCGGGTTCCCCCATATTAAGTCTGATTTGGGTTATGTTATTTTGGAATATTAAATTAGTTTTTAGGACACCCGGGCTAGATTAAATTTATAAAAACCCTAATAAAATGAAAAAATGGTAGGAAAAAGTCTCAAATAATTTTTGTTTATAGTGTGTGTAGATTCCAAGAAATATAATCCATGTATTTTTAAATAACTGGATACAGTCTCTCAAATATATGTAACATGGGGTCCCAACCGAAAAAAGTAGTGATTGGCCATTAACATGATCCTCACATGATTCTTGAAAAATATGCCTAAATAGTCAAATTATTTGATACACAAAATATATATTCCTTTTTTATCCATGTGATTATTATATACCATTAAGTGGTTTGTGAATATATTTTTTATAATATAAATTAAAAATTTCCTTAGGTGGCCATTACTAAAGAAAATTGATTAATAAATTTTGATATAAATACTATTAATGCATCATTAATTTTATTTTTTCATTAGATGAACTTAATTTTATTATTATCACCCCAAAAAGGGATTTTATTAATGTAATAGATTAGACTAGAAGTAATCAAACATACAGTGATTGCAAAGTACAATGCATATATTGTCCAAATTAAGAACTACATATGATAGTATTAGGAGTTCATAACATTGTAAAACTGATCACCAATCTATCATAATCTCAATATATAAATGAATCCATGTCGATCTCATGAAAACAAAATTTAAAGGAAATATATCTATTTATTCATTTATACAATAACTACTACGATCCATTAGTGTATCATCTAATTAGACTATTTTAGAGAAATATATCAATTATAAAAATATGTTATTTTTTCTCCATTTCTCAAAATATGTGACGTTTTTTATGGATAATTATTGTTTGGAATGTGAGTCTAACCTAAAGAATACTATCACTAAGAGTTCAATAATAATGGTTTAAGTAAACTCTATCGAATATGAGAAGAAAATTAATTTCTTCTTCACTTAGTATTTTTCACATTACAATCACATGAATACATAGGGATAAGTTTTTTAGTTTAAATATAAATGGGATGATTCCATTAACACTTACTAAGAAAACATCATGAAGCTACCATTTTACACAACTTGTTTAATCGCTAACACTATGATTATAATAAATCATCTTTTAGTGGATCAAATCCATAACTTCAGAAATACCAATCAGAAAAAGATAATTAATGCTATGTAAAAATTATTCAATTCATTTTAAAGGATAAGGTTTAAACTATGAAATACCATTTTTATTTGGAAAGTAATTATAACATAGATGTATCATGGATGATACGATGATAATTCCTAAGGGAAATTAATGTATAACAATATATATGTCAATAATATCCGAGGTAGAAAATATTTAATTTCTTCATGGGAGTAAATAAATATTTTATGATTGGTAAAGTATGTCAATAATCCAACAATGTTCAATGTAATTATATGTGTCTAGTTAAATCATAGTTGGTGAATAATCACACATACAATGCAAAACCCATATTTTAATTCATCATATTCATGGATATTGGTCACTATAAACATCAATTACCAAACAGTTTAGAAAAAGATGAAAATTTAAAAAATTAACATATTAAATAATGAGAATATAAAATAAATTTTTAATTAGAAAATGAAATTATGTATCTTGGTAATGATTAATGAAATGTATTATTATTCTAAATTATATATATATGGATACAATTTTTTATTTTAGTTAAATTCATTCATTCGTATAACAATAATTTTTAGTTAATTTGGAATTTCTCCTGCAATAATTGAATATTAATATATATATATATATATAAATCCAACATCTGGCATGATAATACGAATTATGATATATAATTATTATTTGATAATAATATGTGAAACGTTACCCAATTTGGAGACATTCCATTATACTATCATTGAACATAACATAATATTTTTTACGGATTTGATTTCCAAGTGTAATTCTAAAATAAATTTCTAGGATAAGGGAATTAAAATATGTCTCCAATATCATCCTATTTTCAGGTATCAAAATAAGGAATACCATGGACTCCTATTGGAATAATTTTTTATAATGGTTCATGATATTATAAAAGGAGGAACTTAAAACAATGATAGATTTATAGGATTCCAATATTGATGATATATGTATTGTATGGGCATATATTGATGTATTTTTATGCAAAATTCTTGGTCTCTCCCTTGAGTGTGTTGTTGTGTTTTGTGCGGAACTCATAGGTGGATCCATTAATATTTTAATGATCCCATATATAATTGGTTCCAATTAATTAAATTAATTAAATAATAATTTTATTAAAATATGGATTAGGGTAGCATATTTTATAGTGCTTCACTATGGGCTGCCTGAGTCCTCATTAAAAAATTTGGATTAATGTGTCGTTTCATTAATTATTATTAGAATAATAATATAAAATTCTATAACATATATATTCTCCCTTTTATCAACGATGTATATGATCAACATACATAATCATAATAGTACAAATAGATAGACCTCTATTATGTATAAAAAATATTGTAATATATGGAGGATATTTTTATGAAATATTTCTATACGAGGTTTGGAATAAATACCTTTATTATAAATGAGTTAAAAAACTATAATTATATCATGAAAATTATATATATAATGAAAATTTTATATAGATATTTCCTTGATAAATTTGATTTTTCATTTACAGATTACATTCCCATATTTTCGAAATACAATGAAGAGAATTATGATCGCATGAAAATTGTGTAAATGACTAAAAAATTGGATAAATATAATAATTTTTTTTCATGATTCCATTTTTTCTGAAACAATTATCATTCTACGTCCATGTGGACATATAAAATTACATGTATATATATCCTTCATTAAAAAAGTTATTGAAATTTTTTGAAGACTAACTATAGTAAGCAAGATCGATATACTTCTCGGGATGGTTGTATATTATCGATGTTTTGTGTGAAATTACTAAAGAAGATAAAATCCTATAATTGTGTTATCATTGAATGGAGTGAAGTTAAATTAAATAGTGTAATATGAAAAATGTTTTGTTGATATAAATAAGTGGATGGTTACCAGAACGTCACTTACAATAACCTATGGGGTCAAAGTATTTGTAATATTTTGGAATTCTTTAATGAATGGATTTTGATTCATCAACATATATAATGATTTGGTAATTTTTTATTAGTCATATACACAGTAAAATTCTAATATAAATTTCCTAATGAATGATTTGGATCTTCATGTTGTGATATTTTAAAAATCAATTTTCATGATTATCTTTTTTTATAGAATTTTAATTACAAATCTAACAAGAAGAAAATGAAATGTATAATAAAAAGGTCTAACAGTAAAATGTAGTGGTTTTATTTAATGAAGGACATTGAGGAATCATTATATTACCCAACCATGTATTGTAAAAATGGGCTTTAATCTCTCAACCAGAAGGATCACGTTTCCATATACATAATGAAAAGTTATAAAAAATTATGATAGATTTAAATAGGATAAATTTTGATGACATAATAGAAGGGGGAAATCTATTCATTAACTAATTGTAGTTCAACCATCCATCTATTTCAGGATATAAGAATCCCTAAAATATTGTATGGACCTATCAAAAAATATATTGAGTGTTTAATTAACTGTTTTTTATAATGATTGAGTAATATTTTTTAAAACATTATCTATGTCTTGTCAAATCCATGTCTAATGTGATATATTTCAGATGAGATACAAAGGTACTCATTCTCAATTTATTATGTAGCTACTGAAATGAATACAAATCTAATGAAGAACTTTTAGTGGGATAACTTGAATAGAGACATTGCAGAATATATCACTTGATGCTTCGTATTCCGAAATGATAAGATTGAATGACAAAGTCATTAGGGTATTATACAACTATACCCATAAATATACCAAAAATGAAAAAATATGATCTATTTTACCATTGGGATCCCCAAGAAACTAAAATTCTATAATGATATTTGGGTAGTAGTAGACCATTATGAAATGTTAGTGTATTTATTTAAATCAAATTACATTTTTTTATTCCCACACATAGTATGATATATAAATGCTATGTTTCACTATTGGAAAAAGTACCACTATTAATTTTATCTGAACATCATTTGTGGTTTAACTCAAGGATATAGTTTAGTCAATATGATTTATTAGAGAATTAATATAGAATTCAGAAATCGTATCACCCCCATATAGATGGTCTATCTAATGGAATTTTTATAAAAAATAGGAATTGATGAGATCCTATTCAATGGGCATTCATGTATTTTCAGATGAACACCACAAAGATATAAATTGGAGGATGATTGGTTTTGACCATGGATAATAAATGATACAGAGAAAGTAATCAATAAAAACCCAACCTAGAATTCCAATGGAAACTGATAAACATGTTGATTAACCACAAACTCGAGGAGCTTTATTGATCACCATGTGATGATGACCAACACTTGGGAATCCATAAATTTATCTTCATTGATTTCACAATCAAAACATTAAAATAATCATTTTACAGAAAAAAACATCATCAAATATTTACATCCATATAATCATAACATTAAAAAATAGAAAATAAATAACTACAAGTAATAATCATATGCTGAAAACCCAAGTTCTGGTGCATAAATATTACCCACCATGTCCCAAGTCCCACACAATTTTTAAAAAAACGGAAACCCACAATGTATGGTGAGAGCATGAACACCTTCTATAAGATCATAAAGGCTACGATAACCAAATGATTAAATTTGAGTGTGATAAAAAGAGATAAATCCTATTCCACTACTAAATCACTAAATTTATGACATAAAGAAAATACAATATAGTAAAAGGGAAGTTCAATATGGAGATCAAAAATCTATGTTAAAAATTAGTGTTTTGATAATCTAAAATTGGTTTTTAAAATTGAACATGTAAGACTTGACATTTGACCATTTAAAATTAAAATATTTCCAAAAAATATTTGAAAGATATTACCTAATGAAATTTCATAAAGTCAAGAAATTATGATAATATTAATAGAATATTGAATTATAGTGAATATTCAATACAATAGAGTCAAGGATTATAATAATAATAATAATAAATAGATCATATAAGGAGACCCTAGTTCAAAATATTTACAAAATAAAGTTATGATGATTGAAGATCATATATATGGATGTAATTTTTTCATCATAGGTATCATAGTGATCCTACCTAATAATAAAAATCAAATAACAATATGACTACTTTATTGGATTACAACTAGTCTAACGGGTCTCAAGAAAACCAGTTTCATGAACACCATCTTTCTGGGCTACACATACATAACATGAACCATTCATGCCCAATATGGATCCACTAGATGGTGTATGACTCTACTAATGAATCATATATAAAAATCATTATATCATTCTACTAAGCTTCTGAAGACTAGTCAATATAAGGGAGTGAAATAATTTAGTTATAAGGATTACATGGGGATCCATATTAATCATTGGGATTTCCACTATAATAACATATCACTCAAACCGTAAAATTCTATAATAGTAAAAAAACCATTTCAATACCAAATAACCTAATGTAATACAATAAATCATGTCAAATGAATGTATTATTAAAAGTTTAGGCCACCATAAAGTTCCAACAAGGCCATAAATAATAATTTATTTAGTCTCATCTAATAAAATAATTTATCATTCAAAAAGTGTAATGATAACTACTTACATTACCAAATTATCATTATAATTTTAAACAACCATTTCAAATAATAATTTATTTCAATAAAACATCAATAGAATCCATTGATGTATTCCCATTTCTATAGGATTTTACATATTTCAAAACATGGCACTACAACCACATTACATTAATATAAATAAATACTATTGAATAACCTGAGATCACCCATTTCAGAATAAGGGTGAAATCAATCAAATAGGAAGCTTAGTCATTTAAAAATTCAATCATTTGAAACAATTTTGAAAATGAGTAATATTTTAACTCATTTGATTCAAATCAATTTTTCTTTTTTTTTGATATAAAAACCCAACCTAAAGCCAAAAATTTTATCTAAATACCCTATTTATGTTCGTTGAAAATAAAACAATATAAAATGGAATTTATAAACCTCATACAATTTTTTGACAGATCAATATCATATCCATTTAAATTAGTCAATTTAAAATTAATGTGAATAGGGTCAAATGATGATTCAAAATTATATGTATCATGTGTTAAATATCATAAAAATATTATCTATGGATTATCAATCAACAAAGAATTTAAAAGAAAATGGAAAAATATAGAATAAAGTCTTGAATATTTGGAATAAAACATCATTGAGTCTGAAATGTGTCACCTCTATTGATGATCAACACATCTAAGAATAGTGATCTCTATATAACAGATAAGATGTCCTACATACAATATTTATATTTATTCAACATTGCTCTAATGAAACTGTGGGAATTGAAAATCTCTATAATGAATGAATCAATTTAATAGGAGATATTTAACACCAATATATGAATAAATTATTTAATGCGAATATCTCTTCATCAATTGTCACTTTAATCTTCCATGATATTATGTTTCAAGAGACAAAATGCCTATAAAGTGCTCCCAAAATCCAAAAGACCGATGTGAATATATGTGGGAGGTATTTAGAGTAAGTTATGTGGTTTGGGGATCCTCATTATAGATTCCAACTAATAAATTACAATTTTTAGGGTCTATTGCATTATCTCACACAGTTAGTTTAAATTATTCCCAAAACCATGCGCCCAAAAGATAGCCACAAGTATATATGGTCAGTTATGATGTACACCTAGTTTTAATATCTAAAAATTGGCATTCACCCTTCTATCCAGGATGCACACATTGTTTATCCCAGAAAAAATCATGTAGAAAGCAAGAATACCCAAACTATGATACAAGAAATGATAAATATTTCGGCTTCATTGTTTGTAAAACCATTCTCCAACCATGAAAAGGCCTCGAAATGATAGAAAATATACAAAAAATCTATACAAACAAAACAAATAAATGTCAAATCATTAGACAATCTATTCAATTGTTTAAAAACATAAATATGGGTTACAAGATGTTACAACCTCCCCACCATTGTATATTCTCTACAAAAAAACATACAGTCTATAAAATAGAACAGTATTACAAAACATGAACTCTCTGACACATATGTTTTTGTGAACGTTATATGGTATAGAAGTGAAACTCACCCAAGGAATAAAAACACACTAAACTCAATGATCCAGACATAAAAATCACCCCACATTAATCAATATATATGGACTATAGAAAATCATAAGTATTCCCACTATTTAATGAAAAAAAATAATGTAACATAATAATATCATAACAATTAAAATAAAAGAATAAAATTAAAGCAATCGACTAGGAGAAACATATATGATAAAAGTTAAACAATAATTTAAGACAACTAAAAGGATTTATACCTTATGAAAATACTAGATATTAAGTAAAGGTTTTCAAAATTGGGCCTCAAATATAAGAGAGCTCACCAAATCAAATGCCAGCACCTCCAGGTGAGTAGTCCATAAAAAATTCACAGCATCCTTATATCATGAGTAAATTATAATGTCCAATCCATGTACCACTAGAATGTTCTCTCACATCCATGTTACTACACCAGAGGGTACTATCCTCTCATGCGGAACATCATCCATCACATCACAATTGATATCTAATAACCAATTAAATACTAGAAATTAAGGAATAAGACACTTGTAGAAGAAATAATTTTTTTTGAAATGATTGTACTCCATCACATGGAGCAAAACGAACATCAATAAACTAATGATGTACCAAAATGTATTGTTATGAATTATATTCTTGAATATCTATATGGATTAACCATGATGATCTCACAAAAAACTATACCATTATCCAACAATTAGTTATTAAATTACAGAAACCACATTCATCATTATATCCTCCACAAAGCTCCAAAAGAAAAATAAATAAAGGAAAAACACAAGATCTTTACAAATTTATGTCATAAAAAAACTAAATCGACATAAATAATATTTAGAAACTAACAACCATCAACCAAAAAATCCTCCACTATGTGAAATGAGTTTCCTCATAGCATGTTATTTTAGTTCAATTATCATGAATCATTTGTTTCCCTATAGTTATGAGCTGATGTTTCCAATGGAAATTTACCTTCTCCAATTTTCAAAAAAAACATTTCATATTATGGATATATAGATAGCCATACCATCCACAAACCAATTATTTTATTCGATCACAACTTCCTTGGATGACTAGTTTCCCATAATGAAAAAACAAGGTAGTGATCGTAATTTCATGTCATCTTCCCAAATCTACTTCACCTAAAGAAACCTATCAATAATCTTCTAATTGAAGATCAGGTGAGCCACAGAAATATAAGTTAATATGTATATATCAAGGCATTTTCTTAAATATTTATCATAACACAACACATAACTATCAATCCTAGGTATAAATAATTAAAAATGTAATAATTTCATAGTATACTCTAAAACTAATATCCCATCAGGACCTGAAAGCAAACTCATAGAAATTAAATCATTATTTATATACAATGGAAAAATCCATTAAATTTATAGGTAAATAGAGGATTCCTAATATAATATTTCCTGGATAAAACTTGTAATATCTACTTCCCACCACACTAGGAATGATCCCACGAATATTGAGATTATAGACTTGACTTTCAGATCATCAAGATACATTATTGAATCAGAGATACCATTAACATAATCAAGAAACATTACGGTCCCAAGAGAACCACATTAACTATTATAATAAGGAAGATGAAAATTGATGAATTCAAGTATGTGGATTGATGAACGGATGGTAACGTGATTCACGGCTCAATATGGATTATGAGTAGAGTCATCAATACGTGATGACACATATGGAAACAAAATAACTGCCCTACAGAATGGAATATTGTTCCAATAATCAATCTTTCATGAAATACATTCCTAGGGAAATTAATGAACATAAAAAATATAGAAATATCAACTTAGGTATAATAGAAATATAAAACAAACCAACCATAAAATATTAATCTTTCCTTAAAACACTTTATCAAATAAATATGTATTTCAATAAAAAAATAAATTTTACCATTTAAAATATATTATACATTACTTTAAAAATGATAAATATTATTATAAATCTATCAATGTTTAAAAACCGTTTATTAGAATATGAAATTTCTTCAATTATTTCAAATGCATTATAAAAAGTTTATAATTATCTGAGTTGTTTACACTTAATTACATTACACAACAAAATTACATCCTAAAAAATTATTTTATAACTTCACATAAGATTCAATTATAATTAGTATTAGACAAGAGTTTTTTTATATAACTCTCTTAAAAGTAATTGAAAACATGCTCAAATCAGTCAAAAAATAGTTTTATTCTTACATATTTTTGCAGATAGGATTTAAAAAAATATTAAAGATGAAACTATCACCCATGATTATAAAACATACAATATCAATAACTCTATTAAATAACCTTCCCCATGTAACGTCACCAAGAAGATAGCTGAATGGTTTTCCAGTTAGGGTTAGAGTAGAACCAATCATGTCTTGGTAACATGGATTGGTAAACCACACTCCAACCTCACAATATTTCATGTATTGATTTCTAGATTAGTGGATACAATAAATAATAGTTTACCACAACGATGATTTTTTTTTTGGAATTTAGTTCATCATTCCATTCCAACCCAATATTGAAATTTTTATTCCCAAAATCAATTTTAGACTCATTTGGAATCTGATTCTAATGTTTCCTTCAGAAACCAATATCTTAAAACAAAGACTCAAGTCCCAACATCCCTAGTATCTGAAGTCTCTTCATGGGGTGGTTGTTAACATGAACTCCATCATGAACTATATATTGAGTCTTGACACATTATTAACCATATTTTTACCATGAGCACACCCCAAATAAGATAAAGGATTTCAAGGATGATCGTTTCCATTCATGGTAATACCTCATTTGATACCATTATGGATGAACCAAATGATAATATCTTGTAAAGAAAAATTAAATCTGATTATCCACAAAATCAATCAGAATTAATGATCTCCATTGGCCAGAAACAAGAACCATGGAACCAAAAAATATCTATTGGGAATTATTTAACCCTAAAGTGTTTACAATAGTCAAATTAAAATCCATAAACATCATCATATACATGAATTAATAGAATCATAACTGGTATAATTATATTATAATAACTAGAAATAAATTGATGATGCAAAAAACATTTCTTGATGGTCATATATCACTAAAAATGTACTAAAACACATACTCTTGGTCTCATAACTCAAAAATCCAAGTGAGCATGAGAGATGAAACACCCACTTCAATTTCATAAAGGTTATAAACACCAAACAGTATAAGATATGTATCTGTTAAAGACCCCAATATGAATCCAGTAATGAATAAAGTACATTAAATTATAAGGAATGTCAAATATGATAAAAGATAAGTATAATAATGTTAATAAAAAATGTAGTCTGAAAGCATAGTCTTAAACATTAAATGTTATTTATAAAAATGCCTATTATACATTCCATTTCACCTTAAAAATAATAATTTTTTTTACTAAAAGTCATTGAAATCCATTTCATATAAGAAGATTCATATAATTATGAAATAATGAGAATATTCACCTAATATAGAGAGATGCAAGACAATAAATGCAATAAATTGAAGGGTTATAATAACAAAAAATGAATCTATCATGGAAACTCCTATGAAAAAGAGTTACAAAGAACACAGTAATGTATTGAGATCATGTATATGGATGTCATGGGTATATCCAATATTTGATAGTTTCTCCACCTCATAATAGCTAATCAGATTACAACATGACTTCTTGTTGGTATCACATGTAGTCTCACATTTCTCATGAAAACTTGTTCCTTAAACACCTAAATTATTGGAGGCACGTCGATATCTTAAACCATTATTGTTTTTTATGGATCACCTAGAATGGTTTTGATTCCAAAATTGTAATATATATCTATAATTTAATTTATATATACTAAGGCTCCCATTTATTGAAAACATATGGGGGGTGAGATAATTGTGTTATAAGGATAACATGGGATCCTTATTAATCATGGGAATTGGCCCAAAAATCACATCTCTGTGTCACCCAAAAATTCCCTCACATTCAATAATCGATTTTTAATATATAATAATGAATCATACAGGAGTCTTCATACATACTTTATTGGATTGATACAAGGGAATATCATTACAATGTTATAAATAGTCCATTAAGAACATTTAATTAATTCAAATCATTTGAAACAGTTCTCTATTCTTAACGGGTAATCATACAAGATTCCATTAAGATATAATCATTATAATTACAAACTATTAATTAAATGAATAATTTATTTCAAATCATTACTAAATCATTCAATGAAAGTATTAAAAGTTGATAATGAATGAATACATTCCAAAACAAGGGTTTACACCCTCTTTTATGTGGAGAAATCATTTATTTAAAATTACACATGAATTCTAATTTCACTTCAGAAATAAAAAAATAGTAAAAGGCCATCAATTTCATCTAAATTCCCTTTAAAGTTTCATTGAAAATAAATTAAAACAAATGTAGAATTTATAAAATTCAAAAATATTATAAGAGATCAATATCATATCAATTTAAATGATAACATGGTTAGTTAAAATGGAAAAGGGTCAAAGGAGAATTAATAAGGAATTTTGTTGTAAAATTTGGTAGAACATTTCCAAAAAAATGATGCAAAATTTTATGAATTATCAAGAAATAATGAATTATAAAAATATGTTAAACCATTGAAAAACATAATTTTAAGATTTTCAATTGAACAGAAATGTATCCAATATGTGCCACCTCTATTAGTGGTCACCATATCTATGAAAAGACATATTCATAAATGAGTGAAGTGATCCTAGATCCACAACATCACATTAATTAACAATTATCAAATGAATCACAATTCATAAATATTATCTAGTATTAAATAATCAATAGAATGTGAGAGGTCATTACCAATGAATATATGAACATACCAAATGAGATTATCTATGATTCCATTGGCACATAGGTCCATAAATAGATGTAGTTTTTGGAATAAATATAGAAATAAAGGGATCCAAAAAACCTAATATCAATTTTTGATCGATTGGGAGATGTTTCCACTCAATTAGGGGGTTTTGATTTTTTATTTATAATTTAGAAAACATCAATTAGTATTCCCTAACATTCTCAAGTTTTTTCACATTGTTCTTAATAATCATGCACCAAACTGTGCACCCAAAATAATGAAAGTGAAAGAGCTTCTCGTTTAGGATGTACAAATAGTTTAAAAATATATATACCATGGTACACTATTTAGAAAAGAATGAACACTTTTTCTATCTGTGTGCATACCATGAAAAAACAACGAGACACAACAGAAGGCTACTGCAATATTGTATTGTTTTGGATACATGGTATGTCAAACCATGCCCCAATTGTTCCCAAGCCCAAAAACCACTGAAAAGATCCATCAAACACTCTGCAAACTATTAAAAAATATACATTATCATTATATAAAAAATAAAGTGGTCCCAAATATATAACATGCCACAATATTTTACATAATCAATTCCTTGGACTATGAAAATGTTAAAAAAGTTATATAAGATTTATGAATATATACATCAAAGAGGATTAATGTTTGAATCTCGTGATGAGTTTCTCATCTATTTATATAAATAAAATTATATTTTTATATTCATAAATAATTTAAATCATAAACCTATAATATATTTATCATTTAACTTATCATATCATGTAGTAGTCCATTAATATCTCTCCCAAAATCTTGAAAATATCGTTGTAATTATTTTTAGGAGGTACAAAATAGACCCTTCAAATATAAGGGCCTTGAAATCCATGGAATTGAAACACGACCCTTCATGTTAAGAAGAATCAATATAGGTTTTATATCATGAATATTAATAGTTACGAAATAAGATCACTCATTTAGAAAATGTTTGAGATCGACAACAAAATGTTTTGGGATGCTATATTAGAACATGTGAGTGTAATTAAGCAAAAGAACTATTTTTAATATCCTAGAAAAATTATTTTAGATGAAAAATTATTTTTATAAAGGGTATAATGTTACAAGGAATGTTTTTTGTCATGAACCAACCCATGTCGACCATGAAATGATCACCCAGACCGGTCTGCGACCAGGCTAGAAGGGCATTCACGATCTCAATGGGGCTGGAAACTATTTCTTTGCATTAATATCTTTATCAAAGGGAATGGTTTTCCTATTAATATAAAATTAACTAAACAAAAGATGTATTAAATACCGAAGACAATGAAAAATTAAATAAATTATTCAAATTGAACATCTTTTAAACAAGAATCTAAAAATAAAATAACTAGACAATAATAACAAACTAAACTAGATGACCACAATGTCTCAATGTAACCCCGAGGGTCACTCTATGATACCAAAAACAATGATCTCTCATGATGATCAATACCACATTGAACCTGCACCAATGGCTAAAAACTTGAATGATCTATAAGAATGAGTATTAAAACAAAGTATGTGTTCTTAAAAATGTTTTCCAAATTCACTTATATTTAATTAAAATAAACATTCACCACCTATTTGGAATGAAATATGAAAAGACATTATTTTCCAAATTATTAACATTTAAATGAAACATGATACATTTTCTATTTTAATTCCAAAACAATTTTCATTTCTAGTAACAAAATAATAACATTTTTAAGGGAAATGTAATGTTTCTATTTCAACAATACATGAGATTATAAAACTTTTATTTTTTAAAAACAGTTTAATAATCCAATAAAATTTAACTAGTAAATTTACTAGAAGTAATTACCATGCATGTGGATATTTTTATAATTACAGAATATGGACCATAGAAAATAAGTAGACTAGTGTATCTAAGAAAAAATCATCAAAATCATCATTTCAAGCAACTAACTGGCAATATGCATGGTGTAACGACCCGAATCTGGAGTCACATAACTGGTGCCTCGTACCTGGTTTGCCACATGACCTCAAGTGCGTTTCCCCAAATGCCAAAGGCTGCCGACTAGCAGTGAGGGCTTTGGTGAGTCAGTGGGGATACTATGCCCTCATTTGGTAAAGTATCCAGAGGAAGAAAAATCATAATAAATAGTGGAAGAAGTAAATAGAATTCGACAGCTGAAATAAAAGTAGAAGCAATGTCTGATATAATAATGACTTAGAATGGTACATGTATCTATGGAAAGCAGTAAACAAAACAACGTGCGGAAATACAACTGAAACCAAAGCTCTAAATGAAAACAGTAACTCTAGAAGCATCGTTATCCAAAGCCCGGTCCCATGCTCTCCAGCTCCAACAAGCAATCATGTACCTGAGGTAGAAGGGCCACAAACCATACCTACACCTGCAACCATATAACCTGTTTGGGCCAAAAAATAGGACCCAAAAAGGGTGTGAGACAAATCCCAGTAGGCAGCCACCATAAGATTTGTGCCCTACTATTAGTGAGAAATATATAAAAATAAATGGAAATGAATGCCGCAGAAAAACAGGATTACACTAAAGCAAACAATCCTACAATTCTCCATTGACATTTATTTATTTATTTAATTCAATCATTTAATCGTCAACCAAGAATCTAGAAAATAACTCTATGTTCCAAAGACATAACAAGTAACACAATAGGTATCCCAACTGACTACCTAACTACAAGCAGTACAACCCAATCTTGTTCTTCGGCTTGGTGGACTCATCATAACCAACCCACAATATTTATTACACTGCCCCTCTGGGTGGCTGACATGGGAAGGCCCTTAGGGTCAAACATTCGAACAAAGAAAAGACACTCTGAGGAAGCACTCAACGTCTATTCCCCCTATGGTCTTTCAGCGATACTACAGACTCCATGAGGAAGAACTTATGTCTAATTCCCCCTTAGTCTCGATTTGATAATAAACAAACCCTCTAAAATAGTACAATGTCAATCCCCATTATGGTCTCGCATTAGTAATATAACAAACAGGCCCTCTGAGGAAGCACTAAACGTCAATTCCTCCTATGGTCTAACTACACCAGGTTCATGTGGCCATGAGTAAAGTGAACGTACGTAATCGATTCGTAGCATCCCTAAGTAAGTTCAACAACAAATTGTCTGATAGCTACAATGCATAAAAGTCATATAAACAGTAGGAAATGAAATCAATCAATTTTATCAAGGTAGGCAATCAATGCAGCAAGGTCTGCCTCACATGCAGCCTAAGTCAAACGGTGATAGACAACAAAAACAATGGAAACACCAATGTGCTTCTCTACAACATTCTAATAAGAAACAAAAAAAATCATCTAATATCCTCAATAACACATGAAATATAAGGCAGATAAATAAATAGGCTCAAAATCCTATCCTGAGATACCCGATACATGGGTATCCGGTACATTTGCTCCAAAAACTCGAAGACATTCAACATAGGGCAACAAAACACCTACCTCAATCCTCTACGATCAATATACTTGAACCATGGCCTATGAAAATGGCCTAGAATAGAGTATATTTTCAAAAGAGTCTAAAATGTTTAACCTCAGATAACTCACACGAGAGAAGGAATCAGAAAATGAGGCCAAAGAAGGACCAAGAACTCAATGTTGCAATTCTTCTGCAATCGACAGAGATCGATTCGGACCACCGGTGACAGATCGGTGGCTCGGAGATGAATCGGCCTCCTCGGATGCTTTGGATGGAATTAGGCGGAGAAAAAGATGTTTACATGCATTAGGCATGACCCCGGTCCGATTAATGAAATAAAAAGAAAGTATACGGCGTGTACTTTTAATGTACACGGCGTGTAGTAGGTTTTTCCATACTCCGCCAAAATAGGCCTCTACATCACCCCTACACACCGTTTGTGTGGCCCAAACATAGCCAGTACACGACTCTAAGTGGGAAAAGAGTACATGGAGTGTACTCAGAAAGTACACGACGTGTACTTAAAAAATTTCCAGAAACTTCATTTTTCAATAAAAATCCCATAAAAGAGATCCATACCTGAAACTGAATATTCGGGTTCTTACAAACATCCCCCCTTAATGTAATTCATCCCCAAATTTCCCTAATAAGGCGTAGTAGAAGAAACCCCGAACATCTCTGGCCATTGTGATATCATATCAGCCTCCCTCTCCCAAGTCTCATCTTGTACTCGCCCGTGATGCCATAACACCCATACTAGAGGAACATACCAGACATGGAGAACATTCGTACTATGATCAACGATCCTGATAGGATGCTCTTTGAAAGATGAATCCTACTCCAGCTCTACCTCCTCGGGTTGAAAAACATGAGATGGGTCTGAGAAATATCGTCGAAGCTGAGAAACATGGAAGACATCGTGCATAGCCTAGTACCTCTGAGGTAACTGCAATCTGTAAGCAACCAGCCCGACTCTCTCCAGAAACTCAAATGGACCGATGTATCTCGGTGAATGATTCCCCTACCTCATAATCCTATTTTGTCTCAACCTCGGGGTAACATGTAGGAAAACCTGATCTCCGACCTTGAATTCCAAAGGTCATCTCTGTTGATCAGAATAAGACTTCTGCTGAGACTGTGCTGTAGCCATCCTCTTCTAAATCAACTCTATCTGCTCTAAGGTCTCCTGAACAAGACGAGGTCCCAAAAAAGAAGGATCTCATGCCTCCAGCCAGCATAAAGGTGATCAGCATGGCCTACCGTTCAAAGCCTCGTAAGGTTCCATCTGAATAGTCACCTGAAAAATGTTGTTGTAGTATAAGTCCACCAGAGGGAGATGCTTCTCCCATGTACCGTCAAAGTCTAGAACGAAAGCTCAGAGCATTTCCTCAAACACCTGAATTGTATGCTCAGACTGGCCATCAGTATGTTGGTGGTATGTTGTAATCAAAAGTACATGTGTACTCAAAGCCCTCTATAGCCCCTTCCAGAATTGCGAATTAAAACGTGTATCCCTATATGAAACTATGGAGTGTGGAACTCCATGAAGACGTACAACATCTCAGATGTACAACCATCCCATCTCATCAACGCTGAAGGTCTCCTTGATCGGCATGATGTGTGAAACCTTCGTGAGCCTATCCACTATAACCCAAAACACATCATTCCCTTGAGGCGATCTCGGTAACATTGTAACTAATGAAAAATCCCTGCTTGTCGCTGATGCTCTGCCTTCACCTGCTGATAGGTGGAACACCGCATAACAAAACCAGCCACATCCTTCTTCATACCGGGACACCAATAGTTACGGTGCAAGACTCGGTACATATTGGTGACACCAGGATGTATTTTATAAGGCCACAGACTAAAACATTAATTAATCTTGAGTTATTACAAGATTACACATTGAGGAGATTTTCGGGTTTAGAGTTTTAGAGAATTAGATCATAAAACCTGTATTACATTCCACATATAAACAAAGTGTTTACATAAAGATAGTATTCTTCTTTCCCATCAATGGAAACATATTTAAAATAAAACATGAATTATTTCTTAACACTTCCTTGACACTATCATTATATCATGTACCTTTCCCTTGACCTGTGAAAAACATTTCAAAAAAACTTGGGTGGGGCATAAAAAGCTCACTAAGGGATATAAAAATATGGAAAGGAAACATGGGTACATATATGCATAAGAATGAAATCATACTTTACCCATAAAACATAAGCACTTTAATATACCTCATCAAATCATGAATAAATCATAGAAATCATAAGACATAAAGGTAACTTGAGGCATTCATAACATTCTTACGTAGGGAGTAACCCTCTTGGTTACGTTTGGAATACCCATCACAGTATATTCCCTAAATCCCTTCGGAGAAACCTTAACGTTACACTCCTTCGCATTACCCAATGCATTGGAAAGGCTATATCGGGCTCACCCACCCTTAGTTTATCACGGAACCACTCGTCTTCATAATAATGCCCAAGAACCTCAACATAATCGTATCACATAAAACATTCATAAAGGAAACATAACATTTCCACCTTTAAATCACAAGATATCAATTCAACACATTGATATAAAAACATTATTAAAACCATTTTCAATACCAAAATAAAAGAAAAGTAAAACATGGTATTTATTTTTCTTTTAAAAAAAAGTATGGCTTGTAGAGGAAGCTGAAACTCAAATAATGGTCACGGCGGTGGAGAAGTCATTGTCACCGCATATATACGACCAAAACATTCCCTTTTGTCATTTAGTAAATGCTTTGTATAAAAATGAATCCTTTTGAATAAATATAAATGTCAAAGGGGTTTATACACCATAGAAAAGATGTTTGTGTATAAAACAAAATATGCCTCAATGAAAGGATATTGAGATGAAGTCCCATACCTCGGGTCCAACATGACTCGATAGTTCTTTAATCTCCTGAATAATAAACTTTAGTTAATTTATACTTGCTTAAGAACCTTTTTCAAGTTCATTATTCCTTTTATATCACTTATTTCCATGTCATGAACATTATGTAATTATTTAAGTTAATAACGTTCGTTTTAACGATCATTGGTACTTGAGTCAAAAATAAACCCTTTATAATTAGAAGTTGTTTATGCATACATTATATCCAGAATGGAATTCATGATGTATATATCATATATGTCATATATATCCAGTACATGCATGAATTTATAATATTACATAATCATTTATAGGTAAGAAATGAAATGCACCGTTCATGGAGACGGTAAGCCGTACGTACGCATGAACTCTACATTCATTTCTATTTCATATTTTATAGAATGGAATGATAATGATATAAAGGTATATTATAATTCCAGTATAATATCATATATAATATCATAGTTCCATCCTTTATACGTCCCACATATTTTATTTAACGAATCAACTCACTTTGAGGGGGCGGTATTCCGCACTTCCTTAAATGAAGATATCACATTTACCTATAATGGAAACCATAAAGGTATACCCAAAATGAAAAATACATAAGCTTAAGGAAAACATAAACATATTATATATCATATATAAATATAGTGACATCTTAATGGCTACCTTTGAAGGTATTAAAAGAATGTTGAACAATCATCGTTTCGGGAGGCATAAATTCTGCATCCTCGGAAACGATATGTTCGTTAACAATTAGATGTAAGTGTGTGTAAGTGTAGCTCGAATCCTTATTATAACAGCATCCTATTATATTGAGGATACTTGATTTTTTACAAAAGAAAAGAATAAAAATATTTTAGGGGGTTGGAGAAGCAAAATAAAACAAAAGGACTCAAAAGAAGACATTATCTTAAAATCAGGTAACTCCCTTTGGTTTGAGCTCAAAGGATTCCTTGGGAAGACATCTGCCCAAAGTGAGGCTTTAAGGAGTAATAGAGGTAAGTGTAGAGACAAAATTTGCAGGGGTTGGCCGAGCCAAAGGCTTTGGAAGTGTGGGTAAGGAGGTAGAGGTGGGGGCCGTTTATAAGAGAAGAGGAGGGGCACTCTTGGAAAGTAAAGATAAGTTACTTTATTTTAAAATGAGTTTTGGATTCAAAAGGTCCCACATTTATATAATTATAGTATAAGATGATAGGGGTTCTAAATAAACTCATATAATATGTTTTTTCCATGTGTAGGTCTTAGATTTTACATTATCTTTCCATTTTATTTAATTCGTCAAATAATGAGGTCATTGCTGCATCATCATGATGTCATAAATAATTTAATTTATTTAATGTCAAAAAATTATAAAAAAAACACTATGATGTAGGAAATCTTTTTATATTTCTAATGAATATTTATAGTCAAACATCTGACTTGCATAACCCCATGTAAAAAAATATTTAGTAAAATAACTCATATTTGTGTCATTTTTACTTTAACATTAAATAAAAAGTTATTTATGTCATTTCCCAACCAAAGTGGCTCCATGGGTCCCCAAGTTGACCCATGGCTTGTCCTTTTCGGACATGACACATCCAATAAGGGTAGGACATGTGTCCAGGTCATTTCATTTTTTTAAAACATTATTCTTACCTTAAACTACACTAATTACCTCTAATCACGATTAAAAACTTAATAAGTTACTATTCACCAAAAAAATTATTATATTCTCATTGAACAGCATTTTAATTATTAATGAAAACCATGTATGTTGGATTTTTGTAATTAAAAAAACAAAGATGGAAAATTTTCATTTAAATGAAAAATCAGTTTTCATAAGTACCACTTAGTGGTTTCACTATTCATCAAAAATTGAAGTTTTTCAGAAATTTACCAAATATTTACCCTAAGCTATATTTGATACTCGGAATTAAAAAATGATGTCTATTTTAAAAAATTAAAATCATATAAGTTACATTAATTAATTTAATAAATAATTCCCGCTGTCATGACAAATAGCGTGTTTTTATGAAACAATAAGTATCAAAAGATTGACACCAGTTTAAGTCTAATTTCAAAGTGAAATTGATTAAAACAACCACCATTGGATTAAATGGTAAAAATATATTCTAATTTAACTTTAAAACCAATTCAAAAGATAATCTAATCATACAAATAAATTAGATTAAAAATAGTTTTTGAATTAAAATACAACATTTTACACTATTTATTAAAAATGAACATTGTCAGAAAAATACCAAAAATTCACACAAAGTAAATTTTGATGTCCCTATCATAAAGAATAAGTTTATTTTGAAAAACAAAGCTTATAAAATTGTCAAAAGATATATTGAAAAATGGTTTTCCATCAAAAGGCAGTAAAACAATCTTTGAAAAAATATTAGTGTATTCCATGCTTAAGATTGGATTTATTTTTATTTTAAGACTCTAAAACACTATATAATTCATTAATAGACATATCTAAAAATATCTATTATTCATTAATTACATGGGATGTTACATCCTTCCCCCTTTAGAAAATTGTGTCCCCAAAATTTATTTACTTATCGAATAAATGGGGGTACTTATCCCTTATTTCATTTTCAGATTCCCATGTTGCCTCTTCTATCATGTGGTTTTTCCACAAAACATTTACCTGATTAATCACCTTATTCCATAACACTTGCTCCCTGTGGTCAAGAATCTGGACCGGTTGTTCCTCATAAGATAGGTTCTCTTCCAGCTGAACTACCTCTGGACTCAAAACATGAGATGGATCTGGCATATACTTTCTCAACATCGAAACGTGAAAAACATTGTGTACCTGAGATAAAATCGGGGGTAGTGCCACCCGGTATGCAACTGATCCAACTCTCCCCAGAATTTCATATGGTCCAATGAACCTTGGACTCAGATTTCCTTTTTTACCAAATCTCATCACACTTTTCCATGGTGAGACTTAGAGAAAAACATGATCACTTACCTCAAAAGATAGATCCTTCCTTCTGTTGTCTGCATAACACTTCTGCCTACTCTGAGCTGTTCTCATGTGTTTCTGAATCTGCTGATCTTTTTTTGCCATCTCTTCTACCAATTCTGGTCCCATCAACTTCCTTTCACCCACTTCATCCCAGAAAGCTGGAGTTCTACACCGTTTCCCATATAACGCCTCAAATGGTGCCATCTTTATACTGGAATGAAAACTTGTATTATATGAAAATTCAACCAAAGGAAGTTTTTGGTCCCAAATTCCCTGATAATCCATCGAACAAGCTCGTAGCACATCCTCCAAGGTCTGAATTGTTCGTTCTGACTACCCAGCTGATTGAGGATGAAATGATGTACTAAAATTTAATTCAGTACCCAACGACTTCTAAAGGCCTTTCCAAAAGTTAAAAGTGAACCTGGGATCACGATCAGATACAATGGAGAGAGGAACTCCATGTAACCTGAATATCTCTTTAAGATACAAAGGGGAAAGTTTATCTAGGGAAAAATTATCTCGTATATCAAGGAAATGATCAGATTTGGTCAAGCGATCAACAATAACCCAGATTTCATTATTACCTCGAGATGTCTTCGGTAATCCCACAACAAAGTCCATGGATATATTCTCCCATTTCCACTCTGGCACTGGTAAAGGCTGAAGCATCCCTTTCGGTAACGGCCGCTCTGCTTTAACCTGTTGACATGTCAAACACTTCAAATTAAAATCAGCAATATCTCTTTTCATTCCATCCCATCAGTAATACTCCCACAGATCTCTGTACATCATAGTACTGCTAGGATAAACTGAAAACGGAGAACTATAAGCTTCACATAACAACTCTCTCTTAAACTTTGAATCACAAGGCACGCACAATCTCTTCCCAAATCTCAAGACACAATCATTATCAATGTTTAATTCAGGCAACTTACCTTTCTGAACAAGCTCTACCTTTTTCTGCAACTCACTGTCTTGCTTATGTGCTTGCTTGATTCTATCTGATAGAGATGATCTCACTGATACCTAAAACAAAACAGAAGAAATTTCTGCACCAACAACTTCTATTCCAAAGTTCATCAAATCCTTAACCAAATGATCACATTCCAAACACAACATTGCTAATGAAGCATTACTTTTTCGACTCAAAGCATCAGCCACTTTATTTGCTTTTCCCGGATAGTAATGAATTGTACAATCATAATCCTTGATTAATTCCAGCCATCTCCTCTCTCTCATTTTTAACTCTTTCTGAGTGAATATATACTTTAAACTTTTTTGATCAGTATATATTTAACACTTTACTCCATACAAATGATGCCTCCAAATTTTTAAAGTGAAAACAACAGCAGCTAATTCCAAATAATTTGTAGGGTAATTTACCTCATGAGTTTTCAACTGTCGTGAAGCATAAGCAATTACCAGATCCTTCTGCATAAGGACACAACCAAGTCCCTTTAATGAAGCATCATTGTATATAACAAACTCACCATTCCTCGAAGGAAGTGCCAAAACTGGAGCATTCACCAATCTTTTTTTCAACTCCTGAAAACAATCATCACATTCTTTTGTCCAGATGAACATAACACCCTTACAAGTTAGCTTAGTCATTGGACTAGATAACCGTGAAAAATTTTCAACAACCCTTCGGTAGTAACCTACGAAACCAAGAAAACTATGGATCTTAGTTACATTTGTGGGTCTTGGCCATTATTCAACAACATTTGTTTTAGCAGGATCAATTGTTATGCCATCTTTTGAAACAACGTGACCTAGGAATGAAATTTGTTGTAACCAAAACTCACACTTACTAAATTTTTCATATAGTTTCACTTCTTTTAAGGTTTGAAATATAACCCTTAAATGACTTTCTTGATCCTATTTAATTTTATAAAACACCAAATTATCATCAAAGAAAACAAACATCATTTTTCACCAGATTCAACTGAGCCATCACTACAGTAAACTGCTCAATTCTGATTCTGACCATCTCAGTATGCTGATTCAGATGGTCATTTAACTCTGTATGCCTTCCCAGAAAAGCTGCTCTATTTACTTTATGAAAAATAATTCTTAACATAGACATATCTTTGTCTAAGCAACATGGTAATCTGTAAATGCTATATAATTTCAATCATACCATAAATTAATTCATAATATAACAATTTTATAACTCCTAATGTTGTCTAAACTGACCTCTGATACCAACTATAAGGCCCCAGCCTTAAACATTACTTAATCTTGTGTTATTACAAGATTAAACATTGAGGATCTTTTCTGGTTTAGTGTTTTAGAGAATTAGATCATAAAACTTGCATTACATTCCACATATAAACAAAGTGGTTACATAAAGATAGTATTCTTCTTTCTCATCAATGGAAACATATTTAAAATAAATCATGGATTCTTTCTTGACACTTCCTTGACACTATCATCATATAATGTACCTTTCCCTTGACCTGTTAAAAAAATTTCAAAAAAACTTGGGATGAGAATAAAAAAATCAGAAATGGATATAAAAATATGGAAAGGAAACATCGGTACATATATACATAAGAATGAAATCATAATTTACCCATAAAACATAAGCACATTAACATACCTCATCAAATCATGAATAAATCATAGAAATCATAAGACATAAAGGTAACTTCAGGCATTCATAACATTCATACATAGAGAGTAACCCTCTTGGTTACGTTTGTAATACCCATCACAGTATATTACCTAAATCCCTTGGGAGAAACATTAGCGTTACATTCCTTCGCGTTACCCAATGCATTGGAGAGCTATATCGGGCTCACCCGCCCTTAGTTTATCACGGAACCACCCGTCTTCATAATAATGCCCAAGAACCTCAACATAATCGTATCACATAAAATATGCATAAAGGAAACATAAAATTTCCTCCTTTGAATCACAAGATATCAATAAAACACATTTATATAAAAACATTATAAAAGCCATTTTCAATACCAAAATAAAAGAAAAGTAAAACATGGTATTTATTTTTCTTTTAAAAAAAGTATGGCTTGTAGAGGAAGCTGAAACTCAAATAATGTTCACGGCGGCGGAGAAGTCATTGTCGCTGCATATGTACGAAAAAAACATTCCCTTTTGTCATTTAGTAAACGCATCGTATAAAAAAGATTCCTTTTGAATAAACATAAAAGTCAAAGGGGTTTATACACCATATAAAAGAAGTTTGTGTATAAAACAAAATATGCCTCAATGAAAGGAGATTGAGATGAAGTCACATACCTCGGGTCCAACTTGACTCGATCGTTCTTTAATATCCTGAATAATAAACTTTAGTTAATTTATACTTGCTTAAGAACCTTTTTCAAGTTCATTATTCCTTTTATATCACTTATTTCCATGTCATGAACATTATGTAATTATTTAAGTTAATAACGTTCGTTTTAATGATCATTGGTACTTGAGTCAAAAATAAACCCTATATAATTACAAGTTGTTCATGAATCCATTATATAAAAATGTTATTCATGATTTATATATCATATATTTCATATACATCCAGTACATTCATGCATTTATAATGTTACATAATCATTTAGAGATAAGAAAATAAATGCACCGTTCATGGAAACGGTAAGCCGTACGTACGCATGAACGCTACTTTCATTTCTATTTCATATTTTATACAATGGAATCATAATTATATAAAGGTATATTATAATTCTAGTATAATATCATATATAATATCATAGTTCCATCCTTTATACGTCCCATATATGGTATTTAACGAATCAACTCACTTTGAGGGGGCGGTAGTCCGCACTTCCTTAAATAAAGATATCGCGTTTACCCATAATGGAAACCATAAAGGTATACCCAAAATGAAAAATACAGAAGCTTAAGGAAAACATAAACATATTATATATCATATATAAATATAGTGACATCTTAATTGTCACATTTGAAGGTGTTAAAATAATGTTGAACAATCATCGTTTCGGGAGGCATAAATTCGCCATCCACGGAAACAGTATGTTCGTTAACCATTAGATGTAGGTGTGTGTAAGTGTAGCTTGAATATTTATTATAAAAACATCCAAGTATATTTATTATACTGGAGTTGTTACAAAAGAAATGAATAAATATATTTTAGGGGGTTGGAGAAGCAAAATAAAACAAAAGGACTCAAAAGAAGACATTACCTTAAAATCAGGTAACTACCTTTGGTTTGAGCTCAAAGGCATCCTTGATAAGACTTCTGTCCAAAGTGAGGCTTTAAGGAGCAAGAGAGAGAAGTGGAGAGACAAAATGGGAAAGGTTTGGCCGAGCCAAAGGCTTTGGAAGTGTGGGTAAGGAGGTAGAGGTGGGGGCCTTTTATAAGAGGAGAGCAGGGGCACTCTTGGAAAGTAAAGATAAGTTACTTTATTTTAAAATGATTTTCGGATTAAAAAGGCCCCAAATTGATATAATTCGAGAATAAGGTGATAAGGTTTCGAAAACCACTCATCCAATTGGTTTTGTCCATGTGTAGGTCTTATATTTTACATTATCTTTCTATTTTATTTAAATCATTAAATAATGAGGTCATCGATGCATCATCATGATGTCACAAATAATTTAATTTATTTACTGTCTAAAAATTATAAACAAAATACAATGATTTATTAAATCTATTTAGCTTTCTAATGAATATTTAAAGTCAAAAATATTACTTTTATAACCCCATTTAAAAATTATTTTAGTAAAATAACTCATGTTTGTGTCATTTTTACTTTAACATTAAATAAAAAGTTATTTATGTGATTTCCCATCCAAAGTGGCTCCATGGGGTCCCCAAGTTGATCCATGGCTTTTCTTGGTCGGCCATGACACATCCAATAAGGGTAGGACATGTGTCTAGGTCATTTCATTTTCTTAAAACATTATTCTTACCTTAAACTACACTAATTACCTCTAATCGCGATTAAAAACATAATAAGTTACTATTCACCAAAAAAATTATTATAATCTCATTGAACCACATTTTACTTCTTAATGAAAACCATGTATGTAGGATTTTTGAAATTCAAAACACAAAGATGGCAAGATTTCATTTAAACAAAAAATTAGTTTTTATAAGTACCACATAGTGGTTTCACTATTCATAAAAAATTGAAGTTTTTCAGAAAATTACCAAATATTCACCCTAAGAAGTATTTGATACTCCGAATTAAAAAATGATGTATATTTTAAAAAATTCAAATCATATAAGTTACATTAATTAATTTAATAAATAATTCCCGCTGTCATGACAAATAGCGTGTTTTTATGAAACAATAAGTATCAAAAGATTGACACCAGTTTAAGTCCAATTTCAAAGTGAAATTGATTCCAACGACCACCATTGGATTAAATGGTAAAAATATATTATAATTTCACTTTAAAACCAATTCAAATGATAATATAATCATATAAATACATTAGTTTAAAAAGAGTTTTTGAATTAAAATACAACATTTTACACTATTTATTAAAAAATAAACATTTTCAGAAAAATACCTAAAATTCACACAAAGTAAATTTTGATGTACCTATCATAAAGAATAAGTTTATTTTGACAAAAATAGCTTATAAAATTGTCAAAAGATAGATTTAAAAATGGATTTCCATCAAAATGCTGTAAAAAAATCTTTTAAAAAATATTAGTCTATTCCATGCTTAACATTGGATTTATTTTCATTTTAAGCCTCTAAAACACTATCTAATTCATTAATAGACACAGATAAAAATATCTATTATTCATTAATTAAATGGGATGTTACATCTTGCCCAAGATGAAGCATGAAACTCCCACATCAGATCCTCCCATATGTCCGCTGAAACCCATACGCATCCATGAAAACGTAGCACCTCATCATCTCCAACTTACCACCCCAGAGTTGGGTCTCCATCTGACAAACCCTCCCGTAGGACTAGGACTTATGGGTCTGATAGCTGACTCATTCGAACCCAATCTAAAACAGTATAGGTAACCATTATAGAAGAAGTAACTGTCTGTCCCTGTCTGTCGTGCACCTCCTAATGCATCTCAAAAAATAGAGCCATTAGCTGCCACTCGCTACTGGCCTCTTGAACATCCTGAAACTGAGTCCTTCGGCTCAATGAGTCTGCCAAAACATAGCATTTTCCCAGCGTATAAACAAGCTCGAAGTCAAAAGACTATAGGTACTCAACCCACCTCCACAGTCTCTGGTTTAGGTCATGCTACGTGAATATGTACCTGAGGCTCTTGTGGTCAGTATATACCACAAAATTCTCTCCCATGAGATAGTGCCTCCAACAACGCAAAGCATGAACAACAAAATCCATCTCTAGGTCGTGTGTAGGATAGTTCTTCTCATGTGTCCTCAACTACTGAGATCCGTACGCAACAAAACGATCCTCCTGCATAAGCACTGCTCCAAGACCAATGCTAGATGCATCATAGAAAATGGTATAACTCTTTCCCGACTCTAGCAGAACTAGAATTGGTTCTGAAGTCAATCTCACGTTGAGCTCCTTGAAAGATGAATCGCATGCTTCTGACCAAAAGTACTTCACACCCTTCTTAGTCAATACCATCAACGGCATTGCTAAGAATGAGAAGTACTGTATAAACCACCTGTAGTAACCATCCAGTCCTATGAAACTCTGTACATCGAAGACATTCTTAAGCTTCTCCCAGGTAACTACTACTCTCACCATCTCTAGGTCTACAGATACTCCTGTCTCTGAGATGACATGGATGAAGAAGTGAAACTCATCCATCATGAAGTGGAACTTTGAGTGCTTAACATATTACTTATGCTCTCTAATTTTACTCAATATGATCTCAAGTTGGGTATCATGGTCGTGTCGAGTGTGAGAGTACACCAATATATAGTCCACAAAGACAATGATGAATGATTCCAAGTAAGGATGGAAAACTCTGTTCATCAGCGCCATGAAAACTGCGAGCGCGTTCGTGAGACGAAACGACATAACCAGATACTCATATAGACCATATCGGCATCGGAAGCTGTGAGAGGTATATCAGATGGTCTTAACCACAAATTATGATAGGTGGATCTCAAGTCGATCATCGAGAATACCTTGTCTCTTCGTAGATGATCAAAAAGATCATCAATACTCTGCAATGGATATCTATTCTTGACCATCAACTGGTTCAGCTTCTGATTGTCCACACAAATTTGTAAGGTACCATCCACCTTCTTCATAAACAACACATGAAAAACCCAAGGGGATGTACTGGGTCGGATAAAACCCTTTTGGCTGTAATTCCTCCAACATCTTATTGAGCTCTTGCAACTAAGGATTATCCATCCTATAAAGAGGTATGGATACCTGTACTTCTCCCGGCACATGCTCAATCGAGAAGTATACCTCACGCTCTGGAGGAAACCCTTAAAAGTCTTCTAGAAAGACTTCCGGAAAACGGTCAACTACGGGAGGAAAGTACATCTGAGAAGTCCCTTGAACATCAAGATATAAACTTGCAAACTGGGCTGTAACACTGCCCAACCGATGATGCTCTGGCCCTGCTCTGCTTGCCTAGACAACCCATTCGCCCTTGTGAAGAAAATATTGGCCCTCAGGTGATGTGAAACTCTCCCTATGACGATACCAATCGACAAATTCTTGAAAAGGAACTAGCCAGTCTAGTCCAAGAAAGACATCATAACCCGTCATCTCAAGGACATAAGGATCCCATGAGAAGTGACACCCTCCAACCTCAAGGGGTCTCTCCTTTCACTTACACACACTAGTATTTTTATGTCCCAAAGGAGTGTCTAGTGCTAATGTATCCTCAAAAGTAAAGATAGTATGTCAAAGGCTCTCCATAGTGTGCACTGAAATAATGTTATGAGAAGCTCTAGTATAGAAAAGTGCAGAAGATAAAACTGAGGATACTAGGATCATACCTCGAATTGAGGAAGCTCTATGATCCGGTACCCTATGAATCTGCTCTACTTCAATTGTCTAGCAAGTATCGCGGCCCTGTGTGGCCGCCTGATGTCCCTGAACTGGTCCTCCTTGAGCCTGACCACCGCATCCATGACCTCTACCCTGTTCTGAACGACCTGAAGAACTCCAGCCCCCAGTTTTCTATGGAACTGGTAAACTCGCTCTTGCACACATAGTATAAATAGATCCTCCTCCACTAGCCGTCAGATGAAGAAACTTGAAAAACAAATGCAGGTAACCCATCTTGTCGCAAGCTCGACACTCAACTGGATCTTTCGGGTAGTGAGGCATCTTATGTCAATCCTTCCCACACTGGTAGCACACAATATTGCTACCTAGAAGAACATATCACTTCCTCGAGTCACCCCGCGTAGACACTCGGTGGCCCTTCCTGCTGTCAGTAAAAGATTCGCTGGCTCTGGATGTTGAACCGCTCTAGCTCAATGCTCTAGTATCCCTCAGATTCCTCTCCGTGATCAAAGCCTGGTTGACTATCAAAGAAGTATAAGTCAACTAGAATACGTTCACCAGTGATCTGATCACTGGTCTATGGACTTCCTCAATCGCCCTTGCTAAGAACATATCATCATTCCCCAGAACGGGAGTGAAACACTGTAACTTTGTAAAACGTGAGGAATAATCCATAACTGATAGAGTACCCAGCTGCATGTTTGTAACAGCCCAAGATTTTATGAAAAATATTCTTTTTAATTTTATTAATGTCTTGTGTTGTACGCTACACCAAAAGGAGCTTGCACAACATTTATCCATGACTTTCCTTGTATTACACGCAATCGCGACCTTCCTCGACAGCATGTATAGTACGTAATAACGAGTTTCAAAAACAGCAATATGCTATTAAAATATTATAAAAACTAGCCGTTATGAATAGTAATAACCACTTTTTGAAATTTTGTAAATTTTATTTTTCAAAATGGACTTTATTTTTGGATCCTTAGTATCGAATTTAGCGTAAGGTGAAATTTTGGTAATTTTCGGATAACTTTCATTTTCTGATGAATAGTGAAAATTACTAAATTTTAATTAAAAACAACTTTTTTAATCAAAATAATTAATAGTGATAAATTATTAATTTGAGTGGTTTTAAAGTATATTTATAATATATTTTTACAATTAAATACAATTTTGGTCATTGGATGTAAATTCACATTTACACCAGACATAAACAAGTGTTAATCTTTTAATAGTTATTATCTCTTAAAAACACGCTATTTGTTCTGACAGCGGAAATTAATTATAAAATTAATTAATGCAACTTATATTTTTGGAATTTTGTAAAATATAAATCATTTTTGAATTCGGAATATCAATTATAGCTTAGGGTGAAATTTTGGCATTTTTCTGAAAAACTACAATTTTTGATGAATAGTGAAACTACTAAGTGGTAGTTAAAAAAATTAATTTCTTCATAAATCATAATTTTACCGCTTCTGTGAATGGAATTTCAAAACTCTGAGAGACACAGTTGATTTCAGTAAGTAAAATGTGGTTCAATGAGATGAAAATAATTTTTGGTGAATAGTAATTTTTTATTTTTATTTACCATGGTTAACAGTAAATCGGGTAATAAAGGGTAAAAATGATATTAATATTACCCTAACACATGTCCTAATTCTATTGGACAAGTGTATCTCGACCAAAAACAACCTTAAGTGTAAAATATTATCATTTAGGCCCACTTGGATTAGATTAGGACATTTATTATTATTTAATTCAAAGAAGAGTTAAAAGAGTTAAAATCAAAGTTAATTTACTAAAACATATTTAATATAGGGTTATACATAATATAATTTAGACTATAAATATTTATTAGAAATCTAAAACTATTTACTACATAATGGTATTTTATTTGTAATTTTTATACTTTAAATAATTTAATTTATTTATGACACAACGATGATGCAGTAATTACCTTTTTATGAAACTATTAACATAATTGATGTTATAAATGCCCAAATAAATGTAATTTGAGACTCTTTATGACATAAAATAATTTTCTAGGTTAATATGACATGTTATTGTTTATTTATGTAACTTGGTTCGAACTTATAATTCTATTAGAAATTTCATAAAAATCATGTACCAAATAGTGTCAAAATTGACATGAATTAGTTTTTAAAACAAATATTATATTATCAATTGTTATTTAATTCCTAAAAATCTAAGGTTCCGCCAAATTACTTACATAAAAATATATATATTAATAATAAACAACTTGGGGTTCTTTTGGCTTGTTATGGTAAGTTTATTAACCATATAGTGTAAGAAAACAACAAGACACGGTAAAAGTTAAATTATTTAACTTAGAGTTTAATCTAATTGATAAGGTTAAAATAATAATCTAAACATGTCTAAATCCTATTGGATGAGAGGATTTCGACCCATCCCTACTTTATCTTCAAAATAAGACCATTTGGAACCATTATAAACCGAATTTGACCATAATATAAAATAATATTGTGAGATTTTCATAAGATGCCCCTCTCCTCCCTTATAAAAGCGCACCTCCTCCCTCTCTTCCTCACACAACTTTGAGCCTTCAAGCTTGGAAAAACCCTGAAAAAAAATCTTCTCCACTTCCCTCGTATCATCCTAGAGGTCCTGGTCTTCTTCAACGACCATCCTTAGTTTTTTAAGTGGAGGTTAAGAAAATGCGCCTCAAAAAGAGGTAATATCCATTACCGATCTTTTTCAATTTCTTTCTTCTTCAACTTCTTCTTCTTTAGTTGTTTCATGATAAAGTAAAAACATAAGTATTTCTTATATACTGAAATGTTATAAATATAAAACAACTCTAATTAACCTTCTATCCATCCTACGGAAAAATGAAATCATCGCGCGTGCATACGTACGGAATACCGTCTCCACGCCGTGGTGTAATCTATTTTCCGCCACCACCTTAATTGGATGGTTATAATGGTTTAATGAGTAACTATATATGATTATTATAAAATGATATTGATACTGAAATAGTATACATATACTTCAACACAATTCCACGACCATGGGAATGATATCATCGCTCGTGCATACGGACGGACTACCGTCTCCACGATGCGATGAGATTCATTCTCAATGATTAACCATTCATGAATTATTATAAAGTATATATTATAAGTAATAATGAAATATATGACATAATAATGACACTGGATTTATGTATATTTATATGTATGTCATCTACATAATTCCATTCAATTCAATAAGGAAACGAAAACAGCATTCATGCGTACGTACGGACTGCCGTCTCCATGAATGGTGTATTTCATTCCATTTACTGATTTATTATATATATGTATATTCTGAATATATATATATAAATCATGTTTTATATTCTGGAATTAAGTAATCATGATCTAAGTAATCATATGAATAATTACAAGTCAAAACACGGACGATAAATGAAACAATTTTACCCAAAACGCTCTTTAACATGGAATTTACAAAAGAACGGGTAATAAAAAGTCATAAGTGAACCATATATGATATCATAACAATGAATATGATTCTGTAATAAGTCAATGACATTATTTAAATTGTTATACAGGAGGTTCGGACACTTACGAAGAAAATCGGATCTAAGGTAAGGGAAATATCACAATCTCATTTTTATCCGAGATTGTTTATACTTTAGTATTTACTGGGGTGTATTTTATCATCCAAATCCATGTTTCCTCAATATGTAATATTATTTCCATCCACCTAAAATTGTTTAAATCCTATTTTACCCTTCGGTGAGTTTTTAGTAAAATATATGAATGGAATCTTTTGACGTTTTTCGTACGAGGTACTTTTTGACTTTTCCGACTAAAGTACGAAGAATGTTTTTTTAAATTATACGGCATGAATGGATTTTTAAAACATTATTTCCAAGAATCTTCCTTTACAAGTTTTCAAGTTTATTTTTAATCAACTTCTTTTATTTTAATGTCGTATGACATGTTATTAAAGGAAAAATGTTTTTGAAGAAGAAAGGATATTTTCCTCAAGAATGGAGTTCAAGTGTTTTATCAAAATTATTTTCCATCTATGTTAATAAAGGGTTCTGTTTTTATCCCTATTATTACATTGAATTGATCATGTTGTGATGGAATTATTTTTATGAATTCCTTTATCTTGTATGAATTGTTTTATGATGTCATGATGTTTAATATTCCTATTTGTATTACATGGGTTATGCAATGATGTATGATTTTTGATTTTGTGGCACACATAAGAATGGTATCATTATGAGATGGGTGGGACCTATATCTCCCTCCAATGCATTGGGTAAAGATTATATATCCCATGAGATAGACATGGCTGGAATGGTTGGTTATACCGGTTAAGTGAAACAGGACTGAAACGAGGGTGACTCGGTTCAGAAAGGGACTTTATCCAAAAGATAGTCATGGCAATGAGTCTTGACTGACAAGAAATGATTCTCTATGATTATGTGTGTATGACACAATGTTTAATGTTTTATGTTATGATTATTGTGATTACATTTCACTGCCATGAGTTATCCCATGTTATGAAATTATGCTCTCTTTTTTAGGATAAGATTTACAAAAGTTATGTTCTTATGAATATGATGTGATTGATTTTTCTTTTGTTTACCCTTACTGAGCATTTGAGCTCACCCTTTTATGTTTTATTTTCCCCAGGATATAAAGAAAGGTTTTAGGTATTAAAAAAAAGATCCTTATGGGAGATGTTGAAGATCTTTCACCAGGATTAGAAGATTATATTCCGAGTTTCCAAAGACACTAAACTATTACGATCCTTGTGTGTGTGTTTTTGTTATGTACTAAGTATTCCGCAAAAGTAATGTAATGTTCATGTACGTCAAGCTTCGAGTCTCTGCAGTTGGTATCAGAGGAAGGTTTAGTCAACCTTTGGAAACTAGGATGTGAGAACGTTAGTGAGATCCCTAGATATATTTCTATGGTATGTCTAGGGATGTCCCTAAGGTTAACTATACGTATAGGTTATAGTAATATAATTACGCTAACGATCATAGAATTAAGCCTAAGATGTTAGATATTGAAGGTACTCCCCCTTTATTATGTTGTTTTCCCTGGCATTATTTTTTCCTCTCACACTATTCTTTTTGGGGATTAGAAGATGGCTGGAACCCGAAGGAACCGTGTTGATCAATGCAATGGACAATGCAATGATTGCCCTCCTGAACAAACAAATGTTATGGGAGATGGAGTGCAAAATCTTATTGCTATACTTACACAATCTATGAATCATTCTGGACTTCCAAATGAGCAGTGAAGGGAATAATATTCTATTGAGTCCTTCATGAGGCAACGTCCACCTTCTTTCAGTGGGTCTTCTGATCAACTCGTTGCTGAACAATGGATCAATACTACTGAAAAGATATTTTCAGTTCTTCAATTTTCTGAACATGATAAAGTCATCTTAACAGTATATCGTTTGGAAGGTGAAGGTGATCAATGGTGGAATCTTATCAAGAATACGGGGCCAAGAGATGAAATTGAGTCCATGGAATGGGACGAGTTCAAGAACTTTTTTTTCAGTAAGTACATCCCTCGTATTCTTCGAAAAAAGATGAAAAATGAGTTTCTTGAGCTGAAGCATAAGGATGATGAATTTGTTGGTATATACGAAGCAAATTTTTCAAGACTTTCAAGGTATGCATCTGGCATTATCATCCAACCTGAAAGTAAAGTTGATCTATTTTTCAGTGGCTTAAAACCAAGTCTTCGAAGGAAATTATCAATAAAAGACTTTAGTAGCTATGAAGAAATTGTGCGTTGTGCTATCAAGGTAGAAATGGAAGTTGGTGTTACATATCCATCTCATGGTTTTGACAAGAAACGAAAGATGGAGTTCAAGGAGAAATCTCACAATAATGGTCAAAAGAAGATGAATGTTTCCTTATGCACAAAGTGTGGAAAGAAGCATGGTGGAGATTGTCTTAAAGGGACTAGAAAATGATTTAATTGTGGAAAAGATGGTCATCGAGCAGCTGAGTGTCAATGTAATGGAAAAAGGGATTCTAATGATGTGAATAAAGCAAACATTGCAGAGAACGCACAACCAACACTTCAATGCTTCAAGTGCAAGGAAATGGGGCATTATTCTAATAAATGCCCTAATCCAAGGGTTAGTGATGATCAACATGGGCAACCACTGAAGGCAAAGGGCAATGTGAAGTCACATGCGATCACTATTGGCGATGTTGAATATGACAACGATGTGGTGAAATGATTAAGTGTTTATGTAATGGGATTCCAAAATAATATCGTATCATGGAGTATTGGAATATTTATTTATTGGTCTAATGTGGTATTCAAAGTGATTGGGATATTATGAGCATAATGAAGGGAAAACAATAAAATGTAATGTTTAACAGTATTCATGAGCTCATGATTGATATAAGGACTAAGTGATATCATAGTTGGAGTATATAGAATTTTGAGGATTTTGGTATGTGGAAGGTGTTAACTTTTAACTGAATTCATGTTTTCACTAAGGTATTCAAGAGAATACATGACTAAGGACTTTGAATGTTTGGAATGTAACCAACAAAACATATCTAATGATATATGGGGATCAACGATGGTATTAAATCTCTGGTAATTGTTTTCACTATGTTATGAGAGTCGACTGCAGTATTATGGATAAGCCTAAAGATTGGAATGGATTATGTTGGACAAAAGTTAGTATTGTTTAAGGATATAAATTTTTTTCGATATTATTGATGGGATGTTATAGTAATATAGTTTTAGAAAAAGGACAACCTACAGGACGGGCGACAACCCATCGCGTCGGACAAGGCTGTGGGAATCGAACCCATAACCGAAGTGCGACTGGCCTTTATCGCCTACCACTGGCCTACAGGAAGTCCATGTTTAGTAGAAACTAGTTTTATTATATTAAGCAGTATGATATATGAAGTATAATTCTATTTTAGGAACCATATATGATTAATCTCACTATAGATCGACTTATGTATATAATTATTGCTAACCTTTTGTTTGAGACATATGGAATGACCCGTCATTCTATCACATGATCTTCTAACACTTCACGAATAACAAATTCAACTTCATTTATTTAATATATGAAGTGGAAATTGTTCAATGCACAAACAACAGTGAGATTGTACCAAAATAAAGTAAGTATCTATTCTAATTCAAATTCTTCAACTTTAGGGAAACGATCTTGAAAACCAAAAAATGTTGTCCTAGTGCTCTTATATCTGATTAATCAGATGGTACCTTAGATCATCACAACATTATGGATTTGTGATTGATGGATTTTCCATAGCCATGTTCTCTACCACTCTCCATCAGAACATGATGGTTAGATTTCCCTTCCATATCCATATTTTCACCTATGTGGAAACCCAGTGATTAGTTTATTTGGGTAACTGTTACGTTTCATACTTTTGTTTTTAAATATTGGTGTTGATATTCCTTTTTACGATGTGGGTTTCTATTAAAGAAACTTTCGAATAGTAAACCATTTATAACCCCGACGAATTTCGAGGGCGAAATTCATTTTAAGGGGGGTAGAATGTAACATCCCAAGATTTTATGAAAAATATTTTTTTTAATTTTATAAATGTCTTGTTTTATATGCTACACCAAAAGGAGCTTTCAAAACACTCATCCTTGACTTGCCTTGTATTACACGCAATCGCGACCTTCCTCGATAGCGTGTGTAGTACGCAATAACTAGTTTCACTAAACAGCAATATGCTATTAAAATATTATTAAAACTAGCCGTTATGAATAGTAATAACCACTTTTTGAAATTTTGTAAATTTTATTTTTCAAAATGGACTTTATTTTTGGATTCGTAGTATCGAATTTAGCCTAAGGTGAAATTTTGATAATTTTTGGATAAATTTCATTTTCTGATGAATAGTGAAAATTACTAAATTTTATTTAAAAACAAATTTTTTAATCAAAATAATTAATATTGATAAATTATTAATTTGAGTGGTTTTAAATTATATTTATAATATATTTTTACAATTCAATACAATGTTGGTCATTGGATGTAAATTCACATTTACACCAGACATAAACAAGTGTTAATCTTTTAATAGTTATTATCTCTTAAAACACTCTATTTGTTGTGACAAAGGAAATTAATTATAAAATTAATTAATGAAACTTATATGTTGGGAATTTTGAAAAATAGAAATCATTTTTGAATTCGGAATATCAATTATAGCTTAGGGTGAAATTTTGGTATTTTTCTGAAAAACTTCAATTTTTGATAAATAGTGAAACTACTAAGTGGTAGTTAAAAAAATTAATTTCTTCATAAATCTTAATTTTACCGCTTCTGTGAATGTAATTTCAAAAAACCTAGAGACATGGTTGATGTCAGTAAGTAAAATTTGGTTCAATGAGATGAAAATAATTTTTGGTGAATAGTAACTTTTTACTTTTATTTACCACGGTTAAAAGTAAATAGGGTAATAAAGGTTAAAAATGATATTAATATTACCGTAACACATGTCCTAATCCTATTTTACAAGTGTATATTGACCAAAAACAACCTTAAGTGTAAAATATTATCATTTAGGCCCACTTGGATTAGATTAGGACATTTATTATTATTTAATTCAAAGAAGAGTTAAAAGAGTTAAAATCAAAGTTTATTTACTAAAACATTTTTAATATAGGGTTATACATAATATAATTTCGACTATAAATATTCATTAGAAAGCTAAAGAGATTTCCTACATAATGGTATTTTATTTTTAATTTTTATATTTTAAAACATTTTATTTATTTATGACACAACGATGATGCAGTAATTACCTTTTTAAGAAAATGTTAACATAATTGATTTTATAAATGCCCAAATAAATGTAATTTGAGACATTTTATGACATACACTAATTTTATAGGTTACTATGACATGTTATTGTTGATTTCAGTAACTTTGTTCGAACTTATCATTCTATTAAAAATTTCATAAAAATCATGTACCACATAGTGTCAAAATTGACATGAATTAGTTTTTAAAACAAATATTATATTATAAATTGTTATTTAATTAGTAAAAATCTAAGGTTCGTCCAAATGAATTATATAAAGATTTATATATTAATAATAAACAACTTGGGGATAGTTTGTCTTGTTATGGTACGTTTATTAAACATATAGTGTAAGAAAACAAAAAGACACGGTAAAAGTTAAATTATTTAACATAGAGTTAAATCTAATTGATAAGGTTAAAATAATATCCTAAACATGTCTAAATACTGTTGGATGAGAGTAGTTAGACCCATCCCCACTTTATTTTAGAAATAAGACCATTTGGAACCATTATAATCCGAATTTGACCTTAATATAAAATAATATTTTGAGATTTTCCTAAGATGCCCTCTCCTCCCTTATAAAAGGGCACATCCTCCCTCTCCTCCTCACATAACTTTGAGCCTTCAAACTTGGCCAACCCCTGAAAAAATCTCTTCTCCACTTCCCTAGTATCATCCTAGAGGTCCTGGTCTTCTTCAAAGACCATCCTTAGTTCTTTAAGTGGAGGTTAAGAAAAGGCGCGTCAAAAAGAGGTAATATCCATTACCGATCTTTTTCAATTTCATTCTTTTTCATCTTCTTCTTCTTTAGTTGTTTCATGATAATGTAATAACATCAGTATTTCTTATATACTGATATTTTATAAATATGAAACAACTCTAATTAACCTTCTATCCATCCTATGGAAAAAGGAAATAACAGCGCGTGCGTACGTACGGAATACTATCTCCACGCCGTGGTGTAATCTATTTTCCGCCACCACCTTAATTGGATGGGTATAATGGTGTAATGAGTAACTATATATGATTATTATAATATGATATTGATACTTAAATAGTATACATACACTTCAACACAATTCCACGACCATGGGAATGATATCATCGCTCATGCGTACGTACGGACTACCGTCTCCACGACGTGATGAGATTCATTCTCAATGATTAACCATTCATGAATGATTATAAATATATATAATAAGTACTAATGAAATATGTTACATAATAATGATACTGTATTTATGTATATTTATATGTATTTCATCTACTTAATTCCATTCAATTCAATAAGGAAACAAAAACAGCGTTCATGCGTACGTACGGACTACCGTCTCCATGAACGGTGTATTTCTTTCCATTTACTGATTTATTATATATATGTATATTCTGAATATATATATATATAAATCATGTTTTACATTCTGGAATTAAGTAATCATGATCTAAGTAGTCATATGAATAATTACAAGTCAAAACACGGACGACAAATGAAACAATTTTACCCAAAACACTCTTTGACATGGAATTTACAAAAGAATGGGTAATAAAAAGTCATAAGTGAACCATATATGATATCATAACAATGAATATTATTCTTTAATAAGTCAATGACATTATTTAAATCATTACACAGGAGGTTCGGACACTTACGAAGCAAATCAGATCTAAGGTAAGGGAAATATCACAATCTCATTTTTATCCGAGATTGTTTATACTTTAGTATTTATTGGGGTGTATTTTATCATCCACATCCATGTTTCCTCAATATGTAATATTATTTCCATCCACCTAAAATTGTTTAAATCCTATTTTACCCTTCGGTGAGTTTTTAGTAAATGATATGAAAGGAATCTTTTGACGTTTTTCGTACGAGGTACTTTTTGACTTTTCCGACAAAAGTACGAAGAATGTTTTTTAACTTATACGGCATGAATGTATTTTTAAAACATTATTTCCAAGAAGCTTCCTTTACAAGTTTTCAAGTTTATTTTTAATCAAATTCTTTTATTTTAAAGTCGTATGACATGTTATGAAAGGAAAAATGTTTTTGAAGAAGAAAGGATATTTTCCTCAAGAATGGAGTTCAAGTGTTTTATCAAAATTATTTTCCATCTAAGTTAATAAAGGGTTCTGTTTTTATCCCTATTGTTACATTGATTTGATCATGTTGTGATGGAATTATTTTTATGAATTCCTTTATCTTTTATGAATTGTTTTATGATGTCATGATGTTTAAGATTCCTATTATTATTACATGGGTTATGCAATGATGTATGATTTATGATTTTGTGGCACACATAAGAATGGTATCATTATGAGATGGGTTGGACCTATATCTCCCTCTAATGCATTGGGTAATGATTTTATATCTCATGAGATAGACATGGCTGGAATGGTAGGTTATACCGGTTCAGTGAAACAGGATTGAAACGAGGGTGACTCGGTTCAGAAAGGGACTTTGTCCACTAAGATAGTCTTAGCAATGAGTCTTGACTAACAAGAAATGATTCTATATGATTTTTGTGTGTATGATACAAAGTTTAATGTTTTAAATTATGATTTTTGTGATTACATTTCACTACCACGAGTTATCCCATGTTATGAAATTATGATCTCTTTTGCAGGTTATGATTTCCAAAAGTTATGTTCTTATGAATATGATGTGATTGATTTTTCTGTTGTTTATCCTTACTGAGCATTTGAGCTCGCCCTTTTATGTTTTATTTTCCTTAGGATATAAAGAAAAGTTTTAGGTATTAAAAAAAAGAAGATCTTTATGGGAGATATTGAAGATCTTTCACCAGGATTAGAAGATTATATTCCGAGTTTCCAAAGACACTAAACTATTATGATCCTTGTGTGTGTGTTTTTGTTATGTACTAAGTATTCCGCAAAAGTAATGTAATGTTCATGTACGTCAAGCTTCGGGTCTCTACAATGTTCATGAACTCTCTGGCTCTGTTAGCCCTCAGCATCCCTGGATAGAAGTAATCGTAGAATTTGGGATGAAACTCGTCCAATGAAACTACCTGCTGGCGCCCTGCCTGAGAAACTACGTCCCACCATATCATGGCGGAATCTCACAGCATGTAAGTCGCGAGCTTCACCCTTCTGTCTAGAGGTGTCTCGAGATGATCGAAGATAGAAACCAGAACATCGAACCATGATTCAGCAGCCTGAGGTCCTCCATCTCCTGAGAATGTGGGAGGATAGTGCTACTGGAAGACTCATGTAAGTTATACCATAGACTAGATAGGTTGTTGAGCTCCCTGAAAGGTCTGTAAGAACCTCATGAACCCCTCACAAAACTGAGTGTCGAGACACGTATCTAGGATAACTTCCTGAGCCATATTTGGCATGTGATCATCGTCAGATCCCTAATGTGAAACCAGATGATGTCTTGGCCGCATGATTGTGCATGGTCTAGCACACCTTTAGATCTGGATTATTAAGGACTGAAAAAACAAGGGTAAAAAACGGGAACAAGAGAGAGAAACACTAATGTTTGAAAAACACTACTACACGGTGTGTAATTAATCTATATGGTGTGGTTGTTAAAGCCATTTACATGAGTGTGTAATTCCGCCACCACTAGTCGTGTAACATCACAGACTACACGACATGTTATCCCAAAACACGACATGTACTTGGATTATACCCCCTGCACGAGTCTCTTTACACAGCTAACATACACAGTCCTATAAATCCCAAACTACACGGCGTGTTCATGAAAGACACATCGTGTACTAGACAGGTTTTGGAGGCCCGTGTGGTGGTTACATGGCCGGCTACATGGATGACTCTTACACGGCGAGTTCCGAACAAACATTGCGTGTATAAGGATAGATCACACCGACCCATGTTGTTCGTGACATGGACATATAACTAGGTGAAAACTACACTGTGTGTTCTTATAACACATGGCATGTATTACATGAGTTTCCCCGACCTGTGTGGTTAGTGACACAGCTGGGTACATAGTTGACTACTACACGACATGTACTTAAGGTACTCGGTGTGTCCCCGAAGACACTCTAACACCCCGTGTTTTTGTTCACACTGTCAATAACATGGTCTAAAGACTACACAACGTGTATTAATAAATTACATGCCATGAATTCTAGTTTTTTCTTGGCAGTAGCTCAGAAACTTCCCCGAACGCGAGAAATAATGAAAAACAAACAATTATGTGCCAAATTCCAATCTGTGGTTCCACATACTCCCAGTGAATCAAATCATGGAATCATAACAATGCATATATCAAGTAAAACAACATAGAAACTTTTCCAGTCATAGAAACTATCACAACAACATGCATATTTTATGACGGCATCTATCACAACATCATGAAATTCTAATGAACCCTAGATGGCATGGTAAAATGCATGACATGTGATTTCTTACCCAGTGCCTATATGATGCATGGGATGGAACAACTTCATCTCATCAGGTTGCAACAAAATAGAATCACAACTATATAAACTGTAATAACACAAAACATGTGTATCACCCAACGGTGAAATATAATCAACTATAACACCTGCAAAAACTGAAAATTGCAATTATGAGGTAATATAGATTTTCCCTGTACATTGGATAATTACTCTTGGTCATAGTTAAGTACTAACTACCCATTTCTTCCTATACTTCTCTATTGTCACATAACAGTAAGGAAATAGAAAATAAGAAAACTCATTTGATACCACATTGTAACGACCCGAATCCGGAGCCACATAACTGGTACCTCGTAACCGGTTCGCCACATGATGTTAAGAGCATTTCCCCAAATACCAGAGGCTGCCAACTAGCTGCAAGGGCCTTGGTGAGTCAGAGGGAATCTATTCCATCATTTGGTAATGTATGTAGCGAATGAATAAACATAATCAATAGCCGAAGCAGTAAACATCATACAACATCTGAACTAAAATTATAAGTTATGTCTAATATAATAATGATGCATAATGGTACATGTATCTATGGAAAGAGGTAAAAAAACAACGTGATGAAATATAACTGAAACCAAACCTCTAAATGAAAATAGCAACTCCAACAGCATTGAGAGCCAAAGGCCGGTCCCATGCTCTCCAAATCCAACCAGAAATCAAGTACCTGAGGTAGAAGGGACACAATCCCTACATACACCTACAACCATATAATCTGTTTAGGCCAAAAAACAGGACCAAAATAGGGTGTGAGACTAATCCCAATAGGCAACCACCAAATTATTTGTTCCCTAGTGTTAGTGAGCAATATACCAAAAGAATTGGAAATGAATGCATTATAGAAACATGAGTACACTAAAGAAAACAATCCAACAGACTACCTAAATACAAGAAGTACAAACGAAGCATGTTATTCATTTTGGTGGACTCAGCAAAACCAACCAAAAATATTTATTACACTGACCCTCTAGGTGACTCATGTGGGTAGGCCCTTATGGTCAATCATTCGAACAAGGCAAAGACACTCTGAGGAAGCACTCAACGTCTATTACCCCTATGGTCTTACAGCGATACTACAGACTCTCTGAGGAAGCACTTACGCCAAATTCGCCCTTAGACTCGATTCTATAATAAAAAGACCCTTGGAGAGAGCACAAATTCAAAACCCCTTGTGGTCTCACTTTAGTAATATAAAAAACAGGCCCTCTGAGGAAGCACTCAACCTCAATTCCTCATATGTTTTAGCTACACCAGGTTCCCATATCCCTGAGGAATGAGATCGTATGTAAACGATTCATAGCATCCCTAAGTAAGTTCATGAACTACATGGATAATAGCTACATTGAATAAAATGAATATAAACAGTAGGAAATGCAAGAAATCAATTTTAACAAGGCGGGCAATCAATGCAGCAAGGTCTGCCTCACAGGCAACCTAAGCCAAGTGGCGATAAACAACCAAAACAAGGGAAACACCCATGGGGTGCTCCACAAAATTATAATAAGAAACAAAAAAGTCATCTAATATCCTCAAGAACACTTGAAATCTATTGGAGATAAATAAACAGGTTCGAAACCCTACCCTGAGATACCCGATACCTGGGTATCCGACACTTTTGAACCAAAAACTCAAAGACATTCAACGTAGGGAAACAAAACAACTACCTCGATCCTCGAAGACCAATATACTTGAACATCGGCCTATGAAACGACCTAGAATAGAGTATATCTTCAAAAACATCTAAAAAGTTAAACCTCAGATAACTCACATGAGAGAAGGAATCAGAAAACGAGGCCAAAGAAGAACCAAGAACTCACCGTTGCGATTCTTCTACAATCTACGGAGTTCGATTCGGAAAACCGGTGATGGATCGGTGGATCGCTGAAGAATCATCCTACTCAGACACTCTGTATGGAATTAGGCGGAGAAGAATATGTTTACGTGCATTAGGTACGACCCAGGTATGATTAATGAAATAAAAAGAAAGTACACGGCGTGTAGTGGGTTTTTCCGTACTCCACCAAAATCGACCTCCACGTCACCCCTACACACCGTGTGTGTGGCCCGAACATGGCGAGTATACGGATTCTAGCGGGAAAAGAGTACATGGTGTGTACTCAGAATGTACAGGGCATGTACATCAAAACATTCAAAAAACATCATTTTTTTTAAAATCCTACAAAAGAGATACGTACCTGAAACTAATGATCTGGGTTCTTACACATGGGTCATCCTATGAAATCGTTAATTATCTAGAACATACTAATACATTTTGAATAATCATGGGAAAAATTACTCACTAAATTCCAAAAATATTCACTAACATGTGAGACGACACCACACTTGGTACAGACTAAATGGCACAATCCCATAAAAATAATTACAAATATCTTACGTTTATGGGCCACTATCATGTGCGTAAAATAACAATTAAATTAATAATTTTTAGAAAATTCAATAGCTTTGTCAAGATATCCATGTCATGATGTATTTAATGGATAGTTCATCCATTGATATCTAAGCACCCAGTCACATACTCATAAAATAATAATTCAAACAACATGCTCCATCCGAGTAATCCAAATGACTAATCTCTTTCCATTAAAATTATTTATTATAATGGAGTCCACAATAAAGATATATCATTTCCACACTATTTAATGGTTTAAAAGGATTCCACAAGGAGGACATCACACCCATTAAATATAATACAGAAATAAAATTATCCAATGATTCTTTTCATAATAAAAAGTTTTTCTATTTTAACAAATTACCAAATGGGCCTCATGGTCTTTCACCCAAAAAAGAATAATTTTTTAATAAATAAAATCCATTTTTCAAAGTATTACAAAAAAATATATTTAACAATAATTTATAAAAAATTCCATTAAATCACGCATAACACATTTTTTATACGAAACCATTTTTATTAAAATAAAAATTGTTCCATTAATCCCCATCATATAAATAATACACTCAAAATACAAGTACATGAAAATTTTACATTATAAAACCTCACGAGAAGTTTTCCATGAAAAAAATAACCATTTAATATAAAACCAAGTCATTTACAAAACAAACCTATGAATTTAAATTTCACTTAACAAATTCAAAACACAACCATGAATTTTATGAAGAACTGTATGTGCACATTTATAACAAAACACTCCATTTTTCACAAAAAAACATATTATAACCCCTCACATTACACAAAAAATAGTTTATCCAATGATCAAAATACTATATTTATCTTGTATGGTTTTTTTGAAAAATAATAAACCAATGAATTTCAATCATTAATAATAAGTGTAGTGGGAAACCTACATCAATCTCACAACATATCAACAACGCATACTCGAAACCACACCATGAGGGTTCCACGAAAGGCTATTTACCTATAAAAATACCATACAACCAAAAACCAACATAAATGAATTGAAAAATAATCCAAATGTTCACATTAGCATGGGAGAAGAAAAAATGAAGAGGAAATGGAATAATAATGAAGAGTGGGGAGAATAAGGGATATTACATTTAGAGATCTAAACCCAATCATGATGAATAACTATATATCTAACCCAAGAGAGGTAGGAGTGGAATGGAGATAAAGGGGGAGGTATCATTAGGGTTTCCTGAACTAGGATATGAAGTGGGGAGGCGCTTTGGGGTAAAAAAATGATTTAGAATACTTGAAATTTCATTGAATATTAGATGTGGACCACTCACATGATTTGTTAACATAAACTACCAAATTGTGTACCAACATTTTACCCTTCACTGAACACACAAGTCACAAATCATTGTTTGTAATCTTATTTTAATGTAATTTTGACAACCATGAAACATGCCACTATTTTTTAATGTTACCTAGCAATGAAACTACATAGGCTGAGGTGCACGGTTTATCATAACCTTGTTCCAGCCATAAACAAGCTAGTGTTAATCATAATATGTCATATTTTATTGAAAAAACCCATGGAGAGGAGAATGAATAACCATATGGTCAAAACTAGAAAATGAAACACTACAAAATTGAGATGACATCACACTTAGAACACAAGAGAATAAGATGATCAAAATAATGAATAGTAACAAAGGGTGAAATGAAAAAATCTTGATTTGACAGTTATCCAAACAATTAAAATATTCCTCACCAGGAATGCCACGTGATCGTCTAGTTGACCAACCGTAGTCTAAGGGTTTCCATAAAAGTATAATCCATCCTCTGAAAAAATTAATAACTTAACTAAATCCTATTAAAACATCATTCACAAGACCCAAAAAAATGATAAAATTCATTTCCTAAGAATCCTCAAGATGATTTGAGACACATCAAATAAGACTACCATTGAAGAAAACTACATTCCCGTTGTGGGAGCACAGAACATACTCCTCACCATTATAAAACAACTAGCACAAATCAATTGTTGGAGAGTTTTTAATGATACCAATGGTGGGTCTCCACACCACCAGAAACTAACTAACATGAACTGATGAAACTGGAAACCCAAAAATATTAACAAGAGAAACACAAGAATATACCAATATAGCCCAACCAATCATTCCATGGAGGGCCCTATAGAAAGAAACTCAAGCATAGTGGAGATCGAACCATAATAAAGAGAAAAAAGTCCCCTTAAAACTACCCTATCACAAATGGTGGACACATGAGTTGATCCAAATTACCCCACACCCGTGGTGATCCATGCATGCATGAATTTATTTAATCAGGACTTATAGATAGAGCCCTAAAAATTGAATCATCTTTTTCACCATTTCTAGGATCTAAATAATGAATCGTACGTGCTTAAACAAGGACATTAACCTAATAAATGACCTATAATGTACACAACACAATTATATCTCACTCTTACTGATTTTAAGAATGAAGAAGACAAAAAATAGAAGAAAATATCACATATAATTATAGAATCAAGAATTTACAAAGTAAAAACAAACATTCATTAATATATGAGTTCTCAAAAATTTTCTGACATCCTCAGTACATTAGAAAAAAAGGATCACCACCAAAAACAACTTCCACAACATAATGAAATGTTTTAGTATAATGTTTCTTTATATCGAGCATCAATAATTCTATTCCATAAAATGGGATGGTGTATGACATATAGTATGATTAAACTTTCTAAACTCTATAACCAAATTATTATGATAATCAATTAGAAGTCCATATATCCATGAATAATCAATAAATGCACAACAAATATCCATTAAATATCAATGGGGATAAACATAGTGAAACAAGAAAGCCAAGTTATTATTGGAAATAATCTCATAACCAAAACACCCCTTGATCATATATAAACAGATGTGAAAATAATTGAAATATTCTAAAAACATTTATAGAATCCCTCTAAACTCATCATCAAAACCAAATAAAAAATAACATTTCAAAATCATAGAAAAACATGAATATCAATTCCAAATCAATATATTAATCTCCAAAGAATTAATTCATCTCATGTGTGAGGAAAACATGAAACATAGCTACATATCTTTCAAAACATCACAAGATTTCACTAAAAACACACTCAGAAGTAAACTAACTTGGATTCCTGCATCGTAACCAAGGATATTTCACAAATTATCTACCACATGTACATTATCATGCCACCGTGTTTAAATATCAACTCATTCCACACTATTACACATGTACCCACATCATAATCCATCTTCATTCCTTATATATTCATTCGTTTTACCACCTTAGGTAATATCAATGGTAATAAAAACAACATACATTTTTTTAAAAAAAACATTCAAAGAATGTTTCACAATTGCACCCTATATCACATATCAAAAGTTATTGAACCAATAAAAAATCATATACTACCAAACAAGAAACCATTCTCAGAATCACATTTGAACATGTTGAATCATGCCCAATAAGAGAATTACAAGAATCATCCAGCCATAAATTCACATTATCTCATTCAAAACATTATTCAGAAACTCGACATTGTCCACATCATAGAAAATCAATTTTTTTTTCAAACTCATTACATATCATATTAAAAACATCAAAAACCCAATTTTTATTTTATAAAAAAAACAATAAACATTCACTAAAATCACTACTTTCACAATTCCAACACCATAGGTTTCAAATCATTTTTATAATCAAGAATGATCTAAATAACTCACAAGGGGAAACTATTATCAATGGGATACATGAAAATATGGTTAGATCACATATTCCCAAAAAACCACCATCAGAGGGAGTAATATAGGTCCACATCCCTAGCCTCACACCACTTTCAAGTCCTTGTGACCCAACAAAGACTAACATCCCAAATCCTATTTCTTATATCAATAACAAAACAACCCTAAGAACCAAAAATATAAAATAAATCTAAACTACCCTTGGAGAACCAAGTGTTGTTAAAGATGTGTTTTCCAGACACTCCATCATACCTACAACCAGAGATTCAAATAATCCTACTCTGTATACCGTCAAATCCCTATGGACCATAGAGAAATCGAAAATCATAGCCCACAAAGGGAACTTGCTCAGAAACAATTTTGTTACGAACCAACCCGAGTCGACCCAAAACCGGTCACCCAAGTCAATCCATGACATAGCCCAAAGGGCGTTCCTGATCCACATGGATTAGAAACTAGTTTCATGCATAAATAGTGTAAAAATATTTAATTAATTTTTATAATAATAAATAAATACTTATATAGTTTAAAGATTATAATAGAATCCAAAAATCAACAAATAAATAATTAATTCATATAAAACATATGTTATACAAGAATATAAATAGAGATAAACAAGAAAAATATATCAAAATAAACTAGATGAAGACAACATATCCATTTTACCTTAAGGGTCACACTCCGATACCATGAACATCGATCACCAATGGAAATTGATCCCATACTGAACCTGCACCAAATGTTGAAAATATGATACAACTATAGGTGTGAGTATTGAAACATCATAGGTGTGATTGAAAATATATTCCCAATTCACATCCTTTAAAATAAAAGAATCATCATCTTCATGTTTGATTTATAATATAATATAATATATTCTTCAATTCTTTTCATATTAAAACTATATATGATCAATTTTTTTCCTTGAAAAAATAATTGATTTTATATTAAAATAAAATTATCATTTTGAAGGGGAATGGTGTGTTTTAATTTCAATTGTGACATTAGTGTATAAAACAATTATTCATTAGAAACATTTTTATAATCTTTTAAAAATAAATCTGTCACTTTCCAAAAATGATATATTACACTTGTGGACATCATAATTCTCCCATAATAAGGGATATGTAAAATAATCATACTAGGGTATCCATCCAACAAGAATATCAATCATCATAGTAAAAATTTAAGTGTCTATTGAAATGGGTGAACCTATGTGCTCATGAATAATCGAGAACATAATAATACATGTTGACTCATCCTGGAAATCATTCCTCACACAATGGTATATTAATGAACAAACACACCTAGCCACACCACACATGGTGGAAACAATTGGGCCCAATCCCATATAAATAATAAAAAATATCCCTCTACTAGGGGCCAATATATATTGTATAATCTAAATATTGCATCAATAGATCATATAAAATGTAATTTTTATTCCATGTTTTCCATATCAATAATTATGTAATTGGTGGGAGAATTGATTCTTTTCAATCATTCATTAACATACACATATAATAATAATTCCAACAACATGTGTTCAAAATAAAATACATCAACGTACCACTGAATCAATTTTGATATATTTTATTTGTTGATGTTGTAGGTTTTTAGGATTTTTTGTGGATTTCTAGAGATATTGACTAAAATATTTGTTGAAAAATATCAAAGATAATGGAATGGATATCCTATATGAAGTAAATAAAGACTATATACATTGTGGATCTATTTAACAAAGTTTTACATTTTTTTGGGCCTCAAAATATAGATACTGGAGAAAGGTAATTTTTGAAAATAATTAAAAATATATGATAAAAATGTGGTTAGCACTGTTGCAGATAAGACATGTTTTGGGATCAGAAAATCAAAATATGGAAAAGCATGGTAGCACACAAAATATTCGAATTTTTGTGAAAGATGATTTTTCATGAAAAAGGATCACATGCCCAATCTGACATCAAATGGGGTTTTAAACAATTGATGACATTCTACTATGCATTGATGATGACACATTATTATCATCAATGAAGGGTTGGAAATACCTATAAATTGATGGATAGCCCATTCATTTCAATATATAAACAATTAGAGAAATCATTGTCTCATAATCACATAATCAACGTATAACAAGGGAGTTTCACATAAGAAGGAAGTTGTTCATATAATCGGATTTGCACACAAGAGGTTTTTTAAGACAAAGAATAAATGTTGGGTAAAAGGCATCAATGATGTGATCATGATAGAGAAATGTTTTGATAAAGATTGATGTGGCATAATTAGTACTATGGTAAAGGGTTATTCATTAAATATGTGAAAGTGGAAATTCAATAGAGCATCCATATACAACTAAGTATGTATTTATGATTGATAATGAATGGACCTCAAAGTCAATAAACTGTTAGTGGATCCCTTAGATGACCAATGAGAAAAGGAATTGTTTTATGGTCATAATTTCCCCCATCAGTGACCCAGAGAAAGTTATTTTGGGAATGAAATATGAGAATACAATTATTAAACACTAAACCTAGTACTGGTAGAGTGGCTAAGTATAGACACGATCTAGACCCAATCATTATTATTGGAAGTGTCCCTTAATAAATTTTGTATAATTGACACAACACCATTGAATACTCTTTAGATGTATCCTATTGTGGATAAACCATGTAAAAATTATCGTGTTCTTGTTCTTTCCATCTTCCATTACATTCAAAGTGTCATCATCAAATAAAGATGCAATGAATAAGATTAGTATTTAACACTCACGTGAAAAAATGATATTCTCATAATAAAGATGTTAAGGTCTAGATGGACTGTAATAATTTATAAAAGAATATGTGTAACCTAATTCACCTCCTTCTTAAGGTATGTAGTCCCATTTTAGATATAATAATATGCATCACCTGATTCAACTCGAGGTCCCATCATTTTCAATTCTACATATAAATCATGAAGGAGTCCACAATGAGGATCAACCATTTATACAATAAGCAATGGGCCATTAGTATTCCATATTGAGTAGAACCTAGACATTCAATACTTTTAGGTAATATAATTACCCAAACTGTTTTTTCATCAAAAACACTTTCACAATTTCCAAAAATTTCCAAATGGGACTCAATATGTTTTTCCAAAATAATATTCATCAATGAAAAAAATTCCATATTTAATAAGAGGTGAATGGACACCACTTTACATTTTAAAATAAATTATTATTCAATTCCTTTAATGAGTAAAAACCAAACTTCCAATAAAAACCCATTTTAATTAAATTTCCAAATTGGCCATTTATCACAATCACATGCAAATAATTTTCAATAACATGTACAATCTATTTTAAATTATACTAAAACATGTAATCTCTTATATGAAAAAAATATCATTTTATATTCTAAAAAATCATTTGAGATTGAAAATATAATTTAAATTTCCCAGAATACATTATAGAGTAAACATGACATTTTATTAATCACTTGGTGTGCACATTCATTTCAAAAATATTAAATTTATAAAATTTTATAAACCCCCACTTTCAAAAACAATAAATTTATCCAAATATAAAAAAATATATTTATCATGTAAGGATGGTTATAAAATCAAGAAACTAATAAATTTAAAACAATAAAGTTATGTGGAAATGTAAACCATCCTCAAACTCCCAATGCTTCAAAGACACACTCCTCAAACAACACCTAGATAGTTGTAAGAACCAAGATGTATAAAGAGGAAAGATAGAAAAAACCCCCCAAAATAAATGAAGGGAAACATAAACAGTATGTCTTTAGGACCATGATAAAGGATATACTCAAGAGGATATAGATGAAAAAAAATAATGGCGAAAAAGAAATGAGATTACATTTTGATATTTTTCACCAAACCTGAAGAATCATCATATATCTACAACAATGGAGGTAGGAGAGTATTTGATTAGAAGGGGAAGACATCCATAAGGTCACCCGAATAAGGAGAGGATGATGTGAGGCGTTTTTGGTTAAAAACATGCACAATCATAATTTGAATTTCAATAAATTTTAGATTTGGGTGGCTTGCATGGTTTGAAGTTAGGGATTAACAAACCATGTTCCAATTTTTCACCCCTAACTATACTCACAAGGAACTCGACATAATTTGGACATGTATTTTACAAATCATTTTTAAATTTTGACAAACACCACTTTCCCGATAACTCACATGGCAACAAGGTTCCATGTGATGAGACACATACTTTTTCAAACCAAAACCCAACTATCCACATGCTACTGTTAAAACCAAATACTTAGTGTTTTTCTATAAACTCAAAAAAATGCTTATTAATAACCTTATGGTCAAAAATAAACAAATAAAACATCCAAATCTAGAACCCATCACACCCAATAAATTAGAGAAAAACTAAAATCCAATAACGAACCAGAAAAAGGGTAAAAATAAAAATCATATTTTGACAATTTTAGTGAACATTTTTCCAAAATTAAATTTAATGTTTATATTTTCGGTTCACAAGAAAAACTGAATGAAAATAGATCGTAAATATCTATAGTAAGATAAATACCTCCATTGTAAAGTAGTTATTGAATTTAAGTGTGTAATGTGTTTAAATGTGTTACAAAATCTATTTAGAAATAAATATAAACATCACCATTGATTTTTTCTCCCTAATAAAATTAAATAGTATAGGTCAAAAATAAATATGATCTTTTTATTCCTAAAATGTATTTATTTTTTATTTTTTATTGTATTTTTCGAGGTTTTTTAATTTTAATAATTAAATATATATAGTGATAAAATTGTGATTAAATAATATTTAAATATGATTTAAATATTATTATGCATTAAATTTGAAAATTATAGGAAATATGATTAAAAATATATTATTTTAGAAATATATCTTCTTATAAAACTGTATTCAGTATATATTTTTATGTAATTTTATAGTTAAATAAATAAATTTTATTATTTTACAATTAAAATTTTAAATTCATTTTCTCATACATCAAAACCACATTATATTTGGATAAATATTTAGTATTGTTTTAAATTATTCTAGAATAAATAAAAATAATATAGTTTTAATCAATATAGGATTGTTGATGTTTTCTACATGACATAAGTATAACTAATAAAATTGTAATATTTTTATAAAAGTATATTATATTTATTATGTAATTTTTTTTATTATTATATACTATGTTTTCACTTAAAAACCCTTGTTTTATGTATTTGAATGAATGTAATATTTTACACCATTAACTATTATTTTAAATCATTTATTACAATTAATTATTTCTAAGACTCATCTAGGTTTTGTTTTGAATTTGTGGCCAGAGAAAAATTATTTGATTCAAAATAATCCATATAATGTCATTCAAAAAAATAAAATTTATATTTTTATCCCAATCTCTATTCAATATCAGGAAATATATTACTCTTAAAAATATTAAATATGATATAAATATGATATATTCTAATTATATGGTATAAAATTTATAATTGTATCTAATATAATGTTTCAGAATTTAATAATCAGTGGGATTTAATTATTTAACAATTTACATTTTATATTTATATAAAAAATTAATTTCAAGTATTTATAAGATATTTATCTTGGTAAAATAAGAAATAAAAAATAGGTTTTAATCTTTTTTAATTGACCCTAAAATTCGGATCACGTAATCTCCAAAATACTAGGTGGCAGATATATTTACATTACCTTAACCTACACTTAATTATATTCCAAATTTTATCCTCATCCACTACTGAAATGAGTACTTCTTTATATAAATAAATTTTAGTTACAAATAATATGTCTTATTTATGTTTAAAATGATCTTCTAATAAACCCTTCGAAGCTGAACCAAAAAAAATTTGTTCCCCCTATACTATCCCCCATATCATTCCCATGTAAGATTCATAAATTTTGGTGTACAAATTTACCCTAAATATTTTATAATTCACTTTAAATAAATATAATTTCCATAATAAAATAGAGGTAATTATTTTAGATATCATCTCCCATATAATAATTATTAAATTTTATTATTATTTTAAATATTTTAAAATCATTTTTTCCAAATATTATCGAATAACCTTGGTAATATTAGTTCATGGAAATGTTTTTATATTTTTGGAATAACCAATATATTTTATTCCCCAATACATAGTAAAATAAAATTTTCATTCATGTTACAAGCCGACCACCACATCTCTAAAAAATTCGATTTATGATTCATCACTAACATAAATGGAATATTTATTTTGAGAATTTAAGGAAAAATATGTTTTTAATAATTTGATTAGGAATATTAAAAGATAAATGACCCTATACTATAATCCCATTATATTGAAAACGAAACATCTATCCTTCAATGTAAATGAACAAAATCTTCCGTTGAGTGACCTATATAATTTTCCATCATCACCATGCATCGATTATTATACAAATTTATATAATTAAATAGATTTATTTGTTTCTCTGAATAATTTTGAATGGATATATATTTTAATTCTCATCCCTAAGCCTTGGATCTAATCTAGGATATTACATAACCTCATTTATGAATCTTTGTATGAAATTCGACTCTTACACACTATCTGGAAAAAACGGAATAATGAGATTTATTTCCCTCAGAATTTAGGAAACATTATATTTATGTAATTGATGTGAAAAAAATTATTTAAAATAAATAATTAAAAAAAATTATAATAATTTGTTCATAAAAAAATAAGTAAAACCCAGTACATTTTTATAATCGACTTCATTTAAAATATAATATACTATCGGAAATATACACATACTAATTCATTCAATAGATGAGGAAATGATTATAGATGTAAATATAAAAATTTATCTAACCTGAATTCATCTAAAAATTCATCTTTCCTCCGTAAATTTTCAATTTACCACTAACCAAAGTAACATTTCACTTCAATTGATCGTTTTTAATGAAATCAACAAGTACACTGAAATTCCTGATTAGGGTGAGAGTGGAAGAGATAATAAGATTCCCCCAAATGTTCTTTAAAAATTCGTTTGATATAATAATGAATTCATTTATAATTAATTTGGTTATAAATAATCACTACATTCCCCCATAAATAATAACATTCATGGTTGGTCCTTAAATTCAATCTTTACCTGATTTGGTTTCATGCTTAATGGAACATCGACAACCCATGTCTTTTATATCACATGTCAAAAGGATATTCCAAAATAAAAAAATTCACATCCTACTTGATGGTTTATCCTATGAATATATTTACCTTTCCTTAGAAACACCCCTATAAAGGGGAATGCTCTAATAACTCAATAGAAATTATGTTTTGCAAGATAAGGATGAAAAATTTAATATATATATATATATATATATATAATATGATACAACAGAAATCATGTTCTATCAAGTTTTATTCACAGTCATACAAAAAGTATTTGCGAAAAAAGAAATTGTAGGACCCATGGGATACATATACCTATCTCATGTGATCAATATTTGATCATGGGTATCAAGTGGATATACATAAATTGAATTAAATAATACCATAAGATCATATAAATATAAATAATGATAAGGACCACCTACCATGGATGAAAAAATGACATGGTAGAAAGGTTTATAGTCTTAGGCCAATTTCATCCATAAATATATGATCTATTGCAGATAAAAAATGATAATGGTTTTAAGGATAATTTAAATAGCAATGAAAACCCCAAAAATTTGAAAATATAATTAATTAATGAAAATATTGACTATCGATAAAGAACTTTTGGAAATGGTGTATAAATGAAATTATCTAATTCAGGAACAAATTCTATCAATGATATAAAAAAATTGAAATATTTATAAACCAAAATCCATATATTAGATCATGACATAATGAATATAATTTTCCTTCATCAATATTAAGTATAAGGTATTGATCTAGATTGGGATGGTATTCTATAGTTTTCCATCAAAAGATCAAACAATTTCCCAAGCTTTGAAGAGAGGATATAGAAATTTAGGTGATAAATCCAATACACTATAATAAGTATCATACAGTGTTGGCCATACAATAGGACTTAATATATATTGTTAATTTAACAATCATTCATAATTTAAAAAACACCTAAAACCAAATGTCTCAGATTGTCACTGAAGGATGTCGTCGACCAGCTACTGGCCTCTGCCAGCTGGCTTATGACCACTAATTAAAATAAGTAATTTCCATGATGCCCATAAGTTATTTAGTAATCATTCTGATAAATAAGTTCTACAATGGAACTAAAGAGGTATAATATAAGGACCAGAAATTAAAACATTACATAATCTTGATTGAAATGAATAATTCACATTGATGATCTATTCAGGTTTAGAGTTTTAGTGAATTAGGGCATAATTATTACATTACATCACAAGTATTAAAAATTATAAACTTCTACTCAGTTTCTATTTTTTCACAAACATAAAAAATCCTGAAAAAAATCATGTCTACTTCCATGTTTTTGACTGCATCACTTTTTATTTATCACATCCTTGACCCTTTTCATAGTTAAGTCTTGTGAAAAACATTTCAAAATGTTGCATGAGCATAAAAAGTTTAGTAAGTGTTAAAAAAAAAATAAAGAAAACATTATCTCATAATTACATACAAAAAATAATCTATTTAACATACCTCATGAAATCATAATATTTATGAATAACACATAGATATAATAAATCATAAAGGAATCATGTGGAATCCATATCAAACATACATTGTAGGTATCACATCTACGTAAAGAGTTACATTTGGAATACCCATCACAATATATTCCCTAAATATCTTAGGAGAAACATTCACATTTACCTCTGTCACGTTACCCAATTAATTGGAGATCCATATTGGGCTCACCTGCCCTATATTTATCACGGATCCAACCATATTCAGAATCAACGCCCAATAACCATAACATATTCACAGAACACAATACAAACATAATAGAAAGATAGAATTTCCACATTGAAATTACAATATATTATTTAAATATATTGACATATAAAAAACCAATATCAAAACTATTTTCATTACCAAAATATATAAAATATTATATTAAATTTATATTCCTTTTAAAAACTTTATGTCTTGTTAGGGTAGCCATAGATAAAATAATACTCGTGGTGGTGGAAAAGGACATTATCACCAATTATGTTAAAAAGAAACATACTTATTTTTGTTATTTTTAAAAATGTTTCATTGGAAAATATTTCCTTGTAATGAAATGAAATGTCAAAGGTGTTTATACAACATAAAAATAAAAGTCATGTATTAAAACAAAGTATTCCTCAATGAAAGTAGATTGAGATAAAGCCCCTTACCTCTTATCCGATTTGACGCATTCATTCATTAATATCCTGAATAATAAACAAAATTTAATTTCTACATTTATAGGATTCTTTTTTAATGTTTATTATTCCTTTTATATCAATTATTACAATTTTATAAACATTATGTAATCAATTATGTTAATAATGATTGTTTTGTCGATATTTGGTACTTGAGTCAAAAAAGAACATCTTATACCTAAAATTTGTTCATGTGGTCAAAATAAATAATATCCAAACTGATATTCATGATATAGATATATCATATATGTATACTGTATGTATGTATTTATAATACTAAATAATATTCAGGGATAAGAAATGAAATTCACGTTTCTTGGAGATGGTAAGTCGAACGTACTCATGCACACTTCTCTCATTTCTGTTTCATTTTTAATGGACTTAAAATATAATGATACATAGGTATATTATAATTCTAGAATAATTAATATATAATATCATTAACTCCATCCTTTATACATCCCTCAAATGGCATTAACATGTCATATCACTTTGAGGGGGCAGAATTCCGCACTTACTCAAATGAAATTATCGGGTTTACCCATAATGGAATCCATAATGGTATGATTTTAATTTTAAAATACAAAAACATAACAAAAACATAAAAATAATATATATCATATATAAATATAGTACCATCATAATGTCCACCCTGAGAGGCGGTATGAGATAATAGAACAATCATTGTTTCGTGATGCGTTAGTTTTCCAACCATAGAAACAATATGTTCTTATCCCATTAGATGGAGGTGTGTGTAAGTGTAGTTAAAATACTTTTAATAAAACATCCTAGTATATGTAGGATACTTTATTTGTTATAAAATTTTGGAATAAGAATATTTTAGGGTGTTGGATATGTAAAATAAGACAAAAGAACTTAAGAGAAGATATTACCCTTAATCAGGTAGCTCTCTTTGGTTTGAACCAAAAGGGTTTGTTGAAGTGAATTATGCAAAAGTTAAGTCATATAAGATGAGTATAGGGATGTATGGAGATTAATTGGGCAGAGGATAGATGATCCAAGGGGCTTGAGAGTTGTAATGAGTTTCTTAGAGGTGAGGGATATTTATAAGGGGGAGGAGGGGCTTTTTAGGAAAGTGTGAAAATATTATTTTATTACATAATGATTTACGGTTTCTAAATGTAAAAAACTTATTTAAGTAAAAGATAAGTTGACTCATGGTAGAAATAAAATCATCCAATAGGAATTAGATTGTTTTTTGATATTGTTTTAATATTTATAATATTGTTTATTTAAATAATTTATTAGTGAGGCGAACAATACATCAATATTGTGTCATTAATAAATTATTTCATTTAATGTCAAAAAATTATAAAAAAATTCCTCGATGTAGAAAATATTTTTATCTTTCCATATAATATTTATAGTCAAAATGATATCATATATAACACTATGTAAAAATTAATTTACTAAAAGAAATTTGATTATGTCTTATATGTATTTAATTTATGTTAATAAAAATGAAGTGTTATTATCACTCCCACGTGTCTCCATGTAGTCCCAAAATTGACCCAATGATGCCCATGGTCGGATATGTGTCAACCAATAGGATTAGGACACATGTTACTGTAATTTTATTTTTTTTACAATAATATTTTATACCTTTATTTAACAGATTTAGCATTTAACCATGATAAATAAAATTTTTACAAATGTAAATATTCATAATGTCTAAAAATAAAATTTACCTATTTTCAAAATATGGACCTCTTAATTCCAAATATTGAATCCATTTTTTCATATTCAAAACATAGAAGTGTTAGAAAACAATTTAAAATTAATCCCAGAAGTCAAATTAAAGAGCGTGTTATTAAGAAATAACTATGAAATGATTGACACATGTTTAAGTCCAATTTCAATGTGAAATTACTTCCACTAAAATAAATTGGATTAATGGAGAAAAATATATTTTAATTACAGTTTAAAACCAATGAAAAAGATTATCAAACCATATTAATAAAATATATTAAAAGGCAATTTTGATATAAAATACAGTATTTTACATTATTCATTAAAAAATTAACTTTATCAGAAAAATACATAAATTTCATCCAATATAAATTTTTGATGTCCTGATTATAAAGAAAAATTTTATTTTGAAAAATATGACATATAAATGTGCCCAAAACTATATTTAATGATGGTTCTCTAACAAAAGGCTGTAAATTGGCCTTTAAAAGAATATTAGATTATTGGAGCGTAACATTTTATTCAATCACATTTTAAGAATATATCTTTTATTGAATAAATGATAACACATTAACATGTATAATCATATTGTAGTTTGTTATCTTCATTCCTTCCAATACAATTTCTTGGAATTTACTACCATTTAAAATAAAAAAAAATTATTATTATTCTGCAACAGAAGATTTCAAAGAAACCTATTGTTGCTAATTTGGTACGCCATCGAACATAGAAACCCTATTATGTTAAAATTAATATTTAATTCACAAAATGTTAATTAAAAAGAAAATTTATTATTTCTTTATTTACCTCAGATTTTATATCCTTCTATCCTTTTTGAAATTGTGTCCTCACAATTTTATTCACTTATCAAATAAATGGGGGTATTTATCCCTCATAACATTTTCAGATTCCCAAGTTGCCTCTTAAACCATATAGTTTTCCACAGAACCATTACCGGGTGAATTAAATTATTCTGAAATACCTGCTCTCTTTGGTCAGGAATCTAGACATCATGTTCATCATACGAGGTATTCTCTTCCAACTATTATCTATCTGGACTTAAAACTTGTAATGGATCTGGAATATACATTCTCTATATTGAAACATGAAAAACATTGTGAACCTGAGAAAACATGGAACTAAGTCTAATCTGTACGCAACTAATCCATCTTTCTCTATGATTTCATAAGGTCCAACAAACCTTGGACTCAAATTTTCCTTCTTACCAAAACACATCACACTTTTCCATATAGAAAAATTGAGAAAGACATGATCACCTACCTCAAAAGAATATTCATTCCTATGGTTATCTGTATAGCTTTTATGCCTTCTCTGAGTTGTTCTCATGAACTTATGAATCAACTAAACCACTTTCTACAACTCACTATCTTCCTTCTGTACTTTCAGTATTCTATCTGATAGAGATAAGTTCACTGACAACTAGAAAAAAAAATCTTGCACCAAAAAAATATATTTCAAAGTTCATCAAATCAAAAACCAATGGACCTCGTTCCAAACATAGAATGATTAATGAACCATTACTTTTTCAACTCTAAGCATCATCCACATTAATTTTTTTCTTGGATGGTAAAGTATCGTGCAATCAGTATCCTGGATTAATTTCAACCATCTCATGTGTCGCATGTTCAATTATTTTTGAGTGAGTATATACTTCAAACATTTATGGTCAGTATATATTTCACATTTTACTCCATAAAAATGATGCCTACAAATTTTTAAAGAAAAAACAGTAGAGGCTAATTCCAAATCATGTTTACGATAATTTAACTCTTGACGTTTCAATAGACATGAAGCATAAGCAATTACCTAATCATTTTGCATAGGGACACAACCATGTCATTTTATCGAAGGATTACTATAAATAAAAAACTCACAATTTCCGGAAGGTAGTGCAAAAACTGGATCATTCTCCAATTTTATTTTCAATTCCAGAATACAATCATCACATTATTTTTTCCAAATAAACATAACACATTTTTTAGTTAACATAGTCATTAGACTAGATAACATTGTAAAATTTTCAACACACCTCTAGTAATAACCTGACAAACCATGAAAAATATTTATCTCAGTTATATTTTGGGGTCTTGTCTATTCATCAACCACTTTTTTTAGTATGATCAATAGTTATTCCATTCATTGATACAATCTAACCATGGACTGAAATTGGTTGAAACAAAAACTCACACTTTCTGAATTTCCCAAACAGATTTATTTATTTTAATGTTTACAAGAAATCCGTTAAATGACATTCTTCCTCTAATTTAAATTTATAATAACCCAAAATATTATCCATGAACACAACCACAATCTTATCCAAGAACTCAAGGAAAATTCTATTAATATGATCCATGAATACAAAAGCTGCATTAGTTAAACCAAACGGCACAACTAAATCTTAATAATGGACATATCTAAGAAGAAACAGAGTCTTTGGAATGTCTTCTTCCTTTACTTTCAACTGATGGTACCCTGACCATAAATCAATCATCGAAATATATTAATCTCCCTGGAGATGATCAAACAAATCATTAATATGAGGAAAAAGATACTTGTTCTTAACATAGATGTTATTCAATGATCTATAATCAATGCATAGTCTCATTTAACCATCTTTATTTTAAATAAATAATAATTGATCACCCCATGCTAATGTGCTAGGTTGAATGAATCCATTACCTAATAACTCATCAATTTCTTATTTAAATCTAAAAGTTGAATATGATCCATTCAATAAGGGTGTTTTGAAATTGGATTAGCATTAGGAACTATGTAAATAATAAATTCTACTTCATGATCACGTATAATTTCAGGAAACACATCTGAATAATCATCAAAGAAATCATTTACCAATGGAACATAATTAATTTTAACAGATCCAATGTTTTCAAAAATATGTGAAAGGTAACATTAATTTCAATCTATTACTAATTTTTTAGCTTCGTGATATGTTATCAAATGTAAGCGTTCATTCTTATACACAAAATGAAAATCATTCTGAAAAAAAAACCTCTTTAGCTATACAGTCAATCTTAGCATAATCAACATAAATCCAATCCTTTCCCTAAATAACAACAAACTCTACTACAAGAAAAAAAGGTGTGCAGGTAGATTATTTCTTCACACAAGGATGGGATGGATCTAATAATTTCTTTGTGCTTCAACAATTCCTATAGGTGTTTTTACCATAAGATCATGATTAATATATTTAGATGGAATTCCCAATTTACATGAAAACAACTCAGAAATAAATGAATGTGTTGACACTGAATCAGACAACACATTGGAAAAATCTTAAAAAAACAAATAGTGTACCAGATACTACTTCAATTGAAGGCCCAACATCTGCTAAAGTAGATCCAAAGGACATCCTTGCCCATTTCTTCTTGTAGAATTGTTGCATTCCTTAAGTTGAGTTCTTTATTGGACACTCATTTGAATAATGACCCATTTCATAGAATTTAAAAGATTTTACTAATTATTAATCATATTTTGTCTTACCATTATCCTGATCATTTTTAGTCCAATTACAAGCTTTATGTCCAATTTTACAACATCAGTAGAACTTACGTGAATTCAAAAGAAATTCTCCATTATGATTTTTACCACAATTTTCACAAACATTAAACCTAATTCTCTTCCCATAATATTTTTTTGAAGAGTTTTTCCCTTTCTCCTGCCACCTTAACCTCTTATTCTTTTGTTTGTCAAAGAACACCTGATCATCAGCAAAATCCATTTCCACATTTTCCACAGATCAACCTAGTTTCTCATAACTTTTTAACTCACAAGAAGATAAATCACTTCAATACATTTTCTTTAACCCTAATTAAATACATATCATTTTACTACCAAGATCTAGTATGAAATTTGGAAGACAACATTCCAATCGATTAAATTTTTCTTCATAAGCAGCCACTAATTCCTCAGCCTTCCTAATTCTAGGAATTGTTTTTCCATCATATGATGAACCATGATAGGAAAATATTTCTCAAGAAACATTCCTTTGAATTCATCCCAATCAAGATTATTAATCTCCTCACTATCCCTGATATTTTTCACCATTGACAACTACTAATCAACATCACCTTCAATATGGTAAACTGTGAGACTAAAATTTTGATCTTTTGAACACACTATAACATCAAAAAACATCTCAAGTGATTTAATCCACCTTTCTGAAAGCACAAGGTCAGATGATCCCCTGAATGATGGGGGGTTTTCCTCATTAAATGCTCAACTACTGACATGTTCATCAATGGTTAATCTGGCTGATCTCATCTATGGCTATCACCACCACTTATAGCTTGAGTCAACTATTCCATCACTGCAACAAACTGTTCAATTCTGATTCTAACCACCTCAGGATGTAGATTTGTAAGGTTTTCTTCCTCCAAATGTCATCACAACATATCTGACCTATTTCCTCTACAGAAAACCATTCTGAACAATGAAATATCATAGGTGAAGAAACACGGTAATCTGTAAATGAAATATCTCTTCAAGCTTACTATATATTATTTTATGTACATTAATTTAACAATATCTAACTAATATTGTTATCTAAACCGGATGCTGATACAAATTATAAAGATTGGGTATTAAAACATTACATTATGTTGAATTAAATGAATAATTTACGTTGATGATATTTCTAAGATTTATGTTTTAAACAATTAGGCCATAACTAATACATTACATCTCATGTATTACAAGGTTGACACTTCTAATCAGATTCCATTCTTCCACAAATAATAAAAATATCTGAGAAAAATAGACATGTCCAGTTCCATGTTTTAAATTGCATGACATTTCCATTATCTCATCAATGATCTATTAATCATTAAGTCATGTGAATAAATTTTCAAAACTCTGGATGAACATAAAAAACATAGTGAGGGTTATAAAACATTGAATGAAAAAATTAGTTCATCATTACATACATAACATAAGTTATTTAACATACCACATGAAATAATAATATTTCTGAATAACACATATAAATCATAAATCATAATGGTAACGTTTGGCATCCATATCATACATAAATTTTAGCCATCACAGCTATGTAGGGAGTAACATTGGAAATATCTACCACAGTATATTCCCAAATCACTAAGGAGAAACATTCATGTTTACTTCCATCATGTTACCAAAGGCATTAAAGAGATATTTAGGGCACACCCACCCTATGATTATCACATAACCACCCGTATATGTAAACAATGCCAAAAAACCATAACATATTCATAGCATATAAAAATACATAAAGGAATGATAAAATTTCCACATTGCAATCACAATATATCATTTAAATATATTTTCATATCAAAACATTATCAAAACAATTTTCAAATACAAAATACATAAAAGTGTATATGGTATTTATTTTTCTTTTTTAAACATTACGGCTTATTAAGGAAGACAGATATCAAATAATACTCGCGGTGGTGTAAAAGGTCATTGTCACCACTTACATTAAAAACATTCTTTTTTATTGTCATTTAGTAGAACACTTCATACATAAAGATTCCCTTTGAATGAACTGAAAATTCAATGGTTTTTATACAGCTTATAAAATATATCCAAGTATTAAAATAAAATATTCCTCAATGAAAGGATATTGTGATGATGTCACATACCTCATGTCCAATTTGACCAGTTTTATCATTAAACTATTAAAAATAAACTAAATTTAATTCCTACATGATTAATATTATTTCCGAGTTTATCATTCCTTTTATATCACTTATTATAATGTTATAAACATTATCTATTCATTTAATTCAATAATGATCATTTTGCTGATATTTGATACATGAGTCAAAAATGAACATTATATAATTACAATTTGTTCATGTGGTCAAATTTACATTATATTCAGAATTATATTCATGATGTAGATATATTATATATATATATATTATAAGTATGTATTTATAATTTTAAAGTACCTTTATAGATAAGAAATGAAATGAACTGTCCATGGAGACGATAATTCGTACATATGCAATAATAATAATAACATTTCATTTTCATTTTTTAATAGAATTAAAATATAATGATACATATTTATATTATAATTCTACTATAATATGATATATTATATCCTTAACTCCATCCTTTATATTTCCCACATATGGAATTAATGAGTCCTATCACTTTGAAGGGGCGGTACTCTGTACTTACTGAATTGAAATTATCTCGTTTAACCATAATGGAAACCATAAACATATTCCATAAATGGAAAATAAATAACCATAATGAAAAAATAAACATATTATATATCATATATAAATATATATCAATCACAATTTCCACCTTGAGAGGTGGTAGAATATAATTGTACAAACATCATTTTGTGATGCATTAGTTTGCAATCCACTGAAACAGTATGTTCTTAACCTATTAGTTGGAGGCCTGTGTAAGTGCAGTTTGAATCCTTCTAAAAAACATAATATTATAATTATGATACTGGTGTTTTTATTAAGTAATTTAATAAAAAGTGTTTAGGGGGTTTCACATGTAAAATAAAACAAAATAAATTAAGAGAAGATGTTACCTTTAAATAGGGTAACTCCCTTTGTTTTGAACCAAAAGGGATTGTTGAAGGGAATTATAACAATGTTAAGGCTTCTAAGTGTAGTAGAGGGATTTAGGGAGCATAATTTGGAAGTGATTGGTTGATCCAAGTGGCTTCAGAGGTGTGAATAATGGGTTAGAGTTGAGAGATTTTTATAAGGGGGGGGGAGGGGCTATTTAGGAAAGTGTGAAGATATTATTTTATTACATAATGATTTTCGGATTAAAAATGTCCAAAACATTTTAAAGTCAAATATAACATTACTCATTGTCTAAGTAAATTTATCCTATATTAATTGGACATGTTTTTTATATTTCTTCATTCTTTATAATCTTAATTATTAAAATTATTTATTATTGAGGTAAACACTACATCATTATTGTGTCATAAATAATCTAATTTATTTAATGTCTAAAAAATATGAAAAAATACCATGATGTAGGAAATCATTTTAGCTTTCCAGAAAAAGTTTATTTTCAAAAGTTTAACTTAAATTACCCTATGTATAAATTAATTTACTAAATGATATTTGTTTATGTCATTTTTTTTCTTTACGTTAAGTTAATTAAAATAAAGTGTCAATATCCTTCCCTTGTGGCGCCATGGGGTCCCAAAATCAACCCATTGATTCACATGGTTGGATATGTATCAACCAATAGTATTAGGAATGATGTTAGGGAAATTTTATATTGTCCTAACAATATTTGTTTACCCTTATTTAATATACTTACCCTTTAGCCAGGGTAATAAAAATATTTACTAAAGTAAATATTCAAAGTGATTAAAAATAAAAAATAGCTATTTAAACAATATAGAGCTCATGATTCCAAATATGGAATCAATTTTTCCAATTCAAAATAGAGAAGTGTTAGGAATTAATTTAAAATTAATTCTCGCTGTCAAAACTAATGTGTGTTTATAAGAATTAACTTTCCAAATATTGACACTTGTTTATGTCTAATATCAATGTGAAATTACTTCCAATGACCATAATTAGATTAAAGGAGAAAAAAATTATTCTAATAACCCTTTAAAACCAATTAAAACGTATATATAACCATATAAATAAATTAAACTAAAATGCAGTTTTGAATTAAAATACAATATTTTTCACTATTCAATAAAAATTAACTTTATGTGTAAAATACCTCAATTTCATTCAAAGTAAATTTTTATGTCCCAATTCTAAAGAATAATGTTATTCAATTAAATAAAACATATAAATGTGACCATAACCAGATTTAAAGAGGTTTCTCCATTAAAAGGCAGAAAATCAACCTTTTAAAGAATATTAGAGTTTTTTTCTTAAAATTGGATTCATTTACATTTTAAGCCTATATCTTTTATTGGATAAATAAGAAAACATTTAAAAAACATGTGTAGTCATATTTTAGTTAGTTATCTTCATTACCACCAATACATTGACTTGGAAATAACTACCATTTTGAATAATAATATTATATTATTACTGTGCAACATAAGATTTCCAAGAAACCCGTTGTTGTGTATCAGGTAAGTCATCAAACATAGAAACACAATAATGGTATAATTAATATTTAATTCCCAAAATATTAATTGAAAATAAAATGTATTATTTTTTATTTACATGGGATGCTATATATACACCTACCTTCCAACTATCTAGCGATATTGATCTGCACACATAAAAAAATATGATAGACTCTATTGGATACCCATTGGAGAAATAGTATCTCCATCCATATTAATTACGCCCACCATACAGTCCAATTCAATTAATATTCTCTTGAATAATTCTATCAAAACACAATATATTTTAAAAAAATTCATAAAAATACAATGTTTAAAAAAGGGATATTATTGAATTATCATGTCATAATTTTACCCCAATTATTAATTTACAATACCAATAAATAACCTAATTTGTTTTTCTCAAATAATTTGTTCCATATTTCTCAAATATATGTCTTACTCTAACATGACTCTTCAAAAATATAGTCATGTTTACACCAAAAATGGATATGTTTTATATTTTTTCTAAAGCTCATTCTTTCAGCAGTCGGTTATATAAATGAGTTTATCCATATGACATTTATCTTGGTGTATCTCAACATCATTGTTTACATATACGTTATTTAGATTAATATTCCATCTCTGAGGAAGAGAAATAAAAAACAAATTATGCCTTTTATAGAAACATGGATAAATATTCAACCAATAAGACCACATCTTGAAGTTCTAGATGATATTGAACAACCCAACATTCCATGGTACACATTATATTTTATTCCCAAATAAATATAACCCAACTTATTTGAAAGCCATTAGAATATCGTGTATCACAAAAAGAACTCCAATGATTATCTTATTTAGTCAACAGAAAATCAAGGATTTTTTTAAGATGTATATAACTATTGCTGAAACAAAAGCTCCTAGAATGATTAATCCATTACCATAATCATCCAAACATCTAAGGATTAATTATAATCACTCCATAATAATGGTAAAATACATGGACACCCATATAAAGGCCCAAAAAATGAAATCTGAATCAGGGATTAGATGTTTTTAATTAATGTGAAACCTAAAAAGTATTGTAAATCACAAATATTGTTTTGAGGTGTAGAACACATGCTAGAATCATACCCTCAATGGGCATAATAATTCACTAAAAAATTCATTCAGTATAATGATGGATATTTATTATGAATATTAATTGTTATCCCTTTGAATTCTATAGTACATGATAGAGCCTCACTATAAGATAGGTACCACAATTATATACCATGACCAACGGTATACCTGGAATCCATACAATCTCCCATCATATATTTTTCTATTATAATCTTATGAGTTAGTCTCATATATCTATAAGAAGTTTGAATTCATTGTCAGCAAATCTATTATTATCCAAATGGAATCTCCAACTCTTTGCTTAATTGGAATCCTATACATGAAATCCTTAGATACATAATCTCAAATCCACACATGAATAATAAGTTGATTGAGAAACCCTTCAGATTAGTAATCCTCAGAATTAAAATTCTAAAAAGCTATAAAATTATAGACAAAGCCTGTATTATCTCTTTTTAATGTTGGTCCACCCGAATTTTTATTTGAATCTATGATACATTTTGGTTGATCCTGGGTACATTACCCTTTACGATGAAAGAAAGGAATCATATTCCATTATCTCATAGATAGAGTAAATGAAACTCATTAATGAACCATAATCACTCCACACCCATATGAGATTAATCTTGGAATGAATTAATTTTATATCACCTTTTCTATTATACAAATACTATATAGATAATGGAAATAGATTTTCACCACTATTTCACTTAACGATGACATGATCACAAAGGGTGACCAAAATACTATCTCTAAATATTCTTAAACAACCACTTTCTAATTCTCTAAAAAAATATAATTCCCTAACTTATTTTCGATATATTACACCCAATATCATGAATATTATTTATTAGAGCATCATAATATATATTTCTTCAACCTAGAGAGTACATGTAATTAATTTCAAATATATGAATGTATTCAAACTGAAACTTCTAAAAAAGGGCCAGGTCACATTGTGTGAAGATATTTTATAGAATCATGTGGCCCATATATATGAATGATATGTCATAATAGAAGTATTGTCACAATATTTTCATCACATGAAAAATAGAGTATAGTTCTGCGTCATCAGTATGGTAGTTCCACTTGTAGGAACATATATGATGCTACCTGTATACCACTCATAAATCACCTAAATTTAGAATAGGTCCACTTCACATTATATTAGTTTCTCAATACACATAATAATGAAAACCTTGATTGGGAAAACATATAATTGGAGATAAATTCATCCTCTTTTTCAACACTTAGAAGCCCTATACTCACCGGTTTATACATTAAATATTCAAAAACTTTTTGTTATGTTTGTTTTTCAGGATATCTTCCCATTTTTAATTTTCTTGAATAAACATCCAATAACACCCAAAAAACTAGAAGAAACACTGAATAATAATCACCATACATAGGAATTAGTATACAATACAATATAATCGTTTTCTATATCAACAAATATTTATGTATTATATAACACATTCTAAATAAAATTCTCCAACTATATCAAAAATGGAATCTTCTAATACATGTATAAAATCCCCATACCCATAAGAGTAAAAAATAAGATCTACATATTTCTAGAGTATGATATATACATCACAGAATTTATTATAATTCCATTTTACAATATAATGATAAAGTATTTAATGTCTTGGTGAATGATAATCTTTCAAAGATCATTAAAATATTCTAGATTATTTAGAAATAAAAATGGACTAATTAGTAACTCATACAACGCAAATATTTTCATAAATGGTATATTTGGATTTTCCTATTCTTTCAGTTTATGGATATAGTATCTATAACATACACCAATATTTGATAATAACTAGGATCCCATATATTAATCAAAATAGACCAAAATTATTTTCAGTGGGTAAGAGTTTCTCAATTTTTTTGTATGTTAACATAGGTAGTTCATAGAAAAAAGGAGAGTAAAGTCCATATTATTGTATAAAAATATCAAAGAAAACCTACTTCATGTTATTGGATCGATGAATCACTTATAGTCTTGATCATTATTTTTTAAATTCTGATCATTCAACATGCCTGGTTCAATTTTATATGGTGAATCGATATAGGTCATGCACTAGATAGGAGGTTGATAAAAAACTCATTTCCATCGTTTCACGATATGCATAATTAATCCTATAGAAATATATATAGTTTTATGTGTACTAAACTAGGAAATTATAAGGGATTAACTATATAATCTATAATAACGATTTTTCTTGCACCATAATCTATATGGATTCTCAATGATGTTGAAATGGTCCCACCCTTTTATCCATAGTGACCAATTATCCTATAGCCATTAACATGTCCCCCTGGTGAAAAAGTCAATCATCACTAATAATAATCAGTGTTTGCTTGCCTGATGGTAAATTAGTCCACACAAGTTATCACATTCAGTCCTTTAATCTCTATAATTTTGATGTTATGTTTAAAAAAATATAAAAAACCATATATATGAGATTCTATATTGTTATAATGGAAACCCAAATTTATTTAAGGGGTGTATCATTAGATAACATCTAAAATGGGGACATAAAATTATATGTAATCTATCAACAACATTGTCATATATGAAGTAATTGAATGTTCATACCTCAAATAATGAAATAGATTGATTAAAGGAAATTAAGACCACACTTTCATCTTCTTAAGGTCACTCACATTCATAACATTATGCTTCATCAACCGCATAATCATAGTAACAGTTAATCTTCATTGTGACTATGACGAACTCTTTAATTAAGAGTTCCTTAAAAGACAAAAGGAGTCCACAAATCTTGTGTAATAGCCTAAAACATAACACCCCACCATCATCCAACTATTTCATAAATCATAATTTTCATAAGATTAGCAATCATCTATTCTTTGTTATCCACCTCATGTAATATACATTATTTGACTCATATAAATTACTATGAATCCTATGAGATTCATGATATCTAGAATGAATGGGGATGATGTACATTGATACCATGAGCATTTTCAGCCACTGTCAACCACCCCATACAAGAAATTACTCAATTAATACTTTCTAGACCATTGATATCAAGATATATTTTTTCATTATACTATGGATCAATACATAATCTAAAGGTAGATTCTATGATACATCATATATCACAATAGGTGGTGAACATTCATATGAATGATATCAATGAGGACACATTTCCTAAAATGTAAAATCAAACATTACGGAACATAAACTTGAAAAAAAATACTCCACTAATTGGTCATACATAGAAAAAATGTTTTACATCAATTTTAAAATTCGAAGGAAACCAAAGAAATAGGGCATAAACAACAATATACTACCCATGACCTTTGAAAATAATTTTGTAAATTAATGTGATATAAAAAATTACATATAATTTAAAGCGTTGATTTACCATGCTTATATAATATAATTTAGGAAATAATTCCCCAAAGGGACATATCCTCACGTCAAAAAGAAGGTAGTTATAATGCCTCCATATTTTTTAGGAAACTGTCAAATTGAATATGATCCTCGATTCCTAAACATGAGGCTTGAATGTGAGTCAAATAACATAAATTTTTATGAAAAAATCATTTAACTCTCCCATGATATATAAAAATAAAATCAAGTATCAATAAATAATAAAATAAATTCATAATTTAATTTTTGCCTAGATGACATCTATACAGTTCTGTCGACACAATGATAGTGTTCCCACCCAAGAATCTAAATCATTTAATATCATTTTTTAAACTTATGAAATAATGGAAAATAGTTGAAACATGTTAGTGAAATTGGGTCTTTAACATCATTTTTAACACATCTAACAGAATAATTAATTTTTATCCAAGATACCATAAGACAATATGTGTTCCTCTCAATACGCATGTGGTTAACCTATATTGATGAATTCCAATTGAGAATTGTAGTGTTACTATTACCTAAATACTGTTAAAAAGTCATAAAATAATAATTAATGATTTGTCAAAATTAGTCAACAAAATAATTATTAAGAATACAATTTCATGGTTTTTGGCACACAAAATATGTATAAAACCATTTGACATCATTGTTACATGTGAGACAAGAAATTAAATATAATGAACGGTGATCCCCATATCTCGAGGATCAATGATTGAGGTAATGAAATAAAACACAATATTAATAAAAAGTACATCATAGAGTCCATCATGCAACACCAACATCCCCTTACTATACATTCCCCAAAAAATAATCATAGGGACAATTCATTTATCATATGATTTCTCCTGAAATGAATAAATGGAATGATGTTCTTTTGTAGGGGGTGTGTAAGAAACCCATTAATATTCCAAATATACTTAAAACACTATATCATAATATATTATAGTGCATTCCATGAGAATTAACATATAGATAATACATAACAACACTATAATGGAAGAAAAATAAACATATATGGTTTCTAGAGATGTTTTATAACAATTTTATCTCCATGATTGAATGAAAATCTTCCTATAATGACCCGCACACCCCCATGAAATTGGTATACTTATAATACTTTCAAAACAACCGACAAGAAGGAAAATCCAATGCATATAATGACCGCTAATTTTAGACATACCTGTTAGGTGGATATACCATATGGATTATCCTAAATGATCAACTAAATGAAAAATATGAATAACACCTATATTAGTTAGATGCAATATGATATAGAAAAAAACACTTCACATCATGAAATGTTTATAGACATAAAAAAAACTTATGTGGGTTGTATTAAATAGATACTTAATGAGTTCCAATCATAAAAATCATGTGATAAATCACCAAACATAGTTTTAGGGGGAATTTAGATTCAAACCAATAAATCATTCCCTGAACTCATTAAAAAATGTATAATTATAAAGACCATTAATCATAGGTGTGATAATGATTCGACGATGTGATACATTATCAGACGAAATGTAAACATCAAAATGAAATGAAATTTGACGATTCGACATGATTAAGAATTATTGGGTAATTATTGTTGAGAAACAAAATCCACATGGTTGTAAAATACCAAACAAACCAAAAATGATCCAATTCAAACATGATCTAAGTCCAAACATAGTATAGCTTCCAATTTACTAATTCCTGGTAGAAATGAATTAATGGAACAACAATTCATTTGTTGGGACTTGTCAAAAAATGATTGATATTAATATAAAATAGACGAAAATAAAAATTCATATCATCTAATTATGGATTTTATTGGTATAGATCCTGATGAAACAAACATTTATAATCTATTGGATTGAACTATTGTCTCAAAATGGAAGAGGGGAGATGAAAATTGTTTTTAGAACTGGGTAACATCATTGGATGGATCATAGGTCACTTGGGTAAAAGATGGATAGATGTTGTTACGTAAATAAGTTAAGGAATTTTTTAAAAATTAATTTATTAAAACACAGTATCCCTATTTTTCAATGAATGACCCCACCGATAAGTCGGGGAACTCCACGGGAATGAGGTTGACCGCTTGGTATAATAATTTCACCAAGAAGACAAACCAGAAGTGTATCTTTTACGATTAAAAATAGGTTCTAGATTGAAAATAAAAAAGCTAGTTGGTGGAACCCACATTAATACTCTAAATTACAAAAAATCAATCAAAGGTATTTTTTTGACCAATATCCTCGACCCTTTCAATTATAATTCCATCAATCCCCTCTAAACCACCTAATGAACAATTTCAAATTACAAAAAATAATTTCTCATGATAAAACAAATATATTAATTAAATAATATTTCATAATATAAAATATTATTTCATTATTAAGATACCCTAATATGATCAACAAAAATAAGACAATAAATATCAACACTGGTATTTTCTTCATGAATCATGTATAAAATTTATTAAAAATAAAATTTGTAATTTATAAATCACAATAAATAATATATTACAAGGAATTTTGTATAACATGTTTTTGAATATAGTATTAATGAGTATTGATCAATTTTAACATTTCAACGCATGCGTGGAATAATTATACATGATAAAATATGATGATGAAAATAAATAATAACCAAAAATTAAAACTATTATAAAATATTATAATTGAAGAGATTAATGGTTAATATTTATAAATAAGGTATATAAAAAATTCAGTCTCCTAGTAATTTTTATTATAACTGATTTTAAATCATAATATGTGAAATCATGATTATTGGTAAGGGTTTTTCATCAAATCATTTTTTATTGAGTATCATTCTATATTTCATGTCATGACCCCCTCCCACTAATGATGCCCCTCCTGATATGGAAATGGTGAAAGGGAGATAATAACCCCTGAGCCCCACCTCCACATGGCGCCGTAGTGGCGAATATCACCAAGGTTATGAGGTTTCAAAAATATCGGAGGCATTTCCCGTTTTATTATTTATGATCGGGAAATTGGACAACCTAACCACCAAAATGGAAAAAGAATCATGTGTGTAGAAATAAACCCAAACCAATCCCGCATGCATGTTTAAACAACTCTGAAACAAAGTGAATGTACAAGAATGCTCAAAAGTACAATAGAAAAAGAAACAAGAGTACATCAAACTATAACAACTACAACTATCCCGAATAGTAGGGTCCCGCACGACCCTGGTAGTCCTCCTAGATACTTGAATGTAAACGTAGGGTGAGCATACAATTATACTCAGTAGGGAAACCTAAATCTCTCATGCACATGTGAGGAGACATCCTAATGTCTCGTGAGAACAACATAAGAAACCAAAACCTATAAAGGAATTATATCCACCCAACCTCACCAGCCAGGCTCACCAAAATCACAAAACAACATGTAGTAGTTTATAAGAGCAAGAGTATTGGGTACCCCACACCATTTCCTCTATTAGTTAGACGCTCTTAGTAACGGAGAACGTCCTGACACTACCAAACTCTTCATTCCCACACACATCTGGGCCTCACAAATCCACACATCCCACCCACACACACCTGGGTCTCACAAACCCCATATCCCGCCCGCACACACCTGGGCCTCACAACCACATATCTTGCCCGTACACAACTGGGTATCACAAACCACAATCACATCCCCACCCAAACACACCTGGGCCTAATCCCGATGATTCCTGGGAACTGTAATTGTAACCAAACTCTCGCCCAAAGACACCTGGGCCTCATACCAATGATTCTTGGGAAAACAAACCTACCTGGAGAGTCTTGGGATAATATAAAACCAAACGAAACCTACCCGAAGATTCTTGGGTGCAAGGTCACCTCAAGACATCCCGACCTATGGAAGAAGGAGCAGGAAGGAGATAGTAACTAAGGGGAAAACACCCTCTCCCATGAAATGGGAGTGTTCATCAATAAGTGCTCAACATGGGTGGGGTGCGACAAAACACAGAGATACAGATACATACATGTATAACAAACACAAATCCCAACCTATGGCTTCTAAATAGAGAAACTGAGTACGTGCCTCGGCACTGCTACCTTGAAGCATGCATACAAAAAACAATCCCAACCCCATTTAGGTTTTTTGGTTTCAACTGTATTAGTTTATTAGTTCCTTAACTACTGGGAAACTATCAAACTAGATGAAGCGTTCCGTAGAACAAAACCCTACAAACCACAAATGAATTAACATAGAACAAAAGAAACACAAAACCAACATTTTTTTCTTCAATAAAACCCCACTAATTGTCCCCACATTTAATTAATTATCATTCTCCACCATTCATTTATCAACTTCCACATTCTTTTAAATATCACATCCCACTACTGCCCCACTGCTGCCATTATACACACATCTCCACAACCGTATGACGAAATAAGGCTCATGCCACATCATTGCCCTTTTAATCACATTTACCACAGCCCCGCTGCCCATCCTATTCATAAAATCCCAGGATTCACCCCTTTCACAGACCACATAACCAAAACGACACCCACATGTTCATTAATCCATATTTTTCAACCAGGGAGATCACACAAGAGTTCCTGATATTTATTTAACTAGTAAATTTTACATGATTAACAAAATTCCACATTACACAATGTTTCCATCCACAAAAAGATCTCGATAGTTAGGGAAACATTTAATTGTGCAAGAAAAGTCCCCCAAGAACCGTGATTTTTAGTAGGCATAAGCCTATTCAGTTCCCAACATAAAATAGGATAATGAAAGATAAACATAACAACATCCCCATCCCCGTTCTTTAATCAAGTTATTATATTTAATAAAATGGTTCAACTATATCTATTGAAATTAAAGGACACCAATCCCACATGATGAAAAAGATTAGAGAGATGAAGGTAAGATCCCTACATCAATAGTTTCTGATCACAATGCTACCCAGATCTACTTTAGAAGACATCCGTCAGCATCCGTCGCTTCAGTCAAAACCCGAAAAAAAACATCCTCGGGTGGAAGCTTGGAAGGAAAGGCTTAAGGGAAGACAACAGATCCATGATCAGAAGTTCCCCCTCATCGTTACGATCTCGTGGCTTCTGACGGATCGTAAATCAGAGCTCAGATGATGATGTTATGGAAGAAAGGATCGTTGGAGTCTCTCATGAGAGCTCTGCTCGAAGGAATTTGGAGGAGAGGAATGATTTGAAAAGGAGGAGAGGCCCCCTACTTTTATAGGTGAGTAAAAACAAAGTACATGGATTGTACTTCCTAGTACACGGAATGTACTAGGCCATTCCATATGGTTGCCATGCGGCTTCCAACATGACATTCAACACAGAACACAGCCGTTAACTGGTCAAAACACGGTTTGAGGGTACCACATACGCGGGGAGAAACTACACAACGTGTAGGACATGATACATGGCATGTACTCATTTATTTCCCACGACATGGACATGGCTTCAACACGGCACACAGCCATTGACTGGTCAACACAAGGTTTGAGGGTAATGCATATGCGGGGAGAAACTACACGGCATGTAGGATGGGCTACACGAAGCATACTCATTTATAACGGCTTGAACACGGGGTATACTCAGAATGGTGCTACAAGTCATATACTCACACCACACAACGTGTAGTATCAAAATTCTAAAAAGTGAGGGAAAAGTCTATTCAACCCTGAAGAACACTTCATGACCTTCATTTCAACAAAGGAATGGGCTAGAAAGGTCCGGGCCATTACACCAGATACCTCTTAAAACATTCTCATCCCAAAGAATTCAAAAACCAACCCTGAGGAACTCAACAAGATACCTCTTAGGGATCCCGTTATAACAGGAACCCATCCAACAACCCTAAACATATTTGTTAGGAATTCCTTCTCCTATGTTGAGATATTATCTGCTTTAGGCGGCACTAAATTCCATACACAGGTTTAATCGCATCCGCATTTATGAATCTTGTTTATGAATTGGGTCTACCACTTCTATATATTAGTATTTTTCAACATATACTACCCCCAACACTGTACAACCAACACACTTCCCGAACACATGGATTGGGGAATTCCTTCTCCCATATCGAGATACTATCCTCTTTAGGTGGCACAGACTCTCCTGCACAGGTTCAATCACATCCGCATTAATGAGTCTCGATTAAGGATCATGTTTTTCTCTTTCCCCGCATATCCGTACATGTTACACACTTCCAGAGATCAAGGAAACAAAACATATCACAATCTAAAATCCATGGATTCCATATATCAAAGGTACAAAGTATAATATCAAAACAAATCTCAGTAGAACATAGGAAAACACAGGTTAAAACAACTCCGGGTACTGAGCGTGCATCTGAACCTCCTACTCCAATGTTCTTTCCTCAAGGCCGTCAAGCCTCCAAAACACATGAACCAAGGAGATGGTTCATCCATTAAGAAACCTCTCTTTAAGATCCTCGATTATGACTGGTCGTTCCTCAAAGGTCGTGTCGTCTCACATATCTAACTCTCCCCAGTCGATAACATGAGAGTCATCGTGTATGTACCGACGAAGCTGGGAGATGTGGAAGACGTCATGAACCTTCTCCAACTGAGGTGGCAAGGCCAGCTGATATGCCACCTCGCTGACTCGCCTCAGCACCTAGAAATGTCCAATGAACCTAGGGGAGATCTTACTGCCCTTCCCAAACCTCTATTGCCCCCGTCGAGGGGAAACCTTAAAGAACACTTGATCTCCCACCTTGAACTCCAGGGGCCTCCTCCGACGATCAGATTAAGACTTATGTCGGTCCTGAGCTACATTCATCCTCTCACGCATGAGCTGAACATTCTCTATAGTGCTCTGTACTACCTCTGGCCCAAGAGTACCTGTGTCACCACCCTCTACCCATAAAATGGGTGAATGACATGGTCTTCCATAAATTGCCTCAAACGGTTCCATGCCAACAGTAGAGTGGAATCTGTTGTTGTAGGAAAAATATACTAAAGGCAAGTGTCACACCCATAATCCTCCCAAATCTAGAATGCATGCTCCTAGAATGTCCTCCAACATCTAGATAGTTTGCTCTGTCTTCCCATCGGTCTGGGGGTGGAAAGAAGTGCTAAGGTGTAGCTGGGTTCCAAAAGCATGATGTAACCCCTTCCAGACTCATGAGGTAATCCATGTATCCCGATATGAGACGATATCCTTCGGAACACCATGAAAACGCACCACCCAGTCCACTTACCACTGTGATAAGGTACTCACCAGGCCCAACTACTTAGTTTCTAAGAAGTGAGCTGATTTCGTCAGTCGATCCACCACTTACCACATAGCATCATAACAACCCTATGCTTTGGGTAGTCTTGTGATGATGTCCATTGAGATTTCATCCCATTTTCCACTCGGGGAAATCTAAAGGATGCAACAATCCACTTGGAACACGGTGTTCATCCTTTTCTTACTGACACACTAGGAACTTAGCCGCAAACTCCGACACTTCACATTTCACCCCGGGACACCAAAACTGGTTCCTTAAGCCTTAGTACATTTTTGCAACTCCCAGATGTACCACCAAGGATTAGCTATGGAAATCACAGAGAACTCCTTCACGCATCGCCTCTGAATCAAACAACCTTCCATGAAATATCATCCAATGTCATCTGTCCTCTGACCATCCTTCTGGAACGTTTCCCGGATCAATAGGATCCCACATTACTTCCGCCTTGCAGTCTCCACACTTAGACTCTCCCACAGGACTCAACAAGTAGGACTGCAACGTCATCAGAAACCAACATCCCCTAACACCCTATACCCTTGCATCCAAGTGCAAGGTAGCCAACTCTCCCATCACTTTCCAAGCTTCAGCGGATTCCTGAACTACTTCCTTTTGTGACTTCCTAATCAGGGCATCAGCCACAAAATCTCCCTTAGCTTTAGTGTAATTGACCTTGAAGTCATAGTCTATGAGAAACTCAACCCATCTACATTGCTATAAGTTTAGGTCACACTAGGAGAAGATATAATGTAAGCTCTTGTGATCTGAGAAGACCAAAAAGCACTTCCCAAAGAGGTAATGTCACCACAATTTCAATGCGAACACTACTGCTGGAAGCTCTACGTCATGGGTGGCATAATTACACTCATGAAGGCACAACATCCTAGACCCATAATAGATCACACCCTTCTTATGTATCTGTAAACACACGAAACCCAAGGCCATAAGAATCACAAAAAACCACATACAACAACCCTTCCTCTAGAAACCTGAGCACTGGAGCAGTGAACAACTTCTCCTTCAGGTTGTCAAATGCTTTCTGGTAATGCTCGCTCTATAGGAAGACCCGGTTCTTCCAAGTCAAAGCGGTCAATAGAGAAGAAAGTCGAGATAAGTCCGAAACAAAACAATGATAAAAACCTGCCAACCCCAAGAAACTACGAACATTTCCCACGCTATTGGGTGTCGCCCAAGAAACAACTGCCTCCACCTTCGATGGGTCCACTAACACTCCATGCTGAGACACCACATGCCCAAGGAAGTGTATTTCATGCATCAATAACTTACACTTTGACAAATTCCCATAAAGCTGGTGGTGTCGAAAGACTTCCAAGACTACCCTGAGATGTTGAACGTGCTCTTCCTCTGATCTGGAGTAGATTAGGATTTCATTGATAAACACAATGATGAACCAGTCCAAAAACTCATGGCAGACAAATTTCATAAGTCCCTTGAACACAAATGCTGCATTCATAACTCCAAACCGCATCACTACAAACTCGAAGTGCACATACCTTCACCTGAAATCCGTCTTCGAGATGTCATTGTCCTTTACCATCAGTTGATGATACTTAGATCGTAGATCAATCTTAGAAAAACAACCTGCTCCCCTCAACTGGTCGAAGAGATCATCTATCCTTGGAAGGCGGTAACGGTTCATCACTGTTACCTGATGGAACCTTCGGTAGTCTATGCATATCATGATACCACCATCATCCTTCTTCAGGAACAAAATTGGAGCATCCCATGGCGACAAGCTGGGTCGAACAAAACCCTTCACCATCAGATCGTCAATCTGAATCTGCAACCCCCGCAAGTCCGAAGGTGCCATCCGATAAGGGTCCATCGAAATCGAACGAGCACCAGGCTGTAAGTGTATCCTGAAACCAACTTCATATCAGGGGGGTAGAGTCACAACCTACTTGGGAAAAACATCGAGGAAATCCCCATCAAACTCTAGAACATCTATCATCTCTGTATCAGTGAAAACCACTGATAACCCACCTAACAAAGAAAGGAGAGGCTTCACATGCTGACTTCCCACCTGATAGCTCCTCTCTCCAACAAAAGCTACATGCTGCCCATCCACGTTGGAGAACACAATTCTTCTCCGGAAGTAGTCAATAATGGGCCCAAAATAAAACAACCATCTGATGCCTAGGATGACATCGTATGGCTGCAATTGTAGAAAACGAAGCTCCCCACTAGATCGATGTGGTCCCGACGTCATCCCACAGAACGTCTGCCCTTGACCTCTCCCCGAGGTAGAGCGTCCACCACTGGCGCGCCACACCTCTCAGCTGACTGACTGCTAGGGGAACCCTGTCCTCCCTCGGACCACAGATCAATGTAAAAGTGATACCTAGTTGTGAAGATGGTTTTTTACTACTTCTTGTGTTTTAATGTGATCCTGGATGGTTGTTGTAATATGTTGAGGCATGGAGGCCCTTTTGGTTGTGGCAGCAGATGATGCCTAGAGTGGCGAGATGCATCAGTTTATGCATGTGGGTGTCAGGGAGGACACCAGGGATGATGGAATGGGATGGATATGAATGTTGGATGCTTGGAAATTTTGATTGGGTTTTTATAAACATTATATTTCTCCACTACTCAAGGCATCTGGTCTTACTTACCCTTCTTTCGGAAGAGTCAAAGACACGTTGGGTATTCCATGTGCTTTCCGTGTTTAGTTTCTCAAGGAAATATGGGTATATAATCATACTATAAGTGGAAAAGACTCGACGGGTAGTAAAACTACTCACCGTGTTGATCCCCGTTGTGTTTAGTATCATATAATGTTTTTTTCTAGAATGCTTGGAAATGTGGGAAACTATTTATATAATGATTAATTGAATAAATGATGTTTAACCATGGGGATGGAGATACTAGAACTTAATGATGAGGTTGTAATTTATAAAGGAACAGTTGACTTCGGTATAATGCTAATGAAATTTAATGTAGAATTGTTCATGGTTAATTAATGTTTAAAGAATTAATAAACATACAGTAGAACTAATTAATTGGGAATGATGTAATCTAATAATTCATATAAAATGGTTGTGTGCTTATAGGATACCAAGTCTTACAAGTAATAGTGTGGACTCTGAGAGACTTCAGCTGCAGTTGTCTCTAAGCCTAGGTAATGCTCATAGTGTGGTTGTGAGATATAAAATATCATGTACTTTTTGTGTTTCTATACGCTAATCCACCCCGTCAGTAAGGGAAATGGACACCCCGTGGATTCTGAGACCTGGGGGGTGTTTTCCCCATCATTCTGGTGGGAGGATGGATGGCTGACTACCCCATTTGGCACCTCTCTCTTTCTTGGTAGTTACTGGTGCTGGTAGGAAAATTGGTTAGTTTTCCACATAAATGTGTGTAGAGGGATGTAATGTCTTGTGTTTATTCAAACACATATATTCAGGATATAGTTTTCTCTTTAATACTATAGGTATAATGTGTATAGGCTTTGATGGCTTGAGGATCCTTACTCGGTGTTTGGGTTGTAATGGATTGAGGTATAATACCTGACATATGATACACGCTATGTGAGCTCTGGTGGCTCCTAGAAACTAACTGGTTACTTTGGTGTCTGGATGTGGTGGTTTTGTTGTAGGAGGTGTATATTTTTGTGCTTTTCCCAGTTGTCTGCAAGAAATCCTTTTTGGAGAGAGATTCTCAGGATCTGCAATGTTGGGTCAATCTGGAAAACTAGTGGGGAAGTATAAGCGGGGTACCCTTGATATTATTTTTTATATGATATATTCTTGTTTGCGTTACATGGTGATAGTGTCCATGTGGAGGATGGGAACTTAGTAAACTTGTTTAGATGATGAGTTAGTTTCGTTTGTTGTTCACTGTGCTTTAGCATGCTTTCATAACTTTTGCACGAGAAGATTCAGGAAGGATCTTGCAGAGTATATAGTTATACTCACCCTATATATATATAAACTGTTTTTCAGCTCACTTGGAGGAGGTTGGAGATCATGCTGGTTTCTACTAGCTTGGGGTTGCATGAGATGTTCGGGATTGCGGTTGCTGCTATTTTTATATTCTTTTTGGGTACTTGCTATCTTTCCCTATTCAATTTTTAGTACTTCTACATGAAATATCATATGTGTTCTTGGGTATTCATTTATATTGTAGTCTGAGTTGGATTTGATTGGTATCTATCTTATCTATCTCTTATGTATGTCTTCTCTTAGAGGTGAATACCTCCCATTTTGGGGTGTTACTATACCCTCGGTGATAGTCGCCAACTCGGGGCCTACTGCAGGTGGGACTCGGGGGTCATTATCTCCCTTATCACTTTGCCGACTTAGGAGGGGTAAACATTGTGGGTAGGGGGTTGTGACAAAGAGTGAACCACTATATATTTGTGAATCAAAGTGAGTATTCTATTTCATATATGCTCCCATACTACAGGTTTCTAAATTATCGATATTTATCCACCATCGTTGTATATGGAAATAATTATTCATCGAAGATTATCTTAAATTTTACGAAGAACATTTCATGATGACGATATTCATTGGTGATAACATCCCATGATAATATTGAATAATCAAACAACTTATATGAATCTGGTTCAACCCTACAATCTAGATGAATCTCTAGATGATCCAATATGAATAAGATATATTAAAGCCAAGCCTCATAAATATGAGGTCCTCCATCCCCTGCTAAGGTGGGAGTGTGTTGTTTCTGGAATTATGAATTCCAATATACCATACTCAGGGAATGTTTAACAACACATTGCATCCACTACATCATACATATAAATACCTCTCCAAAGTGGGTGTTATTTCCCTTATCATGTATTAGAATAGGATACAGATACGACATTGTAGGAGGAATCAATTGTGGATTTTTCCCACCACCTCAAATGTATGGTCATCACCACCTTCATGGAGTGTTACAAGAATACATTGTGACGACATCATACTAAAATTCAAAACAAATACCTTAGAAGTGATCTATAGGATTAATGAGAATTAAGATAGAAAACTAGGATCGATATATATACATACTATAGAAACATTCATTCCACTCTTCATATTCCAAAATCTATGTCTAGATAGTAGAAGAGACCATAATATTACATAATAATGAATGATACACCTATCTACTAACAATTAAGGTCGGGATTGGGACTATATCATAGTTTCACTTGTATATTATATCTATTTCACCTTTAGAAATAATTTTAATTTTAAATATGTTCTTGTTCTAAAATGTAAACGTGTCTAAATGTTTGAATTATGTGGAATATCATTTAAAATGAATAAGGTCTCATACATCTTATATACCAAAATATTGCATCCACATAACACACACCATATCTCATTGCAACTCTAACAACCAGGGGTCCCTATCCCAGTGTTCCATAATTCATTTTATTAGGTGTGTTCTTTATCCTATCCAAGAAAACAAATTTTTGTAAAATAAGGAACATTAATTTACCATTATGTTTACATATCCCTTCAATATGTGCAATCACAATTAAATAATTATCACGACACTAAAAATATCTTCCATGAAATATTCAATCAAAATATAAATTATTAATGGAATCATGCATTACATATTATCCGTATTGTTTAAATGATAATTAAAAAACTAATGATAATATAGCATTTCATTAGTCCATGGTGAAAATTAATTCATTTCCATAAAAAATGTAAATTACAAAATAAAACATGTGTATCAAACAACTATGAAGTCATATAAACCATAATGGGAATAATTAATAAAAGAAATAACCTATTACATGAAATTTTGGTTTCCCATGAACATGGGATAACTAATTTTATGTATATAGTCAATTATAATTTCAATTAGTTCATAGTCTTCTCCCTAATAGCCAGATATAAAAGAAAAAGAAAAACAATTGTGTCATGACCCGTCCCAGTGGGGCCTGAGCCAGAACACCCCAAGCCCGCCTCCAATAGGCCAGGGGCTGGTGACTAGAACCGAGTAGGCATGCTACTAACATGGGAGGCATTTCCTATAAACATGTACACACGCACACACACCTCCAAGCCCACAAATCAGAAAAGTGAAAACTACTAAAAGGATAAGATTTATGCATACACTAAAACCCAACCAACAGAATACGACAGGGAAAGAAAGTGAAGTAAAGTAAAACCCTTGGCCAAAAGTACAATACCACCAAAAGAAAGTCTTCAACAATGTCCAACCTGTAGAGAAAGGTACTGGGACTGCAACCCGTCGCCGAAAGAACACACCTAGGCTTGTCTGATCTCACTGAACGTCGTCTGGTCTTGGTCTGCCTAGAATTCTATCAAAGGATCACTCGTCTGCACAAGACACGACACGTGTAGGCAAAGCCTGTGTAGGAGTGAGTATAACAATACCCAGTAGGACACCCCGAAAACTACAATGGAAATACACTAAAGGTAAAAATACCTCAAAGAAATGTACAGTCATCTCTATATAGTATATATCTAGAGAACATATAACAAGAAAATCCAGATATACCCATACACTAACGAACATCGCGATACCACCACTAGGATCCATCTCGAAGATTCCACTAAGCATACTGTTGGGAGAACACACTCGTAGGTCTGAAAAGAGAGATGTGAAGTACTCATTCCAGGATAACACAATCCACAAGTACCTTGAGAACATGATTCTCAGATTAGGATCACATCTAAGTCATGGGGTGATTTCGACAACTCAGTCTGAGCTAATCTGCTAAGCAGAGGATCGACGCCCGGGTAAATTTGGTCACGTCGATACCAAGAACTCTACGTAGGGTTCCAGGAATGAATAAAGGATCCAGTTCTAAGTCTCAAAGAGGGGATTCCAATAACTCTATTCAGGGAGTTCTGCTGAAGGGATCATACTCATGTATAAAAGAATTGATACCAGAACCTTTAGGGAATTACCAAGGGTACGAACCCTAAGAACTAGTCCATGTCACAGAAGGCGAGTAGCTTATGCCTTGAAGAAATTATTACACTGTGTGTAGTATGATTACATTCCATGTTCCTTGACCCCGGTTACTGCCCGTGTAAATGGCCCGTGTCGTTCGTTCTAGACGTGAAAAACCAAACTACACGGCGTGTAGAAAAGTACATGTCGTGCCCTTTGACACCGGGTAATGCCCGTGTAAACGGCCAATGTCCCTCGGCTTGCTGGACAGAAAGCAAAAAACAAGGTGTGTAGATGAAAACACATGCCGTGTTTGAGCACGTGTGATTGCTCCGTTTACGCTGGCCATGTGCCCGTACACGGTCTCTGCCCGTGTTCATGTCGTCTGCCCGTGTACCAGTACATGGGGTACCCCGTGTATCTGGCCGGGTCTGGCCGGGGAGGGGTATACACGGCATGTTTTTGGTCGTGTACCTTGCCCATGTCTGTGTACTCTAGGAGTACACACCGGGTAACCCTTCCAATGAACACACGCTGTGTAGCCCATACTACACGACTTGTAGTCAGGAAATTACCTGAACCATCTTCTTCCTCCGCGCACCTCGGCTGATCCTCCGGATCTTCGTTTTCTCGTCCATTCATCAGGATACTCCAGGGTTTGGTTCTCCTTATCGAAAGAACCCTTAAACGGGTGTTTTCGGATCTTGAAACAAATCATAAATGTCGAATGATCTATCCGAAGAAAAACACCCGAAAACTCGTATCTCCCAATCCCCTATGAATCACCTGCCGAAACCATCATCGCATCTCCGTGACACCGCTCCAGGGTTGGATCCACAATCTCAGATTGTTGCGACGTAGAACTGATGCGCAACGATCTGTTGTTTATTGCCCCACGAAGAATGCAATGAACAAAAAAGAGAGAAAGGGAGGGAATCCAATGAAACAAAACTGAGGAACGAACCTCCACCATCATTCGTCACGACATTGATTCGCAACCGTTAATAGGATTTAATGGAGTAGAAAATATCAACAACAGAAGAATCATCATGGATTTAATCTCCCAGAATTCCCCACAATAGCCCATCCTGCAAGAATGATTGATCCGCGGACTAATCTATTCATGGATTAACCGGAGTTCATCATAGAAATCAAGAACGGTGAATGGAAAATCAAAACCAACATCCTACCTAGATTCACTGTGTTTTTTGGCGATGATCTGGTCGTCGTGTCGTCGTTGCTGGCGAAAATCATCAAGAACATCATTGCCACGTCGGGAGTCATCTCCAGAGCCTCCAGAGGAAATCAGGGTTAGGGGGATTGTAACCCTGACCCTCCCTGCAAAATCTCTATTTAAATGAATTAAATATTTCTTTTCAACAAGGATTTAAATAAACTATTTTAATTAAATATGTTATTATGGTTACACCCAAAAGCCAGATTTCACCACCGACCTACGCCGGCCGAAGTTAGTCCATGCCTAAGGTAAAATTGCAACTCTGAATGCAACGGTGCACTCAGATTTCTGATCCGTGCACCCGTTCAAGAGTTATTACACTTTTTCTGGAAAACTGCACGCGCTCTTAATTTAATTATTAAATTAAATTAAAACATTTGTTCCTGGCTCACTGGGCCTCGGAACTGCATGCCTTCTCAGAGCCTGATCTCAAACGAAATTACCATATAATATTAAAAGAATACGTGTAAAAATCCAGGACATTACATCACACCCACCTTAGGTCTTTTACGTCCTCAAAACGCCAAAACAAGGGCTACTCCAAAAGATGTGGGTACTGCACGCGAATCTGAGCCTCCAGCTCCCACGTGCTCTCCGGGAGATTCTCGTGCTGCCATCGGACACGCACCAAGGGAATAGCTCATCCACGAAGGATCTTCTCCTACTGATCCTTGATAGCCCCTGGGTACTCAACAAAGATCACTCCATCGTCGATGTCCCTCTCACCCCAGTTGATGGCATGCGATGGATCATGCACGTACCTCCGTAGTTGCGACACATAGAAGATGTTGCATACCCGGTCCATCTGGGGAGGTAGAGAGAAGCGATACACCACCTCACCATCTCTACTCCGAATCTGAAAAGGGCCAACGAAGCTTAGAGATAGCTTACCGCCTCGGCCAAATCTCCGCAATCCCCGTCGAGGTGAGACCCGAAGGAACACATGGTCTCCTTCCTCGAACTCCAAAGGCCACTACCTCCGGTCAACATAAGTATTTTTCCGACTCTGTGTAGTCTTCATCCACTCTTGGAAGACCTGCACCTTCTCTGTAGTAGCTCTCACCATTTCTGGGCCCATGAGTGCTAACTCTCCCGGGTCAGTCCTGCAACGTGGAGACCTGAAAGGTCACCCGTATAGAACCTCAAGTATTGTCATACCAATAGTGTAATGATAACTATTGTTATAAGAAAATTCCACTAGTGGTAGGTGATCCTCCCAGCTACGACTAAAGTTTAGTATGCAAGGTCGTAGCATATCCTACAGGACTTGGATGGTCCGCACTGTCTGACCATCAGTCTAGGGATGAAACGTTGTGCTCAAGTGTAGGTGTGTCCCAAAATCTTCCTGCAATACCTTCCATAGCCGGGATGTGAAAAGAGAATAACGATCTAAGATTCTCATGGATAGTAATCCATGAAGCCGAACTATCTCATGCACGTAGAGGCGTCCCATGCAATCTACTGAACTCTGCTCCCGTATGGCTAGGAAGTGGGCCGATTTGGGGAGTCGATCAATGATCACCTAGATGTAATCGTGTCCCCTGGATGTATGTGGTAAACCTATCATGATGTCCATGGATATCCCATCCCACATCCACTATGGAACCTCAAGGGGTTGAGTCAAACCTATTGGAACCTGGTGCTCAGCCTTTACATGATGAATAGTAAGGCTCTGAGATACAAAATCGGCCACACTCCTCATCATTCCTGGCCACCAGAACAAACGTCGGAGGTCCTGGTACATCTTTGCCACTCCTGGATGCACCTCCCAAGCGGATGTATGGAACTCCCACAGAACCTCCTCCCGCAACGTCACTGGAACAACCGTACGTCCTCTGAAAAGGACAAAGTTCTCCCCTCCTTCTGAATATCCATCAGCAGCATCACCTGTGGATATCTGAGCACATAGAGTCTCAGAGCTTGCATCCTCACACTGTGCTTCCCTTACTCGCTTTAAGAGTGGAGGGGTAACAACAACCGACTGATGGTAAGCTCTCTCATCTCCATCCACAATGGACAACTACAAAGAGGCCAATTGCCTTGTTGCCTCATCTAGCAACTGTGAACTGGATTTCCTACTGAGAGCATAAGCCACCATGTTCCCCATACTAGGAGTATAAACGATCTCAAAGTCGTAATCCTGGAGGAACTCAAGACATCGCCTCTATCTCAAATTATGATCCTTCTGAGAAAATATATATCTGAGACTCTTGTGATCAGAGTAGACGGTAAACCACTCACCCATCAGGTAGTGCTGCCACATCATAAATGTGAAGACTACCGCTGCCAATTCAAGATCATGGGTCGCGTAGTTCTTCTCATGTGGCCTCAACTGATGTGATCCATAGGCAATCACTGCTTGCCTCTACATCAAGACATAACCAAGCCCGGTTCCTGATGAGTCGCAGAACACTGCATACTTGAAACCCTCCTCCGGTAATATTAAGATCGGGGCGCTCGTCATACTCTGCCTCAACTGCTGGAAAGCCCAATGGAATTTCTCGGTCCACACGAACGGTTATCCCTTTTGGGTCAAAGCTGTCATGGGCGCTACAATCCAAGAGAAATCATGGATGAATCTCCGATAATAGCCTGACAACCCACGGAAACTATGCACCTCTGTCACGCTCCGGGGTGGCACCCATGCTAGCACTGCCTCCACCTTTTCTAGGTCCACTGCTACACCATCCTCCGAGATAACATGCCCCAAAAAGTGGAACTCCTATAACCAGAACAGACACTTGGAGAGTTTCACATACAACTGGTGCTCTCGGAGTGTGTCCAGAACCATCCATAGGTGTCTCGCGTGCTCCTCCTCGGATGCCGAGTACACAAGGATATCATCGATGAAGACCACTAAAAACTGGTCCAGATAGGGCGGAAAGATCCGGTTCATCAGTCCCATGAACACTGTCGGGGCGTTCGTCATGCCGAAGGGCATCACCAAGTACTCATAGTGACCGTAGCGACATCTGAAGCCATCTTCGGTATATCCTCCTCCCGTACTCGCAACTGGAGATAACCAGATCATAGATCAACCTTCGAGAACCATCATGCCCCTCTCAACTGGTCAAATAGGTCATCAATCCTTGGTAGTGGATACCGGCTCTTCACGGTCACCTGATTCAAGCACCGGTAAACCACAAATAGAATCAAGCTCCCATCTGGCTTCTTGGAAAACAACACTGGGGCCACCCAGGGTGAAACGCTGGGTCTCACAAAGACCTTCTTCTACAAGTCATCCATATGCATCCTCATCTCACGAGGCTCTGCAAGAGCCATCCGATAAGCCGATGATAATATCGGGGTCATCCCGAGTTGAAACTCAATGCAGAAATCTATCTCCCAGTGGGGAGGTAGCCTGGGGAAATCCTTCGGAAAGACATCCTCGTACTCATCCACCACTGCTGGAAGCTGGAAACTTGTAACATCTGTTTCACCAAGGGAAAGACTATCCAACTGATATGAAATCGGTTGTTCCCTCCTATTCACGAGTCCATCCTGCACTGCCTGGGTCTCTCTTTCACCGAAAATAGAGAACCTCATTCCATCACTGTGGACACACCGCACCCTTCGCCTAAAACAATCAATCTGGGCATGAAATGTGGATATCCAATCCCTACCAAGAATGACATCATAAGGCCTCGACGCTACCACCAAGAGGTTCCAATGGAAACTCTCTCCTCCAAGGGTCAGGTCACACTGCCTGCAAAGGTGTGTGATCTCTGAATCTTCTCCAGTCGGTGTTTCTAGGTGTAAGGGTTGAGTCAATGGCTCAACAAGAATCTAAAGGTCTCGAACAAGATAATTAGCCAGAATGGAATGACTTTCACCTGTGTCTATCAATAAGGTAGCCAAAGTAGAAATGAAATAGATCATACCTCTAATCATTCAAGGAGTACCTGGGTCATAAGCCTCTGCCGCCTGTAGCTGCCCATGCCTATGTCCACCAGCTCCATAAGCCTGGGGTGGACCTCCTGGGGGTGGTGGTGATAAAGGGTCAAACAGCCAACCACCTCTAGCTGCACTCACAGCTCCTCTACCACGTTCGCCGCCTCGCGGATCTACCTGCTCCATACGTTCCCTCTTCCTCGGTGGTCCGTCCACTACTCCCGTCTCAATAGCACGGCGGTTCGGACAATCATGAGAGAGATGTTCCCTTCCCTCACATGAGTAACATCGCCTTTCTCAAGGCTGGATGGATGCCCCCTGAGAACCATGTACGGCTGATCCCCTATCCTAGGATCTCCTCTAGAAATGTCTCCCATTCCTGGGTCCCTGACGTCGGCTCCCTGCCGCTGAGGGCTCCGCTCCAGCTCGCCCACTACTGACAACTGTCGGCTGTCCCTACTCCACTAGGAAGCTCTTGACCGCCAAAGCCCGCTTAAGCACCCCAGAATAGGTAAAATGTACATAGGGATGTTACTTTCTCGGAAATCTCTTCGCAAACCCCGCTCAAAAGTCCAAGCTCTGAAGTACTGATCTCTGACCATATCCATCGAGTACTGCGAGAGGTCGGTAAACCTCGACGAATAGTCAGCCACCGTCATGGTTCCCTGCTAGAGCTAAAGAATCTCCTGTATACATAATCCTATTAGGGTAACCGTTGAAAACACCTCTCAGAAGAGATTCTCAAACTCTGACCATGCAAGACTCTCATCGTCGTGAGTCTGGATGACTAAACTCCACCATCGCCCTACCGAGCCCTGTAGAAGGCTCGCTTTCAGGATCACTATCTGGTCTGCTGGTGTCCTGACCAAATGGAAGACTCTGGCCACTGCCTCAAGCCAGTCCTCTGTTGCCTAAGGGTCAGGCTCACCTAGAAACCTTAGGGGTCTCTGTCTCTAAAACTCATGGAGTGTGCTCAGCCTACACTCCTCCGCCACGGGTACGACGGGGGATAAACACTACCCCACAGGTGGTGGTATAATTGGCATGCCACCTGGTGGTAGAACTGGGGGATATGGTCCCTGTAACGAGGATTCATCACTAAGGGAGTCATCCTCCTGATAGAGATGTTGGATCCTAGTGGGTGCGCGTCGCGGAGGAATCCTGTTTAAGAAACATGATGTATCACAGGTAGGGAGTATATCTGGAGAGATGACTCATGAAGGACATGAAAACCAAAACCTATTTATATATGATGAATGTACCATTATTTTCCACCATGCACTAGTTTTTTCATTTTCTGAGTCGAAAAGAAAATTATCAGAGCCCTGGTGTATGGATACATCGGCCGCCGCACCAACACTGGGGTCCCTGGCCTTAGAGCCGAACTCGATACACATAACACTGTTTCCCCAAACTAACTCAACGACTCTTGGTCCTAAGGTAGAACCGACATGATCTGATACCATTCTGTCAAGACCCATCCCAGTGGGGCCCGAGCCACAACTCCTCAAGCCTTCCTCCAATTGGCCTGGGGATGCTGACTAGCACCGAGTAGGCATGCTACTAACATGGAAGGTGTAACATATAATCTCGTACACACGCACACACACCTCCAAGCCCACAAAGCTGAAAAGTTAAAACTACTAAAAGGAAAAGATGCATGCATACACTAAAACCCATCCAATAGAATACGACAGGGAAATAAAGTACAGTAAAGTAAAACCCTGGGCCAAAAGTACAAGCCCACCAACCGAAAGTCTACAACAAAGTCCAACCTGTAGAGAACGGTACTGGGACTACAACCCCTCGCCAAAGGAACACACCTTAGCCTGTCTAATCTCACTGAACGTCATCTGGTCCTAGTCTTCCTAGAATCATGTCAAAGGCTTGCTCGTATGCACAAGACACGACATGTGCGGGAAAAGCCAATGCATGGGTGAGTATAACAATACCTAGTAGGACACCCCGAAAACCACAAAGGAAATACAACAAAAGGAAAAATATTATAAAGAAAGGTAAATTCAGTTATACACATTATATGTCAACAGAACATATGACAAGAATATCCAAATATACCCATACACTAATGACCATTGCGCTACCGCCCCTAAGATCCATATCGAAGATTCCACTAAGCATACTATTGTGAGAACACACTCCTTTGTCTGAAGATAGAGATACAAAGTACTTGTTCCGGGAGAACACACTCCACAAGTACCTTGAGAACATAATGCTCAGATGAGGATCACATCCAAGTCAAGAGGTGATTACGACAACTCAGTCTGAGCTAATCCACTAAGAAGAGGATCGGCGCCCGGGTAATGTTGGTCACATTGATACCAAGAACTCTACATAGGGTTCTAGGAATGAATAGAGGATATAGCTATAAGTATCATAGAGAGTATTCCAATAACTCTATTCAGTGAGTTCTACTGAAGGGATTTTACCCCTGTATAAAGGAATTGATACCAAAAGCTTCAGGGAATTACCAAGGGTACGAACCCTAAGAACTAGTCCAAGTCACCGAAGGCAAGTAGCTCAAGCCTTGAAGAAATTATTACATGGTGTGTAGTATAATTACACGCCGTCTGCCTTGACCCTGGGTACTGCCCGTGTAAACGGACCATGTTGTTTGTTCAATCCATGAAAAACCAAACTACACAGTGTGTAGAAATGTACCTGCCATGCCCTTTGACATAGGGTACTGCCCGTGTAAACGGCCCGTGTCTGTTGGCTTGCCGGACAGAAATAAACAACACGACGTGTAGATGAAAACACATGCCGTGTTTGAGCACCTGGGATATCTCCGTGTATGCTGGCCATGTGCCCATACACGGTCTCTGCTCGTGTCCGTGTCGCCTGCCCGTGTACCCATACACGGGGTAGCCTGTGTATCTGGTCGGGTCTGGCCGAGGAGGAGTATACATGGCATGTCCATGGCCGTGTACCATGCCCGTGACGGTGAACTCCCGGAGTACACGCCATGTAACCCTACCGACGAACACACGCGGTGTAGCCCATACTATACGTCGTGTAGTCGGGAAATTCCCAGAACCGTCGTCTCCCTCCACGCACCTCAGCTGATCCTCCATATCTTCATTTTCTCATATGTTCATCCGGATGCTCCAGGGTTTGGTTCGCCATATCTAAATAACACTGAAATGGGTTTTTTAGGCTCTTGAATGGGATCATAAATGTCGAACGATCTATCCAAAAAAAACTCCCGAAAACTCGTATCTCCCGATCTGCTCTGAATCCCCTGCCGAAACTGTCATCACACATCCATGACACTGCTCCAAGGTTGGATCCACAATATCGGATCGTTGCTTCGCAACACGTATGTGCAACGATCCATTTTCCATTGCCCTGCGAAGAACGCGAAGAACGCGAATGAGAGAAAGGGGTAAAATCCAATGAAACAAAACTGAGGAACGAACCTCCACCATAGTTCGTCACTACGTTGATCATCTCCCGTTCATAGGATTAAACGGACCAGAAAAGATCAACAACAGAATAATCATCATGGATTTAATCTCCCAGAATTCCCCGAAAAATCCCATCCTGCAAGAACAATCGATCTGTGGACTAATCTGTTCGTGGATTAGCCCGCGTTCATCATAGAAATCAAGAATGGGGAATGGAAAATTAAAACCAACATCCTACCTGGAATCGCTACGTTTTTTGGCGATGATCAGGTCGTCGTGTCATCGTTGCCGGCAAAAATCGTCAAGAACGTCGTTGCTGCGTCAAGAGGTCTTCTCCAGAGCCTCAAGAGGAAATCAGGGCTAGGGGGATTGTAACCCTAACCCTCCCTGCGAAACCTCTATTTAAAATAATAAAAGATTTCATTTCAACAAGGATTTAAATAAAATATTTTAAATAAATATTTTATTACGGTTACGCCAAAAATCCAGATTTCACCACCGACCTACGCCGGCCGAAGTTAGGCCTCGCCTAAGGTAAAATCGCTGCTCTGAACGGAATGATGCCCTCAGATTTTTGGTCAGAGCACCCGTTCATGAGTTATTCCAATTTTTCAGTAAAACTGCACGCACTCATAATTTAATTATTAAATAAAATGCAAACATTTGTTTAGGGCGCACTAGGCCTCGGAACTGCACGTCGTCTCAGAGTCTGGTCTCGAAAGAAATTCCCATATATTATTGAAATAATACATTGAAAAAATCTGGGACATGACGTAATGGCTCTGATACAACATTTTAACATCCTAAATAATGGTCCACCTAACTTGTTCCCTGATTCGGTGGGTCACATAGCCTCCAAAAATCATCCATGTAATCCCTAAGATTCTTACTTGAACTGATGGTGTAATGGTGATATTGTGGGGAGAATATACCCTTATATCATATTGTACCATTAGATTCAATAGTAAACATAAAATAATGGAATTAAATTTCTTAGTCAAAATAAATAAATAAATAAAAAGAAGAAGATTAAATGAAACCGAACAACTGAATAATAGTAATAATAATTTACTATAATTTCAATACATGGATTTATGCCTTGATCATATACAAATGGGTAGCAGAGAACAAACATATGAACATTATATATAAAATAAAAAAATAAATGATGTTTCTCAAGTATAATTTTGAGAGTATTATCGACCCATGTCTCATAATCTCCGACTATAAGTATTAACAACAATAGCCTACAACTAGGACATTTTCTATAACCAAACCATTAGGAAGATAATCTTCTCAGGTACAAAATCTATCCCGAGTATGGTGTGATATTTTAATCATAGAATGGTTCCATCAACGAATTATTGATATAATTTGAGTAGTACACTTAACGTAATATAGTTTATGTGTAAATGAATAATAAAAAAAGTTGAATAAATAATAAATCTGCAATGCAGGTTCCTAAAGGACACCTGGTGGGTCCTCCTTCTTTTCCCCATAACAACGATGAATGTCTGATTACTCTATCTATATATAAATAGTAATACCATATATATATATATTATAGTATTATATTTTACCCACCTATATGAATGATGTATATGAAAACATAAGTAGACATATACCTCGAATACTAGTTCTTGGATCAACTGAAGCGTAACTCGGACATCAATAACTCATTTAAAAATCCCACAACATAATTTAATAGGGTTCATATCCTACTTTTCAAAATGAGTGGGTAACTTCTTGATCTTCACTCGTTATGGTGACTATTCTATCATGTCAACACTCATCCAAGGGATGTGGAACATAAATCCAATGTCCAAGTAGTGTTAATGGTGTACTACATCATTCTGAACCCCTAATGATATGAAACATGATACAATCCATCTCATGTAAACCCTTTCCATCGTATCCTTACCAATAATTGAGAAAATTAGTATGCAACTAATAGCATGATGGATCCCAAGAAAATCATCTATAGGAAGTGATATTATTATAGAATGTATAGAGACTAATCCAATACATTCAATGGATTTAGATTCAGACTTCAGATTGAAAATATAACTTTTTCCTAAAATATGGTATTTAGGAGATCACGGGTGATGAGAAACCAAGAAATTCCACTTGAGGGAGGAAAAGTATAATGAAAGGCTAAAAATAATTAACAAGGGGCGATAATGACATTTAACCAAAAAACATAAGGGCACACGGTTTGGTCAAAAAGGTGGAAAAACAATGTAATAACCTTGTGTCATTCATTTCAGTTAGGCTAAACCTCGCATAGTTATGATGATAGTTTGTCATACCATTCAAAATGAAATTTTCCTGAAACTCACCAACAATACACAGTTTTGTTCTCTCAGTCGCACAGTTACAAACAATCCATGTAGCATTCACGTCACCTATGTCTATAACTACAAGGTTTAAAAAAATATGAAGGATGGGCCTCAATATTTCCTCTAACCACATTACCCAATCATTTCTTATCCTTTTGGGGTTCTAGGCTTCGAATGAGCTGCATATACACTTGATACCCCCTTGTCTTATTCTGGCATCATCAATTGGGTTGTTTAAATGAAGTTGGACTGAAAAAATAACAATCTATACAAAAATGAAAATCTTTGTCATTAAAAATTATTAAATCACCAATATAATTTTATTTCAATAAATACACATATATATATAATCCATGTGATGCATAAATAATTTATCTAAAAATAAAATTATATCATCGCTTTGTTAAGTGGTATGTATCTTTATACACGACTAATGTTTTTCATTTTAAATTGATGGTAATGTAAAAAATATTTGATATATAACATATCAATAATATTTAATTATATGAACATTAAATTTTTCCTTATTACCTTACATGTGAAGAATATGTTTAAAAATAATATCATCATTCCAAAAGGAAATAGTCCACCAAACACACAAGAGACTTTTTCATATTCTATATGAATTGATATGTAATCTGGAATATGTATTATTATAACCACATTTGTTTAATTATATCATAATTTTAATAAATAATAATTAAATACAAAATATTATTCAGTTTTGAGATGTGATAATGGAAATAGATTTAAATCGGATCGTGAGTTAGATGTCCAATATATATTGATCCACAATTTCATTTACCATTTGATAGTATAGGGGATCTTTGTAAGTCATTCATTTAATCTAAAAACAAAAAAAATATGTATGTTATAGAGGATATTATTTCTTCATATTTTATTAATATATTAATTATTTTTATGTGGATATAACAGAAAAAGCTTGGTTAATGTCATTACCTCTTTATCAGAAAACATGATTAGGATTTCACCAAAATTCATTATCATATGTCTTTATTAAAAAATAATGTACTATATGATGATGGTAGAAATGTTAGTAATTTATTCTGGTATCACTTGGAAAAAAAAGGTTTTTGGTGTTATGGAATGGAATATTGATGGGGTGAATTTATATATGAGCGGGACATGTCAAATAAGGTATTTTTTAAAATAAACAATTCCACACACATCTATCTCAATAAAATATGGTCCAAAAAGGACCAATTTTGAAAAAGTATAAGAGATAGATTCAAAGTATGATAATAATATAGTAATAAGATTTCTTTTTTTCATTCATAACCTTTATATTTTTTAAATAACTCTATGGTAACCTCATTTTTACCTTAACAACTGCAAATTTGTTTTACAGTTTTTTGTATTCATTATTTTAAATGTTTATGTTGACCTAGTTAAGAAATATTATTTATTATTTATCCAAATATGGAATCCATTTTTGTTGATATTTAACTATCATAATGAGAGGCATTTAATTTCAAATTAAACCTATATACTTGTTGAAAAAATAGTTCTTCATGAGATACATTTTATATGAAAATGACGATCTCATATAAACTATAAGAAATGTAGTCATAATTAAATAAATTAAATATCATAATTATAGATATATAATATATATAAATTAACATTAAATATTTATTCATTATCGGGTTTTTATTTAAAAAAAACGGTTGAATAATTTTTCACTATAAAACATTTTTTTAGAAAAATGTTTTTTAAAGCCTATAAATAAAGATATAAAAAAATAAAATGATAAAGATTATTTAATTGTTTTTACTTTTATGAAATATATTTAATAAAAAAATTCATATTAAATTATTAAAAATAGTATTAAAATAAAACAATTTATTAAAATAAAATGTAGATTCACAGGAACGAAATATCTTCAATATTCACTGAAAAATAAATATATTTTCAAAAATAAAAAAATATCTCTCAATTTTAGTATTGAAGTGATGATATAAATAATAATTATCATTTTAAAAAATAATGTTTATAATAATCCTAAAATTAATTATAATATTTTATAATATGAATAAATAAAAATTTATATTTCTGTAAATGTTTTTATTAGAAATTGAGTATTGATATATTTAAATTTTTTAGTAACATTACATAAATTTTTTAATGTAGTTACAATTATTTATTCACTATTATTTAATTTCAATAATTTTATTATTTTATTTGAATAATAAATATTCAATTTAGATCAGTGTTTCTATTTTAATACTCTCTCGATTATAGATTTTTCTTTTAATAACTCATGTTGTTCACAGTTTAGGAACCAAAATATCCCCAAAGAGCATGCACTTAGGAATTGTCATATTCAGTAGCAAATCATCATAGAATCCCATCACGATTGTGAAATTCATATTATTAATATTCAAAAAGGGGGATCTTTGAATACATGGGATCATGATCCATTATATTCCAAGATAATTAATGCTCATGGAATCGATATATTCATACTTGAAATATGGTGATGATTGAATATTGGGATAACGTGAGTGTCCTATGGGAATAATAAACTCAAGGTTATTTATTTTGTATTCGAGATAAACTCCCAAAAATATATATCATAAATTAATGAGATGATATATTATTTCTTTGACAATTTGTTTTTTGAAAATATGAGTATCATCTATGGTATAAAAATCCTCATAAATATCTAATTATTGGTAAGTTTAAATACAAATAGATTTATTTTTGGGTCATTTGGAGTCAAATAATAGTGGAAATAAGATAACCATTAACAATATAAAAATATCATATTCCATTAATTCAGGATAACAAATCCTCTTTTTTTGGGGTGCCCTTCTTCATGAACCAAAAAAATGATTGAGAACAAAGCAATAATAATTTTTCTATTAACTATAGTTTCTTAATGGGGTTGTTTTATGTTATCTCGTCCATTTAAGAAAATATAGGTGGATCTAATAGTTTTGTGGGAACATTGTCCATGAAATTCTAAGGGAATTGTGTCATTGTTAGGAATTAGAAGGTATTAAATTAGATATCAATGATATGATGTTTCTTCATGGAGAATTTTATAATAATTAATTGGGTTTGAAACCTAAAGGATACCTCATGATGTATTGCACATAACAATAGAGTGAAGGGTTAAAATTTTTATTTTTTAGACAACTTCTCGAGAGGGGAATTGTGAGTTCTATTAGAATAATACATGTCTTACAGTTTAATATTGTGTTATAAGTACAAGGTTTTTTAGTTTAACGTTATGTGACATTTATGTTATTCCATATAATTAAATTGAATGAACCATAATTTCAATATAAAGAGATGATTTCTTGGTACTATATGCTCACATATGTCATTCAATACAAGAGATGTAAGATATAGAAAAAAATCGATTGATCCATGTGAAGGTGAAAATTAGTGAATATGTAAGTATTTTTTAATTTATTGTTAACAAGAAAATCAAAATGAATCTAAAAATAATAGAGATACATTATTGGGATTGATTAAAATTCCTGTATTTTATTGAAATTGATATTCTATGAGTCACTACATATCGAATATTATGATAATGAAGCAACATGTTGTTATTAAAAGAAAATATCAGGAGTAGGAGTGAAGCATGAACAAAGGAAGGGGTAATTTATTTTATTGAGGCTTGACCTAGGATTAGATAATTGGGTATAATTACACATAAAATCTAAAATAGGTTTCATATGTAACATATTAATTAAATTACATTTATAATACAAAATATGTCCCAAAGAGAAATATTTGAGTTCGAAAATCCTTAACACTTTTCATGAATCACATGATCTTAAATTAATCTTCTTTTTTAGAAACATAGATATCTTAATGACATCATTATAAACAATAATGATTTACATATTCAATTATACTCTTTAGATACTATCATTTTCTATTTTAGTTCCTGTTAGTTTTGGTATATTCCCATATCATGTTCCAATAGTATATATTGTTTGTACTAGTTTAATAATAGTGGTGTTTTCTCACCTAATCATCAAATTATAAACAATAATGGGTTATTATATACTATATTTTAGATGTATTATAACGATATATGATGTTTCAAATTACTTTAATGAGGGTTAAAGCATTATCCTTGATGATAATGTTGATAAGATGTATTTTTTGGTCATACATATTGATCAAAAATTGTTATTGCAATTATTAAATGAAAATTTGATATGACATATTCAGAATAAAAAAACATTTTTAATATTAATTTATCATATTATACTATTATTGAAATTCCTATATCCAATCACGATACAATTTCACAGGATCATTCCACAGGTTCTTAAAAAACTCCAAACATGAACAGACAATGATTTATAGAATGATTTGAGGTAGTTTTGTTATAATATTACTATACCATATAAATAATGTTATTGTCACGAACCAGCCTGGGTACCCTAGTAACCCGATAACCGAGTCTGTCCAGACATAGCCTGTACGGCATTCTCGATCCCCATTGGTCGGCAACTACCACTTGGCATCGTACAACATACAAGTGGTAACAAATTTTTCTACAAGAATATAGAAGCATGAGTAAAACAAACAGTATGCATAACAAAGAAACTCCACTAGGAGTATTGTACCCGAATACAAAGAGGCACATAAATCCCAATGTACAACAACCCAAGTACATAAAATTGGGAAAAATACCCAAAGTCTCTAAGGAATCAACTCACCAAGTTGAAAACTCAACAGCCGAATCAGCCTCCACGTGATCCTTTCCCCTTGCACGAACCTGGAAGAAGGAAGTCTACAAACACCCGAAGGAAAAATTAGGGTGTGAGCCTATGTCTAGTAGGATACCACCAAAGATTCCATAACAGATGCTAAATAATGATTAACCAAATAAAAGCTTAAAATTTTATTATAAACATGTTTGGAAATAAAAAAGATCAATTTAACAAATCATGATAAATATTTTCAAGTAATGGAATGTTCATCAAGAAAGGCTTTACAATGATGGAATATTTATAAAACAATGCATTAAATAAAAATAGTTACATAAAACACTTTATGTAAAATCAACAGGCATGTAAATTAGTTCAAAATCATAGTAAATCATTTATACATCATATAAAAATATTAGGGAAAGAAATATGGTCATATGCCAAAAGGTACGATAGCATTAATCAGTTATGGGATTTTGCACTCTCTATGTGAACTCAACAAAATGTGTATACACACATCCCTATGAAACTGGACAAAGGAGACTCATCACCAACCCATTGGGGATATGACCTGCCGCATGTATGTTTTAGAATGTTGTCGTATCGTAGAGTGTATCAAAATATCTCACTAACTACCTAAGGCTGGCAGGCTCTCTTAAATGATAGGTGAACTATTTTAGGAATGCTTAAAATATGATCAATCCCATTCTTCCATTTCAAATGTTCCAATTTATTTTCATTTAACACCACAAAAGCTTTTATTCAAAAAACATGCCTTTAGAGAAGATAAAACCATTGGGTTTCTATCAAAACATTTTAATCCATTTCACCTATTTAAAATCCATTCAAAACCAATTCCCTTATTTCCCAAATCATTTCAACAATTAAATAAAAAAACATAATTGAAAACATTTCCATCAAATACATAATTTAAATTCCACAATTTAAATTATTCAATTTCCATTAACCCTCACACACACACACCCCAATTCAATGGAATTGGGGGTTTTCAAAATTCTCATGCCACACCCAATTCAAATATCTCAATTCAAATGAATTGGATTTTTTATCACACTAATTGAAAAAAAGTTAAGTAATTTATTAAAAATAAACAATTGAAATAAATCAAGCAATATGATGGTAATAAATTTGGAAAGTCGGGACGAAACCACCTACCTCAAAGATTTTGAACAAAACCACAACGGTTGAAGAACACCCATGAATCCCAGTTGATTCTTCAAAAACTCGACCTAGATCCCTTCTCCTAGAAAGATCTAGACAAAAATATCATTTTGGAATCTACACACTTAGATCTACCCATAACGGCTGATGATCTATGAAACCAAGTGGAGAGGAGAAGTAGATCTGTGTAGATCTAAGAAATAGAACAATAGAGAAGAAGAACGATCACATACCTTGAGAATCCCAATTTGATGCACCAGGAGGAGACTTTGGATCACCTCCGGAACAACGAGAGAACATTCTCTGACCTTGGGAGAAGAGAATTCCAGAGTTAGGGCCGCATAAGAGTAATAACAAAGCAATTAGAGGCAAAAAGGCCGAGATCCACATTTTAAGGATCTAAAATTAAGTGACCGCACAGTTTGTATGCACGGTTTGTCAAACCATGCACACACCGTGTGGATATCACGGTACAGGGATGTTGGTCCGCACGATTTAGTCGCACGATTTTCCAAAACATGCATACACCGTGAATACCCCACTGTCCAATGCCACTTGGTTGGCACGGTTTGATTGCACAGTTTATCAAACCATGCGCAAACTGTGCATGACACCCTGCCCATTTGTTTTCTTTAAAATTTCACTCAAATGAACACCAAGTTAATTATCCAAAATAGAAGTAAATAGAAACATCATAAGTACTTGAATAAGTAACAGGATGTTACAAACTCTCCACCATAAGACTTTAGGTCTTAAGAAAACCTATGAAGAAACCTCCATGTCAAAAATATGAGGCCACTTCTCTCTCATTAGTGCCTCTCCTTCCCATGTATCATGATAATCTAAATAATGTTGCCATTGTATATGGACCAGAGGTATTATTCTCCAATGAAGTACCTTGGTCTCAGAATAAACAAGCCTAACTGGACGTTCAGTCATATATAAATCTAGTTCAATCTCAAGATTACTGCAACTCACAACATGAGATAGATCAGAGAGGTACTTTTGCAGCTGCGATACATGGAACGCGTTATGTATCGACGTCAGCTATGGTGGTATAGATCTACAGTAAGCAACATTCCCCAAAAGACCAATAACTTCAAAAGGTCCCAAATAATGAGGACTAGCTTTCCTTCCCTCCCAAGTCATCAACGACCCAATCGGGGTGAAAAATCTAAGAACACTTGGTCACCAACTGAAAACTCCAAAGGTCTATGTAAACGATCAACATAAGACTTGTAATGTATTTGAGCTCTTAACATCCCCTGATGAATCAACTGGATCTTAGCTGTCTTATGTTGGACCAGACTCGGTCCTACCAAAGAACATTCACCAATCCCCGACCAACATAAAAGAGAATTACATGGATGGCCATACAAAGCTTCAAAAGGATCCACATTGATCGCATACTGATAACTTTTGTTATAAGAAAACTCAACCAGCCCCAAATGATCATCCCATGCCCCACCAAAGTCAAGAACCCAAGCGCGAAGCATATCCTAAAGAATATGAATAGCTATCTCTGTTTACCCATCTGACTGTGGATGGTAGGCAATGCTCAAACGGACCAGAGATCCCAGTGCCTCTTGAAGGCCTCTCCAAAAGTGATAAGAAATCTGAGGATCCCTAACAGAAACTATACCAGATGGAACTCCGAGAAAATGAAAAACTTCTTTAACATATATATTTACCAACTCCTCACCTTTTGTTGTATCTCTAATTGTTATAAAGTGATCCGACTTGGTCAGTATTTAAATCACAACCCATATCACGGTATTCTTCTTTTGGGTTTGAGGTAATCAACCACAAAGTCCATGGAGATCTCATCCCACTTCCATGTAGGTACTGGAAGTGGTTGAAGAAAACCCGAAGGTTTCTAGTGCACGACGTTCACCTACTGGCATATATAGCAACATGATACAAAATCAGAAATGTATCATCTCATACATGACCACCAGAACTATTTCCGCATATAATAGAACACATTTGTGGTTCCCGGGTTCACAACCCATTGAGAGTTATGGAAATACCTCATCACATCTTTCCTTGTTGGAAATGGTAGAACATAACAGTTTTGATAACACAAAACACCCTCTTTGGAGAATGACCACAAGTTGTCGGTCTCCCCACTATAATGAGTGTCCATATTGCCACGAAATTCATCATCCAGTTGTTGTTCTTTAAGAATTAACTTGAGAAGAGTAGATGTCAACTGGACACTGGTTAAAGAGACATCATTTCACTTCCATTGAACTCCAATATGAAATTGAGCAAAAAGAGCCATCAAACTCCACTCTTCTGAAGATTCTTTCACAGCCTGTGATGGAAGTTTCTTGCTTAACACATCTGCAACTACATTATCTTTTCTCTGGGTATAGGAAATGTCAATTTTGAAAGATTTCAGGTACTCCACCCAATGCCTTTGATGAAGATTTAAATATTTCTAAGAGAAGATATAACTCAAGCTCTTGTGGTCTGAACACACAATAAACTTTTCTCTATAAAGGTAATGCATCCAACACTTATGTGCGTGCATTACAACTGCACATTCAAGGTAATGGGTAGGATAATTCTTCTCATGAGGCTTAAGTTGACGAGATCCATAGGGAACAACTTGATTGCCTTGTATAAGGACACATCCCAAACCTGAACCTGATGCATCACAGAAGACCACATATCCAATCCCAACATCATGAAGAGTTAACACTGGCACAGTAGTCAAAAGACACTTTATCTCAACAAAATAACTTTGACATTTTTCATTCAAGGAAAACATCACTCCCATTAGAGTCAAAGAAGTCAATATAGAAGCTAACTTTGAGAAGTCTTTGACAAAAGGGCGATAATATCCTACTAAGCCCATGAAGCTCTGAATTTCCTAAACATTTCATGGTTGTTCCCAAGTCATAACAACCTTCACCTTATCAGGATCAACTGATATTCTTTGTTCTGACACTACATGTCCCATGAATTTCACATCCCAGATCCAGAAATACCACATTGAAAGCATGGCATAAAGTCGGTGATTTCTTAAAAGACACAGAACTGTTCTCAGCTGAAGCACATAATCCTCCTCAGACTTAAAGTATAAAATAATGTCATCCAAAAAGACCACCACAAAAGTATATTGATACTCATGGAATACATTTTTCATCATGGACATGAAAATATCAGGAGAATTTGTTAGACCAAAGGGCATAACAATGTACTCATAATGTCCATACCTACTCCGGAAAGTAGTTTTCTTAATGTCGAATTCCTTTATTCTCAACGGATGGTACCCCGATCGAAGATAAATTTTTGAAAACCAAATCGCCCCTTTCAATTGATCATACAAATCATTAATTCATGGTAATAGATATTTGTTCTTTATCATAAATCGATTGAGCTTTCAATATTTAACACATAAGAAAAGAGAATTATCTACCTTCTTGGCGAAGAGAACCAGAGATTCCCAAAGGTGACACACTCGGGCATATAAAACCTTTCTCAAGGAGATCTTCCAACTCCAACATTAGTTATTTTAATAATGTTAGATCTATTTGGTAAGAGGGAATAGAAACAAGTTGAGTACTAGGTATTATGTCAATAGAAAATTCAATCTCCCTTACTGGTGGAAAACCAGAGAAGTCCAAAGGAAACACATCGGGAAACTCAGTGACGACTGTAGGAAGATCACCACCCATTGAATATCTCTCCATATCAAAGGAAAAAGTAAAATATAACTTTCCCCAACTCTAGATAAGAGGGTCCGGCTCTGCATGACCTTGGGTCTCATTCTCCTTGAAAAACAATAGGCACACCACTGGGTGTAGTATGGTACACCCGTCGAAACTAATAGTCAATCGTGGAATTATTTGGGATGAACCAATCCATCCCAAATATGACGTCAAATGATTTCATGTTGAGAACCAAAAATTCCCAATCAAGCTCAAAATCTGACAGAAAGAAGATGCAAGCAGGACTACGGAAACCCTTCTCTCTCAACGTACTAATGGTTTTAGTATTATCCATCGCACAAGACAAAATCTCCAAAGGTAGATTAAGAATATTAACAATGTGGGTTGAAATAAAAGAGTGAGATGCACCAGTATCGAAAAGTGCAGTCACTAAAGATGTAGCTATAATTATGGTACCTCTCATTGTTTTTGGACCTGCATCAGCTACCTCTGGCAACTCTTCCACTATGTGAAGAAGAATCGTTGCGGAAGCCTGTGGCTGGAACCTTTTTTCATGTGAAGCATTTGATTCCCTTGCAATTTTTAGAGGTGGTGATTATCTTGTTCCACTATGTGGAGTAGAGAAGTGATGGACGAATCTCTGTAAGATCCCCAAATGTCTGCTGGAGCTACATTTCTAGGGTGCGTCAGTGAAAACCCTCTTAGAATTCCCTGACTTGCCACACTGATAGCATGTCCAAGAATCCCCTCCTATGCTACCGGTGGTCTAGAATGACTCTGATGTCGAGACCTACCATAAAAGACGTCGCGCTTATGTTTCCTGTAAAGGAACCAACACTGTCACAAGGAGGAAAAGAAAATCCCTTCAACCCTGACTTTCCCGCCAGGTCCATCTCAACCATCATCACCCTATCCAGCACATCAACATAAGTGTGCAACTTCAATAGGAAAACTTGACAATGAATATCTGATCGAAGCCCCAACTCAAATCGTCGAGCCTCCATCGTCTCATTAGATACAATTTCAGCAGAAAAATGTACCAATTCAGCAAAGCGATTTGGGTACTCAGTCACGGTATTTTTGTCCTTCTCAATCTTGAAAAACTCTACAGCCTTGGCCAACAACATAGATTTTTGGATAGAACTGATCAGTGAAAAGAACCCTAAAGTCTTTCCACTCCAAACCCTCATATTTGCCTACCATCACCATTGTGTCCCACCATCTCCTACTTGGTCCCTCTAGCACAAAGGTGGAACACTTCCCCTTGATCGCATCATGTGTCTCCATGAACCCAATCAAACATCCAGTCTTACTCAACTATTCCTCAGCATGATGTTGAATAGTGGATCCTTTAAAGATTGGTGGTTTCTGGCATAGGAACTCTTGTGAACGACTTTAGATAACATCACCAGAAGGATCTATAGCTGGAGCCTGAATAGTAACTTGAGGTAGTGCCTGTCCCAGAGCATGGATAGTGCGAACAATCACCTCAACCAGACTCGAATCCATAACAGGACTTTCTTGCTGATATTCAGTAGTAGCCTCTTTTTGGATCTGATTTCCATGTCGTTTCAAAGGCATGATGCTACACAACACCAGAAAAGAATTATATTAGAACACCAACCATGTAACAAGGAAAACTACTTTTAAAAGAATTAATAACCAAGATTTGGATTCCACTCTATCAAAATAAAAATATGGAAAATACTAGAACTAATCCACAAGTCATATTTCCCTAACTACCCCTCATAAATTCAAGTTCATTGTGGTGAGAGCAGGCCAGGAACTCAGTCACAAATACCTCCTAAGTCCCAAGAAGATAACTCAAATGCATACTATCATCAAGGAAATATGTTCAATAAACCAACCTCCATCTGATACCAATTTGTCACGAACCAACCTGGGTACCCTGGTAACCCGATAACCGAGCCAGTCTGGACATAGCCCAAAGAGCGTTCTTAATCCCCACGGGTCAATGAATTGCACCTGGCATTGTACAACATACAAGTTGGAATGAATCTGCCACAAGAATGAATAATCAAGAATAAAACAAAATAGTTTTCATAACAAATAAACTCCAATGGGAGTATTTCACCATAATACAAAGAGGCACAGAAATCCCAATGTACAACAACCCAAGTACATAAAACGGGAAAACAACCCCAAAGTCCCTAAGAACACAACTCACCAAGTTGAAATCTCAACAGATGGATCCAACTCCATGTGATCCTTTCCCATTGCACGAACCTGGGAGAATGAAGTATACAAACAACCGAAGGAAAAAGTAGGGTGTGAGCCTAATCCCAGTAGGATACCACTAAAGATTCCATAACATATGCCAAAAAATGATTAACCAAATAAAAGCCTCCAATTTTAAAGTAAATAGGTTTGGCAATACAAAATCACATTTTAACAAATCATGCTAAACATTTTCATGAAATGGAATGTTCATCGATAAAGGCCTTACAATGATGGAATATTTCTAAAACCATGGATTAATTAAAAAAAGTTACATAAAACAGTTTATGTAAAATCACCTGGCATGTAAAGTAGTTCAAAATAATTGTCAATCATTTATACATCACATATAAATATTCAGGTGAGCAACATGGTCATCTGCCAAAAGTTACACTTGTATTAATCGGTTATGCGATTTCACACTCTCTATGTGAACTCAACAAATTTTTTATACACATGTCCCAATGAAACTGGCCAAAGGAGACCCATCACTAACCCATCGATGATGTGACCCGCCGTATGTATGTTTTAGAACGTTGTCGTATCGTATAGTGTATCCAAATAACTCACTAAATACCTAAGGCTTACATGAGATCTTAATTGATGGACGAATTATTTTAAGAATGCTTAAAATACGATCAATCCCATTCTTCCATTTCAAAAATGCCAATTTCTTCCCATTTAAAACCACAACATGTTTTATTCGAAAACATGCCTTTTCACAAGATAAAACCAATGGGTTTCTATCAAAACATTTTCATCCATTTTCACATGTTTGAAATCCATTAAAAACCAATTATATCATTTCAAAAATTATTTCCACAATTAAATTCAACAACGTTATTGAAAAACTTTCAATCAAATACATAATTTAAATTCCAAAATTTAAATTATCCAATTTCCCTAAACCCTCACATACACACACCCCAATACAATGGAAATGGGGGATTTACAAATTATAATACCAAATCCAATTCAAATATCTCAATTCAAAGGAATTAAATTTCTTATCACACCAATTGAAAACAAGTTAAGTAATTGATTTAAAATAAACAAGTTAAATTAATCATGCAATATGATGATAATCAATTTGGCATGTTGGGACAGAACCACCTTCCTCGATGATTTTGACCAAAACCACAAAGGTTGAAGAACACCCAAGAATCCCAGTTGATTCTTCAAAAACATGACCTAGATCCCTTCTACTAGCAAGAACAAGACCAAAATACATCATTTTGGCATCTACACACATATATCTACCAATTACGGGCATAGATCTAAGAAACCCAGAGGAGAGGATAAGTAGATCTACGTAGATCTAAGAAATAGAACAAGAGAGAAGAAGAATGATCACATACCTTGAGTATCCCGCTTCGATTCACCAAGAGGAGCCTTTGGATCACCTCCAGAACAAAGGGAGAACCATCTATGGCTTTGGGAGAATATAATTCCCGAGTTAGGGCCTCATAAGAGGAAAACCGAAGCAATTAGAGGCAAAATGGCGGATATCCACAATATAAGGATCTAAAATTAAGTGATCGCACGGTTTGTCCACACAGTTTGTCAAACCGTGTGCACACCGTGCGGATCTCACTTTCCAGGGATGCTGGTCCACATAATTTAGTCGCACGTTTTTAAAAATCGTGTGTACACCGTGTGTACCCCACTATCCAACGCCACTTGGCTGGCATGGTTTGATCACACGGTTTTTCAAACCGTGCGAAAACCGTGCACGACCCACCTGCCCATTTGTTTTCCTTAAAAGATCACCCAAACACACCCCAAGCTAATTCTCCAAAACATAAGTACATAAAAATATCATAAGTAATAGAAAAAGTAATTGGATGTTACAATTGTTTTTGTGTTTATTAATTTTAAATATCCTAATTAATTATTTTTACTTGAGCATTTAATGGATATCAAAATATTACATGGTTTGAATAAATATTTTCACTTTAACAATATTTTTTATAAACTTGAATTAACTATGAACGTTTATTGATCAAATCATTAATATGTATTCTGATTCTTCATAAAATATACAATTATGTCCTAAAAACCATATTTCCTCATTAATTACATTCATGGAACCATCAATGATGGGTGTTGATGAAAATTTAAATTTATTACTCTTTGTGGAAGTTGTCTTTACGTATGATCAAATGATGATTTTATTTTTATTAATGGATTAGATAGATGAATATAAATGGATACTTACAATAATATAGAATATTTATATTATATAAATTAGACTAATATCAATTTATTATTCTAGATATAAAAAATTTGAATGATGATAATTGAGATGAAAATCTTATTAGTTATTAATTATCACCGATGGACTTCAAATTTTTCATTGAATTATACTTTAAATTGAACCCCTTTTCTAATTAATGGTTACCAAGTCATTCTAAATGGTATAGGGAAATAGCGGGTTATATGATTAAGATTTTCCTAAAAAAATTAGAATGGGATATATTTCAGAAATGGTGTGTATTTCACCCTTTAATAATGGTGAAAAGTGTTGTTTTGGTGGAAACATTTATATTTTGTATAATGTAAACTCACAAATCATGTTTCAATGGGAAAAATTTACATAATAGTTATGAAATATGAATATCTAAATATTATGGCCTCGATGACTCATTTCCGAGCCACCCATGAATTTTATGACTTTTTCATTTTACATATAATATTTTAAAATTATTCAAATTTACATTTTTTATTATTTTTCTATAGTAGAAATTCATTTTAAGAAAAAATTATAAGAATAATCCAATTTTCTAATTTTATCCATCTTATTTAAAATATTAAAATAATTTCATTAAATTAAATATCTAAACTTTTGAAATATTTAATATAAAAAAATCCCATATCAAAACAATTATTGTCAGAAGTTAACCTTTTAACAAATAAATTTACGTATATTATAAGATTATATTTGATATAATATTTAATTAAATAAAATTATTTATTATGAATAAGATAAATTTCATGATTATTTCAAGTCATCCTAATTCCAAATCAATTAATGATGAGAATAAAATATAAAAAAATTAATATTAATGTTAATGTTTAATGAGATCTAAAAAATCATAACATTGGATTTATAATTTCAATCAATATTTCAAACTTTTTATTTATATTCCTAATATATTTATTTTATTACAAAATATGTTTTTATGAGTTTTCTTTAATACTAATAATCAAAAATATATTTTTTGTAAAATGTTAAACAAATGTGGCCTTTTTAATATTCACATAAATATTAGTATTTTTGGAAAAAATAAATGTTTTTTCATAAGAAAAAACATTATGATGAATAAAAAAAATTAGTTTATTTTAAAAATATAAAATTTATAAAACTAAAAAAAATTAATGTTTAATATATAATGATTAAAAACCACTCTATAATGTCGGATAGTCATGAAACATTTTTTTTCTATCTATAGTAAAGTAACACATGTTACATTATCCCACACATAAATAATGATTTCTGAAATATCGAGGTTATATATTATCTATTGGAAAAATTCTATATTCCTACCCCCTTAAATCATTATAATCCCATGGTTCCTCTTCCATTTTTGGATTTATCTAAAGGATACTAACTAATTTTCATTCTACATTTCACAACACATTATCTCTGGTGTGATGAACCTAAATATTCTCTTCATTTTAGGAAAATTTGGAACTAAATTATATTCCCCTGAATGATAGAACATTGAATGGATATAAAATATATTTCCATAGTAAAGAAAAATGGATGAAATTTTGTATATCAAAATGGTTGTTTAATATATAAAATGTATAAGCTAATGTTTCAACCCATTATTGTACCATAAAAATACATATAATTCCATAGACACATCCTCTCCTTTTAACCTAAATTAAAAATCCATTAAAATGTAACGCCTTCATGTATACATGTTCCCAAAATAGTAAATCACATTTCATTTGATTATTATCAATATAGAGGCTTTATTATGATATAATATTATTTAATATGATACATAAATGTCATTACATTAACATTAATAATCACCATATTTTATATGATAACTGTATTTCATAAAAAAAATCTACTATGAATTTTAGAGTAATAGCAATAATCCCATATACTTTTTTATATTATTCTACATATATATTTTCATTTTGAATAAATTATTATATGAATATTCCCAAAAGTGTTGAAATTCAACCCACATTATATGTCTTTATAGAAAATGTGATCATAGAATGTATACTGACTTCGGGATATTATATTATGATTGCTCAAAAATTCTGGGATTGTATGTTGTTGATTAGTGTATCTTAGTGTCACATTCCATATTAATCATCTTTTAAAATTTTCACAAGAACTAAGGGATACAAACATTTATGATTGAATAAGGGTCCTAATAAATCCTTATGATTTCATTTATATTTAGGTATCGAAATCCCTCTAGATGTATATCCTCTATTTTTATTATGAAATGACTAAACATATTGAGATTATTAGTGATGAACCAAATAATAAAATAACTTTTTCGAGTACTTGGATGTCTTGAGAAAGAAACCATATTAAAAATATCCCACACCAATATGGGTATAGTATATGGCTACATGAATCCATATGGTGGTTTCATTCATTATCAACCCATTTTCGTTCAATTCACCTAGAATCATAGTACACAATCTCCCACACTATACCATCCCCCATGAAATATTCACCTCAATATCATTACATAATTTTGCATCCATGGTGTATAGGAAAATTAGATCTATGTGTTTCATCTAACAAGCCCATTTTCAACTCTATTATAGGGAAAACACATATATAATTCCATTAAATCCAATATTCATAAATATAAAAAAATATTTATAACTTTACCATTATTTATATCATTATTTATCACTAAATATTTATTATCGTTATATCGAGATTTCATTATCTATTATAGTAAGTATTTTTCAATTGTTTATTGGAAAATGAATAGTGGATCACCATGTATACAATAACCATATAAATTATTAGTATATCACTACATATAGGATCCTAATCAATATTAATCACTGTCTAAAATATATTTTGTATCTTATTGAATGATAATTACTCATTGATTTCATTAAGAGGGTGGTAGTGTAAAAAGAAATCATAGTACATGAGTTGTTTTAACCATCTACTTTTCTAATGTCGTGATCCTTTGTAAAGAAGACTTAATTTGAATATATATGGACCGATTATATAAAAAACCTTTCACCAAAGAGTATGCGTCTCTATAAAATCAATATATCTTCATTCATGGTTGTTATATTTTTTATGAATATTTATTACATCGCACATACACATTTTAGAGGAATATAATATTTAAGATCCCTTGGAATCTTGTTTTAAAAGCCTCTAGTATGGTGAATGAGCATCCATGTTTTCCAATATGATATTCCCATTTAGTTATACTATAAAAATCATTTCAATATATCTATGAAAAAAAAGAATCATATGAAGGGTGATCTGAGATGAAAAGTATGGACAAAAAAATAAGACATAAAAATATATCTAGGATTTTATAATTTTTAAATGCATATCAATTATCCTAATAATGTGTAATGTAATAAATAATTGATTTTTATAAAGAGTCAAGGATCATTTTACATGAGAGAATAACATAAGAAATCTAATTTTTACATACACATACACATTGAAAACATTTATCTTAGTCAAGGTTATTTCCAATAATATCATTACAGACAAATCATATTACTAAATTAATTAACTCTATCCTCCAAAATATGTGTTAATAAATTTTTCTTAAATCTCTTTCCTTCCCTATGTTGGAGAACCAAGATAACTTCTAATTCTTGTTATACTAATACCACAAGATATAAGTCCATAACCAATTTATTATAGGGAGATATATATCTCATCCATCACATTATGAATTCCTTACAAATAAGGGCCACTATATCATAAATCATTCGTCATATGAGAATCCATAAAATAAATGTGTCTTATTAAATTTTCACAATCACAAGATTAATGGAAAAGAAAGAAATAATTTATGAAAAATCCATCATAAACAGAATCCATTTCTATAAAGGATAGAAATTATATTATTGTATCATATAACATATAAAACAAAATTAACATAAAATTTTTACTTTTATAAGGAATATGATTCTTAAAGAAAAATTTATATAATTCATTAAGAAAATATGAATTCCATTTGAAAATTTTTTTCTATAACTCTATGATTATAAAATAATATTTTTTCCTTTAAAAAATATTTTTAATCAGGTATAGGTTGCATTAAGACTTAAAGGATTTTTGAATATGGAAAAAATCCTTTCCTTCCTTATAAGTTAAATAAATATTCACTGCGTACATTTTTTAAAAATTTGAACAATAACCTCAATCATAAAAAGATAAAAGAACTCATTAAAACACATTTAGTAATAATTAAAACATGTATAAAAATATTGTTAGAAAATATAGAATAATAATAAAAATATTTTTGAAAAAAATTATTCGGAACATGGTCGTGGATGATAAATATTCCTCCGAATATATATACCTAATAAAAATCTCTAATTCTAATGGGATTGTAAAATTATCCATTAAAAATATCATATCATTCAATTGATCATTAATCCAATGTGCCAATCATGTATAATTGATATATATTAACATAAAATATGTCAAAATACAACATAATATGATAAAGATTCATTTCAAACATATTAATAAAATTTAATAATCAATAAAATAGTATTTTAACTCAATGAATGTAAATTGAGTTATGAATTATCTTAACACTAAGTCTTTTATTTGTTTGTTCGCATTCTAATATCTTCTCCGTTGTGGGGTTTCCAAGGAATCTCATTTGAAGGGTTCTGAGGTTGGTATTTTGAGAACCCAAAAACCTATATAATATTTCAAGGGTAGTGTAGAGAAAAATAAATTATAGTATTATTGAGCTAGAGTGATAATTGTTATTTGAAAAAATGAAGAAGGATGTACCCATTAGTAATTGAGGGGAGGGTCTTTTTTGGAAATTCTCAAAATACTAAATTATATCAAATTTAATATCAATAAAAATTACACCAAAATTACATGAATGTGATGATATTATGGTATAATGTTTCTATCTAATCAACCGAAATATTTTAGACATGTTTGTTATTATTTTAGACCTTATCAATTTGATTAACACTTATTTTTTTTATTTAACTAATGTATCCAATTTTTCAATATTAAAAGGATGAAATATTAACATATGTGGTGTCAATTAGACTATATTTTTAAAATGTATAACATTTTTGAAAATATTATATATAGTTTTTAATTTTTATGATTTATTATTATTTTTAAATAATTTAATTAAATATTATTTTTTAAAAATATCAGTACCGTCAATATTGAGAATATTCATTATTTTTACTCCTAAAAATATCATTAAAAAAGGTTAACCTCAAACCAAACCGTGTTTAATATCTATATAAGTTAATGGTAAAATATATTATTCTATGATCACAAAAATGGGGGTTCAAGCCCCATTGGACATAGGTACTCTAGCATATTGTAGCGTACTATAGTAGTGGTGACACTGTAACAATGGTATGCAATGTGGTGGAGGCATTACACTATAGTAGTGACAGGGTACTGTAGCATTGGTGAGTTCTGTGCGGTACTGTAATAGGTAGGTATTATAGAAATACTATTAATAGAATGGTACTTGGGCCAATAATTTGGTCCAACGAGCCATGTAATGGGCCACAACCCAATGGAAATTTGAACTACATAATGGGTGTCCCTCTACCCAGTTAAAAGAAATCATTGCATTGTATTAAGAATAAAATGAGGCTTCGACCCAACCCTTTTAAAAAATCATATTAAATCTATTTTAATATACTTTTAATCATTTATTTGATATTTTCATTAGTGAAATAATTAATACATTGACTTTTTTTAATTATTAATATATTTATTTGTTCACAAAAAAAAACAATTCGGTGAAATAGATTAATAATCTATCAATTTTAATGATGTTAATATATAAATATTTCTTTTGGGAAAATGTATATTAAAATTGATATTTCATTTAAAACATGAATGTGACATCATTTATTTTTTATAATATAAATTATAATTTATATCAATTTCTCATCCAAGTAGCCTAGAAAGTAAAAACACATTATATCAATAAAAAATTTCTTATTTAAAAAATATACATTTTGATTAATTTATAACATAACATTGTCCCTGTGAGGACACATAAGGTGTAATTAAGATAATGAATGTTACATTTTGAGTCTTTTTTTTATTTAAATAGCATATAAATAATTGTCAAAAAAATATTGTCAATTAAAAAACATAATTTCAGTACATAGGGGTTAAGGGTGGAATTATATCCATCAAATAACATTTGGTCTTGTGTTAGGTCATTTAATAATATTAGTCATTTTATTTTTAACATAAATTACCTAAATGATCCTTCAATGTTGTAAAAAAATATTCCATGGATAATATTCCAAATACAGAAAACTATAATAAATATTAAATAAATTTGGACCATCTAAATATAACCATGGTATCCATTTTTAAAATGAAAAAATATAGATTTTTTAGAATTTAATTTGAAATAAATCACCTAAGAAACAATGAAAAATATTATTTCTGAAAAATGAAACTTTAAAACATTAAATGGATTTATACTAAAATATTTTATAAAATATTTTTTAAAAACAATAATTGTATTATTTAATATAATTATAATATAATAAAAATTTATAACAAATTTACAACATAAATTTTCATTGTGAATATTTTAATAGAAAATATAGTTTCTAATAAAAATATGAATGATAATTATTCCAGAAAAAATATATGTTTTTAGAAAATTATTAGAAAACAATTTAACGATAATTTTGACTTTATTAATTAATAAACAATAATTTTCTAAAAAAATCAATAAATTATAAATTATATTATTATCTAATCAAAAGGATGAAACCCCATTTTTCTATATAAATTTTATTTTCTGATGTATAATGTGTCTAATAAAAATTGTGTGGTTATTTTCTAATAAAATTCCAATAAATTAATTTTGATTTATAAATTTTTATTTCTTTCATATGGTGTTTATTACAATTTATTCCCTAAAATTTAACTTATTGATTTTAATTTAAATATAATATTTCATGATTCATTTAAACTTAATATTGTGTGAAATAGAAGGTACCACAGAAATTAAGTAAATTAACAGTCAATTTCATAAAAATCTTGAGGTGTTATATTATATTCCAATTATAGATAATTCCACGCTCAAAATTAATTACCTTGGAATTAAAACATGATGATACATTATATTTTGTAATATCAATAGTATCCCATGTTTCCTTCTCAAACTGGTAGGGTTTGGAAGGAAACTTTTATTGGTTCATTGGTTATATTTCATTGAACTGTTATTCTACATTTTAGAATCTATTCCAATTTTACTTTATTTGAAATATCATGAAAACGTTCTATGACATATGATATTAGAAAATGTGAAGGATCAATTATTCACATACTCAGTATAGATAGATGGAAGACATCAAGATCCTGAGAGAAATTCTATGGAATGGCTAATTAAAAAGACTCCATTACGATATGATAAAGAACATCAAAATTTTATGTCATAAAATTATAAAATTGAACTTCAAATATAAAATTTGGATTTTTGGACATTCAAATTAGGGAAATATATATAATAAATATTGTTAATAAAACATCCTATTAATAAGTGGGAAATCTATAATGAGAAGTCACACAAAATTTGGATTTATAATAGGTAAAAATTAGTGGGAAGTGAAAACATAGACATGTAAGAGAAATATGACAATCAAGAACTGTTCGAGAGTGAAAGGGAACATTGTATGTTGTTGGTTAATAAAATCAAATCTATATTTATGATAGGTCTAAAAAATTTCATTAATATCTCCAAAAATTTGAATAATAGGATTTAATTTTATTTTGAAATACATTTAGAATATATAGACACATGATATAATTTCATAAGTAAATACACAATTTGGGGTTCAATAGTGGTCAATTTCAACATTATCATTAACCTTAAGAAATTAAATTGAATTTATAATTCTGGAAGAACATAATGTTCTTATGATCTTTAATTATAGGATATTTCAATCCATATGTCTCTATGTTACATTATAGAAACATTGTTGGAAGAGGATATTAGATACACATAAATCATTATAAGGTTGTATAATTATGTTAATATGTAAATCCACAAATCAATTTTACCTTAATGAATATTCTTTTACCCTTATGAACCTTTCATACTATTAAAATATAAAAACACCTGATAAAATGTCAATAAATTTCAAAAATCAATTTATCAATTATTCCTGATAAATATTAATATAGATATTAATTTTCACTCACCAAATATGTGATTCCATTATCATTTATTGTCATAAAATTTCTTAATAACTTGAATTAATATACAAAATAGTGAAAACATTCATGATTTAAAAAATTAACTCTTTGATCATACCATAAATCCTAAAAATAAATAAACTCATTCAATGATATCATAATCTACCTTATCATTAATATAAATACATTTTCACAGGTAATGAATATTATTTCATGAGATTAATGCAATCAAAATTCCCTGTATGAAAATATTAATGTTAATCATTCTCTTAATCATGTATTATCAATCACTGCCTCAATCACTTTTTTTGGTTTTGGGTACCATTCATCATATGATTTAAAATACATAAAGTATAATACTAACGGAATAAACCTTAGATGTTTCCTTATTCTTTAATTCCACAAAATCACTTTGACAACTTTATTCATGAATACCAAAACCTAAAAAATAAATCATTCCACCTCAATCTCTAACCATTAACCATGATTCATCATTTTATTCCTTAATATATTTTCCATATAATATGTCATTATGTGGTATCTTAATCATCTACAATATATTCATCACTCATAAAAGCATTCCAATTCACATCATAATTTTCCCGGGGGAATAAATTTATATAATACTGATACATTCAACATTTAACGAATTTAACAATAAATGTTTCATTTGTAATAACATTATTCTCATTAATTTAATTTAATTAACTATTCACATTTAATTTTAAATAAATGTATTTTTTCCTTTTATTCTACACCCAAATCATCCTCTAGTTCCTTATAATTATTCTCCATTATGCCTCTTTCAACTTGATTTACATGAAGAAATTTGAACGTTATTTCCACCGATTTCACTAATAAACCCTATACTTCTCTCATTAAATGTGTTAGGAAAATCACCAACATTGTGTTTTTTGATCATGTAGTGATATTTTATTATTATGAATAATAAGAATGAAATTCACTAAACCCATCATTGAAATTAACTTTTCATCCAATTTTATTGTTATATTCAACAGTAATCTATTTCCATTTAGTTCATGAAATTTACTAATACTATAAGAATTTTTTAAGAAACACTAATCATATATGGAAAATCACATTATCATTACCAAAATTATATGATTTTAACCTACATAGAAATATCCTTAGAGAACCCACTATGGTTTTTTATCCTACCTTCGACTGTTTAACTAAACCATTACATCGATAAAAACTCTGATAGTTCAAGATTCTCATGAAATAATATTATGTATTTGAAGATAAATATTCTTTACATTACCAAAAAAAATTCCCAAGGACCATAATAGGTTAGTGATATTAGAATAATGTGACAACAACTTCTATTCTTGTGAATGACCATTAATTATTCCCATAATGATCGTCTCCATTTTTACTCCTATAAAAAACCATTATTTATGACCAGTTGAAAGGAAATATATGAAAATGATGAGCAGAAACAAATATTAAGGGTAAACAAGGATGATATAGGAAGATAATAAAAATAATATAAAATTATATACTATATAACATTGATCACAATACTAAATCATGGAATAAATATTATACATTTTTTTGGAAAAAAACATATTTGACGAGACAAAAACATATGATAGTGAATTGTGTAATAAACATAAGTATATAAAATAATTTCAATATTAGTAAAGGGTTATTTACAATAAAATTATAGTGTAAACGTCATGTACCAAAACGAGTTCGCCCCCATTCCATCCACATGATAATAAATAGGCATTACATCCTATTCCAGCCATAAATTACTAAACTAACGTAAATATCTATTCAAATACTATCTATATCATTAGATATAAATCATACCCAATTAATTTGTGGGATATATATATGTCTCACATGCCACATTATAAAAAACATTATTATTTGTACCACTAGTACATAAATCATCTATCATATCAGAACCTGTTAAAAGAAAAGGGTCTAAAAAATGTGTCATTATAAAATAACTCATGGAAATGGAAGAATATCCATACACATAAATCTAAAAAAATAATTAACCATTCTATGAGATTGTAAGAATGGAATCATTGGATCATATACCAGGATAAACATAACTAACATCAAATAACAATGTCTTTGATGGAAATTTATTTTTAAAGATCACATAAAATAATTTAAGAGGAAAATATCATTTCCATTTTATGAACATATTATTTATAGCTGTGCAATTACAAAGGAAAAAATTTTCATTGAAAAAACCTTATAATATGGTAAAGGAATCTTAAAAATGTAAAGGTTTCCTAAAATAAAATAACAAACTCTGTCTAAATAAGATTTAAATTTGATTAATTACTTAATTTTTTATAGAAAAGTAAAAAATATTCTTTATTAGGAAACATAATAATGTATTATTTAAAAAAAATTTAATATTCCCACATGTATGATAATATCATTAGTCAGTTATAGTAGAATAGAAAAAATTTATTTTTTTACATTATATGGACATGGGAGATAAATTTTCCCCAAAATATAATTATTTAGAAACAATCCTAAATAATAATGAAATTTTGAAATTAATCCTTAGAGATATCAACTCATTAATGGGAGCATTAATAAAATGGATCAATTATGTGTATTCAGTGTAAATCCACATAAAAAAGTTCAAATACAACATAATATAACACATATTATTTTCATACATATTCATAGAAATAAATAATTAATGAAATTGTATTATATATTGACGAATGGAAGTTGAGATTATAATTAACCTATCTCATGTATTTTCAATCTTACGTCATGATAAATCATACTCTTCATGGGAAAATTTATTTTTGATCTCCTCTAATGGGCACTGTGTATTGTTTTTTTAGAAGGAAAACACCACAAGTGTGTGTCTACGGAAGCAGAGAAGTGATTTTGGAAGAGTATAGTCATGAAAGGATTCTCATGGAGATGTGAGGAAGAATGTTATTTTGTTCACTTTTAATATTGAGGTGGGGGTAACTTTTGTAAATCCCATGAAGATTAAATTATTAAAAATTCAATCTCAATCCAAATACTTCAAAAGACCCCTAATTAAAATAAAGGATGAAATTATAGTGTAATATCACCAAAAATTGTGTTTTGAAAATATTTGGTATTATTTTAATCCTTTTCATTTAAATTAATCCATAGTTAACAAATTTTAATTTTATTTAATGTATCAAATTTTCATTATTAAAATATTTGGTTTTTCATATATGTGACATATACTAGACTTTAAATGAAGAAATTACATAATTTTGGACAAAATTGTATTTATTTTGTATTTTTAATTATTTTTTACTATTTTTAAATTATTTAATAAGAAAATATTTTCATAATATATAATGTCTGTTAATATTGACACTATATTATTTGGACATTTAATAATATATTTATAACCATTTAATGTCGAAAAAATTATTTCATTATATACCTAATAGGCCATGGTCATATAGAAGATAAGTTGATAAGATTATTTATATAAAATTATATTTCTATTTTTATTTTTTATAAAATTGATTTGATATTTCTATAAATAATTTAATTACTAAATACATATTTTGTATTTTTTTAATTTTTTTTAATTTTTTTTTAAAATAAAATACCATTACTTAAATAAATCTTCATTATATCCAAAAAATATTTCTCGTCAAACATATATATTTAGTATCCCTATATTGAAAATTATATATAATCTAAAACATGATTGTGAGATCTTAATATTTTTATAAAATAAAAAAATATAAATACCATAATCTCAACCAACAATCCCAAAAAGTAAATAAGAAATTTAAATATTGAATTTTTTTCATTGAACTCAAAATTTACATTTATATTCTTCTATAACATATCTTTTTCCCTTGGTGGAAACATAATAGACATTTAATACAATAAAAGTGACATTTTTTGTCTTTCATTGGTTTAAATATTTATATGGAATTTTCTAGAAATTGTCCATAAAACATATTTATTTCACTCATTTGGTGATAAGGGTCGGATTATATATATCAAATAAAATTTGGGCATGTGTTAGTGTCATGTTATTATCATAATCATTATATTGTATTAAAAAATTACATAATTTACCCATTACCGTTTTACACAAATTTACTAGGTTTCTTATTCATATTTTCCAAAAAAAATAAAGTGATTATATTCAATAATTTTTTAAAATTATTAATCTAAATATGTTATCAATTTATCATCATTAAAAACACATATGTTACAGAATTGAACATAAAATCTGATATGAAGTCAGGAAAACAAGTTTTTTTAGGATGAAAAAATTCCTTCAAAGATAAATTGTTTTTATAATACCTTCATGAATTATAATAAATAAAACAAATATCATTATTTTAAATAAATTTTACCTAATTATAATTTAAATCAAACAGAATACATAATTTGACATTATAAATACTTAAAATTAAAACATTGCTTTAATGAAAAATCATTATTTTCACATTTCATTGTAGAATAAACGATTTTAGATAATTATAAAAAAATAATTTAAAGATAATTTTGAATTTATTAATTATTATATAAAACTAATTTTTTGTAATTTAGTTATACAAAATCCTATAAATTTATTCACACTAATAAAAAATAATAAATACTCAGTTTTTGATGAAAATCTATTCTTTGAAAAATATAGTGGATTTTCTTAAATTCATGTGACTAAATTTTACGAACATACCAATACATTAATCTTGAGTTGGAACATTATATTATTTTCATATAAAATTTATTCTTATTTTTTCATACCAATTTAACGGGAAGGATATAATAGAAACATAATATTCAATGATTCACCAAAACTTTCTCTTGCATGAAATGCAAACTATTAATGAAATAAAATTATTTAATGATCATTTTTATGAATATATAAGGATGTTGTAATGTCTATATTCTCCATTAAATTAATATGGTTTCTAACTCATTTTAATTATCTATATTGTTTTGATCATTTTATTTCAATTTCATTGATATAGAATAATCACTTTATCAGTCTACATATGTATAAAACAATGTAATTAATTTTGGTAATAATAAAATGATAAAACAATTCATTAACTAAGGGTAATGTTAACTTATGTTCCTTAATCATTATAAACGTTGGATCTTAAAAAAGTTCTCAAGTTCCCTTATACATGTAAATTTAACTCTTTTACATATATACATGGTTAACATGTTGTCCAAATAAGAACAATCATAAATGGATTAAAGATAGTAACCATATAAACCACTAAAATATCAGATCAATGATATTTAAAATGGTGGTGGAAAATCATTTACAACCAATGTCAATTAAGGTTGAATATATAATCGATCCATGGAAGAAATATTTCTATGAATTATTTCTCAATTGATCAAAAATTTATACATTATTTTTATTTCATAAGACAATTTTTGTATAATGGTTTCAAGAAATTAATAATGTAAATTAAAATTATCATTGTATCTCCATGAGTATATAAATATTTAATTAATTCATAAACCCACAACACTATAAAAATAATCCCTGAAAACTGTATTAATAACATCTATAAATTCTAAAGATTAATTAGTGAATAAAAATAGATGTATGACAATCACATAATTTGTACACCATTTTTAAAAATGTATTCATTATTATAAAGTACTCTATAAACCATACATGATAATTAATGTACCGAAACCCATCTATGAATAAAAATTAGACTACAATTTTGAATAAAAAAACGAATCAAGATGCCATAAAAGATACATATTTATAATAGTGAAGGCATTGAACTTTATATAATCGATGAAAATATTCATCAACCAATAATTACATATTAAGCATAAAATATTGTATTATCATGGTCGAACACTAAGATATATAACTATATAATAAAAAATAAAACACAATTCACCTAATATCCTATTTTCCATTATTTAAGAGTTTTACATATAGGCCATAAATCATGAATTATTTCAATGATTAACACAATTTCACTCTCAAATTGAATAACAGGTAATTTTTTTCCCAGAAAAATTGATGAATTTTATTACCAAATTTTCATCATCTATTAATAAGAAATATAATTTTACAATATTGCGTTCTAGATCATTTTCCAACATATAATTATAATATACTACTTGGAAGGATCCATACAAGATTATGATAATAATGTTTCCTCAATAATGATGAGTTACCCTAATACGCATTCATTAAATGCAATGATATATTCATTTAAAAATATTTATTCATTATTTTTTGAAGGAAACTCTATAATAAGTATCACATTAATATAAACAATAAGTACGATTACATTGGTTAATAGTAGCCTAAAACCAATAATCATTATTGGATATACCTAACAACTACATGTTTCAATACGATTTTTTCATGTTGTCATAATTTATAACTACATTAATATTGTTCTAGGGATATATCTAATGTCTTAAAAATTTATTATGTACAATTGTGTGAATATAAAAAATCAATAAAATCTATTGTTAAATTATATTCTATGATCAATGTTCCTTCCACCAAATCATTAGTAACATCTAATTTTCTTATAGTAATCGGAAAACAATATTCATCCTTCCATCTCCATTTCTATAAGACCAATGATTCAATTAATCTATGTGATCATTTTATTTTAATTAAATTTTCATAAAATTATCTTTTAAATATTTAATGAAATATAAATTCAAATTTTGTAGGATGAGTATTTATTTTAAACATTAAATGGAAACATATCCTAATAATTATTTTTTTAATAATTATCTTGAAAAAGCATCTTTTATGAATATATAAAATGATTTACATTACTATACATTATTTTATTAATAATAAAATTTTATTATATTTAGATTTATCTTTGTATTTACTACAAATTTGATATAAAAATGATTACTAAATTTGGATGACAAAATTTATGTCTTTAAGAAAACTGATTTTTTATCTACCATGGCATTCCACATTATGTAATTTTATTAATATTCAATAATGAAATATTTATTTAAAACTTATATATTATTAATCTCACTATAATAATATAGATATAATAAATTTTAATCAATATGAAATATATTTAATGTGACAACTTTTAATACTTGTAAAAATTGTTTCCTAAAGAATTTCTAGCCGCTTTGTGAGAGGAATTTTTTAATTAATTTATTCAAAGTATATGAATTAGATTTGAGATAATATATTTAATATTTGTACTCATCAAGTCCAAATTTTGGAATGATATAACATATAATTTTTTAAAAAAATTATAGAAAATTTTATGAATCATTATAATTGTAATGGTTAGAATGAGTTTATTGGGGTTAAACTAAAATAATAAAGGATAAAATGAATCATACACATTATAAATCAGAAATATATGATTTTATTATAATTTTACACTCATGACGTAGATATATGATAAAATTTGGATCAATTTCACTAATATTGTTACTTTAAATTTTATTAAATCAATTATCAATTTATATTTTTGCTACTGGAAACTTACATTGGACCCATGGTTTGGAAACATTAGAATACGCCATAAAGCCAATGGTATATGTTATACCCATTGTTCATAGAATGTTGGGTTTTTATGTCATTGACATATATTTGATATATAGACACAACTTTAAAATATTATTTCCATCTTTATACAACATAGAAATAGGTGTATGGGAAATCGGTCTACATCCCCAGTTTTCAACCCTGGAAATAGTGTGACTACAATGGTTCAAAATAGTGGAAATAATCTACCTTGTCCAAAAACTTATTTCAAAAATTTTGAAACCAAGACTGTAGGATTAAGATCAATTTTTCTACAATATTAAAATCTTACACCACCATTCTAAAATTCACGATCCATACAACCTAAAAACATATAATTATCGGTATATGAAAATATAATTAATTATACTAATTTTTTATCTATGTCTATAATTGTAAATCCTTGGAACTATGTGGTCCCACATGAATTTATTTATCCCACTCTAACATCAGTTAGAATATCCATAGTTCACAAATATTTCGGCTCTAGGGTTTAACTATGTGGACAATATTAAGAGAATCTTGTGTATAGGTTTTAATCTATACCAACAGTTACCAAAGACAATGAAAAAATGATCTAAAAAAACCTTATACCCATGATTTGTGGAAGAAATTTTTTTACTAGTGGCCGATACAAAATTCTTCTTGGAGAAATCTGGGTATATGTTAAAACCCCTTATACCCATAATTTTAATAAAAAAATTTCTATAGGGGTGAACTATGAACATAGTTTTCAGAAATAATGGATATCGGTTTTTCTATGCCCTACCAATGAAATCCCCCCCACCCCCCTCAGGTCTTATATTTCTATATTACACCAAAATCAAGCATATATTTTCTAAAAAAATATAACAATCTCTAATATCATCAATTTTTCAAACCTATTAAAACATTTATCTAAAAGCTCCACAAAAAACACTATCCTTATAATCCTTTTCCATGATGAATAGTTTTTAGTCACTTAAAATTTATAACCAGAAGTATTTTAACAAGAGAATAAATGTGGTTTTTCTAAGAGAATGTAATAGAGTTCAACAAGCTCTAATTTTTGACGTCATTTTTCAAAAAATTTAAATATTTTATAATAATTAAAAAGAAACAAAACAAATATTTACCCTTAAATGGGATGTTATTATTTTTATGGAATTTTATTTTCCTAACACCTTATATATCAAATGAGAATCAAAATGATCACTTATTTCTATAGTTGTATACCACCTCACAAACCAATATAATTTTATTTCCAACACCATCTCAAACGGATAGTAATAGTGATGGAAAAAATATATATCATACTTATGAAACAAATTACACATTGGAATTGATTTAGGTAAATATTAGTTACCCTTTCACCAAATAAAGAAGTTATAAAATCGCACTTACATATTTACCCCCTACAATCGCTAGGAAGTGTTGTGATTTCTTTTCATTTTTTTAATTTATTAGATGTTTATAAAAATTATTCTAATTAATATATATGATATTTAAAACATTAAAACAATTTTTGTATGATTGTCTTATCACTTATATAATTCATTCCTATACAAAGAATTCATAATGGTTATTATAGGGCATACAAATATTTCTTTAAAATATTGGGTATATGCCTATTGATAATGGATTATACTGTTGATTTTTGGTAAAGAATTGTTATATAGTCAGAAAATTCATTATTTATTAATCTTATCATTGTGAACTAAAAGTTTAGGTTTATAAAAACTATTCTGAAACCTTTATTAAAGACCCCCACCCCCCCCCCCACTCATACATATTCATCACTAGAACCATAAAAATTGAATATAAATAAAAAAACAAAAGGTGTTGATTCAATCGAACCTCAAAAAAATTTATTTAACCTTTTCAAATAACAATAAAAAAGTAACAATATCATCAATCATTATTTAGTTACATTAAATCATCCATCAACAAAAAATATAAAAATATATAGAACATAAAAAACTAATTAATGAATTAAACTATTTAAAACATACATTAAAAACATAACATATGTTTATTAATAACAAATCAATCATCAAAAGACATTAGTAACATTAAAAATGAAATGGATCAATATTTTCCTCATCACCAACACTATCTTCGTTGTCATCAACTTTTGAAACCTCAAACTCGTTCTCATCCAAATCCTCATCCTCACCCTCTTCATGGACCTCCTTTTAATCAACTTCCCCATTGGCATCCTCACCATGTCCATTTTCATGAAATTCATCATCCCAGCCACCACAAGGACAACTACCCGGTGAACTGTATAACATTCACATCATTGAAATATGTTCGTCACATACTATCGAGGTGCATGTTGGAGGAGGTAGACCTAATACCTACATAAATTTCTTATATTCATCATTATCCCATCCATTCTATTAGAACACTTTTATATCCATTTTACCGCATTTCCATCTTCACCCTGATCTTCTATTTCTCTTGAATTAGATGTTACTTACTCGATGATAGAAGATCTGGCACCATAATTGTTCTAATACCACATCAGGAAAATACAATTCACTAGTAAAAAGATTACTATACCATTATTCTCATCTCTCAATTTTACTAAATGTTGACATCATCCTTCTCATCAAAGGACTCCATAAAACACTTTTAAATTTAAAAATGTACTTTTTATTTGAAAAAATTAAAATTTTAATTCAACAAATTTAAACTATCAATATGAGGATGAATTGGTTTATTTATCACAAGTAAATCGTTTCTTATGCTCAAGAAAAAAAATTATCTCAATGAACATATCGTAAAATAATAAAACCTCCAACATCAATTACATTTTAGATTGATAATAATAATTGGTAATATGTTATTATTAATAAATTCAATTACTAAAATAAAATATACAATAACTATAACTTAAACATAAAATAAAAACATATTGTATATGAAATATAGTGAATAAAAATATCACATTAAATGTATTTATCAAACATATCATTCAGGAAAAAATATCATGTCTGTGAAGATGGTATTATATTAATGGATAAAAATGCTTTATAAACACAAATAAATTGGAATTTGAATATGTGAATCTCTCAAAAGTTAAGACTTTGGAATCATAATGACATATCAGAGGACTATAAGTGATATGGTCCACATTATATTTTATTTTATCTACCATCAGAAAATTCAAAATTCAATTATTTAGTAATAATTTATCACTATTATGCTCATAATAATCGAAAATGTAGTCAATATTTTGAAAATTTTTACCTTTTATAATTAAATATATTACATGAATTTATATTTCCACATTAAATGTTATATATTTATTTGACCTTCATTAATCAACAAAGAAATTTTTAATTATTTTTCTGTTAAAATCCATTGGTTTTTTATATACATAAATTTGGATTGAATGAATCAATTTATAAAATTAAATATTAATATGAATATATTATTCAAGAAAAATATCAACCGTTATATTTAAAACCATACAAGAACATCTTCTACATATAATTAAATGAGAATATTATTTTATTTGTCACATTTTATTTATTTTTATGATTATATTTACATCCATAGATCTTATAAATGTTATATTTCACTAAAATATAATATAAATATGAATGATAAATTTATTCTAAAAATAATACTAATTTTATTAAATAGTAATACTAAAAAAATTAGTATATTGGTACAATATATCATATATTAACTAAAATATTTAGAGTGATTTAAATGGAAAAGTAATATTCATTTATTGAAATAAACCACTAATTTTTAGATGTCCTTTTATAAAATTTGAATTTATAAAAGAAACATACCATTTAAAAATTTCCATTTACCCTTCATTTTTTCATTTGAGATATATTAGATCAAATTGATAACCATGTGTAAAAAAACCATGTTATAAATTTTCAAAAATGTACATTATATATAAGTAAAAATAAGATATAATATTAAATATATTTGTACCACCTTCTTCTCATGGACTAACCTCGTACTCTACCCAATGTGTGGAGGTATTTCATAGCATCATGGATTTTTAATATTTTCTTGAAGATTCCAAAAAATATATTTCCTAAAACACAAAACAAATTTTTGTTTTAAATCATATGATGAATAATTAACAAACTCCATATTTTATTAATATCATGAAATCCGTTATCATAAAATATGAAATAATTTATCAATAATGTAATATCAGGCCACTATTCTGAATAAGTGTGGCCTCTAAATGTGTACCAACTCTATCATGCCAGCCACTATTGGACTCATTCATATATTCTTTTTAAAGGTCACCTTATTCAAAGAGATGTGTTATCCTTGGATTTTAACCCTCGTGAAAATTAAAAAGAATTCAAATAAAATTTAAATTAATATATATAAAATATAAACATAAAATTATATCCCATTAATATTTTAACCATATATTCTTCTAAACATTATTTTTTACATAATCTTGAAGGTTTCTCATGGAGATTTTCCTGAAAAGAATATTGCAAGATTATTTATCATGTGTCCCCTTAAAAACATAAATTACATCCCTATTTATAAAATATTTTAATTATCCTCGTTATAATCCATAGTCTATTCAGTGTGGTGGTTCCACCCCAAACACATTTGTACGTCAGCAATACCGTTGTTAATATCAAGATGATAATTAATAAAATCATAAAATGTATGAGTACATTTAAATAATGAGATAAATTATGATAATAAAATTTATTGGGGATCTATAAATATACACGGGGTAGTTTGATAAATGGGTGATACATGATCCCTAGAATCTATAGGAACATCCTCCTAAACATATAGAAAGGGTCACAATGATTTCTCCAGTGGCCCAAAATTTGTAGACAGTGAAGTTAAAGAAGGGTGAGTTTAAAATCATGGGTAGTAGTATGTAGAAGCAAAATAAAATTTCATATATGTTTACATAAATGCATAACATAGATGATGAGTTGGTTCCATTTTCCTATAACAAAATGATATGAGAGTAGAATCAGATGAAATGGTTATGAAAACATGGGAAATCTAAATATCATGGACTCTTATAATGATAATGTGGGATAATAAATGTAGTATATTTAATGTTAGGGTAGGAGACATAGTGTGATTAGGTATGCCATTTGGAGCTCATAGCTCTAGTTCCAACCATTTATTTCATCAACATGTGATGTGGAACAGGTATAATGATTATAGATTAAATTTATCCTATATGGAATATCCTGATTCAATGTTAAAAACAATATTAATCACATTAAATTATATGTTATATATATATTTGAAATAAAATTCTCAAAACATAAAACAAATGAGGGAATCCATTCTCAATTATTCAGTGATTATTCTATATCATCATTTTTCTACAAATCACATCAATATTATTCATTTCCTATATTTGAAAAAAATATAGAATTTTTAAGAATCCAATAACTACTGTGTAATTTAATCATAAAAGAAGATGATACAAGACTTAATTATGGAATGGTAATTTTTTAAAAAAAATACATGAAACATAGAGATATAACCGAAATATATTATATTTAATGGGAATAATATCAAAACCAATGACTTGTTATATTAAGACCATTTTGTTCGAATTAGCATGTTACTAATGGTTATGACGTAAATTTGTTATATTTTAAATACATTCCAAATAAATTTTTTAAGATAATTTCTTTCATTTTGGTCAATTAAATCGGCCATTATTTCATTTTTTTTGTCTTAGGTCATTTGTTTCATGTTTTTTGATATATTAATTTTCTATTATTTGGGAAAATTTATTATTTTTGTTTGATTTTATTTTTGTATTAGTCGGTTTAATATGTAAAATTAAAATAAAATTGTTTCTATACTATTTAATTGTTTTTATTTGGTTTATCTTGGTAGTTTGTAATAATGTACAATGATATTGTGGTAAAGGCCACTCAAATAAAACTACCACTGTTAAAAATTTTAAATTTACATGAATGTAACGTTTACTAATTAAATATTTATAATCAATAACAAAGATATTTTAATAGTACTAACCTTGTAGAATAATGTTGAGATAAACCAAACGAACTAAGAACATATCTGGGTGGTTTTATATATTTCCCACTACATCAACAAGTTTAGAATATCCTCTTAAAATTAAACTATTTGATTCATTATTAGTAATAAATGGATTAATACTAATGGCACTAGGGGCATTGTCAATTCCATCATCAACATCATCAAAAATATTTCAGGGGATTACACCATAAGTTACAACAAATCCAAGTCAAATATGATATTTCACGTAAATTGTTTTTACCATTTCATCCAATGTATATGGTTCATTGGTATAATGATTTAGAGTCATGTCAATAACATAGATACCATACTCATAAAAAACAATCCTTCAACTTCATCGATTCAAACCATATTCATTACATCATGTTGACTAGACCATCATAGTAATAATACAGGACTAGAATTTTATCAACAACTCGATAATAAGATATATTTTTAAATTGAGGTCTATAATATGTGATATATTATCCCATTCACTATTGTAACATTATATTATGGTATTTACAATAATATCATTAGGTTGTGTTCGTATTTTCCTTTCGCATTCAATGTTAATACATCTATATAAATTGATCATAATTAAATTTCATTCACAAACCATGGAATTATGACATAAATCAAAATATACTATTTCATTAGAAGATGATTCATTTGGAAAACAAAATACTTGAAATACAAATGAATATTAAATTTAGTTATATATTTATTTTATTAATTTATTTTGGTAATATTTCTACCTTTAATTTCAAAGAAAAAAGAAAACTATTTTCTATGAATAGGGATTATCATTATCAACAATAATGATATATGATTTCTACTTATCATTTTTTTATCTCTCCAACCGAAAAAATAGAAATACTTTAACCTATATGTAAAATTATTTTTCATCCGAAAAGATATAAATGTTTAAATATCAAAATTGAGGTAGTTATCAATTAAATCATAGTTCAAAAAACTCTTTAATGTGACATATCCATCTATTAAAGGAATAATTTTGTCAATGTATATGATATGTGAAGTCACCATATCTGAGGATGTGATGGAAAATAGGGTTGACTGTTTTCAAATTTTTTGCCTTCATTTCGCTTTTTTTTATTCCATCTCTTAGTCAGATCGGACATATACATTTAATAGAATTTTATTCATTCTTGATCCATGTATCCATTCATGATATATCCTTTAATATTATTCCTTTTATAGACATTATATATCAATATGTACATTTTAATTTTGTTTGGAAAAATAAAAATTAAATAAATAGGTTCTATGAGAAATATTTCGATTGGACGATGGACAGTTTATTTTAGGATTCATGTGAAAATTGATGTAGGAAATACATTCACAAAATCACAAAACAATAATGGCGCCTTTCATAGAATATTTCCAATTAACACATCACCAATTTAGTATGGAAATTATATCTAAAAAATATCACAACAAAATAAATTACACCTTTACATTACTAGATAGAAAATGACATATTTTTATTGGAATCGCCTCATGAAGAATGATGTTCTAATTCTCAGTCCTCAAATAGTTCAACATCATCTATTTATTTTGACATATTTTAATATGATTCATAAATAACCATTAAAAATTATTACAATATATTACATGACAATAATGAAATTTTTCTATAGGTTTTCATAAAATAAGAATCAAATGGAACATTCATGTTATCTTCAATAATATACACATGACACAATTCTAGACTGATTCCCAAATCCAACATTTCATGTCGAAATAATAAATCATATTTAGTATTTACTTTCAAATTTAAATGAATTTAATTAAACAGTTTATATTTATTCAGTTCAATGTGAATTATGTGTAATCAAAACATAACATATTTTTTTACCAATAAGGATACTTATGGAATTTATTTTTCTTCATCAGATATTAACTTTTTTGATTGAAAAAATTCATCATATTTTCATTTTAACCTCCCAAATGAATTATATAATTCTTGCAATTCATTAATCACATCAGTTCTATACATATGTTGAGGTAGATTTTTAGTCTCCATGGTTTTGTTAAATCATCGATCATTATTTCAATATTGATTTCCCATTTGTAAAATTTTTTTATGTATGATAAAACTAAAACAATAAGGAAATTTATTTCATTTGGATCATGTATTCATCATAATAAAATATGTTGATATGCTTTCCTTCATCCTCTATATATGCATCATTTCATATTTAGAAAAATCATTGATCATTCACACATGTGAGATAGGAATCTAAACTATTTCTTTCACAAATGCATCGTATGTGCAGACAAACATTTTCCAAAGATTTTTGAACTATTTTTCTAAGGTTTCATCTATACATATATATAAAATCCGAAATCATAATGTCTAGAAATTGGAATACTCAACAATGTGAATGTATTTCTCATACACATATATGTTAAAACATTATTAATGTGTATAAAAATCAGACATGCGATTTGAGATGTATGAATCTAACAAAATTTATAAAAAAGAATCACATTAAATATCCAACTACACATTACTAATATCTAAAATGAAATAAAGATATAGGGAATCCGTTTTATACCATGAAAATCAATCTTATTGGAGAACCAACTCATCATTATTCTTCTTTCCTTTTATATCATTGTATCTAATTATTATTGATATTTCATCATACATGAAATTAATCTACTGTTTGTGGATAAATGTAAATTGAGAAATTTGTTTTTATAAAACATGAAATGGTGTTCCATTTGATTTGGGATTCCATTGGTATATTCCATGTTTTATTCAATTAATTTGTTCAGTAGTTAACTCCCAGAATAAAAAGGTTCCTTTTTCAGAAATAATGTATATTGTTTTCAAAAAATCCACGTTCCTCAAATAATTTCCATGAAATATAATGGTTAAATGGAATTTCTTCTTCATCTGGATGTAATTACATCAAAATGTTATAATGTAATTGATCGAATTATTGGAAATCTCAAACATGGATTTTCTAAAAAATATTTAGATTAAAAATTCTTGATTTTTAAATTAACCTCATTATTGGTATAATGTAGTGGTGGAAGGATCATCACATTTTTATCATGTTAATATAATAATTTAAATTGCATGCATCATGTGTGCTAAAAATATTTCTATATAATTTCATAAAATAAAATAAATAAAATTGAAATTTGATCAAAAATATATTTTAATTAATCAAAATTTCCACATTATTTGAAACCATTACTGTCACATTATTATACATGAGAATCATAATATATGTGAAAATAAAATAAAAACTATATAATAATAAAATATAAATATAAACCAATGATATTTAATCAACTTATATCAATCAGTAATAATGTGCCAAAACCATTGAGGATCAAAGCATTAATTATGATAACATGTCTTATAGAATACAAATTCTTATAGATTTTATTTAAATGTTATTTAATTGAGAGAATAAAATAATAAGGGAAAATGATAGTTAGATAGGTTCTTTAATAACTCTCCACTTCCATTAGACTCATTCAGGTTCCTTTGATTTGATTCAGTTTTATTTCGGAAGATTGTTTTTATTAGGTTTTTTTAAATTCAGTTGTAGTTGGGCTATGGTAGGTTACTTTTTATTTATTTATTTTTGTTTGATTCAATTCAACTTTTATCATTATTGGATTGTTTAATTTATTTATTATCAGTTTATTAATGTTAATTTTATTTTTTTGTAGTTTTTTGTGGTGTAATGTAGTTATAGTCTAATCAAGTTTACTTCATTCTGATTATGTCTTTTGAATTCAGTTCCATTGGTTTAGTCGAGTTGGATCAATTATTATACATATATGATTCATTAGTACGGTTCTATTTAAATATGTAAGCATTGGATTTATTATATAACTTTAAATCCAACACTCGTTAGGTCAGTTTGGTACAATTCGGTTTTCATAAGGTCTGACCAAGACATTTTAATTTAGCTTATTCAGTTTTGAATTTAATTTCCAATGTATATTTTACTTTTGTTTAGTTTGTTTCAGTTCCATTTTTTTTATTAATGTCATTTATTTCACATACACTTGGTTCTATTTGGTTATAAAATATTGTTGATCTATTTGGTCTTATTCATGTTATGTTATCTAGGAAATTTTAGAATAGATTAGTTTGGATTGGATTAGACTAAATTATTTCAATTCATCTATGTTTATTTATAATTTTTTAGTTTGGGTTAGTTCAATGTAGTTTTCATTGGGTTTGGTCAATTTGGTTTTATATTACAATTTTAAAGAAATGTTATGTAATTTGTATTTATATACTATAAGGAAATGTTATGTTGCCAATTATTATTAATGGTTACACTAGATAATTCATTCTTATTTATTTATAAATTAATATGTTGTATTTGTAGGGGATGTAATTTATTTTTCATTTTTTTGAACTATTAAATAAATTTTATTTGAATAAGGAATATTTTATATAATGGAGAAACACCTTCTTGTAGAATAATTAACTTAAATTTCTATGTGTTGGACATATAAATAACATTTATATTCATATTAAATGGTTTCATGGAGTATTATTAATTATGGGGAGGATTAAATGCATATGGATTTATGAGTATATATTTAGAAAAATTTGTTTCAAATAATATTGAAATTGATGTAGATATTTATACTACTAGAATTATTGAATATTGAGGAGTCATTTGTATTGATTTTTATAGATTCATGATGGATTACAGAAGAGAACCATGGAGAACAAGGGATTCACATCTATCACATCTACCATAGCATTAACATATCATTCAAAAATGTATTCAACTATATATATTGGTCTAAGACTCACTTGAATATATATTTTTCATTCAATCAACCATTATTAAATTCAAAATGTTTATAAATGAAATACAATGAATAACATATTTAATTTATCTCATGTTTAATCATTTATCATGTCACAATTATGTAATTGAGAATGCCATACCATTATATAATCTACCCTTCACAATTCATGGTAATATTAATGATTTGTCAAAATATTATTACTCATTTACCAATGAAAACAGAACAACTTTTCCTTAAATTTTTTTATCTATACCAATAAAATAATGTATCAAAAGTCACATAGTGTAAGTAATATATACATCATCTAAATCAATAACCAAAATTGATCAAAATAATATGAGTTATCATCTCATGGTTAAGAAACACCAACCCTAATAATATATATTAATTTCTAAGATTTTATTGTTCACCTCTAAAACTACCTCATTGTTTAAAAAATAACATATCTAAAATGTTTTTGGAATGTAAAATTTCACATACATTATCTCACTACCCACATAAACAAAGTCTCAAAATATTATTGGAAAGAAATATAATAATATGAATATCAAAAAGTGTCATCATTAAGACATGATGAAAAAAAAATATATTTCACAAAATTATTCAATCAAAGTGGGAAATAGGGAAGACCAAACATTAATGTAAGGGTAAAAATGAATTGAATTAATCAAATAATAACATGACAAGTCAATGAATACCCAACAAACAAACAAAAAAAATATATCATGTATCCCTTTCCTAAAGATTATCTTATGATCCCACTAATAAAATATATATTAGACTCTATAAATATAAATCATCATTATGTAATTAGTAGTATGACCCTTATAAAAGAAATCTTATACACATGTTGAGTCTTCACGACTCTACACATATAAAACTCATTTTTTAAACAAATAAAAAATCAAATCTGTTGAAACTGTAAGAGGGGAATACTAAATGATGGATCCAAAACCGACTAATTTATTTTTGAATAAAAATAGTATGAAAATAAAAATTTTGGATGGGTCACCATGGTTAGGGATGAAGAGAAATGTTCTTATATGGATCATTTTATTGTAGGAATAATATTTAAGGATCACCAGGTTGTGCATGTAATTTAAGATAAATTATATACCAAAAATTGTTTAAAACCATTGTTATAGAAATACTAATAACTCTATAATAATAGTACATTGAAAATATGTGTATTTTATTATATATACCATCCTATAAAATTTTATTCCACAAATAGTTAGTATAGAGTGTAATTGGATTGACTACATATATACAATTACTAAAAAATATTTGTATTTCTTCTATATGAGAAGCATATATGCATTGTTTTTATAATTCTATTGGGATATGAGCATTTGATCATCTAAAACACATGGGGTTGGAAAATAATGGTTATATCCCTCCTGGAATTTCATTTCATTCCTATAATTTATTTGTTATTCATATTTACTGTACCTTTCTCAATAATACATTAATGTGAAAATAAGGTCGTTAACAACCAATGTAATGGAAATAGTGAAATATTATTACTGAATGATTTATTATTTGTCATAATGGAATAGTGTACGATATTGTAAATATAAATATGGTAATTTTATTAATTTTTGAAGTATTTAAAAATTCTATATTATATAGAATCATGTATGGTTAAAAGTAAGAGTTTGTTAACGAACATCATATAAATTTACATTCCATTATGACATAATTGATATTATGAATCTGTTTATATTTCTGTGCATTATATACATCCCAATTAATATATTTAATATTAATACCTATTTATTAATGATGAATAATTTATCAATTCATTGTTATTATTTTTATGGTAAATAATTAAAAATTTATTAAAAATGAATGAACTAATATTATATTATCATTTATTTCAGACTATATATATTTTTATTAAAGGAATATTTTGATCCATCATTCATAAAATCCATATATTATCAATTCCAATAGTTGTCAAATAAAATCACAGATTTTATTAAATATTTTCATATCTTTTCAACATTAATTAATGAAATACATTTCAATAATTGAAACCAAATATAGTTCTATTTTAATTAGATTTTTTTAATCATATATATAAGTTTTTTAAAAATACTTCATATGTCAGTATTATATATCTAATAAATATTTATGAATATGTTAAATAATAACTTATATTTATAATTGTTTTATTATAATTATTATGATGTTTTTTAGAAGGACATTGTCATAAATATTTATAAAATTTCAGAAGTAGTTTTTTTATTGATGATGATTTTATCCAGCTTCCCTTCAAAAATAACCATTGATTGAATTTTAGACCAATGAGCACAATTTACATTATTTTTAAAATAGAAATATTTAATGACATTTTATTTTTATATTTCACTTATATTTTTTATTTCTCCATGGTATATGGTTTCATTGAAAAATTTATAATTCCATTGAATTTATAACGATATTTTATATCTTATTAAAATGATTGGTTGTTATCATTCTCATTTTAGATTTAAATTATTGTGAACAATAAGAAATATATTTCTAAAAAATATTCTTTATTTTTTATCAGGGATATTATTATTAAGAAAACCATATTTTATTTTTTCATATATTGTTTTATAATGATAGCTATTTGATTAACCAAGGAATTTATTGATATACATATATTATTTACTCAATGTTTATTTTTATTGACACAACAGACTCTTTTTCAAAATAATAAATCATTAATCATATGAGGAATGATCTTAACTTGTAGTGATGTGTGGGGATCTATTATAGATAGCCTATCAATGCATCAATTATTATCTAGGGACAAATTAGTTGGACAAATTAAATGTATTTTACAATATACATACCAATAAATTAATATTTCTCAGAGTATTATCTTGATTGTATTGATATTAATATCTATGAGATCATGATGTCTACTATTTGGAATTTCGATTATTTAGAATTCAGTTTTTATTATATGTTTGATAATTTAATTGATATTATACATGGATTCATATTTTACTAGTGTTATTAATTAAATTGAATTTTTTTGAAATTATATAACCAACCATATTGACGATTAAAAGATGAATAATGGTAGATTACACTTTATTTAATCCTTAATAATAATTTTATATCACAATTACTTTTTTTTCTATTCCCCATATAGTTAAGAAGTATGTTTTTAATTATTTTACTTAATGAAGATAATTAAATTTTAATATGTTTGATATAGTATTATATATGATATAGAGGATGAATGGATATTTTTTTTATTATAGACTAATAAATATACAAGTTGTATATGTAGGGACCCTTTACATCATATAGCAATAAAATAATGTACACAAATTATATAGGTTACTAGAATCGAAGAGATTATAATTTGTTTAAGATGGTAGTTTAGTATAATCCATGGTTACTATATTTAGGAAAAAATGATTAAGAAATGTAATAATTTAATAGAATCTGATGATATTTCTAATTAGATGAAAATATTATAGGTTTTTTTTATTTTTGTGATTATGTTGTTTCCCTAGAAATACATTTCCGATCTGTATACCAAAAATGGTCGTAGTTTAGGAATATTGTTGCATAGGTCTGACAAACATGGAATGGTTTCTTCTTTTATATCTCATCCGTCATTTCGGCTAATGGTTAATGGTTCTATAAATCATTCATTTTCTGACACTCCAATATGAAAAATGAGTGTTAATTCTCAGTTTCATTATAATCCATTTTGAATTATTTTCAAATATTTTTTAATTTAAATATTATATAAAAGAAACCATGATTTTTATGATATTATCACTTCATAAATATTCAATTAATGTTTTTGTTTACATAAGAATTATATATGTACTATGATTTAGAATAATTAATTTTAAAATATAATTCACTATATTCATATATTTAGAATTTGTTCATTTAATAATGAATGGTGTCAATAATCATTGTGAATGTAGAAATTTTCATTTATGAGCATGCCAATATAATTGGAGCTCTAACTGAGTATATATTAGCTATATTATTAATGTTGGATGTGTTTATTATTAATAAAAGTGAAAATTTAGAGAAATATTATGTTTAATTTCTCGATATGTATATATTAGACCATTATCTATGATAAATCCCTTATTATTATTGTGTAACTACTAATATATTTCTAACAGTTAAATGAATTATGTATATTGAAAAGATAATTATTTCCATGGGATTTGAAGGAAGGTAAAATTAATTATTTTTTATTGTATTATATCAATGGGGATTTGGATCAATGGGGTTTTCTAAACTAGAATAACGATAAGGATGAAAAAATAATTCTTGGATTTGATTGTTATTATTATGACATTATTAGACAAATTTATCATTCATTGTCAATGAACTAAATTGAAAATAAAGTATCTACACTTAAATAACACTAATTCTCTTTCATAGTATATGGATACATATAGAAGACTATCTAGGATGGATAGAGATTTAAAACTTAATATTGAAACAACATTGACCATTTCATTGAATCGAATTCGCTAGGTATCAGATGTGAATTGGATTCTCAATGTTTTTCAAAAAATAATAGAATAGTTTTATACTCCATAAAAACCGAAATGTAATTTTCATGAAAATATAAATTCAATGTATATAAAGAGATTATGATGTTGGATAAAAAATTATCAAAACACATCATATAAAATAATAAAATTATGGTGATTCAATTTCTTACATTTAAATATTTTTGAAATAAAATTCCATGAAAATGCATGATGATCATGTGAGATTGTTTAGGATTAAATAATAAGTGTAAAATAGAATATTACTAAAATGAAATAAAATATAGAAATATTTTATAGTGTTTCATATTTAATGAAATTGGGTATTAAGAAAACCAATCTCTCATGAATCATGGAAACATACAACAAATGGTACAATTGGGAGAAATTCAACCATATATGATCATTACAAATGCGGATGACGTTCCTAATGTTGTAGTTCTTGGTCAATTAATTATATCATCTAATTTAACAAATAATTATATGGTTCTATATAATTTTACTATTATATATTAAAATTCTCTAATTAAAATTGTATATTTTCCAATCACCATATGTCGGAATTTTTCTATCCAAACTACTAGTAGAATTGGAACTTCAACAAGGATGTATCAGACAATTCAAATTAGGATATATAAGAAAGAACCATTTAATTTCATTATTATTAATCTTATATTTGAATTTTTGAGGGTCTATTTTCTAGAATTTATTTCAAAATAATTTTCAAAAAATTAACAAATCAGGATGAATATTATTATTTTTCATTATGAAATGTACATTATTATATTTATTGGGGAGACGTCATATTTTGATTCAAGTATTGATCATCATATTATGTTTCCTCTAAACAATATTGTTAGGGATTAAGGAAAATATTTACCTAAATATTGATGAGGCAATAAGTAAATTTATAATGTAGATATTTTATAGGAATACATAATGTAGTTTCATAAGGATTTTCCTAAACATACACCAGAGCATGATGTATGGTTTTACATTGATTTATTACCTGATGTAAGATCTATATGATGTACTATCCTTAGAATAGACATATTGCAATGAGAGGAATTAAAAAAACAAATCATGTGGTTTTTTAATAAGTGATGTATACACCTTAGTGAGTAATCTTAGGGAGCATAAGTTCGTTTCAAAATGTTGATATATATATATATGATTTTTTTATTTAACATATAAATATAAATGATAATATGATAAAGAAAAATTATTTTATACATATTATTGGTGAATAAATAGATAAAAATTATGGATATCCATATTTTAAAATTAATTAATTTTTTTTGGTTTTCACCAATTGTGTGTAATATAAGAAGATATTTATAATATTAAATTTATAATGATATATGGATATTATGTTTTAACAAAAATTAAATTTGGATTTATTAATGCACTTGGTTTTTTATGAAAATAAATAATAGAGAATAGTGATATATATAATTATTTCAAACAATGATATGACATATTAATATATTAATATTAATTTCACAACATACCAATCCAAACCAAAATCTATATTTCTATTTATCTTGGCAACATGAATACGAAAAAACCAGTTCCTAAAAAATATATATCATCTCCCATAAAGTCATTAATAATTATAAACCATCTTCAAAATATAACACAAAAAACATTTATTCATAATAATGGAAATGAAAACATGGGAAAATGTGTTCTAAAATAATTATTAAGGGAAAGAAACGGTGATATGTAATAAAAAAACAAGTATTAGGGTATTAGAACATGTTCATAATATTTTATTACTGAATCCTAAATATAAAATATAATAATATTCAATCATGGTATATAGAGTAGTAGATCATAAGAGTTGATTCCTAAAGAACTAAATAATATAAAAAAATTTATCTTAACCTTATCTTAATAAATATATTTTTTGAAGACACAAATCCATACAAATTCATTTCATAGTAGAAAATAATCATTCCATGTAATATATTATTGGAATGGATTCAATCCCCAACCCAATTTAGTAGTCATGGATCACTCTAAATGTAACATCCATAAATTTGGAGACACTAAAAATTTCCCCAAGCCATGTCTCCACATGAACTCCAGGATGACACCATGTATTCCATAAATTATTAACAACATTCGAGGGTATAATAAACCACATGGATAATCTATACCTTATTTTCCAATTTATGCCACAATAGATAACAAAATATCAAATATAAAAAATAAAAAATAACAAGTGAACACTGATAATAAAAAATATCTCATAATTGGTTACAAACTACAAACCAACAATAAATATTCCATGTCATGCTAACCATGACCAATGTTATTGAATACTCCAAATAACGAAAAAAATTTGAATCCCAAAAATTTACTTAAATGAAATTAAAAAACCACATATATAAAAATTCCCAGACCAACATAACTCCCAAGAATATGAAATTTTTCTTTGAAATCATCTGCAAGAATAAAATATGCTCACATACCCAATAGTGGTCAGTGTATGATGTGAGTACAACTCAGTGGTACACCATAAATGGTGTCTAATAAATATCCAGTCGTAATAGATAGTTCATGTATGTAATAAATAAAATAAATGGTTAAAAAACTCGACTAATATTATAATACAGATTTCAATTTTACCATATTGATTAATTTTTTTTATTTCATCATTTACACAATATTCTTAACTAAGTTATTCTTCATCATATGTTCCATGGGTTAGGTATTACATCATTTACACAACATAATAAGTTGATTAGTTAAAATGAACAATGATAAGAAGTCATGTTCCCTAACTCTATAGATGTATAATTTCAAAAGAAAATATAATACCCCTACCTAGAAGCCTTGGTCTATATAGTCTCATTCAATCAAACCATTAGAGGTATATAGCTATAGTCCTCATCCATAACATGTGTATTATGGGTCTGGTATTAGAGCCTCAGTCTAAACAGACCCATATGCATAAATTCCCATGACCAATAACCAATAACAACTAACACATGTGCAATTTTTTATTTATCCACCAACACATATATCATATCACAAACAATACATAATAAGTTACATAATTCTCAAATTTAATAATCATTAAACATTTATGATTAAGATCATTCCATATCTCATTAATAAATTTACAATTTTCATTACATAATCTATTTTACCCATTTCCCTTACATATACTATTAGAAATTGTCAATAATACACTATTCTCATTCAATACCCCAATTCATTAATGTCAACAACTCTTAAATGTTATATCAATTAAAAAATAATTGAAATCATGGGAATTCATCCATTTAACGTAAATATTATTTTACACGCAACAGCTCACATATGCATTTCATGTCAAATTCATCAATCACATAACATATTCACTTTATTTCATCTAATCCATTTCATATTTTCACAAATATCCATTGAACCATTAACCATTTCTAGAAAAAACATATAATATTCAGAATTTAATTCAATTTGACACATCAGCTTGTTATTGATGATGGTTAAAATATCACAATTAAATTTGGGGCTTAGCATTATCATTTAGTGTGTGTGGAATCATTTTTGAACCCCATGGTTGTTGAAAAATTGTCCTAGTCTAACCAAAATCTGTATAACACACCTTTCATTGCGTGATATCCTCCATTCCCACCCATAATTGTGTAACAATCTATATGACACAACTCAACCATTAAAATAATAAAACCAACAAAAAAAACAAACTATACAATGATAAATGAATTTCAAGCACATATATCAAACTATGTAGTGGATATCATAGAAGATATGAGAATGTTAACTCAAATATTTGATGGTCTAGCCACACCATAACTTATCTTATACTAGACTATGTGATGTTTCTCAACCCCTCAACCCTGGACCCCAGTCTGAAATTCTGTTTCTACACTACTCAGCTGATGTGAACACAATCTCCATGGAGTTCCACATCAAGCACCCTGATCAGTATAACCAATCGAGATCTAGTTACTAACATGAAATCAAATAACTACCCTTCTACAGTCACCTTTAATAATCCACTATCATTCATCCATGCCCAACTATTGACGGTTTAGGATGAACCTTTTCTCATTCCTCATTTGTTCACATTCTTGACAATCCACTGGTAGTTAGTGTCACTGGCCAATCATGTGTCACAGCCTACAACGCTGATTATAGAATCCCTGATCACCACCCTCATTATTTGACCCTCCCTAAGAAATATTATTCAATTTTATACTATGAATAAAACTCCCAAAATGATACATTATTTTCTCAGATGTTTCAAAACTATTTAGTACAACAAGAACAACAAACCCATTTCATAAGGCCTCACTCAAGTCCCCAATAGAGATTAGGGAATTCTCCACGAACTATAAAAACCTCATAAGAAAACTATTTATCTAAGGGATTTAATCTAATTCCTAATTCTATGTGGAAAACGTCTATATTGAGATCCCTCATCACTGACTAATGATAGGATAACGTGTTTCATGTTTGTAAAATGCCTATAATAATCAATTTTAGACATTGTTCCCTAGTCCAAGATCATAACATGTAAATCCCAATCATGTCTCTTGGTCTCTAGATAAAAATGATCTAGGAATATCTCTTATAGTTTCTTATGTAACATTCCATCATTTTTCTAATTTTGAAAAAAATATCAATCATTCTCTTTGCTCATCTATACAACATATATACCCCAACAAAAATCTTTTCCCTATTGGGGTGTCGATGTGATCCATATTCTTCTCAATAGACTCTATCCATGACTCATCATCCTTCGATTAACCCAATCTAGAAAACGATTGAGGGTTCACCAACATAAACACTATTGTATGTTCGAACATACTTTCTACGACCTGCTATGGGTCCTCTTCCATCTTCTACAAAGAAAATGAATATTTATCCCTAAACTCCCATTCTCCTTGATTATATTGATCTAACATATTTACTTCCTCTACAATAGGTGGATCATTTTTTATGAATTCCTCTTATCACCAAACTAGTACATGCCATTAGGGTGTAATATTCTATAATTACAAACACAGTTCATAAATCACAATACCTATGTCCTTCAAAATTTAATAAAAATACGCCTCTCCACAAGCTAGAAGACATTCATCTTGCATACTTATTCTAAATGGATAACATCACACCATATAACACAACCTTCTACCATCACTACCATCAGACATGGCCAAGAAGTGGTACATGAATTTACATATCCACATTAATTTATTAGACCCATTTGTAAATGCATTTCCACAGTCACGACATAAATCCTTCCAATTAAAAATTCTTCCCATTAAAACCATTATTAAAACGAACATTATTAATCCTTTACAAAACTTTAATAAGGGAAATTATTTGGACACACTATAAAATTATTTCAATTTTACCCATATGCTTTATTTGTTTTACACTCAATTTACATTAAATTTCTCATTAATGTGAAGGTAATTCAACCATTCATGTCTCACACACACATTTCATGTGTTCCAACTATGATGAATAACAGATGTCTCCCTCAGTTCCTTCAAGGATGCATGAATGGACATCCTCATTCCCTTTCATCCATGAGTTATCTATCAAAAATATAAAACCATAATGCAAATCTATCACCTAATGGTGAAATATAATTCAACTGTAATACAATTATATAAATAGAACAATCCTTACCTTATGTACTTGGGGTGTCCCTTATACAATGGTCAGCTACTCCAAAGGAATATCTCATTAACAATACAAAAAACAAACTAATCTACCTTATCACCTCTAAAATTTACATACTACTAAAAATAACCTCTCTAGTATTAAATTATAAATTCCTAGACCTGGGATCCACTAAAATGTTCTCAGAGCTAGGTTTCCTCATGGCCTGAAGCACGTCTCCTTATACGCTAGAGGTTTCTGACTAGTTGTTAGTGCATAATAAATAAATTTAGTGACTATACCCTCATAACCGGAGTAATCCATAACTTATTACAAAATAAATTTTGTAAATAATAATCAATAACAAACAAACATCCATAATCAAACATAACCCAAAACATGGTACACACCCCAACCCTAAAATAATTTTGCATGTCATTATAATAGTGATAAAATTGTAGGGAAACCCAAAATGATGGAAAATAATTGAATATTTCCATCAACCATGAATCCAATTATCAACCTCATGCATGGACTTCTGAAGCCTATTTTAACTCCCTAACATAGGGAATTTTCACTATTCCTGACTAGAAATCATGAAATATGCTTGGGTACCCAACTACGTCTTAAGTAGGGTGTGAGTACAACTTTTTAGGACACCACCAATTGTGTTTATAAAATTTCCATTCTAAAAAGATATTTAATGAATGTAAAAAATAAATGAAATATAAAATTGAAGATATATTTAGATAAATTAGTTGACATTATACAGATTAACCATTTCTATAATGTTTTCCATTTCACCATGTACATTTTCATCTTTAATATGTTTGACTTCATAATGTCTTTCATGGTTTTGGTATTACATCCTTTAAATTATGGAATATGATGATTAATTACAATTCATAATGAAAAAAGTCAAGATCTCGTACACTATAGAGATAATGTTTAACAATAAATAAAATAAAATTACCAATAATCCTCTATCTATGTTGTGTTATCAAATGAAGCCATTTTAGTTTGAGAGACTCATCCACCATCTCTATCTGATTCATTGTTGGATGGGGGTCAGAGCCTCAGTCTATCCTAAAATACTGCCATATATTGTCAAGTCCAATACCCCACAACAACCACGCCATGTGAACTTGCTCATTTATCCAATATCACATATACTATATCAGAAATCACATATTATTCTCTTAAAAATTGTATCATCCTAGGTGTGGCCTTTTCGAACCCTCCACACTAGGAAACATCCTCCCTACGAAGGGATAACTCTAGAGATATCCCCATCCAAGAACGAGACATTACCAGATAAGAAGATAGATTTTCCTAGAAGGTGAGGACACAAGTGGTGATGGATCGTCTTATAAATCTATCCGCACATGTGGGTTGAGCCTCCTCTTTTCAACCCAATAATGAACCGAAAGACTCGGCATGGCATGTGGACCTCAAGGGAGGTTTCTATCTTGAATGTGGACTCCCAAGAATCAAACCCTGTACCTCCCAAATAATGATGTGGTTATTCCCTTCACATTCACTACTATACAACTACTGAAGTGGAATTCAAAAACTAAATATAACCACTAACATGATATATATATATATATAAATCATTGATCATGTAGTATTAATATGATCCATATCTCATTTTTATATTTACAACTGTAATTTCATTAATGAATATCCTTTCCGTATTCCATACCAATTTATGTGTATTCCATAACAATTACGTATTTGAATATTTCAACATATATAATGAATAATATATATCATCCTATTTGACACATATTTCTATTGGTGGACATTAAACCAATTGGTATAATTATTATTTCTCATTATTTAGCTCATATAATCATTTCAATTGAAATTCAAATGTAACTTGTCATATTACCTTTATTTTAAGTACCAAATTCATATTATATCATAAATTCATTTTTTGCTGACCTATTCTAAAAGAAATAAGAAATATTCCAAATTTAATTCAATTAGGCACACCAACATTTTTTTCATGTCCTTTACCATATCAAAAATAAATTTTAGGCTTACCAATTCCATTTCATATATCTAGAATAATTGGTTTACCCCATTAGTGGTCGAAAATTCATCTAGTCATACTCAAGACATCCCACATGGAATTTTATGTTATAAAATCCCTATTTAGAATACCATTTTACCCAAACAATATGAAGATAAAAAATAAAAAAATTGAGGGAAGAAACAACATAACCACATAAGAAAAAATCAATAATAAAAATTTTGTACAGGAAAAGTTTACCACAAACCTAATATCTGACATTAATCTCACATCTAATCATAGAATTAGTTCTGAATTAAATAACCCTATTTTTTCAACATAGAAAATCCACTAGAAAAATAATTTTTTTGCATTTGAAAGATTATATACCATGATACAAGACCAAATACAAAAAAAATACATGAAATGAAATAATTATACTCAAATGGATCTTCGATTATCGACCAATGAAAACCTAAATGGAAGAGTATTTAAGGACATTATTCCAAGGGAAGATTTTAGAGCTTCAGTTCATGGCTATAAATTATAGGTGAAGAATGGTAAGAAAAATCCAGGTGAGAAATTAAAAATTTATAGTGGGAAAACTCGAAATTTTCTCTTTACAAAGGGGTGTGTAGTTTGTCTCAAAGGATTTACAATAATTTTGAAACCTATGAATCTACTTGTATTTTATTAATGTTGATTTTTACTGTTACATGGGGTGACCCGCACGGTTTGAAAAATCATGCACCAACTATGCAAATTTCCTCTATCATTGTTCTCATAGTTTTTCTCTTCCCCATGAATAGTCTGGTTAACCATGATCCCCTCCAACATGCTAGAACAATTTGGGTTCACAATATACAATAATTGTGCACCAACTACGAAATATCATCAAAATGTAAAAAATATATTTTCTTTTATATCATGAACCCCTTGAATACCCTTGATCCTCCTCACACATCTGATGATCTTAATGTTATACCAAATTAATAGATATTAATTGAAATTTAAAAAAAGGAAATTCCTTCTAAAAACCTGGATCTTACACTAAATACTTTAAGAGTGGATAGAGTCCCTTATATAAATTTTTTCACTCCCCATTACAGTTATGTTTAACTAATAATATTACTATAATTACTCAATTCCTTTGAGGATGTATAGTTCCAGGACTAGAAGTCACATAATAGTAATCATACAAATATTATCTAAAAGAAAAAATATATAATTATTAAAAACAATTTCAAATAAATGGTTTATGTTACCATTTCATCACTACCTATCATATTCAAAATAAAGCGGTTTCACAATATTGTCTAGGAATCAACATAGAAGAAAATGTGGATAACCAATAGTTTTAATAAGAATATAATAATAATAATAATAATATTATTATTATTATTATTATTATTAAATCTTAAGAGTTGTGGTGAAATCATTAGATCATATCACAATTAAAGTATAATTATAATCACGCAATGTTTACATTGATAAATAAAAATAATATCAATATATCATAAAAAACAATCTTAGATAAAATAAACCTTCCACTTTTGGAATCAATTTTTAAAATAATTAAATTCCCAAAGTATTAAAGAAATGATTTTACATTAAAATAAGCATGTATAATTCTAAATTTTTATCTAAATCATTGTCTTGTCATTACAGAATAAAATACTATTCATTCCATACATGTTATGACAATGTAACCATTCACATTAAAACTAAGATGTCAAAATATTCCCATTCGCAAAATGATGAGAGGATTCCTTTAATAAAATAATAAAGTGAAACAGTGTAATTATGAAATGAAACAATCATTGCAGTATATTAAAATCAGTCATTATTTTGGTTTATGAAATCATCGACATATAAGTGAATTTTTTTGACTAACGGGAGGAAAAATGATTGTTTTCCAAAAACACAATCCTTTTTATTATTGATAAATATGTTCGTAAATAGAATGTAAAAAATTAATTTAATTAAATTACTAATGGAGTTGAAATTTCTTGATATTTAAATATATATATCATAAATGTTCATCATTGGAATCATAAAACAAAAACAGTCCCAATAACCAATGTGATTTTAACATAAGAACATTACAAATTTGGTAACATATGAATTACTTAACCCATGAAATAATGGAAATTATAAGGAAAATTATATCGCATATTTCATATAAAAAATATTATTGGGTAAAATATACACCACCTAAAATTATTAATTTCTAATATAACATGATTCATGTGGAAATAAAAAATACATGAAAATACCATACCTCTTGTTCTGAATTTCATTATACTTTTACTAACCTTATGTAATCTAAATATAGGTTTATTAAAAATTTATAATAAATCGATACTAATGTATATACTAGTATATAATATTACATATATAAAAATTATTACTATTTTATAAAAAACATTATTAAAAAAACTATTTTAGGTAATTAATGCTTAGTTCAATATAGTTTTTTGTTTGTAAATTTTATGCAAAAAAATTATTATTGTTAAATAATCACCATTATTTTAAAATATATATAAATATAATATATTTTAAATATATACATTTTCATTTAATTTATAAATTTTATATATGTGAAAATGAATTAGATTTTCGAGGATATAGTAGGCCATAACAACACATGGATATTGTTTCTATTTTATTGAATGACAAAAAAACAAATATATATATTAATTATAATATAAATAATAATTTTAATATCATTCAGATGAAATATTTTCATTATATTCATCATTATTATAATATGTTTCAATATTAAATGAAAAAATGTGTCTCATCTCGTCGTGGAGGTGGTAGTACACACATACACATGTAAGATGTTTTTACTATCCAATTAATATCATGTTATGGATGTAGATGATTAATTTTAACTATATTAGTTTAATTTTATGATTATTATCATATAAAAACATTAAATTCATCATTAAATCAACATGTGATATGTAGTAATTTAGAACTAATTGCATCTATTCATGAGGCAGTAGCCCTCCGTACAAAAGATCACCATTTTCATTTCCAATTTTATGTGGGAAAATGGATATTGATTATTAAATTTAGATGATAATATTTATTTAAAATATATATATATATATATTACATAATATTTTATGAATACCTTCTGGTGGAAGAATACAAGTAAAATAAAAATGCTAGATTCAGAATGATAAATATTCTTCAAACAACCTCATTAGGTTAGTATGAAAAAAACTATATGAAGGTTTTAATATTCAATTTAATCCCCATAGTACTTATTTATATTAAAATGGAATGGATTTATTAGGGAATTTCCAATCCAAATTAAAATGGGTGTCTTAATTAGGGGGGATTGGGGGTACAATTTTATAATTTTGTGAGACAACGCAATTGAAATTTTTTGAAAATAATATGATACACCCTATTCTTACACACACAAAATCGAAACGAAATGGACCATGATATAATATTATATGTGATAAGTTATAAGTATTTACACTCAAAAAAAATTATACACATTTTTATGTGATTTTTATTTATTTGTTTTACATTAACCACCAATAAATATGTTTTTAAAATAACAATTATACGAATTATTTCTAACTATTAATTGTAATTAAATGGTAATTTTGATTTAAAATTTAATATTAATTATATTTTTAAAAAATGGAATTAATTATAAAAAATCAATCTAAAATAATAATAAGAATTATTTTTAAAATTATCAACATATGAACTATGAAAAAGTGGTTTTCCAATGAAACTACTTTCAAAAATATAATTTTTTTTTGAAATAAAATAAAACCTCAAAATGATTAATACGACATAAATTTGATTAATAATAATTTTTTTAAATATTACATCATGAAATAATTTGATATTATAAAATTGATCTTGTAAACTCTTAAACTTAATAGACATGTTTTAATATAAATTTATGTTTTCAATATACTATGGAAAATTTATATTTTCATAAAAATATCCATTATTTTAAAAAACTAAATTTCATATGTTAACTTCAAAAATAATATTTTAAATATATATATATATATATTTATTTAAAATTAATTTATCCAAATTGAATGAAAAACATCTTTCTATAATAGGTATTCATCATAGATAACTTTATTTTAGATTATATGTATGGATTGTATTCCACATTATATGAGTATAAATTTATATAGAGATATATATATATTATAAATTTTTTAAATTACTATTTATCACAGTTTTTTGGTTAATTAAATTTTAAAAAAATTATACACAAGAATAATTTTTTAATGGAAAAAATTGTTCTTAATCATAAAATTTTATTTATAAAAAAACCTGAAAATTTCAGATTCATGTGAAATTTAATAATTAATTATAAATGTAATGTTTCTTGTTTCAAAATAATACAATATAAAAAATATATTGTTTCTTTAAAATTACTTAATTTGATGGAAAAAATGCGGGAATTTGAAAAATAATTAATTTTTAGCTGTCACTAAATAGAGAAAATTAAAAAATATATATATATAACTGACAATATGTAAATTTTTGTATTATGATTTAAAGAATTAAATTATTTATATAAAATAACAAAAAAAAAATAATTATTTAGTAATAAAATTATATATGAAGAAAATTTAATAAAAACATTTTTGACCAAAATATTTTTTTGAATACTAAATTTACATTTCCAAATTTTGACATATTATTTACAAATTATTTATCAATATATTCTTATTGGTTCAGAACTATACATATATTTGAAAAAACATTAATCATATTCTTTCCTTGAAATTTAACATCTATGTTATATTGTTCAAATTTTTATGACAATATTTCTCATTTTTTGGTCTCTGTGTTTTGTGCTGCATATAGATCAAACATAGTTTTTCATCTTCATTTTGTATGTCTAGAGGTATAAAATTCTACTGAATTTAAAACTGGTTTATCTTTCTATTCATAAATTTTATTAATGAAATTTAAAATTTTAAACTTCCTTTTGGATACCATCATGAAAAAAATAATCGAGAAAATGATATATTGGTAATATAGAAAAATAAATATGAATGTCATCTATAATAAAAAAATAATTATGTTTTCTAAAAAATATCATCAATTATTCCTCAAATAAAATTCCATAATTTCTATATTACATTAAGAATATAATGATCCAAATATAGTGGTGTTTCTTCAAAATTACAGAAATTACCAAATAAATTTTCAATCCCATAGTAATATATATCATAATCCATGTGATTCCAAAATTAAATTAGTATTAAATAGTAATATTTTTTAACACACAAATTAGTTTACCAACTATATCATTTAAGAAAGTCAATGTAATCAGACATGTGTAACAAAAGGTATATTAGATCACACTACCTAGCCATTATAGATAAGACAATTTATATTTTTACTATACTAGTCTTGATATAATTTTTATAACAAATTTATATATATTCAAGACATCATTATAAATAACCACAATGACCAGTGTTCATAAAAAAATGAATTATATCAATAACATAAATCATATAAATGTATATATCATCCTCAAACAATATTCCATTTTTAACCTAAGTGTTACATATACGTTATCCCAATAATACTAGACCAAAATGACATTAATCAAATAAAAATACCATTAAAAAATCGTCAAAATTGATTTCAATGCAACTGATCATATGGTCACTCATAAACTTCTAGTCCACTTCTGGTACCCAAAACTCCAAATTTATTCATACATGGAGACATATATGCTTCCAATAATTATCAAAAATCCTTATATGAATAAATATTATTTTAACAGAAATACCATTGGAAAATATTCTTCTTCAATTTAATTATTGCATCCCGATTCATAATTACAACAGCTAGATTTCATCAATAACCATTATAACTTTGTTCTTTCATCGATTTATGAGTGAAAAAATTTATTTGGTCACTGACTCTGAATATTCATATGTTCCCCACATGTAATACAATGATCTCCGTTAATTTTAATTACATTGTCACCGATATTTATGAATAGAAAAAAATTACCCACATCCACTGAAACATTATCATGGGTATCCATTTCCAAATTTCGTACATCAATAATATTGATCATTTTTATTCTATGGTCTCCACAAACTGTGGTCTTAATAAAATTAATCCCACAGTTCTTTTATTAGTCCAAGAGTTAGTTTTGGTGAATTTTATTAGTCATCTGTCATGATAATTTATTTTAAATAATCATAATATGTTTCTCTTCTGATATATCCAATTAGGATGCACATACCACCAATTTTCCATCACACTCAATTTTATCATTATTCCTCCTAGATCTTACCACTGAATAAAATATTAATGTATATTGTCTGAAAGAATAATCAATGTAGAGAACTAAATGATCATAATCTACCTTTTATTAGATGTCCAAATAATCAAATGTAATTATATGTATATGACACTATATGATAATTCAAATGATATTTCCCTCAATCATCCATTAATTTTTTTGTAAATTTTGTGTTTGGGTGACATAGTAGGTCATGGTGACTCATTTAAACACCTTCCAAAATTCCCAGTTGTCCATGTATTCTACCTGTGTCTCACTGTCAGTAACTCATCCTGGTGGTGACACACCATGGAGGTGGATCATTGGCATTGTCTCACACGGGAGGTGTCTTGTTGGTAGTGTTTCTCTATATAGGTGGCTCTGTAGTGGTGTCTCTCCATGGAAGTGTCTCATTATAATTTGATCGATGTTGGGGTCTCACCCAGGTCATCGCTCTCTATCAGTGTCTCACTGAAGGTCAATCCCTGATGGAGTCTTTCTAGAGGATTCTCTACAATAGGGTCCTCATCTGGGGATGCCTCTCCCTGTGGTTCCTCTCCAGCAGTTCCTCTTCCGGTTTTCCTCCTCTAGAAATGCCTCAAGAACAATGTTTCTATTTCCTCATGTTTTCCCATTCAAAATATCTATTTTACATAAAATTATTTTTATGACTTATTTTAAATCATCTGAGACTGATTAATATTACATAAAACATATATTTAATTCCATAAGTGTTTGAGGTAATTTAAATAGTCAAGACATGTTCCCTTGACCAGATCTACCTTTATTCAAAAACCAACACTTTATCTATTGATGTGACTCAGTTTTGATCTTTCATGATCCATGATATTTTTTCCTCTTTTTTCCCTTCTTTTTTCCCATGATATGGTATTCCTTCTATCTTTTATTCCATAAGAGTTGAGTGAACTACTACAGTAGTTAGTTCATTACTCCCTATAAAATTTCTTACCATATGTGTGCCCATAATTTTTTGAAACTAGGAACTATCAATAAACATTTCATCCATGTTGGATTCACTTCTTCTTTCTTAATTGTGAGTCATGTATGATAGTTCTATAGATATTTTACCTTAAGAATACTTTCAGTTCCAAATTAATAATTATAATTTTATTTAATTTAGATTCCATATATAGGGTGTTTGGAAAGTATCACATGATCATGATGTGTAACTATTTTGGTTGATATTTTAATCTATATTTTCTAACCACCCACTAAAATCGTGGTTATTGGGGGGTTATTGTTTTCGTAGTATATGTTTTTGTGAAATCAATTATTTTGTAGTATGGTGGTTTTAGGAGGTTGAATTTGTATAAAGAAATTAGTTATTGTTATGGGTATTTCTCTAAGAGATTATCCATAAATAACCTAGATAAAGCTCTATCTTCTATCTAGAGGTTATGGTATGATGTGTCTTCAATGTGAAGTCTGTTAATTTTCCAAATCACCATATCTAATAAAATTTTGGGAATTACTATTATTATGTTTCATATTGTGGGATGTGCTCATATATTTTTTGTTAGTGATGGAATGAATAAATAGTTATTTAATAATATAAGTAGTGGTTTGTCTTGGTTTTTCTAATGGTATATAAATTTATAAATAAGTAGTTTGAGAATGTGAAATTATATTTCTGGCTTATTGTGTGGAGAAATGTATTTAGGGGTAGCTGAAAAGGTGGAAATGTTGTGAGGTAGTGGTTTGTCTAAAAACAATTATTTCGGGCATGAGTTTTTGGTATCATATATGTATACACTATTTTTCCCTTTGTAATTTCAATATTCACCCCTCCCTAGTGGAGAATTGGGTTCCAAACACCCCCATTATCATGGGCGAGGGTGTCTTTCTAAAATTCCAGTGGGGAGTATGAATGGAGGGGTACCCAATATTTTCCACTATATATTCTAGGATAGGTTATTATGGAAAATTCTATGACATATGGAGGTATTTTAGTTTCATAGTATGTGGTTACGATGTCCTAGGGGTCTTCGAGCGATATTTGATGGCACATGTATTTGTGGGTGAGGTGATTTGTTTTTTCACAGGTGTCTTCGAGATGACATGGTTTTTTTTAGATTTTGAGGTGTGTACTGGTAGGATGGGTTGTGGGTTTGAGGAGTATGTGGGTGGGAGGCTTAGGTGTGTATGGGAAAAATGTTTTCTGATGCCCAGATGTGTGTGGGAATGATGTGATGTGGTATATGGAAGGGTTGCGAGCACTATGACATATGAAATTCGGTGATAGATGCATACCAGAGAAAACGTGATGTGGTTACCCTATCATCAATGTGTTTTATATAACAATACATGTCTTTTTTAAATTGGTGGTCATTCTTTGGTGATGTTGGGATGAATAATATACCTTTTTAGGTGTTGTTTGGTTTGGTTGTTTTCACACATGTGAATTTTTATTTTTTTAACACATGTTCATGAGGGACATTGTTTTTCTTATAATGTGTCTTTTATGACCCCCTACTAATAAATAAATGTGTTTCAGGTTTCCCTGAGGATTTCACAAATCATTTTTGAAAAACCTAGCTTGTATCTTGAGAGTTTTTGTTTTTTTAAATAGCTAAACTTTTGGGTATATATTTTAGATTATGCATTGAATTTGTAATAGAACAATTTTATTCATGCATGGTTGGATTAGATTTATATTTTCATTCACATATGTATTGGGTTTGTAGTGTATTATTCATTAAATCTCATAATCTTATTTACATATTAATGGAAATGCCTCCAATATTGGGATATTTTTACACCCTTGGTGGTAGTTGGATACTCCGGTCCTACTAGAGGCACGACCCGAGAATCATTATCACTCTCCCCATATTGTGTAATCATTGGAGGTAGGGGATCATGATTGAGTGGAATCATTTACTTTTAGTTGAGATATATGATGGAGTTTTGGTTTATGCATAGTGAGTATTGCATGGGATGGTAAAAACATAGTTTTATTTGGCCATTGTTCATGGAATAATCAAGATATATCGACAAAAAACAAGGATTTTAGTTCCTCACATGTTCTCGTGCATAGAATTTGAGAATATTGTATGGCCATGTGAGATGATTATAAATTTAGGGTAGATACCTAAGATATCTACATATATTATAATGAATTGTGTGATTATATGAATTGGTTTTTTTTCGGAGGATAATATGAATAAATAAAACAAGATGAATTAAGATAGACATTAATAAAATTCCATCGGACATTGGTTTAGAAAATAAATATTTATCATTCAGTTATGGATCCTAGTCATCATCCATGGGTGGATTAGGCAGTTCAGGTTTAGTAGGTCATTCTGTTAGATAATTTTATCATTGACCTCATAAGAGAGTATGACCTATTTGTAGAAGATGTTTTGGGAATTATAGTTTCAAGACATGGAAATGTATGATTGTAGTGATTCAAATGTAGAGATGGTGAGTTGGATAGATGAGATATAGATTTATTTTTAATTAATCTGAGCCTCGAAGTGAAATAAGGACTCTTTGGTGCTCAGTCAGATGTGGGGAGCTATGTGTCAGTGTTGGAAGATATATCATGAAGTGTTGATAGAGTCAGTTTTTTGTGGGTTGGATTCAACATGGTTCTCCTTATATATTTCTGTTCATGGTCCATGAAGGATGATAAGATTATGGATCTACTCTCCCTTCAACTGGGTAGTTTGTCAGTGTCGGATCTTGGGATCATGTTCAATGATCTTTATTTATTTTCCCCTAATCTGTTTTTGAATAAGCAGTCTCGTCAGATTCATATTTAGGTTGAACATGTTACTTATATCCAGTTTTTTGTTACACCTATTATGTTGCCAACATAATTGTAAGATTAGTATAAGGGGGAGGTGGTCAATTAGATGCATTCAAGAGATTCTTTTCCTAGAGAGGGGTACATTATGGTTTTTATGGGAAGGATTTTTACTTGGTATGTTTCTAAAACAATGATGTTTGATGTTCTGAATGGAAGGGTGTCGACCTCCCAAGCTTCCACCCATGCCTTCTAGGGATATTGGTTTATTTGATTTTTGAAGGATCTATGTTTTGGTTTATTGTTTTTGGGGGTTTGGTGTTATCCCAAGAGAATGTACCTCATAGATCGCTATGATCAGTTCAGTTGAGGAGTACATGTTCATCACCAGCCACATCAGATGTTCTTATTGAGACCGTTTCAATATTAGGGGTGGTAGAATTTTACTCTACTAAGGGGAGATAGATTGAGTAGTGACTGACCTAATGATATTTCTCATGTTTAGGATCAAAAATATTATAAATTTAATGGTGTAGTTCATTAGTACCGAGGAAGAGGAGTTGGGTTTGGTTAGATTCATGTAGCAGACACAGTGGTTATGGAGGGTCAATAGATCATCATGGTTTGGTTAATACCATTTTTTATGACATATTTGATTAAAGATATTCAAAATCCTTTTTTTCACACCTATAACCCAAGATCTATGACTATACATAAATTTTATTCCATTCCCCTGGTGTTGAGTACTCAAGTAAGAGTGTAGAACTTATTGTTTGATGTTTTCCAAGGATGTAGACTAGTTATGGGATGGATTCATCCCTAGGGGATGTCGTATTATTATATAAAAAATCATATGATTTCACCCCCTTTATAGACATGTTGTATTCCATGTGTTTTTTTGTTAACTACTTCGTGAGGATAATAATGTTTTAGGGTGTGGATGGTCTGTGTGTGGAATTCATAGGTGAACGGAGTCTCTTGTTGGGTAGTCGTCATGTGGAGACCCTTCTTTATGTGTTGGATGTTTTGTTGGTGGAATCATTGGATGTTGATATGGTGTTCATTCCTAGGGTCATTGGATAATTCATATAAGTTTTAATTGAGTAAATAGTGATGAAACTTTCTTGATGTGATATTTAATTTGGGATAGAGTTATTTTCGGTGCATTTTTTGTTTTTATGGATCCCTATAAGATGGTGCCTTCTATGTCGTGGGAGTTAAGGATCCATATATATGTTCTGATGAAGAATTTTTTTATCTGCCCTGGTTTGACACCATGGAGTGACCTACTGTTGTTCAACAAGAAGGTGGATGGTGGAATGTTGTTTTGTATAAATAATAGTATGTTCAAATTAGGTGATGGTCCAGAACCGCTACCTTCTAACAAGGATTGGTGATCATTTTGACTAGATGAGAGAGGCATGCTGTTTTTCTATGGTTGATATGTGGTCTAGATATCACATGTTAAGGGTAAATGAGGGAGATATCCTTAATACTTCTTTTAGATAAAAGCATGGGATCTACTAATTTTTATTCATTATAATTAGTGTTATAAATTCCTCAACTATGTTCAGGATAAAAATAAAATCTATTTTTTGTGAATTTTGGTACCAGTATTTCATCATATTGGTCAAGGACCTCAATTATTACTTAAAATCCGAGGAGGAGCATGCTAAGAGTCTCAGAAAAATATTATAGTTTATTTCGGGCCACAAAATCTATAGTAATTTTTCCAAGAGTATGTTGTGTACACAAGAGTTTAATTTCTGAGAGCATGTAAAGTCTCAACATGTTTTGGGAGTAGACACCTTAATGTATGAAGTAGTTTTTTAGGAATAATTTATGAACAATTAAGATGTTAAAATTTTCTTCTATCTCAAATTTTATTCTCAGAGGCACTATACCCGATTTTTCTTGATTTACAACCCCATTGCCTGCTTTTACTAGTAGGAAAAATCTATTTTGTGGAATGATCAGTGTTATGTGTGGTTCATTTAACGAAATGGAAAATTGGTTAGCACTCTAGTTTTATAGTTTCCTGAGTATGGGGTAATATGTGACATGTTTTGTGATACATAAAATATGGTAGTGGGATGCATGATAATGTTGTTTATGGTAGTTATTTTTTAGAATTTAGTCAGTTACATCAACATATATATAACTATGCCACCCATGATCTGCAGTGTGAAACAGTGGTCTTCACCCTAATGTAGTGGCATCATTTCCTCGTTATGGATCAAATTATGGTCTTTATAGTTAAAAATTTCTTGAGGTCTATATTATCCTAGTGTGACATGAATTTAGGGTACCAGATCTGGATAGAGTTTATTTAGGACAATGATTTTGATATGTACTAACACTCAATCGAATGAACTTTTCTGGCTTATTTTTTTGAAAATAAAGTCACATAATGAGTTTTTTCAAGAATTTGTGTATTCTTGGATAGTTATAAATGTTTTCGAAGCCTTGCACATATATTTAATAGTGGATGGTAGTAATGGAATTTTATCAGATGACAATGTATTGTTCTTTGATAAAGATGGAGGAAGAGTCCTTGTATTGAGTTATAATGGCATATGTGATGTACGTACAAGTTGTCCATATATATTGTCTGATGAGATGGTGATAGAATATTCAGAACTAGAATTTGTTTCATGTACTATTGTTTGTCTGAGTATAAATGAATTAAGGATTCCTTCATTAGATTCACGATCACCAATGGAAGTGCACCTTGGTATTCCCAAGATTTATCATAGCTTGAGGGTGTAATTTCTATGGCTCGGGATGAACTGGGAATATGGGGAGTTTGTGGTCAAGTTACTAGTTTTCCAGTTATTAAATGTCATGCATCATGTTACCCATGGTCTTCTACAACCATAATATGTTCCCAAGTGGTAGTGTGATGACATTTAATTAAATTTAATCATAGGTTTACCAAGATCTCAAGTAGGATGTGACACTTTCTAGGTGATAGTCGATCAGATAAATAAATCTACCCACTTCTCAATTAGTCAGGGTGTCCAGCATAGTGGATGCATTTTCCAAGAGGTTCATGGATGAAATGAGGAATTTTCATGGAGTTATGAGGTCTATAGTCTCAGATCAGGATTCACGGTTTACCTGGTGAATCTGTAGGGCATCATTGCATGCTTTTTTCACCCATTTACACCTCAAAACTACCTTCCACCCTTAGATAGATGTTCATGAGAAAAAGACTATACAGACGTTGGATAATATGTTACCGACATGAATATTTAAATTTGGTGGGTCTTGGGTATGACACCTCCCCTAGGGGGTAATTTTTTATAATAATTTATATCACTTTTCAATTATTTTATATTTTTAATAATTTTTTTGGAAGAGCATGTCCTTCAATGGTGTGACTGACCAAGGTTGGGGAGACGCTTATTCCTGATCATGATGGGGTATAGAGAATGCCATAATAGTTTCAACCTGATTTAGATATGATGAAAGAGGAACAAGATTCACATATGTCTTATGCTGATCCTAGAAGAACACCCTTGGTGTTTGAGATTGGGGTCCTTGTGTTTTTGAGTGCTTCACATCAACGTAGGAGGTATAGGTTTCACAGTGGGAGTATTCCTACTATGAGGTTTTTTAGAGCCTTTGAAGTATTGGGGAAAGTTGAAAAGATGCCATATAATATTTAAATTTATATTATACTTATAGAAGATCCATATATTCTTTAAAAAATCTCAAATTTTTCAGTATATTCACCAGGACTCCCATGCCATTTACTGGGGATAGTAAGATATTGAGTACAATGAGATGTTTGTGGAATTTTTGGTAGATATATAGGTTCATCGAGATAAGGTGTTGTAGGGGAGGAAAATTCCTTTGGTTCATGTGTTTTAGATGCATGGTGTCCAATAGTAGATTACATCGGAGAGAGATATGAATATACATGACCTGACCTATTGGTTTTATGAATTTTTTTAACTGTGTTTTTCATTGTGATGTGTTATTTAAATATTTTTTGTTTAGAGATGTTATTTTTATGTTGATTTTTCCAATATTTGGTTATTTATCTATTGTGACATGTAATAATATATTGATATATGAAAATTAGAGGACCTAATTTCTAATTGAGACACATTAACTATGATTTCATTAAAACCATGTGAGCGATCTTGTGTCACCCATAGTGGATAATATATCAACATGGAGGATTTGATTCATAGATCTGTGTTTCTAGAATGATGTGGTTGTTGTGGTTGGAAATGAGTTTTTTGATTATTCGGTTTGAAGTTTCATTAACCATAATGAAATATCCATGTTTGTAGACTTCAAAATAGGTTTTCATAGATGTAGAGGGTTCCACGATATATTTAGATAAACAAAGGGTGTCTTATCAATTATATATGGTGTTTTTAGTTGACAGTAGTCCTTCAAGTGTGACAATAACATTGATAGGTATCTCAACGGTCTATTTTTTATACCCTTCCTCTCTTTCCTTTTAGGTTGGATTTAAATTCTATAGAAATGGAATTGTTTTTGAGGTATCTGATGTAATGGAATGAATATTTCAAGTCCATTACATTTTTTAATATCTAGTATTTAGGGTGTCCTAGGAAATCGTGTTGACTCATTTCAGTACATTTAAATATTCCCTATATTTCATGTTTTCTTACATTGTCTCGCAGATGGTATATCCACATGGAGATTTCTAAACCATAGCATGGATCATTGGAAATGTCTCACCCTAGAGGTGGGTAACTGGTAGTGTCTCACCATGTATGTGGCTCTCAATTCCTTTCTCACCCTAGAGTCAGCTTTTTTTCGTTATCTCACCTTGTATGTAGCTTCCTGGTAATGTCCCCCTTGACAGTGGCTAGCTAGTTGTTTCTCATTAGTAGTGGATCTTTATTGGCCACCTGTCTTGTGGTTTCCTACTAATTGTGGCATGCTAGAATTTACTCATCTAGAGGTACCTCATATGGTTGTGCCATTATTGCGATGCATCACTAGTGGTGTTCGTCCAATGGTGCCTTTCTAGGAGGTGCCTCATGAATAATGTTTCTAGTTTTTCCAGTTCATCGTTTTTACATTTATATCTGATTAAAAACAATTTTAATATCTTATTTAAAAGTATTTGAGATTGATTGAAATTCCATAAATTATATCATTAATACCGTAATATTTTTTGTGTTTTTAAATGGTCAAAATGAGTTTCCTTGATCAGATCCACCTTTAAATGTAAAAAAGGCTTATAATCACATAACTTTGTTTCACCCGTCTGAAAGTGAGGATATACATTCTCCTTATTCTGCCTTTTTTCATTCAATTTTAATGGGAATACCCAAATTTTTAATTGTAGATGAATTGGGTAAACTAATACAGTAGATGGTTTTTGATTCCAAAGTTAATTTCATTCAGCATGTGTTCCCCTATTTTTGTGCAAATAGGATGTGTTGATTTTCTTTTCTTTCATGTTGGTTTCCATTCATTTTTAATAGTTGATAATCATTAAATATGGGTATATAGATGTTTTAAATTATGATGATAGATGATTACAAATTAATAATGATAATTGAATTGATTTATGAATCAATAGTCAAAGGGATGTGAATGTGTTGGAAGATATTGTTGTGTTATTATTTTGGGGATGATATTGTGATTTGTATAGGATAAAAATTAAATGAAAATAATGGTCACTAAAAGTCCTTGTTTTCAATGATGTGGGGTTTTTGAATTGTTTTTATTGTTTCAAATGGATTAAATATGGAAAACATTTTTTAACTACATATATTCCTCTCAATATATTCCTTTGGATCATATAGTTTTTCTAATAACTTGTGAATTAAAAGGTGGATTTTTTTAGGGGTTTCCTTTTTAAATTTGAAAAATGATTTTTTCCATGATATGTGGGGATACATGGTTATGGGGGCAGTATGTTTATAAATTAGGGTTGGGGAACTTATTATACGGTAATGGGTTGTTGGATGTGGTTGTGATTTGGGGGTTTGTTTTTATTCGTATGGTGATTTGGGAATTATGCATTTGACGACTGAAATTGTGAATATAACATCCATGGTCATTATTACAGAATTAAAAAAGCTTTATTACATAAATATAAACATAATTCAACCTAGAAGATAGAGGGTTATATGGTCTTTGTGGATTTGTAACATTTCATGATAATATAAGACACAAAATACAATATCTTTAAGGAAACCATCTTTCCCATTACCACATTTTTCCATTGTACATTGTATTGCATGGGATAACCTGAGGAAATAAAGAAGAAAAAAGTGAGATATAAAACCTATTAATGGTGTACACAATGAATAACATGAAGAATTAAATACATGTTATGTAATGGGAATATCAATTGAGGAAAAGAGAAATATTAACATAAAGGCATTATATATCTTGATTATCGTAACATGTAAATGTGGAAAAAACATAAAACATTGCATGTCTAACAAAAAAGGATATGGTAAACCCCTATACCAATATGGTAAAAAATCATAAATGGAATTATGTACACCCATATCCAAACATTACATATCATTATTCTAAACAATACCCAATTCATTGGATAGGTGTCAGGGTACAACTTTCATATTCATTTCAATCTCCAGATTAGGTGTGCCACATATATCATATAAATAAATTAATTCCACATCATAATTTATTCCATGATAATAGAATTTGGAATAAATAAATTTATGTATCATTCAATAAGTATTTATGCATAAATGTGAATACCCTTAATTGATAAATGGGTATGGTATTCAATAAATAATGATGTTGGCTTGGAAAATCATGATGCAATTTCAGCAGCATAACTTCATCATATGGAAATTCATAAGATTGGTGGATGAGAGAGAAATGTGTATATCAAAATTTATAAAAAAAAATACAACAATGGAATCAGGTAACATAATATACCAACATATGTAATTTAATTTAGATGGCTAATATAGATGAAATTATTTAATGGAAATAGGAGGAGAGAAATCCATTACAGAATTTCAGCATGGTAACATGTGTACACATAAGGCATTAATGAATGGTAAATTGGTATCACATAATTAAAAAATAAATATTAATGTATGTGGAAGGTTTGAAAACTCAACCCAACATTTTTAATTGGAAATACTATTTTATAACAATATAATGATTCTAAGACAAAATTGAAAAAGGAATGAATCTGTTACATGGAAGTGTGATCCCAAAGGATTGGGATAAGATTAAGAGATACTTCTTGGGAGCTTTGGGGTGAATAGGGGGACTCTAGAGATGGAAGGAGAGATTAGGGTCTTGTCATATATTTTTATTGAAGATAAATGGGATATTATGTGAGTATATATAGGAAATGACAGGGGAATTTTCTTAAAATTTCACAAGCATTGGTTTTGGAATCTATATAACTAAATAATGAACAAAAAATCACATTGTTTTTGCCCAATTTTTGAAAAATAATAGTAGAAAAAATTATTTTACAAGTCCAATGTCTGAACATATTAAAATATAAGGCTTTACTATCAAAGTGTGAGTCATATTTTTAAATAAATGAATTTAAAATCATAAAATAGATTATACAATTTGAAGGATTCCCTAAGGATATATAAAAAAAGTAAAAAAATATAAAATTACATTATTTTAATGGGAAACATATATTGGTCCGATAATACCCATTATTGTATTTATTACAACATTTTGCACTCATTATGATGTCATGAAACACATATTTTATTTATACGGGATTTATTTTTTATCCAAAAAATTGAATGACTCTGAATATTATAAAAAAATAACCATTTGATAATTTCGATGTCCTAATTCAAAAAATAATATTCATTTTATCTAAATAATTTTTGAAATATTATTATATTAACATTATAAATTAAAACAGGCCATTATAGAAAATTCAAGGGTTTTGAAAAAAAATAGTATTCAAACCTTAATAAAAATTACGTTGGACATCATAAAATTTATATACTCACATATTAATAATAAAATGAAAGTAATAATAATATTTTATTATAATATTAATTATTTTAAAAAAAATTAATTTCTTAAAATAAATTCTTTAAAAATAAACTTTCTATTTTAATGTATAAAAAATATTACTCTTATCAAACAGATTACATAATCATTAAAAGATAAAAATCGAATATAATAATCATTTTTATGAATTGTTTTAATAGTATTAATAATAAAATCCAGAGTTTAATATAATAATTTATATACATCTCAGAAATTCTATTTTTTCAAGAAAACTCGATTTATTATTTTTTTAAGAAAGTATATCCTCATAAAATATTATATTGAATAAGACATTTATTTATAAAAAGGGATTATAAAATATGTAACAAATACCTTATTACATAACCCCTTATAAAAACCACACAAGTCCTACGAATATGGAGTGTGATAGTGACAAACTCATAGGGAACCACACATAACATCATTTGAGTGGAAATCATTACTAACTTGAACTTATATTGTATTTATTCTATTAACGCTTAGTGTGTTACATCATATCGTTGTCTTGGTGATGATAAAAGACTACTTCTACAACCTCCTTCCCTAGCTCCGAAAAATAAGATTCTTACCGCCTGAGTATATTGGATGAGTTCATCCTCACCTTTTTCTGTGTAGAATGTATTTTATTTATAAACCTTATATTTTAATGGGTTATGTGGTAACTATGCAACGTCTATATTTTCAAAATTGATGATATATAACAGTAATTTAAACCCAAAAATTATGATAATAATAAATAGGGTGCATGTTTTTTCTGTATCTATTTGTAATTAAATGAATTGAAATTTTATTTATAAATGTTTGATTCATTACTACATTCCTCCATTAATAAATTTCTCCATTAATATTTTCTTTTACCACAATAAAATAGAATAGGGTAACTCTACCTCAACACTTCCACTAGTTCCCCTATGTATTCTTCAAAATTTGTGATTTTTCACAACACATTGACAAGGGGAATTGTCTTATTTTAGAGAACATTTTCTCTATAATCTAATACATTCACCAGCTTATCATCACAAGATAGGTAATTCTCCAATGTAACCACTTCTACATTGAGAACATTTGATGGATTAGGTATGTACTTCCTCAAGAGTGATACATAGAATACCTCATGTACTAAACACAAGTTTGCTGGAAGTTCAAGTTGATAGCCCACCACTCTAATGTGATCAAGGATTTCAAAAGGAATGATGTAACTTGGAGTAAGCTTTACCTTAATCCAAAATTTATTAAATATGGTCCATAGAGATATATGGAGGAATGTCATGTCTCGAACAGTAAACACAAGGTCTCATTCGTGGTATCTATCATAGCTCTTTTGTCGACTCTAGGTAGCATTGTAGTGTCACTGGATAATATTACTCTTATCCACCATTTCTATAACCATTTATAGAACTAATATTTTTCCTCCCTAACCTCATCCCAACATGCTGGTATTCTACAACTCTAACAATAAATGGATTCATATGAATACATTTGGATGATTGAGTGGATCATTTGTTGTAAGAGAACACAACTAGAGGAAGATGTTGATCCAATCGTCCTTTGATGTCCATTAAGATTGTTGTCAACATGTAATCATGTGTATGGATAATCCCCACATATTGTCCATATATTTGAGGTTGATAAGATATATTGATGATCTACTCAGTATTCAGAGTGTATTGGAGACTCTTCTAGAACATATAGGTGAATCTGTGATCTAAATTAGATACAATTGATAGTGGTACACCATGTATCCTTACCACATTTCTGATTTATAATTGTGTCATTTGATCCATTTAGAAATCCTCTAAAATTAAAAAGAAGTTTATTATATTTGTAAAATGATCTTTAACTGTAAATATAGAATTATTTATATTGGTTGACATCGTAATTCCAGTGACAATGCCTATGGTGATGTTCTCCCATTTCGATGTTGGAATGGGTAATAGTTACATCACTCACTTAGACTTCTTCCACTCCACCTTAACTTATAGACATACCAACCCCTTGGTAGTATATACAACAATCTCCTTCTTTGTGATACCCCCCCCCCCAAATAATTCTCACAATGATCACAACACATATTTATGTTTTCTGAGTGAATGGAGAAATTCAAACAATTTGAATAATAAAAAAAATTAATTTTTTTCTATGGATTGGATGGAACCCATAATCTTGAAAAAAAATCTCACAATTCATTCTTCAATAACATTTAACTCTGGGAATTTACTTAAGGACCTGACCTTATGCATTATATAATAATGAATTAAATGAATAATTCACATTGAGGATGTTTTCAGGATTAGAGTTTTAGAGAATTAGGACATAACTATTACATCTCAAAAGATTAAAAAGTAGACACTTTTACCCAATATCCATTTTTTTACAAAACATTAACTATTGAAACAAAAGAGTCATATCTAGTTTTATATTTAATACATCATGACTCTTCCTTGATCCCATCCTTGACCCTATTCCACATTATGTCCTGTGAAAAACATTTCCAAAACTTTGGGTGAGCATAAAAAGCTTAGTAAGGGATACACAATGAAGGAAAATTGTTAGTTTTTTAAAACAATAAGTAAACCATGAATACATTAACATAAGTAATACTGTTCACCTTTATGAAGTAGTAAATACTCTTCAATGAATAAAAGATCATTAATTACCATTTTGTTTCCAAAATATTACCATAAAACCCATATAAAAAAAACATAACATATAAATATAACTAGGTACATAAACATACATAAATGGAATAACCACACAGTTGACTTCCACACATATCACAAAATGGAATAGCCATACGGTCGACTTCCATACCCAATGCATTGGAGGTTATAACGTAACAATCTATCCTAGTATTCATGGAACAACCTGTCATATGGTTTATCATGTAACCACCCGTCAAATGTACATGTACCATTATAACACATAACATATTTCAAATATAAATATTTCACTAATAACATTTCATTTTCAATCATAAGTAGTAATTCTAATATATTTAAATAATTAATCCATTTTCATAAACCATTTAAAAAGATATTTTTGAATCATAGTGTCTCATACCACTTTGAAGATTTATAATTTCAAAACATTAATGTCTATATAAAGAAATACTAAAAACCATTTTTAAAATAAGGACATTAAAGAAAATGATTTAGAATAGTAAATCTTTAAAACATTTAAAAATGATATTTTTGTTAAAGAGTTTTTAACAAAATGAGAGAGTCTTCAATACAAATAATTGTGGAATAAAATTTAATAAAAACATTATAATATCATGAGAATAAATAGATTCATGGTATAATATTCCAAAAGATAGTATATACACCATATAAGTGTGAATTGGTGCATAACAAAAATTAAGTCTCAATGGAACGTAAATTGAGACGAAATCACATATAAAGTCGTTATCCTTACATTAATGATAAATCAATTGCATAATTATGTGTGAAAAATATAAATACAATAAATATTATTGTTTGTTTAGTGTAATAAAATAATATTTCTTTCACACATATTCATAGGATGACATATTCAAGAAGTACATTTTTAACCCAGAGAATCGAAATTGGGTTAAGAAGTTTCCTTGCAAAAATTCGACAACCTGACGACATCACTTAAAGATTTAGAAACCGAGTTAATAAGAGAGAATAGGGTATCTCAGCACTTGGACATAAAATTTACATCAATAATGATATTGAAGAACATATCACAACATAATACTATGTGAATTAAAATACATAACAAAAATAAGTCTTTTAAAAAGAGGCGGGTGATAGGTACCCTTACCGATTTGGAAACGTACAAGACATTTACCACATAAAATAAGAATAAAACAATGAATATGTAAATACTAATAAATTAAATTATATTACATAAAGAGTACAATCATGGGCAGTACATACACCACACAAAAGAAAGTAGTGGCAAATACAGCATGAATCTCATGGGGATAAAATGTGAGATGAAACCCTTTACCACGTTGTAATCAACTGATTCTTAGAACCAAAATTAAATAACCACCAAATGAATCACAAAATAACATGAATATAATGAGAATCATGAAAATATATATCAAATGGAAGTACAAAATACACCACATGCAATGAATAAGTGGAGAACAATGTAAATCTCATGGAATTAAAAGTGAGATAAGAAATCCCTTACAAATATTCGGCAGCCTAACGACGCCACATAAAAATTCTTAAAAAGAATTGATGAGAGTAAGAGGGGGTTTATCATCATATGAAAATCCAAATTACAGTATGGTGAATATAAAATAACATCCTCCAATATAAGAACATGGAGCATAAAAGAAATTAAATAAAAGAGAGTACTTGAAAATAAAGAGACAGGTTGGATCCCTTACCTCGTGTACGACTAGACTCGATCGTTCTTTAATCTCCTGAATAATAATATAAATTAATTTATACTTTCTTAAGAAACTTTTTCATGTTTATTATTCTTTTTATATCACTTATTACCATGTTATAAATATTATGTTATCATTTACGTTAATAACATCTATTTTGTCAATATTTGGTACATGTGTCAAAAACGAACACCTTATATTTACAAGTTGTACATGTGTTCAATAGTTCATTATATACAGAATGACATTAATTATATATATATCATATATATCTTATATATTCAGTATATACATGTATTTATAATAGTATATAAAATTTAGAGGTAATAAATGAAATGCACCGTTCATGGAGACGGTAAGTCGTACGTACGCATGAACTGTACTTTCATTTATATTTCTCATTTTAATGAAATTAAAACATAATGATACATAAGTATATTATAATTCCAGTATAATATCATATATAATATCATTAACTCTATCCATTATACATCCCACATAAGGCATTAACGAGTCACATCACTTTAAGGGGGCGGTAGTCCGCACTTCCTCAAATGAGATTATCGTATTTACCCACTATGGAAACTATATAAGATTGATATAATTGGGAAGTAAAAAAGCATAAGGAAATCATTGACGTAATATATATCATATATAAATACAGTTCCATCATAATGGACACCATGAGATATGGTAATATGTAATTAAACAGTCATCGTTTCATGAGGTGTTAGTTTTCCATCAACAGAAACATTATGTTATGCATCCATTAGATGGAGTTTTGTGTAAGTGTAGTTAGAATACTTCTCATAACAACATCCTAGTATATTTAGGATACTGTTTTTGATATAAAATAATTTAAATAAAAAGATTCTATGGGTTGGAGAAGTAAAATAAAAGAAAACAAATTAAGAGAAAATGTTACCTTAAATTTGGGTAACTCCCTTTGGTTTGAACCAAGTGACTTCTTGAAGTGCCTTCTGGCTAAGGTAAGGCTTTTAAAAGGAGGAGAGGGATGTAGGAAGCCTAATTGGGAAGAAGTTGTATGGGACAAATGGCTTTAGAGGTGTGAGTAATTTCATAGAATTTGTCTCCTTTTATAAGGGAGAGGACAGGTTCTTTAGGAAAGTGTGGAAATATTATTTTATTATAAACTTATCTTCAGTTTCAAGAGGTCCAAAACACATTAATGTTGAAGATAATATGACTCATATTCTAAATAAATTCATCTAATGGAAATTGGATAGGTTTTGGATAATATTTTAATCATTGTAATCTTATTTATTTAAATCATTTATTAATGTGGTAAATACTACATCATTATTGTGTCATAAATAATTTAATTTTTTTGATCTCTGAAAATTATAAAAACAAATAAGATGATGTAAAGAATTGGTTTAACATTCTATTGAATATTTATAGTAGAAAATATAATTTATATAACCCCTTCTAAAAATTAACTTACTAAAAGATATATGTTTTTTCCTTTTTTGCCTTTACATTAATATAATTAATCTAAATTGTCATTATCACTCCCAAGTGTCTCAAAGGGGTCCCAAAATTGAACCAAAGATTCCCATGGTAGGACATTACTCATCCAATAAGTTCAGGACAAGTTTTAAGATAATTTTGAATTGTTATAATATTCTGTTTACCTTAAATTACCCTATTTAGATTTAGACGCGGTAAATAAAATCCAAAAGTTACTATTCAGAAAAATTATTTTCAACTTAATGAACAACATTTTCATTCTTGATAACAACCATGTATGTCAGATTTTCTAAATTCAATTCACAGAAGTGGTAAAATTTCTTTTAAATGAAAAAGTCAGTTTTTTTTAACTACCACTAAGTTGTTTCACTATTCATAAAAAATTGAAGTGTTTCATAAAATTACCAAAAATTCAGCCTAAGAATTATTTTATATTCTGAATTAAAAATTTATTTTTAATTTTCCAAATTATAAACATAGAAGTGGAATTAATAAATTTTAAAATTAATTCCCGTTATCAAACCAAATAGCGTGTTTTTAAGAAACAATAACTATCAAAAGATTGATACTTGTTTATGTCCAATTTCAATGTAATTTTAATTCCAATGACCAAAATTTTATTAACTGGTAAAAATATATTTTAATTTCATTTTAAAACAAATTAAAAAGATAATATAACCATATAAATAAATTAGATTAAAAAGAACATTTGAATTAAAATACAATATTTTTCACTATTCATTAAAAATGAACTTTGTCAGAAAAATACCCAAAAATAACCCAAAGTAAATTTAGATATCCCCATTCTAAGAAGGATTTTATTTAGTCATATATAATGTATTAAAGTGACCAAAACTATATTTAAATAGGGTTCACCATTAAAACGTGATAAATCGACCTTTTAATTTAATTTTGCTTAAAATTAGATTCATTCACATTTTAAGCCTCTAACTTTTATTGGATAAATGTAAATACAATTAACAAACATGTATAGTCATATTGTAGTTATTTTTGTTCATTCATTCCAATACAATGGCTAGGAGTTATATACCATTTAAAATAATAATATTATATTATTAGTGTGAAAAGTATGATTTGAAAGAAACCGGTTGTTGCGTATTGGGTACGCTATCAAACATAAGAACCCCTTTAAAGTAAAATTAAAAATGTAATTCACAAATATTAATAAATATGAAAATATTTTGTTTTTTATTTACCTAGGATGTTACATCCTTCCCCCTTTTGGGAATTGCATCCTTGAAATTTTAAAATTGGTCTTGGAAACTTCATTAAAAGTACCACATCAGAGAAGAGTCAACAAAAACATCACTTTAAAAGAAAGAAAGAGAAGTACCAATGTCACCTGAGACAACAGATACTAAGATACCATGAAAACATGGATATGGAAGATAAACTAACTCTCATTTATTAATAGAGAGTGATAGAGAACTTGATCACAGAAAGGTAACCAACACAATACCATAAATTTGTGGTTGGGTAAAAGTCTGATGATAAAAGATGGATTATATCATTTTTTCTTCAAGATACGATTAATAGAGTTGAAGAATTTTATTAAAAACAAGACTAATATCGTAAGGAAATATATTTACTCATCATGTAGAGTGACATCCTTTAATAAAATTCTACCACATACTCGCCTTTTCTCCAAACAGTAGGTATTCAAGATGACTTGTTCCCATTTAAAGATCTATAATCAACTTCTAGATAATAACATGATCAACAAAATATGAACTATATATTATACAACACCAAAATTGGTTAGTATGTGATCAGATAATCCCCAAAAGGATAATCCTTTATTAAAAAAGTACTACTTTTAATCTCCAATATTTTTCAAACAACACTCAATGTTCAACCAAGACCATTCAGAAATAGTTATCCATAAATTATTCAAAGTAATCCAAACTAAGATTTAAACCCAAATCTCCGAAAGATTTAATCACATAGTCTTCCATGATAAATCATAACATTTATCTCCAAATAACATCAGTTACTCTTAATGTCTAATATTGAAATGTAATTAACCTAATCACATATCCTCCCAGATAGGTTAATCATTTCAATAGATAACCCATGATCAAATTTTCTTAATTCAAAAAATCATCTAACTAAAAAGAATTAGTCAAACAGACTATGGACTTCAATTATTCCAGTGGTAGGCGATACATACCAATCACACTTTGGTTGTGAGTTCATTTCCCATAGCTTCGTCTGACGTGACGGGTTGTCACATGGTCATCGTGTTTTCTGTTTTTAAAAACTGTATAAATTTATAAGATTCCCAAAAAGAGAAAAATTTATCAAAAATAACCATAGAATATTTTAACCACAATGGTTTTCTAATAACTTTCATTTTGCATCCCAAAAATGTATTAACCTATAATTTCCTCAAATTCATGGATCATATAAACCCAAATGGTTCTTTATATCTATCTCTACAAAATAGAGGATAATTAATCCTTGAATAAAATTTTCATATATCAAACTTTAGGGTGACACATACCATAAAAAGTCTTCTAATGTAATTCCCATCATCAAAAGAACCTTAATACTTTTAAGCATTTCACCATCCTAAAATCTACCATAACTCTTGAATCCATTATATGTTGACTTCTTACTCATTCAACGTTCTTTATGATCCATTAACCATTACTTTCCAACTTATTGTGAAATAATTTGTTCCTACATCCAAAAATCATGAATCATATCCTAAAACTCAATAATATCAAAACATATGTTAAGAATTAATCCATACCATTCATTGGTCATTGTCAGTTTCTTCATCCTAAATCGGAATGGTATTTGGTGTTTGTAAACATATATTTGTATGGTCCAACTGATCACATTCCCGAAACATCTTCGTTGGACACCTGTTTGTATAATGACCATGCACACCACATTTAAAACATTCAATTGATCCCTCTAAAATAATTTATTTCCCATTCATAGTGTCAAATGTATGATTCCTTTTTCTAGGATATTTTCTTGCTTTATGACCATCATTTCCTAATCTATAGCATCTTCCCATCCCTTTGAAACATTTTCCTATGTGTTTCTTTCCACATCCTTGACAAATAGGTTTTTGAACATAATTACCTTTATTATTTTTACCTAAACATTCGTAGGGATTTGTTTCTCGCATATATGATGCCTTATAAAGATCACTAAGGTTAAGGTGGTCAATCATGACTCCAAGTAGTTGGTTGAGAATAAACACAAGTGTTCTCATTGTAGCTCCCATACCATTCAGCTTCTCGTACAGTTTTCTTCACATCCACTATAACTTTGGTGCCTGCTAGATCCAACCATTTACTAAAACCAAAAAGGTTAGTTTGAGTATATCAGTAAAATCATCATATAATATCTTATTAGGAGGTTAAACACTAAGATATACTTATTCATGTTATCTTAAACTCATTCATATTATCTAAAAATTTATGACTCTTTCTGAAATCCTAACCATTATGTTATTGTCACTTATGCTTAAAAAATTCCCTAACCTCTAAAGTTATCTAAACCGACCTCTGATACCAACTATAAAGACCCAGCCTTAATAATTACATAATAATTAATTAAATGAATAATTCTCATTGAGTATATTTTCCGGTTTATAGTTTTGGAGAATTTTCACATAACTATGACATCTCAATTGATTACAAAGTAGACACTATTACCTAATATCCATTTTTTTACAAAACACGAACTCTTGAAAAAAAGAGTCACATCTACTTCCATATTTAAGACATTATAGCTTTTCCTTGATCCCATCCTTGACCATATTCCAAATTATGTCCTATGAAAAACATTTCAAAAACATGGGGTGATCATAAAAAGCTCAGTAAGGGATACATAAAGAAGGAAAACTATTAGTTTTTCAAAACAACAAGTAAACCACTACTACATTAACATAAGTAATACTTTTATCCTTTATGATGAAGTAAATACTCTTCACTAAGTAAAAGATCATTACATACCCTTTTGTAACCAAAATATTACCATAAAACCCATATAAATAACACACAATAATTAAAGATAACTTGGTACATAAACATACATAAATGGGATAACCATATGGTCGACTTCGACCCGTATCACTAAATTGAATAGCAATACGACCGACTTCCATACCCAATGCATTGGAGGTTATAACGTAACCACTCGTCCTGGTTTTCACAGCACCACCCGTCATATGGTTTATCACGTAACCACCCGTAAAATGTCCAAGTAACATTATAACACATAAAATATTTCAAATGTAAAAATTTCACTAATAACATTTCATTTTTAATCACAATAAGTAATTTCAAGATATTGAAATAATCAATCCATTTTCATAAACCATTTAAAAAAATATTTTTGAATCAAAGTGTCCCATACCTCATTGAAGATTTATAATTTCAATACATTAATGTCCATATAAATAAATACTAAAAAACATTTTTAAAAAATGGACATTAAAGATACTGATTTAGAATAATAAATCATCAAAACATTTAAAAATGATATTTTTGTTAAAGAGTTTTTAACAAAATGAGAGAATCTTAAATACAAATATTTGTGGAATAACATTTAATCAGAACATTATAATATCATGAGAATAAAGGGATTCATGATGTAATATTCCAAAACATAGTATATAAACCATATAAGAGTGAATTGGTGCATAACTACAATTAAGTCTCAATTGAAAGTAAATTGAGACAAAATAACATATAAAGATGGTATCCTTAGATTAAGGATAAATCAATTGCATAATTATTTTTGAAAAAGATAAATACACTAAATATGATTGGTTATTCAGTGTAAAACAATAATATTTCATCCAAAAATATTCATAGGATGACATATTCAATAAGTACATGTTTAACCCAAAGAATCGAAATTGGGTTAAGAAGTTTCCTAGCAAAAATTCGACAACCTAACGACGTCAATTTAAAATTCCGAAACTGAGTTGATGAGAGAGAAAATGGTATATCATCACTTGGACATAATATTTTCATCAATAAGGATATTGAAGAACATATCCCCACATAATACTATGTCAATTAAAAGACATAACAAAAAGAAGTCTTTTAAAAAGAGGAGGGTGAAAGGTACCCTTACGGATTTGGTAACTTACAAGATATATTCTACATGAAAGAAGGATCATACAATGAATATGTAAGTACTCATAAATGAAATTATATTACATAAAGAGTACAATCATGGGCATTACATACACCACACAAAATAAAGTAGTGCCAAATACAACATGAATCTCATGGGGATAAAAAGTGAGATGAAATCCTTTACCATGTTGTAATCAACAAATTCATATGACCAAAATTAAATAACCACCAAATTAATAACAAAATACCATGACTATAATGAGAGTCATGATAATATAAATCAAATGGCAATACACAATACCCCACATGCAATGAAAAAGTGTCGAACAATGGAAATCTCATGGAATTAATAGTGAGATAAGAAACCCCTTACAAAAATTCGGCATCCTAACAGTGCCACATATAAATTCTTAAAAATAATTTATGAGAGTAAGAGGGTGTCTCACATCATATGAAAATACAAATTACAGTATGGTGAATATAAATGAATGTCATCCAACACAAGAACATGGAGCATAAAAGAAATGACATAAAAGAGAGAATTGAAAAGAAAGAGAGAGGTCAGATCCCTTACCTCATGTCCGACTTGACTCGATAGTTCTTGAATCTCTTGAATAATAAACTAAAGTTAACATAAACTTTCTAATTTTTTTTCAAGTTTATTATTCTGTTTATTTAACTTATTACCATGTTATAAATATTATGTTATCATTTTAGTTAATAACGTCCATTTTGTCGATATTTGGTAGTTGAGTAAAAAATGAACAACTTATATTTACAAGTTGTCCATGTGGTAAATAGTTAATTATATCCAGAATAAAATTAATTATTTAGATATCATATATATCATATATATTAAGTATATACAAGTATTTATAATAGAATATTACATTTAGAGGTTAGAAATGAAATGCACCATTCATGGAGACGGTAAGCCGTACGTACGTATGAACGCTATTTTTGTTTCTATTTCTCATTTTAATGGAATTAAAACATAAAGATACATAGGTATATTATAATTCCCATATAATACCATATATAATATCATTAACTCTATCCTTTATACATCCCATATAAGGCATTAATGAGTAACATCACTTTAAGGGGGTGGTAGTCCGCATTTCCTCAAATGAGATTATCGTATTTACCCACTATGGTAACCATAATGTCTTGATATAATTGGGAAGTAAAGAAGAATAAGGAAATCATAAACATAATATATATCATATATAAATACAGTTCGATCATAATGGCCACCATGAGAGGCGGTAAGATGTAATTGAACAATCATTGTTTCATGATGCGTTAGTTTTCCATCAATAGAAACTTCATATTCTTCATCCATTAGATGGAGTTGTGTGTAAGTGTAGTTAGAATACATCTCATCACAGCATCCAAGTATATTGAGGATACTGTTTTTGTTATAAAAGAAAGGAATTAAAAAGATTTTAGGGGTTGGAGAAGTAAAATAAAAGAAAACAATTTAAGAGAAACTGTTACCATTGATTTGGGTAACTCCCTTTGGTTTGAACAATAGAACATCTTGAAGTGTCGTCGGCCTAAGGTATGGACTTTTGTAGGAGTATAGGGATGTAGGTAGCATAATTTTTCAGAGTTTGGACGACCCAAATGGCTTGAGAGGTGTGAGGAATTGCATAGAAGTTGTCTTCTTTTATAAGGGAGAGGAGGGGCTCCTTATGAATGTGTGAAAAAAATATTTTATTATAATCTTATCTTCGGTTTCAAGAGGTCAAAAAACACATTAATGTAGAATATAATATGACTTATATTCGAATTAAAAATATTTAATGGGAATTGGGCAGGTTTTTGATAATATTTTAAACATTATAATCTTACTTATTTAAATCATTTATTAATAATGTAAATACTGTATCATTATTGAGTCATAAATAATTTAATTTATTTGATGTCTAAAAATTATAAAAAAAAATACCCTGATGTAGGAAATATTTTTAGATTTACAATGAATATTAATATTCAAAAATATAATTTATATAACCCCTTATATAAAGTATCTTACTAAAAATATTTGTTTTCGTCATTTTTGCCTTTACATTAAGTTAATTAATCTAAATTGACATTATCAATTCCAAGTTCTTCCAAGGGGTCCCAAAAATGACCCAAATATGCCCATGTTCGGCCATGCCTCATACAATAAATATAGGAAAAGTGTTAAGAAAATTTGGAATTATTATAATATTCGTTTTACCTTGAATTACCCTATTTACCATTAACCACGGTAAATAAAAGCAAAAAGATACTATTCACCAAAAATTATTTTCTACATAATGAACCACATTTTACTTCTTGATAAAACCCATGTATATAGGATTTTCGAAATTCAATTCGCAGAAGTGGTAAAATTTCATTTAAATGAAAAAGACAATTTTTTTAACTACCTCTAAGTGGTTTCACTATTAATCAAAAATTGATGTTTTTCAGAAAAACACCAAAAATTCAGCCTAAACATTATTTTATATTAAGAATTCAAAATTGATGTCTATCTTTCCACATTCCAAAAATAGAAGTTGAATTAATTAATTTGAAAATTAGATCTCGTTATCAAAACAAATAGTGTTTTTATGAAACAATAACTATCAACAGATTGATACTTGTTTATGTCCAATTTCAAAGTGAAATTTATTCCAATGACCAACAATGGATTAAATGGTAAAAATATAATTTAATTTTACTTAAAAAAAATAAAAATTATTTTTTAACCATATAAATAAATAAGAATAAAAGGAACTTTTGAATTAAAATACAATAGTTTTCACTATTCATTAAAAAAATGAACTTTATCAGAAAAATACCAAAAAATTACTGAAAGTAAATTTTGATATCCCCATTCTAAATAAGGTTTTTATTTAGTCATATAGAATGTATTAAAGTGACCAAAACTATTTTTAAAGAGGGTTATCCATTAAAAGGCGGTAAATGGACCTTTTAATGTAAATTATACTTAAAATTAGATTCATTCACATTTTAAGCCTCTAACATTTATTGGATAAATGTAAATACATTTAAGAAAACATGTATATTTATATTGTTGTTATTTTTGTTCATTCTTTCCAATACAACGACTAGGCGTTAGCTACCATTTAACATAATAATATTATATTATTAGTGTGCAAAGTAAGATTTCAAAGAAACCGGTTGTTGAGTATTGGGTATGCTATCGAACATAGCAACCCCTTTAAAGTAAAATACAAAATTTAATTCACGAATATTAATACATATAAAAATATATTATTCTTTATTTACCTGGGATGTTACAATTTGGCTTTTTTGATAGTTTCCACTTTGTTCTGAATTCCCACATCATATTTTTTAGCATCCTTTAACCTTTTAAAAAGAGATGGCTAGGAAATCATTTTGGAAAGGATTGGTGATATTCCATTCTTTATAATTCCCATGTACATATTAATAAAATCCAAGAATATTGGATCCTTTTTTTAATTCTCATTAATGAAATAATTTAGGAGTTCTTTATACTTAGAGAATATGCATCCATGTTCAATTCTTATTGTGGTAATGTATTGACAATTTATAATCCTTGATGCTCTCTAACCCTCTTTTTTTGGATTGTCATTATATTTTTTTTGAACAAATATATTTGATACATTTGTGATATGTATATTTTTCATAATTTTCCCAAATAGATAATGACGCCATATTTTCAACAATAATATCACATCTACCAACTCAATATATTGTGTGGAATATTTATTCTCATGGATTTTCATAAAACTTGAGGAAGAGGAGATGGATTTGTCATTATGCATCAATACATAGCCTGAGCCCTTTTTCGATGAATCAATGATGATTATGAAAATCTCCCCACTTGTTGGTAGTGTGGGCATAAGGGTATTGATTTGCCTATTCATCAACTTCATGAATCATTATTCACATTTATCATTCAATGAAAAAATTACTCCCTTATGAGTTAGCTTGCTAACAATGTTAGGAAATCATGAGAATCTTAACATAATTTGACAATAAAATCAAGCTAACCCAAGGATTCTAAATATATATCTCTTAGATGTCAACCTCGACCACCCCTCAACTTATGTTGTTTTGTAAGGATCCAAAAATAACCGATTTCTTTTGATGATATACTCCATGAATGAGACTTCATTCAACCAGAACCCACACTTGTTGTAATTTTCATATAACTTATCCTTTTGCAAGGTATATAGTATATTGATTATATTCTCCTCATGCTCCTCCAGGTTTTGGATTATATAATAATATCGTCTATAAATACTACCAAAAAATTGTCAAGGTAATATCAAAATATCATATTCATCATGTCCATGAATATTTTTAGAGAAATGGTGACTCAAAAAAGAAATTATAATTATTTTATAGTGCATGTACCTTGTAAAAAAAGCAGTCATGGGGACATCCTACTTCACCCATACATGTTTATATCCCAAGCACAAATCCACCTAAAAGAAGTATTGTGCTCCACGTAGCTGATCAAACAAATCACCAATTCATGGAAAAGGATAATTTTTCTTTATCGTGATTTTGTTGAGCTGATGATAATCAATTCAAAGGGACATTGGCCAATCATCCTTCTTGGCAAAGAGCATTGGTGCACCCCATGGTGAATCACTTGGGCGTATAAACCCTTTATCCTGATTCTACAATAGTTTTTTAGGTATCTCTTCAATGTCCACAATAACCATTCTATGTGTTGTCTTGGATATTGTAAATTATATATGTATAAGATCAATCGTTTAGTCTACATCTATTCTATGAGGAAGACCTAATAATTATCCAGGAAAACCATCCACGAATTCCCTCAGAAAAGGCATTCACTCAAGTATGGTTCTCTCATTTGATTCAATAATCTTAGAAAGATAAGTGTTCTCATAGGGTAGTAATATCAATGATTGATATTATCCTTTTAAAGAATATCCATCCCCATATTTTTAATTTTATAGAATCACGGGTCGATTCACCATATGGAGAGTGATTTCACACATTACAATTTATGTTGGACCTATATAGAGAATTCCAATCCAGGCCATCAACTCCTTAAAATTTCTCTATAAGATATATGATGTGGTTTTATTGGATGATAAATCCAAAAATTTTGACTGTAGGGGAGTTATATTCATGGGATGCGATAATTGGCCCATTTTCCATTCCCACCGACATCTCTACGTCATTTATTTTTGTTGTTTTTTCCAATTTTTCAACTAATATTTTGGAATATAATATAATTTTTAAAATGAGAATAAAATTGTACATTCTATATTATTGAATGAAAAATTAGCATACATATCACCACTTATTTTTTGGGATTTTCATTGGTGGTATTGAAGGAAAAATATTTCCCTTGCATCCTTGGAGGTTGTTGGTGATGTCCAATTACACATATCATAGGGAACTAGTTCTCAATGTTCCATGTTTCATTGTAGTTATAGAAATGAACAATGTGATGGGGGTCAACTGAATATTTTATTTTCTCTACACAAATAGTTGGATTACCTTGCTGTAACTAGTTATCCATGTTCACTACTCTTCCTCACCTAATTCATTTTTGTCCCATTTCGGAAATATCGTTGGTGATTCTTACAGCACTATTGGAAAGGGGACGCTAGAATTTCGTAGCACTATTTTATTTTTCGATCATACCGCCAAAATTATAGTCTGTTTTCTACATATTATTCCCATGATACCTATTAGAGATTCTAATTTACATATCTACTTTGACAGCACATTGTACAATCTCATCATAGCTATCAATGTCGTGGATCACCAAAACTTTCTGTAGGCTAGGTTTTAACCCTCCAAATAAGTGTTCGTCATTGAGTTCAGTAGTAAAAACAAAATATGAGGGGTATCATGCATGTCTGGTGATGTTTTCCCCATACTCAAAAATAGATTCATCATTGTTATGCATGATTTGAAAGAAATATCATTACATCTTAATATGAAGTGTGTGGAAATAAATTTATCAAAAAACATTTTTCTCAAAATCCTTCTATTCCAAATCCTCAATCTCTACCACAAGATTAGTATTTTTATCAATGCCCAGAATTTATCATCTTCACCCACCAAATGATAATAACATATAAAAACCTTCACTTGTACATAACATGGAAGGATGGATAATATATTCCTAATGGATTTTACCCATTATTCGGCGACCGAAGGATCAGATGATCCATTGAATGTAGGATTCATTTGATTCATGATTCCATTGACATTGTCTTATTATTTAATATGGGGTTAAGATGTTCCTCTAAACCAATGGTTCGATTCAAAACATGAGTTAACTGAGGTAGTATCATGAAAATGTTTGTGATATCCTGATCTCATCTGTTTTGGAATCTTAGTAGAACAGTCATCATATGGATCTTCACATTAGTTGTTAGCATGATTAATCATATTACCAATAGTTGGGTAAAATAAAAGGTAAATTAGGTGAATTTATTTTGAATAATTAAACATTGAAATGGTAATCCAATGAAAAATAATGATAACATATAAATTACATTTATCATCATCTGAATTTTGGGGCTCCAATATATGTTTCCCATTATATGTTTCCTAAAATATATTATTATGGAAATTATGTATACCCATAATAATGGTTCGTACTACACTTATGAATTTACTAAATCATAATCCACATGAGTGTCATACCAAGTGTGGCAAGGATCATTGTCGTTCACCAGTTCGTGTTCAAGTCTATCTCAATGTTGTAATTTCAGGTTTTACCCCTAAATACATCAATGCAAGATACACCTATACTTTTGGTATCTAGATATTGATTTTTTTTCATAAACTAATTATCCTATACTAACCAAAATTTAGGTATTTGTTTCTTATAAATATTCATATCCCTAAGGATTTCACTAGGGATTTTTAATCATAATCCCAAAAATTATTAAACCTATCATTTATACCGACTATAACAATCATGATATTTATTATACATTTAAACATGCATTATTACATAATATAACACTTAATATAAATCAGGATATCATGATTTCTAGTGAACATTGGTAATATGAACATTACATGAATACATAATAAATGAATTAAAACATATATATTGAAAACTTATTTTTCATGACTACAAATTCCATCATACATAGCATTACATGGAATAACCTGATGACATACATAAGAGATGGGTGATATATAAATATTTGTATGAAAGTAAACAATAAATAACATAAACAGTAAAAAACATGTTAGTCATTGGGCATATCAATGTAGAACAAGAGAAACAAGACTATAAAGGCATTACATAACATTATTATCATCAAATAGAATTGGGAAAAACATAAAACATTGCATCATTAACATAAAGGAAATAGGTAAAACCCTATACCAACATGGTTGAAAAAAGTATTAAACATAATCAGGTAAACCCATATCCCCATATGACATATCAAGATACTAATAATTCCCAATGCATGAGGGATCTATCAGAGTGCAACCCCTGATGACATACATACGATGCTTGTGACACCTGAGAATTGCCCCAAGCACATGACCTTGGAGCACTGCGACAGTGTCGCTGAAGATTCCCCATCTTGTTGCAGTTGTGGCATGATCTCGGTGGTGCTATGAATTCTCGTTTCATGTGATCAAAATAACCACATTGAAAACAACCAGCTTTTCTCTGGGGTCATGGAGGAAGGTTCACTGATTCCTCCATCTGATTCTGATTGATACTCCCACCTTGGAAGTAGGTGTCCCTCTTCCGCTCGTTCCCTTTATTAGAGTTCACACCCATTCTTGTGGGTATCATCATGCTTCATCCTATCGATCCCGAGATATCACGTTCCACAGTCATAGCTCTGTTGACCATTTCTGTATAATCCATGATACAGAGAACCTCAATCTTCGATCGAATCTCTTTCTTTATCCCTGATTCAAAGATTCTCACCTTTAACGACACACTCACCGAAACCTGTGGTGAAAAACGGACTAAATTCATGAATTTAGTCGCATACTCCGTGAAAGAGAGGTTCTGCTGTTTCCAGCTGAAAAAGATCGTCATTTTATAGATCTTGAATGTGTGAGTATAGAATTGTTTGTTGAAACGTTCCTCAAAATCCGCCCATATAAGTCCTTCATCCTATTTAGCATGCACCGATAAATCCCACCACTGACGTGCAAGATCCTTGAGCATATAGTTCGAGAGAATTACATTCAGCTCCACTTGTTTGCTGATGAAATCAAAGATTCGATTCATCCAGCTAAGCCATACCTCTGCCTTTCTTGGTTCAGCATCACCCCGAAAGTTAGGTGGATTCTGCTTTATGAACTGGATGGTGTGATCCACGTTCCTTGGTTCATTCCTCCGGTTCCCCGTATCCACAGCTTGAAAAGCTTGGACAATACTGTGAATGAGCTGTTGGTTCACGTGTGGTTCTGGAATAATGACATTCTCCGCCGCTTCTTCGGGTTGGTTTCGACGATGCCTACCAGTTGTCATTTTCTAAACCAACAGCAGTCTCCATCAATCTCACTCCCAAGAAATTGATGGCTTAGAATTTCAAATTTCTATCACATGAACTATCACAACATTGTTTTTCTCACAAATCAGCTTGTTCCATGTTCGAACATTTTTTGAAAACGTTCTGTATTCTTTTGAAAATTTAACCATTTAAAAAATACGCCAAACATCCACTTTTCAAATCTTTCATTTGAAAATAAAATTTACATTTTTCAAAAATTTACATCTTTGTAGACTATCATAACTCATTCCTCACCATGATATATGCAATCCTAGTGGTAAGCCATTCTTCTACCATGGATGTTATGCCTATATCATTGGCTAAACCCATGACAATGATCTTTTCTACATTCTAGAAGTGTCTTCAAACACTAATGTACCCACCTCCCTGGTAACTTGATGTTCAACATAAACAGATTTGATACGTCCTTTTCTACTATACCTTTCATGTTTCGACAATCATACTCCTATCTATGATTTCAACCACATGAATAGACTAGAAGGAATTTCAAGTTTGAGACAGAGAACATTGATGACCACTTGTTAGGTATGGACCGAAAAAGTTGAGTGCATTTGTACCTAATGTTATTTGGATCTCCATGAGTGATACCATTTGTAATGACCCTCAAATTCACATTGTCTTGAGAGCACAACGAGTCATTACTAGGCCTTAAGAGACATCCCCAAGAAGGAAAAGGCTTGTAATAAATGACGAAGGGTTTCGAATACAAGTGGGGGATGATTTATCCTTTAAGAGATAACCCATAACCAATCAACTAAAACAAAACCTAACTACATGAGTCATGAATAAATGAAAGACCATCAACAACTTCATTTATAATAGCCACATTAAAGTACACAACATCAAAAGACTAAACCAAGTAATAAATGCACAACGGATAAACAACCCAAGACTCTCAAGAGACTCCACATCTCCATGCTCCATAAACTCCATGCTCTACAACATCTCCCAAGTATCACCCCCAACCACTAGTAATGAGATGCTTTTCCTTTACCTGTGTCCTGGAAAACAGCATCTGCAAAAGCACCAAAGTGCCAATGCTGGGGTGAGTATAAAACTCTGTAGGATTCCCCCAATGACTTCCCTACTCAATCCACTATGATAGAAGTGTTAGCACAGTTATATAAAACAGTTTATATAGAGCATTTTCACAAAAAAATATTATAAATAAATATAAACAAGTTCTAAAACCATTCACCACCAAAGGAATTACAAGAGCAATCAAAACCAATTTTTTCAACAAGTTATTTTTCCAAAAAAATAACCAAATAAGCTTTCAAACAATTTCACAGCATCCCTTTTTGGCACTTCCAACCATTTCACAAACTCGTGAAATCCACCATGCAAGCTTCGTTATGACAGTTCCATACTCATGAGAAGTTTCTCGTTGATCTACCGAGTCATCACAAGGGAATATTACTCATGTTCCATTACAACATTGTCACCGAGCACAAGTTCATATTTCAACCAATCCTCGTAGTTAAGTCACCATGTGCCATTAAACGGTTGGGACCAAGCACAGTGTCCTATTTCAACCAAGCCCCGTATAATTCAATATGAACACCACCACACAATACCAATAATCATTCCAAAACCAACATTTCAATAAAATACCTTTTATTGAAAACCACTTCCATCAAACCATGTGAGTTTAACCCATTCAAACCATTTCAATAAAACCATCCTCTTATTGAAAACCAATTTCATAAAAACCATTTCAATCTCAAAACATTTCAATAAAACCCTTTTTATTGAAAAACCCCTTTTCATAAAACCATTTCCAATTTTAGAAAACCCACAATTTAAAACCAACATTTTACATTCATGAAGACAAATCACTTTGCACAACAATTCACCAATATTTCAAAATTTAGTCAAATAATAAATCATCACTAAAGAAGATTAAATCCATGCCTTTAACAATAAATTTCATTCAAATAATCCAATTTGAAACTAAGACAAATAAATTCATGCAAGTGCAGTCGAGAGTGAAGCCTCATACCTCAACAAGTTAGGCGAAAAACACAACGCACGAAGAACGCTCAAGAACACTGGGTCAAACTCCAAGAATACTCCTTATATCTCTTCTCCTAACACAACCAAGACCAAACCTTGTATTATTTGGGATGAACACCCTTATATTTACCCATAATGGGTGTAGATATAAGAAAATGATCGAAGAGGAGAAGTGGATCTAAGTAGATATAAGAAATGATCAAGAACAATTATATAACATAAGAATCCGGCATTAATTCCCCAAGAGAACCCTTCAAATATCCTGTGGAACGCCTGGAAGAAGTCCTCTAACCGTCATGGGAGAGTACTCATGAGTTAGGGCTGCTGAGGGGATTTAAAAAAAGTATTTAAAGGTAAAACGAGTTAGATCCACAATTTTAGGATATAACATTAAGTGACTGAATGGTTAGTTCGCACGGTTTGACAATCTGTGCGCTACCCGTGTGTTAGATTCTACCTCGTCCATCATTCACGCACAATCTCATCACACGGTTTGCCCAAACCGCACACAAACCGTGCGGTTACCTCTGCCCAGGTGACCATTACCCGCACGACTTCCGCATGGTTTGACAAATCGTGCGTAGCTGATGCGTCACCACACTTTTCCCTATTTCATTTTAAAACTCTCCTAAACATTCCCAAAACATCTCTCATATGCTTCATGTACTTAAATGGCATAATACAAGGGTTAATTACCAGAAATCTGGGGTAATATAGGGTTTGTGGGACATTGTAATAAACTAGGGTGGGGTGTGTATAGAATTCATAATGAAAATATATATATATATATATATATATATATATTTATATTTGACACCAAACACCCAATACAAACATAAGGTTTCTATGAAGAACCACCAAATCAAAACATTGGAACCATTAATACTACCTCTAAATAAACAACAACAAACCTCAATCCAAAAGTCCAATTACACATTTCTAGTAAATTTATTTAACTATTTCCATAACATTATCCATACCAACCCAATCCCTTATAGAAATTGTTTAAAAAATGTTTTTCATTCCATCACAACTGAGGAAACTATCAGGAACTACAAAAAATAAGGAACACCATAATAATCATTAATATTCTTTCAAGGGATTGATATATATAGTAAAATAATGCACATTTGTTTGAATAAACATAATTCCATCACTTCTAGATACAGTGTGAATCCATTTACAAGTTATTAATGGATAATTACTTGAAGAATTACGCATACCAGTCACTGTAACTACCCATATATTTATTAATAAAACACTATTTATTTTAATCACTTATATATTTATAAAACACTTTCACTCTTTTTTATTAATATTTTTGTGATTAAATTTTCGTTATGTGTCATTACCATTGATAATATAGCCTAAAAACATTGATCACACAACGGATATAAATATATGTTTTATTACAAGTTTACATTTCACATAGGAAGTGGAGATGATAACCTCATCCAATAGACTAGGGAAATACAAAGGTCATTTTTTAGAGCATGGGAATGAGGTAGCATTACCAAGATTAATTATTGACCAATCCCAATTAAAGATTATACATGTTAATATTAACTTGAAACACCTTTGGGATATGTTCAATTGAAAAGAGATTACCACCCGGGTGATTTTTTTCGACATCCCCAAAAGTCTATCACCAATGCACACCATACCATTAGGACTTATGCCAGTGTTGTAATGGATTATGTAATAATTTATTAGCTTCTTATTTTTTAATCCCTTTTTAAAAATAAAAATACTATTCCAAAATTTCCTTTAGGATAATATTCTTTCTTAAAAAAATGATAAATTTTACAAACTATGATTTCAGGTAAAAAATGTACTTTTTAGAAATAAATATATTATTATACCAATGTGTGGTTTTTGGGAATAATAGTATAAAAATAATTCTAATAAATTATGATTATATGAGTTCTTTCTCTGTAAAAAATTAGGTAATGAGTTTGATAAGTGTCTTATTTTTTAAACGATAAAACATAAAGTGTATATATAAAGAATTTATAATAAGAATTAATGATGTGTTGAACTTATTATATTTTAATAAAATATTTTTATAAACTTACTTTTATAAATAATAAATGAGTATATAATTTTAATGTAGTCGAATGTAATTTTTATTATTTTTTTAATGTAGTTTTTTCCAAACGTTTGAATTTTCCATAAATGCCAGTTTTCATTTTACAAGTGAAAATTCACACATTTAGATAACTATTTCAGGAAAAAGAATATTATTTTTTTGAATCAATATGTATAAATTATACAGCAATGATTTTTTAATAATTTTATGAGATAGTAATATTTTGTTCAAAAATTAGATACCTTCTAAATAAAATATGTGTTTCATGACATCACAATGACCCCAAAATGATGTTATAAAATTGAAATGGGTACTTTGAGACCAATATATGTTTTAACATTAAAATAAAGTAATTTTAGATTTGTTTTTCTTATTTTATGAAGACATAGTGAATCCATCAAATTGTATAATATAGATTATGATTTTAAATTCATTTCATTACTAATGTCACTCACAAGCACATAATCAGGGGTAATATTTTAATATGTCCAGCAGTTGGACATATAAAATAATTTTCCCACTCTTTGGTAAAATCCATGGGAAAACCTATGGGAAGCTTTGTGGTTTTTAGTATTTAATTATATAGATTAAAAAACAATATTTGTTAAATATTAAAGAATTATCCTCTAATTTTAAATATAAACCCCATGAATCTCCAACTTATATTTACAAAAAATCCGTGGATAACACCTCTAGTCATTCCTTCCCTTTATACAGTCCTCCCAAGGCACTCCAAGCTCCCAAAAATCATTTCTTATGTTGTTGGGATCACACATCCAAGAAAGGGATTCCTTACTTTCTCATTTTTTCCATGTTTTATTATATTTTTATAATCTTTTATTGTCAATTAAAAATTATGGGGTATGAGTATTCACCTCTCGCATACTTCCCTCCTTAGTAATGAAATGAATTTAGAATCATAAAATATATTATACATTTTTTTGTATTCACTATGTCTTTATAAAATAAGAAAAACAAATATAAAATTTGTTTATTTTAATGATAAAACATATATTGGTCTAAAAATAACCATTTCAATTTTTATAACGTCATTTTGGGGTCATTATGATGTCATAAAACACATATTTTATTTATAAGGTATCTAATTATTACACAAAATTTTACTATCTCAGAAAATTATTAAAAAATCATTGTTGGATAATTTATACATATTGATTCAAAAAAATAATATTCATTTTACTGGAATAGTTATCTAAATGTGTGAATTTTCACTTGTAAAATGAAAACCTACATTTATGGAAAATTCAAAAGTATGGGAAAAAATACAATCAAAACATAATAAATATTACATTCGAATACATTAAAATTATATACTCATTTATTAATTATAAAAGTAAGTTTATAATAATATTTTATTAAAATATAATAAGTTCAACATATCATTAATTCTTATTATAAATTCTTTATATATACACTTTATGTTTTATCGTTTATAAATATGACACTTATCAAACTCATTACCTAATTTTTTTTAGAGAAAGAACTCATATAATCATAATTTATTAGAATTATTTTTATAATATTATTCCTAAAAACCTCACATTGATATAATAATATATTTATTTCTAAAAATTACATTTTTTACCTGAAAACATAGTATATAAAATTTATCATTTTGAAGAAAGAATATTATCCTAAAGGAAATGATGGAATAGTAATTTTATTTTTAAAAATGGATTAAACAATAAGCAGCTAATAAATTATTACATAATCCATTATAACAATGGCATAAGCCCTAATGGTAATGTGTGCATTGGTGATAGACTTTTGGGGATGTCGGAAAAAAACTCCCGGGTGGTAATCTCTTTTCAATTGAACTTTTCCCAAAGGTGTTTCTAGTTAATCTTAACATGTATAATCTTTGATTGGGATTGGTCAATAACGAATCTTGGCGATGCTACCTCATTCCCATGCTCTAAAAAATGACCTTTGTATTTCCCTAGTCTACTGGATGAGGTTATCATCTCCTTTTCCTATATGAAATGTAAACTTGTAATAAACCATATATTTATATCTGTAGTTTGATCAATGTTTTTAGGCTATATTATCAATGGTAATGACAGATAACGGAAATTTAATCCCAAAAATTTTAATAAAAAAGAGTGCAAGTGTTTTATAAATATATAAGTGATTAAAATAAATATTGTTCTATTAATAAATGTCTGGGTAGTTACAGTGACTGGTATGCGTAATTATTCAAGTAATTATCCATTAATAAATTGTAAATGTATTCACCCTGTATCTATAGGTGATGGAATGTCGTTTATTCAAAAAAATGTGCATTATTTTACTAAATATATCAATCCCTTAAATGAATATGAATGATTAATATGGTGTTTCTTATTTTTTGTAGTTCCAAATAGTTTCCCCAGTAGTGATGGAATGAAAAATATGTTTTTAACAATTTCTCTAATGGATTGGGTTGGTATCGATAATGTTATGGAAACGGTTAAATACATTTACTAGAAATGTGTAATTGGACTTTTAGATTGATGTTTGTAGTTTTTCATTTAGAGGTAGTAGTAAAGGTTCCAATGATTTGATTTGGTGCTTCTTCATAGAACCCTTGTGTTGGTATTGGGTGTTTGGTGTCAAATATATATACATATATATATATATATTCCCTATGAATTCTATACACATCCCATCTTAGTTTATTACAATGTCCCAAACACCCTATATTACCCCCGGTTTCTAGTAATTAACCCTTGTTTTATTCCATTTAATTACATGAATCATATGAGAGATGTTTGGGGAATGTTTGGGAGACTTTTAAAACAAAATAGGGAAAAGTGTGGTGACACATGGGCTATGCACGATTTTTCAAACCGCACGGAGGTCGTGCGGGTGATGGTCACATGGGCATAGGTTACCACACGGTTTGCGCACGGTTTGGGAAAACTGTGTAATGAGGTCGTGCGTGAAGGATGGTCGAGGCAGAAGCTAACACAGGGTTAGCGCAAGGTTTGTCAGACCATGTAGACTAACAGTTCGGTCACATAATGTTATATCCTAAAATTGTGGATCTAACTCATTTTACCTTTAAATGCATTGTTTAAATCCCCTCAACGGCCCTAACTCGGGATTACTCTCCCTTGATGGTTGGAGGACTTCTTCCAGGAATTCCAGAGGCGATTGTAAGGGTTCTATTGGAGAATTTAAGCAGGATTCTTAAGGTATGTAATCATTCATGGTCGTTTCTTAGATCTACTTAGATCTACTTCTCCACTTCTCTTGTTTTCTTAGATCTACACCTGTTATGGGTAAATCCAAGGGTGTTCATGCTAAATAATAAAAAGTTTGGTCTTGGTTGTGTTATGAGGTGATATCTAAGGGGGATTCTTGTAGTTTGACCCCGTGTTCTTGAGTGTTCTTTGTGCGTTGTGGTTTTCACCTAACTTATTGAGTTATGAGGCTTCACCCTCGACTCCTCTTGCTAGAATTTATTTTCCTTAGTTTCAAATTGGCTTATTTGAATGACATTGATTGTGAAAGTCATGGATTTAATCTTCTTTAGTGATGATTTATGATTTGAGAGAAATTGTGAAATCTTGGTGAATTGTTGTGCAAAGTGATTTGTCTTCATGAATTTAAAATGTTGATTTTAAATTGTGGGTTTTCTAAAATTGGAAATGGTTTTATGAAAATGGGTTTGTCAATAAAAATGGTTTTATTGAAATGTTTTGAGATTTAAATGGTTTTGATGAAATTGGTTTTCAATAAGAGCATGGTTTTATTTAAATGGTTTGAATGGGTTTAACACACATGGTTTGATGGAAATGGTTTTCAATAAAACATGTTTTATTGAAATGTTGGTTTTGTCATGATTATTGGTATTGTGTGGTGGTGTTCATATTGCATTGTACGGGTCTTGGTTGAAATAGGACCTTGTGCTTGGGGCCAAATGTTTAATGTCACATGGTGACTTAAGTACGAGGCTTGGTTGAAATATGACCTTGTGCTCGGTGCCAAAGATGTCATGGAACATTAGTAATATTACCTTGTGATGACATGGTAGATCGACGAGAAACTGCTCATGAGTATGGAACTGTCATAACGAAGAATGCATGGTGGATTTCACAGGTTTTTAAATGGTTGGAAGTGCCAAAAAGGGATGTTGTGAAATTGTTTGAAAGCTTATTTGGTTATTTTTCTGGAAAATTAACTTTTTGGAAAAATTGGTTTTTATTTCTCTTGGAATTCCTTTGGTGGTGAATGGTTTTAGAACTTGTTTATATTTATTTGTAATCTTTTTTGTGGAAATGCTTTATATAAACTGTTTTATATAATTGTGATAACTCTTCTATCCTAGTGGCGTGAGAAGGGAAGTTATTTGGAGAAACCTACTGAGTTTTATAATCACCCCTGCCTTGGCACTTTGGTGCTTTTGTAGATGCTGTTTTCTAGGGCATAGGTAAAGGAAAAGCATCTCATTACTAGTGGTTGGGGGTGATGCTTGGGAGATGTTGTGGAGCTTGGAGTTTGTGGAGCAGAGAGTTGTGGAGTCTCTTGAGAGTCTTGGGTTGTTTATCCTCTATGCATTTATAACCTGTTTTAGTCTTTCGATGTTGTGTTCTTTAATGTGGTTGTTATAAATGAAGTTGTTGATGGTATTTCATTTATTCATGCATCATGTAGTTATGTTTGGTTTTGGTTGATTGGTTATGGGTTATCTATTAAAGGGTAAATCATCCGCCACTTGTATTCGAAACACTTTGGAATTTATTACAAGCCTCTTCCTTCTTGGGGATGTTTCTTAAGGCCTAGTAATGACTCGTTGAGCTCTCAAGCAAATGTGAATTGGAGGGTCATTACAAATTGTATCAGTCATGGTGATCCAAATAACATTAGCTGTAAATTCTCTCAACTTGTTTGTTCCTTGCCTAACAAGTGTTCATTGATGTTCTTGGTCTCAGAATGGAAATTTCTTCTTGTCTATTCCTGGGGTTGAAATCATAGAAAATAGTATGATTGTCGAAACTTGAAAGGTATGGCAGAAAAGGACGTAGCTAATCCGTTTATGCTGAACTTCAAGTTACAAGGGAGTTGGGTGCATAAGTGATTGAAGACACTTCTAGAATGTTTAAAATATCATTGTCATGGGTTTAGCCAATGAGATAGGCATAACATGCATGGTAGATGAATGACTTACCAATAGGATTTCATATCTAATGGGGAGGAATGAGTTATGATAGTCTTCAAAGATGTAAATTTTTTAAAAATATAGATTTGATTTTCAAATGAAAGATTTTAAAATTGGATATTTGGTGTATTTTGGAAATGGTTAAATTTTCAAAACAATACAGAATGTTTTAAAAAAATTGTCGAATATGAAACAAGCTGGTTTGTGAGAAAAAAAATTTTGTGATAGTTGATGTTATAGAAATTTGAAATGCTAATCCATCAATTTCTAGAGAGTGAGGATGACGGAGTTTGTTGTAGGTTTATAAAATGGCACCTGGTAGGCGTCGTCGAAACCAACCCGAAGAAGCGGCGGAGAATGTCATTGTACCAGAACCATGCGTGAACCAAGATCTAGTTCACAGTATTGTCCAAGCTTATCAAGCTGTGGATACGGGGAACCAGAGGAACGAACCATGGCACGTGGATCAAACCATCTAGTTCATGAAGTAGAATCAACATAACTTTCGGGGTGATTTTGAACCCGGAAATGCATAGGTGTGGCTAAGCAGGATGAATCGAATCTTCGATTTCATCGGCACACTAGTGGAGCTGAAAGTAATGCTCGCAAACTATATGCTCAGGGATCTTGCACGTTAGTGGTGGGATTTAGCGGTGCGGGCTAAATTGGATAAAGGACTTACATGGGAGGATTTTGAGGAACTTTTCAACAAACAATTCTATACTCACATGTTCATGATCTATAAAACGATGGACTTTTTCATCTTGAAATAGCAGAACATCTCTTTCACGGATTATGTGACTAAATTCATGCATTTAGTCCATTTTTCACCACAGGTTGTGGCGAGTGCGTCGTTAAAGTAGAGCATCTTCGAATTGGGGCTAAGGCAGGAGATTCGATCGAAGATTGCGGTTCTCTGTATCATGGATTATACAGAAATGGTCAACAGAGCTATGGTTGTAGAACGTGATATCTCAGTATTGATAAGAGGAAGCATGATGGTACCCACAAGAATGGGTGTGAACTCTAATAAAGGGAACAAGCAGAAGAGGAAAACCTACTTCCAAGGTGGGAGTATCAATCAGAATCAGACGGCGGGATCAGTAAACCTTCCCCCATGAACCCAGATAAAAGCTAGTTGTTTTCAATGTAGCTCTTTTGATCACATGAAACGAGAATGTACAACACCACTGAGAGCATGCCACAACTACAATAAGATGGGGAATCTTCAGCGATACTGTCGCAGTGCTCCAAGGTCAGGTGCTCGGGATAATTCTCAAGTGTCATAATCATCTTATGCTTCAACAAGACGAGGAAAGCAGAATCAGTCGCGTTAGCATAATAGAGATAGCCATGGTGATTCTCGGAATACCATGACTCCTCAAACTGGGAAATATCAGCAAGGAAAGAAGGAGAACAGTGCAACGATGAAGTAATTGTATGGAGCTGTGCAGATAATGGTTGATAATCAGGCTGGACCATTTATGGGGAGAGGTACGATTCTTTTGAATTCTACCCTTGTACAAGTGTGGTTTGATACTGGTGCATCAAATTCCTTCATTGCTTCTCATTCTATTGAATTTCTATTTTTAGAACTTGAAATGATGCCTTCTGTCTTGAAACTGCAAACTCATATTGGTGAAAGAGAATGTCAAGCCTTCGTGTGTAGAGCATGTGTTATAACCGTTAATGGAGTTGAGCTGAAATGGGACTTCTCTATGTTGGATATGGATATCTATGATGTAATCCTGGGTATGGATTGGTTGACAATGTTTAAATATCACATCGACTGTTATATGATAATAGTTAGTTTCAATACTCAGGACAACATCAACCATCTCTTCAGAGGTGAGAGGATGGTAAAGAGACGTGCAAAATGTGTCTTGGCACCAATGGTGGGAACGATCTGTCTCAATTTGGTAGCGTTGACCTTGTCATCAATGGAATAAATTGAGGGAAATAATTTTCTAGTTGAGTTGGATCAATTTCCTGACATCTTTCCCAAAAACATCTCAGGGTTACCACCTATAAGAGAACTAGAGTTTACGATTGATCTTCTTCCGAGGACCAGTCCTATTTCCCTTCCATCGTATAGGATGGAACAAACAAAGTTACGGGAATTGAATGTGCAGTTAGAATAGCTGGAAAGAATGGGTTTCATTCGGACAAGCATGTCCCCATGGGTAGTGCGAGTTTTTTCGTAAAGAAGGCAGAAAGAACTCTCTGGTTATGTGTCGATTATCGTAAACTTAACCAAGTTACGATAAAAAATAGATACCCACTTCCACACATTGATGACATGTTTGATCAATTTAGGGATGTTCAGTGGTTCTCTATGATTGAATTGCAGTCTGGATATCACCAATTGTGAGTTCAGAAGGAGGATATTCCAAAAACAGCATTGAAAAGCAGATATGGCCACTACGAATATGTAGTCATGCATTTCGGTCTAACGAATGCACCAGCGGCCTTCATGGCTTTGATGAATCGGATATTTCAGCTATATATGGATTTCATTGTTCTGTGTTTGTGGGAAATATCTTGGTGTATTCAAGAACAAGGGCTGAGCATGAGAAACACTTGGAGATAGTGTTGGAAATCTTGAGAGACCATCAGTTTTATTCCAAATTATCAATGTGTGATTTTTGGATACAAGAGGTAGGCATTCTGGGTCATGTTGATTTTGAGAAAGGTGTTTCAGTGGATCCAGAACATATAAAAGCTCTTCTTTCCTGTAAATTTATGAAGAATGACTTTGAGATATGCAGTTTTCATGGTCTAGTTGGTTATTATCGACGCTTTGTGCATGACTTCTCACGACTAGCTTCGCCAGGGAAATCATTGGAAAAGAAGAACAGTGCATTTCAATGGACTGAGGAATGTCAAAGATCCTTTGAAGAGTTGAAAATATGCCTTACATTAGCCCCCATCATGATTTTTCCAGAATCAGGACAGGGGTATGTGGTGTATTGTGTTGATTCAAGATCAGGGTTGGGATACATTCTCATGCAAGGAGACCATGTTATTGGTTATGGTTCAAGGAAATTGAGGGTTCATGAGAAGAATTACCCAACACATGACTTGGATTTAGTTGTGGTCGTCCATGCCTTGAAAACATGGAGACATTATCTCGTTGGTGAGAAATTTACTGTGTTCACGGATCACAGAAGCTTGATACACATTTCCTCATAGCGTGATTTGAATCTGAAGCAAAGGAGATGGATGAAGTATATCCAAATGTTTGACTTTTACTTGACGTATACAATAGGAAAAGTGAATTCTGTGGTGGATGCATTGAGTAGAAATCTATATGCTCAGTTGGTGAATGAATTCTCAAATTAGTGGAAGTTGATTTCAGTCTTAGCCGAGATGCATGTGGGATGTGAAGACAGAGGTGATGTTGTGGTGTTCTTTTTAGCTACCCTTGTTCCGGATTTAGTAAAACTGGTAAAGGAGGCACAGACATCTGATGTGGAATGTGTAGCATTGAGTTTAAAACTCAATGGTGGGGAGACCATTGATGGCTGGAAACTAGATGACGTTTCAGTTTTGTGTTTCAGAGATCAGGTGGTTGTACCTATGGTTTGTCAGGAACAACGCCTTCCCGAATACCACCATTCTATTTGGGTTGTACATCCATGTACACAAAAGATGTATAAGGCATTGAAGGCGTAGTTTTGGTGTAACGACATGAAAAGAAAGGTGGATGAGTTCGTCTAACGATGCTTAACATGTCAACAAGTTAATGTAGAGAATCAGAGACCAGCTGGAATGTAACATTCTTTACCTATCCTAGTGTGGAAATGGGATTAGATAGCAATGGATTTTGTTACAGGTCATCCAAGAATGGTCCGGAAACACAAATCTGTTTCGGTGATAGTGGATCGTCTGACAAGTCATCTCATTTCATCCCAATTCGTGACACCCATACGGTGGAAGATCATTCAAAAGTCTATATCTGGGAAGCGATAAAGAGACATGGTGTACCAATGTCTATCATATCAGATAGAGATCCGAGGTTCACATCTCGTTTCTGGATATCCTTACAACAAGACCTTGATACTCAGTTGACTATGAGCACGAAGTATCACCCTCAGACAGATGGGAAATCCGAGTGGACGATAAAAACATTGGAAGACATGATATGGTCTTGTGTAATGTATTTTGGTGGCTCATGGGAGGAGAACATACCCTTAGTGGAGTTCTCATATAATAACAGTTATCATGCCTCGATACACATGGCTCCCTTTGAAGCATTGTATCAGTGTCCTTATCGTTAACCACTTTGTTGGGTGGAAACATGTGAGACTTCACCAGTTAGGCCGAGCCTTTTCCATGATACAACAGAGAAATTTCAGTTGATAAAAAAGAGGTTGGAGACGGCACAAAGTCATCCAAAATCGTATGCAGATCACCGTTGATGACTGTTGTCGTTCGTTTTGGGTGATCATGTTTTCTTGAGAACCTCTACAAGGCTTGGACATCATCATTTCGGGAAGCAGGGAAAATAATCTCCTTGATATATAGGCCCTTTTGAGATATTAGAATGGGTTTGCGAGGTGGCATATCGGTTGGAATTACATCCACGATTCTGTTCAGTGCACAATCTGTTCCATGTATCTTAGTTAAAGAAGTATCAACTCGATCCTGACCATGTGATCAGATGGGATAATGTTAATCTAGAGCCGGATGCTTCGTTGGTACATATCATGGTGCGGATTGTGGATAGACAAGAATAAAGTCTTGCATGGGAAATGTATCGGCCTAGGGATGGTTTTTTTGAAACATGGTCAGATCCAAGAAGAGGCTTCAGAACGTGAGAAATAATTTAGGGAACAGTGGCCAGAACTCTTTCAGACAAGAAATGGTTTTCTACTTTCTAGGGATGGAAAGGCCAATGGTGGGGAGAATGTGGTACCCCCAATTTCTGGTAAGTAACCCTTGTTTTATTCATTTTATGTACATGATGCATATGAGAGATGTGTGGGGAATGTTAGGGAGACTTTTAAAACAAATAAGGGAAATGTGTGGTCACACAGGGGCTACGCACAGTTTTCTAAACTGTGCGGAAGTCATGCGGGTGATAGTCATGAGGGCAGAGGTAACCGCACAGTTTTCACATGGTTTGGGCAAACCATGCACTGAGGTCGTGCGTGAAGGATGGCCGAGGCAGAAGCTAATGCATGTTTAGCACATAGATTGTCAAACCATGTGGACTAATTGTGCGGTCACTTGAAGTTAAATCCTAAAATTGTGGATCTAACTCATTTTGCATTTATTTGCTTTGTTTAAAGCCCAAATGCGGCCCTAACTCGGGATTACTCTCCCTTGAGGGATGGAAGTCTTCTTCCAGGCGTTCGAGAGGCGATTCGAAGGGTTCTCTTGGCGAATTGAAGTCAGATTCTTAATGTATGTGATCGTTCTTGATCGTTTCGTAGATCTACTTAGATATACTTCTTATCATCTATCGTATTCTTAGATCTAAAACCTTTATGGGTAGATCTATGGGTGAGGATGAAAACATTACATGGTTTGGTCTTGGTTGTGTTGGGAGGAGAGGTCTAAGGAGGATTCTTGGAGTATGACCTGGTTTTCTTGAGCGTTCTTTGTGCGTTTTGGTGTTTGCCTAACTTGTTGAGGTAAGAGGCTTCACTCTCGACTCCTACTTCTAGAATTGATTTGTCTTAGTTTCAAAGTGTATTATTTGAATGAAATTGATTGTGAAAGGCATGTATTTAGTCTTCTTTAGTAATGATTTATGATTTGTGTGAAATTATGAAATCTTGGTGAATTGTTGTGCAAAGTTATTTGTCATTGTGAATTTAAAAAGTAGATTTTAAATTGTGGGTTTTGCTGAAATTGGAAATGGATTGATGAAAAAAATTCAATAAAAAGGGTTTTATTGAAATGGTTTGTGATTGAAATGGTTTTGATGAAATTGGTTTCCAATAAAAGGAGGGTTTTATTGAAATGGTTTGAATGGGTTAAACACACATGGTTTCATGGAAATGGTTTTCAATAAATGGTTTTTTATTGAAAGGTTGAATTTGGCATGATTATTGGTATTGTGTGGTATGTGTTCATATTGCATTGTTCATGGCTTGGTTGAAATAGTACCTTGTTCTCGGTGCCAAACGTTTAATGGAATATGGTGACTTAAGTACGAGGATTGGTTGAAATATTACATCATGCTTGGTGAAAAAGGTGTAATGTAACAGGAGAAATATTAACTTGTGACGACTTGATAGATCGACGAGAAACCGCTCATGAGTATGGAACTGTCATAACGAAGCATGCATGGTGGATTTCACGGGTTTGTGAAATGGTTGGAAATGCCAAAAAGGCATGTTGTGAAATTTATTTAAAGCATATTTGGTTATTTTCTTGAAAAATAACTTGTTGGAAAAATTGGTTTTGATTTCTCTTGGAATTCCATTGGTGGTGAATGGTTTTGGAACATTTTTATATTTAGTTATAAACTATTTTTGTGAAAATTCTTTATATAAACTGTTTAATATAACTGTGCTAACTCTTCTATCCTAGTGGCATGAATAGGGAAGTCATTGGGGGAAACCTTTTGAGTTTTATACACACCCCTGCCTTGGAATTTTGGTGTTTTTGCAGATGCGGTTTTCTGGAACACAGGTAAAGCAAACAAAACTCATTACTAGTGGTTGGTGGTGATTCTTGGGAGATGTTGTGGAGCTTGGAGTTTGTGGAGCACGGATTTGTTGAGTCTCTCGAGAGTCTTGGGCTGTTTATCCGCTATGCATTTGTTAATTGGTTTAGACTTTCACTATTGTGTACTTTAATGTGGTTGTTATTATTGAAGTTGTTGATGGTCTTTCATTTATTCATGCATCATCTAGTTATGTTTGGTTTCTGTTGATTGGTTATGGGTTATCTCTTAAAGGGTAAATCGTCCCCCGCTAATATTCAAAACCCTTTGGAAATTTTTTCCAGCCTTTGGCACCTTGGGGATGTCGCTTAAGGCCAAGTAATGACTTGTTGAGCTCTCAATCCAATGAGAATTGGCGGGTCATTACACACCCCCATTGTCATATGGAAGTGTGGATTACCCCACATCCGGTGAGGGGTATAGATGGTTTGGTACTGTATTTTCTTTATACTCTCTTTGAGAATATGTTTCTATGGAAAAATATGTTATGGTTGAAGTTTTTTTGGTTTCATAGATGATTTTTTGACGGCCAGTGTGCCTTTTAGAGAGATGTGGTGTCCCATGTTTTTATGGGCATGGTAGTGCACGCTTTCCCAGGATTCATCGGGATGAGATATGGTTCGTTGAGAGGCCTAGGTTTGTGTTCATGTGATCTATTTTGAGGCCAAAATATGTTTAAGAGGTATGTGTTGTGATGCCTAGGTGTCTGTAGGTTGGATGTTTTTTGAGGCCCAGGTGTGTGTGGCCAAGATGTGTTGTAGCATTTTTAAGGGATCGAAGAACCCAAACACATTTCATTGGGAAATAAAAGCATACTAATAGGAATGTATTACAAGTTACTCTATCATTGATGTGGTTTATATTACACTATGTGAACTGAATTGTTGTAAGATTGTACCTTGTTGAGGTTGGGTTGGTCAGTATACTTGTTTTTGTGATGCTTGGTTCAACATTTTTCTCACAAGATCATTAGTATACTTCTCCCACATGTTCATGAGAGACTTTTCATTACAAATACCCTTTTATGTTTACCCTCCGTATATAAAATGGTTTTCAGGTTTCCAAGAAGATTTCAATGATCTTTTTATACCTTACAAGCTCGGATCTTAACAATTGTTGTGTCGCATCATTGCATTACATTGGGGTATATTCTTTAGAGACTTCATTATATCTGTAACAGTTCAATATTATACAGGTATGGTGCGATGGGGTTTACATTTTAATTCACATATGAATATGGGATTTTATTTTTATTCATTCAAGATCCCAATCATTTTTAATATAAAAAAAGGCCACTATTGTTGTGTGATTTGTACAACCTTCATGCTACTCTCCAAACCAGGGCCTACTAGAGGATGGACTTGGGGTTATTATATCACCCCCATAATTATATATCTTTTGATGGGGGGTGTCATGAAAATAATCCCAATAAAATAATGGTTATAAACAATTTTTTTTCATAATAGATCAAACTAAAAATAAAAAAAAATTATCCTAAGCAAATAACTTGATAGTGTTAAGACTTGTTCCAATCATTGTATCACACATCATAAAACCAAAATTATTGTTGATATAAACTTAACTCAATCCATTTAGGTTTATTACCTATAGATTCATCTATTCAAAACCAATATCCTATTATAGGATCAATATAAAGATATATTTCATCGAAAACCACTTATTCTACATGTTACCAAAAATTTGGATTTTTTTTTCAATACTTATAATTATAATAATATATTTTGTTATCATTTCCCTGTAAAAATTTCCAATGGATAATTAACCCATTACTCATCCAAACTACAGTGCACCGATCAATTAAGTCCTATATGTTACATATAAATTGATGAAAAGTCATTGATAAGATTATTATTGATGATATAATAATACCACTCTGGTGATTTTACAAATATTTTTACATAAAAATCCATTTCCAGGAGAACTAGATTAGATCCAACTATGTCCTTCATAACTAGAACCCTTCATAGGAAAAAATTCCAAAACAATATTCATTATTTTGTGGGGAAAGATAACATAATAAAAAGTGATATATGATTCTAAATTAGGGTAATAAATGCATATATATAGTCCAAACATTAGAATACTAGTATATGAATATGAACATTGCAATTGAAATACATACCCTACATATGAAATATCATATTACTGGGTCATGTAATTCTTTTTTCATGTTAATAAAAAATGAATCATGATGTAATCAATTAATACAATCCAGGAGGGATTAAAAAATGTATGATAAATCGATTTTTAGAAGGTAAATATGCATATAAAACATATAATATTATTCAAGGTTCATTTCCAATAATATCATATTATGATGGGTTGAATCTAAAAACAACTTTAGAAGACACAATTTAGTGACAATAATAACAATGTGGATAGAGACCCTCACTGAACTGGTATCTCTACACATTTAGGTCGTGTTTATCTTATTAAATATCTATCATTGAAAAATCCATTAGGTGGATATATAATTATAGTCCACACCACCATATCATGAAAATCATATATATTTTTTCCAAAATATAAAAAAATTCCATATCATAACAGATTTACAGTAATTGAGTTATATAAACATTCCATCATGGCCTATCCTTTGGAAAATAAATGGGTTTCATAATCATTTTATCAATTAATCATAACCTAACATGTTGAAAATGGAATATGATTCCTGAAAATCTTGTAATCATGATAATAAAAAATCTAAATAAATCATAAGAATGTAATATTTAGAACAAATACCCAGTAGTGAATAAGTCGAATCAATTGTTGTTGTCATTGATTAATAGAAGAACCATTTTAATATCCTTAATTGTTTTTGGAAAATTCTATTTCGACGTTAAAAAACATTTTTTTAAAAAATAAACATACTAAATGTTAATTTTAAAATTTAAAATAATTAGTGAAACATGTAATGAACTATTTAAATCAATGAGTGTTAATGGAAGTGGAAAATATTGTTCATGTAGTAAATTATATATCAAGGATTTGTTTATCATTTCAGTAAAAAACAATAGTAAAATATTTAGAGAATGATTAGAATATTCATTCAAATAATAAAATTAAAAAAAATGAAAAAACTTACATCAAAAAACAACTATATAATATTAAAAACATTCAATTTTTTTAAATCTTGGACATGGAAGATAACCGATATTCATCTGAAGAGTGAAATAAATATTTTTTCCCATAAAGAATGTTTTTCGATTCTTTAGTACATGAGAAGAATAAAATGAATGTAAAAGTTGTAACTTATATGAATCCCTAGAGGATATTGAAATTTATGATTTTCATGAATGATAGATCATAATATTTAATCATTGGAAGCATAAATAAATACAATCCAGATAAATTATCAGATTGTAATTTCATACCCTTACTACTATGGAAATATTTGAATTGTATTCCCCTTGAATTATATTAATAAAAATGAATATATTTATCAAAAAAATTTCATATTAAGAATCAGTAATGGTACTCATGGGTATTACATACACAAAACAAATGAAAAAAATAAGTGAATATCACATGTGTCCAACAGAAATAAACGTGAGATGAAAATCCCGTAATTCAATTTTTATTGTTATTCATACATGATGAAAATAGTTTTAAATACATATAGGATTTGTATAAATTTATTAAAACTAATTATTAATATATATCATACCAAATATTATTACATAAAATCATTTTATCACCTATTTATTTAATTTTTAATTAAAATCACTATTTTGTACGGTAACTAAATAATTTTTCATTTTTGTTTTGGTTCCATGATTTTGGTCCTTGTAGATGGTTATGGTTACATATTCTTCATAATTTTTATCAACATACTAATTTAATATATCTTAATAAAAAACATTTTTATATTCCTAAATATTTTTTATTTACTATAAAATGAATTACACTGTTCATTGTGACTATATTACGTACATTTGCATGAAAGATATTTCAATTTTATTTAAGTTGGAAAGAATAAAAAAAATAAAACCACCTATAAATAATAATGATTATATAATTAGATAAAATAATATTTAAATATATTATTAATACCATACATGTGAAAATAAAATGAAAAATGTATCACATTTCATCATTGATGTGCTATTCTACACAATCACATGAGAAACATGATCAATTTGCAATGGAAGGAAGGTATGCATTTATATTTGATATTATTATTCCCTAAGATCATTTATGTCATAAATATCATATATATATATACATAAATTTATTAAATACGTAATTAATTCCAGAAATTGTTGGCAATGATATGAAACAAATTACAATGGTTTGTGAGGCGATAATATACTGTACAGATAATTGACTATTTAATTTCCCATTTTTGGAAGAGTAAATTTCTTTATATTATGAATGTAATAATATAAAATATCATTACATGAATAATAATTGTTTTATTTTGTAATCATACATTAAATATATTTTTAGGATCTTATTTGTAAAATAAAATAATAATTATCAGCTAATAATAATACCTCTTCATTCAAAAATGTCATTATGATAGAACTAAAAATCATCTTTATGGAGATCATAAAACTATTAATCATGACTCAAAACCAAGTCATACAATCATGGTAGTGTGTTGAAAAATGTTAACATAAAAAAACTGTAATATATTAAATCATAACATAAAATTATAGTAAAAAACCGATGAAATAAACACATTCTTAATCCATACAATAAATGCCAAAATGGTAATATATGAAATTATAATAATACAATGACTAAAATTATGCATGTGATAAAAAATCACCTAAAAACCATATCAATGAAAATAAAATGACAAAATAGAATCTAGAATACTACATGATTCTCTTCCAATTAACAGATTCATACAAAATATGGTCTATAACCACCCAAAAGAAAAGGCTGGTTGTGGGAAAACCCCCCAGAAAGATAACACCACCTAGTTTATACAAGTCCTCAAATAAATATTTTAGATATTATCATATTTAAAATAGAAACAGTTTTATAATGAATACTCATAAATATGAAAGAATTTTTTTATCATTTTCATTTTTTTCATAAAATCCATTCATTTCCCAAAATCAATGAATACAATATGTTTAAGTGATTAAATATTAAATTATATATAAAAACCTTGTGTAAAAGAATTAAATAAAAAAAAATTATATAATCCATCATGTGAAATAATGTGATATAATTTCATGTGAAAACATGAGAGAAATAATCCATGATAGTATTCATCTTATTATAAACCAACTGTAAAAGAAAAATACTTTTGTATTGGTCTCTAGCTTATGGAAATTTATAACACACATGAAATAAACTAACCTTAATTTATGTTGGTATATTTTTTTAATGGCCCGTACAATAATCCATTGATACCCTAAAAGTAACCCCTAGTGATTCCATAAAACTATGGTCTCCAATGTCCCTTTCCTAACATACATAAGTTCTCCATTGTTCCATGATTTTCAACAAACATTTTAAAACCATCATAAAATTTTATTAAAAATTATCAATTCCATGAAATTATGTTTCAGTATTTGAAATCCAAATTCATAACTGCATCCACCAGTCAAGATTTTAGTCATTCCCATTTTTTCAAAAAATTTTTTAAAGGAATACCCATTTAAAAAAAGTCATCATTTCAAGAAATCACTTGAAACAAAAATAATTAACATCAATTAATTGAATAAACCAAATTAATTTTTATATAATGATAATAAATTAAAAAAAATTACCCATTGTATAGAAACACCTACATCAAAATATAATTAGAACAAATCACCCTCGAAAATTTTGTATAGGGAAGAGCATATCATGTACGCGTGAATCATGTTAAGATAGAAACTACATAAACCGTAAATATAACCCATTATATCCCTCATGAAAACCAAATTTTGATTCAAAAAGATGATAGAATATGTTCTCTTGTATATATAATCAAATTAGTGGAGAAACCTGGATAAAAACATATCATGGCCTTTTATGTCTATAGTGAGGGAATTATACCTTCAATACAAGGGTACAGACATCCAATGAAGTGAAATATAAATATAATGATAAAAAATGATATTATTTGGTGATTAGATTTTAAAATGACCAAGGTAAAAAGTGAATAATGCCCCTTTTTAATTGATATGTTGTGTGATTCCTAGTTAAAAAGGTTAGGTAGTTCTTTTAATAATATTTTGTTCCTTAATAATGATCTTAAACCATCAATTCAAGGTGGAGAAGAGATTAGAGGAACATTTAGTATAATCATGATCCCACCATATAAAACCCGCTCTCTATAGTGTGCATGATTTTCAATAGGTGCTTCATGAGTTATGAAAACATTTCTCAAACTGTGTAACAACATTATAATACACCGAGTCACCTTGAAGAGTTCATGCATAATGATGAATTGCATAACTAACCATTATTAAATCATTAATAAATTACACTAGAACCTCTAGTATTCATATCACATGGTTATCATAGGGTTAAACTAACTGTGTTCCTTATCTATGTGCCAAAATGTATTTCCTCCAAAATCCTTGTGTAATTTCTCCAATACCCTTAATCATCAAAGCACCTAAAATATAATGTCTATGTATAATCTTATTTGGACCTCTGAGCTACATGTAATTATAATTATCCACACTATAAGCACTTTCTACCTTCAAAAATCCCACAATATTCATGTCTTGTAAAGAGGGAAGCCCAATGATTCCTCATAAACAATTCCCACTCCCATGTCATGCAGATATCACACAAACATAGACACAATACACGGTCCCAGAGAATTTTTCCCATGATATTCCTTATAGATTAGATCAAAAATCACAACATGGTGACCATTAATAGTGGAATTAGGCTAATGATCAAAATATTTTCATTAAACATCATGCAATGAATATGGGTCATAACTCTTCTAATAAGAAACATTAAATAAATTATTTATTTTTGTCTAATTAGATGGTATGTCCTATAGATATTCTGCATATCCTAGTCACTCCATGATCTCAAAGTTGACTGTTGTACTCAATGTCAACATTCCCCACATACGCAACCAATGATGTCATAAGAAAGGTTGAACTCTTATAAAAACTAAATCCCCTACATCAAATTATATTTGTTAATAGAAATGGTTCTCACAATCTTTTTGATGGATATGTCTGGTGTCCATATTCCTCCTGATCAACTTCAACATTTCTGTCATCTCCAAAATAAGTCTTTGCACAAAAAAGTAATTATCTCCCAACTCATCCCAACACTAGGGTTATAAAAAAAATTCAAATAAAATTCATAAAATGGATTCATTTTTATTGAATATTGATATCCATATTCACATTCATATTCATCCTGGGGAAAATATTTTTCCTAATATTAACCAAAATCATTCAAAAAAATGCATATGAATATTATTTTGAACATAGAGAGCTCACAATATTTTTTCAACCATATGTAGATTATAAGTTGTGATAAAATTAATATAAAAACCCATATCTACTTGAAAAATATTTTATAACCCTGAGGTAATCCTCAAATACATGTTAGGAAAAACAGTTGAGGGAACCCCAGAAAGGTCACAATCTATACAACGTACATGTCTCCAATCTATTATATATTATTAATACTATAAATAGTTCCAAATGATCTAATAAATAATGTTGATCAATGATCACTGAAATAAAATCCATCCCACTAGTAATCCTTGGTATTGTAGTGATAATTTCAATAATATAATAACCACTCATTCATAAAATAATTTGTAAAGGTTGTGACAAATGGGAATCTCTCTAGTGGTCAAACATTATTTTATGGAATGTGAGACATCATTATACAAAATATATAACTACCCATATTATCCACATTTAAATATATCACCATTTCATTTCATGGTATATCTTTTTATTCTGTAGGTGTATTGACCAACATGATTGGGGTCTTCATTCCATCAACACCCGCCTCTGGGAAAGCATAACACGAAACCAACTATAGAAGATGAAATCTCTAATGGGAGACTGAGAAAATCACATATGGAATCTTCACCATAAATTATTTTGCAAAAGAATTATAATTTTTTTCATTTCCCCATCAATAGGAGAACTCAATCCTTAAAATAATATTCACCCTCTATTGAAGACAAAAACACCATTCCACAATCATTTTCCACTCCCAAGAAAATATCAGTAAATAAACTCATCAGAAACCCTTCCTCAACAGATTCCATTATGTCTTATTTTTGTAATTTTTTTCTCAACATGTTAGATACAAATTTATAATTATCCCGATTTTTTGCATTAACAAAATAAAAAGCCTAATGATATACCACTAGGCGCCTATTTTTTGAATTCATATATCTATATATAAAAATATATTTCAGACTGTTATAATCATAATTCAGTATAAATATATTCACAAAACTATTGACCACACGTATTTTGAGTGTATTCATAACCATTTCAATATGAAGATTGTTGGTAGGTAAGTTTTGTCCATGATAAAATAACTAGAAAGAACCATATTCCACCAATTATTTACATATAATTAAAAAACATCATAAAACCATAATTGAAGAATCATAAATAATAATTAGTTGGAACCAAATCTAAATGAATCTTAATTGGGGTTGAATTCAACATCACCTCAGTTTGTAAAAGGACCACTTGATTTTTTGCATTCCATTCAAATCTAAAACCCATACGGTTTAAGTATTTATAAATTTTGAAATCATTGGGAATCCTGAACAAACATATTTTAGTTACCAACCAAACCCAACAAAGTATAGTTCTTAATCACATTTATTATCTTCTATTTACACATAATGGAATTAATGGATTCTGGATCCTCTGAGAGACACCTCAAAGATATCGAATTACCAAAAAAATAAAATATTTGATCCAAAAAAAATTGTGAAGGATACCAAATATATGATGTTTTTTCATATTTAAAAAAATGATATCCAAATGGAATGTATGGTTCTCCACTATTTTGGAGTACACCAAAATATCACCTGTTAACACTATAAAAAAGGATCCCAATAACCTATGATGGATTTATTTAATCAATTATATAAAAACTGAATGAGTTTCAGTGATACAGAATGGCTTAACAAAGAACTAAAAATTCTAATACAAAATTCAAAATAATGTCCTTGTAATATAATAAAATGGGAAACTTAAATGGAGATACCAATATAAAAAATAAATATATTAAAATTTAAATTACCCTATAATGTGGTAAATGTGATAATCCTTCCTAGGAAAATAGATATTGTTTCTTAACAGTCACTAAATTTATCATTTTATAATCTACAAAAAGTATGAGACTCATGGCACACATCAAATAAAAGAGGATTTGATAATCCCATAATTAAAATACTACATGAATAAATATTTTGACCTCTATCTCCACATTATATATATTATGATCAAACATCTCAGAATTTTTCATTCAATAATATGCAATGGAAATAATAGGCATCTTTCTAGGGAGAAAATTTGAAAATAAAATTGATGGATCTCCATGGTGGTAATCCAGATAAATAACATTGAATGAACATTGGGTATGAAAACACTACCATAGGTTTCGAAATAACTAAAAAGGTGTTCATGAAATCATGTAACATCTCAGAAAACCACTTCCATATTACACCATCATATAGAAAAACAAGTCCCACCCATCCCAATATAGACACCCATTCACCATGATAAACCAACACTCACCCCATGATAATATAAAAACTAAACATGATAATTTCAATTTTATATTTTTTCCACAACACTCATCGCCAAATAAAATACTTGTATTGGTTATAAGATATCAATATTGAGAACTAGAAAGTAAAATACCGCCTCATAATTAGCTATCATAACTGAAAACATGGGAAAATTTCAACATATATTAGACTACATTCTATATGTTTTGTAAAGATAAAAATAGTAAGGAATATTTTTGGAATGAAATAACAATACATAAACTAAAATTGATGATATTAAATAATTTCTATCAAGAGTATCAGTCAAATATAAAAACATATTAAATGAAATAAATAATATATATTTATATGTAACTGCCCCCCCCCCAATTATATTCAATTGTCACAATCTCTTCTACATACATCAATTCGGTCATAGCCAGGTGAACATATACGTTGTTCTGAGGAGTAATCCCAACACCCATGGGAACTATGGAATAAACCTATTAATTATTGATGATAGTGTATTCAGCCTTACTTCCCTATAATATTTATCAAAATCACTTCATACAGCTTGGTCTCCCCCAATGTTGATGATTCTTAGTCACCTCCAAATAGTTTATATTTTTATTATCATGCCATCAAAATTGAGTGCCTAAAAACTATCAATATCCTAAAAAATCCTCTAAGACTGGTTAAGAAGAAAATAGACCACCCATGTGTTTCTATTACAATGATAAGACACTCTTTGAAAAACTACTACCTGAAACAATTCTCCACCCAAACATGTCTTTATAGAGATGGATTCCATAACAAATATTATCTTTCAACTAAATCTGTTAAGGTATGAAGACATATGAGAATAAGAATAACCTAAATATATGACGTTAGTCAAAATTCAAATCATTAAGTCTTTATGTTCTCATTTGAGACAATTTATGGTGCACAATATATAATCCCAACAAAATGGGGGGGGGATACAATATAATAGTGAATTCCAATTTATCTAAGGTTATAAACTCTTAAGTATTTAATAAATTCCACATCATGGAGGAAAATTTTAATTACTGAGTTTCATGAAATATTTATCACTAAGAACCTTGTAAAACATATATTTTACACTAGAGTCCTATAAATATAAATCTCTTCCCCACGATTTTATATTTGGGAATACCCACCAAATAGAATTAAAGAGTCATCAAGAAGTTGAAGACCATATCAATATGATCATGACACTCCTCATATTCCTAGAGACCATTTTTTCTGTTGATTATGTTTGGATGTTCTTTAGTATATTTAATTCCATAATCCACAACACGTCCCATGTTATTGACACCCTCTTCTCAAAGATTCATTATTTTATAGAATACGATATCAAACAAAGAAGGGACCACTATAGGATTTCCTGTGGATCCAATCTCTTGGCTTCCTATATTGTCCTCAAAAGATATAGTCTTATTATAATTTTTAATTATTTGAAATATAAGGACCATTAATCATTAATGCATAACCCATAATATAATTATAAGGCCCCATCCTTAAACGTTACTTAATCTTGATTTATTACAAGACTACACATTGAGGATCTTTTTAGGTTTAGAGTTTTAGATAATTAGATCACGATACTTGCATTACATTCCACATTTAAACAAATTGGTTACATAAAAGACAATATTCATTCTTCCCATAAATAGAAACATATTTAAAATAAATCACGGACTCTTTCTTGACACATCCTTGACACTATCATCACATCATGTACCTTTCCCTTGACCTGTAAAAATCATTTCAAAAACTTGGGATGATCATAAAAAGCTCAGTAAGGGTTATAAAAATGTGGAAAGGAAACATGAGTTCATATATACATAATAATGAAATCATACTTTACCCATAAAACATAGGCACTTTAACATACCTCATCAAACCATGAATAAATCATAGCAATCATAAGAAATAAAGGTAACTTGAGGCATTTATAACATTCTTACGTAGGGAGTAACCCTCTTGGTTACGTTTGGAATACCCATCACAGTATATTCCCTAAATCTCTTCGGAGAAACCATAACTTTTCACTCCTTCGCGTTACCCAATGCATTGGAGAGCTATGTCGGGCCCACCCGCCTTTAGTTTATCACGAAACCACCCATCTTCATAACAATTCCCAAGAACCATAACATAATCTTATCACATAAAACATGCATAAAGGAAACATAACATTTCCACCTTTAAATAACAATATATAAATACAACACATTGATATAAATACATTATGAAAACCATTTTCAATACAAAAATAAAAGAAAAGTAAAACATGGTATTTATTTTTCTTTTAAAAAGGAGGTATGGCTTGTAGTGGAAGCCGAAACTCAAATAATGGTCATGACGGCGGAGAAGTTGTTGTCGCCACATAAGTACGACAAAAACATCCCCTTTTGTCGTTTAGTAAAATGCTTCGTATAAAAAGATTCCTTTTGTATAAACATAAAAGTCAAAGGGGTTTATACACCGTATAAAATAATGTTGTGTATAAAACAAAATATTCCTCAATGAAAGGAGATTGAGACGAAGTCCCATACAAAGACGATATCCTTGGATTAAGGATAAATCAGTTTCATAACTATGTGTGACAAAAGAATACACGAAATATAAGTGTGTATTAAGTGTAAAACAATCAGAGGACATTCACACATAATTATAGAACGAAATATTCAATAACTACCAGTTGAACCCAAAGAAATCGAAATTTGGTTAAGAAGTTCCCTTGACATCCTAACGGCGTCACATCAAAACGAGTTGATGAGAGATAAAAAAAGGGTATCTCATCCCTTGGAAATAAAATTTACATCAATAAGGATATATGAGAACATATCCCAAGAAAACAATATGTGAATTAAAATACCCAACAAAAGAAGTCTTTTAAAAAGAGGAGGGTGAAAGGTTCCCTTACCGACATGGATATCTTTCAAAACATACACCTCGTGAAAGACAGACAATACAAAATTGATTTAAATACTAATAAAAGAATGTATATTACACAATGGGTAAAATAATGGGAAGTACATACACCACTCAAAGGAAATTGTGGCAAATGTAGCATAAATCTCACGGGAATAAAAGTGAGATGAAGAATCCCTTACGAAAACTCGGCAGCCTAACGGCGCCACATAAAAATTCAAAAATGGGTTGATAAGAGAGAATAGGGTCTCTCATCCTATGAAAGTAAAAATTACAGTAATATTAATATAATATAATATCCCAATAACAAGATATATTAGCTTTAAAAGGAATGACATAAAAGAGTGTACTTTAAAATAAAGAGAGGAGTAAGATCCCTTACCTCGAGTCTGATTTGACTCGATTGTTCTTTAACGTAATAAATAATAAACCTGAGTTAATTTCCACATTATTAAGAACCTTTTTCTAGTTCATTATTCCTTTTATATCACTTATTGCCATGTTATAAAAATTATGTAATCATTTAAGTAAATAATGTTTGTTTTTTCGATATTTGGTTCTTAAGTCGAAAGTGGACTTCTTACAATTACATGTTGTTTGTGTGGTCAAATGTTCATTATATCCATAATTATATTCATGATTTGGATATCTTATATATCATATATATCCAGAATATACATGTATTTATAATATTACATAATCATTTATAGGTAAGAAATGAAATGCACCGTTCATGGAGACGGTAAGCCTTACGTATGCATGAACGCTACTTTCATTTCTATTTCATATTTTTATTGAATGGAATAATAATGATATATAGGAATATTATAATTCCAGTATAACATCATATATAATAACTTTAAATCCATCCTTTATACATCCCACATATGGCATTAATGAATCACATCACTTTGAGGGGGCGGTGGTCCGCACATCCTTAAATGAAGATATCGTGTTTACCCTTAATGGAATCCATAAAGGTATGCCCAAAATGAAAAATAAAGAATCTTAAGGATAACATAAACATATTATATATCATATATAAATATAGTGTCATCTTAATGGCCATCTTTTAGGTTGTTAATAGAATGTTGAACAATCATCATTTCGAGAGGCCGAAATTCGCCATCCACGGAAACAGTATGTTCTTTAACCATTAGATATAGGTGTGTGAAATTTTAGCTCGAATCCTTCTTATAAAAACATACTAGTATATTTATGATACTGTATTTGTTACAAAAGAAATTAATAAAAAGTGTTTAGGGGGTTGGAGAAGAAAAATAAAACAAAAGGACTCAAGTGAAGACATTACCTTAAAATCGGGTAACCCCCTTTGGTTTGATCTCAAAGGCTTCCTTGGTAAGGCTTATGCCCAAAGTGAGGCTTCAAGGAGTTATAGAGGGAAGTGGAGAGACAAAATGGCCAGATTTTGGCCGAGCCAAAGGCTTTGGGAGTGTGGGTAAGGAGGTAGAGGTGGGGGCCTTTTACAATAGGAGAGGAGGGGGACTCTTGGAAGGTAAAGAAAATTCACTTTATTTTAAAATGGTATTCGGATTTAAGAGGTCCCAAATTGATATGTTTCGAGGATATGGTGATAAGGGTTCGAAATTAACTCATCCAATAGGTTTTGGACATGTTTAGGTCTTATATATTACATTATCATTCCATTTTATTTAAATCATTAAATAATGAGGTCATCGCTGCATCATCATTATGTCATAAATAATTTAATTTATTTAATGTCTAAAAATTATAAAAAAATTACTATGATGTAGGAAACCATTTTTTCTTTAAAATTAATATTTATAGTCAAAAATATGATTTGTATAACCCCTTGTAAAAATTGATTTAGTAAAACATTTCATTTTTGTCTCATTTTTACTTTAACTTTAAATAAAAAGATATTAATGTCATTTTCCAACCAAAGTGGCTTCATGAGGTCCCCAAGTTGACCCATGGGTTGTATTGGTCATACATGACACATCCAATGAGGTTAGGACATGTGTCATGTTCATTTCATATTATTAAAACATTATTTTTACCTTAAACTACACAAATTATCTCTAATCACGATTAAAAACTTAATAAGTTACTATTCACCAAAAAATTATTTTTATCCCATTGAACCACATTTTACTTCTTAATGAAAACCATGTATGTCTGATTTTTAAAATTCAAAACAAAAATATGGGAAAATTTCATTTAAACGGAAAAATCAGTTTTTATAAGTACCACTTAGTGGTTTCACTATTCATCAAAAATTGATGTTTTTCAGAAAAATCCCAAAAATTCTCCCTAAGATATATTTGAAATTCAGAATTCAAAAATTAAGTCTTTTTTATAAAATTCAAATCATATAAGTCACATTAATTAATTTAATAATTAATTCTCGTTGTCAGAGCAAATAGCGTGTTTTTATGAAACAATATGTATCAAAAGATTGACAATAGTTTAAGTCTGATTTCAAAGTGAAATTAATTCCAACGACCACTGTTGGATTTAATGGTAAAAACATATTCTAATTTCACTTTAAAACCAATTCAAAATATAATATAATCATATAAATAAATTATATTAAAAAGAGGTTTTGAATTAAAATACAACATTTTACACTATTCATTAAAAAATGAACTTTATCAGAAAGATACCAAAAATTTACCCAAAGTAAATTTTGATGTCCCAATTCTTAAGAAGATTTTTATTTGGTCCAAAAGGATGTATAAGAGTGAACAAAACTATAATTATTGAGGTTTCTTCATCAAAAGGTGATAAGTGAACCTTTAGTGAAAACTAGGGCATATACGCCTAAAATTGAATTCTTTCCATATTTCATGCCTTTATCTTTTATTGGATAAATTTAAAAACATTTAAAAACATATATAATCATATTTTATTTATTTCTATCCATTCCCGCCAATACAATGGCTACATGTTAACTACCATTTAAAATAATATTAATTTATTATTAGAGTTCAACGTAAGATTCCCAAGAAACTCGTTGTTGCGTGTTGGGTACGCCATCGAGCATAGCGTCCCCTTTAAAGTCATATTAATATTTTATTCACAAATATGAATAAATATGAAAATATCATATTCTTTATTTACCTGGGGTGTTACATCCTTCCCCCCTTTTGGGAATTGCGTCCTCGCTATTTTTAAAATTGAGCTTGGAAACATCCTTGAAAGTCCCACATCGAAACAAGAGTCGGTAAAACAATCACTTTAAAATAAAGGATGATAAGTACAAAGGTCACCCGAGTTAACCAATATGTAGAAAAACATGGACATGGAAGAAAAAGAAAAGGGTCATGTTCTTGAGGGAGAGTGATAGTAAACATGTCTATGAAAAAGTTAACCATAAGAAAATCACAATATTGTGATGGGTTAAACGGTATTCGATTCCCCATTAGGAAAAGTTAATAGACAACATTTTTGTTTTAAGTTACTTTTTATTGAGGAATTTATTCATAAGGAAACATAATTGATTATCATGTTGACTTTCAACTTTTTCTAGATTCCTTAATCAAACTCATATTTTTTTTCCAAAAGAAGAGTATTTAGGGAGACTTGTTCGCATTAAGAGTACTATAATCAACTTCTAGAGAATCTCCTAATCCACCAAGGAGAACTATATACATCCCATGTATTTAGGCTTTAACCAAAACCAAAACCAAAAAGGTTATTACTTGGTCAGATAATCCATAAAAGGATAACCCATTAAAAAGATAATCTATGCGTAATCTCTAAAATTTGTCCAACAAAACCCAAAGATCAATGAGGACTATTCGATAAACAATTTGTCCATAAAATTCTTCAAAGTAACCCAATCTAAGACTGAAACCCAAATATTTGAAGGATTTAGTCACATAGTCTTCCAAGTTAAATCATAACATTTATCTCCAAACAACATCAGTTTCTCCGAATGTCTCGTATTGAAAAGTAATTAACCTAATCACATATCCTTCATGATAGGTTAATCATTTTCATAAATAACCCAAAATCAACTTACACTTAATTCAGAAAATCATATAACTAAAAAGAATCAGTCAAACTAACCAGGGACTTCACGTAGTCCAGTGGTGGGCGATAAATACCAGTCGCACTTTGGTTGTGGGTTCGATTCCCGCAGCTTTGTCCGGCGCGACGGGTTGTCACACGGTCTGTGTGTTGTCCTTTTTCCAAAACTATATAATTATTAAATCCTTCCCCAAAAAGAGATAAAATAATAAAAAATGATCATAACATATTTTAACCTGAAGTTTATCTCATGCCTTTCATTTTCCAGCATATCATATAATAACCCATAATTGCCTCAAAAGTAAGGATCAAATAAACTCTAATGGTTACCTTTATAATTATTACTTGAAATTCCACATCGATTGGTCATATTGTACATGATTCATTACAGAACATACCAAGGTTCAAGTGATTGATCATGACTCCTTGATATTTGGTTTAGAATAACCATGTGTTTCCTCATTGAATCCTCCATTTTATCTAGTATCTTAATCAGAGAACCACCATAGTTTCCGTCAAACCTGTTGTCTGTTTGGTGCCTGTTAGATCCATACATTCACTAAAAATAGAAAATTCAGTGTGAGTATATCAACAAAACCATCATGTTCTAATGAGGAAGGTAAACACTAAGATATACTTACTCATTCACTTTATCTAAAACTAGGGCTCTTTCTGAAATCCTAACCATTATGGTAATGTCACTTATGCTTAAAGAATACCCTAACCTCTAAAGTTATCTAAACAGACATCTGATACCAACTATAAGGCCCCAGCCTTAAACCTTACTTAATCTTGAGTTATTACAAGATTTCACATTGAGGATCTTTTTAGGTTTAGAGTTTTAGAGAATTAGATCATGATACTTGCATTACATTCCACATTTAAACAAAGTGGTTACATAAAAGACAATATTCATTCTTCCCATCAATGGAAACTTATTTAAAATAACACATGGATTCTTTCTTGACACATCCTTGACACTATCATCACATCATGTACCTTTCCCTTGACCTGTGAAAAACATTTCAAAAACTTGGGATGAGCATAAAAAGCTCAGTAAGGGTTATAAAAATATGGAAAGGAAACATGAGTTCATATATAAATAAGAATGAAATCATACTTTACCCATAAAACATAGGCACTTTAACATACCTCATAAAACCATGAATAAATCCTAGCAATCATAAGACATAAAGGTAACTTGAGGTATTCATAACATTCTTACGTAGGGAGTAAACCTCTTGGTTACGTTTGGAATACCCATCACAGTATATTCCCAAAATCTCTTCAGAGAAACCTTAACGTTTCACTCCTTCGCGTTACCCAATGCATTGGAGAGCTATATCGGGCTCACCCGCCCTTAGTTTATCACGGAACCACCCGTCTTCATAACAATGCCCAAGAACCATAACATAATCTTATCACATAAAACAAGCAGAAAAGAAACATAACATTTCCACCTTTCAATAACAAGATATCAATAAAAAACATTGATATAAATACATTATGAAAACCATTTTCAATACCAAAATAAAATAAAAGTAAAACATGGTATTTATTTTTCTTTTAAAAAGAAGGTATGGCTTGTAGTGGAAGCCGAAACTCAAATAATGGTCACGGCGGTGGAGAAGTCATTGTCGCCGCATACGTACGCCAAAAACATTCCCTTTTTTCATTTAGTAAAATTCCTCGTATAAAAATATTCCTTTTGGATAAACGTAAAAGTCAAAGGGGTTTATACACCATATAAAATAAAGTTGTGTATCAAACAAAATATGCCTCAATGAAAAGATATTGAGACGAAGTCCCATACAAAGACGGTATCCTTGGATTAAGGATAAATCAGTTATATAACTATGTGTGAAAAACGAATACACGAAATATAAGTGGGTATTAAGTGTAAAACAATCATAGGAAATTCACAAATAATCATAGAACGACATATTCAATAACTACCTATTGAACCCAAAGAAATCGAAATTGGGTTAAGAAGTTCCTTTGACAGCCTAACGGTGTCACATCAAAATGAGTTGATGAGAGATAAAAAAAGGGTATCTCATCACTTGGAAATAAAATTTACATCAATAAGGATATATGAGAACGTATCCCAATATAACAATATGTGAATTAAAAGACCCAAAAAAATATGTCTTTTAAAAAGAGGAGGGTGAAAGGTTCTCTTACCGACATGGGTATCTTTCGAAACCTACACATCGTGAAATAAGAACAATACAACATTGATGTAAATACTCCTAAAAGAAAGTATATTACACAATGAGTAAAATAATGGGCAGTACATACACCACTCAAAGGAAATTGTGGCAAATGTAGCATAAATCTCACGGGAATAAAAGTGATATGAAGAATCCCTTACGAAAACTCGGCAGCCTAACATCGCCACATAAAACTTCCAAAATGTATTGATGAGAGAGAATAGGGTCTCTCATCATATGAACATAAAAATTACAGTAATATAAATATAAAATAATATCCCAATAACAAGAAATATGAGCTTTAAAAGGAATGACATAAAAGAGTGTACTTTAAAGGAAAGAGAGGAGCAAGATCCCTTACCTCGGGTCCGATTTGACTCGATCGTTCTTTAACGTCCTGAATAATAAACATGAGTTAATTTACACTTTATTAAGAACCTTCTTATAGTTCATTATTCCTTTTATATCACTTATTTCCATGTTATAAACATTATGTAATCATTTAAGTTAATAATGTTTGTTTTGTCATAATTTGGTTCTTAAGTCGAAAGTGGACTTCTTACAATTACATGTTGTTCTTGTGGTCAAATGTTCATTATATCTAGAATTATATTCATGATTTGGATATCATATATATCATATATATCCAGAATATACATGTATTTATAATATTACATAATCATTTATAGGTAAGAAATGAAATGTACCGTTCATGGAGATGGTAAGCCTTACGTACGCATGAATGCTACTTTCATTTCTATTTCATATTTTTATGGAATGAAATAATAATGATATAGAGATATATTATAATTCCAGTATAAAATCATATATAATAACTTTTAATTCATCCTTTATACGCCCAACATATGGCATTAACGAATCACATCACTTTGAGGGGGCGGTACTCCGCACTTCCTTAAATGAAGATATCGCGTTTACCCATAATGGAAACCATAAATGTATGCCCAAAATGAAAAATAAGGAAGCTTAAGGAAAAAATAAACATATTATATATCATATATAAATATATTGTCATCTTAATGGCCCCCTTTGAAGGTGTTAAAAGAATGTTGAACAATCATCGTTTCGGGAGGCCGAAATTCGCCATCCACGGAAACAGTATGTTCTTTAACCATTAGATGTAGGTGTTTTAAAGTGTAGCTAGAATATTTCTTATAACAAAATCCTAGTATATTTATGGTACTGGAGTTTTTACAAAATAAATGAATAAAAATAGTTTAGGGGGTTGGAGAAGAAAAATAAAACAAAAGGACTCAAGTGAAGACATTACCTTAAAATCCTGTAACTCCCTTTGGTTTGAGCTCAAAGGATTCATTGGGATGACCTCAGAAAAAAGTGAGGCTTCAAGGAGTAAGAGAGGGAATTGGAGAGACCAAATTTCTAGAGTTTTGCCGAGCCAAAGGCTTTGGGAGTGTGGGTAAGGAGGTAGAGGTTGGGGCCTTTTATAAGAGGAGAGGAGGGGCACTCTTGGAAGGTAAAGAAAAGTCACTTTATTTTAAAATGGTATTCGGATTTAAGAGGTCCCACAATGATGTGTTTCGAGGATAATTTGATAAGGTTTGGGAATCCACTCATCCAATAGGTTTTGGTCATGTTTAGGTCTTAGATATTACATTATCTTTCCATTTTATTTAAATCGTTAAATAATGAGGTCATCGCTGCATCATCATGATGTCATAAATAATTTAATTAATATAATGTCTAAAAATTATAAAAAACTACTATGATGTAGGAAAACTTTATATCTTTCCAATTAATATTTATAGATAATAATCTGATTTGTATAACCACAGGTAAAAATTGTTTTAGTAAAACATTTCATGTTTGTCTCATTTTTACTTTAACATTAAATAAAAAGATATTAATGTCATTTTCCAACAAAAGTGGCTTCATGGGGTCCCCAAGTTTACCCATGGGTTTTATGGGTCGGCCATGACACATCCAATGATGTTAGGACATGTTTCAAGTTCATTTCATATTATTAAAAAATTATTTTTACCTTAAACAACACTAATTACCTCTAATCGCGATAAAAAACTTAATAAGTTACTATTCACAAAAAAATTATTTTTATCCCATTAAACCAAATTTTACTTCTTAATTACAACCATGTATTTCGGATTTTTGAAATTCAAAACACAAAGATGGAAAATTTTCATTTAAACGGAAAAATCAGTTTTTATAAGTACCACTTAGTAGTTTTACTATTCATCAAAAATAGAAGTTTTTCAGAAAAATCCCAAAAAATTACCCTAACTATATTTGATATTCCGACTTCAAAAATGATGTCTTTTTTACAAAATTAAAATCATATAAGTCACATTAATTAATTTAATAATTAATTCCCACTGTCAGAGCAAATAACGTGTTTTTATGAAACTATATGTATCAAAAGATTGACACTAGTTTAAGTCTGATTTCAACGTGAAATTAATTTCAACGACCACTGTTGGATTTAATGGTAAAAACATATTCTAATTTCACTTTAAAACCAATTCAAAATATAATCTAATCATATAAATAAATTAGATTAAAAAGAGGTTTTGAATTAAAATACAACATTTTATATTATTCATTAAAAAATGAACTTTATCAGAAAGATACCAACAATTTACCGAAAGTAAATTTTGATGTCCCAATTCTTAAGAAGAGTTTTATTTGTTCCAAAAGGATGTATAAGAGTGAAAAAAACTATATTTGATGACGGTTCTCCATCAAAAGGCGATAAGTGAACCTTTAGTGAAAACTAGGGCATATACGCCTAAAATTGAATTCTTTCCATATTTCATGACTTTATCTTTTATTGGATAAATGTCAAACATTTAAAAACATATATAATCATATTTTAGATATTTCTATCCATTCCCGCTAATACAACAGCTACATGATAACTACAATTTAAAATAATATTATTTTATTTTATAGTGCAACGTAAGATTCCCAAGAAACTCGTTGTTGCGTGTTGGGTACGCCATCGAGCATAGCATCCATTTTAAATTCATATTAATATTTTATACACAAATATGGATAAATATGATAATTTCATATTCATTATTTACTTGGGGTGTTAAAATAATGACCAAATTCATGAATTGATGTTGTTTCATTAAATCGAAACAATGTAAATAAATTATGAATTTCGTAAATTAAAAACAACCCAATAAGAAATAATATATCCATTTAAATAATGTAAAAAACTATTTCACCCAAATAGCCTAAAAATCTATGTCATGACATTGGAAAAAAATATCGACTTCAAATTATAATTTGAGTTTAGACATAGAAGTGAGCTCATCAGGAACCATCCCAACCATACTAATTGAATGCTGATAGCTATTACTCCGATATACATGAGACAAAGATTGAAAATCATACGGTGAAAACACTCATCAAGTAGAGAATCTCTATGATAAAAAATTGTAATGACCATTTAGTTATTAAACTAGGAATGATGCCAATGTCTGTCTATCATGGGGGTGATGTGAATAAGACAATCAAAATGATTCTCATATAACAAAAATAAATATAACAAAAGTATTTTTTTGGAAAAATGGGATATATTCATGAGACATTCGATCCAATTAAATCTGGCTAAAATATTGATTATAAAGTTTTCAAACCAACAACTAGCCGTGGGGACAATCATCACTTCCAAACCTTCCAATTATGAAGGGAAAACACAAATGAGAAGTAGGAATGATACAATAATCCATTACAATTACCACAGTCCTATAAAAATATCAACAACATCCCAATAAATATTTAGGATATGATAATGAATCCTATTAGGATACCACTATATATTCTATAAATTGTATAATATCAATAATTCAACATTTATTTCTTTTAAAACATAGACACTTTTACAAATCATTTTCACAAATCACAACCCATGAGCAAAAGATTTAATTTTTTTCAAAATGGATTTTCATTGTCACATTTCCAGGATTATGAAAACAATAAGTTTCAAATAAATAATTAATATCCAAATATCATAGGAAATGAAACATAACACATATCCCTTATATAGTTCCTCATATGAAATGTTGTGATATAACCTTAGGTGAATGACATGTGAGAAAGAACCCATGAAAGTGTCAAAAATTTGGTAAATGAATCATAAAAGAAAATGATATCTATATTAGGAGATATCCTATGAGAATATATACTATAAATAATTGATATAAATCCATGAATATGATTGGAACCAGCTGATATCTTGTCCCTCCAATGCCCATCGACGTGCCGAATGTTACACCGATGGGTGAAAACCACACATGGTCACCTATATCCAATTATCGATTCACCCATGGAATGAATTTACCATGTTTATAAAAATAAAATTAACACCCATTATCAAAATTTATAAATTATTTTCAAAGACACAAAAATATTCTTTCCTTTTCAAAATATTGTTTTTAATAAAAACCACAATAGAATAATTTAATCAAACAACTGCTTCGAATAAAACAATTTTAACATTAAAAAACCTTTTAAATATGATTCATCCAAGAAAGTATAGGTAAACAAAAAACAACATAAATTCAATTTATATCCTATATTAATCATATGAAAATAATAATTATATTATATATTTACTCTACTGTATAAAAAAATGTTCTTTAATATGGATGTATTCCAAATTTCCTTTGTAAACAATGACCTTGGAAGAGTTTATCTAGACCACATTATCCTAGATCAATAAAAAATAACATCAATACTGTATAAAAACCATTATTTCTAGAATGAATTTCAAATTTTATTCTATAAAAGATGAGAGGATAATAGATCTTGAATATATCTATAATGGATAGGGGATAATAGATCACAAAATTAAACAGACCTCGACATGATCTATTAAGGGTGTGGGAAATCCACCTAGAATCTATGGGGAGAGACATCCAACGAGAAGGGGAAGGTTTAGGGTGATCCAAAATGGGATTTGGGGGCAATGAGGTTTATGAAGAAAATGTGAAAAGGGTAAAATTCCACATATCAATAGTTTGGAAAGGATAATATGGCTTCCTATGGAAGGATTTTTATTTAAACAGACTATGTGCCTCTGTGTTACACTACTATCAATTCAGGTTGGGGGAAATGTTTAGAAACATGGTTCGTTTAACAATGCACCAACCACGAACCTTAACTTTACAAAGGGTTCATAATTTTCACTAGGGTCTCCCTATATGGGAAATTTTGGGGGAAAATATGTGAATCTTATTGAAAATGACTAGAAACTCCCACATTTTTATAGGGAATGTCATGGTTATAAATTCCGTGGTCAAAAGATAAGAAACATCAACACAACATCCTAGTGGGATTGAACATTGTTATTTCATGGTCACACTATCCATTTACCTTAAATGTTTACCCAGAATGTATTCCTTTAAAACCATTATTAACAGCTTTTAATCCCCTTGAATACTCACATTCCTCGAAAGAGAAATACTACGACTTAACATTGCTATAATTGTGATCCAAGAGAAATCACATTCTTATTAGGGTATAATAATCAATACATGGACTCGTAGATTTGAAAATTTATGTAATTAATAAATTTTTTTTGTTTTTAGAAAAACCAAAATGATTCGGAAGTGTGAAGTGGAGTGGAGATGGGGTGTCCATATATATGTTTGGTAAAAATATAACTGTTATTTTGGAAAGGAATAAAATATTCATACATATTCATTAAACAAAATGATTCCTTAATGGAGCATTACCATATCATAGAAACAATAAGGTTAAATTCTGTATATATAATTGAAATTAGAATAGATTGTTGGTCATTTTGACCTTTATTTCGTTAGTTATACCCACTTGTAAATCACTTTTATAAATAACCTCATTAACTATATTTTACAGGAATTACTATTTATTATGTCCAAATCATTTCTTTCCTAGATTATATAATATTAATTATTATAATTCAAAATTGAATCATATTTTCCAAATTCAATAAATATAATCGGAATAATTTAATTTAAAATTATACCCACATACACAACCAAAAAATTTCCTTGGAATTTTTTTTCATGAATAAAATAATGTTAATATATATATTATTTTAAAATAATATTCTAATGAAATGAATTGAATAATGTAGAATTTTAGGGAAACAATTTTAATTTTATAACCATATTAAAAAATAGATCATATAGAATCATTAATGAAATAATCAAATTTTAATAAAAATCATAACTGGTCATTATTCTTAGAAGATTAATCCTTTCATAAAAATAAAAAAAATTAAATAAATGATAATTTTGAAAACATGATTAAAAAAATTGTTTAAATTTTAACATGATATTTATTAATTTGGAAGAAATTAATTAAAATATAATTTTTAAAATGTGATAAAATAGCTTCTTGAAAAATAAAATTTCTAGGAAATGATTGGTTTACATTAACTATATGAATGTTATAGTACGTTATATGAATTTAAATTAAAATATATATATATATATAACTTACAATTTTAATTTAAATAATTTCTATCAATGTTTTCATTTTGTTATAAAAAAGGAAGATCAATATGCACTTAAAACATATTTTCAGAAAGAAAATGTTTTTTCAAGACAATATTTAAATTGATACCCAAATAAAGATGTTTGATTATTAAAATGAAATAAATTATTTAATTATCAATAAAATGAATCATATGCCTCATTTAATTCATATATATTATAATATGGGACTTTTAAATTACTCTATTTTGTGAAATGAGATGACATTATTTGAAAAAATATATAATTTCTATAAGGCCCAAACTGTAAAACTGTACTTAATATTGAATTAAATGAATAATTCACATTGAGGATCATTTCAGTTTTAGAGTTTTAGAGAATTAGATCATAACTATTACATCTCAAAAGATTACACAGCAGACACTTATACAAAGATTCCTATTTTTTTGAAAAAATGAACTAAAAAAAAGTCATTTCTAGTCCCATGTTTAAGAAAGCATGAATTTTCCTTGATCCCATCCTTGAACCTATTCCACATTATGTCCTGTGAAATACATTTCAAAAAAACATGGGGTGAGCATAAAAAGATCAGTAAGGGATACACAAATAAGGAAAGCTGTTAGTTTTTCAAAACAATAAGTAATCTAAGAATACTTTATCAAAGTAATACTTTTCAACCTTAATAGAGTAGTAAATACTCTTAACTGAATAAAATATCATTACTTTCCCTTTTGTAACCAAAATATTACCATAAATCCCATATAAATAACACATAACATATAAAGGTATCTTGGGACATAAACATACATAAATTGAATAACCATACGGTCGACTTCCACACATATAACTTAATGGAATATCCATACGGCCAACTTCCATACCCAATGAGTTGGAGGTTATAACGTAACCACCAGTCCTAATATTCACGTAACCACCCGTCATATGGTTTATCATGTAACCGTGCGTCAAATGTCCAAGTACCATTATAAAATCATACGACATAAAACAAGTATAATGGAAACAAAACATTTCCACACTTGGATCACAATATATCAATTAAATATATTGACATAACAAATACATTATAAAAACAATATTCAATAACAAAATACATAAAAGATTATATGGTATTTATTTCATTTTAAAAACATTACGGCTTGTTGAGGAAGCCAAAGACCAAATAATACTGGCGGCGGCGGAAAAGGTCATTTTCACCGCGTATGTTAAAAGAAACATTCCTTTTTTTCATTTAGTAAAATGATTCATATAAAAAGATTCCTTTTGAATAAAATTTATATTCAAAGGGGTTTATACACCATATAAAATAAAGTTGTGTATAAAACAAAATATGCCTCAATGAAAGGAGATTGAGACGAAGTCCCTTACCTCGGGTCCGACTTGACTTGATCGTTCTTTAATGTCCTGAATAATAAACTAAAGATAATTTCTACATTCTTAAGAACCTTTTAAAGCTTATTATTCCTTTTATATCACTTATTGACATGTTATAAACATTATGTAATCATTTAAGTTAATAATGTTTGTTTTGTCGATATTTGGTTATTAAGTCGAAAGTGGACTTCTTAAAATTACATGTTGTTCATGTGGTGAAAGGTTCATCATATCCAAAATGATATTCACAATTTGGATATCATATATATCCTATATATCTAGCATATACATGTACTTACAATATTACATATTCATTTAGAGATAACAAATGAAATGCACCGTTCATGGAGACGGTAAGCCATATGTACCCATGAACAATACTTTTATTTCTATGTCATATTAATGGAATTAAAAATAAATGAGAGATATGTATATTTTAATTCCAGAATTATATTCATAATTTTGATGTAACATACATAATATATATCCATTATATATATGCACTTATCATTGTACATTACATTTGGGGATAAGAAATGAAATGCACCGTTCATGGAGACGGTAAGCCGTACGTACGCATGAACACTACGTTCATTTCTATCTCATACTTTAATAGAATAAAATAATAATGATATAAAAGTATATTATAATCCCAGTATAACATAATATATAATAACTTTAACTCCACCCTTTATACGTCCCATATATGGCATTAACTAATAAAATCACTTTGAGGGGGCGGTAGTCCGCACTTCCTAAAATGAAGATATCGTGTTTACCCAAAATTGAATCCATAAAGATATATCATAAATAAAAAATACAGAAGCTTAAGTAAAACATAAACATATTATATATCATATATAAATATTGTAACATCTTAATGGACACCTTTGAAGGTGTTATATGAGTGTTGAACAATCATCGTTTCGTGAGCCAGAAATTTGCTATCCACAGAAACAGTATGTTCTTTAACCATTAGATGTATGTGTGTGTAAGTGTGGCTCGAATAAGTCACATAAAAACATTCTATTATATTTAATATACAGGTTTTGTTACAAAATAATGGAATAAAAAGAGTTTAGGGGGTTGGAGAAGCTAAATAAAACATAAGAACCCAAGAGAAACCACTACCTTTAAAATGGGTAACTCTTTTTGATTTGAGCTAAAAGGCTTCCTTGGGAAGAATTATGACCAATGTGAGGCTTCAAGAATGAGGAGAGGGATGTGGAGAGATAAAATGGGTAGAGGTTGGCAGAACCAAATGCTTGAGAGGTGTGGGTAAGGAGGTAGAGGTGGGGGCCTTTTATAAGAGGAGAGGAGGGGCACTCTTGGAAACTTATAAAAGGTTACTTTATTATAAAATGATTTTAGGATTTTAAAGTTCCCATAAATTATATACTTCGAGGAAATGGTGATAAGGGTTCGAAATCCACCCATCCAATAGGTTTTTTACAAGTTTAGGACTTTGATTTTACATTATCGTCTCATTTTATTTAAATCGTTAAATAATGAGGTAATCGCTGCATCATCATTGTGTCATAAATAATTTAATTTATTTAAAGTCTAAAAATTATAAAAAAAATTCATGATGTTGGAAATCTGTTTATATTTATAATGAATATTTATAGTAAAAAATAGGACTTTTATAACCTCCTTTAAAATTTTTTTAAGTAAAACAACTCATTTTTGTGACATTTTAATTTTAACATTAAATAAAACGTTATTAATGTCATTTTCCTACAAAAGTGGCTCCCTGGGGTCCCCAAGATCACCCATGTATTTTATTTGTCGTCCATGACACATCCAATAAAGGTAGAACATGTGTCTAGGTCATATCATATTATTAAAACATTATTTTTAACTTAAATTACACTAATTACCTCTAATCGCGATTAAACACTTAAAAGTTACTATTCACCATAAAATTATTTTAATCCCATTGAACCACATTTTACTTCCTAATGAAAACCATGTATGTTGGAATTTGTAAATTCAAAACATATAGGTGGTAAAATTTCATTTAAACCAAAAATCAGTTTTTTAAGTACCACTTAGTGGTTTCACTGTTCATCAAAAATTGATGTTTTTTTAGAAAAATACAAAAACTTCACCCTAAGATATATTTGATATTCCGAATTCAAAAATGATGTCTATTTTACATAATTAATAACATATAAGTTAAATTATTTAATTTAATAAATAATTTTCTTTGTCAGGACAAATAGCGTGTTTTTATGAAATAATATATCTCAAAATATTGACACTAGTTTAAGTCCAATTTCAAAGTGAAATTAATTCCAACGACCAATATTGGATTAAATGGTGAAAATATATTCTAATTTCACTCTAAAACCAATTCAAAAGATAATATAATCATATAAATAAATCATACTGAAAATCGGTTTTTAATTAAAATACATCATTTTTCACTATTCATTAAAAAAATGAACTTTATCGGAATAATACCAAAAATTTACATAAAGTAAATTTTGATGACCCAATTCTAAAAAAATAGTTTTATTTGGTCCAATAGAATGTGTAAGAGTGACCAAAACTATATTTAAGGATGGTTCTCAGTCAAAAGGCAATAAGTGGACCTTTAGTGAAAATTAGAGTATATATGCCTAAAATTGAATTCTTTTCTTATTATTGGATAAATATAAACACATTTAAAAAACATATTTAATAATATTATAGTTATTTCTATTCATTCCCGCCAATAAAACTGCTACGTGTTAACTACAATTTTAAATATTATTATTATATTACTAGTGTGTAACGTAATTTTTCAAAGAAACTCATTGTTGCGTATCAAGTACGCTATCAAAAATAGCAACCCCTTTAAAGTAAAATTATTATTTAATTCGCAAATATTAATAAATATGAAAATGTATTATTCTTTATTTACCTGGGATGTTACATCCTTCCCCCCTTTTAGGAATTACGTCCTCACAATTTTATTCACATATCAAAATAAGTGGGGGTATTTATCCCTCATAGCATTTTCAGATTCACACATTGCCTCTACAAACATATGGGTTTTCCACAAAACCTTTACCTAGTAAATTACTTTATTTCGCAACACTTTCTCTCTTTAGTCAAGAATTTGGACTGGTTGTTCTTTATAAGAGAGATTCTCTTCCAACTAAACTACCTCTTGGCTCAAAACATGAGATGGATCTGGCATATACTTTCTCAACATCAAAACATGAAAAACATTGTGTACCTGAGATAAACTCTGAGATAAAGCCACTCGGTAAGAAACTAATCCAACTTTTTATAGAATTTCATATGGTCCAATGAACCTTGGGATCAGATTTCCTTTCTCACCGAATCGTATCACACTTTTCCATGATGAAACATTGAGAAAAAAATGATAACCTACCTCGAAAGATAGATCCTTCCTCCGGTTATCCTCATAACTTTTCTATCTACTCTGAGCTTTTCTCATGTGTTTCTGAATCAACTGAACTTTTTTTTCCATCTCATCTACCAATTCTGGTCCCATCAACTTCCTTTCACCAACTTCATCCCAAAAAGCTGGATTTCGACACTGTTTACCATAAAATGCCTCAAACGGAGCCATATGTATACAAGAATTAAAACTATTGTTTTATGAATACTCAACCAATGAAATATCTTCGTCCCAACATCCCTGATAATCCATCGAACAAGCACGTAGCAGATCCTCCAATGTCCGAATTGTTCATTCTGACTGCCCATCTGATTGAGGATGAAAAGCTGTAATAAAATTTAATTCAGTACCCAACGACTTTTGATGGCCCTTCCAAAATTTAGAAGTAAACCTGGGTTCATGATCAGATACAATAGATAGTGGAACTCCATGTAACCTGACTATCTCTTTATAATACAACCAAGAATGTTGATCTAGAGAGGAAGTATCTTGAATAGGAAGGAAATGAGATGATTTAGTCAAGTGATCAATAATAACCTAGATTGTATTATTACCTCGAGATGTCCTTGGTAATCCCATAAAAAATTCCATGGATATATTTTCCCATTTCCACTATGGCACTGGTAAAGGCTGAAGCATTCTTTTTGGTAACTGCCGCTCTGATTTAACCTGCTGACAAGTCAAACACTTCATAGTAAAATCAGCAATATCTCTTTTCATTCCATCCCACCAGTAATACTCCTGCAGATCTCTGTACATCTTAGTGCTTCCAGGAAGAACTGAAAACATGGAACTATGAGCCTCATATAACAACTCATTCTTCAACTGTGAATCACTAGGAACACATAATATCTTCCTAAACATCAAAACACAATCATTATCTATGTTAAATTCAGATAACCTACCTTTCTGAACCAGCTCTAACTTTTTCTGCAACTTGCTATCTTGCATATGTGCTTGCTTAATTCTGTCTGATAGAGAAGATTTTACTAACACCTGAAACAAAACAGAAGGACATCCTAAACCAACAACTTCTATGACAATGTTCATAAAATCAAAAAACAACGGATATTGTTCCAAACGTATCATGGTTAATGAATCATTACTTTTTCAAATCAATGCATCAGCCACTTTATTTGATTTTCCATGATGGTAATGAATTGTACAATCATAATACTTGATTAATTCCATCTATCCCCTCTGTCTCATGTTCAATTATTTCTATGTGAATATATACTTTATACTTTTTTGATCAGTATATATTTCACACTTTACTCCATACAAATGATGCCTCCAAATTTTTAGAGCAAAAATCAACAGTAGCTAATTCCAAGTCATGTGTAGGGTAATTTACCTCATGAGTTTTCAACTGACGTGAAACATATGCAATTAACTGATCATTCTTCATAAGGACACAACCATGTCCTTTCAATGAAGCATCACTGTAGATAACAAACTCACCATTCCTAGAGGGAAGTCCCAAAACTGGAGCATTCACCAATCTTATTTTCAACTCCTAAAAACAATCATCACAATCTTTTTTTCCAGATAAACATAACACCCTTCTGATTTAGCTTAGTCGTTGGACTAGATAACGGTGAAAAATTTTCAACAAACCTTCAGTAGTAACCTTCCAAACCAAGGAAACTACGGATCTCAGTTACATTTGTGGGTCTTGGCTATTCTTCAACAACTTTTGTTTTATCAGGATTGAAATTTATTCTTTTTTTTTAAACAATGTGACCAAGAAATGAAATTTGTTGTAACCATAACTCACACTTGATGAATTTTCCATACTGTTTATTTTCTTTTATGGTTTGAAAGATAACCCTTAAATGACTTTCATGCACCTCATTACTTTTATAAAACACCAAATATCATAAATCTCATCACTATCCCTGATATTATTCACCATCGACCCCCACTACTCAGCTTCACCTTCAAAACGATAAACAACTAGACTAAAATTTTGATGTCCTAAACACCCCATGACATCAAAAATCTTCTCCAGTGCTTTAAAACCGCCACGAAAAAACTACCGCTAAACGTCGGTTTTCTCGTAGTGTAAGTTATTAATGTTTGTTTTGTCGATATTTGGTTCTTAAGTCGAAAGTGGACTTCTTACAATTACATGTTGTTCATGTGGTCAAATGTTCATTATATCCAGAATTATATACACGATTTGGATATCGTATATATCATATATATCCAGAATATACATGTATTTATAATATTACATAATCATTTATAGGTAAGAAATGAAATGCACCGTTCATGGAGACGGTAAGCCTTACGTACGCATGAACGCTACTTTCCTTTCTATTTCATATTTTTTTGGAATGTAATAATAAGGATATAGAGGTATATTATAATTCTAGTATAAAATCATATATAATAACTTTAAATCCATCCTTTATACGTCCCACATATGGCATTAACGAATCACATCACTTTGAGGGGGCGGTAGTCCGCACTTCCTTAAATGAAGACATCGCATTTACCCATAATGGAAACCATAACGGTATGCCCAAAATGAAAAATAAAGAAGAATAAGGAAAACATAAACATATTATATATCATATATACATATAGTTTCATCTTAATGGCCCCCTTTGAAGGTGTTAAAAGAATGTTGAACAATCATCGTTTAGGGAGGCCGAAATTCGCAATCCACGGAAACAGTATGTTCTTTAACCATTAGATGTAGGTGTGTGAAAGTGTTGCTCGAATCCTTATTATACAAAAATCCTAATATATTTATGATACTGGTTTTTTTACAAAAGAAATGAATAAAAAGAGATTAGGGGGTTGGAGAAGAAAAATAAAACAAAAGGACTCAAGTGAAGACATTACCTTAAAATCTGGTAACTCCCTTTGGTTTGAGATCAAAGGCATCCTTGGGAAGACTTATACAAAAAGTGAGACTTCAAGGAGTAATATAGGGAAGTGGAGAGACAAAATGGAAAGAGTTTGGCCGAGCCAACGTCTTTGGGAGTGTGTGTAAGGAGGTAGAGGTGGGGGCCTTTTATAAGAGGAGAGGAGAGGCACTCTTGGAAGGTAAAGAAAAGTCACTTTATTTTAAAATGGTATTCGGATTTAAGAGGTCCAACATTGATGTGGTTCAAAGATAAGGTGATAAGGGTTAGTAATCCACTCATCCAATAGGTTTTGGACATGTTTAGGTCTTAGATATTACATTATCATTCCATTTTATTTAAATCGTTAAATAATGAGGTCATCGCTGCATCATCACGATGTCATAAATAATTTAATTTATATAATATCTAAAAATTATAAAAAAACTACTATGATGTAGGAAAACTTATTATCTTTCCAATGAATATTTATAGTTAAAAATATGATTTGTATAACCACATATAAAAATTGTTTTCGTAAAACATTTCATGTTTGTCTCATTTTTTACTTTAACTTTAAATAAAAAGATATTAATGTCATTTTCCAACAAAAGTGGCTTAATGGGGTCCCCAAGTTGACCCATGGGTTTTCTTGGTCGGTCATGACACATAAAATGAGGTTAGGACATGTGTAATGTTCATTTCATATTATTAAAACATTATTTTTACCTTAAACTACACTAATTACCTCTAATCGCGATAAAAAACTTAATAAGTTACTATTCAACAAAAAATTATTTTTATCCCATTAAACCACATATTACTTCTTAATGACAACCATGTATTTCGGATTTTTGAAATTCAAAAAACAAAGATGGAAAAATTTCATTTAGACGGAAAAATCAGTTTTTATAAGTAACACTTAGTAGTTTTACTATTCATCAAAAATTGAAGTTTTTCAGAAAAATCCCAAAAATTTACCCTAAGATATATTTGATATTCAGAATTCAAAAATGAAGTCTTTTTTACAAAATTAAAATCATATAATTCACATTAATTAATTTAATAATTAATTCCCGTTGTCATAGAAAATATCGTGTTTTTATGAAACAATATGTTTCAAAAGATTGACACTAGTTTAAGTCTGATTTCAAAGTGAAATTAATTCCAACTCCCACTATTGGATTTAATGGTAAAAACATATTATAATTTCACTATAAAACCAATTCAAAAGATAATATAATCATATAAATAAATTATATTAAAAAGAGGTTTTGAATTAAAATACAACATTTTACACTATTCGTTAAAAAAATGAACTTTATCAGAACGATATCAAAAATTTACCCAATGTAAATTTTGATGTCCCAATTTTTAAAAAGAGTTTTATTTGGTCCATAAAGATGTATAAGAGTGAACAAAACTATATTTAATGATGGTACTCCATCAAAAGGCGATAAGTGAACCTTTAGTGAAAACTAGGGCATATACGCCTAAAATTGAATTCTTTCCATATTTCATGCCTTTATCTTTTATTAGATAAATGTAAAAACATTTAAAAACATAAATAATAATATTTTAGTAATTTCTATCCATTCCCTCCAATACAACGACTACATGTTAACTACCATTTAAAATAATATTATTTTATTATTAGAGTCCAACGTAAGATTCCCAAGAAACTCGTTGTTGCGTGTTGGGTACGCCATCGAGCATAGTGTCCCCTTTATAGTCATATTAATATTATATTCACAAATATAGATAAATATTAAAATGTCATATTCTTTATTTACCTGGGGTGTTACATCCTTCCCACCTTTTCGGAATTGCATCCTCGCAATTTTTAAAATTGAGCTTGGAAACATCCTTGAAAGTCCCACATCGGAACAAGAGTCGGTAAAACAATCACTTTAAAATAAAGGAAGATAAGTACAAAGGTCACCCGAGTTGACCCATATGTAGAAAAACATGGACATGGAAGAAAAAGAAAAGGGTCATGTTTTTGAGGGAGAGTGATAGTAAACATGTCTATGAGAAAGTTAACCATAAGAAAATCACAAACTTGTGATGGGTTAAACGGTATTCGATTCCCCAGTAGGAAAAGTTAATAGACAACATTTTTTTAAGTTACTTTTTATTGAGGAATTTATTCATAAGGAAACATAATCACTTATCATGTTGACTTTCAACTTTTTCTAGATTCCTTAATCAAACTCATATTTTTTTCCAAAAGACAAGTATTTAGGGAGACTTGTTCGCATTAAGAGTACTATAATCAACTTCTAGAGAATCACCTAATCCACCACGGAGAACTATATACATCTCATGTATTTAGGCTTTAACCAAAACCAAAACCAAAAAGGTTATTACATGGTCAGATAATCCAGAAAAGGATAACCCATTAAAAAGAAAATATATGCATAATCTCCAATGTTTTTCCAACAAAACCCAAAGTTCAACGAGGACCATTCGATAAACAATTTGTCCATAAAATTCTTCAATGTAAACCAATCTAATACTGAAACCCAAATATTTTAAGGATTTAGTCACATAGTCTTCCAAGTTAAATCATAACATTGATCTCCAAACAACATCAGTTGCTCTGAATGTCTCGTATTGAAAAGTAATTAACCTAATCCCATATCCTTCATGATAGGTTAATCATTTTCATAAATAAACCAAAATCAACATACTCTTAATTCATAAAATCATATAAATAAAAAGAATCAGTCAAACTAACCAGGGACTTCACGTAGTCCAGTGGTAGGCGATAAATACCAGTCGCACTTTGGTTGTGGGTTCGATTCTCGCAGCTTTGTCCAACGCGACGGGTTGTCACACGGTCTGCATGTTGTCCTTTTTCCAAAACTATATAATTATTAAATCCTTCCCCAAAAAGAGATAAAATCATCAAAAATGATAATAACATATTTTAACCTCAAGTTTATCTCATGCCTTTCATTTTCCAGCATATCATATAATAACCCATAATTACCTCAAAATTAAGGATCATATAAACTCTAATGGTTACCTTTATAATTATTACCTGAAATTCCACATCGATTGGTCATCTAGTAGATGATTCATTACAGAACATACCAAGGTTCAAGTGATTGATCATGACTCCTTTATATTTGGTTTAGAACAACCACGTGTTTCCTCATTGAATCCTCCATTTTATCTAGTATCTTAATCAGAGAACCACCATAGTTTCCATCAAACATGTTGTCTCTTTGGTGCCGGATATATCCATCCATTCACTAAAAACAGAAAAGTCAATGTCAGTATATCAACAAAACCATCATGTACTAATGAGGAAGGTAAACACTAATATATACATACTCATTCACTTTATCTAAAACTAGGACTATTTCTGAAATCCTAACCATTATGGTAATGTCACTTATGCTTAAAGAATACCCTAACCTCTAAAGTTATCTAAACCGACCTATGATACCAACTATAAGGCCCCAGCCATAAAACTTAATTAATCTTGAGTTTTTACAAGATTACACATTGAGATTATTTTTAGGTTTAGAGTTTTAGAGAATTAGATCATGATACTTTCATTACATTCCACATATAAACAAAGTGGTTACATAAAAGACAATATTAATTCTTCCCATCAACGAAAACATATTTAAAAAAAACACTGATTCTTTCTTGACACATCCTTGACACTATCATCACATCATGTACCTTTCCCTTGACCTGTGAAAAACATTTCAAAAACATGGGATGAGCATAAAAAGCTCAGTATGGGTTATAAAAATATGGAACGGAAACATGAGTTCATATATACATAAGAATGAAATCATACATTACCCATAAAACATAGGCACTTTAACATACCTCATCAAACCATGAATAAATCATAGAAATCATAAGACATAAAGGTAACATGATGCATTAATAACATTCTTACGTAGGGAGTAACCCTCTTGGTTGCGTTTGGAATACCCATCATAGTATATTCCCTAAATCTCTTCGGAGAAACCTTAACGTTTCACTCCTTCACATTACCCAATGCATTGGAGAGCTATATCGGGCTCACCCGCCCTTAGTTTATCACTGAACCACCCGTCTTCATAACAATGCCCAAGAACCATAACATAATCTTATCACATGAAACATGCAGAAAGGAAACATAACATTTCCACCATTCAATAACAAGATATCAATACAACACATTGATATAAATACATTATGAAAACCATTTTCAATACCAAAATAAAAGAAAAGTAAAACATGGTATTTATTTTTCTTTTAAAAAGAATGTATGGCTTGTAGTGGAAGCCGAAACTCAAATAATGGTCACGGTGGCCGAGAAGTCGTTGTCACGGCATACGTACGACAAAAACATTCCCTTTTGTCATTTAGTAAAATTATTTGTATAAAAAGATTCCTTTTGGATAAACGTAAAAGTCAAAGGGGTTTATACACCGTATAAAATAAAGTTGTGTATCAAACAAAATATGCCTCAATGAAAAGAGATTGAGACGAAGTCCCATACAAAGACGGTATCCTTGGATTAAGGATAAATCAGTTACATAACTATGTGTGACAAATGAATACATGAAATATAAGTGGGTATTAAGTGTAAAACAATCTGTGGAAATTCACACATAATCATAGAAAGACATATTCAATAACTACCTATTGGACCCAAGGAAATCAAAATTGGGTTAAGAAGTTCCTTTGACAGCCTAATGGCGTCACATCAAAATGAGTTGATGAGAGATAAAAAAGGGTATCTCATCACTTGGACATAAAATTTACATCAATAAGGATATATGAGAACATATCCCAATATAACAATATGTGAATTAAAAGACCCAACAAAAGAAGTCTTTTAAAAAGAGGAGGGTGAAAGGTTCTCTTACCGAAATGGGTATCTTTCGAAACATACACATCGTGAAAGAAGAACAATACAAAATTGATGTAAATACTCATAAAAGAAATTATATTACACAATGAGTAAAATAATGGGCAGTACATACACCACTCAAAGGAAATTGTGGAAAATGTAGCATAAATCTCACGGGAATAAAAGTGAGATGAAGAATCCCATATGAAAACACGGTAGCCTAACATCGCCACATAAAAATTTCAAAATGGATTGATGAGAGAGAATAGGGTCTCTCATCATATGAACATAAAAATTACAGTAATAGTAATATAAAAGAATATCCCAATAACAAGAAAGATGAGCTTTAAAAGGAATGACATAAAAGAGTGTACTTTAAAGGAAAGAGAGGAGCAAGATCCCTTACCTTGGGTCCGATTTGACTCGATCATTCTTTAATGTCCTGAATGATAATCATGAGTTAATTTACACTTTATTAAGAACCTCTTTCTAGTTCATTATTCCTTTTATATCACTTATTTCCATGTTATAAACCTTATGTAATCATTTAAGTTAATAATGTTTGTTTTGTCATAATTTGGTTCTTAAGTCGAAAGTGGACTTCTTACAATTACATGTTGTTCGTGTGGTCAAATGATCATTATATCCATAATTATATTCATGATTTGGATATCATATATATCATATATATCCAGAATATACATGTATTTATAATATTACATAATCATTTAGAGGTAAGAAATGAAATACACCGTTCATGGAGATGGTAAGCCTTACGTACGCATGAATGCTACTTTCATTTCTATTTCATATTTTTATGGAATGGAATAATAATGATATAGATATATATTATAATTACAGTATAACATCATATATAATAACTTTAAATCCATCATTTATATGTCCAACATATGGCATTAACGAATCACATCACTTTGAGGGGGCGGTAGTCCGCACTTCCTTAAATGAAGATATCGCGTTTACCCAAAATGGAAACCATAAAGGTATGCCCAAAATGAAAAATAAAGAAGCTTATGGAAAAAATAAACATATTATATATCATATATAAATATATTGTCATCTTAATGGCCCCCTTTTAAGGTGTTAAAAGAATGTTGAACAATCATCATTTCGGGAGGCCGAAATTCGCCATCCACGGAAATAGTATGTTCTTTAACCATTAGATGTAGGTGTTTTAAAGTGTATCTCGAATATTTTTTATAAACAAATCTTATTATATTGATGATACTGGAGTTTTTACAAAATAAATGAATAAAAAGAGTTTAGGGGGTTGGAGAAAAAAAATAAAACAAAGGGACTCAAGTGAAGACATTAACTTAAAATCCTGTAACTCCCTTTGGTTTGAGCTCAAAGGATTCCTTGGGAAGACTTCTGCAAAAAGAGAGGCTTCAAGGAGTAAGAGAGGGAAGTGGAGAGACAAAATGTCCAGAGTTTGTCCGAGGCAAAGGCTTTGGGAGTGTGGGTAAGGAGGTAGAGGTGGGGGCCTTTTATAAGAGGAGAGGAGGGGAACTCTTGGAAGGTAAAGAAAAGTCACTTTATTTTAAAATGGTATTCGGATTTAAGAGGTCCCACAATGACGTGTTTCGAGGATAAGGTGATAAGGGTTCGTAATCCACTCATCCAATAGGTTTTGGTCATGTTAGGTCTTAGATATTACATTATCTTTCCATTTTATTTAAATCGTTAAATAATGAGGTCATCGCTGCATCATCATGATGTCATAAATAATTTAATTTATATAATGTCTAAAAATTATAAAAAAACTACTATGATGTAGGAAAAAATTTTATCTTTCCAATTAATACTTATAGATAAAAATCTGATTTGTATAACCACAGGTAAAAATTGTTTTAGTAAAACATTTCATGTTTGTCTCATTTTTAATTTAACATTAAATAAAAAGATATTAATGTCATTTTCCAACAAAAGTGGCTTCATGGGGTCCCCAAGTTGACCCATGGGTTTTCTTGGTCGCCCATGACACATCCAATGAGGTTAGGACATGTGTCAAGTTCATTTCATATTATTAAAACATTATTTTTACCTTAAACTACACTAATTACCTCTAATCGCGATAAAAAACTTAATAAGTTACTATTCACCAAAAAATTATTTTTATCCCATTAAACCAAATTTTACTTCTTAATTACAACCATGTATTTTGGATTTTTGAAATTCAAAACACAAAGATGGAAAATTTTCATTTAAACGGAAAAATCAGTTTTTATAAGTACCACTTAGTAGTTTTACTATTCATCAAAAATTGAAGTTTTTCAGAAAAATCCCAAAAATTTACCCTAAGATATATTTGATATTCCGAATTCAAAAATGATGTCTTTTTGACAAAATTTAAATCATATAAGTCACATTAATTAATTTAATAATTAATTCCCGCTGTCAGAACAAATAGCGTGTTTTTATAAAACAATATGTATCAAAAGATTAACACTAGTTTAAGTCTGATTTCAAAGTGAAATTAATTCCAACGCCCACTATTTGATTTAATGGTAAAAACATATTCTAATTTCACTTTAAAACCAATTCAAAATATAATCTAATCATATAAATAAATTATATTAAAAAGAGGTTTTGAATTAAAATACAACATTTTATATTATTCATTAAAAAATGAACTTTATCAGAAAGAGACCAAAAATTTACCCAAAGTAAATTTTGATGTCCCAATTCATAAGAATAGTTTTATTTGGTCCAAATGGATGTATAAGAGTGGACAAAACTATATTTAATGATGGTTCTCCATCAAAAGGCGATAAGTGAACCTTTAGTGAAAACTAGGGCATATACGCCTAAAATTGAATTCCTTCCATATTTCATGCCTTTATCTTTTATTGGATAAATGTAAAAACATTTAAAAACATATATAATCATATTTTAGTTATTTATATCCATTCCCGCTAATACAACGGCTACATGATAACTACAATTTTAAATAATATTATTTTATTATTAGAGTGCAACGTAAGATTCCCAAGAAACTCGTTGTTGCGTGTTGGGTACGCCATCGAGCATAGCGTCCATTTTAAAGTCATATTAATATTTTATACAGAAATATGGATAAATATAAAAATGTCATATTCTTTATTTACCTGGGGTGTTACAATAATGACCAAATTCATGAATTGATGTTGTTTCATTAAATTGAAACAATGTAAATAAATTATGAATTCCGTAAATTAAAAACAACCCAATAAGAAATAATATATCCATTTAAATAATGTCAAAAACTATTTCACCCAAATAGCCTCAAAATCTATGTGTTGACATTGGAAAAAAATATCGACTTCAAATTTTAATTGGATTTTAGTCATAGAAGTGAGCTCATCAGGAACCATCCCAACCATACTAATTGAATGCCGATAGCTATTACTCCGATATATATGAGACATAGATTGAAAATCATGCGATGAAAAAACACATCAAGTAGAGAATCTCTATGATAAAAAATTGTAATGACCATTTAGTTAATCAACTAGGAATGATGCCAATGTCTGTCCATCATGGGGGTGATGTGAATAAGACAATCAAAATGATTCTCATATAACAAAAATAAATATAACAAAAGTATTTTTTTTTGGAAAAATGGGATATATTCATGAGAAATTCGATCCAATTAAATCTGGCTAAAATATTGATTATAAAGTTTTCAAACCAACAACTAGCCGTGGGGACAATCATCACTTCCAAACCTTCCAATTATGAAGGGAAAACACAAATGAGAAGTAGGAATGATACAATAATCCATTACAATTACCACATTCCTATAAAAATATCAACAACATCCCAATAAATATTTAGGATGTGAAAATGAATCCTATTATGATACCACTATATATTCTATACATTGTCTAATATCAATAATTCAACATTTATTTCTTTTAAAACATAGACACTTTTACAAATCATTTTCACAAATCATAACCCATTAGCAAATGATTTAATTTTTTTCAAAATGGATTTTCATTTTCACATTTCCAGGATTATGAAAACAATAAGTTTCAAATAAATAATTAATATCCAAATATCATAGGAAATTAAACATAACACATATTCATTATATAGTTCCTCATATGAAATGTTGTGATATAACCTTAGGTGAATGACATGTGAGAAAGAACCCATGAAATGTCAAAAATTTGAAAAATGAATCATAAAAGAAAATGATATCTATATTAGGACATATCATATGAGAATATATACTATAAATAATTGATAGAAATCCATGAATATGATTGGAAGCAGCTGATATCTTGTCCCTCCAATGCCCATCGACGTGCCGAATGTTACACTGATGGGTGAAAACCACACTTGGTCACCTATATACAATTATCGATGCACCCATGGAATGAATTTACCATGTTTATAAAAATAAAATTAACACCCATTATCAAAATTTATAAATTATTTTCAAAGACACAATAATATTCTTTCCTTTTCAAAATATCATTTTTAATAAAAACCACAATAGAATAATTTAATCAAACAACTGCTTCGTATAAAACTATTTTAACATTAAAAAACCTTTTAAATATGATTCATCCAAAAAAGTATAGTTAAACAAAAAACAACATAAATTGAATTTATATCCTATATTAATCATATGAAAAATATAATTATATTATATATTTACTCTACTGTATAAAAACATGTTCTTTAATATGGATGTATTACAAATTTCCTTTTTAAACAATGACCTTGTAAGAGTTTATCTAGAACACATTATCCTAGATCAATAAAAAATAACATCAATACTGTATAAAAACCATTATTTCTAGAATAAATTTCATCATTTATTCTATAAAAGATGAGAGGATAATAGATCTTGAATATATCTATAATGGATATGGGATAATAGATCACAAAATTAAACAGACCTCGACATGATCTATTAAGGGTGTAGGAAATCCACCTAGAATCTATGGGGAGAGACATCTAATGAAAAGGGGAAGGTTTAGGGTGATCCAAAATGGGATTTGGGGGCAATGAGGTTTATGAAGAAAATGTGAAAAGGGTAAAATTCCACATATCAATAGTTTGGAAAGGATAATATGGCTTCATGTGGAAGGATTTGTATTTAAACAGACTATGTGCCTCTGTGTTACACTACTATCAATTCAAGTTGGGGGAAATGTTTAGAAACATGGTTCGTTTAACAATGCACCAACCACGAACCTTAACTTTACAAAGGGTTCATAATTTTTACTAGGGTCACCGTATATGGGAAATTTTGGGGGAAAATATGTGAATCTTATTGAAAATGACTAGAAACTCCCACATTTTTTTAGGGAATGTCATGGTTATAAATTCCTTGGTCAAAAGATAAGAAACATCAATACAACATCCTAGTGGGATTGAACATTGTTATTTCATGGTCACACTATCCATTTACCTTAAATGTTTACCCAGAATGTATTCCATTAAAACCATTATTAACAGCTTTTAATCCCCTTGAATACTCACATTCCTCGAAAGAGAAATACCACGACTTAACGTTGCTATAATTGTGATCCAAGAGAAATCACATTCTTATTAGGGTATAATAATCAATACATGGACTCGTAGATTTGAAAATTTATGTAATTAATCATTTTTTTTTGTTTTTAGAAAAACCAAAATGATTCGGAAGTGTGAAGAGGAGTGGAGATGGGGTGCCCATATATATGTTTGGTAAAAATATAACTGTTATTTTAGAAAGGAATAAAATATTCATACATATTCATTAAACAAAATGATTACTTAATGGAGCATTACCATATCATAGAAACAATAAGGTTAAATTCTGTATATATAATTAAAATTAGAATATATTGTTGGTCATTTTGACCTTTATTTCGTTAGTTATACCCACTTGTAAATCTATTTTATAAATAACCTCATTAACTATATTATACAGGAATTACTATTTATTATGTCCAAATCATTCCTTTCCTAGATTATATAATATTAAATATTATAATTCAAAATTGAATCATATTTACCAAATTCAATAAATATAATTGGAATAATTTAATTTAAAATTATACCCACATACACAACCAAAAAATTTCCTTGGAATTTTTTTTCATGAATAAAATAAAGTTAATATATATATTATTTTAAAATAATATTCTATTGAAATTAATTGAATAATGTAGAATATTAGGGAAACAAATTTAATTTTATAACCATATTATAAAATAGACCATATAGAATCATTAATGAAATAATCAAATTTTAATAAAAATCATAACTGGTCATTATTCATAGAAGATTAATCCTTTCATAAAAATAAAAAAAATTTAATAAATGATAATTTTGAAAACATGATTAAAAAAATTGTTTAAATTTTAACATGATATTTATTAATGTGGAAGAAATTAATTAAAATATAATTTTTAAAATGTGATAAAATAGCTTCTGGAAAAATAAATTTTACAGGAAATGATTGGTTTACATTAACTATATGAATGTTACAGTACGTTATGTGAATTTAAATTAAAAAATATATATATATATAACTTAAAATTTTAATTTAAATAAATTCTATCATTTTTTTCATTTTGTTATAAAAAAGGAAGATCAATATGCACTTAAAACATATTTTCAGAAAAAAATTGTTTTTTCAAGACAATATTTAAATTGATACCCAAATGAAGATGTTTGATTATTAAAATGAAATAAATTATTTAATTATAAATCAAATGAATAATATGCCTCATTTAATTCATATATATTATAATATGGGACTTTTAAATTACTCTATTTTGTGAAATGAGATGACATTATTTGAAAAATATATAATTTCTATAAGGCCCCAACTATATAACCGTACTTAATATTGAATTAAATGAATAATTCACATTGAGGATCATTTCAGGTTTAGATTTTTAGATAATTAGATCATAACTATTACATCTCAAAAGATTACACAGCAGACACTTCTACAATGATTCCTAATTTTTCGAAAACATGAACTAAAAAAAAGTCATTTCTAGTCCCATGTTTAAGAAAGAAGGAAATTTCCTTGATCCCATCCTTGACCCTATTCCACATTATGTCCTGTGAAATACATTTCAAAAAAACATGGGGTGAGAATAAAAAGATCAGTAAGGGATACACAAATAAGGAAAACTGTTAGTTTTTCAAAACAATAAGTAATCTAAGAATACTTTATCAAAGTAATACTTTTCATCCTTAATAGAGTAGTAAATACTCTTAACTGAATAAAATATCATTACTTTCCCTTTTGTAACCAAAATATTACCATAAATCCCATATAAATAACACAGAACATATAAAGGTATCTTGGGACATAAACATACTTAAATTGAATAACCATACGGTCGACTTCCACACATATAACTTAATGGAATATCCATACGGCCAACTTCCATACCCAATGAGTTGGAGGTTATAACGTATCCACCAGTCCTAATATTCACGGAACCACCCGTCATATGGTTTATCATGTAACCATGCGTCAAATGTCCAAGTACCATTATAAAATCATACGAAATAAAACAAATATAATGAAAACAAAAAATTTCCACACTTGGATCACAATATATCAATTAAATATATTGACATAACAAATACATTATAAAAACAATATTCAATACCAAAATACATAAAAGATTTTATGGTATTTATTTCATTTTAAAAACATTACGGCTTGTTGAGGAAGCCAAAGACCAAATAATACTGGAGGCGGCGGAAAAGGTCATTGTCACCGTGTATGTTAAAAGAAACATTCCTTTTTTTCATTTAGTAAAATGCTTCATATAAAAATATTCCTTTTGAATAAAATTTATAGTCAAAGTGGTTTATACACCGTATAAAATAAAGTTGTGTATAAAACAAAATATGCCTCCATGAAAGGATATTGAGACGAAGTCCCTTACCTCGGGTCCGACATGACTCGATCGTTCTTTAATGTCTTGAATAATAAACTAAAGATAATTTCTACTTGCTTAAGAACCTTTTCAAGCTTATTATTCCTTTTATATCAATTATTGACATGTTATAAACATTATGTAATCATTTAAGTTAATAATGTTTGATTTTTCGATATTTGGTTCTTAAGTCGAAAGTGGACTTCTTACAATTACATGTTTTTCATGTGGTGAAAGGTTCATTATATCCAGAATGATATTCGTATTTTGGATATCATATATATCATATATATCTAGAAAATACATGTACTTATAATATTACATATTCATTTAGAGATAACAAATGAAATACACCGTTCATGGAGACGGTAAGCCATACGTACGCATGAACACTACTTTTATTTCTATGTCATATTAATCGAATTAAAACTAAATGAGAGATATGTATATTTTAATTCCAGAATTATATTCATAATTTTGATGTAACATACATAATATATATCCATTATATATATGCACTTATCATTGTACATTACATTTGGGGATAATAAATGAAATGCACCGTTCATAGAGACGGTAAGCCGTACGTACGCATGAACACTACGATCATTTCTATCTCATACTTTAATAGAATGAAATAATAATGATATAAAAGTATATTATAATCCCAGTATAACATAATATATAATACCTTTAACTCCACCCTTTATATGTCCCATATATGGCATTAACTAATAAAATCACTTTGAGGGGGCGGTAGTCCGCACTTCCTAAAATGAAGATATCACGTTTACCCAAAATGGAAACCATAAAGATATGTCATAAATAAAAAATACAGAAGCTTAAGTAAAACATAAACATATTATATATCATATATAAATATTGTAACATCTTAATGGCCACCTTTGAAGGTGTTATATGAGTTTTGAACAATCATCGTTTCGTGAGGCGGAAATTTTCTATCCACAGAAATAGTATGTTCTTTAACCGTTAGATGTATGTGTGAGTAAATGTAGCTCGAATAATTCACAAAAAAACATTCTATTATATTGAAGATACAGGTTTTGTAACAAAATAATGGAATAAAAAGAGTTTAGGGGGTTGGAGAAGCAAAATAAAACATAAGAACCCAAAAGAAAAAACTACCTTTAAAATGGGTAACTCTTTTTGATTTGAGCTAAAAGGCTTCTTGGGAATAATTATACCCAAAGTGAGGCTTCAAGAATGAGGAGAGGGATGTGGAGAGATAAAACGGGCAGAGGTTGGCAGAACCAAATGCTTGAGAGGTGTGGGTAAAGAGGTAGAGGTGGGGGCCTTTTATAAGAGGAGAGGAGGGGCACTCTTGGAAACTTATAAAAGGTTACTTTATTATAAAATGATTTTCGGATTTTAAAGTATCAAAAAATTATATAACTAGAGGAAATGGTGATAATAGTTCGAAATACACCCATCCAATAGGTTTTTGACAAGTTTAGGTCTTTGATTTTACATTATCGTCTCATTTTATTTAAATCGTTAAATAATGAGGTAATCGCTGCATCATCATGGTGTCATAAATAATTTTATTTATTTAATATCTAAAAATTATAAAAAAAATTATTGATGTAGGAAATCTGTTTATATTTATCATGAATATTTATAGTAAAAAATATGACTTTTATAACCTCCTTTAAAAATTGTTTAAGTAAAACAACTCATTTTTGTGACATTTTAATTTTAACATTAAATAAAACGTTATTAAAGTCATTTTCCTACCAAAGTGGCTCCCTGGGGTCCCCACGTTCACCCATGTATTGTATTTGTCGGCCATGACACATCCAATAAGGGTAGAACATGTGTCTAGGTCATATCATGTTATTAAAACATTATTTTAAACTTAAATTACACTAATTACCTCTAATCGCAATTAAACACTTAAAAGTTATTATTCACCATAAAATTATTTAAATCCCATTGAACCAAATTTTACTTCCTAATGACAACCATGTATGTTGGACTTTGTAAATTCAAAACATATAGGTGGTAAAATTTCATTTAAACCAAAAATCATTTTTTAAGTACCACTTAGTGGTTTCACTATTCATCAAAAATTGAAGTTTTTTTAGAAAAATAAAAAAACATCACCCTAAGCTATATTTGATATTACGAATTAAAAAATGATGTCTATTTTACATAATTAATAACATATAAGTTACATTATTTAATTTAATAAATAATTTTCTTTGTCAGGACAAATAGCGTGTTTTTATGAAATAATATATCTCAAAATATTGACACTAGTTTAAGTCCAATTTCAAAGTAAAATTAATTCCAACGACCACTATTGGATTAAATGGTGAAAATATATTCTAATTTAACTCTAAAATCAATTCAAAAGATAATATAATCATATAAATAAATCATACTGAAAATTGATTTTGAATTAAAATACATCATTTTTTACTATTCATTAAAAATGAACTTTATCGGAATAATACCAAAAATTTACATAAAGTAAATTTTGATGACCCAATTCTAAAAAAGAGTTTTATTTTGTCCAATAGAATGTATAAGAGTGAACAAAACTATATTTAAGGATGGTTCTCAATCAAAAGGCAATAAGTGGACCTTTAGTGAAAATTAGAGTATATATGCCTAAAATTGAATTCTTTCCTTATTATTGGATAAATATAAACACATTTAAAAAACATATTTAATAATATTATAGTTATTTCTATTCATTCCCGCCAATAAAACTGCTACGTGTTAACTACAATTTTAAATATTATTATTATATTACTAGTGTGTAACGTAATTTTTCAAAGAAACTCATTGTTGCGTATCAAGTACGCTATCAAAAATAGCAACCCCTTTAAAGTAAAATTATTATTTAATTCGCAAATATTAATAAATATGAAAATGTATTATTCTTTATTTACCTGGGATGTTACATCCTTCCCCCTTTTGGGAATTATGTCCTCACAATTTTATTCACTTATCAAAATAAGTGGGGGTATTTATCCCTCATAGCATTTTCAAATTCACACGTTGCTTCTCCAAACATATGGTTTTTCCACAAAACCTTTACCTAGTAAATTACTTTATTTCGCAACACTTTCTCTCTTCAGTCAAGAATCTGGACTGGTTGTTCTTCATAAGATAGATTCTCTTCCAACTGAACTACCTCTGGTCTCAAAACATGAGATGGATCTGGCATATACTTTCTCAACATCAAAACATGAAAAACATTGTGTACCTAAGATAAACTCCGAGGTAATGCCACTCGGTAAGCAATTAATCCAATTTTTTATAGAATTTTATATGGTCCAATGAACCTTGGGATCAGCTTTCCTTTCTCACCGAATCGTATCACTCTTTTCCATGGTGAAACTTTGAGAAAAACATGATAACCTACCTCGAAAAATAGATCCTTCCTCCGGTTATCCGCATAAATTTTCTATCTACTCTGAGCTTTTCTCATGTGTTTCTGAATCAACTGAACTTTTTTTGCCATCTCATCTACCAATTCTGGTCCCATCAACTTCCTTTCACCAACTTCATCCCAGAAAGCTGGATTTCGACACCGTTTACCATAAAATGCCTCAAACGGAGCCATATGTATACAGGAATGAAAACTGTTATTTTATGAATACTCAACCAATGAATGATGTTGGTCCCAACATCCCTGATAATCTATCGAACAAGCACGTAGCATATCCTCCAATGTCCGAATTGTTCATTCTGACTGCCCATCTGATTGAGGATGAAAAGCTGTACTAAATTTTAATTCAGTACCCAACGACTTCTGAAGGCCCTTCCAAAAGTTAAAAGTAAACCTGGGTTCACGATCAGATACAATAGATAGTGGAAGTCCATGCAACCTGACTATCTTTTTATGATACAACCAAGAATGTTGATCTAGGGAGGAAGTATCTTGAATAGGAAGGAAATGAGATGATTTAGTCAAGTGATCAATAATAACCTAGATTGTATTATTACCTCGAGATGTCCTTGGTAATCCCACAACAAATTCCATGGATATATTTTCCCATTTCCACTATGGCACTGGTAAAGGCTGAAGCATTCATTTTGGTAACTGCCGCACTTATTTAACCTGTTGGCAAGTCAAACACTTCATAGTAAAATCAGAAATATCTCTTTTCATTCCATCCCACCAGTAATACTCCTGCAGATCTCTGTACATCTTAGTGCTGCCAGGAAAAACTGAAAACATGGAACTATGAGCCTCATATAACAACTCAATATTCAACTATGATTCACTAGGAACACATAATATCTTCCTAAACATCAAAACACAATCATTATCTATGTTAAATTCAGATAACCTACACTTCTGAACCAGCTCTACCTTTTTCTGCAACTCGATGTCTTGCATATGTGCTTGCTTAATTCTGTCTAATATAGAAGATTTTACTGACACCTGAAACAAAACAGAAGGACATCCTACACCAAAAACATCTATTCCAATGTTCATCAAATCAAAAAACAAATGATATTGTTCCAAACGTATCATGGTTAATGAATCATTACTTTTTCAAATCAATGCATCAGCCACTTTATTTGATTTTGCTGGATGGTAATGAATTGTACAATCATAATACTTTATTAATTCCAGCCATCCCTTCTGTCTCATGTTCAATTATTTCTATGTGAATATATACTTTATACTTTTTTGATCAGTATATATTTCACACTTTACTCCATACAAATGATGCCTCCAAATTTTTAGAGCAAAAATCAACAGTAGCTAATTCCAAGTCATGTGTAGGGTAATTTACCTCATGAGTTTTCAACTGACGTGAAACATATGCAATTACCTGATCATTCTGCATAAGGACACAACCATGTCCTTTCAATGAAGCGTCACTGTAGATAACAAACTCACCATTCCTAGAGGGAAGTCCCAAAACTGGAGCATTCACCAATCTTATTATCAACTCCTAAAAAAAATCATCACAATCTTTTTTCCAGATAAACATAACACCCTTCTGAGTTAGCTTAGTCGTTGGACTAGATAACGGTGAAAAATTTTCAAACAAACCTTCGGTAGTAACCTGCCAAACCAAGGAAACTACGGATCTCAGTTACATTTGTGGGTCTTGTCTATTCTTCAACAATTTTTGTTTTATCAGGATTGAAATTTATTCTTTTTTTTTTTGAAACAATGTGACCAAGGAATGAAATTTGTTGTAACCAAAACTCACACTTGATGAATTTTCCATACAGTTTAGTTTCTTTTATGGTTTGAAAGATAACCCTTAAATGACTTTCATGCACCTCTTTACTTTTATAAAACACCAAATATCATAAATCTCATCACTATCCCTGATATTATTCACCATCGACCACCACTAATCAGCTTCACCTTCAAAACGATAAACAACTAGACTAACCTTTTGATGTCCTAAACACCCCATGACATCAAAAATCTTCTCCAGTGCTTTAATCTACCCTTCAACCAGCACAGGGTCAGATGATCTTCTGAATGATGCGGGATATTGCCTCATGAAATGTTCCACCACTGACATGTTCCTCTGTGGTTGATCTGGCTGATCTCGTGCATGTATACCACCACCATTTATAGCCTGAGTCAACGGTGCCATCACTACAACAAACTATTCAGTTCAAATTCCAACCATATCAGGTTGCTGATTTGAAAGGTTGTCTTCCTCCTGATGTCATCCCAACATAGATGCCTTGTTTCCTCTATGAAAAATCATTCTGAACACATAAATATCTTAGGCGACTCAACATGGTAATCTTCAAATGATGTATCATTTCAATCATACAATAAATTAATTGATAATTTTACAATTTTCTAACTCCTACAGTTTTCTAAACCGACCTTCGATACAATCTATAAGTCCCCAACCTTAAAACTTACTTAATATTGAATTAAATAGATAATTCACATTGAGGATCTATTCAGGTTTAGTGTTTTAGAGAATTAGATCATAACTATTACATCTCAAAAGTTTACACAGTAGAAACTTCTACAATGTTTCATTTTTTTAAAAAACATGAACTCAAAAGAAGTCATTTCTAGTTCCATGTTTAAGAAAGAATAAATCTTCCTTGATCCCATCCTTGACCCTATTCCACAATATGTCCTGTGAAAAATATTTCAAAAAAACGTGGGGTGAGCATAAAAATCTCAGTAAGGGATACAAAAAGAAGGAAAACTGTTAGTTTTTCAAAACAATAATTAAACCACGAATACTTTATCAAACTAATACTTTTCACCTTTATGGAGTAGTAAATACTCATCACTGAATACAATATCATTACATACCATTTTTTACCAAAATATTACCATAAATCCCATATAAATAACACACAACATATAATGGTAACTTGGGACATAAACATACTTAAATGGAATAACCATACGATCAACTTCCACACATATAACTTAATGGAATATCCATATGGCCGACTTCTATACCCAATGAATTAGAGGTTATAACGTAACTACCCATCCTTTTATTCATGTAACCACCCGTCATATGGTTTATCACGTAACCACCCGTCAAATTTCCATGTACCATTATAAAATCCTAATACATAAAAAAATATAATGGAAGGAAAACATTTCCACACTTTGATCCCAATATATCACATAAATATATTGACATAACAAATCCATTATAAAAACCATTTTCAATACCAAAATACATAAAAGCGTATATGGTATTTTTTTCATTTTAAAAACATTACGACTTGTTGAGGAATCCAAAGACCAAATAATACTCGCGGCGTCATTCATTGTCGTTGCCACTGCATACGTTAAAAGAAACATTCCTTTTTTTCGTTTACTAAAACTCTTAGTATAAAAATATTCCTTTTGAAAAAATTAAAATTCAAAGGGGTTTATACACCATATAAAATAAAGTTGTGTATAAAACAAAATATGCTTCAATGAAAGGAGATTTAGACGAAGTCCCATACCTTGGGTCCGACTTGACTTGATCGTTCTTTATCGTACTGAATAATAAAGTAAAGTTAATTTCTACTTGCTTAAGAACCTTTTTCAATCTTATTATTCCTTTTATATTACTTATTTCCATGTTATAATCATTATGTAATCATTTATGATAATAATGTTTGTTTTGTCGATATTAGGTTCTTTAGTCGAAAGTGGACTTCTTACAATTACATGTTATTCATGTGGTCAAAGGTTCATTATATCTATAATGATATTCATGATTTGGATATCATATATATCATATATATCTGTCATATACATTTATTTATAATATTACATAATCATTTAGCGGTAAGAAATTAAATTCACCGTTCATGGAGACGGTAAGCCGTACGTACCCATGAACGCTACTTTCATTTCTATGTCATATTAATGGAATTAAAACTAATTGAGAGATATGTATATTTTAATTCCAGAATTATATTAATCATTTATATGTAACATACATTATATATATCCATTATATAAATTTACATATAATAGTACATTACATTTGGGGTTAAGAAATGAAATGCACTATTCATGGAGACGGTAAGTCTTACGTACGCATGAACGCTACTTTCATTTCTATCTCATACTTTAATGGAAAGAAATAATGATGATATAAAGGTATATTAGAATCCTAGTATTAAATCATATATAATTACTTTAACTCCACCTTTATACGTCACACATATGGCATTAACGAATCAAATCACCTTGAGAGGGCGGTAGTCCGCACTTCCTAAAATGAAGATATCACGTTTACCCATAATGGAAACCATAAAGGTATGCCATAAATGAAAAATACAGAAGCTTAAGTAAAACATAAAAATATTATATATCATATATAAATATAGTGTCATCCTAATGGCCAGCTTTGAAGGTGTTATATGAGTGTTGAACAATCATCGTTTCGTGAAGCAGAAATTCGCCATCCACAGAAACAGTATGTTTTTTAACCATTAGATTTAGTTGTGTGTAAGTGTAGATATAATATTTCTCAAACAAATCCTAGTATATTGAAGATACTATTGTTGTTGCAAAATAAAGGAATAAAATGAGTTTAGGTGTTTGGAGAAGAAAAATAAAACATAAGAACACAAGAGAAAACACTACCTTATAACTGGTAACTCTTTTTGATTTGAGATCAATGGCTTCCTTGGGAAGTCTAATACCCAAGGTGAGGATTCAAGGATGAGGAGAGGTATTTGGATAGATAAAATGGGAAGATATTGGATGAACCAAATGCTTGAGAGGTGTGGGTAAGGAGGTAGAGGTGTGGGCCTCTTATAAGATGAGAGGAGGGGCACTATTGTAATCTTATAAAAGGTTACTTTATTATAAAATGCTTTGATGATTTTAAAGGTCCAAAAAATTATATACATCTAGGAAAAGGTTATAAGGTTTCATAATCCATCCATACAATAAGATTTTGACATATTTAGGTCTTAGATTTTACATTATCGTCTCATTTTATTTAAATCATTAAATAATGAGGTAATCACTGCATCATCATAGTGTCATAAATAATTTTATTTATTTAATGTCTAAAAATTATAAAAAAACAATCATGATGTAGGAAATATTATTAGCTTTCTAATTAATATTTATAGTCTAAAATATGACTTTTATAACCGAATTTAAAAATTGTTTTCGTAAAACAACTCATGTTTGTGACATTTTAATTTTAACATTAAATAAAAAGTTATTAATGTCATTTTCCTACCATAGTGGCTTCATGGGGTCCCCAATTTGTCCCATGGATTTTCATGGTCTCCCATGACAGATAAAATAAGGTTAGGACATGTTTCTAGGTCATTTAATATTATTAAAACATTATTTTTACCTTAAATTAACCAAATTACCTCTAATCGCGATTAAAAACATAAAAGTTATTATTCACAAAAAAATTATATTAATCCCATTGAACTAAATATTACTTCCTAATGACAACCATGTATTTTGGATTTCTGAAATTCAAAACAAAGAGGTGGTAAATTTTCATTTAAACGAAAAATCAGTTTTTTTAAGTACGACTTAGTGGCTTCACTATTCATCAAAAATTGAGGTTTTTTAGAAAAATACAAAAACATCACCCTAAGCTATATATGATATTCCAAATTCAAAAATGATGTCCATTTTAAAAAATTCCAAACATATAAGTTAATTTAATTAATTTAATAATTAATTCCCGCTGTTAGGAAAAAATAGCATTTTTTATGAAACAATATATATGAAAAGATAGACAGTAGTTTAAGTACAATTTCAAATTGAAATTAATTCCAACGACCACTATTGGATTAAATGGTAAAAATATATTCTAATTTCACTCTAAAACCAATTCAAAATATAATCTAATTATATAAATAAATTAGACTAAAAAGATGTTTTGAATTAAAATACATCATTTTTCATTATTCATTAAAAATGAACATTATCGGAAAAATACCTAAAATTTACACAAAGTAAATTTTGATGTCCCTATTATAAATAAGAGTTTTATTTGGTCCAATAGAATGTATTAAATTGACCAAAACTATATTTAATGATGGTTCTCCATCAAAAGGCGATAAGTAGACCTTTAGTGAAAATTTAAGTATATATGCCTAAAAATGTATTCTTTTATTATTTTAAGACTTTATCTTTTATAGGATAAATATAAAAACATTTAAAAAACATATATAATCATATTCTAGTTATTTCTATTCAATCCCGCCAATACAACGACTACTTGTTAACTACCATTTCAAATAATATTATTATATTACTAGTGTGCAACGTAAGTTTTCAAAGAAACTCATTGTTGTGTATCGAGTACGCTATCGATCATAGCAACCCCTTTAAAGTAAAGATAATATTTAATTCGAAAATATTAATAAATATGGAAATGGATTATTCTTTATTTACCTGGGATGTTACAATTTCACTATTCAATGAAAATGAAATCATTTCATAAAAATACCAAAATTTAGACCAATGTTGATTTCGGTATTCTAAAAGAAAAAATATAATTGATTTAATAAATTAAAATTAATAAATCCAATTTAACTTATTTATATTATCCAAAAACAAAAACATAATGAATATAATATAATAATAAAATGTATTTTTTAAAATTAAAATTTATTATCTAATATTTGAGTGATTGATTTTAAAACATTTTATAAAATATTATTGAGCCTAACCATTTAATATATTTCACACATATTTTATTTATATTTAATCATTTCAATTTAACAACTATTACATAGAGTCCATATTTAATTAATAATAATTAATGTTTTTTAGGATATGTGTTAAGCTTCATTTATGAGATCAAACATAGAATTTTATAAAATAATGTAGTGTTATATAGAGAATAATAGGACGAACATGATGATTTTTATAAATTTATTAATTATATGATTGTGTATTCTAAAATCAATTGGACAACGACCATCCATTGCAACATAATGTTTGATACTCTTCAATGAAAAGGATTATATTGGGAATTTATTATGTGTCAATTATAAATTTAAAAAGTGTATTTTCCATGTTATATTCTCTCTAAGGATGGAATCACACATAATATTACTTATAAAAATGTATTAAAATAATTTCCTACAAAAATAAACATTATGTGGTATGTATTTTCATTAATTTGGTAGAATTATATTATTGATTTTATATATATTTATCCTGATTGGATCAACATTTAACTAATATTACATGTAAATAGTTTGTGTTTTTATGGATAAATGAATGTGACGAATTATTTGCAAACATGTAATGATATTTTTCAATGAATTTATTTCAAATGAGCCTTTATGAAAGGATACTATTTTTGATAAATAGTTATTAATTAATAATGGTACTCAATCATGTTGATATAAATAATGACATTTCTATTGCCTATATATCAAGGAATTTATGCACAAAAGAAAAACAAAACTACAAAACTCTTGATATTATGATAGAATTCAAAATATTTTCTTCCATGATAGAGAAATATTTTATATATTGAAAAATATACGAGTTAAAACAAACTATAATATCCTAATATAAATATTCATTGTTCAAATTTATATCCTTTCACTGATCATGTATTATGATTTCCAAAAACACTACAACGTTATAATAGCAAAAAATGTAGTATATATATTGAGTAAGACTGATCATGGATTCCTAACTAAAATGATGATTTATAAGCATATTTTTTTATGAATGTAGTAATGATCATTATTTGTATTATTATTGAAGGGGAATCCTAAATATTTTTTCAAATGAAAAAAAATCATATTTACTGAAAGATATAAAAAACTCTGAGGGTGATGAAGAGAATTTTTATAATAAATATAAGGTCTTCAATGAAGGTAAATTATACGACATCCTAAGTGATGATGGAATTCTAAAATATGGAATGTCGATATGTGTTCCGTTAATAATAAAGATTAAAATGATCTTATTTGGTGTTTCTCATTGCAATAATTTAATTATTGCCCCAGTTGGACAACGAAGTATTGTAATTTGAACGAACATTTTTTATGGGATAAATTTATGCATGAAATTTATGAATATGTATCATGATTATGAGTATATAAATAGCTGTAGAAAGATAGATAAATAAAAATAGAGTAATAGAACCAATAAATATTTATTTCCTAAAAGGGGATGACATTACTATGTGCATTTTTACCAAAATACAAAATACTCTAAGAATAAATAATAAATTATTGGTTATTGTTAATCATGTCATGAAATATGATCATTTCCTTACAATGAGATACGTCTTACCACTTTAGGGTCGTGCTATAATATATAAGGATGAAGTTTCTATAATTCATGGAGAACCTCATTAAATTGTTCTCAATCATGGTCTACGATTCACATAAATATTCTAGAAGGCTATATAAGGATACTAATATTTAGCATCAGTAGATAACAATTTATAACGATCAAAAACATTTATATTCTAAAAGGAAAATTAAAACATCATGAGTCATGTTGAGGTCATTATCACTTCTCTCTCAATGTATATTGGATTGGTGTTTAAATTTTTTAGATTATACCTATTACTATTGCTTCAATTGAACTATTAAATTGGTGTCATATAATTATGTTTATGGAAAGTGATTCTATAGTAAAAATTATTGTGATGATGATGGTGAACTAAAATGATTGGTCATAGAAAATATTTTTGACTCAATGAAAAAGATAAATATTATTTAGACACATATTGAAAAGTATTAGGGCTATAAAATGAGTTATTAAAATAATTTATCAAATGAAAATGATTTTTATGTGGAATAACATGTTTTTAAGGTATATTTCCTCTAGGGGTTATAAAATTCATTAAGAATGGGAAACAGAACCCACTTTATATTGTACCAATTAAATGTTCGGAAATAGATAGACGTCTTTCAGTACAGTGGGATATTCAACAAATTTTATCTAAATAAAATGATGTGTTTCATATTTCATTCACAAGGAAGTAGACTCCAAACCCAAAATATGTGATCAATTCGATAGAAATATAATTTGAAAATTTTAGATCATACTATGAATATCCTATATGGATTCCTAAGAGTATAGAGTTATTATTATGGAATCGAAATAATAGACAAATAAATGTAAATTAGACAAATCATAAATATGATGAGGTTACATTGAAACAATATGATTCCATGAAGAAGAACCACCATAATTTGATTATGAATTAATATCTAATATAATATTAATGATGAATTTTTTGATGTTGGTATTAATTTTCAAACTTGATATTCGATTATAGCATGGAAAAATTATGTTGAAATAAAACAATAATACAATTCATATTTATGCATGTCATTGAATACAATTCTAATTTTATGGGATGGATATCAATTTGAAACCTCCTAGATAAAAATAATCATAGAATGATTCGATGAATATTAAAAAATTTAGATTTAAATATTTAAAATTATATATATACTAATATTATATCATATTTATAATTAATAATTTATTGACTATATGTTTTATTTAAAAAATAAAAATTTATTTTGATGTAAAAGTGATATTTTTAAAAAATTCTATTAATGTATAATGCCATTCAATTTTTTATTATTTAAACTAATAAATCATATATAATGATAAAAATAAAATATATAGGTTTTACCAAAATCATCATGAATTTGAAAATATAATTTTATTAATAAAATACATATAATTAATCTGACATTAATTAATGACTGAAAAATGTATTTCATGAAAAACTATTTTTTCATCAAATTTGGATTGTTTATTATTGTAAATTTAATTATTCCACATCTGTAAATAAAATATATTTAATGTATTTAATATTTTAAAATAGTTTTGTTATAAATTTTTATGAGTCCACAAACAATTCTGGTCATACATTACAGTAAATGAAGAATAATCTATCCAGACCGTAAATGTTAAAATTGGTTTACAATGGGTTTAACTAATAGGAAAATAGATATAATGATATATCATCTTGATAAATCTCAATTATTTTATTTTAATTAGATCATGACTTTATGAATAAGTATTATGTTCCATTTTGGATACATTTTTTCAACAATTTGTCTACACATTACTTTTAATCATTGAAAAATTATAACTGTGCCACTCACCATAATTATAAAATGTATCGTATATATCTTATACTATTAAGAATTCATATTCATTTTAACCTGGCAAAACACTACAAATATAACTCAAAAACATCCAAATATACATCAAGATCTATTTTTATTCTAAAAGGAAAATTCCTAGTTTTCTTAATAATTAATCTAAGAGAAATTTTAAAAGAAAATGTATTTGTCTTCATCATGTTATTTATTATTTAATTATACTTTTACATCCATTAATAATATATTAATAATTAAAATATAAAAATACTAGAATGTAATATATAATGTTATGTCATTATGTTTTTTTTATTACACCTTTACATCTCCATCCATATCAAATAAGAAACAAAACCATTTCCTATTTGAACAATGAGATGATGTGTTAAAAACCAATGTAATTTTTTCCAATGAAAAATCACATGGATAGTATAAATTATTCAAATAATGGATATATATAATCAATATGATAGAAAAATGAATCTATAAAATTAATATTTCATCCACATCCCTACCCTTACACTAATTAAGGCAGCGAAAATGTTACTTGACCAAATGGACGACATATCATCTTTATGAAACAATGTGATTCGTTTCCCAAATCAATAATTTCAAGAATAAATCAAAAACTTTCTCAAATGAAAAAATGATATATTTATAACATTAAAAAAATATCTATTTTGTCAAAATATATGCTTTACATAAGAACTAGATCATCTATAGATAAACATTCATGAGAAAATGAAGGAGTTAACACAAAAAATAATCATAATATTGAAATATTATTAGAAAATAGTTTAAATGATATTTCTAGAGATAATATAAGATTCAATAAATCTAAATATTATTCTATTATAAATTTTTAAGATGTTTAAAATAGTTTTACAATAGTTCTATCATGTAGTACAAAATTAAAGTGTGATGTATACAACATGACATCAATTTCCATTCCATTTATACATATTTAATTTTATGAAACTATTTACTTTTAAGTTGTTTTTATACTACCCAATTAAATATTTTTACATGAATACCTCTTCATTCAAGATGATTATTATTTTAATTCATGATTTTTATTTCATGGAGTTATAATTTAGATGTCACCTATAAGAATCGGATCTTTATATCACTTATTGTTTTATTTAAAGTAATGAAACACGAAATTTTATAAGTATATTCCATGTAATATTCAGTACACACATTGTACTCGATTTTTGTATATAGTTGACTATAGACCATGTAACAATTTAATACAAGGCTGTATAGGTGACCTGGTAGACCACCTAATGCGGGTGGCCTATTGAGGCTAGTACAAGGTGTGTACATAAAATGAAAACATCGGGTAAATTTCTTTTTATTTGATGAATTACATAGAGGGACATGACTCATCTCTAGAACACACTTCCTTTCCCTACGGTATTTAATGGAGAGAAACAGACAATAGAAAAATATCATGCTCCTACATTTCCTCTGTCTAAGGTCCAATTGAGATGTCTCTAGGTGCGTTGGATTCCCACCAGTGGGTTTTCACATTCCTTATAGCATATCTTCCTGATTACTCCTCCCTTGAGAGATTTTGAGGGTTGATTTTTTTCCATTTTGATGATCTACATCGTTTTAAGATTATTCAAGGGCATATGTTCAAGGGTGTTCATTGCACAACATCAATTTAGGTTGTTTGTTCCATTTTTTAATTGACTTTTGATTATATATGATTAATGTGATGAATACCAATGTGTGGGGTATTGTGTATTATTGAATTTGACACTGTTTAAAAACTTATATGGTTTTTTCCATTTAATAAAGGGTGATTGATTATGCATAAGGTTTTATAAATTTTAATGGGACGCCACATGGTTTTGTTCCCCTATTTGACTATTTTTGGTCTTTCGGTGTGGGTTGCCTATGAGGCATACATTGTTTCTATGCCTCGAATTGTTTAGGATGTAGTTGATTGATTATATGAATTGCATTTATTATTATTGATAATACTAAACTTTTATTAGTTATAGATTACATGTGATTCCTTTTAACGATATGAATTCTGAACATCCAATGTAGTGTGAGAGCCTTGGTTTGGGAAAACTATGTGGGTTTCAATATTTATTACAGAAGACTGTAGCATGCTTGATGTGGACTCTAACCCAGGGGTATTGGCTATGATATGTACCTAGGAGGTCAATTTTGATTATTTGTGTTATGTGGACCAATGGGGTATTGACTGTGAGAGCTTACTAGAGGTTGTTTATAAATTATTGAAGTGATGTTGAAGAAGGTGTATTTACCATGAGAGCTTCTCAGGTGGTCGTTTGTAATTGATTTTTTCTATGTTAATATAATGTGGTTGGACTATGACTTTTCCATAGGGTTATTAGGAATAATTGAATTACTATGAAAAGTTTTAAAAATCAACGACCAAGCATTGACTCGGTCCTACAATTTTTTTTAGATCGTATTATGAGATATATGTTTTTACTATAACGTAGAGGAATACAAATCTTTTGCTATATACAAGGATTTTATTTTTCAATGGTCTGTATAATTAGTAAATGTAAATGAATGTGATTGAAAACATTAGGAATTTTTACTTTTGAGTAATTCATAGTTTATTGATTCATTTCTTCATATTATATGATTTTTTTACTCACTAACTTTTAAGCATAGATATTTTGGGGGTTGCCTTTTGGGATTTTTCCCACACCATGTTTGGGCCATGATTTTTTACCAAAAGAAGATTATTTGGTTGTAGTAATTGATAAGGGAAAACCCTTTTTTCATTAGGTACTTGGTTTTTTTATAGTTGGATAAAATGGGACTAGGGGGAGGCTAGTGATGCTGTTAGAGTTTACTGTTTTTCTATACATTGGGTTTTTATGGTATTTCTCTAATTATTACATGTTTGGATGCTTTCTGAGAAATGTGTAACATGAATCATTTATGTATATTTTTTTAGTATTATTATTGGTATCATTCATGAATTGATTATTCCTGTCATATGGCGTTACTGCATCATCTACAATTTACTACATGTTTTCCACTATGTACCCTTTTCCAATGTGGGCATAGTTTCGACGTTGTTAGACCATGGACCTCACTACTAGTAAAAATCAACTGCATTTAGGGAAATCTGAAATAGGAAATTTGGTAAATCAGGTACATGGAACCATTGGGAGACACCTAGATCTTGGACAATACAAAGTGGTATTGGAGGATTGTTGTCTGAAAACCCATATAATAGGGAATGTAGTGTTATGAACACACGCCATGTGTTATTCTATACTGGATGAACTTTCTTTTTTTATGTACATTCCATATACTATATGTACATGTGGTATTGTTCTTGATCAAGTGACTGACTATGGTGGAAGAGAAATGGGTAAGGAATCTTTTGGTAGTACACACTGTGTAAATATTTTACATGTCATTTTATAATGAACTGTGTATCCAGTTGTGCGAACAATGACATTGGTGGATGAAACATAGGTTATACACAACATGTATATATTGTACATGTGTTGTAGTTATAAATTGTGTATCCGACTTTGTGAGAACCAACACAGGTGGTCAGAACTTATGTTGTACACATTGTGTGTATAATGAGCATGTCTTGTATTGTAACCATAGAGAGAATCATGTTGTTCTGACCATGTGGATGTACATGGTTAGGATGGAAGATCTAAGTACATTCTATGTCTCGAGAGTAACCCGACATGTGTAAGGGTTTTAAACGACTTGGATTGGCAGTGGAAAATGCAATTTTAGATGCATAAATGAACATTCCATGTTGGGTTTATACACATCGTGTAACCATATTTTGTAAAACACTCTGGTTATCCTTATCCTATTTCGTTCTTTCTCTTATATGTTGTTGTCCATGATAATCTTAAACACAGGTGTGCAATTTATCTTGCAGATTACAACCACCAATATGTCTTCTCATTGTATGCTATAAACTGGGCAATGATCAGACCCCCGAAATGGTAGATCAGGGACAACTTGCAGATCCTCTCATATTCTATGTTTTGGTACCATCTATAAAAACCCGGTTCTTTATTTGAGGTATGATTTTTTCTCCTATCTTTTTTTGGAAAACAGTGGAAAACTATATATTTATTGAAATCATAATGTCACACATTCTAATTCATGCTTACATATTGTGTACTTCTAATTACAGACTATATAGTTTGGCTATGTATGGTGTGAATACATGGTGTGTTGTCATGAGAGTAAGAAAAAGTAAAAAATCCAACTACACACCGTGTACTTCTTAGTACACATCGTATAGTGTTGTCAACATGTCTTGGGAAGTATGATTGTAGTAAATGACAACCAAATGAACAATAAAATGATGTACATGCTGTTTATATTGACATACACTCCGTGCATTTGGTGGTTTTTCATAAAACATAATGTAACCCTTCTTTAACATTCTTGAAAGAAGAGGCTATTCGTGTTTCACAAATGATAGTTCCGAACATTCAATCATCTCCAAAACATCTTCTGAACTCTAATTCAATCATCATCAATAGTTTTGTAACCCAATTGGTATGCTCTCAATTAATATGGAGCCATTCCTTCAGATTGCATATCATTACTGAGTTAATTGTGGTTTATAGTTTATCCATATTTCGTAGATCTGCTTCACTATATCTTGAATTGGAGACTCGTGCTAGATGAAAAGAGTCTAATGAGGACTAATATTGTTGTATTCTGAATTTGGATAATCGTCGGGTTGTTCACATGTGTTGATGTCCTGCATAGCCATGTTTAGGGTTTATCATGATTGAGAACATGTCATGTGTTAATGTATAATTAAATTTATGTCATTGAGTAATTTAATTGAATCATATGTAGCTTATTTGGTTTTATTAAGGTCCGCTTTGTTGGTGAGGCTTCCCTCAGATGACCACTGTTTAGTTGTTTGGCCTAGGATTTTGATGGGAATGGACTTGTTTCCAATTTAAAGGGTTGTTTAAAATAAAATTCTTTAAATAAATGTTTTACATTTGAAAATGATTTTTAAATCATTGTGATAGTTTAATTATAATGTTATCCTTGTTATATAAATTTCCCCACGTGAGTTATTAAATACTAAATTCATTCAATAAATTAATAAGAAATTATTACTTCATGAATTAAATGTTCCCAAGTGAGTTGACTATTGAAAATAATTTCATAGTTTAATTTTCATATGTTGATTATTGTGCTGAAATGTTGACATACTGGTCTTGGCCCTGAATCATGTTGAAATGATTATACACTAGGTTTTACCTAGAAATATGATGAAATGTTCATACAATGGGCTTGTCCATGATTCTAAATATGCTAAAATATGGATACAATGGGATTTAATCTGATTTGAATATGCTGAAATTAGTATAGCTCAATCTTGTCCCAGAGACATATTGACATGGAATGACATATGATGCGTCTTCGATGAAAAAGCACAAGCTTGAATTCAGTCTTCTTATCATTTTTTAAAATAGAATATTGTTGTGTCTGTTGTGTTTTCATTATATTGGGGATTGACAGGATTATTAAAGACCTTTATGCTTAGGAAATATAATGTATTTTAATTGATTAGATAACATGAAATTATGGTAAATAAATTATAGTACATGTAGGATTATATATTTTTGAGTACTTGATAGTTTACAACATTTCTCTGGTGTAAAATAATGTTGTATATACTCACAAATATGTTGTTACTGACCTTTTGTGGTTACCTTCTTGTATTTATTTATAAAACCTTGTTTGAGTCATGTTTTGGGACCGAATTGACTATATGGTTTGAGGTTTTGACAAGGGAAAGGCCCCTTTTTTTACGTATTTGATTGCTTCATGGTGGAGGAGATCATGTAACTAGTTTAAGGATTGCAATACTACTGAGTATCTATTTCATTTACCGTACATTGGTATGGTGTTGTAATTGGTTTTAGTGTGTCCAATTTTCACTTTTTTCTTTGAATATATGTTGTGCATCATCATTTTGATATTATATGCCTTCAAGATATCTTTATCAGTGAGTCTTTTTTAGTTTACATCTATTTCAAGTATTTTACTTCTTCTGTTGTGGTTATTATTTATTTTGCTATGTTTCACTATGGCAATGAGGGAATAGATTCCCCATTATCACATCCTAGTCCCTTGTTTCGACTTGAATGCCTCTAGAATTAGGGAAAAGGTGCTTGAGGCCATATCTACAAATGGGTACTTGGCACCATTTCAGTTTTTTCCGAACTCAGGACATTACAAAGTGGTATCAGTGGGTGTATCTTTTCTTTTTTATTTACTATTTGGAGATGATATAAAAGATATTGAATTTGGTAGTTAGTTTTACCTGAGAGTAGCTACCTTTTATATTTATAAAATCTAATCTTCTTCAAATTAAATTGTTCTTTGAGATTTTTAGCTAAAAACGTAAAATCTATTTCTCCATTTGGTGATGCATTTTTTTGTGCTGACATTATTGATGTTATTTTTTGTATATTTTGGTGAAAACCGATGAGATAAGGCTTTTCCATCTCATTTATAATATTGGAACTTTTTAGAAATCAGAAGCAATGTATAATTTACATTCCATTTAGGGAACATTACTTATGCATGTTTTTGTGATAGTACCTTGATATATATACATGTTTTTGAAATGTGTAATGGTATCTGATTTGATTTTGATAGAATGGATTCCAAAATTTGATATCGGAGTAGTATGTGCCCTCTTGGACTGGAATTTGGTGGATCAAGATTCATCCTTTTATAAATAATTATGCTATGATATTCTATGCTTGTGTTACAAACATTGATTTGTGGGGAGTATGGGCCCTCACTGATCAAAATTTTTGCATCCCATTGGTTGATTTTTCATGTGAATAGGTGTTTTTTAATAAATATGGAGTTCTTATCTGGATAAAACTAGTACACATGGTGTGTATTTTAGCCTAACATGAATTTTGTTTTTTTTAATAAGGGAAGAAGGTGTTGCATGTTTTAATATGAACACGTCATGTACATTGAGAACACGCTATGTAGTATCTAACTACGTTAAAGGATGTGTGACAATAAATACCGGGTGTTGAGTTTTGATTAGACAGACCAAGTACATTCTGTACACACTATGTATCCTACCCAGGATGAACTTGTGTGTTCCTAGTCGTATGGATGTACAAGGACAAGATGACAGTCCTTCGTATACACCATGTGTATGTGGAACAAGCCGTGAACCTTGGGCTCATACATGCACAGGCTGACAGAAGAACATGGCCATGTGATTGTGTATGGGTACACACCGTGTATTCCTTCTACATGTTTTGTAGTCCTTTTTAGCCAAATATTTAGGGCCTTTTACTATTTTTTTCACTCCTAGATAGAGAACCATGATAACGTGATTGAAAAAAGGTATTTTTATGACCTTGTAGTGTCTTGAGGCTAGAAAAACAATGTTTTTTATGCCAGGATAGTGGCGATTACCATACTCTATATATGGTAGTCCATGGGATTCCAATGTATCCTCTAGTTGTGGTAGCTGTGGAACCAACTATTATACCAGAAGTGGGTGCATATACAATGTTCTGTGATGGTTTTGTGTGGTTCATAGAACTCTATCATAGACCATCGTGGGCTTCCACATCTATGGAAAATCTGACACATATCATCCAATAGTAGAATCCGAGTACTTTTTTGGGGGATGGTTGACCACATGATATGGAATCGTTGCTTGAATCAGTGATGAATATCTTCGGGCATCTGGAGATGCCTCTTAATATGACGATCAATCTCACAATATATATACAGCATAATTTTTCCAGGGGATGGTGGGATGTTATCACTTAGGTAAGGCAACATTAGGATATGATATTGTAATAACATTAGTTAGAAATATATGATTACTATTTTCTTGAGACACTGATGGCTGATCGAGCCCGGTAGATCATCAACCTAGAGCAGGGAACACTTTTAGTTGTAGAATATTCTTCCTGGTATACTGAGCATTAGTGATTAACACCTATTATGATGGGAAATGACCTATAGAAAGCTCTTTTATTCTAGGATAGTCTCATGTTCTACTTCCAATAATAGTTTAATTTATTAATGTTTCCATCTATCTCTGCTATTTTGAAATATGCATTGATTACCGAGCACAACCTACAAGAATCTAGGGGTTCCCAATAGGGCGGTTCAACACACTGTTCTGGTATTGTTTCAATTAGTAAGAATAAGCGTCGCCTGGAGTTTTCTCATGTAGATAGTAGTAGACTAAATGTATCTTTAGGTATCCGGGTGAGGTGATACATGTGCGGAAGGATTGGGCATACTAAACATCAGTGCTCGATGGACCTGGTTGAGTGCCAAGCTTGCAGCAAGATGATCCATTTATAGAAGTTATATAAAATGATTCCACCAGCATCTAGTGAAAGAGTTTTTGTACCAAATCCATGTTCTGGAGTAGGGTCAGTAGATTCTCACAAGTCAAGGAACTAGAATATTTCAGGTCGTTTAGGCCGAGGGGCCTATCTTGGCTGAGGTAGCTAGACCCAGGATCGTAGTGATAGCAGGGCGGGTCAGGTCAGGGTAGCTAATCAATGTCTTAGGGTTGTAGAACATGTCAGACATCTGTAGTTCATTAGAGACATAAATAGTAATACCCCAGAGCATCTACTATCAATGGTACTATTCTAGTCACCTCTGTTTTATATTCATCACTTTTTGATTCATGTGTTAATCATAGTCTTATATCGGTGGCAATTGTCAAAATCCTTTGTATATGTGTTTATAGTTTTTTTGATGTGATGACTCTAGACACTCTGTAAGGGATTAGAACGATAGGTGAGCATCAGTGCAATGAGTTCCCTCTTGAGATTGGTTGGTGTCACTTCCAATGGATCCTCTATGTGTTCGATATTATATGCTTTGATTTCATTATTAGAATGGACTGGTTGGTCACATTCCGAGCCATTCTTGATTTCTATTTCTATAGGGAGAGTTAATCATAACAATATGGTGGAGAGCATGTACATAATGGTTAATGAGATGGTTAGGCTCGCCGAGATGAACTAGAGCATTGTGGGTTGGGGCTGATGATAGCCAATATTTCGAGTCTATAAATGGATGACCAGAGAACATGTCTAGAATATTTCATCCAGTGGTTGATTGTTTCAGGGATGTTTTCACGGACGACTTCTCATGCATACCTATGGTTAGAGAGGTTGTTAATACTATCATGCTAGCGCCAGTAGCTGCACTGATATCCATTCCTTGTTACAGGATGGATACGAAGAAGTTGCAAGAGCTCAAGAGGATGTTGCATGTTTTTGAAGATATGTTTTGATCCATCTTATTAATTCACCCTTTGGTTCACAGAACCATTTCATAAAAATGTAGGATGATAACACAAGGATTTTCATAGACTATCGGAAACTGAAACATTTGATGGTTATAAATCGATATCCCATTCCATGAATTGATGACCTATTTGATCAACTTTGAGGGTATTGGGTGTTCATATAGATAAACATATTGTCTGGATATCATCACGTACATGGTTGACCAACATAAAACCTCATACAATCTTTCGTAGAATGTATGGCCTATCTGACTACATGTTTAGGCCGTTCGGTCTCACCAACATGCATGAATTTTTCATAGTGTTGATGAAGTGAGTGTTCCAACCATACTGTTGTTTTATTCTGGTGGTTTTTGTGGATGATATCTTGGTGAATACTCATAATCTAAACAACCATTACAATTAACTTGAGATCATTTTGAATACACTTAGAGAGAATATGTTATATAATATGCTTAAAAAATTCCATGTTTGGATAAATCAGATTCACACTGTGGGTCACATCATCCCATATAATGTAATATTAGTGGACCTGGAGAAGTTGAGAGTGGTAATTACCTGGGAGAATCCATTGTACATATTTAAGGTATGGAGTTTCGTGGGGATATGTGGTTACTACAGGTGTTTTATATAATACTTCTCAAGCATAGCAGCGCTGATGATGGGATTTACTACGAATGGTTTGATGTTTGACATGTAAGACTCTTGTGAAGATTCTTTCAAGGATTTAAATGGTTCTCTGATTTATGCATTGATACAAATATTTCTAGATCTGATAAATATGTACACTATGTACATTGATGCAAAATGCATTGGGCTGGGAGTAGTGCTTATGCTGTGGGTCAACTTGTGTCATATTTGTTTCTGTAGTTGAGGCCACATGGTCGGAATTACCTGGTGCTTCATCACTAGTTGGATACATTTGTATGCATTGCGCTATTGGAGACATTATTTATTGGGTGCTGATTTTTTGGTGTACATAGACAACAAAAGTCACAAATACATCTCTACTCTGTTTTATTTGAATATGAGAATATGAATGTGGGTATAATACCTTCTGTTGTTTGATTATGATCTAGCCAATATTCATATAAATGTCAATGCAGGAGGACTCAGATACAGGCTATGCAGGAGGCTAGTGGTGAGTGGCTATTTATGGCATTGTTCTCTGATATGCATTCACTGGTGTGGGACTATCATGGGTAGACTTATCATTAATATTTATCCCTTTCATATACCCTATTGGACCGAAAATTAATGAGTAATCTATCATATTCCTAATTCATAGTTCTATGGGAATGTGGGGTAGGAGTGGACCCTCATCCTGGATAGTTGATTGGTGAGGATGATGTTCTTTGATTCCATGGAGGTGTGTGGGTTCCATGGTATATATGCGAGGAGTGGATGTGAGGTATCTTGCTTTAGCTTTGTATTTGCATCCATAACTCACTAATATGTACAGTGACATGTGTCGTCAGTACTAGTGGACAACTATGAAGAGAGATGTATTTGGTTTTGTTTTGAGATTTTTCACTTGGTAGTACCTTAAAGAGGAACAATAGCTGTCAGATAGGATGTTACATCAGTTACATATTTTGGAGTTAAATGTGATGATGTCATGATGGATTTCATGACGGTGTAATTGAGGTCCCCTAGAGGAATCAATGTTGTGTGTGTTTTAGTGGACATACTTATTAATGTTGCTCATCTCTTATCGATCAAGGAGACCTTAATTATTGATGATATCAGAAAGTTCTATATCTAATATTAAGTTAAATTTCATGGGGACCCTCATTATATCATTTCAGATAAGGTCGCCTAATTTACAACTTGTTTATGGAATAGTTTTTTAGGGTGTTGTGTACAGAGGTTCTTATGAGTACATTATACCAACCTCATACTGATAGTCAGTCAAAGTGTTTGATATAGGTGCTGGAGGACATGTTGTATGCTTCTATCCGATACATTGGGGGCTCTTGGGAGAATCATATTACCTTGGTAATGTTCATATACAATAACGGTTTTCATGAAACTATCCAGATGGAACCATATGAGGTTTTATATGGTACGCCATGTCGTTCTACACTGTTTTGGTTAGAGGAAGGTGAACTAGCCTAACTATCCATGTCATGTGCAGAAGACTTATGAGTAGGTCCATCTCCATCAGAGATAGATGGAAAATATACAGTCATGTCAAAAATCATATTCTAATATCCACATATGACCTTGGGAGTTCATGGTAGGGGATCAATTTTTCCTTTGTGTCACACCAAGGTTGGGAAATAATATGATAAAACGGCATGGTAAGCATTCACCATGAAATGTCGGAAATTTTGAGATTCTGGAGCAATTCGTTTCAGTTTCATATCGGTTATAGTCACCTCAGTGGTACTGCACCATGCATGATGTCTTCTATGTTTATTTTCTACATCACTATCACTCATACCCATCTCACATTTTTCAGCCTCAGGAGGTTGAGCTTCATGCTGATGCATTTTGTGAGGATCATTCGATTTATATAGTTGATAGGATAATGATGGTTGTTTGAGGAAAATCTGTTCCCCTCATACGTGTTCTCTGGAAGCATGTCTGAGTACATGTAGAGACTTGGGGGAGGTAGGCCATAGTACGTGCTCAGTGGCCAGAGTTATTCTTAGATATTTATTCATCACCCTCAGAGGGAATTTTTGAAATGAGTTTTATTAAGGGGGATGTTTGATATACCCCATTTCATCCATTAGGGTATTTTTTTTTCTTTTTCCCTTAAGGTGGCTTTGAGAAAACCTGGAAATACAAGATAAGTACTGCAATCATAAGGTCACACAGGTTGAATACGTGTTTCAATCGATGTTCTTCTAAGTACATTCCCTATATTATGGATGTGTATGGTGGGAATACATCATGTGTGGGCATGTCAAAATGAAATTGAGGAAAAACCCACTATAAGATGTGTACTTCTCAAAACACACTCTATAGTCCTGTCGGGAGCTTCTAGAAGTTAAGTGGATAATGGCCAAAAAAGGAAATGTAAAAAGATGTACATGTGATGTATATGAACATACACACATTTTATATTGAAATTCTATTTAAAATGTCCATTAACACAGCTATATCATTTGGGAAAGAAGGGGCTTGTTGGGGTTCACAAACAGGAGCATCAATCCTTCAATCTTCTCCCAAATATTTGTCCGGACTACGATTCAATCACTGTCACAATTGATGGAACTCAATTGGTAGTCTATAGATTAAATTTTTTCCATTTCATAAAATTCCATATAATGATTGAATTATCTAAGGATGATAATTTATCCATTTTCCATAGATCATCTTTGTTCTAGCTAGAATTGGAGGCAAATGATGGATGATGTGAGTCGTACGAAAACTAGGTTGGTGGTCTTTTTCATTTCATTAAATGTCAGGTTGTTTACATGTTTCCTATTACCACAAACCAATGTTTATGGTGTCACATTATTGAGAACATGAATTGTGTTAATACCTAATGACATTTAGGTGATTGAGTAAATTTATTGAAGCATGTTTGAGCTTATTTTTGGTGAGTTTTCCCTCGGATGACTATTTTTTCCATTTTTCCTAGGATGACGATGGGAATGCCCATGTTTCCCCATTTAAGGGTTGTTTAAAGTGAAATTTATTAATTAAAATTGTTCTATATTAATTTTTTTAATGTTATTTGATAATTGAATTCATTTTTTCTATCTTGTTATATAAATTTTCTAATGTGAGTTATTAAATGATATCATCATGTTATAATTTAATTAAGATGTTTTTCATGATAAATGAAATGTTCCCACATGAATTTATTATTGAAAAGCCTGTGATAGTTTAATTTTCATGTCTTGATTACTACGATGAAATGTTGATATACCAGGACATTCCTTGAAACAAGCTGAAATGCTTATAGACTGTATTTTACCTTGCCACATGCTGAAATGATGATATAATGGGAGTTTATATAATTGTATATATGATGAAATGTAGATAAAATGGGTTTTTACATGATTTGAATATTAGTAAATTCATATACTCCAGGATTGGCCCAGAGACATTGAGATTGAATGACTTATGAAATGTCTAAAATAAGAATGAAAAGATTTGATTCAGTCATCACATATATTTTTTAGAGAGACTAATGAGGAATCTACTGTGATTTATTTAAATAAGGGATTGATGAGCTCAGTTCGGATCCTGAGAAATATATAATTCAATGAATTTGATTTGAGTATGGAAAATGAAATGAAGGTAAATGAATGTCTTTACTTGAAAGACTTTTTACTTTTAATTGCATCCTAGTTTATTGCATTTCATTATTTTAAAATACTATTGAATATACTCACATATATATTATAAATTTCTATTGTTGGTTTCTTACATGGATTTATTCATCTCACCCGGTTTGGGTCATGTTTTGGGCCCATATAGACTATATGGTTTCGGGATTTGATAAGGGAATAACCGCTTTTTAGTTACTTGATTAGTGCTTAGGAGCTGGAGAAAAAGGGATGAAGTCATGTTCTATGATGTTGTTGAGTTTCATTATGTTTTTCCATACTTTGGTATGGTATTGTACCTAATTTCAATGTATCTTATTTTCGTTATTTTCTTAGAATATGTGACATGCTGCATCATATTCAACTATTATGAATTCATGTTATCTTTATCATTTAGTATTCAATTGTTTTCTTCAGTTTCATATAGTTTAGTACTTCCTCTATTCTTATTATTTATTCAATTGTGTTACACTCTTCCAAGGAGGGCATAGTTTTCCACTATCCCACCCTTGGACCTCACTGCTAGTCAGATGCCTCTTATGTTTGGGGAAATTTTCTTGAGGCCATGTCGCCAAATATGTTTGGGGAACCACATGAGTGGCCTCTAGACCTGGGACGTTACACCGACTATTATAATGGAAGCATGTGCAGATGCATAGTTATATGAAGGCATTATGAGTATGATGTCGACTTTTTACGGAGCACCACATCCTACCCCGACTATGGCCAAGTTGACTTGGGTGTTCCAGTGGCATCATCTTCTGACATTATTAGGGTATGGAGGATCACATGATGTATATTAATGGTTGGAGGAAATGCATTCCATCTTCAAGAATCTAAAAATGCCACTGGAGAGGAGGGTGAATCTCGAAACATACATGCTATGTTATTCTTCCATGAAATGTAGGAATGATGTCACATAGACAGGACGTCGTCACTCTATGTCTTGGGAAGAGTTTTAGGGGACATTAAATGACTACTTCAACCCCAATAAGTTTAGGTACGATCGAGCCTGAGAGTTCATTCACTTGTAGTAGGGCGCTCTTTCAGTGACGTATTGCTCATCTCAGTTTACAAACCTTTATCACTTCACACCTACTCTGGGAGGTGAAGAGTTGTGTTTGGCTAAGATATTTGAGAATGGTATCAGGTATGAAATATGATCGCAAGATATTGTTTTCATGATATCTGCATTTAAAGAAACAGTAAACCAGACACTAATTACCCTGTAAAATCTAAGGGAGTTGGCAGCTATGAGGCAAGGAGATTTTTTATCCTAGGTAGGTACTCCTTAATTTGATAACATGAAGCTATGTATCGTGCATTGAAGTGGTGATTCTAGAAGTAGTGATGTATCAATAGGTATTTAGGTGAGGTGCGACCTATACAGGTAGAGTAAGAAAAAGATATGGTAGGGCTCAAGAGACCCAGTCGAGTGCTAGTCTTACGAACGAATGTGTCACCTTCAGTTTTTTTTGAAAATTTTTATCACTAGTATCTTATGATAGGGGATCATTTATGACTCCATTGTTAGGAGTAGGACTTCATGTTTCTCTTCAAACATGGAATTGGATTTTGGCAGGACGTTTAGGCCGAGGAGGTGGTCTTGACCATGGTAGTAAGGTGGCAGGTTTTTAGAGACAACAAGGTATATTATCATAGTGTAGTCAGATTCGGTAGCATAGCCATGATAGAGGTCCGACATTTGTAGTGCAGCAGACACACCAAAAGAAGGATCCCGAACTCTGTATGGTTATAGGTACAATTATAGTTGTTGTAGGGTATTGACACCCCCCATGAGGTTGTTTGGCGTCACTTATTATGGGGACTCTATGTCATAGTGATGAATGGTTTTGATTTCATTCTCAGAATAGAATGGTTGGACTATTATCAAGAATTTGATGGTTGTTATCTCCACATAGTGAGTTTCACATCACTAGAGGGCATTTCATTTCTCCACATGGTAGAATAGGATGTTCAGGCCAGCAGAGCTATACCCGAGCATCCTGGGTTGTGAGAAATTACATCCTATATTTCTAGTTTATATCTGGACGACCAGGGGACATAAAAAACGTGATTTCCTCCAGTTGTGGATCATTTCAGAGATATTATTCTAGAAAACTATTCAGGCCATCCTATTGAGTTAGAGGTATATTTATCTATTGAGTTTTTTCTAAGAGCATCACCAGTGTCCATTCCACTTTATATTATGGTGAAATAAATGTTACAGGAGGTCAATAAATAATTAGAGGACATTCTGGAAAAGGGATTCATCGGACCTAATACTTTGACCTTGGGGTTCACCAGTCCTTTTTTGCAAAGAACACGGATGGTACCCTAAGACATTATATGGATTATCATCTGATGAACCTATTGACGATTATGAACTAATATTCCTTACCAATGATTGATGATCTCTAGATAATCTCCATGGATCATGGGTGTTCAAGAAGATTGACATGAAATCCTATTATCATAAGTTGCATATTAGTCCACTAAATATACCTCTTATAATATCTTAGAGGATATCTGGTGTATACGAGTATTTGGATATTCCATTCGGTCTCATGAACATGCCAAAAGTTTTCATGTAACTAAGGAATAGAGTGTTCCACCCATACGTGGATTCTTTACTTGTAGTCTTCGAGGATGACATATTAGTGTACACTCACACTCAACAAGACCATGAAACCCATATTGAGATCATATTGAAGACACTGAGAGGGCATTAGTTATATCCTAAGATATAAAAATGACGCTTATTATTATACCATATTCACTCCTTGGGTCACATTATATTATAGACATGAGTATCAGAAAACCTAGAGATAGTGAGAGTAGATGATTTTGGGGTGCATCCAAAGAACCTATTTGAGGTACAGACTATTCTGGGGCTGGTATGTTACTACAGGTTCCATATAATAGACTTTTTCTCACATATTAGTGACACTAACCGGTATGACTAAGAAGGTTGTGAGGTACTTGTGGACAGATTCCTATGATTCTTCCATTCAGTTGCTAAAAGGGAGATTGAATTCAGCACCAATACTGATTTTTCCAGTGTCTATAGAGCGGAATAATATATACAATGATTCATCAGTTATCTTGATGGGAGAAGTAATTATGCAAGGGGACGTAGTTGTTCCTTATGGAACTTGGACGTTGAGGCCACTTGAGATTAATTAACCAACAAAATATCTTGAGTTAGCTATTGTTTTTCATTATTTGCACAGTGGGAGACCTTGTCTTCTGGGAGAGCTTGTTGTAGTATTCACTGACCAAAAAAGTCATAAATATAACTTTACTCATTCTGCTTTAACTTTGAAACATAGTAGGTTTGGTTTTTACCTTCTTTATTTTAAAATTGAGCTTGCCTTCAACCTTGGGAACATAAAAGTAATGGCTGATACATTTTCTAGAAGAACTCTAATATAGGTAGTTTCGGAGGCCAGCAGTGTGTGGAAGCTTATGGCATTGTTGTATGAGATGCATTTGGAGGTTCAAATCATACATAAGAAGGCATTTCTTTCTTATATATATTTTACATCAACTCAACTAGATCTATTGAAAATGAGGAAACTGTCATATTTTGATGTCTTATTCCTATGGGTGATTGTGTTAGTGGAAGAACCTATTCCTTGGTGGACCATAGTTGATGACAAGGTCATACATTTTCATGGACATGTATTTGCTTCGGTAGACATACATGAGGAGTTGATGTGATATTTTCATTCCTTAGTTTAAGATGTCCATCCTTGTGTCATCCATATGTATCGAGATCTACACCATAAGTATTGGTGCAATGTATAAATAGGGATATTGTTGGTTTTTTTATGAGATTTTCCACATGTCAGTTCGTGAAGGATGATCATCTTATGACCAATAAGGCTATTATAGTAATTACCCATTACCGTGTTGAAGTGTTATGATGTCATGATGGATTTTGTTATTGGTTTACCAAGATCTCCTCGAGAAAATTATGCAATTTGGGTAGTTGATGATAGACTCAAAAAGGATTCCCATTTCCCACTGATCAGGGAAACCTTCAGTGTTGTTGAGCTTGAATGCTTGTACATCCTTCAGATTGTACATTTTAATGGAGTTCCACATTAAACTATTTTGGACATGTATTCTTGTTTTACTTCTCATGTTTGGTAGGGAATGCAGAGGGATTTGGGTACACAAGTACATCTGAGTACAACTTATCATCCTCATATTGATGGACATTTTGAGTGAAATATTCAGGTTTTGGATGTCATTCCTCGAGCATGCATCCTGTATTTCAGGTTCTCTTTTGAGAGACACATATTCATAGTGGTGTTTTCCTACAATAAAATATTTTCAAGAGAAGATTCAAATAGATCAATATAAGGATTTGTACGGTATGTAATTCCGACAACCCCTATTGTTGTTGGCAGTAGGATAGATAACTGTGCGAGGACCTCATCTTGTCCAGGAGACCTCTGAGAAGGTGGAGTTGATTCAAAAGGGGATGTCTAATGCACAATCATTCCATAAATCTTATGTTGTTCGATGGAGTTGATATTTGGAGTTCGAGGTCAGATATCTGATTTTCATATGTGTCACACCAAGGATGGGACATGTGATGACTAGGGGATAGGGGAATATTTCACTATGATACATTAAGAATTATGAAGTTTTGGACAGTGTCGGAACAATATCTTATTAGTTGTAGTTAACTCATTGTTAGCATGCTATTCAGAACATCTTGAGTTTATTTAGCTACTGCACTAATTTTCAGAACTGTCTAACGTTTTTCAACCCAAGGTGGTTGGGTTCGAGGTGGATGCATCTTTCGAGGAGCACCCTATTTGTAGAGTGGAACACAAAACAATGGTTCCATGTGGTTGTTCTGTTCCCCTGGTATGGGTGCTATGGAAGCACGAGCAAGTATAGGAAGAGTCTTGGGAGAGGGAGGATGATGTACATTCACAATAGCCATATTATTTAATGTTCCTTCTTCACCACCTATGGAAGGGAAATTTGGGGAAAATTTATTTAGGTGGGTACATTTCTGTAAACCCGGATCTTCATTTCAGGTATGGATTTATATATCTTTTTTGTAGGAAAAGAATGAAATTGGAAATTTTCTATGTGCAAACATTTTATATTTGAGTATAGGTCGTGTACCCAATTTTTGTGTGTAGCCGTGTACTAGCCATATAATAGTTGAGTATATCGTCATGTAGGTTACACGGCTGACCTTCTAATGCATGGGTCCGGTGGGGTCTAGTACACAGACTATAAATTTAATTAACATGTTTTGTACTTTTCTTTTTAATTGATGAATCAGTGTGGGGTCATTTCCCAACTCCAAAACACACATCATATTCCTTTGATTTCTACAGTAGAGTGATAAACGCACAAATAACATCAAGAACCTAATTTTCATACATCAGATCTCCGATTGGGACACTGCTGGATGCATTGGATTCCCAGTGGTGAGTTCTCCCTTTCCATTGAGAACCTCTTCAGGATTCCACTTCTAATGTGAGTTATCGAGGGTCGAATGTGTTTACCCTTTTCAAATATGTACTTCGATATAGGCCGATTCAAGGACCCATGTTCATGTTTGTTCATCATACAACCTCATGGGAGGATGTTTCTCTCATTCATCGATTGTATTTTTATTATAAATGATTAATGGGTCGAATACCCACATTTGTGATATTTTGGAATTTGGTATTTGACCATGTTTAACTCTTTTTATGGTTTTTTTTTATTTAGAAAGGGTGATTGGATATGCATAAGTTTTTATTCCATGTAATGGGGAACCCCATGGGTGAGTTCCCTTGTTTGAATACGAAATGAAAATTTGGCTAAGTTTCCAATGAGGCATACCTTGTTTCCTTTCCATGAATTGTTTAGTATCAATTTGATTAATTTTATGAATTTCATGAGTTATGGTTGAGAATGTTAGACCTGATTTAGTTATATATTACATGTGTTTCCTTGTTATGATATGTGTGTTGATCATCTAGTGGACCATGAGAGCACTAGAGTAGGAAAAATGAGGGGGTTACATGTTTGTTACATACTACCATGAGTTCCTTGGTGTAGTCTTTGACCCAGGGTTATTGACTATGAGTGCTACCTAGGAGGTCATATATGATAATTTATGATATGTTGACCAATGGTGTATTTAATGTTAGAGCTACCTAGACCGAATATATAATTTATTAATGTAATGTTTATTTAGGGGTATTGACCAAGAGAGCTACCCATATGGTTCTTTTAATTGATTTGTGCTATGTTAAACCAATGGGGATGAATGTATGATCTTTCCTAGAGGGTTGCTATGAATAATTGAATGACTCTAACAAGTCTATCAAGCCAAAGTAAATGATTAGAATTAGTATTACTCGGTTTATTATATTCCCTTTTTAGGAAAATGCTATTACTATTACACTCAGTGATACAACTCATTGGCTAGATACTAGGATTCCATTATTCAGTAGTTTTAATAACTAATAAATGTAAATGAATTTATTTTTAAACTATATGATAATTTTTTTGAGTACTACTTTTTTATTGCTTAATTTATACATATTATCAGCTTTATATAATCACTGACTACTGGGCACTTATATTTTGGTGGAGGCCTACTGGTATTTGTCCAACACCTTATTGGTTCATGCTTTTAGACCAAAACAAACTATTTGTTTTCATGTATTGATAATATAAATATAACTTCTTCATTAGTTATGTGATTGCAGTGAAGGTTCCGGGCACAGCGGAAGCGCATGGGTGGATGTGCCCACTTGGCTTTTTGCCTTTAGAAAGGATTAATCCAGGATCAATACGACGATAAATGCCAGTCTCCACGTATCAAATCACAGAAACATAAAAGATAATAGAATGTCCTGGAACCACAAAGTAGGATAATTACTGGTTGATTATAATTAATTTAATTAATTATAAAGAAGTACCTTTTTGGGTGTTCTTTCTTCGTTGATGTTCTTGATCATGTTGTGATGTGATTTGTCATTGCGTCGTAGAATCCAAGTGTAGGCTTCCTCTAGCGGTGATCCACCCGTGCACCACATATCTCTAGAAGTCTCCAAAGGTGTCTCTGGATGCTTGCGTGGAGAAAACATTGCTTGTGTTGTCCACCTTAGATCGTCTTGATCCGATGAAGAGGATCTCTCTCGGTCTTAAGATCATTCTTGGAGGAAGAGGTTATTTTGGCCTTGAAATAATTCTTCAAAATACTTGTTCATAATGATTCTCTTGGGTTGGGAAATGATTTTGGGTTGTGAGGATATTTATAATCGGGTGTGTGGGGTTATAGTGTAATGACAATAAATAAACGAGTTACGCGTTTTATTTATTTCATTAACTCTTTTTGAAAACCCCCATGTCGAATAATTAATTACTTGACATGCACCCATGCTGATTATAATAAATATCATTTAATAAAAAAATATTATATTCTCACAATCCGGACTAGAAAATCTACATGGAGTCTATTAATAAATACATGGCATGTACTTATTTTTCATTGAAACTACACGGCATGTACATTCAACGTACACTTCATGTATATCTCAATTTGATTTATTTATTTCCATTCCAAAATGAAAACTACACGACATATACATTTAATAATACCCATCATGTACTTGTTTTCTAAATAAAACTACATTGTGTGTAATCATTGATACACGGTGTGTACTTGTTTTATTTTATTCTTCTCCTACAACATTCAAATGATTTAGGTATCCTTGAATAATTATTAAACCACGTAGGGGAATAATCATTATTCTACATGATATACTTGAATACGCTTAGTGTGTGACCCTGTAGGCCTCTTTCTCGTTGGCATTAGGCGGTCTTTCCTAATGTCCAAGATTAATGTCTAGCAACGGGTTAAGGCACCCAAGTGAAAGAAATTGATGCCGCATTGAAGGATCACCTCATAATAATGTTTACTGTGTAATTTAATCCTTTTGTCTAAATATCTCATCAAGCAGGTTTCATGGAATTGTCATAAACCTATATGCTTGATCCATCGTTCTTTGACTACCTGAAATAAACTCATCATTTACACGATGGCCATGTAATTTCATGCGACTATTATATTTCAATCAAATGTCCGGGATATCAACTTCCATAAATGTAAGGGACAAATCCTTCCTCGACTTATCCATTAACAACATGCCACTCGTGACACACCCAACGTACTCTACATCCCACCAACTGTCTGTGTGATGGTTTTTGTTGGTAAATCTATGTGTGTGATTCATGCATGAGTTAATGATAATCTTCTAGTCTAAGGATCATTACACACGCTCACAGATAGTAATATCTGATGACAATAAGTCATGCAGAATTACTACTGGCGGGTATGTTCTAATAATCTCCCATCTTGGAGATTACCAAGTGCGAACACCATGAGATAGAGTCTCGTCTTCTTATAAGTACTCGCACATGACGGTCTATATATTATGTGTCCTATCATAGCATTTCATCCAACCGTAGAACATTATTTAAGAATATTGTTATAGAATTTAATGGTTTTCATCATAGCGGGGATCATTCATGTCCTTGTAAATGAAACAAATATTCTAGGATATTATTATATTTAGTCATGCAGAATAACAAAAAATATATAATAAGTGAACATTCATGTAATCAAAGTAAAAATCATTTGGTTCTGAGGACACCAACCCTTACAAAATCCCACATAGACTAGAGCCATATTCCTACAACATTTAGTCTGCAAGACCTCACAAGATAATCATGTTTCTGATGAGTCAAGGCTTTAGTCAAGGGGTCCGCCACATTGTCTTCCATGGAAATACCGCTCACTGCAACTTCACCTCTCTGAGAAAAATCTCTCAAGAGATGATACTTCCAAAGTATGTGCTTTGTCCGCTGATGTGACCATGGCTCTTTTTCATGTGTCACCGCTACAGTATTATCACAATAGAGTGTGATAGGATCATTACTGCTCAGTACTACATCCAGCTCTTGGATGAAGCTTCGCATCCATAATGCTTCTTTAGCTACCTCAGAAGATGCGATATACTCGAACTGTGCTATAGAATCTACCACCACACGTTGCTTTGAGCTCTTCTAGCTCACTGCACCTCCATTAAAACTAAATATGTATCTAGTCTACGACTTCTTGTCATCATGGTCAGTCTATAAACTAGAATCTACATGTCCACTGATGACTATTTTTTCATCTCCTCCATAAAACAGGAACATATCCTTAGTATTCCTCATATACATAAGGATTGTCTTGACTGCCATCCAATGGCGGTCTCTAGGATCATTTGATATTTCCCTACCACACATAATGTGTAAGAAACATCTAGCCTCATACATAGCATATCATACATGATTGATACAATTGCAGAAGCATAAGGGATCCTTAAAATTCTCTTTCTTTCCTCAAGTGTCTGAGGACACATTTTCTTGGAATGATGAATGCCATGTGACAGAGGCAACAATCCCCTCTTGGACTGTTCCATACTGAATCTCTTTAGTATCTTGTAAATGTATATACTTTGACTCAGGCCCAGCATTCTCTTGGATCTATCATGATGGATCTTGATCCCATGAATATATGCTTCCTCGCCCAAGTCTTTCATGGAGAATCATTTATGCAACCATTCCTTAACTAGTGGTATAACAGGTACTTCGTTTCCAATTAGTTATATGTCATCAACATATACAATTAGGAAAACGACTGCACTACCACTAAACCTTTTGTAGACACAAGGCTCACATTCTTTCTTAACAATTCAAAATTCCTTTACAGCTTCATCAAAATGAATGTTCCATGACTTTGATTCTTTATTTAATCTATAAATGGATTTCTGCAACTTGCATACCTTGTTGTCATCCTTTGGAGTCACAATCCCTTTGGGTTGTGTCATGTAGACATCTTCCTGGAGGTTCCCGTTATGGAAAGATTTTTTGACATCCATTTTCCAAATTTCATATTCATGGTAAGCGGAAATGGCCAATAGATTTAAGATGGATTTCAGCATCGCAACTGGTGAAAAGGTTTCATCATAGTCAATTCCTCGACGCTGTCTAAAACCTTTTGCAACCAGTCATGCCTTGTATGTGCTGACATGACCCTCCATGTCCATATTCCTCCTGAATACCCATTTATTACCAACATGCTTTACATTAACTGGAGGATCTACCAAAATCCAAACATGGTTTTGGAACATGGAAACCATTTTAGAATTCATGGATTCTTTCCACTTGGCAATGTCTGTGCCTTCAACTGCTTCCTTATAAGTAATAGGATCATCATTGTCAACAAATAATGAGTCACCATCCTTGGTGACAAGAAAACCATATCATTCTGGTTCTCTAATCTATATCATGATCCTACGCAGTTCGTGTGTCTCTAGAATATATTGTTCTTCCACATGGATTTGTGGAATCTGTTCATGTACCAACTCATGTGTATCTTGAGCCTCGACTTCATCAAAGTCTGTTTTCCCCCACTATCTCTTTTGGGGATGTTCTCCCTCTCATTGAATATGGCGTTTCTGGCCATTGTAACCTTTTTGTCTGAGGGTTTGTATAGATAATATCACCATTTTTACTTGGGATATCCTATAAAGACACACTTTGTACCTCGGGGTGCATGTTTGTTACCTGAAGAGGCCTTAACAAATGCTTCCCAACCCCACACATGTAAATTCGATAACATGGATATTTTTCCACTCCATAACTCATATAGAATACCATTTATTGATTTATTTGGTACTTGATTTAGTATCTGTGATGCTGTTTGTAATTCATATCCCCAAAAGGATAATGGAAAACTCGCATGACTCATCATTGATCTCACCATGTCCAACAAGGTCCGGTTCCTCCTTTCTCTTACACCATTCCACTATGGCATGTAAGGAAGACTGAGTTGATATAGAATCCTAAACTCCCGTAAGAAATCATTGAAGTCCTGATTAAGATATTCTCCTCCTCTTTCATAGTGGAGTTTCTTAATCTTTTTAACAAGATGGTTCTCAACTTCATTCTTGTATTCATCGAACCGATCAAAAGAATATGACTTATACCTCATTATGTATATATATCCATATCTACTAAAATCATCATTAAAAGTTATGAAGAATGATAACCCACCCCTTGCCTCAACTAGAAATGGCCCGCACACATCTGTGTGAACTAATTCTAGATGCTCTTTAGCCCTTTAACCTTTCCCACTAAATGGGTCTTTGGTCATTTTGCCTTGTAGACACGCATGAGATACACCAAGTGGTTTTAGTTTGCAAGAATCTAAATACCCATCATGATGTAATTTTGTCAAAAGTTTCGCATTGAAATTACCTAACCGGTGATGCCAATGTTGGGTGTGGTATGAGTCAGGTGAGTTAACTTTTTCATCGATTTCCATTACATGGTTTGTGTAGTCTAACACAAAAAGGTCGTTATATAAATGTACCCTACCAAAAAAATTCTATATTTATAAAAGTAGCAACATCTATTTCCAAACATGAAGATGAATCCATCAGAATCTAATCTGGATACTGAAATAATGATTTTTGGTTATAGAAGGCCCATAATAACAACCCTTTAACACCAAGATAATTCCAGTTGTCAGCATTAGGTGGTAGTCTCCGACAGCTACCGCAGAAATTCTGGCTCCATTGGCTGCTCGTAGATCCACCTCCCCTCGATCAAACTTCTTGAATATACTAGGTTTCTGTATTTGGATACAGATGTGAGCACCACAACTAGTATCAAATACCCAATTTGTTGAAAAATTTAGATTGCATTCGATGAAAAATGCACCAGAAGCTTCCCATTGCTTCCTAGGATGGGTTCAGTTCTTCTTCCAGTGGCCCTTCCTTGCCACATGCAAAACAAACAGCCTCATGTTCCCTTGACTCCCCATTGATCTTCCTTTTCTTGGAAGGCCTTGAAGAAACTTTGGGCTTAAATCTCTTCACCTTCCCTTACTTTTTATTCACCATGAGGACATAAGGATTTTCACGCTTCATGTCATTGTCCACTTGGAGAATGAGGATAAGAAGAGCAGACAAAGACTTCTCAATGATGTTCATGTTGAAGATTACATAAAAGTTTGAGAAACTCTGGGGGAGTGATGCAAGAATGAGATCAGTACCCAGTTCTTCGGGGAGTTTAAACCCTAGAACATCTAAGTGCTCTATGTTTCCAATGAGCTTGACTACATGAGGACCAGCTGGGGAACCTTCTCTAAGCTTTCTCTAAAATAGAGAATTGGAGACCTCAAACCATTCCTGTCTTGAACTCGCCTGGTATAGACCATGGAGGTGCTCGAGCATGCTGTAGGCATCTATGTCTTCAGGAGACTTCATGAGCTCACTAGACATCGATGATAGCATCAAACATTAAACATCATGAGCATTGTTCAATTTTTGATCATAGACCAGGAAATCTTCATCACTCGCCCCTGGGGCAGGAGAATCAGGTAGTGAGGACTCCAGCACATAAAACATTCCTTAATGGTGTAGGATAAACCAAAGGCGCCTAAAAAATTCCTTAAATTTACTGTCGGTTGGGATATTGTCTTTATCTAGAATTGATCGCAGAGAAAATGTGGTTGAAAATTATTTAATTTCTATTCTACAAATTAAAAAAGAAGATTAATCAATACATTCTTGATAACATTTTATGAAAAATAATAAATGAATTTATTAATTCTCCCACTATTTTATCAAGCCCCAATGTCCCTCTCCATTGAACTCGGAATGTCCAGTTTCTTTGACATTCTAGTGGTAAGGATCCATATTCCCCTTACCATAACCCCTATAAGGGTTGGTCAATCTATTTAAAGGTATTTAGTTAGGCATGTATTTGCCAACTGTGAGCTTACAGACCCTTGATCTATTGAGTGTACTCCTCAATCCTGAAATCCTGACTTGGATTTCCTCAACTCCTGCCACCAATATTACACCATGTGTAGCAAGGTATACTTCTCTTGATGTAATATGGTTATGTCAACCTGAAACCTTTCATAAGGGCTTCCTATATAAAAGTATGTTTCCCAAAAAAGGTTGGTGAAACACATAGTTTTATTGAATCTTGCCCTTAATCTGGTAACAGAAGGCTTGGTCTGACTTAATATGGTATTTGATAAATTTTAATCCTTTATGCATAGTTTCGCATTATCACATGATTATTAATATTAAGTTATGATTTCTTAAGTGATTAACCATGTTCTCATAATGTTTACACATAGTCCTATTTTTTATTTTATTCCATCTTTCCATGCCTCTTTACTTCATTAACTATGTGATCGAAAAAACACATACATAATAAATAATCCATGAAATCAGACAGAAAAAAATAAGATGGCATGATCATGAGCTTTTATTGGTTAGATTATCTAGAAATTATGATAAGAAAACCCTGACCTAGGGAAAACACCGTGAACATGATGGTTCATGTTTTGCATCTCCCACCTATCCACCTTTGTATCTACTTGTGTTGGATTCGCCTCAGCTTCAGATTTTGAACCATCTCCTATGGCTTGTGAGATCATCCATTACATGGGTTTTGATTAAAGAAACCACGGGCACGTAGGCCAGACATTTTATTGGAAGAAGGCTCGTAGGCCAACAAATTTAAATAAATTTAAATGATACACATACAATGGTTCTTTGGTCTATCTCATGATCATCCATAACATGCAACGACATTTACGCATATTTAGAATTCGAATTATTTTAATCATTAATTTATTTAAGATAAGTCTCACATGAATTCAATTAATTATGATCATATAATTAATCAATTTTTTATATTAAATTCCTTTCTGAATTTACTTGAGATTCTTCTCATCATATTCCTTGTACATGTCTTTTTACTTTTGGAGGAAACCTAGTGAAATTTCTGGAAAGTACACGGCGTGTAGTTTATATTTACACAGTGTGTATTTATTTTGACCTTTTATCCAAAGTTCACACTGGGGGCTTTGGTGTGTATTCTGTACTTTGGAAATTGTGGTGTACATGACGTGTAGGTAAATTATACACGGCGTGTACTTACTTGTTACGCGGTTACCAGCTTGGAAACCCTATGTACGCGGTATGCAGATTATCCTTGTACATAGTTTCACCTGGGCCAGAACGGACTACACGACGTGTTTCACCAACATACGTGCCGTGTATTATGGTTTCCATGCACCGTTCAATTATGGTCAACACGACATGATTAATACTTAGGCAAAATCAATTCACCAAGCTTGGTTTGGCAGACCAGTGCCGGTTCGTTGAACCTAAGTACACGACGTGTAGTTTTAATTACACGCTGTGTAATCCCGTGTTGTACAGACATAAATATCATCTCCTCTAGATGAGTTCCTCGTTTTTATTTTAATCAATAATTAAAATTAAAAATCTGTTTCTATGATATGAATCGAGAAACGAATGAGGATGAACATATCTCATTTATTCATATTTATAGAATGATTTATTTCGAATTGAATCAAAAATAAATGCGTAAATAATAAACAAAAATTAAATAACTATAATCAACATTGTAACCTCGCTCTTATACCATTTGAAGGATTCAGGCACAGCGAAAGCGCGTGGGTGGATGTTCCCACTTGGCTTTTTTCAATTAGCAATGATCAATCCGGGATCAATACGATGATAAATTCTAGTCTCCACAGATCAAATCATAGGAATAGGAAAAAGAAATAGAAAGTACCGAAACCACAAAGAAGGATCGTTACAGGTTGATTATTATTAACTTAATTAATTATAATGAAGTACCTTGTATGGTGTTCTTTCATTGTTTATGTTCTTGATCACATTCCGATGTGATTCGTCATTGCGTCGCTGAATCCATGTGTAGACTTCCTCTAGTGGTGATCCACATGTGTACCGCGTATCTATGGACGTCACCAAAGGTGTCTCCAGGTGCTAGCATGGAGAAAACTTTTCTTGAGTTGTTCACCTAAGATCATCTTGATCCGATGAAGAGGATCTCTCTCGGTCATGAGAGTGTTCTTTGAGGAAGAAGTTCTTTCGACCTTGAAATAATTCTCCAAAATAGTTTTTCACAACGATTCTATTGGGTTGGGAAAATAGTTGGGGTTAGGAGGATATTTATAATCGGGTGTGTGGGGTTATAGAGTTATGACAATAAATAAACGCGTTACACGTTTTATTTATTTCATTAACTCTTATTGAAAACCCCCATGTCGAATAATTAATTCCTTGACATGCACCCATGCTGATTATAATAAATATCATTTAACAAAATAATATTATAACATCAAAATCCCGACTGGAAAAACTACACGGCATGTATTAATAAATACACGGCATGTACTTGGTTTTCATTGAAAACTATACAGCGTGTACATTCAATGTACACAACGTGTATATCTTGTTTTCATTTATTTATTTCCTTTCCAAAATGAAAACTATATGGAATGCACAATTAATAATGCACGGAGTGTACTTATTTTCTAAATAAAACTACACGGTGTGTAATCATTGATACACAGCACGTACTTATTTTATCTTATTCTTCTCCTCCAACATTAAAATGATTTAGGCTTCCTTGAATAATTATTAAACCATGTACTGGAATAATCTTTATTCTACTTGAGATACGTGAATACACTTAGTGTGTGACCCTCTAGTCCTCTTTATTGTTGGAATTAGGCAGGCTTGCCTAAAGTCCATGATTAATGTCTATCAATGGGTCATGGCACCCAAGAGAAAGAAGTTGACGCCGCATTGACGTATCACCTCATACAAACGCTAATTTTGTAATTTAATCCCTTTGTCTCAATATCTCATCAAGAATGTTTAATGGAAGTGTCATAAACCTATATTCTTGATCTCTCATTCTTGAAATACCTGAAATAAACTCGTCGTTTACACCATGGCCATGGAATTGCATTCGACAGTTCAATTTCAATCAAAGGGCCACGATATAATCTTCCATACATGGAATGGGAAAATATTTCCTCAACTTATCCATTAACAACGTGCCACTCATGACGCACCCAACATACCCTACTTCCCGCCAACTATCTGTGTGATGGTTTTCGTCAGTAAATCTAAGTGCACGAGTCATGAGATGATTTAATTATAATCTTCTAGTCTAAGGACCATTACACACGGTCACTGATAGTAATATCTGGTGACACCAAGACATGAAGAATTACTACTGATGGGTTTGTTCTCATAATCTCCCATCTTGGAGATTACCAAGTGCGAACTCCATGATAGAGAGTCTCGTCTTAATATGAGTACTCGCACATGTAGGTTTGTATACTATGTGTTATATCATAGTATTTCATCCAAATGCAGAACCTTATTGAAGAATATTCTTATAGCGTTTCGAGGTTCTCATCATAGCGGGGATCTTCCATGACCTTGTTAATTCAACAAATATTCTGGGACATTATTATATTATAGTCATGCAAAACAATGAACAATATATAATAAGTGAACATTCATGTAATAAAAGTACAAAACATTTGGTTCTCAGGACACCAACCCTTACATGCAGTTGGAGCAGTATAGCATGGGACCAATATGAGGCTTGTGATGCTATTAGAGATTACTACATTTCTTTACATTGGGTTAGTATTGTGTTTCTATCATTTTGACTTGTTTGGATGCCTTCCTAGACACATGTGACAAGCATAATTAATATACGTTCCCGAGGTTTTTTATTACTATTATTATTCCTCATTTTTTTCGTATGGTATTACTACTTCTTCTACTATTTACCACTAGTTTCTCAATATGTATACTTTGCTAATGAGGTTATAGTTTCCCTATTATCAGACATTGGACCTCACTACTAGTCGATATCCTCTGGCATTTGGGGAAATTCACTTGAGGTCATGGTACAAACTAGGTATGGGGAACCATTGGGTGGAACCCGGATCAGGGATGTGAAATTACCATTGAGACTAGGATTAATTTTACAAATATCATTTTTCGAAATTCAACTATTTTTGTTGATGTTTTATTACAATCAACGCATCATAAAAATTATCTATTTTATTATCCTTTGGATTTTATTGAGAGTCCATATTATCATTCAACTTATCCATACTATGTATGTTTAATGATTCAATGAAATGTGTAATATAAATTATTATTATATTTATCATTTAGTTAGGGATATTTTTCATCCATGACATAATTTTTTTCAAAAAAAATTAATTTTAAAGTTTTTTAATGAAATGATTTATTAAGGAAATTTTATTCAATCTATGAATTTATAAAATCTTTCAAGTGAATATTTTTAATTTTTTTTAATTATTTCAGTAAATTTAAAAAAAATTTCCAAATTAATATTTTTAACAAAAATGGGAGTAAAACAATTCCCCTCGATTGACCTTTTTTTAAGCTATTTATTTGATTATTCTGGTTGTAAATTTTCTTGTTATGATTATTGATACTAATATAATATTTATTATTTTACTTCAATTTTACTTATTTTTTTGGCAAATATTGTTTTTTATAACAATATAATTTGAATGAAATGTTGGACATATCATATCTATAAATAGTTTTATAATCATGTTAAATTTCCCTTGAAACAATCACTTTCTATTGATCATTGTAAATTAAAATTCTCTTAAATATAAACATTCTTTGTGTAATGAATATTATTATAGACTAAAACATATATAAAATTTTACATAAATTTTTATAATATGATATTTATTTTTTTGACATTGGAATGTCAAAATAAATAATATTCATTAAACTATAAATATATTTTTTAATAAGGAATATTGGTTCTGAGTTAACATGATAACTAAATATATGGGTAATGAATTAAAAATTATGTGATAATGAAAAAGTATAATAAAATTTTCCTTGATGCATGAAATGATCTCGTGAGAATATTCAATTGGTCTATTAAATGGGGGGTTTTTGTATTTTTAACCTCTATTAATGTGTCTTCCTGAATGGTAATAAATGTATAGATATCATGATGAATGATGTAAGGATTTCAAATTAAATTCTTTTCCACCATTTATAAATCACTTATTATTATAGATAATAAAAGTATACTTTTATATACACAATAAGTCATTTCATTTTAATTTTGTTTTTTTAAATTGATTTTTTTTCAGTTGGCTACCATTAAATATTTATAGTAAACTAATTACAATATTTATATTCCACTAAACATTACCCATTCTATTAAATTTAAAACACCCTTATTTTTTCTTTCCATGGTTTTTTGGGAATAAATCAATGAATGAGTATTTAGGTTATTTAACATTTACATTTTTATGTTATATATAGTTTATTCAATTTAATATAGGAATAATGTTTGTAGTTGGTTTACTAAGACTATTAAACTGGACAATATTTGTAGATGTGATAGTGTTTATTTTATTCCTAACTAATAATATAGACACTCATATAGGGTTACTAGATTTGGAAAAATTAAATTTTGTATGGTAAAATTTTACGATGTTTTGTGAATTGGTTCACATAATATCCTTTATACTTATATATATAGAATGAATATTGATATATTATTCTATAAAAATCTCATTAAAAAATATGGATGAAATTATTCCCCAAATATGTAATATAATCATGTACCTATTCTATAATTCAAATGGAGGTGTGGTGGAAAAAACCATTAATGATAGTTTTTATACCATTAGTCATCAATAAAAAAGAGTCATCAACTTATGTTATTTAGAAATTATAAAAATTAATGTTGTTTTTCACAGTACAATGTTCAAAACCATTAAAAATTAAATTGTATAGAAGTATTTAATCATTAATTTTATAATAAACTGAAGTTTAAAGACTTCATACACAACATTTAATGTTGATCATTGATAAATCCTACATTGAAAGCTCTCCGAGATGGATATAAATATATTTAATTTTAAAAATTAATGAGTTTTAATTTTTAAAAAAATTAAATTACAAAATCCCACACTGTAAAAAATAAAATAAAGAATGAAAAGAATCTAAATGTGAACGAAATTGAAAAAGTGATGATAAACTCATCGAGAAATTGTTGAAAATATTTTTCATAATATGTGGAATAATGAAAACAAATCACCAAACTACTCATATATATAAATTATTGTAGATAAATATTTATGATTTGTCAATTATTATTATTCATGAAATTAATCATCATAAAAATACATCAATATAAATAATTACAAATATTAGAAATAACATATTTTTTAAGATAAAACTGTATAATGATCATTACATTTTATAATTATCTTTTTTAAATAATGATTATATCATATTTTATATTTCTAAAATTGAATGTACATAAAACATTAACTATTTGATTATGAAATTATTTTTATTGGAAAATATTAAAAAAGCATAATATAATTATGAGTAAACTATAATGAACAAATATAATATTTTTGTATAGGAAAATTCATATATTCTATTTTTCCCCACTATTGAATAGTAGTCTATTTCAAAATCACTTTGTGAAACTATTTAATATAAAATGATAATTATCAAGCGTAATTAAAAATGATATATTTATAATTAATTAGATTGAAGAATATAATAAACTTACTTCTTTCTCAACATGCCTAATTTTATTCCAAAAAATGTAGAAAACAGTATAACCATAATTCAATATATTCTATTGGTAAAAATATATATATTATCCTATGTCTACTAAAATATAAAAAATAGTTATTGAAAATGTATTAATGAATTATGGATCATAATGATACATTTGTTACTGAAAGTCAAAAATTTGAAAAAACCCATCATGTAATCTATGTGATTTTTAACATTAATAACGATATTCATTTATGAATTCAAGGTTTATTTGTTTTGACTTTTTGAAATGTACTCCCCATATATAATACCATATATAAAATAACATTCATATTATATGAATGTGGGTGGAGATGAAAAAATTGAATATTAATTAAATAATTCGATATAATATATTTTTGCTCAATGAATGATATTTAATAATTGATATTTACATACATTTAAATCGACATCAATATTGTTACAATTAGCATATAACCATTTACAATATCAATGATATTAATTTCTAAAATTTTTAACTTATAATTTCTTCACCATATATCTTCATACATCCAAGATGAATAAAAAATATCTAATATATAGAAAACATGATATTTTTTTTATCCAATTAACTTCTTCAGTATCTGAAAGGAGACAAAAACTGTAATTTTCATTATATATTACGTGATAGCTTCTATAATAGGTACTCTTAAATTTTTTATGTTTATGAATATATGATAAGTAATTATAAATATAATGAGGGATTATATTATAAAAACACTACATAAATTATATATCAGTTAACAATGATGATCAAATTGGTATTGAAATAATTTATCTATAGTTTATCCAACAATAGATACATCCATTGATGGAAATTTAACTAGGGAAATTAGACATTTAGTATATTTTAAAGCATTACCTAAATAAAATATCATAATTAGTTGATTGTGTATAAAATACCCCAGATTATAAACAATTTAATAAGCTAAAATACACGGACTTCCTCATCAAGAAACACAAAATGTGTGGTTTACCCTAAGCGAGGAGGTGAAAGATCAGGGTTTACATGTTGTAAAGTATGTGATCGTCATATCACATCTTAAATATTAGATAATACATATTATTTTGTTATATATTTTAATTTATCAGATATGTGTTGCAATTTATCAATAAAAAAATATAATTATCCCTTATATTCCTCATCCATCATTGTTTTAGTAGGAGAAAAAAATATTATATCTAACACCCACATTAAAACAATTTGTATGTCCCTAGTTTTATTGTTTTCATGTGACTTTTGAAAAAATATCCATCACACCCTCCATGTGAAATTTCCCCTTTTCCATTTTCTCTTAATTGTAGTCATGATGTAATATTTTATAATGTAATATTTGTGATATAAATTTTCCATATAGTTATTCTGATGAAAAGTAAAAATTTATTAATTCAAATAATATCAGTAACATTCATTATTTTATTAGAAATATACTTCATAATTTTTTTATTCTATCCCATCTATAGTTTTAACGATGACATGAAAGATATGGTGGGTCGAGTGGAACATACTGGGGGCTTCAACATGACTTGGCTCTTAATTACAAAACATTAATAATTGGACCCACAAATAATCTATAAACACTACATGATATGCATTGATAATATAAATTGAGAGACTATACCAAATGGTTATTTTTCAATGAAGAATATATAATTTCAAAAAATCAATATCATAACTTATAAATAAAATCAATATAATAATAAAAATGTTTTAATAACCAAAACATAATATGAATTTTTCATTCCATCAATTGGAGACAAACATATAACATATGTTCTTATCTATATACATCTATGTAATTATTTGATCAAGATCAATTTCACTTCCAATAATATAAAATGATGTCAAATTTTAAATATTCAATCAATATTGTTTCCAAAAATTATATCAAATTTTTATGAAATATTTTTGTCTATTTATTGTTAAATTGTTTATATATATTAATTGATAAAATATTAATAAATTTATAATTTTTAAACCAATGAAAAAATAAATACATAATTTTATATATTTTTAAACTATATAATACTATAGATGATTCCTATTGATACAGTAGATTCTCCTATAATTATGAAATTAAATATTTAATGAAGATAAACAATTTATATATAGGTATGTGATGAACTGCATGGATTGTAGGATACTGATGGTATATTGAAACCCATATTTTTCTTATAATATTATCACCACATTCTAATGATAATCAATAAAATACTATTTAAAACCATGATCTAATGTTTTAATTTCGTGGGAAAATTACTACTAAAAATAAGATTAATATTATAAAATATAAACTTTATTTAATTCCTTATTCTCTAGCATCTTAGTTCTCTTCACATTCTCTTTAGTATAAGATGTCACCTAAGGATGTACAAAATGGAAAGGGGTTTGCAAAAATATGAATAATAGGATAGATAATAACATGAATCAATATAACATGGTTAAGAATTATAATCGTTCTCATAACATAAATATGGGGTCATCATCAAAATTATGAGATGAATCATTCTACAAGTACATGTAATGTGGAAATTCATAAAAACAAAATATCATGTCTATTTAGTTGAATACCACACATAGTAATGATCAAACAAATAATCATAATAAAAAATAACATATAAAAATAGTCATTACATCAAAATTTTAAAAATTCAAGAATCTTGTTGTCTAATATTACACAATATCTCATGATTTAAATCACATTACCAAGTGAATTTGAGCTCTATAAAATTATGGGTTCACCCATAACATAATAAAATTTATATAAAATTGTATTCCTTAGAGAACATATATCAATCATAGACATAAAATATATCATGGGAAGGATTTTGATTCATTTAATAAAACAATCATTCATTTCCAAATATTGGGGTTCCTTAAAGGGAATGACATACTTGTATTGGAATAATCCATTAGAAGTAAAGATGAAACAATCTCAGAGATGTAAGATATGTGTTTCTAGAAATATTACTTCAATAGGAAAATCATTGTATTTTTTAAAAAAAAACCATACTATAAAAATGTACATCATGGAATTTAAAATGAATAAACAATTATATTATATCTTATGAATATTAAATGAAAATCCACATCAAAATTTGGAGTGACAAAGGAATAACCAAATGAAAGGAAATTGGATTTGATAATCCCCTTAACAAAAGTTCAATGATTTCTGGACATAAATTTCATGGATAAGAAAATTTAAATCATTTATTATTTAATACAAAAAATTATATAAATTTATTTGATTCTATATAATTTATTAATATCTTTTATGGACTTTTTTATGAGTTATATTGTTCAATTTTAGCAATCATGAGTGTTCTTTTTCTGGACATTAATGATCATTTAAGTTATATAAGTGTATGTAATATCATGTAAAATGGGATTACGTTTCCCGAATTGAAATTATATGTTATTAGTGAAAATACATGAGTTTAATTGGTCTTATATATTATTTTGTTTCTAAAAATTTGGATGAATATTAAGAGAATACTTTTAAGATATTCTTGTCGATTGAAATTTGAGGATGTCCATCTCAATGAAATAATTTTTAATTATATATTATTATATATGTGATATATACATAAAAAAAATTTATAAAATGCATTTTTTAATATTTTTAAAAAATTATAATGGTTTTATGACCAATCAGTAAGGAAATAATTTAAAATGAAGTCGCATCGTTCATGATGGTGATAAATCAACACCTCAGGGATGATGTTTTCATTTTTTGAATAAAAGTGAGAGGATAAGATGAATGATACTAGATTATTACATTATAATAATAAAATTAAAATAGAGATATATTGTAATATATATATCATTAAACTTGGATAATGTAATGTGTGGAGATAATAATAAAATAAATGAAATTAAAAAGAAATTAAAATAAAAAAACAGGATCTTACCTCTGGAATTTTTTTCATTGAGAACCACCATAGAGAAAAATTATTTAGACTCTTTTTTATAAAAATCGATCCCTAATATGGGTGAGGTTATTATTAATAATAATAGAATTAATAGGGATGAAATTTTAATATTTTCATGTGTGAGATTATTAAGTAGTGAGGAATGGTATTTATAGGGGAGGAGAGGGGTCTTTTTTCATGATTTTATTCACCATTTAAGGATTTTGGATCAAAACTACGAATATTTTGAAAATAATTGAAATTTTTATTAAAATAATGAATTTTTGTTCACGATTATGGAATCATAATAGCCATACATATTCTATTATTCAATAACTCCAATAATTGTTAAATACCATAAATTATAATATTTCATTATCCACCAAAAACATTACTATTATAGAAAATCCTCAAATATTCTCATGAACCATTTTATGAAATTTATAATTTAAAAATGCACAAAATTTTTGGAAATTAATTTTCACTATATGATAAATAATTTATTTAATTAGATTCATCTTTTACCTAGAAAAAACTGATTTTAAAATTAGTAATTATTATTTTCGAAAATTGAAAAATTAATGAATTCCACATAAAAATATAAAATAATAATAATGAAAAAATATCAATTTATTAATACATTTTATGAATTTAAAATTACTTTTAATTCATTATATTACTGTAAAAATTAGAATTAAACAATTATAACATACAAAAATACCAACACACAATTTATCATTTAAAAAAATTATTAACATATACTATGATGTAATTATATCATATTTTGAGTTATAATATTTCTTAATTTTATATATACATTCAATGGTGTGGATAATATTCTATAAGCTGGATTACAATTCCTAATGATTATGCTACTATTCCACAGATAAAGATAGTATTTCCTCTATATTTGATCCTTAACAACTAAAAATACATATTATATCATTCATTATTCATTTATAATTTTTTTATTATGTAAACTATGTGATTTAATGTGATTTATACTATATTTCATAATTAATAAATGGGAGTTTACATTGATCAAAATTTTGGTTGTTACATTTATCCCCATAATGAATTTCTTCCCTAGAAATTTCATATTTCAAACTATGGTGAATTCATGTGAGGGTATTTATTTGTAATTTCATCCCCTTGTTCCCATGTTGCATCATCGTATTTTTGATCTTACATAGTACTTTATCCATGTGAGTAATATCTTTTCATAGAACATTATCATTATGAATCAAGATATCCAACAGCTTCTCCTTATAATACATATCATTTTCCAACTGTACAGCCTATGGATTCAGTATATGTGAGTGATCTAGTGTGTTCTTCCTTAATTGGGATACTTGTAATACATCATGTACTTGAGAAATGGTATGTTGATGTTTCTGTCAATTGGTCATAGCTCTGAATCGATGAAAAATATCAAAGTCATTGATGTACCTAGGACGAAACATTCCATACTTCCCAAATCACATCATCCACTTCCATTGAGTTATATACGTAAGAATACCATATATATATATCCATAATCTTCAGGTCCTATTGATAATTTTCTTTATAGATCATATATAGAAATTATGCTTCATTGATGTATTGCTTAGTGGTTTTCACCTTTTCCACCATTCCGTCGGCTATTTAGGATCCTCATAAAAAATGTACTATGAATTATTCTCATAACATCGGTGTTCAACATATCGTCAACCAAAGGGATTCATATGGAGCCTTTTGTATGCATGGGTGTAATCTTTGTTTTCTAGAGAACTCAACAAGAGGTAGATGCTTGTCACATCCTCATTTGAAATCTATAAACTGTTCTCTAAATATGTCTTCTTATTTATTAATAGTTCATTCATACTGGCCATCAGTTTGAGGATGATAAGATGTATTGAAGATTAGCATAGTGTATAGAGAATGTTGGATACACTTACAGAATTCATAGTTGAAACTCAGATCAAGATCAGACATGATTGATTATGGTACTTCATAAATCGTTATCACATATATGATGAATATCTATACATGTAGATCTAATGAGATGTCCACTGTAAATTTTATAATATGATATGTCTTTGTATGATGATCATCAACATCCCATATAGCACATTTTCCTTTGGATTAGGTCAATTTTTTTTTGAAAAAGTCCATGGAGATGTTTCCCAATTTTCATGTTGGTAATTGTGATTTTTGGGTTATACCATATGATTTTTTCTATAAACCATAGCATACTGAAATACCAGGTATATTGATGTATATTTACCGATCTCCTTCTTAATATGTTTCAACCAATTGTTCTCTTGGAAAACTTGATACATCATTGTGCTCTATGTGTGAATACTTATGGTTATGATATGTGAAACACTCACAATATCCTTCTTTATATCATTATTGGATGTTACACATATTCATCCAAATCATACCACTCCTTCATTAGGAATTGTAGAATATCTAGATTTCCCATTTATCACACCTTCCATTATATTTATAATTCCCACATCATTTATTTGATCATCATTTATTTAATCCATGTGGTATGGATGAGATATCATTTTAGAAAATATTAATGATGTTTCTTTCTTAATGATTAACATATATATCCTTTTCAAAACTATAAAAATTTCATCCTTCTCTATTATCATCAATGATAATGTTAGAGTATCCATTATTCAAAGATAATCCTCTACATTAATTTCCCGACCAAGATGGTAGTCAATTGATCAATCATAATCCTTGATGATCTCTCACCATATGCATTAGCTAATATTAAGATCCATCTGTGTGACAATCATTTATTGGATCTTCATATGAGTTTATATTTCACAGATCGACCCACAAATATAATGCACCAATATTTTCAATTCAAATATCACGTCTTCTAACACCATATATTGTGTTGGAGAGTTTTTCTCATGAATTTTTAATTTTCGTGGATAACTAAGCTATCACTTTATCAATTTTCATCAATTCAATTCCTATGAACAAATATGAAACATCAATTTATAATACAATGAGTAACCCACATTTCAGAAGTGTTAGTAAGGGTGTATTGATATGTCAATTTTTAAAATATTTTATGTAATCATCATAGTCTCTTGTTTAGAAAAATATTTATCCCATATGAGTCATCATTGCAGTTATGATTCAAAATTATTAGATGTTCCTCAAAAAACAAGAGTATTAACTACCTAGACCATGGAAGCTATGGATCTCCATCAAAAATGTTGGAATGAGCCACTCTTTGATATTCATGGATTTGGAATGGTCCAAAAATTTTCCTTTACTGGTTATAAAATCCACTATGAATAATACTTCATCCATCCAAAACATACATTTTTTGTACATTTCATGATGTTTATTACTTTTCAAATTCAGTAGTACATTATTTCATTGCTCCTAATTTTACTCTTTGGTCTTCGAGTATATTAGAATATCATCCATAAATTCTAACACAAATTTGTAAAAGTAATACCTAAAAAATATATTAATTATGTCCATGAATATTTCCGGTTAATTAGTGAATATGAATGGAATCAAAATGTAATCATTGCATTTGTACCACATTCAAAATGTATTCTTTTTATATCCTCATTCATGGAATTTAATTGGTGATATCTCGATTGAAGTTCCATCTTATATAAATACATTGTCCCACATAGTTGATTGAATAAGTAATCTATTTGTTGAAAGGGGATAATTATTTTTATTGTGATTTTTTAGGTCACGATAATTAATTAAGAGACACGTTGATCCATTAATATTCCTGATTAAGAGAATTGGTGAAACCCATGTTGGTGCACTATGGCATATAAATACCATTTCCATATTCTCTTGTAATTTATTCCTATGTTAAACTAACTAAATTACAGCCATTATATAAGGTCTATTTGATAATAGAAGAAATATATGAATAAATTGAATTGATAACTAAACCTATCAATCAGGAATATGACTAAGAAATTATTCAGGGAACACATCATTATAGACCCTGCCAATATTCATTTATATGAGTATTTTTTTCGCCTTTTCCTTAATAATTTGAGCTACATATAGTTTCGGAAATGGAAATAATACCCACAATTTACACGATGGTTTGGAATCATATTCATCATTGTCCTTACACTTTTGAAATTTTTGAGTATATCATAGGATGTGAGGAATGATTTCCATTTACTGATGGTTTATATTGTCTTCGTATAATGATAGCCATTCCATACCCAATATAGAATCAATGTACGAGAATGGAAGTAAGAATAAAACTGTTGGGATGTGTAGTCCACAAACAATATCCAACAAAGAGTTATATACATTGGATTCAATAATTTTTTCACTTTCTATTATCACATATAACTCAACCACCATATTTTATGGTTTTGATTTAATAGATATAATAAACATGTAGATATGAATGAATTCATAGAAATAGAACCAATTTGTGAATTAGCTATACATGAATGAATAACCAACATACCAATGACCACATTATGGTTTGAATCCACCACAACAGTAATGATGGGATAATATTTCTGTCTCTCCTTCAAAATTGGTGGATACTAGTACTGATTACCCTCATGGACTGGAGGTTTAGTTCAATTGAATGAATAATTACCTTACTCACTATAATTTAATCATTGAACCATAGGTTATTATATCCATTATTCCACCACCTTGTCCTTCTTTCTCATCTATCTTCAAAATTCATGGTCATGTTGGCCATCCCGCCTATACATTATTCATTTCCACAAATGATTATATAAATTTACATGAACCTTATTCCATCATTTATTTCATGTCAATGTTTTAGTTTTCATTCACCATTATCATCAGATCCACCATCTGGAAATACCATCATTAATTTGCAATTTTTATAGCCATGGGACCATTATTCAATCTCCATCTCCACATTGAGAGCATATTAAACAACTTATATATAACTCTCTATGTCTCAATTTTTTTTTAGAATTTTGATGTTGTGGTTTTAAAGAATACTATATTATATCTATTATTCATTCATATCTGATAACAAAATCACAATCATACGTTTTAATCATTGTGAAATTTTAATAATAATAATTGAGATATTTAACTTTCATTCGGGTTGCCTATAATAATTGTCTCTTTATATTACTATGATGAGTTTGAGGAAAATACTTGTTACGAAATGTTTTTTTAATGTATTCCCACTCAATCTCATAAATTTATTCCTTTTATTTGGGGTTAATAACTTAAACCCACAATTGATTATCCTCCCCGTCAAAATAATAAATTTCCATGTTCACATTTGATGCCTCATAACATTGAATAATAGGAAAGATATTCTCCATTGAGATGACCAACTATTCCATGACTATTGGGTTTGAGGATCCAGTAAACATATGTTGTCATTTCCACATAAATGAATTGATATGAAATTTATCCCCCTTGGTATAAAGAGAATGTTCTACATTATTTAGGTTATTGTTCATATCCACAGACAGCTTAGTTAGCATTTACATAAAATTTTGAATTCCACCTCCCAAGGAATTGGGGATGACATTTAAGAATTCACTGCATTGTCTCTCTAATATATTTTCAGTATTATTTCTCCCATTTCCCACCGTTTTTTAAAATATAAATGGTTTGAACAAACTTGAAATCATCACGTTAAGAATAAATAATTTTTTCCCTTTTTGAAATTAACTCTGAAGGAATATCTATTGGGATACCTATTTTTATCATTTTTTTAAAATGAAATATTATCTGTTCCATAAATATAATTAGACTCATGATAAGGGTTAATACATATATTCTATAATCCAAATTCTCTATTTAACAAAAGTATTTTCAAATAACAATTATAGAGACCCTACATTTTCTTAAATAACTATTACAACATTTTAATGAAAAAAATAAAAGTTTTAAAAAAAACAAGATTCAAATTTTCGGTGTCTTGGGAAAAATGTTGTAATCATAAAATTTAAATATGAAATTATAAAATTTATTAAATTCCTTCATATATATATTCTTTGTGGACCCCATGTGAAATTTTTTAAAAGTTCTCACTTGAGGATATTCATAAAAAAATCGGTGTTCTAAAATCCTAGTAAGTAGTTAAATATAAACATGAATAAATATAACAAGTGTGAGAATAATAATCATCGTCATAAAATAAGTATGATATAATCATAAAAATCATGACCGGAATAAATTGAAAAAGGAATGTAATTTTTCCATTCATAATAAATGAATCATTATTTCATAGTTGTTAAATACCACCCATATTTACGAAAAAAGATAGCATCAATTTCACTCATAACATATGTTTATATTTTTATTATTATTGTAAAAAATATATCAAAATTTTCAGTCTTATTTCATAGTATATCATGAGAGAATACATAATTCTAAATTCACTGGACAACTATAAAATTTTGGGTTAACCCACCACATCCTAACATTTAAATAATCATGCATGCAATATATAATGTATATCAATATTATATATTTAAAATACCCTGTGTAGGAATTGGTTTAATTTTATAAAGAAAAAATTTATATAAAACATTATGGGTTTAATACAGGTAATAACATACTAGTATAGTAATCATCAATCTCTAGTGATGAAGAAACAATATCAAAAGTAGTAAAGGATGTGTTTTCCGAAAGATGACTTATTTGGGATATTAATTGTATTTTTTCATTAAAACATATTAAAACCATATTTATATCACTAGAAATAAATTAAATGATAAATGATATTATTCCTTAGGAGTATTAAATTAGCATCAATGCTAAAATTAGACATGAAATAGGAATATCCCATAGAAACGAAATTGGGTTTGAGAACCCCCCTACCTTATTTATGAATGGATTATTTACATTAATATCAGGGATACTAAAACTACAAAAAATAATTAAAAAATTAAAACAATTAATACATTTATTTTATTCATTATAGTTTTATTATTATCATTTATGCCATTTTTTTATTAGTTATGGGGTTCAATTTCATCACTCAGGAGTTTTTTATTTGTTTTCATGACCGGTTCACATGAATACATGTATAGAAGATCATGTAAAATTATAAAAATTTTCCTGAATTAAAATAATATGTTATTAGTGAACATAAATGATATTAATTGGTATTATACAATAATTTATTTCTATATATAATTACTATTAATTAGAGAAAAAGTTTATGACAATCATGTAGATTAGATTTGGCGGTTTTCGTTCACACTAATTTTTTTGTTTTATTATTATTGTACTATATATATAGGATTCTTCATGAAAATAAAAATGGTTATAACAAAATTTTAAAAATCATTATCAACCATTACAATGATATTATGATTAGTCTCTATGGTTATAATGGAAAAAGATGGTCCATCATCAATGATGGTGAAAAACCAACTCCTCATTAATGATGTTTTCATATTTGTAAAAAAGGGATATGATACGAGGAATGATTATTTATTATTAAATTACCCTAAAAAATTTATATTATATATAATATACTATATTTATCATTCCACATGGATAATTTTAGGTTAGGATGGATAAAAAAGGTAATGAAATTGTATTTTACCTCTTTTATTCATCTAAATGAGAACCTCATTATGGAAAAAGGACATGGCCTTTTCTAGAGACCAATGACTTTTAGAAATGGGAGGGGTTATTGGTAAGATGAATGGATTGAAATTTTATGGTCTTGGTATTCTCGAATGTGTGAGGAGGGGAGGTCGAGAAAGGTTGTTATTATAGTGGAGGAGAGTGGTGTTTTTAATTTATTTATTAATTATATTATTATTTTGTGTCAAGACTATAAGTTGATTTCAAAATATCGCTAAATATATTTTTATATTTAATTTTAAGTATATATTATTTGATTAAATCATCTATACCTAATCTATGTCTTAAAAATACATGTATTTGTTAAATACATTAAATTTTCATAATCTTCTATACACAAATTATTCAAATCTTTTTGAAAAATATCAAAAATTAACCATAACTAATTTTTTAATGCGTATAATTATAAAAAAAATTATATTTTATTGATATAAATTTATAATAATGTGAAATTTAATTTTTAATTAAAATCACCAATTACATGGATAATACAGATTTAAAAATTTGAACTTCTTTTATGAAACTTTTAAAAATTAATTAAGGTCTCATAAAATTATATTATAATCATTGAAAATAACTATCTTAATAAAAAATTATTTTAAAATAAATTTTATTTTGATTCATTATATTATTTATAATTTTTTAATTAAATATTTTAGATATATTAAATTACAAGAACCTAATTTGTCATTTCTAAAATATTTTTTTACATATACTATAGTATAATTAAATTATATTTTCATTTATAACATGTTAAAAAATTATTTATACTATAATAGTTGATGCACATATTTTTTAATGTATTTCTATTCCTAATGATCATGTTACTATATCATGTTTTAGGTTACTATTTCATTGGTATTTGTTCCCTAACATATTGAAATACCACTTATTCCATTAATTATTCATTTATAAAGATTATATTTCTTATATTGTTGATTTAATGTGATTTATACTTTATGTAATAATTATAAGATAGTATTTTCAATTGATAAAATTCGAGGTTGTTACAGATTCATTATGATGAATGTTTGTAATCACCCATTGATCTCCACATGTGACATAATGTTTTAATGAATTTGTAATATCATGACTCTTATCAATATTAACACTACTCTATAATGAAAAATAACAACATCACATAATTAATAGAATTATATCTCCAATTAAATTAAATTATTTAATAATTGAAATATTTAAATATTTTAGGTGAAGAAATGCATATGCCTCAGTTGCACTTGTTATGTGTTTATAATTCTTTAGGATAAATGATACTATAATAATATTTTGTGTAACTATATTTGATCAAATTAAATAAATGTTATTATCCAAATTTTTATTCATCGTAATAATAATCATATCATTGAATTTTAGATTCTTCAACAAAAAATATTATTAAATAAAACAACTATATATTTAAAATAAAAAAAATGATAGAAATAATTATCTTCTAAAAATGTTTCATTTTTTATAATTGTTTTCGAATAGAAATAAATAGATGTTATAAGTTTAATTATAATTTATCATAATAAGAATTAAAATATTATTTTATTATTGAATAAATATTTGTACATGATAATGAATAATATAAAGGAAATAGTCTCATATAAAATGATAATGAAAAAAATTCCACCAAAATAATATATATATAATGTTAAATAATAATAAAATTATTAAAAAAAATTATGAATGAAAAACATATATGATTTTTTATTTTAAAATATATATGTTAAATGAAATGTTTTTAATAGGGTTGGTTTGATAAAAAACAGATTATCTAATTAATGGGGATAGTATTATAAGGATTTCTCTTATAACATCCATTTGATTATATCATTTTATTACATTGACAATTTAACTCATTGTAATTTTTATCATCTTGTAAATGTGTGATCGATAGAGAAATTTTAGATAAATATTCTACATAATCAATATTCACATTAGCACAACGTATTTGTATCACAATACAAATAATAGAGTACTGGTCATTTTATAGAGTATACCATAAATGTTTCTTTTTTTCATCTATCTCAATGTGAAATGATTCATATATGAAACTAATTAATTTCCAAATAATTGATTTAAATATATACTATTCATGTTTCACACAATAGTTACTATAGACCCATTTGAAATTATATATTTATACATGAGATTTAGTGCAACCAATATACCATATTTCATTAAAATGAATATTATGAAATTTACAAATAATTCAGGTTTTTATCTATATCTTTTTAAAATTTAAATGCTTCCTCAACTACCATAACTACACTATTTGGAACTGCACTCATGACATCCATGTATTTTTAGTAAAATTTTCAACCATTTAATATAATAAATATTGATGTTTCCTTTAACATAAAAACTGATTTTAAATGTTCATTTATCAATCACATTTTATTTAATTTCATATTTCATACCATAAATATATCATCAAGAGATAATATATATGGTTTAACATCACTTATTTTTTTTCTTATATATAAATGTGCAAGAGTCACATAATTATGTTGATTAACATGACCGTTAAAAAATATCCATTTACATTCACCATTAACTATCTCTTGTTGAGATACAGGTAGACCAACATTCCCACCATCATAATAATAACCAATAATGAACACAGTTACCTATTCTAAAAATATATTTTTTATTTATAATGGCCTTTAGAAAATCTGAATTTTATACAAATATCATGTAATTTATGAAATATATTTTAATATGAAAAAATATATAAATTGACATTCCCACATGATCATTTCAATCAAAATAAATTAATTAATATATTAAAAGTTATATCATAAAATGATTGTCAGAAATATATTTTGAGTTTATGAAGTATGTGGACACCTTCATTCCACAACTCATCTAAATATTTATGATATATGACATTGTTGTAAATATAAGTCAAAGATTAATGCCAACAAGATTATTGAGATTCTGATATGTATCGTCAATACATTATGGAATGATACTATTATATATTTTTTATCAACATATGACAGTAATGATATTGCATACATATTAATATCAAATAAATTATTTACACCAATGTTTTCACATATCATAAAAACCCATTGTGAACATCATTTACAAGATGAAATTGATTTTTGTTCATATTCTCACTTTTTCATAATTTTTAAAATTATGTAAGACAACATAACAATATTCCATTATCTTTAGTATCTATATTTACACATATTTCAATTATTTTTAAGTCTAATATATCCTAAAATCCATTTTTCCATTCAGAATATTTCTAATAGTGTTATAATTATACTATCATATATGTTTTTCTAACCATAGAAAATATAAATTATATGTTTTATCTAAAAAATTATAATAAGTTATTTCGAATAAAATGTATTGTTTGTTCAAAGTATTATATTTATGAAAAAAACATTCATTCAGAATGCGACCTCATTGTATTTCACGTTGTCATAATATTCATCTGATGAAACTTTTTGTGGGGAAGAGTCATACTATCATAAACTATAAATACATTTTTTCTACTTTAATATGGATGTAATGTTTTTAATAATCCTTATATCCCTATATACTATGGTTTTCATCCATTTTTTAATTCATTATATAAATTCCAACATTCAAATACTAGACATGATTTTTTACATTAACATTGTATCTAGATAAGATTAAATATATATGAAATTAATTTATTTTTGTAAAGATCAATATACATAAAATAGAATAATATTTCAAATATGAATAATAATATATAAAACACATCTCCAATAGAAATTTTTATTCATGAATAAAGTGTGATAAATTTATATCTATATCATATCAAGAATGTTTAATTTAAGAAATCATAGAGCTTATCATCACACATTTCATATACATACATATATATTGGGGAATGTTTTCTTAAATGAATAAATAATCCATAACATATTTACTATTTCTAATTGGAAATAGTTTCATTTTATTTATGAATATACCGATTTAATGATTTCAATCTCTATTTCAACTATAATCACAAGATTATGAAATATTTTAAACTATGGTGAATTAATTATGTGATATAATAATCTATTAGGGATTCTATGTAAAATATAAAATTTCAGAATCACAATATTATTTTATATTGAAAATAATTAGTTCAAATGTTGAATTATTTTATTATACCACATTTCATTAATGGGTGGTTAAGTACCTATTAATAAGGATACATCTATAACATCCCCCAGTCTAGTGTTCTCTCATGTTGCCAAAAATGGTTGGTTATAAATCCTCACGTGCACCTCCCCATACATCGGAGGCTGAAACCTAGTAGAGGGGTTGTGAATCTTATTGTGGGGAGACTATACCCCCTGGTGAAGACTTGCATACTATAAGGAACCATTCATAAAAAATTTTAAAATAATAGAGTGAATAAATTTTGGATGAAAAAAAAGAAAACCCAAATAAATAATCCAATAAATTGATAATATAAAATTAAACGATTTTTAGAAATGTAACTATATTTCATTCTATCACAATAGAATAAAAACAATTAGAAACAAATAAAATACACAATTTCACATTTCGTAAATCCCATGTCGTTCCCATCAACAAAAATTTATTTCAACAACATTCAAATAAACAACAACAACGTCCTTTTCCCTTTTCTAGACCTACATATAGTAAATATATTATGGTTCCAAACAATGTCCTGAATAGGGTATGAATATAAATATATATGAATACAACACCATGTAAAAGTAAAATAAGTATTTTATTAATTTTATTAAATAATGTTATAAACAAGTGTTTTAATAAATTCAATAAATAATAAAATGAAAACATTACATCATTTGGATTTATGATAGATTTTTTTGTGCATGTATTATAAACATGAAAACCACGACCATATAATCATGTTTGAAAAAAATTCTGACAATTCCATACTAGTATATCTCTATGCATGTCATACAACCATGCCAATTTATTATTCATGAAATATGTTAGGTATTTGACTATATCGTGTTACAATTCACATTGTCTAATTATGTGTATTAAAAATCATCATTCATAAGACACATTGATTTCAATTCATTATTAATTAAAATTTATATTAAAAAATATTGAGCCAAAAATTAGGGATTATATTACTTGAAATAACCTTAGGTAAAATGTAATTTTAAATATACATTATTTCATTATCCAATTCAAATATTTTCATAGATTTTCTCACCAAATGGGAAGGAATAATCTGGTTAGATGAAAAATGAAAAAAAATTCAAGATAAAATTTCATTAAATGTTTATTCTATTTTGGATCACATTTTACTGGTGTGATCAAAATATGCCATAAAGAAGACAATAATAAAAATATTTTGGTATGATTTAGGCCCTAAACATTTAACTGATGAACCAAAAACACTTCCTATGGAAAAATCCCAAAAGGAAGACGATCCAAGTGATTTCAAAGAGGTGCCTAGATCAAAACTCATAATGATCAATACCAAAAAACCAATCTCCCATAGGATTTCACCATAATGAATTTTTGAAGATTGAAGTGGAGGAATAAATAGAACCAAAAGGAATGACTCTGGATTTCTCACAAAAACAGGATGTTTGGAATAGATGTTTGCACACTAAAATCACTGGGTGGGTCACTAAATATCGAGAGGAGAATAGTTAAAATAGAGACATATTATATTCCAACCAAAAAACATTTTTATAATAGTATTGTTTGAATTTACATGATGTGTAATGTAGTTACATGTGATTATTTTCGCCTCATAGGTGTGGTGTTCTCTATTTTGGAAAAAATTCAAAGAATGGTATGACAGGTGATGAGCATGAATCTGTTAGTATAGAGACATTTCCATGAATACCTTTGTTTAAACCCAATCCATGTTTTTATCCTTTAAGGAGTGATTTGGTTGACCACATAGGGACTAGGCAGTATATCCCTTCTGTATAACAAATGAGGTTCCATAGTTAAATGGTCCCAGCAATTGATTACTTGAGGCAAGTATTTCTGCAATCAGTACCCTTAGGAAATATCCTCCTATGCATGTCTCCAGTAGGTATATTTGTGGATCTATAAAGACACAATGACCCTTGTATATGTGTTCTTGGACCAACATTCCAAAGGCAGGTGCTGATTGGATGAAGATTTAGCCAATGATACTTAAGGACTCCATCAGTCGAGAGGATGGTAGGTCGGGCTCATACCACCCTGTTGCGGGGAATTATTTCCTATTCTGAGACTCCTTTATAGATTTAATCCATGTTCATATGTTCCTGATTCTTTTTTTCATTTCCAAAGTGTGTATCCTTAGGATACACCTAATTTGCATGATTGTCATAGGAATACATGAATATGATGCTTCAGATGAAATGTTGACATAAGCCATGCGACAAGGAGCTCTAGATTTTATCATCATCTAGGGGATCATGAGATGTCTTGATGTTGGGATGAGAAAAATAATAAGGTATTCCTATGATTCCTAAAGAGAGGAATTAGAGCCCACATATTTCTGGAAACATGGGTCTTATTAATGGGGGTTCCCATTAAAGGGGAAATTATTGGGTGAACCCTTTTGGAATGGCACCCCTTTTGAGATCGTCCCTTCCAGAAGGCATCCTATGAATCATTGATTAACCAAGAAAGAGAGTTTTCATAGTTTAGGAAGGTATATGTCTGAGTAAATTGTAATCATCAAAAACCACAAAGCCCATATGATTCATAATCGGTTTGAGAAACTAAAGGATATGACAGATCCAACCATCATCACACTTAATATCCCACATATGGGATACAGAGTGAATATAGTGGAAAAATCAAATTCAACAATGGTAGAGTGCCTAGAGTGATGATGATTTCAATGTGGGATGAAATTGGAGGTTATGCGGTGTTGGAACAACGAATGTTCATTGAATAAAAAAGTGCATGGTTTGTGATTATTGTTAATCTTCTCATTTGTGATAAGGGAGATTTAATTGAAATAGGTAATACGGTTTAATAATTAGGATATTCTTAAGGTGAAATCATTTAACAGTTTTTGACATATTTTCGGGGGACCAAAATTAGGGTAATGGAAGGCATTGTGTAATGTTATTCATCTTGACGGTCTCCTGAATATATGGAAAATTCCTGAGATTCATTTAAATGGGATTTTTGAAGAGTTTTTTTATGACTAAATGATGATTATGATATATTTCTGTGTGATTAAGAGATGTTAATTGAATGTGGTGCATTTTGGTGGTACATTGAGGAGATGAAAAGGGTATTGTTGGAGAGGTCAATTGTTATGTGGAGCATTGTGAAGATAGATATGAACAACAAAGAAGATTTTCATGATCAAGATTTTAAACCTGTAGAATAGGAGCTCCGCATTCAACTCTGCCTATATATAAAAGGCCATCCCTCGTCATTACACGTGATTTTGAGAGAAAATAAATGGGTTTGATTGGACTTCGTGATACCTGTGGTGATCCATAAGGCAGGTTATTCTATGTTAGCTTGATCTTTTCGAAGATACTTTTTATCTCTACAATGGTACCAAATCCTCTATGCCATTTTAGAATCATGAATATGGGGTGTTCAGTGTTGGATTAGTGTGCTTTGTGAAGTAGTTTGATCTATGAGTCAATAAGCAGCGCAAAGGGTTGTGCTCTGTGATGGTTTGAGCTTTACGAATGTTTGTGATTTGTGATGGGTTGATATTTGCGATGGGTATGTGTGAAGGATTTTATTGAGTATCATTTTTGAGATGATTTGGTATTCAGTATGCATCTACTCGGGTCATTGATGAATGTTGTGTCTCGTGCTGGATAGAGATAAAGACTGCCATGCCTATCAATTAAATTGACCATCATGTCGATAAACTGAGTTTTACATCTCTCACAATAAGGAGAAAAGGGCAATTTATAGAGTTTTTTGGAGGGAAGTAGTGATCCATCCTTGAACATTAGTAAGGGAAGTGTTCTTAGAATAGAGTGACTTTGACCAAAGTCTTATACTACACATCTAGTACTGATTAGTGGAATTATGTACTACTAACACATTGTTGGTGAATGCTGCTTTGATGTTGCCCTTTGAAGTGAACAAAGAAAAAGAGTTGGCTTATCACCTTTCATTCATGTAACTGACATAATTATTTCGATCCTACCAATGTGGGAAATAGATCAGCAACATTAAAAAGAAAAATATTACAACCTGATTCACCCTCCCTTCCAAAGGTGTTCAGAGGTCCTTTATGTGGTATCAGATGGATGTTTGTTGATGTTTGATCTGAATAATACTATCATGGAGAATTCATCCAATGTCAATTGAGTCCCCATATTTGATGTATGTAATTTTCATATTTTTTATAATATAACTAGAACTCATCTAAGATATCTTAGAATTAATGTCATATTTTATACTTTTAAATGGAAACATGTTACATGTCAAACAGTGATGTCTATGACTAATATAGACAAGAAAAATCCTGATGCAGATGGTAAAGAGCATAATGCACTCACCTCATTCCATTCTTATCAGATCTATCTCAAGTTGATGACTTTCACCTCTTCAAATTCTGTGAGGGATAAACATGAAAATATTTATGAAGGATATAGAAATGTGTATGAGGCGAAACTAAAACATATGCACAATAGGATTGGAAATCTGAACACTCAACCTAAAGTAATTCAAACTCCTTCTTCAATAACAAATACATCATGGAATTCATATTCAACATTGTTTTTTTTTGTCATAATTTATAGTTAAAATAGGGAAAATAATTTACCATGGATACATTTAAAACACATTTTCATGGAGTCTAACTGAAGTGACATAGGTTTAAATAGACCTTAAACATGACCAATTTCTATTTTCTAGACATAATAAAACCCGATATCATCTATTTAATGAATTTTAACAATTTTGGAACTATACTACCATGATTATAACATCTGTAATAATTTAAAAATGAATAAGATAATATGTAAATATCATACATTTAAAAATATCACAAATATTTACATAAAGATAAGTCTATGCTATGTTATGATTCTTGTATAGCATTGAATAGTAAATAATTATCCTTAAAAATTCTATTTTATTTACATTTTTTGGTGATGAATTATTTGCAATATATTCTTACACATGACAATGTACTAATTATTTAATAAAAAGATAAAAGATCTAAATTATTTAGAAAATATATATTGTAATATAACATTAAAAATTCATTGGGTATAAAAATAGTTGTAAATAAATATAAAATTTCAAGGAAATTTGAAATATATAGATTTTAATTACATCAATGTTCAGATGATTTGGAAATTAATTTAATTATTATTATAAAAATTGATATTTATATCACTTTATAATATACAGTGTTTTACAAAATGTTTCGAAATTTATTAATATATTAAATTAAGGAATTTAAGTGTTAAATGGTTGATAATTTCATCTATGGACCATTTATGGAATTTTTCCCTTTTACAATAATTTATTTTCCCTTATTATATATATTATTTAATATGTTTTACAGTTAAACTGGGATTTTACCCTTATGAGCGTATATGCTATAATAAATTCCCCATACACATAGGTTCATTGTTTTATAAATTATTCTTCATATTTATAATCTATGGGTAAAAATTATCTCATAGGGATTATTTTTCTCTTAGTCTTAAGAGATAAATTAACTGGGAAAAAGTTCTAGTTACCTTGTTGAGTAATAAAATGGTAAAAGAGATTTAATTTAGAGTTTATAAGAATAAATATTTAGAAAATTTTACTTTTTAGGGATATAGTTATGTAATTAAAATATATTCTCTCAAGTCCATTATTTATTAATTTCAATCGAACATGTATTTAGAGTGACTGCAAGTTGATGAATTATTATGGGTATTTACTAAAAGACCACTCTTTATCAGTTTTAAAATAGATCAACCAATTATTTACACTCATTAAATCAAGAGCCTTATTTATTTTGGATTATAATATACTATTATTAAATACAATTCCATCTCTTCTAGTCATTGTTTTGTTTAGTAAATCATCCTCAGTATTTTTTGCTGTACCCAAAATACGTTCCTAGAATAAGAGTTAATGTTATAAACTGTTCATTTTTGGTTTATGTCATCCTATAACAATTAAAATATATAAAAATCAGGACAAAATAATTTAACATTTATAATAAATAAACTTATATGTCATTATTTTAATGGAATAATCCATCTCCTCCTCTATTTCCATCAAATATGAAACAAATCATTCATTCAAGTGTACTATATATTACATCATATAGAACTAACATAAATAATTTTCCATCACCTCTTGTTACATATGGTTTTAATTATTGATTTATTATATATATATATATATAAAGGACTTATTTATAATATTTAAATGATAATTTATCATTCACTTCCATACCATTCAATTCAATGAAAATTTAAATTGTCAGTTATGCACTTGTTTGGACTACCACCTTCATGAAGTGATATGATACATTTTTCATCACCACATAATATGTATGATATATATAAATATCATTAAATAATATGATATTTTCTTATATGATGACTATTATAGAGATATATCATAATAGACACATTCTACCAATAATTGTCATTAAAAAACGTTACTCCTATTTATGAGCGACCCATGCCTCAATGTTTGTAACATTGTTTACTTTACATAACCATCCATCATGGTGGTTTTAAAAATATTATTTTCTTCACATAAATGATATTTATTTCCTAACAAAAATATTAAATATTATTACATAATGAACTATTTAACCGTATTCAAGTCACCAATCTTCTTTTAGATTTTTTGAAAAAATCATCAACACGTATATTGTGATCATAATTGATTAAAATACAAGGTTTTCCCCTAAATAATCCCATGGTGAGAAAAACACATTAAATAATTTAATTGATCTCCCATTAAGGATCCTTTCTTAATAATCCTCATTCTCTATAAGGTACTCAATAAATGTATCTTTATTACTAATTTCTAGATCTCTCTAGTCGATAACATGATAAAGATTGTGTCGCTACCTCCTCATATGTTGCACGTGTAAGACATCATATACTATATCTAAATTTCGTGGTTGACATAAATTGTATTCCATATTTCAAATTATATGCAGTATACAAATGGATACAAAAAATCAGGGAGACATCTTGGCTCCCAAGAAAAACCATCACCATAACCATCAAGTTGAGACCCTCACGAACACATGATCTACCACATAAACTCAAACGACATCCATAGTTGGCCTATTTAGGAAATTTGATTGATCTCTATAAATCTCATATACAAATGGATGATTTGAACATTCTATGTAGTGTATTGAAACCCATCTAGGTTCATAATTGGTTAAAATACTAGGATGGTACATTAAAGTGGTTACCTACAGGCTCACGTGTACAAGGCCACGATTGGTGTGAAACAAATAATTTAATGGTATATATTTTAATTACAAAATTCACTAATGGTTGTTGATCTTCCCAACCGTGAAAAATTTCTATCATGGATGCTCAAATTATTTCTACTAAATCCTGGATGTTCTTCTATGTTTGTCTTCCTATATTGGGTGAAAAGAAATTCTCAAATGAAATTAAGTCCAAAAAGCATCTTGAAATCCATTCCTTAACCAAGATGCCAAACAAGATTCATGGTTAGAAATGATAATAAGTGGGGAACCATTTAGTTGGATTATCACCTTCATGTAGAGGTGTGTAAATCTCATTACCAAACACATCTCTTCAATAACTATGTAGTGGTCATACATTGTGATTCCAAATAAGATCACACATATGGAATTGACTCTCCTTGATGTATATGGAAATATTGTCCTCAAATACATGGATATAACATTCCACTTAATCTCTGGATATTCAATGGTGTGGTAGAACCCAACATAACCATATGTTAAGACATAACTTGTTGACATGTAAAAAATCAAGAGGTACACTCTACCACTCTATTCTAAATCAATTTCCACAAAAACATACATTATAGGTCATGGTAAATCATTATGAAACCTATATATACTTCCAATTTATACGTATGAAGCACTATAAGAACCTCCTCCTTCATTTTAACTATTTCCATTTTCTATCCTATTAAAATTATGACACGATCGTCTGCTACAGATAATTCATCAAGGGAATGACTAATGTATTTCGGAGTAAATTTTGAATCATATTAATTATCATCATGTTGTGACTCCGTTAATAACTAAAAATGAGTATTTGTAACAACCACTGATTTGAGGTAATGTTCTCAACCATCAAAAACAAGTATATCTATTATGATCCCAACTACATCGATGAATTTCTTAGATTCTACGAACAATATCTCCTACTAAGTTGATCTGCTAACATGTTCCTCTTACCAGGTGTATATATAATATTGAAGTAATAATCATGGAGTAAATATAGAAATCATATATATCTCATGTTGACATATATCTGATAGAGGATACAATTAATACTCTTATGGGCAGGACAGACGAGAAACCAATTTACCAATAGGTAGTGTCTCAAAATTGTTAGTGAAAAGACTGCATCTTCTTACTTAATATAGTGGGTCTCATTGTTACTTTCATGACACTCAAATCAATTGAACCATAGGTAATCCCTAATTATATCTACATTATAATATAACTACGCCCTTTCATTAATTCATTACAAAATACTAAGTACATGACACCCTCCTATTGAAATCTCAGGATGTGAGTTCTCATCAATATATACCTCATCACCTAAAAACACTTCTAAAACAACTCTCCCAATTAGAAGGGTTTCCATATCAGTTACAATGTAGTGAAGGGAAATTATTTACTGTATAATTCAGGTATAAATCGTTGATATTATCATTCCAACCCAAGGAATCTCCTCACCTCCATCACACTCTTGGGTGTCTCTTAAGGTAGAACTACCTCAACCACCCCTAAGACAACTGTTACACCATATTCTCGGAGAGCAGGTCCCTAAAATTGGACCTCATGAATCATGAAAAGTTGATTTAAGGACATTTCATAATGATGATTATCTCGGAGAATATTCACAACCATATTCATTAGCCTCACATACTCCTCCTCAGTTACCAAGTACACTAGTATATCATCTATGACCAGAACCAAAATATGGTATATGAAATAAAAAATATATCTAGATAATGAGTCCCATGAAAAATATTATGGAATTATTAATTCTAAATGTAATCCACAAGAACTCATTTTACCATTATAATAATTTGAGTTCTATTAACGTTAAATCATTATCCATTATTCTTAGCTGCTGATAGAAAGGTCTGTTGTTAATAATTGAAATCCCTCAGGCCCCTCAAAACTGATAAAAGAGGTAAAAAATACATTTTAAAGGAAATATATTCTTTATGGTTACTTATTGTAGGAGATAAGAATCGAAAAACTACCTCAAACTCATGTCAGGAAGCTTGGTGAAAAATATTGTGGATTCCCCATAGTGAACCATTTTTTCTACATTGACCAACATCATTATGAAGTCCAACTACACCCACAGCTGAAAAATTTATATTGGAGTCATTTGATGTATAGGTGTTGATAATGGTGTCATCATGATGTGTAGATCAATGCTGAAATCTCTCTCTTGATGCAGAGGTAAACCCCAAACATCATAATGAAAGAAATCCTCATACTCCACCATCACTATAGGGAAATGAAAAATAATAGTGTTCAATACACCACTGGTCATTCTATAGATTTGATGGGTAACAGTCTACAACATCTTATACATGAGTCCATCATATAAATATTGTGTTACCATTTCTCCAAAAAAATGAAAAACTCATCCCATCATTCCGGACACACTGCATCATAAGGCTAAAAAAGTATATTTGGGAAAGAACTATAGATTTATACCCCATTCCTATTATGAAGTAATAATTCCTCATCGATACTATAAATAAAACTGAAACCAAACTGTCACATCCAAGATTTAGGTCACACCATCAAATAAAATTGTGTGATTCCATAATAATCTCTAGTTGGAGCCACATCATGTTGGGGTCAAACTGTGGTCTCAAATGGAATATATAAGTCTCAAACCATTAAAGTGGTAATTAAATAATAATATTTAATTGTGTATATTAATGTTTTATGTAATGATGAAATTTCGCTTATATTATCTTGTATAATCCTTAGAGCCTATGGCCCATAATCATTTTTTACTGTTGCTTTCCTCACCCATATCCTGCAGTTCCATTAGTTTTTCCTAGACCAGCTACGATTATAGTTGGTATTATATAAAAATTTATACCACCTATAGATTCTATCATATATCCAATACAACTTCTAATAACATGAATACATTCCCCATCATGTCACTACCTCAGACTACATGATCCTCTCACTATCTCCCTTTCAGTTGCACGATAGGATGAAAAATAGAAAAAAATTCTCAAATCATTTCAAGAGAATCACAACGACTCAATAGGTTAACTAGATCAATAATTTATTCACTTAACCATAGACCCCCAATACATGTTCCAACACCATAAATTCCTCACATGTATAGGCCATGAGTTTGAAAATGCCTTTCTAATGATAATATTTATACTCATGTGTTCCCTATAATGGAAAAATCTATCTGCATCTACACAACCAGACAACTATTGATCACCAAGTCTCACTGTAGAACCCCAGCATATGTATAAACTCATAAATTTATAACATTACCACATATTTCCATGTCTCTTCCTTAATCAATGGACCAGTCGAAGGATAACTGAAAACAAACCAAATCAATAGAATATCTAGGGAGGTTCTAAAACCTCAATGAATACAATTCCATAGTCTCACATCCCTTATAATGCTATATTAGGTTATATAATTAGACATAAAATTTATTAATTGTTGAAAACTCCTCTTTTAAATGGTTTTTGAACATTTATAATGTAGTATTTTCCTCCTCATACAAATAGATTACTACACCCCATCATTCACTTGTGGATACATATAGAAGGATCAAATCCATGACATCCATTTAATATTATATTATTCTAAAAATACATAAAAACATTTCGCCATCTCATTCTACTTCACATCCACCTATGGGTTGGATTCTCCTCAGAACATAGGTGGGTCACTACCAATGAATCTCCTTAAGCACAGTGTTCCTGCACACCTCATCCATTGTACTCCTAGTTCTATCTCCTATGAGATTGGTTGTGGATTAACTTGTGTACCACCTTGAGGTAACACCTCATATATATATATGTCTATGTCACAATAATTCATCATGATGTGGATAATCCTTATGATCATGAGGATGATTCCTATATTTAAAACATCATAGACTCATCATATGATGGAAAAGATGTTCCACAATCAATAAGTATATCTAGATTTATAAATCAAGAGGTTACTGGAAATACAAAACACATTCCAAAATGATCCATCTAGGAATTTGTTTCCTTCATTTAATTTTTAACTTTCTTGAGTTTAAATGTAGATAGTTAGTGTCCTTTTGTTGGGATACATTATCCACTTCACCAACAGAGGAGTCCCTAGCCTAAAATAAGTACAGAAAACACTTATTATGGTTTCTCCAAAAAAAATATAACTAACTCCCATCCTATATTATATATGATTTCATTGATACAACTATGTTATGACCCTCAAATTGAGGGCCAAACCATGAAAACCCAATTCCCAACTCCAATAGTATATGGGATTTATATCGATGTAGTGTAGGAATATTTATCATATGGGATTCCTTATAAAAATTTCAATATAAGAAAAGACACATGTATAATCACAATAAATGATAAAATGTAAAAAATTAATAAAATTTCAGGCATATTTATAAATCCCACCACAATACAACGATGAAATGTACATGATTAGATAAAACTGCAAAATACAATCCCACCACAATGAAACTGAAAACATGGATAATAAATAATGTAAATATGGGGACTACTGTCATGGTAACAAAATTAAGAAATCCTTATTCAATCTATATCACTAATCCATATCGGGTCCTAGTCCCACTATGAATCTATCAAATAGTTGATCATTGTAATTATACGTGACCCATGTAGGAAAACCCACATAGGGGTTAATATAACAATACCAAGGAGGAAATTGAGAAATCACTAAACATATAACAAAAAAATGTAATAGTCAACTTATAATAGTTATTTTTCATAAATACATATAATAAGAATATTCAATAATACACAACCAATACAAATTATCAATTTAATTTCATAATTGTAATTACATCCTAGGTTTCCTGCATGACGATTCCATATAAGGCCTATCTGGGAGAACACATTTTATTTTTAAAATAACACTGACAGATTCCATTTGATATTCATATCTCAATGAGTCTCTCCATAAAAATTACATGATAGAATTATGAAGATAACATTTCACAATTGAGGTTCTCACACCTAGACATGAGCTATAATAACATCAGTATATGGAACATCCTACAAAGTTATGGATTAAAGAATATGTTTTGTTTTTCACTATGATAACATGAAATTATCCTTTAGAATTAATGTGAATGATGATCTTACATTGAGCTCCTTAGAAGGATTCATATTCCTCTCTCCAACACTATTCTCCCTCGGAATGGATCACCATCCAATGTATAAGACGTGATTCCCCACAATACCTCGTTGAATGGATAATGTGACTAAAAGATAATGAAAATTTTCCAATATGAATAGGAAAATTGAAATAAATCATTTTTGAATGAGTACATGTCATGTATTGGATATAAAAGGCATTCCACTTTGGCGTCGGGACCTGCCTGGGAATAATGACTCAAGCCCATGTTTGTGTTTGTTCCTGAGAACATAGGGTGTCTATGACCACGTAATATAGTATATTTTATTGTTTTATTTGATTTTTATATCAACAGTTATCCATTTAAATTCATATGACCAATCCCATTTACTATCCTATGTACACATCAAGAACCTAGTAATGATCACACACCGAGTGATAGAGGTGAAACAAATTTTGTTATCTGACTTCTCCTAGAAACCCTAGCAATACACCATAGAGTCCCAAAAATTTTGTAAAACTTTATTACACTACATGTGATGTGGGATTTAGCTGAACAAATTGTTTTTCCCCATTGTTTGAAAAACAATTATTTCCTCATATTTAAACTACCGATATTTCAAGGAGATCATATATTTTGTCCAACCAATCCATGTTGTCGTTGCTCACCAGATTGCAGCAACAAAATGCATTGAAAAATATTCTTCACTGGTCCACCTAATCCATCATAGGACCCTCTCAAATTGTATTTCTCATGTGCATAACCAACCCATTTTTATCTTCATTTTATCTATATCCCATCATCAATCTTAATACTGATCGATGAATTCAGTCTATTTAAGCATGAAACATTAGAAAAATGAATTATTACAAGTAATTTGATGAACGACTAATCCAAATGAATACTCATGATGAAACAATGAATACAATTTAGAGATGTAAAATAATCATGCAATAATTGAATAGACTTATTCTATGCATGGTTGGACTCAATACAATTTTTTTATACTGAAGAATGATTTTCCAAACTAAAAAATAAATTTCTTCCAATAATCCCAAAAGAAGAACCCATAAGAGCAATATAATTTATTCAAGAAACAATCCATTGGTTGATTGATTTGTGTCTAGTGTAGGAAAAATTAAATAGGACAATTACATATAAATATATATCAAGGAATGTCATAGATCATTCCCTAATGAAGACTAGATCCATGTCACCATTGTTTATTTATTTCCTTGAATAAAATTTCACATTAGTCGATGTTACGCAACCAGTCTGCCGTCATCTATTAGGATCTTCTACAAAACACTCAAACGACCCCTCTCAAATTAAATTGTCAATTATATTGCCCATGAAATTATCCATTGTTACATATTAATAGTATTTGATTATATATCTACATATAAATACAAAAATTTTATAATGTAATGAATTTGTTTTATTAATACACCTATTGTGGAACTCTAGGAAAACAACTTACATTGTACATGGTTTATTCATATCTAGGATAAACCCCCTGGTATAATCTCACCAATGACATAACATTTCATATTCAAGCCCTATTTATAGAATTAAATCATATTTTTTATGAAAACATATATCATTCTCATTAAATATTATTGATAATGTTCAAAAATAATTTCTGAGGACAAATGTACTTAGAGTCTCATGATGTCTCAACACCAAGCTCTAAAAATTGTCCACATAATTTTCCACAAAAAATAATGGAAATATTTTAGTTTCTTCAATACTAATGAGGTGAACCTTATAATTACATAGTTATAGGTAAAATATTTATTAATTCTAGAATTCTAAACATATGATTTTTTTTCTATTTCTACACATTCATACATATCATAAATGTTTTGTTGAACTATTCAAAACCCCCTCGTAACATAGAGGTTGAGTTATTTATGATTAAATAATGTGGGTAAATTGTTTTCATATGGGTATATAACTCACCTACAGACAATGATTGTGGAAGATATACTAGATAATCATTTAGTATATCCATCAGTTGAATTTTATTATATTCTGGAAACATATTTTCTATATTAATTTAAAGGAAACATCTTTTACTTGTACATCGAAATAACACTCATCATAAATGGGGGATATTTTTATTAATCATTGAGAGGTAATGATAGAAACAATGCATTGGTGGCTGCAAGTATTTTAGGAAAAGGGAATATGCCTATAAAAAATCAACATAGTTGTGTGGCATAAATCCCATGGTATAATAAATAATGATATGGTTACATTATTTTCTCCTTGATGCAAGGTTTTTTGAAAGAAAATTACCTATGTTTAATGTATGATTTTATATTTCCTGATAAATCTAGTTCTTCTACCTTTTGATAAGATAAATATCGTGCCAAAGAGAAAAATATTATTCTTGTAGAGAGTTTTAATTTAATGGGGAGTAATTTTCAATTTAAATGAGGTTAATATTTGTGGAATGAAAAATTTGTATCCCATTAATCATAACCATAAATTCTGAAATAAGTCATTATCATTTCCTATAGAATATGCTAAAAGTGACAATCCCTTATCTATTGGTGTTGTCGCCAACACAACCCCCTATGTTGATACCAATACTACATGAGCCAAAAAAATTTACCTTGAATCCATTGAAGGGTAGGTTCCATAAATTCTTTCTTCCTGATGTAATAACCCTCTGTGTGGTAGGATAATGTCTCCTTCAACTCATGACTAGCCTCATGGAATGTAAATTGTCTTACCAAGTAAATTTAGAACCCATGATTATCATAATATATCTAGATAGTTTATTTTATATCCTATTAAAATCATGAAGCAACATCAACTTGTGCCTTATTTATTTTAATTATAGATTGTCCAATAACTAGATAAAATAAAATTTGACCTTGCTTACTTTTCGTCAACATTATCCACCATCCAATTGAAGTAAAAATGGAGAAAATATTTCCATTTCTTCCCAAAATAACCATACAAACTAGGATCCAAACTCCTCCTTAAATAAATATTCCTATTGATTTTAGAAAACAAGTGTTCAATGATCACCTCAGTAGATTTCGGACACAATAAACAAAAGGAACATATGTTAATATCTTTACATATAATATTGTAATCTATTGAAACAAAATGGTTCTAGATATTCAACAATCAGAAGTTAAATTTTATAAGTAATTCCTTTAACTTGTGTTTTTCTCTCATTTATATTTCGGGGATTACCTAGACAAATAATTGATAGACCTTCGAAAAAAATTTCACTTATAGTGAAGCAGTGAAATTTATTTTATTTTAATTTTAGAGCGTATAAATTTTGTTAAAAACCTCACTTTTTATTGTGTCATGGTTAGTATAACTAAACTGTGGAAGTGTAATGACAAGATAAAAAGTAATATTTGGATTTAGTCGTTCTATAGTGTTGTAGGTAACACCCACAATGTTGATATGGAATTATCTATTATCACCTCATTGCAATTATTATAGTAAAATGTGCCAAAATTTAAATTTATGGAGAGATTCCCTTACACCCCACCTAAATCCTCACAGCATTTTCCATGTAAAAATTTATACTACAGTGAAAAACCTTCCATGAAATCGAATTTCAATTTAGATTGAATTCTATACAAGTAATCAAACACATTATTAAGGGCAATACATCATGACTAAATATTCTTTTCCAATATAGCCCAAGATGCATGGGGATAAAGACCATTTATATGCTAATCCTTAAAAAAATCAACCATGATAATTTTAAAATTCCTAAAATCAAATTTTAGATCATTGAGAACAGAGTGCACATTGATATGTATATATTTAATGACACAACTAACATATGTAATACAATATATAAATTATAAAAATCATTTATTCAAGTTGTTGATATTATCTATAACATTTTAAATTAGTATCTCATAGTTATGAATGTGAATGCCTCCTAGGTAATTAGAACCACCTAAATAAGCAAGTAGAAATGAAATAATTTCTATTCTTATAATTTCATTGATATATTTGTCTCTGATATCAGAACATGATGTTGAAATTTAAATACAACTATTAACATAACAAATATATTGACCGTAATAATTGATGTATTAACTCAATACATTTATTGAACCTTGAATATATTTCCTATTACTATTGATGAAAATAATTAAATATTCATTGAAAATGTGATGTGATATTCCATTAATGTTAATATTACATCTAAATAGAATGATACTATTATTATAAATGAAACTGGATTAAATGTTTCAAAATGATCCTTGTGAAAAAATGATGTGACTTCAATAATGATGATATTTTTGTCTTAGACCCCACAATAATTTGAAAAAACAATATTTCAATCCAATTATGGTTTCCCAAAACTAATGTGAATCAAAACAACAAAGAATAAGTCCGAAAATCAGGTATAGAATCTCATGCATAATATTACCTCCATGATGAATCCCCATTCAATAATTTCATAAGAATTATCTATTTCAATTTTAATTTCCATGTTGGATATCGAAGAATTCATTTTTATTTCCCCAATAATCTCTTAGGAATGTGGAATAGAAGACTGAGTGGTCCTCCCTCTAGCATAACCATTTTTCCACATGGAAAACCACTTATGATGTTTAGATATAAGTCCATTATTAATGACACTATCAAGAACATTGTATGCAATGATAAGCAAGCTTATTGTCCTATAGTGTTTTATATAGGAGAGATCCATCAACCATGGAATATGAATTGTATTTTTTTCAAAAGATACCTTTGGAAGGCTATACAAATATAATAAATTGAAGATAACATCCAAAACATAATTTTTACCATGTTCAAAAGAATCTAAATAAAAGAAACTAATAACCCATGAGGTCCTAGAGATATTTCTAGATTACGATATGCCATTTAATCCCAAATCATACACTCATCATGACATTTATCCATACCAATATTGAATGTGTTCAAACAAATATTCAAAATAGTAATCAATTTGACAATATAGATAACACTTCTATATATTTGGTTTCAACCTATATGTAATTTTATAAAATAATAATATATTATAGGACCCACCACATTATTGTTATTGTTTAAATATGCTCCCTCCATTAAGATTTTAGGAGGACCAACCCATTTATTTTCATTGATAAAAGAAAGATAAAATATATACTTATGTCTCAATATTAATAGAATTTTGTCTTATTTCAGAAGTAACACTATCCTATTCTAGATGAATTTTAAAAAAAATTACTTTTTTTTATATATATCAGTGAATAAATCATCACTATAACATCTTCATAAAAGGTTTCATCATCCTCAATCCCACATTTCCACATTTACAGCATTAAAGACACAATGGTTTCCTTATGATCCAATCACAAAATCACCCATTATACCACATAATACCATTCTGAAATCCAAGACCTAATGTGTCATTAATGGGATTTCCAATGAAAGTCTGATACAATTCATGGTAATTGAGGTGTAACATCCATATCAAGGAAAGTAATAAATTGGTACTAGTATCCTTTCTAGGAAATAAGAAAACAACCATATGAGAGTGATCAGAAAAATAAGGAACTAGATGAGAAAAAGTCACCCTAGGGTACATAGAAATGAATTCGATATTGGACAAAAGAGATCAATCCTACTCAATATGAAAAATAATTCCCTTCTATTTATTATATCAATTTATGTTTTTCCCATTGAATATGAATTCTAGATGGCCTTTACCAGCAATGAATGAAGAAAAGTCATGGATTTACGTCCAATGATAACCCCCTTGTAAATTTTTCATTTATGTATCCAATGTAACATTCAATTATATTGCATCAAACCATGCAATGTTTATTATGTCATATCCATCATGTTATTTCCACAACTGATCTCTCATTCTCATGTCACATTTATCACACATAAAGTATGAAAATAACAAAAAAAGTTATCCTAACCAAAATTCCTTGTTATATATTATTTTATAAATCAGGATATGAATATTTTTATTCTCAACATGCATGAAATTTGATAGAGCCTTCTAATGGTCAATATATGAAATCATATAAAATGATTGTTTTTGTTCATGAACTGTGATAATTTAAGATTTGTTCATAGATATTTCATTATAAAAGAAACCTGGTTTCACATTAGAACCTAGGAAAAATGTATTCGATAAAAAAAAGGATATCATTTGAATAGAAAATTCATTTTCTGGACATTGGTGAAGCTAAACATTTAGGCTAGAGTGGCTAAAAATATGAACCCCGAATGGAATGAGATCTACTACAAAAACTAGCGCACCTCAAAGGATATAATGGAGATGGATGAATTTCATGTTCTAGAATATAATTATCATATATGGATATTAATTTTTTAGGGATTGAATATCAATAACAATTTATTTGGACAATACAGATAATCATTCATGAATAAAAAATTATTTTGAGGCACTAAACTAAGTTATTAAACAATTTGCTTCATATGCATTATCGCAAAGAGAGTTTCATTTCTCAATTAATCCAATAAATTGGTCCATAACCATATCTATGGATATCTATAGTATATCAAAACTCAAATTTTAATAACTAATAAAGATGTTATAATAGAATATAAACATGTTTTTAATATGCCTGATTGCTTTAACAAGGGTTGTGTCAGTAAAACATTCTATAAAGAAGGATGGTTAAATGATCCTTAGCATTTATTTTCCTGAACTCACAAAAATGATGTTAAAGATCTAGTATCCCATGCCACTAATGGATTCCATCATTTTTCAACCACATGGTTCCCAATACCTCTCCATAGTAGATATCAAGTTGGGATATCACCAATTATAGGTGAAGAAGGATGATATTCCCAATAATACCATTAAAACATGATATGTGCACAATAGGATCATAGAGATTAAATTTGTACTTAGTAATGATCCAATAATCATCATGGAATCAAGGGATAACGTATATAATTTTTACTTGTTTTATGTTTTAGTAGACTTTAAAAATGTTTTTTAGAAAAAAAAACAAGGATAAGAACCTGAAGAATTTGTGTACTAATGAAAGGTCATTATGAAAAAGGAATATATATGAAATGTATGAAAATGCATGTTTTTAATAAAATATTTAACAATCATAGAGAATATGCAAAAGAAGTGATATTTTTTATCCTTTAAATGAAAAGAAATTTTACTAGTGGACTAAAACAAAAACTATGATTGTGATACATAGTTTTCAAAAAAATGATAATTAATATTTAATTTTTTTTGAGAAAATTATCAATATTTTTGGGAAAACTGACCAAACGATCATCGATGGGAATGATGTTTACATCAAAAAATTAATGTGAATATATATTTATCAAATTAGAAAAGGGTCTTATCCCTACACTAATACTCACACTACCCACTCATTGTGATGTTATTTGTATATAGTTACTATGCCCCTACATTTTAATTTATTTTTTATGTAATACCTAATTATGTATGTATCCTCATTCACATAGAAAAATTGAATTGATGAAAATAATACAAATTTGAAATAATATTAAAAAATGTGTAATTATAATATAACCATAAAATTTAGGATATGAAATGAAGAAATCATATTATAAAATATTTTATGATAATTGAATTAAATATTATTAGATAGATTAATTTTTACTTATGAATTTCGTATTATGAGGATTGGAAAAGTTGTGGATGTGGAATGATTTTTTGTAAACAAATAAAAACAGGAACTGTGAAAATTATGGTATGGGAAAATTCATGGAGGGATATTTTCAATGTCGTTGAAATTTCCATGAGGTACAAACTAGCAAAGTGACCAACCATGTCATCCACCAGATAATACCTTCTGAGCATTTTATACTGGTTTATCCATAATTGATATGTTACCACAATTTATAAAACATAAAAAATTAATTATTAATGAAATACAACATCTATCATATATAATTTACACAATTTTTTGTTTTGGTGTATAGAAAAAGAATATTTTTTTCAATACATTGGTAAATATAAAAATATCGTTTTATGTATTTTTTTTAATTGTATTTTTTTATTAATTTTATGAGACTAAATATATCACTAATGAATTTTATTGTGTGTATTATATTTAAATTAATTTTTTAAATTCATATGAAATTTCAATAATAGTTAATAAAATCTAAAAACCATTTTCTTATTAACTATTTTTAATTTTTTTTATATTTTTCTTAAAAATTCAATAAATATACTATTTTAATTTGAGAAAAATTATTTCATTATTTTATTTTTATTACATATAATAATATAAAAACCATTTTAACATTTTTTAAACACATGGTTTTTAGATAGATAGTGAAAAATATTGATTTTTTTCATAGTATAACTTTATGATATGTTCATAATTCGTGAACGATAAAAATTTCATTGAATCATTTATCTCTAAAAAAATATATATTTATGAAAAATAATTTATTTAAAAAACTACATTGTATTTTTAGAACCCATATTTAACATTTTCTTAACATTAGTAATATGTTTCTAAAAAACATATTTTATTTTACTATGATAAAAAATTTCCATCATTATATAGTTTAATTATAAATAATCTATTTAAAATTATATATTTAGGTGTTAATATTATCTATTAAGGGCGCTTTTACTTTCAGTAATAAAGTTATTTATAGTAAGATTAATGTTATTGATCAATATAACAATTAAAGGGTCACTTGAAATGAATCATTTTATTAAATTTATTAATTTTTTTATTATAATAATTTATCTAAGTATTATAATGTATGTTATATGATTTTTGTAGTTATATATGAATATATTCTCACTTTTATAATCATTGTACAATTCCGTAAATTATTTAGAACAACGGCCATAACATCATTTTTCTATAAACACAATGTTTCTATATAATACAGTTATTAATTTAAAAATAATTAACGCATAATAAAAAATTAAATTAAATTTAAAAGATGATAGATTCATATTTAGTGCAACCAACATTTCATAAAAATCGAAATTTGATTCCTTTTTTTAAAATAAAAATTACATGGATAACAATATCTTACCAAAGTTAAAAAAAATATTAACGTGTAAATATCTAATTATAAATGGCACAAAAATAATTCAATTTTTTTAATATGTATGGGTGAATATTTATTTCCCAGAACTTATATATAATCATTTGTGTTCGAATTTTTTAGTCACATACCATTAAAGGATGTCATGAAACCATTGATATAGAGGTGTAATTTACAAAAACATCATTTACCTCTACTTATAAAATGGTATTATAACCTCCCCTTCACGGTCACTCTAATTTTCATTTTCATCTATAAATATATGAAATTTTACCACCTATAGAATCTTCATTCAAATATATATATATATATTCCATTCTTAACTATATTTTATTAAATTCTATTTATTTCAATGTAGTATTCCTAGATAATGTGCCAACACTAAATGTTATAAAATATTTCATCTTAAAATTTTATTCTTTATCGTCATCTACCCGAAAAATATTTCATATCCATGAATAAATGGAATATTTTACAATATTAAAATGATTAATTTTATTGTACATATGACATATAACACTTCTACCTCCCTATAAAATAATATAATAAATAAAGTTGTCTCTGCGAATTAGTGTGGATAACATCCAACATGAATGACTTGTTCAATTATAAAAAATCATTATATGGAAGATTTAATTTTTTATAGAAAATATAATATTTTAATAAAAAATAATAAAATATAAATTATTTTCTATTTTATTTTAAATCCCCCTCCAATTATTTGAAATTTTAATGTGTCATCCCAATATATGCATACTATCACAACTAAAAAGGATGTTGGGTGTTTCTAGATTACATCCAGAAATCAATGTTTGTAAAAAAACATTTCGAATGATTAAGAATCTTTTCTATGGAAATATTTACATTGTACAATATTAATATTCATAAATATAAATGTATATTGATAATAAATAGTTGAAGTAAATTTGTCCACATAAAATGGACATCTCAAAGAATATATCTAAATTTTAGTCCATGATGGAATCCTAGAGAATGTATATATTATTATTATAAGGAACTAATAAATGATATATAATTATATAATTCTGAAGACTGTGAAAATTTTTTATGGTACATTTGTCTAAGATAATTATGCCTCATTATTATCAAAAAATATCAAATTCCTGATGTAACTAACCTATGAAATGTATTTTATGTATACTCATAACAAATGGTTACATTTTTAAATTAATGTATGAAATATATATTAATTGTCACGTCCTTCCTTAAAAAAAATGAGGGAAGGGACAATATATTTCCATATCCTTCCTTATAGAAGATGAACAAGAGATAATGACCCATGAGACCCACTGTAAATAGTCCCTGGTGTGATGACTTGCACCAAAGGTATAAAATAACTCATAAAATAGAAGGCATCACCCATTTGATTTAGTAGGAATCGGAGAGAATATAATAATTCTCAACAATATCAAAAGTGGTTGTAAAAGTAAAAGAAAAACAATCTGTTCCCAAATGCATGTTCTAAGAAGAAGTGCTAAAAAACAGAAAACTCCAAAGGGAATTACGAAAAAAGGATATCCAACAATGTCAACGGTCTCAGCGTCCGAGCTGATAGAGTCTGGAATAGTCCTCAACGTCCTCCTGGAAACATGAAAGCATTTTTAAATACATAGGGTTAGAATACATGTATACTCATACGGGAAAACCAAAATCTCGTGTGCACATGTGGGCCTGAATTATAATGCCCTCTGAGAAAATAGAGATAACCAAAGCCCCTATCTAGGAAACTATCCACCCAACCTCACAAATGCTCACTCTGAAAATAGCACTTGTCATGTAAATTAATAGTAATAGAACATCGATATTTGTGTACCCCACATAACATTCCCACTTGTTATTGAATACATCTTAGCCGTTACACATCTCCCAACATTCTTACCACAGTCCCACTAACATACCTTGCTAGCACACACCTGGGCTACCATATCCACACATCCAGCCCGAATACACTTGGACCACAACAACCACATGAAACCACGACCACAAACACCTGGGCCAGAACAACTACTGCCATTCCTGAAACCACATGGGCCAGAACAACTACTACAATGATTGAAGACACACGGAGCTCATCAAAAAGACACATGGGAAACAAGCATCCAAAAAACACCTGGGCCATCCACCACAATTTACCCTGACCAATGAATCATGGGATATAATAGACCTTAGACTGTTATAACCTACCCAATGTATCATGGGATATTCGTGAATGGAAGCAGAAAAGGAGTTAATAATCATCCACTCATAGGGGTGTTGTGAAAAGAATCCTCCCTTATAAAATGGGAGTGTTTGGAACAAGGTTCTCAACATGGGTTTATGTGGATAAGAAAAATAATAACTAAATTATACATATAGTTAAACGAGCAGTCATGACTTCCTAGGGGTTCTAAAAACATCCCACACAAATACACCCTTATTACAATTCATCCATAAAAAGCGCCAATGCCACAACCAATCACAACTCATTCTTGGAAAATAAATCCATTTTGAGTCCATTATTTTTTTAATATTCCAGTGGTTCCATTTAAATAATTCATCACTACCAGTAAACTAACAAGCATAGTGATAAACCAAGGATGGAAAACAACTAAGCACAAAATTTAAACATTCACTCCCTATTCTCATGTAATGTCACATCCACAAAAGGGATCTATGAGATCCATCATAGTAATGTAAACATACCAAGCCAAAACATACAACCACAGACAGAATCAAATCCAGAAAATAACAATTGCACCAGAACAAGGAATCTCATCCCCATCCACGTCACCTCACAAGAATCATCTAGATCCACTATACACATCATTAGAATAGATCAATGATTTTTTTGGGACACAAAATTCCTTTAGTTCCTTCATTATGTTTGGTTAACTAGGGTGGGCGCACAAGAATTATTATTCATTGAGAATCCATTTATTCAATTGATTTTACATTATTAACCAGTTTCGGGTGTTAAAACCATTCAATCAAGAAATACCTGAAAATAGAGGTTCATTTGTGAATAATAAAAGACCACCAATGACCATGTTCTATTATAGTCATAAGCCCATACAATTAAAAACATATAATAAAAGGTAAAATAATACCTCAAAAATGTCAAACACACAACTTAAATCTATGAAAATCGTTTATTATCTTTGTTATGATTTGGTTTCATCCATAATTGTAGGAACATTATCATACCCACCCATAATGGTACACAATAATGAGACACGAAGGATAAACCCTAATTGGATGATCAACGATCGATGTTTTCCTCATTGCACCAACAACTATGATGCGCGATTGGATGTGAAGAAACTCCCGGGACTCCAAGATAGTAGGAAAGGCTCCAGCATCGGAGAATCCCATGCCTTAGGAAAGAGGAATCCATACGAAAAAAGAAAAGAAAGAAACCGTCCAAGAATAAATAATGTATTTTAGTGTGATAAAATACCGAGATCGAGGAGTTATGGGATATGAAAATCATGAATGGCTATAAAGGCGGATCATGGTTTCACCATTCAGTTGGATGGTTTCACACGATGATATTAAATTTTATTTTATAATTCTCATTAGAGGGGTGACAATAACAGTTGTGAGTTATATAATTTCATTTAAACAGAGAAAAATGGGTCTATTGAGGGTCAAACCACTTATATGGGATTTAAACCATTGATTATGGTGCTATAAATTGCCTCAAACTACCTTAAAATGGAAAAAAGTCTTAAAAGTGATGTTATAGGAAAAAATTGGTATAGAAACCCTGATACCCCTATATTGCCGATTGTTGAGACTGATCAGTGAAACTAATCAGTAGAGCCGATTAGGTGAAACTGATCCCGTGAAGCTAATTAGTGAAACAGATTGGGTGAAGCTGATCTGTGAAACCGATCGGTGATATTGATTAGAAAAAAATAGATCGGTGAAACCAATGGGTGAAACCAATGTTTGAAACCGATCGGTTAAACCGATTGGTGAGACGGATCAGTGAGACATAAATTGTTGGGGCCGACGAGTGAATCTAGTCGGTGAGAATGATCGACGAGACACAGACTTGTGAGATCGATGGGTGAAACCGATCGGTGAGACCGATGGTTAAAACCAAACAGTGAGACTGATCGATGAGACAGATGGGTGAAACCTATCGGTGAGACATATGGATGAAATATATCGGTCAGACTGATGGGTTAAACATATCATTGATACCAATGGGTGGAAAGAATTGGTGAGACAGATTAGTTTGACAGATGGGTGACACTGATTAGTGAGACCGATGGAGGAAACTGATCGGTGTGACCGATGGCTGAAACCGATGGCTGAGACCGATGGGTGAGACACTAATCGGTGAGATCGATGGGTGAATCTGATCAGTGAGTCCAATGGTGAAATCGAATGTTGAGACCGATGGGTGAAACCAATCAATAATACCAATAGGTAAAACCCATTTTTGAGACCAATGGGTGAAACCGATGGGCGATACACCGATCAGTGATACTGATGGGTGACACAGATCGGTGAGACATGGATTGGTGACACAGATGGGTGAAACAAATCGGTAAAACTGGTTGAGCTGTTCCCTGAAGCTGATATATGAAACTAATATGTTAGACTGATGGGTGGAACTGATCAATGAAACTGATTAGTGGCTCTCATAGGTGACACACTGGTGACATGTTTCCATTGACACCATATCCTCTTGACTTACATATGATTTTGAGGAATCCACAACACATAGAATTTTGAAATTTAATAGACCTGGAGGGTCTAGGCCATTACATCAGATAACTCTCAAATTAATCTCATCCTAAAGAATACAAGAGTAACAAGAACAACCACTCCAAAAGACACCTCTCAGGAAAAAACCACCACAAACATCCATATGAATCTCATGGATCGCATTTGATTGACAGACGGATCAAGGAGTTATTTCCTCTATGTCAAGATATTATCCACATTGGGAGGCACTGACTTTCCCGCATGCGATCAATCGCTTCTGCACTAATGCATAAACATTAGGAATCAAGTTATCCCTTCCCCACATATCGAGAATTGTTATAAACATTCACAATGATCGGGAAACAAATAATCTCATAAACCAAAAATGTCATCATGACATCGCAGTAGTTCAAAAAAACCAGAACATCAATGAAGTCTTGGAACAACAAATCCCAAAAGCTCTGGGTACCAGTCGAGCATTTGAGCATCTATCTCCCATGTACTCTCTTGGAGGGCCCCATTCCTCCACAACACATGAACCAATGTTATGGTTCATCCATAAATCACATTATCCTTTCGATCCTCGATCCTCATTTGTTGTTCCTCAAATGTAGAGTCATCCACTCTATCAAATACTCCCCGGTCTATGACATGGGAATAATCATCTACATATTGACAACATTGTGATACATATAAAACATCGAGGATCCTTTCTAATAGAGGTGAAAATGCTAGCATATATTCCACCTCACTAACTCGACCCAACACTTCAAATGGCCCAATGAACCTATGAGAGAGATTTCTCCCCTTCTCAAACATTCACTACCATGTCAAGGGGAAACCTACAATAACACATGGTCTCCAACCTTTACCTTCATGGGAATCCTCTGATGAACATCATATTCCATCTGTTGGTCCTAGGCTACCTTCATCATCTCACACACAAGCTAAACATTTTCTATTTTGCTCATCGCTACCTCAATGACATGAACACCTACCTCCCCTACCTCTGTCCAGTAGACAGGTGAATGAAACGACCTCCCATATAAGGATTCAAATAATTCCATGCCAATAATAGAGTGATAGATATTATTATATGAAAAATATTCTATAAGAAAATGTCATTCCCATAATCCTTTGAACTCTAAAACACATGCCCATATCTTATCCTCCAATTTTTGGATAGTCCTATCTATCTAACCATCTGTCTGGGGTGGAAAGCATTGCTAAGGTGTAGTTGGGTGACAAATTCATGATGAAATCCCCTATAGACTCATGAGGTAAACCAAGAATCCATATATAATACTATAGAACTCAGGACTCCATTCCACCACACCACCTCATCCACGTATCTATGTGCTATGGAATCCACCACACTCGACTACTTGATCGCTAGGAAGTGGGCTGATTTCGTCATCCAGTATAACACTACCCATATAACATCCTTTCTTCCTTGAACCTTGGGTAGACTTGTGACGAAATCCATCAAGATGTCCTCCCACATACACTAAGGGAAATCTAAAGGCTGCATCAAGTACCCTGTGACATGGTGTTTAGCCTTCACCTGCTGACTCACCAGGCACCATGGCAAAAAAACTGCCACATCCTGTTTTAACTTGGGCCACCAAAACTGTTCCCTCATGCCTCAATACATCGTGGAAAATTTTGGGTTTACCACTAGTAGTGAGTTATTTATATCCTATATAACTCCCTCATGCATCGTCTCTATGACAAATAACTTCCCTCAGAAGTGCATCTGATTCTGACCATCCTCTGGCCAACCTTCCGGAGCAGTGCCATGGTTAACTAGATCACACATCACTTCACTCTCTATGTCTTCCTACTGAGTCTCATCCACTTTTAGAAACATATATAACTCCACTATGATCTAACAAATATAACCTCTACCACCATCAAATCTTCCATTTATGTGTAGGGTATCCAACTCATCCATTTCCTTCCATGGATCCACCTATTTTGGAATAGCTTCCCTCGATGGATTCCTGCTCAAGGCATCATCCAAAAAATTCCCCTTACCTTCAGTGTTAGAGATCTTGAAGTTGTAGTTCTGATGAAATCCACCTCCTTCATTTTCACATGTTTAGGTCCCTTTTGAAAAATATATGTCTCAATCTATTGTTATCTATAAAGACCAAAAAGTGCTCCTCGATGAGGTAATGCCACCATAACCTAAACACGAATAGTACTATTGTAATATCTAGGTCCTGGGTGCAATAGTTACACTAATGAGGATGTAACTTCCTAGACCCATAAGAGATCACTCTCCACTTCTAAATCAACAAACACTCCATGGCTTGTTCTGAAGCATCACAAAACACCTCATATAGAACCCCTTCCTCCGAAAACTTTTGCACTGATCAACCTTTCCTTCAGATATTTGAAAGAATCATGACACTGCTAACTCCACCGGATTTCCTGGTCTATTCTGTTCAAAGCGATCAAAGGAGCCGAAAATTTGGAGATGTTGGGTACAAACCTCAGATAATAGTATCCTTAACCCAGAAAACTATAAACCTCTATCCCATTCTTGGGTCCTTCCCATGAATCTACCTAATAAAAATTTGAACAATCAACTGCTACCCCTTTCCAGGACACCACATGTATATGGATATGCACTTCTCGTGTCATGGACATGAAATTGGGAAACTTTCCATTGAGCTGGTGATATCGATGGATTTCCAAGAGCATCCTAGGGTGCTTAGCATGTTCCTCTAATATTTATTAGATCAAAATGTCATCGATGAACACAATGAAAAACCTGTACAGAAACTCACAGAATATAGTGTTCATGGGACCCATAAACACAATAGGTGTGTTCGTAACATCGAAGGACATGACCATGATTTCAAAGAGCACTTACATGCACCTGAAAGCTGTTTTTTGGATATCACTTTCCGTCACCGATAACTACAGATACCCAGAATGCAAATAGATCTTAGAAAACCAACATGATCACCATAGATAGTCAAAGAAATATTATATCCTTAATAGAGTGTCATGGTTTTTGACTGTTACATAATTCATTCTTGTGTATACTATGCATAGCCTGAGACCACAATTTTCCTTATTCATGAACATGATCGAAGCACCCCATGGCGACACGCTGGTTCACAAAAAACCATTCTTCATTTTATAATCAATCTGAATATCCAACTCCTGCAACTCAGTAAAATCCATCTGATTAGGATCCATCGAAATCGGATGGGCACCGCGTTGTATGTCTATCCCGAACACAACGTCACATCGAGGGGGTAAAGTCACAATGTCATCGGGAAAACAATCAAGGAACTATTTGAAAAATCCCAGAACATCCATCATCTAAGCATCCACTGATTCCACTAAATTCTTGGCCAATATAGAAAAAGAGGTTCCACATGCCATCTACCCACCTAACAAACTCAATTATCCAACATAATACACACCCTGACCATCCTCATTAGATATAATTACTCTTATCTAGAAGTATTTTATTTCAAAGCATATATAGAACATCTAGATGCGGCCTATCATGGAATCAACAAGTGAATTTGTTGGAAAAGAAGCTCCCTAATGGACTGATGGGGTCCCAACATGAATCTACATTCCCAACATACATAAAATATGATGGTATAAACCCCAAATGGAATACACAAGACTAGGGTCATGTGGAGTCTCCCTATGTTTTGGAGTTAGGCATGGGATATGGAAGGCGTCAAAATGGTGTGAGAAGACCCTAACTCAAACATAGCACAGGAAAGAGTGAAAAACAAGTAGATCATACCTCGAATGACATCTGGACATGCTGGAACATATTCATCTGCAGCATTCAACTGCCCACCCCTAGATCCACTATCTCTCGACTATCTACCACCTCCCCGACCACGCCCTGGTAGAGAGCCTTGTAAAGCACCCTGGAATTGGCCTCACCCAACCACACCTGCTATCGGAGGAGCGGGTGGTCACTGTCCCTACTGCTGCTGCTGAAAGGGCTAGGATGGTAACTGCTGCTACTAAGGTGGGCGTTGAACCTGCCCACCCAACTTGTACTACACTCAGTCTGGGAACTGATTCCAAAGGAGCTCACAACTTCAATAGATGAAGAAACTCTTACCTAGGCGCACATAGAATGAATGTGGACTAGGTGATTAAAAATTGGAACATCTAGCTCATACTACCCTCTAGAAGAAACCTAGATGGCCCCGATGCTAGAGGCATGTGGATGACAACCTTCCCCTTGGAGGAGCCCAATTGGATCCCCTCTTGTGGAACAACTCCTAGCATGTAATCCTATCAACCAATTCAACCTTATTATGGACTTCCATGTTTTTCAATGTGGTGAAGTGAGTAAAAATATATTGAAGAGATGGTTGGAGTGCCTCCTCTAAATGTCTCCCTCAATACTACTGTTTTGAAAAAATATCCAGTGAAAAATGAGGGAGATCTATGAACTTGATCCCCAACTCCCTCAATGACATTATCCCATATTAAAGGGAGAGTAACTCCTACCTATTTTCCTACTTCATCATGAATGTGTGGAATTTGGCCTAGAATTTACCTCTTGATGAAAATCCATGAAACATCAGCCTCCCTCTTATCCTCAAGATAGAGAGCCCACCACTGATGTGCTGCTCCTCGATTATGGCTTACAGCTAGTGGAACCCATTACTCTATTATAGTATGGATCATGCTGAATGATATCACTAGCTCATCGAGCTTAATGTCTTTCACCATTTATGAAATGAAACCCTCGTACATCACATGTGTATGTCATTGAATGGCCCGGATCATCCTCTAATACTCGTCATCCCCATCCTCTCAACGAGTCCTCCACTGATCAGTTAAAATAGACTCATAGACCTTGATTACCGCACTACACATGGTCATTATCCGAGTTCCATACCTTCATTGTAAACAAGGAATGTCTAAACCTGAGTAGTGTAGAAGATTTATTTTGAAATTTCATAAACATTTTATTTATTTAAAATCCTTAATATACCAAATACAAAGAAGAACACATGTCATTATGATGCATGTACCTTTCCTAGGACCTCTACCCTGCAATCAGTGTAGACTCATGTGGTTGTTTGTTAGGTCTATAGTCCTTTCATCGGATCACAGGGCCCCGTAAAATCATGTGTCCTTGTCGGTATTCTCTGGCCTATTTCACATGCCAAGAATTCCTAACATTATTTCCCTATTATCCCATGAAATCTTCACTAGGCCTAACCATGAGCTCCATCCACTCTATGATCCTCCTATGATACCATTCTGTCATTACCCGCCTTCACCAAGACGAGGGAAGAGACATATTACTACCAAACCCATCCTTCCTCATTTTGAAGGATAGATAATGACCCCAAGACCCGCCTTCAATAGGCCGCTGCGTGGAGACTAGAACTGTGGGTATACAATCACACTTAAACTGGAAGGCATTACGATTTTTACTAAGTAGGATCAGGAGATAGGATAGTAAACTCCAAAAATACCAAAAGTTTAAGTAATAGTTAACGCAAAATAATCCATTACCATATGCATGTTCCAATAATAAGTGCTACAAAAAATAGAAATCTCCAAACGTACATACCAAAATAATAGAATTCCAACAAGATTAACGGTCCCAACGTTTAAGCTAATAGAGTCTGGAATGCTACTCAAATCCCTCCTAGAAACCTAAATGTTTTTTTTATAAATACGTTGAGCATACATGTATAAAATGCTGGGAAAACGAAAAGACCTCGTGCACCAGTGGGGAGGAATTCTAATGCTCTTTGAGAAAACAGAGAAAACCAAAGAACCTAGTAATGAAACTATCCACCCAACCTCACCAAGGCACACTCTGTAAATAACACAACTAATGTAATGTAATAGTAACATCACATCAATATTTGGGTACCCCACACCACTTTCCCACTTATTGTTGAAGAAATCCTACACGTCAGACCTCTCCCTCAATTCTCACCATAGTCCCACTGCCATACCATGTCCGCACACAGCTGTGATAACACTAACTCACATCCCACCCACAAACACTTGGTCCCCAACAGCCACATGTATCCACATCTGTAGACACCTGGGCTAGAATTAGTACCACCATTCTAGAAGAAACATAGTCTAGGAAAACTACTACAATGACTGAAGACAACTAGGCCTCATCCCGATGACACTTGGGAAAGAACCTGCACACACACACCCAGCCAACCACCCCAATGCACCCTGACCTAAAATTATGGGGTTATAATATACCTCAGGCTATCACAACCTGCCTGAAGAATCTTATCTTATTCACGAAATGGTGTAGAAAAGGGGAAGATAACAATCTACTGATATGGGTGCTGGGGGAAACACCATCCCCCGTGAAATGGGGGTGTTCATAACAAAGTGCTCCACATGGATGGGGTGTGAATAAGAAAAATAAGAACTAAATAATACATATATGTAAACAAGAACTCATCCCAATATATGGGTTACAAATCCATCCCACAGACAAAAACCCTCATTACTATTAATTAATAAAAAGCACAATGACCATAACTAAGTCACAACTCATTCCTGTAAAACAAATATCCTTTGATCCCAATTTTGTTATCACATTAAAATGGGTATATTTAAATAATTTTTCATTACTGAGAAATTAATAGGCCTAGCCACACTCCAATGAAGATAAAACATCCAAGATCCAAAATCAAGCATTCACACCCAATTCTCTTGGGAAGTCACAACCACAAAAGGGATCCATGACATACCACGAAGTACTAGAACAAAAAGAAGCCACAAAATATGGCCCCAAAATGACTAGAATTCACAAACCAACAACTAAAACACAATAGGGGATCACATCCCCATCCACATCACCTCATGTATCATCCAGAGCCACCATACACATCATCAGAACAGTGCAAGGGATTTTTCAGACACAACAATCCTTTAGTTCTTTTTTATCGTTTGGTTAACCGGTATGACCACATATGGATTCTTATTAATTGGGAATCCATTTAATCCACTGATTTTATGTGATTAACTACTTTTCATGTTGTTGACATTTAATCAACGAAATATCTAAAACAAATAGGTCCATTAGTTTGTAATAAAGGAACAACAACACCCACGATTTTTAGTGGAAATTTGCCCATAAAATTCACAACATGTATGAAAAGTAATAAGAGTACTGTAACATCATCCAACACACCCCTTCATTATTTAAAAAACATTTATTATCTTTGTTAAGGTTTGGTTTCATCCATCCCTATAGGAACATTATCATACCCACCCCGCAAGATACCCAGTAAAGAGAGTCAATGGAAAACCCTACCTGGATGATCAACGATCAAGGTGTTTCTCCTTGAACTAATAACAAGGATGCACCACTTACAGGGGAGGAACTCCAGACACTCTATGAGAGATGTAAAGGATCCATCATCGATGCACCACTAGCCTCAGGAATTGGGACTTCAATCGCACCATGGAATGATAGAGACTAGAAAATAAAAATATGTAATTAATTCTAGTGAGATATACATTAGAGATCCAAGAGTTACAAGATATGAATATCTTAAATGTCTTTAATGAATGATCATGGTTTCACCACGTGGTTGGAAAATTACAATGATTGAAATTAAATGTTACTTATTAATTCTCATCTGAGGGTTGGCTATAACAGTTGTGTATTAAAGGATTTCATTTAAAGATATAAAAATAGGTCGGTTTAGGGTATCCCCATGTCTAAGGGATTAAAAACATTGTTTATGGTGTTAAAAACAGCCTTCAAGAACTTTTAATTTGTTACAAAAGTAATGTTACATTATAGGAAAAACTGGGGAAGGAAACTCCAAGTCCCTTCTGTGGCCAATGAGTGAGACTGATCAGTGAAACTGATCGGTGGAGCTGATCGAGTGAACCTGATCCTGTTAAGCTGATCATTGAAACCGAGGGTTGAAACCTATTTTTGAAATTGATGGTTGAAATTGATCAATAAAACTACTGGGTGAAATGGATCAGTAAAACCAATGGGTTAAACTGATCGGTCAGACCAATCAATGAGACACTGATTGGTAAGACCGATCGGTGAGACAGTGATCATTAAGATAGATGGGTGAAACTGATGGGTGACATAGATCAGTGAAAATGGTCCATGAGACCGATCCGTGAGACTGATGGGTGAATGTGACGGGTGAAAACAAAGGGTGGGACCGATGGGTGAAACCAATCAGTCAGACAGACCAGTGAGATTGGGATCTATGAGGCCGATGGTTGCATCTGATCGGTGATACCGATCAATGAGACCGATGGGTGAAACCAATTAGTGTGACCAATGGATCAAACAGATTGGTGAGACATATGGGTGAAACCTATCATTGATACTGATGGGGGAAAATGATTTATGAAACTTATCAGTGAGACACCAATGAGGGAGACCAATGGGTGAAATTGATCGGTGAGACTGATCTATGAGACACCGATCAGTGAGACCGATAGGTGAAATCGATCGGTGATACCGATGTGTGAAACCATTTGTTGTGACTGATGGGTGATACTGATCTGTGATACCAATCAGTGAAACTGGTGGAGCTGATCTGTTAAGCTAAAATATGACACTGATCAGTGAGACCAATATGTCGAATAGATCAGTGAAACCGATTAGTGGGAATAATAGGTTACACCACAGTGACACATTCCTAATGACCCCCACATTCTCTTTACTCACTGAGGGTTTTGAGGAAAAAATAACTCATAGAATTTAGTGAAGTAACGTACTAGGAGGGTCTGAGACATTACATTAGTAATGATCATTATTATGCTATATATAAATATAGTTATATTTTTTTGAATCACATGAATAATGAAACATTAATTGATATAAGTATTTTTTTCATTCTTGATATATGTATTTTTTGACTCTCTATCTCTTTTATTCAGTGGGTATTTGAAGATGATTACTTATTACTATATTTCACGAAATATTGGGTATTAAAAAAAATCATCTCATTTTAGAAAATTAAATGATTTTCAAAAATAGTTATTATGAGACTAAACAGGTTTTGATTACCTCAAATGGTATTTCATTGAGTTACTATGTTCCATAATGAATTCATATTTTTATGATATATTGATTCTACCATATGATTTTATTTCATGATACAAAATCATAATCTACTGTTTAAATGAATTCGAATTTTCAAATATCATCCCAACATTACATTCATCCTAATATATAATATCATTATTGAGAATATTTCACATCCACTATAACTATGGGTTTTCCCCATTGTCTATATTTTTTTATAGCTTTATCATTTTTATCATTTATTTTATATATCCAAATTATTTTATATTAGTAGTTTCCATTATATTTTACTTATCATATATTCTTATAAATATTTTGTTACACAATTTTGTGATTTTTTATTTCAAAAAAATATATTTTAATTTATAAAACATTACTTTATATACCACACTCGTAACATTACTCTTACTTGAAAACTATATATTTTCACCCTTATAAACACTTATTCTAAAATACTTAATCCATATTATTTTTATATGTTTATTAAATATATAAAATTTTAATCAACCAAAATACATTGTATAATAATTTATTTGTTATCCCAATAAAATTTCTTATTATATGAAACCCATCTTTAAGGGAACACACATATTTCCTTTATCATTTCAGCTAACACCCCCATAATGGAATTAAACTTTTAATTGATATTAAAAATTGTTACTATATTATGGTAAACTATGATTGATCTATTATATTAAAAGGAGACATAATATGTTCTTTCCTACATTAAATAATGTACTCTTTTCATTTCCTAAAATCCTGACTTTTATGAATAACTATTATTCTTAATTCTAGTCAAGTATTCAAATGAGTTTTTTTATATAGAAACACAATTGTCATAAGATAAGATTAATTATTTAATTAAGAGAATCCATATTGAATTAATTCCTTCTACTCTTTTTGAATTATTATGACATGTAATTGAGATACTATTTGAAAAATATTTAAGAAACCAAAATAAAAATCATGGGTTTTATCATTCTTCTTATTCATTATTTATTATGAATCATAATAGTGAACTCGTATTCTTATTAATTTTTTATATGATGTTATGAAAATGATATCTCACCAATGCGTCAAGTTATGTTTTTTTCTCATGACATACAATGAATTTTATATGAGATGTTGTAAATATTACAATACATTATATCTTCTTGTTAGTTTGCCTTGGAAATGGTGAACTAGCTGTTAGAATAATAACTATATGTTCTATTATCAAGGTAGGGATTCTCTATATAACCCTATAACATCATGTTTTAAAACATGTTGATAAATTTAGTATTTATAGAACTGATAATATCATTTCGTTATGTCATGTTTTTGATGATTTTCAAACTACTAAAATTTATGACCAACAAAAATATAAATAAGACAATTTGTAATCTCAATGTGAAAAAATTTATTCTTGAATTATATTTAAAATATTTAGTGTTATAAAAAATGGAAGAAATGATTTTTAAAACAAAATTCAATATATTTTAAATGTTTTTTCTATATTCACCCTAAGATAAACAAATTATATATAAAATGAATGTATGAAAAAAATTGTTTACATTATTTAGAAAGGATGTACTAATTCCATTGGATAGATATTTAACCATTTCACTCCATGATTTAAATGATTCCAACATGTGACAAATGAAAAATTTTAATATCTAAAAGAAATTGACTATAATTTCACAATTTTATACGTTTTTATCGAAATGGTTGTCCCACCTGTCTATTTATAAACACTATCAATTGATCATTAAGATGCACTAAAAACGAATCATTAATATGGTCCAACTATTATATTATTTATAATTCTAATATCATTATGAAATCATCATTGTGACAAAAACCTTTAAAAACCACCCATTTCACCATAACATACCAAACATCCTTGAACAACCAGAAGACCAATACAAACATATAGAAAACTAAAACTAATAACGAAGCAGCATCTAGAGAAACCAATTCTAAACAAGACTCCATTTAGAAATACTTCATGGAATTCTAAATGAAAAACTACCACATCTAATAGAATTGTGATATAATGAACTTCAAAAACAAATTCATGGGGTAATCTTGCATCATTAACTAATTTAAAGACCACACATCCTTGAATATATATCAATGAAACATTAATTTATAGGAATCGATGACATCACCATCATCTTCTGAAAGATATTAAACATCTACTATGTAATAATCTTATCCACCAAATTATATTAAACCAAGACATTTAAAACAATAAATTACCTCTATAATTCAAGAACTAAACTCTATGAAAAAATTTCACATTTATTATTTTCCTTAAATATATATTTAATACACCTACTCTCCAACAGATATCATGACCCAAAATTATTTCCAGTATAGATTAATGTTTTATTTTCTCAAATGAAAGACTATATTCATTTCATAATTAATTATTCATATGTTATCCATGTAGATAAACCATTTCTCCAAAATAAATTATGTTTATTCATCTAATGTAATCAACCAAAAATTCATAATTTTTTCATCCATTACTTCAATATAAAATTCATCTATTTTTTAAAGTGTAATAATAAAATTTTCTATTGAAATAAATCTCCATATAGTTATGATGAACGTGAATAACATATCAAATAGTTCTCTTCATATAATCAAAATCACCCCTAATTTCATCAAATATGAATATATATAGTATTCCACTATATTAGTTTCCACGAATTTTTCATTTCATTCAATTGTGATACTATATAACATATATAATAAAATCTCAATAATATTTCCATGCATTATCTTGAAACATAATATCCACCACCACTCCTTGAACAATAGCAATATGTGTACACAACAAAGAACATATAAACAATTTTACTATTGATGTATATAGAATTATAGTTGTATAATTCATTTAATTTTATATTCTAGGTTCCAATTAGTTGATTAAATTAAAGTGTCCAGTTTGAGGATTTCATATTAAAAAACCCATGAATTCAAAATACATCATCAGTCTCCAAGATGTTATCCTTATATAATATAACATTTCTTCCAGTTTCTAATCAATATCAATCTATATTCTCATATAGGTTGATTTTTCCACAATATCATTTTTCTAAAACATTATAGACATGTCCTCCAAATACATATAAAACAGCAAATCATTAGGATCGACATGTACAATATCACCCACTTATAGGAGTATTATTATTAATTAATTTCCAAAAAACCCCATGAAGTTTATTAAATTATTTTAGTTACCACCAATAAATAATTTCTATTAAAAAAGGGAATAAAACATTCTATTAAAACACCGTAATTCTTGTTTCAAACCTTAAATACTATTTTTATGATTTTAGACCACAAACAAATTCTGATTATCTAATATACGGACCAGTTTTTTAGTTTTAAATATCTTCTCGCAAATCCCAATGTGTAAAAGTGATATTCTGATCTATATTATCAATTTAAAAATCTCATAATGAAACTATTATTAATTGAATTTTTTTCATATAATTCATAAATACTAGGGAAAATATCTCATAGATTCAATGACATCTTTCTATTTAGATCCATTCATAACTAGTCTCTCATTTTACAACATACTTCCCTTACATTCATCTTTTAACTAGAATGACAACTCATTGTCATTTTATTTCATTCCGTGTGATTATTCCATTAGCTAACATGGTTTGTTAATAATATGTCAATTAAAATCCTATATCATTGTTAGGTTCCACTTTCATAAATAATTCTAGATATTCATCAATATAATAATTTTTTTCTCATTATTAAGATAATGGTATGAAACTAAATTTAGCTTCAAAACATGGATTCACTATTCAAAATATTGATATATTCTCACACTCTATAATTATTTATATTCATCTATAATAGTAACATTAAAAATATTACCTTAGAGGACCATAGATTGTATTTTCATATTTCTAAATATTTTGTATTCACCTTCTTTCAACTGAACAATCATAAATTATATAGAACCACTAGAAAATAATAATATAACATGTGTCCTTGAAATAGATAGAGACATATCAAATGTTTTGACAATGAAATATTATATAGAACGACAACCTAAATAAAAATCAATTTATTTTGAATATACAACCTTATGAGTTGTTCCAATTTAGTTAAAAACTCACATAACATCAACTTATTGTAGAGAACATTAATGAATCTAGAAACTTTTCAAATCTCAATATAGTATTTTTGAAAAACAATGTTATAACCTCTATATCCATTGAAGAAAAATGTTCATGGTTTTTTCACAATCATTCTTTTTTCTTTTTTAATCATATAAGCTAAACATAATAAAACTATCAGAAGATAAACGTTAATAATATTTAGATAACACTATTGGTATTTTAATTGTAGTTATAGTGGTGTTGAATGACATTTTTTAAATATTTATTTTATTTTTTGGATTTTATCCACCCAAAACACCCTAGTAATATCATTATTTAACAAAAGAATTCTTTTTATGTTCATTAATGTCCAAATAATTTACTTGAATACATAATTTTTATCAATTTTCTACTTTTTAATGTATATACATACTTTTCATATAGAATAATCAATGATGGTAAAAAAAATCATCCATGATAATGAACACGGATACATCCCTAAATATCTGTCTGTATTATTTTAAAATTTATTTAAATCCTTATTTTTTTGTTGATTCAATGTTAAATTTTATTTATCTCCACGTATACAACTATCACATGTTTTTATTTATGAATGATCATGATTTTTTATGGCTCCATAAAATAGATTCATTAAAAACATTCACTAAGGATCCCAACGTAAATAATCAAATGATTCGAATATTTGAAATATGATGTTTGAGAATGTGTGTCTCATACATTCCATGTAGTAAAATAAAATGAACAAAATTTTCACAACAATATATTATTAAAATATCCATGACTAATATTCATGAAACCCTCCATAAAATTATTTTTAAATATACATAATCTAGCTAACTAAATAAAATCATATTATTATGGAGATCAAGGACATGAAAACCACTTTTAGAATAAGATAATTTCCAATCATCTTCTAAACCATTACTTATAAATTTTTTATAATGTCAAGAGATTCATCATCAATGTTATTCTTACTATAAACATTTCTAGGCAAAAACTTTTATGTTTATTATTTTTCTCATGTGGAGTGAGAAGAATATCCAGATTCTAGGATCAAATAATCCATTTGTGTTGATATAATCAAATATACATTTGAACTAAAATTTGATATTATAGTATCTTCATATGATTATGTGATTCAATAGGATAGATTCATGTCATAAGAATTTCTATTGAGTTGACCATTCTCACTATTGTTTAAATAAATAGTTAAATTTCCAAAATACATCACTTTAGTCATTTCTTTTATATTTATCTGATATTTATTCTATTTCATCTAATAATATGATAATCCCCTTAATATAGTATCGAAAACATCTCTATAAGAATTTTTAACATCTCAATATAGTAGTAACAAATTAATAATAAAGATATAAACATTTGTGAACAATAAATCATTCATTCCTATTGAAATACTCATAGTTATCCCAATATAATCAAATGATTATTGTTATGATAATAGAAAAAATTTCTTAAAACATCATCTATAATTGTAACATTCACAAACATCAGTTATATTTATAATATTTTTATAAAAATAATCAAATTTGAGGAATTGTTTTTTCATAACACAATGGGGGATAACTTTGGCACCATGCATTGTTATAGGTTTTTCTCCATATCATTATGGGAGTCCATAATTTACACATCCATTTTCGTCCTCATATTCAGAAAACAACTTATCAAAATAATGGAATTATTAATAAAATAATTTCCTTATAATAAAACTAATCAAATTTATATTTATCTGCTACTTATGATTTGTCACCATCTAATTGAATACCTTGATCTTCCTGAATTAAATATTAATTAATCATGGTTTTCTTGAAATTGAAATATATTCTATAAAATATATTTATTAATGTCTTTAAATTATTCATAATTAAATTTCCATATAATCCATTCAATAAATTACCAAACTAATTAAATCTATTGTAATATTAGATGAAGTGGATTTTGTAATTACCTCATTGATATTTAGTGTTTTGTAATATGGATGAAACAATTTTCACCAAAATAATATCACTATGTCAACATAGTTTCAACAATATTCAATCGATCATACATAAAATATTCATACAATGAATTATAATGTGTTAAAGGGAAAAACAATTTTACATGGAATTGATTAATCCTCTTATATCTATTGGTGAAACACTAAAACATACCATGTTTTAAATTAAAATTTTATTACAAGTTATTAATGAGAAATAAATACAAATAAAAAAATAATCAAAACATAACTCTTTTTGTAATTTTATTATACCACTTATGGTCTGACCCACAAATATATATATTTTTGATTAAGACAACCCACATCGACGAACCCACAGAATTGTTTGACTGAATTTGATGTTTTTTTCTTACATCCAAGATGATTTACTAATATGCATTGTGACCACAAACATTGATAAAACAATAGAATCAACTATGTCAAATATGATCATATAATATAAAAAAGTGTTATGAATGAATTAGATCAGATACATTAGGCATTGAGAATATTGGATTAATACCCCCATGATCAAACCTTATAATGGACATCATTACTGAAAGTCAAATGGAAAAACAATTTCTTCAACTACTCTAATGAACTAATGATTAAACTAGAACCACTCCCTTCAGATGAATAATCATATTAAACATGATATGACATCAAAAAAATATTAAAACATCCTTGATTCAATAATATATTCATGTCATGGAACATGTTAGTTATACTTAGATTATTAGCCTTTACATAATGAATTATGGAAAACCATTATATCAATATATTCTTTTTAACATGATTTATTTTATCCTAAAATTATAATGTATTCCTATCATATATCCATTAATTAATTTATATATTCTTTCTTCTACTGAGAATTTGGTCTCACCACATTCATATGTTTCTAATCCACATGGTATGAAAATAATTATATCTTATAATATTTTTTGAAGGTGGATTAGAATAATATGACAGGGGAGCTATTAACACATGATTTATAAATAGTGTTTCATTTGTATATCGTCATCAAATTCACTAAATATTAATATTTTCTGAGCTATGTGTGATATTATTTTAGGATGTAATGTTTTCTCTTTCGAAATAATGACAAAAAAAGAATTTGATTACTTTCGTAGTGATAATCAACATGAATGGATTATTTACTTTTTGTGATATTAAACGTTATTTATGGGGATTTGGATTATATAATATTAATGAAAACCCTATAGATTCATTTATTGTATGTGAATAAGTATAATATGAAGTTATATTTTTATTGAATTAGATGGTATATGATTTCAGAAAAAATAATTTATTGTATGGAAACTTGAATGTGGATGCAGCTATATCGCACATGCGCCTAGGGTTAATAACTATAATTTAAAATATGTTTTACTTAGTTAATGATATATTGTAGAACCCAAAATAAGGAAACATAGATAAATTCAAGATTTATTTCAGTTTAAATGATTGTTTATTTTATTTTTCATAAAGTAAACAATTCCATGGTTGAATTTGTGATGGTATAATATGTGATTATTTTATAAATATATAAAGTAAATATCACTCAAATTTACACCATATGATTTAATTAATGGATAATACCCTAATAAGACAAGATATCAATTGGTGTCATAGTGAAAATGATTTTCACACAATAATAATGTAACAATATAAGAGTTGGAGAGAAAAATATTATTATTAAAAGAAACTAGATATCAATATTTATTATTAAAAACATAAAAATAAATGGTTTCCCAAAAACTCAAATTATTAAAATGACAGTTTATCATTGACGTTCATATAAAGTAGATGATAAAATAAATAATATTCAATATTATTTTTGATATATTTTTTTAAATAGTAACATATTAAAATATATAAAACATAATTCAAGTTAATTTTTATGTATTAAAGGGGGAAATTGAAAATTAATTTTTTAGGAAAAATTTAGAGATAGATAGAAATGGTGAAATGAAAATGAGTTATGCATAATGCAAGTCTAACAGTTATTTTTTTTAAATTTAGAGAACATCGGAATTATCCATCACAATAACCTAATATAAGGGAATATTAATGATATGAATTCACAAATTCCAGATCAAGAGAAACAAGGGTAATCATATACATCCAAATAAACTAAAGAGATTTGTAAAAATTATTTTCAAGGAGAAAATCATTTTATCCAGTAAATAATATAAATTATTTTATTGGGACCATATTCTACCTACTTATATATACTAAGAATGTATTATAAGATCATAAAATTATATTCTTAATGTCTAGAAGATTAATTGTTAATAATGGGATCTAGTTTTATCAATAATTTATTCAATTATTACATTTATAAGGTAGTTATTTTTTAAAATAGTATTGTCTCTACTATAGATATATATATATATAGTAATTTTGTAAATGGATTAGTTCACATCACTTAGAATATTTTTTTGGAAAAATTAGAAAACATTTCACATCATCCAATGCAACATTATTAATTACATGTTTTTTATTTATGGAAGTCTGATCAAAAAATCCGAAAACATAAAATGGATTTTTATCAATATTCAATGTATCTTCATAAATTACATGTACTCAAACATTAATGATTTAGTGTCATCAGAGATAATATTAATAATATTATTATTTCTTGAAATAAAATTAATATCATCCTAATTTGTATTCTCACATATTAAAAATATTATTCATATCCTATATAAAACCATTCTTCATAACATGTGGCATGTAAATATAAGAAATGTTTTTCTCAGATTGGTATTATGGGTAAATATAGGATATATATATATCAATGATAATAAGTGAGAGTAAGGTAAGAATAAAGGAATTATAATGTGATTATTATATATAATTTTCATTATTAATCATTAAAAAAAATATAAACAGGAATCATTCCACATGCATTTTTTACAAAAAATGAAATAAGTCATAAGAGTGCGGAAACGTCAATAATAAAACTTTTTCACTAAAGAATATATCAAAATAATAAGACATGGGTTGTGGAATATATTTAATCATATAAAATCAAATCCATAGTCACTAATCACATTAAATTATATCAATGTAGTTTGAGTTCACAACCAATTCCAACAGTTACTTTGTAATGGTAAACTCCCAATACAGTCATATTAGAAAATGTACCTCACTAAAAATTTCTATTAAAATCTATATAATATCATGAGAAATTAATCATGAAATGTTTCATTAAAGGGATATATAATTTGGGGACTACTGAGAATATGATGGATAAAATATTTATATGTTCCCAAATTCCAAAAATATATTTATCATTTCAATATAAAATAACTTGAAAAAAGGAAATGTGTTTCCAAATGATTTCATCATATCACAATTATCTCATAGAAAAGATATAGGTCACAAAAAAATAACACTAAATAATTATCATCATAAACTATATATGAAATTAATTTATATGTAATCATATGTTCATATACCATATGAATTTTACTTATCAATTATTTGTGTATATAGAAAACAATTTGAACATTTAATTAAAAATAGAAGAAATCCACATCTTTTTTTATTCAATGAAAATGTAAATATAGATCCATTAATATTTCAAATAAATGTCCTTAAAATATCCATGGAATAAATTTATAATAATCATCAAATTATATAATTATTATATTGGTGACAAAAAATAATGTTTTTAAACTTGAAATATATGATTTCATTAACAATGTATTAAAAATTCTTAATAACATGTTATAAAAAATTAAAAAAAATGAATTTTTGATCTATTTATAAAAAATTAAAATAGTAAAAAATGACCTTACTATAAGAAAATTTGGGTAATATCACATTATATTAAAAAAAGTATGAAAAGGGAAAATAATACATGGATGATGCCAGACATGATAACATGTCCTCATTACTAGGATAAAAAATAAAAAATACCAAATGCCATATTCAAACAAATTTGATGTTTTATAATCACCATGACATTTAAAATCATATTTTATCAGATAATGTGTCAAGGTGAGCATATTTGTCTTTTGATGTGATTTGTATTTCTTATTACATAATTACCTAGGAGGAAGATGTTGGAAATATACATCATCCTGGAATTTTTTTTCCATTTGGATAATTCTTGGCTATAAGGGAAAAATTATAGATACATCATCAATATCATCCCACCATACTTGGATGCCTTGTGATTCCATTAATTCTAGAATTTCATCTAAAACCATTATGAGATTTTCATGATCGCTATAATTTTTTTGCCCCTAGATTGCAACAATAGGGTGATGTTGTTCCATTTCCATTGTCACTCTTAGTTTCAAGTCACCCTCATCCCGACCATTCACTTTGTTCTATTCACCCAATGATATAGACAAAAATGACATACATATAGTCAAGGTAGACCTACCTTTCTATATTCGTGAGATAACAATCTGCATTCACTATACTTATCCACCTGAGTCTCTTGAATAAATTTCTCAGAAACACATTCCATCACTTTTTAATCCTTAGTAAAACATTGTACTTACCCTTATCTAGGAGGATTTCCATCCTCTAGAAAAAACCTCTCTATTTTGCATTATATGCTGTCTAAAATTCTACGTATAGGAAACATCATGATTCCCTTTTAATAAAAAATAAGAATACCGATTTTTAACAATACTAATCTCCGATAGGGAAAATAAATTGATGGTTTTGACAGAAATTTGGAAGCCTCTCATTTCCACATTAAGAGATAGATCACCACCCAATATAGAAAATAAAATCTAATGAATCTGGAATTAATATAGGTCATCTTAGACTAGAACCCCAAAATAGTTACCGAATTTCATAACCTCTATGTTCCAATCCATTTTAATTTTAATTCACCAAAATGAAGAAATGTCAAAGATAATGTTATGATTCTATAAGATCTAGTTAAGACTAACAATTTTGATTCAAAATTGGGCCCTATAAATATTTATAGAAAAAAAATAGAAACAATATCCCTTTATTAAATGAAACCCATTAATGGATTTAACCCTATTGATCTGATACCACAAACCCTTCTCTTCAAAACAGATGATATGAAAATTATGTGAAGGTACCATAGACATATATGAATACATTTCCAATTAGAAAACACCATTTAGTTGTTATTTTTAAAACAAAATCATCATGTTTGAAAAGTTTTCCCCCATTAGGAAGAAAAATTATAGAAATAATGGAGTGCCCATATAGAAAAAATATTTCATGGAAAAACTCTTTATTAAAAACCACACAATCAGTGTAACCCTGTATCAAAATTCTCTCAGTCACACCATGATAAAAATATGTAAAATTTTGTCAAATGGAATCTCTTTCATCCAAAAAAATACAAATCCATGTGTATCTAGATGATTTCAAATTAATATATGCTCACTGATGTGGAGTTTGAAATATGGCCCACTATTACCACTACTATGTATTAGAACCCATTCTATTGTCCTACACTTATACCTCTTCCACTAAGGGGTGGTTCACATTCACCTTCCACAAATTCGTCCAAATAAATTCTTTCTCATAAAATGGCCAGTTCATCTATGATCTCCCCCAAACATATTGAAAATAAACCTTCAATCCAACAAGAAAAATAGTGACCAATGTATGAGGGACTCGCTACTCCGATTCCACCATAGCCTGTCACAATTATGATTGATCAATTAAAGCTTGGTGAACACCACCACCCATAGAGAATGGGTCAATATGTGCATATCTATGAGATCCATCGATGTTGGTGACCATTACTGGAAATTGAATTCATTTATCATCTCAGTGAACACTTTATTCTACAACAGTCATATTCAGATGATTCTAGTATTTAAAAACCTTTTATTCATCCTTCATAAAGAAACATGAACTGATTATATAATCCTTAGTCACCTACCGAGGGTTTTCCCTATCCTCACCAATAACGAGACTGATGGAAATATGTGAATCAATAGAAGGGGAAAGGCTATGGAAAATACTTGACCTCAAAGGACACCATATATAAAAGAATCAACATCATGGAGGAGCTAACAATTCCATTCCATCATAGGTGTTAAGAAAAATTCATTAATTTATCATGAAAATGTTATAAATTTAATTCATGAATTCATTTTAATGATTATGGACATGAATGGAAATAAATAGGCCAAAGTGGTAATAAAAGATACATATTGTCACAAATTATTATGTATCTTTTTTATTTACATCGAGACAATAATGAATGAAAATCATGAAATTTTTTTATAATTGACAACATTAAATGTTTTTAAAATTAAAAAAAAATCCCAAATTATAATTTTAGCTTAACAAATAATGAAATTAAATGTGGTTGTAATATAAACCCTAACCATTGTGTCATCATGATATATGAATGAAAACATAGTGTTCAATTATTATAAATTTTATAAAAAAAAATCTAAATAATTATATTCCTACATGGAAAAATATATAGCATTCTGTAATAATTATTAATTTTCATTTATTAACATTTTCTTCATTAAAATGTTCATTTGGGTGAAAACTAGTTCATTTACTATTAATGTTATAGTTTTATGTTTCTATTCCTTGCACCTTGTTTATTGTTTAATTATCCAGAAAATAATAGGTTAAAATATATGTATATTATTTTTTCCATTTTAATAACTTTTACAACCCTTCATATAATTTTCTGATAAAAAATGATTTTCAATACTAATTGGGTTCATATTCAACATATACGAACACATAATGATTAAATATTTATTGATGGAATGAAGGAAATTAATACTATGATTTATCATTCCATAGTCATAATAACATCATAAAAATCATATTTATTCATTAGGTTTTCCATAATGTCCATCAATGTAATAATAGGATGTATAACAAATCACCTTGCTTTGTGGGGGTGGTAATCAACACATACACATATTTCCCATAATATTTATCCAAAATATGATAAGAAGAATGATACATGAAGAATCATTATAAAAATATCATTGAATTTATTATAGTAATTCTATAAATTTAGGATTTGTATAGAATATTTTAAGGATGTTTAAAAATAATGACTAATGAAAAGTTTATTACGATCATATACATATTATATAGGTATCCTTATTTTATAATAATATTAAGGTATCCTTTTTTGGAATTTTTGGAATTCCAAATCCTCATAAAAGTGGATAGAGTTGTAAAGAGAGTAATTGGATATGTATTTTTCAAGTAAACAAGTTTCTGTGGGTACAAGAGAAGAGTGGTTATTCCCTTTTATAATTTGGATATTTGAAACATTTTTACATAATTTTGATCATACAAAAGTATATTTTCTCTAAAACTATGATGGTTCTATGAAAACAATAATATGTTACAAATTCCATTATTATATAAAATAAAACATTTTTTTTCATATTTTGAGAATTATTTATTTTCTCGACATATCATTCAACCCTTTAAACAATTATTTTGGTAAAAATAGATTAACCATTTTATAAAGTAATTATCATAAATTCTTCTTTTAACATAATAAATAATATAAAGTATTTAATTTATAAATGAGAAATCCATTATAAGATAATTAATTTCATAAATATATTGAAATTTTAAAAAGAAATTACAATTCGAAATGGAATAAAAATTGCTCTTATTGAAATAAATTTCTGTTTATGAATGATATTTTATTCTCAATCATTGAAAAGAAAAAAAAAATTAATGATTAAATATTTTATTGATTATATTATTTTATATATAAATTTAATTCATCTGTAAAAATATATTAATATAATTTATTAATATAAAAAAGCATAACATGCATAAAAATATATATTTTTTGAAAGTAAATACATTTATATTTTAATGATGCTATATTCATTTCTAACAAATATATATCCAATGAAATAATTTCAATAATGAATAAAAAAGTATTTTATTAATTAATTAAACCCTATTCATACATATTAATCCAACCCCCAGTTGATATAATGTACATATAATAATAATATTTCAATTGTAAATAACCATTCATTTAATATAGTTATTTAATTTAAGACAAACTATCGAAGATATAAATCTTATTTGAAGTAAAATATATCCAAAAATATATTTTTTATAACATTATAAGACCATTTAAAAAGAAATTTTATAATTTGAGTCTAAATATTGATTAAAAATAGACGATTGGAACAAGGGTTTTGTATAAAATAGCATATTATGGTCAATGTTATTATATGGAAAATGATATGAATAACAGTTTATAAGGTTGAGGTATCACTGGAAATTAAACCCTGAATCATTATGATTGTTGAGATACAATTAAATATTTCCATTGATATCTAATAATTATGATTTAAATTTCATCGTTAATTTAATATGGGTGGAATTCGTAATGCTATATTATTTATATATATATATATACTAAAACTAAATGGGTTAGTTTTTATATTTTATGTGGAACACTATCTTTAGTAAAAAATAATGTGACAATTTAAAAGAAAATTTCCCAAGTTTTCAATTTATTATAGCCATAAAATGTAATGTTGGAACATCATCTATCCATATAATGAAATATATGAATAAAAAGGAATGAAATAATACATGATAGAAAAAGTATCCCTTTAAAATCACATTTTCCATTACATTGATTAGAGGATTCACTAATAGGGTTATCATAAACCAATATGAAGATAGCTATCATTGGATATGGTTTGAGTGATATCATATATGAGTGATGTTTGACATCATTGAATGTTTTCTGAGGTTTATTTTAGTAGAATCACCAACCTTAAATTCCACCATAACTAGACATATTATTAGATGAAATATAATTTCCACAATGTGATATGTAACTAGAAAATCTTAATGTATCAAAATATAACTATTAATGTAGTAATTTATTTTTAATAAATACATCAGTAAAATTATGTTTGTACTTATAAATAAATCGAATTATTATTTAAAAATATGTTGATAAATTCAGGATTCTTTTTTCTAATTATATATAAAATTATAATCTTAAACCCATTATAATAAGATAATAGATATATAGTTTATACAATATATTGTGGTGATTATTTTAATGTTAATTTAATTATTAATATTTTGAAAATCAGAATATAAAAATTTGATAATGAAAAAGTTTTTTTTTCAAATCAAAAATAGTTAAAAATATATGTTACAATTCAATATAAAAATTAAAATTATTAAAATATGTAATTTTATTTTGAAAAAATAAATTTTTTAATATTTATCATATATTTATTAGAATATGATTTTTGGAGATTTTTATATAATAAAATATTTTTATTTTAATATCAAAACCCACCATTTCTATTAATACATTAAATTTATATCATTATAAAAAATTAATAATGAATTATATTTGAACATTTTTTTAAATATTAATATATATATCAATATTCATAGTTAAATTAAATCATTTTCAAATGTATTATTTTATATTTAGAAATAATTTTTTTCTTTTTTGAAAAGTATGTATTTTTTATATATTTTTTTTATTAAACTATGTGAAATAAAACATCATATCAATTATAAAAAGTCTATAAAAATAGATTTTATATTATATATAGACTTGATCATGTTATTTAGTATTGTTAGTTTTAATTTTTTAAAAAATATAAGACTATAATGACTAAAATTAATAAACATGAATATTGTTATAAGGTTTTTCAAAAATAATATTTTTGAAAAAGTTCTATAATATATATCTGAAATATTCAACATATATATTATACAATGAAACAAAAATGAGTTTCACACTAATATAAAAACATATTATAACTAGTTTTATTCTTTTATTAATGTAATTTTAAAATAATAACACTTATTTATCAAAATGTTGTTTCTTTACAAAAATGGGTTTTAAATATATTACATGATTTAATGAAAAATTTAATTTTCTGATATATAAAAATTAAATTAGTCTTTATTAGTTTAATTTATTTTTTTATGAACTATATATGTTAATAAAGGCTATTTAATATTATTTATTAAACAGTAAATTTATTATTTAAATAGTATTTTCCTATGTAAAAATGAAAATTTTAATATGTAAAAGAAATATCGATATTTAATTAAAAACATGTATGAAATTTTGTATTCCAGGATTTATCAAAGAACACCATCAACTAAGTATTCCATAAAATATTTTCATACCGTGATAATGTAATAGTTTCAATGAATAATTATATATAATTGGTATTTATAAATTTCCATTTTCCTCCAATAAGAATTGGGGCCCTATCAACCTAATAAACCCCACTCTATATTTTTTCTTCATTAATTTATTTCCAATCTACATACTAAAAAATTCTATTTCACATCCATTATCCATGATTCTCATGATTTTTATCTCATCCTTTCATTTCTATGAATTCATTGATTAGAATTTTTATGGTCTTCACATGAGATATTTTTACCTCTTATTCACTTATTTTTATTCTCCATATAATCCCTCAATATTCTAAAACTAAATTATTATTATAAACTATGGAAATTTTATATTTTTGAGTGTTATTATAACAATGTAATATCAAACTTCTACTGCTCTTTAATACCATTTGAAAATTAATGAATGTGATGTCTCAGACCCATTCCCCTGAATTTGGTTCTGTAACCACACACCTTACATAATATTCTTCCTAAAATTTAAAAAATTATATATATAACCACACGTAAATGCATAATCAATAAAAATTATTTAATAACATAAAACTTGATGATATATTCATGTTTTGAGCTCTAAGGTACTATGGCTGATAAATAACAAGAAAATACCATTTTATTTATGCGGATGATATATTTTTTAATTTTATAAAATATCATAATTTATAAATTGTAATCAAAATATCTAAAAAATTATATCACATTCATTGCATTTAAACATTCCATGAGTATAAAATTTCATTATGTCCTATGTAATGTAATCATTAAAAATTTTGGTCAAAATATATCAGCACAAGAAACAATACAACTGATGTATTCACGGAAGAACTGGGGAATAAATACTTTGAATAAAATAGTTAAAAAAAGTAATAATTTGATAAAATAGAGATAATTATTTATATATGAAAATAATTGAAATCATTTATATTGATTATATAGATATCATAATGATATAATACATAATGTTAGTTATTAGAAACATGTTTTCATGGGCTTGTTCCTTGACACTATCCTATTTGGGAATTAATTTTCCACCAATAAAGAACATTTCTTTTCACAAGTTACATGCTGATGAATTCTGGGGATATATAATTTCAGTTCCCAATTGGAATTTTTTTAAAAATTTCCTTCAAAATAAGGGTCACAAATAATTTCATTCATTTAACTAAGGATCCACTGGTTGAAGTATAAAATGGATATCATAATAATGAAAAATACATAACTTTAACACATGATCAACCAATTCGTGTATTCGATAATTGTCAGGAATTTCAGTACATTCCTGATGTAAATAAAATTGATAAAATTCAAATAATTTATCTAGATAAAAATGTGGTTGTAAAAAAACACATCATCAACAATCTAATAATATATTTATTGGAATAATAATAATTTAAATTCAAATTCATTTCAATATTTCAATAAATGACATTACATGATGTTATCCAACATGGTGAATGAAGGTAGAATGTAAAATAATTCATATAAAACTTTAATATAATATTCTATATTGTAAAAACAGTGTCATATATAACAATACATTGCCCCATGTAAAAAAAATACAACATGACCATATTCCATCTAGGAAAATAAGGTCGGATGTTGAAAAATCACAAATCCCAAATGTAATAAAGGGAATATAGAAGGATAATGACATAGATGAAACAACATTGTTATATAAAGCTTCATAGAATCATATAAGTGATTATAAATTGAGATGATTGGTACCAATAGTTAATTCTCAAAAAAAATATAAATATATATCACATAATAAATAGTGAATCCAAAATCATATTAATTTAAATACATTATTAAAATGAAATGTTAAATGTATGTGAAAACCTCAAAGATATATGAGATTTTTTATAACACATACAAAAAAATGATATTAATGGTCATATACAAACGTATTTTTCATGTGGTCCAGTGAAAACTCATTTTAACCGTGATTTTTTTAATTAATCACCAATAATATTTACCTAAAATATAATAATAGAATTCTGGAGAAATATAGAGTGGAATAATAAACAAATAAATTTTCAAGGGGAAACCCCTGTTGTACTATTATCAAAATCAAATTATCAAAAAATAACATTTTTAGAATAGTAATAAAACCTTTTTAATGTAAATAATTATTTTATAATATATGACTACAAAATATAATATAGTAAATTTTTTAATGTAACCTTCCAAACCTGGAATCCACTAAACTAGTGCTCCATGATGGTTAGTTATATGACCTCAAGCACGCCTCCTTTACGCTAGAGGTTTCTAACTTGTTGAGATAGTTCAATAGGTCACACGAGAAGACTATATCCAAAATACAAGATTATTCCACAATAGATAATTATTGAAATAGAAGAAACCAAAGAGAAAAATCGATAAGATGCATAAATAACCAAATCCCAAAATAGGGTACAATCACTAACAAAACTAAATATGGCATGCCATGATGGAATGTCATGTGAAAAAAACACAAAAGAATTTAGTGGTAGAATACCATTAATTTTCAGGAGACCAGTTCTGAAACCTCACCCAAACATGTCCCATGTCTATCTCATCTCCCTAGCATAGGGACCTTGCCCTTATCCTGACATTCATGCATGAAATCATCTCGGGAACCCAATGATGGCCCGAGATGGGTGTGAGTGCAACTTAGTAGGAAACCACCAATGATTTCTACCAAATATACAACAAGTTAGATAGTTCATGAAGATTATAAATAAATGAATGTGAATGTAAACATTTCAATAGAATATATTTATTTTTGTTTCTTCAAGTTCACCTACCAATTAACCAATTTTTATTTCCAATAATTTTCATATATCAGGTCCTTGTTTTCATGAGTTCAATTTATTAGGCTTGATCAACGTTCTCAACATGTGAGATATTAACAAGACTTATCTCATAAAGTGTCATTTGACATCAATTACCAATATCTTAACCCTGAACCCTCAGTCCGGGTGGAATGAAACTATTAGGGTAATAGATCTTTGTTCCCTTCCCTAACACGTGTATTTTGGTGTGGAGAAAGAACCTCAGTCGAACTCGACCCATGGGCATGGATCCTCAAGTCAATAACCCCTCTACCAAGCCATGTGTACATGCTTATTTATTATTCACCACAAAGAACCATATAACAACAACACAACCAACCTCATTTACAATCATCACAATAATACCAATAAATATGAAATTACATATTTACTCAATCCATTAACACATTCATTATTTCTGTTACTTAATCCCTATATCCCCATTCCCATTTTCCATTCCTATCTCACTAAAAATATTATAGTATAATGAAAATCCCTATAATTTTCCATTTATCATTTTAAACCATTTTCATTCCAACCAAACAACCTCTAAGGAATTACACAACCAAACTGTTTTACTTAACACCAATTGAATATCACTTAATAATATTTACATTATAAGGCCCCAGCCTTAAACCTTACTTAATCTTGAGTTATTACAAGATTACACATTGAGGATCTTTTCGGGTTTAGAGTTTTAGAGAATTAGATCATAAAACTTGCATTACATTCCACATATAAACAAAGTGGTTACATAAAGATAGTATTCTTCACTCCCATCAATGGAACACACATTTATAATAAAACATGGATTAATTCTTGACACATCATTGACTCTATCATCTTATCATGTACCTTTCCCTTGACCTGTGAAAAACATTTCAAAAACTTGGGATGAGCATAAAAACTCAGTATGGGTTATAAAAAAAACATGGAAAGGAAACATGAGTTCATATATAAATAAGAATGAAATCATACTTTACCCATAAAACATAGGCACTTTAACATACCTCATAAAATCATGAATAAATCATAGAAATCATAAGACATAAAGGTAACTTGAGGCAATCATAACATTCTTACGTAGGGAGTAACCCTCTTGGTTACGTTTGGAATACCCATCATAGTATATTCCCTAAAATCTCTTCGGAGAAACCTTAACGTTTCACTCCTTCGCGTTACCCAATGCATTGGAGAGCTATAACGGGCTCACCCGCCCTTAGTTTATCACGGAACCACCCGTCTTCATAATAATGCCCAAGAACCATAACATAATCATATCACATAAAACATGCATAAAGGAAACATAACATTTCCAAATTTCAATCACGAGATATCAATACAACACATTGATATAATAAAAACATTATGAAAACCATTTTCAATACCAAAGTAAAACATGGTATTTATTTTTCTTTTAAAAAAGAAGGTATGGCTTGTAGAGGAAGCCAAAACTCAAATAACGGTTACGACGGCGGAGAAGTCGTTGTCGCCGCATACGTACGACAAAAACATTCCCTTTTGTCGTTTAGTAAACGCTTCGTATAAAAAAAGATTCCTTTAATATAAATTTAAAAGTCAAAGGGGTTTATACACCGTATAAAAGAAAGTTGTGTATAAAATAAAATATGCCTCAACGAAAGGAGATTGAGACGAAGTCCCATACAAAGATAATTTTTAAAATAAAATAGATACATTATGTGTATTCACTATAAGTACACATAAATAAAGTACAAATACAAGATACGACATAATAATATAATGACATAATTTGAAAGTAGGAGATTAACCCAAAGAATGGAAATTGGGTTAAGAAGTTCCCATACCTCGTATCTGACTTGACCCGACCGTTCTTTAAACTCCTGAATAATAAAATTTAGTTAATCTCTACTTGATTATGAATCTTTTCCAAGTTCATTATTCCTTTTATACCATGTTATGAACATCATGTAATCATTTAAGTTAATAATGTTCATTTTGTCGGTATTTGGTTCTTAAGTCAAAAATAGACTTCTTACACTTACATGTTGTTAATTTGGTCAATGTTTCATTATATCCAGAATGGTATTCATGATGTAGATATCATATATGTCATATATATACAGTACATACATGTATTTAAAATATTACATAATCATTTAGAGGTAAGAAATGAAATGCACCGTTCATGGAGACGGTAAGCCGTACGTACGCATGAACGCTACTTTCATTTCTTTGTCATATTAATGGAATTAAAACTAAATGAGACATATGTATATTTTAATTCCAGAATTATATTCATCATTTAGATATATCATTAATTATATATATCCATTATATACAGGTACTTTTAATAATAAATTACATTTGGGGATAAGAAATGAAATGCACCGTTCATGGAGACGGTAGTCCGTACGTACGCATGAATGCTACTTTCATTTCTATCTCATAATTTAATGGAAATAAATGATAATGATATATATAGGTATATTATAATTCCAGTATAACATCATATATAATAACTTTAAATCCATCCTTTACACGTCCCACATATGGCATTAACGAATCACATCACTTTGAGGGGGCGGTAGTCCGCACTTCCTAAAATGAAGATATCGTGTTTACCCATAATGGAAACCATAAAGTATGACCAAAATGAAGAAAAACAGAAGCTTAAGGAAAACATAAACATATTATATATCATATATAAAAATAGTGACATCATAATGGCCACCTTTGAAGGTGTTAAATGAGTGTTGAACAATCATCGTTTCGGGAGGCAGAATTTCGCCATCCACGGAAACCTTATGTTCTTTAACCATTTGATGTATTTGTGTGAGAGTGTAGCTCAAATAAATCTTATAACAACATCCTAGTATATTGAAGATACTGGTGGTGTTACAAAAAAAGTAAATAAAAAGAGTTTAGGGGGTTGGAGAAGCAAAATAAAACAAAAGAACATGAGAGAATGAATTACCTTAAAAAGTGTAACTCCTTTTGGTTTGAGCCTAAAGGCTTCCTTTGAAAGGATTATTCCCAAAGGGAATCCTCTAGGATGAGTAGAGGGATGTGTAGAGAGCAAATGGGCAGGGGTTGGCCGAGCCAAAGGCTTGAAGAGTGTGTGAAATGAGGTAGAGGTGGGGGCCTTTTATAAGAGGAGAGGAGGGGCACTTTTGGAAAGTAAAGAAATATAACTTAATTTGAAAATGTGTTTCGGTTTTAAAATATCCCACATTGATATGATTCTTGGATAAGGTGATAAGGGTTCGAAATCCACTCATCCAATTGGTTTTGGACATGTGTAGTTCATATATTTTATATTATCTTTCCATTTTATTTAAATCGCCAAATAATGATGTCATCACTGCATCATTATTATGTCGTAAATAATTAAATTTATTTAATGTCTAAAAATTATAAACAAATTACTATGATGTAGGAAATCTTTTTATCTTTCCATTGAATATTTATAATCAAAATTTTGACTTGTATAACCCCACTTAAAAATTGTATTCGCAAAACATATTATGTTTGTGTCATTTTCACTTTAACATTAAATAAAAAGTAATTTATGTCATTTCCCAACAAAATTGGATCCATGGGGTCCCCAAGTTGACCCATGGCTTGTCTTGGTCGGCCATGACACAACCAATAAGGTTGGAACATGTTTCTAGGTCATTTTATTTTATTAAAGCATTATTTATACCTTAAACTACACTAATTACCACTAATCGCGATTAAAAACTTAATAAGTTACTATTCACCAAAAAATTATTTTAATCTCATTGAACCACATTTTACTTCCTAATGAAATCCATGTATGTCGGATTTTCAAAATTCAGTACACATTTGTGGTAAAATTTCATTTAACTGAAAAATCAGTTTGCTTGATTACCACTTAGTGGTTTCACTATTCATCAAAAATTGACGTTTTTCAGAAAATTACCAAAAATTCACTCTAAGCTATATTTGATATTCCGAATTAAAAAATGAAGTCTATTTTACAAAATTCAAATCATATAATTCACATTAATTAATTTAATAATTAATTCCCGCTGTCAGAGCAAATAGCGTGTTTTTACAAAACAATAAGTACCAAAAGATTGACACCAGTTTAAGTATAATTTCAAAGTGAAATTGATTCCAATGACCACCATTAGATAAAATGGTAAAAATATATTCTAATTTCACTTTAAAACCAATTCAAAAGATAATCTAATCATATAAATAAATTAGATCAAAAAGAGGTTTTGAATTAAAATGCAACATTTTACACTATTCATAAAAAAAATGAACTTTATCAGAAAGGTACCAAAAATTACACAAAGTAAAATTTGATGTCCCGATTCTTAATAAAAGTTTTATTTGGTCCAAAAGAATGTATAAGAGTGATCAAAACTATATTTAATGACGGTTCACCATTAAAAGGTGATAAGTGAACCTTTAGTGAAAATTAGAGTATAAAAGCCTAAAATTGAACTCTTTCCGTATTTTAAGCCTTTACCTTTTATTGGGTAAATGTAAAAACATCTAAAAACATATCTATTCATATTTTAGTTATTTCTATTCATTCCCGCCAGTACAACGGCTACTTGTTAACTAACATAATATTATTATATTACTAGTGTGCTACGTAAGTTTCAAAGAAACTCATCGTTGCGTATCGGGTACGCTATCGAACATAGCAACCCCTTTTAATTAAAATTCATATTTAATTCTCTAATATTAATAAATATGAAAATTATTTATTCTTTAATTACCTGGGATGTTACATCCTTCCCCCCTTTTGGGAATTGCGTCCTCGCAATTTTATTCACTTATCAAGATAAGTGGGGGTATTTATCCCTCATAGCATTTTCAGATTCCCACGTTGCCTCTTCAATCACATGGTTTTTCCAAAAAAACCTTTACCTGATGAATCACCTTATTCCGTAACACTTGCTCCTTATGGTCAAGAATCTGGACCGGTTGTTCCTCATAAGATAGGTTCTCTTCCAGATGAACTACCTCTGGACTCAAAACATGAGATGGATCTGGCATATACTTTATCAACATCGAAACGTGAAAAACATTGTGTACCTGAGATAAACTCGGAGGTAAAGCCACTCAGTATGCAACTGATCCAACTCTCTCCAGAATTTCGTATGGTCCAAAAAACCTTGGACTCAACTTTCCTTTCTTACCAAATCTCATCACACTTTTCCAAGGAGAAACCTTGAGAAAAAAATGATCACCTACCTCGAAAGATAGATCCTTCCTCCGGTTATCCGCATAACTCTTCTGCCTGCTCTGAGCTGTTCTCATGTGCTTCTGAATCAGCTGAACTTTTTCTGCCATCTCTTCTACCAATTCTGGTCCCATCAACTTCCTTTCACCCACTTCATCCCAGAAAGTTGGAGTTCGACACCGCTTCCCATATAATGCCTGAAATGGTGCCATCTGTATACTAGAATGAAAACTGTTATTATATGAAAACTCAACCAAAGAAAGATGTTGGTCCCAACATCCCTGATAATCCATAGAACAAGCTCGTAGCATATCCTCCAATGTCTGAATTGTTCGTTCTGACTTCCCATCTGATTGAGGATGAAAAGCTGTACTAAAATTTAATTCAGTACCCAACGACTTCTGAAGGCCTTTCCAAAAGTTAGAAGTAAACCTGGGATCACGATCCGATACAATGGAGAGAGGAACTCCATGTAACCTGACTATCTCTTTAAGATACAAACGGGAAAGTTGATCTAGATAGAAAGTATCTCGTATAGAAAGGAAATGAGCAGATTTAGTCAAGCGATCAACAATAACCCAGATTGCATTATTACCTCGAGATGTCTTCAGTAATCCAACAACAAAGTCCATGGATATATTCTCCCATTCCCACTATGGAACTGGTAAAGGCTGAAGCATCCCTTTCGGTAACTGCCGCTCTGCTTTAACCTGTTGACAAGTCAAACACTTCACAGTAAAATCAGCAATATCTCTTTTCATTCCATCCCACCAGTAATACTCCCGCAGATCTCTATACATCTTAGTATTGCCCGGATGAACTGAAAACGGAGAACTATGAGCTTCACATAACAACTCTCTCTTCAACTGTGAATCACAAGGCACACATAACCTCTTCACAAACCTCAAAACACAAACACAAACTTATCCAAGAACTCATGGAAAATTTTATTCATAAGGTCCATGAATACAGCAGGTGCATTGGTTAACCCAAAAGGCATAACTACAAATTCATAATGGCCATATCTAGTACGGAATGCAGTCGTCTGCTTCTTTTACTTTTAACTGATGGTACCCTGACCTCTAGTCAATCTTCGAAAAATACTGAGCTCCCTGGAGCTGATACCACTTCATTCGATGGCCCAACATCTGCTGAAGTTGTTGCAAAGGATTTCACCACCCCTTTCTGCTTGTAGTCTAACTGCTTCCCATCACTCAAGCTCCTTGTCGGACACTCGTTTGCATAGTGACCCATCTCATTGCACTTATAACATTTCACTAACTGTAAATCAAATTTATTCTTACCTTCACCTTGATCCTTTTCAGTGCAATCACGAGCCTTATGTCCCATCTTACCACATCAGTGGCACTTTCCAGAATTCAGAAGACATTCCCCAGCAAGCCTTTTGCCACATTTATCACAAACTGGAAACTTAGTTCTCTTACCATCAGACTTTTTTGAAGGATTCTTACCTTTCTCCTGCCACCTCGGTCTCTTCTTCTGCTGGTTGTTATAGAAAACTTGGTCATCGGCAAACTCCATTTCCACCTTCTCAGCACATCGAACAAGCTTTTCATAACTTTTAAACTCACGAGAAGCTAATGCCCTTCGATACTTTGGCTTTAATCCTGTGTAAAAACGATTGATTTTACTATCAAGGTCCCGGATAAAATTTGGAGCATACCTTGCCAATCGAGTGAACCTTTCTTCATAGGCAGCCACTGAGTCTTCCTCTTGCCTCAATTCCAAGAATTGCTTTTCCATCCTAAGTCGAACAACCTTAGGAAAATACTTCTCAAGAAACATACCTTTGAATTCATACCAGTCAAGAGAATCAATCTCGTCGGCATCCCTGATATTTTTAACCATAGACCACCACTGATCAGCTTCACCCTCCAAACGGTAAAGAGCAAGACTAACCTTTTGATTGTCTGAACACCCCATGACATCAAAAATCTTCTCCAGTGCTTTAATCCACCCTTCAGCTAGCACAGGGTCAGATGATCCTCTGAATGATGGGGGGTGTTGCCTCATGAAATGTTCCACCACTGACATGTTCCTCTACGGTTGATCTGGCTGATCTCGTGCATGGATACCACCACCATTTATCACCTGAGTCAACTGCGCCATTACTGCAACAAACAGTTCAGTTCCAATTCCGACCATTTCTGGATGCTGATTCGGAAGATTATTTCCTTCTGTATGTCTTCCTAGCACAGCTTCCCTGTTTCCTCTGCGGAAAACCATTCTGAACACCGAAATATCTTAGGCGAAGCAACATGGTAATCTGTAAATGCTATATCATTTAAATCATATTATAATTTAACACTTTTCTAACTCCTAAAGTTGTCTAAACTGACCTCTGATACCAACTATAAGGCCCCAGCCTTAAACCTTACTTAATCTTGAGTTATTACAAGATTACACATTGAGGATCTTTTCGGGTTTAGAGTTTTAGAGAATTAGATCATAAAACTTGCATTACATTCCACATATAAACAAAGTGGTTACATAAAGATAGTATTCTTCATTCCCAACAATGGAAGACACATTTAAAATAAAACATGGATTAATTCTTGACACATCCTTGACTCTATCATCTTATCATGTACCTTTCCCTTGACCTGTGAAAAACATTTCAAAAACTTGGGATGAGCATAAAAACTCAGTATGGGTTATAAAAAAAACATGGAAAGGAAACATGAGTTCATATATAAATAAGAATGAAATCATACTTTACCCATAAAACATAGGCACTTTAACATACCTCATAAAATCATGAATAAATCATAGAAATCATAAGACATAAAGGTAACTTGAGGCATTCATAACATTCTTACGTAGGGAGTAACCCTCTTGGTTACGTTTGTAATACCCATCACAGTATATTCCCTAAAATATCTTCGGAGAAACCTTAACGTTTCACTCCTTCGCGTTACCCAATGCATTGGAGAGCTATAACGGGCTCACCCGCCCTTAGTTTATCACGGAACCACCCGTCTTCATAATAATGCCCATGAACCATAACATAATCATATCACATAAAACATGCATAAAGGAAACATAACATTTCCAAATTTCAATCACGAGATATCAATACAACACATTCATATAATAAAAACATTATGAAAACCATTTTCAATACCAAAGTAAAACATGGTATTTATTTTTCTTTTAAAAAAGAAGGTATGGCTTGTAGAGGAAGCCAAAACTCAAATAACAGTTACGACGGCGGAGAAGTCGTTGTCGCCGCATACGTACGACAAAAACATTCCCTTTTGTCGTTTAGTAAACGCTTCGTATAAAAAAAGATTCCTTTTGAATAAATTTAAAAGTCAAAGGGGTTTATACACCGTATAAAAGAAAGTTGTGTATAAAATAAAATATGCCTCAACGAAAGGAGATTGAGACGAAGTCCCATACAAAGATAATTTTTAAAATAAAATAGATACATTATGTGTATTCACTATAAGTACACATAAATAAAGTACAAATACAAGATACGACATAATAATATAATGACATAATTTGAAAGTAGGAGATTAACCCAAAGAATGGAAATTGGGTTAAGAAGTTCCCATACCTCGTATCTGACTTGACCCGACCGTTCTTTAAACTCCTGAATAATAAAATTTAGTTAATCTCTACTTGATTATGAATCTTTTCCAAGTTCATTATTCATTTTATACCATGTTATGAACATCATGTAATAATTTAAGTTAATAATGTTCATTTTGTCGGTATTTGGTTCTTAAGTCAAAAATAGACTTCTTACACTTACATGTTGTTAATTTGTTCAATGTTTCATTATATCCAGAATGGTATTCATGATGTAGATATCATATATGTCATATATATACAGTACATACATGTATTTAAAATATTATATAATCATTTAGAGGTAAGAAATGAAATGCACCGTTCATGGAGACGGTAAGCCGTACGTACGCATGAACGCTACTTTCATTTCTTTGTCATATTAATGGAATTAAAACTAAATGAGACTTATCTATATTTTAATTCCAGAATTATATTCATCATTTAGATATATCATTAATTATATATATCCATTATATACATGTACTTTTAATAAGAAATTACATTTGGGGATAAGAAATGAAATGCACCGTTCATGGAGACGGTAGTCCGTACGTACGCATGAACGCTACTTTCATTTCTATCTCATAATTTAATGGAAATAAATGATAATGATATATATAGGTATATTATAATTCCAGTATAACATCATATATAATAACTTTAAATCCATCCTTTACACGTCCTACATATGGCATTAACGAATCACATCACTTTGAGGGGGCGGTAGTCCGCACTTCCTAAAATGAAGATATCGTGTTTACCCAAAATGGAAACCATAAAGTATGACCAAAATGAAGAAAAACAGAAGCTTAAGGAAAACATAAACATATTATATATCATATATAAAAATAGTGACATCATAATGGCCACCTTTGAAGGTGTTAAATGAGTGTTGAACAATCATCGTTTCGGGAGGCAGAATTTCGCCATCCACGGAAACCTTATGTTCTTTAACCATTTGATGTAGTTGTGTGAGAGTGTAGCTCAAATAAATCGTATAACAACATCCTAGTATATTGAAGATACTGGTGTTGTTACAAAAGAAGTAAATAAAAAGAGTTTAGGGGGTTGGAGAAGCAAAATAAAACAAAAGAACATGAGAGAATGAATTACCGTAAAAAGTGTAACTCCTTTTGGTTTGAGCCTAAAGGCTTCCTTTGAAAGGATTCTTCCCAAAGGGAATCCTCTAGGATGAGGAGAGGGATGTGGAGAGAGCAAATGGGCAGGGGTTGGCCGAGCCAAAGGCTTGAAGAGTGTGTGAAATGAGGTAGAGGTGGGGGCCTTTTATAAGAGGAGAGGAGGGGCACTTTTGGAAAGTAAAGAAATATAACTTAATTTGAAAATGTGTTTCGGTTTTAAAAGGTCCCACATTGATAGGATTCGTGGATAAGGTGATAAGGGTTCGAAATCCACTCATCCAATTGGTTTTGGACATGTGTAGTTCATAGATTTTATATTATCTTTCCATTTTATTTAAATCGCCAAATAATGATGTCATCACTGCATCATTATTATGTCGTAAATAATTAAATTTATTTAATGTCTAAAAATTATTAAAAAATTACTATGATGTAGGAAAGCTTTTTAGCTTTCCATTGAATATTTATAATAAAAATTCCGACTTATATAACCCCACTTAAAAATTGTTTTCGCAAAACATATTATGTTTGTGTCATTTTCACTTTAACATTAAATAAAAAGTAATTTATGTCATTTCCCAACAAAAGTGGATCCATGGGGTCCCCAAGTTGACCCATGGCTTGTCTTTGTCGGCCATGACACAACCAATAAGGTTGGGACATGTGTCTAGGTCATTTTATTTTATTAATGCATTATTTAAACCTTAAACTACACTAATTACCACTAATCGCGATTAAAAACATAATAAGTTACTATTCACCAAAAAATTATTTTAATCTCATTGAACCACATTTTACTTCTTAATGACAACCATGTATGTCGGATTTTCAAAATTCAGTACACATTAGTGGTAAAATTTCATTTAACTGAAAAATCAGTTTGCTTGATTACCACTTAGTGGTTTCACTATTCATCAAAAATTGAAGTTTTTCAGAAAATTACCAAAAATTCACTCTAAGCTATATTTGATATTCCGAATTCAAAAATGAAGTCTATTTTACAAAATTAAAATCATATAAGTCACATTAATTAATTTAATAATTAATTCCCGCTGTCAGAGCAAATAGCGTGTTTTTACAAAACAATAAGTATCAAAAGATTGACACCAGTTTAAGTCTAATTTCAAAGTGAAATTGATTCCAATGACCACCATTAGATAAAATGGTAAAAATATATTCTAATTTCACTTTAAAACCAATTCAAAAGATAATCTAATCATATAAATAAATTAGATCAAAAAGAGGTTTTGAATTAAAATGCAACATTTTACACTATTAATAAAAAAAATGAACTTTATCAGAAAGGTACCAAAAATTACACAAAGTAAAATTTGATGTCCCGATTCTTAATAAAAGTTTTATTTGGTCCAAAAGAATGTATAAGAGTGATCAAAACTATATTTAATGACGGTTCACCATTAAAAGGTGATAAGTGAACCTTTAGTGAAAATTAGAGTATAAAAGCCTAAAATTGAACTCTTTCCGTATTTTAAGCCTTTACCTTTTATTGGGTAAATGTAAAAACATCTAAAAACATATCTATTCATATTTTAGTTATTTCTATTCATTCCCGCCAGTACAACGGCTACTTGTTAACTAACATAATATTATTATATTACTAGTGTGCTACGTAAGTTTCAAAGAAACTCATCGTTGCGTATCGGGTACGCTATCGAACATAGCAACCCCTTTTAATTAAAATTCATATTTAATTCTCTAATATTAATAAATATGAAAATTATTTATTCTTTAATTACCTGGGATGTTACATACATAATCTCCATAAGATATTTCTTCCCGCACAATTACATATACTTACATAGCTAGCTCTACGTTTGAGGAATACCAGAATAAACCTCTGGAGGCCCTAATTTGGTTCAGTCATCCTCCATGGATAACATGGGGATCACAAAGGGTTCAATTAACTATTTAGACAACACTACATCACATCTTGTCAAGGGTACCATGAACTCTTCAGAAGATGTAAAGAATAAAAACCCTACATGAAGAAATCTATAAAAAACCAAAGGTATACAAGTTGTATACCACCTTCCTTGAATCTATTGGTTAACTCACTCCCAATCAAAACCATATATATCGATTCAACTGTCCCATGTAGCTTCACACTATAAATCACTAAAAATGATGTGTTTTAGAGCTTTTCATTGAGGGGGAAACGTTATAGTAATCATAAACCAAGATGAGAAGTAATGTGAAGATTGGACTTAGATGGATCATCATTTCACGTCCAACGGCTCTCCAAACAGCTATGAATCTAAGGAGTTTGACCATTGGGATCTCTTGATTATTGTGGTTTGTTTCTAGGGTTTCAAGGATGGAGAAGGAGGAAAATCCCAAGTGAGATATAAAATCCTCGAGTGGATATTTTATAGTATTTTTATTGGTTTCTTTTCCACATGGTTGACCCACACAGTTTTTCAAACCGTGTGCAAACCGTGTGGATGCCACTGTCCTATAATCCACCCTTTTATGTTTTATCTAGGATTCCCATACTATTAAAAGTAATCGTACGTAGACGGCATGGCTAGAGAAAAAAAACATATTACCCCTAAAACACATTGAAAATATAGGATTTAAGAGCTAGAGATAGAGTGTGAAAATAAATAGGTACTCTAAACCAAAAAGAAAAGAAAGAGGAAAATTATCCATACCCAGATCATTGATCCACATTCTAAAGCACTCAAAATTTCCATGAATATAAGGTCTTTCATCCTTGAGAGATCTTAGTTCCATTGGTTCATTTCTAGGGTTGAAAGGGAGAATAATGTATAAAATATTGTTTGAGATACAAAATCCTATATTGGAAATTATGTAATTTTTTAACTGTTTCTGGGCCGCACGGTTTACCAGCAATGTTTTCCAAACCATTCACAAACCGTGCAGATGCCACCATCCAAAAATTGACCTCTTGCATGGTTTACATAGGCAATGTCCCTGGTTAGAACTAATTATGCTCAGACTTTGCAGCTTTCCCAGAAAACTCTTATCCCCCCTTTTTGTGTCCCAAACCTCTAGAACACCCCTGATTCTATATAAGAACATTGGAAAGAACTTAATTAACTAATTCTAAGGGCCTAAAATGAAAGATACAAAGAAAAAAAACCTTATAGTGAAATTGTGGATCTTACATTACATGTGGATTATCAAATAATGTTATAACAACATTCAATATTGAACATTAAAACTCAAATAATAGTGAATTTAAATATCAATATCACTTATGATAATAATTCTCCATAAATCATGAAATATATTGAGAAATGTTTATATGTAAAATATATATAATGAGAGAATAAAAGATAAAATAGTCAAAGGTCATAATGTATCATTCATAAATGAAATATATTTAAGAGAAAGATACTTAGCCATTGAACTAAATTTTCATTACCAAAAACACTAAATAATGCATTGAAAATTGAATCAAAATAAATTTAAATAATAAATCATTATTTTTATTTATATATAACATGAATTTAAAGGTAATAATTCATAACACATTAATGGGGTATAAATAAAACTGAACAATATAAAATTAAATGATGTTCCATTGTATTTATCAGGTCTCGAGTAATCTAAATTGAAACCAAGAAAACTCACTCTCCTTTTGGTAATTCTTTGATAATCTACCCTAAATTGATAAAAAACGAAATTTATGTTTTTATAAAATGATATAAAATTTTATTATGATAAAATACATAATATTATTTGTATATAAACCATAAAAATATAAATATGTTCTTAAATACAATACTTTTCAAAATGTATGGAAATTTAGAATGAACCCCTTACCTTCTATCACGAATTTCATTAACCTAATTTACCCTCCTATATAAATAAATAAATATAATAATTAATGATTATAGAACCATACTAAAATACTTTTTTAATTTATACTCTTCCTGTATAATGACTATCAATACTAATTCAATCAATTTTCCATGTATTGGGTTTATAATTTTGATCATTTGTAAGTGTTTCGTGAAATCACACAATGTATTAATTTTTTCACTATGATATCGTTGATGTTAAAATTATGGAAGTTTCAATTTTATTTATAACATTTTATAATAATTTCATGATGGTGTCCTTTTTAATCATTACATGTGAAATTGATTATAATCTTGTTTTGGTGATTCATTACGATTGAAGGGTGTTTTAATTAATTGATCAAATAAATATTGAATTATTTTTGAAGAATAAATAAAAAATATTTATTTAGAAAATTAAATTAAATTATTACATCAACTATGTACAAATAGTGATAAATTTTATAAATTTATAGGACTATTCTTGTTGATCCTTTAATCGACCCAAAAGAAACATATCCTTATTTAATGAATTAATATGAGGTGACTATTTTGTATTATAATATTACGATAATAATAATGATCACACAAAATAATTTTTAATGTGATATATAATAATTAAATGGTTTTAGATTATGATTTAATGTGTGTGAAAATAATTTCCATTTTTTAATATATGATTTTCATCTTATAAAACATTTTATAAATGATAGAATTAGTGAATATATTTTATTGGACATATCTTTTATAGTTTCTCCAATTTACATAATTGAAACATAATTAAATATTAAATAATATATTATCACATTAATAAAAATCAATTGACAATAAATTATTATTGGTGGGGAAAAATTAATTTAATGTATCATGTTTGTGGTAGTCCGCACATATACATGAATGATGATTTTGTATTTTTAATTATAGTTATAGAATAATATATTATGTTATGACACTTAATATATTTTAATTAATATATATAATTGATAAAAATATCATATTATTAGAATTTATAGAATAAATCTGTATGTAGATGAATAAAAATTAAATGTAAGTAGTTGATAATACTAACAATAAGGACCTGAAAATTCAATTAATATATCTTATGAAATGATGTCCTTTTGGATAATAATGGCGAACATAGATATAAAATATTGTTTAAGATTTTTTTGGATGAATGTTGGATATTTTTCAAGTACACATGCATAGGTTAGTTTAGTCTTGAATTTGGGGAAGTGTAATCATTGTATAAGTGAATATAATGGAACTTTTGGAACCACCTTTAGCATTTTCCATAATTAGGAACTACTATTGAATGACCAATATGTCTAAAATGAAAATACTAAGTTGATAAATTGATATTTGGAATATAGTAACTTCAATCCATAATTATGGAGACATCTTTGATATTGTATGTAATTTATTTTATCTGTAAAGTATTTACAAAAACATATTTTTACAATTGTAATTGATATTTATCATTCGTAATTAATATTAATAAATCATTTACATTGAAACCATTGCATAATGGAATGATTTTTATATTAAAATTTTGATCCATGTTATAAAATTATATTTCTAATATTTCGAAATATTATTTTTATCATTAGCACAAATACAATGTAATAAATATTTTTAAAATTACTATTTAAGAACAAAAATAGTGTCTAATAAAAAGTACAAAAATTAAAAATTTATCTTTGATTAACTGGTTTATTTTAAAAAAACATTCAAGTATTTTATTGGAATCCCAAACCAATTATCACATTAAATATTCTAGATTCATGTAATTGGACAAAACAATATTTTTAGTATATATACATTTTAATATTGTTCACAAAATATTCTTCATAATATATATAAGCTCAAATAATAAATTAAAATGTTTTATATTATTCATTAAATACATAATCAATTATATAAATGTTTTTTTAATCTTATATGATATTCTTATATATTGATAGATTCATAAAATTTAAAATAATACCAAAATAAAAAAAATTCAAATATATATATATATATATTCAAAAAACACAAAATTTCATCATAAAAAATGATCTTTTTAAAACTCTAATTTTTTTCCTTATTTTACAATCCAAAATAAAAAATTTAGAAATTCAATTTTAGAATAATTTCACAATAAATAATGAAAAATAAAATTTATTACAATATAAAATTTTTAAATATTAAATCTTAAGATTCAGATATCATATATTTTATGTAAAAAATTATTAATAATCAATTATTATCCTAAAATACAATTTATCATAATTATTAATAATTTTAATTAAATAGAAATGCATATATATTAAGAAACATATTATTTAGAATAAAATATATTTATCTAAATTAATTAACGTTTTTACTATTTTTTGGTAAACTATATTTTAAGTATCATATATCTTAATTGCACTTCTATTTTATGTATAACATAATTCTATTGAATACCAATAATTCAATGACCAATTTTCAATATCTATAAAATATATTAATATTATAACTAAATAGATCATATTTTTTATTACTATATATGTAGAGTGTATAAAATTAAATAAAAAATTACTTGTTTAAATGTAACCAACTATTAAAATTGTTGGGTGTTTCATTCTACATCCATTAATGAAATAATGTCCATGATAATTTAATAATTTCATACTGATAAATATATGTGATGTAATTCTTATTTTATTATACATTCTAGATAAAAATGTAAATATGATATAAAACATAATCTAATAGGATAAATAAACATACCTAACTTTTCAAAAATAAAATTAATGATTCATACTATAATATAACTCTATATTTATAATTCCTTATCATATATTCTTAATAAAAAAACATTGTTAAGAATTATTTCAATATCTATCTCGATAATCCATAATGAATTTATATAATTCTCATAAAATTTAACTCTTCAATTTACCATTAAATTATATACACCAATTTTAATTAAGGTAACACACTAATTAATATATATATATATCTTAATAAAAAAAATATGCAATTATCACAAAATAATACTAAATAATTATCAATCCCATGGATACCAATAATATCTTATATACCTCAATAAAATTATGTCACACTTTATTATCTCTAAATGAAGATTAAATTATACTTAGGTGTTATCAATACCTCACACATCTTTTCTTCAAATGATAAATCCAAAAACATTACAAATACATAAAATCATTTTCCATGGAAATTGATACAATTTAATGTTTAATTTCCAAACTATTAAATAAAATATACAGAGGAAAAATCAATATATGTATCACATATTTCTATTAAAACATATAATATGCAATAATGTTATCCAAAAATAACACCCACTAAAGATAATAGAAATTTTTTTGAAATTTAATTTATAATATTATATCAACCTCTATACCACATTTATTATAACAAAACTCAGATTGTCCATTATAATAAGTATGACAAAAAAATCATATCCATTTTTATATTCCCCCATATGAAGTTTAAATATATTGTGGATTATAAATAAATAAATTTTTTAGATTCATAATTTTTTTCAAACTTCAATAAAATAAAAAAAATTATGGATAGGTTGATTTCGATAATATTAATATAAAAATAACGATATGAATATGTATTCCCTTATGAAAACATTTTTTAATATATGACAGTTTTACATCATCCTATGAATCTTTTAATTGGATCATTAGTTATTCGATGTCATTTTCATATGATGTTCCATTAAAAAATTAGTTAACATCATACTGAAATACAGAAAAATGGTTCACTATAGGAATTGTTAATAAACCATAGAATTTATCAAAAGTGTGTCAAAATTGGTGTGATGTTTGGCCACCTTTTCATAATACAAGTGAAAATTAGGTTAATACTCATTTCACACTTCTCATGGTAATTTACCTTAGGTATATCTATAGAATATATTGTATCAACAATTCTTAATAAACCATAGAGTTATTTATAGAAAAAATTTTAAATTTATACTATACAAAGGCATCAGAATGCATTTGAATACATAGATTCATTTATAGAGTTTTCAAAAAAAAAAATTTCTTAATAGTTAAATAAAAATTCCAAAAATTAGGTAGAATTAAATCATATACTATCCACAATGGTAACTAATATCATTGATATTTATATTAATATTTAATTTTCAACACTTCAATTATCCTAAAAATTCATTTAAATCTTCAATGTTTTGCAAACATTCCCATTAATAACTAAAATGATTCCCCAGACCCACACTCCAATATATAGTTCTAAAAATATATACATTAAATAATATCACTGATGAAAAGAGAAACATACTAGATATAAGAAACAATAATAAACTAATTAATTATTATTTTTAATCTCTTATAACTGAAATATCTTTTTAGGATAAGATATTTAGTAATATAGTGAATAGGGATAATTAAAAATCAAATGATCACTCTATAAAATAAAAAATGATTCATATTATATGAAACAACATATTGGATAATCATTCATCATAATATCCCATAATAACTTTCACACATATTATGTTTATAAACATTTTTGGTTTTTTACATATTTCTGGTCCTATGTAGTGGATATGATAAGGGATAAGCTCAGAAAAATTCAAAGGAAAAAATAGAAATGTAATATTCATGTAATAATCATGGAATAAATATTACCATGAAACAACCTTCCTTGGACGATGCACCTATTCATCTGATGCCATGGGCTCCTATAATGACTTGTTTGCCTTTTGAGCACACAAGAATCTGTTATACAGTATATTCACGAACTAGAATAATCACTATCCCCATATTCTGAGACATATTATATTACTGTGTTAGGTACTCACTCAATAATAGTATTTGAATCTTCCAAAAATATCAACCATCGGCATAATTAATCGAGGATGTGAATGCTAAATTGTGGGGTTCTAATCAAGTAGGATCCCAAAATTAATGTCACCACTTTTTTACTTGAGTTTTAACATTTATTGTTTTATGTAACCCTTTTATAGGGGATTTAAACTCTATATCACTATAATGAACAATTACCTCATTGGAGAGCCCAAACATCATTCTTAGGGAATGCCTATGCACTTATGTATAGATATTAGTTCTAATATGATTCTGTAGTACCCATCCTTCATCATGCCATTAACCAGGCCACCTAAATCCATGGGTCTCTTCTAATACAAAGGTTTCAATCCTTGAAAACATTAAGTTATTACCCATCGGGTTTACTCATCAATCTATGGACTGGCCCCAAATGTAAAATGAGGTTATTTCAGTGTATTTATTCCTCACTCAAGCACCACTTAGAAAAACTCTCAGACTGTCACCCATCCTGGTCATTTATTTTATATCGCTGGATTGGATCTCTTCAGGGGATTTTATACTATTTTTTAATTTCTTTTTGAATTATTAGGTAATAATTGGTATTTTTCAATGGTTGACACATTATAATAAAAATCATGAAACTTGTATATAAGGGGTAACATAGTTTTAAATACCTTCTTTGGAAGTTATAAAAACCCTGAAACCTGGACCAAAGGGCGTCATAGAGTTAGCTCATGGATCGTGCACTGTTAGAAAATCAATGGAACCAGGATAGTACAGGGTCACACAATTTTTACATAGTAACTACTAACCATGTATCCTAACCCATTAAAACATGTTATGGAATTTTTATAATCTAAAATATTTTATTAAAATAATATAACCCCCAAATATACCATAATCATCTCCCACTCAAATCTAATTCGATCCTTAATATTTTGAAATCCTTATAAAAGTTTTTTGTCTATCCCACCATCATTTCTCCTCATATCCATGTTTTTATTGTAGTTTTGATCCTTTAATAGTGATTTATTTTTTATTGGTCTTTTTCTTTACATATTCTTTTTATTCCCTCTTCTTTGAGGATATAATCAGCTTGTTTCTAATTAAACCTTGGATGATTGATGTGTAATTATGGATCCATGTAATATTTTATCTTCTATTGAGATTGTTCTTACTATATCTAGATATCTCTATAAAATAAAACACATTGTTGATCTATTGTGGATGGATCTATGAATTTCTAGGTAGGTGTTTATATTATTTTATGTCATCTTGTAAATCATTGTTTGTTGAGGGTTCAGAGATATGTTCTTATTAATTTTTATCAAATTTGGATGGAAATATGATCATAAAATTCCATATAAAATATTAATTAGAACTAATATATTTGAATTGAACATTTTATGATTAAAATATAAATTAAATTGATCTATCACATAATTTTATAATTTTTTTATTTTTCTTGTTTTTTGTATATATTATCAAAAAACTATTAATTTTGTTTGGTGAAATTGAGGGCTATGGCCAATATTTTTATTAGTAAATTAAAATTAAAAGATTAATATTAAATGATTTTAACTATTTCATGTTTTGAAAATTGTTTCAAATTCATGAATTAATGAAATTTCTATAACCCCTATTCTATTGTTTCCACTTTTTAATAAAATAATTTCTATGGGGTGATTTGAAATTGGTGACTTATAGACATGTGAATAGGGTGTAAACCCATGAATTTACATGTATTCAATCCTTTTAATATTTTAATACATCCATTGAATTCATTTGGGTTTATTTAAAATAAATTATTATTTTAAATTACCATTTAGAATAAATGTTATGAATTTTAGAAGAAAAATGGTTTGATTAACATTTTTAATGTTTGAATTGTATAAAAGGTTTAGAATTGAAATTGATAAATCTTAAATCCTAATATGAAACATTATTAAAATTATATCTTATAATAATATATTATTTTATCTTTTTTATTATATTACTTCTAATTTTTGGGTTTGAATAGGGGATTATTTACAGTGAGAGAGTTCATGGGCGAGTGTGAGATGTGATTTGGGGGCCTATGACAATGATTTATATTTATTGGGATCCCCATAGTGATCCCCATAACAATATTATCTCAGTCACCTATTTCGTTTAGTAATTAGAGCCTATATAGATATATGGGTTTACGAATAAATGTGCCTCATTATAGGACCCACACATTATCTTGTGTATCACAAGAGATAATGGATGTTTCGGGATATGGGCGTATGACCAAGAAAGAAGAAGAGAACACAAATTTTTTTAGATTTTTGTGACTGTATGTATATTCGTAAAGTAATCAGGATGACTTTTTAATGTATATTCTATGGTAGACACAATATCATACTAGGATTGTAACCATGGGATATATAATCCTATTATTCGATACTTTAAAGTGTTAATTGTCAACCACTGTTATGGAATATTCCTTCTTGATTGGTAGATTTACTCTTATTATGAATAATGACTCTATTATGATGGATAATCTATGAAATTTGATATCTATTATATATTATTATATTTTAATTATTATATTAAAATATCTTTTAAAAGAGTTATCAAATATTTTCAAGAAAATATATATTTTTTAAATGGTGAAATGGACTGTTTTAAATGATTGACTTCATAAATGGGTTTTAATTATATAAAAATCTATTTTTCATATAAGACTCATACTATGATTTTTGTGATATAATTTTATAAAACTTGAATTACCATATTATGTAACTACAAAGAATATTTTGTGGAACCATACCAAATTATTTAGCTCACACAATCCTTTTATTGACTAGTGTTTTTAGACTTTAGGATCATATATATTTTGTTCTTACACTCATCTTCCTCTATGGGATCGAGTAGGGACACCAATGTTAGGTGACTTGGGATATGGTGGGTGGGAATAGACCACCAAAATATGTGTGTTGGAATTTTTTTTTTCTAGTTATTTATCTCCACCTTGTACATTATATAATTGTTCTAATATATTTATCTGATGATGGTTCCATAGTGAACTGTGATTATTTTAATATTTGTTTGAGAAATTATCCCCAACCATTATTTCATTATTAAATGGTTCTTTTTCATCATCCCATAAGTTTTTTCATCCTTATTATCATTAGTGGAGAATTATATAGGATACTAGTTTAGATGGTAATATGGGTTGGTTATTTACAAATGTTATCAAAAAAAGAATTTTCTTGAAAAAAATGCATTGTATTTGAAATCCATAAAGTTAACTAGAGTGATTCATGGTAGAAATGAGATTACTAATTTGTATAAAATCATGTTATATTTTGTGAAGGGGTTCTTCATCTCCACCTCATAGTGATAAGACATGAGTTACATGATATTTTTTGCACATGAGCCATTATTTAGAGTTATTTATTTATAGACGAAAAATTGGACTTATATTTCCAATGAGAATATAATCAATTATGAGAATATATTTTGATTTTTGGAAATGGAATAAAAGTATGACCATTGTTCAACCATGTTTTCACAGACTATAATACAATTAGAAATCGATGTGATTGTATAGAAATTCTCCATGAATAGTAATAAGGTTTTTTTGTGGTTTACCAGCCCAAAATAAAAATCCATGTATAATTTTAACATTGATCTAAACATGGATCCATATATATTTTAATCAAGTTGAAATCACTTGTCTAATGTTAGTTCCTAGGTATATGTATTTGGTTTTATTATATGGATTTTTGGGTTTTTTCTTCATTAATTCAATTTTGATAAATTAAAATTACATTAAAAAAATTGACGATTAAAATATTTTTTTTATTTTTTCTTTTAAATATGTTGTTAATTTACCATAATATGTGTTCTTATGAAATATTTGTGTTTGGAATCTATTTTCAAAAAACAAATTTATTCTGTTTCAACGAATTTTTTAACAATATATTTTATTTTCTAATAGAATTAAAATTGGAATTGTTTTGATATTTAGAAATTTAATAATTTCTATCCAAACCATGTAATAATTTTCAAGCAATAGTAAGTAATAATTCAAAAAATTTATGGATTTATAAAAAATAAATATTTTTATATGAATAATTAAAGTATTATAAATGTTTAAATATTCTTTGTTTAGAAATTAATGATATTTTTATATTGTGTTATTTATTGTTTGAATGATTTTATCAATATTGTAATTTATTTCAGCTTGTGATTAATTCACAAGATGATGAGAATATGTTTTATGATGTATTGATGTTTACCCAATGATATTTTCCGAGAAATATATAATTTTCATCCCTCAAGAAAATTTTTTAGAGGGGTCCACCACATTATCCATAATTGTCTTCTTGTAATGATGACTCTACACATACTATATATATAGTGGTGGATCCAAATACCTTAGAGTCTTTGAAAGAAATATTTTATTTATTTTATTGTTATCCAACATATTTTAATTCCATAAAAGGTTCTATTGAGGCATTAAAGTGGATTGAAGATGATGATGGAGTCATTGATTTTTTCAATACACCTCTAACTAAAAAAGTTATGTAATTAAACTAATTATTCAAATGAACTATCAATGAGTGTGATGAAGTATTTATGCTTTTATTCCATCTTGTTATAATTTTGAGAAAATTTTACATGTAAATCAACATTCATTGGATGTATCACAATTTAGTAAAGATTGAAAATATTATATAGATCATTGGTTTGGCCAATATTAGCAATAAGTAGCAATGTATGTAGAAAAAAAAATTCTCTTGTTTCGAACATGGTAATGTTGGTAATGTCTTCAGTACGGATATTAGTTTTAGAATATGACATTACCCTTACCTTTTAACCTATACTCTTATGGATGGATTGAAATTCTATTATTAGAATTTCGATATGGAGTTTTTATCTAAATCATGCAAAAAACAGTATACAAGGAAGAGGGATACCGTCTATTTTTTTGGTATAGAACCTGATCATCCTAAGAGACTTCATCAGAATAGTATAATAGTTTGTGGATGGTTTGTAAATTTGAGTCACTTTTCTACAATCATTCACATAGAAACCCAGTGAAGGAATACATCATTAGGAACATCATCTCTTGAGTATAGAAAAACATGTGATTCATGACAATAGGTTCACATCCATTGGAAATGGAGTGATGAATTTCTTGTAGTGGATGAGTTATCAACTATCCATCAAGGGATGTGGTTGATGTTGGTCGCCTTTTTTGTATATGATGTAGAAGTGGAAACTAATTGAGTTTTTTTGTTTTCGATAATTTTTTATAGGAAACCATTATATTAACGGATCTTGGTTCCTTGTTTTGGATAATATTTTGATGATTTATTGGAGAACATGGTTTGGTTAATTTTTGGACAATTTATGTGAAAATTATGTCCTTATTTTGTGAATTTTTTTGTGCCTTTTGGATGTATATTATTAAATGATTATACATATTTTTAAAAAAATAGTTCATTAGTGTTTGTTGTTATCCTGGTGATGGATTGAAATAATTTTCTGACTATCCTTGACATGTTTGGGTTGAAGTTTTTTCCATGGTATCATTTTTTGGACATGGTGTATAGAGATTAAATGTGATATGACAGATGATATTCTTTATGATAGTATAGTTACCTCCTTTTCAATGACCAAGATGTTTTAGCATTTCCACGATGGACATGAATAGACTATGTGAATGTACTCATATAACTAGAAGAATGTGTATTTTAGATAAAATAAAATCCTAAGGGTGCTAGAATTTGATTTGATGATCTTATAGAGGGGTGAGGCATTGTTTTGATGATAAAATGATACTATTAATTCCATACCAATGGTTGAAATAATTTACATTTATTTCACATTCTATGTGGAATTTAATCAATGTTATTTATCATTCGTTATTGGTTATTGTCACTTTTCTAGTTCTAAGGGACGTGATATTTTATGTTACAATATTTTTATGAATCTTTATGTTATGGGGAAATATTTGAATAGTCCCTATTCATTGTATGTTTTGGATTTGTTGGAAAATCATGGTTCGTTAATCATGTAGTTGAGTTTGATTTCATAACCTTTGGGTGAGACACTCTCATGGACTACATGCTATTTGTTAGGATCACGATGGCTAAAGATGTTGTTTTTAGAAAATGAATGATCAATCTTAAGAATGTTTTGTCATTTTTTATCTAAAATAATGAATTAAACTATCATTATAAAATATGAAAATAATACTGAACATTATATTTATGTAATTGGAATCTCAATGAATAAGAAATTCCATCACATTGAGAATATGTTTTCTAGAATAAAATTTACATCATACTCAAATCAGTTCTAAATGAATGGATGATTGTAAATAGAAGTATTTTTAAAGTCTTATTCACTTAAATGAAAATAAAATGAAATGTTAATGATCTTGGATATATCAACAAAAATTATTATTATATAATACTAGTGATGCTATCTTGATAAAGGAAAGGTGAAGAAATTGTAATATGAATCATAATGGTTATCACATTGGAATAGAAAAATTTTCTCAGAGTATGAAAATGTATAATAATTAACATCAAATATAAGAAAAAACTAAACTATTAATCATTGTATTTAATGTCTTGTGTATTTCATGATACAAGAAGATTTTTGTAGGAGGAATTTACTGATGTAGAATCATTACGGTGTTTGTTCATTTATTGGAGATCACTAGACACATATTATTTTAAAGGATATTTGGTTTTTTTTTGAAAATTTAATAGTAAATATATTATATTATTTAGTCATACCAATAATCTAAATAACTGAAATCGTCCGTGATAGAATTTGGCATGTATATTATTTATAAAACTTTCAAGGTTGTGAATGTAGAAGAGGCTGATATTGGTCCATCAGATGTGGTGTGCCACCAATCCTTGATGGAAGATTTATTTTAATTGTGTTTTTATTGGGACCAATGAAAAAGTAAAATATATTCTATGTTTATTGGGATCCATGATAATAATAAACTATTATGTTTTTAGGATTGATCCTATTAAATTAAGTCTGAGACTGTTCAAATATTTTGTCATCAATTTTTATTATGATAAATTGCTAGTTTTTTTTAAAAGGTTCAATAAAGAGATGAACTGTGAATGATTACTGATTGGATCAGTACTCATAGAAAATAAATAACATTTATTGTAAGAGTACAGTGGAGACCGATTCACCAGAATATTTCTTAAGCTGTTTAAATATATCCGACATAGGTTAATCTATCTGAGGGAAAATTTGTGAAAAAAATAATTTGATTAAAGATGTTGTTAGTAGTTTTGTAAAACGTATTTTGAATTTTAAAGAGTTTTGGAATTCAACTGTTTCTAATCATCATAATGGGAACAAATATACTTCTTGGTATATTGTTTTCCAATTTTTGAAGTGAAACATAATAAAAAATCAACTATTAAACAAATGATTTCATTGTTATTTGTAAATCGAAATGAAAATCATATTCACATAGAAATATTTTATATAATGTATAATGTGATATGGTGTTGTGAGAATATTTCTGAATGTTCATGAAGAGTTGAAAAGCATTGAATATGTCAATGATGTATATGAAATTCATGGGGGAATTTGAGATTCACATAATTTTATTATGTGACAATTTTTTTCCAAATCCTACCTAAACCACATTTGGGTAGCCTATAAATAGTGGTTGTACTTTTTAATTCTAGATACAGATGTATTATTGATGGGGGAAGGTGGAGAACAAAATTTTTTAGATGAATGACGTTTCCAAATCACATTTCACATTGGATGATTTATATAAATAATATTGAATTGATAAGATACTAGATCATAATCCGAGTTTACAGATGATGTGAAAAATAAATAATGTGTTTTAAGGATTAAGACTAAAGTAGTTCAAATTTATTCAATAGTATTCTAACAGAATTATATTTCATTATTAAGCATTAGGACATGGTAATCAGGCATGGAAATAGGATATATTTTCATTATAATGTCCAAAAAAACTTCAACAACTGGATATGAAAAAAAATATTGGTTTTGAATATATTATTTTTTAAGTTGGTCATGTTTCAATATAACACGTTTGTTACACAAATTATATTAATTAATTTCATGCTTTATGAAGCACATGAACTATTGTATTGAGCATAGTTTTACATGGTTGTAATGGAATATCCTACTCATTTTATCCACTAAAATTAATTTTTCTCTATTTTATTTTGATCAATCAGATTGATTTCATACAATACATAGGACATATATACTCTTGTTATGTAGTAAACAATGTGATTTATTATTTTCCAATAGATGTGTGATTGTTTGTTATCATAAATATAGAAATTATTTAACAGGATGATAATGTTATTTCAAAATATATGAAACAAAAAATATAAATTTATCAATAATTCATCCCTACCATTTTAAGTGAAAAATTTATCTTGAATAGGAAATCATAATTTGTATCCTAGATGAAAGTTCATATTATGTAATATTTTTTTATGTTTTTAAATAGATGGTGTGACGTGGAATTTAAATTATGTAAATAGTTAGGATATTTCGTACATTGATGGTATGAACTATCATATTTTGAAAGATATAATGCTTCCTTATCATATGAATATTTGATATGATTTTCTTGAAGCTGAAAAAGATGTATTTACTTCTATAGATGATAATGTTACTCTAACATTTGTTGACTATAAAAATCATGATAAAGATATATGAGATAATAATTATTTACTCTCATCACATTCTTATATTGATTTTTATGAGTGAAGGGTTCTTCCACTACCGAATGAATCTTGGATAATAATATAACATTTATGAATGCAATACCTAAGTTAAAAATGAAATGTTAAAAATATGGAGGTTTTAGTATAAATATATAAATATGGTTGAGTTTGAATCTATTTAGGACACTATTATTAAATTAAAAGAAGTTGTTATAACAATCATATGTCTATTAGATATTTAATAATATTATACTATTTTTAAAAAATACCAGGATATTTTTTCTTTACATGATTGATTCTGATGTTTATTCATTAGAAATTTGATGTACTAAATCACTATATATGGATGACTTGTGCAGTACTCTTATTTATTATTAAATGACAAGTAAGAATATATCCAATGGAAATAATTTGTCAGATAAATCTAATTAATAGTATCCAACAAAGAATAGAATAAGTGTATTCTTCAAGATGAAGAAGGTGGTGAATCTGAATCTGAAGATGAGGTATGAAAAAATATTTTGGTTTTTTTTCTGTGAGTTATATAATAGTGAAAATAGCAACATTCACATATGAAGGGAAACATCCCATGATTTATTTTGAGCTAGGAGCCATTGGGTAATTTTTATTCAATTTCCCTCTAAGAAATAATAAAGATGATAAGGATGAAGTGATAAAAGGAAAATGAAACTGTGGAAAAAAATGGTTGGAAAGTATAAATATTATTCCAAAGGAAATGGTAAAAAATTATTTAAATACAAGGAAGACGATTATTATCTTGAGATGATAATGAAGAGGATAGTGAAGTCAAATTTGATAATTAAATCGATATGGTTAGATAGAATACATTTTTTGAAAAAGTAGATAATAATGATATTTAAAGCATTAGTTATGAAGAAGAACTACAAACTCATTTAGAATTTTATATTATAGAATAACAGAACGAATTCCCGATAATGTTTGGGTGTTGTGAAAAATAAATCATTAAGTTGAAAAATGAAAACCACTCAACAAGTAACCATGATTTTTTTCTCATGGAAACTTCATGCTTCTGGAAGAGATTGATATTTTTATGAAATATATTCAAAAATAAAACAACCATAATGATTATCAAGATATTAAAAATATTGAAATATAAAATTATTGGGAACATTTCCAAAAAATAATTTAATTCTAAGCATAAGGTTACAGGTTTCAAAAACACAATCTATGATGTTATTGAATGCTCATATAAGGGGGAACCTGATAAGGATCAAATATTAACTTTAATGTATAAGAAAATTTTTTCAATTGTTTCTAATATGATGAAATATTGGAATATTATGTATGAGTCAAAAACCAACAATGTTGTGGCAGATGATGTTTCTAAAAGTTTCGAGATTGAAAAAATTTATATTATTTATTTTTTTGAAAATTGATAGAGAAAAACAAAGCCAAAAAATTAGTGTCTGTTTGATAATAGAAAAGTTAGTGGCGAAGAATGTATTTAATAAGAATGTTTTTGAGAAAAATGTGTATCACTCTAGACAGTATGGGTTTTTAAAGAAAAATTTTACTTTTATGGATACTAAAAGTATTATTGTGAATTCATATATATAGAAAATATATGATGGATTAATAAAAAATATTACAATTATTTCACAGGTTATAAAAAAGTATTTATGGGGTAAAAATCATTTCAATGGAAGAAGATTCAGAAGGATGTTTAGAACAATATTGAGATGGTATGTATTGGAAACTATTTTTTAAATATGTGAGAAAAATATAAATATTGAAAAACGATAACCTCTTTTATTACTTACACAACGTAAATTTGTTAAAAAAATTATAAGGTAGATGATATGAATGTTATGTGGAAATAAAACAATCTTGTTGTTGAAACTGCTAAGAAAGATTCAAAAGGAGAACAATAATGGATTTTTATAAGTGTTTTTATTCTTATATGACAAGAGAATACAAATTAAAAGATAATGTAAAATATATAACATAGGGAACCATTACATTTAGAAATGATAAAATTTCAAAATCAATGGTTTCAGATCATCCATCATTGGAGAAGAAAAGTTCAAATCTATGAAATCTATTTTTTTTGATGAACTAAAATACATATTTCTATACTTTTCATAACATTGATTTGATGGAAACAATTTTACAATAAAAAAGAAAAAAATTCATGAATAATTTTAAGGATGGAAAAATAGTTATATAAAGACTACATAAAAATGGATACATGTTCCCAGTTGGTGAGGGTGAAAAGCCATGTTACATTCGAATAGTGGAAGAATATTTGTTATGGAAATTTTTTTTGGATAGATGTTTTAGATAATCAAGATAATTTCATCAATGAGAGGAAGTGCCCAAGGTATTCTAGATATGTCAAGAATAAGATATATTTGCTTCAATATTTTTCATAAAATAATGATTACAAACTATAGGCATAAAGAAAGATAAAATTTTATCAAAAAAACCCTATAAACATATTCATTTTGAAATATTCCATCCAATGAGAAAACAATGATCTCATTGAGATATGTACGTCATCACATTCATTGATAACATTTCTGGCATTACATGTCTTTGGTATATGAAACATATGTCAGTTTCACTGAAAATGGTTAAATATTTTATGAGGAATGATTAGAATTACTGTGAGTATTTAGTAAATAATTTCATAGATAATAATTACTTTTAATACATTAATGAATGATTTGAAATATTTCATGATAAACATTGAATTCATCTTCTGTTCTGTAAACCATACAGTCCTCTACAAAACAGTGTATTTGAAAAGAATAATTGAAGTTTAGTGGAAATAGGTTGATGTGTGTAAGTCAAACATGGTATTCCTTGTTAATTTTTTAGGAAATCCCTAAATATATCTATTTGTATTCATACTCGATGTTTCAACATTCCATATTTGGATATGCCTCCTTATTATTTTTTTGAGAAAACATCATGTTTAAAATAGTTATGATTTTCGGGCATCTATGAATCCCAAAGAACAATGGTGGAATGCTTGGGTATTTTGAGTATAGGGGTGATTAATGAACATTTCATGGATATGATCAATTATTAATAGGATATATATGTTTTAACAAGGAAATTAGAACAATTGTTGATTCAGTTGATTTAATCATTATTATTAATCACGAGGAATATGTGAAACATACTCCTGGAAATAAGGTAGATATGAAGGATTACTGAATGTTTCTAAATAATTATAAAGTGGGTACATATAATTATTATCCAACCCATACATATAAATTTCTATCAGTGAGGAACAATCTCAAAAATCTCAACCCAGGTTGAGGAAGAATGTGGAATCTCATAACATTATTAGTGATCATTATCAAAATGTTCAGAAAAGATGAATATAAAAAGTTATTACGCACACTTCCTTATATTCATTAGATGATATAGAAGACTTGGATGATGATTTTTATTATCCTAAATGTTCTAAATATATGAATAATTAGATAGATTAGATATAAAATAACGTTACATAGTAAGTCACACCCAATCCAGATAATGAAAATGTTATTGGTAGAAATTGAGTTACACAGAATATGTTGAAACAAGATGAATGTGTGACCAGAAATAATTATATGTTTTATGGAATGGTTACACGTATATTGGAGACATTTATTTTGAGGATACATATTCTTCGGTTTGCTTTTTTGAAATAATAATAATATGTTTAAAAAATTTCTGGAGATTAATGTTAAAAAATCTTTCATATGGATGTGAAATAATCAATTTTACATTTTAATATTTATGAATATGTTTATAATGAAAAACCATGTTACATATTTGTTGTGATAGATGAATATTTTTGGTACAAGTTATAAAAATCAACCTATGTTCTGAAAAGAACAAAGTGTATGGTATTCTGAAAAAGAAAAATACTTACAAAATATTAGTTTTATGAAAGGAATTGTTAGTATAAATTTGTACTTAATATTTAGTAATGTATGTTGCAGTCTTGATGATAATGTTGAATAAAATTTTGAATTATTTGGTGAATAGATGAATGTGTTTTAGAGATATACATGCTGGGATAAATGAAATTAGTTATTGGGTTACAAATTTCACAAAATAATAATCTACTATTAATTTTAGAAGAATGGATTTATAATGAACATCTTAAAAGGAAATTAATGAAAACATATAAAAATAACACCAATTTCATTTTGAAATTAGTTCACTAAATATAAAACATGTATGAAATTTTATAATAAAGTTCTTTGAAATCTATTTGGATTTTGTTTCACTGCTTAAATACATTAATTTTTTTTGATGTTAAATTATGTAAAATATTTATTTGTTCTCTAAATTAATAACATTTTTATCTAGAAAAATATTTATTAAGTATATCTAATGGAAACAATATTCAGAATAACGAACGATACCATAGTATGTTTTGACCTTTTGGATATTTAGATGTTTATTGGGTATGAAATATTGATTATAGAATGTTCCCAAAAGGTGGAGTTTCCTTTATAGGGAATTGTTTATTAATTGTAAATAATGTGAAATAAAACATAGATACTCTTAGAATGGATGAAAATTATTATTTTTCTCCCACTGAAGCTGATACATAACTTCTATGGATGATTTCTAAATTTTAATATTTACTCATTGATGTGTTGTTACATTTTACCTTAGTTGGTTATAGTCATAGTGGAATCAACCTTAAAAGAAACCTACAAAAAATACCCCTTTAAAAAATTTTGATAACAAATATAATTTCAACATTAAAAATATGGATATTATTGAATTGAATCTATAGTACGTACCTAAATAAGATCTAGTTACCGAAATATTAAAAAAATTACGGAATAAATAATTTTATAAACGAATGTTGATCATGTGAATAAAATATATTTCTAAAAAAAAATTAGGTATGTGTTTCTCCTTATCTATATTCATGCCTTTGGATAGTGTTGTACGGGGGGTGTAATTTTTCCTAAATAAATACAATTATAAGAGCAAATATATTTTAAGGAATCATGTATAATTGGGGATTTATGGGTAAGCTATGAAATCGTCTGGTATGTTTTTGAATTGTTTTTAATTTTTATTGGAATGATTTTTGGAATATTGTTTTCACAGTACAATTGAATATGTGATGACGGATATAATGAAAATATTATGAATATTTAATGATCAGTACTTTTGGAAAGTAATTGTTTCGCACACAGTAATTATTGTTTCTTACTATGAGCATTCTCCAATAATCCAAGAATTTTTTATACGAAATCATTATCTTTGGGATAAAATGTACAGTGATTTATGAAAATTTAGTGATAATAAAATTAAATTTGCGAGACTATTGGGAAAACGTTGGAGAAAGAATTTATTCTTCGATGTTGAATGATTTATATGAATAAAGTGTTTTCTTTTTTATCAATAAGAATGAAATAAATTCTCATTTATAATTATGGCAATAAGACTGACCATCATATTTCAGAAATCATACTAACAATTTTTATTAATTTTATTCATATTAAGTACATTTTTTGTCAAAGAAAATGTTCTTCATTCTCACATTGGATTTGGATTGAAATGAAGTTCATAATGAGACGTTACTTAGGAGTATTTTTGGCTCTATTGAATATATTATCCTACTTTTATATTCATGTATTTCTCATAAATAAAATGTTTTCAGTGAAAATTTTGAATCTATCCTGAGGTATGAATGTGGGAGAACCCTTTTTTTCAATCGTAATGGTTTTCGAATTGGAATGAATGAAGTTACATGATGTATGAGATGTTATAATACTTTCCATCATAATTAAAAATAATATATGATGACATTCAGGAAATTCAATATCATGTGGAATTCATGATGAAAAAATATGATTGTTAAAGGAGGATGTTTTTTAACCTAAATCATATTTGTATTAGTTTCTTGGTGTTACATCAATGAATAAGAATCTAATTAAATGTTGTGATGTTCTATTGGAAACATAACAAGGTGAAGATACTATTTCTAAGATAGACCAAAAATCCAACATTATTTAATCATTAAAGAATGTTTTTGGTGTGTACCATATTCAAAAAATAATATAATTTTCTGATGTGTAATCTACTGATTATGCTTCAACATAAACATTGTTCCACCAATCATAAATGTGAAAATATATTTCATAACGGTGTTTTTTGGACCAATAAAAAAATAAAAAAAAAGTTAAATATAGTTGGGAGTAGTTATGTTAATGAAATATGATGATTTAATTGACTAATGACTTTACAAAAATACAATTACCCATCATGATTTTAGAAATCAATTTCCTTCAAGATAAATTGATTGTTGTTTTTCATAAGGGTTGAGAAAAATAAGAAGTCTGATTTTTTTTTAATTAGGTCACCACTATCAGACTAAAATATACAATGACTATCAGATTAAATAATATACAAATTATCTAGGACCAGGAAGACACTAAATAACAATACTAGATGAAGATTCATTGGGGTTAGGAAAAATATTAAATTAATAATTCTATGAAATAAGTTGTTAAAAGTGTTCTGAAGTGGATGTTTGGATTCTGATTGGTTATCACAATTTTTTTGATCATCATAATGATAAGAAATATGTTTCATCATTTTTTATTAATTTTTGTATAGAAATGTAATGAAGTATCTACTCTTGAATATATGTCTTCAAGTTAATGAATAAATTAGAAGGATATTAAGAATTAGAGTGAAGATTGTTTATAATTTATGAAGGAAAATGATGTTGTGATAATATTTGAGAAAGTTAAAGAAGAGGTGAGATTTTATAATGATTTTAAGGATGTATCTCAAAATAATGGTGAATTATGGATTCATGAAATTTTGTTGATCAGATTTTTTATTATAAAAATCTACCTAAAACACATTTGTGTTTCCTATAAACAGTGATTGTATATTCTCATTCTGATACAAATTTAATTTTGATAGAATAATAAGGATATCATAATATTTATATAAAGAATAAATTTTTGGATTGTGATCTCCTAGTGATGTTTTCTAGACATATGATTGAATGAATAATACACAAGATCAAATCAGCGTTTCTAGGTCAAAAGGGAAATCAGATTTGGTTATTTTGATAGAGACAGAAGCACTTCCGAATTATTTATATTTTATTCGTACAAATCATATATTTATGTATTGTGAAATTGGATTGGGGAATTATACTATAAAATCAAAACGATTTTCATAACAATGTGCATAATAATTTCATGCATGATACTGGGTAAAAAATATAATATTTTATTATGATTTTATTTTTGAAAGTTGATAAAGAAGAACCATCACATATTTATTTCAAAAATTAAATTACATCATTTATTGACACTTGAAGAAAATGCACTATTGAATTTGAAATAGTTTAATATATGTGTAACGGGTTATATTACTAGTTATATACAAAATTGGATTGTTTTATAGTGGATTTTATGGTATCATATTTTTTTTATTCCATAACAAGGACATGGGTGATGTTTTTTTAGTAGTGAACCCTGTAAATAGTTATATTCCCATGAATGTTTGATTATTTTATTTTCATTAAGGTAACAACTCATTAATAAGAATACTTTTTTAAAAAATCATTGAAAATAAATGAAAAATATATCTCTAATTCACCCCTCCCTTCTCCGTGATATGTTGATCTTGATAGAGAAGTATGAATTTTAAATTCACAAGAGGAGTGAGGGAGTTAATGTTATTTCAAATACTTCTATCCATTATTCAGGATTCTTTATAATGAATAAAATTCATATTTTGGGATGGTTTTAATGTCATGTTACCCATTTTAGGTGTTTTGACCAATTGATTGGTATATTTCGTGATTGGATTTATTCGCAAGTTGTTTCCATTGTTTTTTTTTCATACTATTTTATAGGTTTCACTGCATGTGTCCTATTTCCACATTTCATTTTAATAGTTATAAAAACTATATTACTAGTATAGAAAGGGGGCACACTATTTTGAAATGGGTTTTTTCATGGATTGACAAACCAGGGAATCAGGATAGACATGGGTCGCATGGTTTTCTCATGGGGTTATCAATGGTAGAAAAATAGTGGTACCTAGATATAATGGGTCGCATGTTTTATGAATGGATTGTTCATAACATGACTTATCACTAAGTAAACATGGTGAAAAAATTTCAATTCACAAAAAAAGCTAATTAAAAGTACAAAACACTTAATAAACCACGAACATATCCCACTTGAACATAATTCAATCCATTGGATTCTAGTATCCATCTATAAGAATTTTTTCTCTCCCAAAAATATTTCTTGGAATATCAAAGTGTAGAATGATTATGTTATCCTCTTCTTTTGATTTACTTTCATAGTGGTGTTTTATTTTCCATATTATTTTTATTCCATCAACATATTGATAATAATGTTATTTCCTCATCGTATCCTTAATTATTGTTTTGTAATTATTTTTTTAAAGAATTTTTTGTCTTCTCTCGAGATCCATCCTCTTAGATTTTGTGGTTGAAATAAGAGATGAGTTATCTCAGATCCATTACATCTATATTTTGGATATTCTATGTAAATGATTCTATGATTTTATATAATATTTTAAATCATTATTTATTATCAATTCAAATATTTGTTTTACAAAAATTTAACGAATGTTCAATTATTTTTTTATGAAATTCATTAGAAATATAATTTGACACAATTCTATTTGAAATGAAAGTGGTGTGATTTAAATTTCATTGATCTAAATCTTTCAAAACATGTATTTAATTATTTAAATACCATGTTTCAATGGATTTATTTTGAAAAAATATTTAATGTTTATTTTGGTGATGTTGTGGGTTTTTTCCCAAGTGTTTATTTAAAAAATTCAACTCGATGATTCAAATTAAATTATTTGAATAATAATAAATTTTCTAAATAGATTCAAATTGATTATTTGTTGGAATTAAAAAGAGAAATATTTGAATGTTTTTCACATGTTATTATAATATGTACAAAAAAGTGACTTAAAATGGGAAAATTTATCACATAGAATGAGGTTCAAATTTCATTTTTTTACATTTATAAAATCCTTTTAAAATTATAACACTTTTATTGACTACATTATGATATCCATGAAAAAAAATGAATAATTGGATGAACCATTTTGATTTATTATTATGATTCATGAATAGAATATGATACGATTACCCTTTTGAATATTTAATTGTACACATGTTGTAGCATTGAAATAGACTTTTCTTGAAAATCCAGTCAAAAATTATGATATCTACATCATATAATAATCACCTATTAGAACAGTTTTGGTTCATATACTCCACATTTATTAGCTTTGAAATTCAGATAAATTACCTTGAGTGAGTATAGTGGTGAGAGTGATATGTGTCTATAGGGATCCAACCCATGATTACTATTAATTGGGATCCCAGAAGTGATCCTAATAAAATGATTTACTCAATGACCTATTTATACTATTCATTTAGATGTGGATTTTTATATGATATGAATTATAATAATTATTCAATATCAGACTCAGACCCAATTTCTTTTCCAAAAAAAACATTAAAGGACATGATATGGATGTGAGGACATGAATATTGGTGTGCATTTTACCATTTTTCATGAGACAAGTGAGATTGTATATGACAAAGGAAATTAGTCATGAGTATTTTCAATTTTATATTATATTATGGAATAACAAGCATTCCATTTTTATAATAGTCATATCAATATACTTAATACTTGATACATGTCATTTTTTACTATAACCACAAACCACTAGAGTATCCTTGCATTATGAGTATCTTTATTGTAATTGTTTTTATTGAATCTAGGATGTTGGATATTATATGTATTTTGATTTCTGGTTCATATTCTTATACATTCATTATAATGTTCCTATATCTTATAATGTGGTTTTGAATGTGATTGATGATTATTATTTATATTATGAAAATATTTGTTTTATAGGTTTGGTTTCATAAATTATTTCAAAATTATTAAAAATATTTTTAAGAAATTAAAATCATTCTCTATTGTACTAATATTATATATGATTTGAGTTACCTTCTGATGTAACTACATGTATTCTTTTGCGGAATCCTATTAGTCGTGTTAGCTCAAACGTAGAATTTATAGTTTTGGGTTTCCAATATTTATAAACATATAGCAGGTACGTGGGATCATGTCTACATTTGAGGTTTTGAGTTACGGTGATCTATCGTGGGAGACTGGGGACATGGTCGGTGGTAATGGACCATAATAAGATGTGTTTTTGTCATTTTCTATTTCTAGTTTTCTATAATATCTTAATATATGACATATCAATAGTAATTAATGTATCTAATGATATTTAAATAGTGTACTCCGTTTATTAAAATTTCTTGTTGGATAAATAATTCCCAATGGTTATTTCATGACTCCCAGTTTGTTGTCATCAGCCCTTGGAGTTCAGATACACTATTTGGGTTAGAGGAAGATTTTTTCGTATACAACGTTAGATTGAAATAAATGTTTGTTAATTGAAATGTTTTGCAAAGAATAAGTTACAAAATTATTTATTATTCAACTAAAATGTAGTGAATGGAAAGTCCATTTAAATAAGTAAGAACATGTATATCCCATTATTTTTTAAATTATAATTCAATTCATTATGACGACATAAATGAAATCTATTAAGGATATATTTCAAAACATTATATAATTATTTGAGGCATTATACACCATAACCAAACTAGTTAACTCATATGAGTCATGTTGAAGGATCAAGGGGCTATTTAATGTCATAATCCCCCTGCCACATTTTATTTTAACTGTATTCCTCATAAGTCTCAGCATGAAACATCATACAATTACTTATAAAATCATATGAATAAAAACATGTGTATTAAAATATTTATAGATATTGAATTTCAATACATAATCAACATGTGTTATCCGTCAGTAATCATCATGAATTTCAATACTTTCCCCCATTTCAGTAATTGTGATAAAAGGATCACAAACAATTCAAATAACCAATATAGATTGTAGATCAATTAATAGTTAACTATCCAATAATTTTCCAAATCGGAATAATTGTATATAAAATTAGAATAAAAGACCATGTTTTAATAAAATAGTTACGATGATCAATACCCAACATGATAAAGAAAGAAGATGTTTTAGAATTTCATTTTATTTATTTAGATAATGTTCCTTATTGAAATAAAAATGTATAGTATTAAAATACTATACTTCTTTCGATGAAAAGTGATTACACGATCAGAAAACCTTAGTTGAAATATGTAGGATGGTTTTAATATTACATTAACTATTTTTAATAAAAATTAATTATTTTTACATATGTTAAGAACAACATTGGAAAATATGTATGAAGGTACCACCCGAGAAGGAATAATGTCTTTGGCAATTTCATAACTTGATTTCACTCACCCAAAATACTAATATATATTAATTTGTAAATAGAGAATCATAAAGAATAGTGGGGGTAAATTCCTTTTGAAAAATAAAATGAAAATGAATTTACAAACATAAATGATGTTTTAGAAAACATATTTTTCATTAACATAATTTTTTTACATGTCACTTCGAGATTAATATTAAAATTGAGTAGAAACATATCATTTAAAAAACCTTCTAAAAGAAAACATCATTAATTGGCCCTTGAAAATAGGTTACTTTTATCATTGAGAATCCTTGTGAGGAAGATAAATTATACAAATGTGATTCAGAAAATGAGTTTGTTATTGTTTAAAGAATATTATTTTGGAAATATGAAAAAGTAAAAATAATAATAAATTTTACTAATATAAAAAATCATTTTTAGAAATAATATATTAAAATACCATACAATAAAAATATTTTTGGGATATCCCAATCAAGGATGAATAAATTACATCCATGAACATTATAACTCAAATAAACATGATTTGAGTTAACCTTATCTATAATAGGTGGTATACAAGATGATGCTTGAAATATTACATAATGAATTTATACCATAAAATATATGAATTGAGATAATACCACATAATAAATTAAAATGGTATTATGTATCAAACAAATATAAAAAACTTTTAAAACAATATTGAAAAGAAAATGAAAAAAAATTGAGGTACCATTGACTATTATGTTTCAGGATACAATATAGAGAATATCCTATTGAATTAGTGAAAATTATTATTATTTATATATACCATTATTTAAAATTTTAATATATATATATATATATAAATCAACAAATAATAAATATATATTACAATATTTCAAAGAATCATTCATCACAACATTTAATATTCATTAATGAAACTGAATAAAGAATATAAAAACTTTTAATACATTAATTAATTTTTTACTTGAAACTCTTCAGTTATAAAAACTTAAATATGAATATATATACCGTGAAAATTAGAATTCATGAAAAAATATATCAAATCGGAAAAATCAACATATTGAAAATTATAATAGGGCCATAATTAGTATAATTTTCATGGTGAAGGAAAATTGAGAAAAAATCCTTAAATATTGTAATGAATTCAAAAAACAGAATTCAAAAACCTGTATCTAATAAATAAATTTTTATATAAAAAAATTCAATAATTCATAATCATAATAATATATATATTAATTTATAATCAATAAAAGTAGTTATTTTTACATTAATACATTCGATTTCCACACCCGATTTTTATAGGTTTAATAATATTTAATTGTTTTACAATATATGTGTTTGTATTCATTAATATTTAAATTTTCATAATTAAAGGACCAGTAATGTTTCAAATAGTTATTATATATATATATTTATAATGTTTCTGATTCCTTTAATGATTATTTTAGTCATTATCATTGAGGATGAAATCATATAACATGGAGATTTTTTTGATTCATGATCATCAACAAGCCTTTTCATCGATGATGATATAAATAATGATATAACATTTCCAAATTTTAAAGAAAATCATTATATAAAAATTTATATTAAATTAACTATGTTATTATTTTGTAGGAGTAATTCATTATATTAATTTATATTTTTTTTTAACATTTTTAGCCAACCCAAACATTAACATACTTTGAATTAATGAAGACATAAGAATATTTTGTGTTGTATTACCATTATAAAAAAAAGTATAATAATCATTTATAGTTTTTATTGTTATGGTATATCATAACTAAAATTAATATTGAAAATTATGTAATGGATATGAAAATATTAAAAATATTTAATAACTCTTTCTTACTTTTCAATCTTATATTAACAAATTGTATTAGAGATGATCATTTGTTGATAATATAAATAAATGGTTCTCTATAATTTCATATATGAAACATATAAATATTATAATCATTATATTTTAACATTAATACCATTATATAAAAATTATATGATTAGTGGTGATGATGAATGAATTTTGTTTTTTAACATAGTTGTAGTAAACACATAGGTGTGAACAATATTTTCATTCTTCATTATGACTGGTATAGATGTCTATAAAATTGAAATATCCATAATTTTGAATAATTATGTGTTTAATTGATAATTATTTCATTATATTAAGGTGTGTTAAATTTATTTAATATACATAAGTAAAAGAGAAATCCAGGTAGTAGGAAATACTCAAGTAGGGGACATGAATTTTACATCGATGTATCTTTTAAAATACAGAACATATGTTTACTAAAGTTTTATAGATGATTTTTAACAAAAGAGAGGAAAATAGGAGTATGATATTTCACAATAACAATGGATAAATTGGATGGACTATTTAGTATTTATCTATAAGAAATTTAGCATTTATATAAGTGAATATAAGGGATATTTTTTATGGAAACATTGAATATTCAATAATTTGATGTATGTGTTACTATGTAAGTGGGTCTATAACGAGAAAAATGATATTGTAATGCCAATTTCATTTTTAAATAACATAAAACACTTTTTTTATATAAAATATTAATTGTTTTAATTCTTCATTCATTTTAAATTTTATCATTTACATCAATATATATTTACCTTGGAGATTAATTTTTATTCATAGAGAATAATATTTTTGAAAGAAATATATTTAAATATTTACATATTATAAAAATTTTTATTTTCAAAATTTAATGTCATATTCTCTATTGAAATTAATATTTTTTTAAAAACAACTTTTGATTTGCGATCATGAAACGTTTTTTTAGAAACTTATTATGAGGATTCCTTATCAATGAGATGATGAAACCAATCTAACCTTCGTACTTCCCACTCCCATGTATCATGTGAATAAGAACATAGTTTCCCTAGCATGTGGTGAAAATGATACATGATCCACTGAAGAACCATTTTCATTGAATAAAAAATCCTTACATAAAGCTCATAAATGTATATATCCAGATCATTATCAATATATTCCCATTTCAGAAAATGAGAAGTGTTAGAGATATACAATAAATCCTATAATACATTTATTAGGAAGTTGATTGATGTAAACTATGTTGGAATTTCAAAATTGATATTCAAATTCCCCACAAAAACTATAAAATCCAATGGAACCCAAAACCACATCACATGATTTCTATATTTCACTATATATAGATTATCTAACTGAGGTAAGTCACTCAATGAAACTGATTCATCATAGAAACCTCCAATTTAAGATAGTGATGATCAGTATAATATTTATACCTTCTCTATCCCATCATTGTTCTCTAATGAGTCACATGAATCATCATTATCATCTATTGGACCAATGTCCATCCATCCAAGGAACGTTTAGTAGTCTTTAACCAAAATAATTGAGATCTACATTGCCATTTATTCTAGGCCCTAATATATTCCATTTTCCTATCTGATCAGTATATTTTATTTTAGTAAAACTCCACATGTCCCAAATGACTATTCGTGGCACCGCCACAGTAAAAAATACAAGCACATAGTATTTCAAAATAAATCTATATTTATGATTCTATATGGACACCTATTTGTAATTTATTTATTATTATCAAACATAACTAGTCTCATGTGGCCTCCTAGAGTCCTCTATAGAAGTGATATGTAATATAGGGATCCTTAACTCTGATTTTATGAGATGGAACTCTATGAAATTTGAAAACTTCTTGTATGTTGATATTTCCAAAGGATTGAACATTGATTTCATCGTTAATATATATAATTTGATTTGATAAGGTTGTCCAATCAATAAAAAACCATTTGTCAATCTTCCCTCGAGTGATATGTGTGATACCAAACAAAATATCCATATAATTATCGTCTCACTTTAATGATGACACTAGAAGAAGATGAATCAATACCAATCATATATATTTATCATCCTTAACCTGTTGATTCAAATAATATTGAAATACAATGTCACTAATGTCTCATCATTGACCCAATCACAAAAATTGTGTCCACATGTCATAATTCATAGTAATGGTATGAGAGTGTACAATCAACTAGGAAATATGAAAATCAACTAATATATCATTTATAATAGGAAAAGGCTAAACATGACATCTTTAAAATCATAGTATATTGTATGAATATAATGACCACTCACTAATTGTATCCCCACTATAAATAGAGTCCCTAATGCTACATAATTATCTATTAAGATTACTCTACCAATAATCATATCGAGATGAGTGGAGGTTTTCTACACCCTCTCCCAGACAACCTCAAACTCATTTAATAATAATCCCGAATTCCACAAATTGGGGAGCAAAAAATAATTATAATATTATCATTATTATTTCATACACCAGGTCATACAATTTAGGATTAATGTATTATAAATACTACCCCCTTACCTGGGGTGTATGTAAAGTAAAAATCAATATACTATAAGAAATACTCCCAATTTCTCTATTGAAGAATTAAATATTTTTTAGAGAAGTTATATCTCAAGCAATAAGAGACCAAACTAGGTCAACCACACTATCCACCAATGTCTCCCCATTACCAGGTGAGGTAAATTATATATTGCAAAACAAGTTATGAGTATATGAAAAAAAAAGAAATAAAATTGTTGTGAAATGAGGATACATATGGAGATATAATGAACAAAAACATGATAAAGCAAGAAGTCAGAAAATTATAGAGGAAGAACTGTCCATGCAAAAAGAAATTATATCTATAAAATCTCATCTTTAAACAGAGAAATAATGAGAAAATTGAATTGAACATAATTATAAACCCATTACAATTTCAAACAAAATAAGATATAAATATTAAAAAATTAATAATTAGTGTGTGAGCATACGATAATTCGTAGTAAACCACCGTATAATATATATATTTTATAATATCTATAATGCAGATGTTATTTATATAACAACACTACTGTTTCACATGATTTTCTATTAATAAAAAATTAAAAAACATTTCTGAAATTTTCCAGGGGTTATCCAAATATTTCATATCAGGATTTGAAAATCCATAAAAATTTTACCCATAAAACCAATCTATTAAACATACTGAAATATAATCATATATGCGATCCTATATTCATGATTTTATATATCACATAATAAACATCTAGATACTATCATGCCCTATCTAGTTTAGATCAAGACTATTGTAGAATACACACTACATACTCATGATCCTAAATATTAATAAGGATGGGTCAAACAAATATCAATTCATACCACCGTTTGTTGTCATACAACAGGATACCTCATAGTGGTTTCACACACATGATGGATACATGTGTTTCTTTATTGATACATCCAATGATTTTATATTGAAATTTATAAAAAAGTTTACACTTTAAAATCCATGATAATATTACTATATATCCTTTTAAATTCCCTGAAATTTTGAATTTGGGTTCGAAAATAAATTTGTTCTAAATACTGGAAATATCAGTTTTCAAAGATGAAACCCCTTTAAAACATGATCTCATACCCTATTCAAATTCGTCAAATTCAATCCCATTTTAAATGTAATGGAATTAATTTGATAAATATGAAATTATAGAAATTATAATTCATAGATACATCCAAATACCTCAATGATGTAAAAAAACTAATCACCTTTGACAATGAGTGTTGGAAAGCCACTCGACTATCCATCAAGACATAAGTAATGATAATAGAAAAAAATGATTGATAAAAATAGTAACTGATATCAAAACCACATCAAAATTAAACATAAATATCTCACATGGAATGAAATTTATGGAATAAAAACCATGAGTGAATAAATTGAAAAATAATTGTGACCAATAGCTAAACAATGCCTTTCAGATAGACTATAACCAACCAATATCTTCTAGGATGGGATGTGAGATGAGTGGGGAGGTACATATTAGTAATGAATGAATAATTTCACTCACAAAATACCCTAATATATAAAACTGTGACATATACATTGAATTAAAATCATTTACCATTCATGAAATTATGTTGGTCCAAAAATGATGGGAAGCTAATCCTTTATTTGTTAAAATCCTTATTATCTCTATTATAAGGCATGTAATCGGTACACCATTTGTATAATGTTAATTCTATATAACTTGTTCATGGTTACTTCATATCAATCATTATAGGGGGTGTAAAAAAATTACAATACCTATAAATTCCTTATGATGATTTGAAACTTAATGTTTTTTTCGTAAAATTTCAACATGTATGTAAATTCGACATTACAGGTATCATATCTATTCAATTATTGAAAAATGTCACCCAAAAAAAGTGAAAAAAGGGAAAATACATACCTGACTGATAATTAAAGGAGAATTAGTATTTATTCACCATAAAAACATTTTTTCACTAGGAAGTGTTCAATATCCTGTAAATTCAAAAGTATATGGCAACTAATCCCGCATGAAATACTCATACTCCCTCTTATCATGGTTTTACTATCCTCACTGCAATAGTACCCAAACTAGTGATATCATTTAACCAAGAACAACATTATCATGTCGATCCATAATCTACACTAGTTACTGGACCAAAGTGGTATAATGCTCAATATCAATATCCTTCCAGAAAATATCATGGTTATAATCTATTATATAACTACTCAACTGGGAAACATAAATCATGTCATTAATATAAGTCACAAAAATTTGAATTCCCAAAATGTATGCCACAATCCCCATTTTATAAATAATATCGATGGGGCCATCAAACCACGAGGTCAACTTACCCTGATTACCCCAATCAGAAATGATCAAATCAAGGTGAAACACTAAGAACATCATGATAAAAAACCATTAAATCCAGCAACCAAATATGAAAGTATACATAATGGTTTTATGAATTAGTGCTTGATACAATACCTATGAATAATTTCAAAAACTCGTTTTATTACTTAACAACACTTGTCCTTACCATGTACATGTCTTCAAATCTTCTTAGAACATTGAAGATAAACATGGACACTCAAAAAAATCATCGAATTTGACCATTTTCTAATCCTAATAATTATATTATTTGAAAAATAAACAAAATCAAAATGCATATCATCAAAAACCACTAAATTTATAACACAATATTATATAATATCCATAAGAACATGGATAGCCCCCTATGTCATTCCATGCATTTGTAGATGATAAGTCATTCTTATTTTCAACATTTAACAAATTTCCTTTTGTACAATATTCTTGAATCTATATGTGAACATCAAATACTTATAAAAACCCATGATAGGGAACCCCAAAAAGAATCACAACATCTCATACATTTATTTTAGCAATATATTTTTGTTTCCAATTTTACTTTATATATTATAAATTACATGACTTAGTGATCCAATCAATAATCATTGAATTCTGATCCTTCTCACTAGGATTCGATGGTAAACCAATGTCAAAATCCCTGGGAATTTAATCCCATTAGCATATAGTATGATGTAATTGATGAAACAATAATGTATACCTCTCGTGATCAACCTCAACTATATGGAATGAAATACAATGAAATGGAAAATCACCAACTATCCAAATAATTTTGGCCACCAATTTCAACATATCATATTGTGTTACATATTTTTAGTCCCATTTTAGATGAAAAATCATTACTGGTTTCCAATGATTAATATCCATGTATCACAGAAAATTGGAAATGGAACCTTCTACTAAAGAACAAAGATCCACATGAAAACTCAGACCACTCTCCCGAGTAATTACCTAAATATTGGATACTCTAAATTTTCCACTCAAGATGTATGTAATATACTCATGTATAAATCCCTCATCAAAAGACTATTCAACCATTACCAAATTCAAGAATACATTTCAACAATCCACATTCACTCTAATGATCATATCGACAATCAAGATCACAAAATACCTCACCCCAAATGATTCATTCGATTCATGGATTGGTATTCTAATAATCTATGCAAGGCCAACAACATTTACATTCTTGAACATAAACCTAATATCAAAACCAAATATATGTTTTTACTCCATACAGTTCCTCTATAGCATGTTTATATCCTTTAGAGTGAAATCATATTTTATGTATTTCGAATCAATATACACTATATTTAGCTCCCCAAAGAGATATTGAAACCCCATTTTGATTATGTGAATATACACTCTCAAATAAATAATACGGTTTGGGTAATTATTGTAATGATAGAATAATTGGAGTGATCCATAAGCTGACACATGTTTACCTTGCAACATAACACATTCCAAACTCTTACCTGATGTATCATAGAAAACAGCATATCTGGAACCTAGTTCTGAGTGAATCAAAATTTGTTTTGAAGTTAACCTCACATCTTTCTCCTTAAATGTTCCTTGAAATTTTTCATCCAACTAAAAATTGATAACTTTATGGGTCAAAGTTGTCTCTAGAGATGTAGTCTTGGAGAAGTCATGAACAAGCAATATATAATTTCAATTAATCCCAAAAAATCATCTTATTTCATAATGGTTTATATTATTTTACCACCACATAATGGAATATACCTCTTTAGGATCGAATGGGAATCCCCTCTTAGATATAAAATTCAATGAAACATCACATCTCTATTCCAGAACTCACACATTGTATGTTTCTAAAATATATGTTGTTCTGGAATATATTAATGAGTGTCATAAAAATGGTCTACGTTCCATTTTTATAACATAGTGTAGACCAATATGACATCTACATATACTAAAATAAAATATTTCATGAACCATTGAAAAATAATGTTTATCATAGTCATAAATACTACGTGTGATTTATTGAGACTGAATAGAATAACCTGAAATATAAAATTCCCATATCGATTCTAAAAATATATCCTATGTATTTTAACCTCTAGTACTCTCAAATTATTGTACCTAGACCGAAGGTGAATTTTAGAAAATAATGAGCCTCACTAAGATGATCAAAGTGGTAATCAATTCTCAGTAACTGATTCTTGTAAATAATGGTCACCAGATTCAAATTATAATATTCAATACAAATCCTGAGCCATCATTATACTATCTTTTTAAAATACGAACGGTGCACATGATGACATGTTATTATGATTAAAATATTAATATATTTATGGAGGTAATAAATAATTATAATCATAGAGGAAATGAGGGAATCACAAAAAAAATTAGTTTACCACCTAAAAAGAGTCAAATGCATCATGTACACTTTTGGAAAGGTAGAAGTAGATTACTCTAGAAATAAGGGAAAAAGAACATGCCCTTCCCAATTTAGATTCCTAATGTCCTTGAAAAACATGAGTGGAGCCAACAATAGATGTAGAATATAAATGATTGTGTTAATAGTCTATCTAGGAATTCATGGTTATTATCTATTCCATGATGATAACTCTGTTAAATATATCAACATCATGGACTAAGACGTCCCAAACAACCTCAATGTCAATTATCAATACCTGAAACGTGGCACACTTGAAACCATTTTAATGCCACTTTACCAATGGTTTTGAAATATTAAACATTATTAGAAAATTAAAAAATGAAAAAAAATCATGTCAACTAACATTGTGGAAATAAGAGGAGTATAACCTATATAAAAAAGATATAGCTATAGAATATGAAATAAATTAATTAAAATAAACCATATTTTTTCTGAATTATATTCCTCGGGTTCATAATAATCCACATAAATAAATATATACATATACAAATGGAAATCCACCATGGACTAAGAATGATATCCACCACCCTTGGGATCATTAATTTAAACATGGGATGCCCCTATAAAAGTGGATGATGACCCACTTCCTTGGGAAATAATGTCATTGAAACATTTTATATTTCTATATCACCCATAAAGTTGTAAATACCTAGGATCCTCCATAAAATGAGGCTTTGGTTTACCATAACCACCACACTGGTATAAAATAACCTAATTCTTCTCTAAAAAATCCCCTAAAATGAGTATTATTGTAAACTTATCATTCTTCTTATTCCTTTTCATAATAGAAGAAGCATCCCTTCTAAAAACCACACAAAAGAATGCTTTTCTGAAACAAGACCATCCATTTATGTATTCATAAGCCAATCCTACTTTACCCACTTCCTACACAATCGTCGTGATGTAAAAAAGAACAATCATTGACTCCCTATCAGCTCTCAACCCAATATCAAACATGTGAACCTTCATGTAATCAGTAGTAACACACTCCTGTATCAGATAGACAAACTCAGAAAAATGGTGGAGTACTCTAGAATGGTACACTCCCCTTACTCAAAATACAATGGATCTCACTTATTTTTTACAATTAATGATTCATGATAAACTAACAATTAATGATTTTATTTAAAGAAACCATAGTAAGACCATTGTGAAACATAGCATCCACTATTGAGTTCCACCAACTTCACCGTAGTCCCAAAATCATATACCTGGTAAATTCCACACAATAATCATTAGGAATCATTAAAAAGTTTAATATCTACTCATTATGTTCAATCCAATCCTGTAGTTCAAGGGTTCCATTGTTCCAATAGAATAAAGGTGGATGTGGCTTAGTAATTTATGAGTCATAGTTCGATAATCCTCTAGGATTCATTGTAAATGCATAACCCATATTTCAAATGGTATAGATAACTTCTTTAAGTAGAGAATGGCCTAGAGAAGGATCCTCCAATTGAATATGCCTCCCAAAATCTTATCTTGTATATGTGAGACCTCTTCTAGGAGGAATTATCTGATAAGAATAATTAAATAACAAACAAGTATAGAGAAACTTACATTTCCATTGAACCATATTGTAGAATACAAAAAATAGAATTAAAATGATATGACTTCAAAATCATTGATTAATTATACCATAAAAAATGAAACTCCCTTTCGAATAAATATTTCCATATAATTTAAATATATATTTAATTTCATCAAATGAGTTTACAAAAACCATGTTTCAAAACATTTTAGATCGGTCCATCTAAATATATTTCCCATAGTATTCATTAAATTGAACCTAAATACAAGGTATTATATTTAATAATATTCTCTAAAAAATAATGTAAAATTGAATTTAGTTAGTTTATTGTGTTGGATAGAGCCCCATTTTCTCCTATTATCATAATTCTAATGATATTACATTGGTCTACGAAATTCATAGAACCAAATAAAGAATTTATGTCTCACATGAGGTTAAGATACTACTCTGATATCAATTTATTATAGACCATCCGTAGTCAAATGGTATAATTCCTCAATTCAATCCATTACCGGGTGAGGTAAAACAAAAATAACTTAACATGTTTCAAATATAACAAAAAAACATATAAACTAAGTGAAAAGTATAAAATATTCGAGATATAACTATGTGAACATGGAAATACTTGGAACAATGAATTCTATTTTTGAAAATGTATCCATGTAACCCACAATCACCTAAATCAATCCCAAATCGACATAGGGACAAAAAAAGTAAATACAAATATACATAACTCTCATCCCTTTAACCAAGTATTGGAAATAAACCTATATTCCTATAAAAATCTATAAATGGGTTTTTTGAAAAAAAATCAATGTAGGAAACCAATAACGAATCTATATGATTTCTAATAAAAATAATTCTGAAGTCATATCATTACCAAATAAGTTTGAAAGAATTTTTATCAGTATATCAATTTACTTTTTTTCTCAAATAGTTCTTTATTTTTTAAAATAAATAATATCATGGTTTAAAAATGCACAAAAATTCAATTCATAAAACAAATCTAATAAACATACAAAAGAATAAATATACATGCAAGCCAGCATCCATGAAAAAATATAACATGAAATAAAAAAATGAAACTATAATGAACCTTACAGTCGGGAAATATCCTATTACATATAAAATGGGTAGTACATTGACAATTTAAATGAAATTTGGTATACACTAATATAATATTCATCAATGAATTTATATTGAGACTGTGTCTCTTACCTCAAATATTCAATATTGGGACATCTTTTAACATTCAATATAATGATTAGAAAATTTTCAATTTATAAAAGACCCATATTCATACTTATAACATTGCATATGATCCCCTTATTATACTTAATTGCCCATTTATTAATAAAATTTCAAAATATTAAATGTTTTATGTTTTAATTTCATTTAAATTGTATGTTAAAATAAAATCACATAACTTTTTGAGATGGTACATTGCCATATATAGGATTGAATTTGTAGTTTGTTAAAAATAATGATACCAAAAATGATGTTTGTTATATTAAAATTAATGAAGTATAACAATATCTCAAATAACATATAATTTTGTTTAAAAAGTAATTATATACATTCATGAAGGGTGGTAATTCAAAACATATTAAATATATTCTGGAGGAGGTTGTAAATCATACACACGATTGATAATTTCATTTCCCATTTAATGGCATATGATATTGGTATGGGTAATTAAATTTACATAGTTACATATCAGGGCATGTTATAATAAAGTGTTATTATACTGGAAAAAATGATTAAAAAGATAAGGATATGGAATAATAAATAAAATAAAAACAATTATTTAGGAACATAACCTCTCTTTTATATGAAAACTTTTGGTTTAGGAAAAAATCCATATATTGATATATTTATGAACATAAAATGGTAATCGTATGATATTAGGTAATTAGGGGAGTGAGTTCTTATTTTCTTGTTGTATAAAAATGGTTTTGGGAGTCTGACTTGGATAGGTGGGTGTGGTGTCCTTTTATAAGTGGGTGAGAGGACAAACATGTTATTTTTGAAATGGAACAATTAAACCCGTGTTTTTATCATGACAGTTTCGTTTAAAATGGATCCTTATAGATCCTTGGAGGTTTTAATATAGATATTTGGTTAGAAACTATGTTTTGTAATGTTGTCTGGTCATATTAACCATTATGTTCATAGTTCAACCACCTGTAAAATTGTTTTTACCCTAACTGTGATGATGAAAATCTTCCTCCTTTAAAATTCATAATGTAAAAAAAATTCATTTTTAATTATTTGATAAAAAAAATTATGTTAATTAAATATATGGATTACATTTCACTATATTCATTTCCTATAATTTCTAGAGTCCAAATTTAATTTATTCCCTAATACATGATAAAAAACACGTATTATAATTGAAAAATATCATAATTGTGAAATACATTGATATTGTAATCAAACATAAAATTGATCCCAATTAATAAATTTAGATAAATTATAATTTAATATATAAAATATTATTTATCAACACATTTATAATTTACCATTTTTTACAATATTTTAATAAAACGGTATCTACTAATAAAAATTAGTATTTTCAATATTTATTAAAAACTGGAATTTTTAAGAATCATACCAATAATTTACCCCCATATATTTTTTATAATAATACATAATAAATTAGTTTAATTTCATAAAATAAATTTTTAAAATTTTAAATAATTAATTGTATAATATGTTTAAATGAAATGAAATAAATTATTTCCATGGAAATATTAATGTTTTCTAGAAAAATCATTTACAATCAAATAATTTTTATTTTAATTTACAATAAATAGATAAGTTAATAATGTGTGTAATAAATACATGTATTTATTAGTTATTTATTTATGTTATTAACCACTAATTTAACATTTTGATCAAAAATTTCATGTTAATTTAATATTTTATTGGATTATCATGTTATATTTAAAGATGGGGTTGTGTTATTTGGATAATATTTAAGAGATTAAAATTATTAAAAATGAATGAAATCCTTAATTGTGATGGTGTTAAATTCTTATCTTCATATGGAATCATTGCCTTAATTTTTAATGGATATTAACTTCAAAATAGTTGATTGTATTTATTCTTCGGAACAAACATTGGTTCCTACATTACTTCCTTCATTTTTTGATTTATCTAATGTTTCTTTACTAGGCGAGTCATCTAATTCCTCAAACATGCTCAAAAATATGAATAATATTGTGTGTGTTTTTTCTAGTATAATAAATTAGATTCCAAATATTTCTCATCAATATTAAGAACATGTGTTGTGTCTAGAATTTACATGCTTAAAAGTGATATATGGAAAACATCATACAGTTTTGAGAGACATAGTGTCACTAAAAAATGTTGATAAAAAACCTCAAAATATTCTCATAGTTTCATACGTTCTCATATAACTGGGTATTTTCATTCCCTTCTTTATTAATCATAAAAACCCATCAACAAAGAAACATTATTTAAACATGATATCCCTTATGATATTTTAAATCCTTTCTACGATTGTCAGTATGAATCAATTTTTCTTCAAATGGAAAATATATGTGAGGTTAAATAAACACTACATTTTTTTGATATATTTATCATGTACGGTACTATATATTTTCTTTTAAAAATATAATCCCAAAAAGTTGGAGTAAAATTTATTTTTCCAAATAATGTTTCATATGGATAAATTTGAATTCTTGAATGGAAAATGTAATTATATGAAAATTATACCATCACATAATTACAGTCCCATGTACATTTGATGTCATGTTTGAATGAACTCATATTGCCATCAGATGTATATTCCAAAATATTGATGTAAAATGAGGTTCATGATAAGATGGAATTGAAATATTTTCATTATGATTTCATATAGAGTCTTTAATATAGATCCATAAGGGGTTATTAAGAGTTAAATCAATTATTATATTGAGGAAATTTCCATATTTCTACAATCGATCGATAATTAACAAAATTTAATCATTCATTCTAGGAGTCTTCTATAGTCATATAATGAAGTCTAGTTTAATGTCATACCATTTCCGCAAAATAAATATAATATTATATATTTACTCTTTTAGGATAATATATCTAGTATTTATTTATAGAAAAACCATGTTTCCCGATAGATATTCCGCCATTTCCCAATTCATCTTATACTACTAAAAATTTGCCTCAAATCAATATACATAATGGTTCTAATAAAGTGTATAGTAAAGTTAGAGAAATGGGAAACATCAAACAATCCCATTTATATCTCATGTATAGATGAGATACAGATAAAATTTCAAATTTATAGGATTCTATAATAATAAATACTCTTCCAAATTTCTATCATTCATAGATTTAATTTTCTTCTGAGAATTATCAGTATCATATTAGAAACTTATTATCTTTTCCAATATTTATTATTTTATAATTGTTTAATAAATAATTTTTGTCACACATTCATTATGAATTACTGTTAACATATTTAATATATTTATGAAAATTTGATCCCTATCAACACTCATTTGGGATAGTAATCAGTTAAATTTTCTACATAATGCATCCAATACATTTTTTTTATCAATTGGAGGTAGTATATTAAGAAATAGTAATACATGAGTATACCCAATGCATTTAGTTATTTTAATATTGTGTTTTTGTTAGGAAAGTATGTATTTTAGGAGTTTATGGTTCTTGTATATCTATAAAATTTATCCATTTAGATTATGTCTCCATATCATCAATGAAAAAATAAATGCTGCAAAAATCAAGATATTGGGTTGGACAATTCTATTCAAGATTATTTGACTATATTGGTTCATATGAAACTAAATTAACATTTTATATAAGGAAAGAACACTTAAATATAATCCATGAATAATGTTACATAAAAAACACACTATTTAGAAGCTGTAAATTAAAAATTTTGGAACTAAAACATATAATCATATATTCATAAAATCATTCACCACATCCTTTATCTAAATGATCGTAATAACATTACATGTTAAATTAGTTGAAATTTTACATAATTAGAAAAATTTATTATTAAATCACTCATAGTATCATAAAAAACATATGATAATACATAACTCAATTATATTATTCCATTTTTGGAAATTCACAAACAACTGTTTTCTCTGTGGGATGAAAAATTATTCCATCCATAAAGAAAATATTTCCAAAAAATGATTCTTCAAAAATCTATAAACTACACATAATATATTTCCCATATAATTAATTAACTCCAAGAATCACTATAATGATCCAAAATTGATTCTCATGGTACTCATATTGTATAATATGCACCATGATATCATTTTTTAATTCCTTAAAAATAATCATGAAACTATTTGACTGATATGTAAATTAGAATGATCAAAATAGAAGGGGAATGTGTTAATCGAAATAACATTACTATAAACATTTAATGTTAGTACCAGATTCATAAAGTTTTATCAAATATTTATTCCATTTTTAATCACAATAGAGGATGACCATATTGGATTTTGTCGTTGAAAAATACTAGGATTTGTTAGTTTGATCATATATGTAATCAGTTCGAGGGATAATATGAACGGTCTTTATCATAATGGAATTGATTTACCAATAATCAATACTCAACCTCTTCAGTCTATATTTCATTATAATAAATATAATTAGGGATCCCTAGTGTAAAAAATTAATAAATATAAATCTCTTATAAAAAAACCAGCTGTTTTTTAAACGCCACTAACTCCATAGTAAATGTTGTATTTGGTGTTTATGATATTGTTCTTGATTTCGGGAATAAATCAAGGGAAAATGAATCTTCACACTCTGGTTGATATAATGGAAATTCCTCATAAAATACATAAATTTATTCCTGTAAAATTGTTAAATACTCAATTTGTTGAATGTTATTTCCATCCATGGATTTTTTTCTATTCTTCCATATATATCTCATTCGAAAGAAAAACTATAGGTGGATCTGAACATAACTCATATGAGGTTGTATAAAATTTTAAAATACCTAAATCTAGATATTCATCACAAATAATAATTTCTTTCTTATTTCACAAAATTTTACCAGCATATTTTCAAGTGAAGTCGATCCTTGTGAATATGTCAATGTCATTTGTTTATATAATAATAATTTTTAAAAATAGTGACATTTTATATATTAAAATGGGGACTTCTTAAAAAATATATTTTGTAGGGATTTTTCTCATATGAGTTTTTACTAACAAATATAATCATAAAATAAAATTGTAATATCAAATTTTCAAGGAATATTTTTACATGTAATGGAGTGTGAAGATCCAAAATCAAATAAAGATCTATATAAATTTTATAATATGATTAAAGTATATTCAACCATGTCATTATGAATTCACACCTTATCTGTAGTGACCATGTATTCTATGGATACCCTCTTTTTCATCTATTATAGTAGATCACATTAACCCTAGATAAATTATTGTGAATAATACCCCATTTCATTATAACTAATCCAATGGAAATCATAGATTTATTTAACTCCCATGAATTCATGAGAATGAAGACTGTTTTCATCGCATAATATATAAACTCCCACTCCATCAAATAATTTTTTGGATGAATTGTTCCATAATTTTAACAATGTGGAAATTTATTTTTTCTATGATTCATCTCTTATTAAATCACCTTTTCACTATTTTTGATTTCTTCTATTCTCTTTATTTATATTGAGTATATAAAATCTTGATAATTCCATTCCTATTTTTATGTCACTTGAATCTATTTCATAATATATAAAAAATATATGATAGATCAATTAACTTTAGATTCCTGGATTAATACGTTCATGAATATGGTCAATCATGCATTAGTTATTGTGTGTGTAATCAATTTCATATAAATATGATCATGTAATGGTATCATCATTCTCTTCAACACATTTTTACAAATTTTAATTAATATCTGAATCATTATATTCATCTCATTTTTGTTTCTCAAGTGGGAAATATTGGTTAAAGAGTTTCTCTTTAATAGCTAACCACACCATAAGTTCAATTTCTCTATATTATGTAGTATTCTATATCAATGTCAACAATTGATCAACATGATTTTTTAGAAAATGAACATTAAATCTACACTTTTATTTTCGATTATAATCCATTGACATAAATATCTTCTCAATATAATTAATCCTTTTCCTAAATACTATCGTATTATTATTCCTACTAAATGATGGAGGCTTTTATTACGAGAAGTGATCCATAATAGGATAATCAATATATATAATAATATTATCCATCTACGCAATGATTTTATTTTCAATTGAATAAGATAATCAAATATTTCTATAATTTTAACAGTTCCAATTCCATATTAATCAGCTTCTCGTGTATGTAAATATTTACATAGTCTATGATTATTGTTACCATTATTTTTATTTAATGCATTTCTAAACACTGGAACATACTGTGTTAGCTCATAAAATTACGAATGTTTGATCATAATTTATAATTTCAATTTTTTGTAATAGTTAATGTAAATTAAAAATTTATTCATTTTCCAATTCTAAATCATAATCTTTGTTTCAATAGGGAAATATTTACTTCAATGTCCATTATAATGGATGGTTATGAAAATGTGAATTATCCAACCCATATCCCCTAAGAGTGTCAAACTAAGTGCTTGATAGGTCACATTTTCTTCAACTAGGTGAAAATAAGGTCAATCATAGTGGATCATTTTCAATGTTATTACCCTTATAAACATCTATGCAAGAAAAAAATCTACATAAAATATCTAGATATTGATATATTTATAAGAATAACCCCATATTATCATCCCTACCAAAACATTCAAATGATATTATATGATTATGCTCAATTTGTATAATAGGGTTGGTTTCCTTAATATGTTATTTCCTTAATCTACTTCCAATGGTTACTTATAAACATTATATGATTCAAACCATTCAAACCCCGACTCCGGTATCATATAGTCGGTTTTTATTTTCTTACATTGGCACAAATACAATTGGGAAAATCCCAATGGATTTATCACATTAGTAGTTTTAATGAAAAATATACTTATAATACACCCATTTTACATTGGGAATATAAAATAAGATATTATTAAAAATAAGAAAGTTAGCGTCATCCTTGAATAATCATTATATAATTTATTCTTCAATTCGCGGGGAATGGAAAAAAATAATGGTGATATCAAATAATCAGGAAGGGTTGTTTATAGTGGAATCCATATTCAATAAATTAATAATAATCGATATGGAATTCTAAATAAATGAGATCACATTCAATTTAATAAATGACATCAATATCATAATTTTAATGGAAGAATTATTATTTTAATGAATATAAAATAACACACATTCCATTTAATCAATAAATTAATACTGAAATTCATCTAGGGATAATATCAATATGAAAATTCCATGGATAATAATATAAAATAAATTCAAATTTAAGGAAATTAATGATTAATTCAATTTATGATATCTGGAATCATGATACATCTATTTTAAATACCATTCATAATATTTTTTTAAACTATAGGTAGAATAACATTAAATTATTCCAAATATAATCTATTATAAAAACTATCGATGCATCGAGGGGCTATTTAATTCCAAGACCAACCACTCACAACATTTCCAAACAAATGTTCATGTTTTTGTTAATTGATTTAAATCATGGAAAATATGATTTATTGAGAAATATCATCATGGACTAAATAACACATATTTATGAATATTTCTTTTGTTAATCAAATAAAATTAAAAGTAAACACAAAATGTATGAATGGTATATGATTTTTATATTTTTTATATCCATGATAAAATTCACCTACAATTCATTTTTTTATTATCAAAAAACCACTTTGAGGATCAACGGATAACAAAACATCATGCACATGATACAAAACAGACATGCCATATTTTTTTATAATGGGGATTATTATATCATATTTAGTTTGGAATGATAAAAGCTTTCAAAACAGGGACCACCTCGACTCCGTACAACAATGAAGAAGAAGATAAATATAAAACATATGATCAATAAAATTTAAAAAAAAAGTAAATTTAATAATACAAAATAAGATAATAAAACATTCTTCTTTATAAAATATTATAATGTCAAATGAAAATTATTAACAGATATAACCAAATGAAAATAAATTGTTTTTATAAATTCTTTATTAGTTTTTAAAATTCATTTCAAACCCATTCAATTAAATAATTCATTTTAATCATTAAAATACCATTATGTTTGAATTATTCAATGTATTAGAGTTATAAGGGGTAGTATGCACACCAATTAAATTTAATTTGATTCACAATAATATAATATCTATCAATTATGTTAATTTTAGTTGATATCCATTACCTCACACTTTCCACTAGTTAAAAATAATGTGAACACCATTATAATTGTTTTAATGTTGTTATTTATTTATTCCAAAACCATATTAATATTTATATTATTATATATCATCTTCTTTTCATTTTACTAATTATTTTTAAATATTAATTCATTATTTTAATTAGTTCTGGTGTTAATTGCCTTGTTTTCTAAAGCACGTTTTTAATTAATGATCGAATTCATTTGAAAATTATATATATTAATACTATACACAATCAAATTCATTTTATAAATATTATATTTAAACATAAAATAGTTTTTTAAAAAATTTATTTAAATGTTGGAAACTGTAAATGAATCTTATTGCTTCATGGAAATGATTGGCTAGATGTAGGAATGTGTTATGACGCCAATCCATTAAGGAGTAAAACATTTTCTTAGTTGGAAAATTTTAAAATTATAGAAAAAATAAAAAATAAAAAATAAAAAATATGTTAATTAATATTATCATTATTACATTACAAGAAAATCATAATAGAAAAATAAATCATCTCACTCTGTGAGGCAATAGTCCACCATATAGATGAGAGATGTTATTAAATTTTAAATTGAATTTGATTTAGATATGTATAAGTGAAATAAAAACTACCAATTTATAATAATATCATAAATATTTTATAAATTTCTTAGATTTAGCATTTTATGAAAACTAAATAGTGGTAATAGAAAAAGGATAATATTTTTTGTAATATGGGACTATATCATACATGCGACTAACCGATTATTTTTATATTTTATTAAAAAAATATGAATATTAGTCATGAAATTAACATAATAACATAACAATATATATGAAATAAATTTTTTATTGTAATAAAATATTTTAATAGTATTTATTGGTTATTGACGAATGATTAAAATAAAAATTATCACTGAGGAATGATACAACTTCTTTATATGACCACCATAGGATAACACCAAAATCCTTCATATGATTCATTTCAGTTTACTCCATGGATTCTAGGGTGAGGGAATATAATTAAGGAATTTTATTTCTAGTATTAGTGGAAAATATTGATTAGGGTGTGTGAAAAAAGGATGCTATTATGGTGTTCTTTAATAATTGGGGGAGAAATATACAAGACATATTTTAAAAGGTATAATTAAAACAATGTTTATAACTAAGGAAAATCCCCAAAATTTGTTTAGTCTCCATCCTTGTTTTTTATAAGGTCAATATAGGGTCAAAAAATGGGAGTTTGACAAGTTGTTTAGTCATTATAACACATTACCTCTTATTATAATCATTAGTAAATCTGTTTTTAACTACCCAAGAAAATTGAATTTCAGTTCTATTAATATTCATAATAGAAAAAAATAATGTTCAATTTATTATATAAAATAAGTTAATCTGATTAAAATTATTTAACCAATATTGTATAATTAAATTCATAGATATTGTTGAATCCTATTTGAAATTATACCTGTAGATGGTAGGAAATAGTGGGGTTCCAATGAGAACAATCTAAATGTTTTTGATAATTATAATCAATTTTTAAAAATAAAATGATATTAATTTATTATCAATTTTATAGTTTTTTAAAATTAATTTAGTGAAATTCCATTTTTCATTAAAAAAATAATTTTTAATTATTCATAGAAAAAGGTTGTTTTTTCCGAAAAAATTATACATTGGATAATTTTGTTATGATTTTTTAAATAATTAATTATATTTTATAAAATAAATTTCATTTAAGTGTGAAAAACTAATTATATCAAATGTTGTCAATAAACTATGAAACCATTTTTCTTGAAAAATTAGTTCGTGAAATAAAATTATTATTCTTGCAGATGGATCTTATTTATAGTTACAAAAAATAGATAAAAATAGATGGGTGTAATATATTAAGATATATATATATATAATAAAAATTTATTTATTCCTATTACTAACCTAAAATTTAATTATATAGTTACAATATTCTTGTTTAAATAGTATTGAAATAGAGTAGCACATTCTGATTAAACCTACAGTTGTGTTCATCGTAAGATATAAAATATATTGAATTTAATAGAAAAAAATAAATCATAAACTCTTGGGTAATTACACATATTTTGTAGGCTTAATGACTGATTATAAAATAATTGATCTTGTTTCCCTTAGTGATGAAATATATGAAATTTTGATCATTTGCATAATACAGTTAATGAAAATTTCCACTATAAGGAACTCAAAGAGATCAATATAATACCTATTGTATAAAAACACCATGAGACTCATCATGCTTCCTCATTCTATTAAATCAACCCATTGATCATCCACAAGGATAAAAAGGAACTCTAAAAGACCTTGAATTAATAGAACAAACAAAATAATCCATCGATGCTCTATAAATTACATATGTATAAAATTTTAGAGTTATAAATATAACCAATGATTAGAATTCAGGTCATAGACTCATCTCAAACCATTAATATTACAACCCTGATCTTTATTTGACAATTAAACATATTTTATTACATAAACATCACTTGATATGAAAAAGATTATTGAGTGTTCTAGTGTATTTTTGGCTTAATATCATTACATAACAACATACAACATGAAATACAATATCTTTATTGAAAACTTCCTTAACATGACAACTATATTCCCTCGTACTTATCATTGAATTGGATAACCTGAGGACATTCATAAGAAAAGGGTGAGCTATAAATCCATATAAGGGAATAATCATGGAATAACATGAAGAAAAAAACATATGGTAGAAAATATTCATATCAATAGAGTACAAGAGAATCATAAACATAAAAGCATGATAAGGATGATAATCATAACATGGAAATGTTGCAACAACACTTAACATGGAATTAGCATGTGCCAAGGCTCATTGCACATAGAGAATGAGTAAATCCTCATTGCACATGAAGCTCTAGTAAAACCTAATTGTACCTGAATTATCATGAGTAAACACCCATTTCAAATTACGTATCATGATACAATACATTACCCAATGCATTGAGCACTATAAGGGTGCGCCCTTCTTAAACATTTCAATTCATGCATAAGTGTGCCACATGGATTATATAACATGGATTCATAAAACATCATCACTTAGTCCAAGATAAAGTAATTTGGAATTAATATATTATACATTATAATAAATATGTAAATGTGCATAAAGGTTAATACCCTTGATAGAGAAATATGCATGGTATTCACTACACAATGACATTGGCTTGGAAAATCGGTACAATTTCAACAGCATAACAGGGTGACGTAAGGATTCATAAAAATGGTTGATGAGATATAAAGGGGTGTCTCTTCATAATTACATGAAAATTACAGTAATGGGGTCATATAAATACATGTACCGACATTTGTAATGGAATTTGGATTCATTATTCAAAAGAATTTCTTGAATGTAAATGAGGAGAGATAAATTTCTTTATGAATTTGGGAACAGTAACATGTGTACATTGGAGGCATTTAATGAGAGAGAAAGGGTTCCCCCATCATTAAAACATAAATAGGGAGGTTTGGGGGAGGTCTAAAACCATATCCCAATATTTATAATTAAAATTAAAAGGGAATAACAACATTAACAAAATTTTAAAAAAATGAGAAATGAAGAAAAATCCTAACTTGGAAATGTGCTTCCAAAGGCTTGAGAGAGGCTTGAGAGAGGATTTTTGGGAGCTTGTACCACCTAGGGAGGATTATAGAGAAAGGAGGGAAGATTTTGGATGAACACATAAGGCTTTGGATGAATAAGAAGTGGGAGATTTGGTGGGATTATATAGGAAAGGTGAGGGAATTATTTATTATTTAGGTTTGGGACAACTCACATTAATCTAATCCAAAAATCAAACCAGACCACAGTTTTTAACCATGGTTTTTGGAAAGAGGAAGTGTAAAAAAATATTTTATGAGGCCAAAGTCCTAACTTCTTAAAATATTGGGGTTACATATGTGGAGGTGAGTCACACTCCCACAAAAATCAATTTAAAAAGAAAAGATGTTTAATAAGACTTTAAGGGTCCATTAATACATTTTAAAATAATTCAATCAAAATATTAATCAAATTATATTAATGGTAAAACATATATTGGCCAAACATATGGAATATAGTAATTTATTACATCACTATTGGGACATTAAGATGTCATAAAACACATTATATATTTAAACGATATTTCATTTTCACCCAAAAATGTGACTCTCTCAAAAAATTATGAAAAATTATCCGTTGTATAATTTTGATGTCATGATTCCAGAAATAATATTTATTTTATCTAAATAATTTTCTGAATATGTTAATTATCACTTTTAAAATAAAAACCGACATTTATAGATAATTAATGGGTTTTGAAAAAAATAGCTTTCAAACCATAATTAAAATTACGATTGCATTCATAAAATTATATGATCATTTATATTAAATAAAAATTAATTTAGGAATGATAATATTATTTTATTAAATTAATATTTAAATGATAAATACATTAATTCATAAAAATATATTTCATAGTTGAATATTAACTAAAAACACTATTTGGGTTTTAAAAACTATTAACAATCAAACAATAATAAAATAAATTTATATTCATTATTATATACAAAAATAATGTACATAACCATAGTACTATAGTCTTTTTATATAACCCATTATAACACATGCATAAGAACAAAGAGTAAGGTGTGCGATGGTGATGGACTATTGGGGTTTCTCGGATAACATTGCTCAGGGAGGTAATCTCTATCAAGTTCCATTTCACTCGTAGGTGGTCCTACTTGAGCGTAACATATTCAAGCTCGGCTTGGGCTTGGTCAAGAGTGAATCCCAATGACATCACCTCCTTTCTAATCTCAGACAAATGGGCTTCGTATGGTGCACGTCTACTGGATGATTCCATCACTTCCTTTGTCTAAGTAAATTGGATTTGTTAAGGACCCACATTTATACTAACCATTTCATCACTGTTCAATGGATATATTAGCAACGATCACAATCCATAACATAAAACCAAAGAAGTTGAAATTTTATATAAACATTTTACAAAAAGATACATTTAATTACTTAAAGAGGGATTTACATTAATGAATTTTTGGGTCATTACAATCTTCACACTTAAAACATTCACCCTCAATTGTTTCTCATCCAATACTAAAACAGATTTGGGTAACACAGATTTATCATTTACTTCGATACCCATGTCGCTTATTCAAACATGTGGTTTTTCCACAATACCTTGACGAGGGGTATTTTCTTATTATGTAGAAATTTTTATATATGATCTATGATCTTCATTGGTTTTTCCTCATATGAAATATCATCCTCTAACTGTACCACCTCTGGAGAGAGTACATGTGAAGGGTCTGGTATACAATTCCTTAAGAGGGATACATTAATGGCAACCTGTACCTTGGCCATGGTAGGTGGAAGTTCTAGTCAATAATCCACATCCCCGACATGATCAATAATCTTGATGGGGCTGATGTACCTATGACTTAACTCCCCTATCTATCCAAACCTCATGACCTTATTCTATAGAGATATGTATAAAAATACCATGTATCAAACTTTAATCTAAAGGTCTCATCGATGATTATCTGTATAAATATTACGTTGACTCCGGGCTACCTTGATATGCTACTGAATACTTTTTACCTTCTCCACCATTTCTTCGACCATTTCTAGTCCAACCATCTTACGCTCACCGACATCATCCCAACGCATGAGTGTTCTGCACCTTTTCCCACAAAGGTCTTTAAAAGGTTCCATTTGAATGGTCGAATGGAAACTGTAATTATAAAAGAACTCAAACTGATGAAGATGTTGATACCATCCTCCTTTAAAGCCTATTGAGCATGATCTCAACATGTCCTCAAGTGTTTGGATAGCCCACTTGTATTGGACATCAGTTTGAGGATGATAGGTCGTACTGAAGTTCAGTTCAGTATTCAGAGCATGTTGAAGACTCTTCCAAAAAATAGAGGTGATTCTTGTATCTCGATCGGACACAATAGACAGTGCTACTCCACACAGCCTTACAACTTCCCTGATATATATATATATATGTGCTAGTTGATCCAATGAGAAATCCTCCTGAATAGCAATTAAGTGTGCAGCCTTTGTAAGATGATCCAAAACCACCCAGATTGCATATTTGCCTTTGGATGACTTCAGAAGTCCGGTGACAAATTCAATGGTGATGTTCTCACATTTCCATTCTCGTATGGGCAATGGATGCATCATCCCCTTATACTTCTGCCTCTCGGCCTTCACTTGATTACACAAAAGACACATTGATTTATATTCAGCAATCTCCTTCCTCATATTATCCCACCAATAATGATCTTGGATATCTTGATAGATGTTTTTTTCCTAGATGAATAGAGAAATTCGAAAAATGTGTATCATCCAATAGGTCATTCATTAGCTCCGGACATGATGGAACACATAGTCATTTCCCAAATCACACAATTCATTCTTCATTAACATTAAACCCAGAGGATTTCCGTCTTCCGATAGCAAGCACTGTTTCTGGAATTCCCACATAACCTTTTTGATCATCCTTAAGCCTTTACAAAATTGATGGTTTAGCATTAATTTGAGATGGGATTGATGATTTTCCCTTCATTATGATTCCCATTTCCTTCTTCATCAAATCAACGAAGATTGGATCCTTTTCAATTTCCATCAATGATAGAATCACTGGGCCTTTTCTATATAGGGCACCTGCCACCTTGTTCGCTTTCCCATGGTGGTGATAGATTGAGGAGTCTTAGTATTTGATCAGCACTAACCATCTTCATTGGCACATGATAAACTATTTATATGTGGATATATACTTGAGGCTTTTTTGGTTAGTATATATCTCACATTTCTCCCCATATAGATAATGCCGCCAAATTTTCAAAGCGAAGATCACTACAGTCAACTCAAGGTCATGTGTTGGATTGTTCTATTCATGAACATTCAATTGCCTTGATGCATCGAAAATGAATTTTTCATTTTTCATCAACACACAACCCATGCACTTCATCGAAGCATCATTGAATACCACTAAAAGTTCTCTACTTTTGGGTAATGTGAGCAAGGGGGAAATGATAATATTCCTTCTCAACTCCATGAATCTTTCTACACATGCATCACTCCAAGAAATCATTAATCTATTCCTAGTAATATTGGTAATAGGGTTGGGCAATCGTGACAAATTTCTCACAAATTGCAGATAATATCCAGCTAACCCCATAGAGCTACATATTTATGATACTAATGTTGGACTCGTACATCCCTCAATTACATCTATTTTAGAGCGATACATAGATATATCATTTATTGTGATGATATGGCACATGAATGATAACCCTTTCACATGAAATCACCCTTGTTTTACTTTTCATAGAGCTTCTCTTTATGCAAGGTTTGTGTCACAGTTCATAAATGCTCCTCGTGATCCTCCTTAGTTTTAGATTATATTAGCATATCATCTATAAAGACTACCAAAAAAATTTCTAGGTAATCTCTATCGGCTCTATTAATCATTTCCATGAATATGGCTAGAGAATTGGTGATTCTGATTGTCACTACTATGAATTCATAGTACCCATATATTGTACGAAAACTAGTATTGGGGATATGTTCGTTATTCACCCTTACATAATAATATACCGACCGTAAATCCACCTTAGAAAAGTATTATGCTCCATGAAGTTGATCGAATGAGTAATCAATTCATGGGGGATGATACTTGTTCCTTATCGTTATTTTTTTGAGCTCATGATAATCTATGAAAAGGTGCATTGACCCATCTTTCTTCTTGACGAAGAGAACTGGTGCACCCTAGGGTGAAGCACATGGGCGTATAATACATTTATCCAGATTCTCATGTAGTTGTTTCTTCAGATCCTCAACCTCAACAACATTAATTGTACTAGGATTCATGGATATTGGCAATGCCCCAGGTATAAGTTCAATTGAGAATTCAACGTCTCTTCTAGGTGGAAGACCAGGAAATTTCTCAGGAAACTCTTCAGCAAATTTCCTCACAGTAGGAATGTATTCTTTGATGGTTTCCCCCATAGACTCAATCATCTGAGCCAGAAACGCATACACATAATGTAGTAATATCCACACTTGAGATGATGGAGCTAAAGAAGATTCATCTTCCTACATGAACTTGTAAATAATCGGGGGTCGATTTTTCACATGGAGAGTGATTTCCCTCTCAGGGAAATTTATGTTGGCTCTATATAAGGAAATCCAATCCATGCCATGAATTGTATCAAATTCCACTACAGGGAGTATGACGAGGTTCACTAGGATGTTTAATCAACAGATTATCACAGGTGAAGAGTTATATTCATGGAATGAAATTACTGTACCATTTTCCTTACTCACTAATATTTCACTTCCATGATTTGTGGTGGTTCTAGGATTGTTCTACTAATATGTAGAGGTATAAAAGAATTTGTATAACCTGAATCAAAAATAATGTTCTCTATTCAAGAATGAATATCCAGTTTACATATCACCACATCATTGTTGTGGTTCACTTCGGCAGTAGTGATGGAAAATGCTCACCCTTATTGCCTTGGAGGTTTTTGGTTTCCTCCAAAAACCCATGTCTTATGGAATTTATTTTCAATATGACATAGTTCTTTGTAGTTATAGAAATTAACAATGCCTTGAGGTTCGAACGGAGTATTCATCTCCTCTATCGTAGTTTCGGGTCTTTCATTCCGACAGTTAACAGAAAAGTTCCCTTTTCTTACACACCTAATGAATTTCCTCATCCCCTTCAGGAAATTTCCATTGTGCTTATATCCGCACTATTGGAAAGTGGGGTGCTGGATCTTTTTAGAGCCATTAGATTTAACCATCGGACCACCAGAATTAAAGTTCACCTTACACTTATTATCCGCTTGATACCACTGAGATTCTACATTCTCCATTTCGACCTTGATGGCACATCGGATAATTTACTCATAGCTGTCGATGTCACAAAACGCCAGTGCTTTCTGTAGGCTAGGTTTCAGCACACCAAAGAAGCTGTCAACCTTGCATTCGGGGGTAACGACAAAGACAAAAGCATATCATAAAATCCTTGTGATGTTTTCCTCGTATGCTCTTAAAGAATTGTTATTGTTTTTTCTTGAGTGCAAGGAAGTCCCTTTCCATCATTAGATGGAGGGTACATGGAAAATATTTATCAAAAAACATCTACTGGAAATATTTCCATTCCAACGTCTCGTTCTCCTCATCAGGCATCTTATTTTTGATCAATGTCCACCATTGATCAGCTTCACCCACCAAACAATAAGCAGCTAAGATAACCTTCTATTGTTCCGAATGTTGAAGTATGGAGATTCTCTTTTCAATGGAGTGGATTTATTGTTCATTGATTGAGGGATCAGATGATCCATCAAAATTAGGAGGCCTTTGTCCCATGGATCTCTCAATAGAGTCTTGTTCTTTATTAGGGGTGGTTGAACATTCATCTTATCCCATGTTTCTATTCAATTCTTCAGTTAGCTGAGAGAGAAGCATGAAAAAGTTCACGATTCTTGTTCCCATTTGATTGGGCATCTCATTAATACAGTCATCACATTGATCTTCACATCAGTTAGTAGCCCGAGTCCTCCTATTAACGTCCATTGGCTGGAATACAAAGAATGATAGGGGTAACACATAAAGGGTAATACAAGGACAAAACTGATGACAAATAAATAACTTTTATTTCCATAACAAATGATCCTATTGGCTTAAGTCTATGTTATCCATGATCTACTTTCTAACATATATTTTTAGGGCATTTTTTAGTCCCTTGAAAATGATTCATACTAAGCTTGTGAATTTAAAAAATCATATCCCCTTGGAGTGTCGTAACCAAGAGTTCATCAAGGCCCGTTGTAGTGCACCGGTTCCCATTAAAGACTAGCTCAATGTGGTGTTTTAGGGTTTTACCCCTAGGATACATATGTGTCATAGCTACCTCTACATGCTCGTATCTAGACAGGGACGTATTTCCTTGATAATCCACTTACTCAATACTCCCAAAATTGTAGGGATGTTTTTTTATACTTAGTCTTGTCCCTAAGGAATTACTATGGTTTTATAATCCTAATCCCAAAAAGAACCTAACCTATCCTCTGATACCAACTATTACAACACTGATCATTTATTAGAAAATTAAACATAATTTATTAGATAAACATCAGTTGATACAACATTGATGATCGAGAGGTCTAGTTTCATTGGGGATTAGGATCATTACATAACAACTTTACACATGAAATATAACATCGTTATTGAAATCATCCTTTACATGACCACTATATTCCCTCGTACTTAGCATTTCATGGGATACCATGAGGATATGTATAAGAGAATAGTGAGATATAAATCCCAGTATGGAATAATCATAGAATTAAATGAGGAATACAATACATGTTATACAGTAGGAATATTAATAGATCACAAGAAAACCATAAATATAAAGGCATGATAAATCATGATAACAAAAACATAGAAATGTGGAAACAACACTTAACATGGAATTATCATGAGCCAAGGCTCATTGCACATGGAGCATGAGTAAATTCTCATTGCACATGGAAGAACGAGAAAAACCATATTGAATTTGAATTATCATGAGTAAACAGAAATTCCACATGTTGTATCATGATACTATACTTTACCCAGTGCATTGGAGCGCTATAAGGGCGCACCCTTCTTAAACATTTAATTTCATGCATAAGTGTTCCACATGGATCATATAACATGGATTTGTGAAACATATTCATTTATTCCATGATAAAGGAATTAGAAATTCAAATATGAAACAATATAATAAATAATTAAATTTTCATTTATCTTAATACCCTTGATAGAGAAATGTGCATGGTTTTCACTACACAATGACATTGTCTTGGAAAATCGATCTGATTTCGGCAGAATAATAGTGTGACGCAAGGATTCATAAAAATTGATAATGATATATATTAGGGTGTATCATCATATGTAAATGAAAGTTACAGTAAGGGGTCATATAAATACATGTCACAACAATTGTAATGGAATTTAGATTCATGATACAAAATAATGGCTTGAATGTAAATGAGAAGAGAGAAATTTCATTCGGAATTTCGGTATAGTAACGGGTGTACATTGGAGGAATTTAATGTGACTGGAAGGGGTCTCCCATCATTCAAACATAAAGAGGGAAGTATGGGGGAGGTTTGAAACCATAACCCAACATTTATAACTGAAATTAAAAGGGAACAACATCTTTAAGAAAATTGGACAAAATGAGAAAGGAAGAACAGCCCTTACATGGAAGTGTGCTTCCAATGGATTGAGAGAGGCTTGAGAGTGGCTTAATGGGAGATTGGGGCTCCTTGGGAGGAATATAGAGAGAGTAGGGCATAGTATTGAATAACACCAATGCTTTTAGTGAGGAGGAAGTGGGGGTTTGGGTGGGTTTATATAGGAATGGTGAGGGAAATATTTATTATTTTGGTTTGGGACACCGCAAATTAAACTAATCTAAACCACAAACTAGCCCATGAGTTTTTTCCCATTTGATTATGAAAAGGGTTTTGGAAAATAATATTTCATAATGCCAAAGTATGAACTTCTTAAAATAATGGGGTCTCTTATGTGGAGGTGAGTCACACTACAAAGGAAATAAATTTAAAAATTCCAGATGTTTAATAAGCCTTGAAGGGTCCATTAATGCATTGTAAAATAAGTCAAACAAACCCAAAATAACATTATTATCATGTAAAAATATATATTGGCCTAGATTAAGTCTTATAATATTTTATTATATCTCTATTGGGTCATTATGATGTCACAAAACACATAATATATTTAAATTCTATTTTATTTTTACCCAAAAACAAGATTGTCTTCGAAAATTATGAAAAATTCACCATTGGATAATTTCAAAATTTGGAATTCATATAAAATTTTTATTTTATCTAAATTTTTTTTTAAATTTGTTAAATATCACTTTAACAAAAAAATTAACATTTATCTAAAACTCAAATATTTTGAAAAATAATCGCTTTCAACCATTAATAAAAATTATGTTTTTATTCATAAAATTATACAATCGGTTATATTTAATAAAAAATAATATCAAAATAATAATAATAATATATTATTAAAATATTATTTAACTAAAAAATCTATTAATTCATAAAAATATATTTCTTAGTTTATTATTGACTAAAAACTCTATTTGGGCCTTAAAAACTACTTACAAGGAAACAATAATAAAATGAAAGTATATTCATTAGTATATACAAAAATAATTTACATAACCATAATACTAAGGTATTGTAAAATATCCCCTTATAACACTTGAATAAGATAGAAAAGTAAGGTGTGTGATGGTGATAGACTCTTGGGGTGGCTCAGATAACGTTTCTTGTGTGGTAATCTTTATCAACTTTGATTTCTCTAGTAGGCGGTCCTGCTTGAGCTTAAAATATTCATGCTTGGATTGGGCTTTGTCAAGAGAAAATCCCAATGACACCACCTCCTTTCCGAACTCGGAAAAATGGTCTTAGTATGGGGCATGTCTACTAGATGAGGCCATCGCTTTTTCTGAGTAAATATGATTTGTTAAAGCCTTATATTTATACTAATCATGTGATCATTGTGCAATGGATATATTAGAAATTTTCAGAATACATAACATAAAACCAAAGAATTTGACATTTTATATTAATATTTTACATAAAGATAAATTTAATTAGATTAATAGGTATTTCAATTATTGAATGTTTGGGTCATTACAATTTATCCCTTATATTGTGATTGGATGCAACCTCATGTGAATAATAAATGATAACATAAAACTATTTACGTATTATGTCATAGTCATTTCACATTATTAGTTGTTTAGAATATCAATAAAATTTTGAAATAAAATTGAATTACTATAAAAATAATCTTATAAAAGGATATTAAGTTATTTCCACTCCAATAAACAATGATTCTTAATTATCTCAATTGAATCCCACCATCTCATGTTTGGACCCTCAAGATTAATTGTAGAAAGTTTCACCATTATAGCATCTGGTGTTTCTATAAACTCAAAAATTATATCAATACATTTCATCATATCCCTTACCTATAGTGGTTCATTTTAATCATAAATGGATATATTTTTCTATGGATTAATTTTTATAAATCGTCTTTATAATTATCCCATTGAGGCTCATCTACTATGGCTTGAACTGGAACATGTGTAGTTTCTTATCCCAATGCAGGGACACCACATATGTATATCTAAAAATGATGAGGAAAAAATATTTGAATTTATTATAGTGGATTAAAAGAATCTTTAACTATTACAATATTTGAATTTTCCCTCATTTTCATTATGACATACAATGTCAACGGATGACACTTAAATCGTCCAAAGGGTTACACAAATCAAAAACTCAACCATAAATATCTAGAATAAAAGTTCTATCATGATAAATCCATTATTATTTTTATCATACTCATCTTAGATGTAGTAAATTTTCTATAAGAAACTAGAAACATTCCTCCGATGCACTTTTCCCAAACACCCATGGTGACCTAAAGTTCATTATAATGAGAGGTGGAAGGGAACTCACCCGAAACATCCTCCTTTTTCTTACCCAATATAAACCCAATACAATAGAAAAACCCAAAAACACACCGACATCATGTAATGGTACAACAAATTACTGGGATGTTTTGACATCACTTTGTCTTGAAGTATCATGAACACCCTCTAACCTTGTTTCCCGATCCATTTTACTTATGAATTAATGGGAACTTCATAAGCACAAATGTTGGAGACCAGCACCTTTCAAAAAAATATCATGGGACTATTTTTCCACCATATCAATGGAAATAATATAAATATATATATTTTTGGTTGACATTTCAATGGGAGAATTTATCAGCAAAAAATAGGTAAAATTATACAACATAAAAAATAACAATGTCTGTAAAGATAAAAAATCAATCATATCATTTATAAGTTGTTGAAGACCTGCCCAATACTCACCCCCATTAGTCCAGGTCCCTAATATCATGAACATCTACGACCTCCAATGGTTTCATTCACTTTTCAGAAACATGGTATAAGACCATATATTAGCTACAAAAGGAAAATGTTGTGTATAAGCTATAATTCCAAGAAGGGTCTCAATAATATTTTCTAAAGTCGCTTGAATAAAAATTAAACATAATATTCAATCAATTTAAATACAAAATGTATAGAAATTATTTATATATTTCATGAAAACATTCATTCATAATAAAAAAACATTGATGATATATAAAAACATGATGACTAAATCATTTTTCTATAAAACAGGTATGTAAAGCAGTAATCATTAATATAATTAGTATATACATAAATTATATGTGATCAAAATTAAATGATTATTTTAAGACCATGTATTAGGAAATGATAAATGATATATTATTGTAATAGGATTATAACAATACAAATCAATGATCTCAGATCAATGTGTGCACTTGTCCCATGACACAAGCATTATGTACTCAAATCCACATCTTGGAGAAAATCATATCATGGTATGTTTATGATAGCCATTTCAAATTTAATATATTTATATGGTGGATGATAAAACTGTGATTCTCCATGTTACCCACAATATAACCAATCCAATATGTGCTCATGAAATTCAAGTAATCAATAATGAAAAATTAATAATTTCAAATTAATTCAAAAAATAATTTTATTATTTCAATATTCATCATTCTTTTAAGATTTCAAAAAAGTATTTATAATATAATTATTCATTAACAAATACAAAATAAATATAATTCATATCAAATCATTTCATTAAATCTTTTTCTCAAATCAAGCCATCAATTTTCCCATATTCACCCAAAAAATCAATTTCGTTGAAATATGGGGATTTTGAGAACCACCATTCCTTTTTCATAATAACTCTCCAATAATCTAGAATACATAATTTTTAATATTATAAAAGCTAATTTGAAATCAATAACTCAATTAATGGTTTCATTTTTAGGTAATCATCATATGGTACCACAAATTGGGGAAATGACATTGAAGACTGAAGGAGGAATCCAACAATGAAATGATAGATCAAAATTGTCAAGATCATATTATAATTCAACAAATGAACTTGAGGCCATATCACCACCAACATGAGGACGAAAATATAAGAATAAACCCATGGAGTGGAAACTCACCAAATATCAAAATAAAAATGAAGCCTTCAAAAATGGAAGAAATTTCACCAAAATCACATAGAGTATCCCAATGTTTTGATATAAGAGGAATCATGATAAATGAAATATTTTTTGTGATTCACCATATAAAATATCATTTATCTAGTTCAATTAAAATCATGAATCTTGGATCCATGATTATATTATCATTAGAATAATATATAGTGAAAAAGGCATCCCATTTTGGTAAAAACAATATTTATCAAGGCATGTCAATGTTTTATATCTAATACATAGCTTTAATATCATATATTCCATGACATAAATGAATGGATTCTTATGATTTACTAACTTATTTCATTAATTATTTTGTTGACATGAATCATATATATATACATTAAACATCCATTTCATGTAGAAAAAAACATAGAATGTCCTCGAACTCTACCTATTCAAAAAAGGACACTTTATAGGCATTGCAATACTTATAGATAATATCCATTAAGTAAAACAATCATATATCTCCAAATAGTACCCAATTATCCCTGAAAACCTCCTATATCCCCTAATATCCCAAAACACACCCAACTAAAAAGGTAATAAAAAAATAGTCAATATGTTACCGAATGAATATATTGTGTAATCAAACTATATTTTTTTCATAAAACAATAATAAATGAAAAATAAATATAAAATGAAGATATTAAGAATTTATTTATTGATAATTATTATTAGGGTCCATATTCCTAGGTTGATTTGGAAAACTATTGTAAACCTATTCATTAAATTGATTCTAGAAAAACAAGATATAGTATGCTACAAACAAATTGAAATATCTAGACCTTATATTAGGAAATATCAGTAAATTACTACCATTATTAAGTTCTTATGAAACCTTGTTTTAATATTTAATATGTTAAATGCACAAAAGAAAATAATTATGACATGGTTTAAGGGTTTTTGGATATTAAGTTTGTTTCAAAAAGCTATGAATTATATTAACACATGTCAATTTTTATTATTTATGCATTCAAAATGGAAATATTTTTTTAATTTCATGTTATATAGTGTAGAAAAATTCCCATATCATGTTCTATCTTCCATTGGTTTTCAATTATAATAAATTAAATTATTTAATTCTTTATTTAAACTTAAACTATATTTATTCGTGTTATTATGTTTCACATGTCACTCTATAAATAAATGATTGTTTGAATCTAGTATATTATAATATGTCATAATAAATTATATCCATATATGGTGATAATTTATTCATAAATTAAAATATCATACCATTATGAATTCTTCCTCACAATTTAAGTTAATGTTGAGAATATAACATATCTTATTTAATGCTGCTTTAAACTCCTTGGCCATATTTTTCAAGTAGCTTAAATTTTATTAGTTAACTATAAAAAATAATTATGTGTTATCTTATGTGACCTTCATATTTTACATATTATTTTTAAAATAATGTTTTGGGATCCCTTTTTATTTTTTTGGATTTCATTAAATGTATTTTAAAACCTAAATAATGTTCTTGAAAAAAAGTCTTATTACTTTGAGTTATATGTATTCATTCATATTATCAAGATCACTCAATATTACCCTAATATATTTTATCTATAATGTGTATATATGTTCTTTTCATATATTACTATCATAATTCTCATTTCCATTGTGGATAATACTTGTATTTTGATACCTTATTCATTTCATTTTTTATTTAATCTCAATTGGATATAACAGCACATTGTCTTATATCATGTCTTTTTTACCCCAAAAAAATTGTGTTATCAAGGATTATATTTTATAAAAACACATTATTTTATGAAAAACCATTCTGTATTAATTTTTTGAAAGTTAAAATATTAATATACATCACTCGTATATTTTTTTTACATTTCAAAAACAATCCCTTCTATGTTAAATTAAAATAATACATCTTCGTGATAATTATCATTATATTTTTTTTCTAAAATGGAACAAAATATTCAAGATCAATGATTATTTAAATAAAATATGGACATTAAAATGATTTAATTAATTATTTTTAACATAATATATATTATAAATATGATTTAAGAAAATATTATTAATCCGACATATTTTTCACCATTTTTTCATTTTTATTATTTAGTTATATTTAATGTTAGTCATACGTCCCACTTACCAATGTACATTTAATAAAAATGAAGGGTGAACTTTGATATCAGTAAAATTATTTTGATGATGATTTCATCTATTGGGATACAAAATTTGGTGAAAGAATGGCAAACATAACTACACCATGTTATGATGTTTTTGCATCACTCCTTGAATTATTCATATGATGTCAAAATTAATTCTTATTTTACATGTTTATGATTCATTGAACTATTACAATCATTTAATTTTAATATTTTATCTTTATTTTCACTTGGTCTTATATAATGGAGCATGTTTTTATCTTTGGATCACATTTCAACATGTTATGATTTATTTAAAACCTATATTCTTCTGTTTTCAATTTAATATTAATTTTATATATATTCATATTTCCACGTATTCTTATTATCCAACCTTTATTGAAATGCTGATATTTATTCCAATTTTGAGTACATGGGATAACATAATTTTTATAATTCCCATAACTATTTTATGATGATAAGTATATCTTGTTAGAACCCTTTATGTGATTCTCAAATAGATTGATTACAATGAAATTTTCAAATGTTCTGAAAAGTATGTTTCTTATGTAAATTTTAATAGTAAAAAAATAATTATTTTCTTGGTGTTGTATGTTATTTTTGGGATATATAGTTTTTATCATTTTATGATATAAAATGACTGCATTTTTCTTTGTTGTTATAACTGTGATGAATCTAAAAAGGTATTTGTTGTTTAGTAATAAATAATTCAAAATTCATTGCTAATCCCTAATATAAGTTGAAATTTCTTATTCAAAACTATTAAAACATGATCTAGAGTTCATATAATATGATTTCACATTGTTAATTTAGAGGAATTATCTATATGAGGAGATGTATGTGAATAAATATGATCATAAGATCCTCCGATATATTTTCACAAAGAATCAGCATATAGTAAAATAATAATGCTGGTTAGTGTTGATCTAGAAGATAAAATTAAAAATCCATTACAATAATTTAATATAGATGAAATATATATATGATCTATGTAAAAAATACCTTTTTAAATTGTTAATTTTAATGATTTATAGGGATCCCATCATCTATGATATGAGAAAAATGGGAGCTGATTTCATAAATCAATGAATAATTTCCTAAAAAGATCAATTGATTTCTCAACCATCCATTCATTAGAATTTAAAGGATTAAAAAATAAATCATAAAGTATTATAGTATATTGTGGATGTAAAATTAATAGCAAAATCCTTATAATTAAATTGTATTATATAAGATTTAGTATTTTCATCATGAATATGATAAAAAGAAATATAATGATAAAAAAGGAGTTATTGAATGAAGAATATATCGTGATGTTCTCCATCAACCCATAAAGAAAAAAAAAGTGATGTGATATTTTAGTGAAATATTTGCTGGAAAATAAGAATGTTCATAAAATATAAAGTACATCAAATTGAGTTTTAGGACAACAAGGGAAGTCAGAATGGTGAAATTCCAAAACAATAATGAAAAAATAATACCTACCTATATGAAAATAGAAAAACGTCACTATTGTCCTTATCATATGTATTCAAAAGAATACCATTGGGAATAAACCCATTTTTGTTTTAGTGTATCTTCAAACAAATAAATTCTAATTTACTAATACTTTATATGAATTCTCTTTCAATCTACTTATAATGAGTTAGATCATGTTAGTAGCAAGGCTCTATGGGATTAGACTCTTTATTATATCTGGTCAACATACTAGGATTACCTAAATATTCTAGAAAAACCTCCAACATTCTCAAAATATTATTATTATCACCTCCACTGTACAAATGGCCAATAGAATACGAAACACAATAAACATGATGGTGATTCGGGTGAATTATTGATGTATTTCATTGAACGATGATATAAATAACATTCATTGGTTGAGTTCTCAAACAATAATAGCTTACCCAAAATATTCCACAAGGATCCAAAATTGATTCCCTATATGGGGGTATATGTATAACTCATATATTCAATGTTGTATTTTGTGATCCCATGTAATTCAGTCATTAATCATTTAGTGAATTGTTTAAATTTTGAAGACTATTTTGATGCTCAGAAAACATCATATATTAATAAATATTTTATGTATATTACTATCAGAGATACCATGAGTTTGTGGATGGAGATAATTTGTTAATACACACATCTAAATAGGTGATAATCAAAATATTTGATAATAATTTAATGATTGGTACAAGATATATCACATCCATTGATATTCATGATCATATCGATATTAAGACCTGTTGGAAAGCACTCCCATAAATCCATTCATATATAAATACTAGGTTCCAAAATAAACACCTAATGAAGTAAATGCTAGGTCCATAACCAATAATAAATCTTATGGTTGTTCTACTAGAACAATATCTTTCTTGAGGAAAGAACCAACTAAAGATCTGGGTTGTATAGATAGTGTTATCTTTGAAATTAATAGTAAATATATGATTAATAGATAATACATGTTAATTATGATTGAATTATTTATAATGTATTTATAAATGGATGGAATACATATAACAATTATAATAGTGACATAAAAATTTAAATGACATCTACACATATATAATTTTAAAACAATAATTAGGTTTCCTATTAAATTATAATAGGGAAATAGTAAAAACATTTATAGTAATATAATTGTTTGTAAAAATTTATAGTATATGTTTTTAAGATAATTATACATGATTATTTTATTTTAATTTTTTATAATAAATGTAGAAAATATAAATTTTAATTTTTTAAATTTAATTGTTTTTAAAAAATACACTGTTATATTATAATAGGAAAATAAGTTTATGAAATCATATGAATTTTTTTAATTTAATAGAAATTTTATCATTATATTTAAATATTTATTTTCAATAACACATAATTATTTTATTTAAGTACTATATTTATCCTATTTTGAATAATATTATTATAAAATGTAATTTATTTTTTTGAATATCTATTCAAAAAATTAGGTAAATATAATTTTATGTCTTTTCCTAAAATAGCTAAATTTTATGAATATTGAAATAAGAAAAAATATGATATCTATTATTGTAGTAAAAATACATGAATTAAAAATACATGAATTACAAATACATGGATATTGTAAGAACCCATTATATGTAAAATCACATGAAATAAATACTATATATGGAAACATAGATTAATAATATATATATCCTTAATATATAATAATAAAATAAATAAACTTTTGATATAAAATAAAACTATCCTCCACTTATAAATAAAACACCTCACATCCCATTCCCCCCAATCATTAAATATAATTAGATTTCCACATTTCACCAAAAGATATATCCCACATAATAAACATGTCCAATTTATTCTCATCTTATCATTGAATAAAACCATGGTTTTATAAGGTCTTGTCCAATCGTAGACATTGAAAGAGGTAATGCTCAAGACATAACTATCCTTTAATCTACAATACTTCTACATCCTCCTATATTAATACATATAACTCTAAATAATGGATAAATTAAAATAAATATACTATATATTTTTTGTGATATTTAATATGAGTTATCAAAAAACATTAAATTTCATTAAAAATAAGTTTTTATGTTAAAAATATTTTTGCTTCACCGTTTTCATGAATAATGAACCTTATTTCCCTCCACATCCATCACAAATTGTTATAAGTAAAATATAAATTTTCAACATGAAGATCAAAATAATGTGAAATCAAATTTCATCTGGAAAAATACCCAAATAATCCTAGAAATAAATAAATTTATTTTTTTCTTGGATGGTCTGTAAAACCACGTAAATGACATTACCATATAATTATAACATTTATACATAATCAATATTTCCAATTTAGGAACACATACGGTAATTTAAGAACATTAAAACATAATAACAACATAAATATCATATCATTTACCTTTTTTATAGTCACATTATATGGTTACTTTAATTATAATAAAAACAATCCTTGGAATCCTGATATCATCAACCATGGGATAATGATTTTTTTCCCACAATCTCAACTAAATGTCCAAAATATAAAATTATTTTTTTAGAAATGAATTATATTTGATTTTTTTATCTATTGTATTTTAACACATCCAATATGATTACTCATGATATTAATTGAAGCGGTTTAATGAATTTAGGCAAGTGGTAAGGGAACACCAATAACATATCTATTTTCATTTATAGATGCATTACCACTCCATACATTACATTGATCTTATATTTTATGTTATAGAAGGATTATGAATTCAGTATATTTTTCTTCTATAAATGTATATACCTTATTCTCCCTCTCATTTGGGGTGAAATATATTCTCGTGATTTTAACTTCACAAATCATTCATATTTTTAAATATGATTTAATGTAATATCTTTATCCATATTTCATGTTACAAACCACAAAAATAAATTTTTCTAATTATTGTTTTTTCATTAAATACTAATTATATAACCCTCAGGGTATAATTATTATTCTATAAAAACCATTACATTCCTTCCATCAATAAATATTTCATATTATTTTTATAAAACATCCACTATAATGTTAAAAACCATGATTTCATTCCCACAATTTCTCACGCACAAATTAACATTTTATATGAGGAAAAGTACTATTTATCATATTAATATATCCTAAAAAAGTAAATGCATTATTCTCATTTGTAACAGTATGAGATTTAATTTGATTATAATTTCTGAAATATGTATTTTAACACCTAAAATTCAATGAGTTTTTATTATGGTTATGGCCTATAGTTCATTTATTTATGATAAATCATATGGTTTTAATTTTTTTTATGGATTACCCAAAATATAACTTGTATTCATTAGTTACTTTTCAAATCTCTTTTGTTTATAAGGATGGGATTTATGGATAAACATGGATCATGATGTGACTGTTCCCATGATGCTATATTCCTATAATAGTAAAACTTGAATTATTCTAACGTCATGTCTTATGATGATACGAAATTACAATGATTCCATAATCTTAGAATTACCTCATATTTTTGTCATGAATCCATCTGATTAATACCTATAAATTTATTATATGTTTTCATGTTACATCATATGAATAATATCATATGCTTTATTATAGTTATTATTCAAATACATTAGATTACAACATGCCCATTATACTTATATATTTCATATTGAAACTAATGGATTTATAACATATCAAATGGATTTAGGAGTTAAAAATATATATATATTAGATTTTTAGTAACATGATGAGGTATTATGAACCTTTTATTGAAAGGAATTTTTTTCCTCTAGATCTCATGTTGTGTTTTTTATATTAATGTTATTTGTTAATAATATTTTTATTGGAATATGATAAATATACTTATAAAATAAGGGTTTTAACATTTAATATGACCTTTATTTTTTTTCTTATATAATTTCACTAATCAATGAAATATTAGAAACCCACAATTTTATGTCAATATCAAAAAAATATTGATATTTTACTACTCATACATATAGTGCACAATAATTTTCTTTTATAAGAAATTGTGTATTATTGTTTCACTATTAATAATAATTGATAATAGGTATCCACAACTATATTAAAAAATAAAAATGTATTAAAATTATCTTTTTATTGAACATAGATCATTAATATACCATATTAAAACCCATAATGTTAACTAAATTTCAATTAAAAATAGTCATGAATTATTTCATGAAATCCATAGTCCCCAATTTTCTACTCATTTATCATATCCTCCATGGAATAATACAAAATAATCATATATAAAACAATATCCAGAACCATTAACAACTATATCCTGACTAGGGGTTTTAATAAGTATCATGAATAAAAAAGAAAAACATTAAAATCACAGGGAAAATAAAATAATAAACTATACATTAATCTATTATACCAAAAAAAATATTTTCCCTTGGACTTTTTAAAAGTTAAATCACTATGTATACAAATCCTAGTCCCCCCATATGATGTTATAAAAGGAGAGAAAATAATATGATACACCATATATTTAATTAATACAACATCATCATTTTCTATCAATACCTTAAAGGAAGCATGACCTATCAACCATTATTTATACATTATTATAAACATTAACATGATATTGTTAAGTTTGTGTAATGTTTTTTATTCTCTATACATAAAGTATATTTGGACATGATTATTTACATGGTTTTCTTTAATAAGGATACATCCCTAAAGTGCACAGAGATTTTATAAAATGCACAAAAATGAATATTAAGACAACTACTTACAGAAATTTACATATGTCTTTCCATTCAAAAACTCACTAAAATTAAATTTTCAAGGTATGCATAGTGTCACCCAAGGAACACTATGGGTGATGTCTGATTTTCATTTTCTTTATTTTATTGTGAAAACACCCCTGTTGTGTACCATTTCATTCCAAAGTACAATTTAAATGACTTATTATTCATTATTGTTATAGAAAAATCAACATTCAATGTCAGAAATATTATAAATGACCCATGCACTTCACAATTCCAGCCCATCATCTATATAAAATAATATTTTTCATTTAAAATTCAATTAATCAATCATTGTGTATAGTTTTTCCTCATTTATTATATCTTATATCCCTCTACATAAAATGGAGTTTTTATAGAATATTTACATGGAAACATCACATAATCCTTACAGGTTTCCAATTATAAATGATTCCAGTCCTATTCCATGTATTCATTAATAACATGAACCATAACATCTTTTTTCAAATCTATATATACTCATCTTGAATCACGAATTAAATGAAAATAAATCGACAAAAATAAATACTACAAATCACAAAATTCATGGATATAATAATTTAATTATTTGGAGGACCATGATTTATGAAAACCTTAACACCATTTCTTGTAGATTCAAGATATAATCCAATGCATATTCCATGAAAAATCTGAAATTTATTTCACCATGTCCTAGTTCTGGAACATGTACTTGTTTTCCAATACCATGAAATCCACTAATGTAATGGTCTCATGGATCATGTATTGTTCAAATATGGAAATCCACCTATTGATCATGTACACATCCAATATTGATATGGGTGATCCTATTTTTGTCTCATTGATATTAAATGTCTTCAATGTTATACATCATCTAAACAGTGACTTCCATGCTATTCCACAGAACCATACATTTGGATTTTCCCTCCAAAACCCAAATTAACAAGGAATGAAATATGGGAAGGAATATTTTTTGGAATGTACTAATAATTTTTCCCCATAAAATATCTTACTTTGGGAATATCAACTATTATTATCCCAGTTTATCCAAAATCATTATCCATTATAGGAAATATCAGGGCATGGCCCCTCCAATTTTATATTGTTGGATGTATTTGTAATAGTTATCAATAAAATGGGTTTGAGCCATTATATAAATATTCAATATATCCTCAAAACCAAAAATAGGTGATATATATATGTGTTTTCGATTTTTCACTCTTCTGAACCATGATCCATGAACATCACTTCTAACTGGCCAAAGAATTTCCATAAAGACTATAATCACATCATTATCAATTCAATCTTGTATATGTAAGATCCCAAAAAACATTTGAGTATATTTTTGTTTAATTTTTTATTTAAATACGTTAATTGTTTATAAATAAATGTTTACTGTGGGTTTATGGAATATCTATGTTGTTCCAAGGGTTCATGAAATGAATGAAAATCAAATCGGACAATCTTGTGCATGTTGTATAGTTTGTGCACAGATAGTGGAAATCATGTGTGGGGGAAACAAAACTGTGTGACCTCAAATATAGGATTTTTTCAAGGATGGAGTACGGTCTGTCGAAACATGTGATGGTATCTTGTTCACAGTGTGACCTATACCCACTTTGAGAAAGGATATCACATGGTTGGAACATAGTTTGTAAAACTATGTGGCCCATTAAAGAGTGGAAAATTTCAAAATTTTCCATCAAGATTTTATGCTTCTAACATTATTTATTCCTCATTTATTCTTCCAATAGAACAAGAAAAAATATATCTAAGTATGTTTACCATGGTTTTGATCTCCTTTTACTATAGGTTGTTTTCAGTGTTGTTGGCAATAGATCAATTCTATGGGTTAGTCTAAATCTCCACTTGATTCTATTTTGCAAATTTCGGCTTATAGATTTGTTCTTATTATTATGAAGTTTTTAAAAAATATTTTCTAGTGAATAATAGTATTTGTATTCAAAGGGGGGATCAATAAATATATAATTCCATGTATATGGTTGTGTTTATCAATAAATTCAATGATGATGGTCTACAAGTTATATCTGACTATTTTATAGTCGATTTCAGCAAGTGTGGTGGTAATATTGCTTCCCAATTGATGTAAATTCGATTTCCTTAGTATTATATGGTATAATTTATGTAAATATATTATTTATACCCCTCATGATCCCCATGGGAATAATTTATGTTAATTAGAATGACTTAGGGCCAGCCTTGGGGTTCACCAACAATCATAAACATGTATAATTTTAATGTTAAGAAAATGATTCCTTAATTTAAAATAAATCCAATATTAATAATTTTGAAATAATTATATTGAATTATTATGAGTAAGTATTGGTTGTTTAATCTAGTTTTTGACAGGGTAATATAAGATTTTTTGGTATAATGTGAAAATGAGATAAATTGATTAATGTGAATGTGTCAAATGGCTTATGAAATTGGATGGAAATGCATTATTGGATAAATGCATAAGAACTAATTAATGTGTAAATAAATTAAGGGACCAGTATTTATGAATATATTTAATGGGATAACATATTCCAATTTTCAATTATTCTAAATAGATATACGTATTAAAAATGGATAACAATAAAATGGGCTATTCTATGTAAATGCTAAATGTGTTAGTGGGTTAAGGCATAAATAATATTTATGTGTTAAATGGATTGTGAATCATGAATGTAATGTGTATTTAATGTGTGTGGTTTATTATTTAGTATATGTGGTTAATATATAAATAATTATGTTCACATTGACTAGGTTTTTTGGGGTATTGGATTTGAGGATTTGTGCCCATATATCGGGTTAGACTGAGGTTCAAAACCCTAACTAAAAATACACATGTTAGGGAAGGATATAAATTCTCAATAAATATAATGGATTTAGTTGATGAGACAAAAAATATTGGGGATCCTTGGTAAGGTTGGTGTATATGTTTATGAAATTATTATCCCTATTTTGTTAGGAAACATTAATTATTCCAAAATTCATGATATTTGATCATCTTAGGCCATTATGTGAATACTTAAATTTATAACCCATAGAACATATGATGTAAATGAATTTTCAACGATTGATATATAAGTGATAAAAATTGAAATATTGATGGAAATAGTAAATATGAATATTGTTAACTAATGTGACATTATCTGCCTTTTGTTTTACCATGTCATTTATTTCAAACATTATTGCACTATCGTTTTATAATAAATATATTATAGACATTCTTGGTGGTGTCTTTCGGATTTTTTCATAAACCATGTTTGAGTTGTTGTTGGGTACTTGAGAAGACATCATTATTGCAGGCCAGGATAAGGGAAAAGACCCTACGCTAATAATATGAGTAGGGATTGAGATGTGTATGGATGAGGATCCAGACATGGACATAGGACCCATTCAAGGATTCATTTGATTATTTTATTTTGGATATTCTACATATTTTGAACCATTATCATGACATAACATAATTATTTATTAGTTGTTCCTTGTTACATGTTTGGGGGGTTGGTTAGAAATCATTATTTAGGTATATTGGTTATCATTTTTTTTATTAAGTATGATGCCTATTGTGAAATACTCCAATAAGGAGTGTATATTCTTACAACATGATTTATCACAGCATAATTTTTAGTCAGCATCTTATGGAATAAGGTGAGATGTTCTGTTGTTCATGTGGAACCCTATTCATGGAAAATATTTGTTGATTATTGGTTGATGACATTATAAAGTTTTACCAGAAATATTTTTTTTGGTGGAATTTATTTTTTGGGAAGGAATAATGGATATTAGGATGTTTTAGGTCTTGGAATTAATCTCATTATTATGATTATATAACTCATTTATAAGGGAATGACCAAGAACCAAGGGTGGGAAGATTGTTTCATCAAATGTGTTGTTAGAGTTGTATGATATTTCAATATTGGGGGATTCAGTTGTTGTGTTTTGTGGAAATTTTATAATATTTTTATTTTCAATGATGTGGCATGAGGATGAAAATTAATGAATTAGTTTAGGAACATAGGGACTTAAGTATTATGCATCTTGATAGGAAGACATGTGATGGGTGTGTGGGATAGAAGGTTAGACTGATTATTATGTTCCTGAAATTTTTTAATAAAACAGTGTCTAGTAAGGATGATGTAAATAGATTAATGGAAGGGATATTAAATCATTGTCAATAAAACATTTTGTCAAATGAAGGGTTGTAAATATGTTAAAATTTATTTTGTAATATGTTGTGAAATAAGAAATATTCCAACTGGGAAGCATTGACATTTTATGTTTGGAAATAGATTTATAGAAAGATGTCTAGTAAATGTCATGTGACTGTGTGCATCGGTTTACCCAATGTTATCCATGACTCATTGTAGGATTGGTAGAGGGTAATGTTATATGTTTGAAGATATCTATTGGGACAGTTTATATTAAAAGGGCTCATTTATGGATAATTAAGATCATTATTCTATTTAAATCTTTAATGCCTTGTGTTGTGTTTTCGAATAATTGTGTTTAACATTATAGAAACATGACACCACGAAGGTTTGTTCTAGTTGGGTGACAATAGGATAATCGATGACAATGATCTATCCGTAAAAGATCAAGATAACCCAGCGGTCCTTGAAAACCTAGTAGATGGTAATTTCCATGAGATATTTGTTCATTTTTTTAAGATTATGGAACTAGACCCCAAGGGGTCATTCCTTGTACATTTTATTTAACAAGAGAGTTTTAGTTGTCTCACCCTCCAATGTTTTCTAGAGAGGGTGGACACAAGGATGCATATTTCTTGAGTGACTATATCCTAATTATCATGGATCATATAGAGGATCCCATTGAGAAAATATTCAAGATGGAGGTATACAAAGGTGGGGAACAGAATGACACTAGTGGGATATCATGGCTCAAAATTAATAAACTGGTGGGAGGATTTTGAAATACTTACAAGAGTTGTTTATTGAGTATTTTTATCTGAAGAACATGAGTCATGAGTGAGATGTAGATATTTTGAGGTTCAATTAAGGAACCATTTTAGTGATGGACTATGAAATCCATTTTTGGAACAAGCAATGCTTTTTTCCAATATTTGGTAGCGGATGAGGTTGCAATAGCAAGAAAATGCCAGGACACAATTAGACAAGAGATTATGTCCCATGTGGACATATTATGTTCAAATACGTTTTCATAAGTGGTGTATCATTCCCTAATTTCAGAATGGATTTTAGAGGAATTATTAATAAGTGTATTTGGGGTTTTAGTTGGAAGAACTTTTGGGGAGATTTAGTAGAGTAGGAAGCATCAATTAAGAAACCTCTACTATGTTTGAATTAAGCAGAGTGGTCCCAAGAAAGGACTATACTCTCATAGTGGTAATCTGGTGTATTTCTATTCATGTGGTAGGTTGGGGAACATGCATGGTTAGTTCCCCATCCCACCAGTTGATTGTCGAGTGTATGGAAGAATGGTGCACATGTGGAGGATATATATTAGTAGTGCAGTGAAGCACCGAGATCTCAGAATGAGGTCCAAGGTAGAGGGTAAGTTCAGCATCATGTTGTTCATTCAACACATGGATGTTAAAAGGTGTGATCCTTAACATTTTGAGATTTGTTACATGTATATTCCTTGCTTTCTACTGATATAATTGAAACAGATTCCATGTACACTTTTGTATATTCTCATATTGTGGTTTTGTTCGGTTACGAAATGTAACATATGTTTTAATTCAGGTCCATCACAACACCATTATGGGGTCTAGTATTGAATATCTTACATCGTGAGGGATGTGATCTTAAGGTTGTTGGGCATTGTTTTATTTGGGACTTGATTTCGATTTAGATGTTAGGTTTTTATCTGAATTTGTGTATAGAATAAATAGAATTTTACTAATCTCATATTATTTTTTACCATCACTTTAATAGGTTCATTTCTTGTGAGGGAGACATGTATCTCAATCCTAGTTAATGCGATGTCTAGGTATGTGGTGCATGTCTAGTTTGTATGAAATAATGTTTTTCTCTTAGTTTATGTGCCTTATATTATAATTGTTGGTGGTGGAGTAGAAAATATTTTCATTCCTCGATGTTAGATTGGTTTCTGTATGTGTTTCATATAGACTTAATGAGGATTCCACTAAGATAGATGTTGAGATCTTGATTGAGTTAATTATAGGAGATAGACCAGTTTCATTTATTACATACCTGATGGATCCAATAGACCTCAAGTTACTTAAGACTTATTTGGAGAAATTATACAATGATGGGTTTCTTTCTACTTTTTCATTAGCTTGTGTATCTCCGGAGTTGTTTTCCACAAAGGATAAAAAATCATTGCAATTATTTTTTGATTATTGAATTCAGAATTAGATCCCAGTTTAAACATGATACAATATTATGATAATTCATGATATCTTTGTTTAGCCAAGATGTGTTTCAATGTTTTCAAAAATTGATTTTATAATGATGTAACACCAACCGAGGGTCAATCATTCTGATGTATTATGGAAAACCTTCAGCAATAGGTATGGATTTTATGATATTTTGAAGAATCCATTAGGTTTGACTAAATAACATATAGTGTTTATGGCCCTAATGAACCTAATTTTTTACCCTTATCTAGATAATTTTTTAGTTATCTGTTTTAATGAAATTTTGGTGTAATCTAAGACACATGATTCTTATTTAGAACATTTTTATGTCATCCTGAGTACCCAAATATAGAATGATCTATATTTTGAGATATCTAAATTTCATTTCTATATCAAATAGGTTCATGTATTGGGTCACATCATCTCTAAAGAGGGCGTTTCAGAGGACTTGAAGAATGTTCATGTAGTTTTTTATTGGGATCATCCCCTCAATAGCTTTAATGTTTGATGTTTTATGGGATTAGAAGGTTAATTCAGAAGGTTAATTAAGAACTATTCTTGTTTGGATGCACCAATCTCATGTTTGAAAAATAAGGTTGTCATGTATGAGTGGTCTAGGAAATGTGACAAATAATTTCATGAACTAAAGTTGCAGTTCACAACTACATTGATTCGTATATTACCTAATCATGGAATGAAATATATCTTGCATTGTGATTTATCTAGTGTTGGCCTTGGTGTGCTTTTTATACTAGATGATCGGGACATTGAGTATGGTTTATGAACATTGATGCCTCAGGAATGGAATTTCCCTATGCATGATATGTAGTTGGTTGGGATGGTTAATCCCATAAAATGATGGAGGAATTAAATATTGGGAGAATAGTTTACGGAGTATATTGATTATAATATCCTAATTTATATAATCTATTTTTGTGATTTTAGTATTCTTCCATGAATATGGGTTAAATACCTGAAATACATTGACTTTTTAATCGATTACAAACTAGTAAAATAAAATGTTGTTGTATCTTCATAGAGTCGAAAGACATAAAACCATGTAGTTTAGGAATCATATTTCGAGTTTAAGATGATGGCGTTGATTTTGGGTTGAATCTTGAGGATTAGGGTAGTCATTAGATTCTTAACATTTCATTTTTGGTAGTTGATTCCATGAATCTAAGACATATCAAGGATATAAAACATGAGGTTTCATAATATGGAGTTAATGGAATCGTTTACAGATGGGGAGCCACCTTCTGGTGAGATCATTGAAGAATATGGGATCGGGACTATTCATGTTCATGTGGTAGTTACTTCATGTATGAGAGAATAAATGGTGTGTGAATGTCATGCATCAATGTGAGAAGTCAATTTTGGTTTCACCAAAATGTATTAGTAAATTTTTGTATAATAATTAGTGTCCATGGATGAATAAATATGTTTTATGTTTCATGTCATGATGCTTTACCTGTCACTAGGTTATTGATGAAAATCATTGGTCAAGTGCCTAAATTTTTCTATTTTCAATTCCAATATGGATAAAGGAATTATATAATGATTTATTTTACAGTGTCTCTTCCGAGGATGCCTAAGAAAGATGACTAGATCATTGTAGTCCTTGAATAGTTTTATAAGGTAGATCATTTCTTCTCGTTTCAATATACATCCACCATAAATAAATTTAGTGAATTTTATTTCCATGTGGTGGTGTGGGTGCATGAGGTACCACTTACAATAGTTTCATATTGAGATCTGCATTTCACATCATGCTTATGGCAGGAATCAAAGATGGTGGTTGGTACCTATTTGTTCATGAATATGGATTTCAACCAACAAAAGGATTGGAAGAAAAAGCGTACAATTTTGGTACTAGAGGACATGTAGAGGTATTTTGTTCATGAATTTGGTGAGGTCATGGAAAAAGAATCTAGAACTAGTTATGTTTTTTTAATCTAATAGTTTCCATGATATGATTTATATGGAACTATTTGAGGTACTCTATGGTAGACCCTATTTATATTTATTGTATTAGATGTATGGTTGATAATTATAATTGTTTGGAGTGAATCTCATACAGGTGATGCTATAAAAAGTTTGTTTCATTGAGAAGAAAATGAAAATATATAAGAGTGGGAATAATTTGTATATGGAATGATATCATAGTCCTTAAGAGTTAGTTTTTGGATATCATGTGTATTGTTAGGTGTCTCCAAGGTTTGGTAACAATCTAGTATAGAAATAGGACATTCAGTGTTGATGTCCATAGGGACAATTAGAATTGTAGATAGGATTAGACCAGTGGCATACTAATCATCTCTACCAAAACAATGTAGGATCATGCATGATGTCTTCCATGTTTTACTACATCATAAGTGTCACCCTAACACATATCAGTTGTATAATTTTGTAGTTTTAGACATCGTGGTTGACACATGCTATGAATAGCATCTCATTCGTATTATGTATCATAGTAAGAATGTATTACTGTAAAATAAATTATTTTTTGTTTGTTTTATGTCTATGCCAGGAAATTTTCATGAAGAAATGTGGGAGGTAGAGTCGATATACAAAATTAGTTTTCTAATATCTTTCCTTCAAATTCTCAGTAATGCATGGGAGTGCAGGCCAAGGATTATCCATAATATAGAGGGAATGGTTGTCGAATCCTAGACATCATTGAGGTATTTAATTTTTAAATATTGGTTTTATTCACATAAAATTCTATAAAGAATTTTTTTTTTTGAAATATTAGTATGATTGAGGATGTTATAGAGGTTTGATACACAAAATAAACGGAATTCACGACATACTGTGAGTGATTCATGATTTTTTCATGGTTAGACGAAACCATGAGAGGAGGAATCCCAAATGTGTGACCACACATAGTGGAATTCTACATCATTTGAACATTGATTTTCAAACCATGTGACACTCCCCAGGTAGTAATGATACATGTCCTCCCATGGATATATGTCAACACACTTCGGGTGCACAGTTTGGAAATTAATGTAGATAAAACGTGTGGCTGCTTGAAATGAAGAAAATTACCGAATTTCCCCCTCTATATTTAAATTATATCTCCAATTTCCTCCACATTTATTCTTCCTCCATCCATAGTGTTATCCTTTTTAATATATGCTTTCCATAGGTGTATTCTCATCAATTTAAATCTATTTAGAGTGATGTTGGTTGAAGACTGAAGCTCTAGGTATTTATAACTCCCATATTTCTTCTCATTTCCAGATCGGGGCTATAATATCAATTAATCTACTTCTAATGTTTTAAAAATTTCTATTTCAAGAGAATAATAGGTCCGTTCTTTAAATTATTAATGAATACATATCTATGTCTACTTATAAGGGCGTTCTTATCTTCTTATTTGAGGAAAGTGGTCTAAATGTTATATCACATAGTTTTATTTTCGATTGATCTAATGTTGTTGTTATATTTATTATCTCTTGAAAGATATGTCATTCAGTTAGTAATATTTTGGAAAATAGATTTCTAAAAAAATTTGGAACCCACATTATCCATGTGGGATGCATTGATATTGATTATACTCATTTAGGGCCACCCTTGGGGTTCACCACAAATTATGAACATGTAAAGATATAATCTTATGCATAGAGTTGAATAGTTTTTAAATAGATCTCATAATAATCATGTAGAAGTGATCGTTGTAAATTATTAATAGGTACTGATGTTATTTGTGTCTATTTGTTGTCAATGGAATAATGGACTATTTCGAATAATGATAAATATGATAATGTATTAGAATTTTTGATTGTGCTAAATGGGATAATGTATGAAAATTATATATTGGTTAAATGAGATATTATATTAAAATGCTAACTTTTGTAATTGGATAATTCATAAAGACGAGTTATGTATTAAAAATATTGTGAATCTTGATTGTTATATGTGTTAAATTTGTAGGTTTTTTTGACATCGTATATGCGGCAAATGGATAGATAATTATGTTTACAAGGATTGGTTATTGTGGGGTTTTGGAATTGAGGATCATTACCTAGATGATGGTTTAGACTATTAGTCTAAAACCCACCCTATTATTCGCGGGTTAGGTAAGTTGACTGAGGCTATAACCATAGTGGTTTTCATGGTATATCTTTAGAAAATAACTTCTATGATGGAGAAAATATCCATCTCGGAGTACCAAATTTTCAAAAATGAATTCTCTTTTAATTGATCATAAACCTTCATCATAGTCGAGTCACTCAGTCAATTTTTCATCTAGGTTTCTGTTTTTTTTTTCACAAAGAGAGTGGTTGAGTGTTCTAAGAACATAGATAATAATACTCTAGATTTTATTGATATTTTTCAAACTAAAATACACATAACCTACTATCCGGTATAATAGTCCCTTTCTGGAATAATAATTCACTTTTATAGTCATAGGACTAGTATGACGCTATATGTATTCATTACCCTATGATGGATTGATCGAATTACTACACCATTACACATGAAGACTGTTAGAGTAAAAAATATATCTATATAAAATCTCATAAAACATTTAATCTCTCTTGGAAAACATATTTTCAACACTATTGTTCTTAGGATAATATTTGGTTTATTAGAATAAATAATATGGAAATAATGTGACCAAACCATACACATTATAAGAACATTGTTTCCTCCATATTTTGGGGAACCCCTATTCATATTTTTAATTGAACAACTAAATTAATCCATGATTTTTATATATAGTTGCCTTCATTACTCCATAATTGTATATAATATTATAATGTATTTTCATACTCAATTTTTTGTTATTAATCCTCTCTTCATATTCTATTATCTTGATATTATTTTCTTCTACTATTTCAAAAAAAAATGAAACTCTAAAAATATTTCTCCCAAAACACATTTTCAATTTTTAAGATGTTGTGTAAGTGAAAAAACAATTCAATTTATTAATTCACTATAGCCATTTTTTAGATAACCTCATCGGAAATATCTTCATGTTAATCAATTTTATATTTAATCTTTATTCCAATTTTCTAAATTATAAAATTGAATTTGTCTTATTCATTCATAAACCACCAGTTATCAATAAAATAATCATTAATTATGGAATAATATAAATCATTCATGATACTACATTTTCCTATGTTTTAATTTCATGATAATTCATTGATATATCAACTTGATATTGTTTCAACATCCCTAATAGAATCAAATATCATTTTCAACTCCCTACGATTCTGTAATACTTCACATGATTTCTCCACACTAGGTAAATATTTAAAATTTTTATAATGCTTATATATCAACACATTGAGTGGAAAAACCTTTTATTATTAATTATTGTTATTCTTAATAATTCAATTTGAAATAACTTACTTGATTTGGGATTCAACTAATTTCACCAAAACATCAAACATTATCTCTATAATTTTGGATAAGATCAAATGATTCACCTTTTCTGTGTATTCATATATTTCCTTATTTTATTCCACTTTTTATAAATAATCGATAAACAAATTCATTATTTTGTTTATATGATAATCTAGCTAATTTTAATAGTTCAATTATATCATGAACCAATATTTTATTAACCTAATATATTAATCTATAATCTGGATTAACAACTTTTTTCATGATTTTATATTCATTCAATGAAAGAAGCGATATTTCATTATGGATGAAATCTTAAACATTACTTGAGTTGAATTCCTTAAAAATAAAAAAAATGATAGTGTCCTTTTGATATCAATTTAAGGGTCCCACAATGGTTTCTAATGAGAGAATACCAATATATGTGTGGTAAATTTTGGTATTAAAAATACACACCTAGTTAAAACCACATGGTTATTTTATCAAAATTTGTGTAATGGATATTTAAATCATAACCATGATGGTCACTTTTTTATCATTAAATAGATTTATTCTTTTTTTCTAGATCTTTTGTTATTTTCTTTTAAAATATAAAAACATCCATGAATATTTACATAGTTCACTGCCACTATGATGCATCCATTGGGAATTCACCAATATTGTTCAGTTAACTAAAATAAATATGAAGATTAATATTTACATTTTTTTTGTCTTGGTCCCTCCTCACACTACATCACCACATTGCAAATTTTTGGGTTAAAAATTTATATCCTAAGGATTATTTCCATCTCAAATCAAATAATTCCACCTCGTTATCTCATTACTCTTTTAAGGATAAATTAAAATTTTGTATACATGTAGGTCCCTTAATAGTAAAATAGATTAAATCATAAAATATATATAGATTCTCTTTTTAATATTTCATTATGATTATCATTAATCACTTTTTGAAACTACTTCATGTAAAATAATTTCATTCTAAAATATCTCAGAAAAATCATCCCTTTTTTATTTGTATAAAAAATAGTCTTCAACATAGTCTGGACTATATGTAGCCCGAATCCCCCTGGGGTTCTATCACCTATACATGAATAAATACTACTTATACACCAATATTTAGATCATTAATTAGTTTTAATATTACCTGATATATTTTTATCATAACAAACTCTCCCTCTAATGGAAATATTATTCCCCACAAACCGAGGAAGCTTAAATTATCATTATAGGCTAATTGAGTGTCGATAACTACTCCAAAATATCCCCTCTCAATTCATTCATAATTGAAACCATAATAAATTAACTGAACACTATAAAATACAATTAATAATATGTGAATATATTACATATGAATCCCCAAAAAAATAATGAAAACATCATCGGCCATGTCTAGATTCTTGGAATTAAATCCAATTCAATGATATTTAAATGATTAATTATTTATCAATGAATCTCCAAAAGGGTTTACACTTGAAATATTTTTTATATTATATACAAGTATTCAAATATGTACTTATAATGAAACCTAATCCAATATACCGTATTCACAGAAAATAATATGTGCATGGATTCCTACTTGATTCCATTTTGTCTTAGGATGAAACCTATTAACCATGACAACTTTTACTATGGCCATGTGATCTCTTTTTTCACACTACATCATCCTATATGTCTTAAATGTTGTCTAGTATATATACCCCCACAATAACACCATGTCTTAACAACATAGTATTTTAATTTCTCCCAATCACACTAAACAACATTGCTCGTACCCTAGTAGCCAAGCTATTTTGGTATTTATCTATCACTTCCCATAACATATTATCTTTGTATGGCCACGATCCGACATCCATTCCCATTACATCCTCGAACACCAAAAATTAATTCCAATGTCAACTACAGAATTGTTCCCTTTTTGTTATCCACTATTATCACCTCCCTTCATGATAATCGTATAGAAATAATCATATTCAATTTTTCTATTCATCTATATCTCCATCACAGCCACCTCTAGGGTGTGACATTAAATCTACAGTATTCTATACCCTCATGTGCATCGAGATCAATTGATCTCACGTAAATCATGCCTCCATATATTTTTCATTTGAAAAATATTCACTTTCTCACCATGTCCAACATGTATAGCCTTGATGATTATAGTCCAAACCATTGTAAATACAAACATTGTTGTGACAAACCCATTGTAAAATAATTTAAAAATAACATTTTTCATCTATAAAATGTTGTCTCAAAAATGGTATTGTAAGTAAATCCAAATTTTTATGTTTATATTATAGAAAAAAACATGACTATTAACTATGACCTTCTTTATTGTCAAAAAAGTTGATTGACCTTAATTTCAACAACCATGACCTACTATGTCTTCTAAAAATCCAATATCAAGCATTTTTTGTTTCAAAAAAAAATCAATCTCCCCTTTGTGCATGATCTAACACCTCTTCATATCTATTAGAAAGAAAATTACACTCTTATACCAAATAAAAATATATAAAATGATAGAAATAAATTTTTTAATCCATTTGTTTTTACATCAATTACATTCAATATAGTTCACTAATCATTATAAATTATTGAAAAATTCAGCATCAAATTTCAAAAAATTGAAATATCACACATTTCCATAACTATGTGCGTAATTGAGAAATATTTAATTCATTGATATTTGAACTTAATTTTTCTATTGCTTGGATTAATATATATATTTATCATCATATATTCTAAGAACTAAATAAGAGTTTTTAATTACTTTCAAACAACATTGAATGAATGTACAATTTAACCAAATGTCAATATTAAAAACCCTCATTGATTAAATAAATTGTTCTAGAATTTATATTTCTTCAAATACACCATAATAACACATATTCACAGGGATTCTATTTGAAGAAACTCCTTAAATAATCCTCTCAGTAGGTTTGGGTGTTACTATAATTGTCGAAAAATCATGATGACTAAGAATTAGTATGGCTGTCATTGTAAAAGTAGTTTATTAAGGTTTCACAGTTTATCAAGGTTTCTAAATGTTTTTCCTAAAAATTGAAATTTTGTTCTTATAAATGGAATGTTTTTCCATGATGTTATCCATGGTTTTTGATCCATGGATCACAGTTTTTGGATTGAAAAGGTTGGTATGCAGAACGGATTAGGGAAGTCGACTAAAAGGATTTATTCATAGAAATTCTAACTGAATTGCAATGGATTCTACACAGACCCCAAATGAAAAATAGTTCATCTATGGATTAGAGTCCATGGGAGTATTATAGTCATGGGATGGATCATCTTTAATGATAAAATTTGATGATTTTTGGAGTCATAAAGGATTTAGACTGTAAAGGACATTAGCCACCATAATGGTAGAATGGTGTTATGTGAATTACTTATTATAGTATATGGTGAAGGCTATACTGTATCAATGTTTTCTGTTTCTTGGATAAGAGGTTTTTTCTGGTCTTTTTGAATATATGATGAACACTAATCAAATCGTTACGAGGGATAGATATTTGGAAGAAACATCATTGCTCAGGGATCAATTTAGTGATGTTTGAAGAATTTTGTGGGGTTGAATTCGTCAAAGGATATGAGGATCTCAAAAGATTATTATGTGGATATAAAATTGTTCTAAAAAGATAGTTCATGGAAGGGTATTTTTTGGGGCTCAATAGCCTATGGAAGAAAAACACATCCATGGAAGGAGAGATTATCCATCTATGTGGAGGCATTCCATATAATAACAAATTTTCTATGGGAGAAGATGGTCCGTGGAAGTGGAGAAAGTCTACATCAGTAGGGGTGCTATGCGAATGAAGTGGTTCTCCACAAATAATTCTATCCACATAGTGGTATGTATCTCATAGAGGAATCATGGATTTTCATTAAGGGGGTAAAATAGTTTGAAAAAGTAATTTGCAGAAACTATCATTTTTTAGAATAGTCTATTTAAACTATGGTTGAAAAAAGACATCAATATTTTATCTATCTATACTTTAGGATGCATTAATTAATGAAAATAATTGACCTATATGTCCATAAACTTTTAGTGGGTCCCATCAAAGGGAACATGGATATGTAAGAGGAATACAATGGTTATTTATACTAGAGGCAACTAGCGAATAAAAATATGGGAGTGACCCTAAGGAATGTATTGAGCAGACCTTAAACAAGGTAATAGAAGTGTCCCTAGGTATAGAGGTGATCTATCTAGATCCATGTAATTTTGTAGTGAGCATTAATGGATCTGGTAAATTTAACTCGTTTTGTTGTGTTCTCCATGAATGTAGCCAAGTTTGGGTGAACATGGTAAAATAGTTGGGCTATGTGCCTGATTTAATTTTTTATCATGCATTGATAAGTGATATAGAGAAAAGTGTGTTTCTTACCGATAAAACACAATCAGCAGGGGAAATAGTTTTAAACTATCATACCATGATTCAGACCCGCTATATTATGGTATTTAATATTATAGAACTATGAATTGATATCAAATATAAATATTGAATGTATTTGGTTCCCTCTTAGTATTAAAAGTGGATATTTTCAATATTAAAGGGATTTAGATCATTGATTGGAAAATAAATTATAGAAGAATCTGATGTAGAAATTACAACAAAACATTAGAAATATAAGTATTTATAAAATCTATTAATGGAATATAATCCTATATCAAAAGTGGTGATTTATCAAAAGTTGATTAATGTTAATTGGATGTTGATTTTAAAGGGATCATGGAATTAGTGGAGACCTATACAATTAAATTAACAATAAGTTGATGTAATGTAATAAATCACAAGATATGTGGGAAAATATTCTTAATTTCAATGAGGTTTAATAAAAATTCAATAAATAAATGTTTCAAGTTCTATGGAATATATATAATTGTCATAGAATGAAACACAATGCATTTTTTGATGCATTTGATGATAAGGATAATTTTGTTGTGGATTACATGGGATGTTTTAGAGAAATTATAGAAGATATAAAGTTTATTAATATCATATTTAGGAAATGTGTACATTGGATTAAACTGAATGGTTTTTTATTGTTCGATAAAAATACAAAGAGATGAAATTGGATAACATGCATAGAACCGATGCCCCATTTCAAGTGTCAAATGATAACAACGATGTTGAAGAAAATGGGATATCCAATGAGGTTACATTCAAGGAAATGAAAAAGATCACTATTGGAGATGGACGTTAAGATAATGAAAATAATGGGGTGATTACATTCCATTACTCAAATATTCAATTAGGTAATGGAACGTTCAAGGTATAACTTCTATATGTATGATTTCAAAGTATAATGAATGGAAACCTTGCAACAATGTGTCACAATGAAGATTCAAGAAGATGATGAGGACAAATTTGAAATTTTTAGGAAAAATTTTCACCCAATGTTAAACGGAATATATAATTTAATATAAATACATTAAAATAGTAAAATATGCTTTCAAGATATGATAATTATTCATAATAATTTGATGTATAGGAATTATCCCAAATAATGGATCATGAATAATATTTTATGGATGATGTTTTCGTAAATTACGTAACAGGATATGGTAATAACAGTGATGAAGGATATGTTAAAGGAAAATATGACCTTCGGGCCTAAATAGATTCCTATCTCAAGGATATATATCATTGTTCTGCCAATAAAAAGAAAAAAATATATGTTTTCTGATGCAAAAATTAAATGCAGCAACATGATGAAGAGAATTCTAACCTAAATTATGAAATTGAAAAACTAATTTCTTCAATTCCAAAGTGTTCTAATAAGGTTTTTGAGTATATGTACAAAATCAAAGAAAAAAAGAGAACTCGAAATTTTGAATGAAACTAGAAAATAACAAAACACACATATTAAATTATGTTCGTAATATGTTTTTATCCTATGGTGAATTTATATGGATCATGAAAAAATATTAACCCATGGTATGAAATCGGGATTATGGATCATACAGGAAATAAAAAATATAAAAATGGAGTAAAATAGTATAGTGAAATCGATGAAACTATCAAATAAAAAAGATAACACTAGTATAGGGATTGATAAAAAAAATAACGTGGTCATGGTGTATGTTAGACCACAAAAAAACACCTCATGTTTGGAGATTTATTTTAGTATATTGTTGAATCATAATATTCAGATAACCCAAAAGACAACCAGTAGCCCATCAGTGAAACATAGGAATATATCCCACATGGGATGCTAGTTATTGGAGATTGGGGACCCTTAGAAAAGGTTTGTGTCATGGAAAAGGGGAACCTTGAGATCATGATCAATAGAGGAAATCATACCAAACACTATATTCCAAGATATCAATATATGGTCATTGTTTCGTTTATTGAGGGGTCAAAAACATGAATAGATATTTCTCAAAAAAATGAAATGGAATCTCCCTAAGAAGACTATTTATGTTCATAAATAGAAGATGAATGTATAATAAAATGATTTAAAATGAAAAATTGATTTAAAGCTCTAAATGATTAACAGGGTCCACCAACATCCTTGGAAGATCAATATTATTAATTAATATCGGTTATGATGTAAAAAACTAGGATAAGAAAGAAATTAGATGAACATAAAATGGTTGAAAATACTACTTTCAATTAATCAGATCACATTGGAATATTTATCATTTTTAGTTGATATAAATTCCATATGATAATAAATAAGTATCCTGTGACCAAATTCAGGTATGATTAAGAAGGTATCATAATACATGGTAATGATGATGGAATGAAAAGTATAGGATATAGAAAAGAAAATTTAGTGGAAGAATTCATGAGATGTGAAGGTGTGTTGTTTGTTGAAGGTCTCAGTTGCTACCTACTATGTTTCAGTCAATTATGTGACCCATGATATGGTAAATATATTTTCCATGATATTATCTTCCATCTCCATAATCAACAGTGTGGTTTTTTTGTAGGTAGGGATTAAAAATTGTAATCCCTAACTTTTGAGGGATGAATAAAATATTTTATTTCTATCCAAAGAGAAAAGAATATATGTTATGAAATAAATGTCAGGACCACCTGATCCAAACACTCTTAGGAGATCTGGTGAAATATGATGCTACTCTAGATGTCCCATGATTATCATGTTATCTTACACATAAGAAATATTTTTTCAACATCGAAGACTATTAAAAATCAAAAAATAAAAAGAGAAATGATCAAAAAAATTGATTTATTTGGATCATATTGATGTGTGTGGGTCAATTTCACCAAGATCTATTGATCGGAGGAGATATTTTGTTCTCTTAATTGTTTATTTGAATATAATGGAAGGTGTTGTTATCATAACACCCATAATGTAAAGTGTTTAGTTTCATAAAAAATAACGAAGGGATGCTGATAATATTTCTAGTCGAATAATAAAAATTATTTGAAAATATAATGGAATATGGTTCCAAAATATTTAAGTGTTGTATTATATCATGAAACACAATATAAGGTATCATGTTTAAGCAGTTACAACTCTACAAAAGAGAGGAGTAGTTGAAAGGAGAATTCTAATTATAAACAACCTGGCAATAAATATTATCATCGAAAAAGTATTTCTAGAGATGTTCTTGAAATAATAAGTTATGATATATTTCTACATATAAAATAGAGCATTTATATTTATAAAATAATATAATACTTCATATTAGATATGATATGGTAATATTCCATCATTGATGTACTTTCGAGTCTTCAGAATTACTTTCTTCATTCTAAATATGACGAAACACTGAAAGATTGAATAATAAAGACATGAGGTTATACTTTATGTCTATTCAATGAAAATAAATGCACAAAAATTGGTTAATAAGATACATTGAATGGTTGTCTAAATCCATGATGCAACTATTATGGAGAATCTGAAAAATATTTATCAAATTCATGAGTAGTATTCGGATGATAGTATTGAAGATATAATAATATCATAGGATGTAATATATTGAAAAGATAATTTAGAAGTATAATATGATAATCAAATAGATTATAAAAATTGTTTATCCCCAATAATACTATAAATAAAAGCCAAAATTTATAGGCAGAACATTATTAGTGATCAGACAATGCCAGTTTTGATATAGAGGATGAAGACTCTATAACAGGAATTGTCTTTTTCATAGGTTGAACCCAACTGTTTTCATAAAGTAGATGGAGATCATAATTAGAGTAATTATATGAATAAAGTGATTTAACAAACTAATAAGAATAAGAAATGGGAGATTTTTATAAGGCCAATATAAATAATCATCGGGAAAAAATGGATCTTTCCTTACATGATGAATGTAGATTGTTATTTAATTTGAAACAAATAATGGCTACTATAAAAAGTGTACACCAATATATATTTCATCTATGTTAGTGGAACAATTTCACCTATTTATGGATAGATACAATTTGATTATTCTTCTCTATTTCATTTCAATGAATGTTAAATGTCTTCTAGATGGATGTTGTGATAGAATTTCTATGTGGGGTTCTAGAAGAAGTTTATTTCATTAAGCAACCAAATTTTTTTCTCATAATTTAATATGAGATAATATTTTTTAGAAAAATAAATCATGATAATGGTTGAAACATGCACTAAGATCATGGTTGTAAAGACACGATAAATTTTTTAAGAAGTCATTTTTCAGCATGGTGGAGGTTATTATAGTATTTATTTCAACAATGACAGTAATCAAAGGATGATGATGTTTTTGTATGAAAAAGGAATAATATTTAGTGGATTAGATAATGAACAGTTTGGATTGTTTTCTGAATTCATGAAAGGAGAGGTAAAAATTTCAATTATTTGTGAACTAATATTTTTCATTGGTTTATAAGTGACACAAAAAAGAATAAAACATTAATTTTCCAATCTAAATATTGAAAAGAAGCATTGATACGAATTTTAATAGATTATTACAAGGAGATGAATAAATTTTTATCTTTCTAGATTAAAATACTATAATATGATGAATTCAATTTCGTTAGTATCGTCGAATATTGGTAAATCAGGGGTCGTACTCTATAATAGACCATGAAGATACCTCATATTATTTTTTCCACATTTCATGAATCATGATACAAAAAATTGCAAATGAAACACAAATTCATTCATAGAAAATAATAATTTGGAATATCAATTTCATGGTGGATTTCAAATTGATGTATAATAAATAATCTCAGCCTAATTAATTGGAATATACAGATATAGGTTGTGTAATTTCAAAGGATTACAAAAAATAAACATCAGGTGGTGCATTATATCAAGGATGTTTTTTGAATTTCTAGTATAAGTAGGAGGAAATATTTTATTTCTTTGAGCACCAAATAAGTAAAATATATTGTGGTCATTGAAGCATGCACAAAATTATTTTGGATGCATCTGCATGATGATATGGGAGTTGAAGTTATGTTTGGGATCAGAATATATTGTGATAATTATAGTTCTATAAATCATATAATGAATCCAAAATATCAATCAAGGAAAATCCAATTGAAATCATGTATCAATTTATCATAGAGAAGGTAGGTCTAGGTATTATAAAGTTGGAGTATATTTCTACAAAATATAGGTTTCATAAATTCATAGAAATTAATCATCCAAAGAAGAATGTGAGAGTCATCAAATATATCTATGAGTTTATTCGACTCCCCACACATGATAAAATGTGGTTGTGGGACCCCTCTACATGATCTATGTTGTTATTTCCACGAATGTTTTGATATTTTTTCAATAACCTCTTAGAGACCACATCGAATTTTCAATTGAGATTTTTTGCTAATGGGGAGAAATTGTTTCTATGAAAGAGAATATAATGTCTTAATAATGTAAAAGGTAGATGTTGATAGGGGTAAATGTGGTGTATTTGTGATATTAAATATGATGATATTAAATGTGATAGGTTAAATTTTATATGTCATGTCAACTGAGGTTTGTGATGAAAGTAGTCGAGTGGTTTTTTAATGATGTAATTCACGGATGAACATGGAATATTATTCCTATTTCTCATTTGCAGCATGGAACATGTGTGCTTATAATATTTTTTGAATACATCCTTGATTTCTATATTAATATCATTAATTTATTGTTTCTATAAGATGGATGAATATTTAATGATGTATCAAATTTAGCATAATTGTTAAAAAAGCTAATGGGGGAGACTATTTAGAAAACATCCCTCAAGGATATCTCTTAGTGATTTTGGTTGGGATTGTGTTGGTTGACCGATAAAGGAGACCATCAATTAGTATTGTTGGGGTTTTTGAAGATGGTTTTTGGAAAAGGAAGGATTTATAAAAATAGGATCTTGTTTTTTGGACCGCAAAGCATGGTTCACGAACAGATAAAAGGTTGTATGAAAAATGGATTATGGAAATCAATAAAGGAGGATTTATATATAGTAATGAAATGTGGACCATGAAAGACAATAAACAGACCATGAATGAAAAATAATTCTTGTGTGGCTTAGATTCAATGAGAGGATTTAGTTTCATGGGATGACTCGTCGGTTTTGGAATGATATAATGATTTTTGGAACCACCAAGGGTTTCTTTCTTGGAGGATATTGAACATCAGATCGAAATAAATGTGATATATTGACTGTGTAGCATAGTACATGATTACGGTTGTTTCACATAAATTTTGTTTTTGTTTTTCTAGATAGAGTGATATTAAGATCTATTTCCCTAAATAAGGACTAGTATTCAGATTATTAAGGGATAAAAATATTCATTAGAAAACATCATTTCTCTGACAAGAATATAGTGAAGCCTGAATGTGACACTGGGGAATAATTTTGTATTAGAGAATAGGGTCATGAGGGAGGATTCCAATAAAGGAAAATAATTTTGCAATGATAGTAAATTTATGTCAAGAGTATTTAGAAAATGTTACTCTCTCACACTTATTATAATATAATGATAACTATATGGATAAAATTATTATTTTAATTTACCTAGATTATAAAAATGATGAATAATTATTTATAATTTTTATAGAATGTGTTTCTTAAATTCACCATTATATTATTATTTTCCAAATTTATTACATTGAATAAAAACACCACTTATTCAACAAGTAAAAAATAATGTATTCAACCTAAAAAATAATAAATGTAATATCTCTTATAGTAAATATGGTTTTCAAAAAATATCATAATTTATTTTATAGGAGTTTTTGTTTATTTTTTTATAATATAAACTATATTTTTATTTTGATTTTTGAAATTCCAATTTTGTGGTATATTCCTAAAAATGAAATTAATGGTATCTAATGTTATAAAATATATTATTTATCATTTAAAATTAAAAAAAACATTATAATAGGAGAATAACGATGGATAGAGGTTTCAAAATTCATCTAATTTTCATTTATCAGCCACAAAGAATATTTTCAAACAAATTAAGGCCACCGAAATATATAATATTGGTGAAAAACAATGAATTTTTCCTATAAAAGTAATCCTAAATTAATATTTTAAAAGAAAAGTGTGTGTTTTCTTTTTTCTAATGCATATGTGAAAATATAACTCTCAAAATTCATAATAATTTCAGAGACCCATGGGTTTATGATAAACCAATGCACTAAAGGCCTTATTTTGAATCAAAAAAGGGGAATCCAAATAATGAGGATATTTTATATACAATTATATTGCTTGATTATTTCCAAAAACATATATTAAAAATAACAACAAAAGACACTACTACAATATAATAATTTATTACTATTTTCAAATTTAATAATGTTGATTATGTATCAATTTTTTATCCATTCCATCATATGTAAAATTAAAGGGTTTATTCTTTGTATGTTTTGAATACCACATCCTGGAAGAGATGATATTTTTAATTAATCCCTTACGTGGATTGTAATATAAAATTAATTACCAATTATTATTTATATTTTCAATTTTATTAGGATTCCATAATGGATAAAATTTATTTGTATTATTGATTTTTTACCCATTAGAAAAATAAAAAGGTCCATGTTTTTTAATTACATACTACTAACTATGAAAAATAATGTATATCATATTTAATCAACACAATATATACATAATGAATATATATTCCTTATAATTATAATATTTTTTATATCGGTGATGATTTAACAATGATAATTTTGACAACATTCAACCAACAAAATATATTTTAGATCAAAAAGGCCCAAAGTGGGAACTGACTGAAACCAATTTAATAACAAATAGGAAATAAAAAAGCTGAAAAAAGTTTTATTTATGGTTTAATAATCTTGAAATATTATTATTATGAATATATATTTGTTACACATTTTTATTATATAGTAATTTAAATGATGTATGTAGTTCCCTAGGACTTGATGTAAGAGGTTTTTTTATAAAAAAAATTTACTGGTTTTATTTTATTTATCCTCCATATGAATGCTATTTAAAATGATCAATGAATTATTTCATTATGTATCAATGATATAAAAATATCATTATCCACTACAGTAAGATAGATTAAAATTCTTTCAAATAAGCTCAATTCATAGTTTTTAATACATCCAATTTTTTATATTCATTTAAAATGTCTGAAATATGATTTCTTAAGAGATTACTACATGTACACCTATTAATATCATCAATGTAATTATTAATTTTTAGGATTTCAATATAACATTCTTCTAATTTTTTTTAAAATTTTCATCCCATTTTACAATTTTTTTATTTCCCATTTTTTAGATAAAATGATTCTTCTGGTTATTTATTGAGATAACGAAATTTGGGTATTTTTGGAAACAAATTTTAATTCATTAGCATTTTATGATGGAAATGAAATATTTTGTTTGTATAATTCACACTACAATAGTTCATAATTCTATATTATAAAGGATGTGACTGATATTTTTCACCAATTAAGTTTGTAAAGATATGATATCAAGAAAGTCCAATTGAATTATATGTGAAGTTTATTCCACTATAACAATAATTGTGAAGTTTTTTGTAAGGGATACTGTATAGAAAATTTCCAAATACTCCTTCATGGCTTAAATAATAATGAAAATGGGTTTTATAGTTTTATATTTGTAATAAAGTAATAATACCTGAATAATATTTAATTATATATTTATTTTCAAATAAAAGTGAATGGTTTGTTTTACTGTAGAATTCATGTTTTCATTGTTAAACATATGAATTATTATTGTAAAACAGTTTATGATATCAATTTTTTTTAAAATGGGTTGTAGTGAGATGTGAAAAATAATATTTCTGTTTATGATGTTATATGATTATATGATAAAGTTATTCATTAATCGTAACAGAAATTTTATAAGAAAAAAATATTTATTTTTGTTGTAATTAAATTGTGAACTTGAAGATATGAATAAAATGAAACACATATAAGGAAATTTATATTATAATATATTATTTATTATTAATTTTTTTTTATAAACTACCAATAAAATTTTTGGGATTAATTTTAATGATTAAAATAAGATGAAATAGAAAAATATAAGTTTTATAAGAAAATTTTGTAGTTTTTTGAATGAGAAGTATGCTATAAATAATGTTATAGGGAATAATATTGTTGGTTTTTGTAACTAGTAATACTGATTTATTATTAGAAATGTAATTTGATATTTGTTTCCCAACAACAAAAATAATAGAAAAAAATAACATTAAAGAAGATAAGTTGATAAATATTTAGAAGATAAAATAATTAAAAATAGAATATATCAATAATTATTGAGTAATAACCCTAATAAATATATCAATGGAATATAAATAGGGTTCATATTTGGTAAAAAATAATTAGAGTATAAACATATGATGAAAATAGATGTGGTTACTTAACATATTAGAGGGAATTTATATTATTAATAATGTACCAGTTGAAATTGGTAATAACGTATATATATTAAGGATCACTTTAAATTTTATCCATAGTATTAATGAATACTTTTTTTTATATTTACGTTTATTAACCATACTTCATGATTCGTGTATTTTTATAAATCTTGTATTACTAAATCGGACTAAAATTTCATGTTAATGAATTATGTTCAAAATTTATTAATAATTTTTATAAAAAACGAGAATAATTGGTTATGATGTTATTGTATTTTATATATCTATTTATAATATTTGAGAATTTTTATATATTGGAAAGTATATATACATTTTAATTATTATATAACTATATTCTAAGCTAATTTTTGACTTTTTTTTGGAGATGATTTATGCTCATACATAAATATGGAATAATGTGTTACTGAAGGTTTATATAATATTGATTAATAGTGATGATGTGTAGTTATATGATTTTGGAATATAATTTTTAACACTATAGATGACAATGGGATTAAAAATTGATTTGTTGATTTGGTGGATGGTGTTATTTTTAATCAACATCATAATACTGAAATATAATGGGATAATGTTAATAAATGATATTAAATAAATTGAGATTGAATTTCACGGTTATAGTCAAGTTATAATTATTCAAAATATATGATATTGGTGAGATTTTATTTTTATTTACAGTATTTAGGATATATTAGTTTATTTTTAACAATATATGATAAGTTTATATATGTATATTTATTATGTGACTATATGACTAATTATGATTATATAGGGGTCAATGTAATGTTATTTTCAAAATAATATATTATCAAATCATTAAACTATTTGGGTTTTAAATTTGGTATGAAATATTTTAAAGTGTTTATATTTAGTTATTTAAGGAATGTATTATGTTTAAAATTGGGTATTGTTCATTATATTTTTGATATTGTTGTTTGGAAGATTATTCATATTGTAAATTATCATTATTTATTCAAAAAAAATGATTATGAATATATTATAATATAGGATTCATTATATGTATTAATTTTATATTCATTATGATCTATTAAATAATAATTTAAGTGATTTACTCAGGAATAATTTAACATGGTTATATACAATTTTATTGGGGAAAAATAATTGAGAAAAAAATGTAGTATCAAATTATATTTATTGAATTGAAATAAATCAATTCATTACAACTTATCATATTCTCTGTCATTATATTAAATGATTTTGAATCACTAATGCAAGAGGATGATAAATAAAATATCTCTTATATAGAATATATCACTCGTTTTTCAGGGTAGGATTTAAAAATTATTTAAAATAATGAGTCTTAAATTTATATGTATATGGTTATAAAATTAATTAATTTATATATAATAATATTCATAATAGTAATGGTGTGATTTCATATCATCAAAAAATCTATATATAATTTTATTAATATTTCACGATACACTCAATTCTATAAGTACCTATTTAAATTGAAATTATTTAAATTCATTATTTTGAGAGTCAGTGTAGCTCACAATTATTTTAGAATGTAACATTTTTATAATATGATCGATGGTGTGTATAAGGCCCAAACCTTAAACATTACATAATATTTAATTAAATGAATAATTCACATTTATAATCTTTTCTCGTTTAGAGTTTTAGAGAAATAGGCTATAATTGTTACATTACATCTCTAAAATTAAATTGTAGACACTTATACTTAGTGTAGATTTTTTTAAAAAAATAAAAACACTTGAAAAAAAATGTCATGTCTAGTTCCATGTTTTATATAATATGACTATTCCGAGATCAAATCCTTGAACATATTCATCGTTATGTCTTGTGAAAAACAATTCAAAAACATGGTATGAGCATAAAAAGAATGGTTATAAAATAATGAAAGAAAACACTAGTCCATCAAAACATATGATTTTTAACATACCTCGTGAAATCATAAGATTAATGAAAATCACATTCAATCTATAAAAAAAATTATCTTGTGGAATCCATAACAAACATACATTATAGATTTTACTAATACGTAGGGAGTTACATTTGAAATACCCATAATAGTATATTCGATAAATCTCATGGGAGACATATTAAAATTTCCCTCCGTCATGTAACCCAATTCATTAGAGAGCTATCTTGGGCTCATCCTCCCTAGGTTTATCATGGAACCACCCTTATATGTAATCAATGCCCATGAACCATAAAATATTCATAACAAATAAAACAAAAATAAAAAAAGATTACATCTCCAAATTTCAATCACAATATATCATTTCAAGATATTCAAATAATAAATCAATTCTAAAAACCATTTTAAATACAAAAATACATTAAAATAATATATGGTATTTATTTTTCATTTAAAAACTCTATGTCTTGTAGAGGGATTCAAACATCAAATAATGCTCACAACAGTGGAAAGGTCATTGTGACCTCATATATTTAAAAAAAGAATTCCCTTTTGGAGTTTGGTAAAATTATATGTAGAAAACGATTCAATTTTAATGAAATGAAAATAAATTTGGTTTTATACAACATATAAATGAATGTCGTGTAAAAATCAAAATATGTTTCAATAAAAGGAAAATCAGATGAAGTCTCTAACAACCAGTTCGATATGAATCGTTCATTATTTAATGTCTTGAAAAGTAAACTAAAGTTATTTTATACATTCTTTAGAAAGTTTTATAGTTTATCATTCATTTTATATGACTTATTACCACATTATAAACATTATATTATCATTATAGTTAGTAACGGTGGTTTTGTCGATATTTGGTGCTTGATTAAAAAATGAACTTCTTATAATTACAAGTTGTCCATGTGGTCTAAATTACGTTATCTTTAGAATGATATTAAGGATTTTGATTCATAAATTCCATATATATCTTCTATATATATGTATTTATAATTTCACATAACATTTGAAGATATGAAATGAAATGCACCGTTCATGGAGACTGTAAGACATATGTCTACATGAACGCTACGTTTTTTTATATTTAATATTTAATGGAATTAAAACATATTTATACATTGGTTTATTATAATTCCATTATAATATAATATATAATTTCATTAAATCCATCAATTATTCGATCATCCTATGGCATGAACAAGTCATATCACATTGAGGGGGAGTTAGTCCATACTTTCTCAAATTAAATTATCGCATTTACCCATTATGGAAACCATAAAGAAATTCCACAACTGAAAAATAAATAATTTTAGAGACAATATAAATATAATATATGTCATAGATAAATATAGTTTAATCATAATGGACACCATTATAGGTTGTATAAGACAATCAAAATATCATCATTTCCTGTGGCATTAGTTCACTGTCCACAAAAATATTTTGTTTTTTAGCCATTAAATGGAGGTGGGTTTAATTGTATTTTGAATACATATTATAAAAACATCCTAGTATATTAAGGATATTGGTGTTTTCATGTAAACAATGAATAAAGAGATAATAGGGATTGGAGAAGTAAAATAAGAGAATATAACTTCACAGAAGACATTGCCTTTAAATCAGGTAACTCCCATTAGTTTGATCCAAAAGGACTTTATGAAGTTATTTATGGATAAAGTAATGCCTCTAAGTGGAATAGAGGGATTTTGGGTGCTTATTTAGTCATATTTTAGATGATAAAAATGTCTTGATAGGTGTAAGTAGTGGGTTATAGTTAATGGCTTCTTATAAGGGGGAGGGGGTCTCCGTAAAATGATTGAAAAAATGGTTTAATTATAAAATAATTTTCAGTTTAAAAAGATCTAAAACATAATATATTATAATATAATATGACTCTTGTTAAAAATAAAATCATTAAATAGGAATTTTAAATGTTTTGGATAGTTTTTTTAATTTTATTATATCATTTATTTAAATCGTTTATTAACTAGCTAATCACTGCATCATCATTGTGACATAAATAATTTTATTTATTTGAGATCTAAAAAATATAAATAAAATACCATGTTGTAGGAAAAAAATTTAGATTTCAAATTATTATTTATATTAAAGAAATATAACTTATATAACCACAAGTAAAAAATTTAATTACTAAAATATATATGTTTATGTATTTTTTGTATTTACATTAAATTAATTAATATAATGTGTCATTGTCACTCATTTGTGGCACCATGGGGCCCAAAAATATACCCAAGGATTCCCATGGTAGTAAATGTGTCATACAATAGGATTAGGACACAAGTTAGGGAAATTTAATATTATTATTATATTATTGTTTTACCCTTATTTAATATATTTTTTCTTTTAACCACGGTAAATAAAATATATACTGAAATAAATATTCTTAATGTATGAAAATAAAAGTTACCTATTCACAATATTTGGACCTTTTGATTCCAAATATTTAATACATTTTTCCATATTCATTACACAAAAGTGGAAGAAATTAATTTAAAATAAATTCCCCTTTCCAAAACATAAAACTTGTTTTTAAGAAATAATAACTATAAAATGATTTACCTTTGTTTTTGTCCAATTTAAGAGTAAAATTATTTCCAATGAAAAACATTCGATTAAATAGTAAAACTATTTTGAAATTAAACTTTGAAACAAATGAAAATAATATTATATCTATATAAATAACTTAGATTAAAAGTTATTTTTGAATTAAAATGCTGTATTTTTCACTATTCATTAAAAATGAAAATTATGAAGAAATTTCCAAAATTTCATCCAACTTAAATTCTGATCCCTAGATTCTATATTAGAATATTATTTTGTCAAATAAACCATATAAAAGTGTAAAAAACTATATTTAATAATGGTTTCTCAATAAAAAGGTTGTAATTCGACCTGTTAAAGATTATTGTTGTGTTGATGCATAAATTTGGATTCATTCACATTTTAAAAATGTATATTATATAGGATAAATTTTAAAACATTTAACAAACACTTATAATCAAAATGTAGATAGTCCAGTTCATTCCCTCCAAGACAATGACTATGTGTTAAATTCCATTTAAAATAATAATAATAATATATTATTTTTGGTATTACATAACATTGTGTGTAACATAAGATTTCAAAGAAACCCATTGTTGCATATCGGGTATGCTATCAATCATGGAATCCCTTTTAATGTAAAATTATAAATTTATTCCCAATTCTTAACAAATATGAAACTTCTATATTCATTATTCACCTAGGTTGTTACAAGATTATCTTATTTTGGAAATTACATCCTCACAATTTTATATACATATCAAATAAATAGGGGTATTTATCCCTCATTGTTGTGTTGATTCACATGTTTCCTATTCAACTGTATTGGTTTTAAAAGAAACCCTAACATGAATAATTACATTATTCTGAAAAACCTTCTCTCTTCAGTGAAGAATTTGGATTGGTTGTTCCTTATAAAAGAGATTCTCTTCCAACTAAACAACCTTTGAACTCAAATCATGTGATGGATCCTGAAATTTTTTTCTCAACATTGAATCAAGAAAAACATTGTGCACCTAGGATAAAGATGGAGGTAAATCTAGTAGATACGTAACTGATCAATCTTTTTATATTATTTAAAAGGGTTCAATGAACCTCAGACTTAGCTTTCCCTTCTTACCAAAATGCATCAGAATTTTCCATGGAGTAAATTTGAGTAAGAAATGATCACCTTCCTCAAAAGAAAGATCCTTCCTTCAGTTATCTTCATAAATTTTCTTCCTACAATGAGTGATTCTCATGTTCTTCTTAATCAATTGAAAATTTTATTCCATATCTTCTATCCATTCTGGTCCCATCACTTTCCTTTCACTGACTTCATCCCAAAAATTTGGAGTTCGACATCTCTTTCCATACAATGCTGCAAATTGTTCCATCTGTACACTTTAATGAAAACGATTACAATATGAAAAATCAACCAATAAAAGATTTTGTTCCCAAATTCCCATGTAAAATCATGTAGTTTATCTTCCAATGGATGAATTTTTTCTTCCAAATATCCATCTGATTGAGGATGAAAAGCTATTCTAAAGATAAATTCAGTACCCAACAACTTCTGAAGCATGTTTTAAAATATTGAAGTTAACATGAGATCAAGATCATATAAAATAGATTGAGGAAGTCCATGTAACCCTAAAATCTCTTTAACATACAACATTGTATGTAGATCTAGAGACAATGTATAATGAATAGGAATGAAATAAGATAATTTAGTCAATCGGTCAACAATAACCTCGAGATGTCATTGGTAATACCACAATGAAGTCCGTGGATATATTTTCTAATTTCACCTTTGGAAAATATAATAGCTTAATCATCCCTTTGGTAACTACCGCTCTACTTTAACCTACTGACAAGTCAAACACATCACAGTAATGTCAGAAATATCCCATTTCATTCCATCCAACTAGTAATACTCCAGATGATCTCTATACATCTTTGTACTTCCTGGATGAATCGAAAACACTGATCTATGAGCTTTACATAACCACTTAATCATCAACTATGAATCACAAGGCCCTCATAATCTCGTTCCAAATCTCAACATACAATCATTATCAATGTTAAAATCAGGAAACATACCCATTAGATCCAACTCTACCATTTTATGCAACTCAGTGTCTCTCTTCAATGGTTTCATAATTCTATCTGACAGAGAAGATTTAACTAACACCTAAAACAAAATAGAGTAATTTCCTATACTAATAAAATCTTTTCCAAAGTTAATCAAATCATTGATCAATTTATTTTATTCCAAATGTAACATGGTTAATATATTATTAATCTTTCAACTCAAAGCATCATCTAATTTATTTTCCATTCCCAAATGGTAATGGATAATGTAATCATAATCCTCGATTAATTTCATCCATCTACTATGTCTCGTATTTAATTCATTCCGAGTGAATATATATTTCAAACGTTTTATATCATTATATATTTCATATTTTACTCCATAAAGATAGATCCTCCAAATTTTTTAATAAAAAAACAATGACAAATACTTTTAAATCATTTGTAGGGTAATTAAACTCATGGGGTTTCAAATGAGGTGATGCATAAAAAATTTCCTGATCATTCTGCAATAAGACAAAACAATGTTCTTTTAACAAAACATCAATGTAGATATCAAACTCACTCTTTCTGGAAGGCAGTGCCAAAACTGGAGCATTCACTAATCTTATTTTCAATTCCTAAAAACAATAATCACATTCTTTTTTCCAGATAAACATAATACCTTTTCTGGTTAACATAGTAATTGGAATAGAAAATCGTGAAATTTTTTAACTATCGACTATTAATAAACTAATAAACCATGAAATTTATGGATATCGGTTATAATTTTGGGTCTTGACCACTCTTCAAGATAATTTGTTTTAGAAGGATCAATAGCCATGCCATTTTTTGAAACAATGTGACCCAGAAATGAAATTGGTTGTAACCAAAATACACAGTTGCTGAATTTTCCATACAGTTTATTTTATTTTAATATTTACAAGACACTGCCTAAATGACATTCATGCTCCTCTTTAAATTTAGAATAAACAAAAATATCATCAGTGAACACAACCACAACCATATCGAATAACACATCAAAAATTATATTAATAAGATCCCTACATACAACATATGCAATTGTTATCCCAAATTGCATAACTATGAAATCATAATGGCCATATCTAGTACAAAATGCTATCATTGGAATGATTTCTTCCATTCATTTCAACCAATGGTACCCAAACCTCGTGTCAGTATTTGAAATATACTGAGCTCCCTGGATATGATCAAACAAATCAACAATATGAGGCAAATGAAACATGTTCTAAAAAGTGATGTTATTCAATGCCCTATAATCAATGAAACGTGTCATTGAACCATATTTAATATTAAAAAACATGATAGGAGCACCCCACATTGAATGAAACCAATAAAAAATAACTCCTATAATTGCTTCTTTAACTCTAAAAGGACAATTTGTGTCATTCAATATAGGGGTTTTGAAATTGGAATAACATCTGGAACTAATTAAATAGTAAAATCAATGTCTCAATAAGGTATAATAATTTGATACTCATTAGGAAAAACATCAAGGTACTCATTTACAACTAGCACATCATTAATCTGAACAGTTCCATTATTTTCAAAAGTTTATGTAATTTAACATTCGTTTCCCTCTTTTACTAGTTTCTCTGCATTCTGATATGTTATCAAATGTAAGGTTTCAATATTGTACACAACATGAAATTCATTCTAAAAATAAACTTATTTACCTGTGATGTCAATCTTATTATGATAAATTTAAAGCCAATACCTACCCAAAAAATATCAAACTCTACTAGAGGAAAAACTATAATATATGCAGGTATATTTCTTTTCCACATAAAAGGACATGAAGTTTCATATAATTTCTTTTTCTCTAAACATTTACTATTTGTGTTTTTAACACATTTTCATATTAATCAGATGAGATGGGAATTCCAATTTACTAGAATAAATATCCAAAATGAAATAGTGTGTAGACTTTGAATCAAACTACACATTAACATAATATAAATAAACAAATAGAGTACCTGATACTACTTAATTTTATTGACAAATATTTGTTGAGGAATATGAATTGGATTTCACCACCCCATTCTACTTGTAGTCTGAGTGGATTGCATCAGTTGAGTTCTTAGTTGGAAACTAATTGGCATAATGACCCATTTCATTGTATTATTGACTGTAAATCAGATTTTTTCTTACAATTACCCTGATCATTTTCAGTGCATTTACGAGCCTTATGCCCCATTTTACCACATCAGTAGAAATTACCATAATTTAAAAGACATTCCCCAGGGTGATTTTTACCCCAGTTTTCCCAAACTATAAATTAATGTTTCTTACAATCAGTCATTTTTTATGAGTTCTTCCCATTCGTCTGCCACCTCGATATCTTATTCTGTTGTTTTTTCAAAGAATACATAATCATCAGAAACTCCATTTCTAACTTCTCCTTACATCAAACATGTTTTCCAAAATTTTGAACTCATGAGAAGATAAATAAATTAGATAATTTTTTCATTAATCATGAGTAAAAATGGTTGATTTTATTATCATGATCTCATATGAAATTTATAGAATACCTTCCCAGTAGAGTGAATTTTACATCATAAGCATCTACTGAGTCATCCTTCTACCACAATTCCTAGAATCGTTTTCCCATATTAAGATGAAAAACTGTAAGAAAATATTTCTCATGAAACATACCTTTTAATTAATCATAATCATGAGATTCAATCTCTTTATTATCACTGATATTTATTACCATCGAACTCCACAGATCAGCTTCACCTTCAAAATGATAAACATAAAGACTAAAATTTTGATGTTCTAAACTCCCCATGACATCAAAAATAATACGATGTACATTAATCCACCATTTATCTAACACGGGGATAGATGATCCTCTGAATGATAGGGGATGTTTCCTCATGAAATGTTCCACAACTTACTTGTTCCTTAGTGGTTGATTTTGCTGATCTTATACATGGATACCACCACAATTTATAACAACGGTAAACTATTTCATCCCTACATCAAGAATTATAGTTCTAATACTGGCTATCTCATGTTTCTGATATGGAATTTTGTCTTCCTCCTGATGTCGTTGAATCATAGCTTCCCCATTTCCTCTATCGAAAACCATTCTGAACAAAGAAATATCTTCAGTAAAGCAACATGGTAATATGTAAAATCTATATCATATAAATTTGACCATAAATTAATTTATGGACATTAATTTAACAATATTATAACTCTTCATATTGTCTAAACCAACCATCCATTCGAACTATAAGTCCCAGACCATAAACATTACATAATCATTAATTAAATGAAAAATTTCCATTAAAGATTCTTTAAGGTTTATAGTTTTAGATTATTATTCCATAATTATAACATTACATCTCGTTAATTACAAATTATACACTTTTATTATGTTTTCATTTTTTCATAAAATAAAAACTCTTGAAAAATGTGTCATGCCTAGTTCCATGTATTAGATAACATTTATTTTCCATGATCCCATATTTGACCCTATTAATCTTTATATTATGTGAAAAACATTTCAAAAACATGGGATGAGTAGAATAATCTCAGTATGGTTTATATATTAAAGAAATAAAACATTAGTACTTAAAAAAATATGCCTCATAACTAACAATATTAAATCATATGATTTATAAACCACACATATAAATCATAATACATAAATTTAACTTTTGGAATCTATAACATAGTTACGTTGTAGCTTTCACTGATATGTATGGATTTATGTTTAGAATACCCAACACAGTATATTCCATAAAACCCTTAGAAGAAACATTATCATTTACCTTTGTCGCATTACCCAATTCATTGGTGAGTTATCTCGGGCTCACCCAACCATGGTTTATCATTGAACCACCTATATATGTAAAAAATTCCAAAAAACCATATCAAATTCATAACACATAAAACAAACATAATGGAAGAAAAAATTTCAACATTTAAATCAGAGTATATAATTTCTAGATATTGAAATAAACAATACATTCTATAAACCATTTTCAATACCAATATACATAAAAAAGTATATTGTATTTATTTTTCTTTTAAAAAACATGGTCTTGTAGAGAAAGACAAATATCAAATAATGCTCGTGGTGGTGGAAAGGTCATTTTCACCACATATGATAAAAAAGAAACATTCTCATTTGTTGTTTAGTGAAATTATACATAGAAAAAGATTCCCTTTTAATTAAAAGATAATTCCATGGGGTTTATACACCATATAAAATAATGTCATGTATAAATCAGAATAAGTCTCAATGAAATAAGATTGAGATGATGTCCCTAAATTAGTGTATGACTTGACTCATTCGTTCATTATTCTCCTACATAATAATATAATGTTAATTTATACTTGCTTTAGAAACTTTTTCAAGTTTTTTAATCCTTTTATATCACATATTCCCACATTATCAACATTATATAATCATTTATGATCATAACGGATGTTTTGTTGATATTTGGTGCTTGAGTCAAAAATGAAATTCTTATACTTACTAGTTGTCCATGAGGTCAAAATTCCATTATCTCCATAATGATATTCATGATTTAGAGATTATATATGTCAAAAATATCCATTATATATATGTATTTATAATAGAAAATAACATTTGAGATAAAAAAAATTAAATGCACCATTCATGTAGACGATAAGTCATGCATATGCATTAACGCTACATTCATTTGTATTTAATATTTAATGGAATGAAAACATAATGATACATAGTTATATTTTAAATACAGTTTAATATCATATATAATTTCATTTACACCATCCTTTGTATGTTCTGCATATGACTTGAACGATTCATATCACTTTGAGGGGGATGTAGTCCGCTCTTCCTCAAATGAAATTATCATATTAACCCATTATAGAAACCATAAAGGTATGACAGAAATGTAAAATTCAGAATAATATAGGTAATAGAAATATAATATATATAACATATAAATACAGTTCCTTCATAATTCCAACCATTAGAGGTGGTTGGATATAATCGAAGAATCATTGTTTCGTGAGGCGTTAGATATTCGTCCATAGAAATAGTGTGTTCATTACCAATTAGATGACAATGTGTATAATTATAGGTTGTAAACATCACATTACAACAACATAGTATATTTATAATAATGGTGTTATAGTGTAAAAAAATAATAATAGAATAGTGTGTGGAGATGTAAAATAAAAGTATAGATCTTGAGGGAAGACATTACCTTCAAATCATGTAACTCACATTGGATTGAATCAAAAGGCTTTATAGATGTTATTTTTGGTGAATGTAATGATTATAAGTGGAAGATAGGGATTTTTGGAGCTTATTTAGGCAGATTTTTGATGATCGAAAGGGCTTGATTGGTGTGAGTAATTAGTTAGAGGTGATGGATTTTGTAAGGGGGAGGAGGGGATCTTTAGGAATGTTTGAAAAGAATTTTTTTTTATAAATATATTTTCATTTTCAAAAAATCCAAAACTCATTAAATACTATGATAAGATATATCTTGTTATAAATAAAATCCTCTAATAATAATTGGACATGTTTTGGATGTTTTTTTAAATTTTATAATCACTTTTATTTAAATCATTTATTAATGAGTGAATAATTACATCATTATTGTTTCATATATAGTTTTTTTATATCAAATCAAAAAATTATTAATGAAGTACCATGATGTATGAAATCTTGTTATCTTTCAAATGAATATTTATAGTCTAAGAGATATCTTATATAACCCCATGTAACAATGGATTTTTTTAAAGATATATTTTAATGTAATTTTTGACTTTACATTAAATTATTTAATATAAAGTTTCATTATCACTCCTAAGTGGCTCCATGGGGACCCGAAATAGTCCCAAGGATTACCATCGTCAGAAATTTATTAGACCATACGATTATGAAACATGATAGGGTAATTTAATATTATTATAATATTATATTTTTCCCTAATTTACCAGATTTACATTTTATCAATGGTAAATAAAATATTTACTCAAGTAAAAACATATAATGTCTTAAAATAAAATATACATATTCACAAAATTTGAACCACATTATTCAAAATATGGAATAAATTTTTTAAAATTCAAAACACAGATGTGGATGAAATTAATTTAAAATTAATTCCTAATGAAAAAACAATAAATATATTTTTAAGAAATAATAACTATCAAAAGATTTTCCTTTGTTTATGTCTAATTTTAGCATGAAATAGTTTTCAATGACCATAATTATATTAAATGGTAATAATATAATCCAACTAAACTTTAAATCCAATTAAAAAAATACAATACCTATATTAATAAATAATATTAAAATGCAGTTCTAAATTAAAATGATGTACATTTCACTATTCATTTAAAAGATGATAATTATCAAAAAATACCAAAATTTCATCCAATGTAAATTTTTATGTCCCAATTATAAATAATAATATTATTTTTTCAAATATAACATATAAAAGTTACCAAAACTAGTTTTTAATAAGGTTCGCCATCAAAAGGCTGTAAATCGGCCTTTTAAACAATTTTAGAGTGTTTATGCTTAATATTGTATTCAATCACAGTTTAATACACTAACTATTATAGGACAAATGTAAAAAATTTAACATATATTTATAATTATATTTTAGTTAGTCATGTTAATTCCCACCAATAAAATGACATTGGGTTAACTACAATTTAAAATAATAATATTGTTATATTATTTTTCTGAATAACATAACATTGAGTCTAAATTAAGATTTCCACAAAACCCATTGTGGTGTATCGGGTAAAACATAAAACATGGAAACCCATTTAAAGTAAAATTAATATTAAAATCATAATTATTAATAAATATTAAAATGAAATATTCATTATTCTCATATGATGTTACAGTGTGTACACCATAGAACATAGGTTTTAATTGAACAATGATATAATATGGAGATATTATTATTTAAATTTGACAACTAGGAACTATAAATTGGATTAAAGTGAATGAATTAGAGTAACTGCATCAAAAAATTATTGAAATGTTTTATAAAATAAATTCATTAATTGGTTCTATGAAATTATTTATGGTATTTTTATAAACATGTTTAAAATATTATAAGGATGTAGACCATTTACTACTAGTCATTTTTTTAAATAAAATTATTTGATTATTTTTTATTTTAATATTAAAATATAATTTGTAATTTTTGAATTTTAATTTTAATAAAATATCATCATTTAAATATTTATATTATCAGATTTTTCATACTTTAATTTTTTTTTCATAAAAAATATATTCTTAGGTGAGATGTTAAAAAATCATATTCTTGAAGAGCATAACATTCTTATATAAATAAATATTCATAGGGTTGAGCTTTGTTTTATATTATGTTTAAAATAAAATAAATCTACATTTTTTCATAGACTAAAATAACTCACATGAAACAATTATATAGAGTATTTCGTTTTAAAATATATATATAAACATAATATAATTATACAAAAAAACTATTCATTATCTCCTTACATATTAATTTATTGAAATATATTTTTACTCCTAAAAATTGAATATTTAAACCTAAATTACTTATTTTGAATCATAAAATTAAATTTATTTAATAATTGTCATTTCATTTCAATTCATAATAAATATTCATGTTATTAAAAGTTTCTCACCACATAAATAATTTATTATGACATAATGTGTACAAACATAAGGGTAAGGGCCCAAATTTATTGAATTATTATCTATAATTTTTTGGATGAATTTATTTATAACCAAATCAGCATATCATTATAATTTTTGAAATTTTATTCGAGTAAATCGTGCATGTGATTTTACATTATTTTTGGTTCAATTTTTTTATAATATTTCTCTTTATATAAATTATTATAATGTATTATGTATGACATTGATAAAAATTATAATATCAATATCATTTTGACTTCTATTGTTTCCAAGGTGTTTTGAATTTAACATTATTTGATGAAGAAATAAAACTAATTTAAAGAGATTAAATATTCATATATATATATTTAAAAATAATATTTTATGAGGAAATGTTAGATACTTGAATTATCAAAATTTCACCCATGTTCTATTTGTGTGAAAATAGAAAGATTTATCATTATTTTCACGACCCTTAATGACACAATGTTTCTGAAAATTGAAATTGTTTACTAAAAAAATTGGATTTATTTTCTCATTTCAAATTTTAGATTTTATTTTATTTTTATATAAAAATTCTTCTCAAATACCTCTCCAAAAATTCCATACAATATTTCCAGTCCACTCAGTTCCACATAAACATATCTTATAAAGGCTTCAATTTCAATTTAATGATGGTTAACAATTTAAATAGAATATTTTTAATGAATTATTAATTATTTCTTTTCCACTTCCACCTCATTCAAATATATCATAACAATAATTATATAATTAAATAAGTTAATTACTATACTGAATTGTTAGTATTTCTATTTTATAAACATTTTCAACAAAATTTCCATGCAACGAAAATAAAAATAATGCACAATTGTATGTCTAGAATACAACATCCATGATTTGATGTAATTAAATATTATTTACTACCCTAGATGGATTTTCATAAGGTTGAATTTAATGAATAAATATTATATTTATGACATGATTATGAATTAATAATGGTAATCAATTTTAAGAATCATTTTTTCCATAAATTGGATAAATATTAAGTTCAATAATGTGTTAATACAGGCTATTGCATCAATGAAATAATATAGTTAATTTATAATGACAAAATTGTATAAAATTATATAACCTTTTATTTAATGTATAATAATGATAATAAAGAAATTATTAATATTCAATTGATGATTGAACAATGACCCCTTTGAATATAAAATACACACAAATAATATTTTTGATCGAAGGACCCAACATAGTCCTACATGATATTAATCACTTTGGTAAATAAATAAGACAATATAGTCATTGAAATAAATAGAATACTGATAATTTAATTTACATCAACTTTTTAGTTAATATTAAAACATAATATTTTTTTATTATAAAGGAATATAAAAGATATATATAATAAGTCATGTATCAAGGTAATAGGTTTTTATTTAAAACAATTTTATTAAAATCTTAAAATTTTCTTATCTCCATATCAATTTTCGTAGAACCATTTCAGGAAAATTTATATTTATATCTAAAATATTATTAAATGATTATTTAAAAAATTAAATTATTTTATTATGTTTATAAAATTATCCTTATCAATGATTACCTTACAAATTATTATTTTATAATTATGAATGTTAGAAAACTATTTTTATGATTAAAATGTGCCCAAATATTGCCACAATGAAATTCATCATTCATTATCAGGATATATATAGGAATAATTTGTTTTAAAATGAATATCGTAGTCATTTTTATTGAGAAATATTTAGCTTTAATATTTTTTTTATGAGAATATGATAATTCATTATTGTTTAATTAAATTACAAAGAGTGTAATTTAGTTTTTGGGAAAAGGTAATTTTAATTCATTTTTTGAGATGAATAATAAAATTTATATTCTAAATTCATTATATTGTTCATAAAATTTTCATAAGAAAATATATTGTTCCAATATATCCCTCAAATGATTTGGTAATTGTATGTTATTATTAATTGATATTTGGAATTAATATTAAATGATATTCAATTTTAATTTTATTATTATGTGTTATTGAATGTATAATGTCCATGGAAGAATAAATAGATTTTATATGATTTAATATAGGTTTATTTTGATATATTTATATTTTTTAGGCAAATAAAATAAGGTTGATGATTTAAGGGAATTATTAATTTCTTTTAATGGTGTGTTGTTTTTTTCAATAAAATGTTTTCATTATTTACTATAACATCATGAAATATGAATTTTATTAATTTTGAAAAATTAAAATTTAAAAATAACATTATTCAATCAATATGGATATATGTGGGAATTAATTATGATGTGATCTCATAGTTTATTTTTAAATAAATTAAACCTCCTAATAAAATTTCATTATTGAAAAATGGAATAATGAATTTATTTTATTATATATATATATTACAATGATTTATTGTGAGTATTCAATGTTTTAAAGTGATTAAAATAGGTCCTCAACATGTATATGAATTATAGAGAGGTAAATATTGATACATATGTAACGAGTAAATCATTCCATGAATGAATCAATAATGTAAAAATAAAAAACATTTAAAAAATTCAATATGGGGATGTGTCCAAAAAAATATGTTACTATTTCTCAAATATCAAAAACTAAAATCCTAAATGTTCGATGGATTCTAAAAATGTAAATCTATTATTATCTTCCATGTTATTATGGGTTATTTTCAATATTTTATTTTATAATAACCCCAAAAAAAAGGATTTCAGATTCTATTGATTTATAATTTTTCATAATCCCTTTGTCATAACAAGCCTTACCATTAGACAATTTTTATTATGTACTCTAAAAAAATGATATAAATACTAGTTTCTCATAATATTTTTTCAAATAAATTCTTATAGAAAATCATAAATTTAATAACATTTTATAATCATGGATTTATCCCATGATCACATTGATGTTCCTTTTTCATCTAATTTACAAAAACTATTGAACCTCATTTTTCTGTGGCATGGCACATAAATATAAATAAATATTATCTTAATCTCTAAATGTTATTATAAATAATGAAATAAAAAACATTATGACGATTTTATGATTAAATAATTTTTAAACTACATATCCATGTCTCTACAACTCCTCTCATGTGCCACGATATTAATGTCCTCCCATAGAATTCTATGTATAAAATGATATCATCATAAAAATCATAATATAGTTATGAGTTTTCGTAACATATGAAAATTATAATCGATATAATATATCTATATCTCTATAACAATGATCATGGTTACTTTCAACAATATTTCATATCTTGAATTGAATCTTAATTTTGTCTTTATACCACGAGTTCACTTAACATTCAGATATTTGAATCCTTCCTCACTAAAGAAATCGATATAAGTCCACTATATAAGGGACATAAGATTGAGTTTTTGTTATAGTGATTCTAAATCATGGGTGGTACTTATATTTCTGTATTCCATTTTTTTCCCAAACTCGTGTCTTTATAATGATTATTCATAATATGACATATTGTATTCAAAATGAATTTCATATCATTGAACATTCTATTAGATAGAAAAGACTATTTTTTGATGATATGAAAATATGTTCCGATTATAAATAATAAAATAAAACAATTATTATTTAAAATATTTTATTTATACATTACTATATCACAAAAGGATTTACTACGTGATCAGAATCCTAGTTTGGTCATATGAAAACCTGTAATTCTATAAATACTTTTCCCGGTAAACTAATGATTGAAATCCTTAATTATTAATACATTAGATGACATTAATTATTCATTACATTACACCATTATAAAATAACCATAAATTCATCATGATTGTATCCTTATATAAATAGTAAAATAAAACATATAATATTATACACTTCATTATCTAGAAACACGATAATTGGATATCACTTCGACATTACCTAAACCCTTTAAGACCCGTTATTGGTTAGTTTAAACACTATGAGTGCCACTCCAATATCACCTAATATAGGATAAGGGTTTTCTACTTCAATTGTGGGGGAATAAACACATAATTGGAAATTTGTAACTAAATTTCATTAACATAATATGCTTAAAAAATAATTAAAAAAATTTCTTAAAGAAACATAAAAATTGTATTATAAGATGATTATTCATATAATATGTCATATCCTTAATGAAAATTATAAAATAAAAACCAACCATTACATAAAAACATATAATTTATTAACCCATATAATATATTCAAATAAATGTACTTAAAAATATTAACAACTAATATAACAACACAAGGTTCTCAAAATAATTAATGAGATCAATTTTTATGAATATTAATTATTTTACAAAAACACACAACTAAGGACCATGATGTTTTAGTTCCATTGGAAATAGGTAAATTTAAACACTAGCCACAAGGGATCTAAACCATCTATGACTACATTTCTCAAATATGGAACCCTTCTTAGAAACACCAACCATAATAAATTTCATGATAACACAAGGAAATAAAACATAATAAAATGTGTCCTTAGGTACTTAGTAAGAGTTAAAAAGGGTGATACCTAACCATAACATGAATGTACGGGTGTATTAGCATAAAAATAATAATTTAATCCCATACCCTACATATAAAATATCACACAAATTATTCATTGTACAATTTTTGGATGTTCGTATGACATGAATCATAGGGGAATCGGGGACCATAAGCCATGAAATCATAGCATTTACCTATGACATGGAAATTTTGAAATATACATAAGCAATGAAAATAAATTCCATATTACTCAAGGATCATTAACAGTACCATCCTAGAAGATAATTTCATTTTCTGAACCAGGAACACTCCCTATTCCATCCTTTTCATACAGAAAATGGTCTACACATAATTATAGTCTTGTTTTATTGAATTGGGTTAAATTCCCTTTCATGTCATATATTACTAACCCTTTTATAATTCTTATTCAATCAATATCTATCTAATAATATATATAATATTGCCCTATTACTTTGAGGTAAATATAGACTCCATTCCTCACATATTGGAAAAAATATTTATGAGCTCCACATGATCATATGAATTTCTCATATCATAACACATGAAAATAAATTAGAATAAAAAAATTTAATCAATTGATAACTTGTGAAAAATATATGGGTTTCACAATTATTTCATGATGGCACACTCCTGGAAATGTTATGGGTTTTATAATCATATTATCATGGTATAATCTATAGAGGAGAAATAGGTTTAGAAAAAAACATGTCATCATAAACAAATACAATTTAGATAAAAAAATAATATTTTTTCCCTTGATTATATCTATATTAAGGCATAAGGTACATAATTTTGGTTCATAATAGATGAAGAATTATTTTTATAGATCATTTACAAAATTTGTCAGAAAAAATGACATTTCCTCTTTGAGAAATGCAATTCATAAAAATATTATTGTATAAAAACCATTTTATTTTAAATTAACGTTATAAATTAATAAATTATGAATTTAAAAATCATTAAAAATATATTTTGGAGATTTATAGATGAAAATATTTACTCCCCTAGGAAAATATATTTTTAAAATAATAATCATATTAAAAAAAATTTGAGAAAATATGCATGAAAATATTTTACGGAATGTTTAGAAATAATATTTAATACTTTCTTGAGGAAAAAAAATACTTTCCACTTTTTATAACATAAAACATTCCAAAATGATTTTTGGAAACCATGTATTTTGACGAAATGATATCTCTGACCGATGATATTTCTAATGCACATTTTTAATAAAAATGTTTTCTTAAAAATATGTTGTACAAATGAGTGTAAAAATAGTTCCATAGTTGTAATATATAATGAATGAAAATATTTTTTTAATAATATAATAAATTTTAAAATTGGAGACATAATAAAAAAAAGTAAGGTTTAATGATGGTATTATGACATAAAATCATTACTAATTCGGTAACAGAGGATCATAAGCATGATGATTGAGAAAACAGAAATAAAACATAATGAATCTTGAGGATGAAAAATTCAAGATATTACATTTAAATATAATTGTATATAAAATTATAAAAACAATATAGGTTCTTAACATAATGTTCATGTCAAAGAAAGAATGTTAAGATAACATTACTTTCTGTATTAAATACATTGGAACCACAAATCCCTTGAAATTGATATCCTAAAATGGAAATGTAAAAAGAAGAAATTTTAAGATCATGATCAAAATATAAATTCAAGTGTATATATACAAAAAAATAAAGGCATAGTTGGTTAATTTGACATGATTATCATGAATCACATCACTTAATGAGGTGTTAATCTATCATTCACATTAATGACATTATTGTATTCCATGAAAATGGAAATCATGAAATTATGGATGAGCTAAAAATATATAATCATAATTAAATCATTAAAATCATGAATATAATCTATAAAATATAATCCATTATTTATTATGGTCCTTGGTAGGTGGTAATGGATTAATGAATAAAACATAATCGTGGAGTGGAATTCCACCGTACACACGAATGAGGATTTTGTAACTCATTTGATGAAAAATGAGGTAGTTATTTATCATTATTTTAAAGTAATAAATATATATTATCATTTGGAAGATACTATTATTGTTATATAATATTGATATAATATTAATTTATGGGGTGGATGATGAAACAAAATATAAATTCTTGTTTGATTAATATGACATCATCTCATTGTTTCATCAATTTTTTCACTAAATTTTTTTATATGTTGAATTTGTGTGAAATATAAGGTATCTAGTATGTTGATAGATAATTTCTGAGGTGATTGGGTATGTATTGGATGAACCAATTATGTGATAATATGTGAATAATAGTGGTTAGGAGTGGACTTTTATAAGTTGGGAAGAGGACAAACATAGATTTTTTAAATTTTATTGAGTGCTCCTTACTCTTTCCAAAATAAAAATGGTTAAAGAAGTATCAAATTAAAACCATAGAAATTATAAGGTCTAGTTATAGAAAAAAAATCCTGACATGATTATCTTTTATTTTTCCCTTTAATATTTTTACTTTTACTCATTGGTAAAAACCTTCTTTCATAACCAGGGTAATTATTTTTATAACATTCACACTAACTTTTGGTCTAAAATTATGTTGGAATTATTCGAATTTATAAATTAGTATGATTTAAAATATGAAATCATTTTTTTAAAAATTCATTTCCAATATTTAAATAGAAATAATTTACACTCAATAATGTAAACGTGATGAGGAAGCCGAATATTAAAGAGAATATAATAAAAATTTCACAAAACTTTTAAAAATATTTGTTATAAAAAATTATTAAAATGACCAAAAATATATTATTAGAAGTTCAAATAAACTAATTATAAATTAAATATAATTGAATAATAATTTAACATTGTATACAAATTAAATAAAAATGAAATTTTTTATTAATATTTAGTATTTTTGAATACCCATTAAAAAAATAATCTTTTTATATGAATTTTTATAAATAACCCTAAACTAATCTTTAAATTTTTCTTCCAAATATAATGTTCATTATATCAGAATATTTTAATAAAACTATCATAAATAAATAATATTATATTTAAAAAACATCTTAAAATTTTTTTTGCTAATTTTTATTTTTAAAACATATTAAGAATTGATAAAATATAACGAATTTTATTATTAATGTTTTTCTAATAAAACCATTAAAAATAATATTAAAGTAGTAGTTATTAATTACCAAAAAAAATCTAAATTCTTGGTTATAATAGTTAATATTTAAATAACTGAATTTATATTAATTCATAGAATGTTAACAATAATTGTTTCAGGTTGGTTTTGTTAAGCTACTTTTTCAAATAGCACATTCTTCACATGGTTTTGTTCACAATTAATACTTAACATGGTGTTTCTTATAATTCAATCCATCAAAGAAATTAAATATATTTAAAAATAAATTCATTCAAATATAGGGTGTTACATTCCAGCACCGTTAAAATGATTTTTCCCCTCAAAATTAATCACTATGGTAAACAAATGCCTATACTTTTGTATCATCATATCATAATGTTCCCATAAAGCTTCCACAAATTGGTTACTTTACAAAACATTTACCATGTGAGTGTCCATGTTTGGAAGAGTAGTATTTATATGATACATAATCTCCACTGGGGTTTTCTCTCATAAATATGATCATTCTCCAACATTGTGTGAAATAATATCAGTACATGTGAAGTTTCAGGTAAGTCGTCCCTCGAGATAGTTACACATAACACATCTTGGACTTGGGTGAGATTCAATGGAAGAACCAAGTGATATTAAACCATCTTGATATGATCAATAATTTCTCTTGGAATGTAATTCCATGTGAATATTTTTCCTTTATAACTGAATCTCATATCTTTCTTCCATGGAGAAATTATTAGAAACACCTTGTCAACAAAATAAATAATTAGCATTCCATTTATTAATAGAATAAATTTTATACTTACTCTGAGATTCATTTAACTGTTTCTGAATAACTCTGACCATCTTGTAAATGTTTTCACCCTCTTCAGTTAGAAATATCATTCATTCCACAAAATCATTTCTTGAAAATTGTAGCTAATATTTTAATTCCTCAAAGGCATTACCCAGGAGACAAATAAATTATTGAGTTAATGATGTTGGAGAATGTCAACTCAACTATTGGAACATATTTATTACGACCCCCATAGATATCTTGAGAACATGATATAAACTTATACTATATGTTTTTAATTATTTATTTATAGTGTAAATATATCTTTGGATGATAAGATGTACTGAAAGTAAACTCCATATCAAGTTCATGGTGAAAAAATTGATAGGATGTGGAGGTAATCCATTGATACCTATTAAAATAAATGTAATCTGATACTCCCTAAAACCTTACAATTTACAGAAGGTATATCCTAAAGGGATAATCTAGATGTATGTATTCTCTTATAATGACTAATGGTGATGCATTAGTATAATTATCTACTAAAAGCAATATAGAATTATTTTTTTAGACATTTTTAGTTTTTCACTGACAAAATCCATGGTGATGCTTTCCCATTGCCATTCTAGTATAAGTAATGGATGAAATATCCCATTATACATTTTTTCTACATTAACAATATGACATACCACGCACAAAGATTCAAAAACTAAAATATCTCTCTACAATCCAATCCACTAGAATAATTATTTTAAATCAATATAGATCACTGTAGATACAAGATGGAAAGGGAATGAATAATTATGTTCATCATCTAAATACTCCTTAAAATCGTGTATGGGTAGATTAATACAGGGTTCGTGAAAATTATCATTACAACATGATCAAATATAATCTTTTGAACATTTCTAACATTATATTATATCTCTTCATCTTCATTTTTTACCTCTTAAATATTTACATTTATAGATGGTTGATCATTAAATTTATGAATACATGATTTCTCACTTTTATTCAGTATTTATATATACATCCTTTTAAAATATAGATATATTGGATCATTTTTTGTCCTCATCATGGTAATGCTAGCATGATATTTTCACCTCAAAGTAGTGAATACAATGTCTTCTTTTATAGCGTGGAATTGTATTTAGAAAACAAATATTAATCACCTATAACCACATTCTATGAAACATATTGAACTCCATTTTATTGAATATATAATAAATTTTTTAATAATTATATATATCATACATTTATCTATAATGATAATTCATCAATAAATTTATAGAAAAAATAATCATGGCTAAATCATAATCACATGTTGGGTGAATATGCTTGTTTATCATAAATTGTTTTGATCCATATTATAAAATCATGCCATTATACATAATAATTCATCCAAATACCCTCATGGATGAATCACTATAGATTAAAAAAACCTCTCCACTATAGGTTAATATATGTATACTTGCATTTACTAATGTAATCTCAGTTCATTGAAATTTATTTCCCATTTATATATCCTGAGGTACTCAGATCCCATTTTTGTCAACAAGGATAGTGGATTATATAGTTATAACATTATTTCCAAAAATCAACAATAATATGTAGTTAACACATGAATACTATGGATGAATTCCCCCATGGTTAGTTTGAGACAACATTAATTTATTTGTTGGATATAAAAATATACCCTCTCATGAGATTATACGACCAAAAAAAGTAAACCATTTTGAGGCATAATTTATTATTTGATAAAAGATCAAATATTTTTTCTATCCATGGTTTTTATATTAAAATTATCATGTGGAAAACATCCTCTTCCTTTATCCTTGAGTTGCTAACAATGTCCTATAAAAATATATATTGGAATACATCAAGGTATTATCCATATAATATATTCATTAAACCCATTAAGATAGTAGGGGAATTAGAATGACTGAAAGTAGTAACTATTTGTTCATAGTTTTCAAACCATGTATGGAAATTCGTCATGTGTATATCCTCATTAATGAACCTTAATTGAGGTTTTCTAGAATAAAGTTCTATATGAGAATACTACTGAGCTTTTCATATATTATCAGACAGGACATCAATATTGCTAATATGATACTTCCTCTTAATTTGGATATTGTTAGGATCTGGTAATAAATGTATAGTAACACTTATCCACATTGCTTTTTATAAAAACAAATAGTTTAACCATATAGTGATACACTTGTCTAAGTGAATCCCTTGTCATGGTTTTCATAGACATTATTCCTTAATATGTAAAATCAATTGGGCCAATTTTATATAGAGTCTATGAAATTCATGTGTTTGAGGGTATGATCTCTATCTTGAACACAACATCTCATTTTGATGGGGGATTATGAAATACCTCTAGAAAGACATCAAAATAATCAGGATCAATAAACACATCATTGATGTAATTTTTCTTCAAAACCATTTGAGATAGTTACCCTTATGAAATAATCATTAATACATATACAATGTATTTAAGATCCATAATAAGAATTTACTACTCATCGCCTTATTAGAATATCATATGATTGTTTGGAATGATAGACATGAATTCCCTTCTTCAATCATCATTTTTGAATTTATAAAGAAAACTAAAATCAATTCCAATGATGAAAATAATTTCAACCATAGGATGAATAAAAATATTTCAATGATGCACATTCCACCTAAACAAAAACTGGGAGGAATAATATTTATGGGATGAAATTATCATACCTTTAGGGTTTTCACTTCTAATTTTATGTCCAATTCATTTGGTGAAATAATTATAGCCCTACCAAAATCATTAGATATTGATTAATGGATATATATATATATATATATATATTCAAATCCGACATTAGTAGTTCTATAGTGGATTTTTTATCAAAGTTACCAAATTTTTATGCCACATCACTTTATAAATAATGATCACCTAAAATTTCAACTAGTCTCATGGCATATGAGGTGCTTAATGTCGATCATTATCATTTTCACATGTGGTTGGTTGCTGGTTATTTAACTTCCATCTTCAATGTAGGAATTGTGGAAATGTTATGACTCAGGTATATTATTTTCTTTTTGAATTTTCCCATTTTTGGGAAGAACCATAATGGACACATTTCATCATTAATGACCATGTTTTTTGAAAGATATAATTTTTTTGAAGAGGATAGGTGGTCTTGGGTCATTAACATCCCAATGGTTTCTTTTTTTGGAAGTGAATCTCCATTTGGGTGTCCTTGTGTTTCTATCCCTGTTAATCAATTCTGATTTTGGTTTATGTTCATATAGAGAATTTGAATTGTGATGTTATTTATCTCAATTTGGAGTTTCTTTCATCAGGCATGTTGTAGCTTGGGTTTGGTTTGTTTTAGGTTCCCCATGAATGATTTGTCATTATTGGAAAAATATGGTTCTCATGTAAATGGTTAGAAGACCAACCATCAACCCCATTGTGTACTCTTCCAATTTTGTTCAATCTAAGATGATCTCTCATGGTGGAGAGTCCATTTGGGACCCCTTGTGATAATATTGTCTAGGCATTGGCACATATTGGCCATATGATGTTTTGTTTAGAGATATCAGTTTTGGATCTCCCTTTTGAGTAAACATGGTTCCTTTGGAGTGTGGCTAGTGGTATTTTTTGTATAAAGTATTGAAAAATATGTGTCTTGAAGTTTATGATAGTATTCATGAAGAATTTTTGGTTTTCTTTGTTTTATATAATGTCAGTGAGTTTTATTCAGTATTGTATGAGTTGTTATTGGCTTGAGAGGTTGAATTATGTGATAATGATAATTCATATTTCCCTTGATCACTCAATTGGGGATTTTATAGATTTATGGGTGAAGAGAAACCATTATGGTGGAGAGCCCACTCTAGCTTCCCATGTTATATTTTGTGGGTCTCTATTTCCTTTCACAGTGTACTTTCTTTCTCCTCATATTGATATTTGATAATTACATCCTCGATTTTCCGAGGGTTATCAGTTCTTGATTTCTGATCTAATATTTTTGTGACTTTCTGTTTGAGGATAGTTTTTATGGTGGGGGTAATTTTCAAACCTGGGTTTTGGTTTCACATGTTGATCCAATCATGTTTGGGGTATCATTTTTTGTCATGAGTTCTGGATGTGAAATGTTTTATGTTTGAGGAATTTCATTTTTTTATTTTTTATCTATTTTTTATTTTTGGCTTTTCTCCTTGAGTCTTGATGTATAAGAGTGTTTTGGTGTTTGACACCATGAGGTTCATGGTTAAAACAATTTTTATCAGTATATACACCTATATCCATGACATTGGCTAGCATGGTGGCATTTTTGGATAGTGTTTAACAGCATAGTTAATGGAAAATTCCTAAACCATGATGGAAAAAGATTTGGTATGTTTTTCAGGGTCAGTAAGGGGTACACAGTTATTGCAGGATTTGGTAACCTGTGTGGGAAAAATACGTAACCTGTCTATGTCATTAAATATGTGAATTTAATCCTTCTTTTCTCTCTATATATAACCGTAAATCACCTCCAATTCGACACCAATATGATTTAATGTCATGAGAGGCTCATTAAATTCTTTATATGACTCTTGAACATCACCTCATTGGTGATTTTGTTGAGGGAAAATCAAGTAATCATCAATTATAAAATTTCACCCTTGGATACATTACTCATTTTATGGGTTTTCTTAATATCAAGGGATCTCGATTTTAAGAGGGGTGGTTTTACTCAGGAAGGTATGATTTTTTTGTTGACTGTGATCATGATTTTAGTTATAAAATATTCCCCTTCCAAGAACATTTTGTGATGTAGTAGTGGTATTACACCATCTTCTAGTTGTTTTCATGCATTGGGTTGGTGGTTCTATTCTATATCATTTTTAGATGACTTTGATATGATTTTTACATTAGTTGTATATTTTCATAGTCTAATTGTGTTATGGTAAATGTATTTTTGAAAGTGTATTTGTATGTATATGATAAAAAATAATTTTATATGGGAAAATGGTTGTATATCATTTATGATTTGATGTGATGATTTCTGAAAGGGGTTTTATAACTTCTACTGAATGTGTGAAATGTATTTTCAAAGGAATATTATGTGATACATTTTTTTCTGGTTAGATTTTCAATGGAAATATATTTGGAAGTCATGATGACTACTTTGTTGCGAACGTTTAATGTAACTTTTTATTTTTTTCAAAGATGGGAAACATGGTCAATGTAGAATTGGAATATGTTGGGTTATGTAAGGGGCTTGTCCCATTGAAATAGTTAAATTGATTATTTTATTTTATTTTATTGTTTCCAAATGGGTTTCATAGATTTTGTATATATTGAAAAATGTGTTTTTGTATTGTTTTGTAATATGTTAAATGGTACATGGTTAGTTTATGGAACATGGTGGTTTCATTGTGTAGTTGTTAGTGTGGTTATTCTATAGTGTTATTATAATTAATGGATTATGTTGTGTAACTGTTGGCATTGTCACAAGTGAATGTGATGTTGACCAAAAAGGTAAATCATGATATCTATGTGGGAAATCAATAACTACTAAAATAGTGATTAGGAATTGGAAAAGACAAATTCTTCGTGTGGATTGTTGCTACTCAACTTGAATGAGGAAAGCCAATATTCACATAACATGATTTACAATTACAACAATAACTAATATAAGATGATTATTATAGATTAATAGTCATCAATAATGGTCCCTCATATTGGCATGTTCTTGTAAAGGTTGTGATAGTGGTTGTAATACCATCCTTCATTGAGTTATGAGGTTTCTAGAGTTCCAGATGTACTAGTTTATCGTAGGTATTTACCCATGTGGATCTAACTATTTTTACATGATACATAAATGGTGTGGCTCCATCTATCAGTATATAATGGTTATTGTGTGCATATTTGTGTATTTTATTAGGAATAAAGTTTTTTGTGATATTTTTTTCCCTAAAAGTGTTTACCATTAGAATGGGTTTTCAGTAAAATTTTTGCCTAAAATCTTTTAATGGTATATACATAAATGTTCATGTTAAATTGTATTATAATTTTGTATCATCTGTTACATTCTTTTCACTGGCATACTATGGGAATTTTCCTACAAAAATATATACACATTTTGGTGTATGTCATCATTGTTTTATATGACACAAGTAAAAGAACGATGTTCCTTGGGGATGGTGGACCCAGGTGTTAGAATTTCATCCAATGCAATATTATTTGTTGTGTGGTCAAGTGTTATGTCACTCTTGTTTAATGGATGTTTTGGGAGTGTGTAATCACAATATATTCATTGTAGTGCAATTTTTTTTTAGAAAATGTAAACTATCGAAAATGAACATTGTTATTCCTTTCTTGGATATTGATATTTATTTTTGTGATGACTATTTATATTAGTTGTTTTTGTTTGTATAAATGGGGTAATTCTTTCCCAAGGTTATTATTGAAACTCGCGCACTAGTTTCGACCATGTGGGGATCAAGAACACATGTCCATTCATACCATAGATAGTTCTAGTTGTCAAGTAAGATGGAACACCAGATTGGTTCGTTATACCCAAACCATGAAGTGTGAGTTGTGGGAAGTGTAAAATCCCATTTGGGATCAGACACCCTAAATGTCATGTAACTTCCTAGAGAACCTAATTCTTTGGGAGAGGTTATGTGAAAAATCATTACTATAAACTTTTATTGAACTAGAAGATCCAACAAGAATATTATTTATTTCATAAGGGCATCATTTTTATCCAAATGATCATCATAATTATTAATTTTAAACCAGTTGTCTCCTCAACTCTGAATATGAAATGTTTTGCAATAGAAAACTAAAATTTTTCTTAGAACACACATTATTGGTTTCCAATATGACATGACTTGTGTATATTTCCCTAGGAGTTTAATGTAGTACGATTTGGACCATTATACGATATAGTTTATGGATGAATAGATTTGACAAAAGAGAATGTAATTTAAGGTCATGTCACAAATGGACCTAATACATGGAATGTTACACAAGAACCTAGTTAGGATAACCAAAGATAAGATAATCTAGAAAAAAAATTGAGGTTAATGGGACTGTTGTAAATCATGGATCAATATTCTCATGTCATGAGGATGGTTTGGGACATTAATACTTGGAATTGTCTGAAACAAATTGAGGTGAAGACCTCTTCCATGGTGATGTAAGAGATCACAATGATCTGAATGTATTTATTGAAGAGTAATACATTTCTTTGATGACCATATGATCATATACGTGATCAATAAGAAAAAATTAATTTAAATACAAAGGGTCACACGAATCCAGTTGACTCATCCAAGGCCCATAGATGTTTTGAGAAAACTCAAGGCGGAAGAGACAACAAGTGTGAGTTATGTATTAATGTGATTAAAAGCTGATTTAATCAACCCCATACAATGGTTGGATGGTTCAAGGATGTCCTCTTATATTGATAAAAGATGAATCATGGGTGATGGTCTGCACAATTTATTCACATTTAGTTGAGACATTTACACATACATTTTGATTAATTTCATTCGGTAAGGATGTGTTTTGTGATGATTATTATCATTGTATGAAGAAATGTTTTGTATAGTATAATTCCATGTGGTAATATTGATAAGTATATAGTTTAATGACATGTGGTAAGAACATGTTTATTTTTCACTATTAATCTCATTGGAGTAGTATGTTCTATTTAATGTTTATCAACATCTAGTAATGATGTTTGTCGTGTAGTTTATCGTCGTGTGTTAATTATCATTGAAATGATTTGAAAAATGTGTACATGATATGTTTCATGCACAAGAAAAATATAAATATATATAACATGTATGAAAAATGAAACTATGTAACTATTCCCCTATATATTTTGACGTTCTTTTTTCGGTTTTTGTAGCTGGTCGCATGGTTGGGGATCCAGACATCACTATAAATTCTATGACAACATGAATCAAGATATATATATTTATTGAATGGTAAATGCAATACATCGGGATGGATCATGGGTAAAGGTGGTAATTGTTTCTTTCATTTTTTTTGATTTCTATATTATTAGAGACATGAGTTTCAGTACGTAACATGTGATGATAGGAATTATGCAACCTATAGTTCATGTGGATCCATTTAGATTAACATCATGCGACCTGGATGTCAGATTCCTAATGTGAAAGTTAGTGTTTTGGTGGCACCCGAGGGGAGAAATATGGGCATCAATATGTATCGTATGGTAAAGTGAATTAAACCATACATAGTTCTTTAAGAATGACCATCCATTACAGGTCTAGACTATATGCCGAGATGGTAGAATTTTTATGTTGCATATGACTGGACCCAATATTTGAGGATTTGGGTAGCACTATGTATCATGTGGTGTTAATAATCAAGTAACATTTAGTTCTTTACTGGAGATGTGGTGGGGGACTAGTCATAAGTGATAGTGGTCCTCATAGTTGAGGTTCATAGGAATCAGACATTTTATATTGTGAAATGGATTCCACCCATTTATTTTAATGCCATATAAGGTGGAGTCACGAAATTAAATTTATAGAACAACATTTATTTCTATGATAACCCTATCATTGTCTTATATCCCTTGTTTTTATGTGGAAACCCTTACTATCAATCATAATCCCATTGGAGATATCCTTTGTGTGAGTACATGGAATAGAAATAGTTCATCACACCATGAATATTCAATTAGGTATATGACAGTGATATTTTTTATCATGTTGGGGTTGTACCCAGATATATAATTGTAGTGTGCTTACTTATCCCGTTGAAAATGGGAATCAAGCCATACAATGTAATAAAAATCCTATTCAATTTAATTAAATTTTCCAATGTCATATGTTGTGAAGTTTAACACCATGCGGTGTGGACGTGGGTTACATAATGTGAAGGGGAAGTGACAGAATGGATATTTTCATTTACACATCATGTTATAAATACAATAGGTATGATTTTTTACATGTTTTGTTCAATAATAATATCACCCAACATGAATGAAATGGAATATTTTGGTGACCACCTTACTAGAGGCTCAGGAATCACTAAATATCATATAATCGAAGGAATCAATCCACACATAGTTCAATGAAGAATAGATTCTCTATGAGGAGATAAATCTCACATGGTGAAAGGGAAATATCATCCTTCCTTCACATATATCTGGCTCATTTTTTTTGTCATAAGTTAGTGAGATGGTGCTAATAATGCAATTTTTACGTCATGTGGTGAAGAAATTATCTATATTGTTTTATTTTCATGTGGTAAAGATGTGTCTGCATAGTTTAAGGTCATGTAGTCATGCTGAACATGTGTAGTTTAACATTGTTCAACCATAATGAGCTTGTACAAATTATAATCAATTAACCAATATTAATTTATAATGTTTAATCTCATCCATTCATGGAGTGGGATACCATGTACATTAATGTGTTTTTTCAGGTCTATTTCAAATATTATAATTTCACGTGGTAAGTAAATTGGATACCATGTAGTTATATATATTTCATATAATATGAAGTTGTGCTCAATGACAACTGTGAAAAGTATTTCATGTGAAATAACTCATTGGGGGGGGGTTAAATTCTCTCTATCCATTATTTTCAATGAGTAAGCTCCATAGTGATAGTCATTATGTAAGACATAAGATCCTCCCCACTAGCGTTCCTACTTTAGAGGGTTCATTCCAAGTATCAATAGGGATCTGATATCCATCAGTAGCTCCCCTTGGATGAGTAAATGGAAGTGAACATTTTTATTGATGGCACATGTGATCTGATTCTGATGAACATCAACCGTGTGTAATGAATGGAATTACTTCTCATAGAGATATGTAATTAATACAAAATCTACTATGATTTATCTTCATTTGAGATTTGTGCACACAAGAATATTTACATTATAGCAATTAGACATCTATGGGTAACACAGCCTTAGTCATGTACACCATTGAGTATGACATTTCTTGTCTAGTAGTATGCATGGAGGTTCTATTGGCCCATAAATCATGGTAGAGCTTATTTGTCCACCAAATATTATATGTGTTCACCATATTATGGACTAAATATTATATAGTCTTATTTTAAGCCTCCATATATTCATTTTCCACAACATGATAGTGTTATGAGTGATTAGACATCATATTTCACTCATGGTACAAATTTACCCTTATATAGAATATATGTAAGTGATATTTTTCTTCAAAATTGTGTGAGGGACTCCAAACTAGGTGATGATATAGTACATTACGATTTTGATGATGTTTTTCACCCCTGCTTCATTGAGGGATATTGACTCATCCCATTTGGAAATTATGTTAGATGAATTATTGATGTATCGGATCAGCATATATATTAGTGGGGATATGACCCCATAATAGACATTACAAAAACATAAAATGTAATAAATATTTACATGTATATAGAAATTATGAGGGTTGATGGATGATGTTTTTGTTTTTTTGTAATGCATGAAATTTCTTGGTGAACTCCACACCATCATGTATCATTGTACGCTATGTCGCGACCCACCATCGGCAAGACAATGTAAGGGGAGGCAAGGTTCTCCACCCTTCCATCCTCAAGTCGAAGATGAGATAATGACCCCCCCCCAGTCCCTCCTCCAGTAGGCCTCGGAGTGGCGACTAGCACCAAGGGTATAACATTTTCACAATATGAGAGGAATGACCATTTTTAGTTAACCATGATTTGGAGAAAGAATGAGTCAACACAAAACACCACCATGTATAGAAAACTCAAAAGAAAGCCAAAATACATGCATGTTTAAAATAAAAATTAACAATGTAGAAGAACTCCAAAGTACAATACCAAATAGAAAAGAATAAAGGATAAGCAAAATCCAACAACAACCAACAGCAACTCCAACGTCCAGACTAGTAAGGCCCCACACGGCCTCCAAAGTCCTCCTGGAAACCTGAAAGTAAACGTAGGGTAAGCATAAAAAGTATTCTCAGTAGGAAAACCATAAGCTCTACTGCACAAGTGGGGAGATGTCTTAACTTCCTGTGAGAAGAAGAAGAAACATCATCTGTCAAGGAATCTATCCATCCCACCTCACTAGCCACACTCACCAAATAACACATGTTGTAAGGTAATAGAAATGAAAAAAACATATGGGTACCCCGCACCACCATTTACCCCACTAACAAGCCGCTCATCCCTAATAGAAAACGGCCTAATGCTACCACACTCTTCCTGCCCACACACACCTGGGCCACAAACGTCCACATCCCTGCCCGTACACAACTGGGCCTCACAACCATCCACATCCCTGCCCGCACACACCTGGGCCTCACAACCACACATCCATGCCCGTACACACCTGGGCCTCATCCAGAAGATTCCTGGGAAAACAACCTACCTGAAGAGTCTTGGGATAAGAACAGACCAATCGAAACCTACCCAATGAGTCTTTGGTTTAAGGTCTCTACCATCCATCACAGTTGAGGGAAGTGGGAGCAGGAATGATAGTAACTAGGGTGAAACACCCTTCCCCATGAGATGGGGTGTCCGACACTATGTGCCCAATGCGAGTGGGGCGCGACTAATCATAAAACATATAGGTACACATATATACCAACACACAACCCAATCTATGGATCCTCAAACATATACAAGCAGGTGCTCAAGCAATGGTGCCTCAGAAAACAGGCACAAAAAAAATAGTTCCCAGTTTCCCTATTCATGTTATCATTTCATAACAGTTCAATATGAGTTAATCCATTCAGTACTGGGAATCTAACATGTACAATCACAGGTGAAACAACAATAAGGCAAGAAGGTAAATCCTCGGTTAATTTATGCCTTCACACCCGGTTATCTTGTAAATAATAACATCAAAGTGGGATCAGTGGAATCCCTCAAAAAACTAGAACCAAAGAAAAACCCAACAAACCATTGGTTATCCCCACATTAATTCATTATCATTCCACCCAGTTAATTATTAACTTTCCACTTTTATTCATGTTCACAACACAACCTCTAGACCTGCTTCCAAACACCACCACAGCCATGCAACAACTCATGCTATTCCAACCACACCATTCACAGCCCTCTTGTTCACCCATCTATAACAAAACACAGACTTTCTGTTCACCCGTATCATAACTGAACCATCCCAAAATTCATAATTCATTATTTTATATTATTTAGTTCAACTGGTGTGATCACACAAGGTTATTTGCATTCATATTTAACAGCCGAGTTTAAGTGTTTAACCGATTCATACATGATCCTATTCACCAGACAAAGAAGAAAAACATACCATAGCATAGTTGAGAAAGAAAAGGCCCCCAAAGGATGTGATTTTCAGTAGGCCTAAGACCATTTAATTAATAACAACATCATAGGGAAAGCACAGATAAAATCATGTAACAACATTAGCAAACTTCCTCATCCACGTTCATTAACATGTTATTATCTTCATTTCGGAATTGATTAACTGCCTCATCGGAACCATATAACACCCACCCCACATGATACAAAAGGAGGGGAGACAAAGGTAAGATCCCTACTTGATTGACCAATGATCGACGTTATGTCCCCTCGTGGAAACTGGAAATAAAGAGTATTAGGAACTCCACAGAACGTGATCAAGGAAAACATCGCAACGAGTGTACAACTTTTCAGGAGGAAGGGTACTCCGAGCGCAGGGTGACAGGAAAAGAAACTCAGGGAGAAGAAAAGCCTTTATGTTATAAAGATTGAGATACACCATTCCCGAGACGGTTAAGATACAGAGAGAAAAAAACTTGAAACCACGGAAGAAGCGGGATCGTGGGTTGACCACATTGTTGGGCCACCCCAAACGTCCAACCAAAAGGTCCCTGCCCTTTTTGGTGGTTAGAACTGACGCACACCTCCTTATTCTCTATAGGTATTTCTCTAAATGCTGTTACAACATGACTAAAACTCATGATTTTTCATGTAAGGAGGGTACCTCACCAAACATTTAATTAAATGCCATTAATGGGTGTTAAAATAGGATTAATGGCGTCAAAACACAATTTAAAACCAAATCGTGAAAAAGGAGGTGCTACTGGAAAACCTGTGGGGATAGACAAGAGCTACAGGTAGGTGAGAGATACCGGTAGATGAGATATACCGGTAGAAGAGAGCTACCGGTAGGCCAAGGCTTCTGGAAGGCCAAGGCTACCGGTAGGCCGAGGCTACTGGTAGGCCAAGGCAACCGGTAGGACAAGGCTACCTATAGGCCAGGGCTACCGGTAGGCCAGGGCTACCGGTATGCTGAGGCTACCGGTAGGCCGAAGCTACAGGTAGGTCGAGCTTATGGGTAGGCCCATTCTACTAGTAGGCCCAAGATACCGGTAGGCCAAGTCCACCGGTAGGACAAGGCTACAGGTAGGCCGAGGCCACTGCTAAGAGTCTTAAGCTTTCACCAAGAAGTTGGGATGGCCATCCAGACCACCCAGAACACCTCAAGCATAATATTTTCACCATGTAATGGACCTCAACCCCTGGGCTATTACATCAGATACTTCTCAAACTATTCCAGTACCTGACAATATAAGGTCAAACCAGAAAGGAGAAAAGAGGGGTCCAAACAACCACCCTCTAAAGATACTTCTCAGGGGAAAATCCCTGAGTTGTTCTAAATATGGAACAAGACCCCCCCCCCCTTATAAGAATGCTCCCCCAAGAGTTATCAACCCCATGCATCCACATCAAGCACAAGGATCACACTGTCCAACACATGAGCCAGGGAGTCCCTTCATACATATCGGGATATTTTCTGCTTCGGGAGGAACTGACTCACCCGCACGAGTTTAATCGCTTCCACATTAATGTGTCCTGATTAGCAGTTAGGTTTTCCCATAATCACACATTCAGAGAATAGGGTAACAAATCATCCAACAGGTAATAAATACAATCATATCATATCTTAATGCACAAGGTAAATCATCTCAACAAAACTCAGAACAAAAAAAACAAGGAAGTCAAAAAAGCTCTGGAAATGAATGTGTAACTGGGCATCCAACTCCCAGGTGCTCTCCTCGAGGCCACCATGCTTCCACAACACACGAACCAAGGGGATGGTTCATCCACGATGCACAATCTCTTTACGATACTGGATCTTGATCGGTTGTTCTATGAAGTTCACATCGTTTTCTACATCTAACACTACCTAATCGATGAAATGGGAGTCATTGTGTAGATATTGATGACGTTGGGAGACATGAAAGACGTTGGGGACTTTCTCCAACTAAGGTGGCAACGCCAGCTGATATTCCACCTCACTCATGCGTCCCATCACCTCAAAAGGTCCGATGAACCTAGGGGAGAGATTAATCCCCATCCCAAACCATCACTTCCCACATCGAGGGGAAACCATCAAGAACACATGATTTCCAACTTCGATATCCAAGGGCCGCCTCCTTCGATAGGCATAAGACTTATGACAGTCTTGGGCTACATTCATCCTCTCATGCACAAGCTAAAGCGTAGTGAATGATGTTTTTATAAGAAAACTCCACAAGAGACAAATGTCATACCCATGATCCCCCAAAATCTAGAACACATGCCCATATCATGTATTCCAACGTTTGGATCATTCATTCTGTCTTCCCATCTGTCTAGGGGTGGAAAGTAGTGTTAAGGCATAGCTGGGTGCCAAAGGCATGCTGTAATCCCCTCTAGACTCATGAGGTAAACCACTTGTCTCGATCAGAGAAAATAGATCTCGGAAACCCATGCAACCGCACCACCTAATCGACATACTTATGGAATAAGGTATACACTGAGCTCGACTCCTTAATCTCCAAGAAGTGATGTGATTTTTTCAATCGATCCACCACTACCCAGATGGCATCATAGCCTCCATGGGCCCTGGGTAGCCCTGTGACGAAGTCCATTGAGATGTTATCCCACTTCCACTCAGGAACATCTGAAGGATGTGACAACCCTCCAGGATAACGGTGTTCATTCTAGACTTGCTGACACACTAGGAACATAGCCACATACTCTACCACTGCCCGCTTTACTCCAGGGCACCAAAAATGTCTCCTCATGCCTCGGTGCATCCTTGAGACCCTAGGATGCACCGCAAAAGCTAAGCCATGGAAATCATAGAGTACTCATTTACACATCATCTCCGGAACAAACATCCTTCCATAGAAAAGCATCTGATGCTAACAATCCTCAGACCATCCATCAGGAGCATTTCCCTGATAAACACAATCTGACAACACTTCTACCTCCGAGTCCCCCTGCTGAGACTCTTCCACCTGATCCAGTAATGATTATTTTACAGTCATATGAATTAGAAAAAATCTTCCACCTTCCATTTTTACATCCAAATTCAAGGCCTCTAAATCTTCCATAACTCTCCAAGCATCTGCAGATTACCAAACTACTTTTTTCGGCCATTTCCTGCTCAGGGAATCAGCCCCAACATTACCTTTTCCCACAGTATAAGAGACCTCGAAGTCATAGTCTTGGAGGAACTCAACTCATCTCTGCTGTCGCAAGTTCAGATCATTCTTGGAAAAGACATAATTCAAGCTCTTGTGGTCTGAGAAGACCACAAAACACCCCCAATGAGAAAAAGCTTCCACAACTTCAATACGAACAAAACGGCTTCACGCTACAGATCGTGGGTGGCATAGTTACCTTCATGAGGACGTAACTGCCTAGACCCATAAGAGATCACTCCACATTGATTAATCATCACACATCCCAACACAAGTCCAGAAGCATCACAAAACAATTCAAACAACACCCCTTCCTCAGGTAATATGAGTACTAGAGCACTAACCATCTTCCCCTTTAGGTAGCCAAATTCTATCTTGCATTGGTCAGTCCACACGAAGGCCTGGTACTTCCTGGTCAAAGTTTTCAATGGAGCTATAACTCGAGAGATGTCGAGCACAAACCTCCAGTAATAGCCTTCTAAACCTAGTAAACTACAAACTTCTGCAACATTCTTGGGTGCTTCCCAAGAAATGACTACCTCGACCTTCGACGGGTCCACTTCTATTTCCTTTTTAGGCACTAAGTGTCCTAGGAAATGTAGTTATTGCGTCAAGAACACGAGCTTAGACAGTTCTCCATAAACATGGTGGTGTTGAAGGACTCCCAAAACAGCCCTAAGATGCTCAACATTCTCTTCCTTTGATCTTGAGTAGATAAGGATGTCGTCGATGAAAACCAAAAGGAACTGGTCCAGAAACTCTCGTAAGATAGAGTTCATGTGGTTCATGAACATAGTCGGTGCATTCATGACACCAAACATAATGACCAGGAACTCAAAGTGTCCATATCTTCACCTGAAAGCCGTCTTCGAAATATCACCTTACTTCACTCTAAACTGGTGGTATGCAGACCACAGATCGATCATAGAGAACCAACCCACTCCCCTCAACTGGTCGAATAGGTCCTCTATCCTTAGGAGGGGGTAATGGTTCTTGACCGTCACGTGATTCAACCTTTGGTAGTCTATGCACAGCCACAGACTACCATATGATTTCTTTACGAACAAAACTGGAGCACCCCATGGTGACACGCTGGGTCAAACAAAGCCCTTCTTCATTAGAACATCAATCTGAATCTGCAACTCCCGCAACTCAAAAGGTTCCATCCGATAAGGAGCCATCCAGATCGAGATGGAACTGGGCTATAATTCTATCCCAAACTAAACATCACGTTGAGGGGGTAGAGTCACAAACTCATTAGGAAAGAAATTAGGGAATTATTTTACGAACTATGGGACATCCATCATTCATGCATCCTCCGACTCCACTGACACCCCATCCAACCTAGAACGGAGTGGCTCCACATGTCGCCTCCCCACCTAATAACTCCTCTCCCCAACAAAATCCACACGTTTTCTATCCTTGTTGTAGAATTAATCCCTCCTCTGATAGCAGTCAATGGTGGCATGCATGGAGAATAACCAGTTGATGGCAAGAATGACATCGTATTGCTATGTCTGAAATGAAAGAAGGTCTCCACAGGACTGATGTGGTCCTAACATCAGTATACATCCCCGAAAAAATTAGGATATGTTGGTCTGACCTCCAACTAGTGTTCTCAACACTAAGGGAACAAAAAGCCTCTCGGAATCCAAACCCATAGCATGGGCTAATTCGGGAATAACAAAGGAGTGCTAAGATCCAAAATCAAACAAGGCAGAAACAAGAGTTCTGAATAAACCGATAGTACCTCGAACGACCTCTGGTCCTTCCAGGGCTACTAACTCTATGGAATGCAACTATCCACGCCTTTCTCCCCTTCCTCACTATTGTGGACCACCTCCTCGACCACACCCTATTCGAGGTCCCTGAGGAGAACCTTGGGGTCGGTCTCCTCCCACAAAGTCATCCCTCGAAGGGCCACGGGCCTGCTACTACTATTGGAAAGGCCTAACTGGAAACGGATTCTACTAAGGTGGGTGCTGAAACTGCCCACCTCCACCATGTGGAGCTCGAGTCGGGGAACCTGCTCTGGATGTGCCCAAAAACTCCGCAGGAGAAACACTTCGGTCCTGGACCTGAGGAAAAGTGGCAAGGGTTAGAAGCTCGGAACTAGAACTGATGAGTCCTACCCCCTGCTGGTCGAAACCTAGAAGGTCCTATCGCTAGAGACCAGCTACTGACCGCCTTCCCCTTTGATGAACTGGGATGGTTCCCTTCTCCTGAAGTTCCTCCCTTCGAGGGAATTCTCTCTACTATCCTTGCATTCTTTTGTACTGCTAGGTATGTCAGAATGGTGAAAGGAGTGACATCATACTGAAGAGACGGATAAAGTGTCTCCTCTAGCCGTCTTTCCTTAGATTCCTTATCCGAAAAGAGATCTGGGGAAAAGCACAAGTGATCTTTGAACTTGATCCCCAATTCCCTCACTGACATGCTTCCATGCTGAAGGGAGAGCAACTCTTGTCTCTTCTCAACCTTCATCGTAGAGGAGAGTAACTCCTCACGAAATTCCTTCTTGAAATCAGTCCATGAAATATCTACCTCTGTCTTCTCAACCATGAAAAGTGTCCACCACTTACGCGCTACTCCTCTCAGCTGACTCACAGCCAATGGAACCCAGTACTCCCTCAGAGCACAGATAAATGAGAAGGTTATGGCTAGCTCTTCAAGCCATCCATTCGTCACTAAGTCAGAAACGTTGCCCTGGTACGTCTCGAGGGTTTGTCGTTGGAAGGTGGGTAGTGTCCTCTACCACAAGCCATCCTCCTCATCTTGGTCAACCCTCTACTAGTCAATGGCCATGATCCACTGGGCCTCAACCACCCGAGTCGCTCGTGGATAACGCCCGGGTTCCATACCTGCAAGGTAAACAATGAATTCCTAAGCCTGAGTAGAAAGTGATATTTTTTTACTATTATATTTAAATTTTTTCTCCCCAAGATGCCCCAAATAGTGTAAAAACACAATCAATATGATGCATGTACCTTCCCTAGGGTCTTTACCCTGAAATCAATGTAGCCTCACTTGGTCATTTGATAGGCTCAAATTCCTTGAATCGGATAATGTGGGGCCCTAAAATCCCATGTCCTAGACGGTTCTCCTAGGTCTACATCTTGAACAAGATCACCTAAAAATTTTTCCCAACCATCGCATGTAATCCACATTGTGCCTAACTCCAGACTCCATCCTATCCCTCAAACCTACTCTAATACCATTTTGTTACGACCCGCTTTCAGCAGGATGATGGAAGAGGCGGCAAAGGTCCCCACCCTTCCTTCCTCAAGTTGAAGACGAGATAATGACCCCAGAGTCCCAACTTCAGTAGGCCCTGGAGTGGCGACTACCACCAAGGGTATAATATTTTCACAATATGGGAGGCATTACCCTTTTTAGTTAACCAGGATTGGGAGAATGAATGAGTCAAAACCAAACACCACCATGTATAGAAAACTCAAAAGAAAACCAAACTACATGCATGTTTAAAATAAAACGTAACAAAGTACAAGAACTCCAAATTACAATACCAAATAGGAAAGCAAAAAGGCTTAGAAGAATCCAACATCGACCAACAGAAACTCCAACGTCCAGACTAGTAAGGTCCCGCACGGCCTCTGAACTACTACTTTAATCCTAAAAGTTAACATAGGGTGAGCATACAAAGTATACTCAGTAGGAAAACCTAAATCTCTCATGCACAAGTGGGGAGATGTCCTAAAGTCCCATGAGAATCCAAAGAAAAATCATCTATCTAGGAATCTATCCATCATGCCTCACTGGACATACTCACCAAATAACACAAGAAGTAAAGTAATGGTAAAGAACAAAACATATGGGTTCCCCGCACCACCATTTCCCCCGATAGCTAGCTACTCATCCTTAATGGAAAATGTCCTGACACTACCATGCTCTTCCGGCCCACACACACTTGGGCCACAAATGTCCACACCCCTTCATGCCCACACCTGGGCCTCACAACCATCCTCATCCCTTCCCACACACACCTGGGCCTCACAACCACACATCCATTTCGACACACAGCTGGGCCTCATCCCAACGATTATTGGGGAAAAAACCTTCCCGAAGAGTCTTGGGATAACATCACACCAATCAAAACATACCTGAAGAGTCTTGGGTGTAAGGTCGCCTCCATCCATCAGAGTTGAGAGAAGAGGGAGACAGAAGAAGAGTGACTTGGGGGAAACACACATCCCCATGAGATGGTGGTGTCCCACACTAAGTGCCCAACGCGGGTGGGGAGGGACTAAACATACAAAAATAGTTACACATTTATACCAACACAAAGTCCATCATATGGCTCCTCAAACAGATACAAGCAGGTTCTCAAGCACTGGTGCCTCAGAAAACAGGCACACAACAAATAGTTCCCAGTGTCCCTATACAAGTTATCATTTCATAACAGTTCAGTATGAGTTAATACCTTCACTACTAGGCATCTAAGAGGCACAATCTATTGTGAAACAACAATAAGGCAGAAAGAAAATCCTCGGGTAATTTAAGCATTCTCACCCAGTTCTCTTGTAAATAATAACATCAAAGTGGGATCAGTGGAATCCCTTGAAAAACAAAAACCTAAGAAATACCCAACAAACCATTGGTTATCCCAACATTAATTCATTACCATTCCACCCATTTCATTATTAACATTCCACTTTTATTCATGTTTACAACCCAACCTGCTGCCCTGCTTCCAAACACCACCACAACCATGCAACAACTCATGCTATTCCATCCACACCATTGGTAGCCCTGTTATTCACCCTTCCATAACAAAACATAGCCTCGATGTTCACCCATTTCATAACTAAACCATCCCATAATTCATAATTCATTCTTTTATATTATTCAGTTCAACTTAGGTGATCACAAAAGGTTATGGGAATACATATTTAACAGCCGAGTTTAAGTGTTTAACTAATTCATACATGATTCCCATTCACCAGAAAAAGCATAATAAGTGATCAGAGCATAGGTGCACAAGCAAAGTCCCCCAACGACAATCATTTTTAGTAGGGATAAGCCCATTAAATTCATAAAAACATCATAGGTAAAGCACGTATAAAATCATTTAACAACATTAACAAGCTTCACCATCCCCGTTCTTTAACATGTTATTATCTTCATTACAGAATTTATTAACTGGTTCATGGGAACCATAGAACACCCACCACACATGATACAAAAGGAGGAAGGACAATGGTAAGATACCTACCTGATTAATCAACGATCGATGTTAAGTCCTCACATGGAAAGTGGAAATCAGGAGTAGCAGGAACTCCATGGAACATGATCAAGGAAAACATCACAACGGGGGTACAACTCGTCAGGAGGAAGGGTACTCCGAGTACAGGGTGATAGAAAAAAAACTCAGGGAGATGAGAAGCCTTTAGGTTATAAAGATTGAGATTCATCATTCTCGGGATGGTTAAGATACGGAGTGAAAAAACTCTAAACCACAGAAGAAGATGGATCGTGGGTTGACCACGAGGTTGGGCCACCCCACATGCCCAACCAAAAGGTCCCCTCCCTTCGGGGTGGTTAAAACCGACGAACACCTCCTTATTCCCTACAGGAGTTTCTGAAAATGTGGTTAAGGCATGACCAAAATGCATGATGTTTCATCTAAAGAGGGTACCTCACCAAAAATTTAATTAAACGCCAAGAATGGGCATTAAAATATGATTAAAGGGATCAAAACATGGATTAAAACTAGTTCTCACAAAAGGATGCAATACTGGAAAACCCGTGGGGGTAGGCGAGAGCTACCAGTAGGGAATAGATACCAGTAGATGAGAGCTACTGGTACCCCAAGGTCACCGGTAGGCTAGTTCTACTGGTAGGCCGAGGCCACCCATAGGACGAGGATACATGTAGGCCAAGGCTACCGGTAGGCCGAGGTGATCTGTAGGCCAAGGCCACCAGTAGGCTGAGGACACCGCTAGGAGTCTTAAGATTTCACCGAGAAGCTAGGATGGCCTTCCAGACCACCCAGAACACCTCAAGCATCAAATCTTCACCAAGTAATGGACCCCAAAAACCCGGGCTATTGCACTCTAGTAAAATACAAGCCACCTGATTTGATGGGAGATCATATTCATTGATTGATGAACACCGCATGATCCAACAAGGAATTATTATTTAATAATAAATCTCTCATTTTTTCAATTCATATGAAGATGATTCCATCAAATCCATGCTTGCCGAGTGATTTCTTCTCATTTAGACCACTCGGTGGGGTAATGATCAGTGCACGACATTGAATCAATTTCATTATTGCTTGGTCTATTAAGAGAACTCCAATATAGAGATAACCGATTATGTGTTTCATCTATACGGGGTTTAATATTAATTCTTCAAGCTATGGGGATGTGATGTCCTAACTGATTTATTCCATATCACATGTGGTGATTAATGGGATATTTCATCAGTGAATTATAAAAGTGATTGATTCCTCTTCATTTGGGTTATCCAGGATAGTGGCTATATTATCCAATTCATCAGTGTATACATTCCATGATCATTGAATAATATAACATTTATGATAAAAAAGGAACTCTAACATTAGTACAATGATGATTCTAGGGATATGGGCTATGCCATCTTTTTTAATGGAATATTCTCCATTGATTTTTTATCACTAGCTTCTAATATCTTTCAATATTCAAGTATGAAAATTGTATCTATATAGAATTATAAAACAGAATGATGAGGGATTGGTATTCTGCCTTATAGTTTAGGCATCTTAGGATAGTGGTAAATGGTAGGGAAAATATATTTTCCTATGGAGAAAAAACAATACCGAATCATACACAATTGAGTCATGGATTATCCATCCTTCAGCCAACATGACTCTGAGATGCGCTATCATGATACATCACCCATGTCTTGGAAGAGTCATGGGAATATAAGTCATCATCATATAGAATCTTAGTGTCCACATGTGCATTCCTAAATGTAGGATGTGCTCAGAGGAAATCATCTACGGCTTTCTCTTTCACTGACTTATATGATACAAACTGAAGGTATTTTTTCTATAGAATGACTTCACCCCATTCCATGTTCATTTTCAACATAGGATGACCAATGATATAAATTATATGATTAATAAGAGAGACCAGGTGTAAACCATGGTGATGTAATTAATTCTTAATTATTTAGAATGTGAACTTGAGTGAATGAAATTTTTTATTCACATCAGATTATATTGTTTCAATACCTAGAATTTTTTGAATGAGGTAGTGTAAACTATTTTCAGTCTTCATATTTATTTTGAATGAATTAAAGGAACCCATTGAGAATTCCAGGACAACGAAATATAATATGACTGCAATCACTTTTACTAGAGTCATGAAAAATTGTTGGTGCATGAAATACTTCATGAGACTATCGATATCATCTTTTCATCCATCCTCCTAATGATAGGTGATTCACTTATTCATTTGTCTGTAGAAGGGGGATATTTTGAATCTAGTATGGCTATGAAAATTAGAATGAATATGAGGGTACCTTATATTTCTCTCACTTATTTAATATTTTTTTGGTGAGATTAGAAAAATGGGACTACTCTTATTTTTCTTATCCTCGATGCCACGATGTTGTTCCAAGAAGCCAAGGAACATCCCAAATGTAACAATTAAGGCGCATTTCAGAAGATTAATCTTAAAAATTGATTTTTCCTCATCAATAAGACTAATTTAAGATCCATGATGTGATCATGTCAAATTCGAGATTTGACCTCCCATTTTTTTGACAAAACATTTAGATATTATTACCAATAACATCATAAATATATGATGCATGGTGTGTTGATAAATGGAAAAATCCTTATTTAACCCATAGGTCATGAATTGATCACATATAGTAGAGCCATATTTTTTTATAGTTCCATGAATAATAATCTATAAATGAATGGTATTGCACTCCATCAGTTTAATCAATTGATATTTTGTGTGATTGGTAATACAAAATAATCCATTGGGCAATGCCAATTAAGGTATATAAAATTGATTCACGCCCTAAAATGTCAATTCTTTTTCTATATTGTGTTGATTTTGGAAGTCCATAATGAGTTTTTCATTTCTCAAAAAATGTTGTCTTTGATAAATTCTCTATATTGTACAACTACATTGGTATTATCACTGGGGTTCATTCTCATGGATTCTTTCATGAATCCATCATGATAATCAGGAAATATTATAATGTTTGTAGTGACATCTAGATTCAGTTTGATAATTTCTGCCTAGTTCTATGAAAACCCTTATCAGTGCTACTTTAGAAATGAAATATACAACTCCATATCATGGAGTTGCATGGAGAGATTAAAGTGAGTAACATGGGATTATTTTTTTCTCCCAAATTTACCTAGCTCAGATCATTGATGATGGATGAGACACCATCCTTAAATGTGAGAGGGGTGTTACTAATTTCATCCACATATTTTTCCAGAATTGATTTTGAGGAAAAATATCCATTTGAAAGTAGAAACATATGGGCTTTTTGGTTACTTCTAGGGTGCAGTAGGCCCCAAGAAGAGACATTATCATCCCATACATCCCATGTAATTACATAGATATTTTAGAGTTGATTGGATTTTACCCTATCACTTTAGACATATGGTGGTTGGACCTTTGGGACATAGTCTACCACCTCAACTAGAATTATTTATAGAAAATAATATCTTTTGACTATACTCTAGGGATTTATAGAAGAATTACCCTAACATTTTGGGGTTGTGATTTCATGAACCATCACCCAGGCCCATGATGTTACCACCCCATGCTCACCTTCCATAGGCCAGGGGATGGTGACTAGCACCAGAAAAGAATATCTCTAAAATCAGGATGGCATTGCCTTTTATCCAACAACTCAAACAATCCAAGCAGACAACACAAAAAGAGCACAAAGTAAAATATATAGTAAAAAAGTGTTTACCATAAGTAAAACGGGCAAAAATAAATGCCCAACTGAAAAGTAAAAGTAAAACTGAAAACAGCTCCTCTGAACACCCGCCAAGGGTCCAACATGATGGGTTGGTACAGCTCTTGAACGGTGGTCTATACGTCATGTCTCATCTAATTGTTCACCTACGATTAGCATCCAGTCCTAGCACCCTCAGCCTCAGTCAATGATGTCTATCATCTCTACAAGACACATCAAGGTGTGGGTGTAGCACATGTTGGGGTGAGTTATTAAAATACTATGTAGGGACCCCAAGACCCCGGAAAGTTATTAGAATCCACAATGGAAAAACCACAAAGTAAGAACTCAATATCAAAGTATGATGAAATATTCATCAGTGATACTTAGGTAAATACCAATACATATAACTATTTTATCAATATATACTCATCTCACACATGAGGGGAAAATAGCAATAAGGTAACACCATTATGGTAGAAGTACCACACCTGAAACACAATGAAGTTAGAAGTACCATATAGGTAACACCATGAAGTTAGAAGTACCAGACATGTTACATCACACAAAATAATTCCACAATGGTATCAACACACAATAGTGTACCACAAAGGTAAATACTCATCTCATACCAGGTATAACTTATGTACAAACGAATTAATGATTAGCAATATTACATGATCATCTTACATCGTCGATATGATCTGTTCATGACCCATAATAAATTCTAAGATGACCCACACATGATCTAAAGATGACTCCACAAGATATGGAGATTACCCACACTAGATCGGTATGCGCAGACCCACATAAGATCGTTGAGCGCTGACCCACACAGGATCTGAAGATGTTCCACACAGGATCTAAATACACGTCATGTACTGCCAGCCACATTGTTCCTGCATTAGGCATGCTTTACCCTTGGAGGTTCCTATCCTCAAGCCATTGTTCGATACATAAAATTACAATATGTTCCAAGAAAAGGTTTCCGAAAGTTCCATCACGTCATAAGGGACCCAATACAATAGATGGTGTGTCAATCGGACGCCTGGTATGTAAGTTATTAGTGTTTCCTTTCTGAGGTCCTGGTTGGATTCTGGTTCAATAAAACCTGGGCTTAAACCAAATTCATCCAAAACTCATGTTGAGTATACCAAAATTACCATATCGTTCTACAGATTATTGCGCTTCTAACGGTTCCTTAGACAGATTCCTTGTTCTCAAGATATGGACGAAAAGGTGAAACTGGGTTCAGATGGGCCCGAGTCTGGTCCTAACTGGTCATACTGACCCGTCCCGACCTGGCTTGGTTTGACTCGACCCAATTTCAGTCGACCCGGATGGGATGGGCCATTGTGCAGTCCAGCCCGCAAAGGGGGAGGCCCAGCCCGCTGGGCACGTCCTGATGGGCACGATCCGCTAGGTGCGGCCCTCTCGGCTGGGTGCGATCCACCGTGGCGGGGCTCGGCCTAGCCTATAAAATAGTGGGAGGTGCCCCAGGTATTACAAACATTCCAATAGACCATTTGGATTGTACAACCTAGTGGTTCCATGTGGCATCACCTGCTGGCATGAAGGACCCGCATGAGCGGGTCCTGCTCGTCGTGACGCAGACGACCGGAAAACCGGTCGACTCTCCTCCCAGTACTATGATGACAACGCTATCCTCCCCTGACTGACTAGGTGTTGGACACCCACCGGAATCACTATCGTGGCTAATCAGTCATACCCTGATCCTCTAACAGTAGCATAGACACGCACCGCCTTTCCTCTAGGCCACTGGTCAGTGTGCCATCCCTTACCTTCCACCGCCACGACCGATGGGTCGCGACCTTCATCGGTGGTGCGGTTGCGCCACTGCCATCATCACAGTCGGCTAGTGTGCCAGCCTCCACCTGAACCCTTCTGGCGTCAGTTGTGGGAAACATGGTCTGGTGCCACTCAACCCGTCGATCTTCCTGCGAACAACACACCAATCACCAAAAAATTGCATAAGGAAATTTTCATGTTTCTTTGGCCCACACCCTCTGCGTTAGACCGATTTTAGGTGGTCAAGAAGAATGATTCTATGTTAAACCACAATGAACCAAAGTAAACACACCCATAACTTGTTCGTTCGTTTGATATGGCATGCAGAAGAAGATGAAGATGATAAATACGCCATCTTTCATCACTCCCGCAAGCACACTCCCGATCCGGGGTAGAGCATCATCCTAGTTGGTGGATTCTTCTTTGTTAAAGGAGGATCTTTCTTGGATTATTTTTCTCTAAATTCACTCCATGTTCTTTCCATTTCCAAATATTTCCCGCATCATATGTGAGGCGCCAACTTAATTATTTTATGTAAATTAAGTCAAATAATGGTGGCTCATTAAATTTTGGGAAAAACCATGAGTTTCAACCCATTAAAGGGGGAGTTCATGGTCGGGTGGTCCCCACCACCAAAATTCAAATGGGAGGGTTCAATAAAATAAATTTTATTTATTTTATTTTTCAATTCTCCCATGAAGGGCCGAAAATCCAACACCGACCCTCGTCCTACTACGGTAAAGGTGAAGGTATCATTAAATGAATATTGGTGCTATGAGTTCAACTATATATTTGGGTTTCAATTCCATGTACTGGTTCAAATGTAAAAAAATTCCGCTCGCTTGTATAATGAACATACCTGAAAAAAATTCAAATTTTTTTTCAGGCATGCCTTGCCTTGGAATCATGTGCCATCAATTTTCTCCACCACATAATATTTACCTATAATAAAAAATCTCATGGAAAATTCGGGGTCTTTACATTCTTCCCACCTGAGGGACTTTCATTCCCAAAATCCACACCACAAACTATAGAAATAAAAGTAGGTATTGAGCACAGATTTGTTCCTCCCACTCTTATGTGCTCTCCCAGAGGATCCCTTGCTGCCTGCATACGCGCACCAGAGGTATCAATCAACCAAAAGTTACTCCCTCATTCCAATGGAAAATCTCTAATTCAACATATGAAAATGATTCCCCATCATCGATGTCCATCTCTCCCCAGTTAATGTCTTGTGAAGGATCATGAACACATCTCCTCAGGTGGGATACGCGGAAAATTTCATGCACCCTGTGCAACTGTGGTTGAAGAGCTAAGAAATATGCCACCTATCCAACACTGCTTGGGACCAAAAAGGGGTAGCTGAACCTTAGAGATAAATTGCCGCCCCGACCAAATATCTGCAATCCTCTCTATAGTGAGACCTTTAGAAATACATTCTACCAATCCTTGAACTCTCGAGGTCTTTGTCTCCTGCCAGTATATGACTTATGCCTACTTTGTGAAGTATTAATCCACTATTGGAAGATGTGTTCCCTCTTATGTGGTAGTCTGCTCCATCTCTAGTCCCATAAGTGCTTACTCCCCTGGGTCAGTCCAGCAGAGAGGTGATCTGCATGGTTAATCATACAATTCCTCGAATAGTGCAATACCAATAGTGTATTGATAATTTTTTTTCGTGATCTCCACCAAGGGAAAGTGATCCTCCCAACAGTGGCCAAAATCAAGGATGTAAGCAAGCAATATGTCCATGAGGGTCTGAATTTTATTCTCTGTCTTACCATCTATCTGAGGAGGAAAGAAGGTGCTCAACCATTGTTGTGACCCAAAGGCCTCCTACAATCACTTCCATAGCGGAGATATAAGTGTTCATAATGATCAGAGACAATAGTAGATGTCACTCCATGAAGCCATAAATTATCATGCATGTAAATGTGTCCTAATCTCTCTACCGATCCATGCCCTCTGATAGGTAGGAAGCGGGCCGACATGATGAGTCGGTCTATGATCATCCAAATGTAATAATGTCGCCTCGACTTGCGTGGAAGTCCTGTCTTGAATCCCAGGGAAAATAAATCCCACTTTCATACTGGCACTTCTAGTGGCTGAACTAAGGATACGGGAACATGATGCTCCACCTTCACATGATGAAAAGTGAGTCACTGAGAGTCAAACTCTTCCACTACATTTATCATTCACATCCACAATTACTAATACCAAAGGTCCAGGTACATCTTCCCCACTCATGGATGTATTGCTAGAGGGGACGTATGGAACATTCTCAACAATTTCTTATGTAGCGCCACCAGTACCATAGTATATACTCTGAAGAGGATGATGTGATCCAAATCTTTAGAAAATCTGTTAGGTGCATGTCTTATGGATATATGATCATGTCTCACCTTGTAGTTTGTTTCCCCAAGCTATGCCTTCCTTAATTGCCGAAGGAGTGGGGGAGTGACTGTTAGAGACTGAAGATAACATGCTCCATATCGATTCACGAAGGATATCTAAAAAGAGGCTATCTAATCTATTTCCACACTCAGCAACTTTATACCAGATCACCTGTTGAGAACATCTGCAACATTTTTCCCCTTCCTAGCAGTATAGTCTATCCCAACATCATATACCAGGAGGAACTCAAGACAATATTGATGTATCAAGGTTAGGGTCCTTATGAGAGAAGATATATCTGAGAACTTTGTGACCATAGTAGACTCTAAAATGTTATCCCATCAATTCATGTCACCACACCTTATAGGTGAATACCTCTATTTCTAACTCCGGATCATGGGTATCATATTGCTTCTCATTCTATCTCAAAAGTCAAGAACCATACGCAATAACCGCTCGTTCCTGCATCAGTACATATCCAAGCCCGATCCCTGATGTTCAAAGTAGACAAAATACCAAACACATGCTATAGTAGCCTCAACATGGGGGCACTCTTTAGTCTATGACTCAGCTCCGAGAAACTCCGTTGGAATCTCTCCGACCACCTGAAGCATTATACCTTCTTTGTCAACCCTGATAAGGGTTCCACAACCCTGGAAAAGTCTGACACAGACCTCTGGTAGTAACCTTCAAGACCCAAGAAACTCTGCACCTCCGTCACATTCCTGGGTCTCTCTCACGCAAGATCATCCTCAATATTCACTAGATCCAACGCAACTCCAACCTCCGAGATGACGTGTCCTAGGAAGTCAACCTCTCAGATCCAAAACATGCACATCATGAGCTTACCATAAATATGGTTCCCTCGGAGTGTGTCTAGAACTATCTAGAGATGATAGGCATGATCCTTTTATATAGATGAGTATATCAATATGTCGTCGATGATGTATACCCAAAAGCGAGTGAAGTATTGCTGGAAGATCCTGTTCATGAGTCCTGTGAACACGTTTGGGGAGTTGGACACACCGAATGGCATAAAAAATAACTCATAATGGACATACCGACATCTGAAGGAATACTTCTACACATCCTCGTCATGTTCCCTGAGCTGGTGATAGCCAGATCTAAGGTCTATCTTCGAAAACCACCGTGATCGCTTCAGCTGATCAAAGAGATCATCAATCCTTAGTAGTGGGAACTTGTTTACACTGTCTCATGGTTCAAGTGCTGATAGTCCACACTAAGTCTCAAACACCCATAAATCTTCTAGGCGAACAAAATCCGAGAATCCCAAGAAGAACAACTAGGTCATAGGTACCCCTTGATCTGAAAGTCCTCTAGCTTTAATAGCAGCTCTCGAAGCTCCATAAGAGAAATCTGATATGATGGTGTAGTTATCGATGTTGTCATGTGGTATTGGTCAATATAATTTGAAGCCTCTCTATGAGGCAGTAGACCTAGAACGTCAACAAGAAAAACATCAGTGTACTGGTCCACCACTACAGTATAACTCAGACTCTCAACATTAACTTCTTCAAGGTTATAGAAATCCAAATAACATGTGATCGGTTGCACCCACTTATAGGTAAGTCCATATTGTGCTACAAAGGTTCCCTTCCATCCAGTGAATGAAAACATGGTCACATCCTCGCAGAAAATCCACACATTGTGCCTAATACAACAGATTTGAGCATGAAATGTAGATAACCAATCCATACCAAAGATGACTTCATAAGGCCTTGACGCCGCTACTAGAAGATCCAAAATGTAGCACTCACCTACTTGAGTAAGATCACACGGTCGTCACCATTTTTTAATCATCAAATCTGCTCTCGTAGGAGTCTATAGCCTAAGTATTAAGACAAAATCTCCACCAGAATATATGAGTTCTGAAAAAGGGTCATGGAAATAAAATAGTTATTGAAACATGTGTCTATAATTACTACAGATATGGTGGTGTAGACATAAATCATATCTCATATCATCTTTAGAGCTTTGTGGTCATAGGCCATAGCTTCCTGGAGCAGAGCTCATCCATGTTCACCTTCTCCCGGAGGTCGGGTTGGACTACCTAGAGGTGGTGGCAGTACATCCTCGAATCACCACACACCACTTACTACATGGCCAACTCCCCCACCACATCTTCCTACTTCCTTCGGACAACCTCGATCGAATCTTCATCTATACCTATTTGTTCCATTGACTTTTTGTTGGTCATCCGTATGGTGGTTCAGGATATCCCGAGCCATGTGGTCATGCCTGCTGTACGACTAACACTGCCTACTCCTCACTAGTCGTGCTCTGTCTTGAGAACCCCGCACAGTAGACCCTATATCATGTTGTCGTACACCGGTAGGTAGGGTTCATCTGGACCTCTATAGAATTTTTCTTCTTCCAGTAGCAGATAACTCTTCTACGTGGTGTCTAGTGGTGGGTCTTGCTACCGGTGATTGTCCGTCAAGGTAGATCTCCACTATGAGTGCTCACTCAAACACCCCTGCTTTCATCGGGATGCTGAAAGAAATCTTCAAAACTCTAATCTCCTATCTGATCCCCTGCTCAATTTTCCAATCCCAGAATAAAGGGTCCCCCACCATGTCATTGGAGTAGCGCTAGAGGTCGGTGAACCTCACTGAATATTGAGCCACGGTCATGCTACCCTGCTGCGTGTGGATAATCTCTGGTATACGAAAAGAGCGTAACGTCATTGGGATGAACATTGCCCTTAAAAATCAATTGATGTCCTCCCATATGAGAGTGACCTCTTCGTGAGCCTGTGGCATCTAGCTCCCCCATCTTCCCGGTGCTGCCTAAAGAAGACTGGTAGTAAGGATCACCATGGGATCAGTTTATGTCCCAACCAATCGAAAACTCAAACCACTACCTCCCGCAAGTCAGCAACCTCCTTTGGATCCATCCCACCCTAGAACCAAAGTGGCCTCTATCACTGGAACTCATGCAACATGCTCAATCAGTGTGCACCCTCTGTTTCTAGGGGTGGTAGCATCACCTGCCAAATGGGTAGTGGTGCTGCTAGTAGACCACCCAATGGTACATCTGCTATATAGGGGCCCTAAACTGAAGCCTCTTTTTTCAATGGGTTGTCATCAAGTTAACTACTTGGAACAAAGATTGGATGTCTATGTGGAGGCATCCGAAAACGAAATAGGTTCACCACGGTCAATATGTTATATCAGGTGAGCTAACTCAAATAGATCACATATAAGAATTTTCAAAAACACACACATAATATGTGTTTTCATACCCGGAGTCGAATATCCGATGTCTGGGTCCTGGTGTAGGGATACGTCGGCCACCGCACCAACTCTATATTTTCTAAACTAAAAACCACACTCCTCACGCTTAACACAATTGTAGAATCAAATGATCTATGTTCATGTTCTCGTATTAAACTAACTCCTCTGATACTAGTTAGTCACAACCAGTCCCCTAGGGTATGTTTTGTGACCACCTCAAGCATGCCTTCCTTAGTAAAAGGGTTGGTGACTGACACCAGAAAGGCATATCCCTAAAATTGGGAAGGCATTGGCTTTTAACATGTATGTCATACAATCCAAGAACACAATAATATATGATCACAAAGAAAACTATATAGTAAAAATAGTGTGTACAGTTTGTAAAGGGGGTCAGAATACAAGTCCAACTCGAATGTACAAGTAAAACTGAAAACAACTCATGTGATCACAAGACAAGGATCCTACCTAATGGGTAGGTATAGCTCTTGATCAGTCGTCTCTATGGTATGTCTTATATAATGGTCCACCTCTGAGCAGACTCTTGTCCTAGCACCCTTAGCATTGATCAATGATGTCTTTCATCTACACAAGACACAACAAGATGAAGGTGTAGCTTGTGCAGGGGTTTGTATAACAGTACTTAGTAGGGACCCCGAGACCCCTGATGGTATCTCAGAATCCACAAAGGATAAACCAAAAACCAAGTCCTCAATCTCAAATAATGAATCCATAGTCACCAACACTTCTTAGGTATATGATCATACATATACCTAAGATATCAATATATACTCATATTAAACATGTTGGAAAAATACCATAAAGGTAACACCATGATGGTAGAAGTACCACATAGGTAACACCATGAAGATAGAAGTACCACATAGGTAACACCATGAAGGTAGAAGTACCCCACAGGTAATGCCACATAGTAGAATACCATAACGGTATCACCACATAGATGTATACCACAAAGGTAAAGACTCAGAGCACACCAGGTATAACTTATGAATGGATGTATAAAATATTAGATTTATTTCTAGATTATCTTACACGGTTGAGAATCTATGCATTTGACCCACACAGGATAAATGATGACCATCACAGGATCTGAAGATTACCCACAACAGATCTGGAGATGACCCACACATGATCGTTATGCGCAGACCCACATAGGATTGTTGAGCGCTGACCCACACAAGATCCAATGATGACCCACACAGGATCTGAAGACTCATCAAGTACAGCCAGCCACATGGTTTCCAAACTATACATGCATGATTCAGGGAGGTTCAACACCTCAAGACATCGGTCGATACTTCAACTACCATGAAGTCCAATGACTATGTAACCCAATGGTCTGTCACGTCATAAGGGACCAAATGCGATAGACAGAGCATCAATCAGATGCATGATCTATATGTTATTATCATTTCTGTTCCAAGGGCCTTGTTGGATTCGAGTTCGATCCAACCCAGACGTACTCCATCTTTATCCAAAACTCATGTTGATATATTTGCTACGTGTTCAATGATGTCTTCATATTTCAATTCTATGAACAGGATCAAATGTTACCAAATACCACACATGAATTTATTGAACATTCCTAAAAAATGATCATAAATTCATCTTAGGAAAACTGGGCCTCGGAATCATGCACCATCAATTTTCGTGGACTCATAATATTTCTATATAATTGAAAAAAATTCACATGGTATATTCTAGGTCTTTAAATGTGACCAATGTATCATCATCCATTATTGGTTGATTACCTTGGCCTTTTTTGAATCCTTCTTCAGCATAAGTTTCTTCACAACTCTCATAGGGTGAACCAACACCATGTATAATGCCTACTTTTCCAATTATGGGTTATTTCTTTCATTGATAGAATTTTAATGGTACCACTCAATGGATATAGATACATTTCCATACATATATGATTTTGAATGTGGTTTAGTTCTTGATAACCATAAATGGAAGATCAAATATCAGATCCCAAAATTGAGTTTGGCATTTGATCATCCTGATAGGTCACTAATCATGGATATTGTACAACAGAATGGCCATCTTTTTGAGAGACAAATACCCTTATATATATCATATGCATTAGAGGGTTTGAATTAAATTGATCATGGATCAATTTTAAATCATATACCATTATATATAAATATTATACTATATTATCAAATCATAATGTCTTCTAATGTGTTCCTAAATGACCAAATTCTAATCCTCGTTAGTAAATCAGATGGTCACAAGATATTCGGCTGACATGGCCTTCACTCGATAAACTGTAGCTATATTGAATTCTATCATGGACTCATATAAGCTATAGAGGGATTCAATGAGTGTATCCAATAGTTCCCTTGAAATTTTTGCCCCATCTATGCCTGAGACCATGTCTACAGTGACCACCAAATGTATAAAAATTTTGTAGATTTTATACCAAAGGTTATCACCTCCCGATATCAGTTTTATCATGTATATATGGATCATGAGCCAAGGAATGTAAGCTTTACAGGCCCAGTGTGTGTACTTATATTGAGGGAGAATATGATTCTAGTGGTTCTGGTGGCGATTTCCCTCCCTATTATCTTGATTTATCAAGAGACCTAACCCCAACAAGGTTGTCATGAAATACAACTAAGCATTGGTGACTGTTGGTGTTTTCTAGGTTCCATACATGCCTCTTTTGGGCCTAGTTTAATTATTTCTCATGGGAAGAAAATGTATATATGTAATATTTGGGGGAGATAGGGAAATAATTTTTACCACCACATTCTTTTTGTCCTATATATAATGGGTTTCTGTAGATGCACCCTCCTTTTTTCTGGTTATGTGGGGAAAACTCATATTATGAGCGATATTAATCATCCAAGATGGGGTCTTCAATGATTATTATGTTTATATAATCTAATATGATTTATTCATCAGATGATAGATCAATTTTTGGGGGAATGATTCAGATGTTATAGTGATAAAATCTTAAAGATTCGAACCTTGTGTTGTAGTAGAATGTGACTCCTCCAATATTACTTATTCATTCCTACAGTGGTCATTCCAAATTTGGGCTGGAATATATGATGTTATATCTTTGAGGGGTGGGGATATTTTGGTTATATGAATTTATTATATTATGGTGGAAATAGATTATAATTTTTTTTTCAAGTCATCCAGTTGTCAAAATATCACTTCTGCATGGACATGGATTTTTTCCAACCACCTTTTTCCTATGACTGAGAAAATGTTATGTATTCCATCTTCTCTAGGGATATATCTAACCCCACCTATACATAATATAACAATTTTGATGTATTTATTTGATTATTATGTAGTCATAGATATTATGAACCTTCCTACTATTTTAAAGGATGTAGTTAGGGTGGTTAGCAAGGTTCACCTCATCCAACTTCCTTGGTTGTGGGAGCATAATCAGGTTACAGTCCATGGATGCTAATTAATAGTTTTGTATGCATTAACTTTTCATGAATAAATCATTATTCAACCATTCATGATATTCTTTAATGTCCCTAAATTTTCTATGGTTCATGTCGGGAATGATTTTGTGGTCACTACAACTCGAATGGATGAGCTGGTTGCCTTACGACCTTCCTAGAATATTGAATGGACGATTTTTAAAGACTATGAATGGAAGTTGAAACATCCACATTTCATAACATATTCCCATGTACTAATGTATTTTGATGATATTTATGTTAGTTTCACAGAATGGAATCCTCCATACATGGTGTCATATATGAAAACTCACTGAAACCACCATGATATGTCATTAGGATAAGTGGTGTCTTTTACTCAAGCTATAGATTTTCATCCCGGTGTTCCACTACTTTTTCCTGTGAGGGAGGGATGTTATGTTAATAATATAATCCATTCTATCTATCTTCTATGATAGAAATCCACTCCTTTTTACATTTTATTAGATGTTATTCAGTCTGAAATTAGCCATTTTATTCCGCATGGAGAAGAGATTATAAAGGTATTAATGTTTAAGATCTTTTATACTGGAATATATCCTACAGACAGGACTCTATAACATAAAAAATATTTCCATTTCAGATTCTATATGAAACACCTCAACTTCCTTTCCAACTATTGATTTAAAGGTCTCATAATTATCCCCTGTTATTATGCGATGTTTTTTAAGGATGTTCAAATTATAATGCACTATTAAACGTATATAATGTAGGATTACTAAAATTGGGTTCAGGTGAAGTTTCATCGACAAATTCATGATATGGATTTCTCTCATACTACATAGGTTCTCGTCGCACTTACATGGATTCCACTAGAGTATCTATGGGATCAGAGACATTGATAGATCAGATATAACTACTAAATTAGTGATTAATAGGAAACACTGAATTGGGGGGATTCTATTTTATTGACCAAATCGATCTCAAATTACTCGGTTCCTTGATTTTACCGGAGACAATGACATTTCAGGACACCATATCAGAAAGGGTTCTACTATTTCGGGGACATAGTTATGTTAAATGCCCCATATTTCTACCATCCTCGGATACACAAATCTAGAAATTCATGGGTAATGAATTAGTGATGGGTTTTCAGGATGCAATGAAAAACACTACAAAGGCATTTTCATCATCATACACTCATGGATTCTAGACTGTAAAAAATGATCCCATATTATTTAAACAATATAGTGTACTATTTAAATGAAGGTAATCCTCATATTATGTATTGGGGTGATGTTTAACATTTAGTCACAGATGAGTTGCCCCCAAATTTAGGTGTTGATAATCCATTATCTCCCTTTCTATCTCTTTTAGGTATTCATCCTTAGATGTTCTGAGGGGACAAAAAATGATGATGAGGATATTTATATCTTACTCTATCTATGTGTTAATGTCGGATTCATCACCATCATAATTAGACACACTCATCTGGTCATACCACAAAGGATTCATCTTTAGGCCTCCTATTGACCTAAGTGGAGTGTTATTGGGTGTTGATTGGGAATTGTATGTAGTTGAAACTGATGTTTCAATCACCTTTTTATATGATGGAATGTGATTTTGGTAATACTCTCTATATGGTAATGTTTGGGAAATGGGAGTATTTACTTGTGCATTGGAGATATCACCATGGGGTGGTTGTCCACAATAGATGTAAGGATTATTTTCCATACAAACATTCTCTACACTACCAAGGGAAATACTATCATGTTAAAAATTATCTTATTCTTAATTTCAAGATACATCAGAGCCTTCTGGTGTTGAGAATGTATCATGAACATCATCAAGGGAAATATGATTTAATAGATCAGGAGTATGGGAATCTTCCACAAACATGGAAATAATATTTCAACCTGCCTTTTTGAAAAGGGATGTTATATGAACCATTTATTGAATTATTCAGAAATATGTTTATTACTATCTACTTCTGCGAGGTTATGATATCACTATTGAGAAGATTCTAAAATATGCCAACGAAATTCCTACTTATTTACAGGAATTTGAACATATCATAATGCATGTTCCATTCTCACAAGGTGGTACTTATTATGAATGGTAGTATGATCCTTATCCCATGCCTTTGGAATATTCCACTAGTCCTTCATTGAAGGGATATGAGCCTTACCCAAGACATTTCCTAGTCTCACATTGTGAGCCCCAATAAGATTAAGAATATTTTCATGTTACGAATATTCATTCCCCATATGAATATGGTGACATAACATTGAAATGGAATACAGGATATGATCAAACTATTGTATTCCATAAAAAGGATTCTATTGTATTCACTTATTGAATGAATAATGAATATTCACCAAGATTACATGATCTTATTGAACATACCATGAAAATTAAATACCGTGAATGTGATCATGTCTAAAGGCCCATGAAATTATCACTTCGAAATCCATGTCAATAATGGAGATTTATGCATGATTGATGGCCGTAGAGTATTACAGAAGTCTTATTTGATATGAATAAGAGTTTGTCCCTAGTCATGTTTTATTCTCACTAGGTAAAACTCATCCAGAATGTGGATATGAGCACTATCATGGGCTTTAGAATAGGCCACCTATTTTTAATTTGAAAATTCCAATGTCATGAGTAATGTACCTATCACACCTAGTGATCCCATGCATGAACAAGAATATGATCATAGTCTTCTACCTCAACCATTAAAATAATATTCAGAAAACCCGACATCCTTGGAGAAATAATGTAGGTTTTCTCTAGAGAAGGCACAATATTTAATTATTATAGTATTGACATATCCTTGCTATAGGGATATGTTACATGCCATCACCTATGTCTATACCAGTTTTAAAATATTCCAGAAGAGTTATTCAACCATTTATAAAATACATTGGATTAATTTTCAATGTGTGTGCAGGGATATAGGCTAGAACCAATTTTTTATCCATTAAACAGTGGAATTAATCTTTAATTAAGTGGGTATATGGTCCATAATCAATCCTTATTTCTTCATCAGAATATGCTTATAGAAATTATTTGTGGTGGAAGTGATAAGATCCTCCACTAAAAATGGTGCAGAAATATGCTTCAACACATATTATGAGTGAGAAGGTATATGATCATTCTCCCTATTTACAACTATAATATGCCAGTAGACATCATAAATCTGATTTGGGGTATGGGCCCACTCATGCATATCCAACACCATCCTCACCTGAAGTGTCTTATTCTCTATCTACAAATTGTATTTAGAGGTCTCAATGTGTTAAGTGGTACCTACAAAAGGCTACTAGTGGGGAACAAAGGGAAAATTATAGAAAAATAAGTTGACAGGGGACCACCTGAATGAAACCTAAACTAGACAGAATCCAAATTTTACTCCTTTTCTTGCTTCATCAGATATTGCATGTGGTGATAGTCTCACTTTGAGAATAGGATCATGAAGTGTTTGGGTTTACAATGAGGGACACCAGATTATCTAAAACATTACCTAAAAATATAGAGTCTTCAACATTAGTATTGGGAAACCCTTGTCCTTATCTTCGAGGTTTAGTATTTAACCACATTGGTGGTAATTCCAATCCATGGTTTTTTTCACATGGTGTAAATTTTTTCAGGAATGTGAGATCATTTGCATCCCAATTGTGTGTGTCTGTGGAGTTAAAATAAAATGGCCTCAGGAATAAAAACTCAATTGATTTGTAATTATATATATTCACATCAGGTATTAGAAATATTGTTTTAAAGTTCTGTGAAATAAAATTTCTGAATGGATAAAAATGGAATCATATTTTTATTTGGGATATTCACATTCTAATTGACATTTTTTCCAATGGAATGATATAATGGGAACCCCAAACATGGGGGGTTTGGTTTATCCAACAGTGGATTATGGGGGGTTAATTTTGTCTATAATAATTAATATTGGATCACATTTTTTATTTTTAAATGAAACTCCCAATACTTCCACCATCCATAACTAATTAAAACCCATAAATCCAAAGTTAGTTGTCCTCCATCTATTTTAAGCCCAATGTCGCTTGGGGAATCACAATGGTTGAGAGGACGGGAGGGCAAGATCATTGAACCATTTTGGGGGGAATTTTTTCATACTTTAGTACTCCCTAAAATATTTATGAAATGTTCGCAAATCTATTACTAATCTATATACGAGACCAATTTCCCAAAAAGTGATTATATGGTAAGTATCTTATATGACTAGTAGTATAGGATCATATTAGTGTATCCATTGATATATATATTCCTGGTTCTACAACCATTTCTAGTAAAAAAATATCTCCTTGTATACTGAAACCGCATAACTAGAAACATCGATAGTTTCTGCCACTCATTAAGGAGGATAATAATATAGGTTCGGGATTAATCCACTATGAAGAATCATTTGTATCGTATTTAATGAATGTATCAAATCCAACTAATTTCATGAAAATCCATGTACATTAATTTCATTCGGTAAGGATATACGTGTCACACATTTGCACAAAATTTTTGAAATCTTGAGTTGAGGAGACGTCCAAGGTATCTAAGAAAATCTATAATTAGGGTTATCATAGATTAATTTCACCATTGGGACTATCCACAAGGTGTATTTTCTCAAATGTGGGAGGTTTATATCATGACACTGATCAGGGTTTACATAACGCTATTTCAATAGCTTGTGGAGATTCCAAATGTGATTTATGTGACTATTTCACCCCAATTATCTGACGTTATCTATGTTATATGTTAGATACAAGTGATAGAATCTTATTTTCAACATTTCACAAATGTGTTGGGATAATGTTTTAGTTATCAATATGGGTTTTTTCTAATATAGAGCTCTATCTCCATGGAGGCATCCTAAGTATCCAGGTTATGGATGGAATCAAAGCCATCATAGTTTAGTTGACTTTTCAATCCATCGATGGGTGATGTATAATGCTCATCCCAAGTGAATGATTGCGTATTGATGGATGAAATTTCATATAAATGGGTGGACATACAAAAATGTGGATGGCTATTTGAAAAGGTTCTTTAAAAAGTTGTCCTACATATGCTTTTGTTTCTAGATTCATAGTTCCTGTAGTTCAATGGATATCTCAATCCACTAAGGGATGTGGACTAATGATCATCCCATTGTAATTATTGTCACCTAATGGTTGAAATTTCATAGAACTGGGTGTACAAGCAAAAAATGGATACCTATTTTCTCTCGGGCCTTTAAAAGGTGTCATGGGTTTCTGGTTTGATTCTTGAATTATTGTTCTTCGAGATTACTAAGATTGAGTCTTACTCACTAACATTTTCCCTAAAATTATGGTTGAGACCATGGAAATTACCATATTTTTTGATAGGCATATTATATGCATGATATAATAATTTAGACACCTTATTCCCACCTTTTCAATGCTCATTGGTAGAAACATGGTATGGAAAGTGATCAATATCATTACATATATATGTCAGGATTATGTGTTGAGACTTCCCTTTGGATGTTTTATTACAAGAATTTAGCATCTTGGAGGTATCCTATGTGTTCTGGTTATAGAAGGAATATGATTCATAATATATCTTTTCATTGGGACATACATGCATATATTTTCATGAATTATCATGGCTTACACACAAAGGGTGGACAATTTTTTAATTTCATGAGATTCCATGTTGAACTATACTAGTTGCTTTTATGACCTGTACGACTTCCTACATGACATGCAATGATTGTCTAGTTGACATGTAGTATAATATCAATACATTCCAATTTATGTTGAGATCATTTCCAATGACAATAGCATAAAACAGTTGGATCATTCGAGGGACATCGCTCATTCTATATGGCATGATTGAGGTTCATTACATAATCAAGGCTCACTTGTCCGAATAAAATAGTGAGATTTGGGGAGCTGATCCTAGAAGCCAGATCATGATCCTTGATGATATTCATAGTGAGTTTCAAATGATTCAACTGCCTTTCACTCAATTCATCATGAAATCTAGATGACATGCATCACTAGTGTCACAATAGTCAATGTGACATGTTTGGAGAGTGGTTCATGATATAGGATGACTTTTCCAGAGTAAATCATGAGACCTAGATGGCATGGGCGAAGGGCATTGTGATTTCTAGTTAACACACTTGGGTGATGATGTGACACTCATCTAACATATATTCATGCCACCATATTTGTTGGTAAATTTATATTAAAGATTTCACAATGATTTGATGGTGATCCCAGATGGTTTCATCTGACTAGTTTTGATTATATGTGGCCTCCTTATGACTTTCTTTGACATTTATGATAGACATTACATGATTGAAAGAGTATACGAAATGATTTTTGTGATATCTAGATGTTCAGACCTAGTTTTTTATCAGGTATTAGGTAGATCACATGGAGAATCTAAGTATCATCTTATATATATTTATCATATGTATCACAATATTTTAGTCTTTTTTCATGTATTTTATTGTGAATTACTTAGCTTTATTCATTGATAACTTATATTATGGATCAAAAGATATATTAGATGCATGTGTTGTTCTTATAACATCCTCTCTGAAGTCCATTCCATGAGACATAGTTGTCATGTGATGTTCTTATTCATGGGGCATGATCTCTCCAACACTTCATCTTATCATTCCACGAAAAACAAACATCACAGTTATGAGATATTTCACTCTAATAAATATTTTCTATCATTGGAATGAGGATTCAAGGAAAATATTGTTTGCATTTGATAGTACTAATGTGCATTTTTAATTCCTGGGAGTTCTATTTATATTCCATACCACCCCATTAATTTTTATCTTTACATGGAATGTGTCACATGTCACTAGTAAGGAGATTTTTGAGGTCCTCAATGACATGCATCTTCACAAGGATTTTTCATGGAACACAATATAGGAGTCACTTGTTCTTTTGCAACACCAGTATAATCTCATCAAATCCCCCTTTATTGGATTATTTCAAACTAAATGAGATTTTTTTCATCCAATGATAATCTAATGGTAGATTCTCATGATCATACAGACATGTTAAAGTTACCTTGAGAGAAAAAGGTTCTCCTAAAAGGGTTATTTGGGATTCTTGTAACCTTGCCCAAGATATTCTGCGAGTCAAGGGTGTCTTATTAGGGGGCCTTGGAAAAATCTATCTATATTTTTGTGGGGTTAGGTGAGATTATTATGCATAAATAAAAGGAATATAATGTGTATTTTATGACAATGAGAGGCTCACTCCTCCCCCTTTTTTATTTGAATTTATATTTTTAAAAGGATATGGACCTCATGAGGTTGATTGAATGTTGTTATGTAAAAACATTCTCCCCATCACTACTATGTACAATGACTTTTAGGACCACAATTGGATTCCAAATTTGTATTTTTTTTCTTCATATTATAAAAGGACTATGAAGGGTTATTATTCATCTTCTGGTTGACAAGCCGTGTGAGTTAGACAAGATTATTTTGATACTGCCTCATGATCAACGAGTTTTTATGGAATCTTTTTAATTGTACAGTGACTTTTTCTAAGAGAATTCACATGAAATTACATATTTCATCCACTATGAATGGCTCCACCACATGACATTATTATGTCCACATGATCAAATTACTCCTCGTGGATCAAGCGGTCTGTGGGTCTTATCCAACATCTTCTATATCTTCATTTTTAAGGAAAATGTTACCAATATTCATGTATTTAATCATTTTTCGATTTTCCAATTCTCATTTGGTGGGCATCAACAAAAGAATATATTATATTGTTTCATGTATTTATATTTTGGTGGTTTCACATTTAATAACTCTATTTTCTAGGAAATATATATTAATGGATGTTTGGGATAAGTTATTTATATGTTAGTCTTCCATCTATTATTATTATTCTTTCCCTTTTATATTAGAAGTATTATTGGGGTGTCAAAGTCATCATCTAAACTCCCATGGGGGGTATGAAGAATCAGGTAATTTCCATGAGGTATTGAAGCCAGACTCATCATTGTTTTAGTTAATGAGGTATCGATGCTTGGCTCATCCTTGTGTATGATAATGAAGATGTGTGCCCTATGATATCTGATTAATGACATGGGGATATGAAAAATTTCCACCTTCCTGGGACAAGTTTTCAAAAATGGGAACCCATATAGGGTGTGGTGGATGAATAATTTTTATATAAAAGGCTATGATAATATTATTAACTAACATGTTTTCATAGTGGATGGCATGTAGGGTATAATTTTTTTGGAATCCTATATCAAATATTTGTTAGTGAATTTTAGATTTCATATGTGATATCCAACCTACTGTGATGACTATATGATATAATGGTTTTTATTTAGTAGAGATATTTCTTCAATTAGATGTTTTAAATTGGATATTTTGTGGATGAAAATGGCCCTAATAATACTTATAGGTGAGTGGGAATGATTGGATGAAATCTATTATTATTTTAGTGGTCACGAACATAATCTTGTTGGATTAGTATCTCACTTTTTATGTTATAAGGGTGTGAGATCCCTCGTAAATTTAAATGGTAGTTTCCTAATATAATAACCAAATACAAGGAACATGGTCCTCTTATAATTCTGGTACCCCTTAATATTAATTGTATTATTCCATGATATCTGTCCCCCATATTATATTGTGTATTTCAGTATACCCCCATGGATATTAAAGAAATGATTATTACTCATTTTGAATGGGTCCTCCAATCAGAGATAGTTTTTAGCCCATCAGTCATAATAAATTGTTGTACCCATAATTTTTTACAATTTTATCTCCCTTGTATGTAAATGTTTTACTCCTCTAGCTCTAACATTTATGTTTCTTGATGATATGATATATGCCTCTTTTATCCCTATGAGTAGGTATACCCAAATGGATATCAAAGCCCTAATAACCATCATTGAGGAACATTTCATCTATGTGTGGGGTAGTTTTATCCATCATGATTTGGGAACAGGGTCAGTACTACTTTATAACAGCTGTTTCATTGTCCCCCGTAATGCAAAGTAATCATTTTCTCACATAGATATGAAAACATTCCTCCATCTCTCATGATTAATGTGGTGTAAATTCATAAATTATGAGGTTCATATTCAATCTACATTTCTATAGACTATATTAAAGACAGATTTTATTTATTTATTTACTTTATAAATATCACAAAATGACAGGGAGAAGAATGTTTTTGAAGATAAACAGTCTCTAAGAAAATTATTAATGATTATTTAAATATAGTTTTTGAAGAACATGAATTACATTATTATTCCAAAAAAATGTTATTATCGGAACTATGTTTTTCTAAATATATGTATAATTAATTTTATTTGAGTATTTTATCTTCCATGAAAGAGTTTTTATGAAAAAATGGATCTTTGTAAAATATGATTTTTTCACATTTATTTAATTTCAATAGAAAAAACAAAATTGATTAAATGAATGTGGTAATGAAACTATGATATTCCCAGAATATATAAAATATGTTACACTGAAATAAATAATATTTCAATGATCCACATAGATATAGATTATCATGAGAGTTCATCAGTGTAATATGATCTTACATAAAGAAAATGATGAACACTAAATGAAAATTTGAGAGTATATAACTCGAATATAAATATATGATTTCATGAGGAATATATGGATTTATATAAATAGGATCATGGATAAATTATTAAAAATGTATTTTAAGGAATAATAATATGAATGATGAAAATAGGTGACATGTTGTTATATGGATCAGAAATCAAGACAATGGAATCCATTATTTATATAATATATTTTTATTGACGTAATGTAGGCAGAATGATTATTTGAAAAAAAATATTAATTATATGAATTTGAAATTCTTTAAAGAACCAGAGATATATATTTTGTAACATTGTTCATGCAAGGTAATTACTATGTGAATGATTTTTTACATAGGAGAATCTATTTATGACAAAGAAATGATATATATTTGAATTCTATTGAAAGAATATTTCCTCTTATGAATAATTTTAATAAGTGAGTTTTAATGTAGTATAAGTGGTAACATATGAGAACTGGTAATGTTGTATAATGTTCAAATTATATAATTTGGATAAAATATATAAAATATAAAAAAACTATTCATGGATCAAAACTGGCTACATCTTTGAATTTGTGTACAAAGATGATGTCTATGAATTTATGACATAAAATAATTGAATTATTTATTTTAATAGTTTCCAATTGTATTATAGAGATTAAATATATGTGAAATTCATTTTTATGTTCTATTCAATTATAAGAAAATTTCATATTATTCTTTACGTACGAAACAAAGGAGATATTACCACCATGATAGATATTTTTTTGATTCCTCATTGTTCATATTAAGTCTGATATTATGGTGGTACAAGGTAAATTAGTATTAAATAAAATTATATTTCTTGATAATTATCAATATAATTAAATTATCATTGATTAATTTTTTTGTTATTCTTCATTGAGAGTAATTTTAAACATAAATTAAGAAGAGTTTCTTAAGAAATTTTCATAAATAATGATGAATAATGAACCATGCTTTATGAGTCTAGATGTATGGGAGATGTGAAAACAACTAATGTATAACATAATATGTTCCCAAGTATATATAATAAATATAAATATTTTTTTGAGTGAATGTTACATAGTATTTAAATATAACATTGGGAGATAATGAATCATTATGAGAGATATTGGAAAATGATTTATTAGAGTAACACGTGTATGAAAATTTGATGTACCATCGAAATGAAGAATAAGGTTGAATCAAACCATGACACATGTTATCATGGAATTTTGGAATAATTTAATATATTAATCAATTAATAAGTATCTATCTAAAATTATTCATTGTTGATCAAAGGGGATTATATTTACCGAAATGTTTTGTATGTCAGATCATTTTTTCACATGGAATTTTGAGTATTGATGAAGGAGAATAAGAGGAAATGAAAAATAATTTCCTTCATTATTATTAGATATATAAACTATAGGGAATGTTTGTATTGAAATACAGTATGTGACATAAGTTCAAATAATTTATTTAATGGATAGTATTTGGGTTACAAGAGGAATATGACCAAATATTGTTACAATAATTCTTTTATGCATGTGGTGAGTGAAACCCAATTTGTAGAGAAATAGTGTAATTCATATGCGTTGAATATGACTATAATGATATGAAAAATTTTATTATGTGTGAAAAATACAATTGACTGATGAATATATTTGTTTTCAAATGATGAATGGGAATTGAAGGATAAGGAGAGGGGAAGAGAGAACTTTTATGAATTCTTATTGATTAGAATGAAAATAAAGATGAAGAAGAATTAGAAATGTCTTATATTATGTTCATAATTAGTATAATTCTCTATGTAGCCATGTTTTTAGAGTGAAATGAGGGTTATATAGTAAGTAAAACTGAAGAATATGATATGAAATAATTTACAAGCATGTTCTTATGAATGTAATATAGTAATAAAAATATGTCTAGGTAGCGAACCATAATAACTACAAAGTGTCAGATGATCCTTTTTTAATATTAAATTCATTAAATCTTCCAAGAGATTATAATTACATGTATGTTATAGATATAACCTACATTTTATTGTTATTTACCATTTCCATTTGGTCTTTTGTTATTGGATTGTTTACTGATTTCACTATCGAATTGATGTTCTAATTGAAATGTGAACCATAAAAATAATATTTCAATTTTTTTTGTGTTGAAAAATGATAAAGTAATAATATAATTAGGGAATAAATATCATAACTAATAAAATGGTAAATATAAATAAAGGTATTAATTTATGTAAAATTACACGAACACTAGTTCACCCCCACCTAGTGGTGATTATATCCCCATGCAGTTTAAAAATAATAATTATAGAGATGGTCACCTATTATGGACTACCTATTTTTGAAGTTAATATGTTCATAATATTTAATTCTATATCTGATAAATATATTGATTTTAGTTTTATTTTTTAACTATATTTTTTACATCATAATTTAGATTTATTTAATAATATATATTTGGATAAAGATGATGAATGTGGGGTTTATGATCTTATCTGCCTTAAATAAACAAGATTAATATTGATTCCCTCTATATAATTAAAATGTCATTTCAATATTTTAATAGAATATCCATAGGTTATCGTGTCAACAAAAAATGAAGTGTAAAGCCTTTACGCATCTACCTCTCGCACAATTGTAGTTCACTAATGCATCATCTCTCCAAAATCTGACGATGGTCACTTTATTTAATCACATATGTCCTTTGGTGGATTTTTTCGATCAAACTTTTTGAATCCTGGGGTATACAAGATCATGAATTAGTTATTCTTCTATATAATAGTTATATTTTGGTTAGAGTTTTATAAATAGTGGATCTGATATTTTCTTGGCCCAGTGCCTCACAAGATTACAACACCTTCAGATCCTTAATCATTATGATGTCCTTCAATTTTCAACTGAACCCTATCTCACTAATGACTAGCATTTGTTCATGTTTTCATGAGAATACCCTTAAAATCCTAAACCGTTCAACAATTAGAATTATTGGGAACTTTTTCGGTTTTTTTATGATATGATAGTCGAACTTGTGCATTATTACATCTAAGCTCTACAATATTTTGTGTCATGGTTAATATTTCACAATGCCTAGTTGACTATGTATGGATTTTGGATGAGAAGAGATTAGTTATAAACTAAAATTTCACTAGGAAATGTGGGTTAATTTACTCTCTTCATGCACATGTCTTGTTCACCAAAAGATAGATTTTAGGTGGTTTAATTGACTATAGAAGCTTGATAAAAGGATACCATGTCTGGTTTGAATTATTTGGGAGCTTGTGGAAAATTATGTGATGAACTTAGTGGATGGATTCAGGGAGACAATATCTCTTACTAAGAAAGGGGTTCGTCTAAAGAAGTATAATCCAAATGATGGGCATGTTTTTAGACAATTGAAATAACACCCGGTAGTTCTTGTTTTTCAGATCAAGTCTCAGCCAGGGGTGGATACTTTATTAATCTCATCATATTCTAAGACTATGTGTTATGGGAATGGAATGAATACCATTAATGGGTTACGTGTGTCAGGGATAGTTTGTCATTGGAATGTCTCCACTTGTACAGATAAGTTTCATGTTGATGTTTCAACTCACATCATGCCGGACATAGGGGGTATTGAGATTACAAAAATATCAATTGACACTAGGACAGTGATATGTGTATTTAGTGCATGCATTTTTGAGTTGACTAATGGGTGGAAAATTTTACTTATTTTGAAAAAAATTCAATTTTTTGTTACAGTTGACTCTATTTTTGTGTCAGGAAATGTAGAATATTTGAAAAAGGGAAAAAAGTAATAAAATATGATCCACAAGACAACATATTTTATTATGAGAGAAGATGAGTTGGAAGCTAAAGAAAAAATCATTACATGTCATGTACCCCATGTACATGTCGTAACTATTTCATGTGAAGCAGATCTAGGCTGGAAAAGTTGTGACGAAAAAACATGATGTGAATATAAAGTAAATATAGTGTACCACCAGTACAATAAGTGATGATAGTCAAAACAGTGTATGATATTTCCTTGGATTCAATTCACGAGAGAAAAAATATTATCTTAGGTACTCATCGTGTAACCCATGTACACATTTTCTAGGGTTCGACACACACAAAATATTTAAGTGAAACATTTCATGGATTTCATATGACATTTCCTATAAAAAGGAACCCTAGGAAACAAAATTAAAAAAAAATTGTGGTAGAGGAAGTCTTGAAACACCACAAAGAGGATACGCGCACTTAGAGTGACGACTGGGGATCATTATTCAAATCTATTCAAACTTGGGTACCAATGTATCTCATTCTCATCATGAGCGCGTAATGCCATTTTGGATAGGTGATGTTATTCTGTATGGGTTCTATATAAGAATAATTTTATTTTTTATATTTTGTTTTTCGATTATTGCATGTTTTTATTATATTTTAAAACTCTTTATTTTTCGAAAATTCATGACCATTACATCAATAGGATTATTTAATTTCTTCAATTAATTTTCCTACTTTTCCCATGACCATTTGGAAATATATGATTTTTAGGATTCAATTTGATTTTGGGTCTGTTATTCCTATGTTTTAATCAAGTAGATTACCATTCCAAAGGTGAAACCACATTATTTGTGTGGGATACCAAGACCAAGGAACCCAAGAGAACCAATTATGACACCAGAACTAATTAAATTCTCTTTCACGTAAATCCAGAGAACACGACCTTGAACATCAATAAACTTGTCATGTCTTTCATATTGATTTAAAACCCAATCTGTGGCACTACATTTTCTATCTTTTCTAATGAATGAGACAATTTCTGTTTGTATTTTCATAATTTATATATGACATATGCTCTATCTTTGTTGGATCGACACATGGAATATCTAGATACAACACATATAGTTAGGTTGTCTAATTTTAATTTTAAATTCTTATGTTGGTTAGCCCCAAAGAAACTAATTAATCTCTGCGTCCGGTTAGTGGAAAAGCTAAACATTAATCTAAGAATACAGTTTTTGGTCAAATTAACTGAGGGATTTGTTCAAGGTACATTAGTATTAACACCAGGTGAGGTTTATTATGATGGTCAAGGTTTCACAGGGGAGGAGGAAATTGGCGAGACTGCCTAAACAAGATCAGATGTTAGTTTTGATGGTTGTTATGATATTGGACCTCATAATCTGAGGAAAACAGAGGTGAGAAAAGGCAATACATATTCTAGAAGATTAATTCTTAAGGAAAAACACTATCCCAATGGTGGAAAGATCTGTTAAATTCTACTAAAATCAACAGATATTAGATATGCCAAAAAAGGCCATAGGAAATGAGTGAACATGTAACGCCCCGACCATAGGTACCTAGAGTCGTTGCATGATTTTACTACATTGCCATGATTATGAGGAATCAAGTCCCGAAGGACCGACCAGTTTAGATGTCTTGGTAAATATATTAAATAGATTAATGTTACATTATATCCTAAAATTGAAAACAACAAAAACTTTGTCTCCATTGACCACATTCATATATGTTAGATTATCCCTACAGGTCAGTCATTATATAATTTCTGTATCGTTGGTAAAATAAAACCTAGAAAGGGATGATCTTAAATGCTTAGTAAGGAAAATAATATTGTTGAATCTATCATAAAAAAGAATAATCATTTTGGGATATATATAAAACTAAATCAAAAGCCTTTTAAACATAATCATCAGCATAATATGGCCATGATAAATCAAATAATTCCATTTTTTAATTTGCATGGATATTATAATAGTTGAATAATCACCTGAAATTTCAATATCCAATTTCATAATGATTGAGTTCATAACTCCAGAAATCATAACCACATAGTCAAGGCTTTGTGCCAAGACTAAAAATAAATTTTTTTCCATGGCCTTGTTCCTAGACACTAGTTTGTCTCATGATACCTACTGATGCATCGAGTAGTTATAGCTGGCTCCACCGGTCACTTACTAAGTTCAATGCATTCCACTTAAGAAAAGGTTTAATCCTAACATAAAAATTAGTATAAAAACTACAATACAAAAATCCAATACGTTATCCATAAACCATGACTGGTATTAAAATAACACATCCATAGACAAACATATCACAAAACCATCAATACAATATGGACTATTTTTATCATAATAAATCGACTTCAAACAAGTTTAAAAGTCATCAAAGTATGTTGACATAGATGAAAACGATTTGTAAAACTATTTGAGAGAAATATCCATTTTCATGAAAACATTTTAAATTCAAAAAATTTAGAAAGGAATAAATTTAAAGAAATTTTTTAATTAAAGTGTCTCATAACACTTTTAAACTTTTGAAAGGAATTAACATTTTAAAAACATTCTCGTCCATATAAATAAATACAAAAAAACCATTTTGAAAGCATGGTAATTAATAGAATGATTTAGATAAATAAATATTTATTACAATTAAAATGATGATCTTGTTAAATAGTATTTTCTATAAAACCAAAAAAATGATCCTTTTGATAATATTTTTATGAAACACAGTTGTAGATGATAAAGAGTACCCAGTAGATACTCATTTAAAAACAATATACGATAATAAAGAGATTGTGAAATTAACACTTACCTGGTACATTTCCTTGGATAAGGGTATGTTAACCTCCTGTATAATAGTTAAATCATTGTTATTAAATTATACATGAACCATATATGTAAATATTATATCATATATGATATTCTAATATTTGTTTGTTAATAATATTTTTGAAGTATCATCGTTTTGGGTGTTAACTGTTTCGTTTTCCATTATATGATTGGTTACGTAATCCATGTTTGTTATCTATAATATGTACTTGATTCATATAAATAATGATATTTTGTTCATAAAAATTATTTTTAATCACAAAATAAAAATAATTCTTCAATGATTATGATGGGGAATGAATCTCATCGCGTTCATGGAGACGATAATCTGTACGTACACAAGAGCGACAATATCATTATAATGATGGATAAATCGTATCTAATTGGATTGTATATCATATATAAAACTTAATTAGAATGTTAAATTAATTATTTATATAATTTATACTCATTATTATTCCCATCCAAATGTTGAAGTGTTTGAATAACAAACTACACCACAATGTGGAGAGTGTAAGTCGTACGTACGGGCATTTGTTGACCTTGTCATTTATAGGATGGATAGAATAATGAATATGGTTGTCACATATTTATAATAAAATCCAAATATGTATGAGTTACTTCTATTATTATTTTTTGTGTGGAAACAAAAAATGAATAGGAATTGGAATATGTAACGAACTTGAAAGAGGGTGGTGAAATTATTACCTCTTCTTCAGGTGATTACTTTTGAGTTGATCGAAAGGGCTCCTTATGAGGGTCTTCTGGTCAATGTAAGAACACCAGGTTGATGTGAGGGAAGTTGGGAGGATATTGAGGTAGGTTATGGCCATCCCAAATCGCTTTGTAGGTGTGATTTTTAGAGACGGGGATGTTCCTTTTTATAAGAGGGGTGGGGGTCACTTTAAGAAAAGATCAAAATTTTAATTTATTAAACAATCATTTTCGGTTTATAATGGCTCAAAATAAATTGTTTTCGAAAATAAGGATCATCAGGGTCGCAATACTCTCAACCAATAGGTTTTAGACAATATTATATTACTATTTTTTCTGTGTCATGTAGATTTAACTCTTAGTTAAAGAGTTTGACAATTACCGTGTCTTTTAGTATTCATACAATATATGGTGAATACAATTACTCTAAAATTCCAAGAGAAACTAAAGTTATTCATTAATGACTTATATAACATTATTTATTCCCTTTGGTAGAACTGTATATTTTTAAAAATATTATATCTACAAACAATATAGTATTTGTTTTAGAAACTAATTTATGTCAATTTTTACAATATTATATATTTACTTTTTCTGAATGTCATAACAACCTTACACATCAAAAAAATTTATTTAATCAACCCTAAAAAATAATATTAACTTAGAAAATTAGTGGAATTCATCATTAGTCTCAATTTACATTTATTTTGACAGTTATAATATCAATTATTGTAACATTGCCTTAAAAAGCTAATTACGGAATCATCATTGTGTCATAAATAAAATAAATTATTTAATTTAAAAACATACAAAATAAAATAACATTAAGTAGGAAATAATTTTCTCTTTATAATGAATATTTATTTTTGAATTTATATTGTTCTTAGATCTATATAAAAAATGGTTTTGTTATTAATCATTGAATTTAACACTTTTAAATCTTCATTAAATAAAATAACAATAAATGTTCTAATATAATCCATGTGGAACAAATAGAATCATATTTTATTCATAAGTTTGTTTTTAGTCTAATTAAACTTATCCAATAGGATTAGGACATGTGTTTGGGTAATTATAATACCAATTCTACCCATATTTACCATATTTACTTTTAACAGCGGTAAAAAAGGAAAAAGTTATTATTCACCAAATATTATTTTCATATTATTGATCCAAATTTTAATTTATTTTTTCAACCATATGTCTCAAGTTTTTGAAATTCAACTCACAGAAGCGGTAAAATGTTGTTTTATACAAATTGTCAAATGCTCTTTGAATGCGGGTAAGAAACATTAAAAAGATCAATCAAAATTTTTACATCTAATATTATAAAAAATGACACTGATAAATTAAATTTAACTTATATAAGTTTTACATAACTTTTTTGACTTAAAAAAATTAAATTAAATAATTAATTCACTAAATAAAAAGTCAGTTTTAAATAATAATGCAGTGAATTTCACTATTCATAAAAAATTTAATGTTTTCAAAAAAAGAAAAATATTATTCAATGCTATTTTTGATACTCATATTTCAAAATTAATATCGATTTTACCAATTTCACAACATAGAAGATTCATTTATTAATTACAAAATAGTTCCCGTTGTCAATACCAAAAAGCAAGGTTTTAAAAAATTAATATATATCAAATGATTGACATGTGTTTATGTCATATTTAAATGTGAAATTACATATAATGACCTATATTGTATGAAATGATAAAAATATAATCTAATTATACATTAAATCCTTTCAAATGCATAATTTATCACTGTAAATTATTTTGATTAATGTAGTTGTTTTCAAATAAAATAAAGTATTTTTCATTATTCGTCAAAATAAAAAAGTTACCAGAAATGTACCAAAAAATTGTCCATACTATATTTTTATGAACCTCATTAAAATAAGAATTTAATTTCATTAAATAGAATATATAAATGTTTCAAATATTGTTTTTAAAAAGGGTTCTCCATTAAAAGGCTGTAAAATAGCAATTTTGTGAAAAAATTTTCTTTAATCTGAAAAAATGATTTTTTTTCTTATATTATGTATATGATACACATAATATGGATGTTAAATTTATATAGAGTATGTATGATTAAATATGCATTTAATATTATTCATAACCGCTTTTTGAACGGCTAGTTTTGTATGTTGTGGTGCGCTGGAACTCATTGTTGTGTGTAGCACAAGATATTGAATTACAGTAACGAGAAAACGTACTATGAAATATTGGGGTATTAAACTATATCCTCCTTCAATAAATTTAATCCTCTCAATTTGAAATTTTTCTTCGACAATAAATTGTTAAAAATAGAAAAATCCCTTTTGGAAAAACCCACATCAAGAATTGGTTTAATAAAAATTAGTCTTAGTAAGATGGAAAGGGAAATGAAAAAGTCACCACAAAATTATGATCTCGATGAAGAGAAAATGGGTGTCAATGAGAGACAAATAATTTGAGGAAAAAAATAAATATTTATAGGGAGTTATTGATGTCAGCAATCAAAAACAATTATCAAATTGAGGTCCTCAAAGCAATCAATCTATTATGATTTTAAATATCTTTAGATCAACAAAACTTAAGGTTTTAGGATAACACATTTTGGCTTTTAATAACCCTTCGCCAATGTTAAAGAATTAATTTATTCATAGAATAAGAGGGAAAAATATACCTGACAAGTAGAGTTTCATCTTTCAACTAATTACCACCACAAACTCATCTTTCATTCTAAATGATAATAGATTTTAAAAATATTCTATTTATCCTAATCGTATTGTGTTTCAAAAAAATGAATTTATAATTCATTGTTCAGACTATTTAAAAAAACTACATTATACAAACTAGGACATCATGTAGGCTAGTGGTAAGTGATCAACCCTTGTCTCCCTTCGATTGTGGTTTCAAGTCTCACGGCCTTTCCAGGCGTGACGAGTTGTCACCCGACCTCCAGTTTGTCCTTTTTATTGTGATCCAAAAATAATCTCAAAAATTCATTCATCCTTAACAATAGTATCAAATTTCAAACATAACCAATTCTAACAATTTGACTTATCCTAAATACTCATGTCTAAGATCACAGTCAAAAAGGTTTACGGAATATAAACGCAATGAAGTTATTTTTTCCCATGTAAGTACATGTGAATATCTTCATCATGTATTTTTTCTAAACAATATAACACCCCAAGTTACCATAAAACCTTATAGATAACATTCATTCTCCCTTATTCTTTTTTGAATATAGGAAATAATCTTTCTATCCTAAAATGTTGTAATCTCCAACACTGATGTAATATAAAAATCAACAATCAGTTTCAAGGTATTCAAGTATATCCAATATAATTTATCCAAATGAATCTTATATTATTACAAAATCACTACCACATTATCATAACCATATTATGGTTTATCTTTATCACAACCATATATTTACCAAAAAATTTAACCTACTGTTGTTCCACATTTCATGGTTCGACACAATATAATGACCTTAATGAAATAGTAATGTAATTCAATCCTATTATACTCTATTACTTTTTTTAAAATGTACATCAATAATACAATACTCAAGTGACACAATACATTAATAACAACATTAGATAATGATCCCTCTTCATCTTCAGTAATATCATAAATCGATTATTATCAAATAGAAAAATTTTGAGTATACTCTAATGATTTGGACATTGCATCGTGTAGTGTCCCAACTCCTTACAGATGAAGCATTGTACATTTGAAACATTTTTCTTACCCTTGAAATCACAGATTTGGTGTCCTTTTTCTATACACATATTACAAACTCTCATTCACTTCAAGAATTAACCAAATTGTTTCTTTCCACAGTTATCACATATGGGAAAATCGTTATTTATAGTCTTACCTTAATCAATCATTCCATCATTCATGATTTTCTCCTCTTACTTCCCTACAAATCCATAGAACATAAATAATTATTTAGTTATCTTATTACAACATGATATTGTTTCTTCATATGATGAGAATACAAGGGAGACTATTTCCCTTTTAAATTTTGGTTTAATACCCTGAAATATATGATCCTTCTAAATATTTCAATCATGTGTATTGATGGAATTCCCATTCCTTCTACAAGGCACCATTTCTAAACAATGGAATGCACAAGGTTGTTTATGAATCACAATTCATTTTTCCAATCTTGAAAAATACCTAACATAATTTCAAAATATTATATATATAATCTATAATCATAATATGTTTTATTTGTGGATGTATTTACTCTTAAATCATTCATAATGGCTTATAACAAAAATGTGAATTATCCTAAGCATATCCCCCAGGAGAGTCATAAAGAAGAGTACAGAAAGGCCCATTTTCATGTACCATGATACCCCGAGTCAAGCCTGAAACTCTTTGTCGATGTTTTCACTCCTTGTTATATTTGTCCCATAGACTCGACTACCTAATTGTATCCAAAAAGGGATTTATTTCTTGGAAAATACACAAAATTTATACATTACCCAATTTTAGGAATTCCTATATACTAATCTTCAAAGTCTATCTTAGTGTAATGTTATCTAATCCGATTTTCTATAAATATAGTTTCCAAGGTTATTTGATAAACATCTTATTACACCAATTATAAAGCCACATCCCCAATTACCCAGAGTTGGTGCATTATTATAATACATTGGATTGATTACAAGGGATCCGGTCCCAATGGACTGATCAGTTTAGAAGTCTTGGAAAATAGATTTCATACATGAACGTTAAATTAATTCATAAAATAGAGAACAAAAACTTCTCTATTGACCACAATCAAATCCCATAGATTATCCCAATAGGTTAGTCTTAATATACATCTTCACATCCAGAAAAAAATAATACACAGAAAGGGGTGAGCATAGATGCTCAGTAAGGATAACAATATAGTGGAAACATTAAAAAATAAGCATAAACATTTAAGGCAATGTATAAAAATAAAACAAAAGTATTTTGAACAATTACTTCCACATAATATGGAAAATAAAAATGAAATAATCCCATTTACTTTTTCACATTGATATTCAACAAGTCTAATAATCAAATAAAATTTCAAAATCCAACTTCATAATGATGGAATGTATAATGCCTGACTTCATAACCACATATTCAAGGACCTGTGCAAAGGCTACAACTAAGAGTTTTCCAAAGCCTTGTTCCAAGACACTAGTTTGGATCATGAGACCAATCGATGCATCTAGGAGCTATAGCGGGCTCCACTCATCACTTACTAAATCCAATGCATTCCTAATATGAAAAAGTTTAAACAAAACATAATCATTCGTATTAAACATAGCATACAAAATTTCAATACATTATCCATAAACCATGAATGGTATAAAAATAACACATCCACTATCAAACATATCACAAAACCATTAATACAATATGGATGATATGTTTCATAATAAATCAACTACAAACAAGTTTAAAATCTATCAATGGATGATGAAATAGATGAAAATTATTTGTAAAACTCTGTGAGAGAAATATCCATTTTTCATTAAAACATTTTAAAGTCACACATTATAAAAAGAATCCATTTAAAGAGCTTTTTTGAATTAAAGTGTCCTAAGACACCATAAAACATTTGAAAGGAATTAAAATTTTAAAAAATTCATGTCTATATAAATAAATACATAAAAAACATTTTGAAAACATGGAAATTTATGAAATTGATTTAGATGAATAAAATTTGATCTATATAAAATAATGATCAAGTTAAAGAGTCCTTTCCATAAAATTGTAAAATATTCATTTTGAATTTATTTTTATAAAACACTGATATGGATGACAAAGAGGTCCCCGAAGATACTCACGTAAAACCAACCTCAGATAATAATGATTTTGTGAAATTAACCCTTTCCTTGTACTTTTTCCTTGGTCGAGGGTACATTAAATTCATGTATAATAGTTAATTCATTATTATTAAATTATACCAAAACCATATAAATATATAAGATATCATATATGATTTTCTAATATAGCTTTCTTAATAAAATTTTAGTAGTTTCATCATTCTGGCTGTTAACTGATTCGTTTCCAATTATATTAATGTTTACATAAGCCATGTATTTTATTAATAATATGTATTTTATTAATATATATATATTGATATTATGTTCATATGAATTATTTTGAATCATAAAATGAAAATTATTCTTGAATGATTACAATGGAGATTGAATCTCATCGCGTTCGTGGAGACGGTAATCCGTACGTAAACATGAGCGACAATATCATTATATTGATTGAGAAATCGTATGTAATTGGATGGTATATCATATATTAAAAATAAATAAAGTGGTATATTTATTATTTACATTAGTTATACTCATTATTATACCCATCCAAATAAGGAAGTGTTTGAATAACAAATTTCACCACGATGTTGAGACGGTAAGCCATACGTACGCACGTATGGTGACATTTTCATTTATAAGATGGATAGGATAACGAATATTGTTGTACCATGTTTATAAAAACATCACAGTATGTTGTAGGAACTAGAGTTATTATTTTGGTATGGAAACAACAAATAAAGAGGCATTGGAAGAAGAAAAAACTTGTAAGAGGGTGGTGAAATTACTACCTCTTCTTTGAGTGTTTCTTTTTTAGTTGATCATAAGGGCTCCGTCGGTTGGATTTATGATCAAAGTAAGGACTATAGGCTTCTTTGATAGACTTTGTATGTATATTTGGGTTGGTTTTGGCAGAGCCAAATGGCTTTGGAGGTGTGATTCTGAGAGAAGGGGGTGTTCCCATTTATAAGATGGGTGAGGGTGACTTTGAAAAAAGATTAAAATATTACATTATTATACAATCATATTGGTTTTATAATGGGTGTAAATGAGTTTCATTTGATCATTAGGTGGTTATGGGTCGCAATTATCACAACCAATAGTTTTTATACAAGTTTATCTAACCATTTTAACCTTATCTTTTAGATTAAACTAAATGTTAAATAGTTTAACTTTTACCGTGTCTTCATTAATAATTACACTATATGGTTAATAAAAATACAATAAACATCCCTGAGAACCTCATGTGGTTAATTAATGATTTATATAACATTATTTATGAACTTTTTCCGAACCTTATATTTTTAAGAATAATATATCAAAAAACAATATAGTATTTTTTAAGAACTAATTTATGTCGATCTTGACAATATTTTGTATTTTTTTGTGAATGTCATTACAACCTTATAAATTCAAAAGAAAATTATCTATTCAACCCTAAAATGTCATATTATGATAGAAAATTATCTTAATTAACCATAGGTTTAAATTTACATTTATCTAGATATTTATAATATCAATTAATTTAATATTTCATTTATAAGGTAATTATTGAATCATCATTGTGTCATAATAAATTTAAATTATTTAATGTCAAAAAAATTATAAATAAAATATCGTTATATTGGAAATACTTTCATCTTTATAATGAATATTTATATTTGAATTTATATTTTGTGTATCCCTACATAAAATTTTTTAGTTAGTAAACGTTGAATTTAAAACTTTTACCTCTTCGTTAATTAAAATAATAATAATTGTCCTCATCTAATCCATCGGGTCTGAAAAGGATCATATTTTATTTATTTGGTTGTTTTTTTGAAGAATTACACAATTCCAATAGGATTAGGAAATGTGTTCAGGTAATTAAAATATTATTTTACCCTTAATTAAAATATTTACTTTTAACTGCTGTAAAAAAAGTCAAAAGATAAAAATCACCAAAAATTATTTTCATTGTTTTTATCCAAATTTAAATTATTTATTCCAACAATGTGTATCATATTTTTTAAATTAAACACACAGAATTGGTAAACTTATGTTTTACGCAAATTTGCAAATTCTCCAAAAACTGGGTAAAAAACGTTTAAAAGCTCAATAAAATTTAATGCTTATAATATTACAAAAAAGGGACTCCAATGAAATATATTAAAACTAAATATGTATTATATATATTTTTTTATTTAATATAAATTTAAATAAAATAAATAATTATTTTAAAAAAATCAGTTTTAAATAATAACATATAGTTTTTCAGTATTCATAAAAAATTGCATGTTTTCAGAAAAAATATCAAAAAATTTACCCTAAGATAATTTTAAAATACTGAATTCAAAAATAAAGTCCAGCTTTTCAAATTCAAAAAATAGAATTTTCATTTCATTTTTTAAAATAAATATTTATTGTCAAAACCATAAAGCGAGTTTTAAAAAAATTAAAAACTATCAAAAGATTTACATGTGTTTTGGTCAAATTTAATTGTGAAATTACTTATAATTAACTAAATTGTATTAAATGATAAAAATATAATATAATTATAATTAAAAATAATTAAAATGAATAATATAAAAATATAAATTATTTAGATTAAAAATTGATGTTTTCAATCAAAACATAGTCTTTTTCACTATACATCAGAATATGAAAGTTTTCAGAAAAGTACCACAATTTGTCCCGACTAAATTTTTATGTCCTGATTCTAAAAAAGAATTTAATTTCATTGAATTGAAAATTTAAAATTGTCAAATATTGGTTTTAAAAATATTTTTCCATTAAAAGGCGATAAAATGGCATTTTCCAAAAAATACTTCTTTTATCTAAAATAATGAATTTGTTCTTATATTATGTCTATGAAACACAAAATATGGATGTTAAAATTATATATTGAATATTATATTCAAAATACAGTTAAAAATTAACATAACTACTTTTTTAATGGCTAGTTTGGTAAGTTGTGGTGCACTCAAACTCATTATTGTGTGTAGCACAAGCTATTGAATTACATTAATTAGATAACATACTATGAAATCTTGGGGTGTTATAGAACAAGAAAAAGTGAAGGGAAAATTTTAAATTCAATATTTTGTCAATGCAAAATAAGACATATGATCTGATTGGAGAGACCCATGGGTCAGAGGAGGCTCTTATAGTGGTTGAACGTGCCTACACTGAGTGTACTATGATCAGTATGAACTTATGGGAGATTCTAGGGTCCATCAAGAAAATTTATCCAAAGAGGTCCAAACCTGGGTTCTTATTGTGCACATAGAAGAGTTTATATTAAATTATTCATTAATAATTAATTCTTCTCTGGAGGATACTGAAAGGATGAATGAAAGACTAATTCTAGTGAATAACAATAAAGAACACACGAAGTGCATTTACATGAATGAATTTATTTTAGAAAGAGGTTTTAAGGCAAAAAAATGAATATGGGGCAGTACATCCATATGTGAGACAATATGTCTTATTGGATTTACATTCTCATTAAGTATGATTTGGCTATTATGGTATGCTTCCTCCATTGGAAATTATTTAAGGATAGTGCATAAAATTGGATGGAATTAGTCTTTAATGGGTAGGTCATCTCATATGGTACTTGGTGATTATACTATTTGGGTTCCCACATAAATATAAAAATGTTGGAAAAATATAATGTAATTTTTAGGAAGGATCCATTTTTTCGTAATGAATTATGTTTTATATTCTTTGGGATTATATAAATCTTTTAGATTAAAATTTATTTTGCATAGGTAAGGAAAATTCATGATCCTTACATTTTGATTCATAGGAGTTTCTTAGTTTTTCTGATGGTCGGGTATTGTTGGAACAATTTAAAAGTGCTTTAATAGTAGGATGACAATTAATTAATAATAATTTTTAAATTTTTAATTTTTTTCGATTTTTATAAAATTATTTTAATTGTTTGATATTTATTTAATAGTATGAAATTCAATATTAATGAATTAAAATATATTTTTTTCAAATTTTAATAATTTGACATATATTATTTTTTTAATCAATATTTTATACCCATGTTAATATATTTATATTTAATGTTCTAATGTTTTCATTAAACATTCAAAAATTATTTATATTATATTGTATGATATACTTATATATATATATATGTACATGTATAATTGAATCTATGATACATATATATATATATATATATTAATATATGAATAATAATCATTGTTATATATGAATATAAATACAAATACGTGCATGTGAAAATATATGTTTATATAAATTTTACAAAGTTGTATATTTGTGTATATTATATTATTTATATATTTCTGTTGTTAAATATTTTGGGGTGGATGTTAAATGATATCAATAATAATAATAATAAATGTGATGCATAATAATGATAATAGATATTAATTTAATTAAATTGAAGATAGTAAAATAGGAAATTAAATATGATATTCTTGAATGGTTTCTGTAAGAGTTGTGGTTTTAATGAGAAAAAAATTATGAATTTATAAATGGAATGGAGAATCATTAAAAGAAATCAAATCAATGAAGTTATCATACAATAATTATTAATATTGTTACACACAAAATTTTAAATAAATATTTAATTTTTCAGGTAAAATATAATAGGAAAAAATATAAATCATAAAACGATGACCTTGTGTATTGGGTTTTGACTGATTTAGAGACACTTTATGTTAATAAACAATATTCTACACATTTTGTTAAGTGTTTTATATCTTCATTAAATGTTGAAATAATTATTTGGTTGTGAAATTACATATTTATGAATACATATACACAATTATATAAACATGTATTTATAATAGTATTTAGATTTAAATTTTTATATATTAATATTGTCTTATATGTATTGATATATATATATATATATATTGTCTAATTTTTTATATATGAGAGTATAAAAATATATATATATATTTTTTATTTTTTGAATTGATAAAAATAATTTTGCTAAAAAAATATCTGAATGAATTAAAAAATGTTGAAGTAACAATGGTAAGGTTTATATATAAATATATATATATATATATATATATATATATATATGTGACTTAAAATTATATATAGAAATATAGGTGACATTAAATTAAAATAGATAATTAAATAAGGAGTTGGGAAAGGAAAGAAAAAAGGACAGAAAGAGAGTGTGTGTGTTTTTAATGGTGAGAATAATAATGGGTGATTGTTATTTAATTTGATGAGGACATTAAATAATGGATTAGGTCCAAGAAGTGCATAGAAAAAATAAAAACAATACTAATACTAATAAGAAAAAATTTTAATAAGAATAATTATAATAATAAAATTGGTGGTAATAAATTTGTCTTAAATTATTTAGATGAAAAATAAAAAGTGAAAATACATATTTTAAAATGGGATATATTTTTAAAATAAAAACCTATTAAGGTAATGACATTGTGTTTTGAAAATTTTTTAAGTGGCGTTTCAATTATTATTTTTAAATAAGTTTAATTGGTATGTTAATATTAAATCCTAAATTTTGTAATACAGATTGAATAAAATGATATTATTAAATGATGGAATTATATTCATGAACTAAATGAAAATTTGATTTTATAATTAATGTTCAGGGAAAAAAATACCCCATATATATTTCACTTCTTTATGCCATATCTCCCTCAGTACTAATCCAATTTCTATCATTTGAGTTCCATTTGATTCATCTTGATGATTATAAGTTAATCCCTTAGTTTTTTTCTAGGAATCAATTAACAATTTCTTATTTTAATAAAATAAAATTTTTTATATTTAATGAATCAAATATGGATAATCATATTATTATACCTTTGTACTGGACCTTGTACACATTGCATTTCAACCTTGATAATTATGAAAATTGAAGTATGATATTCATTGTTTCTCTTCATGTGTACCACGAGGGATGAGTTTATTATTGATATCTCTTAGGAAGATAGTTACTTCTGATTTAACAAATATAATTATCCGGTTTATATAAAATAGTTTGGAGATGGCGAATATTTCACATGATTTTCATTCATTTTATTTTATATGTTGATATTGAGTTTATTTATGTTTTTTATTTTGATGAATTTTTTAGATTTCAATTGCCCATGTTTTGCTGTTTTTAAATATCTTGTGATTCATTTTTTTGTGATTTTGGTGAAACAACCATTAATAAATGCATAAACTCATATATTTGGTTAATTTAATAGATTATTTGTAATATTATGGATTATTTAAAAATACACATAAATAAATAGGTGAAATTGATAATTTATCCCCTTTCCAAATTCTAATAGTGTTTCATGTTGTCATATATTGTGTGATGTGTGGACTGATTGTTGGTTGGTTATTTAGTATGGATGTGAAAGTGTATGTGGGTGTAAAATGATGTGAATATGTATTTTGGTTGTGGTGTTGTGATTATGGTATGTGGTTGTATTTTCTCTAGTTACCCATGTATTAAAGGAATTAAATTCCTGAAAATGAACTTAAATCAACATGTTTAACGGGTGAATTGATTATGGGCTATGTGGACAATCAAAATAATGATTATATACAAACTAATTTTATGTAAATATGAATCAATGTTCCTACCATAGTGAAATGGGATGATAAATAATGTTGAATTCATAAATTAATGGTGCTGTTAAAGTGGTCATTTTGATAATTAAAAAACAGGGAAAATTTACTAATTATGAAAATATTAATTTTCTATCATTACCTTTTTTGTGATTATATGCATTTTGAGGTGGAATTGATTGTGTGGATTCATTGAGATGTTTAGTTATTATTATATAACTAAATTATTGGATTATAAGATATAACGCTATATACATAAACTATTTTTTCTTTTCATAGGTATATGTAGCCCACCATTAATGAAAAATATGTCCTAACACCCACATAGTTGTGTGGTGACTCTTTCCAAATTCCATGTGGGGGACGACTAGCTAACGACTGGATAATCCCCACTACCTTTTATAGGAGATGATAAGGTCATGAACTGGTTGTGATGACCATAAGTCCAAAGATACTCTGTCATGTTGTGATGTAATGTAATGGGACATGTTTGTGAGGGTTGGAAATGATGTGTTTTGATGACCTATGTGAGTGCAGGAAGGATCTGTTGTGATGTAATGTTATTTAGAAGGGGTGGGAGTGCCATGATATACGATGTTGGGATGTGAGAGCAGCATCTCAGTGGAAATTTTATGTTGGGTAAACTTTGATACATTTTGATTATATTATATTATAATATTGGATGCATTTTTTGTTAGATATCCTTTGTGATGTTGAGAATTTGTTAGTATAAATATTAAGGTTTTTTTACTATTTTTCTCATTAGTGATATAGTATTCTCTTTTCACTTGTGAACGAGATACATTGATTTTCCTACTGGGTATAACATTATGCTCACCATATGTATACATAAAACTATTTTCAAGATTAAAGGAGGACATCATGCTCCATGGTGGACATTTGTATCTTCGACTACGGGATCTATTGTTGTAACACCCCAAGCATCATCATTACATTTCACTTTGAATATTTCAATAGCTGGTGTAGTATCCAACATCGAGTTTTAAAACACCACGACTTATCAAAATATCCATTATGTATAATAATACCCACTTTTTGAAATTTTATAATTTTTTATTGTAAAATATGGAATTCATTTTTTATTTCTCAATATCAATATTATCTTAGGGTGAATTTTGGGTATATTTCTGAAAACATTCAATTTTGGAAAAATAGTTGAAAACACTGCGTTATTGTATAAAATTGAGATTTTATTTAAATGATTTGTTATTATATATAAATATATATTAGATAAAAAAAATATACACAATACCATTATATTTTTAATTTAATTCATTGGGGTAATTTTATAATTATATTAGATACATAAATTTAAATTGAACTTTTTTCCATCTTTTACCAACACTCTAGGAGCATTTGAAATTTTTGGTAAAATGTAATTTTACCAATTCTATGAGTTTAATTTAAAAAATCCAAGAGACATGTTGAAAAGTTTTAGTAAAATATTGTTCAATAAGATGAAAATAATATATGGTGAATAGTAACTTTTGACTTTTATTTACCACGATTAAAAGAAAATAGGTTTATTAATGGTAAAAATGATAATATTATCACACTAACACATATCCAACTTTTGTTAGATCTGTTTATATCTAAAAAAATAATCATTTGGAATAAAATATGATCTTTTAGCCCACATTCATTAGATTGGGACATTTATTATTATTTTATTTAAAGAAATGTTAATAGTGTTCAATTCAAATTTTCAAAAATAAAACATTTTTAATATTAGGATATACATAATATAAATTCAACTATAAATATAAATTAAAAATATAAAAATATTATCTAAATAATTTTAATTTATATATAATTTTTAGACGTTAAATAATTAAATTTTTTTAATGACACAATGATGACGTAGTAATTACCCTTTTAATGATAGGATAAAATAATTAATGATATAAACATCCAATTAAATGTATATTGAGACTTTTTTCGCTTTCCAATAATTTTCTAGATTAATATTATAGTTAGGGTTGATTTAGTGATTTTATTTAGAAGTAATTATGATGTTCTGACTTCCACACAAATCAATTACTAAATAGTGTCAAAATTGACATAAATGAGTTCTTAAAACGAATACTATATTATTAAATGATATAATAATACTAAATATTTAAGGTTCATACAAAAGAGTTATATAATAATATATATATTATTAATGAACCTTTTTGGGTTATCTTGTCATTTTATTTTATGATTATTAACCATATAATATAATAATACAAGATTACATGGTAAAAGTTAAACTAATTAACTAAGAGTTAAATTAGAAAGATAAGGTTAATATAGTGACATAAACCTGTATAAAACATATTGGTTGTGATTTTATAGATGCATCCCAACATTATACTTGGAATTAAACATTTTGGAGCCATTATTAAATAAATATGATTGTACAATAAAATATTATTTCCTGATTTTCCTAAAGTGACCATCACCTCACTTATAAAATGGTACATACAGTACTCTCAAAATCACACCTCCAATGCCATTTGGCTCAGCCAAACCTAAGAAACATATCCTACCAACTACACTCCCTTAAACGTATAGGCCTTAAATTGATATGAAATCCAACCAACAGAGCCATTTATATCAAATAAGAAGGAAACGCCTGAAGAAAATGTAATAGTTTCACTACCTCTTTCAATGGTCTTTTCTTCTTCCACTTCCTCTTTCATTGTCATTCCTTGGACAAAATAAAATATCCAGTGCCTTATAAATACATTGAGGATATTATAAATATGGTTCAAACATATTAATTATTCTATCTATCCTATGAGTAACTAGTCACCATACATGTGTACGTACAACTTACCATCTCCACATCGTTGTGTAGTTGATTATTCAAACACTACATTATTTGGATTGGTATAATAATGAGTAATAAAAATGTAAATAATTAATATTAAATGTTAAAGCTTCTTGTAATAGGATATACCATTCAATTATAAAATATTTCCCCATTAATTTAATGGAATTATTTCTTGTGTGTACGTACAAGTTACCGTCTTTACGTACGCAATTGGATTCATTCCCCATACAAACCATTTTAGAATAAATTTAATTTTTTGATTAAAAAAATACTTAAGAACATAATATATATATGGATATGAATCAAATAAATCCTATCCATAACAATCATGGTTTACTTAAGAAAGTATATAAAGGAAAAATAATTATTTAACACTTGAAACAATGATTCTACTAAAATATTATTAATAGTGAAATATTAGAAGATAGTATATGATATAATACATATATATGTGGTTCATGTGTAATTTACTAACAATGATTTAAATATTATATAGTTTCTTAACATACCCTCGATCAATGAAAAGGACAAGGTACATGTTAATTCAATAATCTCATCATTATCTAAGGTTGTCTATACGTGAGTATTTACTGGGACCTCTATATCATCCACATCAATGTTTCATAAATATGTATTTCAATGAATTTTTACTATTTTTTATATTATGTGTTACATTCATTTAGTTTTTTTTGACTTTTTATAGGAATTTATAAAGGAATATTTCTGTCATTTTTCAAACAACATCCTTTAAGACATTTTTTAGGAAATTAAGGAATGAATTTTTAACATATAAGGTGAGTGCTGTTATTTTCCACCGTTATAACATCTTCAAATAATACCTTACAATCTTATAAAAATAATTTCCGAATAAATTTTTTCCTCTATATTTATATGACTTTTATATGATTTCAAAATATAAATCAGTTTTTCTCTCAAATAGTTTTGATTTCATCTATGTCAACATCATTTTATGGTTTCTACACTTTTTTGATATTTACTTATGATGATACAAATATTTCATATTTTGTTGAAGGTATTCTGATATATTTTACTGAGGATGTTTTATTTTTGAACAATTCACGATTTATGGAAAAAATATTTACATTTTTTTGGCTAGTTTTAATGTGAATATTAATGTTATGTTTCAATATTTTCATATGTGGATTGCATTGAACTTATTTTATAATGGGTGGAGACCACCATAGCTCCTTGATGCATCAGTATGACTCATGAGACAAAATAGTATCTTAGAACAAATCCTTGACAAAATCTTATTTTTAATTTTGGCCCAAAGCCTTGACTATGTGGTTATGATGTCTGGTATTATGCATTTCGTTATTATAAAATTGGCTATTGATATTACATGTGATTATTCAACTAGTAGAATATTCCAGTAAAAAACTAAATGAAATTATTTTGAATTAAATTTCCCATATTAAACTAATGTTTAAGTTTAAAAATTCATTGGTTTTAGTCTTATAAATTACCTTAAATGTTTATGCTTATTTAATAATGTTTCCTCGTTATTGTTATCCTTAATGGGCATCTGACCTCACCCCATTCTTGTGGACTTGATGACGCAACACGTGCTGATCAACATGTCACCATACTGGGCCAACTCACTCAGGTTATGAATAATACCCTTACCCGAATAGAGAACCCTAATACACAATGAATGGGATCAATGCTAGGACACATAATGAGGAGAAAACCACCAACATTCAATGGGAATACAAATCCATTTGTTAATGAAAAATCGATTTGTTATTTTGGGAAATTATTTCATGCTTTGGGGAGTAGCGAAAGGAAAAAATATGTCATTAACATTTATCACCAAATGGGATATGAAGATCAATAGTGGTCATAAATTCAAATCACAAAGGAATATGAAGAAGTATCAAATATGGAATGGATGGTGATTAAATATCTTTTCATAGAAAAATACATTCCTCGTGAAAATCGAGCAGATACAGAATGTCAATTTCGGAGTCTGAGGAAAATGGAGTAAGAGAATGTTGCAATGTATGAGGCTAACATTAGAAGGTTAGAAATTCATGTAATAGATTATATATTCATCACAAGGAGTAATATTGATCTATCTATCGATGGGTTAAAACAATTTCTCCATTGAGCATTAGTCTCACAATACTTCTCATCAAACAAAGATATGGTATCTTGTTCTATCAAGATAGAAATGGAATTACCTAAGTCTTATGACATTAAATAAAATAAAGAGAAGAGGAAATTTGTTGAACACTCTTGAAATAGAAATATAGGGAAGAAGGGAAAATTGGAGTATCAATTGAGCGATAAATGTTGGAAGAAGAACACTATTAGTTTCCTGATTGTAATGAAAGTATTCACAAGTGTGGTGAAAAAGCCCCCAAGATCGTGATTTCATGGGAATAAAATAGGTTATCAATGATGAATGCATCAATTATAGAGATAATGATAATTATGAAAATGAATTTATTAACTGCCACATAAACATTCCTTATAAATGGACAAGGTAGCAAGGTCGTGCTTATGTGATCACTACTGATGAGGTTAAAGCTCTGAAAGATGTGGTGGTAGGTAATTTTAGGGTTTCATCATGTTTAGTATATTATTTATTTTATTCTCGAAAATTTCATTGATTCATATATTCCCAGTTTGATAAAAAAATTATATATTTCTAATTTTATTTAACAAAGTAGTTGTCTATCGAAACACCTAAGGGAAGTATCATTCCAACAATGTTTTGGGAATTAGTTTCTATTAAGTCATATAAATGATCTTTATTAGATGATCTCAACATCATACCCATTATTGAATGTGATATAATATTTAGAATAAATAGGCATTCTGACCATGATGTGAAATTTTTTTAGAATAAAAATGAGGTTACAATTTTAGAGGATGATTAGGACTATATTATATTTAGAGTAGATATGTCACCACTAGATTCTTATCTAGTTCAACCCCCAGAAGATCTACTAAATTCAATAATTCTGTATTAAGAGAGTGAAATAACTATGGGTGAGGAAAAGAATGATCAAATAGAGGATGTACCTTTTGAGTAAGAATACGATGAGGTGTTTCCAAAGGATGTACCATGACATTCACTAGAATAAGAAATTGAGTTGTCTCTTGATTTAATTTCTATTTCTATTCTTGTATCGAATAATACATATTGAATGGACTCTGTAGAATTAGTATAACTAATGATTGAACTAGAGGAATTGAGTAATATTGGATTTAATCATCCTATTGTTTATCCATGGAAATACCATGTTCTTTTGGTTAAGAAGAAAGATGGATCTATGTGGTTTTGCATTGAATAATTAGAGATCAATTCTATAACAATAAAGAAAAATTATCCCCTACCTCAAGTTTAAGATTTATTCGTCCATCTTCATGGACGTCAATATTTTTCAAATATTTTCCTTCGATCTGGATATCATCAGTTGTGTGTGAAGAAGGAAGACATTCGAAAAACAGAATTGCGATCAAGATATGAGCATTACGAGGTAACAGAAATTACTTTTGACTGACTAATGAATCTGATATCTTCAGAGATCTAATGAATAATGTTTTCATGGAATACCATGATGAAATTTTAGTGGTATTTATTAATGATATATTGGTTTACTCCAAAATCTAAGAAGATCATGAAATCACATTATGAAAATTTTTAAAACTCATTGATGAAATGAAGTATACTGGATGTTTAGATTTTATGAATTCTGGCTTCAAGAGATTTATTTTCTTGGCCATATACTCTCTAAAGATGGAATCTATATTGATACTTCAAAGGCCACGGAAATCCATGGATGTCTATCACCGACGATTATAACTGATGTATATAGTTTTATTGGTTTACAAGGTTATTATCGGTGTTACCTCTATAATTCATAAAGATTGAAAAACCCATTAACCAAGATCACATGTAAAGGGGGTGAATTTTTTGGAACAAAGGGGTTCGAAGAATGTTTTGATGAACTGAAGAGAAGATCAATCAATGTTCCTATATTGACTGTACAATTAGTGAATAATGGGTTTTTTATTTATTGTAATACTTCCAAGAAAGGATTTGGTTTTGTTATTATGAAAAATTGTATAGTTATTTATTATGCATCACGACAGAAAAAAATTCATGAAAAAAACTATTCCACACATGATCATGAGTTATCAGCTGTATTATTTACATTGATGATATGAATACACTATGTATAGGGTAAAAAAATGTGTGAAATATACTAATCACAGGAGCATGTAGTATATTTTTCCAAAAAAAATCAACTTGATGAAATGGAGATGGATCAAACTACTCATGGATAGTGAATGAACTATACACTACCTACTAGGGAAGGAAAATAAGGTGGTAGATGATTTGAGCATATAGGATCATGGAGTTTTGAATAGTATTAGAGTTGAATGAAATATTTTGATCATGGATATTGTATTAATGTATATAAGAATAATCACCGAGGGTGAAATATCAATACCTTTTCAAGTGGTATCCAAAACATCATTTCTAAAAAATATAAAAAGTTCTCAGATAGATGAAGAGGAGTTTCAAAAAAATGATGTGAATGATGGGAGATTGATTAAATTCTTTTATAAAGATTGAATTATGAAATTTGGGAAGAGGCTTTGGGTTCCAGATATACCTGGTCTTAAAATGGAACTGTTGAAATATGCTCATAGCTAAAATTTTACTAAACAACCTAGTACCACTAAGATGAATATAGATTTGAAGGGACATTTTTGGTGGGACTACATAAAGAGGGATATTACTGATTATGTGTCAAGATGTGTGATTTTTAAACAGGTGAAGGATGGAAGAAACCATTCTAGAGGAGTCATGCAACCTCTTCCCATAACTGAGTGGAAATGGGATGATATTACATTGGACTTTTTCATGGGGCTACCAAAGATTAATAGAAGGAATAATTTAATATGTGTCATTGTTAATCAACATAAAAAGTTAGAAAATTTTTTTGTTATAAGAGATGATTCATCACTGGAACATTTTGAAAGAATATATGTTAATGATGTTGTAATACATCATGAACTACCCATACTGTATATTTTTTATGGTGATCCCATTTTACTTCTAGATTATAGAAAATTATATAGAATATCATGGATACTAAAATTCGTCGAGCACTGCATACCATCCTCAAACTGATGGACAATCCGAATGGACTATTCAAACCGTAGTGGACATGTTGAGATCTTTCTCACTTGACTTTCAATGTATATTGGATTAGTTTTTAACTCTAGTATAAGTTTCCCATAAAAATAGCTTTGATTCATGTATTTAGATGGAACCATATAAAGTGTTATATGGAAGGAGATGTCACACACCTGCTGGTTGGGATGATGTTGGTGAATGAAAACTCATAGGCCCAGAACATGTTGCAGAAACAATGGAAAAGATGAAGGTTATCAAAACCCACATCAAAGTCAGTTCAAAGTAGGCAAAAGAGCTATGCCAGAAAATGATGTAAGGATTTAGAATTTCAATGAAGATATTATGTTTATTGAAGGTATCTCCATGGATGTTTGATATAGGTTATGGTATGAATGGTAAATCAAGTCGCATATATGTCATTCCATTCGATATTATTGAATGAATTGGATTTGTAGCTTATCGTTTGACAATCCCACCAAGTATCTCCAATGTTCATGATGTGTTCCTCATATCACTTTTGTGAAAATACATGCCTGACCCAACACATGTACTCACCTATGATGAAATAGAACTGGAACCCGACCCATCCTATTGCAAAGAGCCTATCATAATTCCTGGTAACATAGAGAAATTGGTGGGAAACTGGACAAATTGTCTGGTGAATGTTCTATGGAGAAACAATAATATGGAAGAGGCAACATGGGAATCCGAGGAACTTATGATGAAAAATCACCCGAATATTTTTATCCAGTAATATTCTATAAGCATCAAAGATGAAATTATTTTATAGAGGGGATAATGTAACTGTACCACCCCAAGCTTCAACAGTACATTTCCTTTTGAATAATGTGATATCATGTATTGTATGCCACATCGAGATTCTAACACACCATGACCAATCAAACTAGCAGTTATGAATAGTAATACACAATTTTTAAAATTTTATAAATTTTATCATTCAAAATGGACTTAATTTTTCGATTTGTAAAATAGAAATTAGAATAGTGTAATTTTTTTTATTTTTCTAAAAACATTCAATTATTGATTAATAGTGAAAAATACTAAGTTATAGGTTAAAACAAAATTTATATTTAAATAATTCTTTATTTTATTTAAATTCATTATTGTTCAAATATATACATAATACCTATATACGTTCAAAGTAATTAATTCGAGTTAGTTTATAATAATATTATATATATAAAAGTTTTATTGAACTTTTTAACTGTCTTTTACCCACCTCCTTGGAGAATTTAAAAATTTGAATAAAACATAATTCTACAACTTCTAGGTATTGAATTTCAAAAATTCTAGAGACACGGTTGATATCAGTAAGTAAAATTTGTTTCAATAAGATGAAAATAATTTTTGGTGAATATTAAATATTGACTTTTATTTACCACTGTTAAAATTAAATTGGCTAAATAAGGGTAAAATGATATTATTATTACCCTAAGACATGTTCGAATTCTATTGAATAAGTGTAATTGGACCAAAAACCGCCATAGGATTAAAATATGATCCTTTTGGTCCATTTGGATTAGATTAGGACATTTATTATTATTTAAATCAAAGAATATTTAAAAGTGTTAAATTCAATGATTAATAACTAAATCATTTTTAATATTTGTTTATATATAAGACAAGTTAGATTATAAATATTCTTTATAAAAATAAAAATATTTTCTACATAATGGAAGTTCATTTATATTATTTAGATATTAAATAATGTAATTTATTTATGACACAATGATGATGCTGTAAATGCCTAATTAAGGAAATTTTAAAATATTTAATATAAAAAATATCCAAATAAAAGCAATTTAGGAATTTTTAGGAATTACACTAATTTTATAGGATAATATGACATGTTAGAGTTGGTTAGAAGAATTTTTTTCGAAGTAATAATGCTGTTATTACTTTAGAAAAAAACCAAATAGTTTCAAAATTGTCATAAAAGAGTTATTAAAACAAATATTATTTTAGTAATTGATATTATATTATTAAAATATATGGTTCAACCAAAAGACATATGTAATGATATGTGTATCATTAATGAACCACTTGAGGTTCTATTGAATGTATATAATATGTTTATTAACAATATTATATAAAAATACAAAGAAACAAGGTAAATGTCAAACTATTAAAATAAGAGTGAAATCTAAAAGATAAGGTTAATATATTGACCCAAACATGTCTAAAACTTATTCGTTCATCCGTTTTCGACACATCCCCACTATATAATTTAAATAATACATTTTTGAGCCATTATAAACCTAAAATGATTTTATTATAAAATAATATTTCTAGCTTTTCCTAAGGTGCCCCTCATAGCTCTTATACAAAGGCACTCACCCTTCTCTCTAATTCAACCACTAATAGAAATTTAGATCTTCAATAATATTCTCAAATACCCTCTAAAATGTCCTCCCATTATCCTATCATCCTTCATTTATTCAGAATGCCAACCTACGATGGCATTTTGATCAAATCAAAAGGAAGAACCCGACAAAGAGTTAAATATTTCATCACCTCATTCAATTTCTTTTCATATTCCACTCCCTCTTTATTTTTTGTTTCCATTATAAAATAATAACTCTAGTATGATATATATATTTTGATGTTATTATAAAAATGGGACAACCATATTCTTTATTATATCCATCCATTTAATGACATGTCATCATACGTGCATACGTACGACTTACTGTCACCACATCATGGTGTAATTGTTATTCAATACATTATTATTTGGATGGGTATAATAATGACGTGGAATTGATGTAAATAATAAATATAACATGATAATAATTCTATAAATATGATATACCATCCCATTATATTTTATTTTAATATCAAATGAATGATATTGTCGCTCGTGCGTACTTACAGATTACCGTCTACACGAACGCGATGAGATTCATTCCCCATCATAATCAATTCAAAAATAATTTTAATTATAATATTAAAAATAATTTTTAAAGATTTAATTTAATTCTTAATATGAATATGATACTTCCTATTCATAACAAACACTACTTATGAATCAAATCATATAAATGAAAACAATTCAGTTAACAACCAAAATGAAAATAATACAAAAATATTATTAACAAAGAAATCTTAAAAGATCTTATATGATATCATATTAATGTATATTATTCTTTTAGAACTTAATAAAAATTATTTCAACATTATACAGGAGGTTAACCTACCCTCGTCGAAGGAAATGTACAAAGTAAGGGGTTTCTTATCTCACTTTTAATTCTATGATATTTCCATTATTCACCACTTATTTATTGGATGTGGTGTATTGTGTACTTCCATGTGATATATATTATCATGATTATCTTTATATTCATGGTATTCTGTGATAAATTTGGTGGTTTTTTAACTTTTGGTCATATGACTCGATTGATTAAAATGAAGTAAGGGGTTTTCATCTCACTTTTTATTCATGTGAGATTCATGCTATATTGGACAATATTTCCTTTTGTGTGGAATATGTATTTTACATGATTGTATTATTGGGGTAATATAATTTAATTTATGGGTATTTAAATCTAAATTTTATGATCCATATTTCATGGGATATATGTTTCGTATATTATCTAATTGGTAATGGAATTTCAAATTTCAATTTCCACTCATTCGTCTTTACGCATACTTCATTGTTAATTTTACTCCATGATTATGTGTGGAATCATTATTTATTATTTGTTTATTAATTTCCCCCTTTGTGTGGATACTTGTTTGATACACATAATCACTCCATTAATAATTTCTGAAGTCATTGATATAAACATTATATTAACTCAATTTCCGTTCATTGAGTTAAAATCCAAGTCATTGGTGTTGTTTATACAAGAATAAGTGTGAATGTCCTATGATTTATTTACACTGAATATACAATCATATTTAGTGTATTTTTATTTTTCAAACATAATTATGTCATTGATTTATCCTTTACCTAAGGATACTTTCTTTATAAGGGATTCTATCTCAATTTACATTCCTTTGAGACTTCTCTCTTGTTATACAGGAATTCACTTTTATATGGTGCATATACTGTCCTTTGACATAGTATATCATGAAATACATTATTCTCAAGATATTATATTGTTTTTATTCCCTCAATTATTTTTATTCAAGCATCTCTCATTCGGTTAGGAACTCTAACTAAAATATCATTTTAAATGTATTAAAATTTTATTCTTCTAAATCTTTCTCATTAATTTCCTTGTTTTAAATATGGTTTTAAGGATTTATTTACATGGACATTAAGGTTTTGAAATTAAAATTAATTTTAAATGATTCAAAGTTTTATGGTACACTTTGATTCAAAAATCTATTTTTAAATGGTTTCTTCAAAAATAGTGTAACTTTTAAATGATTTCAAGAAAAATGGAGATATTTCTCTCAAATAGTTTTGATGATTATTTTCATCTATGTAAATATCCTTCATTATTCTTGATTGAGGTTATCTATTACAATACAATATTCCATATTGTATTGAATGAGAAATGTTTTTCTATGGATGTGCAATTTTTATACCATTCATTGTTTGTGGATAAAGTGTTGTCATTTCGTATGCTAGTTCTAATACGAATGTTTATGTTATGTATCACGATTTTCATATGAGGAAAGCATTATATTAGTGATGTTTCATCATCTAATTCCCTACAGTTAGTGCACATGGATTTATTTTTTCCTACACAAACTGGATATATTGGAGGCAAATATTATGTATTTGTTCTTGTTGATGAATACACTCGATACACTTTGGTCAATTTTTAAGCTTGAAAATTTGAAGCCTTCTAATATTTTAGATGTTTTTTGAGCCCATTTGAAAAAATGAGAAAATAAAACCATTGATAACTATTCATAGGAATCATCGTGGTGAGTATGTAAATTAAAATTTTGAATCTTTTTGTATTAAGTAATGTATTGGTCACAATTCCTCAAATCCTAGAACTCAAAAAAAATGGTATTGTTGAATGATGAAACTGAATCCTTCATGTGATAACTAGAACATTGTGGAGTGAATATTCTATTAAAAAAAACTTTTGGGCTGAAGTTGAATGTACCGCCTGTTATACTATAAATCATGTTTTGATAATACCTTTTCTTAACAAAACACTTTAGGAGATATAGACTGGTTGGAACCCAAAAGTTCCTTACTTCAAGGTTTTTGGATCTAATGTTTTTATCCTTAATACTAAGGAAAACATACACAAATTTGCAACAAAATCCAAAGAAGGTATTTAAATACTCTATTCCATTAACTCTATGGCTTATAGAGTTTTCAATAAAAGAACTTGAACTATGGATGAAATGGTGCATGTTATGTTTGATGAAATTGACACTTTCATTTTCACACAACCTGAATTTAATCCTCCAGATATATTTTCTAAAAATTATAAACAACCTATAGTTGAATATTATTCTAAAGAAAATGTTCATGAAAATATTCTTGAAACATTTACCCCTGATGATTTTCTACCTTTTGTTGATGATCAAGTTTTACAGAACACGAATCAATTGTTACATAAAAGTCATCCTTTTTATAATGTCATAGAAGATGGCAATCATCCTATAAGGACTAAAAGTTCCTTAAGGAATTAAATTGATCATATTGATTTTCATTCCAAATTCGAGCCAGAGACTCATGAGGAAGCCTTAGATGATGAATATTAGATAACGGATATGCAATATGAACTCAATGAGTTTTTATTTAATCATGTATGGACCTCGGATGATAGACCTAAGGATACATCTGTTATTGGTGTAAAATGGGTGTTCCAAAACACATGTGATGAAAATGAGATTATATTTAGAAATAAATCATGATTAAATGCTAAAGGTTATATCCAACAAGAAGCCATAGACTATGAAGATACCTATGAACCATTAGAAAGACTTAAATCTATCTAAATTCTTCTAGCATTTGTAGCATTTTATAATTTTAAAATTTATCAAAACAATGTGAAATGTGATTTACATATTGGATATGTATAGGAAAAAATCAATGTAATCCAAACTCAGAGTAATGAAGATTCAAAACATCCTAATCATGTATATAAACAAACCAAAGATGTATATGGCCTTAAACAAGCCCCTAGATCTTGGTATGATAAACATACATGATTTTTACTTCAAAACAACTATTCTAAGGGAACTGAAGATCCAACAATTTTTATAATGAAAGATAAGAAAGTAATTTTAATTGTGCAAATATATATTGACGTCATTATATTCGGATCAACTAAAAAAACCTTAATAGATTCTTTTGGGGATATTATGAAGTCTTAGTTTGAGATGAGTATGATGGGTGAGTTAACATTCTTTCACGGTTTTCAAATTTCTCAAAAACAATAAATAACTTATATATCTCAACATATTTAAATCAATGATCTTCTTAAAACGTTTGTGTATGATAAAACAGAGTATAGATACTCCTATCAGAACATCATATACTCATGATATTGATGAAGTAGGGAAACCAGTGGATCAAACATCTTCTAGAGGAATGATAGGAAGTTTACATTAATTAACAGCATGATTAACCGAATTAATGTTTTTGGTTTTCTTATGTGCATGATATCATGAAAATCCTAAAGAATCGCATATTAAGGATGTGAAAATATTATTTCGCTACTTAATAGGAACCTCAGATTTATGAATTTTTTATTCTTTTGGAAATTTTTCTGAACTAAAAATCTTTTCAGATACTGATTTTGCAGGATGTAAAATGGATAGAAAGAGTACATATGGAACATGTAATTTTCTGTTATATTCCTTAGTTTCATGGTCTTGTAAGAAACAACATTCTACAACACTTTCCTCTACTGAAAACGAATATGTATCAGCTGGAAGTTGTTGTGTTCAAGTGTTGTGGATGCAACACACAGTCACAGATTATGTAATGAATTTAACAAAAACTAAAATCTTGTGTGATAAAAAATGTTCTAAAACCCTAATCGAAATCCTAGCACATCAATTTAATTTTATGAACATAAATATTATCCATCACTTTCTGAGGGATCACACACTCAAAGGAGATATAATTCTTCAATTCTTCAGACCACTAGAACAACTCGCTAACATTTTTACAAAACCATTACCGTCTGATAGATATGAATATATTAATAAGATGTTAGGAATGATATCTGTAAAATCATTCATATATACTTCTTGTTTAATCATCTTATAACATTTAGTTACTCATAAATTTAGTGGGAGTACCTTTGTTTGAAATTTTTTTAAAAAAAATTCGATAATTATTTTACAGAATCAGTGAGTTTTGGAATTGAGCTTTTCCGGTATCTGTTTTCTCAACAGACCTGAAATTTAACAGTTCTAAATTCTTTTTCCTGTTGTGAAATTTTATGAAAATATTTCATTTGGTAAATTTAACCTTATGAAAATTTTACCTAAAGTTAAATCAAATTTATGTATTTTTATTTCATTTAATATTATTGTCTATTTTGAAAATCTCGAAATCGAAATTCTCGGAATCCATATTTTCGAAGATGAAATTCTCAAATTCAAATTTTTGGGGTCCAGTTTTTTCAACACCAATTTTTTTTTGATATCGATAATTTCATCATAGAATCCTTAAAGGTAAATTTACTTACCCCCTAGTTATTTTCATACAGTTCTATTTTTTGGTATTTCATTCTTTTATGAAAATTTTATTCGGATTCATATTTTATTAGAATCCGACATTTATTTTTCTAAAACCACAAAATCTTGGTATGGATATATATTTTCAATAATCATTTACTATTAGATCATTTGGGACAAATCACATCTCTTTTATTTATTTATGGATGTTGGATGGTTGTAGTTTGTCTATTTAAGGTCTCACCAACTTCATGAGGACCCCATTGTTTCCATAAGCCTTAAAGTCAATGTTCTGCTACTTTAGAGTTTGGCATTCCATATTTTTTCCTAGAATTCATGTAGTTCTGAATGTTCGGCAGTTCCAACAAGAGGTAATTCAAGGAGAATAAAGGAAAGATGATATTTCGGGAGAGGCTTGTATGTTCAGACTTTTACAATCGAAATGACTCCCTCATATCTCATATTATCAAATATAATGATTTGGAGATTGATTGTATAGGAAAGTACAAGATTCAAGATCCTATATATCCAGACCTAGTCATACAATTTTATGACTCTGTCAATTTCATTGAGAAGGATGACAAGGAATATTACATGTTTTTGGCTTATAAAAAATTTTACATTGTTTCTTGCTGGAAAGTGTATGAAATCCTGATGATTCCCAATAAAGGATAGACCCTCATAGGTTCTTACAAAATTCTAGATAATGAAGGTTCTTTCAAGGAGAACCATTCTTTAGCAAGACTTGGATTCAAGGGATTTAAGATGATGTAGCTTGCACACATATCAGTGGACTATAGGTTGGTGGAATTATGGATGCAAGGGTTCATTATCCCAAGTAAAGGGGATACAGATTCCTTAAAGACATGTGACATTATATTGTTAGACATTCTCATCAACCACAGGAAGGTAAATTTTTTATGTATATTTTTCTTACAATTAATGCTGTGAAAGCTGGTACCATAAAATCCCAAATCCTGATGTACCCTGCCACAATCTCAAGGATATTTGTTATGGACTTAGATGAAATGAAAATTGCATGTAAGTCTGTATTAATGCATTATAGGATTCTGTTTCTATGTGATGATAAAATGAATAGAATGAATGTTTCATACAATCCAGAATCTAAGATGTTTGATGAAGTTGTGACACCGGAAGTTAGAAAGAAGATATCGAAGGAATCAATTCTGGAATTGACCATAGAGGCACCAAAAATGTCAGTACTATAATCTTCTAAAAGTGCTCGGAAGAAGAAAAAGTCATATGAGGTTTCTCATGATGTTCATATCTCATTAGGTTAGGTTTCAGATCCTCTAATGATAGGTAATCCAAAGGATTAATCTGATGATATCATAACTGGTTGGACTATGTTAGCTGAATCTAGGAAGGAAGGGGATCCAACCTTTGGGTTGAATCCAGTAGAGGTGAAGTCTTTGAAGAGTCAAACTGCAGATGCATTTGAGAAAAAAGTAAAATAGAAGAATCAGAAAAGAAAGAGAAACAAGATAGAGATTATACAATCATTAGTGAAGGAAGATGAGAAATCCACTGAGAAGCTACCAGTACCATATGTCACTCCGGAACCTAAGAAGGTGAAAAGTCCTTTAGTGAAAACAGAACCTATTCTGGAACCTCCAGTAGAGGCACATGAAGAGGATGCGATAATTCAAGAAGAATAAATTTATGTGATTAGACTAGTATTCGATTATGTTGCAACCCTGGGAGTTTATATCGAGGAAGAAGAAGAAAAAGAAGTTGAGTCTGATGTTGAAGATGTAGAAGTGGTAGAAAAAGAGGTTTATGTAGCCAGAGATGAAGATGAAATCCCTGAATCTGGAAATAGTGATTCTAGAAGTGAAGAAGAGAATAAAGCAGAAGAGATTCAAGGGGGATCCAGAGATAATGAGGCTATAAAAAAATGAGAAAGTCCCTCAGAGTTCCAAACCCTCTCCCATGATAAATGTTGATAAAGGGAAGGCCATTATGGTTTCCACTTTTGATATCGATTCTCTCCAAAATCATGAGAATTCTAAATCCTCTTCTCTGAAGGTCAATGTAACGTCCCGGACCCGGGTGCCACGCAACGGGTGCCCCGAGCCTGGTTCGCCACGTGACCTCAAGCATATTTCCCCAAACACCAGAGGCTGCCGAGTAGCGGCGAGGGCCAGGTCTGATAGTGGGGAAAACTATTCCCTCATTTGTCGAAGTGTAGTGCAGCGGAATACCAAAATAAACATACAACATCAGCAGAAGCAGTAAACATACACAACTGAAATAACTACAGAAGTGGATATAACCAATAGTATATAAGTGATGATGCTACATGATTCAAGTTCTATGAAAACAACTAGAACATGTTATACATCAATACAGTACAATAGAAAACAGAGTACAACAAAGAAAGCAAAAGAGCTAGCAGCGGCATCGCGAGCCTAGTCTTGGTCCCATGCCCTCCTACTCCTCAGCAACAGTCAAGTACCTGTATAGGGACTCTTTCCCCTATCTAAACCTGTAGAAACGTAAACTGATTGGGCCAAAAAGCATGACCCAAACAGGGTGTGAGAAATATATCTCAGTAGGCACCCACCAAAGGCCCGTGCTCAACTATGTATAAAACATGCAACAAGTGTGCAGTAGTAAAATGAAATAACTAAGAAGTACTCAAAAGTAACTAACTTAACAGTTAAATTTCAATTTTATTATTCATTTAATTCCTTTAAATTAGTATCATTTTTGTGCTCAACAGCACCAAGCCCTCAGGCCAACCAGTACTGTCCCCTCAAGCTAAAATAGTAACCACGCCCTCATGCATGCGCTCAGGCCATACAGAATACAACCCGTAGGTATTTCCCTCAGGTGTAACAGAAATTCTCACCCTCAGGCATATGAAGTGTCACCCTCAGGCACAGAAGTCAAGCCCCCAGGCACGAAAGGTTGCCCTCAGGCGAAATAACGACAGCCCTCGGGCTAAAACAGTCACACCCTCAGGCCAATCAGAATAATGACCTCAGGCTAATAGGTAACCGGGCAATGACCAACATATCAAAATGCCGTAAACATGCAATTCCTCTTGAGAAAATTCTACAGTTACTACATTTAAGGCATACCCTCTGGTATCCTGGCCAAACGGCTTAACAGAGGAACACACCCCTCGGGATCGTCCTGGATCCATGAAACGATCCCAAACAAAAAATTTACAACTTTATTTAATTACCTATACAGTTCTAGGTAGTCAAATTAGCCACGACCTCAGCTTCACGACACCCCAATATGGGTTCATAGCTCAAAAACGCACAAAAACGCACGAAAGTTGGAAAAATAACACCAAGACACCTACCTTATACGCCAATGAGTGTTATACACGAACATCGACTCTAGAAACACCCAAGAACGGCGTAGATCTGACGAAGAACAAAAACTAGACAAACGTAAATAACATACGTTAGGGAAAGAATTGGTAAGAACCATACCAGGAGAGGAGAGGGCTTACCCATGCGGTTCCAACGAAATTTTCCGAAGCCGAAATGGATTTCAGATGAATGCACAGTGGATCTTCATAGATCTGGACTCCTCCTTTGGCTCCAAAATGGTTCAAGAGTCTCCACTGCCAAATGAGGAGGCTACTGCATGTTTTAAGATGAAAAAACAAAATACACGGCATGTACTTCTTTCATTTAACTGTTCATTTGGAGGAACCTCCACACTATTCACCCGTCGACATGAGTACACGGCATGTACTCCGAAGTACACAACATGTACTGTCACCCAGCTGGCGCTGACTCCTCCGACTTATTGTTCAAGCCTTCCGACTGACTACACGGCGTGTAAGGTACCACTACACAGCGTGTAGTTAGTTCTTACACCCCTCGTCGCCGACAAGGCTACACGCCCTATGTACTCATCCCAACATAGCCAAATGTACATGGTGTGTGGACAAAGTACACAGTGTGTAGTTTTGAAATTTAGCATTTTTCCTCATTTTCCTTATTTTCTCAAAAACACTTAAGGAAAAGGAAAAAGAAGAAGCCCGTAACTCAAAAATAAGAACGGGGATCTTACAAACTTCCCGCCTTATAAAAATTCATCCGCGAATTTCCCTTCCAAGGGTGGAAAAGATAAAGCTCAGAATAGCTCTTGCCACTGAGCATGTACGTCAGCCTCCCACTCCCAGGTCTCGTCCTGCACTCAGCCATGCTCCCATAGAACCGGTACGAGAGGAACTGACCGGCCTTGGAGAACCTTCATGCTCCTATCAACGATAAGGAACGGATGCTCCTCAATGGACGCATCCTGCTGAAGCTCAACCTCCTCAGGCTAAAAGGTGTGAGATGGGTCTGAATGATAGCGACACAACTGAGACATGTGGAAGACGTCGTGCATGGCTCGGTACTGCTGTGGTAACTAAAACTGATAGGCAACCCGCCAGACTCTCTCCAGATTCTCGAATGGCCCCACATACCTCGGTGAATGTTTACCTGGTCTTCTGATCCGATTGTGTCCCAGCCTCTGTGAAACACGTATGAAAACCTGATCCCTGACCATGAACTCCAAAGGTCGTCTGCGGAGATCAGCATCAGTCTTCTAAATAGACTGCGTAGTAGCCATCTGCTTCTGAATCAACTGGACCAGCTCATAAGTCTCCTGCACGAGTTGTGGCCCTAGTAATGCAACCTCACCTGCCTCTAACCAGCACGAAGGTGATCAGCATGGCCTACCATATAAAGTCTCGTATGGTTCCATCTCAATAGTCACCGAAAAACTATTGTTATAGTCAAACTAGAATAAGGGTATACGCTTATCCCAAGAGCCCCCAATGTCTATGACGCATGCAACCAGCATGTCCTCTAGCACCCGTATCGTCCGCTCTGACTGACCATATGTCTGTGGGTGGTATGATGTGCTCAGAAGCACCTGTGTACCCAGCTCCCTCAGAAAACTCTACCAGAAACGAGACATAAAGTGGGTGTCTCTATCTGAAACGATAGAACGAGGGACCCCATGAAGACGTATGATCTCTCGGATATACAGATTTCTGAGCTTCTCCACACCGAAGGTCTCCTTGATCGGAAAGAAGTGAGATCCCTTCATGATTCTGTCCACAACAACACACACGTCGTCATTGCCTCATGGTGACCTCGAAAATCCCATCACGAAATCCATCACGACATCATCCCATTTCCACTCTGGAATGGGAAACTACTGTAACAGCCCACTAGGCCTCTAGTTCTCTTCCTTCACCTGCTGACAGGTGGAACACCTTGCAACAAAACCAGCTATCACTCTCTTCATACCCGGCAACCAGTACCGACATCTCAAGTCTTCGTACATCTTGGTAACCCCGGGATGAACTGCCCAAGCTGAAGCATGAAACTCCCGCATCAGCTCCTCGTGTATATCCCCTAAAACCCATACTGATCCATGGAGACACAAAACCTCATCATGGCATATCGTCCAACCGAGAGGAGGGTCCTCACTTTCCACCGACTCCCGTAGAACTAGGCCTTCTGAGTCTAATAGCTGCATTATCCCCACTCTGTCCAGGAGGGTAGAAGTCACAGCTAACGAGGAAAGATAAGTCTGCCCCTGACTGTCATGCACCTCTAGATGCATCTCAGAGAAGAAGGCCATAAGCTGCCACTCACCACTGGCCTCCTACACTGCCAGTATCTGAGTCCTCCTGCTCAGTTCATCGGCTACTGCATTACCTTTACCAGGTGTATAGGTAAGCTCAAAATCGAAAGAATCTAGGTACTCGACCCACCTTCTGTGCCTCAGATTCAGTTCATGCTGAGTAAAGATATACTTGAGGATTTTGTGGTCGGTGAAAACTACAAAATGCTCTCCCAACAGATAATGTATCCAACAGTGCAATGCATGCACAACTGCAACCAACTCGAAATCATGCATCGGGTAATTCCTCTCATGTGGACTCAACTGTAGAGACCCGTATGCTACAACTCGGTCGCCCTGCATCAAAACGGCTCCCAGCCCAATCCCTAATGCATCATAGTAAACTATATAGCTCTTCCCCTATTTTGGGAGTATCAGGATCGGTGCTGATGTCGGCCTTCCCTTCAGGTCTTGAAAAGCTATCTCATAAGCTTCTGAGAAAACGAACATCACACCCTCCTTAGTCAGACCTATCAACGGTGCTTCTAAGAAGGAGAATTCCTGTATGAAGTGTCTATAGTAACCAGCCAGCCCTGAGAAACATCGTATCTCAAACACGTTCTTGGGATTCTCCCAGGAAACTACTACTCTCAACTTCTCTGGGTCCACTACAACTCCTGCCTCTAAGATGATATAACCCAGGAAGTGAATCTGGTCCATCCAAAAGTGGCACTTCAAGAGCATAGCATATAGGTGATGCTCTCTTAGTGTACTCAATACAATCTCAAGATGGGTGGCATGTTCATGTCGAGTGTGAGAGTACACAAAGATGTCGTCCATGAATACTACCAAAAATTAATCAAGATACGGATGGAACACACGATTCATCAGAGCCAAGAAACCTGCTGACGCGTTTGTGAGTCCGAATGGAATAACCATATACTCATATAGACCACACCTTCTCCTGAAAGCTGTGAGAGGTATATCAGATTGTCTAACGCGCATCTGATGATATCCTTATCTAAAATCAATCATCGAGAACACTCGTGCTCCACGAATCTGATCAAACAGATCATCTATCCTCGGCAAGGGATATCGGTTCTTAACCGTCAACTGGTTCGGCATTCGATACTCCACGCAAAGTCTGAGGGTACCATCCGCCTTCTCGCAAAAAGGACCGGAGAACCCCAAGGAGAAGTACTGGGTCGGATAAAACCCTTCTCATGTAGCTCCTCTAACTGCCTCTTGAGCTCCTGCAACACAGGCATGGCCATCCTATAAGGAGTAATGGGCACCGGTGCTGCTCCTGGCACAAGGTCGATAGAGAAATCCACCTCACGCACCGGAGGTAGACCTGAAAAGTCGTCCGGGAAGACATCCCTGAAACGATCGACAACTGGAGGGAAATATTTCTGAAATGTCCCCTGATCATCCAGATATAAACTCACAATCTGGGTTGTGACTCCACCTCGCCCATGATGCTCTGGTCCAGCTCAACTCGCCTGAACATCCCATTCTACCTTATATAGAAACTCTCTGCCCTTCGGTGACGTGAAACGCACCCTACAACGATAGAAGTCTACAAAGGCTCAAAATGGAACCAACCAGTCTATCCTGAGAATGAAGACATAGCTCGTCATCTCTAAGACATAGAGGTCCCAAAGAAAGTGACACCCTCCAACCTCAAGGGGGAACTCCTTGCATTGACGCACACCAGCCGTCCTAGTCCCCAACGGAGTGTCTAGCGTCATGATATTAGAATTAGTAGAAAAAAAGCCGAGCCCAAGGCTCTCCACAACGGGTAATGATATGAAACTATGTGTAGCACCCATATAAAAAAGTACTGAAGACAAGATAGAAGCTACTAGAATAGTACCTCTGACTATATAAGGCCTGGGATCCTGCTCATGCTGGGTCTGTTGCACTGCATATGCTTGCCCAGTGCCGCGACCCTGCAACACAGCCTGGCTACACTGAGATGTCCCGTCTTGCTGCCTCTGCGATCCTGGTGTCCGGCTACCACTTCCACTACCACCATCTCGGCCTGCACGCCCTGACGTATTCCGGTTCCTTGACTGGTAAGAAGCCACTGGTCCTGCTCTCGCACTGGGAGTCTACACAAAACCCCTCTCACTCGACACTGGTAGAAACGCCCTGCAAAAGCGCTGCAGAATACCCATCTTGCTGCAAGCTCGACACTCCACTGGGTCTCATGGACATTGTGGCCTCTTGTGCCCCTCTCTGCCACACTGGTAGCACCTGATCAGGCCACCTGAAAAAAGCTACCTGGCTAGTACTCCCGCCCTCAGAGATTTCCATCTGTTTCATCCTCTTTCCAGCGGAAATAGTACCTGTAACTGGTACCGAACCACCCTGGACCACACCACCAGATTCTCGCAGGTTCCTCTCTATAATCAATGCCTAGTTCAAAATCATATGTACAGTAGGTAACCTGAAAACATTCACCAGCACTAGGATGTCATACCGAAGACCATCCTCAAAACATCTGGCTCTCAGCGTCTCATCACCCACCAGCACGGGTACAAAACGCTTATTCTTCGTAAAACAAGCAGAGTAGTCCATCATCGACATAGCGCCCTGCTACAGATTCATGAACTCTCGATCTTTATCTACCCTCAGCATCTCGGGAAAGAAGAAGTCAAAGAAGACTACCTGAAAATCCTCCCACACCATTTCACTGTGATTCTCCAACTTGGTGGTAACATCCCACCACCTCTTGGCAGAATCGCACAACATTTAGTCTCGATCTTGACCCTCCGCCCTGGAGGCATCTCAAGATGCTCAATAATAGTCTACATCGACCCTAGCCAAGACTCTACATCCTGCGGTCCTCCATCCCCTGAGAACGTAGGTGGATGCTGCTACTGAAAGATACGCGTCAGCTCGGCCATAGATGTGGCAGCCTGCAGTACTCCCTAAAAGGTCTGCATGAACCGCAATAAGCCTTCATGAAACTGCGCCTCTGTGCCCGTGTCAGGTATAACAGTTTGTGTCGCATCTGGCTCTGCTGGTGGATCAACTGGTAGCCCATGGCCCACCATCTCCGGAGTATAATCATCTCCGCTCTCTTGGAGAACAACTCGAGGTCATCTAGGTGGCATGACTCTATAAAGTCAAAAGCACGCCTCAGATTCAAGATTATTAAGACTGAAAGCGAATGAACCACAAACGGAACAAGAGGAATAAGGTATTCAAAATTGGAAAAATAAGACTACACGGCGTGTACAATGACTACACATCATTTACTTGACTTCCCTTCCCCTGCCCGGGTCCTTCTACACAGCTACGCCACACGTCTTTTGTTGAAAAAAACTACACGGGATGTATAATATCTACACGGTGTGTATGGTGTTATTTTCCAACTGCCCGTGTCGTCTGTGACACGGCCGACTACTCAGCTTTACACCACAAGGTGTGTTACACCTGCACACGGCGTGTACATCACCCCGGTTCCAGCCACACGGCTAACTCCACATAGTCTGTCCTCAGAAAAGACTACACGGCATGTCACACAGGTACACAGCGTGTTCAGGGAGTGGTGACACTGGGCCGTGTTGTTAGTTACATGGCCGAGTCCCCAGGTCACACTATACAGCATGTCTTTAATTGACACGGCGTGTTCTGTCAATGAGTTCACCAACCCATGTTGTTAGTTACACGGCCGGACTCTGAGTCACACTAAACGGCGTGTCCATTCGGCACACGATGTGTTTTACACAAGCCCTTCCCTACCCCATGTTGCCGACCACATGGTTTTTGAAACGGGAAGAGACTACATGGCGTGTACTCAAAAAGTTCATTTTTATTCCTAAATTAAAGAACATAGACGGCGTGTATAAAAATACTACACGGTGTGTATACTGGGTTTCTGGACAATATGCCTCAGAAGCTTCTCCGGAACCCAGAAAATACTAAAAACCAACACCTAAGTGTCAAATTCTGATCTGTGAGGGCCCATACTCCCCATGAATCAAAGTTTGACATCTTCTATGTGTTAGAACCAATAAACAGTCAACGATCCTACATATTCCGGTCCATGGGGGCCCACTCTCCCCAAAAACCAAAGTTTGGCGTCCATTCTATGAACAAGCTCAAACAAAACCACCATATCACAAGGCAGGTAATTATCAAGCAGCTATCACAACAGCATGCTTTTCTAGCACAACAACTATCACAACAACATGAGAATTTCTAATGCACCTACATGGAATGGAAACAATGCATAGAATGTGATATCTAGCATGTTCCTATATGATGCATGAGATGAAATACCCTCATCTCATCGGGTTGCAACTAAATAGAACCCACAAATAAAATATAAACAGCATAATCCAAGTGTGTCACCCAACGGTGAAAACATATCAACCGTAAAATTGAAAATCAAATAATGAAAAATACGAGGTATACTGGCCTTTCCCTTTACACGGGTTAGCTACGCCCAGACACAACTTATTACCAACTACCGTTCTATCCTATCCCTGACTACGGCTCCAAATAGTATGTCAAAGAAAAGAAATGCCCTCTGATACAACTTTGTTACGTCCCGGACCCGGGTGCCAAACAACGGGTGCCCCGAGCCGGGTTCACTACGTGACCTCAAGGGCATTTCCCCAAACGCCAGAGGGTACCGACTAGCAGCGAGGGCCAAGGTCTGATAGTGGGGAAACAATGCCCTCATTTTTCAAAGTGTAGTGCAGCGGAATACCAAAATAAACATACAACAACAGCAGAACCAGTAAACATACACAACTGAAATAACTACATCAGTGGATATAACCAACATTATATAAGTGATGATGCTACATGTTTCATGTTCTGTGAAAACAACCAGAACATGTTATACATCAATACAGTACAGCAGAAAACAGAGTACAACAAAGCAAGCAAAATAGCTTGCAGCGACATCATGATCCTAGGCTTGGTCCCATGCCCTCCTACTCCTCAGCAACAGTCAAGTACATGTATAGAGAATCTTTCCTCTATCTACACCTGCAGAAACGTAATCAGTTTGGGCCGAAAAGCGTGAACCAAACAAGGTGTGAGAAATATATCTCAGTAGGCAACCACCAAAGGCCCGTGCTCAACTGTGTGTAAAACATGCAACAATTGTGCAGTAGTAAAATGCAATGACTAAGTAGTACTCAAAAGTAACTAACTTAACAGTTAAATTTCCATTTTATTATTCATTTAATTCCTTTAATTTAGTAAAATTTGTGTGCTCAACAGCACCGAGCCCTCATGCCAACCAGTACCGTTCCCTCAGGCTAAAATAGTAACCACGCCATCAGGCTTGCCCTCAGGCCATACAGAATCCAACTGGCAGGTATTTCCCTCAGGTGTAACAGAAATTCTCTCCCTCAGGCATACAAAGTGTCGCCCTCAGGCATAGAAGTCAAGCCCTCAAGCATGAAAGGTTGCCCTCAGGCGGAATAATGATAGCCCTCGGGCTAAAACAGTCAAGCCCTCAGGCCAATCACAACAATTCCCTCAGGCTAACAGGTAATCAGGCAATGCCCAACATATCAGAATGTAGTAAACAACCAATTCCTCTCAAGGCAATTCTATAGTTACTACATTTAAGGCATACCCTCGGGTATCCTGGCCAAACCGCTAAACAGAGGAACACAGCCCTCGAGATGGTCCTGGATCCAACCAACGATCCCAAATAGCATTTTTAAAATATTATTTAATTAACTATACAGTTCTAAGTAGTCAAATTAGCCACGACCTCAGCCTCACGACACCCCAATATGGGTTCATAGCTCAAAAACACACAAAAACGCACGACAGTTAGAAAAATAACACCAAGCCACCTACTTTAAATTCCAACGAGTGTTATACACGAATACCGACTCCATAAACGTCCAAGAACATCGTAGATCCGACAAAGAACAAAAACCAAACAAACATAAATAACATACGTTAGGTAAATAATTGGTAAGAACAGTACCAGGAGAGGAGGGGGTTTAACCGTGCAGTTCCAACAAAATTTTCTGAAGCCGAAATGGATTCCAGATGAACGCCCGGTGGATCTTCATAGATCTAGCCTCCTCCTTTGGATCCAAAATGGTTCAAGAGTCTCCTCTTCCAAATGAGGAGGCTACTGCCTGTTTTAAGATGAAAAAACAAAGTACACGGCGTGTACTTCTGTGTACATTGCGTGTACTTCTTTTATTTAACAGTTCATTGGGCGGCACACCACACTGTTAACCCGTGGACATGAGTACACAGCATGTACTCCCAAGTACACAATTGTACTGTCACCCAGTTGGTGGTGACTCCACCGCCTTATTGTTCAAGCTTTCTGACTGACTACATGGTGTGTAAGGTACCACTACACGGTGTGTAGTCGGTTCCTACACCCCTCTTCATCGACAAGGCTACACGCCCCGTGTACTCATCCCAACACAGCCAAAAGTAGACGGCGTGTGCACAAAGTACATGACGTGTAGTTTCGAAATTTAGTATTTTTCCTCATTTTCCATATTTTCTCAAAAACACTTAATGAAAAGGAAAAAGAAGAAGCCCGTACCTCAAAAATAAGAACCGGGTTCTTACAGTCAACAAAGAAGAATATGACTCCAAGTCATCATCATCTATTGGTGATGACCTTGTAAATAGTTCGTTATGGAAATTAGTACGTACCATTCCAGTACATGCTAACATAGATTCTTGGAGCAGAATTATTCAAGAAAACCTAAATGAAAAGACAGATTCAACATCTATGCTAATGGAAATGGTTGTGAAAGTTGAAGCAGATCATAATAATATTCTCATTGATTACAAAGATCAAAAGGATTCCTATCAGAATGTGATGAGACGGACCCAAACCTTATCAAATAATGCTCTATAATTCTCAGACATCATGGAATAAACAAAGGGAGCTTTCTATGATGTAGAAAATGAGTTGACCAAAGTCTGGACTTCTTTCCCAGATAAATCAGCAAGAGAGTTAGCTTTGAGGAAAATTGAAGGTTAAAATCATCTTGATCAAATGAATATCATAGCTAATGTTTTCAATTATTAGAATGTTTTATCTATTGGTCTTGTAAATAAATCTGATTCACAAGAAGTGATCAATGTTCTTGAAGATAAGAATCGGTCTCAAGAATTCTGGATCTAGGATTTGTAGTATAAGGTAGCTGAGCATGATGGCTTGATAAATAATATTCAAGAAGATCACAAGGATTTGAAAAAGATTAAGTCCTTGGTGGAAATTCTTCTTTTTAGATAATAAGAGGGACAGTTGATACAATTATTTTTCCACGTTGATTTTTTTTTTGAATTTAATTTCATGTGAAACATAATGAATCTTTCCTTTCCAATCTTTTATATATTTTGTCTTCTGTATATTTATTTCACACATTATATGACCCTCTATATTCCTTTTTGAAAATCACCAAGGGGGAGAATTATATCAAAGGGTGAAGTTAAGGGATGAAAAATTTATAAAGTAAATTTTCATTACGGTAAAATCTATGGAAAAATAAATTTTCCAACATTCATCTATATTGAAGAGTTCTACATCTAAGGGGGTCTCACTAAATAAAAGAATATATATCTGAGGGGGATATTTACATACCCTATGAACTTTTACATATGATAAGAATAATTTAACCTATGTCAGACACTTATGGGGAGTAGAGTATTTATAACTCTAAGAATTTATTTCTTTCCATTGTAAAAATTTTCGATGTTATTTGTGCTTTCCAAAAAGGGGGAGATTGTTAGGTCTATAAGACATCTCCATTCCTTACGCTTTTATTTTTGAAATCACAAACACCATTTCCATAAATATATTTTCCTTACGCAGTCTTATATTTCCTTAAACTTAAATAAATTACCTTCTAACAAAAATGTCCTTAAACATTTGAGATAAACATATTTTTATTTTTAGAAATATGTTTTTCCATACCAGAAATGTTCTTGTGGTTCCAAAATTCTGTTCATGGTTATACCATACTGATATTATTTAAGACACTATTTTTTATTCTCTGTTTTGAATGAAATACTAAATTCAATCTAGAATGAAATCTGGTATCATATTTTTTTCTTTTACTCAGATTTCCAGTATTTTGGGTTCCTAATGTTCATTAATTCTGACCTCCGGTTTATCGGTACTAAAATTTCCATCAGATATAATTGTCATACAAATACCATGAATCCCAATACCAAAATACTTATATCATTTTTATGCCACACCAGAAATTTCCATTCCTCTTTTCTAAAGAATATTTTCATAATATCATTTTTGATATAGATAGTCATACCATTTCTTATGATATCAATACAGGAGAATAAGAAACCTATTCCAAGATTTTCCTTTCCTTCTATAATTTAATTACAGTTATATTCTGTCATGCTGTAAATTATGATACCGGTACCGAAATCTATAAATCTGTGTTTATAAAAATCCATTCCGAAATTTATAATTCAAAATTTATTATTCAAAGAGTTATTTCCATATAATTCTGAACCATATAATTTATTTCATATCATTGAAATTTTATTGGCTTCCATGTTCCTTACATTTATGGGGAAAGATCATTATAATCATGGTTATTTATATAAGACTGTGTTGTTGTTTCTATTTTAAACAAACTGTTGTATGTTTTCAACGTGTCCAGGTCCCTCCAAGATTTAAGGAAATATGACCATTGGAGTGGAACCAATCAGTAGTTTTTGAAATCTATAAATATGATCTTAGATGATGAGATCCAAAATAGTTCCCGAGTTTACACGCTACAATTTTAGAGTTCATATCACAATAGTGAAGCGCTCTTGAGTGATAGGATCTTATAAACTCTCTGGATTCGTATAGAAAGTTTGAATAGATTATTCAAAAAAAAATTGTGAATAATTGCTTTGTGCCAAGGTTTAATTTTCTTATAATCATAGACTATGTGTTCTGAAGATAGAGGTACTGGTTGTATTACAAATAAATGTCTCGTATGGATAGGAAGACCAATACCAATATTAAGATTGAGGGATTTCCTAGGATTGGGTTAGACATATTTTATTGTATGTTTAAAACAATGGACATTTATCCAATGTAGTTGAACAACCTTTTTTCGGTTGAAGGAGGATTGTAATTTTCCTTTTCTTTCAAAAAGTTATGAGGTTTTCTTTTTATATAGACTTTCTAACCTGTATATTTATTTGTAAAAAATTCCATACGCCATGTGGTAGAATCAATTTGTAATAAAAATTTCTTTATATTTATACCTAAGAACATTATATTTCAGTAAGAATATAATTTTTCATTAGAGGTGTTGTGAAATTTGTTAATACAAAATTTCCTTTAGAAAATTTTCTTGTATACAATTCACCCACCCCCTCTTGGATATTGCACATATTAAATAATTTTGTGATCCTAATATTGGTATAGAGTAGAATATCATACTCCATACCAACCTATCATAAACATTTTGGATGAAATTATTGGATGGATGGAGAATGTAACACCCAAATCTTCCACGGTATGTTCCATTTGAATAATGCAGTAGCTTGCGTTGTACACATCTTTGTGTTTTAAGACACCAGAACCATTCAAAATAGTTGTTATGAATATTAAAACCCATATTTTTAAATTTTATAAATTTTATTTTTCAAATTGGACTTTATTTTTGAATTCAGAATATCGAAATTTTCTTAGGTTGGATTTTTTGTAAATAGTAACTTTTGACTATTATTTCTACATTTAAAAGTAAATAGGGTAATTAAAGGCTATAATGATATTCTTATTATCCTAACACAAGTTCTAATTCTATTGGAAATGTGTATCTCGGGCAAAATCAACCTTAAGAAAAAAATGGTACTTTTTTGGTTCACCTGGATTAGATTAGAACATTTATTATTATTTTAATTAAATAAGAGTTAAAAGTGTTAAATTCAAATTTTCAAAACCAAAACATTTTGAATATATGGATATACATAAGATAAATTTGACTATAAATATTCTCTACAAATATAAATAGTTTTTGTACATAAATATATTTTATTTATTATTTTTAGTCATTAAATAAATAAATTTATTTATGACACAATGATGATGCAATAATTACTTTTTAATGAAAGGGTAAAATAATAGATATTATAAATATACAAATAAATGTAAATTTAGACTTTTGATGCATTAAAATAATATTAATTATTAATATGACTTGTTATGGCTGATTCAATGAATTGTTTTGTATTAATCATGCCGTTATAACTACCAAAAAAATCAATTACTAAATAGTGTCAAAATTGACTTAAATGCATTTTTTAAACAAATACCATATTATGAAATGATATAATATTCCTAAAAATCTATGGAGCATCCAAAGGACTTATAAAATAATAGATTTATCATTAATGAACCACTTGGGGTTCTCTTTGCATTTTATAGAAAGAATATTAGCAATATAATATAATAATACCAGAATACATAGTAAAAGTTAAACTATTTCACTAAGAGTTATGTCTAAAATATTAGGTTACTATCATGGGATAAACTTGCCTAAAACCTATTGGTTGAGAGGTGTTACACCCCTACCCACCATAGCCTATATATAAATCATTTTGGAGCCATTATAAACCAAATATTATTGTATAATAAAATAATATTTAATTCTTTTCCTAATGTGACCCTCACCTCTCTTATAAAATGGTACTTCCCCTTCTCTCAAAACCACACCTACAAAGACATTTGGCTCATCCATAACCAGATCAAATATCCTCCCAAATACTCTACCATCGACCTATCATCCTTACATTGATCAGTAATCCAACCAATAGAGTACTTTTGATCAAATCAATAGGAAACACTTGAAAAATAGGTAATAAATTCACCACATATTTCAAAGAATTTTTCTTCTTCAACTTGCTCATTCTTTGATATACCCATAACGAAATAATAACTCCAATAACATATACATACTGTGATTTTCTTATAAATATTGTTCAAAAATATTCATTATTCTATCTATCCTATGAGTGACAAGTCACCATGTGTGCATGCGTATGACTTACCGTCTCCACATCGTGGTGTAGTTTGTTATTCCAACACTTCATTATTTGGATTAGTATAATATTGAGTATAACTAATGTAAATCATAAATAGACAATGTTAAGGATTATGTATATTGGATATACCGTCCAATTACATACTATTTCACCCTCAATAGAAGTTTATTGTGGCTCAAGCGTGTATGGATTACCATCACCACGAACGCAATGGGATTTATTCCCCATCATAACCATTCAAGAATAAATTTCATTATAGTATTAAAAAAATATTTTTTATGAACTTAATATAATTTTGGATATAAATCATATACATCATATCAATAACAATCCTGAATTACTTAACAAAGCATATAATAGAAAACAAATTACATAACACCTGAAATAATGATACAATTAAAATATTATTAACATAGCAATATTATAAGATCATATATGATATAATATTTATGTATATGGTTCTTGAACAATTTAATAACAATAATTTATCTAGAATACATTAGGATTTTGTAACCATGTTCAAGGAAAAGGACAAGGTAAGTGTTAATTCTACAATATCTTCATTATCTGAGGTTATTTAGACATGAGTATCCACTTAGACCTCGTTATCATCCATATATGTGTTCTATAAAACTGTATTTCAAACCATTTTTACTATTTCCTATACTAAGGGTAAAATTAATTTATACCCTTGTTTTACATTTTATATAATGATTATAAACTAATCTTTCCATCGTTTTCCAAACATGGTCCTTTACGACCTATTTGAAAAAAATTATTAAAAGAATGTTTTTTTAACTTGTATTGTAGTTTGGCTATTTTCCGCCATTATAACATCTTTGAAGCTTCCATTACAATATTATAAGAATATTTTCAAAATAAATGTTTCCTTTTATAATTTTGTGACATTTAAATTATTTCAAAATATAATCTGACATTTTTCATAAATAGTTTTGATTTTATCAATGTCAACATCCATTGATAGATTTTACACTTGTTTGAAGTTTATTTGTTATGATAAAAATCCAACATATTGTATTGAATGTTATTTGATAAGTTTGACTATAGATGTGTCATTTTTATACCATTCACTGTTTATAGATAATACATTAACATTTTGTAATCTATTTTTAATATAAATTTTTATGTTATCTTTCAACTTTTTTAAATGAGGAATGCATTGGACATTGTATGTGATTGGTGGAGCCCACTATAGATCTTTGATGGATCGGTAGGTATCATTAGACAAACTAGTGTCCTAGGACAAGGCCTTGAAAAAATATTATTTATAGTCTTGGCAAGAGGCATTGACTATGTGTTTCTGATTTCTGGAATTATGCATTCCATCACTATAAAATACGCTATTGATATTACATGTGATTATTCCACTAGTATAATATCTATGTGAATAAGTAAATGGTATTATTTTGAATTTTTCTTCCATATCATGCTGAATTTTATGTTTAAAAAGTCTTTTGTTTTAGTCTTATACATTTCTGTAAATGTTTATTCTTATTTAAAGAAGTTTCGGCTATATTGTTATCCTTACTGGGCATCAGAGCTCAACCCTTTCTAGGTATTTCTCCCATTATGTGAAGATGTATTTTATGGTTGACCTGAAGGGATAGGCTAAATAATATAACTGTGTTCAAAGGGGACAATATGATGTTGTTTTTATTTCATGCTGTAATTTAATTTTTATATATCTATCTTGTACTCATATGGATACTAAACTGATTGGTAATTTGGACATGATTCCTTGTATCATGGATGTGACATGAAATAATTCACTGAATTTTGGTAACTAGGTTCGAGGGATTATAATTTTAATTTCGCTACCCGATATTTTAAAATGTGTTTTCATCTGGAAAGTTTTACCTATATCTACATTATTTACACATTAATTATGGTATGAAGTTGGAGTTTATTTTCAATATATGTCACTATGTTGCTTCTGGTTGACTAATCCCATCTCTCAATCTTGTTTTATTATAGAGTGTAATGTCCTAATTTATGATACTTTTTATATCGTCGGTGCTAGTTTCCATCTAGGGGCCTACAGGAGGTGGGAGTCAAGGGTCATTATCTCTCTCCCTACATTGCAGAAACATTTATTGGAATGGGCTGCGACATAATGATATCTAAGAAGATGGTTGAGAGATAGGGTGATGTTCAGAGTTTTTCGCAATGAGGATTTCACGGTTTGGTATCGTAACAATTCAAGATGAAATTAGTTTCTGACATATTCTAGGGAAATCAGCTATGAAATGGGCTATTAGGGACTCCTTGATCCTGTGTGTACACTCTAATCATATTGAATAATCATGTTATATTGAACTACATATAGGGTATAAACCCAGTACAGATACATTCATCATGATTATTTGTTTTCTTATTTGAATTCTATGATCATGGGATATTAAAATGAATTAACTGAACCGTGAAATTTTATCTATGTTTCTATGAATTTTCCCATCCTAATATTGCTAATAAATATTTTTTTTTGTTTATTGAATTATTTAATTAAAATGAAATAAATAGTAATATAGTGGTTATTTTGTCTGAATTATTTACTTGATACATTCCTGAGGTTTTAATTTGTTCTTTACATTACTATTATAGAATGATTGTTAATGAATTGATTTTTTCTTCCATTATTAGGAATTTATAACATTAAATGCAGTTTTTTTAATGTTTTAAATTGATAAAGAAGAAACATTATGATATTTTGTTGTGATCAATTGTTTAATATTAAAAACCCTCATAAATCATGTTACCTCAATGAATATTTCACAGTAGCAAGATAATATAATTTATTTGGATACCATGGATAGAATTATTCAATATTCCATGTGAGTTAACATTACTTTTACTACATTCAAATTTTAATTTATCATGAGATTGGGCTATGAAACTATTGTAGAACATGTTTTTAACAATAAAATTTTAACATTCCCAAAACATTCCTTCTTGGTTATTAGTAATTAAAATGAAATTTGAAACATTGAAAAAAATAACAACATTTTTTTTCTATTTTCTTAAAGTCTAGAGTATTTATATAAATATACGTTGTAAGAAAATTTATGGTAGAAATTATACTGTCATTTATTTTAAATTATAAAAATTTATAAGCATTATTTTTGGTATATTTTTTTCACTTAAAACTATTTAAGTGATTAATATTAGTATCATATGACTGATAATAATTTTTAACTACTGAAATAAGCTTACATCACAAGTTATATCACGATTTCTATTTAATGGTAAGAATGCCTAAATTTCAAATCATTCTTATGGAAACTAGCAAAATTCTACTATGAGGGACATACTTATTTAGAATTTTTAATATTTTGTATTTAAATTTGTATCTAGAATAATTTTATCCTTATTTCTCTATATATTCATGATTACCCGAGACATAAAATTATTAAAGAATGTTTAATTTGTGAATGATAACTCATAAAGCATAATAATAAAACATGTTGAATTTTTATTTTCTCCTAGAAAAGAATTTTTATATTCATGACTATGATATGATGTTGTTTTTATATTTCAGTACTTGAATTTATCTAAATAATTTAGACTTAAAATATTTTCAAATGAATCTTTTGATAAGAATTATAATTTATGTTTCCATTGAATTTATTGAATTGAAGTGTTGACATGTCTTTGAAAAATTACCGATTATTTGAATAAATGATTTCATTATTATTAATGTGGTTTAAGTTTACCTTGAAGTGTATTATTTTTTAAAAACATTACCTACAAAATGTATAATTGCATATATATTGTTAATGATCCTTTTTTCAAAAGAAAATAATTAATGGTGTGAAAATATATATGAAAAATAATGAGGTGACGTAATATTATCCCATGATTAATAGTGGATGTCAAAATGGGTATATATTGTGTGTGGTTGTTCATATAATTTTTCATTATGTGATGTGTGATTAAATACATCATTTACATGATGTGATGAAAAACATATACCTAATCTAGATGTTTTATACATTTATATAACTAGAACCATGTGGGCGAGTCAATGCTTCCAAATAGGGATTACATATGAACATGGGAAAGGAAATTTCGTGATTTCTATGTATTGGGATTTGATGTGTTATGGTATTACTTATTGTTGGTTGAGGAAATTTAAATTATGATAGGGAAAATTTTGATAGGGGTAAAGGGTTGTTTTTTTGGATAATAAATTCGATCGATTAAATATCCAGTGTACATTTTCATTGGTTGGTGAGTATTGGATAGTGGTTGTGTTGTTCAATTGTGGTGATGTGTGGTAGATGAGATTTGTGGTTGTTAGGGATATATGTTTTTTCTTGTGTGATTATTTTTTTGGAATACATGACCTTCAATTAAAAGGATAATCACCTAATGTCCATAATAAATTAAAATTGTTTTTTCATAAAATCGTGAAATTAAGGATGGTGGGATAGCCTCTAATGAATAAATGTTATTATAAAGGTGGATATGAGGATTTTAGTCAAATACCATTTAGGATGGGTTTGTTGAGACTGATTTTATAATGATGAAACATTTTATAACACAAGAAAAAATAATAGAGGGATAATATTTCCTCCATAGAGACAAATTATATTACAACTTGATTTGTAATAATCCAGGTGAGGCAGTGCAACCGAAAGCGGAAAATATCATGGAACAATAGATGTGTAACTTGGATTTGTATTCATATAGAAGATATGTATATATTAATATTAGTGCTTATGTAGGTTGAGATTTGTTCTATGAAATTTTTTCATTGGAATTATCCAAATAAATATTGTTTTGTTTTAAATGTTGAGAAATTGTATAACTTGATAAAATTGATTGTTTCAAAATTATAGTTTTTGTTTTTATTATCATTTCATATCATAATTGAGATTTGGTAATTTAAAGAAAATTGTTTTTTAAATAAGTTGAATGGTTTTAAAAGATAATTTAATGTTTAATTTTTAAATTAAAGGAATTCAATTTTGAAATAATACATACTTTTTAATTTTTTTTTAAATTTTGTGTTGAAAAAAATTCATAAAAAAACTTAACTTTTAAATGAAGGGTAACATTTAAATGAAAATACTTTTTAAAAACTATAAATGATTATTTATGTTGAATATAATGGTTTTTATAATTAGTCTATATGTACTGGTTGATGTGTTTTTTATAACCATATGTGTGGGCTTATTCATGTTTGAGATATATTTTCCCTAAGATATTATATTTATAGTATTGTCTAGATTGGAAATTATATTCCCTAGTGATTATTTTGATCCATATACACAGTGAAAATAGAGAGGTACCTAATGGGTTTGTTTCTCAAATGACCTTTATATTTTCCATTTTGGATTTGTTTTGATTATCTATGAGAATAATTGTTTGAGTTGTATCAGATGTAATGGTCTAGAAAATTCTCGAGAAATCCTATGTAATTCAAAATGTGTATCTTATTAATTATACTGTTCAAGCATTGTATGAGAATTTTAAAATTGGTTTATAGTGGGATTGATAAATTATTAATATTTATTTTTAAATTTTTATTTTTTATGGATGATATTAAAATGATTTAATTTAGGTAGATTTATTTATTTTCAATAAATTAAATATTATTGAATTTTAATAGGTTTTTCAAAATTTTAATTATGTGTGATATATTATAAATTATACAACATATTATACACTCGAGTAAATATGTATTTTTACTTGCATAATGTTAGTATTAAAGTTTTCAAAAAATATTTGTGATACAGAATATGATATATATATATACATCTAGGTAGATATATATATTCTATTATGCTAAATTTCCATAAATATTATTAGATAAATACATGTCATTGTTATATATGTATATAAATAAATATATATATATGTGCATGGGAATAAATATATTTAATATATATAAATATGTTATCAAATTAAATATATGGGTGTATTATTATATATATATATATATATATTGGATAAAATGGAAGTGGATGTCAAATGATTTTAATAATAATAATAATAATTAATGTGTTGTGTAATAATTGTAAAAGATATTAATTGATTTAAATAGAAGTAAGAGAAATGGGAAATTAAATATGATAATCATGATTGGTGTGTGTAAGAGTTATGATTTTAAGGAGGGAAATTTTAATGATTCAATAAATTTGAGAGAAAAAAATTAATAAGTTTAAACATTAATTTTTGTGGTCACACAATATTTATTAATTTTATTTTCACAAAAAATATTTAAACAATATATGATTTTTTTGTTGATTAAATTATGGAAATATATTATACATAAACTAAAATAAAATGGAATAGGTTTTTGAAATATCTGGACACTTTTCGTGTTATTAAAATAACTATGCACAACATGAGACGAGTTATATATTTGAATAAACATTGAAAAAAAGTATCGATTATATAAATTTTATGAATATATATACACAAATATGTATTCATGCATTAATAAAATTGTATCGATATTAATTTTTTGTAAATATATATTTATTTGTTTGTTTGTTTATATTGATATATATATATAGTTGATTTTTATTATATGTGAGTATAATATATATATATATATATATATTATGACATTTTGACTTGAAAAAAAAAGATATAACATTTAAAAAATGTTGGAATGAAATATAAAAAATGTTGCAATGAAAAAAGTAATGTTATATATATATATATATATATATGATGTCACAATAAATATATAAATATATGTGATATTGAATTAAAAATAGGAATAAAATATAGAGAATTGTGTGGAATGAAAAATAGGATGTAAAAGGAAGGTGTTTTCATGAAGAGAATAATGACGAGTGAGTGTGACTTAATTTAATGAAAGAATTAAAATAAAATGTAATAATTATGTGTGATTACTAAAATTATATTTTTATTATTTTTGTGGGGTGTAATTAATTCCACATCATCTACATACGATATCCTTTTGAAAAAAAAGTCATCGGTATCATTACCCTGAGTGTGAAAAGGACATTACCAAACCAATGTTGGGTACAATTTTAGAACTCGTGGATCGGGATGACGAAATGCATAATAATAAAAATAATGAGAAAAATATAAATAAATAAATAAATAAGAGAAATTAGTTTAATTTTTCTAATTAAATTGGAGGTAAATATATGTGTTAAATTATCTAAATGAGGATTAAATAATTATTGTCAATATCTAAATATGGGTTATATTTATAAAATAAAATCCATGTAATTTAATTAAATTATGTATTGACTATTATAGTAAAAGTTAAATTTAAATAATTATTATAAAATTATTGAAATTTATACATTAAAAATAAATAATAAATTTTTTAATACCTTTTTAAGTTAATGTTATAATTAAATAAGGGAATTTAATGCGTGAATTAATGGAAAATGTGTTTTATATGTAAACATCGAGTAAATAAAAACCCATTATATTTTTAATATCTATCATCCAAATCTCCCATAATACTAATCATAATTTAACAAAATAAATTCATTTTTGATTTTCCTATATGTGTAGAAGGTAAGAACATTGTTTGTTATCATAGTCATCAAGACATAATTTATTGATTCAATTAAATCCATATTTCTTTTATTTAAATTATCAAAGATGGAAAATAGTACTATTATACTTTTACATTGAACATTACAGACATTGTTCCTTATATTTTTTTTGTATTTCATATCGAGGTAGGATTTACTCTTTTTTTATTAATGTGTATAATTAGGGGTGGTTTTTTTTGATATCTCTTGGGAAGATAGTAAAATTAAACATAACAAAGATAATTAACTGATTGAAAAAAATATAGAGGGGAAAGGAAATATGTCACATTGTTTTTATATTTTTTTTATAATTGGATATAGAGGTTATTTATGTTTTTAGTATCGATGTTTGTAATGTATTTTGATATTCCCTATTTTTATGTTTTTTAATTTATTGTCATTCTACCGTTTGAATGATTATTGTGACACCAAAAACATGGTCAACCAATTATATTTGATAAATTAAATTGATGTTCAATGATGTCATTCATTCTAGGATAAAAATATTAAACATGGATATTAAATTTAATTTGTTCCACATATTATAAATCGGAAAATATTCTATGTTTTGGTATGTGATGTGATGGTTGAAATGGTAAAGGTATAGTGATGTAGAGGCACTGCAAATGTAGATCTGGCTATAAACAAATGTGAACATGGTTGTTGGGTTGTATTTTTTTATTGTTCTATGTGGTTGGATTTTCTCTAGTAACCCAAGTATTAATGGAATTAAATTCATGATAATGAAATAAAATTTACATGTCTAATGAGGTAATTGATTATTGCATATGTGTCAAATAAAGATATGGTTCTTATAGACACTAATTTGATGTAAATATGGAAAAATATATATTGCTTAATGAAATAAGATTTTAAAGAATAATGAATACATAAATTAAAGTCAGAGTTAATGGTGAAATTATTGATAATCAATGACTTTGGAAAATGAATTGTAGACTAAACTATGAAACAAGGCATTAAATTTTTTTTAATATATTAAATTAAAGGTGGTGATGACATTGTGGATTCATTGAGATGATTTGTTGTTATTATAATTTCATATGATGATATTGTGTGTTGTAACTCTTTATGTATGTAACAGGTATATTCTTTTTTACTTCTATATGAACCCACCCTCATCAAGAACTATGTATCGACACCTACATAGTCACATGGGTCTGTTTTTCCCATCTTCCTAGTGAGAGGATGGATGGGTTGCTCTCAACTATTCCCCACTCCCTATTCCATGATATTAGAAGGGTAATCTTATGTTGTGATGACCAAAAGTAAAATGTTTCTATTTATAGTTGTGATGTGATGTGATGGCTTAGGGGTGTGTGAGTGTGTTTGAAGATGTGATATATTGTGATATCCCATGTTTGTGCAGGCTGGATGTGTTGTGATGTGATTTTATTCTGAAATGGTGGGACTACCATGAAGTACAATATTGGGGTTGTGATAGATGCATCCTAGTGGGAAAGTAGTGCAATGTACGATATCATCAATGTGTATTATATAATATTATATTATTGGATTTTTTATTTCATGAGTGTTCATTTGTAATTTTTTGTTTTGGTTAGTCTACCTATTTATGTGTTGTTTATTATTCATCTTATGAGTGAATTAGTTTACACAATACACATGTTCAAGAGTAACTTCGGTTTTTCTAATGAGTATACCTATATAGTCACCCTATGTATATATAAATAATTATTGAGGATTTAAGGAGGACTTCATGCACAATTTTGGACATTACTAGATCAGAAATTTGGAGTTATTTCATTATTGCAGCCTGAATTTTTTATTTTCAGTTTTCATTTGGATAATTTGAATGTATCATCTATATTTACAGACGAATTTAATGATGAATTTCGTATTTCTGTTTTAAAAATGTCATAGAGTTTATTTTGGTTTACCTATCCTATATCTCTATCGTATATTATTATAGAGATCATTGCCTCCCATTTATGAGACTTTTATACCCTCAATTCTTGTATCTAAATTGGGGGATAATATTGGCATGAATTATCGGTCTTTATCTCCCCTATTTTAATGTGGAATCATTAGAGGGAAGGTACTGTGAAATATATGTTTGATGATGATTTATAGAAAATAAATAACGTTATTGAAATTTTTTCAACAATTGTGAATATACCTCTAGAATGTTATTTGTTCATGAGGAATTAAATAATGATCAAAAGAAGAAATAAATCATTAATAATTGTTAAAGTAATAATGAAACTCCTGAAAATTGAAAGTAAATAGGTATCCTTATTTGAATAGACACACAATAAAATACAACATGAAATATTACATTACTTTCAATTATTCACAATAATATGTCGATGAAATTAAAACCAAGGATCGTAGATTATCATTAATTATTCAGGATAAAATGCATCAGTAAAAATTTTAAAGGAATAGGAATAATTTAGATTATATTTTGGAATTTGTTGAAGATGATAATTATAATCTCAATATAAACATTCATGGATAATATTATAAACTGGATAACTATAAAATACCCAAAATGTCAGCGAGAGGCTAACCTCCGACCATTTATTAAAATAAAAGAAAAGTTCAGTACAGAAGAACAAAAGTCCATAAACAACAACTAGAAACCATCAGAACCATACCGGTCGCCAAACCCATGAATGAAATATTCCTCCGTAGTGGCTGATTCCCATTCCAAGCTTTCATAATGCTTTAGGATTTTGGCGTACTACCTTCTCAAATTCAACCGCTCCAAAGAAATAAATGCATTAAAAGATTGCATACCTTTACATAGACCTTCCCCACATCCCTTTTTTATCGATGACCAAGTGGACATCGGCTTTGGAAAAGTGGAGTAATCCTTCCTCGGACGCCTTCGTGGTGAGGCAATCCTTGCCCTTGGTTCTCAAAAACCTTCAACTTCCCCCCTAGAAAATGTTTCTATATGAGGGCCTAGACAATCCACCATTATTTTCTTTATCACTCTTAGAGGCCTCCCCCCATTTCATAGGGATAACCTCATTTTTATAATGAGATGACTGATTCTGTTGAAACTAATCATTAGCATCAATTAATGCTAACCATTGCTACTATTCACCTATTTCATGATATTCATACACTACCATGCATATTTCTTCATTTATATCAGTAGCCTCTTGAGATCCAGTATCTGCATTGGCACTAGTATTTCCTGGATTAGTCACCTCTGCATCCTCTTATTCCAAACCTTGAAAACTAATTCTTATAGAAATTGTAATGAGGACCCCTCTATAATCTTTATTCCTTCCCCTTTTCTCCACACTTCCCTCTGAAGCCCCCACAGTTGGGCCATCATGCACTGCCGAACATTTTTTCTTCACTGCCACAGGTTTCACCACCTCAACACAACAGCTAATAGCATGGTCATTACTTCCAGACTATTGATCCTCCACTTCCATACTCGGATCCAAATCGGCCTCCGCCTTTTGATGATTTGCAGCAATGTCCTAGACTAAACCAGCATTAACCCCAGCACTCTCTGCCACTAAATTGTTGTTTTCCAAGCTACCATTCCTCAAGAATTGAAGAGAACCACCATTTTTGTAAAACCCATGCAACTTCAGTAGATCCTGGAGGGCCTGCCAAGTCATTTCTCATCATATTGAATATTTCAGTGACCCTCAATTCAGGAGCCAACACCCTTTCCTGCTCTTTCTTAGCCGCTAAACCTACAAGACCATCATACACTTCACTTTCAAATCCCCTAAACCCATCCATGAAATTATGCTTCGGTGTCTTTCTACTCCCAACAGCGGGGCCAATTGTGGCCTGAGACGCCTGAACATTCCCAGCTCCTAAGTGGCTCACACCCATGCTCCTTCAAATTTCTACATTGTGCCCCTGTTTCCTGAATGATGAGCATAACTCATACAATGACTCAAATATCACTCACTGCTTATAACGATACTCCTCACCCACAATAATCCATAAGAAATCAACAAGCACTTTAGATACATCAACTTCAATGCAAACCCTTGGCGAGATCGGATGGCACACTGCCTTGGTCCGACTGTCCGAACATAGATACCACCCTACCATGTTTCCTAGCATATGAATACAAAATATGTATGATGTTTACGAAACAATTTATCTACAAGTTAGGAATATTTCGCTAAAATAACATATAGTAAGATTTGGACAAAAATCAGTTCTAAATATAAAATCAATTTTTCCTGTGTCATGTTTTGGATTATAATTGTGGTGGGAATTATGTAATTAATTGTTGAAAGAATAAAATAAATTTATAATAAATATTTATTTCTATATGTATCGGTAGAAGGTCAATGAATATGTATAAAACATATATAAATAATAATATAATGTCATACTTTACCAATTTTGTGGTACACGAAGACTATTTGGATTATTTAGGTGTTTTTCCATCATACTGGGGAATTTTCATCACACAATGTATCCTAAATTACTAAGTATATAAGATTACATGATATGTATGAGGAAGAAACATTTAAAAAAATCACAAATTTTTTGCAAATTTGTATTCCATAAATAATATATAAAACAAAATAGATGAGATACCCATAGAAATAATAAAAAATAAATTCAAATAAAAATAATGTTCTAGAGGATCAAAGAGATTAAATAATCATAATGGCCTAGTTTGATGTGTGGAACTAATGAAAATTCAGGTGGATACTCCAAGCATATTAATAACATACCCAATTCAGTTCTAGTAATTTTTCCAATATATTTGTAAAAAGCTATGAAGATTGAAGAACATAAAAAAATTGTCTTATAGAAATTGATAATATTAAATATAAATAATACAATTTATAGTTTTTATTCGCATAAAAATTAAATATTATTAGATAAATGAATATTTTCCATAAATATTCATGTTTCCATGAAAAGAAGTCTTTATAGTGTACTTGAATTTGAAATAAGCACATATATATTCCTTAATTGCTCTTGATAAGATAAAACTCCCACAGAAATATATTTACGAAGATATGTACCATGTTACCTCACAATAAAATATATTAAATGAAAATATTTAGAAGAATAAATATTAATAATATTTTAGAAAATTATCTGAGATAACACACTCCAATATATTTCATAAATTAAGGAACACAATTTACGTCCTTAATCAATTATCTATTATTTTTTTCATTAAATAATATTAATTAAATAAGAAACATGTTTTCGATGGGTGTTTTTGAGAATACGTGATCGCTAATGATTCTATAGAGAGAATATGAAGAAGATTCTATCGTTGAGTGATATATTAATTAATTTTGAAGACACAAATATTGATTTCACATCTTTCATAATGTTAAAAAATTAGTTTTTTTAACAATTTTTAAAAAATTAGGAATATTTCCTGATTATTTGGTCATACATTTGGTATTTTTTAGAACATGTATAGAAGAATTTCATCGTTGATGATGATGTGGAGGTCATCAAATCTTGGAAACCACATGAATAATATCATTTAATTATTATTGTTGACTTGTAAATATTGAATAATATATTTTAAATTTATTCATAATTAGGTATAATACAAGAATTTTCTCCATTTGGTGGATATGAGTGTAGAATTGTAAAGAATGTTATATAATTATAACACGATTCAAATTATAATTATTCAATAATGTTCTTTAAAGAGTGTAAATGAAAATTCATGAACTTCTAAATCTATAATTCAGAGAAACCTAACATAAATATTTTATATAAAGGAAATGAAATTGATTCAAAATCAATTTCATTGAATGATCTTTTCATATAAATTTATAGTTTTTTTATCTTCAATATTTCTATAAATATGAAAATATCTGAAAACATATTGATGTAAGTGAAGGATTTACAAGTTTATTTATTCTATTTAATTTTTTTTATTAATATTTCTATTGACATAGAAAATATTAAAAATACATTTATAAAATAATAAGATTAATAATTTTGTTATATATATTTTTTATTAGATAATGGAATGCTAGATTATCTAGATCAATCCTTCATGTACATTACATTGAATATGTAAAATGCAGACATAGAGTTGAATGGATAAAAAATAATAAGAGTTCGAATATATTCCTTATTATCATGATCTTTTCAATTGTTTCCAATATGTTGGATAGCTACTAAAATATATTATTTATTATACAGGGGTAGAATAAGGATTATGAATACCCATATTGACATAACATTTAAAAGTTGTTGATAAAAAATTTAAATAGATATACCATTAATACCCATTAATATGCTTTTTATTTGATTTAAAGAGACTCAATATGATGTTAAGGAATAATATTTTTTATTATGAAGATAAACCAATAACATAAATCATGATTTTTGAAAAATTATTTATGATGAAATTGCTTCCCTTTATTTTAATTAAAATATACCTAATGATTTTTTTGATTGTTTTTTTAATATATTAATGAACAATGGTTGTTTAATTACGAAATTTTACAATACATTTTCTGTAATTAATTATAAATAATATTATGATTGGTTTTAATTATAATAATTCAAAATAATATGGATGAATATAATATGGGTTAATGGAATAGTTCATTGAATCTACGAGCTTCTCATTAGAGTCTGACAATGTCTTATTTAAATAAATATGGTTATGACTTTCCTAATTTATGAAGAACAACAGATAAGTTTATTGATGGAATATTAAATATTATTAGCATAATATTTAATAACAATAGATAATTTGGAAGTGTATAACTGAAATAATGATGATTGAAGGCATGAAAATGATGATGATGTGTGTCAACATGATGAAACATAGTTTATTACAAGTTACGATGAAGGATAGAAAATAAATATTATGATGTAAAGTGAAGTGATTTTATAAGGGTCAAATAACATGATAATGGGTTTTTTATATTCATAAAATTAGTTATTCATCATGTATAAAGAATGGAAGAAGGTTTAATATATGAGAAGATAATGTCCAGATACTATATCAAGAAGTGTATAACCACATATTTTCTATATAATTGAATATCAATGAATATGTTTTTTCTTTATATGAGAATATATATATCTGAATTCACTACAATGTATGTCAACTAGCACTAAGGGAATCTCAATATATTTAATTTTTTGAGGCATGAATTTCCAAGTAAGTGAATTTGGATACATGTAGTTACATTCTCATGAATTGTCTTGGATTTTAAAATAGATGTTTTTGGTAATGTATATAAAATGCATGAATTATGTGAAATGGAAATGTATAAAAATTATATCACATTCTATGGGGATATCTTTATAGTATAAATATGATATTTATGAGATATTCATGAAATATATCTATTCAATGGTAGAAATATTTGCGTTGGAGAGTAATGAACTAAACTAATAGGATATTAAAATCATGATATGGATTATCATGATCATTTATTATTGGTGATGAAATAAATATTTATAATATTCCATCTAAACAAGAATTTAATTAAAATATATATGATGGTAATTATTTTCATGATACATGTTGATAAATGAAATTTTTGGGAATGATATTTGTGGGGAAAATCTAACCTAAATTAAAAGAAAATTGTTTTGTGAAGCTTAATGACGTACAAATAATGAAGAACAGTATGTCTATTATCATGCAAAAAGGGATCCATGACCATAAAAAATTCATAATTCAATATGAATATGTTAATATAGTTTAAATATAAATATTATTTCTTAAATATTTTAAACTATATTAAAAAATATCATGGAGATAAAAATAATAAAGAATAATGAAATTTAAGTGGATTTTGTGAAGTGAAAAGTATGTGATAATTCCATATTTCATAAAATGAAAATAAGTAGGAATAAATGAGTCTTAATAATAGTGATCAAGTATTTTTTTAATAATATCAATTACTATATTATTAATGTGGACATATATAAAATTATTTTTTGAAGACTCATGTAGATTTTAATTACTATATAACATGGTAACTATAATCATGTGATCATAAATTTTTTTGAATATCTGATAAATAAAAAAAAGGGAATGTAAGTAAAATTTCATGTTTCACAGTTAAATACACACATTGGATATCAATGATGAATTGAAGCACCATAATCGATAGAATAGTGGCATATGAATCAAGTGACAGTATTCATGAAATATGAAAATGATTACCTGACTCTATGATAACCATTCATATACTGATTTTGTGAGTCAAAATTTATAAAAATAGAACTAGTGTAGATCATTTTATTTAAAAATATTAATATAACAAAATATAGATTATAGAATAATAATAGAGGGGAATGTTTTTTATATTTGTGATCATAATAATAAGAATTATAATAAGAGAGAATAATAATTTTTTTTTTAAAATATTCATTTCATAGTAGGAATAATTAGAATAATTTCCCATATTGGTCTTGATGATCATAAGAAGAAGAAGGCATTGTATAGTCCATTTTTACAGATAAATAATGTATTGAAATTTGTCAATGAGAGGATTAATTTAATTAAGAAGTTAGTTTAATGATTTTTTTCATGTCATAGAGGAATACCATGATGACACATAATAAAACCTACAACCATCATAATGTTTTGGAGACACATGTGTAGGAGATGCATAAAATGACTATCAAGAATCTATTATGAAATGAACCTGATGGATTTACCATGCTTGATGGAACTCAAATATTTATTCTGTTGGGTCATTTGTTTTTAGATTTCTTTAAAAATTTCACTAGGGAACAAAATTTCTATTTAATGATGATAACCATAAGCATGTTGTCCACATCATGTTTATGTTAACCGATCAAATATAGGGGATAAAATTAAAAAAATTAGATCATAACCAAAAAAAATTTTTTAAGGAGATAATATGGAATAAATTTAACTGAATTGCCCTTAATTATTATTCTTTCCAATTTTAAATGATGATTATATCTCAGTGTTTCCATAAACTCACTCATTAGGTTATAGGAAAATCACCATTATTCATATTATATTGTGACTTTGGTTGAAACATTGTGTTTGAAAATAACCCCCTATTTTTTATTTTTTATCATGGGTGATCCATTCATTGAGTTTTGTGTAAAATTTTGTTAAAATTTTCATTGTATTAAATATTTATGAGGAGAAAATTTTTTGCATTAGGTGCAGTGGAAAAATATGATTTTCATAATAATATCTACAGAACATACTTTAATGAATTATTAATTGTATGGTTGATTGATAGATGATGTATAATGATAGTAATGATGAAATATCCATTTCTTTGGTTACTGTATGATATTATCATATAGTATTTGGAGGTTTATTCATAATTAATGACCATTTATTTGTGGGAGGATTTGATCATTTGTACTAGTGTGTGTTATCCGCTCTATTTTCCATTGTTAAAAATTGTTCCAAAGATCCATGCAAGTCATCAGAACCATTAGGGTATATATAAGATAATATGTTGAAGTTGAAATTTTAAACAGGTGCCTAATGATGGTAAGAAATGTTCTATTGTTGTTTTCGGAATACGTTTTACCAGGATTAGAAGAGTTCCACTAATTATTTCATGGGCTGTGGAGACTACCATTGGAGAATGTTTGTATAAGAGGTAAATAATGTGGGGTGTTCATCAACCAAGAGGACAATCCTATGTCAACATTTACATAAATGAGACAACGATAGAGAATAAAACTATCAATTAGAGGCCGCATAAACATAGATCACATGGTTTAGAATATGGATTAACGCATTAGGGTTGTTTGGGATGATCAATTATTTAATTATAATAAAATGAATTGTTTTATTTCCCTTAGCAATGCTCACAATATTTGAAAAGAACTATTCGATGGCCTCATTATTAAGGCCTACTTTTTAAGGTTATGAGGATTAAAATTATAGGTATAAATTTCAAACTATTTTAAAAATTTTATAGAAAATAGATATATTTATACTGACATATGGTTCCCATATCTTTGTTCCTTTCTTTTATTTGGTTGTGATGTGTTGGACCATATTCTTTCTATGTGCCGACTTCAAGGAAGACTAATAGTTATCCATCATGATTATGTATTTTATTATGTATATTATTGAAAGATATTAATTATATATTTTATATTGAATCTCATTGAATATTTCAATATTCCATCCAATTTTTTATATTTAATTACAGGTGATAGAAATAGACCATATGTTGAAATTTGGTTCTAAAGTATATGATGTAGTTCTTCTTAAGTAGAAAATGGACTATAGAATGATATTGGTGAACACATGGATACCATAAAGTGGTTTATGTTTAATTTTTTAGTGGTTTAATTATTACATAGTCACTGTTAGAAGATCGATTGGATGCATAAACTATGATATTATTTTACATAAGTTGAGTTTTGATCCCATGATGTGTTTTAGTGACATTTCATGATGAATATTATAAGATATTGTTCAAATATATTGCTTCAAAAAGATAGTCCAGGGGATTCACATTTTTATGGTGGGGAGTATAACTCCACCCTGGGATTTCCATTGTTTTTTCAATCATGTATGATTCATATGGATACTTATTTTTGTATCATCATTATATTATCAATATGATTATTTTCAGTAAAAAATAAGTGTTATCTATGGAAATCATTGGTGAGGATCATGGAAGATAGTTAATAGTGTCTTTGGGTACCTTAACCAAATGTTTAATTGTGTATATTTTCATATTGAAAAAATTCTAAATCCAGGGAACCTAGTTTATGTGATCCATATAGATTCATTCTTGAGCTGGGATGTGATTCCAGTGGTAGAGAATTGAAGTAACATCATTTGTAATGTTCCATAGGGTTGATGTGGTCCTTTTACCTATGTGGGTTTTATGTGGGATGATAAATGGTTCATGGGAAAATTTCCTCTTTAGGTAAAATAAATTTTTTAAGGTAGATTATATTGTATCCCTTTCAATTCATTATATATTATGAATCATGTTTTTTTTGGATCCTCAGGCCAAATATTATGGTAAAATAATAATTTCACTCCAAAAAATTGAAATTGAAAAATTACTATCAATCTTTATTTTAATAGAAAATGGTTTTTTACCAATGTGATATAATTATGTGATATTCCATTTTGTACTAATTATTTGGTATATGAAGTGATACCCCAATATTTTTAAGGAACTCAATGTTCGATATCGCATTTAACATACAACAATGATATTAAATGAACAACCATATATTACTAAAATATATTATTTCAAACATGTATGTTATAATAAATCCGTTATAATTTTTAATGTGGAAATGAATAAAAATATTATGAAAACTATTTCTAGTGGTTTTATTTAATCACAATATATTTATAAATTCATAAGAAATATGTACTCAAATTGTGGAACATTCATTTTAGTCATCAATGATATGTTTTCTTCAAAAATGTATTTAATTTTTTCATGGTTTAAATATTATAATTAAATTTTTTTATATTGTAAAGGTTGTCAAATAATATTAATGAAAAAATTTAATAGAAAATTCAATAATATTATTGGGTGAATCGTTGGATTTTTCTAAAAGGCTTGTTTTTTTGTAAATAGTGAACAAAACTAATTCTTTTTAAACTATAATTTATTATAATAAATATACTAACATAAAATCATATTTTTATTTTTATTTTATATCAATATAACATATTTAATATTTAGTTATATTTATTCAATATAATGATAATTATTTCAAAATATAGTATATTTTATTAAAACTGTAATCTTTGTGTCAAAATTTCATTTTCTTTGTATTGTTTTAGAGTGAAAAATGATACTCCCTTTTAAATTATTAAAACAACCCCTAATGAGAAATGATTTAATTAGAATTATATTTTATATATCTAAAATTTTTAATTATTCTTCAATGAAATATTATTACAAATAATATATTTAATGAATGATCATCTTTTTCAGAAAAAATACATTTCTACAGAAACGATATTTTTACAAGTTTGAGGGTTTATTTTTAAATTAACTTATGTAAGATATATGTATTTAATTTGAAATAAACGTTCAAAAGGGTTAAAATAAAGCGATGAGGTGAATATCATTTTAAAAATTTTATTATTTTTTATGGTGTTGGTGTTTATCATTCATATAATTCCTCCAGTCAATTTCATATCAATTTGGGAAGAACTTTTTTTGACCAACATCCCATTATTGAATATTTTTTGATTTTAAAAGAATACAAGTATTCATCAATTATATTGGAGAATTCCATCACCTCCCTTTTTTACACATCAGAATAAATTGTTCATGACCAATACCTTGAAAAATATCATACCAAATAATTATCTACATTTTATTTATTTTTCCTTCCTATAATACAATCCATATCATCGATAATATGAAATTCAAATGATTCTTTTATATGTGATGGTAATCATCATCACTAAGCTTCTTATTTTTAATTATTCTATTCACAATAAATTGGGCATTTAAAATTATAATTTAATAATAGCAATTTCTTATATATACATTGATTCTATATTTTAATGGAATAATATTAATTCACATCCATTACCGTCAAATGGGTAAGAAATTAATCAGTCCTAGGTATTACGAACAACCGCCTCATGATATATTTAATTAAATTATCGTCATTCCATAACACCAATTTTCAGGATTATTTATTAATTATTTAAAAATGAAAGTAATTAAATACTATTAAATATAGAAATATAGAAAAGTAAAATATCAAATATTTTCAGAAAATTTCATTAAAGAAAAAATGATAGATTCGTTCATTAGACCGATGAATTAAGGCCTTGAAAAATTATTTGATTCAATTTTTTATTACCCAAATCATTGATGGTATATGATTTCTTATCATTGTAGAATTAATAGATATAATATAACTTCATTCCATCATGATATTTGAAAAATGGAAAAGATACACATCCTTATCTATTACGTACCATCTTCATGGTTTAAATGTATTTATTTTTTCATAACCATAAATGATTATAATATCTAAAATTAAAAAAAAATATATATATAAATGATATTTATGTAAGGATTATTATTCTTAAGATTATGGAATATTAAACCTTTGATACGTGGTAATCGCATTTTTATTGTTTCAAAATAAATAACTAAGAATCATTAAAACACATATTGTGGAGAAAACTTAATATGTAATAAAATAAATCACTAATGTAAATTATTTCAATAGTTTTCATATATAAAACTAGGAACGTAACTCAGGGAAACACATAGTTGATATAATTTTATTATCCAATAGATAATGTATATACATAACAATGTTTAGACTCGAGGTAATGGTTTTTATTAAAAAAAATCCTTATTTGAGACACATGATCTTTTAGAGAAATAATTTCACTAATATTTTATATAAACATCACCATTCAATATTATGTCACGAATATTTTGTATTTAGTATTAATTTATGTCATAGATAATATTCTTCATTCATGAGTTTTTTAATTCAAAAGTTACCAAAATGTTAACTGTTTTTGTTACATTCTTGTTTTAATTAGTATTTTTATGACTGAATTTACATTTTAGGATATTATTTTTCATTGTCCAATAAAACATTTATTATTATTATCCTATTTTAAATATTGATATTTTTTATTAATAGTTCTATTATACTCCCTTTTGTACTTAAAATAATTTATTGAATAATTTTTTATGAAACAAGGACTTTCATTCTCTCTATATTCCAAAATAATTTTTCTTCTATGTCTATTTTTTCTTGAAATGAATCTTAATGGTATTTAACATTATTTAAAAATCGTTTTGAATAACGTTTTAACCAAATTTTATATTCAAAAAATGGATTTCAAATAATGTTTTCGTTTTCTTCTGATTAGGGTACTTTTTACCCTTCTTTCCGTAGTTTGAAATGAATGTATTGTTAAATTATATTGTATGTATGTAATTACACACCATCATGATGACTCTATTAATTCAATATATCATCCAATATTTATTTATTTTATTTAAAATTATTTATAAAATATTATTGAATATTATATAATTAGATGAATTGATTTCAATGTGAAAAGTTTATTTTCATCATAAAACATTCCATGTAATATTTGGTTGAAATTTTCATTTAATATGAAAAACATTGATGATATTTGTTTCTTGTAAATTTTATATAAAAATACATATCGTAAAAATATAGAACTGTCCCACTATCCCTTCCTTTGATAGAGTTATTCATTCCATAGTTCACTCCCTAGATGACTTAAATAAGAATCCCATTTTAATTCTGCTATGGGGAAAGATTATGAAACACAATTTCATGAAATCGATATTTATTATCCTCATGAATTGTAATTTTTTTCTCATGTTAAACAATTATGGATGTATATAAAATGAATGTGATTGGTGGGACATGAATTTTTTATCACTACAATGCATGGGGTAAACATATATTCTCACGAGAAATCATATAAAAGATTTGAGAGTGATCCTAATGCATTTTAAGACTCTTTAATCATTGTATTGTTGTCATAGAAGATATCCTTGACTTGTGTTAATTTTACTTTTTCTATTTCTATTACAATTACTATTTTTATATGATAATATGAAACCATATCCTTTGTATTATTATTTCATTTTATTACTCTTGTACCATCGACTATATCATATCAGTTCATACATTTCACTCCATATTTCTGCATCATAATCATTTTAATTCCCATGATTGGTTTTTTGTCCCACACCCATCGTTTATGAACATCCCTAGCTAACCTATTCATATTTAGATACAGAAATTTTTTTATAAGGTCATTATGGAGTATAAAAAATTGGTTTTGTTTTAGAATATCATTATAGTGTTACTAACCTAGTCATAATAGACACAAGGAATCATGATATTTTTGTTATAATTATTGGTTGTTTGTGTTAAAAATCATAGAATATAATGTGAAAAAATCCTAGGTTACTATAGTTTTCATCATAGAGATTTATAATTATTTATATGGATTATTACAATTAATATTTTGTGATAACCATATGGATATTTATTACGATAACTCTAAAATAAAAATATCATGTAATTTTTGTGATGTATTCTTTTAGTTTTTCTAATGAAATTAAATCCTCATATGATTACTACAAGTTTCTATTTCTCTAGTATCGTTTTATACAGAGGTAATACTCTTGAAAATTGAACATTATTTTTCACTCATTCAAAATTTGGTGTGGTTCAATCTTTCTTGATTCACACATCGATTGAAATCCCCTATTATCTTCATTGGAAATTCATGAAACTCAATACCACCCATTATAAATGACATGAACATGTTTTTATAGTAGAAAACATAATAGGAAACACTATTGTGGATACTGTAGATTTGAACCTACAGAATAATATTTCATGATATAATTATTATTATAATGTATTATTTCTTGTTTTATATTTTCCACTTTATTATGTATATCAATTCCCATATTGTTTTTTTATTTTTATATAGATTATAGAGATATGAGAGGGAATTAAAACAAAAAAGTTGATAGGAAATTTAATTATTTACCTAATGAGTTTCCTAAGCTATAGGGAATGTAATTTAGATATATAGTGATCATGACATATAATTTAGCTTCATCTATATTATAAAATTGTAACATTGAAAAAAATTCAATAGGATCATGAATATAATGACAGAGTCTCATGGAATTACTTAGGTTTTATATGATAAAAAGTAATAATCAATTTCCTACTTGTTAATGTTGTGGAAGAAGAAACATGGAAAATTCCATAATGTAATGATAACCTGATTAACGAATGATAAATCAGGGCACAATATAGCAAGCGTTTTCAGGAAAATGATGAGATTATATAACATGATTGTGAGAAAAAAATTCATTCCTAAAGGGCCTCTATATGTTCTATATAATATATATCGGGAACATGGTTGTATCCATGTAAATTCAATAATCTATTGATAATTTACTTAGCACAACTATTATGATAATAATTGACATGTTTTGGTATTGAATAATCATAATTATATTATTGAAGTATTTTTATCAATGGAAATAAGGATATAATAATCATGAAACATATTAGGACTGTTTTATAGTATTTTTTATTTATACATTTTCAATAATATAATTAATAATATAAAAAACCTGGAATATTGATTTAATGAAATAATGAAATATTATAGAAACAATAGATGATTAATGAAAAGGAAGTATTTAGAATGTTCTTGACGTTGAGAAAAAGGATAACTGGGTTATAATTCCATTAGAGATAATAAATAGTGAATTGATTTATAATATCATTAATGAGAATGTTTATCATATTCATTAGACCATCATAGGATCAATGTTATTTTTTAATATGATTTTCAGTTTGTCTTATGTAGTGTACGAAAATTGAAAACAATAGTCTTAGAGAAAACCCATCACTCTTGAAAGGCCACACGGCTTGAACCCATATTTGATGGGAGATAAGATTTAATAACTATACAATGGCCTATTAAATGTACATGATATTATTAATTTATTTTTATAAAAAATATTTGTTGGATAATATTTTTTGTTATCTTATTTTAGTATCCAATATAATTTTTTTATTATTTTAATATGATTAATGATATTTTATGAAACATTTTATCGGGCTATGAAATATATAAAACTCTTAGGTTTAATGTAAATAATTATTTTGGTTGAAATATATAATATGTTTAGGGATTTATGATCAAATTCATGAGTTATTCATTAAGGTTGTAACATTAATTTATATTTAGGTTATTGAGATTATTTCTTTAATACGGTTCTTTATTTTTTGAAGGAATTATGTTAAAAAATTTGTTTTATTTATTAATTTTTTATATTAATTTATTAACATTAATCATTGTTATTATATTACATTATGATAGGTGTTTTAGTTGTAATTAAGATAAGAGGAATATTTTAAACCATATTTGGTATCTTATGATCGGTTAAAAGTTAATTTCATTTTGTCACTCATAAAAAATATTGTATATTACTAACATAGAATATGATGTGAATTTTAAATTTAGTTATTAAAAATGAAATAATAATATTTTTTTAAAATTAAAATATATCAGGTATGTATATTTTTATTTATCTCTAACAAAATCCATTAAATCATAAAAGTGGATCATGATCCTAAAAATTTATCCTATTTTCTTCATTTTTTTTGATTAAATAGACATTTAATTTATCATATATTTACATTTTTGTGGTTGGTAGAAATTTTCATTGTAATTCAATTTCTTGTGATAAATAATCTATATCACTCTAAATAATTTTTTTAGGATTCTATTCAATGTCAATATTTTCACTTCATATATTTTTTATCCATTGCATCCGGAAATTTTTATAAACAAGATAAAAAAATCCATTATTTTGAAAAGGAAGATAAAAAAATTAAAAAAGGATGATTGTTCAAAAAATTATAAAATAAGGACACTTCATTTTCAAGAACTATAATTTCTCCATGAACAGCCACTTCACGTAGTGGTCTTCTGCATGGCGATGAATCCGCAAAAAAGAGTATCTGGGATAAGGTATACATGTCGGTGCTCCCAAATAGAAAATTAAATTTGTGGTGACAGATGGTGACGTATGCCACCACTAATGACCATACACATAAATGACTATCCCCATTGATGAAATTTTCATTGTATGAGGTGGTACCACTATCTCATTAAAACGTATTTTTTTCTAAGGTTAGATATGTTTTATACACCCATGATCAAATTCTACTGACTAGCTATGTGATTCATGAGCCAGGGCATCATCCAGGACTATCGTAAAAGAAGGATTGCGGCCAAACAGAGGCAAATTTATAGGATAGTGCCTAGTCAATTAATTAATCCCCAAATGGACTTTGATGGGGACAAAAAATTGTGAAACAAATCAACAAATGAGGTTTGAATACTACCCCTGATTTGAAAAATGAAAACGAAATATGAGGCACCAAGAAAATCAGATCCCTTCAAGGATTCCAAGTATGAAAAACCCCCACCGTATTGTAGTACTGAGAAAATAGAAAAACATTGTGGTCTGTAAACCTAAAATCCATTTTCGAACACGATACCATGAGTCACAAATGAATCACCCCATCATATATAAGAATCCTTCACTAAAAAGAGGTATACAAGCAAAACCCTGTCCTGATGTATGACATCATAATGAAAGAGGAAGTAGACCCTACGATGCAACATGCTATGAGGAAAAACATGGTCCACATTGAACAACACTACATGGTAGATACCCTTACCCACATATAAGCATGCTATGCTGAGGGAAAACCATCCTTTCTAATGACATGATATGAAAAATTGGGAATCATAGGGAATTATACCCAATAGATGCTAATAATCCCTTTTATCGTGTGATTGGTCACCATGTGGGCCCCTCTATGAACCAGTCTAACTGCATCAGGCCAAGTCCACTTCCCAAGACACTTTATGGGTATGATAAGACCATTAATCAAATTGTTGTGTCCATAAAAGATTACATACCAGTGGTAAGAGGAGATTCATTGGCATGATCTGTAATAAGGACAACCATCACAATGTCCTTGAGGTTACATTCTCACCGTAATGAGGGTTCATACCATGGGATGATTATGTGAACCTTCCCATTTCGAGGAGTATGGTTGTGGTTAATTCATTCAATTTTCTTTAATATTTAATTTCCCCCCCAAGAAAAAATTATAGGGTACTCCTTCTAAGGTAATCACCAAGATTTTCATGTGGGAGGTGGCACTTTTTCTCCACTTTACCTCCACCCTTAACATAGCTGTATAGATCACTAAATAAAAATATACTGATTACACTATTAAAGAGTATATAAATGAACACTCAATACCCTTTCTCCATCCCATTAGTCATCATCACCATGTCTAATTGTGGATATAGTGTTTTGATTGATCATTAGATCTGTTGTTCCCCCTTGTTTCTCAAACTGAGCAAGGATCACCTAGGATTTGTGGTTAGTGATGATCATTAAATAAGAACCATCTCAAATCAAATGGGCCTCCCAATTAGTCTAAATCCCAATAATATCCAGTAAAATGGTCAATATACATTAATATATTTTCCAATTTACAACCGCGAAATGGAATCCATTAAATTATAATCCCCAGTCTAAAGAAACTGTGTCGATTTGATACCCAACTAACTGGGATAAATTGTAATCCGACATGAGGATAAATCTCTTCACATGAATCCAATAGAGTTTTCATTATGCCATATTCTGAGTGGGATATATTTTTTTAGGTTACCCAATCTCATCTAGTTATTTGGGCTGCATCGGAGTATGTCCCCCACCATCATTGACAATGGATCTTTCACCTGGGTATCTATTCTTTATGATCTAAAAATATATGGTTGTTTCCTTTTAATAAAGAATCAAATGGTGATGAGTCCTGTTAAGTTGAACTAAACTATCTGGGTTAAAATTCCTATCATGAGGATTTTTATGAGTCCCATCTTATGGGTTCAATCATTACATCAAAATATCTTTTTTCCCCTGGATAACAGTGATAACTAGAGTTCCATACAACATGGATTAAAATCATAATTGTCCTAATAAATGAAAAATGAATATAAAATATTTCCATAAAAGGTTACGATTAATGGAAATACATGTATACATATAAGGTACTCCATTTATGGAGAACCTAAAATACAAAAAAAAAATGATTCCAAACATATTTGTACTTGTAACTCATCATTTCCACTATGATAATCCATGTATCCATGAATTTTAATGAAAAGTGTATTATAGAACATATATTATATCTCTAAGAGATTAATAGAATAGAAAATTGTCCCCCCCCCCAAATTACATGTTGATACTTAAGTTCTATACAATCACCCAATGTGTGTTATTATTTTTTGTTGACCATGTTACCTGATTAACACCTACCATTGTATAATAGGTCCATGATTCCAAGATATGAGAGTAATTTGGGATTTTAAAATCCATGAAAAAACATTTTGGAGGCCATTTAATGATTATGTACCATATGATAGTGGTTTAAAACTATTTAATACCATGAAATCATTCCATTTTTGTGAAACTATTTCATCAAGGGTAACAAAAAAATAAAGCCTGACATGAATCCTTATCCATAGAGGTTTTTTACACCAATTTATGCGTATTTTTTACAGAAAATAAAGAGGGCTATACAATTCCATCAATAATTCATGTGGACATGATATTGTAATTAGAATAGATTTATTGTATGTATTTTTTATATATATTACATAAACTCTTCACCAAAACACTCTTGATCTAGTGGTGTCCCACATTTTCTCTCAAATGCAGACAATAACCACTACACTGGATAGGTACTTAACGAATCCAATGATGTCATCTCCAACTCAGCTTCATCAATTCTATGATATGAGTAAAATAGTTAGGGAGTCTCACTATAATGTTACTCCACCTAACCTGTATGTAGCTAGAAAATACCATCAGTCCATTAAGCCCAAACATCCATCTTCCAATCGATGGTCTACAGTCCAGAATTTTTTAGATCTACTATCTATCACACACTATTTCTATAATTTATCCTTATAACTCAATAAAAAGTCTTCCCCTACCACAGAAAATATTATTAATTCATCAACAAAGTGTTCATAATGGTTTTAAATGGGTCTCGCTCAAAGAGACCATACCGGAATCCTCGTTGGTGACAATGTGTTGCAGAGAATCCTCATCATGAATATGATACTGTAATCATGTGATTCAGATTATGTTAAGATGAATTATGCCCCAAGGTGGACCAAAATATGTTAATATCATATAAATAGTTTTATTACAGATTTATTTTTCTTACTAATGATTCCCACAAGAAAAATATGAATGAAACCCAGAAGATGTATATTCCTACTCACCCATTGGAAACATATCATTCAAATATGATGGAAATAAATTTTGGGAATACATATATCCCTAAAAAGGTAACTGGATCCCAGAACAATAATATGATATCACACAAATAGATGAGAATCACTACATACAAATATTAATGTTGTCATTCATATAAGATGGAAAACTACAAGTAGGTGGAAATTCCTACTGCATCATTCCCAAACCATTGTGAAAATTTGGTATCAAATTACATGAATATTAAAATTCTTGAAAATAATATTGAAACATACCAATCAAATTTGGTTTAATCCATTGAGATGATTTATATTACTACTCCCACATATCGAAATCATTAGTCAAATATGATCGAAATAATATACAAGAAGATGAAAATTCTTATTGATGGATATGAATCCCATAAGTCAAATACAATTAAATCAAATGAACATATAAAATTTGTTTCTCTTTCATGTCATAACCTCCAATCTAATATGGCAGAAATAGAGGGAGGAATAAAGAATATCCTAGCTATAAATTATGTTGATATTCATAACTCCCACACACGTAGGGGAACATACAGTTCCCAATAGTAGGAAATAGTGAATTAAATCAGGCACACATTCCTACTCTGACATCAGAATGGGTATATATTCCCATTCCCTCAAATGATTTGTCTCAAAAAATCCTATAAATTCTGGAGGATTAGATCTCAGTCACAAACCATATCATACATATATATCATGATGTAATCTAATTTTTTTCAATAGAAATGAGTCGATATCACCACCACACCTCTCAATATCGGGTGACTCATCCACACAATGAGGTGGTCACCTAGAAGAAAAAATTCATATCTTCTCCAATCTAGTGGTTCATTTTAAATATTCCCTGATTAATGGGAAATAAGATCATCCAAAAACACATGTTGGAAGTGAGGGAAATCAGTCCCCTTCATTCCATTCACATGGGATGGCATTTATCCCTGCAATAATTCATGAATCATGTCGGTATATCCTGAAAACACTAGGGGAGAAAATAAAATAGGAAGTCATAAATGAAGGTGTTTAAATAAAACATGAAGCCCCAGTCACCCGCAGGAGAGATCCTAAAAATTACTCTAGACCAGAGAAGTAATTAAATGAAGTGTCAACTCATTGCAATACTCAACTAGAAGATAATGTTCTTGAATAAATCAACCATATATCAATGGTATCTCAGAATCTATCTGAACTCTTACCAAATTATAGATGAAGTAGTATCCATTATAGAGTTCATCCCTTTAACATTTTTACCAACTACTATGGAGTCCCACTTCAAATCATCAACCATGAAACCTCCATTCATGGACACAAACTAATCAATAATGATAGGATTCCACATGATTATTTTCTCTATATCCCTCATTGTGGATACAGGATCAAAAAAATAGGTTCCTCTCATTTCTATCTTCGACCTTATGTTTCCTCCTCAGGGTATACTGTGAAAGAATCTTCATGATGTAATAAATCAAGCTATAATTATTGTCATCCCCATGAGGGAATTTACTATGAATATTCATCATGAAGTGAAAAAAATATCCTCCCCCTGATTTCATCCAACGAGAGGGTCCCCTCAAGGGTATACAATTTATAAATTCTCCATAAATTTGTATGTATAGCAATGATGGTAGTCCTCAACAATATGGCATTTACTATTAAGGGCATCCCTATAGTGAAGTCAATCATATATAAGGTCCTCCCCATTCATTTATTCACCCTAAAGATAATCCCTAGGGTATATAGAATATAAATTCTCCGAGTAGTTAGACATGGACCTGTGATGGTAGACCTATCAATGAAGGCACAGTCAATAATTGTCCCCTACGTAGTTAAATTTTATATTGTCACAAAGGACCTCCCCATACCAATTAAAACATGATGAAGCTTTAAAATTTTGATTCTATAAGAATTTGGGGGCCAAACAAGTTTGATACCCTGTAAATATTAGTAGACATATGTTCTCAATCATGAGATGTCCCCGAGAAATATCCATCATATGAGCCACCCAAGGTCCATTTAATTACAAATTAGACCCCTACACACCATGCTATTTTTGGAAAATTGGTCATGGAGAGCTCTATATTGGATGATAAAGTGGATGAGTTTGAAGAATAATAATAAAATGATTTTTCTGTAATGAGAATGAAATTGTACAAAGATGGGGAAAACACTATGTTTTTTTCATCTTCCACTTCTCAGGTTGACATACCAAAGGAGTTTTTAGAAGAATTTAAATAAAATATTTTTCTCAAAATCATTTCATCTATCTTCCGAATGAAAAAAATCATTCCTTAAAATGGTTATATAGACTGGGTCTTAATATTGGGATAGATTTATCATTAAATCAATTAGGAACCCCATATTTATGTGTGAGGACCACAGTCAGAGAGGTTGTATAAAGATCTCCAAATGAACATCCTCAATGTATTTCATAACATGTGTCATATAACTACAAATAACCCATGTAGAATTCACATACTGAGATTTGGAGAGAATTGATATTTTCATTTCAACCCATCCTCCATTAGGAGAAACCACTGAAAATTGAATAATTTAAAAACATTATCAAAAGATGGATTGAAATCAAAAGCCTTTATAAGGATTGAGTGCATTCTTAACTAGAATCAACCTCGAGTTAGTCTCAAATGTGTTTGGATTAATTTGAGAAATCTATCAATAAGCTCATGAATGAGGCCATTGGGGACATTCGAGATACTTCTAACCTAATATAATTCAATCATCATGTAAGATTAATGTCCAAGAAAAATAAAATTCTCATTCGGGACCAACATCATATTTCACTTACACTTTAACAAAAATGTATGTGCTCATGATATTCAAAACAATAGCATTATCCACAATAGTATAGGATCTTACCTATCCCATTTGGATGGGGGAAGTTGTTACTCAAAGTGAATCAATATGAATGAAAAATATTATATAAGACACTCTGAAAATAGAGCAGAAAAAACCCTTAACGACATAGTTGCATAATTTTAACCTAAACCAATCCCTAAATTATAGTTTTTCTTTTACATTTTAATAAAAAAAATAATTTTAGATTAATCCCATTTTATTCCTTCTGATGACTCATTTTCCCTAGAAGGGATGCACATGACTTGTTGCAAATATGTTCCATCAGAGTTAATCAACTCCAAGATGCCAAATGGAAATCCCAAAATTGATGGAAAAGATCCCAAAAGAATTAAAAAAATTCCTCTGACCATTAATCATATAGTACTAAATCCACAATGCCTTATGTGTTTTTAGACACCGTGGATGTCAATCCTAGTTCCCACATCAATAAATATGCCAATGGAGAAGAGAAATATGAAACAATTTCCGTCTGAAATCATAACCACACTATGAATGAATGTGTGTTAACCGGAAAGAAGAGGATATGACTAAATCCAGTTGATCCACTAGTCAATACATGAAAACCTTATCAGTGAATATCTACAAGGGAAAAGAATAAACGAAATGAAAAAATTATCTTCTTCCTCCACCTAATAAAAATGACCCTTATGATCAGATAAATGATAACACGAATGGAGGATGAAATGAAAGAGTTGAGGCAAATAAATTTTGAGAATATTCAAGGTATACATATAATCAAATATTATACCTACATAAAGTGTCAACATACACTTGTTGAATGTGTACCTAAACTGTAAGTATCCATCACATAAATTCATGAAATTTTGGGACATCCACCCAACTCAGCGTTGTGACCATCAATTCACCTCAACTCGATCGTGAATAGATACCAAGACATCACTCTATTAAAGAGATAGCCAGAACATATTCAATAAATTCTTCAAAAGGATCAATTTACTAGATATATACCTAAAATACTGATAGAGAAGGAACATTAAATCTTTCCCCCATAATAATTTTCAATGATATGGTTCAACAAAATATTTATTAATGTCTCATTGACAACATTGAGTCATTAGAAACATGAATAGAATCAATGGAAAAGCATTGTGAACCAGTACATTCATAATGTAATACATTCACCAATTGAGTGAGTGACACCCTAGTGCAAATAAATATCAAGAGTCCTCTGTTTTTGACATTCAATGGATTATGTTATTGGTAACAACTTCTGACCCACTATGAATCCTATTTTATATACATAATGTGAACATTAGGGAATCAAGATGTATTAAAACTCATAATCATCATGTCAACCTTAAAAGGGAACACCTTTATGTGGAACACCATGTTTCGATCTTGGTTTATCATATGCTGGGAATATCTACATAGGATTCTCCTATTGTAGTTCTCCCAATGGTTGCAGAAGACAACAGTATATGACTGCATGAATTGCAAACCATAATAAAGAGAGAGAGTATTTGATTTTATTTCCAGATAGAAACGGTTGACCTAATCCCCAAACATGACACTACCTCAAGAGGATATTTTCTTCTATTCATCGATAACCTTTATGACAACTACCAGATGCCTTTCATCCCAATTAAATATACATGTGGATTCTGGGATTTCTCCTCCAGACCCAAAATTATTAAATAATCGATATAGAAGACCATGTTAAACACACTGGTAACTTTACCAGTCACCTGGAAGGTATTTGGAAAGGTGTAAGGAACATCTATAACTCTTATTTCCTCTTTTGTGCCTTCCCTATCTCTAAATCCTTCACCATATCATGCAATACTCCCTAGGTGTCAAATGAAACATCCTCCATGACAGGACAATAGGAGGGGACCCCTGGGAAATAATTTAGTGGAACAAAGGAATAATGATTAATTGTTATGTAATTATCAAGTACATGGTAAATTTATAGTTTCTATAGATTATAATTTACGGTATATTCCAAAGAAAAAAAGTTCTGATGGGTTGGGTCTTGATGAACGGTCAGAGTATTTTCCCATTCCCATGATACCGGACACAACATTAAGGATTGTTTCATCTTCAATGTACTCCTACGGAAATGATATGTTTTGGGAAGTGAAACATAGAATTCTACTAGGACAAGATAAATAAGCATCCACTACTACCTCTAATGATGTTGTTTAGTGTGATTAATTTTTTTATTTGAGATAACAACAGTTCTATTGTAGGATGAAATTAAGCACAATCAACAAAACTCATGGAATTATATATGAATAGTTGAAATAACCAACTATGCACCCAACTTTTCATATTGTAACATAGCTGATATCTTTATACCCTCAACCGTCCAAAACCTAACATCGCAAAAAATATGATTCAGTGGAAATTAAAAGATTTGAAATAAGGGGAACATGTGTCATTTCCAATGCCATATTTCACCCTCTCATATTTTATATTATCGGATATGAAATTACAAGAACTACGACACCAAATGGAACCACCATAAATGGTTATCCCAAAAAACACATCATTGGATGACGAGATGATCTTCAGTTTCCATATTATAATTCATTTAACCGATCTCTTATCTGAGGATGGGTATAAGTATGAACTGGATTTCCTCTCACATGAGGATCTAAATGTTTTAGAAACTCATGGAATATCCCTTCAATATATCTATCAGGTGAACTGAAATCCTCCAATACTTTCTAAAAACCACTATGACTCAATAGTTTTATATACTACATTAAAAGGGGAATAGATGTCTATTCACACTCGATGTGAATGATAAAACATCCTATATCAACCCACCAATAATATGCGTGCCTCCAACACATTTCATGGGGCCCAATACATCAATATAAAATATTTATTCCCATAAATATTCATTAAGAGATAATTCCCATGATTGGAGGCCTCTTATTTTTCACTAGAAGTATGATATCTTGAAGAAATTGTCCCTTTAACTAGACAATATGTCAATCCTAGATACCTTGAGAGTACAAAAATACCCCATGGTAATATTGAAACAGTATTTGTTGAGACCAAATATGTTTGAAGATGATGTTTCCATGGTTGAGGATTATTGGAAAGAGATTGATAATGTGGAATGTCGTTCTGTTTTCTCCTTCATTGGACCAGATAATGATATCATCACACATGGCGTATCAGACACTTGTACACATCTGAATGGGTAAAGAGGGTTGATATAAAAACATTTTCATTTACATTGTCTCTAGATTTAATATCATTATAGTGAGAACACTTCATTAAATGGGATACAATGAGGATAACCTAGTGCCTTCCAATATAACCCTACATGGTTATGGAAAAAGTGATAAAAATACCTTATGAAAAATAAATATATAGACTGTGTTAAGTGAAATATGTCATCAAAATTTTATACGCTTCATTAATGAAGGATTAATTTTAAAATTGTATTTCCTGTTTTAAAAAACCCTTATTGTAAAGGAATGTAAATTATAAGAACAATTTTTTTGGTTTCAAAAAAACGTAGTTAATAAAGCTATCTATAGAATTATAGTCATATATATAAAGATGAATTTATATAAAATTGATTTAAATTTGTGATTATTTAATTTTATATTTCAGATTTACAAAACCATAATCATTATGGAAAATTTGTTATTATTACTATTTACACTTATTATAGAAATTTTTTTAGATAATTTATGACACATAATATTAATGTTGATTCTGAAATTTTTAAATCAAAATTTTATATAAAAAATCCCGCTATATTTTTCTAAAATTTTCAAATATATATCAGTATGTTCATACACAATATTTTCATTAACATTCTTGGAATTTCATTCATGTAATATGATTAATTTTAAATGAAATATTTTCAATTTTTTAATTTCGGTGTTCAATATTTTTCAAAAATTAGGAATTTCTTATTAAGGTATTTCTGTTAGAGATTATCAAATTAGTATTAAATTTTCTCACAAAATATGCATATATGATTTTTCAATAGTTGTAATGGATTCATAATGGGAAAATTTCTTTGATTATTGTTTTATTAATAATTTTGAACGTCAATATTTGTAAAAATAAAAATAAATTTGGAATGTTCCAATGACCTCATGGGGCCTTCATCCATATGAGTGGTCTCTAATATCCTTTATGGTCTCATGGGTATCATTAATTAATATAAGCTAACATTATAATCCATAAAGATATATTATTTTAAAAATAAATGATATTAAAATTTCATGGATATATTTTGTGTATTTTAAATATTATTATATTCTAAAATAAAATGTTCAATCAAGGAGATATGTATTTTAAAACTTTTGAACATTATTTCTTGTTAATTTCCTTGAAAACATGAGATACATTTTTAGGAAAATTTAATTATTAAATAAAACATTTAATATTTAGTTTAAATGATTATGTTATCAAATCGGTTGATAGTATTTATAAGAAGTTAATTTTTTACATTTGGTTTTAAAACACCTTATTTGGAAATATTGGTTGTAACACCTCAAGGTTCCACCATACGTTTCCCTTTGAATAATTAAATAACTTGATTTGTATAAAACATTGAGTTCAAACACACCAAAACTAATCAAAATAGACATTATGAATAGTAATACCCACTTTTTTAAATTTTATAAAAATTTTCTTTCAAAATGGAATTCATTTTTGGATTCAGAATATCTAATTAGTTTAGTGTAAATTTTTGGTATTTTTTAGAAAACAATCAATTTTTGAGGAATAGTAAAAAACACTAAGTTATTGGTTAAAATAGAAAAATTTATTTAATTAATTATTTATATTTTTTAAATTTATATTATGTCAAAATAGACACACAATATCTATATATGTTCAAGGTAATTTATTCGTGTCATTTTATAATATGTTTGGATATATAAATATTTTATTAAACATTTTACCGTCTTTTACCCAACTCCAAAGAGCATATGAAGATTTGCATAAAACATAATTTACCTCTTATATAAGATTAATTTCCAAAATATGAGAGACAAAATTGAAATCCGTAAGTAAAATTTTGTTCAATAGGTGGAAAATAATTTTTGTTGAATATTAACTTTTGACTTTTATTTACCACGGTTAAAAGTAAATAGGGTAATTAAGGGTAAAAATCATATCATAATTACGATCACACTTTTAATAATTTTATTTTAAAAGTTTAATTCTACCAAAAAGACCTTAATAATAAAATAGGATCTACTTTGGTCCTCATCGATTAGATTAGGACATTTATTATTATTTTATTTAAAGAATAGTTAAAAGTGTTAAATCCCCAGTGTAGAAACTAAATGATTTTTAATATAGGATAATACATAAGATAAATTAAACATTAAATATTAATTAGAAATAAAATAACTTTTATAATATAATGGTATTTTATTAATATTTTTTATACATTATAAAATCTACTTTATTTATAACAAAATGATGAGGCAGTAATTACCTTATTAATGAAAGATTAAAATAAATGATATGATAAAATTACATATAAATGTAATTTAGAAATTTGATGAACTTAACTAATTTTAATGGATAATATGACATGTTAGGGTTGATTAAATAGTTTTTTTCGATGAAATCATGCAGTTATGATTTTCACAAAAACCAAATACTAAAAAGTGTCAAAATTGACATAATTGAGTTTTTAAAAAAATACTATATTATTAATTGATATAATATTCATAAAAATACAAGGATTGGAAAATGTACTTTGAAAAGTTTATATATATTAATAATGAACCACTTGAGGTTCTATTTGTTTTTTATTTTTATTTTATTAACAATATAATATAAAAATACAAAGAGAAGTGGTAAATGACAAACAATTTAAATAATAGTTAAATGTTATAGATATGGTTAATATGATGAACTAAACATGTATAAAACATATTGGTTGAGAGGTTTTAGACCCACACCCAACTTGGCCTCTAAATAAATCCTTTTGGAGACATTATAAAGATAAATTGAGTTTATTATAATATAATATTCCAAACTTTTTCTAAAGTGACCCTCAACTCTCTTATTAATTGTTACTTACCCTACTATAACTTTCACACCTCCAAATCCATTTGGCTCGAAAAAAACCCACCCAAAAATCCTCCCAACTTCACAGAATTTAACCTAGAGCCCATACATTAGTCAGAAATCCAACCTAAGGATCCCTTTTGATCAAATCAAAATAATGAACCCGAATAAGGGGTAAATATTTCATCACCACTTTCAAGTTCTTTTCATCTTCCACATTCTATTTCTTGGCTGTTTACATTATAAAATAATAATTCTAGTATCCTCTATTTACTGATATGTTATTAATAAAATGTTACAACCATATTTATTATTCTATCCATCATATTAATGACAAAGTCACCATACATGCATATGTACAGCTTACCATATCCACCTCATGGTGTAGTTTGTTATTCAAACACTTCATTATTTTCATTTTTATAATAAATAGTATAACTGATGTCAATAATAAATATAACATTCTAATTATTCTATATATATGATATACCATCCAATTACCTATGATTTCTTCATCAATATAATGATATTGTCGCTCGTGCGTACGTACGGATTACCCTCTCCATGAACGCAATGAGATTCATTCCCCATTGTAATATTCAAGAATAATTTTTCATTTTATGATTCAGAACAATTATTATATACATAATATTATTCTGTATATGAATAAAATAAATCCTATTTATAAAAAACATGTCTTAGGAAACCAAGAATATAAATGAAAAAGAATCAGTTAATACAGAAAATGATGATACTACTAAATTATTATTAACAATGAAGTATTAGAATATCATATATGATATAATATTTACATATATGGTTCTTGTATGATTATGATAAATTTATTTAACTATTATACAGGAGGTTAATGTTCCCTTGACCAAGTAAATGTAAAATGTAATGGTTAATTTCAAAATCACTTTATTATAGTTGGTTATTTTTAGGTAAGTATCTAATGATACCTCTTTGTCATCCACATCCATGTTTTCTTAAAAATGTATTTCAAATTATTTTTATTATTTACTAGCCAATGGTTTAAATTTATTTATATTCTTATTTGACCATATGTGTTTTGAAGGGAATCTTTTAGATGTTTTCTATACAAGGTACTTGATGGCCTTTTCGACAACAATAATGTAAAAACATTTGTTTTAACTTATACGGCGAGTGCAACTATTTTCTACTGTTATAGCATATTTGAAGCTTCCCTTACAAGATTATTATAATATTTTCAAAATAAATGTTTTCATTTATTATTATATGGATTTTAAATGATTTCAAAATAGAAAGAGATATTAATCTAAAAAAAGTTTTTATTTGGTCTATTTCAGCATCCTTTTAATGGATTTAAAGCTTATTTGATGTTGATTTATCATGATAAAAATATTTCATATTTTATTGAAGGATTTGTGATATTTTTGATAGTGGATGTTTTATTTTTAGACCATTCACATTTTTCTGATAAATTATTGACATTTCATATGCTATTTTTAATATGAATGTTTTTGTTATGTTTAAACCTTTTCATATGAGGAATGAATTGAACTTAGTAATTTATGGGTGGTTCCCGCAATAGCTCATAAATGCATCGATAGGTCTCATGAGAAAAACTAGTTTCATGGCACAATCCCATGGAAAATTCTTATTTGTAGTCTTCCCACAAGGCCTTGACTATGTGGTTATAAAGTCTGTCATTATGCATTCCATCATTATGAAATTGGATATAGAAATTTCATGTGATTATTTGACTAGTTGAATATCCATTTGATGTAGTAAATAGAAATATTTGATGTTATCTTTTACAGATTATTCTGAAGTTTATGTTTAAAATTCATTTGTTTTATTCCTATACATTGCTTTAAATGTTTATACTTTTTTATGAAAGTTTCCACTATATTGTTATCCTTACTAAGCATCTGAGATCACCCATTTCTATGTTTAAATTATTAGAGGAGGTGAAGAAGTATTTAATGGTTGACCAGAAGGTATAAGATAAGGATATAATTGTGTTAAAAATTTACAAAATGTTTTTGATGTTTATATATACTGATGTAATGTAAAACTTATGAATGTATCTATTAATTATAATGATAATAAACTAATATGTCTTTTGAGACATGATTCCTTGTATCATGCCAATGTTATATAATAATGCACTGCATCTAGGAAACTAGGGTTGGGGCGTTACAGTTGGTATCAAATGACATTTATTAGGAACCTTAGAATCTAGATTTAGAAAAACACTAATTTTAGAACATTACCCTAAGATAGACATTCTGGATTAGTATAGAAGAACTTTATTGAATTTTGGTACTATAGAGATTTGGTAATTTGTCCAAGCTATATATCCGTGTAAGGATATGAGATGCGATTCTAGCACAGATGTACCTAGGGGTGAAACCTGAAAACACCTCTTTGAGCTTCATTCGAAAGAGAACTGGTGCACAACAATGGGCCTTTCTGAACTCATGGATATGATACTCATGGGGGATATGTTTAGGATAATTATCATTTTATTTACAAACTATTATTAAGGATTTCTTAGAATATTCATACTCAAGGAAAACATTTTTATGATTATGGATTATATCCATAAACTATTCAATTTATGATAACTGTTATAGAAGTTTGGAATTATGTATTGTGATTCAAAACTAATTATGTGTATGTAATTGTTTTCAAATGGCGCCTTGTGGATGGAATGGAAACTGTATCAACCCACATAATCCATGTAGGTATTTCCCTCATACTGAATATAATTATAGTGGAGCTAGTGAAGCAACTAGTGTTGATCATCTTATCACCATACTAGGAAAACTCACTCAAGATATGAATAATAACCTTATCTGTATAAAGCACCCTGATCCAAAATGTGGAGGATAAATGTAAGACCACTTCTTAAGGAAACAACATTCATCATTCAATCAGAGTAAAAATTTATTAGTATTTGATCAATGGATAATTTCCATGGAGAAAATATTTTATGCTTTGCGAGTAGAGAAAGGGAAAAAGTTGTCGTGGCAGTTTATCACCTCACAAGAGATGCAGATAAATGTTTTTTATTAGTCCAAAACAAAAAAGAATATGGACAATTATCAAACATGGAAAGGTAGGTGTTTAAGGAAATTTTTGAGGAAAATACTTTCTTTGTGACCATCGAGCGGATATGAAAAGACAATTTCTATGTCTGAGGCAAAAGGAGGATGAAAATGTAAAAATGTATGAGGCTAACCTTGCAAGGTTAGCAAGTCATGCAGGAATATTGATACGTAACCCAATGAGTAAAATTGATCGATTCTTGGATGCATTAAAACCATTTACTCATCCATCATTCGTATCACAATCCTTCTCATCATACGAAGATATTGCCTCATGCGCTATCAATATTGAAATGGAATTCCCTAATTCATATGACTTTAAAGCAAAGCAAGTGAAAATTAGATCTGATAAATGCTCTATAAATAGAAATAATAGGAATAAAAGAAAAGTTGAATATCCATCATGTGGTATATGTGGGATGAAACACCTTGGTACTTTCCTGAAGGGGATGTGTGTAACACCCCAGGTAAATAAATAATATGACATTTTCATATTTATCCATATTTGTGAATAAAATATTAGTATGAATTTAAAGGGGACTCTATGCTCGATGGCGTACGAAACATGCAATAATGAGTTTCTTGGGAATCTTACATTGCACTCTAATAATAAAATTATATTATTTTAAATGGTAGTTAACATGTAGTCGTTGTATTGGAGGGAATGGATAGAAATAACTAAAATATGATTATATATGTTTTTAAATATTTTTACATTTATCCAATAAAAGATAAATGCATAAAATACAGAAAGAATTCAATTTTAGGCGTATATTCCCTAGTTTTCACTAAAGATTCACTTATCGCCTTTTGATGGCGAACCATCATTAAATATAGTTTTTTTCATTCTTATACATTATTGTGGACCAAATAAAACTCTTATTAAGAATTGGGACATCAAAATTTACTTTTTGTAAATTTTTGGTATCTTTCTGATAAAGTTCATATTTTTAATGAATAGTGTAAAATGTTGTATTTTAATTCAAAACCGCTTTTTAATCTAATTTATTTATATGATTAGATTATCTTCTGAATTGGTTTTAAAGTGAAATTAGAATATATTTTTACCATTAAATCCAATAGTGGTCGTTGGAATTAATTTCACTTTGAAATCAGACTTAAACTGGTGTCAATCTTTTGATACTTATTGTTTTATAAAAACTCGCTATTTGCTCTGACAGCAGGAATTAATTATTAAATTAATTAATGTGACTTATATGTTTTGAATTTTGTAAAATAGACTTCATTTTTGAATTTGGAATATCAAATATAGCTTAGGGTGAATTTTTGGTAATTTTCTGAAAAACTTCAATTTTTGATGAATAGTGAAGCCACTAAGTGGTACTTATAAAAACTGATTTTCCTTTTAAATGAAATCATGTCATCATTGTATTTTGAATTTCGAAAATCCAACATACATGGTTGTAATTAGTATGTAAAATGTGGTTCAATGGGATGAAAATAATTTTTTGGTGAATAGTAACTTTTTTTCATTAATCGCGATAAGAGGTAATTAGTGTAATTTAAGGTAAAAATGATATTATAAAAATATGAAAACACCATGAAACTTGTCCTACCCATATTTTATGAGTCATGGCCGACCAAGACAACCCATGAGTCGATTTAGGGGACCCTATGGAGCCTCTTGGTTGAGATAATGACTTTAATGCCTTTTTTTTAAATAAAGGTGAAAATGACACTGACATAAATTGTTTTACTAAAAAAAAATTTAGAAGGGGTAATACTAATCATTATTTTGTCTATAAATACTATTTGGAAAGATAAATAGATTTACTACGTTAGGATATTTTTTTTATAATTTTTAGACATTAAATAAATTAATTTAATTATGACATCAAGATGATGCAACGATGACCTCATTAATGAACAGTTTAAATAAAATGAAATGGTAATATCAAATATAAGACCTAAACTTGTCCAAAAACTATTTTATGGGAATATTTCGAAGCCTTATCATCTTATATTAGAAATATATCAATGTGGGACCTTAGAAATTAGAAACACTTTTGAAAATAAAATAATAGTTTCATGATTTCCAAAAGTGCCACTCCTCTCCTCTTATAAAAGGCCCCCACCTCTACCTCATTTCACACACTCCTCAAGCCTTTGTATCGTCCATACCCTGCCCATTTACTCTCTCCACATCCCTATCCTTATCTTAGAGGATTCCCCTTGGGCATAAGCCTTTCAAATGAATCCTTTAGGCTCAAATCAAAAGGAGTTACACTTTTAAAGGTAATTCATTCTCTCATGTTCATTTGTTTTATTTTGCTTCTCAAACCCCATAAACTCTTTTTATTTACTTATTTTGTAACAACACCAGTATCTTCAATATACTAGGATGTTGTTATATGATTTATTCGAGCTACACTCTCACACAACTACATCAAATGGTTAAAGAACATACGGTTTCCGTGGATGGCGAAATTCTGTCTCCCGAAACGATGATTGTTCAATACACATTTAGCACCTTAAAAGGTGGCCATTATGATGTAAATATTTTTATATATGATATATAATATGTTTATTCTTTCCTTAAGCTTCTTTATTTTTCATTTGTGGCATACCATTATTGTTTCCATTATGGGTAAACATGATATCTTCATTTTAGGAAGTGTGGACTACCGCCCCCTGAAAGTGATTTGATTCGTTAATACCTTATGTGGGATGTGTAAAGGATAAAGTTAATGAGATTATATATTTTATTATACTGGAATTATAATATACTCCTATATCATTATGATTCCATTCCAGAAATACGAAATAGACATGGAAGTAGCGTTCATGCGTACGTACGGCTTACCATCTCCATGAACGGTGCATTTCATTTCTTACCTCTAAATGATTATGTAATATTATAAATACATGTATAGTCTGGATATATATTATATATATGATATCCAAATCATGAATATAATTCTGGATATAATGAACATTTGACCACACGAACAACATGTAATTGTAAGAAGTCCACTTTCGATTTAAGAACCAAATATCGACAAAACAAACATTATTAACTTAAATGATTACATAATGTTTATAACATGGAAATAAGTGATCTAAAAGGGATAATGAATTAGAAAAAGGTTCTTAATAAAGTGTAAATTAACTCAAGTTTATTATTCAGGATGTTAAAGAATGATCAAATCAAGTCGGACCCGAGGTAAGGGATCCTACTCCTCTCTTTCTTTTTAAGTACACTCTTTTATGTCATTTCTCTTAAAGCTCATCTTTCTTGTTATTGGGATGTTATTTTATTACACTTAATGTAATTTTTATGTTCATGTGATGAGATACCCTATTATCTCTCATCAATCCATCTTGGAAGTTTTGAGTGGCGTCGTTAGGCTGCCGAATTTTCGTAAGAGATCTAACCTCTCTCTTTCTTTTTAAGTACTCTCCTTTATGTCACTTCTTTTAAGCTCCTCTTTGTTATGTTGGGGGATGTTATTTTATATTCCTATTTCTTTAAAATTTAAGCTAATATGATGAGATATCCTATTTGATCTCATCAATCCATTTTTTTATGTTTTATGTGGCGCCTTTAGGCTGCCGAGTTTTTGTAAGGGATTTTTCATCTCACTTTTATTCCCGTGAGATTTATGCTACATTTGCCACAATTTCCATTGATTGGTGTATGTACTGCCCATTATTATACCCTTTGTGTAGTATAATTTCATTTATGGGTATTCACATCTTCATTGTATGACCCTTCTTCCATGGGCTGTACGTTTCGAAAGTTACCCAACTCGGTAAGGGGACATTTCACCCTCCTCTTTTTCAAAAGACTTCTTTTGTTATGTCTTTTAATTCACATACTATTATGTTGGGATATGTTCTTTTATATCCTTATTGATGTAAATTTTATGTCCAAGTGATGATATGCCCTTTTTATCTCTCATCAACTCATTTTCTGAATTTTGAAGTGATGTCGTTTGGCTCTCGAATTCTACCAAGGGAACTTTTTAACCCAATTTCGATTTCTTTGGGTTCAACATGTAGTTATTGAGTATGTCATATTTTGAATATGTGTGAATGAACATTTATTGTTTTACACTTAATATCCACTTATAATGGGTGTATTTATATTTGTCACACATAATTTTGATATTGAATTATCCTTAATTAAAGGATACCTTCTTTATAAGGGAATTCATCACATTTGACATTTCTATTGAGACTTCTTTGTTGTCATTCACCAATTCACTCTTATGTGGTGTATATGCTGTCCTTTAGAATATTATATCATGAATCCATTTATTCTCATGATATTATAAAGTTCTGACTAAATGTTATTCCTCAATTATTGTATTCAAGTGTCTCTAATTTTGGTAAAACCCCTTTAACTAAAATATCGCTTTAAATGTTTTAATGATTTGTTATTATTAATATCCATGTTTTCAAAATGGTTTTAAGGATTTATTTATATGGATATAAATGGTTTATTTTTTTAAAGCTTCAAGGTGGTATGGGACACTTTGATTCAAAAATCTATTTATTGAATGTTTTAAATGGTTTTGGAAATGGTTTCTTTTTGAATGGATTCATTATTTCAATGTCCTAAAATGTTATATTCTGATTGAAATGTGGAAATGTTATGTTTACTTTATGCATGTTTTATGTGATATGTTTATGTTATGGTTCTTGGGAATTGTTATGAAAATGGGTGGTTCCGTGATAAACTAAGGGTGGGTGAGCCCGACATAGCTCTCCAATGCATTGGGTAACGCGAAGGAGTGAAATGTTAAGGTTTCTCCGAAGAGAATTTGGGAATATACTGTGATGGGTATTCCAAACGTAACCAAGAGGGTTACTTCCTACGTAAGATTGTTATGAATGCCTCAAGTTACCTTTATGTCTTATTATTTCTATGCTATATTCATGGTTTGATGAGGTATGTTAAAGTGCCTATGTTTTATGGGTAAAGTATGACTTCATTATTATGTATATATGAACTCATGTTTCCTTTCCATATTTTTATAACCCTTACTGAGATTTTTATGATCATCCCAAGTTTTTCAAATGTCTTTCACAGGTCAAGGGAAAGGTACATGATGTGGAGATAGTGTCAAGGATGTGTCAAGAAAGAATCCATGATTTATTTTAAATATGTTTCTGTCGATGGGATGAATGAATACTATTTTTTATGTAACCAATTTGTTTAAATGTGGAATGTAATGCAAGTTTCATGATCTAATTATAAGGCCCCGACCTTAAACCATACTTAATATTGAATTAAATGAATAATTCACGTTGAGGATCTTTTTAGGTTTAGAGTTTTAGAGAGTTAGAACATAACTATTACATCTCAAAAGATTACAAAGTAGTCACTTCTACTAAGTTTCCATAAAAAAACTCTTAAAAGAAACATGTCCAGTTCCATGTTTTATATAGAATGACATTCCCTTGATCTCATCCTTGACCTTATTCCACATTAAGTCCTGTGAAAAAAAATTCAAAAAAACTTGGGGTGAGCATAAAAAGCTCAGTAAGGGATACACAAAGAATGAAAACTGTTAGTTTTTCAAACATCAAGTAAACCATGTATACTCTATCAAAGTAATACCTTCACCTTCATGAAGTAGTAAAAACTCTTCACTGAATAAAGTATCATTAATTACCTTTTTGTAACCAAAGGATTACCATAAAACCCATATAAATAACACATAACATATATAAAGGTAACTTGGGACATAAACATACTTAAGTGGAATAACCATACGGTCGACTTCCACACATATCACTTAAATGGAATATCCATATGGCCAATTTCCATACATACTTAAATGGAATAGACATACAGCCGACTTTCATACCCAACTCATTGGAGGTTATAACTTAACCACCCATCCTGGTATTCACGGCACCACCTATCATGTGGTTTACCACGTAACCACCCGCCAAATGTCCAAGTACCAATATAAAATCATAAAACAGAAAACCAATATAGAGAAATGATTACATTTCCACATTTCAATCACAATATATCATAATATAATCCTTTATCAAAACCATTTTCAATACCAAAATACATAAAAGAGTATATGGTATTTATTTCATTTCAAAAAACATAACGGCTTGTTGAGGAAGCCAAAGACCAAATAATACTCGCGGCGGCGGAAAAGGTCGTTGTCACCGCGTACGTTAAAAAAACATTCCTTTTTGTCGTTTAGTAAAATGCTTCGTAGAAAAAGATTCCTTTTGTATAAAAGTAAAAGTCTAAGGGGTTTATACACCGTATAAAAGAAAGTTGTGTATAAAACGAAATATGCCTCAATGAAAGGAGATTGAGACGAAGTCCCTTACCTCGGGTCTGACTTGACTCGATCGTTATTTAACGTCCTGAAAAATAAACTTGAGTTAATTTATACTTGATTAAAAACCTTTTTAATGTTCATTATTCCTTTTATATCACTTATTTCCATGTTATAAACATTATGTAACCATTTATGTTAATAATGTTTGTTTTGTCAATATTTGGTTCTTAAGTCGAATGTGGACTTCTTACAATTACATGTTGTTCGTGTGGTCAAAGGTTCCTTATATCCAGAATGAAATTCCTGATTTGGATATCATATATATCATATATATCCAGCATATACATGTATTTATAATATTATATAATCATTTAGAGGTAAGAAATGAAATGCACCGTTCATGGAGACGGTAAGCCGTATGTACGCATGAACGCTACTTTCATTACTATTTCGTATTTTATAGAATAGAATCATAATGATATAAGAGTATATTATAATTCCAGTATAATAACATATATAATATCATTAACTTTATCCTTTACACATCCCACATATGGTATTAATGAATCAAATCACTTTCAGGGGGCTGTAGTCCGCACTTCCTAAAATGAAGATATCATGTTTACCCATAATGAAAACAATAATGGTATTCCATAAATGAAAAATACAGAAAATTAAGGAAATAATATACATATTATATATCATATATAAAAATAGTGACATCATAATGGCCACCTAAGAAGGTGTTAAATGAGTATTGAACAATCATCGTTTCGGGAGGCATAATTTCGCCATCCACTAAAACCGTATGTTCTTTAACCATTTGATGTGGTTGTGTGAGAGTGTATCTCAAATAAATCTTATAAAAACATCCTATTATATTTAGGATATTGTTGTTGTTACAAAAGAAGTAAATAAAAAGAGTTTAGGGCGTTCGAGAAGCAAAATAAAACAAATGAACAAGAGAGAATGAATTGCCTTTAAAAGTGTAACTCCTTTTGATTTGAGCCTAAAGACTTCCTTTGAAAGGCTTATTCCCAAAGGTAATCCTCTAGGATTAGTAGAGAGATGTGGAGAGAGTAAATGGGCAGGGGTTGGCTGAGACAAAGGCTTGAAGAGTGTGTGTACGGTGGTAGAGGTGGGGGCCTTTTGTAAGAGGAGAGGAGGGGCACTTTTGGAAAGTAAAGAAATATTACTTTATTTGAAAATGTGTTTCGGTTTTAAAAGGTCCCAAATTGATATAATTCTTGTATAAGGTGATAAGGGTTCTAAATCCACCCATCCAATAAGTTTTGGACATGTTTAGTTTATATATTTTACATTATCTTTCCATTTTATTTAAATATTAAAATAATGATGTCATCGCTGCATCATTAATATGTCATAAATAATTTAATTTATTTAATGTCTAAAAATTTTAAAAAAACTACTATGATGTAGTAACTCTTTTTAGCTTTTCAATGATAATTTATAATCAAAAATATGACTTGTATAACCACATTTAAAAATTGTTTTAGTAAAACATATCATGTTTGTGCCATTTTTTACATTAACATTAAATAAAAGGTATTTATGTCATTTTCCAACCAAAGTGGCTCCATGGGGTCCCCAAGTTGACCCATGGCTTGTCTTGGTCGGCCATGACACATCCAATTAGGGTAGGACATGTGTCTAGGTCATCTCATATTATGAAAATATTATTTTTACCTTAAACTACACTAATTACCACTAATCGCGATTAAAAACATAATAAGTTACTATTCACCAAAATATTATTTTAATCTCATTGAACCACATTTTACTTCTTAATGACAACCATGTATGTCGGATTTTTGAAAATCAAAACACAATGATGTAAAAATTTCATTTAAACGGAAAAATCAGTTTTTATAAGTACCACTTAGTGGTTTCACTATTCATCAAAAATTGAAGTTTTTCAGAAAATTACCAAAAATTCACCCTAAGCTATATTTGATATTACGAATTCAAAAATGAGGTATATTTTGAAAAAATTCAAAATATATATGTCACATTAATTAATTTAATAATTAATTCCCACTGTCAGAGCAAATAGCGTGTTTTTATGAAACAATAAGTATCAAAAGATTGACACCAGTTTAAGCCCAATTTCAATGTGAAATTTATTCCAATGACCACCATTTGATTAAATGGTAAAAATATATTCTAATTCCACTTCAAAAAAAAATCAAAAGATAATATAATCATATAAATAAATTAGATTAAAAAGCATTTTTGATGTAAAATACAGTATTTTTCATTATTCATTAAAAAATGAACATTGTCTGAAAAATACCAAAAATTCACAAAAAGTAAATTTTGATGTCCCAATCATAAAGAATAAGTATATTTTTACAAAAATAGCTTATAAAATTGTCAAAATATAGCTTTAAAAAAGGTTTTCCATCAAAAGGCAGTAAAACAATCTTTTAAGAATATTAGTGCATTCCATGCATAAGATTGTATTTATTTTCATTTTAAGCCTCTAAAACACTATCTTAATCATTAATAGACATAGATAAAAATATCTATTATTCATTACTTAGTTGTGATGTTACACTAATTATCTAAAACTCTAAACCTGAAAAGATCCTCAATGTGTAATCTTGTAATAACTCAAGATTAAGTAAGTTTTAAGGCTGGGGCCTTATAGTTGGTATCAAAGGTCTGTTTAGATAACTTTAGAGGTTAGTGTATTCTCCAAGCATAAGTGGCAGTACCATAATGTATAGGATTGCAGAAAGAGTCCTAGTTTTAGATAAAGTTAATGAGTAAGTATATATTAGGTGTTATCTCCCTCATTAGTACATGATGGTTTTGTTGATATACTCACACTGACATTTCTATTTTTAGTGAATGGATGGATCTACCAGGCACCAAAGAGACAATAGGTTTGAAGGAAACTGTGGTGGTTCTCTGATTAAGAGACTAGATAAAATGGGGGATTCAATGAGGAAACTCGTGGTTGTTCTAAACCAACTATCAAGGAGTCATGTTCAATCACTTGAACCTTGGTATGGTCCTTAATGCATCATGTACGAGATGACCAATCGATGTGGAAGTTTAGGTAATAATTATAAATGTAACCATTAGAGTTTATATGATCCTTACTTTTGAGGTAATTATGGGTTACTATATGTTATGATGTAAGTGAAAGGCATGAGATAAAATTGAGGTTAAATTATGTTATAGTTATTTTTGATGATTTTATCTCATTTTGGGGAATTATTTGAGAATTATATAGTTTTGGAAAAAGGACAACACGCAGACCGTGTGACTACCCGTCGCGTCGGACAAAGCTGTGGGAATCGAACCCACAACCAAAGTGCGACTGGTATTTATCGCCTGCCACTGGACTACGTGAAGTCCCTGGTTATTTTGACTGATTCTTTTTAGTTATATGATTTTATGAATTAAGAGTAAGTTGATTTTGGGTTATTTATGAAAATGATTAACCTATCATGGAGGATATGTGATTAGGTTAATTACTTTTCAATACGAGACATTAGGAGAAAATGATGTTGTTTGGAGATAAATGTTACGATTTAACTTGGAAGACTATTTGACTAAATCATTCAAATATTTGGGTTTCAATCTTTGATTGGTTAACATTGAAGAATTTTATGGAAAAAGTTTTTATCGGATGGTCCTCGTTGAACTTTGGGTTTTGTTGGACAAATTTTGGAGATTAAGCATAGATTTTATTTTTAAAGGGTTATCCTTTTCTGGATTATCTGACCTTGTACTAACCTTTTTGGTTTTGGTATTGGTAAAATCCTAAAGACATGGGATGTATATAGTTCTCTTTGGTGGATTAGGTGATTCTCTAGAAGTTGATTATAGTACTCTTAATGTGAACAAGTCTTCCTAAATACTCATCTTTTGGATGAAATATGAGTTTGTGTAAGGAATCTAATAAAAATTGAAAGTCAAAATGATAAGTGATTATGTTTCCTTATGAATAAATTCCTCACTATAAAGTAATTTAAAACAAAAATGTTGTCTATTAACTTTTCCAACTGGGGAATCTAATACCGTTTAACCCATCACAAGTTTGTGATTTTCTTGTGGTTAACTTTCTCCTAAACATGTTTTCTATCACTCTCCATCAGAACATGACCCTATGTTTTCTCCTCCATGTCCATGTTTTCCTACATGGAATCCTAGTATGGGTTAACTCAGGTGACCTCTATACTTCTCTTTATTTATTTTAAAGCGATTGTTTTACCGAATCTTGTTCTGATGTGGGATTTTCAAGGATGTTTCGAAGCCCAATTTTAAAAATTGCGAGGATGCAATTCCCAAAAGGGGGGAAGGATGTAACACCCCAAAAAATAAAGAATATGACATTTTCATATTTATCCATATTTGTGAATAAAATATTAGTTTGACTTTAAAGGGGACGCTATGCTCAATGGCGTACCCAATATGCAACAATGAGTTTCTTGGGAATCTTACGTTGCACTCATATAATAAAATTATATTATTTTAAATGGTAGTTAACATGTAGCCGTTGTATTGGCGGGAATGGATAGAAATAATTAAATATGATTATATATGTTTTTAAATATTTTTACATTTATCCAATAAAATATAAAGGCATAAAATACAGAAAGAATTCAATTTTAGGCGTATATGCCCTAGTTTTCACTAAAGGTTCACTTATCGCATTTTGATGGCGAGTCGTCATTAAATATAGTTTTGTTCACTCTTATACATTCTTTTGGACCAAATAAAAGCCTTCTTAAGAATTGGGACATCAAAATTTACTTTGTGTAAATTTTTGGCATCTTTCTGATAAAGTTCATTTTTTAATGAATAGTGTAAAATGTTGTATTTTAATTCAAAACCTCTTTTTAATATAATTTATTTATATGATTAGATTATCTTTTTAATTGTTTTTGAAGTTAAATTAGAATATATTTTTACCATTAAATCCAATAGTGGTCGTTGAAATTAATTTCACTTTGAAATCAGACTTAAACTAGTGTCAATCTTTTGATACTTATTGTTTTATAAAAACACGATATTTGCTCTGACAGCAGGAATAAATTATTAAATTAATTAATGTGACTTATATGTTTTGAATTTTGTAAAATAGACTTCATTTTTGAATTCGGAATATCAAATATAGCTTAGGGTAAATTTTTGGTAATTTTCTGAAAAACATCAATTTTTGATGAATAGTGAAACCACTAAGTGGTACTTATAAAAACTGATTTTCCGTTTAGATGAAATCTTTCCATCATTGTATTTTTAATTTTTAAAATCCGACATAAATGGTTGTCATTATTATGTAAAATGTGGTTCAATGGGATGAAAATAATTTTTTGGTGAATAGTAACTTTTTTTCATTAATCGAGATTAGAGGTAATTAGTGTAATTTAAGGTAAAAATGATATTATAAAAATATGAAAACACCATGACACTTGTCCTACCCCTATTGGATGATTCATGTCCGACCAAGACAACCCATGGGTCGATTTAGGGGACCCTATGGAGCCCCTTGGGTGAGATAATGACTTTAATGCCTTTTTTTTAAATAAAGGTGAAAATGACACTAACATAAATTGTTTTACTAAATCAATTTTTAGAAGGGGTTATACTAATCATAATTTTGACTATAAATACTCTTTGGAAAGATAAAAATATTGCTTACATCAGGATATTTATTTTATAATTTTTAGACATTAAATAAATTAATTTAATTATGACATCATGATGATGCAACGATGACCTCATTAATGATCAGTTTAAATAAAATGAAACGATAACATAAAATCTAAGACCTACACTTGTCCAAAAACTATTCGATGGGAATATTTCAGAGACTTATCATCTTAGCTTCGCAATATATCAATGTTGGACCTTAGAAATTCTAAACACTTTTGAAAATAAAATAATAGTTTCATGATTTCCAAAAGTGCCACTCCTCTCCTCTTATAAAAGGGCCCCACCTCTACCTCATTTCACACCCTTCTCGAGCCTTTTGCTCGGCCATCCCCTTCCCATTTACTCTCTTCACATCCCTCTCCTCATCTTAGAGGATTCCCTTTGTGAATAATCCTTTCACAGGAAGCCTTTAGTCTCAAATCAAAAGGAGTTACACTTTTTAAGGTAATTCATTCTCTCATGTTCATTTGTTTTATTTTGCTTCTCCAACCCCCTAAACTCTTTTTATTTACTTCTTTTGTAATAACACAAGTATCTTCAATATACTAGGGTGTTGTTATAAGATTTATTCCATCTACACTCTCACAAAACTACATCAAATGGTTAAAGAACATACGGTTTCCGTGGATGATGAAATTCTACCTCCTGAAACGATGATTGTTCAATACTCATTTAACACCTTCAAAGGTGGACATTATGATGTCACTATTTTTATATATGATGTACAATATGTTTATTCTTTCCTTAAGATTCTGTATTTTTCATTTATGGAATACCATTATTGTTTCCATTATGGGTAAACACGATATCTTCATTTTAGGAAGTGCGGACTACCGCCCCCTGAATGTGATTTGATTCGTTAATACCATATGTGGTATGTGTAAAGGATAAAGTTAATGAGATTATATATGTTATTATACTGGAATTATAATATACTCTTATATCATTATGATTCCATTCCAGAAATACTAAATAGAAATGGAAGTTGCGTTTATGCGTACGTACGGCTTACCGTCTCCATGAACGGTGCATTTCATTTCTTACCTCTAAATGATTATGTAATATTATAAATACATGTATATTCTGGATATATATGATATATATGATATCCAAATCATGAATATAATTCTGGATATAATTAACATTTGACCACACAAACAACATGTAATTGTAAGAAGTCCACTTTCGACTTAAGAACCAAATATAGACAAAACAAACATTATTAACTTAAATGATTACATATTGTTTATAACATGGAAATAAGTGATATAAAAGGAATAATGAACTAGAAAAATGTTCTTAATAAAGTGGAAATTAACTCAAGTTTATCATTCAGGACGTTATAGAAAGATCGAGTCAAGTCGGACCCGAGGTAAGGGATCCTACTCCTCTCTTTCTTTTTAAGTACACTCTTTTATGTCATTCCTTTTAAAGATCCTATTTCTTGTTATTGGGATGTTCTTTTATTAAACTTAATGTAATTTTTATGTTCATGTGATGAGAGACCCTATTCTCTCTCATCAATCCATCTTGGAAGTTTTGAGTGGCGTCGTTAGGCTGCCGAATTTTCGTAAGAGATCTAACCTCTCTCTTTCTTTTTAAGTACTCTCCTTTATGTCACTTCTTTTAAGCTCCTCTTTGTTATTTTGGGGGATGTTCTTTTATATTACTCTTTCTATAAACATTAAGTTAATATGATTAGATACCCTATTTTATCTCATCAATCCATTTTTTTATGTTTTATGTGGCGCCGTTAGGCTGCCGAGTTTTCGTAAGGGATTTTTCATCTCACTTTTATTCCCGTGAGATTTATGCTACATTTTCTACAATTTCCTTTGAGTGGTGTATGTACTGCCCATTATTATACACTTTGAGTAGTATAATTTCATTTATGGGTATTCACATCTTCATTGTATGACCCTTCTTCCATGGGGTGTACATTTCGAAAGTTACCCAACTCGGTAAGGGGACCTTTCACCCTCCTCTTTTTCAAAAGACTTATTTTGTTATGTCTTTTAATTCACATAATATTATGTTGGGATATGTTATTTTATATCCTTATTGATGTAAATTTTATTTCAATGTTATGATATTCCCTTTTTATCTCTCATCAACTCATTTTCTGAATTTTGAAGTGATGCTGTTAGGCTCTCGAATTCTACCAAGGGAACTTCTTAACCCAATTTCGATTTCTTTGGGTTCAACATGTAGTTATTGAATATGTCATCTTTTGAATATGTGTGAATGAACTTTTATTGTTTTACACTTAATATCCACTTATATTGGGTGTATTTATATTTGTCACACATAATTTTGATATTGAATTATCCTTAATTTAAGGATACCTTCTTTATAAGGGAATTCATCACATTTGACATTTTTATTGAAACTTCTTTGTTGTTATGCACCAATTCACTCTTATATGGTGTTTATACTGTCCTTTGGAATCTTATATCATGAATCCATTTATTCTCATGATATTATAAAGTTCTGACTAAATGTTATTCCTCAATTATTGTATTCAAGTGTCTCTAATTTTGGTAAAACCCCTTTAACCAAAATATCGCTTTAAATGTTTTAATGATTTGTTCTTATTAATATCCATGTTTTCAAAATGGTTTTAAGGATTTATTTATAGGGATATGAATGGTTTATTTTTTTTAAAGCTTCAAGGTGGTATGGGACACTTTGATTCAAAAATCTCTTTATTGAATGTTTTAAATGGTTTTGGAAATGGTTTCTTTTTTATTGGATTCATTATTTCAATGTGCTAAAATGTTATATTCTGATTGAAATGTGCAAATGTTATGTTTCCTTTATGCATGTTTTATGTGATATGTTTATGTTATGGTTCTTGGGCATTGTTATGAAAATGGGTGGTTCCGTGATAAACTAAGAGCGGGTGAGCCCGACATAGCTCTCCAATGCATTGGGTAACGTGAAGGAGTGAAACGTTAAGGTTTCTCCGAAGAGATTTAGGGAATATATTCTGATGGGTATTCCAAATGTAACCAAGGGGGTTACTCCCTACGTAAGAATGTTATGAATGCCTCAATTTACCTTTATGTCTTATGATTTCTATGGTATATTCATGGTTTGATGAGGTATGTTAAAGTGCCTTTGTTTTATGGGTAAAGTATGACTTCATTCTTATGTATATATGAACTCATGTTTCCTTTCCATATTTTTATAACCCTTACTGAGCTTTCTATGCTCATCCCAAGTTTTTGAAATGTCTTTCACAGGTCAAGGGAAAGGTACATGATGTGGTGATAGTGTCAAGGATGTGTCAAGAAATAATCCATGATTTATTTTAAATATGTTTCCGTCGATGGGAAGAATGAATACTGTCTTTTATGTAACCACTTTGTTTAAATGTGGAATGTAATGCAAGTTTCATGATCTAATTCTCTAAAACTCTAAACCTAAAAAGATCATCAATGTGTAATCTTTTAATAACTCAAGGTTAAGTAAGGTTTAAGGTTGGGGCCTTATAATGTGTGTCTGTTACAAGTGTGGAGAAAAAACTCACCAAGCTCGTGATTTCAAGGGGAATAAAGAGGCTGTCAATGTTAAATGCTACAACTTTAGAGAAAAGGGGCATTATTAAATTGAATATCTTAAGTGCCAAGGGAAATTACATCAGAAATGGTGAAGGGAGCAAGGCCATGTTTATGCGATCCGTACCGGTGAGGGTAAAGCTCCATAAAATGTAGTGATAGGTAATTTATGGTTTCCTCATGTTTAGAAAATGCATTAATTGATTCTGGATCATTGCATTATTTCATATCTTCACTTTCTGTTAAGAAAATTAGATATTTCCAATTTTATTTAACAAAGGTTTTGTCATTCAAAACTCTTAAGGGAGTTATCATCACAACAATGTTTTTGAATCAGTTCCAATTATGACCTATAAATTTTCTTTATATTTTGATTTCACCGTCATACCCATGATTGAATTTGGAATAATCCATTGATTGGATTGGATTTTTACCAAGATGCAAAACATTATTATAATATAAAGGATGATACAATTTTTGATGATGATAATAAGGAGTTCCTTATCTTTATAGGAGAAACATCACCACATGATTCTTATCTATATCCACCCCTAGTAGCGCTACAAAATTACATAATTGGGGAAGAAGAGAATAAAATAACTATGGGTTATGAAAAGAATGTTCTAATAGAGGATGTACCTATTGTGAAAGAATATGATGATGTGCTTCTAGAGGATTTACTTGAATGTCCTATAAAATGAGAAATTTCATTTTTAGGTGATTTAAATCCTGGTTGAAGGACCATATCGAAGACCCCTTATATAATGGATAATGTGGAATTAATCGAACTAAAGAAACAAAAATATGAATTGAGTAATAAGAAATTTATTCAGCCTTGTGTTTCTCAATGGAGAGCCCCTATTCTTTTTGTTAAGAAGAAAATGGATCTATTATGTTGTCCATTCACTACATGGAGATCAATGATATAAAAATAAAGAAAAAGTATCCCCTACCTCACATTGATTATTTATTTGACCAACTTCATGATGCTCAACATTTTCCAAATATTGGCCTTCGATCATGATATCATCAGCTGTGTGTGAAGAAGGAAGACATTCTGAAAACAACATTTCAAACTAGGTACGGGCAGTACATGTTTACAGTAATTCCTTTTGGATTGAAAAATTCACCCTCTGTTGTCATGGATTTAATTAATATAGTTTTCAAGGAAATCATGATGTCTTTGTAGTAGTATTTGTTGATGATATACTGCTATACTCCAAAAGCATTGAAGATCATAAAAATCACATGAGAATTATTCTAAAGACTCAAAGATGAAATGAATTATATGGAATGTTTAGGATGTGTTAATTTTGGATTCAAGAGATATTTTTTCATGGACATATGGTCTCTAAGGATGGAATCACCATTAAATCTTTATAGACAAAGGAAATCCCTTAATGGCTAGCACCGATGGGTGTAACAGAGGTATGCAGTTTTATTGGTTTTTCAGGTTATTATTGACATTTCATTCTGAATATTCCCTGGATTGATGACCCCTTAACCAAACTCACACGTAAAGGGGTTAAATTTGATTAGAAAAATTTTTGTAAAGAATGTTTTGATGAACTAAAGTTCATATTAGTTACTGATCCAATATTGACTCTACCATCGAGGAATGATGGGTTTTTCATTTATAGAGATGCTTCAAAGAAATGACTTGGTTGTGTCATTATATAAAATGATAGAGTTATTTCCTATAAATCACAACAGCTCAAAATTCATGAAAAAAACTATCCTACTCATGATCATGAGTTAGTAGTTATAATCATTGCTCTAAAAATATAGAGACACGATCTCTATGATGAATAATATGACTTTTATACTGATCACAAGAGTTTGAAGTATATTTTCTTTCAGAAGTGACTCAACATGGGGAAAAGACGATGGTTTGAACTACTCAATCATTATGATTTCACTATGTACTACCATCCAGGGATGGAAATTAATGTGGAATATGTTTTGAGATGAAATGATGATGGCATTTTGAACATGATAACATTTTAAAGGGATCTTATTTTATAGGATCTAGTAATGATAGACATGGGAACAACCATTGAAGTTGAAACATTAATAATTTTACAATTGGTTTCCCAACCAACTTTAATAGAAAGGATATTGAGTTCTCAGACTGATGATGAAGAGTTTCAAAATAAGATTAAATTTTTGAATGGTGGGAGATTGAGTGACGTCATATATGAAGATGGAATTTGGATATTTGGGAAGAGAATTTGTGTTCCTAACATACCTGATATGAAAAGTGAATTCTTGGATGATCTTCATTGCTCCAATTTTTCAATACACACTAGGAGAACCATGATGTATAAGGATTTGATGGAACATTTTTGGAGGGAAACATGATAAGGGAGATTGCTAATTTTGTGTTAAGATGTATGGTTTGTTAACAAGTGAATGATATTAGGAAACATCTAAGAGGATTCATTGAACCTCTTCGCATACAAGTGTGGAAATGGGATAATATTATGATGGACTTTTTAATGGGGCTACCAAAGAATCCTAGAAGAAATGATTCTGTATGGGTCATTATTGATCATATTACAAATTCATCACATTTTCTTGCTATAAGATATGATTTACCACTTGAACGTATTGAAAATTTATATATTAATGAAGTTGTAAGGCTCCATGGTGTACCTCTATCAATTGTTTCTGATCGTGATCCTCATTTTAGATCAAGATTCTGGAAATGTCTTCAGAAATCCCTGGATACTGAACTTTGTTTTAGCACTACTTACCACCCTCATACCGATGGACAATCATAATAAACTATTCAAACCAGATATTACATGTTGAGATCTTTCTCACATGATATTAAAGGTATGTGGGATCAATATTTACTTCTGGTAAAATTTTCTTATAACAATAGCTTCTATTATACTATTCAGATGGCACCATAAGAATCATTATATGGAAAGACATGTCACACACCAACATGTTGAGATGTTGTTGGTGAAATAAATCTCATAGGCCAAGAACATGATGAGGAAATAATGGAAAAAAGTAAAGATTATCCAAAACCATAACAAAACATCCCAGATTAGGCAAAAGAGCTATGGTGATAACCAAAATATGGATTTGGAATTTCAAATAAGAGACCATGTTTTGTTGATGGTACCTAAATGGATGTGTGTTATACGTTTCAGTATGAAGGGTAAATTGAGTCACAGGTACATCAAACCATTATAAATTCTAGAACTAATTGGAGTTGTACCTTATCTTTTGGAAATGCCTCCAAGTCTCTCCAAAGATCATGATATTTTCCATGTATCACTATTGAGAAAATATATGCCAAACCCAACGCATGTACTCACCTATGGGGAAATATAACTGGAACTAGATCTGTCTTAATGTGAAGAACCTATTTAATTTTTTTGATACCATATAACAAGTGCTGAGAATCCGGACGACTCGACTGGTAAATTTTATATGGAGAAATCATATGACGGAAGAGTTAATGTGGGAAGCTAATGAATTATGATGCATAACCATCCAAAAAATATTATGAAGTAATATTATAAGAATGTTTGGGATGAAATTATTTTAATTAGGGGATAACGTAACACCCCAAGCCACCACGGTATGTTTCCCTTTTAATAATACAATAACATGTGTTGTACGCAATTTTGAGTTCAAACAAACCCCAACCAATGAAACTAGTCATTATAAACTATATTACCCACTTTTGGAAATTTTATAAATTTTATCGTTCAATCTTGACTTCATTTTTTGGATTCATATTAGTAAAATTAACTTAGGGTTAATTTTTTGAATTTTTCAGAAAACATTCATTTTTTTGAGGAATAGTGAAAAACATTGAGTTATTGGTAAAAACCGAGTTGTTTGTTTAAATAGTTATTTATATTATTTAAATTTATTTTAGGTCAGAAAAGATAAATAATACCTATATATGTTCAATTTCATTTATTGGATTCATTTTATAATATTTTTATACATATAAATAATTTATTGGACTTTTTACAGTCTTTTAACTACATCCTTAGAGTATTTGAAGATTTTCATAAAACATAATTTTATTAATTCTGTGAGTTGAATTTAAAAAATAAGAGAGAGAAAATTGATATTAGTAAGTTAAATGTGGTTTAATAAGATGAAAATAAATTTTTATGAATAGTTACTTCTGACTTTTATTTACCACGGTTAAAAGTAAACAGGGTAATTAATGGTAAAAATGATCTAATAATTACCATAAAAAATATCCTAATTCTATTGGATAAGTTTAATTAGGTAATAAAATAAAAATAGAAATAGAATATTACCCCCTTTGATCCACTTGGATAAGATTAGGACATTTATAATAATATTATTTAACGAATAGTTAAAAGTGTTGGATTTCTGGTTTAATAACTAATCAGTTATTAATTTAGGGTTGTACACAAGATAAATTCGACGATAAATATTCATTATAAATATAAAAATATTTCCCATATAATGGTATTTTATTTGTTATTATTAATCATTAAATAATTAAATTAATTTATGACAGAATGATGATGCAATAATTACCTTATTAATTAAGGTTTAAAATAATTGATATTATAAATTTCCAAATAAATTTAATTTGATACATTTGATTAATTACACTTATTTTAGATGATATTATGAAATATTTGGATTGATTAAATAATTTTTTTCTATGTAATCATGCTGTTATGAATTTTACAAAAAACCAAACAGTAAATAATTTCAAAATTGACACAATTGAGTTTTTAAAAAAAATACTATATTATTAATTGATATAATATTCATAAAAATATAATTTTCATCCAAAGGACATAGATACAGTTATATATGTTAACAATTAACCACTTGGGATTCACTTGTCTTGTTATTGTATGTTTGTTAACCATATAATATTTAAATACAATGAGACATGGTAAATGAAAAACTATTTAACTAAGAGTTAAATCTAAAAGATAAGGTTAATACGGTGACCTAAAGATATCTAAATCATGTTGGATGAGAGGTTTTCAACCAATCCCAACCTTATACGTGAAATAAATAATTTTGGTGCCATTAGAAACTGATAATTAATTTATTACAAAGCAATATTTGAATCTTTTAATAAACTGACCCTCACCTCGATTATAAAAAGATACTTTTAATTCAATTACATTCACACCTCCAAAGCCATTTGGCTCAGCCAAACCCTCCACAAATATCCTCCAAAATTCCCTCAAATCGAACTAGATGCCATATTTTGATCATTAAGCGATCCTATGGAGCCCTTTTGATCAAATCAAAAGGAAGAACCCGAAGAAGAGGTAAATATTTCATTAACTCTTCCATGTTCTTTTATTCTTCAACTTCCTCTTTCTTTGTCGTTTCCATTATAAAATATTAAATTTTTTATCTTATATATATTTTGAAGTTATTATAAAAATGATACAACCATATTTTTTATTCTATCTATCATATGAATGGAAAAGTCACCATATGTTTGTATGTACAGCTTACTGTCTCCACGTCGTGTTGTAGTTTGTTAATCAAACACATCATTATTTGGATGGGTATAATAATGAGTATAAATGATATAAATAATAAATATAACATTTTAATTTTTCTATATATATTATATAAAATTAAATTACATATCATTTCACAATCAATATAATGATATTGTCACTTGTGCAAAAGTACGGATTAAAATTTCCATGAATGCAATGAGATTTATTCCCCGTCATAATCATTCAATAATAATTTTCATTTTTTGATTCAAATTGATGTTTATGAAAATAATATCATTCTCTATATGAACTAAATACATATTATTCATAACAATGATAGCTTTTGTTACCAATAATATAAAGGAAAACGAATTAGTTAACACCCAAAATGATGATACTGCTAAAATATCATTAACAAAGAAATATTAAAATATCATATATGATATCATATTTACATATATGGTCCATTATAATCTAATAACATTTATTTAAATATTATAAAGGAGTTTAACATACCCTTGAGCAAGGAAAAGTACAAGTTATAGTTTAATTTCACAATCTCTTTGTTATCTGAGGTTGTTTTTACATAATTATCTACTAAGACCTTTTTATTATCAACATCCGTGTTTTCTTAAAAAAGTATTTCAATTTATTTTCTATTTACTATAAAATGGGTTCAATTTATTTATACCCTTATTTTACCTTATATGTTTTTACAGGAATCATTATGTCGTATTCGAAACAAGGTACTTAATGACTTTTTTGAAAAAATTAAGGTAAAAATGTTTTTTAACTTATACTATAGGTGCGCCAATTTTCCGCTGTTATAACAATGCCAAACCATCACATAAAATAATATAAGAATATTTTCCAAATAAATGTTTTCTTCTATAATTTAATGGATTTTAAATTATTTCAAAATATAATGAGATATTTCTCTAAAAAATTATTTATTTCATCTATGTCAACATCCTTTGGATGGATTTAAAGATTGTTTGAAGTTAATTTATTATGATACAGATCATTCATATTGTATTGAAGGTTTTGTGATATGTTTGATTGTGGATGTGTTATTTTCATACCATTTATGGTTTATTGATAATAAATTGACATTCCATATGCTATTTTTAGTATGATTTGTTAATGGTATGTTTAAACCTTTTTATAGGAGAACTGAATTAGACTTAGTAAGTGACGAGTGGTGCCCACTATATCTCTTAGATAAATTGGTAGGTCTCATTAGACAAATTAGTGTCTTGGGAGAAGGCCTTGGAAAAATTTTATTTTTAGTCTTGGTACAAGGCTTTCACTATGTGGTTATGAAGACTGAGATTATGTATTCCATCATTATGAAATTGGATATTGATATTTCATGTGATTAGTCAACTAGTATAATTCCATGTGAATAATTTAATGGTGTAATTTGATTTTATCTTTTCCATATTATGTTGATGTTTACGTTTAAAAAAATTTGTTTTAGTCTTATACATTTCCATAAATATTTATGCATATTTATGAATGTTTACACTATATTTTTATCCTTAATGATAATATGAGGTCACCCATTTCTATGTTTTATTCATCCTAGGAGGTGAAAATTATTAAATGGCTGTCCTCCAGGGATATAATAAGGATATAAGTGTGTTCAAAGGGCACAAAATGTTGTTGATCTTTTTTTTTCATGATACAATGTAAAACTTATGTGTGTATCTAGTACTTCCAAGGCTATAACTGAATTGGTCTTTCAGGACATGATTCCATTTATCATGCCAATGTTATGAAAAAATGCACTGACTCTGGGTAACTACGGTTAGGGCGTTACATTGGTTCTCAACCTATGTATTATTATTATTCCCATATTTTTTAATAATTATAGTGTTTGTTTGTATTTTGATTCAAATGTGGATCTTGCTCAATAAGATAAAAATATATTTAATTGATTTTCAATGAAATATATAGATCCTATAAAACTAAAATGAAAATAGCCTTTGTTTTGAAATTATATTTTTTAGTAGGAATTTCATTCAAATATATATATATATAGACACACCATGTTTTGTATTGTATTTCAGAGTGCGGCTCTTGGGATATGTCATAATATTAAATAAATTGATCATATATTATATAGTAGATATATACGAGGTTGTATATTGTATTTGTAATGATTATATACTTATTATGCTATATGTAAAAAATCTATAAGGTATGTTGAGGATGAGTTAATGGATTTAGTATAAATTTTCAATGATTTGATTCATTTTTTTATTATGAACAAATTTAGTTGTATTTATTATATAAAATAAATTTTGATGTGTTTAATAAGAATATAAATTTAATAATTAATTTTAATTGCTTAATACTGGGTTACCCGATCAAGGGTTACCAATTAAAAATTTACAAAATAGGTTTGATTTTATTATATAATATATGATTTTTGGGACTACATAAATTTTTTTTGAAGGAATTTTATAATTTCCCATATATAATATCATCTATTTTTCATATTCACATGATTTCTGATTAATTTAAATATTTTGTAAGAACTTATCATATATTTGTAAATTTAATTTATAAATACTATTTTAAATAAAAGGTGGTTTATTTCTCTTTTGATCGGGTAATTTGTTTCCACGTCCATAATTTTCAAAATCATTTTACAAAAGTCATTTTTACTTACTGACAATAATAAATAAGTATATTTTATGTTATAATTTAATTTTTAATGTATTTGAAAAGAATAGATATACATTTTTTAGAATGGTTCACTGTCAACAATAATTATGAAAATTGAAAAAAAGAAATGTGTTATTGTTTTTCGTATACCTTCTGAGAGGACATTTCTGCCACCATAACTATTTTATGAATATTATTTTATTGTATAATATTTCAATGTTTTCAAAAAGAAACTAATATGTTTAATTTTATTTATGATTCAATTAAATCCTAATCATTTCAATAAAATAAATTCCTGGAAAAAAACATCTACTTTACTAAAAAAAGGATGGTTATATGGGACCTATTAATAAAAATTATTGTGATTAAATTTATAATAACAAATTTTCATTCATTTCATAATTGTGAAATGCCTTTTACATTAGTATACATCATTCTTATATCATGGATAATATTTACTCTAAAGCCATATATCATTTCTAAATATTTTGTTTTACTTTGAATGTTTTTTGATTAGTGAGGGAAATAATGATTTTCTGTATTGATTACTATATATCAAATTTTAATGATAAGAAACTATATTTATAAAGTTAATTAATTTTTCAATATCTGAGATATGAATTTGAAATTCAGTGTTGCATGGCATCTAAAATCATATATCTCTTAATCACATCAATATATATCATGTGAAAAATAATTTAAACAAATTATATTTCTTTTTGGGGGATACAAACAGATCGATTATATGATTTTTAAGTAACTTACTGAGGTTATAGATTTCATGATTTCTATTGTCATGATGTCTAGTATACATCATTTCATTCAGAGCAATTTTTTAATTACTATACATTATATTTCTAAATTTATATTATCAATAGAATATCTGGTTCTTAAATTATTGGTTAAATATAATATTTCATCTTTTAGTTACCTTTACATATTGATTATGAATTGTTTTCAAATTATAGATTGTGTTATAAATAACCCAAATTGAAAATTAGAAACTTCATTTTAATTTTTTTTCTCTTCACGATTTTATATATAAGTTTTTTTTGAAAAATATCTAGAATATAATATTTTGTCTCAAGCCATGTGTCTTATATTTATCAGGTAAAGTGGGTATTGTGTTTTATCTATTTCTTAAATATTAAAAAAACCGATTGATCCTAAATGGTTAAATAATATGTACTATATATTAATATAAAAAAGTGGACAATACTTCAGGGTTACTAGAATCAATTATTAAATAGTGGGGACCAGAAAATGTTTTTTAATCCATGGGATATATATTTTAAATAAACATATATAATTTGAAAAATATGAAACCCAATTATAATATTTTCTAAATTGTATCATTATCACTATGTTTATTATATGGATCATTATTATTAATGATTATTAGGTAACATAATGGCTTCCATTATTTATTGATGGAATCTAATTGATGATATGGAACAAACAAACATATATAATTTTGGGGATTACATTTAATTAAGTCAAATGATAGTTGTGATGCAACTAAATAGATAATGGACATACTCGAGAGCTAACTATGGTTATATAAAATAACATTAAAAATACAAATAATAATTATTTACACATAATTATTCAAAAAATTTGTATCACTTTATTAAAGAATATCCCAAAATATTTTAATAAAACTAATTATGTATTTATAATTACGAAATGGATTCCATCCATAAATAATATATACATGGTTCTCAGACAATATGTGAGTGAAATAGTTTTTATAGTTGTATATAATTTTAGATGATATGATATTTATTGGTGGTCATTTATGAAGAAAACTAAATATATTATTGAATTAGAAATCATGTAGTGGATAAAAAATTATGTAATATTATTTGATATATACTTCCATATATTATAGTAGGATAAAATATAGAAGAGTTTCCACACATTAATGTATAAGGAAAATAATGAGTTGGAGAATGTGAGGAAAAAATTATAATATTGTCTTGGAAATATTATGAATATATGTGTAATCCTAAAATATTTATTAGTTATTTAACTGATATAAATAATATGATTTTATTATGGGAACTATATTCTCAAATTTATTACTCATATGATTAGATAGTATCATGTAGCATTAAGATAGATGAATAATTTTCAATATCAAATATCTAAATATAATACCAATAGAATAATGGTTTGGTTCTAAAGTAAGAAATATTGAATTCCTCAATAAATAATTTCAAATGAAAACTATATATATCATTGAAAAATTATTCAATGAATCATAATGAATAAATTTATAATGGTATCAATTATTGTTATAATTATAGAAATGCTCATCATAATAAATAAAAAAAGGACAAAAAGTAATAAAATGCATCTAGTACATAATCATTAGATATAATGGGAATGATACAAACTTTTTATCCATGTTTTTTGAGAAGATTCCAAATAATAAGTAAGTGTGATAAGTATAAATGTATTGAATTACTGTAGAAGAATCGTATGTTCCATGTAATTGGTAAATGATTGACTTATCATAAACTTTATAAGTGCATATTTTTATTTTATTAATGTTCTACCCAAAATATTTTATCTATAGAATTTTATATTCTCATAATATCACCACCAAGATCATTACATATTGAGTTAGTATTGAATACATATAATTGTATTTGAATCGATATCAGGTTTATATATTATCATCAAAATATTATTATTGGAATTTCATTATTTGAAATAGTTATATTCTCCTAGTAGTTAAATTTTATATAATTTTTTAATTTTATTGGATGACTAAATATTGATATTATAATTATTTTTAAAAAGTTTTGTTATATATTATCATATGAACTAACCAATTAATGTCTTTTTGTGCATGGATAAAGATAAATAAATAATAAATATTATATCAACCGTATCAATTTTGATACATATTAATTAGGGTTATTTTTCAGAAATGGGTGGGGAGAAGCTTATATATATATATACATATATTGTATGGGATTTTAATGCTACTATTTATTGGGTGTTTCCAAGTCTTTATGTGATTCTTGGTGATTAGTTTTCAATATTACTCAAAAATAGAAATATAACTATTTTCAATGAATCTATATAGAATGAACCTGATTGAGATTATGGAATTAAAGAAGTTACATTACTATAATCATGAAAATAGATTCTTTTAGTTTAGTAATTTACTATGGAGTGAACCATTTTTTTTATAAACGAAAATAGGGGTTAAATCCATCAATTCATTGATTATCATGACCCTAAAATATCTCTATTTAGAACAAGAATCCTCTAAACTACATTAATTATTTTATTTATAAACTAAAATGACCTAATTATTTTTTCATGCATGATATTTTGTCATTATTTAATCATTTAAGGGTTAAGAAAGAGGATATATAGAAGAAATCCTTCCATGTGAGGTATGGTCAATATGAATTTATTGTGATGATATATGGGATTAACAATGCTACCTATATATTCATGGGATTAATTAATATTGTGTTTAGAGATACCTTGATCTGTGTTTAGTAGAGTTATAGATGAGAATATTTTATAATTGAAGAGCAATGGAGGTCATGATGAATATTTGAAAACTGTGTTGATGAATCTGAGGATGGATGGATTTTATGCTGAATTTTACATGTGTGAGATATTTCTCATGATAGATTAATTTTTCGGTCATATAATCTCAATAAGGGATATATTATTGGATTTATGAATGACATAATTTGTTGAGAAACATCAAATAGATATAACATTAATCAAGATCCACAATTTTTTACATTATCTTTATACTAATGAAATTTTTTTGTATTTAGGAAAACTATCTTACCCATTGACCATGTAAAATTCGATGGGAATTAGGAACAACTTCATAAGAGAATGTTATGAAAACATTAAATAACTAATGTGGAGATTTATCAATATGACATTACATTCGCTAAAAATTATTTTAGAACGTTGTGTGGCCTATATTGATGAATTCATGATGAACTGTGATGACTAGTAATTTAAAATGACTTGAACAAAACATATCCCTCTATCCAGATAAATATTCATGAACAAGATTATATGAATTCTGATTTGGAGATGTCAGTCAAAATGTTTGCAGAAACAATATGGAATAGTTATCCATATGCTTAAAAATTTTATAAATATATTGACCATAATATATTGAAAAAAATATAAACATATTAATAATTGATTTTTTTTATAGGGAAGGTGGATAATGATTTTCAATGATAATAACTAATCAATAAATTAATACATTTGGAATGAAAATAAAGTAGATTATCGTTTTTGTTGAATAGATCATGCTATTTTTCCATGATGAGGATTAAGTATGATCTTATATTTATGTATATATAGAATATGGACATTAAAATATCAAGGAAAGAGGTTATTTTTTAACTTTTTATGTGACTATAAAACCATCCTTCCAGTATACGATTATGAAGATGAGTAATGAATATTTTTAAAAAAAGATGATGATGTGGAATTCTACAATGCAAAATAATGATCTTTCTGGAATGATAATGTTTATTAATCTATCATATTCCCATTAATAGCAGGATTAATGAATGATATAGTGTATGTTTCTCATGGTTCATCCTTATTATTTTATCTTGAATGATTAATGATATATTGAGATATAAAAAATATATTTTAGGTCATATGAAAAGAAAATCGATATTACAGTGTATGTATCTCAATAAAAGGTGTTTTGAAATGTAACTCATATATATGGTATATAAGTATAATGGGGTGTTACGACCATTACCCTTACCAAAATAAAAATAGAAGAAAATTTATTTGGTTTCATCTTTTGACTCCAAAAAAATTCTGAGTGAAATACAATTTGGGTTATTTTTTATCACTTTATGAAAAAAATTCATTTAATTCTACTAGAGAAATTTTGTATTCTGATTAGTATACTTATTAACAACATAATTATATTTGGATATTTCATGTTGTAAATCTCTCAATGATATCTTATTGGTTTTATAGTTTTAAATCATAGATCTATAGAATACGTTAGGTTTCTCTCACTATATAGATGATTTTCATTACTAGTTATTGTCCTAAAAAATTAGTTTATATCCAGAATACCATTGATAATATTCTAGATATTTTTTGATATTTCTATTCAGATTTCAATGGTGGATGGGATAAAAATTTTCACTGGTAAAATTTTAATAGAAGCATAAATTTCAATCAAGCATTATATGGATCGTTATGAATCCATTTTTAAATGGAGTTGTATAAATTAAATGTGTATATAATATGTTGGAGAAATAAATCTATCAGGATTTGATATATTTATGAAAAATGGAGAGATTGAAAGATCTATGCAACAAAACATAAGGGAAACATAGAGCCAAAAAAATATATCCATATAAAAATTAGTGTGATCATGATTTTGATGCTGGCAGGATGGTATATTTTTGAATATCATCGTAGATGATTGTTATGATACATTGAAATAAGTGAATGTTAAGACCTATATGTACTTGTCATATTGAAATTCATGTTTTTATTAGGATGGTAGATTATTTCTTGTTCAATCAATTTAATTTCACTCATGTTCCAAATGTGTTCAATATATCCCTTGTGGGAAATTATTTAAAAATCCATCATATATATTGAACATAGAGTTCATATCGTTATATTATAATCTATCTTATGATGAATAAATGGTGGATATACTATATCATATAGATAATGTGAAACTGAAAAAGTCCACTCTATTATTCAATGTTTTACGGTGCAATTATAATATTAGAGATTATATTTGGGAAATTGAGGATGTGACGGGGAGTAATTATGATATGGTTTTTAGTAGTATAATGAAATTTAAAGGATTATAATCTTATAAGGAGATTTTATTTATCAAAAAAATATTTTATGATATATTTCCTTTTAAATAAATATATTTGTATATCTTAATTTAATAATATCCCCAACAATAAAAATATAAGTATATGATATTTAATTTGTATGATGTAATAATTAGATTATTTTTGAAATCCACATGTTAATATTAAAAAACATGTTTCTTTTGGAATTTTATGAATAATTTAGTTTTTAGTTGATTTTTATAAATACCTACTATTAAATAATGATGTATATTCTATTCTAGTATTTCCAATTTTATTTTTAAAAAAATTTTAATAATTTATTTTGGTAAAATGTAATTTGACTTATACCATTTTGAAAATATTATACATAATCAGAGTATTCAAATACATTTACAAATAAAAAGTGATTTCTAAACATCACATTTTCTTTTCTCTTTCTTGCAGTATTATAAAAATAATATCTACCACTTATTGTATTTAATTTAATAAGATACACTATATATATGGGAGAATAATGATAAATCTTTTAAATATGAAACTTTTATTTTTAGGCATTATAAATACTAAAAATGGAATGATTTATCACCTCACTAAACGGATAATCTAGTATTTATGGTTAAAATATTGTGATATGGAATTAAAAAATATCCAATAAATGTATTTAGTATATTTAAAGACTATATCATCAATGATCATCCAAACAATGAATCTATTTATGTTTTTCTCCATATAATATTTATTTTGTTAATTCTAATATTTATGTAACTGATAAAAAAATACACTATCCTATTGTAACACCCATGGAAAATCAAGACATAAAAATATTCAATGTTACTACCCATGTTAATAGGGTGAACCATTCTTTTCACGAGCCTACCTGATTAGAACTCTACATTTAAGAATTCATGGCATGGAGTAGTAATCAGGATGGGTGACCTTATTTTAGGTTTCCTAGGGTGTGTGTGAGTGAGGACAAAACACATTGAATGAACATGTGTTGGCATGTGGGGACAGTCATTAGTATTATAAGCGACCCTAGTGAGTAATAGGCTGTGATGTGCTGGGAAGGAAACCAAGGTATTACAGGAGACCAATGGGGTGAGATAACAGGGTTCATGGCCTAGGGAAGCGGGTCATGACAAATGGTATCATAGCTAATACCCAGCCGGATGTGCTTACGCACTGACGGGGTTTGAGGCTTGGGGTCCAAGACGAGGGCGTTGTGCAATAATGGGGTGGATAATGTAACCCCATGGAAATGTGATACTTAAAAAGACTAAATTTTACCACCCATGTCAACAATGTGAACCTTTCTTTTCAAGAGCCTACCTGATTAGAACTTCATAGTTAAGCATTCTTGGCCTGGATTAGTAATCAGAATGGGTGACCTTCTAGGAAGATTCTCAGGATGTGTGTGAGTGAAGAAAAACACACTGAAAGAACATGTGTTGGCATGTGGGGACAATCATTAGTCTGATAAGAGACCCTAGTCATTAATAGTCTATGGTGTGCTGGGAAGGCTACCAAGGTATTATAGGAGACCAATGGGGTCAGATGTCATGGTTCATGGCCCGGGGAGGTGGGTCATGACACTTAATTTTAATATCTATAATATATTTTTGTAGGGATAAAAAACATATATTTAGTTATACATAGTTTAATGAAATATGTATAAATTTTATAATAATTAATTTTTTAATGATTGAATAATTATTATTAATTTGGATACAACATTTCCATAGTATTTTTTCAATTAATAGAATGATAAATTTATATATTTTAAAATTATTAAAAATAACATAATTTTGTTCAGTTATATTTTACTAATTATTTTATAAATAAATGTACCATATTAGTGAATTAATTACAGAATTTTTTAATATTTATATATAGTCTTTATTTATCAAAGTCAAATTAAATTAATAGTTAAAAAATGACAATATTTGAATTTTTTATAAACATATGTTTTATAAAATTATATAACATTCATAAAAATCATAAACTTTTCCTGGTTAATTGTATATGGTTTAAAAAATAAACCAGTTTCAATTTGTAGATCTTTTTACTCTAATGGATACATTCAAAACCCATTAATTTTTGAAGCAAATTTTATTATATAAATTTCAAATGGGTTTGCAAAACATTAATATAAGGGTGAAAAAAAGGGTTTCTAATATTTTTATGATGAGAAGAATCTGAATTATCCTTATATCATATTTTATTTATTTAAATATTCATCCATTTTTAAAATATTTTTTTTTCAATATTAATATAATACTTTAATAATTTTCATGAATTCCCCCTCACATGTAAAAGTATTCCCATTTGGTCTTCTGATTACACTGTATTATGAAACCTAGATCACCCAATCCCATCCCGTATTGAGTATAAAAATAATTATCCATTTCATATAGGTTATATTATCCCCCAATGTAAAACCCAACATCCATTATGATGATATATAATATCTACCGATGAATAGAAAATTGTCTTTACCGACTATGCATGATTATTTCTTCTTCTACATCATCTCATTCTGTAGTAGGAGTATTAAAATTATAGATAGACTAATATAAATATACTATGATTTTTTTGATTATGGGAAAACTAAGTTCAACCTCATTCATATCAAACAGAAAATGAAAACATCAACTATGCATGCATAAAACAAAATGTCTCCCCAAATCCGTGTATTAGTTTTTTGAACACCAATTTAGATGGATAGTTATAAATTTTGATGTTATGGATTAGTATTATTTTTGTAAATTATTTTTCTTCTTTAATTATAAGTACATTTCTATTTTCTTACATTCCAATACAAAGAAAACGGCTAATCTCACTCGTGTAAACATGATGACAACCGCCACAATGAAGAAATTATATTTGTTTTAAATTTTAATTTTACATGGATGGAAATAATATTATATTAAATGTATATGTATGATATATATTATTTTATAATGATTCTATAATTTTTATTTATTAATTTAAAATCATTTATTACATCAATTGAAAGGTGAAAACATCATTTTATCATAAGTAAAAACAATTATCTCTAAAATAGTTGTAATTGATTTTTCTGTCTATATCATTCATATTTGAATTTAAATATTTTTATATTCAATTTATAGCATATTTATTTCATCTATTAAATACATTATATTACTTAACCATGTGAAATAATTATCAATCAAAACTACCGACCTAAAATATACATAATTACCAAGAAGTAACATCTCAAATAATGACAATATTAATGGATTGCTAACAATCAAAATAAAAATGATTTAAATGGATAATATATTTCAAGAAAGACATATTTTTGGTTTCATAAATTAATTATAGTAAATACTAATTTATTATACAAAAGGTTAAAATCACTTGTTAGACATGATGACATTATGATACGACATTTCTCTCAATTTTTTCTCCATTAACACTTATTTTGTATTACGAACCTATTTTATTATATTTAGTGTACACATTGTCTAATTGATATATTTAAAAATAAAATAAGCTTATTTATTATGATAAATGTATTAATTAAAGATTAATTTTTCAAGTGTACAAAATTATAAAATTTTCAAATAACTATGAATATATTTTATATTCTCTTTTAGTGGGATAACTTATATTTCCATTAGAAATATTATCAAATGTCATTCAGGAACTCCATATAATATTAATATTTTCTAATTATTTAAATTTTCTCATATTTTATTAAAATATTTCATATCGTCGGTACCTGAATCATGTAATTTAATATTTTAAAAATATAGTTTTATATCTCTCATTATAGGGTATATTTCTTATATTATGTCCAAGTATTTTAAAATTGATTAATTTTTTTTTGTTTTTATTTACCAAAATAATTTATCAAGTATATTTTATAATATAATTTATCTTTTAAAATGGTTTTAAGGGAATCCTTATAATCAATTTAAAAGTGGTTATTTTTTTACATTCATTATAAAAAGTCAAAAGGAATGTTTTTTAATGTATACGACATTAATAGACTTTTCCACCACCAAAACCAATTTAATAATTTATATCCTCTTCTATAATATTTATAATATATTCCAAATTTATTAAAAAAAATAAAAACATATTTGTATTTTTTTCACATCCCTTCCACTGTATGTTTTAAAATAATTTATTTTAATACAAAATATTCTTTTTGGTGAATTGATTTTCATATATCATATCCTAATTAATATTTTAGTCATTAAATTTCACTTGAAACATTTAATTTCATAGTATCATTGAAAATTTAATTTTTCATAAATATCTATATAATTTATATTAGAGAAAATATGATTGCCCAAATCTTATACCATTTCATTATATGGTGTTTTACATAGAATATTATTTGATTAACTGAGGGAAAAAATTATATTATTTGTTATTTACTAAATATAGTCTATTATTGACATGGAATATGTAGGAAAAAAATTATATATCCCTTCGATTCAGGTACAAGTATCATTAGACATATCTGTTAGAAAATTTAAAATGTTTTTTGGTGTGTACCTACCAGTCAAATATGCTATCTAAATGTAATATTTAAAGGGTATAGATATATTGAGTTATGAGATAATTTTTTCAAATATTAATCACTTCATTTACTATGAATTCAATTTTTATTTGCATTTATATAAAATTATTGTTATTATACATGGATGTATTACATTATTCGGTTATTCAATAAATAGAATGTGTTAGCAATTATATTCCTTTCCATATAGATTATGGATAATTTAGTAATGAACTTTTATAAATTACAAAGTAGTTAAATTGATATTGTGATCATCATGAATCTGAATGTTTTCCCTAACATATTATAATGGATATCTAAAATGAAAATAAGGTTCCAATATTTTTTTATCATTCTCAATATTTCATATTTTCGAAAAGTAATGAAATAATCTATCTATCAAGTTTTTCATTACTACTGGACTGATTGATCCTGCATATTATGATACATATTACAGTATTACAATTTGATAATGTAGACATCGACTACACGATAATAATTTATAGGATTATACTATCCCTAATAAAATATTCCATTTTATCTACATGAAAATAAAGAAATGTTTAGGTAAATATATATCATTTTCAAAATTAGGAAAAAAATAATTATTTTTTAAAATATTCATAAATAACATACTAAAAATATTGATAGGATAATATAATAAATGGATTACATTTAAAAGAATTTAACATCCTATATCTAGGATATTATTAATAAAATTAAACAATATATTTATTATAAAACAATCCACCGAGAATTAAACTATTTTTTTGAATGAAAAAAGTATATAAAATTATTTTATTTAATATTTGTCTATAAAATATAATCTGAATATTATTAACAAAAAAATTTATTTATTAGTATTTATATGTTTTTTTAAATTTTATATATTTTCAATGTGAAAATCGATGTAATTAAAAATAAAATTATCATTTAACTTCTTAAATAGGACTTATCTTTGACCAGAACCCAAAATGAAAAATAAATAACCATATCATGAGAAATATATAGATAATAATTCATATATAAAATTATAAATTTACATAATATTTTATATTTATACTATGATTAGAAAAAAATTAAATTCAATTTTATATTATATAATTTACCATATAAAAATTTTGAATGATAATTTTATGGTTTAAGGGAAACAATCCGCCCAAATATATTAAGAAAATAATAAGATAAATGAAATCAGTAAAAAAATTCTGTTTTTATTCTTAGAAAAAATTATTATTTAATCCCTTCAGTTGGAAATTAAAAATATTTGAATGAATGTTTATATATTATAAAATTAATATTTGTAGACCATTACAATTGACACACTATTATAAAATATTATACACATCAATCGTAAAACAATCCTTAAAACATCAATAACTTATATATATGAAAATTTCCAGCCATGTCATGAATATCTATAATTATACATATTTAAAAACAGATTAGAAAATAATTCAGAATAAAAATAAAAATAATAAATATATCTTATATATATATTATGGAATATTTATAAAATTTATAAATTTAATATAAAATATTATCCACAATTTGAAATCCATTTATTTATCTATGAACATTAACATAACATTTAATTTAATCATGATTAAATGTAGAAAGATATATACGTGGTAATAATTATATTTTCTAAATCATGATCTTGTATATTAAACAATAAACTGACATCATAGTGGAACAATAATATTAGTCAGATTTCACATGGAACAGGGTTCTTCGGATCAAATCTCCATATATTCCTTACTCAAACCAGATAATGAATCTTAAATGTCCATTTATATTTTAACAAAAATCATCATGCACAAAAATAATTTACATAATACGGGTGTAATATATATAGCAGGACCAATCCGGACCATCAAAAAAATATACATAACATCATCATTTCAGACACATAAAAAGTAGTAAAGGGAAAATATAAAAACACACAATATAGATTATTCATCAACTTCATAAAACATACTTGTAACTAAAATTCTCTCTGAATGTAATAATTCCTCAATATCATATTCCTTATTATTAGATTATTATAATGGAATATTTATACACTATTGTGGATGTTATTGAATACCCATATCATGAAAATAAATATATATATAAAATGAAGCATAAAAAAGAATATACATATATATATATTTATATATATTTATAAGGTAATTTTGGTGAATGCCATAATGTTATTTGATAATTGTTAATTAAATAATAATAAATATACACATAAACATGTTCAACATCCAACACTAATAACTAACTTATACTTTTACCAATAAAAAACATAATCACTTATACAATATCTGAAACTTCATAATACTCCAGTATTTCACAATTAAAAATCATCATCATTTAGTTATATTTAATAAAATGATATCTCCTATAATAAATTCTTCCTAAAATAAAACTAATAAATAGAATAATATATAGTTAATGGAATTATACAGTCATCAAAAAATATGAATATAATTATCTCTATAGTCAGAAATATATCGATAATCCATCCATACAACACTATCAATTATCATTCTATCAGTCACAACCATTATATTCTATTTAATATTTAAAATATCATCAAAAAAATTAATCATAAATTTGTATGTAAAAATTCAATAAATATCATTAATAAAATCATAAATATTTTTTATATGTCTATCACAATATCCTCTAAACCACCATGACATGTTTTTTACCCTGCACCATAGCAACATTAAAATTCCAATTAAATTTATATACTTTTGAGAATATGTAAAACCAAAATTTAATCTTTCCAATGTCATGGTAACCAATACAAAATAACTTTTTCTAGGTTAACACACAATATGGAACAAGGAAAACTAATATACACTAAAAATGAATAGAAATTATTAATTGTAATAAATAAATCTGTAAAAATACAAACAAACTCAGTTGATCCATCTGCAAAAGGAATATTTTATATGCATAGATTGAATTATGTCAGATTATTTTAACAGTGTTGGACACTCACAATGACTTTTGTTTTATATAAATTTAATTATTCAATTTTTTTTAAAAACACATCACATATCGGGTGTTCAAACATTTTAAACAACAAATCAATAGTTTTTCCATCATTATCATAGATTTCAATTCCAATTACATGATTTTAGCCTCTCATTAAAATATCCATTTATTTTTAATCATTAAAAATTATTTTATTTAGAACCTAATATATAACTGTGGATTATATTGGAATAATTGATTTGTTAAATAAACTTTGTCTCGTGACTATTTATTATCAACCACAGGAAATTTAATGTCCTACGATGAAATTTCTTGGACCTTGTGTTTTTAAGATATTTTAGATTTTATATTGGTTTTTATAATTTCAAAGATTTCGTGTGTGTTGTTCATAAAAAGTGAATGTTTTGGGGATATTGAGAGTGGAACATTGTGGATGAAAAGTTAATATAATTTATCCTCCAACCTCTAGAAAACTTTGTTGAAAGGATAGCTGCATTGGAGTTCCCACACTGTTTTGCATAGGGTTGTCAACATGTGTGACAAAAACTACGAGGCATTATAAGAACAATAATTTTCATTATGGAATAGAACAATTTTTATTTTCATTAAAATTATATTTTTTATCCTTTTGGTAATTTTTAGTCGGTGAATAGAGTAATTTGGTGTTTATGGGGATTCTACGTATCCCAAATCCTGGGATTTTGGAGGAGGCAGTTGTGCCACAAGGTTAGTAGAAACCATGTTGCCCATTCTTAATTAGAATTTAATAAAGTGAGGGGGTTATCTAGTGAACTAACTAGGGCTCGAGGGTTTTATTTAATGTGAATCTCTTCTATCACACCCATTCATTTTATATAGAATTTTTAGCAGATAAAAAACTCATAGATAGCACAATTATTTTCTAATTGTGTAAAATGACTGTGATAAAATGGGTTCCTATGAATTACTCCCATCACTATTAGTGAATGGTTGAACCAAACCTATTGCTAAAACCTACGACCCATTGAGGTTGGGTAAAAATTCAATTTTTATATTACCCCCTAAAAGTAATTTATTTCCTCTTACAGGTAATTTCATAAGAACAATAAAACATCCCTATGAGATCTCTCATATGGCTATTACATAGTCTTTAAGGTATCTGACTCATAAAGTATCATTTATTATGTTTTGGTCTCACTAAATTCTCAATAGTGAAATCATATTTCATATTGGATATGACATCACTTCATTACCTCTTGATGGAGTTTTTTTTTCAGAAACCATATACCCAATTTTCTAGGCATTTTTGTTATTTTTCAGAATTATTTTATACTAGAAAGGATTAGAGGCCAACAATGGATAATGGTTTCACTACCTAGTTGAGGTATTTTTTCAAGTTATTTTCCTCCAATTTATTCATGTTTATATATATATATATATTTCATTATTCTATGTAATATATTCCCCATGCATCTCTCATTAAAGTTTTGGATTCTTAACCTAATTGGTTTGATTGGCCTATGTAGCCCCTGATACCAACTTATGTATTATTAGAGGTTATGGAAATCAAATTCTAAAAACTAAATGGTTGTTTTGTTAAATGATATTACACCACCATGGGTGACCAATGAATATGATTCACCATATAGGTTTGTTATTTACCCATTTCATTACGAAACATAATGAAATTGTGGTAATGTAATCTAAATTATGTATAAAAGTGGGAATTTGAAAGCATTTTCTTATTACATTGGTCATTTACATTCTCTATTAGGATTGAGATATTTATTATATCCAAATACCCAATAATGAGAAATTGGGGGATTCATGTGTTGCAAGGACTCCTAGTCCAATGCATTGAGTTGATCCATCAACTAAGGTGATGTGATATCATATATAAATTTTGGTGGTCAAATGAATATTAAATATTAACATAAACGGTATAGTTATCCATATGGATCACGCCCATTATGATTTCCACACTGAGATTGAGAGGTGGGTTTGGGTATAGTATCACTATAGACATAAGCATTGTTCTTGAACAATTAAATGATTATAAATCGCCTTGTGTGACACATGAGTTCTCTTATGAACACCATAGAAGGACTCATTTGGAAGATGGTTGTATTCACATGAGTGGTACATGGACTCCATGATGACTGCAAGGGGAACACTCATATGGAATACTATTATTCTCCACATATAAATACTTGGACTCTATTTTTGGACTTCCACGGATGGACTCAAATAGAAGACCATCATGTAAAACATGATTTACACTTCAGCTACATTTATGGTCAGTCAAGGATGCAATCTGTGGGAGGGAACATTATACCACAATAAGAGTGATAGGAAGGCTCCTATAAAGAATTCATAGTATGAGAATATAAGGTAATGTGTTTATATATTCCTTGAGAACTACCTAGGTTCGATGTTAGTCATTCCAAGTATAGACTATGGTTCATTGGAAATATTAATTACAATTAAATGATAACATGTCATGTAATTCATGATAAAGATAATGCTTGGTCTTGATCAGAGAAATAGATTTTAAAGATGGCCCTATCATAAACATATATATTGATATGCTGAAAGGGGTAAAAATTTAATATGATCCATGTAATTAAACTGCAGTATTAATTATGTAAGATAAAACGAATTGATCCTAGTTATCCTAGATTAGATCGAAACATGTAACTAATGATTTGTTTTCCATAAAATCCAAGAACTATGTGGGATATATAAGTATTTCACTTCATTTTCTATTTTTATTTTTATATGTACACATTTTATTTTATATTAAAATATTATATGGAATTTGAAACCATTGGTGTTTTCTAACTAATTCAATCTCACACCCATCACAGGCCACCATTTGGTACCCAAACTATATAGACCGTAATTTTACATACATTAATATTACATCATTGAAACATATTATAACATAAATTTATTAAAAATAAAGGATATAATTGATTGGTGCCTTGGGAATATCATGTACAAGAATAACATTTAAAAAATAAAATATAATCAGTTAATTAATACCTTATCCTCTTTCTTTTAATTGGAAATAATTGTTTTATTAAATCTAAATAGATGAGGATATATATTAATGGATGTGATAAAATCCTACTAATAGGATAGATAATAAAACACGTGAAAATAAAATGGGGTTAGCATAATCCTTATGAAAATACATGTAATATGGTAATTCATAGAAATGAAGCATCATTCTGTTGTGGTCAACAAGAACACACATTTGTGAACAATGATAAAATAATGTTCATAGATATTAGACTTTCATAATCAATTACATCACATTACTCAATGCATTGGAGTTCTATATTATTCTGGTCTCACGCATCATATCATATTATTTATATTGTACTATATAATTCTGGGCGAACATATCACCTCATGACATTTACATTATCATGCATGTCATTGAAAATATATTTAAATAATGGTAATAAAATAAACCATGGAATGAAATGGGTTTCATAGATGAATAATTCATTCATAAAATTCAGTTTTGAAATTAAATAGGGAATAAAATCCTTAAATAACCAACCATGTGTGAATAAGAAACCATCTCGGGATGTAAAACATGCCTTTTTTGATTGATGAGTTCTTGTAGAAAATATTATTCAGGTAATATAGTCATGTACAAAAACATTATATCCCCTAAAGTGTATTCTAATTATTATGAAATTATATATAATGAATATCTATATAGAAATTGGGATGAAATAAGGAAAACACAAGGAAGGAGAGTTCGGGTTGATAATTCCCCTTACATTGTACCTGAAAGATTTCTTCCCTTTAAAATCATATATAATCCCAATACATTGATTAATTAACAAAAAACCTTTTTTACCATAATTTTATTTATAATTGTTTTATTATGTTCTTTTATGAACTTTTGGATCATTTATATAGTATAATTTCATCATTTTGGAGTGTTAGATTTCATAATTTTCATGATCAGATTACTTGTATACATGAATGTAAGTTCATTTAAATATTGATATATATACATAATTTCTATTATGTTTTATTAATGATATTATATAAGCTTAAATGATCTTATAATTAATTTTTTGACATGTATTCAGGATGAATCATCAGATAAAAGTTAATGGTGGTCACTTTAAGTTAATTTTTCTTTATTTTTTCGGCCACAATGATAAAGATTGGTTTTCTAATTTAGTATTACATATAAAATTTAGATAAATAACATAAATAATGATATATAATAATAATTAATATGTTCATTCGTACATTTAATTTTTTTCAAAACAACCTTGGGGGCATTAAAAGAATATTAAGGTGCATCACCCAAGATGTCGGTAAATTAACATATCTGGGGTGAGAGTTTCATTTTTAATATAAAAGTGCATGATTTAGGTGGTTAATGGTTATTCATCCATTAAAATGATATAATATAATTATATAAAATATAATTTATTTATCTTGTATTTTATTAAGAGTGGGTGATGATAAGACAAAAAACAAATGAAATTTAAAAGGAATTTCATTAAAAATAAGAGTATTTTACAACATATATTTATTCTCATTGAGAACCTATTAGGGAATGTTTTTCTGTATTATGATGATAAAAAGAGATCTTGGAAATGGGTAAGGGATAGGGGAGACTATTTTATGTAATTTAGGCAAGGCTCAAAGCTTTAGAGGTGTGAGTAGAAGAGGGGGTGATGGGTCATATTTATAGTAGAGGAGAGGGGTGTTTCCTCAATATTTTAATCATTAGTTTACTATTTTGGATCAAAAAAATGAGTACTTTGATAATTATTATAAAATATATTACAATGAGGATGTATACTTCTATATTTGTGTTCACAAACTAGTGATGACTCCATAAATTGTGAATTTAGATTATAATGTATATATATTATAAATTTCTGTATTTTACTATTCACCAAATTATAATATATCATAAAAATATCAAAAATTTATGATAACCATTATTTATTTTGTTGGATTATAAAATGAAATCCATTTTATGAATATAATTCTCTTAAATAGTGTAATTTTATTTTTAATTTAAACCATCATTTTTATGGAAAATACATATTTTAAAATTATAATATATTTTATAAGACATTGAAAAATCACATAAGGTCTCCTAAAATTTTATTAAAATCATAAGACATAAAAGTATTAATTAATTAATACATTTTATTAAAATATATTTAATTTTACATTATTAAATTAATCATAAAATTGCAATCAAATATTTATGATAACAAAAATTACAAAACTTAATTTATAATATTTACAATATTTACTAATATATATTATGATATAATTAAATCATATTTTCAATTATTATTTTCCAAAATATTTTTTTTACAAATTCTTGTTTTAAGATTATTTTTATTATGAAAATTTACTGTTAATAATGGTTAATTAGTATTCCTAATGGCATGTAAGTATTTCATCAGTATGGGTTATATGATTTCTATAAATACTTATTATATAATTAATTATTCATTTATAATGTTTTTATTATGGTCTAAAAGTTATTAAATGTTATTTATACTATAAAATATTACTATAATAAGGGATAAATTCAATTGATAAATGATTGGGTCATTATATGAACAGACTTCATTAATGAAGGTATGGAAAAGAGAATGTGTTTGGATGTTGATGTTTGATTTATTACTGCATGTGAGTGGGGGGAGAATAGGATAGAGCTATGGATCATGATGTTATCTAGAGATATACATCTTTTTATTTTTTATTATTATTATATATATGAATGTATGTGCACCTTCTTCTTAGTCTACAAGTATTAAATTATGTATTTCATGAAACGATCAATGTTTTGTATATGGAATTAATTGATGTGCTTTCATAGTTATATATATGATGGTGGTTTCATCTGAAGTGTATTAATCATTTTTAGTTATTAAATTGATTCATATTATTATAAAACTATGATAAACTATTATCATTAGGACATAGTCTCCCAAATATACCACCAAGGAAACACATTGATAGTTGAACACCTCTAGTGATAGGAGACATAAACATTAGGTCTTTTTCTCAGTTAATAAGGGTTAATATTGAGTGAACCATGTACATGACACAAATAAGTAATATAATTGTATTTTTATTTTTTCCTTTCTAGATTAACCATAATGGTATGGTAGGAAGGATAAATGGGACGAACCAAGATTTGGTCATGAGTAAATTCTTGGGAGTGGATATCTCATGTATATTATAAATCCATGTTACATGGGATGTGGAATATTGTTATGGGTAGTTTTTATTATGGTTTTATTGACTTCACCAATTTGTGACCCACATGATTTTTTATCTTCCTTTAGGCAATGTATTTTTACCCTTGGCTGATATGTAATGTAATTATGGAATCATGAATAATTATGATATATCCATTAATATTATTCTATTAATGTTCCAAACCATATTGTTTTACCCGGTACATTTCAGGTATCATGTTTCGTTGCCTTTATTAATATGTTCAGGAAAATTGTTCTTGAATTTCATGAAGTGACTGGATAAATAAATATTTTAATATAAATTAATTTCAATTGAAAATTATATAGTGTATGCACATTTAAATTTTTTTTATGAAAACCCATTTAATTTGACCTTGATATATATATATATATATGAACTCAAATTAAATCAATTTTGAAATAAATAGCCACCACTAAATGGGGATTCAAATTTCATTTTAATTACTTTCCTCTAAAAAGAGAACCTAATAATCTATATACATGGACCATTGACTCATTGTAGATAACATGACCCTGACCAGACCATATTTTTGGGATGTAGGTGTTGTCTCTCAATTTTCTTGTTATATGTAAATAATTCAAAACTATTTTTAAGAGTATGAACAGAAGTGTGACCTATATATTGGAAGGATTGTACATATCTTTTTAATATATTGGTGTTTCTAGAAGTTGATTGATATTGTATTTGGAATTTGTAGAGAAGCACCACCATGATAGCCTCAATTTCTATTCCGAAATATGGTAATGTCTATGTTCTAGAGGTGGTGGGACCCATGTAACTAGTACAAACTCATGTTTTTTATCTTTAATAATAAACAATTAATAATTATTTGAGTACTAATTTCCATTTTCGAGAAGGTATAAAATTATAATTTTTTGATTATTCATGGAGCCCCATGAATTTTCAATCTACGATAGAGTTAGTTCTGGTGCTTGACATGTAGAATCCACCCAAGCTTTTTATCGATAGATATGCATAGGATTTGGATTCATGGATAGAGGCCATGCTCCTAATTTTCAAGATACATTATACATTTACATGTGAGGAGAGTAACGATTTCAAAATATATGATACCTTATTCATCGAAGAGATGGTGTGAAATTATTACTCATATATTTCATCATTAGGGTATGGATTGGAGGTATTTTTATAGTCCATTTTTAGATTATTTTTATCCAAATAAAATTATTGGTCATAGATTAAGAGATTTTATGGACTTGATGCATGGTTTCATAAAATTTATGGAAAATTTATTCCATATAACAGAGCTCCAACGTTTCCCTGCAATTCCATTCATTGATGAGTATTCTAATGATGGGTTATACAAGATTGTAGTCATGTATGAAAATAAATTGTATTTGAATGTATATAGGATAACCACATTATCATGGATGATAAATTGGGATATTATCATAGAGTGTTACTCAAGTGAGGCTCTAGGTTCAAGCGAGGGTAGTTATGAACCTAGATCTAAAACTAAATCAAAAAACAATGTAAAGCATAGTTTATAATATCCATATGGTGATATTTGTATCCTTGGTTTATAGTTATGTTGCTAGGTGTACTTCATTTAATGTAGAAGTATGGTACATACAACACATTAGTGAACTAGGGCCCTAATTGAGTACCATCCTTGTGTTAAGATGGTCCATCTTCAATGATTTTTTAGAACTATTACTCTAGCAGGAAATGAGAGAGCATTTTACAAACTCCACTTTGAGTGGATGTTTACGAATCTTCTCATTAGGGAGGGAGATGGAGTGTGACCGAAAAATTAGGCTGAAGAGGTGGTCATGGATGAGGTATATGCACACCATATTTAAAAAATATCTAAGTTGACTAGCTAATTATTTTCTGGATATATAATATGGACGTGTATCAAGACATAAATATATACTGTAATAGATACATGAGGAGCATAGTACCATAACATCTATGGTAAGATGTATTATTCGGGTTCTAACAATGTTAGAATATATTCTTTTTGATATAGATGTTTCATATTCCTTCATATATTTTTCTATTGTGGAAGGCCTTGGTCCTGATGTTGAATTTACTTATGGATTTATGAATCATTATACTTCAATGGGGATATGATTGATGAGTGTATGTTGGTGTTGAGTGTCCTATCATGGGATAGTTGTGCTGATCTTTTTATGTACAGTTTGGAATCATAATTGGGATATACAAGTGGGTTCACTATCAAGATTACATCAATTACTATGATCAAATAGTTACCATTACAATACAAGAGGGTGAGAATATTATTCACATGGGATAATGGGAAGTCTAGGTGAGCTGAGATAGACCCACATATCTTGGGCTGGATGGGGTGATATAGAGTTTTAGAAGATTATATCTGAACGAATAGGGAATGCATCATCTCGATTTCACTCAAGTTATAGACCATTATATGGATTTTTTCCCAGGTGAATATTTATTACTACATTACTGGAGATATGTATAGTTATCATTAAATATAGTTATTTTAGCTAAATATATATCTATTCTTACTTATATGATGTATACTACTGGATTTATTGAGCTCAAGTGGACCCTAAATGATTGGAATATAAGGGTTTTATAAGACCATTATCTTTAAAGCGGTGTTCACTGGTCCATTCCACCAAGAATATTGATGATAAATTTATGATTTTTATTGATTAATATAGGTTAAACATTCTCGTAGTTAGGAGAAAAAACCCATTTCCTCAAATATATTATTTCATTGACCAACAATGTGGAGGAATAGTATTATCAATATTGATATGGTATTGGTTTATCATAAGATGTGTGTTAGGCCATTAGATATACATTGTACAAACTTTTTTTGTAGATATGGACTATAAAAGTAATTATTAGTTCCATTTTTTCTGATAAATGTTATATTTTTTCCATGGCACTGATGAACTGGGTTATCCGTGAATATCTATATTTTTGTGTGTGTTATTCATGGATAATTTATGAAAATATTATCACACTAAACACATCCATTATAAAAATCATGACATCAAATCAGATACATTAGGATTGAAACTCTTATAATCTAATAAAAAAATGTTATTCCTCAAAATGAAAAGATAATATTCATGATTCATACAGTCTTAGTGATGGGAGTATCAATTCACAAAGATATGGTGAGGTCTATAGATTCCCGGGACCAACTAATGAGCATCTATGATACACATATTTTTTTAGTGATAGATGATTAATTTAATCAATTAAGAAGGAATTATCTATTCTAGATAAACATATTATTGGATTAACTATGACATATGAATATTTTAATAGTCTGAATCAGATGATACAACCTTTAAGGAGATGAAATGGTGTATGACTTCATCACTTATCCTAGTTCTACATGAGATATGAAGAATAGATATCATTTATTTTGTTGCATTTGGTATCACATAGTGACATGTTTTTATTCTAGATGATTGATTTATGGTGTATTGGACATGTCATTTGAGGCCACCTAATAATAATTACCAAACACATGATCTTGAATTAGTAGTTGTTTTTTCATTCCATTTGTTGTTCGACGCATTACTTATAAGGGATGTGTTTTTTGGGCAATGAAAAACACTAGATCATAATTTATATACTTATAAAGAGTGAAATGTGTCCTAGATAATGAATATGGTATGAATAACTATAGTATATTTACACCATGATTTCATGTTTCCCCATAAATGGTAAGGTTATTTTCAATGAATGGATTAGGGTAACTTAGAATCGTACATTTTAAGAGTCCAGTAGTGAATAGAATATTGTTGTTAAATTTTTTTTATGGGCACAAAGAGGTTAATGATAGTCACATAGTGTTTTCTAATCAATTTTTATGAGTGACCAATACACTTATAGAGGGAAATGATATTAGGATTCTATTATATTTTTAGTTCATTTCCCTATATGAGAGATTTTGCAGTTACTACCCTTAACATTGATGGATCATTTATGAGGATAAGATATTGCACATTCATAGATTTGTATATATTATTATATTCATCTGAGATTATTTGATGTGATAGAAACATTACTCTATAAGGGAAGTGAATGTTGGTGTAATCAATATGTTTTGTTACTTAAAAAATTATTATTGGTGGAAATGGATGAAAATAGAGATACCATGTTTTTGTAACTTAGCATTGAATCTATCTAGAGTATAATGTGGAAATCTAGTGACCATAAAAAATTTTACATTCATTACATATTCTTTAGAGGGAATGGGATATTGTAACTTTGTCTTTCTTTACATGGTTTCCTATGTCACCATGGTAAATTGAATATGTTTGGGTTATTATAGTGATGTTTGAAATGTATTTCAATATTATTACCATTCCAGATGCTCTATCAGTGAATGAACATTGAATAATCTATATTCATGAGACAAATCACCTAAATAGAGTTCCAAATTTCCTTGCATATGATGGATATTCACATTTGATGTTTAGGATGTATAATGTGTTGCAAAAGGAACATGATTCATAGGATCAGTTGAGTATAGAATATCACTAACTCATTGACAATTAATATGAATATACGATACATGTTTTTTGATGAAATACTCTGAGAATGAGTCCATGATTTTAAAGGATCCTAAGGGAAACACCTACCACTTTTCGAGTTCTCTTGTATTAATATTTTCTATGTTACCATATAAGGGGATCTTTGTGAGGCCTTTTATAGTATATTTTTTTATTCACATAGAAACTGGTTAAAGGTAAGAGATCCATTTCTATTGTTCCTCATGTAATTTAAGTGAATTACATCAATTATCACCTTCATTGGATTCTAATGTGTACATATTAGACATGAAACATATCATATATTGATTTCAACCCTTAAAAACAATTGTCAAAGGTGGGGAGTCGGGTTTTGGTAAGTGTTTCACATAGAATGGGTAATATAATGATTTTAAACCATAGTATGATGTTTACTCATTTTATTTGGCCAGTTGGAATTCTATGTGAGTAATCATGATAGCCTATTAGATGCGATTACTTTGGAGGTATCATTCCATCAATGGAATCATTCTTGTATCTCAGGCATAATGATTTCTTTTTAACTTATTGCATATTCTTCATCATGTTGAGGTTGAATTGAGGGTATATTCAGCCACTGATTAGTATCATATTCATATTTTTCGGTGATATAAATAACATTCAATAGTACTAATATTTTCGTTTCATATTGGATCTATGGTATCATGACCATGTACCTTGCGTTACAATGGAGTAGGAGGTCATCTCTCATTCCTAGTTTCCAGAATTATTCTAAGATGATGGTTTTCCACCAATTGAATGGAAATTTATAGATGAATTTAATGTATGGGGGACAATTTTTACAATCATATTTTACATAAATATATAAAACCTATTTCATTTCTATTAATTTATTTAAAATTATCATAATGGGAGGTCCTAGTGGTGTAATTGAGGAAACATGTGTCTGGAGCTGGAAAAGAGCATTATTCACATGATTTTTACGAGTTAGTTTGTCCCCATGATTAGCAGATACTATATGAAATAGTTTGTATTGTTTTTTGAAACCATGTTGGGTGATCAAGGGCACTGAATAGGGATTCTACGATATAATGAAGTAGTGAATCCTATGCCAAACTCCAATGCACTTATGATGACTTTTAAGTAGATGGATACAAATTATCAGCACATTGTTTTTCTAATAGTGTTCCATGATCGTGTAAGAGGTATTACCTATGCAGAGATGATTATGTGTTTAGGGAACAATTTTTCCAACCATTTAAAAAACCCTGGAAGCCTTTAAATTTTAATAAATTATTTATATTCCCCTTACATTCTTAAAATAAACATCTCATATCCAACCAGTCATTTCTCAAAAATATGAGCCCCCCCCATGTGAGATCTCTAATATCCCTTTTACCTAGGATTTGATGCTTCTCCCTCATATGATGTCTAATTTCTTCTTCATCGGTATCATTATATGCGAACAAGTAATATATTCATTCCCCTATCACTATTCATTATTTTTCATCCTCTAGATGAGGTAATTTTTTGCATAATCATATACATGATTTTCATTGTATATTTCTTTGTCATGATTCATTGAATTAAAACCAATATTATATGTCGGAACAAAATGTGGAATTAACTACTTTGATGATATAGGTGTTGTCATGTTATCCCCTCAATGTATTAGGTTTTTTATATATTTCATTATACCAGACAATGTATTCTCTAATCATGTTATATTACCTGAATGTTTTTTAATGTAATGTTTCGGTTTGGTCTATATTACCCCTATGACCGATTTTTTTTGTTAATAGTTAAGGACCGTGATTTTAAACATACCATTTTGTGTGTTTTTAATTATTATTAAACAGGTATGGGAGGCTTATTAACTTGAATCACCTTATATTTTATTTCCTTACCCCTTTTGGGATATCAAATTTATTGGTTGAAATGTAATCTAAATTCACTAAAAGTGGGAAAGGGAGACCATGTTTCTATGACATTGGACATTGTAATTCTATCATTGGATTGAGATACTATTTATATACTAATTCTAAATTAATATAAATGGTTTATTCATGTGATGTTATGACTAATAAAATGTTCATTGTTTTATCAACCTTCTATGTTGAGTAGATTTATTTTGTAAGATTTATGCCTTAATGAATTCTACAGGTTAACATAAATGGTATGATTAGAAATTTTCCACGTGACTATTCAGATTTACACAACGGGAGTGAGAGTTAGGATCACCATATATGATCTATTCAAGGCGTAATAATAATTGTTTATAATTAACTTATTATTATGTTTCATGAGTGATGTATTGGTACTCATATGAACGCCATGGAATAAATCATTTGGAAATTATTTTCCTGTTATAGAGTAAAACTCAGTCACCTTACGGACATCTAATCATCTACTAGGAGTCTATAATAATTTTTTTTTTCAATAAGTGATAATTGGACTCCATATGTATACATCCATGCATAGTATCGGGGGATGATCGTCATGTATGCCATGAGTAAAACTTGGGATCCCCTTACAAACCACTAATGGAAGACTTATTAAGAGGGGAATTTGTTCCAATCCAATAGTAATACCATGATTCTTATGAGGATTTACTAATACCAGAATTTAAGGTTATGGGTATATATATAATTAGAGAGATACCATGGTTAAATTTTATGATCCCCAAATATGGGCTCATGATCAATGGAAATATTAATTAAAATGAATTGATCATATACTACACCTACTAGAAAAATGTAAAATATTGGGTTATGTGTGAGTCTTAAATTTACTAATGGAATTATCATAGACAATATTATAAATTAGATAAATGGTGGGTTCATGGTATATGATACATGTCTTGAGAATTCACTATAAATAGAATCATGACTGGCTGATTACTCAATGATATTCCATCTAATGCTAAATGAGGGGTTGAAGGAAATATGTTCCATGAAAACAAATACCAATGTATGTAATTTATCTAACAAATATCATTTAATAATTTTATTATTGATTGGTAATTTTGTAATGAATATTCATAATCCATGTGTCATTAGACACCATCAGTGGTGGCCTACTGATTTCATATCTCACACTTATTGGAAAGAATATTGGTACCCAGAGATACTTAATGTATGATTATAGGTATTTGGGGAAGTGCCTGATTTTCAATTCATAATTTATTGTATCATGCTAGTGTGGAAGCACATGACTTATCTATATGTTTTGAATCCATTTAGAGATAAAATTTTGGGTATTTTTTTATTTGGTATACCTGAAAGAATGTGTACCGACTAAAATGTCTACAGGTATTTATTTTTCTATTTAATTACATTATCATATTTCTGTATATGGAATTCATGTATGAGAACTTATGGGTATTTATAAAATTTATGATAAATCTTCTTATGTCTTTTTATCATTTATGATTATTCTATTTAATGATATGATTATACCTCATTGATACACTTTAATCCTGAGGGTGTACTCTCTTCGCTATCCCCCCATGGTCCTTCGTTATTAGTAGGCAGCATCTTGTATAATAGGAGGCATGATTGAGTCCATTCAGCCAACCAGGATTGTTTACAATTGACTGAATCTGGTCCTGGACATTAGATCCTCCACTTGTTTAGGAAGGGTCAACCTCATGGATGGAACATGGACTGCTAGACTTTGTGGACAAATAATGGGTCCTACCAAATTTTTAAATATATGTAAAATATAGTTCCCCTATTATTTTAACAAAATTTGACACTTCGTTCCCCTCATTTATCCCTCTCATTCCTAGGAATTCCCACCCTCTCATCCACCTCTATTTTGGCTTCAAGGCATAGTTGGTTTCCCTTATATCATTACTGAGACTCCATGTATTTTCCACCTCCCATTTCACAGTATTATATTCTTCCAACTTTTTTGGGTTCCTTATCTATGATGGTTTTTTTGACCTAGGGTGTGTTGAATCTAATTTATTTCCAATTTTCATTGAATTTTTTTTATTTTCATACTTCAATAGTATCATAAATTATCTTGTATTGGGATTTCCACCATTTTGTGGTGGATTTATGAAAATATATTGGTGGATATATTTTGTGATATTTAATGTTGAATAAAATCTAATTTAATATATTAATTATTTTTTGTATTTTTTTTTATGTGTCAAAATGATTGTTTTAAAATCTATTGGATGGTGTAATGATTTGAAAATATACTATCCCCAATTAAAATGGATTAAAATTATTCCCTTAACTTATAATTACTTGGCTTATGGTGAAAGAGTATTGATATGGTTTCAAAATTGACCAATGCACATGGGGAACCTATGTATATAGCTATAGAAAAAAATCAAAATGAATGGTGAGTCATTGGGCCTGTGTGCTATTCTAACTATTAGAACTATGATACAAGAATAAATAAATAATGTGACATGGATTAGTATAGTTAGTATTTGGGTGTGTCCCCACTTATGAAATGTATATGGGATGATATCATTATATGTTTGACAATCATAATATTATATACTTATAATCCCACTAACCGAGCTATATAGTTGATTCCTTTGGATCTTATGCTATTTTTTCATTTTTTAGTGACACATATATCATAAAATTTATCTATAAAGATAAATAATTATATAAAAAATGTTTATATTAATTTATATTTTTATTATTTATCATATAATTGTTATGAATTGAAATTTTTTTGTGATTCGTACTGGGAATGTGATCCTTCACAATATATATATACCCAATGGGTATATATAGAAATTGTTTTGTCTGATTTTGGTAATGGTAAGGAATTGTTTGGGCGATGTGGATACTCTATATAACTATTATCCATTGTGGGTAGGTGAAGATGGTGTAATGGTAGAGGATGGTCTGAATTTAATGAATAGTATTTAGTTATATTATAGCTCCCCTCTATTATTTGTATAGTTTAGGTTTTGGTTTAAAATGTTAACTTCACTTGTCTCGTGTAAAATATGATTTGGTACGCTATTTTCTAGTAAGATGGTCATGATATTAAATGTAGATGTTGTAAATTTTTTCATTTGGATGATATTTTTTATTCATTTTGGAAATAATTCCCAATGTTGTTTGTTGGAGCTCAGACACTAGTTTTCATCCTGTGGGGATTAGGAATTCCCATTGGGCCATATGATTTGACTGGATGGGTGTTGGGTTGGTTATAATCCAGGATTGGATCATTAATAAGAGGTATCATAGGGTTTTTACCTTTTATTTGTTCTTTTTATTTAGTATACTTTTATTATTCCATAGATATGAATAATGATTCTTGAGGTTTTGAATATGAGTAGGTTGTTTGGCCAACAAAACTCATGGGATACATTTGAATAAATTTGGTAGTTAGAGATTTTGTATGAATCCACCTTAATGAGAAATAAAAATGTTACATACAAGGAATATATCCACGGTTTGGTGGAGTAGTTTTAATTACTTAATCAGATATTTTTTATTTAATATGATATTTTGGGGTTTTATATGATGTCGTTGTTGGTACACCATGGGTTTTTGAATTGATGGTTTCTATATTTTGATTGATTTAATTAATAGTATAATGTATCCCAAAAGACTTTGTGTAAATAAAACTGTGGTTTCTAGATAGGGTTCTCAATAACAAGTTGAATAGATAATTGTTGAGTTGATGATTTGGCTTTTCATGATCCAGAATCACGAACCAAAACTTCATGTCATATTGGTGTTTTATTGGTTCTGAAAAGCAACCATTTTTACAAGTTAATTAATCATAACATTCATTAATTTCTTGAAATAATCGATAATCAAGATGTGTAAGGTTTTGTGGAGGTAAATGATATCATCATTGAGTTTCTCAATACACTTTAGAGAGATTCTCTAAATTTGTTCTGTTTTTATGATAGAATGGACAAGTCAGTGGTTGTGGGAGTAAGTTGTTCAGATATGAAAGAAAACAAACATTGTATAATAGGACATTAAGGCCATAATAAAATAGTAAATCCCAGTTAAATTGGTCAATTCCATTTCCAAGAAGTTACATGTCCTCTATCAAGGAGAGCGTTCAACGTTTGAGTATTCCAATTTTTTTTACAGAGCTATTAGGCATTCCTTAAATCGTATTTTTAGATTACAAGATGAATATGAACACATTTGAATGTTGTCGAAACCATAAATTTATCTATCCTCAGAAATTATTATTCAATATAATGATATATAATGTGGTCAATTGAGATCTTATGGGATATATCAACCCATATAGTATGTCAATAATGGCATGAATGATACTATAATAGATATTGATTAGGTTTAGATCAATAGAAACTTATAAATAACATTGGAGTAGGGAATATATAGTGGGTGTATCCCTAGATATTTACTATGACTATCATTTTTAGTAGTAGAGGAAAATGAAATATTAAGTTCAATCCTTGTGTGACATTATAGAATAGTCTTTCTACATCCCCACACCCGCAAATGTCATGAGATATATGTGGGTGTGTGGTATATCTAAATAAGTTTCATATGGATTAACCCCTTTCTTAGAGTGGTATAGGATCTATAGATCATTGGGATCAATTATTCATGTTGATATATATATATATATACTTACAATATATCATTCAGGTGGACACGATTCTACGGAAGGATCTGTTGTTGAAAAGAGTCGCCTTATGGTATATTTATAAGTCAGTAGTCATTAATATGTACAACTATAGAAAAATCACCTACAAGTTATGGAGAAGACAATGATAGAATTTTAATAGGCCCTATGACAATTTTTCATTCTATTTTCATAACAAAATACATGTTCAATTATTTTTTTGATACTTCTTCTTCAAAATTATTTATTTCATATACCATTGTGTATTTCTTGAAACATATAACTCATCAGATGTCGTAATCGATGTCACATGTTATGCCTATCGTGATGGTGAAAGGTGAGGGTTTTCAATTCCCATATTGTGTAAACTCATTCTAATAGAATGATGTGAAATTGGATTTTATTTTTATGAGATGGAACCATGTGAAATGATCCTCTATATTAATAATATTACATATTTCAAGATCATCATCAATGACTATCAAAAATGGACTTCCTTTATTTCCCATTATGGGATAAAAATTTCATTGAAATTGGCATCCATGAATAGGATGAGTTGGACATACCCATATAGGGATTGAATGATTTTACTGTTTTTTATTTCCCCCATGATAGAGGACAATGGGAAGGTTTCAAATATTAGTCTACCCTTCCTGGTGGATGTGTTCATTGAGGTACTCCAAGATGATATCTTTGGTTTACCTCTGATATAGATTTTGGAGTTCACCAACAATTTAGACTCAAGGAAACAACTTGTATATCTTCCCTCATATTTATTAAAACTCAGAAAATTTAGAGTGATTAAAATTCACCCATATGATTTGTAGTACAAATTTTACATTTACATGATATTTAATCCATGGTCCATGAAAATCATCTTTTCTATAAATGTTGATGGATCAATTGGGTTGTTCAATGAAATTTAGAAGATAAACTAGGTCCCCACTAAAAATTAATAACCCTATTCTCCCATAGTTATAGAATATATAATTTTCAACACTTCTTTTTGATATTGGTATGGAAATTGTGAATATTTGGTATTTCCATTTGTACTGACAAATTGTAACATGGTTTTTAGGGATATTATGAACATGGTGTTATATTGATTTATAAAAATTTTCATTGTGTGTATTTTAGATGAAATTTTGGTCAAATTGATATCAGAAGTAGAACATGGGGATAATTTTAGGTTTTTTTGGGACTCCATGAGACTGTTATCTTTAGGTTTTATTTTCATAATACAATTTTTATATTTTAGAAGATATGTTTTTTGAAATTATATCTAATAACATTGGGATTTATTTGAAGAATATATGTTCAAGGATGTGACGATGTTGGATGTATGGAAGAAAAACATAATAATCATATGTTTTCTAGGCTCAGTATGGCACAAATGGATGTCTGATAGAGATTTATTTATTCTTTTTACCATTATAGCTCTCACACATTAAGGGGTGAAGTTATCATTGAGTCAATAATGAATTGTTTTCAAATATCTTATGTGGATATTGACTACCACCCATATAAAGATCATACCTAAGACTGTACGTGGTTATGTGGTTTATTGCAATGATTTAGGTAGATATTTGGGTTGCTTGTTTTTGTTGGGAGACATTATAGTTGCATATGAATCTCTCAAACTCTGAACACATGAAATTAATTTCCATACCATGTAATTGAATTGAAGGGAATTATTCATGTACTTTGTTAATAACAAATAATTGTAGTCATATTAATACTTTTTTTAACAAAATGAAAATTGCATAAATCAAAAATATCATGAGGCATACGGCCTATGTAAGAATATGTTTATAGTACATCAAGGTGATGATAAAATAATAAAATAGCTTTCATACCTAATGAGATCCAAAATATATTTTATTTTCTAACACCACATAAGATAAACTTGGGAAGACATAAATTAAATAAAATAGCTAAAATCCTAGTAAAAAAATATACAAGGTTTGGAATGTATAATTGTACGTCAAATGACTAACATAATATCAAAAAATTGATGGTACAAGTGTAATAAAATGGAAGAATAATATATATTTAAGGGACAGACTGAATATTTCATTTCTATTTTAATAAAGATCATACAAGGAACAAGACTCCTCCCCGAGGAGTTCAGGGTGGTCTAAAGTGATGCAGCCCAAGGGTATCCCCTTGAACAAAATTCTTACATACCCGGGGTAGAGACCCCACATTCAAGAACACCATTTGAGGTTCTTCCAGACCGTTCTCTCTATAGAGGTCATCAACCGCAAAGTTAGCTTCCCATATAATATGACATATAGAGCAATCATTAGGGATCATAGCGATACATCTACGAAAAATGTATGTAATGTCCCACGTCACCATCAATTTCTCGTGCAAGGCCCGAACCTAGATCTCGTAATCTGATTCTACTTCTGAACACACCAAGGATAAACTGTTACACAGGTCCACGCATGTGTGTAATGCATGAACTTCAACCCCTAATGAGTTGCCTGGACCATGGAAGCTACTGAAGGCCAAAACATTACATTGTGGAAAGTCACATAATAGATTAATGTCACTCCTTAGTCAAATTCTAAATGCTCATATGACTATTAAAATATATATTGAATTAGAGTGAAATATAATCTTAAGACCAACCAACACATTAATTTCATGTACACTCTCATGGGTAAAATATAAAGAGATCAATCATAATGAGTAAATAAAAAAAATTCACATGGAAACAAAATGGTTTGCATATTATATTCCACATCCTAATCGAAATATGTATTATAAATAAGGAATTTGAGAAATTAACAAAATTCATTCACTTCCCAAAAAAAGAAATATAAATTGGTATAGGTATACATATGCATGATACATATATAAATAGTTTAAATGTAATCCATATCATCAATTGTCTTCATTATTGATGAAATTGTATTTAAATTTTTACATGGAATATCTATTGAGGAGATACCTATTCCATATCGAAATTACTTATTCAAAATAAAAAATTAGTATAGGTGTTTTTTCGTTAAAATGATTTAGGGAATCATTTTATTGAATTATGAATGAAGTGAGTAGTTATGATGGATGGTCATTCCATACTATATTTTTTTGATAGAGAAATAATTTGTTTTGAATCATTTATTATAAAGGATAAAAAGTATCTATATATGATAATGACAATAAAATTCTTTTTAAAAAATATGAAACAAATAGTGCATTGGTGAAAATTATATTAGAATATTTTATAGGGAAAACTAAAAATATATTTGGAATTATTTTTTGAAAAAATGGATATATACTAAATAAATATTGGTGACAAATGAGATTCATAATGAAAACTATTTATTATGAACATTTCCTCAATTATTAGATGTTCTGATGAGAGGAAATGTGTACTATTTATTTAAAACTTCATAAATAAACAAAGGGGAAGAAAACTGAAGGTTTTTATTATAAATAAATAAAATAACACTTCAATAATTGAAATTCATGCATAAATAATCATGATTAAAAGCTGATTAAAACATAGAACCTCGTTAGTTTTATAAAATTTGAATCATATCATCAATTATTTTAGTAGATGAATTGTAGCATTAATTATAATGATTGAATAAATATTATAAAAATTATTTGTTATATTAATAACAATTAATATATTCTATGAATTATATATAAATAATTTACTACATTAATATTCAATTATATATGTAATTACAAAATTAGTTATCTCCACATTAACTATTTTGAGGATGTTATGTTCATAATGTAAAATCATCTTTGGTGTGTTGATCATGGTAAAATGGTTATTCTTACATCATATCCAAATTAATAATCATTTAAATTCTTAATTTTTATACATTAATTGTAATTAATTAATAAATCATGTAATATAGTTATGAAAAAATGATCTAAGTTACTACCATGAAGATAACAGGATATACTAGGCTTGAGTAATATTTACATTTTAAATGATCATGAGGGGAAGATGATAAGTGTTATTATTCCATTCAAATATAATTAGTATATTATAAGTATTGAATTATTTCATTATTTACAGAAATATATAACATCAATGTGATATGGTAATTAAATTGTTAACCACATCTCATCCTGAGGTTGTAGTCCAAAATACATAATAATGAAGATATAATTTTCCAATGGATTTGAGGGAAATTGGTTATAGTCCATAGTACATATAAATTACCATGAATGGAGATGATAGTTTATGATGGAAAATTAATAATATCAATTAATTAGGGGGTAGTTAGTTTTACTCATGAACGAGGGTTATTGTCACATTTAGTGGATGAGTAAAAGGATATACATTATTCAATAAATTTTATAACATAATTGTATATTGTATATAGTGGTGTAATCATATTTTAATTACTATAAATAATTTAATGTTACAAGATATGAATTTAAAAATGGCCAATTGAGGACAATTGCATTTAAATAGAAGAACCTCTATTTGATCTCTTTTTAAAGACCCATTGTTTTTCATTATTTAGAAACTACATCATATAAAATGTGTATAATGATTTTGGGAATATATTTTAATAGGTTTTTTTTGATAAAAATAGCTTGAGAGTTGAGAGAAGTGAAGGGTTGGGTTTCCCTTTTAGAATATAGGAGATTCATTTTTGAATATACCAAAAATAATTTAATAATGGGAATCCAGTCTCGATAAATCTTCCACAAATTTGAAAAAAATGACACATGATATATAAACTAGATTCACACCTATTCCACTTATGTGATTATATATTAAATAATTTTATATTTGTTACCCTATTTTAATAACTAAATGATTTGTTGAAAAATGATGTTCATTTGTTAAAATAAAATTTATAAATCATACAAAAATAAATCAAAACACTATGTGATATAAAGAAATATTTTTTTTGAAATAAATGTTTTTATGATTTTTTTGTTCTTATTTCTTGTGAATTTATAAATAAATTTAAATTAATTATAATAATTATATAAATTTAACAATGTTATTAATCTTATTCATATAATAAAATTTTATGTCTAGGTTGTAACAATCATATTTTATTAATTATAATTTTATAACATTTATGGTTCGTTTAATCTCATTAACTCATATTGTATACTATATAGAATATAGTTTTATATTAAAATATAAGGGTGATATATTATAACAACCTTACAAAAATAACATAATTTCATGTTGACCTTGTTCTTAGTATTAAATGTATTCATATTTGGATATTTAATTTTTGTAAAATCCAAATTGTAATAATGGTAAATAAATTATATTAAATGAATAAAATGGGAATGTGATGGTCATATAGAAAAATCCATGACATGGATTCAAATAAGAATAATTTTTTTGGGAAATTAAAATGTATAAATGGATGTAAATTGTCATATAGTGTGATAGAGACCATTGATTTAAATAAAGTGAATAATAAAAAAGATGTTAATATCCACAAAACAATAAATCAATGATGATTTAAAATTACATTGATTCATCTCATATATTGGTATTATGATAACATTTTTTTCATTACAATTATCCTTGATTTGTAGGAAAAATTAAATATTAAAATAAAAAAACTATATGATATAAAAAATGATATATTTATATTTTATATGTCACGACCCGTCCCTGTGGGGCCCAAGCCACAACTCCCCAAGCCCGCCTCAAATAGGACAGGGGCTGGTGACTAGAATAGAGTAGGCATGCTACTAACATGGGAGACATTGCCTATAATCCAATACACACGCACACACATCTCCAAGCCCATAAAGCTAAAAAGTAAAAACTACAAAAATGAAAAGATGCATGCATGTTCTAAAACCCAACCACAGAGTACGATAGGAATGTAATGTACAATAAAGTAAAATCCTGGGCCAAAAGTACAAGCCCACCAAAAAGAGAGTCTTTAACAAAGTCCAATCTATAACGAAAGTTGTTGGGACTGATGTATGTATACCTAGGAACACACCTCGGCCTGTCTGATCTAACTGAGTATCGTTCGGTCCTGGTTCTCCTAGAATAATTTCAATGGTTCGCTCGTCTGCACAAGACATGACACGTGCAGGAAAAGCCCACGTAGGGGTGAGTATAACAATACCCAGGAGGACACCGTGAAACCATAAAGGAAATAAAACAAGGGAAAATACCACAAAAGAATGATACAGTCAGCTCTACAATGTATATGTCTACCTAACTTATAACAAGAATATCCAGATATACTCATGCATGATTGACTATCGCGAATACCACCACTAAGATCCAGCTCGAAGATGTCCACTAAGAAATAAATAAGGAGAACACACTCCTTGGTCTGGGGAGAGAGATATAATGTACTCGTTCCAGGAGGACACAATCCACAAGTACCTTGAGAACATGATGCTCATATGAGGATTACAACCAAGTCATGGGGTGATTCTGACAACTCAGTCTGAGCTTATCCTCTAAGCAGAGGATCGGCGCCCCGGTAAAGTTGGTAATGTCGATAGCAAGAACTCTACCTAGGGTTCCAGGAATGAATAGAGGATCTGGATCTAAGTCCCACAGAGGGGATTTCCAACAACTCTATTGAGGAAGATCTACTGAAGGGATCATACTCCTGTGTAAGGGAAATGATACAAGAACCTTCAGGGAAAATACCAAGGGTAGGAACCCTAAAAAAACTAGTCCAAGTCACAGAATAAACGTGGATCCAGTCATCTAAGACAGGTTACATGGCGTGTTGCATGGTTACATTTTGTGTTCCTTGACTCCGAGTACTTCCTGTGTAAATGGCCCGTGTCATCCGTTCAAGCTATGTAAAACCAAACTACACGGCGTTTAGAAAAATTACAGGCCATGTTCCTTGCCCCTAGGTACTTCCCGTGTAAATGGACCGTGCCATTTGGCTTGTCAGATAGAAAGCAAGTACATGGTGTGTAGAAGAATCACATGTCGTGTCCGAGCACCTAGGGCTCACTCCGTGTACGTTGGCCATGTGCCCGTACATGGTCTCTGCCCGTGTCTGTGTCGCCTGCCCGTGTACTAGTACACAGGGAATCCGATGTATATGGTCGGGTCTAGATGGGGAGTTCTATACATGGTGTGTCCTTGGCCGTGTACCCTTCCCATGTCTGTGTACTCCCAAAGTACATTCCTCATAATCCTGCCGATGAACACACGCCGTGTATCCCATACTACACAGCGTGTAGTCGGGAAATTTCAAGAATCGATGTCTTCCTCCGCGCGCCTCGGTCAAATCTTAAGTTCTTGATCCAACCGTCTGATCATCATGAAGCTCTGGATTTGGGGTCATCCCACCCCTACCAAACCGATTCTGTCGGTTTCGGGATTCTGATCGGACTTGATAGCGCATCCCGATCCGCCCTCACGAAAATTCTTGAAGAACGGGAATTTCCGAACCGCATCGATTTGTCAGCCCTCGTCGCTATCACACCTTCGCTAGGTCTTCTCGATGTTGGACATTTGATTTCAGATCATTGTGCCAACAAACGAATGTGCAAGGATTGATTTCATCGAAGAACTCGTAGAACGCACACGAAGTACGCGTAGGAATTAGGATAGAAAAACACAACAATCGAGAGGGTTGAACCTCGATCGATGTTTGTGTCAATCTTTGTTCATCAACATTAGAAGGTTGAATGAAAACTAAAAAAATTTCAATAATCACATCCCCACGATTCCCGCAAAATCCTATCCCATAAGATCGATCGATCCGCGGGCTAATATTTTCATGGATTAGTCTGCGTTTGTCATGGAAATCAAAAAAGGGGAAGAAATCCCAATTTAAACATCCTACCTAGATCTCAGGGTGTTCGTCGGTGATGATCTGGTCGTTGCATCATCGTCGCCTCATTGGGAGGTTTTCTCCAGAGCCTCGAGATCTTCCAAGGGATTCATGGTTAAGAAGATTGTATCTCTGGACCCTTGCACTAGCCTTTAATAAAATAAGTTCAGGGATATCTATTTCAGCAGAATTAAAAGATTTTTCTGCAGAATAAAATATTTTTATTTAAATATTTTATTACTCTTACGTCCCAAAAACTGGATTCCACCACCGACCTGCACCGGCCAATGATAGGCCTTGCCTAAAGTAAGATCGATGTTCGGAATGCAACAGTGCCCTCTGATTTCTAATCTGAGCACTCGTTTAGGAGTTTTTCCACATTGTTAGGAAAACTGCATACAAGCGTAATTTATTTATTAAATTAAATTCAAACATTGGTTTCAGGCTCACCAAACCACGGAACTGCACACTATCTCAGAGCCTAGTCTCGAATTAATTCCCATATAATATTAAAATAATACATGTTAAAATCAGGGACATTACATCACACCCAACATAGGGATTTTACATCCCCTAAAAGCCAAAACAAGGGCTACTCAAACAGATGTGGGTACAACACGTGAATCTGAGCCTCCCCCTCCCACGTGCTCTCCTGGAGTTCCAGTGCTTCCACCAGACATGTACTAATGGAAAATCTTGTCCACAAAGTATCTTCTATTGTAGATCCTCCTTCTCCACTAGGTACTCAACAATGGTCACCCAATCATAGATGTCCAGATCACCCCAGTCGATAACGTGTGATGGATCGTGCACATACCTCTGTAGCTGCGACACATGGATGATGTTGTGTACCTGGTCCATATGAGGAGGTATACCCATGCGAATCGACACATCGCCAACTTTACTCAAGATCAGGAAAGGGACAATGATCCTCAAAGATAGCTTGACACCTCGGCCAAATCTCTGCAATCCCCGTCGAGGTGAGACCCGAAGGAACACATGGTCTCCCTCCTCAAACTCCAAGGGCCTCCGCCTCCTGTCGGCATATGATTTATGCCTACTCTGTGTAGTAATCATCTACTCCTAGATGACCTTCACCTTCTCTGTAGTGGCTCTCACCATCTTTGGGCCCATGAGTGCTGACTCTCCCGAGACAGTCCAGCAAAGTGGCGATCTGCAAGGTCGCCCGTACATAGCTACGAATGGTTCCATACAAATAGTGGAATGATAAATGTTATTATAAGAAAATTACACCATTGTTAGGTGATCCTACCAGCTATGACCAATGTCAAGAATCCATGCTCGAAGCATATCCTCCAGGACCTGGATGGTCCACTCTGTCTGACCATCAGTCTGGGTATGAAATGATGTGCTCAAGTGTAACTATGTCCCAAAAGCTTCCAGCAATCCCTTACACAACTGGGATGTGAAACGAGCATCACAATATGAAACGGTTGTGGATGTAACTCCATGAAGTCGAACTATCTCCTGCACGTAGATGCGTCCCAAGCTCTCTACTGAACTCTACTCTCGTATGGCTAGGAAGTGGTCCGACTTGTTGAGTCGATCAACGATCACCCAGATGGCATCGTGTCCCCTAGGCGTATGTGGCAAACCAGTCACAAAGTCAATGGATATCACATCCCACTTCCACTCTAAAACCTCAAGGGGCTGAGTCAAACCTATTGTCACCTGGTGCTCAGCCTTTACTTGTGGACAAGTATGGCACTGACAGACAAACTCTGCCACAACCTTCTTCATTCTTGGACACCAGAACTGACGTCGGTGGTCCCAATAAATCTTTTCTACTTCTGGATGCACCGCAAAAGGGTATTTATGAAAATACCTTATATCCTCCTCACGCAACGTCGTCGGTACTACCTTGTGCCATCTGAAAAGAACAACGTGCTCCCCACCTTCTGAATATCCATTAGCAGCATCACCTATGTATATCTGAGCACGTAGAGTCTCACAGATTGCATCCCGCACTGTGCTTCCCTTACTCTCTGTAAGAGTTGAGGGGTAACAACCATCGACTGAAGGTATGCTCCCCCATCTCCATCCACAAAGGATAACTGTAAGGAAGCCAACTACCTCGTCGCCTCATCCAGCAATTGTGAACTGGATGTCCTACTGAGAGAATCTTCCACCACGTGTCCCTTCTTAGGAGTATAAATGATCAAAAAGTCGTAATTATGGAGAAACTCAATTCATCGCCTCTTTCTCAAATTTAGATCCTTTTGATAAATGATATATCTGAGACTCTTGTGATCTGAGTAGACGGTAACTCTCTCACCCATCAAGTAGTGTTGCCACATCTTGAATGTGAAGACCACCGCTGCCAACTCAAGATCAAGGGTCGCGTAGTTCTCTCATGTGGCCTCAGTTGACGTGAGACATAGGAAATCACCACTTGCCTCAGCATCAGGACACAAACAAACCCAGTTCCTGATGTGTCGCAGAACACTGCGTACTCAACACCCTCCTCCAGCAATCTCAAGATCGGGGCACTCGTCAAACTCTGTATCAACATCTATAAAGCATGTTGGAATCTCTCGATCCACACGAAAGGAAGTCCCTTTCAATCAAATCTGTCATGGGTGTGGAAATCCTAGAGAAATCAAGGATTAAATTCTGATAGTAGCATGCCATCCCAAGGAAACTCCCCACCTCTGTCATGCTCCGGGGTGGCTCCCACGCTAGCACTGCCACCACCTTGACTGGGTCCACTGCTACACCATCCGCCAAGATAACGTGTCCCATAAAGTAGACCTCCAGTAACCATAACTAACACTTCGAGAGATTCCCATACAACAAGTTCTCTCAGAGTGTGTCCAGAACCATCCTTAGGTATCTTGCGTGCTCCTCCTCGGACGCAGAGTACAAAAGGATATCATAGATTTAGTCTACTACAAAACGGTCTAGATAGGGATGAAATATCTGGTTCATGAGTCCAATGAACACTATCGGGGCGTTTGTCACACTGAAGGGCATCACCAATTACTCATAGTGACCTTAGCGACATCTAAAAACCATCATTGATATATCCTTTTCCCGTACTCGCAACTGGTGATAGCCTGATCATAGACCAACTTTCGAGAACCATCATGTCCCTCTCAACTGGTCGAAGAGGTCATCGATCCTCGGTAGTGGATACCGGTTCTTCACTATCACCTGATTCAAGCATTGGAAATCCACACATAGCCTCAAGCTCCCGTCCGCCTTCTTAGTAGACAACACTTGGGCCACCTAGGGTGAAACGCTGGGTCTCACAAAGACCTTCTTATGAAAGTCATCCAGCTACACCCTCAGCTCACGATGCTCTGCAGGAGCCATCCGATATGCTGATGATGATATTTGTGTCGTCCTGGGTTGCTACTCAATGCAGAAATCTATCTCCCGATGGGGAGGTAGCCCAGGGACATCCTTCGGAAAGACGTCCTCATACTCAACCACTACTGCTGGAAACTAGAAACTCGTAACTTCTGCTGCACCAAGGGCTAGGCTATCCAACTAATGTTAAATCGTTTGTGACCTCCTATGCACGAGTCCATCTTGCACTGCATGGGTCTCTCTTTCACTGACAAAAGAAAACCTCTTTCCATCACTGCAGATGCACCACACCCTTTTCCTAAAACAGTGGATCTTTGCATGAACTATGGACAGCCAATTGATACCAAGAATATCATTGTAAGTCCTCGACGCTACCACAAAGAGGTTCCAACCGAAACTCTTCCCTCCATAGTTCGGGTCACACTATCTACAGAGGTGTGTGATCTCTGAATCTTCTCCAGTCGGTGTTTCTAAGCGTAAGGGTCGAGTCAATGGCTCAACTGGAATCTCAAGGTCTTGAACAAGATAAGAAGATAGAAAGGAATGACATGAACCTGTTTCTATCAATACGGAAGAAAAAGTTTAAAAAACACAAATAGTACCTCCAATCAATCCGGGAGTACCAGGGTCATAATCCACTACCGCCTGCAGTTGTACCTGCCTCTGTCCACCACCTCCCGGAGCCTCGGGTGGACCTCTTGGGGGTGGTGTTGGTAAAAGGTCAAAACTTCAACCACCTACAACTGCTCTCCCAAATCCCCTACCACGTCTTCCACCCCGCGGATCTGACTGCTCCAAACGTTGCCTCTTCCTCGGTGGTCCATCCACTGCTCCCGTGTCAGTAGAACGGTGGGTCAGAAAATCACGATCAAGATGTCCCCTACCATCACATGAGTAGCATTGCCTCTCTAGAGGCTTGCTGGATGCGCCCTGCAAACCCTATACGGCAGATCCCCGATCCTGTGATCTCCTCTGAAAATGTCTCCCACACCTGGGTCCCTGACGTCGGCTCCCTGCTGCCAAGGTCTCTGTTCTAGTTCACCCACTACTGACAACTGTTGGCTGTCTTGCTCTACCAAAAAGTTCTCGACCACCAAATCCCATTCGAGCACCCCTACATAAGTAGGAATGCTCATATTGATGATGTTATATCAGATATCTCTGCACAATCCCCACTCAAAAGTCCGAGCTCTGAAGTACCGATCTCTGACCATATCCATCGAGTACCACGAGAGGTTGGTAAATTTCGACGAATAGTCAGCCACCGTCATGGTTCCCTGCTGGAGCTAGAGAAGCTCAAGTATGCATACTGCTCTCAGGGTAACCAGTGAAAACTACTCTATTAAGTGACACTCAAACTCAGATCATGCAAGTGTTGCCTCATCGTGGGTCTGGATAACCAAACTCCACCATCGTCCTACTGAGCCCTGCAGAAGGCTCACTGCCAGGATCACCATATGGTCTGTTGGTGTCCTGACCAAACAAAAGACTCTGTTCACTACCTCAAGCCAGTCCTCTGCTGCCTAAGGTCAAAGCTCACCTCGAAACCTGAGGGGTCTCTATCTCTGAAACTTGTGGACTGCGCTCAGCCTGCACTCCTCCTCCACTGGTACAGCAGGCACTAAACACTGCTCCATAGGTGGCGAGATATCTGGAACACCACCAGGTGGTAAAACTGAGGGATATGGTCTCTGTATTGAGGCTTCATCATTGAGGGGGTCATCCTCATGATCGAGCTGCTGGATCCCAGTGGGTGCGCATTGCGGAGGCATCCTGTCAAAGAAACAAGATGTATCTCAGTCAGTGAGTATATCTTGAGAGTTGACTCAAAAAGGACATGGAAACCACAACACATTCCTATATGATTCATGTACCATTATTTTTTCCCCTACAACTAGTGTTCTCATGTTCCGAGTTGAAAATCTAATTATCAGAGTCCCGGTGCATGGATATGTCAGCCACCCGCACCATCACTGGGGTCCCAGGCCTGAAAGCCGAACTCGAAACACTCAACACTGTTGCCCCAAACCAACTCACAGTATCTCAGTCCTAAGGTAGAAATGAACACCTCTGATACCACTCATTCATGACCCATCCTAGTGGGGCTCGAGTCGCAACTTCCCAATCCCGCCTCCAATAGGCCAGGGGCTGGTGACTAGCACCGAGTAGGCATGCTACTAACATGGGAGGCATTGCCTATAAACTTGTACACACACACACACACATCTCCAAGCCCACAAAGTTGACAAGTAAAAACTAAAAAAATGAAAATATGCATGCATGCGCTAAAACCCAACCACATAGTATGACAGGAAAGTAATGTACAAGAAAGGAAAACCTTGGGTGAAAATTACAAGCCCACTAAAAAGATATTCTATAACAAATTCCAACCTATAAAGCACGGTGCTGGGACTGTAGTTTGTAGCTGTAGGAACACACCTCATCCTGTCTAATCTCATCGAGCATCATCCAGTCCTAGTCTGCCTAGAATTCCTGTCAAAGGATCGCTCTTCTACACAAGACACGACAAGTGCAGGCAATGCCCATGCAGTGGTGAGTATAACAATACCTAGTAGGACACCCCGAAACCAAAAAAAATACAACAAGGGAAAATATCTCAATATAAAGGTACAATCATCTCTATATAGTATATGTCTACCGAACATAAAACAATAATATCCAGATATACCTATGCACGATCGACTATCGTGAATACCACCACTAAGATAAAACTCGAAGATTTCCACTAAGCATGTAACAAGGAGAACACACTCTTATGTATGGGGAGAGAGATACAAAGTAATTGTTCTGGGAGGACACACTCCACACGTACCTTGAAAACATGACGCTTGGATAAGGATCACAACCATGTCATGGGGTGATTCTGAAAACTCAGTCTGAGCTAATCCGCAATGAGGAGGATCGGCGCCTGGGTAAAGTTGGTCACGTCGATTCCAAGAACTCTACCTAGGGTTCCAAGAATGAATAGAGGATCTGGTTCTATGTCTCACAGAGGGTATTCCAACAACTCTATTCAAGAAGTTCTGCTGAAGGGATCATACTTCTGTGTAAGGGAAATGATACCAGAACCTTCAGGGAAAAGACCATGGGTGAGAACCCTAAGAAAACTACTCCAAGTCACAGAAGACAGGTGGATCAAGTTATTTAAGACACGTTACATAGCATGTAGTATGGTTACACGTCATGTTCCTTGACCCCGAGTACTGCCCGTGTAAACGGACTGTGTCATTCATTCAAGCTGTGTAAAACCAAACTACATGGCGTGTAGAAAAAGTACATGACGTGTTCCTTGACCCCGGGTACTACCCGTGTAACCAGCCTGTGTCATTTGGCTTGTAGGATATAAAGAAACTACACAACGTGTAGAAGAATCACATGTTGTGTCCGAGCACCTAGGGCTCGCTACGTGTAGGCTGGCCATGTGTTCGTACATGGTCTCTGCCCGTGTCTGTGTCGTCTGCCCGTGTACCAGTACACAGGGCATCTCGTGTATCTGGCCGGGTCTGGTCGGGGAGGGGTATACACGGCGTGTCCATGGCCATGTACCCTGCCCATGTTTTTGAACTCCCAAATTACACGCCACGTAATCCTTCCAATGAAAACATGTCGTGTATCCCATACTACATGGCGTGTAGTCGGGAAATTTCCAGAATCGTTGTCTTCCTCCGGCGCCGTGACCAAATCTCCAGTTCTAGATCCAACCATCTGATCATCATGAAACTATGGATTTGGGGTCATCCCACCCCAAAAAAACTGATTCTATTGCTTTCGGGCTTCCGTATGGCCTTGATAGCGTGTCAAGATCCGCCCGCACGAAAACGCTTGAAGAACAGGAATTTTAGAACCACATCGATTTGTCTGTCGCCATCTTCATCGCACCTCCGCTAAGTCGTCTCGGTGTCGGATCATTGATTTCAAATCATCGTGCCAAAAAAAGAATGTGCAACGAATTATTTCCTCCAAGAACGCATACAACGCACACGATGACGTCTAGAAATCGAGAGAGAAAAACACAACAATCGAGAGGGATGATCCTCAATTGATGTTCATGTCGATCTTGGTTCGTAACCCTTAGAAGGTTGAATAAAAACCAAATTAATTACAAGAATCCAATCCCCACGATTCCTGTAAATCCCCATCCTGCATGAATGATCGATCCGCAGGCTATTCTATTCATGGATTATTCCACGTTCATCGTGGAAATCAAAAACATGGAAAAATCACAATTTAAACATCCTACCTGGATCTCAGGGTGTTTGTCGATGATGATGCGGTCGCTGCGTCGTCGTGGACACGTTGGGAGTTTTTCTCCAGAGCCTCCAGAGCCGCTAAGGGTTTCAGGGTTATGAGGTTTGTAACCCTGGACCCTTTCTCCATCATTTAATTAAAAAAGGTCAGGGATATCTGTTGTCGGCTATTTAAATGATTTCGCTGTAGAATAAAATATATTTATTTAAATATTTTATTACTCTTACGTACCAAAAACTAGATTCCACCACCGACCTATTCTGACCGATGGTAGGCCTCACCTAAGGTAAAATCGATGTTCTGAATGCAACGGTTCCCTCATATTTCTGATCCGAGAACCTTTTTAGGTGTTATTCCACTTTTTCAGGAAAACTGCACGTGCGCAAAATTTAATTATTAAATTAAATTCAAACATTTTTTCCATTCTCACCGGGCCTTGGTATTGCATGCCATCTCAGAGCCTTGTCTCGATTTAATTCCCATATAATATAAAAATAATACATGGAATATCCGGGACATTACATTTTAGACATCAGTTTATCCTTTCTTTGTTTTTTGACCCATTTCCTGATCACATGTAACCCAATTGAACTAATACCCAGAATAAATTTTAATATCACTGAACTAATAAAATTTAACATTTAATAGATCATAAGATCCATAAAGAGTGAAATATTATTTTCTCCAAAACATGAGAAAACAAGAACATTTTACATCGAGTAATATAATACCCAAAATAAATATGATGATATTAATATCCAAAATTAAACAACAAAACCAAAGGTTTGACATAATTAATGACATATATAAATTCCACAATATCCCAAATAACCTCAAAAACCTCTTTTTATTAGTTTTTGTTAAACTCAATATTTTTCTCATTTCCCTTAAACATATATATATTGAATCATAATAAAATCATTTCCAATATATTTAATTAATCGCTTCTAAATCCTACAAATTAAATACCATCATCATATAATATGATTATAAAAATTAATATCAAATTAATCAAACAAATTATTTAAAAAAAAATTTCATACTAAACACTACAATAAAAAATCCAGTAGTAGGGACTACACACTTATCTCCCTTTTCATGTAGGTTTAATCCACACATTCTTTATAGATGTGATGGTTTATCTACCCTCTTTTGCCTTTATTTTTTCTAAATATCTTTATAAAAAATTTATAATCATATTCATAATTAAACATAACCCTATAATATTCTCAATAACATTATACACCCAAAAATATATATATTTTCATAAATCACCCATTTTAAACCAATACGTTTTTTTAGGTAATCATTTTCCACTATATCAAATAATATTGAATGATTATAATTACATCAGTATCGAGTATTCCCCCTTGATTATTTTCCACCAATAATGTGTTTTCCTTTAAATAAGACCTTATATTTAAATCAAAATTATAAGTGATAGGTGAAATTCAAAATATTTTTTAAAACCCATATAAGAAAATTAATAATGAGAAATAACATAATGTTTCATGATTATAATACATATATTATAACTGATAATAATAATACAACCAAATGATTTTTGAGTTCTAAACCATAAAAAATTTCAATCATTAAAAATCATTCATTGTCCTATCAGAATATCATAAGAATTAATAAATAGAATAGGTCATTGATATGGATAATTATTATGTTCCCTATATCAATAACATTGAAATGTTTGTTGTAATTTTTGTTGTGCATTATTCTATTGTGCATTTTAAACATCACTATGTATTTTTCCTTGGAAACTACCTAATATTTTTACGCCATTAACACAAATAAAACATCTATTATTTCATTATTTATTCGTATCCTTCCTATTCAATATTTTTTACAAATAAAAAATATTATATTATATTTATAATCGTCTTTAACACTTGAACATATGTGAGGCCCCACCATTCTATACTATGATGCACATAGAAAATATAAAATGCTCAAATTATTAATCATAGTTTGATATTTATAGTTTTTAATGTTCACTAGGGGGATATAATCTATTCCCTTATATTGGGAATCTCTTGTATAAATCATCACAGGGAAAATTACATTGGGTTTTGAAATGATTTCCACTATTTACCATATCTATATAAAAATTATTAAAAAATACGTCAATCCATTACCCTAAAAATATAGAAACATATTAACCAATATGGACTATATTTTAAATTATATGTATAACAAGTAATATGATTCTATAGGTTTCAATATATTTTATCAATCTTATTGCTTCATATTACATTTATTACAAAAATATTTGTTCATGTAATTTATAATATTTTGTGATGAGTGTTGTAAAGTTCCAAAATATGTCCCCAAAGACTGTCAAACCAGGTGTGATGTATGGCCCATAGATGTGATCCTGGTGATGATAATCTATAAATCAATACCACATATTTGGGTTTATTACACCTATGTAAAATTGTTCCAAGGCCATATCCACATGATATGTCCGAACAATGATTTAATTCTTGTGAAATCACTATCTATTTACTTCATTTAAAATCTGGGATATTTTTTATACATAGTATTATCCTTATACATATTCCCAATGTTATTGGTAAATTAGATGTATACTAATTCAAATAATCTAGTAGAACTTTTTGCGATAACAAATATTGAAAACAAATAATTTTACAGTCACTAATAAATGTTTTTTAACATAATCTTCTATTAATTACGACCCAAAGATCATTAGTCCATGTCCCTTTGGAGGATATGGTTCAAGTAACATCAATGTGAGGATAAAATAAAACATAGTTATTTTATTGTGTATATTGTTATCATAATTTTTTTCTATATCCTAAAAGTGATTATTAAAACAGATGGAATACATTAATTAAATTGGTAATCATAATATTTGAATAAGGGAATAAACATGTTAAGGAAACCTTACATTATAGGAAAGGGTAAATCATGATATCATAAAAGAGAAGGTACATGAGTAGAAAAATTGAAGAATAAAATAAAGGATATTACATCATAATATCATTAAAATATTATTAATTTTAAAGAATCATAAAACATGACATGACCATGATTCAAAGATGACCATTCAAAAAACATCATATAGAAAAAAAGTCACATATAGGATTACTTTCAGTCCAAAATCCCATACATGATGTCTCTTGTGACAATAACATTACCCATTGCATTGGAGTGATAAATAATTTTTATTAATCCTAGGAAATTCATGTCATTTACATCAATATATGGGAAAAATAAAAGAATAATTAATAAAGAATAAACCAAAAAAATTCACAGTGAAGGAAAATGGGTTACATAAATATCATCTCATACCATACGTAAGAGGGGTTTGACAAAAAAGGAATTTATGAATATCAAAATATTAGACGAATTAAACCATAATGTAATGAGATAATGAGAGATTAATATATACATATATATAAAGGTTTATATGAATAATTTATATTAAATCATTATCACCGTTGGAAATCATCCCTTGTGATTAAATCATTAAACTATTATATCTTATATTTTGCAAGAAACCATGATTCAAACTTAAAAATCACATATCTGAAATCTAAATGGTTCCGAAATATTATGGAAAAAAATTTATCTTTATAAAAATAGAATAACATATTTCAACCCTAAAATTTGTTAGTGGTAAATATTGAATATAATTTCGTACATTCCATATACGAATCAAAAAAAAATTCTTTTCAAACTATTTCAAAATGTATAAATAGTACATGGCTCCAAATAAAAATATTACATATTTTTTTTAAAATTATACCACGGTTAATAATTTAATTATTAAATTATTTAGATAATTTTAAAAAAAAATTGAAAATATTATTTTTGTATAAATTGATTGAAAGAATGGATTTTGGATAAAAGGGAGAAATAAAGTCATCAATTCATAACAAACCATTACTACATTATTTTAAGTTAAAAAAATATATTTTATATTGTAAATTAAATCAATTATCAAAGGGTAATAAAATGAAAATAATTTATAAAAAAATCAAATAATTTCATTCAATGGGAATTCATGCCTAAAAATCATGATAAAATTGAGATTGTAACTGAAACCCTTACCTCTTCTGTAACTATTGAATACTGAATACCATCAATAATGTAGATGAGTAGAGATTATAATTATATTTATGTAAGATTAATTAATTATATAATATATAAATGTATATTTTTTAAATGATTTAAAATAAATTCTGTGTATATAAAAACATGTGCGTCTAAAAAAATGCTTTGAAACAAACCCAATACGTCATGTCCAGAAATTATAATGTATATATTTATTTTATAATTGTCATTTATGTATTTATTATCACATATAAAAAATAAATAATAATATTTTATGAAATTTACCCATTTTTAAAACCTTATACATCAAATATTTACTTATATAATTATTAAATACAATGTTAATTACATAGTCTGTTATGTCCAGAATGAGTGTTCTGAGGATGTCAGTTTCCTTACATCAAAACGAAATCAGTGGGTTGAATGTGGTAAAAGGGACATTATTAAATAGTATCAACAATAGTAATCATTATATAACAAATTTTTATTCAAATATTATTCTTTTAAATCAAAGTTTATAATAAGATTAAGAAAATATTCAAGTGTTAAAAAATAATTTTCATGACTTATATATGTATTTATATTAAAATATTCACTTGATTCTCTAATGACATCTATAATGTTATTATATCCATTAATTGATATAAAGGTAATAATATATTATGGTAATATTTTGATTAAAATTTTAATGTTATTTGATAATTGTTATAATCCAATGGGAATATAACATGAAGGAATAAATTTAGAGGACCACTCAGATGATGATTTATATATATAGTTCAGATATAATTAATATTACTACCAAACCAAATGAGATATATAATTATTCATCTATAGATATAACATTTTTTGATATGGAAAAACATATCATCCCTGATTCTAATGATGGAGAAGAACATGTGAGTGATATATTTCAATAAGAGATAAAAATAAAAAATAAAACTATAATGGAATGTCTATTAAAAATGCATTATTAATTGGATTAAAATGTGAAATGGTTTTCCACATGAAATAAAGGTGTCTATGATGGACGAATGATAATGATGTTCTGTTTGATTATAAATTAAAATAAGTTCTTAATTTTTTCCTGAAACAAATTTCAATCCTAGAAACCCATATTGATTATTAACTCAATAATATTGATTGAATTTTCAGAAAAAATAAATCTTGTGGTTTATAATGAAAAATGAAGAATTGATTTCAAATTTACTATGTATAATTTTAGGATAGTTATATTAAAAAATATAAATAAGAAAATAATGTGGATATATAAATGGAAAGTGTAATTGATCTAAAAAATGATCAACACAATTATTATATAAATGAGTAGTATTTAGTAATGCAATGTTATATATAACACATTAATCACATAACATATACTCTACATAATTTAATATTCGTTATTAGAAGTTACTATTTTAGAGAAAATAGGGCTATATGAATTAATTGTAATAAAATGTGACAAAAATATAAACAAATATAATTATAATATGAAAGAATTTTCATGATCCCCTTGAATAATCAAAAACTTCAATTAAAATATAGAAATGTAATAAAATATGATTGATTGTATATTCATCTCTAAAATAAAATGTATATATATATAACAATGATAGTAAATAGATGTCAAATAAAAATAGATATAATATGTGTTACTTATAAAATTTATTATACCATAAGAACCATAAAAATGTGTCCATGTGAAAATTTTTATGTTTAGTTTAATATTAATCCCACCATTAGGTTTATTAACCCAAACAATAGAATACTAGCAGTGACTATATAAATTAAAAAAATTTCGTAGAATATGAATATATAGATGATTTATGTATCGCTTTGAAAAAATAATTTTTTAAAAAAATTTAAAATGCATCATTTTTATTTTTTTAATAAATATCATTTTTTTATAATAGCTATATAGTTTTGATAAGACCCTATCCTTGTTCTATGTGGGTATATTATTAAAAAATTTCCTACTTTGGATGGATGTATATTGTCTACAAATTAATCTTAAGGTAAAAATATAATATTTTCAAATAAATATGAAAATAATAAAAAAGTGGTTTTTCAAAATATATATAATTACATTACCAAAACATATATCTTTTTTTAAATATACACTTTGAAAATAATATTATGTTACTTTCTTGGAATTTTCCAATTATAGTGGATTTTTTTGTGAATAGTGATATTTGAAAATATATGATAATTTGAAATATTTGAACAATACAAGAAAAAATTGTTCATTTATGATTTATATGACAATTATTTTAAAATTAAATTCATCAATTAGTTTATATAACCACAAATACTAATAATATCGATATTCATGAGACAACTAAAAACTCAAATTAATATTAAATTCAAACAACACACCTCTCGGACTCTAATAATTTCCACCACTCCACTCATCTTCTATTCTCTCCTCTTAAGACTTTAACATTACCTAAAATCTTCCCTAATCATTCATAGTCACTATGCTAACATCCCAATTAGTGGTTTTCACCTAAAAAGACATATATCAAGATGCATTATTTGGAATCCTAAGAGTTGAAATCAAAATGGAAATATAACACCATATACGAAGAATTCATTCATTTTTTCTATATTCTTCTTCATATGTCTATAATATCTGACATTATATGCTAAAATTTATTATTTTTAATATACATAATTGTTATTTTATTAATATATTATCACATTTATCTATTGTAATATTCTAAAAACTAAAACATGAACCAAAATATAATCAGTTCACCAATTCTAAAAATTTTGGTTTCTAGACATTCGTTACCGCATACATGGTATGTTTAGAATTACATAATATGGTTGAAAATTGATATAAATATAAATATTTTATTTTATATTACTATGTGAAAAGGACGTATAGAAATAATATTTCAGTAGAAACAATATGTTAATCAATTTGGGATACCTATCAAAATAATCTATTCTTATAGATTATAAAACTATTATCTTCAAATAATAGTTATTTTATAATATAATTAAGTATTAATAAATCCATGAACTTCTTAGAAAAAATTTACTCAATTAAATCACACTTATGGAGTTTTGTAACCCTACCATGAATCCATATTTATCCACCAGAGATCTGACCTTGGAATAATGTAAAAAATTCCAGTTGAATCGTCAAAATAATGATGATATTTCAATAAAAATTTATAAATAAAAATATATTTTTATATTAAATTAAATAGTATTTTAAAATTTTATAATTTAGGTAATTAATTAGATACTATTTTATTTTCTTTGGATTTTATTTTTATGTATAGCTTGATTTAGAACCTATTATAAGGCTTTTCCCCAAATAACCTTATTTCTATTGTGTTAAACATTTTCTCTTGTTAACTCGTTTTATCTCTATATTTTAATTATTTAATTATTATATACTCAATATATTTTCCACAAAAAAATATATAATTTTTTTAATACACCATTATATAATGGGGATATTTAAATTTCAATGGACTATCAGATATATGTATTACATATTTTTAGATGATCATTTATTACATTACACAAACACATGACTTCATAAAATAATAGTTTAGTGCCTTTGAAAACGTTTAACACTGTCCTCTCAATTACTTAATTATTCTTAATGACCCCCAAAAAAATTTTCCCATTATAAATCCTACAAAAAACCCATTTTTATTACATGGGGAGTAACCACATGGGAAACGGTGATAATATATTCTCAATAAATATTGACATGTAAGATACATAATCATATCATGAGCATAATAGTATGAGCACAATTGAATAAATTATGAAAATCATACCCTACACATAAATTTAAAAAATATATTATTTATTCATGTAATAATAATCCGATGATCATAAGACATCATTCATAAGAAAATAACTAAACATGATCTATGAGAGAATAAAAACTACCTAAGACATGGGATTGTATCATACACATAAGTATAGAAAATGTTATGTCAATGATATATACTAAGATATTCATAACATGTTATGCTTGGGATAATCACCCGTCAAGATACTGTTTCTTATGAGAGCATCCGATCAACCATATTATTTTAGTCTTGTTGTATCCTCCCATGTACCCTATTGTTTCGGTATTAGGATAACATCTTATGTACCTTCATTTATCATTCATCAGATAACCTAATGTGCACCCTCTTGTTTTTTTCTTTAGATAACATCCTATATTCCCATTATTTTGTCCCATGAAAATGTTCCGGTAATATTTTATCTAATATAAAATTATTAATTACCTATGATTTAAAATGAAATGAAAATCCCACACATAAAATAATTAAATTAATATATTTGTGTGCCACAAGGTAAAAAAACAATTCATCATATCATAACAAATGAATTAAAAATGGGTTTTGTAAAAACTTATTCACATGTAAAAATCTTTATAATTGTTATATTTCTTTATCATTTTTTCTTTTCATCATATCATTTCTCAAGATACAAACCATGATTTATAATAATTTTATCATGTCATATCATGTGGAAGAGAATATGATATAATAAACATTTTTTCATAAGAGAATTAAGCAATTATTATAAATATTAAGAATGGTAAATTTGCATAATAATTCAAATAAAGAATAATTAAATTCAAAGGTTGTCATATTAGATGGAAAATAAATTAGATAGATCAAATAACCCATTTCATTATAAAAATAACTATTTCATCTAAAATAACACCTTTTATAACATAAATAATTTTGAAAATAATTTCCACTGAAAATAACCTTTAATATTTTATAATGTTGGGATCATATAAAATTATTTTCGGAATGAATACGAATTATTTTAATTCAATATTTGTAATTACAATGATATATTTCACATTTTTTTGTAAAATTCAAATGTTATTTTATAAAAAAATTAAGCGAAGATTAATTTTAAAATATATTGAAAGAAAAATCATCGTTAAAAAATCAATAATAAATCATTTTTATAATGATAATATAGTTTTTATAATACTCGTAGAAAATGTTTTCTTTTGGATGAACACATTTTTTTGACCAAAAGACAAATTTTCTAAAGAACATTTATTTTAATTTATTGAGTACGTAAATAGATAAAATTAAATAAAAAATGTTATTCTATTGAAATAAAAATAGGATAAGAAAAATATAATGGTTCATTAGTGATATATTATAATCTTTCATCATGGGATTTATTATCATATTCAATCACAATGAACAATTGAAATTTAACACAAACTGCATATCACATTGGTAACTTTAAAACATAATCCTAATGATAGAATGTAATTAAAGTAATTATAAAATATCATGGAGATAAATAAATTTTTGATATTACAAGTAATTGGTCATCTATATAAACCTCATGGAAAAATGATATGTGCCTAAAATAACAAAAGTCTCAAAATAAGTAAAATATTGAAAGAAGATTTTGTAGTTGTCATGTATATTTTGAACTATACCCCCTGTGAAAGAGATAGCCTAAATTTGTATGTGAATTCCAAAAAAAATATGGATAGTAATTATAAAATTATATCTTGGGAATTATATGAACAATATATAAGAAAAAGGTGGTGAACCTAGCATGTGTATTTCATTGGTAAAAAATTTAGATTAAGACGCCTTACTAAATTTATATTCCATTGAATCATAATCCCTAAAAATAATCGTATAAAATTAAACATTATATATAATGAAATTAAGTATATTAAAGATATAACATGTAATATTCATATATATTCACCCCAAAAAATAAATAAGTGGTGAATTTGTATGTGTCTCCCTAATATACAACAGAGAATAAATATCAATTTTATTTAGTCTTGATTTAAATCATACATGTTCAATAATCATGAATAATAAATATAATTTTAATATGAATATATTACAAAAACATAGTTAAATATACAATATAATATAATATTTACTTATGTTATTTAATTTCTTGTTTATTTAAAACTCCTTGTTAAAATCATTGTGTCTGTATAAAATTCATTTTTACATATATATTTTGATTCATCACTATCTTCCCTCATAAAATGGTTATGGTTCCATCATATTGAGAATATTAATAATGAAATAATTTTCAAATTTATTCATCAATTTATTTTTCAATACCAATAACAAATGTTGGTTTTGAGAACTGATGTATGTCATGATCAAGGAGACATAATGTCATGTATATGAATGGGAAAACATTCCATATTTAAATAATCATTATTTCAATGTGGTATGTAATTTTTATAAATTTGGAACTATAATAAGATAATATTTTTTAATTATATAAAATTATACATATCATACACATTTTTTTTGTTTTTAATGGATAGAGTTTCACATCAATTAGTGATGCAAATAGTCCTCACGTTCATGAATATCGTTACCATCATCTAGTGAGTGATAATACTAGAAAAAAATTGATATATTATATTTTAAAAATGATATATATTTAATTAATATCATAATTATGTAATTTTTATCAGATATATTAATCATTATTAAATTCCACTAAAATAGTTAGTGAAAATTGAATATTATCATCACACGAAGTGGTATTCTGTCATACAAACAAGAAATGTTATTATATCCCCTAGGGAAGGAAAAATATAAAATTTATATATGAGAAAATATTTTTAGAAGATTAAATATTTTATAAAATTCACAAATATATTATTGAACCATTATCAAACATAAATTTTATTGGTCGTAACGGAAAACGAATGGTATCAGTTTGCAAGGAGGTCGTATCTCATACACAAGAACAAAGATTTCCTAACTCATTTGATGGATGTAGAGATTGATGTATGTAATTTACGTAGAATATAAAAAATATAAGTATAGAAAAGATTCAAAGGATATTATATCATTTTTTCTAATAAAAATAGAAATGTTTGGTTGAATAGATAAATTAAAAACACCAATTGAAAAATGTTAACTCAAGTATAATTAATTCCCTTCTGTTTCAAAGAAAAGACTACACATGATGGAGTCCTTAAAAAATATGGATTGAATGATTTTTCTAATGAGTTGGGGATTTTTCTTGGGAATATATTTTTTCAACTAGAAGTTTTTGAATGTTTTAATATGAGAAGATAGGGTTGGACTATTAAAATTGAGTTGGGTAACACAGTTTTAATTTTTAAAATGAAAATGGGTTATCCACAAATTTTTCGTGGAAAAGGTATCCAAAATCAGTTATTATTATGATATAGATCATAAAGGTATTGAATAAGAATTTAATATATTTTTTAATCATTTTTTAGGTCATTTTAACCTAATAGATTTTACATTAATCACTGATAAACATATTTTTAACCTCAAGAACATTGATTAATTTTCAATGTTTTAACTATTCATGTTGCTAAAAAATTATTTTAACATATAATATATTATTATTTAATCTATTTACATAAATTGAGTCCGTTTTTTTCAATTTAATTCAATTAAGGTAAAAAAAATTATTTCAAATTAATCCTGCCGACATGATGTGATATTGGGTTTTTAAAGAGAAAATGATCCAATGTTTATAATCATTTTTATCAATTTCATATATGAAATTGATTCAAAGGACCTAAATTGGATTAATGTAATTTTTTTTATTTGTTTTTATTTTAGTACCATATTTTAATAAAACATATATTTATAAATTATTCAAACTAAAAGGCTGTTTTCAATTAGAATTCTTTAATTTTCACAATTCATTCCAAATTATTCCATTCACAAGATTCTAAAAAAATAAAAACAAATGAAATATTAATATTATAATTTCAAAAAGTTGAAAAAAATTTTCATGTAAAATGTCTAGAATCATAAAAATTTAGTTTTATAATAAGTGTGTAAAAATTTGAGAAAATTAGCTTTAAGAAAAAATATAGTTTTTATGTATAAAATATGATGTATGGTTATATAATGTCTATAAAAAAATATGAATTTTAATTATTTTGTTAAATATATACCAAAAACATATAATTATTATCAATAACTAAAATTATATTTTTTAATTTTTTGTGGTAAAACATGTTTTATTTTATATTTTATTTTTCCAAAAAATAATTTAGTTCGATTTAAAATAGTTTTGATATTGATTTTTAACTAACTAGAAACCATTTTATTTCTTTATAATGTTGTTTATGCAATATATTTTCAAAATTTATATAACATTATCGATATTAACCATTCCAATTTCTTTGTGATGTCTATCTGATATGTGTTTCAAATGAAAAATTTATTTTGTTATGTCATCTAAATTAAAGAATGTTTTGGAGATAATGAAAAAAATGGAAATGTTTAAACTAATTTGATGAACGTTGTCCACAAATCTCACGGTGATACATTTAACCCCGTGAAAATGAATTTTCCTCAAAATTGAATAATTCACTACTAAAAACTAATGATACATCTTGCTCATTACATCCTCTGGTTCCCATGTAACTTCATAAAGATAGTTTTATCCCCATAATATATTTACTAGGTAATTGTTTTTGTTTGGTAGAAACTTTTAAATATAATATATAATCAATATAGTTGTTTCTCCAAAGGTAAATCATTCTCTAATGGTATGACCACTTACTACAATACATGTTATGTGTCAGCCATGTAGTTCATCAGTATAGATACATGGAACATATATTGAACCAATGAGAGGCTCAAAGGATGTTCCAAATTATAATCTATTGTCCCGATGATTCAATTTATTTTAATGGGACATATATATATCAAGTTCTTTATTTTCAAAATTTTATTACATTATGATATTTTTAGAATATATTTCCCGCTAAAATATAATTCTAAATCACTTTTATGATTACTAGTATAACATTTCGGTACTATTTGGCAGTATTTACTTGATGATATATGGAAATAACGATCTATATCATATCTTCATATAGCTTCCCTCCCAATATCTTTCTTTTGGAAATTTAGTTCCAGTACATATAAAGGGATTCATAAAAACCAGATAAATTTTAAAATGAGATAAATTTTAATAATTCATCCCAAATATTTTATGGTGGGACCCAAACCACTACTGAAATCCATATAAAAATGTTATAATATCATACAAGGTAAACGTTTTTCTATTAGAAGGACTATATTTAGTGACAAAAATTAACATTATATAAAGACTTCACAAAATCCCTCATCAACAAATCAAGTTAAACATAGAATTATTGTTAGATAATAATTAAGTTGCTAACGATTAATTATTATCACTTCCATCATGTATATTTTGGAAAGAGGGCCTAGTGGGTAATTTTATATAATTGCAATGAGGTGTGATGACTTCGAATGTAGATTAATTATAACTTAAAATTACCTCAATATCAATGAAAATGAATCCTTTATGGTTACTAGTATCTAAAGTCATATGTCCATAATGTATAAGGTAATTCCACCTCAATTGTTTTTCATAAAAACATATAAAAATAAAAGTTTTGAATTAAAATAAATGTGTTGTAAACTATCAAAAATCAAGATAAAAACCCATCACATTAACATAAAAATTAGATTCACTAGAATTGAGATTAGGATACACTATACACTCACAATATTCTAGGGAAATCCATAACTCTTTATGTATCTTAACAAAATATATATTTGATTCAAAATGATAGATCAAAATTATTCATTAAATAAAATATGAATATTTGGAGAAAAATTTCTATTAGGATATTTATTTTATACTTATATTTGTCTAATATTAATTTTTTTAAATTATTCCATAATCTACATAGAGGGAGGTAATAAATTCTCATGATTATGGTAGATTTCATGAAAAGATGAACAATATTACATTCATAAGGTTATTTCATATAAAATAAAACTTATGACTCCCTACAAAGGAGTGGAGGATAAGTATGACCTGATTATAATTTTCCTCAGCAACTATCATTATTATATATGATTTCTATTTTTTTATTGTTTGTATAGGTTTTTTAATGATTATCCTCTATATACCAAGAATTTAAGAATTATAATGTATAATGAAAATTTTCCTTTCATTTGAAACAATAAAGTGTGGGTGGTGCATCTTTTGTTGAATTATCTATATTTTTATAATTAGATCATTTATTCCCATCACATTAGCATTCTTTTTCATTATGTCCACCCCTTACAATCAGAAAACAATTACTATTTCACTAGTGATAATTTCCCCATTGTTTCTTCCCACACATTGAATATAAATTATTTCTTGTTTTTTTATAATTTTTATATTTCTAATTTCGATTGAATTAAAATTTTCATTTCTTCTCAAACCATGAAATTTATGTTTAATTATATCCAGTATTTCTACCTTGATTGCACATCAAATTATATCTTCATGGATACTGAAATATCATATCTATAATAAAATTTAAATATTTGTTTTTATTCCTTGGAATAATTTATCAACCTTATTTTTATGTTGTATGATAATATTGTATTCTTATCTTTATATTCATGTTAACGTTTATTTACAAATGCCAACCAATTCATCATGTTTTTTTATTTAACTCATGGATATATGTCTCAAAATTTTTTAAGAATAACATAAAAAATGTACTGGTTAAATGATATGTTATTTAACTAATCCAAATCTATTGATTAATTTTCATAATATTTCCATATATTATTGATAAGTTTCCACCATTGATATATTTCTCCTTCCAAATGGTAAATAGAAAAAAGGAATATCTCAATCATTGAACAGTAGAGGAATTAAAATATCTTTTAAATAGTGAGGATCAAATTATTAGAAACTAATGGATCATAAATACAACTAAATAAGTGGATGTTGATTCATGATAACTCAATATAAAATCTTCTATCCCTATATCATTTGTATTTTTAACATGATTCATATTTTAAGAATGTTTTCTGAGTACATGAATGATATTTTTCATTCCATATTAAATATTATTTTGTTTATTAGTTGTAAAATAATTTAATTATATATTTAATATAGTAATAACGTGATTCCATTGTGTTGTTACTCTCACATAAAACCAATAGAATATTGAGAGAGACAATAATAATTGTGGTCAACCACCTAATCATAAAAAAAATACTTTTAATATGTGTAAATCTTGAAACCCTATTTTTTATATATATTACATCTTAGGTTTATCCAATATCATTATTGGTCTACATATATTCAAATCATTTATGATGTCTCATAAATTGATTTTTAATTTACAAACCATATCACTTAGTAGTCTCAAACCAAGTGTGAAACAAGGCATGTTTTCATGCATATGATGATGATAATGTCCATCTCAATAATTACTTTTGATGTTATTACGCACATACACATGTATTTCAAAGAATGGGACCCAATTTTATATGACCCACTTTCTCTATCCATTAGAAAAAAATTATGATAATTATTCTTATACAATGAATGATCTATATAAGTATTAATATAGACATCCCTAACTATGTCCTTAGATATATAACATAGGATCCCACAAATTCCATCCCATCATAGTTTCCAAATATTTATTATAAAAATCTCTCCTACCATCTATATTGATGAATTATTATCTATAATATATATTACATCTTCTTATATTAATATTCATTGCATTAACAAAACACAATCTTGAGGACTGTAATAGTTTACATTCTTCAGATACATGAAAATGGCTTTTTATTTCCTGAAAAAAACATCAATTTTTCCATTTAAAATAATCCCATTCATTACTCCTATTAAAAATATTTCATTATTACTAGGGTAAAGGAAACATAATAAAGGGTGATATGAGATTCTATGTCAGGGTAATACAGGATGATACAAATTAATATAATGAGAATAAGGTTTTTGGAACATGATAGTTTCTTTAGAAAACTGTAGCCTTCAAATTAATGATCATAATCATGGGTGATATCTAATTATTGAACTTCATATTTCTTTAATCATATGTAAATCTTGAAACATGGGCCAGGAAAGAATTAAATTTCAATAATTAATTTATTTGTTTGAAATATGTAAGTATATAATATCTTTGTGGACACCATGAAATGTGTTCCATTCACTTTTCCGTAGAGTGAAGATATGATTATCACATAAATGGAAAATTTCATGTATGTGTAAAGATGTTTTCACCATGAAGAAAGAATATTCCTAATTAATTTCATCATGACAACGTACCAATCCATACTAATGGTTAAGTGGAATGATTTTCCCATCATGGAGTCTGATGTTGATTTCTAATATCGATAATAAAATGTGGACTATTGTTTATATTTAAATATTCGAGATTCATCTAATAAGGCTTAGTGTATTCATCAATTCAAGAAGTGTTGATCTATTCAAGATCTTCTATTTGATAGGTCATAGATCCCAAACAGACTTATAGATCAAAATTTATTCTACTTGAAAGATGGATAAATTTAAAATAGGGACCTATGTGGTGGGCCTACGTGGTGGACCTACGCTGAAGACCTACATGGAGGACCTATGTGGTGAAATGTGTTTTTTCACCTTCGTAGGGCCCCAACGTGATAGAGTTGGGAGGGATACCTATGCGAGTAGCATTTCATTAACCAGGCCTCATATATGCCTATAAATTGAGCTCTTGGGCTCCCCATTTCAAAACAGAAAAGAAAATGAAGAGACTCTTTGAAACTCCCATTGTGTAGATATATCGTATAGATCCCTCAAATTATCTCAGGTATATCTCTAAACAATGAGTGAAGAAATAAATAAATGAGATAAGAATGTTTTTGATAGTATTTTTAAAAAATTACATTGGTTTTGTCCTCCTATGTAAAACATATTCATCAGTCATCATTCATACTTGCATGCCATACCTGTGTGTATTACCGACGTAGCATATCAATGCTGGTACCTATGAGAAATAATTAATAAAGGGACCTACATGACCATATGATGTACCCTTTTTAAAACCTATTCATGGTAGGGTAACTTTTTCCTTGGTTCCCTTATCTAAAAGGGACTAATTTGATGCCTTCACCAAATACTCTTGATATGTAAAACCTTTGGGAAAGGAACATTATTGTGTCTCCTATTTGGGTTTATATTTCCACATATCAGAGGTTTTCCACATTTGGTTATGATAGGGTAAGGATTAATAATGATTCTGTGAGTTTTTATATCCACAGTCACATGGACCTTTCTCCCTGAAACAGGGTTGGGAAGATCCAGGTTTTGGGAATGACGATTTGGGTTCTTTCCTCTCCTTCCCATCTCTATGACTCGGAACCCTAGGTCTCTATTAGGAAAGGTACAATTCACACTTACTTTTCTGCACATGAAAAGGAGAAGTTTCCCTCTCCGATCAAGATCAATTTTATGGAATCCATCCTAATATAATCCCCTCACCTTCGTCCATTCCTCCCTACATTGGACCATTTTCCAATATAAATAGAATAGAGGGAAGGCTCGTCGCCCTGCCCTCTTCCATGGTCAATGCGCCCTCTTCCATCAATAGAGGAGGAAAAGTGTGAAGTGTCATTGTTGAAACTTGCACAACAACTTATTTCTCACACCAACCATGAATCATGTGGGCTTAGAGATATGTGATGGTTAGAACATGTGAACAAACACTCATTTGATGGAACAATGAGTGCTCTAATTCCCACCATTAATAGGATAGGTAGGAAGCTATCTCATGGACCAAGTTCACTAGATATCCTCCTCAGGAATCCATGCCTAAATACCTTAATTTGGGGATCCTTATTAGGAATAAGCCCCAAATTATCCTCCAAATCATTAGGCATCCTTTTCAAGAAGTAATCATAATCTCATGTCTCTCAAAGAACCACACTATCCTATAAGACTTATCGATCAACGTTGGATTTGATTCCCATTCACTTGTGAGAAGTAGGAATTCCCCATGAGGTTCAATACCAACACTTCAAATAAACTTGGTTCTCCTTTGTAAATATTCCCAAAAGGGTCTAATCTTACATGGAATCCCATATCCCTTCCATGTTCCTTGAGCTGCTGCATCATAAGTCCCACACTATGTTTTGATTAAGCATATTTCTCTTTGAGGACCTTATATCATGACTATAAATGGAATGATGTGTCCCATTCAATAGCCCCAAAATACAATGGTTCTAATTCCTTTCACAAAGATACATAAGTAGCTCATTTTATGGGTCTAATCCCAGAATCAAACCAAGCCTTCATCTCCCTAGATGATAATAAAATTCCTGATTTCCCCACTGAGTGGCATAAAAACCAGTATCATCACATAAATGATTAAATGAATCTCAAATAATTATATTATCAGATACCATCTATGGAAACCCTTGAATTGATACACATATTTCCCTTAATAAAGAACCTCGAATGCATAATGATGATTCTGAAATTTACACATATTAATAATTTATTGTAAATCTGATGGAATACTTATTATATACCTGGTGAATTAATAAGGATTCATGAAAAAAATATTAAATTTATAAAGAGAGTCCAATATGAGACAATAAATCCCCCCAAAATGGTGTGATGAGTCCGAACTCTCATCATCCCGACCAATTATACTTCTAATGTATCCCAATGTTCAAACATAACGCACACATGACATTATGATGCATGTCCACTTTGGATAAAGAACTTTTTAAAGTTTCTAGTTCTGTAAAAAAATACAATGGAAACCTCTAAGAAACAATGTTTCTTAAAACTAGAACACATGTTTCAAGGAACTACGAAACAAAAATGGTGAACCTGATGTGATTACATAACCAATTTGATAATGTTACCACCTGTTAGGTGCCTATAAATTGATAAAAGAAGACCAGACAAAGGAATTAATCACACATGTATCCATCTAAAAAGATGTTGTTTTAATATATATTTTTGGTGTACTCAGTTTTCTACAAAACTCCCTTCAATTTAATGAATGGATTTCTCCAAGTAAACATCTGTGAAATTCTCGAAAACTGCTCAATCGGGATCTCTATCCCCAGGAAGGATGTCATCACCAACCTAATGTCTTCAACACTAGGTGTATAATGTGATGGTAAATTATTATCGCCTGCATGGAACAATCCGGAAATTTGAGGTTGGTCAACAATCCCTCCCAGTCAACAACAATCCTTGATCATCTGGCCATCGATGACCAATGATCTAGAAGAAAACGGTGCCGCCCACAGTCTCTAGCTGTTTTGGGTATTTATCCCTAGAATGCAATAATAAATTACTTTTGTACTATAGGTAAGTGGATCAAGAGGTCACTCGAGGCCTCAATTCCATATAAAAAGAGTCCTTCCTGGGGACTACCACTAGAAATCACCGCATAAACCATGCAATAGTGTACCCCCAACATGATGGGGGTGTTTCCTCTAGACTTTTGGCCCAAGTATCTCAGACCTAGGCATGCAAGATGAATATCCAGGGACAACATCTGGTTTATAGGGAGAAGGTTCTCAACTCTACCTCCTCTAGAAAAGTCCATCATTTAATTTGATGGAAAACAACGAGTGTGAACATACACCCATCCATCCTAATTTTGCTTCTCATTAGACTCATCTGAAAAAAACCCACTAATCCCACTAGATAAACAATTTGGAACACCGTGAACAGGAACATACACCTGATTATAAATCATCAGCGAGTCAGGAGGCTTGTCTGACTGCATTTAATGATTCTTGTAATTCAATTATTGTGAAAACTGCTAAACAAGAATATACACCTATTTACAATAACCAATTCTATCAGTAGTCTCATCTTCTAGTATTGAATAATGTCTCTCTACCATACTAGACAGAAAACAGGCAGCTAGCACATACACCTACCAATGATTATCAAGCCTTCCAATAGGCTCGTTTGGTAGCACCAGGAGATGTCAATTAGAATGATCCGATGACAAATTTTGGTTAGACCCAACTATCATACCCCATACGTGAGTATTATTAATATATATCGACATGCAAATGAGGAAATGAGTAGTCACATAATCCTACTCTAGATATGGAATGGATGTATGTTCCCATTTTGGATGTTGAAGTCACCAAACACATCCTATCATTGGTGAAAGGGAGGAGGCCTATCCATTCCCATATTCTAGAAGCATTCCAAAATATTTAACATCTACATTAGTAGTATCATGGAAACATATACATAAATTTGTCCCCACATAATGGATGACACTTTGGCATGCCATGCCGAAGTAGGTAAATACCTCTATTCCAGTCTAGTAGGGTCATGTGGAATATTTCTCCATATCATATGGACAACAAGATCGGGAACATAAACCCTTTCTTGTTAGATGTAATTGGTTCGTTCTAGTAACCACTTCAAGGAAGCGACATATACCTACAAATGATAACCACTTTTCCCAGTATGTGTCACCAATTAAGTACAAGAGAACATCCAAGAAAAATCCTCTCCATGTATTGTCGGAAAATCAAGAGTTAAGCTGCGATGTGGATCCTCTTAATGCTGGAGTTCATGAAACCATTAGACATTTATCTGTACCTACACAAGATCATATCCTCTCATTTCTAAATTATGGGAGTGGTAGTTGTAATTCTGAAGATCCTTGTTGGACAAATTATTATGAAGGCTAGATTCATGAAAATTACATCAATCTAAAGTGCTTATCTCTGGATGAGATCCACGACAACCCTCAGTGTGGCCTGAAGACCAAGGTGAATGATGATTAATTCATTGTTGTAATCTGTCATTGTGATCCTCCCCATGATGTTATTTTTGGTGAAAGTCCTCTCTGCAGTAGTAATTCACATTGTCAAGATAATTCATTAATTGAAAATGTTGTGATGTGAAATCAATCCTACCTTGAGGCACATGAAAACACAAAGCCATTCATATTTGATGCCTTGTCATTTATAGGTGAAACGCTTTCTGAAAAATAATACATCTTAAGGGAACATTCATTCTCCGAAGAACCTTTACTTCATTTATCATCAAATATAGAGCATCTACATTGGTTAGTTCAAGTGGATAAACCTCTTTTGAAAATGATGAATATGTGTTAAACATGTGGAAACAATTTTCTATATGAGAAATCTCTGTCATGTTCTAGAATTTTTAAATTCTCAGTATAAAATTCCAAAATTGATAATAGAAGACTGCATTCATGACATCCATCTCAACATATGTAATTATCTACATCATTTGAAATCCAATCACTAACCTTATGATTAATATCAAAATCATGTTATGTAATTGAAGGGTTTCAGTGCCAAATTTTATTGATGTCTCCATCAGTTTCTCAACATCCAATGGTTAAAAATAGTAGAGAACCCTTTAGCACGCATGTCTTAATGCACTAAAGAGGCTACATCAGTTAATTTCCGATTCCCCAAAAAAAATTTGTATGAATGGATCAGGTTCATATGGATAATTTCATTTCACTACACTCCAAAATTAGCAACATCCTCCAAAAGTTGATTCATGCTATGTTATTACCCACGGTAAACCACAATTAATTGGTTTTGTATGTAGTCAAATGTACGCTAAAGAACATGCCTCATCCAAATCTCATCAGAATCAAGTCCAAGCAAAAGAAGATGCTAAGCGACTTTCACATCTAGCATCTAAGAATCTTGAACATGCACCCTGTTTAGGGGATTTCAGGAGTCATATAATGCAAATGTCTAAAAGAGTAGAGAAATCTTATGAAATAAGTAATTTCAGTGTTTTTAGGATGATGAACCCAACTAATGTCTAAACAAGAATCCTAAAAATTAGAAAATTAGTTGCACAAATTTCAACGACAGCTATTCAAGAATCACCCAAGCTTGCATGTTTGGGGGCTCATTTAATTCAACATTCAAAACATTAAACAATTTTCAATGATTTGATGAAGAAGAGCATGAACAGTCCTAACCAGCAGGGCTATGGGATTTTCCGTAACTGCAATCCCTTCCTCAATAGAAGTCATTTTTCCCTTGATTAGGGAAGATTCCACATGGAAATCATACAAATGAGCTATCCAAGGATTCCTTTAGGGTTACTATTTACCAAACAGTTCCAGGAAATTTTTCATATAGGAGATCATAGTGTCGTGGATGATGCATAGAGAGATGATCTAGCAGAAGAACTGACAAAATACCATCAGTGCATCAAGAATCAACAAATGTTATTAACACCATTGTAGATAATCCTCCAGAAAATAAGTCTAGTTCAAGGTAATCAGAGGATGAAGATCACGTCTATAATATAGTAGACACTGAAGAAAATGAAGAAGGTGTGCGTACCTGAATCCCAAGGCTTCCCCAGAATCTAAGAATTCCTTCAAATAACCAAATCCCCCCTATCTGAAAGGCATCTATCAAGGGGAAAGGAAGAAGTAAAATTGAATCTCACTTTTCCTCTAGATAAGGTCATACTCTTTGGCTTGAAGAGAGATTATCAAAGCATGAAGACGAAATGAAGAAGTTGAAAAGACATAACATAGAGTTACATCGAAACAACATTTCTCCTAAACATACTCCCAAAGGAAGTCCTATATATCCAAATCCTGTAGGATATCATCAGAAACGAATATTTTTAGTAACTACAGATGTTGAAAATGAATTCCCCCCATTTGTTATACATCAAAGGTAGGTATCAGCACCTCCATCAGTGGTTTTACCAGTCGTTGCACCAGCTCAAGCTCTAGTTGCTATACCTGGATAGGTTCCAACTCATTTGGATGTTCCCCAAATGCTTATGAACACAATTGAGGCATTAATTGAACTATTGTAAGCTATGGAGAATTGAAATGGACCGGTTTAGCTAGAAAATAAAGCATACCCTGAATGGGTGGATGCAATTCCTCCCCACCAAATGTAGTGAATACCTCATTCCCAATCTTTAATGGTTCGAGAGATCTAGAACAACACATAACAAATTTGGTTTCATGTTCTGATCCCTTGATGGGAACATCTCAACAACAAGAAGTAGTTAACCTTAGGTGTTTTGTGCGGTCACTACAAGGACCAACATTTGTCTATTATACAAGTTAAAAATCTCGATCAATTTATGGATGGGAAGACATCCATCAATAATTTCTTCTCCAATTTAGCTCAATGATACCAAAGATGGAATTTATTTACCTTCATAATTGTAAAAAAAGGGATAATGAAAGAGTTTTAGATTTCATTACACGATTGAAACGATTTACTTATTCATTAAGTCTAGCACTCACTCATGATGAATTGATGCCAATCTGTGTAAAAAATCTGCATGACAAATTACACACACCATTGTTCCCAATGAAATACATAGGATGGTTTCGGGACCTTACATCAATTTCTCAATTGATGGAATCATCTATTAATGAATCTATGGATAAAACTTGTCTGATTTATTTAGCTCTGGGGTGGATGATTGGAAAAGAAGAATTTGCTACAATCACCCTCAAACAAGCACATGTACCTGCCTCCACATCATGAACCCCATCTTACTGATGGGCTCTACCTCTTGATCATCAAAAGAAACGATTTCCTCATCAAGATGATAAAATAGATCAAAGGAATAAATGGTTTGAGGAATAAAAGAATAATGATTATTCTTTCAGGAATTAATATATTCCAAGTTACTTTGTCATAGCCTTATAAAACAATTTGAATCAGTTTCCAATGAAAAAAAATCCAAATAATGTTCGAGATGATGATTTTCCAGATTATTATCCATTTCATAAGTTGTTGGAACCCCTCATTCAAGAGCGATTTGTTTTCAATGACTTATGAAAAAGATGGAAGACTCTGTTCATGTGAAATTGGAAAGTTCATCAGCTCACATAACATGTGTTACTGCTAACAATACCAAGGAAGAGGGAGAATGGAATGAGGTTTAAAGTAAAAAAACGTTACAAAATATGATAATTGGATGATATAGAAAATGATCAACTAGACTCATGCTATTTTACAAACTCAGTTGAAACAACCTATTGTGTCTTCTTCCACTCCTTCCTTAGAAAAACTATCTTAATCAAAATTTCATTCCTCAACGATGAAAAGGGAATATAATGATAGAGCAGTCCGAAGATGATGATATCGTGTCCCGAATAAAGTTATCCTTCACCTTAGATTATTTTATTCCACCTTTTTTGAAAGCACGGGCACCGCCTCACCAAACAGTACAACCAGAATTAAACTGTCAAAAGAATCCTAATCAGATAATGAATTGATCTTAGGTTCTGTTAATGTAATTAATTTAATGGATCCTTATGCCAATGGTGATTATGATGATAGTGATCCAGAATTCCTTCTACCTTATTAGGGAAAAAGATGAAGGGGACAAGTTTGAGGATACAGGGGAAGACATGGGAATTCCAGAAACCACCATTTTAACTCTACCTTTACATGAACAATATATTCAGTAAAAACTCAGGGAAGAGAAATTCAGATGGATCAATTGGAGAAAACAGATTCTTGCATGAAAGACTGGTTTGGTTCTAACACAATTATTTTGGAAGACTAATCAGAAGCCACAACATTTTATTCTCAGCAAATGAATAGTCCTAGTCAGTATAATTTACCGAATCCAGCAATATTTATAGCTTCTTCTCTGACACAATGTACGTCTACATCAAAAGCATCAAATTACAAAGGACCTTCAAAACTGCATCTCCATGCTTGGAAACAAAGTCCCTTAGACCAAATGAATGATGTCTTGAAATATTTGGCCTAATTACTAGTCATGTTATTGATTTTGGATTCATTGAATCAGTCAAAAGATCTTCGAGATTCACTCATTGTGGCTATGTTAAGTCCTCAAGAATTTCAAATTGATTTTGCTGCTATTGAGGTTTACCGTATAGATAACAATCATGTATAATGCCAGGTAGTCACATCTTTTATGGATAAAGATGAATATGATGTTGTACAAGGACATATTAGGCCTTGGTATTAGTCTGGCAAGGACAATGTCATAGAGATCCAATGAGTCTTCATTGATAATTTCTCTGGAGTCAACCTCATTCATTTTTGTACAATTAATCAATTAGGCCTGACTGAATCTGACATATCTCATTCATCATTAATATTTCTAGGATATGAAAATAATATACAAGAACCTCTAGGTGAGATTACACTCTGAACCCATTTTTGAGATCTTGTTTCTAATTCAGACTTCATGGTTTTTTGTTAGGACACAACCTTCAATATTCTGCTATGAAGGCCTTGGTTTCATCAACATGCAACCGTACCTTCTTCATACCACCAATGTATGAAATACTATTTCAATGGTCAAATCAGAACATTGTATGGTGACTAGGATCTATTAAAAACATGTGAATCGCAATACATTGAGGCATAGATTTATTAAAAAAAGGAACAAAGCCCATGAAAAAGGAGATAACCAGAGTAAATTCTCCCAATAGACTAGAAAATATCACAGAAAATTCATTCATACATTTGATTACAGATTATATGTTACCCATTAATCAAATTGATGGGGTAAAATCAAACCTAAAGACTCATCCAATAACTTCCAAAATGTCAATTATGACAATTGAGCCTGAAAACCTAGAAGAAATTATTGATACACCATGTAATGATGAAATCCATAATGGAGATGTTTTCAACTCATATACATAACTACAAAAAGACTCTACATTGTCAACCAGACTAGAATAGATAGTTGTAATTCTAGATGAAAACAAATATGTTGGTTCTATATCCATCAATCCCTCTTTATTTCCACAAGAAGATCCTTCGTCCTCAGTAAGGTTATATAAGGGGGCCTTTTCTTCGAGATGTTCAAATACTGAATTGTCCCCTAACACTGGAAGTGGTTCATCATCATCTAAAATTCAGGTGAAAACATAAGAGGAAATACATAATGAAATAGAAGAGGAAGATCTCGAGGATTCTCCTCCATCATTTCAAGAAGGTGTCTCTACCACTGTGGATGAACTCAAATAAATAAATCTGGGTATTAAAAAAGATCTATGCCCCACTATAATTAGTGCGGACATGAAATCTACGAAAAAGAGGTGTATACTTCCATTCTAAAGAAACATTGTGATATATTTTCTTCGAATTATATATAAATTCTAGTTCATAATCTTAATGTGGCCACCCATCATTTGGGTTTCCCATAAGAATGTCGTGGATTTAAGCATGCAGCAAGGAGAACACACCAAAAACATGCCTCTAAAATTGAAGTTGAAGTTAATAAGAATATAAAGGATAACATTGTCTGCAATGTTTAGCATCCCAAATGGAGGGCCATTATTTTCCTAATGAAAAATAATAAAGGGAAAAATAAGAGTCAAAATTGATTTCATACATCTTAACCAGCATCGTCCTAAAGAATATTTTACAGTCCCGATTACATAACTTCTAATTGATGAAACAGCTGGCTATGAAGCCCTTTCCTACATGGATGGATATTCTTGGGTATAAACAAATCTATATGGCCCCAGTAGATGAAGAACATATAGCCTTTAGAGGTCCACAAGGTGTGTATTCCTCTTAGGTAATTCCATTTAGTTAAAATAATGAAGGTGAAACATACCAACATGTCATGCAACTTATATTCAAACCCTTCTTAGTGAAATTCGTAGAATGTTATGTGGATGATTCGGTGGTAAAATAAATGCAATGTTCCAATCACTTGGTTGATTTAGAAACCAAATTCAACAAACATCCGTTACACAGATTAAAGATGAACCCCTTGAAATGTGCTTTCGGGGTAACCTAAGGAAAATTCAATGGCTTTGTTGTATTCCATCATAGAATCAAAGTTGATCCTAAGAAAACAGTATCAATCCATGGTATGTCATCTCATAAAAATATGAAGGAATGAGGAGGACTCCAAGGAAACATGGCCTATCTTATGCTCTGTATTGCCAATTTGGTTGGCAAGTGTTTACCCTTCAGCAGATTAATGAATAAGGGAGTCACCTTCCAATGGAATTCTGATTACGTAGAAGCATTTAATACCCTCAATAAATATATCTTTATTCCACCAGTATTAATTCTGACTATTTGAGGAAGACCACTTACTCTCTATGTGACAAATTTAGGGCGATCACTAGGTGCCTTCCTCACCCAAAAGAATATTGTTGGGAATGAAAAATTCCTTTACTATCTCAGTTGAACAACGCATGATGCGGAAATTTAGTATTCATGTTTTGAAATGTGTTGTCTGGAATTAATCTTTGTCGTTTAGATGTTGAGGCACTACCCACAACATCATGATGTCCAATTGGTATCTCGTAATAATACACCCAAATTTATCCTTACTCATCCTATGCTTTACAGGAAGTCTGGAATGATGGGATGTTATTTTGAAACAATTTTATATCTAATTTTTACCTCAAAAGGCAAAAAAAGGACAAGCTCTGGCTGACTTCCTTGCTGATAATCCTACTGTAGAAGATACATCATTAAATAATGAGCATCCGGAAGAAGAGGTCTTGTCATTTCAAGATAATTCCAAATCATGGGAAATGAATTTTGATGGTGCTTATAAAAATCCAACATGAAATAGAATGGAAAACTATAAACTCAAAAATCTTGGATAATGAATTGTCCTTATTTCCCAAAAAAAAACAGTATTTCCATTTTCTTTCCTATTATCGGTTGATGTTACCAACAATGAAGTAGAATATCAAGCTCTCATCATAGCTTTGTAATTGACCATTTAGGTGCGAATTCATCATTTAAAGTTAAAATGTGATTCATAATTGTTAATCAAACAAATTATTGTGGAATATTTAATCAGAAAAGAAGAATTAATTCCATTGTGTGATTATGTCAGAGGTTTAATGGCTAAATTTCCCACAGAGACGACATTGTCTTCTGTCATGTGATAACAAATTTCTCAAGAAGATGCACTGACTAACACAGTTAGAGCCTTGGTAGATCCAAATCGGGATGAGATATTTATCAGTATAACCCATCGCCATTTGGTATCACCTTTTATTCAATCCAGAATGGAGGAAATTAATGAAATTTTCATTATTTTTGAATCATACGGTGATACCATGGGATGGATAACATCGATAATGTAATATAATAAAAATGAGGTACTTCCACCAGATAAGGCTAACAAGGAATAGATTCGGTGACAAGAGGCTTATTTTAAACATTTTGATAGTCCATACCTCCAAAATATCCTCTATAAGTGAGGCTTTGATTGAATTCTCTTCAGATGTATTGATGGAGAAGAGACAACAGTTGTCATGAAATAAGTACATTATGGAGCTTGTTGGGCCCACCAATCTATGCACGGATATCCAAATATGATCCAAATGCTTGGAATATTTAATCATTCAATGACGCAAGATTAAATAGATTTCCCAAAAAATGTCATCCCGGTAAAGTGCATGCCAACATCATTCATCAACCCCCTATAGTAGATACATACAGCTAAATACTCTTGGCCATTTTCTATAAATGGAAGGGGTGTAGTAGGGCCGTATACTCCAGCCACAGCTAAGAAGGTCATGTATATTCTCACTACTACTCACATTTTCTCTAAATGGGCTGAGGAAATACCTCTCAAGTAAGTAGGATCCAAAATCATTGATAGTTTTTTCAAAACTAATATCATCGCCAGATTTGGTAGCCCTCATACTATTTTGATAGAAAATGGCACAAATATTCATTCTACTAATGTAAAAACCTTGTATTAGGAACATAATAACAAATCCAACCATTCAACACAGTATCATGTGGTAGCCAATGGATAGATTGAGTAATTCAATAAGACCTTGTATAATATATTTCATAAGATGGTGGATAAAGATAAGAAATCATGTCCTGATAAAATTTTGAATGCTTTGTGGGATTATCAGAAAACTACCTTTACTACTACACAAGAAACACCTTATTCCTTAGTATATAGAACTGAAGAAGTTTTTACAATTGAAAAACAATTTCCTTTACTTAGAGTTGCAATCTGTGATCAGTTTTCTACAGATAAATGATCTATGAAATGGTTCAATGAGATGGAATGATTAAATGAGAAAAGATTGCATAATTTTCATCATCTAGAATTCATTCAGAATAGGATTGTAACACCCTGAACCCAGAAGCCCAGAGTCAGGGAATTATTATGTATCATTGGCATGATCATAAAAGATCATGTCTCAAAAGAGAAATTAATTTAGTAGTCTTGGATGTACTAGATACATCCATAAGGTTTAAATTAAATCATAAAATGGAAAACTACAATAATATTGTTTCCATAGAAAACACTGATATCCCATAGATTATCCATGCAGGTCAGTCATAATATACTTCTTCGCATCTTGGAAGAAATAAAACATATAAAGGGGTGATCTCAGATGCTCGGTATGGATAACAATATAGTGGAAATTTTCCTAAATAAACATAATCATTTAAAGAAATGTATAGAACTAAAACAAAAGCCTTTTCAACACAAATTTCATTACAATACGGAAAATATAAATAAAAATATTTCCAATAACGTACTCACATGGAAATTATATTTTTCGAATAATCACATGAAATATCAATAGCCACTTTTAAAAGGATGGAATTCATAATTCCAGACTTCATAACCACATAGTCAAGGCCTTCTTCCAATACTACATAAAAGATTCTGTCATGGATATTGTCCAAGACACTAGTTTTTCTCATAAGACCTATTGATTAATCAAGGAGTTATAATGGGAACCACCCCTCACTTACTAAGTCCAATTCATTCCTCATATGAAAAGGTTTAAACATAACATAACCATTCGTTTTAAAACTATCATAAGAAATGTCAATACTTTACCAATAAACTAGGTATGGTGTAAAAATAACACATCCAAAGCCAAACATATCAGAAAAAATTCAATAAAATATTGAAGATTTTTATCATAATAAGTCAACATTAAATAAGTTTACAATCCATCCGAGGATGTCGACATAGATGAAATAAATTTTTTTAGACAATATCTCATTCTATTTTGAAATCATTTAAAAGACATATAATTATAAAAGAAAATAATTATTTTTAAAATATTGTTATAAGCTTGTAAGGAAACTTTTATGATGTTATAATGGCAGAAAATAACCGCACCTTCTGTATAAGTGAAAAAAATTTCCTTAATTTGGTCGAAAATGTCATAAGGTACCTTGTTTGGAAAATGATGGAATGATTCCTTTCAATACATTTTTTAAAAATTCAAACAATGGTATAAATGAATTTAACCCATAGTCTAGTAAATATTAAATATTCTTTCGAATACATTTTTAAGAAACATGGATGTGGATGATAAAGATTTCCCAGTAGATACTTACTTAAAAACAACTTCGAATAATAAAGAGATTGTGAAATTAACTCATACCTTGTTCTTTTTAGTGGTTGATGGTAGGTTAAACTCCTTTATAATGGTAAAATAATTGTTATTAAATTATAATATAATAATATACATTAATATTATATCATACATGCTCTTTTAATATTGCGTTGTTAATAATATTTTAGTATTATCATCGTTTCGGGTGATAACTGATTCGGTTTCCATTATATGAATTATTATGTAAGTAATGATTGTTATGGATAGGATTTATCATATCCATATTCAGAATGATAATAAGTCATTAAAAATTATTTTTAATCATCTAATGAAAATAAATCTTGAATGTATATGATGGGGAATGAATCTCATCATGTTCGTGGAGACGATAATCCGTACGCACGTACAAGAGACAATATAATTTTTTTGATTTTAAAGTCATATATAATTGTATATTATATGATATATAAAGAACCATTATCAGGTTATATTTATTATATACATCATTTATAAATCATTTTTACACCCATTCAAATAACAATGTATTGAATAACAACTACACCACGATGTGGAGATGGTAAGTCGTACCTACACATGTATGGAGAAATGAAATTCACAAGATGGATTGAAAAATTAATATGGTTGTACCATATTTATAATAAAATCTTATTATATAGAAGATAGTGGAGTTATTATTTTAGAATGGAAACAACAAAAAAAGTGGAAGATGAAAAAATCCTGAAATATGTGGTGAGATATTTACCTCTTCTTCAGGTTCTTTCATTTTGATTTGATCAAAAAGGCTACATAGGTTGGCTTCCTGACTAAATTAAGGCCTATAGGATGATGGTTTTATTGTTAGAAAATAATTTGGTCTGGGGTTTTCTGAGCCCAATGGATTTGAAGGTGTGAATTAGAGATAAGGGGATGTTCCCTTTTATAAGAGGGGTGAGGGCACCTTAGGAAAAGCAAGAAATATTATTTTATAATATAAAAATGTTCGGTTTTTGATTTCATTATAATGAATTATTTAAAGTATACAGTTGATATGGGTCGCAAACGTCTCAGCCAATGTGTTTTAGATAGGTTTGGGTCACAATATTATCCATAACTTTTAGATTTAACTCTTAGTTAAATAGTATGACATTTACCATGTCACTTTTTTTTATATTAAATCATTAATAAACATACTATAAAGTGCCAATAGAATACCAAGAGGTTAATTAATGATACACATATCATTATATATGTCTTTTTTCCGATCCTTAAATTACTAGGATTATTATATCAACGAATTATTTTGTATTTTTTCTAAAAACTCATTTATGTCAATTTTGACATTATTTAACAAATAATTTTTGTTGTAGTGTTATCAACTTTATTAATTTAAAATAAATATATTTAATAATCCTAAACTAGTCCTATTAACCTATAAAATTAGTGGAATTAATTAAAAGTCTCAGATTATATTTATTTTTTATATTTCTTAATATCAATTATTTAAATATTTCTCTAATATTGTTATTACTACATCATCATTATGTAACAATTAATTTAATTATTTAATGTATAAAAATTATAAATAAGATACCATTATGTAGGAAATATTTTTATCTTTCTGTTGAATATTTATAGTCAAATTTATATTTTGGGTAACCCTATATTAAAAACGGTTTAGTTATTAAACATTGAATTTAACTCTTTCAACTATTAATTATATAAAATAATAATAAATGTCCTAATATAATCCAAGTGGACCAAATAGGTTAATATTTTATTTATAAGGTTGTTTTAGTATAATTATACTTATCCAATTTAATTAGGACATGTTTTAGGGTAATAATAATATCATTTTCCCCTTAAATCCCTATTTACTTTTAACCCTGGTAAATAAAATTAAAAAGTTAATATTCACATAAAATTATTTTTTATCTTATAGAACCACATTTTACATATTTATATCAATAGTGTCTCTATTAATTTTTAAATTCAACTCACAGAAGTGGTAAAATTAAGTTTTACGTAAATTTGCAAATGCTCATAGGAAGTGCGTAATAGACGGTAAAAAGTTCAATAAAATTTTTAAATATCTAAAATTATTATATACAGACTCCAATTATATACATTGAACATATATAGGTATTATGTATCTATTTTGACCTAAAATAAATTTAAATAAAACAATTAATTATTTAAAAAAAATTCGGTTTTAAACTATAACTCATTATTTTTCACTATTCATCCAAAATTGATTGTTTTCAGAAAAAACAAAGAATTCCCCCTACGCTAATTTCAATATTCTGAATCAAAAAAATGGAGTCCATTGTGAAAGATAAAATTTATATATTTTCAAAAAGTGGGTATTACTATTCATAGTGGCTAGTTTGATTGGTTGTGGTGTGTTATAACTCGAAGTTGTGTACAACACATGCTATTGTATTATTCAAAGAGAAGCATGTTGTGGAAGCTTGGGGTGTTACATTCTCCCATCCGTCAAATAATTTCATCCTTGAAATTTCTAGAATATTACATCATAAAATGACTCGATTTGTTCTTCATCATAAGATCCTTGAGATCCCACGTTTTCTTTTCCATCGTATGGTTTCTCCATAAAACTTTTACCAGATGAGTCGTCCAGTTTCTCAATAGTTGTTCTCTTGTATAAAGAACCATGACAGGATCTTCGTAATAAGGCATATCAGGTTCCAGTTCTAATTCAACATAGGTGAGTACATGCATTGATTCATCATTTATTTTCTCAACAGTGATATATGGAACACATCGAGAACTTGGGAGAGACTTAGTGGATTTCCAAACCGTCAGATACATCCCCAATTTGATCTAGAATTTTTAATGGTCCGATATACCTGGGACATAATTTTCACTTCATACCAAAACAAATAACTCCCTCCCTTGTGGATACCTTCAAAAAAACATGATCTCCTACCTGAAAATACAATCACATCCATTAGTTATTGGCATAGAACTTCTGCCTACATTGAGCTTCTTTGATGTGGGTTTGGATTACCTTCTCCTTTTCCATCATTTCCTCTCCAAGTTCATCATGGTTCCGGGTGTAGTGGAAGCGCGTGGGTGGATGTTCCCACTTGGATTTTTTCCATTAACAATGATCAATCTGGGATCAATACGATGATAAATTCTAGTCTCCACCAATCGAATCACAAAAATAGACAAAGAAAAGGAATGTATCGAAACCACAAAGTAGGATCATTACAGGTTGATTATACTTAATTTAATCAATTTAAAATAAGTAACTTTTTTTATTTATTTTTTGATATTTACAATCACGTTCTTATGTGATATGTCAATGCATCACAGAAACCATGTGTATACTTCATCTAGTGGTGATCCACACGTGCACCTCGTTAATCTGAACGTTGCCAAAGGAGCTTACGGGTGCTATAGTGGAGAAACCATTGCTTGTGTTGTCAGCCATAGATCGTCTTGATCTGATGGATGATGATCTCTCTCGGTCTTGAGATCATTCTTGGAGGAAGAGGATCTTTCGGCCTTTAAGGAATTATCTAGAATTGTAGTGCACAACTATTTTTTTGAAAAAAGTTGGGGTTGTGAGGATATTTATAATCAGGTTTGAGGTTGTTGAATTATGAAAATAATTAAATATGTTACACGTTTTATTTATTTCATTAACTCTTTTGAAAACCCCATGTTGAATCCTTATTTCCTTGACATGCACCAACACTGATTATAATAAATATCAATTAATAAAATGATATTTCCTAAAAATCCCGACTAGAAAGACTACATGGCGTGTAATCATAAAAATCTAGACATGGCCAATATGCTTTAAATCAACTATAGGATCTGCAATAATCTAGACATGGTTTTGCTACATGGAATCCATTTAAGAATTCATGGCTTCATTCCACTTTTCAATGTCTATGCCTTCAACTGCTTCCTTGTTGGATAGAGGATTATCATTGTCAACCAATAATTAGCCACCATCATCGTTTATAAGAAAACCATATCATTCTGGTTCCCTTATCTCTCTTGTGCTCCTACGCAGTTCTTGTGTCTCTGGAATAGATTTTTCATACATGAGGCTTTGTGGAATCTGTTCATATTCCAACTCTTGTGTATCATGAGACTCTACATCATCGAAGTCTATCTCGCCCCTACTATATCTTTTGGAGATGTGCTCCCTATCAATGAATATGGTGTGTCTCGCCAATGTATCATTTTTATCTAAGGGGTTGTATATGTAATATCCATTTGTTTCCTTGGGATATCCTATAAATATACACTTTCTACATCGGGGGCATGTTTGTTACCTGAAGTGGCCTTAACAAATGCTTCGCTAACCCACACATGTAAATTTGAAAACATGGATTTGCGTCCACTCCATAACTCGTATGGAATGCCATTTATTGATTTAGTTGGTAGTTGGTTTAGTATGTGTTTTGTTGTTTGTAATTCATATCCCCAAAAGGATAGTGGAAGACTCAAATGAATCATCATTGATCTCACCATGTCCAACAAGGTGTGATTCCTCCTTTCGCTTACTCCATTCCATTGTGGCTTGTATAGAGGAGTGAGTTGAGATAGCATCTCAAAGTCCAGTAAGAAATCAATGAAATCCTAATTAATATATTCTCCTCCTCAATCTTAGTAGTGTTTTTTAATCTTCATTCCAATAAGGTTCTCAACTTCATTCTTGTATTGATTGTACCGATCAAAATAATTTTACATATAACTCATTATGTAAATATATCCATATCTACTAAAATCAATAGTAAAAGTTATGTAGTACCAGAACCCACCCCTTGCTTCAATGGGAAATGGTACACAAACATCTGTGTGAACTAATTCTTGAATTTCTTTAGCCATTTCACCTTTACCACTAAATGGGGCTTTGGTCATTTTGCCTTGTAGACAGGTATGACATACACCAAGTGGTTTTAGTTTGAAAGAATGTAAATAGCCATATTGATGAAATTTTGTCAAACGTTTCTCATTGACATGACCTAGATGGTGATGCCAAATTTGGGTGTGGTATGATTCTTGTGAATTAATTTTGTCATCGATTTCCATTACTTGGTTTGTGTAGTCTAACACATAACGGCCGTTATATAAATGTTCCCTACCAAAACAAATGCAATCTTTATAAAAGTAGCAACATCCACATCCGAACACGAAGATTAATCCATCAGTATATAATCTGGTTACTGAAATAATGTTTTTGGTTATTAAAGGTAAATAATAACATCCTTTAAAAAACAGGACCATCCCAGTAGGAAATGTGAGGTGGTAGTCTCTGACAGCTACATCAGCATGTCTGGCTCCGTTTGCTACACGTAGATCCACCTCACCTCAATCAATATTTCTTAATCTGCTTGGATAATGTATTTGGATACAGATTTGATCACCACAAGAAGTATCTAATACCCAATTAGTATATATAGATCGATTATATTCGACAACAAAAGCAAATGAAGCTTCCCCTTGCTTCCTTGGCTGGATGCAGTTCTTTTTCCAGTGGCCCTTCTTGCCACATGTGAAACAAACAACCTCCTGTCATCTTTCCTCCCCTTTGATCTTCATTTTCCTAGAAGGCCTTGAAAAAGATTTGGGCTTAAATCTCTTTTCCTTCCCTTTTCATTTATTCACCATGAGGACAGAACGCTTTTCATGCTTCATGTCATTGTCCACATGGTGAATAAGGATATGAAGATCAGAAAATGACTTCTCAATTTTGTTCATGTTGAAATTCAATACAAATTTATAGAAGATATGGGGGAGTGATGCAATAATGAGATCAAAACCCCGTTCTTCAGAGTTCATAAACCCTAGAACCACCATGCTCTCAATGTAACCAATGAGCTTGACTAGATGAGGCCAAACTGGTGAACCCTCTCCAATCATGCTCCGGAATAGAGCCGTGGAGATCACAAAAATTTCCTATCTTTATCTCTCTTGGTATAGACCACTGAGGTGCTCGAGCATGATATAGGGATCCAAGTCTTCATGAGACATCATGATCTCACTAGAAATTGATGAAAGAGTCCAAAATTGAACATCGATTGCATCATTAAAATGTTGATAATGGACCAGGAAATCTTCCTCACTTGCCCCATAGGCGGGTGAATCAGGAAGTGAGCACTCTATCACGTAAAACATTCGTTCATGCCGTAGGATAACCCAAAGGTGCCTAATCCATTCATAAAAGTTAATGTTAGTGAGGATATTATCTTTAACCTGAATTGGTCACAGAGAAAATTTGGTTGACAAGTTTGTCATATTGATTCTAAAAGTTAAAAGGGAAGATTTATTAGTACCTTTTGAATAATTTTGTGAAAATTAATAAATTAATATATTAATTATCCCACAATTTTATCATGTCCCAGTGGCCCTCACCATTGAACTTGGAATTTCCAGTTTTCATTGCATTCTAGTGGCAATGATCCATATCCCCCTTCGCATAAACCCAACAAGGGTTGTTCAAGATATTTGTAGGTATTTTGTAAGGTAGATCTTTTCCAACTGTGAGCTTACAGTTCCTTGATCTATTGAGTGGACTCCACAATCCTGAAATCCTGACATGGATTTCCACAACACTTGACTCCATTTTACAACAAGTCTATCAAGGGATACTCCTCTTGATTTATAATTCTTACGTTAATCTGAAACATTCATAAGATCTTCCTTTATTAAAGTATGTGTGGCAACATGGTTTGGTCAAACACATAGTTTTATTGAGTCTTTCCCTTAATCAAGTAAGGGAAGGCTTGGTCTGAGTTAATAAGGTATTTGAGGTATTTTATTCTTTATTTTTAGTTTTTCATTATCACATGCTTGTTAAAATTATGTGATGCATGCTTAAGTAATTAACCATGTTCTAATAATATTTACGCATTGTCCAGCTTTTATTTTATTCCATCTTTTCTTGCTTGTTCATTTAATTAATTATGTGATATCAACAACACATACATAATAAATAAACCATTAAATCAGAATGATATAAAATGATATGGAATGATCATGGGCTTCTATTAGTTAGCTTATCTAGCGGTTTTGATAAGCTATCCCTGACCTAGGGAAAAACCTCGAACTAGTGGATCGTGTTTTTCAGCTCCCACATGTCAACCATTGTATAATATTGGGTTGGTTTCACCTTAGCTTTGGATTTTTGAACCATCTCCACTGGCTTGGGAGATCCTCTATTACATGGGGTTTTCATTAAATAAACCTTGGGCACACATTCCCTACATATTAGTAGTAGAAGGCTTGCATGACAACGAATTTATATTAAATAAATTTAAATGAAACATACACAAAAAATGGTCTTTGGTCTAGCTCATGATCATCCATAGCATGCAATGACATATACGCATATTTGGAATTAAAATTCATCTTAATTGTTCTATTTTTTAAGATAAGTAATGCTTGAAATTAATTAATTATGAGTTTATTATTATTCATTTATTTATCATAAATTCCTTTTTGAATTTCCTTGAGAATCTTCTCATCCATATTACTTCTACAAGTCTTTGTACTCTTGGACTAAACCTGGTGAAATTACACATCTATAAAGTACACGGTGTGTAGGATATATTACATGACATATATTTTTCATCCTTTATCCAAAGTACTTACCGAGGGATTTGTCGTGTTTTCTATACTTTGGAAAATTTGGAGTACACGGCGTGTAAAATAATCTAACATGGCGTGTACTTCCTTGTTACAATGTTACCAGCCTGGAAATCCCATGTACGTGGAACACAATTTCTCCTTGAACATGGTATCACCTGGTCCGGATCGAACTACATGGCATGTTGATTATACATACACATCGTGTATATCGGTTTCCATGAGCTGTTCAATTCTGGTCAACATGGTTATACAAAAATCAGGTATACCAAATTCACACGGCGTGGTTTGGCAGACCAGTATTTTTTTTTGAACATAATTACAATGAGTGTAGTTTCCACTACACACCATGTATTCTTGTATTGTACATACATAAAGAGCGACTCCTCCGGATGAGTTCCTCATTCTTAATTTCATAAAAATTATATTTAAAATTCCCTTTCTGTGATGTGAATCGAGAAATGATGGAGGAAGAATAGATATCATCCAGTTAGTTTTTATAGAACAATTTATCTTAAATTCAATCAAATATCAATGCATAAAATATCAACGAAAATTAAATAAATATAATAAAGGTTGTAACCTCACTCAGATACCATTTTCAGGTTTTGGGAACAGCGGAAGCACATTGGTGGATGTGCCCACATGGATTTTTTACATTAACAATAATCAATCCGAGATCAATACGACAATAAATGCCAGTCTTCACGCATCAAATCAGAGAAATAGACAAAGAAAAGGAACGAAAACGAACAACAATATTGGATCGATATAGGATTATTATAATTAATTTAATCAATTGAAAAGACGTAATTATTGGTGTTATTTCTTCATTGATATTTCTGATCACATTCCGATGTGATACATCATTGCGTCACAGAATCCATGAGTAGACTTCCTCTAGCGGTGATCCACACATGAACCTCGTATCTATGGATGTCTCCATTGGAGTCTCTGGGTGCTATTGTGGAGAAACCATTGCTTTTGTTGTATGCCATATATCATCTTGATCTGATGAAAGAGGATCTATCTCAGTCTTGAGAGTGTTCTTGGAGGAAGAGGTTCTTTTGTCCTTCAAAGAATTCTCCTGAAATGTTTTGCACAACCATTCTCCAGAAAAGAGTTGGGGTTGTGAGGATATTTATAATTGGGTTTGAATTTGTAGAGTTATGAAAATAAATAAACATGTTTCGTGTTTTATTTATTCCATTAAATATTTTTATATCCCCCTGTTGAATCATTAATTCCTTGACATGCGCCCACACTGATTATAATAAATATCATTTAATAAAAAAATATTTCCTAAAAATCCCAACTAAAAAAACTTCAGGGCATGTAATCATAAATACATGGAGTGTACTTTTTTTCATTAATAAATACACGGAGTGTAATCCTAAATATAGGGAGTGTACTTGTTTTCAAAATAAAAACTACATTGCATGTAATCATTAATAAACAACGTCTAGTTGTTTTCATTTTGTTCATCCTCCAACATTAAATCGATTTAGGCTTCCTTGAATAAATATTAAACCATGTATGGGAATAATCATTATTCAACTTAAGATACTAGAATACACTTAGTGTGAGAGCCTCTATTCCTATTTCTCATTGGCATTAGGCAGGCTTGCCTAAATTCCAAGATTACTGTCAAGCAACGGGTTAAGGAACCCAAGAGAAAGAAGTTGACGCTGAATTGATGTGTCACCTCATATGGACTCTTACCATGTAATTTAATCCCTTTGTCTTCATATCTCATCATTCATGTTTCATGGCAGATTAATAATCCTATATGCTTGATCTTTCATTCTATGTATTCCAGAAATAAACTTGTCGTTACACCATGGCCATGGAATTTGGGAGACAGTTCTTTTTCAATCAAAGGTCCGGATATATCTGCTTCCATAAATATAGAAGGGGATAATCCATCCTTGACTTATCCATTAACAACATGTCATTCGTGATGCACCCAACATACCCTACTTCCCACCAACTGTCCTCATGATGGTTTTTGTCAGAAAATCTAAGTGCGCGAGTCATGACATGAGTTAATGATAATCTTCTAGTCTAAGGACTATTACACATGATCGCAGATAGAAATATCTGATGACAACGAGACATGCAGAATTACTACGGGTGGGTCTGTTCTCATAATCTCCCATCTTGGAGATTACCAAGTGTGAACTCCATTAGAGAGAGTCTCATCTTCTTATAAGTAGTCGCACATGAAGGTCTATATACTATGTGTCCTATCATAGTATGTCATACAACTGTAGAACTTTATTTAAGAATATTGTTATATCATTTTATGGTTCTCATCATAGCGGGGATCTTCCATGACCTTATTAATGCAACAAATATTCTAGGAAATTATTATATTATAGTCTTAGAGAAAATGAACAATATATAATAAGTATACATTAATTTAATCAAAGTATAAGCAGTTGGTTCTTAGGACAACAACCCTAAAAGTTCTGAGCCTATGAGTTTTCTATCACCAACATCATCCCAACATGTTGGTGCGCAACATCTCCTTTCATATAAGACATCATATGGCGCCATCTAAATACATGAATGGAATCAATTATTATAGGAAAATTCTACCAGAGGTAAATATTGATCCCACATACATTGAATGTCAAGTGATCATGATCTTAACATGTCTTCTAATGTTATAATAGTCCGTTCTATTTGTCCATCAGTTTGGGGGTGGTAGGTAGTGCTCGAACGATGTTCAGTATCCATGGCTTTCTGAAGAATTTTCCAAAATTTTGATGTAAAATGTGGATCATGATAAAAAAAATCGATTGGGGTAATCCATGAAGTCTCACAACATCATTAATATATATTCTTTCTGTACATTCAAGTGGTAAATGTTCTCTAATAGGCAAGAAATGTGGTGACTTGGTAAGAAGATCTACAATGACTCATATTGCATCATTTCTTATTAGAGTCTTTGGTAGTACCATGATAATGTCCATTGTAATATTATCCCATTTCCAGATAGTTATGGGAATAGGTTGCATGACTCCTCTAGGATGTTTCCTTCCATCTTTCACTTATTGAAATACCACACATCTTGACACAAAATCTGCAATCTCCCTCTTCATGTTGACCCAAAAAACTTTTCCTTCAAATATTTATACATCTTAGTGCTACTAGGGTGTATAGAGAAATTGGATCATGAGAATCATCTAAAAATTACCTTTTTTGATCAGGTATATCGGGAACAGAAATACTCATCAAAAATTTCAAATGCCCATCTTCATATACAAAGTAGATCAATCACCCATAGTTCATAGATTTAATCTTCTTTTAAATTTCCTCATCATCAACCTGAGAACGTTTTATCCTTTCTAGTAAAGATGGTTGGAAACCATTTGAAAATAGAATTGATTTTTCACATTACAAGGTTATTAACAAATCCATCTTTACTAGATCCATGCAAATAGGATCCATTTAAAATGTCGTGTTGTTCAAAACTCCATGATCTTTTCATCTCAACACATCTACCACCTTATTTTCCTTCCCCGGGTGGTAGTGTCTTGTGAAATCACAATCCTTGGGTAGTTTAATCCATCGCCTTTTCCTCATGTTGAGTTATTTATGTGAGAAAATATACTTCAAACTATTGTGATAGGTATATATCTCACATTTTTCACCATAAAGATAATGTTTACATATCTTCAAAAAATGATTACATCTTATAACTTAGGATAATTAATAGGATAGTATTGCTCATGATTTTTTATCTATTGTGATGCATAGGAAACAACCATATCATTATGCATAAGGACACGACCTAGTCCACTCCCTAATGCATCACTATAAATAAATAACAAAAAATTCCCCGATGGTAGAGTCAAGATAAAGTCATTTACTAATATTCTATTAAATTCTTCAAAACAATCTTCACACTATTTTTTCCAAACAAATTTAACCCCTTTATATGTGAGCTTTGTTAATGGGTTAGCCAATCAGAAAAAAATCTGGTTGAAACATCGATAATAACCTACTAAACCAATAAAACTACATAGCTCGGTTATACTCATTAGTGTTGGCCATTCATGGATTTCATTGGTCTTAGAATAATAAAAATAGATTCCATCCTTATAGACAATATGGAAAAGAAAATAAATCTCTTGAATCCATAATTCACACTTTCTAATCTTCCTGTATAATTCATGTCTTCTAAGAGTCTTTAGAATAATGCGCTAGTGATTTTCATGATCGTCTTCCCATATAAAGTATACCATGATATCATCAATAAAGACAACTAAAAATTCATCAATATATTCCTTGAAAACTCTATTCATTAGGCCCCTAAATACAGATGGTGCATTAGTCAATCCAAAAGGCATTAGTGTAAACTCATAATTCCCATACTTGGTTTGAAATGTGGTTTTTGGAATGTCTTCCTTCATCACTGACAACTGATGATGTCTAGATCGAAGTTCAATCTTTTAAATGTATTGATCTCTATGAAGGTGGTCAAAAAAATAATCAATGAGAGTTAGAGGATACTTTTTCATTATTATTATATCATTGATCTCATTTATTCAATGAAAAACCTCAAAGATCCATCTTTCATCTTAACAAAAAGAATAGGGTCTCCCCATGGAGAAAAACTAGGGAAAATAAATCTCTTATTACTCAATTTCTATAGTTATTTCTTTAGTTCCACTAATTCCAATTTGTCCATTCAGTAAGGGGTCTTCGATATGGGCCATGAACCAGGAAATAAGTCAATGGAAAACTCAATTTCTCATTCTGGTTGATGTCCAGGTAAATACTCTGGAAACACAGTAACATATTCTTTCACAAAATATACATCCTCTATTTTTACATTCCTTTACTCACACACAATTATTTCATACTCTTCCTCCCCAGTAATGGAATTTAGTTGAGCTGGTAGGGATGGATCCAGATAAGTATATGGTGGTGACGTTTCTGCTCTAAATATAAGGTAATCCTTATCATCATCAAATATTGTAACCTTCTTCTTCTTACAATTAATTTTCGCATCATTGTCCAAAATCCAATCAATACCGATGATTATATAAAACTCAATAATTGATAAGATGATGAGATCAGTAGATTAATAATTTTTATATGTCTTAATGGTAATTGATTCACAAAACATTGTTGCAATGATACTTCCCTTAGGAGTTTTTTACTAAAAACTACCATGTTAAATCAAATTTGAAATATCTAATTTTCCTAGAAAACTGGGAATATATGAAACAATGAGATGATCCATAATCAGATAAATCATTGGCTAAACTTGAGAAGACCATTAAATTACAGGCCACTATGTCTTTCAGAGATTCAACCTCAGAAGTAGTGATAAAATAAGATTGGACATGATACCTTGGGATTTTCTGAGGTAGTTCCCCTGACGCATAGGACATTAATTTTCATAATGTCCCCTTTCTCTACAATAGTATAATTCAACATTAAGAGCCTCTTTTACCCTTACAAGCATAGGCTTGGTGTCATTTTTTACGACACTTGTAACAGACTCCCATTCCCATCAGACAAGTTCTAAGGTATTTCTTCTCACATTTACTGTAGGATAGATATCAAACTATTCCATTCATCCCCTTATTTCTATTTCTAGAGTGTTCAGTAGATCTCTTATTCTCTTGCTTTTCTTTAATGTCATAACACTAATAGAATTATTTTTCTGTCTTGATAGAACATGAGACAATATCTTGGTACATTGAGAAGGATTTACAGACTAATGCTCGAAGGAGAAATGGTTTTAACCAATCAATGAAACAATCAATATTACCTCTTGGGTTAAATATATAATATGCATAATTCCTCACTATCCTTGTAATTTTATCTTCACACGTTCTGACATTGTCATCCTCCTTTTTCCTCATACTCAGAAATTGTCTTTCTATATATGCTCGATGGTCATGAGGAACATATTTTTCAAAGAAAATTTCATTAAACTCCCTCCATTCTATATTTGATACTTCATCAACTTAGATTTTGTTTTGAATCAATGACCACCATTGATCAGCATCTCAACTGAGGTGGTAAGCTGCAATGAAAACTTTTTCACTTTCGTTACTGCCCAAGGCATGGAATATTTTCTCTAAGGAATTTATCTACTGCTCTACTACTAATGGATTTTTTCACCCATTTAATGTTGGTGGTTGTTTCCTCATGAAGAAATATAACATTGATCCTCCACACTGTGGATCAGGGTTCTCCATACGGGTAAGGTTATTATTCATAACCTGAGTGAGTTGTCCTAGTATAGTGATAAGGTGATTAGCACCAGTTGTATAACCAGCTCCACTATTATTATCTTGAGCAGGATGGAAATCCCTACATGGAGTGTGTGCATTGATACGGTTTACATTCCATCAACTAGGAACCATTTCTAAACTATGACATACACTAGATTAGTTTATGAATCGCAATACAAAAATCCAATCTTATAACATTCATATCATAAATTAAAAACTTCATGGATATAATACATAATCATAAAAAATGTTTTATTTGAGGAGGTATATACACATAAATCATTCATAATGGTTGGTAATGAAAATATGAATTATCCAAATCATATCCCATGGGAGTTTAATAACCAAGATTGTATCAAGTCCTATTATCATGCACTAGTTCCCGTTCGAGTCTACCACAAAGTGGTGTTTTCAGGTTTTACCCCTAGGTACATCAGTGGAAGAACCACCTCTACCTGCTCATATCTAGATAGGGATTCATTTCCTGGAAAACTCAAAAAATCACAATAATACAAAAATTTTAGGAAGTTCTTTTATACTAATCTGCAACGTCTATCTTAGGGTAATGGTCTCTAATAAGAGATTTTCTAAATCTAGCTTCCAATGTCTATACTAAACATTCTCTAATACCAACTATAATACCCCAACCCTAGAATCCCAGAGTCTCTGCATTATTATGTATCATTGTCATGATCACAAAAAATAAAGTCTCAAAAGACCAATTTGTTTAGTTGCCTTGGAAGTACTAGATACATTCATATGGTTTACATTAAATCATAAAATGGAAAACAACAACAACATTGTTCCCATAGACAACACTGAGATCCCGTAAACTATACTTATAGGTCAGTCATAATATAATTCTTCGCATCCTAGGAAAAATAAAACATAGAAATGGGTGAGGTCAGATTCTCAGAAAGTATAACAATATAAAAGAAACCTTTATTAATAAGCAAAAACATTTAAGGCATTGTATAGAACTAATAAAAATTCCATTTCAACATAAACTTCACTATAATATGAAAAATATAAATATAAATAATGCCATTTACTTACCCACATGGATATTCAACTAGTAAAATAATGACATGCAATATAAATAGAAAATTTTGTAATGATGGAATGCATAATTCCGAACATCAAAACCACATAGTCAAGGCCTTGTGCCAAGACTTCAAATAAGATTTTGTCAAGGCCTTATTCCTAGACACTATTTTGTCTAATATGACCTAACAATGAATCGAGGAGATATTGTGGGCTCCACCCGCCACTTACGAAGTCCAATCTATTCCTCATATGAAATGGTTAAAACATAACATAAACCATATTAAAACTAGAATACAAAATGTCAAAACATTATCCATAAATCATGAATGTTGTAAAAATAACACATCTATAGTCAATCATATCACAAAACATTGAATACAATATAGAAGTTTTGTATCATAATAAATCATCTTCAAATAAGCTTAAAATCTATCAAAGGATGTTGACATAGATGAAATCAAAACATTTTTTAGAGAATAAATATTTCAATTTTGAAATAATTTAAATGTAATATAATTATAAAAGAGAACAATAATTTTTAAAATATTCTTATATTCTTGTAAGGGATGCTTCTAAGATGTCATAATGGCAGAAAATTTTTGCACCCACCGTATACGTTAAAAAACATTTTTACCTTAATTTTTCCGAAATGGTCATAAGTTACCTTGTTTGGAAAGAGACTGAAAGATTCTTTTCATACTATTTTATAAGAAGTAAAAAAGGGTATAAATGACATTATCCAATAATCTAGTAAATATTCAAAAAAAAATTCAATACATTTTAATGAGACATGGATGTGGATGATAAATAAGTCACATTAGATACTTAAGTAAAAACAACCTCGAATAATAAAGAGGTTGTGAAATTAACCCTTAACTTATATTTTTCATTGTTAGAGGGTAGGTTAACCTACAAAATAATGGAGAAATAATTTTTATTAATGTATTAAAGAATCATATATATTAATATGATATCATATATGATCTTTTAATATTGCGTTGTTAATAATATTTTAGTATTATCGTCATTTCGGGTGTTAACAGATTTAGTTTCCTTTATATGAATTGTTATGTAAGTAATTATTTTTATGGATAGGATGTATGTTATTAATATTAATAATGATATTATGTCTTTAAAGATTATTTTTAATCATCTAATGAAATTTTGTCTGGAATGGATACGATTGCGAATGAATCTCCTCGTCTTCGTGGAGACGGTAATCTGTACCTACGCACGAGTGCCAATATCATTATTTGGATATAAAAATAGTATATAATTTGATGTTATATCATATATTCAGAATAATTATCATGATATATTTATTATTTTCATCATTAATACATCATTATTATACCCATCCTAATAATAATGTATTGAATAACAACTACACCACGATGTGTAGACGGTAAGCCGTACGTACGCACGTATGGTGACATGTCATTCAAAAGATGGATAGAATAATGAATATGGTTGTAACATATTTATAATAACATCATTTTATAGAGAAGATACTGGAGTTATTTTTTTATAATGGAAACAACAAGGAAATAAGATGTTGAAAAAACATGAAAGAAGTGGTGAGATATTTACCTCTTCTTTGAGTTCTCCCTTTTGATTTGGAAGAAAGTGCTCCATTGAATGTGTTTTTGACTGATGGAAGTTCACTATAATGAAGGGAAGATAGTTTAGAGTGTATTTGGGTTTGTCTCAGCCAAATTTCTTTTAAGGTGTGAAGTGGAGAGAATGTGAAGTGCCCTTTTATAAGAGGGGTGAGGGGCATATTCCGAAAAGTTTTTTAATGTTATTTTATAATAAAATAATTTTCGACTTCTAGTGGCTCCAAAATGAATTATTTTAAAGCTAAGGTAAGGACGGATCGAAAACCACTCAACCAGTAGTTTTTAGACAGGTTTGGGTCACTATATTAACCTTATCTATTAGATTTAACTCTTACTTAAATAGTTTGACATTTATCGTGTCTCATTGTATTTTTATATTATGTAGTTAATAAACATAATATAAACTTTCAAGTGAACAAAAAGTGGTTCCTTAATGATACACCTATTATTATATAATTATTTTATCATAACCTTAAATTTTTATGATTATTAGATCAACCAATAATATTGTATTATTTCTAAAAACTCATTGATGCCAATTTTGACATTATTTAATAATTGATTTTTGTTAAAATCTTAACAACTATATTACTTTTAAATAAATACATTTAATCATCCATAAAAAGACATATTGACAAAGAGAATTAGTGTAATTCATTAAAAGTCTAAAATTAGATTTATTTCGATATTTATAATATCAAAATTTTTAATCATTCATTAATATTGTAATTACTTCATCATCATTGTGTCATAAATAAATTTAATTATTTAATGTCTAAAAACTATAAATAACATATCATTATGTAGGAAATATTTTTAGATTTATGATTAATATTAATAGTCGGATTTATATTTTGAGTAACCCTATATTAAAATTGATTGAGTTATTAAACATTGAATTTAACTTTTTTTATTCTTATTTAAATAAAATAATAATAAATGTCCTAATTTTATCCAAGTATACCAAAGAGGTTCATATATTATTTAAAAGTTTTCTGTTGGTCTAATTATATATATCCAATAGAATTAGGACATGCGTTATGGTAAAAATAATATAATTTTTACCCTTAAATACCCTATTTATTTTTAACCACGGTAAATAAAAGTAAAAAGTTACTATTCAAAAAAAATTAGTTTCATCTTATTGAACCAAATTTTACTTACTGATATAAACTATGACTCCTATATTTTTGAAATTCAACTCACAGATGTGGTAAACTTATGTTTTACGTAAATTTGAATATTCTTCTAGGAGGTGGGTAGAAGACAGTAAAAAGATCCATAAAATTTTTATATATCTAATATTATTATAACCTGAATCCGATAAATAAAAATAAGCATATATAAGAATTATGTATCTATTTTTACCTAAAATAAATTTAAATAATATAAATAATAATTTAAATAAAAAAAATTTAACTATAACTCAGTGTTTTTGACTTTTCATCAAAAATTGAATGTTTTCAGAAGAATACCAAAAAATTCCCCCAAGCTAAATTTGATATTTTTGTACCAAAAATGATGTCCATTTTTAAAGATATAATTTATAAAATTTCAAAAAATGGGTATTACTATTTATAACAGCAAGTTTGATTGGTTGTGGTGTGTTAGAACTAAATGTTTCATACAACACACGCTATTGTATTATTCAAAGATAAGTGTATTGTGGATTCTTGGGGTGTTACATTACTGTAACACCTCGACCCCATAAGACTAGAGTATGTGAATTATTATGTATCATTTTCATGATCACAAAACATCAAGTCTCGAAAGACCAATTAGTTTAGTAGCCTTGAAAATTCTAGATACATTCATAAGGATTACATTACATCATAAAATGGAAAACTACAACAACATTTTTTCCATAGACAACACTGAGATACCATAGACTATACCTGAAGGTCATTCATAATATACTACTTCGCATCCTGGAAAAAATAAAACATTGAAATGGGTGAGCTGAGATTCTTAGTAAGGATAACAATATAGTGGAAACCTTTATATTTAGGCATAAACATTTAAGGCAACATATAGAACTAAAAAAATCTATTTCAACATAAATTTGATCATAATATGTAAAATTAAAATCAAAATAATTCCATTTACTTAGTCACATTGATATTCTACTAGTCAAACAATCACATGCAATAACAATAGACACTTTCGTAATGATCGAATGCATAATGCCAGACTTCATAACCAAAAAGTTAAGGCCATATGCCAAGACTTCGAATAAGATTTTTTCAAGGACTTGGGCCAAGACAATATTTTTTATATAAGACCTACTAATGCGTCGAGGAGCTATAGAGGGCTCCACCCGCCACTTAATAATTCCAATGCATTCCTCATATATAAATGTTTTAACATAACAAAATCATTCGTTTAAAAACTAGAATACAAAATTTCAATAGTTTGTCCATAAACCATGAATGCTGTGAAAATAAAACATCTACAGTCAACCATATCAAGAAACCTTCAATTCAATATGGATGTTTTATATCATAATAAATCAACATAAAATAAGATTAAAATCCATCAAAGGATGTTGACATAGATGAAATCATAACTTTTTTTTATAGAATATCTCTTTCAATTTTAAAATCATTTAAAAGTTATATAATTATAAAAGAGAACATTTAATTTTAAAATATTCATATATGCTTGTATGGGAAGATTCGACGATGTTATGATGGCGGAAAATAGTCTCACCCACCGTATAAGTTAAAAAACAATATTTAGTTATTTTTTCCTAAAAGGTCATAAGGATCCTTGTTTGGAAAACGACTGAAAGAATCCTTGCAAAAAAAATTATAAAAAGTCATAAAAGTGTTTAAATGTCTTTAACCCATAGTCTAGTAAATTGTAAAAATGTTTTGGAATTCATTTTTAAGAAACATGTATGTGGATGATAAAGAGGTCCCAATAAAAACTTACATAAAGACAAACTCGACTAATAAAGAGATTGTGAAATTAACCCTTAATTTGTACTTTTCCTTGGTAGAGGGTAGTTTAAACTCCTATATAATGTTGAAATAATTTTTATTAAATTATACAATAATCATATACCATAATATGATATCATATATGATCTTTTAATATTGGGTTGTAAATAATATTTAAATATTATCATCGTTTTAGGTGTAAACTGATTCGTTTTACATTATATGAATTGTTATGCAAGTAATGTTTGTAATGGATAGGATGTATCTTATACATATTAATAAAGATAATAAATATTTAAAAATTATTTTTAATCATCTAATTAAAATTAATCTTGAATGGATATGACTGGGAATGAATCTCATTATGTTCATGGAGACGGTAATCCGTACGTACGCACGAGTGACATTATCATTTTTTTGATATTAAAATCATATATAATTGGATCTTATATCATATATATATAGAATAATTATCATGTTATATTTATTATTTTCATCATTAATAAATATTTCTTATACCCATCCAAATAATAATGTATTGAATAACAACTACACCACGGCGTGAAGACGACAAGCCGTATGTACACGCGTTTGGTGACATGTCATTAAAACGATGGATAGAATAATCAATGTGGTTGGATCATATTTATAATAACAACATTTTATATAGAATATTTTGGACTTATTTTTTTATAATGGAAACAAAAAAGGAAAGAAGATTTTGAGGAAGAAAAAAAACATCAAATAGGTGGTCATATGTTTATCTCTTCTTCGGCTTTTTTATTTTGATTTGATCAAAAGGGATGCATAGATTGGAATTTAGACTAAACTGAGCCCTCTAGGATGAATTGAGGATAGTTGGTTTGGTATTTGGGTAGGTTTTTCCCGAGCCGAATTTATTTGAAGGTGTGAATTGTAGAGAAGGTGAAATTCACCTTTATAAGAGGGGTGAGGGTCACATTAGAAAAAGCTAGAAATTTTATTTTATAATAACATAATTTAGGTTTATAATGTCTTAAAATGAATTATTTAAAATCTATGCTAGGGATGGATCGAAAACCACTCAACAAATAGGTTTTAGACATGTTTGGGTCACTATATTGACCTTATCATTTAGATTTAACTCTTAGTTAAATAGATTGACATTTACCATGTTTCATGGTGTTTTTATATTATATGGTTAATAAACTTAATATAATATTAAATAAAATCCCAAGTTGTTACCTAATGATACACCTATCATTAAATAATTTTTTTGGCCGATCATTAGATTTTTTGTATTATTATATCATCCAAAAATATTGTATTTGTTTTAAAAACTCATTTATGTCAGTTTAGACATTCTTTAATAATTTATTTTTGTTAAATTATTAACAACTTTATTACTTAGAAATAAATACATTTAATCAACTGTATCATGTCATATTAACCTATAAAATTAGTATAATTTATTAAAATTCTCAAATTACATTAATTTGAATATTTATAATATCAATTATTTTATTCATTCATTAATATCATAATTACTTCATCATTATTGTGTCATAATAAATTTAATTATTTAATGTCTAAAAATTATAAATAAAATACCATTATGTAATAAATCTTTTTATATTTCTGGTGAATATTTATAGTCAAATTAACATTGTCTGTATCCCTATATTAAAAACGATTTAGTTATTAAACATTGAATTGAACTCTTTTAACTCTTATTTAAATAAAATAATAATAAATGTCCTAATCTAATCCAAGTGAACCAAAGAGGTTCATATTTTATTCATATGATTTTTTTTCTCTAATTATTCGTATCCAATAGAATTAGGACATGTGTTATGGTAATAATAATTTCATTTTTAACCTTACTTAATGTATTTACTTTTATCTGTGGTAAATAAAATTAAAAAGTTACTATTCACCAAAAATTATTTTAATATTAATGAACCACATTTTACATATGGATATCAACCATGTCTCTTGGAGTTTTTTAAATCCAACTCCGAGAAGCAGTTAAATTATGTTATATGTAAATTTACAAATTTTTCGTGGAGGTGGGTAATAGAAAGGAAAAAAGTTCAATAATATTTGTATATATCCAAAATTATTTTAAACTGACTACAAATAAATTACAATTAACACATATAGGTATTATGTATCTATTTATTCCTAAAATAAATTTAAATAAAATAAATAATTATTTAAATAAAAATTCATTTTTAAACTATAACTCAGTGTATTTCATTAATCGTCAAAAATTGAAAGTTTTTTGAAAAATACCAAAAATTCACCATAAGATAATTTTGATATTCCGAATCCAAATAAGAAGTCCATTTTGAATGATAAAATTTATAAAATTTCAAAAAGTGTATATTACTATTTATAATGGCAAGTTTGATTTGTTGTGGTGTGTTGGAACTCAAAGTTTTGTACAACACACAATATTGTATTATTTAAAGAGTAACGTACAAGGGATGCTTGGGATGTTAAATTACTATAACACCCAAACCCCAGAATCCCATAGTCGGTGCATTATTATGTATCATTGTCATAATCACTAAAAATCAAGTCTGGAAGGGCCGATTACTTTATTATCCTTGGAAGTACCAGATACATTTATAAGGTTTACATTACATCATAAAATGGAAAACTACTACAACAGTTTTTCCATAGACAACACTGAGATCCCATAGACTATCCCTATAGGTCAGTCATAATATACATCTTCGCATCCTGGGAAAAATAAAACATAGAAATGGGTGAGCTCAAATGCTCAGTAAGGATAACAATATAGAGGAATCCTTCATAAATAAGCATAAAAATTTAAGGCAATGTATAGATCTAAAAAAATCATTCTAAACATAAAGATCATCATAATATGGAAAATATAAATCAAAATAATTCTATTTACATACTCACATTGATATCTACTAGTCAAATAATCACAATAAATATCAATATCCACATTAGTAATGATAAAATGCATAATTCCAGACATCATAACCGCATAGTCAATGCCTTGTGCCAAGACATAAAAGAAGATTTTGTCATGGCCTTGTTCCAAGACACTATTTTGTCTCATATGACCTACTGATGCATCGAAGAGCTATAGCGGGCTCGACCTGTCACTTACTATGTCCAATGCATTCCTCATATGAAAAGGTTAAAACATAACATAATCATTTGTATTAAAACTGGAAGACTAAATGTCAATACATTTTCCATAAACCATTAATGGTGTAAAAATAACACAGCTACAGTAAAAAATATCACAAGACCTTCAAAACAATATGGATGGTTTGTATCATAATAAATCAACTTCAAATAATCCTAAATCCATCAAGGGATGTTGACATAGATGAAATCAAAAAAAATTAGAGAATATATCATTCGATTTTGAAATCATTTATAAGTCATATAATTATAAAAGAGAACATTTATTTTTAAAATATTCTTATATGCATGTAAGGGAAGCTTCGACGATGTTATAGTGGCGGAAAATAGTCACACTCCCCGAATATGTTAAGAAAAAAATTCTTACGTTAATTTTGTTGAAAAGGTCATAAGGTACTGTAACGTCCCGGTTCTGGATGCCACCCTGAGGCGCCCCATACCCAGCTGGTAAGATGTCCTCAAGCACATTTCCCCCCGAATTCCAGAGGCTGCCAACTAACAGCGTGGGTCTTGGGTGTGTTAGTGGGGAAACAATGCCCTCATTGACAGAGTACACAATGGAAGTAAAAAACACATACAATAGCGGAAGCAGTAAACATCCAACAACAATAAATAGAATAAGGCTAAAACTATAAACAAATGGAGCACATACATATATATGAAATTATGCATGATACATATGTCTATGAAAACAGCCATGAAAGGCACAATGCTGAATACAATACTAAACCAATGTACACATTAAAAACAGATAAACAACTCCTCAGAATCGAAATCCTCTTCATGGTCTCATGATCTCCTGCTATAATGCAATCATGTACCTGATGTCAAAGGGTGCTTTCCCTTGTCTATACTAGTAGAAATATAATCAGCTTGGGTCCAAAATCATGAACCAAAAAGGTTGAGATACTTAAACCCAGTAGGTAACCAACCGAAGATCTGTGCCTAATAGTCAGTTAGTATATGGTAGGTAATAGTTCAGTAAGCAGTAAACAGTAACCAGTAAACAAGATGAAACACAATAATAAACAATCAATAGATCAACAGGAAAATATGAAGAAAACAACTAACCACAACCAGGAATCCCTCTAGGAAGTACTCATAGCCCTCCCCTCTGGTCCTTTTCAAGACTTTCCAACAACCCTCTAGGCAGTATATTCAACCTAACCGCTCTTGTTTGGACATAAAAAAATTATAAGACTCTCTGAGGAAGCACGCTCACAAAATTCCCATTATAGTCTTTGGTAGTCAGGGACTCTATGAGGAAGATCACGCGGTCAATTATCCTTATAGCCCCAATGTCTAGAGTCTCTCTGAGGAAGCTAACTCTATCAATTCATCTTAGATCCTCAGGTGGATAATAGACTCGCTGAGGAAGCTCACTCGGTCAATTCCTCCTATAGCTCAGAATTTTAAAGACCCGTAAAATTCAAGGAAATTTTTTTCTTAATTTTCTTTGGGATTTTACAAGAACTCAATTTCTGACGGAACTTGATTTTGAGGCCCGGTGTACCCGGAATTTCTTTCCTAATATTAGCTCGGGTACATTCAGTGAATGAATGAGTGGGAATTTCTAACTCTTGAACCTGTGCTCGGAATAGAAATTACAAGGGCACCGAAGGAATCACAGCATCGGTAATTGCTTATGAACACCTTTTCCGAAGTTGCGTTTACACGAGAGAAGTTGTTAAATTTTTGTGTAAGGTAAAATAAAATGAAGCATCAAATTTTATTTTTCTCTAAGTGGTTTAATGCTTTCGGTGGAAGTTGGGGGAAACCACCCAACTTCCATTTGGAGGTTATGAGGGAGGTGGGGCCCACATGAACCCTACCCCTTCACCTTCCCCAACCATCCATAACCATTCATTTAATTTGACAACTTGAGTTAATTAATTGTGTGGATTAAATTCAACTTTTGAATTTTCAAACTTTTGTTGTGTTAATAAAATAAGGGATTTATTTTATTTTGGGTTGGAGGCTTGTTGCTTGAGAGCTTGGGAGAAAAGCTAAGGGAGGTTTGAAGATCTTCATCTTCTTCATCGAAGAACATGAAGAACGCAATGAACACGAATAACGTCAGATTCCTAGGAGGTCGACGTCTCCTTCCGCGACGTCTCCCACCGTGACAGTTATCTCCGTGACGAATCCTCACCCAACTTGTTCGATGAGGTAGGGGTTGATTTTTTTTTGTTCGTGATTACTACCTTGCCGTTCTTTCTGAATTATGACCATTTTCTATCGATTAACGAGAGGGGGCTGGACCGCATAAACACGGCCGACCCTCCTCCCTTATCTATGTTGTTGTTTATAATGTGGTTTGGAATGGGAAGGGTGCGGTGTCGTCGCACCGCGCGGTAGAATGCGTCAAGGAATGCGTGGTGTCGTCGTGCCGCATCGTGAAATCAAACAAGGTCGCGACGCCGTCGCGCCGCGTCGGAGAAACCCGAAGACACCTCTGCCGGAGCGGGGCCATGGCGGAGGGGCGATGCGCCGTCGCGCCGCGCCGGACAATCCAAGGTCGCGGTCGGTTCCGGGCTGCGGCAGAGCAGGGACACCGGCGGCCGGTTACAGGCCGCCGGCGTCGGAGCAGGGGGGACCGGTCGTCGCCAGTCCCATGGCGGCAGAAGCGGGCCGGCTAGAGCGTTCCGACGAGTCAAGGAGAAGCCGGGGGTTACAAACCCCCATCGGCCAGCTCAAGCGGCCCCCCATTATGGGGGTCGCGGTTACAAAAGACAGGGGGCAGGCGCCCCCCCCCCCCCCCCCCCTCAAACGGCTCGGCTGTTTGGTCGAGCTCATGGACAGCGTGCCCAGGCCGGGTCGGGCTGCGCCCAAGCAGGCCGGACCCGGTTCGGGTCAACCCGGTTCTGGCTGACCCTGGGGGTATCGGACAGAGTCGGACCGGGCCTGAACCCCTTAATATCGATCCTCTTCCAGGCGGTTGCCCATAACATGAGCTACGGGCCTCCGATCGACGCACCGTCAATTGCGATGCGATCCTTGGATTGAGACGGCCATTTAGGTATATTGCATCAAGGTTTCAGAATACTTTTGGTTCAGCCGAGTTGGTTCATACATGAAACCAACCGGGCCCTTGGAGCGGAAACGCTCATAAGTTGAGCTCTGGATGTCCGATTGACGTGCCGTCAACTTTATTGGATTCCTCTTAGTGAGACGGATCTTTTGGCTTACTCCGCCCGAGGTTTGGATGCAGGTGGAGTACGGTCTGGTTGGTTTTGACTTAAAAACCAACCGGGCCCCTGGGACGAAAAGGCTAATAACATCCAGACCAGGTGTCTGATTGACGCGTCGTCTATGACACTGAGTTCATGTTGATGATACGGAACTTTTTGATACATCAACTCCGGACTTTGTGTTAGTTGATGTATCAGCCTCTCAACTCGTGGAGCAGACCCTCCCCAATGAGCTTGTTGTGTGCAGGAACCCTAGAGCTGGTTGTGTTTGCGACTGTGTTGACAACGACGACTGTACATAGATTCTCAATGGATTCGATGACGACCAATACAGAACTCAGCAATCCTACGTGGATCAGTGCTACCGATCATGTGTGGGTCTGATCCTATGTGGGTCAGTGCTCAGCAGTTCTGTGTGGGCCAGCGCCTACAGATCCTATGTGGGTCTGAACCTGTGTGGGTCTTTGCGGTGGTTAGTTACATATCGATCCATTGTGGGTCATTGCGGGGGTTAGTACCTATCGATCTTTTGTGGGTCTGACGACTTAGATGAATCAGTGGCTAAATCTGATCATCTCTATCGTCATACGAAGAAGTATACCTGTGTGAGATGAATCCTCTTTTGCTTTCCTTTTTGGATTTTGTTGTGCTATCCTGTGTGGATTATGTTTTTCTTTCCTGGGTGGATTGGGTTGTGTTTTACTAAGTGGATTGGGTTGTACTTGGGCTCTGAGGTTGGAGAGTACTAGAATTGATGACTTAGGTATATATATGGGAATATACCTAAGCAGTGTCGGATGTTACTTCGTGACTTCATCTTTACTTTGTGGATTATCCTTTGTGGATTATGGGGGACCTTCGGGGGTCTCAGGTTCCCTACTGAGTAGCTTATACTCACCCATGAACGGGCTATGCCCACACCATATTGTGTCAGTTGCAGTCGATGTAAAACGCTAATCATGGTTGAGGCTTGCGGAGAAGGACGACACCTGGAGGTAGACCATTGGGCGTGACGTACTCAGAGCGAACGGTTGGACCCGAAGAGCTGTGGAGGCTTTCTGTACTCACCCTACAGGTGAGACTTCCAGTGGGTGGCTCGATGTTGCGGCTTTACTTTCTGTTGGTGTTTTCCCTTTCGAGTTGTACTTAATTTTCAGTTTTGGTTTTGTATACTGGCCCATTTACTTTTCCTCACTTACAGTTGTACCCATCTTTGCTTAGTGTTTACTTCTTCTTTTTGCTTGCACTGTGGTGTTTGTTCACATTACAAAGGCAATTACTTCTCTTTTTTGCGGGATTTACGGCTTGGTGCTGGTCGCCAGCCCCTGGCCTATGGAAGGCGGTCTTGGGGTAGTCACGGCACGGGCCCCGAGGATGGTTCGTGACAAATTGGTATTAGAGGAGTTCGGTTCTACCGTAGAACATTGGACTCTGATCTTTTTCTATGTGAATCAATAGTGTTAAGCGTATTGGGTGTGGTTATCAGTCCAGGGAGTCCAGTGTTGGTGCGGCGGCTGACGTATCCGTACACCAGGACCATGACTTCTAATTTCCGACTTAATGCATGAAAACATTGACTACATGTGTGTTTCAAGTTTACTTTGTGATTATGTTATGTCATCCCACCAGGTATATGTTTTGACCGTGGCGCACCTGTTTCATTTCCGGATGGCCCCACGATGGAAGCTAGCTAGTGTTTTGAGAGTAGTGCTTGATGACAGCCCACCAAGCGACGAGGCCTCGGTACAGGGCCCTTTGACAGCAGAGGCACCAGCGGTACCACTACCCGCCAAGCCACCGATGCTACCAGCCCCAGCCGCTGACGATCCACGTCGCCTTAGTGCAATGCATGAGTTTCAGCGCCAACAACTACTAAGGTTCCGTCGGGAGACGGACCTCCTAGGAAGCCGAGGACTGGCTGGAGGCAGTTGTATGAGTTTTCAGATTAGTGAGGACACCAGCAGAACTCATGGTGATCCTTGCAGCGAGCCTACTGCACGCAGCAGCAGGAAGATGGTGGATCTTAATATTCCAGGTGCACGATGAGGCATCTCTTCTCTAGACAGACGTTGAGAGCCTCTTCTTCTCAGAGTTCATCCCGGCCACCCTCTGTACGGTGCGCATCCAGGAGCTTCTTCCGGTGCGGCAGGGCAGCTTGACGGTCCCCCAGTACTCGGTGAGATTTACCGATCTCTCGCACTACTCGACAGACATGGTACGGGACCCATTCTTTCAGGCCCGGACCTTTGAGAAGCGATTGAGGCATGAGATTAGGGCATCTATGATCTCCCTTAGCATTCCGACCCAAGAAGGAGTGCTGGAGCGAGCCCTTTTCATTGAGATCTTCCTTGCTGAGCCTTCATCAGCAGCGAGACCTACCGCGGGGCGACACGTAGCAGAGTCTTCTGCCGCAGGCAGTCGACAGATGGCTCATGGGTCCAGGAAGACCAAACCCTCATGAAGATGACCTTAGGACACTGGCTCACCAATGCGGGGCACTCAGCGCGGAGCCAGTCTTTCGAGAGGCAGACAGTGCTACGCATGCGGTGGATAGGGCCACATGGCTCGTGACTGCCCGACCCGCCGTGCTGAGGAGCAAAATACTGTTGAGGGGCCACCCAGGAAGAGGCAGAGGGTGGACAGTGGTGGTCCGCAGGGAGCAGGTGGACGAGGTAGAGGAGCTGGCCGAGCATCTGGTGGTGGGATACGCTTTGAGGCTCTACCACCACCACCACCAGGAGGTCCGCCCCCGACCACAGGGAGATAGCAGGCAGAGACAGGAACAGCTCCAGGCAGCGGAGGCCTACGACCACGGTGTGCCCGAGATGATTCTAGGTACTATCTGTGTCTATTCCACCCTTTATAAAATTCTTATAGACACAGGAGAGATTCATTATTTCATAGATGATTGCCTTGTTCGGAGCTCGGAGATTCTGACAGAGCTGTTGGCTTGATCCTTACGTCTAGAGACTCCTACGGGAGGTGACTAGACGATTACGCACTGTTGTCAGCAGTGTGAGCTTACTCTAGGAGGCGAGAGCTTCGGCTGGGATCTTCTTGTAGTGGCGTCAAGGCCTTACGACGTCATCTTGGGCATGGATTGGTTTTCTACAGTCTATGCTCAGATCGACTATATTAGGCGCCAGGTGTGATGTGTACGGACCGACGGGAGCAGGTTCACCTTCACCGGTGAGAAGGGAGCCTTCACCGCATATGATGGACTCTCACAGAGGAGAGGACATCCCATCACTCATCAGTTGGATAGCCTCATCCTAGGAGCAGTTGACATGCAGAGTCCGGGTTTTCCTGCATTGGTGGATCAGTATGCGGATGTTTTCCCCGACGACGTCCCAAGGCTACCTCCTTGCAGAGAAGTAGACTTTTATATTGACCTGTACCCCGAGACAACCCCGATATCGACTCCAATGTATCATATGTCCCCCACTGAGCTTCGAGAGCTATGGGTACAGTTGGAGGACTTGCAGGGCAAGGGATTCATTCGACCCAGTGTTTCACCCTGGGCTTCCCCGATTCTGTTCGCCACAAAGGCGGATGGGAGCTTGTGACTTTGTGTCGACTATCATCACCTGAACCAGGTGACCTGGAATAACATGTATCAGCTACCAAGGATAGATGACCTCTTTGATCAGTTCAAGGGAGCACGGTGGTTCTCGAAGATAGACCTCAGGTCAGGCTATCATCAGCTCAGAGCTTGGGACGAGGACGTGCAGAAGATGGCATTCAGGTGTCGGTGTGGCCACTATGAGTTCTTGGTTATTCCATTCGGCGTAACCAATGGTCCAGCAGTGTTCATGTCCCTCATGGACAGGATCTTTTAGCCATGCCTCGATCGATTTTTCGTGGTCTTCATCGACGACATTTTGATTTACTTGACCACTAAGGAGGAGCACGCCTACCACTTGCGGGTTATACTAGACAGACTCCGAGAGCACCAGCTTTATGGTAAGCTCTCGAAGTGTCAGTTCTGGATACGTGAGGTCCACTTCTTGGGACATGTCATCTCTGAGGTGGGAGTTACAGTGGATCCTACGAAGATTGAGACAGTGCTAGCTTGGGAGCCACCCAGGAGTGTGATGGAGGTGCGAACTTTCTTTGGACTAGTTGGATACTATCAGAGGTTTGTGCCAGACTTCTCTAGAGTTCCGGCGCAACTCTCAGCATTGAAAAAGAAGGGGAAACCCTTTTTGTGGGCAGACGGATGTCAGCAGAGCTTCCAGAAGCTGAGACATAGATTAACCAGCACACCTATCTTGAGGTTGTCGGAGGATGGGATAGGGTACGTAGTCTACTACGATGCATCAGGGACCAGACTCGGATGTGTTCTGATGTAGGAGCAGGCAGTGATCGCCTATGGATCATGTCAGTTGAGGCCGCATGAGCAGAACTACGCCACCCATGACTTGGAGTTAGAAGCAGTGATCTTCGCTCTGAAGACATGGTGACACTATCTGATGGGTGAGCGCTTTATACTCTATTCTGACCATCATATTCTTAGGTGCATCTTCTCTTAAAAGGACTTGAACCTAAGACAGCAGCGATGGATCTAGTTCCTCCAGGACTATGATATTGAGATAGTCTATACTCCTGGGAAGGAGAACGTGGTAGTCGATGCTCTCAGCAGGAGGACGGGCATTCAGCTACTTGGGGAGGTAAAAAAGCAGCTAGCTGCTTTGAAGATATCCTTTGTGGATAGAGATGGATTAACTTTCCTTCAGTCACTCACAGTCACTCCACCACTACTACAGCAGGTCAAAGAGGCACAGCATGGGGGCGCCGACTGTGAGATGCAGTGTGCACAGATTTCCTCATGAAATGCACATGATGGTTTCTCCTTAGGAGGAGAGCACGACGTCTTTTTCAGAGGACTTATCTTGGTACCGGTTGCTTTACGGGAGGAGGTGTTGAGAGAGTTTCACACTTCTCCTTTGGTGGTACATCCTGGAGTGGCGAAGATGTACCAGGATCTCAGACGACAACACTGGTGGCCGAGCATGAGGAAGGTTGTGGCAGAGTTCATTTCTCGATGCCTCACCAACCAGCAGGTAATGGTAGAGCACCAAGTACCAACAGGCTTAGTACAGCCCTTGGAGGTCCTGGAGTGGAAGTGAGATGGGATATCTATGGACTTCGTGACTGGACTTCCATGCACTTCCAGAGGACACGACTCCATTTGGGTGATTGTCGACTGACTCACCAAGTCGGCACACTTCTTACCCATCAGAGACAGGGCTCAGTGGAGAGATTGGGATGACTTTACGTTCAGGAGATTGTGCGGCTTCATGGTGTTCCATCATCTATCGTCTCTGATCGAGATGCTTTCTTTAATTCCCGGCTTTTTAAGGGGTTGCTGGAGGCGTTCGGAACGCAGCTACGTCTGAGCACCACCTTTCACCCTCAGATGGATGGTCAGACAGAGAGGACCATTCAGACTCTCGAGGACATGCTCCGCGCATGTGTCCTCGACTTTGGTCGCATCTGGGAGGACCACCTACCATTGGTGGAGTTCACTTACAACAAAAGCTACCACTCCATCATCGGGATGGAACCATACGAGGCATTGTACGACCGAACGTGTAGATCTCCTTTGTGCTGGACAGACCCTGGGGAGTCAACACTTGTGGGACCGCAGATGATCCAGGCCACGACAGAGAAGGTCTAGATCATCCAGAAGTGGATGAGGACAGCTCAGAGCTGGCAGAAGTCTTATGTTGATAGGAGGTGGGGGCCACTGGAGTTCGAGGATGGTGACCAAGTATTCTTGAGAGTCTCACCTCGATTTGGATTATGGAGATTTGGCCGAGGCGGCAAGTTGTCTCCACGCTTCATCGGACTGTTCCAGGTCCTCAGCAGGATTGGAAAGGTGGATTATCTCCTAGCTCTACCACCTTAGTTTCACCATGTGTACGACGTCTTCCACATATCTCAGCTGAGGAGATACGTGCACGACCCAACACATATCACAGACCATGGGGAGTTGGACATTGATGATGGGGCGAATTTTACGGAGGTCCCAGTGGGGATCGAGGATCGACAGGAGAGGGTCCTACGTGGATGGTCGATTCCTCTAGTGCGCATCAGATGGTAGCACAGGAATCTCTAGGAGAGAATTTGGGAGCGGGAGGCTCAGAAGCGTGCTCAGTACCCACTTTAGTTTCCCTAGTTTTCGATGTATCTTTACGGGGACATAAAGCCCTGAGGTGGGAGTAATGTAATGACCCGTAAAATTCAAGGAAAATTTTTTCATAATTTTTTTTGGGATTTTACAAGAACGCAGTTTCTAACGGCACATGATTCTGAGGCCCAATGTACCCTGAATTTCTATCTGATGTTTAGCTCGGGTATGTTCAGTGAATGAACGAGCGGGAATTTCTAACTCTTGAACTGGTGCTCAGAATCAAATTATGAGGGCACTGATGGAATCACATCACCAGTTTTTTCTTAGGAACACCTTTTCCAGAGTTGTGTTTATACGGGAGAAGATGTTAAATTTTTGTGGAAGGTAAAATAAAATTAAGCATCAATTTTTATTTTTCTCTAAATGGTTTAAAGATTTTGGTGGATGTTGGGGGAAACCACCCAACTTCCATTTGGAGGTTATGAGGGTGGTGGGGCCCACACGAACCCTACCCATTCACCTTCCCTAACCTTACATAACCCTTCATTTAATTTGACAACTTGAGTTAATTAATTGTGTGCATTAAATTCAACTTTTGAATTTTTAAACATAAGTTTTGTTAATAAAATAAGTAAGGGACTTATTTTATTTTGGGTTGGAGGCTTGTTTCTTGAGAGCATGGGAGAAAAGCTAAGGGAGGCTTGAAGATCTTCATCTTCATCGTCGAATAACACGAAGAACATGAAGAACGCGAAGAACGCCAGATTCCTCGGAGGTCGACGTCTCCTTCCCCGGCGTCTCCCTCCGTGACGGTTATCTTCGCGACGAATCCTCACCCAACTTGTTTGACGAGGTAGGGGTTTATTTTTTTTGTTCGTGATTACAACCTTGATATTCTTCATGAATTATGACAATTTTCTATCGATTAACGAGAGGTGTCCGGACCGCACAAACATGGCCGACCCTCCTCCCTTATCTATGTTGTTGTTTCTAATGTGGTTTGGAATGGGAATGGAGCGGTGCCGTCACACCGCGCGGGATCATGCAACAAAGAATGTGTGACACCGTCGCGCCGCGCCGTGAAATCGAATAAGGTCACGACGCCTTCGCGCCGCGTCGGAGAAACCCGAAGACACCATGGCCGGAGCGGGGCCATGGCGGAGGGGCGTGGTGCCGTCGTGCCACTCCGGAAGAACCAAGGGCGTGGCTGGATCCGGGCCGCCGCGGAGCATTGAGACCGGCAGCCGGTTATGGGCCGCCGGCGTTGGAGCAGGGGGGACCGGCCGTCGCCGGTCTTGTGGCGGCAGAAGTTGGCCATCCAGAGCGGGCCGGACGGTCAAGGAGAAGTCAGGGGTTACAAACCCCCGGTGGCTAGCTCAAGAGGTCACCCATTATGGGGGACGTGGTTACAAAAGACAAGGGGCAGGCGCACCCCCCCCCCCCCTCAAACGGCTCAGCCGTTTGGCCAAGCTCCTGGCCAGCGTGTCGTGCCCAGGTCGGGTCGGGCCATGCTGGCCAGGCCGAGCCGCACCACCCGGGCTGAGCCGCGCCCAAGCGGGTCGGACCCGGACCCAGTTCGGGTCGGCCCGATTCGGGCCTACCCTGGGGGTATCGGGCCGGGTCGGACCGGGCCCGAACCCCTTAATACCGAACCTCTTCAGGTCGGTCGCCCATAACTTGAGGTACAGGCCTCCGATCGATGCACCGTCAGTTTTGATGCCATCCATGGATCGAGAAAGTCGTTTTGGTATATCTCACTAAAGGATTAGGAATACATTGGGTTCGGCCAAGTTGGTTCATAAACGAAACTAACCGGGCCCTCGGAGCGGAAACGCTCATAAGTTGATCTTCAGACATCCGATTGACGTGCCATCGACTTTGTTGGATTCCTCTTAGTGAGAAGGATCTTTTGGCTTACTCCGCCCGAGGTTTGGATGCAGGTGGAGTATGGTCAGGTTGGTTTTGACTTAAAAACCAACCGGGCCCTGGGATGAAAAATCCAATAACTTCCAGACCGTGCGTCCGATTGACGCGCCGTCTGTGACGCTGAGTTCCTGTTGATGATACGGAACTTTTTGATACATCAACTCCGGACATTCTGTCAGTTTATGTATATGCCTCTCGGCTCATGGAGCGGACCCTCCTGAATGAGCTTGATGTGTGCGGGAACCCTAGAGTTGGCTGCATTTGCGACTGTGATGATGACGACGACTGTATAGAGATCCTCAGTCGACTCGACGGTGATGACTACAGAACTCAGCGATCCTACGTGGATCAGTGCTACTGATCATGTGTGGGTCCGATCCTGTGTGGGTCAGCGCTCTGCGGTTCTGTCTGATCCAGTGCCTACAGATCCTGTGTAAATCTGATCCTATGTGGGTCTTTGTGGGGGTTAGTTACCTATCGATCCTTTGTGGGTCACTGTGGGGGTTAGTAGCTATCGATCCTTTGTGGTTCCGACGACTTAGATGAATCAGTGGCTACATCTGATCATCTCTATCGTCATACGAAGAAGTATACCTGTGTGAGCTGAATCCTGTTATGCTTTCCTTTGCGGATTTTGTTGTGCTATCCTATGTGGATTACGTTTTGCTTTCCTGTGTGGATTGGGTTGTGTTTTCTTGTGTGGACTGGGTTGTACTTGGGGTCAGAGGTTGGAGCGTACTGGAATTGATGACTTAGGTATATGTATGGGCATATACCTAAGCAGTGTCAGATGTTACTTCGTGATTGCATCTTTCCTTTGTGGATTCTGGGAGACCTTCGGGGGTCTCGGGGTCCCTACTGAGTATCTTATACTCACCCCTGCACGGGCTATGCCCACACCACGTTGTGTTGGTTGTAGACAACGGACAACGCAGATCGTGGCTAAGTTACAGAGTAGGACGGTACCTGGAGGTAGGCCACTGGGCGGGATGTACTCAGAGCGAACGGTTGGACCCAAGGAGCTATGGAGGCTATCTTTACTCACCCTTCAGGTGGGAATTCCAGTGGGTGGATCAATGTTGCGGATTTACTTTCAGTTGTTGTTTTCCCTTTTTATTTGTACTTTATTTTCAGTTTTGGGTTTGTATACTGACCCATTTACTTTTCTGCACTTTCAATTGTACCCAGCTTTTCTTAGTGTTTACTTCTTCGGCTTGCTTGCTATGTGGTGTTTGTTTACTTTACAAAGGTAATACCTTCCCTTTTTACCAGTATTTACGCCTTGGTGCTAGTCGCCAGCCCATGGCCTATAGAAGGTGGGCTTGGGGTAGTCACGGCACGGGCACCAAGGATGGTTCGTGACAGGAATGGTTTAAGGAAATTCAAACAAAACAAAGACTCTACGAGGTAGATCACTTAGTCTACCCCCGTATAGTCTATAAGGATCAGTACTCTCTGACGAAGTTCACTCGATCTATCCTCCAGTGGTCTCTAATATCCAAGACTCTTTAGTAAGCTCACTCGGTCTATCCCCTATAGTCTATAATTTCCATGAATCTCTGAGGAAACTCACTCGGTCTATCCTCATGTGGTCTATAATATCCTAGACTCTCGGGGAAGCTCGATCGGTCTATCCCCTTATAGTATATAGCACTAGGTTCTCACGACCCTGTGCATGTCAGTGCATAATAATTCTATATGGCCAACGTAAACCTACACAGCTACATGGCTAACCAATTTCTATCATAACACATATATCAGGGAACATTACTCCATCCTATGGTCACCAGGCATGGAAAATAGTTTTAACGCCCAATGGAAGAACAAGACCAAATGGTCTTTAATAGAAAAAGGCATGGGAAAAACATCCAAGCATATAAATTATCCTTATACATAGACAAATTTACTCTACACAAGAATACACGCATGGAAAAAACAATAGGGGGAAAATAGTAAACATGTTATACCTCATTCAAGGGTATTGGTGGAAATTGTTCATAATATTCATTACATCAAACAGAAAGGCACAATCCACCTTCCTTGATGCTAGGATATTGAAATACTTGAACCAGAAGGCTGGAATCTCCTTAAAACGTCGTAGATCTACCAAAACTCACACAACGTTCAACCCATGATAACATGAAAAATTGGAGAAATTGGAAAACTATGTTTGAGAAGAAGGAAGAGCTTACCGCTGTAGTCCCAACACAATCGACAACTATTGATTCAGAGAATGGATGGAGGCTCGGGGGCTCAGAGGAGATTCACGGTCATACGAGACACTCTCGGTCGATGAAGCTGAAGAAGAAGTGTGTTATGGCGATTAGATGCGACCCCGGTCCGTTTAATGAAAAAAAGTACATGAAATGTACTTTTGGAGTACATGGAATGTACTAGTCTTTTCTATACTCCAATTTAAGTAGCCTCTACATCACCCCACATGACCGTGTTTATGGCCTGGTCATGGTTAGCACACGACCTCTCTCAGCATCGAAGTACAGGGCGTGTACTTATAAAGTACACGGCGTGTACACCAAAAACTTCTAGAAACTCATCTTTTTATAAAAACTCTAGGAAAAGGAAAAACATACCTGAAACAAATTTACGAGATCAAACATAGTTCCCCACTTAAAAAAATTCATCCCTAAATTTTCCTAACGAGACGTGGAAGAAGAAACCTTGAATAGCTCTAGCCACTGTGATCGTACATCAACCCGCCTCTCCCAAGTCTCATCATGTACTCACTCGTGCTGTCATATCACTTGTACCAGAGAACATATCGGGAATGGATAACCTTCGTTCTGCGATTGAAAATCAGGATAGGATGCTCGTCAAATGATGCATCCACTTTGAGCTCAACCTCCACAGTTTGAATGACATGAGACGGGTCTGAAAAGTAACGTTAGAGCTGAGAAATGTGGAAGACGTCATGCATAGCTGGGTACCTCTGAGGTAACTATTACTGATAGGAAACTGTCCCCATTCTCTCCAACCACTCAAAAGGCCTGACATACCTGGGTGAAAGCATACCATGTCTCTGAATCCCCTTGGGTCCCAACCTCGGTGAGACACATAGGAAAACCTGATCTCCGACCACAGACTCCAGAGGTCATCTTCGCTGATCAGCATAAGACTTTTGTTGAGGCTGTGCCATAGTCATCCTCTTCTTAATCAACTCTATCTGCTCTGAGGTCTTCTGAACAAGATGATCTCTAATTAAAGCTACCTCTCCAACCTCCAGCCAATACAAGGGTGATCGTCATAGCCTACCCTACAATGCCTCTTAAGGTGCCATCTGAATAGTCACCAGAAACTGTTGTTGTAGGCGAACTCCACAAGAGGTATATTCTTCTCCCAAGAACCTCCAAAGTGTATAATGCAAGCTTGGAGCATATCCTCAAGCACCTGGATCGTGCACTTGGACTGGCCATCTTTTTGGGGATTGTATGTTGTACTCAAAAGTACATGTGTGCCTAAATCCTTCTGAAGCCCTTTCCTGAACTGAGAAGTAAAATGTGCATACCAATCTGAAAAAATGGATTAAGGAACTCCATGTAGACGTACAATATATCAGGTGTACAACCATCCCAACTCATCAACACTAAAGGTCTCATTGGTCGTCAAGAAGTGAGCAACCTTCGTAAGCCTATCGACGACAACCCAAACCACATCATTCCCTCGTGGTGGCCTCGTAAAACCAGTCATGAAGTCCATTGCGACATCATTACACTTTCACTTCGGAATGGGCAACTACTGCAAAAGAAATGCTGGTCACTGACGCTTTGTTTTCACCTACTGAAAAGTGAAACACCTCATGACAAAACTAGTAGCATCTCTCTTCATACCTGGGCACCAATACTACAGGTGTGGATCATGATATATCTTGGTGATTCCAGGAAGAACTGCCCAAAATATGGAATGAAAATCCCGCATTAGATCTTTTCATATGTCTGTTGGCACCCATACGCATCCATGGAAATGATATATCTCATCTTCTACTATTGTCCATCTAGAAAGAGGGTCCTCTCATGACACACTCTCCCGAAGGACTAGGCCGTCTAAGTCTGATAGCTACCTCATTTGTACCTGATTGAGAAGAGTAGTGGTAACAGCTATAGAAGATAAGAAATTCTGGCCCTGTCTGTCATGCACTTCAAAATTCATCTTAGAGAACAAAACCATAAGCTGTCACTCTCTATTGGCCTTCTGAACTGCCTATATCTAAGTTATCCTTCTCAATGTGTCACCCACTGTGTTTCCCTTTCTAGGCATATAGTAAATCTCAATGTTGATGGACTAAAGATACATGACCGATCTACACTGTCTCAAATTTAGATCATGCTGAGTGAATATGTACTTGAGACTTTTGTGGTCGGTAAATAACACAAAATTATCTCCCAACTGATAATGTCTCCAAAAACGTAAGACATGAACAATGGATGCCAACTCTACATAATGTGTTGGGTATTTCCGCTCATGTGGCCTCCACTTCTGAGACCAGTACGCAATGACTCCATCTCCCTGCATAAGCACAGCTCCCAGCCCAATACCTAAGGCATCACAATAAACGGTATAGCTCTTGCCCGGCTCAGGAAAGACTATTATCGGGGAAAAATTCAACCTCCCTTGCAGCTCCTCAAAGGCTGACTCACAAAAATCTGACCATAAGAACATCGTACCCTTCTTGTTTAGACCTATCTGTGGTGCTTCTAAGCGTGAAAAGTCCTATATGAAATGCCAGTAGTATCCAGACATCCCTGGAAAACTATGCACCTCAAATACATTCTTCAGCTGCTCTGAGGAAACTACAACTCTCACTTTCTCTGGGTCTCCTTATACTCTTGTCTCTGAGATAACATAACCAAATAAGTGAATTTGACTAATCCAAAAGTGGAATTTTGATAGTATAGCATAAATCTGATTATCCCTTAGTGTACTCAGTACGATGTCATGAAGGGTATCATGGTTGTGTTGAGTTTGAGAGTAAACCATGATGTTGTCCACAAAAACCACCACAAATGAATTTAAGTATGGATTGAACATTCGGTTCATCAATGCCATAAAAACTGCAGGTGCATTTGTGAGACCAAACGGCATAACCATATACTCGTATAGACTATACCTGCTCTGGAAAGGTGTAAGAGGTATATCAAATGGTCTAAGATGCTACTGATGATTACCGAATCTGAATTCAATATTCTAGAACACTCGGGCCCCTCGAAGATGATCAAAGAGATCATCAATCCTCACCAAGGGATATCAGTTCTTGATCATCAACTGGTTCAACGTCCGATAGTCAACACAATTTCTGAATGTATTGTATGCCATCATCGCAAACAGGACAAGTGAACCCCAAGGAAAAGTACTGGGTCAGATGAAACCCTTTGCCTTAAACTCCTCCAACTACATCTTGATCTCTTATAACTTAGGCGTAGCCATCCTATAATGAGGAATGGACAATAGTGCCACTCCGGGTACAAGCACAATAGAAAATTCTATCTCACGCCCCAGAGGAAAACCTTAAAAGTCCTCTGGAAAGACATCTATGAAATGATCCACCACTGGAGGAAAGTATAACTGTGAAGTCCCCTGGTCATCCAGATAAAGACTAGAAATTTGGGATGTAAATCGTCATAGTCCATGATGCTCAAGTCCTTCTCGACTCTCCTAGACATCCCACTCACCTCTATGAAGAAAATATCCACCCTATGGTGATATGAAACACACCATATGACAATAACAGTCGACGACTGCCTGAAAGGGAACTAACCAGTCCATTCTGAAAATGACATCATAGCTCGTCATCTCTAGGACATAGAGGTTTCATAAGAAGTGACACCCTACAACCTCAAGAGGGCACTCTATGCACTGATGTATGCTAACTGCTCTAGTCTCCAATAGTTTGACTAGAATCAAATTATCGGTAGAGGAAAAGATACAGAGCCTGAGGATCTCCACAACAGAAACAGAGATTAAGCTATGCATAACACCGGTATCAAAAATAGATAAAGATAAAACTGAGTCTACTAAGATTGTACCTTGAATTGTAGAAGGTCTGGGATCTTAATACGGATGGGTCTGTTCCATATTGAATGTATGGCCTATATCGCGGTCATGCGACCCTAGCTGACTACTCTGAGCTGATCCCCTCTACTGTCTCTGGTAACCAGGTGGCTGACCAGTATGGATGCGACCTCAACCTCGACTCACACAGCCGGAAGAACTCTAGTTCACAGACTAGTGAGAAACCGGTGATGCATCTCCTGAAAGCGGGGTCATAAAATCACACCTACCACCAGCTGTAGGTGAGAAGATCTGACAAAAATGCTAAAGATGGCCCATCTTGCCGCAAGATCGGCACTCCATCAGGTCACTCTATCACTGAGTCCTAGTATTCCTACTCCTCCCACATTGGTTGCATACTACCTGGAAACCTGAAGATACATTCCACCTACTATAATATTCTTGAGCAGACTCTCTGTGGAGCTTCCTACTATCAGTAGGAGGAACACTAACTCTAGATGTCTAACAGCCCTAGCTCACTGCACCAGAATCCCTAAGATTTCGCACTGTGGTCACTGCTTGGTTGACGAAAGATGATGTCTATTTCTACCTGAAGATTTTCACATGCGATCGGATGTCATGCCTTAGACCATCCTCTAACTTCCACGCAAGGAACAACACATCGCCCCCTGGAATAGAAGTGAAACACTATATCTCAGAAAAGCAAGACGAGTACTCCATAACATAAAGGGTACCCTTCTGGAGACTGATAAACTCCTGGGCTCGATCATCCATAAGGGTCTCTAGGTAGAAGTAATTGGAGAGGATGATCTGAAACTCATCCCAATTCATACTCAGCTGGCGCTGACACTGTGAGATCACCTCACACCCCATCATGGCGGATTCTCAGAGCATATAGGTAGCGAGCTTCACCCTCTTCCCTGGAGGTATCTGCATTTTCTCAAAAATTGTCAGCAGGGCCTCTAGCCACAACACTATAGCCTGAGGTCGTACATCCCTAAAGAAAGTAGGAGGTTGTTATTGCTGAAAACCCCACATCAACTCTGCCTTCGATGGGGCAGTAGGCGGCGCTCCCTATAATGTCTTCATCATCCTCAAAAATTCTTCCCTAAACTATGCATCAACTCCTGCAACTGGTATAACTACTAGTACCAAGACTGGCACCGTAGGAGGATATGTCGGAGGTCCCTGATCGACGATATCCAGTGTTTGATCACTGTCTAGCAGCTGACGCACAAATGGAGGTTTTCTTAGGGGCATAGCCTTGAAAGGTCAAAACCACACCTTAGATCTGGATTATCAAAGACTGAGAACACTAGAGTACAAGATGAAAACATGAGAAATAAAAATTCATGTTTTTTCAAACATGACTACACGACGTGCATAAAAACTACACTTCTTATTCTTTTAATCCATTCACATGGGTGTGTACTTATGCCACAACTAGTCGTGTAATGCCACATAAACATGGTGTGTTGTCCCCACACACGACATTTACTTGAACTCTATTCCTTGACAGAGTTTCCATTCATGAATAACCCACAATGTCCTCATAATCATAGACTACACGGTATGTTCACGAAGGAAATATCATGTACTAGACAAGGTTTCAATGACTTGTGTTCTTAGTAACACAGCCGGCTACACGGTTCACTCTTACGCGGCTTTCTCCCTAAGAACACGACATACACTTGAATGTTTTCCCCGACTAGTGTTGTATGTGACACGACCGGTTACATAGGTTACATGGAACGACGTGTGATAAAAGGATACGACATGTAAAGTCAAAGTTTCATTCATCAGTGTCATTAGTCACACTAGTAGACACACGGTCACAAAACACGTCGTGTACTTAATGTACACGGCCTGTTCCTGAAGATTTTTCACAACCCCATGTTTCTTCCCACACCGTCAGTGACACGGTTTAAAAGCTACATTGCATGTATTACTAAAGTACACATCGTGTACTCTGGGGTTTTCTGGGCATTAGCTCAGAAACTACTCCGATCCTCATAAAACACAGAAAACAAGAGTTAAGGTGCCAAATTACGATCCATGAGGGCCCATACTCCACACATATCAGAGCTTAGAATCTTAAACAAGTTATAACAAGGAAAAATGGCAATGATCCACCAAATTCTTGTCCATGAGGGCCCATAAAACCTCAATAACCAATGTTTGGCATCCATTTAAGCAAAGTACTATATATTCAAATTCTCTATCAAATAGAAGTGATTCTATCAAAGCATCTATCAAAATAGCATGAATAATCTACACAATGTCTATCATAACAACATGAAAAATCCAATGAATCCTAGATGGTATGGAATGATTTCATGGAATGTGATTTCTGACAAGTTTCTATATGATGCATGAGATGTCACACCCTCATCTCATCGGGTTGCGATAGAAATATAACTGCAGTAACCACAACGATAACAACACATAGCATTTGAATCACCCAATGGTGAAATTATATCAACTGTAAAAATTTCAAAACATAAAAAAAATTACAATAAACGAGGTAGATTGGCTTTTCCCTTTACATGGGTTAGCACTCCTGGGCACACCTTATTACTAAGTACCCATTTCAACCTATCCCTGGCTATAGGCTCAAAACAGAAAGTCAAGAGAAAATAATTCTCTGATACCACATTATAACGTCTCGGTTCCAGAATCCATCCAGAGGTGCCCCGTACCCGGTTAGTCACATGGCCATAAGTGCATTTCCCCAAACACCAGAGGCTGTCGACTAGAAGTGAGGGACTTGGGTGTGTTAGTGGAGAAACTATTCCCTCATTGGAAAAGTACACATCAGAAGTAAACAACACATAAAATAGAGGAAGAAGTAAACATCCAACAATAGTAAAAATCATAAGGCTAAAACAATAAACAACTAGAGCACACACACACACAGAGAGATATATATATGAAATGATACATGATACATAGGTCTAGGAAAGAAGGCAAACAAGTCACAATGGTTAATACAATACTAAATCAAAGTACAAAGAAAAAATAGATAAGAAACTCCTCAGAATCGCAAGCTTCGGCTTTGTCCCATGCTCTCCTGCTTCAATGCAATCAAGTACCTGATGTCGAAGGGTGATTTTCCATGTCTATAACTGGAGCAATATAATTTGTTTGGGCCCAAAAGCATGACCCAAACCAAGTGTGAGACATAATACTAGTAGCCAAAAACCCGATGATTTGTGCCTAACAGTCAGTGAGCATATGGCAGTTAATATTACAGTAAGCAGTAATCAATTACCATTAAATAGGATGAAACACAATATTAAACAATCCAATGATCAACAAGAAGCAGTGAAGAAAACAGATAACCACAACTAGGAATCCCTCTTGGAATTACTCACATCCCTCCCCTATGGTCCTATTCTAGAGGTACCAAAAACCCTCTGGGTAGTACACTCAACCGAACCCCTATGGGTTGGTGAAAATAAAATTATAAGACCCTCTGAGGAAGCATTCTCATTCAATTCTCTTTAATGTTTGAGGTAGTCAGGGACTCTCTGAGGAAGATCACGTGGTCAATCACCCTTATATCCCCACGGTCTAGAGACACTATGAGGATGTTCACTCTGTCAATTACTCTTATAGACTCAGGTAGATCCCAGACTCTCTGACGAAGCTAACTCGGTTAAATCCTCATATAGCCTAGAATGGTTTATGGAAATTGAAACAAAACAATGAATCTATATGAAAGCCCACTCTATATACCCCCATATAGTCTATAATGCTCAATACTCTCTGAGGAAGATCACTTGGTATATCCTCATGTGGTCTATAATATCCAAGACTCTTTCGGAAGCTCACTCGGTATATCCCCTATAGTCTATAATGTCAATGACTCTCTGAGGAAGCTCACTCGGTCTATCCCCTTATATTCTATAGCACCAGCTTCTCACGAACCTATGAAATTCAATGTATAATAAGGAAATACAGACAATGAAAACCTACAGAGCTACTTGGAAAACCAGTCTATAGAATAACAAGCATGACAGGGAACAATACTTCATCCTACGGTCCCAAGGCATGGAAAATAGGTATAAAGGATAAAGGTAGAAGAAGACCAAAAGTTCGTAAATGGAACATGGCATGGGAAAAACAACCACGCATAGAAATTATCCGTATACATAGCCAAATTACCTCTACACAAGAATAAATGAAAGGAAGGAAAACAACAGGGGAAAATAGTAAACACGCAATACCTTGTTCAAGGGTATTGGTGTAAATTTCACATTACACTCAAGACCTCGAACGAAATAGCACAAACCACATAAATTGATGATAGGAGATCAATATACTTGAACCATGAGGCTTAAATCACATAAAAAGTCATATATCTACAAAAATTCACAAAACATTCAACCCAAGATAACATTCAAAAGATGAGGAATTGGAAAATGATTCACTAGAATAAGGAAGAGCTTACCTCTGCGGTTCCAACACAGTCGACGTCAGTGGATTCAGAGAATGGACGAAGGATCGAGGGATCAGAGGATATTTGAGGTCGTATGGGATCCTCTCAGTCGAAGAAGATGGAGAATAAGCGTGTTCTGGCGATTAGATGTGTCCTCAGTCCGTTTAATGAAAAAAATGAAAGTACATGGTACGTATATTTGGAGTAAACGACTTATACAAGGCTTTTTTGTACTCCGCTTTATGCAGCCTCCGCATCACCCCATATGACCGTGTGAGTGGCCCGGACACGGCCAACACACAGCCTAGTGTGGAATCTAATTACATAGCGTGTACTTAAAAAATTTCCAAAAACTTCCCATTTCTTAAAAACTCCAGAAAAAGGGAAAACATACCTGATATGACTGTTCGGGTTCTTACAGGTACCTTGATTGGAAAACAACTGAAATATTTCTTCCAAACCATTTTATAAATAGAAAAACAATGGTATAAATTAATTTAACCCATAGACAAATAAATTGTAAAAATATTTTGGAATACATTTTTAAGAAACATGGATGTGGATGACAATGAGGTCCCAGTAGATACTTACGTAAAAAAACCTCGAATAGTAATGAGATTGTGAAATTAACCCTTACCATGTAATTCACCTTGGTAGAGGGTAGTTTAACCTCCTGTATAATGGTGAAATAATTTTTATTAAATTATAAAAAGAATCATATACATTAATATGATATCATATATGATATTTTAATATTGCGTTGTTAATAATATTTTAGAAGTATCGTCGTTTTGGGTGTTAGCTGATTCGTTTTCCTTTATACACATTGTTATATAAGTAATTTTTTATTGATAGGATGTATCTTATTCATATTACTAATTATATTAAGTATTTATAGATTACTTTTAATCATCTAATGAAAATTAGTCTTGAACGGATACGATTGGGAATGAATGTTAGCCTGTTCGTTGAGATGTTAATCCGTACGTACGCACGAGGGACAATATCATTATTTTGGTTTTAAATTAACAAATAATTGGATTCTATATCATATTTATAGATTTATTATCATGTTATATTCATTATTTACATCATTAATACATCATTATTATATCCACCCAAATAATAATTTATTTAATAACAACTACACCATGACGTGGAGATGGTAAGCCGTACATACGCACCTATAGTGATATGTATTTCAAAGTATGGATATAATAATGAATAATTTTTTACCATATTTATAATAACATAACAGTATATAGAATATACTGGAGTTATAATATAATTATGTAAACAACAATGAAAGAAGAATTTGAAGTAGAAAAAAACATGAAAGAGGTGGTGAGATATTTACCTCTTCTTCGGGTTCTTCCTTTTGATTTTATCTAAAGGGCTCCAAATATTAGCTTTATAACTACAGGATGGCCTCTAGTATTAATGGAGAACAATTGAGAGGGAATCTAGGCATGGGTTGGCCGACCCAAATGGAATTGAAAGTGTGAATTATAGAGAAGGTGAAGTGACGTTTTATAATAGGGGTGAGGGGCACATTAGGAAAAGCTAGAAATATTATTTTATAATTAAACCATTTTAGGTTTATAATGGATCCCTAATGAATTATTTAAAAATATAAGGTATGTATTTATCAAGAAGCACTCATCCAATAGGTTTTAGATAGGTTTGTGTCACTATATTAACCATATATTTTAGATTTAACTCTTAGTTAAATAGTTTGACATTTTCCTATCTTTGTGTATTTTTGTATTATATTGTTAAAATACATAATATAAATTTAAAAAATAACCCCAAGTGGTTAATTAATGATACATATGTCATTATATTAGTCTTCTGGCCTAACTTTAGATTTTTAGGATAATTATATCAACAGTTAATATTGTATTTGTTTTAAAATCTCATTTATGTTAATTTTGTCATTATTTAACAAATGATTTTATTTAAAGTCCTAAAAACATTATTACTGCAAAATAAATTTATTTAATAACCCCTAACACGTCATATTAACCTATAAAATTAGTAAAATATATTAAAAGTTTAAAAATAGATTTATTTGGATATGTATAACATCAATTATTTTAATCATTCATTAATATCATAATTAATTCATCATCATTGTGTCATAAATAAATTTAATTATTTAATGTCTAAAAATTATAAATAAAATACTATTATGTAGGAAATATTTTTATCTTTCTGATTAATATTTATAGTTGAATTTATATTGTGTGTAACCCTATATTATAAATGATTTAGTTATTAAACCTTGGATTTTACTCTTTAAACTCTTATTTATATAAAATAATAATAAATTTCCTAATCTAATCCAATTGGTCAAAAAAGGTTCATATTATATTCCAAAGGTTTTTTTTGTCGAATTATACACATCCAATAGAATTAAGACATGTTTTATGGTAATAATAATAACATTTTTACCCTTAATTACCCTATTTACTTTTAACCGTGGAAAATAAAAGTAAAAAGATACTATTCACAAAAAATTATTTTCATTATATCGAACCACATTTTACTTACAAATATCAACCATGTCTCTTAGATTTTTGAAATTCAACTCACATAGGAGGTAAATTTATGTTTTATGTAAATTTTCAAATTCTTCTAGAAGGTGGGTAAAAGACAGTAAAAAGTTCATTAAATGTTTCATATATCTAAAAGTATTATAAACTGACTCTAATAAATTACAATGAAATTATATAGGTATTATTTATCTATTTTGACCTAAAATTAATTTTTATAAAATAAAAAATTATCTAAATTAAATTCAGTTTTAAACTATAACTCAGTGTTTGTCGCTATTCATCAAAAATTGAAATTATTCAGAAAAATACTAATAATTCAGACTAAACTATTTTTGATATTTAAAATCCAAAATTGAATTAAATTTTGAATGATAAAATTTAATAAATTTATAAAAGTGGGTATTACTATTTATAACAACTAGTTTGATTGGTTGTGGTGTGTTAGAACTCAACGTTTCATACAACACATGTTATTGTATTTTTCGAAGAGAAGTGTACCATAGAAGTTTGGGGTGTTACATTACTGTAACGTCCTGATCCCAGTATCCTAGTGTCAGTGAATTATTCCATATCATTGGCATGATCAAAAAAGATTAATTCTCGAATGACAGATTAGTTTAGTAGCCTTAAATGTACATGATATATTCTTAAGGATTACATTACTTCATAAAATGGATAACTACAACAAAATTGTTCCCATATAAAACACTAATATCCCATATACTATCCCTGGAGGACAGTAATAATATACTTTTTCACATCCAGGGATAAATTAAACATATAAAGGGGTGAGCTCAGATGTTCAGTAAGGATAACAATATAGTGGAAATTTTCATAAATAATCATAAGCATTTAAGGAAATGTATAGAACTAAAATAAAATATTTTTCAACATAAACATTATCATAATATTGAAAATATAAAACAAAATAATTCATTTTACTTACTCACATTAATATTCTATTTGTCAAATAATCACATGAAATATCAATTTCCAGTTTCATAATGATGGAATGCATAATGTCAAACTTCATAACCTCATAATCAAGGCCTTGTGACAAGACTAAAAATAAGATTTTGTTAAGGCCTTGTTCCAAGATAGTATTTTGTGTCATAAGACCTACCCATACACCGAGGAGCTATAGCGGGCTCCACCCGTCACTTATTAAGTCCAATGCATTCCACATATTAAAAGGTTTAAAAATAACAGAAACATTTTTATTAAAACTAGCATATGAAATGTTATTACTTTATCAATAAACCATGAATGGTGTAAAAATAGCACATTTACAGTAAAACATATCACATAACATTTAATACAATATGAATGTTTGGTATAATAACAAATCAACTTCAAAAAAGCATAAAATCCATCAAATGATGTTGACATAGATGAAATCAAAACATTTTTTTACAGAATATCCATTTCAATTTTGAAATCATTTTAAAGTCATATAATAATAAAAGAGAACATTTATTTTTGAAATATTCTTATATTCCTATAAAGGAAGGTTTGATAATGTTATTATGGCATACAATAGTCTCACTCGTCGTATAAGTTATACATCATTCTTACCTTAATTTTTTCGAAAAGGTCATAAGGTGCCATGTTTGGAAAATGACTGAAAGATTCCTTTCAAATGTTATTATAAAAGTTAAAAAAGGTATAAATGAATTTAACCCATAGACTAGTAAATAGTCAAAATGTTTCAGAATACATTTTTATGAAACATGGATGTGGATGATAAAGTGGTTTCAGTATATACTTACATAAAAACAACCTTGAATAATAAAGAGATTTTGAAATTAACCACTACCTTGTACTTTTCTTTTATTGAGGGTAGGTTAACCTCCTGTATAATGGTGAAATAATTATTATTATATTATACATGAATCATATACATTAATATGATATCATATATGATCTTTTAATATTGCATTGTTAATAATATTTTAGTATTATCGTCGTTTTGGGTGTTAACTGATTCTTCTTCCTTTATATGCATTGTTATGTAAGCAATGCTTGTTATGGATACGATATTTCTTATTCATATTCCAAATTATAATAATTATTTAAAAATTATTTTTATTCATGTAATGAAAATTATTCTTGAATGGATATGACTGGGAATGAATCTCATTGTGTTCGTTGAGATGGCAATCCATACGTATAAACGAGTGACAATATCATTATTTTGATATTAATATTGTATATAATTGGATTTTATATCATATATACATAATAATTATCATGTTATACTTATTATTTACCTCATTAATACATCATTAGTATACCCATATAAATAATAATGTATTGAATAACATCTACACTAGGACGTGGAGAAGGTAAGCCGTTTGTACGCACGTATGGTGACATGTCATTAAAAGGATAAATAGAATAAAGAATACGGTTGTACCATTTTTATTATAACATCACATTATATAGAATATAATGGAGTTATTATTTTAGAGTTGAAACAATAATGAAATTTGATGATGATGAAAAGAACATGAAAGAGGTGATGAGATTTTTTACTCTTCTTCGGGTTATTGCTTTTGATTTGACAAAAAGGGCTATATAGATTGGCTTTACGACTAATGTAAGGCCTCTAGGATGAAGGTATGATAGTTGATTGGGTATTTGGTCAGTGGTAGTCTGAGACAAATGGCTTTGAAGGTGTGAATTAGAGAAAATGTGAGGTGACCTTTTATTACAGGGGTGAGGGCACATTAGGAAATGAAAGAAATGTTATTTTATAATAAAAAACATTTCAGTTTATAATGGCTCCATAATAAATTATTTAAAATATAAGGTGGTGATGGATCTAAAACCACACAACCAATATTATTTAGATAGGTTTTTGTCACTATATTAACCTTATCTTTTACATTTAACACTTAGTTAAATAGTTTGACATTTATCATGTCTCTTTGTATTTTTATATTATATGGTTAATAAACATACTATATAATTATAAGAGAACATAAAGTGGTTCATTATTGATACTCCTATCATTATATCAGTATTTTGGACGAACCTTATATTTTTAGGATTATTATATCATCCAATAATTTTGTATTTGTTTTAAAATATCATTTATGTAAATTTTGACAATATTTATTAATTTATTTGTGTAAAAGTTATAACAATTTTATTAATTATAAATAAATAAATTTAATCAACCTAGGAATGTAATAATAACCAAAAAATTAGTTTAATTCATTAAAATTCTCAAATTAGATTTAAATGGATATTTATAATATCAATTATATAAATCATTCATTAATATCATAATTACTTCATCATAATTGTGTCATAAATAATGTTTTTATTTAATGTCTAAAAATTATAAATAAAATAATATTATGTAGGAAATATTTTTATATTTCTGATGAATATTTATAGTCGAATTTATATTCTGTGTAACCTTATATTAAAAATTATTTTGTTATTAAACATTGAATTTGACTCTTTTAACTCTTATTTAAATAAAATAATATTAAATGTCTTAATCTATTCCAAGATGACCAAAGAGGTTCATATTTTGTTCATAAGGTTGTTTTTTTTTCTAATTTTACTTCTCTAGTAAAATTATGACATGTTTCATGGTAATAATAATAACATTTTTACACTTAATTACCCTACTTACTTTTATCTGTGGTAAATAAAAGTAAAAAGTTAATATTCACCAAAAATTATTTTCATCTTATTGAACCAAATATTACATATTTATATCACCCATGTCTCTCGGATTTTTAAAATTCAACTCACATAAGGGATAAAATTATGTTTTATGGAAATTTGAAAATTCTACTAGGAGGTGGGTAAAGGAAAGTAAAAAGTGCAATACAATTTTTATATATCCAAAATTATTATAAACTAACTCCAATAAATTACACTGAATTTATATAGATATTATATATCTATTTTTACCTAAAATAAATTTAAATAAAATAAATAATTCTTTAAATAAAAATTCTTTTTTAAACTATGATTCATTGTATGTCACTATTCATAAAAAAATTGAATGTTTTCTGAAAAATACCAAAAATTCTGCCAAATCTAATTTTGATATTCCGAATCAAAAAATGAAGTCCATTTTAAAAGATAAAATTTAAAAAAAATTCAAAAAAGTCAGTATTACTATTTATTAAGGATAGTTTGATTGGTTGTGGTGTGTTAGAACTCAAGGTTGCGTACAACACATGCTATTGTATTATTTAAATAGAAGTGTAGCATGGGAGATTAGGGTGTAACATTACTGTAATACCCAAACCCTAGTAGCCTATAGTCGGTGCATTATTATGTATCATTTTCATGATCACAAAATATCATGTCTTGAAAGAGAGTTTATTTTAGATGCCTTGGAAGTACTAGATACATTCATAAGGTTTACATTAAATCATAAAATGGATAACTACAACAACATTATTTTCATTAACAACACTGAGATCCCATATATCATCCCTTAAGGTCAGTCATAATATACTTCTTCACACCGTGGGATAAATAAAACTTATAAAGGGGTGAGCTCAGATTCTCAGTAAGGATAACTATATTGTGGAAACATTCAAAAATAAGCATAAACGTTTAAGGAAATGTTTAGAACTAAAACAAAAGCCTATTCAACATTAACATCATCATAATATAGAAAATATTAAACAAAATAATGCCATTTACTTACTCACATAAATATTCTACTAGTCGAATAATCAAATATAATATCAATATCCACTTTCATAATAATGGAATGCATAATGACAGACTACATAACCACACTATCAAGGCCTTGTGACAAGACTACAAATAATATTTTTTCAAGGAATTGTACCAAGAAATTATTTTGTCTCATAAGACCTACCGATGCATCAACTAGCTACAGCGCTCTCCAACCATTACTTAATATGTCCAATGCATTCGTCATATGAAAAGGTTTGATCATAACATAAGCCTTCTTATTAAAACTAACATACAAAATTTCAATACTCTATCCATAATCTATGAATGGTGTAAAAATAACACATCTATAGTCAAGCATATCAGAAAACCATCAATATAATATTGAAGTTTTGTATCATAATAAATCAACTTCAAATAATCTTAAAATCCATCAAAGGATGTTGATATAGATGAAATCAAAACAGTTTTTTATAGAATATCTCTTTTAATTTTGAAATCATTTAAAATTCATATAATTATAAAACAGAACATTTATTTTTAATATATTCTAATATTCTTTTGAGGGATGCATCGATGATTAATAATTAAGTAAAATATCATCACACGACGTATAAGTTAAAAAAACTATTTTACCTTAATTTTTCCGAAAAGGACATAAGGTACCTTGTTTGGAAAATGACTGAATGATTCCATTCAAACCATTTTATAAAAAGTAAAACAAGTTTATAAAAGAATTTAACCCATAGCCTAGTTGTAATGGCCCGTGTTTTTGTGGTCCATTACTTTATGAAAATCTCATGTTGGGTAGGCCTACCGTTAGCCTTAGCTTACCGGTAGTAGGACTACCGGTAGCTCTAGCTACCGGAAGCTCTATCTACCGGTAGGATGACGCTACCGAGTTTTATTCGATGAACACAACTACAAATAGGTGGGTTACTATCGAAGGTTCATGCACAACTTCTCCTGAGTTGCATCCCCTTTGACAGCCCTGACCAAGAAAGACCAGGTTTTCGTATGGAGTGATCAGTGCGAGTAAGCCTTCAGTTATCCAAAGGAGAAGTTGGTTAGTGTCCTAGTGGTCAGATTTCCAGAAGAAGGGGCGGCGTATGAGGTGTTCTGTGATGCTTCAGGAAAATGCCTAGGATGCGTGTTGATGTAGCGACAAGGGGAGTTCTATTATGGGTCTAGGAAGCTACCCCCTCATGAGCGTAATTATGCCACCCACGACCTGGAGCTTGCAGTGGTTGTTTTTTCACTAAAGTTATGGCGGCACTACCTCATCGGAGAATGTTTTGTGTTATTCATAGATCTCAATAGCTTGAGGTATATCTTCTCCTAGCGGGACCTAAATATGCGGCAGTGGAGGTGGATGGAGTTCATCCAGGATTAAAACTTTGATATCTCCTACACTTCAGGGAAAGGGAATGTACTGGCCAATTCCTTGACCTGGAGGATGCATAAGGATACGGTCTGAGAGTCGGCAGATGCCTGGAAGGCGATGGAGGAGTTGACTTCCTTACACCTGGATGTGAGGATGGATAGCTGTAGAGGTTTCCTGTATTAGATGAAAGTGCATTCTTCTCTATTTTAGAAAGTGGAGGACTCTCAGTGGGGAGACCTAGAGTGCGAAGTGATGCGTGACCGAGTTGACCAGAGGAATGTTCCGGAAGGGTGGATGGAGGATGGTCATAACCGGATGCTTTTCCAGGTAAGGTTTTTTGTTACAGAAGTGATTTGTGGCAAGGATCTCAGTGAGTTACACAAATCACCCCTGGCGGTACACCCAGGAGTTTCAATGATGTTCCAGGTACTGAAGAGACAGTTTTGGTGGCCCGGAGTGAAGCGAGCAGTGGTAGAGTTTGTGGCCAAGTGCTTAGTGTGTCAGCAAGTGAAGGTTGAACACCGAGTTCCAGGATGCCTACTGCAGTCTCTAGATGTCCCCAAGTGGAAGTGGGATGACATCTCAATGGATTTCATCACGAGACTACCCAAGGCCCAAGGGGGATGCGACACCATCTGGGTGGTAGTGGACCGGTTGAAAAAATCAGCTCACTTTCTAGAAATCAAGGAGTCGAGTGTAGTGGATTCATTAGCACGAAGGTACGTGGATGAGGTGGTGCGGTTGCATGGAGTTCCAAGGCCTATAGTCTCAGATAGGGATGTACGGATTACCTCACGAGTCTGGAGAGGATTGAAGCATTATTTTAGCACCATGATGTGCCTTAGCACTGCTTTCCATCCCGAGACAGATGGATTGATAGAGCGCACCTTCCAGACCTTGGTGGATATGTTGTGGGCATGCGTTCTAGACTCAGGAGGATCATGGGTACAACACTTGCCTCTAGTAGCGTTTTCCTACAATAATAGATATCACTCTACCATTGGTATTTCCCCGTTTTAAGCCTTGTACGAGAGGCCATGCCGTTCACCTGTGTGTTGGACCGAAGGAAGAGAGGCAGGCATCCTTGGCCTGGAGGTGGTGCAGAGCACGACAGAAAAGGTTCAGCTCATATGAGAAAGGATAAGGTGGTCCAGGACCGACAGAAGTCGTATGCTGATACTAAGATGAGGCCCTTGGATTATGAGGTTGGAGACCATGTGTTCTTGAAGGTCTCCCCTCAGCGTGGACAATAGAGGTTTGGAAAAGGGAGTAAGATTTCTCTGAGGTTCATCAGACCCTTTGATGTATTGTGGAGGGTTGGTGAAGTGGCTTTTCAGCTAGCGCTACCACTGCCGCTACTGATGATACATGATCTCTTAAATGTGTCCCAACTCCGTCGGTATCTGCATGATGATTCACACATCCTCAGCTAGAGAGATCTGGACATTGAGGATGACGTGACTTTTGTGGAGAGACCAGTGATGACTGAGGATCGAAAAGAGAAGGTGCTTCGTGGGCGAACCATTCCCTTGGTTTGTGTGTTATGGAAACACAGTGGGATTGAGGAGAGTACGTGGGAGAGGGAAGCACAGATGTGTGCCCAGTACCCATATTTGTTTTGAGTTTTGTGATGTTCTGTTTGTTATACCTATTGTTGTAGAATTTTTTGTCTTTTTGGCTATGAAATATGTAGTTTTCTTTCCTCTGAATGTGTGTGAAAAGTTTTAGCTACGGAGAGGGGGAAACCCGACCCCAAATCAAGACGCATTAAGGTGGATGCGATTAAACCCATGCAGGCGAGTCAGTGCCGCCCAAAACGGATATTATCTTGACTTGGGGAAGGAAACTCCCCAACCCACATGGCTTGGTAGTTGGAATAGTATGTTTCTTGGTTCTTGACAGGAAAGTGTTCTTAGTTAACAATGAGGTTCACTTCTAAGAGGTATCTTTCGAGGTGGTTGTTAGGACCCTCTCTTTCCTTCTGGGTTGTTTTGATTTTCGAGGATGAGAATCATTTAAAAGGTATCTGATGTAATGGCCCGGGTTTTTGAGGTCCATTATGTTATGAAAATCTCATGTTGGGTAGGCCTACTGGTAGCGTTAGCCTACCGGTAGCAGGCCTACCGGTAGCTCAGTCTACCGGTGGCCGCACCCTACTGGTTTTTCTAGCTACCAGTAGCTCTGCCTACCGATAGATGTAGCTACCTGTAACTCTCTCAACTGGTAGCTCGGTCTACCGGTAGCTGTCAGCCACCAGTAGCTCTCATCTATCGGTGGCTCTCTCCTACCCCCATGGGGGTTTTCCAGTAGCGCTCCTTTTGGGAGAATTGGGTTTTAACCCCTATTTTGACCCATTTGCACTCATTTTAAAGCCATGTAATGCCCATAAATGATGCTTAATTAAATATTTAATGAATTCACGTGGTGTGTGTCGTTTTAAAGACCCTTTAATGACATGAACGCGTGTTTAACCCACAACCCCGTGCCTTACACGGTTTTGCATTCTTATCTCAACCGTCCCTAGCCCTAATAAACTAAAGGGTTCGTCGTGGGTTTCTTTTTTTCTCGATCACCTTGTACCCGTTCAGAAGAAACCCTTTTCGTTCAGGTGAGCTTCATCAATATCCATGAAGTTCCGCGCCCGGCCTAAGCATCGATCGTTGACCAACAAGTAGGTAATTTCTCCTTCGCCTCTCTCTTTTGTGTATCATGCGGGGTGGGCATGCTTTTGTTTCTGTATAATTGGATGAACCAAAGCTAAATAATGATAATGAACGGATTCTATAAAGAACAAATGGGGGGGACTGTGATTGATGATGTTGCTCTATTTTTATGATATTCCATGAATTATAATTCATGAATTGTGCGGGCTTATGCCATATGAAAATAATTTCCGTTGGTGGTCTTTCTCTGTGCACTAATGAACCCATGGTGATGTTTTAAATGGCTTGTTTTGTAGTTTTGAACTCATGCTATGAAAAGGTAATTGGTTAATCACATATATCCAGCTAAATAAATTGAGGCACCATGATCAACCCTTCTATTATAAACCCGGTTAAAGCACATTGATATTGAAATCATGGAGTGTGTTAAATATTATAAATCTGAAAATATCAGGATGGCCATGCCCTGTGTTGGTGGTAGTGGTTTGGTTATATCTGTTCACGGGATGATTGTTGGGTGATGTTGGTGGGGATGGGATCCCCTGTTGTTATAGATTCAGTGGTTGTGAATTTTAAGACCGGGTGGTTACCTTGTTTACATCACGAATTGGGGTGAAATCCTCTATTGATGAGAAAAAATTTTGGGAGACACATGGTACTGCCTCGGGGGTTTCTTTGGTTCTATTACTTCGAGGGATTGCAATTATCCCTTTGTTGTTGTGACTTTACAAGAGAACCGAGTGTGAATGTTTAAATTGATGTTTGGCTGGATATTTTTCATTGGTTTGTGCTTATGGAGTTAGTTGCCTAAGTAGGTGCAGAACTTAATTAAACATCATTACTGAACATGAAAATGAATGGGAAAAATGGGTTTTGCTGGTGAGAGTTTTGACTCAGATTTGAGTGTTGTTCGTGTTCTTTAGGCTGGCTGAAGAAAAACCAAAACTTGGGAGAGTTCTTGTTACCTATATATATACTTTTAGTTTTGTAATTCTTATTCGCGGCCCACCCAAGTTGATCACTTAGTTCCAAACACCCACATTTCATGGGGGAGGGTGTTTTTCCCGACACTATTATTACTGGCTGGTTATTAACTTCTTTTCTGCTCCCTTTCCTGAATAGCCCATGTATCTTTCGGAAGGCTGTGATGGCCTGAGGTCCAATATTATCCAAATAACCTTCGGGCGGGGTAGTGTGGTGGTTATGGCTCAGGTGTGTGTGGGCAGGTATTTTCGCATGTATTTGTGGGATGAGGTCCATGTGTCTTCGGGCGTGGAAGTGGATCTTCTAGGTCATGTGTCTTTGGGTGCGGTGGTGGTTGTTCTGGCCTAGTTGTTTTCAGGCGTGGTTACGTGTGAATGTTGTGGCCTAGGTGTTTGTGGGTGGGGTTCGGCAGTGGGACTGTATGCGGTTGTGGCCCAGGTGTGTGCGGGTGGTTGTGGTAGTGGGACTACAGTGGGAATTGCGGGATTGGTTCAATGCGTAGGATGTCTTAAATAACCAGTGGGAAAGTGGTGTGGGGTACCCAAACATAGATGTGCTCTTATTATATATATTACCTGACTTGCTTTATTTGGTGAGTGTGTCCAGTGAGTGTGATGGATGAACTCCTTGACAGTGTTGGTTGTCGGCTTCTCACGAGACTTTAGAACGTTCCCCCACTTGTGCACGAGAGTCTTTGGATTCCCTACTAAGTATACTTTTAAGCACACCCTACATATATAAAACTGCTTTTAGGTTTCCAAGAGGGCTTCAGGGATCACGCGGGACCATAATAGCTCAGACCTTGGGGCAGTTGCAGTTGCTGTTTTTCTTTCTTTGATACTTTACCCTAGTAGTAACTTTGTAATTTGTTCTTTTTACTTTTGAAACATGCATTGGGAATGGTTTTTGGCTTTAATTTTACTTTCCTATTTTGGTGTTGTTGGGTTTTACCATCTTATCTCCAGATCCTATAAAACAAAAAGGGTAATTCCTTCCATTTGTGTGTAAATTCCATCCCATTGGTGTTAGTCGCCACTCGGGGACTTATAGAAGATGGGTTTCGGGGGGTCATTATCTATCCTTCAACATAAAGAATGAAGGTCTTGGCAATCTGTTGACCCTTCCCTCCGTTTGGTGACGGCGGGTCATGACACTAGTAAATAGTAAGAATGTTTTGGAATAAATTTTTAACAAACCTGGATGTGGATGATAAAGATGTTCCAGTAGATACTTACGTAAAAACATCCTCGAATAATAAAGAGATTGTAAACGTAACCCTTACCTTGTAATTTTCTTGGGTAGAAGGTAGGTTAGACTCATGTATAATGGTGAAATAATTTTTATTTAATTATAAAATAATCATATAAATAATTATTATATCATATTTGATCTTTTAGTATTGTGTTGTTAATAATATTTTAGTATTATCATTGTTTCGTGTGTTAACTGATTCGTTTTCATTTATATGAATTGTTATGTAAGTAATGATGGTTATGGATAGGATGTATATTATTAAAATTCAGAATGATATTATATATTTAAACATTATTTTAAATCATCTGATGAAAATTAATCTTGAATGGATACGATTGGGAATGAATCTCATCGTGTTCGTGGAGAGGGTAATCGGTACGTACACACGAGTGACAATATCATTCTTTTGATATTAAAATCATATATAATTGGTTGGTATAACATATATAATGATTTCTTATCATGTTATATTTATTATTTACATCATTAGTATACATTATTATACCCATCCAAATAATAATGTATTGAATAACAACTACACCAGGATGAGGAGACAGTAAGCCGTATGTATGCATGTATGGTGACTTGTCATTGAAAGGATGGATTGAATAATGAATATGGTTGTACCATATTTTAATAACAACACATTATATAGAAGATACTTGAGTAATTTTTTTTAATGGAAACAACAACGAAAGAATAAGTTGAATAAGAGAAAAACATGAAAGAGGTGGTGAGATATTTACCTAATCTTCAGGTTCTTCCTTTAGATTTCATCAAAAGGGCTCCATAGCTTGTATTTATGACTAACGGAATTCCTCTAAGAAGAAGGGAGGATAGTTTAGAGGGTATTTAGGTAGGGTTTCGCCAATCCAAATGGAATTCAAGGTGTGAATTAGAGATAAGGTGAAGTGACCTTTTATAAGAGGGGTGAGGGGAACATTAGGAAATGATAGAAATATTATTTTATAATAAACACATATTCAGTTTATAATAGCTCCATAATGAATTATTTAAAATATAAGGTGCGGATGGATCAAAAACCATGCAAAAAATAGGTTGTATATAGGTTTGGGTCACGATATTAACCTAATCATTTACATTTAACTCTTAGTTTAAAAGTTTGACATTTACCATGTCTCTTTGTATTTTTATACTATATGGTTAATAAAATAACATTAAACTTCCAAGAGAACCCCAAGTGGTTTATTAATGACACAACTATCATTATTTTAGTCTTTTTTTCAAACCATATATTTTTACGATTATTATATCAACCAATAATCATGTATTTGTTTTAAAAACTCATATATGTCAATTTTGACATTATTTAATAATTGATTTTTTATAAAGACCTAAAAAATTTATTACATCTAAATAAAAACATTCAATAAACCCTAACATGTCATATTAAATTCAAAATTTTATTGAATTCATTAAAAGTCTCAAATTTTATTTATTTGGATATTTATAATATCAATTATTTTAATCATTCATTAATATCATAATTACTTCATCATCATTGTCTCATTAATAAATTAAAGTATTTCATGTCTAAAAATTATAAATAAAATAAATTATGTAGGAAATATTTTTAGATTTCTAATTAATATTTATAGTCGAATTTATATTGTGTGTAGCCCTATATGAAAAATGATTTAATTATTAAACATTGAATTTAACTCTTTTAACTCATATTTAAATAAAATAATAATAAATCTCCTAATCAAATTCAAGTAGACCAAAGAGGTTCATATTTTTTTCCTAAGGTTTTTTTGTCAAATTATACTTATCCAATATAATTAATACATGTTTTATGGCAATCATAATAACATTTTTACCCTTAATTACCCTATTTACTTTTATCCGTCGTAAATAAAATTAAAATGTTACTCTTCACCAAAAATGACATTCATCATATTGAACCACATTTTACATACTGATATCAACAATATCTCTTGGATTTTTGAAATTCAACTCACATAAACGGTAAAATTATGTTTTATGTAACTTTGAAAACTCTTCTAGGAGGTGGGTAAAAGATAGTAAAAAGTTCAAAAAAAATATATCTAAAATTATTATAAACTGACTCCAATAAATTACAATGAACATATATATATATGTATTATGTATCTATTTTGACCTCAAATAAATTTCAAGAAAATTAATAAATTTTAAAATAAAAATTCTATTTTAAACTATAACTCAGTGTTTGTCACTATTCATCAAAAATTGAATGTTTTCTGAAAAATACCAAAAATACAGCGTAAGCTTATTTAAATATTCTGAATCTAAAAATGAACTCCATTTTGAATGATAAAATTTATAAAATTATAAAATGTGGGTATTACTATTTATAATGGCTAGTTTGATTGGTTCTGGTGTGTATGAACTCAATGTTGTGTACAATGCATGCTATTGTATTAATCCAAGAGAAGCATACCATGGAAGCATGGGGTGTTGCATTACTGTAATGTCCTGACCCTAGTAGCCCAGAGTCGGTGCATTATTATGTATCATTGAAATGATCACAAAATATCAAGTCTCGAAATACAGATTAGTTTAGTAGCTTTGGAAGTTCTAGATACATTATTATGGTTTACATTACATCATAAAATTGATAACTGCAACAACATTGTTTCCATAGACCACACTGAGATCCCATAGACTATCCTTGTAGGCCAGTCATAATGTAATTTTTCCGACGTGGGATAAAAAAACATATAAAGGGGTGATCTCAGATGCTCAGTAAGGATAACAATATAGAAGAAACTTTCATAAATAGGCATAAAAATTTAAGGAACTGTAAAGAACTAAAACAAAATACTATTCAACATAAACATCATCATAATATTGAAAATATAAAACAAAATGATTCCATTTACTTACTGACATGGATATTATACTAGTCAAATAATCACAAGCAATATAAATAGACACTTTCAGAATGATGGAATGCATAATGCAAGACTTCATAACCACATAGTCAATGCCTTGTGACAGGAATAAATATAATATTTTGTCAAGGCCATATTCCAAAACACTATTTTGTCTCATTAGACCTACTGATGCATCGAGGATCTATAGAGGGCTCCGCCCGTCACTTATTATGTCCAATTCATTCCTCATATGAAAAGTTTAAAACATAACATAAACATTCTTATTGAAACTAGCATATGAAATTTCAATACATTATCCATAAATGATGAATGGTATAAAAATCACACATCCACAGTCAAACATATCACAAAACCTTCAATACAAAATGGAGTTTTTTATCATAATAAATCAACTTCAAACACGATTAAAATCTATTAACGGGTGTTTACATAGATGAAATCAAAACTGTTTCAGAGAAATATCTGATTCATTTTTTTGAAATCATTTAAAGTTACATAATTAAAAATGAAAAAAATTATTTTAAAAATATACTTATATGAATTTAATAGAATCTTTGATGATGTTATAATGGAGGAATATATCCTCACCCACCGTATAAGTTAAGAAAACATTCTTACCTTAATTTTGTTAAGAAGGTCATAACGTAACTTGTTCAGAAAATGACAGAAATATTCCTTTCAAAACATATAAGGTCAAATAAAGGTATAAATGGCTTTAACCCATAATATAATAAGTAGTAAAAATCTTTTGAAATAAATTTTTAGGAAAACAAGGATGTGGATGATTAACAGGTCCCGATATATAATTACATATAAACAACAATGAATAATGAATTGGCTATAGAATTAACCCTTGCCTTTTACTTTTCATTGTTATATGGTAGGTTAAACTCCAGTATGATGGATAAATAATTTTTATTAAATTATACAAGAATCATATACATTAATATGATATCTTATATGATCTATTAATGTTGCTTTGTTAATAATATTTTAGTATTATCGTCTTTTCAGGTGTTAACTTTTTCATTTTCCTTTATATGCTTTGTTACTTAAGTAATGATTTTTTTGGATAGGATGTATCATATTCATATATAGATAGATATTAAGTATTTAGACATTATTTTTAATCATCTAATGAAAATCAGTCTTGAATGGGTACGATGGGGATTGAATCTCATTGCGTTCATGGAGACGGTAATCTGTATGTATACACGAGAAACAATATAAATTTTTTGATAATATAATCATATATAATTGGATGGTATATCATAAAAAGAATCATTGAAATGTTATATTTGTTATTTAAATCATTTATACTACTTATTATACCCATCCAAATGATGAAGTGTTTGAATAACAAACAAAACCCCGATGTGGAGATAGTAATCTGAACGTACACATGTATGGTGACATTGTCATTTATAGGATGGATAGAATAATTATTAGTGTTGTAACATTTTTATAATAACATCAAATTATATAGAAGATACTGTAGTTTTTATTTTAGAATGGAAACCACAAAGAAAGAGGTAGTGGAAGAAGAAAAAAACATGAAAGAGGGGGTGAGATATTTACCTCTTTTTCGTGTTCTTCCTTTTGATTTGATCAAAAGGACTCCATAGGATGGATTTCTAACTAAATAAAGGCCTCTATGATAAAGGGAAGACAGTTGAGAGTGTATTTGGGTAGGGTTTGGCCGAGCCAAATGGCTTTTAATGTGTAAATTAGATAGAAGAGGAAGTTCCCTTTTATAAGAGGGGTGACGGGCACCATAGGAAAAGCTAGAAATATTATTTTATAATATAACAAATTTCGGTTTCATATGGCTAAAAAATGAATTATTTAAATTATATGGTGTTGAGGGTTTTAAAACCTCTCAACCAATAGGTTTTATATATGGTTGGGTCCCTATATTAACTTTATCATTTATATACAACTCTTAGTTAAATAGTTTGACATTTACTATGTCTATTTTTTATATTATATGGTTAAAAAACAAACTATAAAATTACAATAAAACCTCAAGTTGTTCATTAATGTTACAAATATGATTATATATATCTTTTAGCAAAGCCTTATATTTTTATGATTATTATATCAACCAATAATATTGTATTTTTTTTAAAAACTCATTTATGCAAATTTTGACATTATTTAATATTTGATTTTTCTAAAAGTCTTAATAAAATTATTAATTCGAAGTAAATACATTTAATCAAACGTAAAATATAATATTAAACTATGAAATTATTTTAATTAATTAAAAGTCTCAAATTAGATTTATTTGGATATTTATAATATCATTAATTTTATTCATTTAGTAATATGGTAATTATTGCATCAGCATTGTGTCATAAATAAATTAACTTATTTAATGTCAAATATTTATAATTAAAAATACCATTAGGTAGGAAAGTATTTTATCTTTCTAATGAATATTTATAGTCGTGTTTATATTGTGTGTAACCGTATATTAAAGATGTTTTAGTTGATAAACTTTGAATTTAACTCTTTTAACTCTTCTTTAAATAAAATAATAATAAATGTTCTAATCAGATCCATGTAGACCACAAATGTTCATATTTTATTCCTATGGTTTTTTGTCGAATTATTCTTATCCCATAGAATTAGTACCTTTTTAAGGGTAATAATAATATCATTTTTACCATTAATTACAATATTTACTTTTAACCGTGGTTAATAAAATTAAAAAGTTACTATTCACCAAAAATTATTTTCATCTTATTGAATTACATTTTATATATTGATATCAACTATGTCTCTTGGATTTTTGTAATTCAACTCACATAAGTAGTAAAATTATGTTTTATGTAAATTTTCAAAAGCTCCAAGGAGGTGGGTAAAAGACGGTAAAAAGTTCAATAAAATTATTATATATCTAAAATTATTATAAATTGACAAAAATGAATTTAATTGAACATATATAGGTATTATGTATCCTTTTTGACATAAAATAAATTTAAATAAAATAAATATTTATTTAAATAAAAATACTTTTGTAAACTATAACTGAGTGGTTTCCACTATTCATAAAAAATTAAATGTTTTCAGAAAAATACCAAAAATACACACTAACTATCAGAATCTAGGGATTTCTAATGTCACTTTCAGAATATTGATGTAAAACATGGATAACGATCAGAATCAATCGATGGGGGTACTTGATTCAGTCTTATGACATCATTAATATACAACCTTGCTAAACGTTTTGGTGGTAAATCTTCTCTTATAGGAAGAAAAGTTGTTGACCTGCTAAGAAAATCAACAATGACCCATATTGAATCATTCCTTCTAGGATTCATTGGTTGTCCCATGAAAAATTCCAGTTTAATATTATACCATTTCCACTCAGGTATGGGAAGATGTTTCATGACTCTTCCAGGATTTTTCCTTTAGCTTTTAATTGTTGAAAAACCATGCATCTTGACACAAAATCAGCAATCTCCCTCTTCATGTTGTCCCACCCAAAATGTTCCTTCAAATATCTATACATCTTAGTGCTACAAGGGAGAATATTGAAATTGGAACTATGACAATCATCCAACAATTCCATTTTTAGATCAGGTATATCAGGAACAAAATTTTTCTTCCCAAATTTCAAAACTCCATCTTCATACACAAATTCACCCAATCTCCCATCATTCATCCACTATGAAGTGGATTAGGGTGCTCCATACGAGTAAGGTTATTATTCATAACCTGAGTGAGTTGTCCCAGTAGAGTGATAAGTTGATCAGCACTAGTTGAATCACTAGCTCTACTATAATTATCTTGAGAAATAGGGAAATACCTATTTGGATTACGTGCGTTGATAATGTTTCAATTACATACACCCCAAAAAAGTCCTTATTCATTTTTATATGGAACCGAAGTAGTTTTTCCAATTGAAATAAAATTTCCTTTACATAGAGCTGCAATCTGTGATCAGTTCTCTACAGATGAAAGATCTCAGAAATAGTTCGATGTGTTTGAAGGATTAGATGAGAAAATATTTCATAATATTCATCAAAAATACGTATATTATAATAGAATATCATGAGATTTTAATATAAAAATTTTCCATCATTCATTCCTTCAAGGAAATTGATATTGGTCTTTAGGAAACCCGTTATACCAGGAATGAAACCTCCAAAACAAGAGGCAATGTGGGAAAGAACTTATTCCATACATAAGTTCTATTCAAATGGAACCTATGCCTTAATATAATTGGATATAGAAGTTATCACAACTCTAACCAATGGTGATTCTTTAAGAAATACTTTGTGTAGTTTTGTACAAAAAATCCTCAATGCTAGACTTTATACTCCAAAATACCATAGTCATCATAACAATAATTTAAACTACATAGTACCATAGTCCTCAATGAAATACTTTAAACTTTACATTACCATAGTCCTCACAATAAGACATTAATGTGCATAGCCCCCATGTCCTATTTACAAGACATTAAAATACACAACAACACTCAGTGTCCATGCTGCATGACGTTAAAATGCGTAACATCTTCATCCTTCATTCATGACATTAAACTACATGACAAGATTTGTAAAACTAATATTCTCTCTATTTGAGGTTAGAAGATTCCATAAAATAACATCATTGACACCATCACTAGTCCTTAGTCGTACATGAGTACCTCTCTCTCCTATGTTTGAGTCAGATCTGCATTGAGACCATGTTTCAAGAGCTATATATGGCTTGATTCCCATTTTCATTGAGTTACATTGATAACCCTATGTCTAGATTTTTTAGTCCCAACCACAATAAAAAGTCTTCTTATTTGTTTCCTTTTATATATAAATCTGATCCATACATAGTGTTTCTTTAAGATATATGATTTGGTCATTATACCATTTTATGTCTTTGGATTTACCAGTCTCTTAGAACATGTACAAAATCCCCCATTCAACATGTCAAACACCATTAGAATGATAAATTATTATTTAAAGAATTCTGTACAGATTGATAATCATCTATTTTAAGATACGTAGAGATGCCTAGTTCTCCAATCTTGGTCCCATCCTCAATTAAAATAACCCCTTTTTTATTGTATTAGAATCATATCTGCATAGAATATTTTTTAATAACTATGTATGACTTGATTCTTCCCAAAAAAAGATATATAGTGACACTTGGGTTTTATCCCTTAATCCAGTTACATTATGTCTTTCCTTTCATATCGATTCAATGTTTTCCTTACCTCATGATGTTAATATATATGGAAATCTGATACCCCCATTCTTAATCTGTGTAACTTTTGTATTATAAAAGAGACCCTTACTACTCCTTGTTTATCACACCGAGCATAGATCGTGTGAGATTAAGAATAGGATAAGGTTATCCTTTATATAAGTAAGGGGATTTAATTCCTTATGGGGGTGAAAATTTCATCATTGTGTGACTTTAAACTACAAATCATAATATTAATTTAGAAGAAACAATGAAAGTCTCCATTTTTCATTTCAGTCTGATCAATGTAAAGGATGAAGAAGTCATAGACAATACTAGTGAAAATAATTATCATATGAATTAAACATAAACCCTTTATGTATTTCATACAATTAATTTTGAATACTTTTCAGATCTTCATAATCTTTCGTACGATTTTTTGGTGACAGAGTTTCTAATACGAGAGAGCTCTATCCCCTGAATTTTTAGCACTTGCCCTTTGGGGTCCTTTCATAAGTTTCATACATAATAGGCCTCTTAGTCACAAGATGCCCCTATTTTGATTTTCATAATATGCCCCAGTTGGCCCTGCATAATAAAACCCATCTAACAAGATTTTCATGTATTTGTAACTTTATTCTGTGTTATGGTATCTTTTTAACATTTAATAATTGATGAAAATACATGAGAATCTGTATTTTGAAATAGTCATAAAAGAATACATGTCCCATTATCATTCTCACAATCTAAATGCCTTGAAGGAAATGGTTTACAAATCTCCCTCGCAACGTGTTAGATGCACTATGAAATAACCTTGAAATCACTTGGCCACATGTTATATATTGTTTAGATTTCTGGTCCTAGTTGTTTGACCTAAAATAATAAACATCATACCAATAATGTTTGTGTCATACCTTCAAAAAAGTCATATTCCTATGATTCTTTGGACATCATGGATAGAAATACATTTTCCATTTTCGGTTAACTTTCTCCATTAACATAACTATGTGCTTTATAAAATCTGAATCTCCATAAATGTCATTTGACTTTTAGCAATAGAATGTCGAACATTTGAGAGCTCTTTTTTTTCTGACTAAGAAACGCATGCCATTAGGTGGCCTTGCATTAGTTTCCTACAAAATAGTCCAATAAGTCAAATGATTAGACTATTTGAATATGTAGCATATTCCCAAGTTGGCCCTACATAATACATCCCCCATTACAGGTTTTTAAAATAATGGTATCTTCATACCTGGAAAAGACATTCTATAATGATTTTATCCCTTTTCCCATATCATTCATTGGTTCTAGAAAATCCCAAATCACAGTTTATAATTATCCCTTCCATAATAGAATATGATACTATATTTCCAAAAAAATAATCATGAAATTGAAAGAGTTTCGGAACTTTGGTACTTGATAATGACTTTAAATTAATGCTACATAATGCCCTCACTAGATGACTGAAACATACACACAAAAATGTTGTTACTACATGACATAAAACTTCAATGTACAATGTCTTCACTGCATGACCTAAAACATCACAGTATGATATAAAAAATTCCCTTTTCTGATAAAACATAATAATTACTCATACACTATATATGTATATAAATGGTTTTACTATTCAAGACTTATGTCAAACTAAAATATTCCCTTCATTATTTAAATTATGTCACCTGAAACAAAAACACCCACTATGGTCTTATGTCACCGGAATCTTATTTTCCCATATCTATCAACAATATAATGTTAAAACATCAAAGAGATCATTTGTTTGACAATACAGCATGATCCCATAGGAGGCCTTTCATAATATAACTACATAATAGGATTTTTAGACCATTGATGTAATTATTTTTCTATGTATGATATTCCCCAGTTGGCCCTACATAACATAGCCCCCATAACGGGTTTTCGAAATAATGGTAATTTTTTTCTTGGAAAAGACACCCATTTTGATGACATGGTCTTTAATATTTTATTATAATAAAAATATTGGTTCAATATTCCCCTGGGAAATATATAATGAATACTAAAGAAATTATTAGCTACATAGTTTTGTTTGGGATCTAATTTTAAAATTTATTATCAAAGCTATTCGACCATAAATACATTCCCTTTATAGTCCCACATGTATGACTCTAAACTGCTAACAACAAAAGTCGTACTACTCATTAGATTGAGAACCCACAAAGGGAACTCTGAACAAATGTCAAGTCTTAGTTAACTAAACATACATTTTTGTATGGTTTAGGTAATATTGAGCAATTAAATTCAAAAGACACATTTTATGTAGGGTTTTCCCTATGACCATAAAAATAGTCAAACATTGATCACATAGACCTATGACTTAGGCAATAATTTGAGAATCCTTCCAAAATTGATGAAACTCCAAATCTCATCAAATGATGTGGTAATGCATCAATGTTCTCTAATTTTACCTTTTAACTAATTATTTTCATTTCAAATGAATAAAATTCAATGGGGGGGGGGCTTTTGTTGACACCATGAAATGTGTTCCATGATCTTTTCTATAGAGTGAAGATAAGATTCTCACATAGATGACAACATTCAAATATGGGTAACGATATTTTCACAATGAAGTAAGAAGACTAATGATGGATTTCTACGATCCAATGTACAACTACATACCAACAGATAAATGGAATGACATCCCCATCTAAGAGTATCATGTGGATTTCCATGATTGATAATGAAAAGGTGTTGATTGAGTATATTTTAATTTATGAGATTCATCTGACAAGGCATAGTGTATTAACACTTTCAAGAAGTGTAGATATATTCAAGAGCTTCAATTGGATAGGTCATAGAGCCCATAAAGACTTAATGATCAGAATTTATGGCACTCGGAAAAAGGATAAATATAAAAAAGGAACTGACGTGGTGGACCTACGTGGTGGACCTACACAAATGACCTATGTAGATGACCTACGAGGCAGAATATGACTGTACACCAATGTAGAGAACTTGTGTGATGGAGCTATGCAATATTCCTACACGTGAAACATTACTTCGACTAGGGCTCATATGTACATATAAATAGATCCCTTGGGCTCCCCATTTCAGAAATGAAAAAAATGAATAGAATCTCTAAAGCTCCAATTGTGTAGCTCTTCACTTAGATCCATCAAATTTTCTTAGATAACTCTCAAAACCACAGGATAAGAGATAAATAAATGGGATTATCATGTTTTTGAATGTCATTTTACAAATTTTACATAGGTTTGGTCCTCCTATGTAAACCATATTCTTCATCCATCATTCATACATTCATGACATACCGGCACGGTATACCTACGAGGCATATCATTTTGGGGTACCTACATGGTATACATTTGAAAGGGACCTACACATCCTAATAAATTACCATTTTTAAAATCTATTAATGGCAAGGTATCTCCATCCGTGGATCCCTTATCTGAAAGGGACTAAGTTGAAGCCTCCACCAAAACCTCCTAAATTATCAAATATTTGGGAAAGGGACATTACCATGTCTCCAATTTCTTGCTGTTTTTCCACAGTCAGAGGTTTTACACATTTTTTTCACAATGGGGTTACAATTCATAATGTGTTTGTGAGTTTGTATATCCAAAATCACAATGAACTTTCTCCCAGAAACAGTGCTTCGAAGTTCTGGGTTTTGTGAATGAGGGTTTTTGTTATGTCCTCCTCTACTCATCACTATGAATCAGAACCTCAGGTCTTGGGTAGGGAAGGTTCAGTCCACACTTACCTTTCCACTCATGGAAATGAGAATTCTCCCTCTCCTACCAGTATCAATCTCTGGGAATCCATCCCAGTATAATCCCTTCACCTTCATCCCTTCCTCCTTATTTTGGACCATTGGCCAATGTAAATAAAAAAGAGGGAAGGATCTTAGTCTATCATCTTCCATGGTCAACGCACCCTCTTCCATAAATGGAGGAGGAAAAATGTGAAGTGTCATTATTGAAACATTCACATCATCTTGTTTTTTACACCGAGCATGAATAACGTGGGATTAGAGATATTTGAAGGTTAAAACATGGTCATAAAAACTCATCGGATGGAAATACAAGATCTATGATTCCAATCATAATTGGGATATGTTGGAAGTCGTCTCAAGTCCTGGTCTCACTGGATATCCTCATCAAGAATCCAACCCTAATTCCATTAATTTGGGGATCCTCCTTTGGAATAATACAAAAACTAACAACCAAATCATCGAATAATCCTTTTCAGTAAGTAACCCTAAAGTCAACTCTCTCAATTAACCATACTATCCTTAGGGACTTATCGAACTACGTTGGATTTAATTCTCATTCACATGGGATACGTTGGAATTCCCCTTGAGGTTCAAACCCGACACTTCAAATCAACCATATACTCCTTGGTCCATATTCCCAATAGTGTATAAGCATAAATGGAAACCCATATCCCTTCCAAGTTTTTTGGGTTTCATCAGCATAAGTCCCTCAATAAGTTTTGATTAAGCATCTTCCACTTAGAGGTCCTTATCACGTGATCTTAAAAGGTTTGTTGTGTCATATTCAGTGGCACCGAACTATGAGGGTACTGATTCCATTCACAAGGATACGTAGGTAGATCATTTTATCAGAATTATCCCAAAATAAAACCAATCCATTGCCATCCTGTATGAAAATAAAATTTTAGAGTCCCCTACTGAGTGGATTAAAATCCAATTCCCTCACAATGAAGAATAATGGAATTTCTATGTAGTATATTAGAGGATTCCATTGATGGAAAACATCAAATACATATAGATATTTCCATTAATGAAGAAACTTTAATGCCATTGATGATTCTAAATTTTAAACAAGTTAATAAGCGATTGTAAATTCTAAGGGATACTTATGATATATATGGTTAATTAATAAGGATTCATGAAAATATATAAAATTGAAAAAGGGAGTCCTAGAGTAGACATTAAATCCCCCCAGAAGGGTGTGATGAGTCTTACCTCCCTTCCTATCGACCAATGCATGTTCTTATGCATTGTATTGTTCAAACATAACGAATGCCTACATTTGGAAAGTAGGTCCCCATTGGATAATTAACTATTAGATATTTCTGGGTCCATAAATATATCCAATGGAAACCACCAAGAAACATTTACTCTTAAAAATAGAAGGCACATTTCAAGGAACTATGAAACAATATTATGTAAATTCTATCTAACATGATTTCATAAATATTATAGGACGGTATAATCACCATTGTTCGTACTTTGAGTATGGTATAACCTCAATTTTACATTTACTTAGGAAATGGGATAATGTCTTTTGAACCCTCTTGTTTTGAAATTAGGATAATCTTTAATGTACACTCCAATTTTTGGATTTGAATGACATTCCATCAAACATACTTTCTAGGGATTGGGTTAACCCTTAGTGTACACTATAGTATTGGGATTCAGATGACAACCTATGTACTCGATGTTTTTGTCTTTTGGATAACATACCAAGTTACCATTGATCTCATATAACATTACTAATTACCCAATGCATTGGAGGGTGATATAGATCACACACCTCACATATAGAAAATCATAATCATGTGTGCCACAATATCATAATACATTCAACACATCATAACCTAGTAGATGAAAATTTGATTCATTGACATTTCGTCATATCATGAAAAGTAGAAAGAAGATATATTTCATAATAATTTCATCTTATCATCATATCAACAAAATTAATTGTTGTTGGATTCATATGAATTATAATGTATCATAACACAAGGAAGAGAAATAGCTTCCATAATAATGTTTTCCCCAAGAATATAAAGAATTCATAGACTGTATAAGAATGATATACATAGTTAAAAACCTTTATAAATAATAACTCAAATAAAATGATTTATTCTAAGATGGTAAATGTCTTTAGAAGATCAATTGGAAATTTTATTTAGGAAAATACAATTTTCTTGCATAAATAAATTTTTTAAAAGTTAAAAAATTTGAAAATATTTTCATTTGAAAATAACCAGGAAAATTTTATAAAGGTATCATCAAAATAATAATGGTAATGATGGTGATAATTTATGTTCAGGTTAAACATGGTAAAATAATGATCCCATTAATATTTTTTCTCAAATAATAATGAGAAATCATTTTTAAAAAATATGTGATGATTATTATCTAGATAAATTTTAAAAAGAAAAAACTGGTAAATTTTTTTGGTAATAATTATTTTTAATAATAACTAAAACTTTTTGGAAAATTATTTATAAAACATAACTTTGGATGAAAAAAGGATTCAACCAAATGTTCATTTTTCATAAAAACATTTTATTTGAACTCAGGAGAACAAAAAGAGATTAAATTTAAGGAAAAAGATATGTTTTCATTAAATAACCATATGATAAGAGAATTAATGAGTTTATTGAGACATATATAATAATATTTAATCAATGGAAGTATAATTATAAACAATTCTGAGAAATTATTATATTATAATACAAAACTCTTACCACATTGGTAACATTGAAACCTAATACCCATGTAGAAATAAAATTTAATAAAATATAAAATATAATAAACATAAATAAATTAATGATATTAAAAAATAATGGTGTTCTATATACTTCTCTTAAAAATTTATTTGTGTATCAAAAAATATATTTCTCAAAGAAGGATAATTGAGACCAACTCCCCTTACCTATTAAGAAAATTTTATACCATACATCCCTAAAATGTATATTTGATCCTAAAAAAATCCTTAAGGAAAATAATTATAAAATTATTTTATGGTCACTGTATACACCACATAAAAAATTTGTGGTGAATATTGCATGATCCTCATAGAACTTAAAATTTAGAAGGAAATCCACTAAAGCATTATTAATCATATGAATCGTAAGATCGAATAATAAATAAATTCAAATGAAGATTAAATATTTTAAAAATAGTGATATTAAAAATATTAAATGTCAATTGGGAAGTGTATATGCTTCCCAACATAATTGAATGTTCAATTAGAATTTGTCTCAAATAAATAAAATTGAAAATAAAAACTGCATACTTAAATATTAGACTTCCTAAATCCATGTTTGAACATCATATATTATAAATACATGTTTATTATAAATATATTAAGGAACTATAATTATATATTTCATAAAAAAATTAACCACACTTTAATTTATGATCCTTTTATTAACATTTCTCTTTTAAAATCATGGTTCCTTTTGAAAATGATTTGTTTTAGATTTATTTCGTGATTAATTATTGTTTTTATCAGAATGTGTGCTTTCATTAGGAATCAATATTTATGAACAATTTCCAATGGATTTTTTAGGGCACCAAAAACACCCAATGGTTTTGAATTCAAATGGAATTACTTTCCGAAGGCAGGTGCCTTTTATGGACTTTGACCCACGATGCTATAGAAATCACATTGGTCGAGTGGATGGGAGGTTGGTCTAATCGCACCCTTTTGTGGGAAATTATTTCCAACTCTAGGACTCTCTTATATATTTATGAAATGTTAATTAATATTTATTAATTTATCATACATAATGTAGGTCTCCCTAAAAATTTACAGTCAATAATTATCATGTATGGAAATATAAATCATCTATATGAATTATAGGTTCTTTATCAATGGTTACATATTTATGTATTTGAGGTTCTACATAAATGGTATACTCTCATATACAACATAGAGATTCCATGGTTTTTATTTAGATAATTATAGCTTTTAATCCACTCCATGGGGCACTCTAAAATTTATCATCATCGAGGGAGACTGATTTTGTTTTGATGTAGGGATTGAACCCATAAATGAGCTTCACATGTATCCTTTTGAGAGGAGTCAAATCCCAAATAGTTTGGTTCTGCTTAATGGGACACATCATACCTTTTATGGTCATGTGATAAGGACACAACCATACAGTTAAACATCATCTTGAAAGGACGTCAATGAGGAATGTCCCTAGTAAATTCATTGTGTTAGACTTATGTTTAAGCATCTTAAGAAACAAGGAAGGGAGTTATTCTCCCATGTTGAATTATACCCTAATAGAGATATGACCCGAAGATAAAAATGTAACATCCTGGTTCTGGAAGCCACCCAATGGTTGCCCATACCCGGTTGGTTACATGGAATCATGTGCTTTTCCTCGAACGCTGGAGGATACCAAATAAAAGAAAGGTTCATCGGCATGATAGTGGGAAATCTATTCCTTCATTATAAGATTAAATCAGTGAAATAACAAATATTCAATTGCTGAATATATAAAAGCATTCAATATGTAAATGGTGGAGGACTAGAGAAATAAACAATTAAAGCACATTTTTAAATTATTCATGATACATATGTCTTGGAAACCATAAAAACACGTCACAAAGCTAGAATATTTAAATAAACCAATGTAAAAAAACCTAAACAATCCAGTAACATCACAAGTGTCAGCTTGGTCCCATTCCCTTCAGCTCTATAGCAATGAAGTACATGAAGTAGTAGGGCACTTTCCATTATCTATACCTTCAACAATATAATCTGTTTGGGATAAAAATCATGTCCCAAACAGGGTGTGAGAATATTTTTTATACATAACCACCCAAAGATATGTGCCTAACAGTCAGTTAAAATATATGGCTGGCACAATGATAAAGAAGTAATAAAAATGGAATTACTCAAAATTTAATATTCCTACCAATTCAATTAAAATCAATTTATATTTAACAATTTGTCCAACCAATTAAAAATTCAAGAAACCATATAAGAATGTGCTCACAACCTATCCCATCTAGTTTAGATAACAATCTTATGTATCCCTCTGGGTAGTTCTCATAGCCTAACCCCTCTACTCCAATTTACAGCAAGGATATAATGAAGACTCTCTATGGAAGCATTAACAATCAATTCCCACTATAGGAATGTATAATAAATGACTCTATGAGGAAACACTCACTGGAAATTACCCCCTATAGTATTTTAACATTAAACTACAGATACTCAGAGTTATTTTTCAACATCAATTTCTCGTGTGGTCCTGTAACGTAACTATAGACACTTTGAGGGAGCACTCAACGTCAATCCCACCTATGGTATCATAGTGTTATAATTATAACAAACACACTGGGAAAGTCCTCAACATCAATTTCGACTATGGTCTCACTACACAAGGTTTCTGCTACCCCATATAAATAAATGTACACAAATGATAATAAACAACCATATAAATCCTCAATGTACTACATAGACACAAATATATTACACATGGGACTATATATCAGATAAAACCACTCCATCCTAATAGTACAAGGAATAGAAAAAAAATAATCCTAACAAAAAATCTAAACCAGAAGGTCAATAACATTCAAGCATGGGAAAAACAACCATATCCATTCAAGGTTAAACCTATTCAAAATAATTTACCATGACCCAAAAAACAAGTCATAACAGGTAATAACAGGGCTAAAAAACATAAACACACAATACCCTGAACAAGGGTATTGGAACTTTATCACATATAACTCAAATACTATCTATGGATACACACAAACCACATACCTTGGTGTAGTGAGATTGATATACGTGAACTTCAAGACTTGAATATTCCTAGAATGTTTGTTTCCTCAGGAAATGGGGATGACATCATTTGTTTAAGGTTCAAACATTCCAAGCGGTTTCTAATGGGTTTGTTTGTAGAACCGAAAACATCCAATGATTCTATATCCATTTAAACATACCTTACAAAGGTAGGTGCTCATTAATTGTGGACTGATGAGGCTTAATAATTTGCATTGGTCGATAGAATGGGATGTCAGACTCATCACACCTTTTTTAGGGGAATTATTTTCTACTCTGGGACTCTCTTTATTGATTTAAGTTTTGTTCATGAATCCTTATTACATTACCAAGTATGAAAATGGTCATTCCATTAGATGTGAAAATCAATGATTATTATGTATGATATTTAGAGAATATTTAATATCTATTTGAGGTTCTTCATTGATAGAGAATCATCTGTATTTATTTAGATATTATTGGTCAATGGTATCCTTCGACAAATTATATAGAAGTATCTTGGTCATTATGATAACCATAATAGTTTTAAAGCCACTCATTGGGGCACTTGAAGTTTATTGTCATTCAGAATGACATTAGTTATTTCAGAGTTGGGATCTTACCTTCAGATGGGATACCAACGTATCCATGTTTTGAGAAGGAATCAAAACCCACGTAGTTTGAGTAAGGCATTATGAGGTTTATGCATGGATGATGGCACAAAGAAAGATTTCATAATTACTTTTACACTCTAAGCTCACGTGAGTCATGCTCAGTTTGAGAAACAAGATGTATTGGTAAAATTAGACAATTATGCCATGAATGATGCAATTATAAGAAATAATGTGGGGCTTATGTATGTATGACTGCCCAGGTAGATGTGGATTGGGATTTACTGTAGGACCCCGGGACACCCTGAGAGGGGAGGGGTGAATGAGGGTGTCGTCTTTTTCCTTCTTAAAGTTATTTATCTTGTTCCCACATTGGTAGGAACCCGTTAAACTTGTATGATGGATATGATCAGCAATGAAACATTCACATGCAGAGAGATGACACAACTATTTTTAATTGGTTCACCACTAAGGGCTACATCCAATTAGCATACGTCGACATGTTGTCGGTCATACCAAAATCCACTATGCTTCACTAGCAATAGATTACAAATATTCAGGAACAATCATTCTGTCCCGGGCTCACTGCCCTTACAAAGGTTCAGGGATAGCTCACTGCATCCCTCAGGTCACTCTAGTTGACTTTCCTTGGCTCACTACCCTTACAAAGGTTCAGGGATATCTCACTGCATCCCTCAGGTCACTCATGTTGACTCCCCCAAGCTTGCTGCCATTGGTGAAGTCTCACTCGGTTTATAGACGTGAAGGTCTCTTCAATAGATAGACATGAAGTTCTTTGTCTCATGTTCAGCATGAGACTTTTCTTGCATCAGACTCCTGAGTTGATGCTCTGTTAAAGTCCAATTTTCATCCACTGAAGAATACCACCTTTTCCCTTGTCCACTGGGCAAGCAACCTTTGGAAAGGGCCTTCGCAAAGTACCCTACTTCGCAAGGCTCCCAATTTTACAAAGATCAAACTAGCCTTCGTGGAGTCCCTGCCTTTTCACGAAGATGAATCGTGAAGCACTCTCGCGATGCACAATACTTCGTAATGCTTGGCTATCACAGAGCTCCTGCCTCTACGCGAAGCTCATCGAGCCAACCCTGGGTGCATGACTATCACAGAGCAATAATAGTCATCGTGAAGCTCCTCTTCCACGAAGCACACTGCCTTCGTGAGTGACCTTTGCGAACCGAGAGCAAACGATTTTCGTTCAGATATCTCTCTTTTTCTCTCGAGGGGGTCGAACTGTATTTATAGGCGATTCCACTAACCCTTTACCCTTCCGCGTGAAGTCAGCGCCATGCCATCTCAAATCGTGAAGCTTCAAAGTTTTCGCCGAAATTCTCTCAAAATCATGATGCACTATGACAATTTTCCATTCATGGATCTCGTTGTAATCGCGGAGTGTTCCGTCATTTCCTTCGCTCCTTCACTGCAAAGCTCCCTCGCAAAGCTCTTTATCACCACGATGCTCTTCATCCTCTACCGTTAGCGAAGTTTTGATGTAATCGCGAAGAATCACCACCTCCATAATTCCGATCTTTGTGAATTCCAAACCATTAAGCCACTCTTCGTGAAATTCATGACATTGCCATATTTAATTATACTCTTCATGGAAATCCTATTTTCGCGATGCTCACCAACATCCAAATTTTGGTCCCCAAAATTTTGGCAAACACTCGGAAGTGGTGCCACCTTCTACTGGTTCACATTATGAACTTCCGCTGAAGTTATTCTTTTCTCCCCCATTGACAACAATCCCAAAGACCGGTAAAGTGTTCAATGTTCTTCTCAAACCATACTCCCCAAGGTTAGTATCTCCCCCCACAAACCTGCATCACATCCATAACCAGATAAAGACAGTTATCATAATCGGGGAGAGGGGTATCTTGGAATCTTCTTATGCACTAGGAGGTGGCTGAACACCAAGGTTCAACCAATGCTTTTCAAACATAGCTACTGAAAATGGCTTCGTTAGGATGTCAGCCACTTGATCATCAGTTCCTTCATAATCCATTCATATGTTGAAGTTCATGAATCAAACATGGATCCCTAATGACAGCCTTTGAACTCAACATCCACCATGGAATCTCCTTTTTCAACAAAATTTTATGTCATTTGTTTGCTCTATCAACAAACACGATCACCTTTGTGATTTTCCTTTTGTTGTTGCCTTCTGCTGTTCTTTCATCACATACTCTGCTATAGTGATATGTATCTTTTATAGATAAGATTTAGAATCATCAATGTTTGATACAATGTGAATTGCATGACTGTCGCATAAGTCCAATGTGCATGGCCGTCACAGAATGCCAATCCCTTTCACATTGTATTCTTCCTGAAGAATCTTCCTCTAATTCATGCAAATCATATGATTCTATTCATCAAGAAGTCTCTTACATGGTTCACATGAAATCATGAAGAGTTGAATAGTCTTCATCAACCGTCATGTCTTCTTCATCATACACAGATGGATTATGCCTCACCATTCTTCACTGTTGTAAACAATGTGTCACCTTTGGCACATGTTCTTTGAACTTATGATCAGTACAACAATCATCTGAATTATCATTCCACCATTTCATTGGAGTACTTATTGATCTCCTTAATTTTGATCTTCATTGACAACTATTGACAACAAATACTACTCATACACAATGTGGTTTCAATAATCTCCCCCATTGTATTTTGATGTCAATACCTTACATATCTTTTGAAATGAATTTTTCAATGTCAAAATGAGAATCGTCTCTTTAATCAACGTTTCTCTTCAAACATTCATGTCACTTTCTCTCCACCTTAATGACAAGAAATACATAGCACATGGTAGAGAGGGTATCAATCCATACTTAAGTAATGTTTCATTAATCATTTCACTCTATGTCTACTTGATCAATACTCGATGTAGAAAACAAGAGGATTTGATTAAGTCAACAAGGCTATCCATTATTCATTGATCATGATAGCAACATGAGATGAGAACTCAAGTAATTTGTCTTCAAGGGTTTTACACTTTCATTTCAGGTTAAAGAAATCAAATTTGATTGGGAATACTCAACCTAAAACTCCTGCACTCACATCAGCAAACAGATCAAAAAAACATTCACATGCAATTGGCAGGATAAGTGACCTTGGGGCACTTCCATTATTTATATTTCACTGATAAATTCAGTTACCCCGCCTTTGTATCATGATTTCTATTCTGAGTAACCAAGGATGAGATATTTGAGAAATGACATACCTTTATTAATGACATGTTCTTCATGAAATTTACAGAGTAATTGCATTTAATACCAGCTGGAGTTGATACTGATTAAAACAATGATTTTATAAGCTTCTTCATTTTTCTATCCCTCATGGGAAACACTCCTCATCATCTTAATCAAGAGTTATCCATCGTCATCTTAATATTTTAATATCAATCGAAGAATCATCCAAAGATGGAAACTGCTTCAGATTAGATATCAAGAGTTGACAGCATTCAGTACTTCTCAGGTTCTCCCCCTGAGAGCATGCATCACCTTCAATTCCCTGCATTATTAGCAAAAATACAATACACAAATGATAAATTGAATAAGGTGGTTCCTCCATTATTCATCAATCTGAGCTACATGATTGAGGTGATTTTCTCAACCACGTTCCTCTGTTCATTCCAGTCTTCATTCCTGAACATTTCAGCATATGTTCTGATATGTATTGATGTGGCATGGATCTCTTCACATTGTCTTCTGCTTTGTGTGGATAATTGTTCTTCTTAACAGCCATCATGAATGATACATTCTTACTCCTCATAAGGACTACATATTGTTCTGGTATTAAGGTTAGACAACCTTTTAAAATGTGACCAGAATTCTTGCATCTCTCACACAAAACTTCTTTCACACGAGTGTTTTTCTTAGTTTTCAATCTCTCCTGCACTCTTCCTTTGTCACGTGACTTTTTTTCTTTTCCTTTCTCACTAGCCTTGGCTTATTTATCTTCAATATTCCTCATTCATTTCAAATATTCTCACCAAATGAACAATATGTCATTTAGTACTATTGCATAAAGTGTGGATATTCCACATGGGTTCATCTATGTTTCATCCCAATTAGTTCTTCTTTTGGATGAATGACCCTTCAATTTACTGGATCTAAAATCCTGGATCTTCTCAGCTTCCATGCTTGTGATCTTCTTGAGGAATTGTGTGCTCACAACATTCTACTGATTTCTTCCCAAGGTAGTTGCTTCATTCTTATCCGGTATTGGAGGTGTTCTTTTCTTATCAACAGTGAAAGCATATTGATGTGGGAATGTACATTCCACGTGATCTCTACTATTGCATACATCGCAGAAGTTATCAATAATTCCAAATATGTTTGCGGTGAACAGATGCTTCTGGACATGCAGATGTTACTTCTTCTTCTCTGGCTTCCTTCCCTTTGATATAGGCTTCCCTTGTGCTTTTACATGTACGGGATTGTAAAAACAATCCAGAGCACAGTGCCCAAATCTATTGCAGCACCAACATTGACCCAAAAATCTTTTCTTCTTTGTATCTTTTGTATGAGGTTGTTGGGCCTTATTCATAGGTTTTTGTGGTTTATTTCATAAAACATTATCCTCATTTCTCATCCCATCCACCCAATCCATGGTGGTAGGTTTCTTCTTCTCATCTTTCCTCATCCATACTTGTTGAGAATTTTTCTTCCAACCTACACTGATTGTAGGAACATATTTAGAAACATGATGATAAGATGGTTTAGATGGTACCTTCACTTTCTCAGTATATTTTGATAGATCAATGAGTGAAGTCATGATCTTCTTATCACATTTTGGAGGTATTTAAACAATAGAATCCTCTAGTGAGCATTGGGTACCAATATCAACTGATTCTTGATGTGGATAATCAAGAGTTATCATAATCTTCTTGTCACTTGTTAGAAGTATTTCATCTTTAAATTCCTCCAATGAACATTGAGTATAGGCATCCCTCATTTCATTCTTTTGTGAAGTCTCAATATGTGTAGTATTAATCTTGGTCAACTGGGCTTCCAATTTTTGACCCTCAATATTGAGGATGATCTTCTGATCTTCAATCATGATAATCTTCTCTTCACAAGTCTTCTTCAATCTTTGAACCTCATATTCATGCATCTTGACTTTGTTTTGTAGCAATGAGTCAAGATCCCTGAATTTCATGGATTTTTCTTCCAAACACAAACTCTTGAATTCATTTCTCTTTTTCAGCTCAACTTCAAGTGCATGGATCTTTCCTTTTAAAGTCTTATTGACTTCCTCTTTTTCTTCAAAGACTCTAACCTGTTTGGTGAGCTTCATACTTTCCAGAACATTTCTTTCCAACCCCTTTTCCATATTGTCATCTTCCCTTTATAATCGAGTGACCTCAACCTGCATAGATTGGAATAGGATACAAACAATAGAAACCCTTTCTTCAGGAATATCATGAAGATATGTTTTCATTTTTTCCAGAAAGCTTGAATTAGGGTTGTCATCCTTTCCTCTGGTAGAATCCTGAGCCACCTTCTCGATACTTTCAAATCCTGATGTTTCTTCATTATTGGAATGGCATGGAGAACAAGATACTACATCTTCTTTGGATATGAGGGACTTCTTTATCTGCATATTCTCTTTCTTTTTCCTGTTTTTCATGGTCTTGCCGGATGTAGGCTTTTCCTCAGAAATGACTGAATCATTATCAAGACTTCCCTTCATTGTTGACATTAGGAAAGAATCTCAAATCCTTTTCTAAATATAATTATTTTAGAGTATCCAACATATGTGATCCTTTACCTATGATACCACTTGTAGGACCCTGGGACACCCTGAGAGGGGAGGGGTGAATCAGGGTGTCAATTTTTTCTTTCGTATAGTTATGGATCGTGTTCCCACATTGGTAGGAACCCATTAAACCTATATAATGGATATGATCGGCAATGAAACATTCACATGAAGAGATATGACACAACTATTTTTACATGGTTCACCACTAAGGGCTACATCCAAGGAGCATACGCTGACAGGTTATCGGTCATACCAAAATCCACTATGCTTAACTAGCTCTAGATTACAAATGTTTGGGCACATTCACTCTGTCCCAGGATCACTTCCCTTACAAAGGTTCAGGGATAGCTCACTGCATCCCTTGGGTCACTCCAGTAGACTCCCCCTGGCTCTCTTCCCTTACAAAGGTTTAGGGAGATCTCACTGCATCCCTTGGGTCACTCCCATTGACTCCCCCTGGCTCATTGCCTTTGGTAAAGTCTCACTCGATTTACAGAAGTGAAGGTCTCTTCAATTGATAGACATGAAGTTCTTTGTCTCCTGTTTGGCATGAGACTTTTCTTGCATCTCATTCATGAGTTGATGCTCTGTTAAAGTCCAAATTTCATCCATTGATGAATACCTCTTTTTCCCTTATCCACTGGGCAAACAACCTTTGGAAAGGGCCTTTGCAAAGTTCCCTACTTCGCAAGGATCCCAATTTTACAAAGCTCAAACTAGCCTTCGCTGTGTCCATACCTTTTTGCGAAGCTGAATCCCGAATCACTCTCATGATGCAGAAGCCTTCGAAATGCATGGCTATCGCGGAGCTCCTACCTCTTCACGAAGATCACCGAGCCAACATGGGGAGAACGACTTTCGCGGAGCAAGAATAGCCGCCATGATGCTCCTCTTTTGCGAAGCACATTACATTAGCGAGTGACCTTTGTGAACCGAGAGCAAACGAATTTCATTGATAGATCTCTCTTCTTCTCTCGAGGGGGTCGACCTGTATTTATAGGCGATTCCACCGACCCTCGACCCTTCTGCACGAAGTCAGTACAATGTCAACTCAAATCGAGAAGCTCCGAAGTTCCCGCCGAAATTCTCTCAAAATCGCGAAGCACTACGTCATTTTTCTATTCACGAAGCTCGTCGTAATCATGAAGTGTTCTGTCATTTCCTTCGCACCTTCACTATGAAGCTCCCTCCCAATGCTCTTCATCACCACGATGCTCTTCATCCTTTGTCTTTCGCAAAGCTTTGACGTAATCGCGAAGAATCACCGCCTCCATAATTCTGGTCTTCGCGAATTCCAAACCATTTAGCCATTTTCGCGAAATTCATTCCATTACCATATTTAATTATTCTCTTCATGGAAATCACATTTTTGTGATGCTCACCAACATCCAAATTTTGGACCCCAAAAATTTGGCAAACACTGGGAAGCGGTGCCACCTTCTGCTGGTTCACATTATGAACTTCTACTGAATTTATTCCTTTCTCCCCCATTGACAACAATCCCAAAGACCATTAAAGTGTTCAATGTTCTGCTCAACCCATACTCCCTAGGGATAGTATCTCCCCCACAAACCTGCATCGCATCCATAACCAGATAAAGATAGTTATCATAATCAGGGAGAGGGGTATCTCAGATCCTCCTTATGCACTAGGAGGTGGCTAAACACCAAGGTTCAACCGATGCTTTTCAAACACATCTGCTGACAATGGCTTCGTCAAAATGTCATCCACTTGCTCATTAGTTCCTTCATAATCCATTCCTTTGTTGGTGTTCATCAATCAAACATAGATCCTTAATGACAGCCTTTGAACTCAACATGCCACCATGGAATCTCCTTTGTCAACAAAGTTGTATGTCATTTGTTTACTCTGTCAACAAGCATGATCACCTCTGTGATTTTCCTTCTGTTGTTTCCTTATTCTTTTCTTTCATCACAAACTCCCCTATCGTGATATGTATCCTTTGATAGATCAGCTTTAGAATCATCATAGTTTGATACAATGTGAAGTGCATGACCATCGCATAAGTCCAATGTGCATGGCTGTCGCAGAATGCCAATCCCTTGCACATTGTCTTCTTCTTCAACCATATTCCTCTACTTCATGCAAATCATACGATTCTATTCTTCAAGAAGTCTCTTACATGGTTCACATGAAATCATGAAGATTTGAATGGTCTTCATCAACCGTCATGTCTTCTTCTTCATTCAAAGATGGATTATTCCTCACTATTCACTATTGTAAACAATGTCTCACTTTTGACACATGTTCTTTGAACTTATGATCACTACAAAAATCATCTGAAATCTCATTCCTCTATTTCATTGGAGTACTTCCTGATATCCTTCATTTTGATCTTCATTGAAAAATATTGACAACAAATACAACCATATACACAAAGTTGTCCCAACATTTACTTCAGGGAAGAAACCCGGATACAAGGTCTATAAAGGTATATGTGATTTATGGAGATTTGGATACTTATCTTAGGTCATACTTTTGAGAAGGATGCCCAAATTAGAGGGGACTTATTATTAGGTTTTACTCCTGAGAAGAAATACCAAATCAAATGTAAATTATGACTGGTTAAGAGAAATTATGACTGGGGCTTATTCTTGAGAAGGAGGCCCAGGTTAAAGAGATTTGAGAACTGGGGATTATTCCTGAGAAGGAGGCCCAGGTTAAGAGGAATTTTGATTGGGGATTATTCCTAAAGAGGATTCCCAGGTTAAGAGGAATTATTATTGGGGATTATTCCTGAAGAGGATGCCCAGATTAAGGCACTTGGGGCTTACTCCTAAGGAGGATGTCCAGATTGGAGAATTTGAGACTGGGGCTTACTCCTGAGAAGGATGACCATATTTGGGAACTTGATAACTGGGGATTATTCCTAAAAAGGAGGCCCATGAACTTGGACTAGGGCTTACTCATTAAAAGGAGGTCGAGGTTAAAGATAATATCACATCTTAACAGTTCAGGTTGAATGAACGAAATCACAAACCTTAGTGAAATAAAGATATGTAAATCACTAGGTTTTAAGAGATATTCCAAAGAATTCCTTTCAGATAAGGAATCCAATGAAGGATACATGCCAAAAATGGCTTTGAAGAGTGTCTTTGAAGGATGAATATTGAATAAGAGATGTATATTAGAATAAGAGAGGTGAATAGGCAGGAGGGGAACCCAAAAAGAAGTAGGCGCGCAAGTCCTACATGGGCGCGTAGGTCCTGGTCGCGCAGGTACATGCGCGACGGTTAACCCATGGGGTATTACTTGGGCGAGACTTGGATCAAGCCCTTAGTAATACCCCTAGAAGCTTACAAATGGGTGTCACACAAGTTCTTGTTGAAGGAAATAGGTGGCGCACATGTGTCTTCATTTTCCTGTAAGGGTTTAGACACTAGGCGTCGAGGTGATGATGAATTTCAACACTTAGGCCTGGTTTCCACTATTTGGACCTTCTGTTCTATGTAAGAATTTACCTTATAAGTGCACAAAAGACATTCAGAAGAGATTAGGGAGTCGAGAGCTGAAATCTGAGTTTCTGTATTTTTCGTCCTCGAAATGGGGGGCCCACCAGGGGTATTTTAGGCTGCTGAAGACCCCGAGAGAGAATCAAAGAGGGAGCGCAAGTCACATGTGCGACCAATATGTGTCACACATTTATACCTGAAAAACCATAAGGAATCATGAACAACCAAAGTGGGAAGGAATCTTTGTTCATGCCTTTGTCAAATTTTCATGTTTCTTCAAAGTATAAATCACCTTGGGCTAAGGTATTCTCTTTTTTTAGTCATTTATACTTTGTGATGAAAAGGAGCTTCAACAAAAGTCCCCCCTTAGAGGTGGATCTAGAGATAAAATAGGATTTGACTCTGAGGTGAGAAGAAACATGAAATCTAGCAGTTTTAATGTCATCCATGTTGGACTAAAAAAAGGAAAATGTTTATGGTTGGAATAGCTTTGACCAAATGGATTAAAATTGACTCAATTCCTTGAAAATTTAACTAAAAACATATTACCACACTCAACTATGAGGGACAATTTGTAAACTATGACTTAAGATATTTTTAATCTGAAAAATGATATAAAAAAGGACTAAGATGCAATAGAAGAAGTATTTCTTAAGAGTGAAGATACCATTATTTGAAAAACCTGTTAGGGGGTTGAATTATTCAGGGCCACCTAAGGGAATTGGATGCATAATCAAATAATAGCATCTTTTGGAAGATAGGTCTATTATGTAGATTACTTATTCAAGGCCACCTTAGGGAACATGCTGCATAGTCAGGAAAAAGAACTCTCAGAAATTATTTTTCTACTGCTAAAAACCCAGTGAATGTTTATGGAGATTCAAATTTTTCAAATCATAGAGTTTGATGTATGGAGTGAGGTACTTGAATATGGAGAAGTTATCTCTAAAAAATATTGTCTAAGAATTGGATGAATGTCTCTTCTACGAAGGTCTGATCCAAATGTAGGGAAGGGAAATATAAACCATAGACCTAAATACATTCAGATCATGCAAAAGAGTATGGGACAAATATGTTAATGATGGCTATTTTTTGCGGATCCCTACATATTGTCATTAAGAAAACTAAGGAAAAAGTGGTTTTCTTACCATGAATGAAGTTACCAGTATTTGAAAAACCCGTTCGGGGGTTTAATTATGAAGGGCCACCTAAGGGCATTGTCTTTATTGTCAAATAATAGCATCTTTTGGCTGACAGGTCCATTATGTGGACTGTTTATCCAAGGCCACCTAAGGGAAAGTGCTGCATAGTTAGGCAGAAGAATTCTCAGGTATCAGACATTTTGTGACCATAAGTCAAGAAAAGGGTTAGGGAGACCTGGAATTATTTAAGGTTAGGTGTATGACAAATGGAAATGTGTCTTTTCAAATATATGAAAGAGATACATAGACCAATGCTAACCATAATCATGTTTTGGCTGGGTCCTGAATTGAAATGTCGGACTACACTGCGTATCCCATAAGGATGAGAATCAATCCATACATAGTTCCTGAAATACAGTTTAACATCCTATGGGACGAAGGTATAGGAGATCTTAGTTTAGGATCATAGAGCTCGGACCATAATAATGAAAACACACCCTGTGTTTTATAAACTTGATGTGAATGAAGACCAGGGTTTTCATACCACATTCATGATTTCACAGGGGGGACATTTCTACCAAGGGACTGAAAGGGGAATTTGGGGTTAGTCCCAATGACTTGGGGCTGGGTTCAAGGGACACTCAAAAGTTCCTATGTATCCCATTAGGATGGGAATTAAGCTGCACATAGTTTTTGAAATACCCTATGTACAGATTTAGTTTGTACATATGAAGGGTGAAATGGTAATTTAATGCAATGATGAATTGACCCAAGATAAAATGTTCGGGCATTACCATGTATGAGTGTAGTCTTTAGATTACAACATGATTGGAGATCAATATAATTAATGATTTCCTCTCTAGATAGGGTGTCAAAGAATGTTGTAGTTTATTACCGTATATGACAAAAGTGTTGTACAGTTTAACGACATGTAGCAAGGACAAAGGTGAACCAATGTAATGATATTGATTCTAGTGTGTCTTCATGAATCAACATCATATGAGATGGAGGTGAACCAATGTTAAGATATTGGTTTTGGGCTTAAAACTCGAGAGGTTTCCTACATATCATTCCTAGAGGCAAGGATCAAAGTCCATGTAGTTCAATTAAAGAATGAATTGGTGATCAAGTTGTTCTTTGAGGACAACAACCAAAAAAATGGTGTTGGTACTTACACTTTATTAGCATCACAGAGAAAGTGTTATGGTTGAAGTTTTACTCTAAACTCACGTGAGTCAAACTCAGTGTGGGAAAAAAGAGGTATCAACAAACCTAACGATGCACAGTTTAATGTCAGGTTGGATATAGAAGGGACTTTTGTATAGTTTTGCGTCGTGTAGCTAGGAAGTCATAGTTTAACGTCATGTGGGATGAAGAGGGAAAATACAGTTTAATGACATGTTTTAAAATGTGGTGCTATATAGTTTAGTGTCATGTAGCTAGCACGTAATACTTTTACATTTAATGTCTTGCAATGAGGACAATGGGGACACAGTTTAACGTCATGTAGGACGATAGAAATGCAAAAAGTTTAAGGTCATATGCATTGACCACAGATGGTTATGCAGTTTAATGTCTTGCATGATGTAAGGGACTATGAAGTTTAAAGTCTTGCAGTAAGGACAACAGAGTTTAACATCATGTTGAACGATATGGAATTTGTGTTACACAAAGTACTTCTTAAAAAATTTGGCATTTGTTGGAGTAGTGATGAGTTCTCCATCCATTGAGATTAAAGAATAAGCTCCATTGGAGTAGACCTTATGTATTGAGTAAGGTCCTTCCCACATTGGCTCATGGTTGGGAGGATTCTTTCCTAGTATCATTGGAGTTCGAATAACCTATAACAATTCTCCATGAATGAATAAATGAAGAAAAACTTTTTTTTGAAAGGTCATGCTATTCGATTTTGATAGACACCTAAATGGTGCAGGGTGAAAAATCTTTTCTCATTTAATCGTTACAATCCATCCAATTGGTTTTGAGATTGTTCATATTTAGATGACTGATCTCAAATGGATACTCTGAGCGAAGGTAATTGAACTTCAACATGAAAGACTGCTTCATTCCATATACCAATGAATATGGAGTTGACTGCATTGCAGTGTGGGTGGTGGTTAGATAAGCCCATAAAGCATGAAAGTGTTTATCAAGCCATGAATTCTTATCTTTATCAACCATCTTTTGCAGTATGATTGAAAGAGTATTATTGAAGGCCTCAATCTGTCCATTGGTTGCTGCATGATACCGAGATGAATAGTTTTATTCGATGTTGTACTCATGATACAACTTCCCTGCCTCGGATGAACAGAATTTTGAGCCATTGTCTATCAATATAGTATGAGGGATACCAAATCTAGAAATGATGTTAGACTTCATGAAGCTAACAATACTTTTAAAAATAACTTCTTTGAGAGGTATAGCCTCTGTCCATTTGGAAATGAAGTTAGTAACAGTAAGAATATACTTCAACTGGTTTTCTGTATCTGAAAGGTAAGGTCCCACCACATCCATTCCCCATGTGGAAAATGGCCACGTGTATTTAGAAGAATGAAGCAACTCTTGGGGTTGATGAATGAAGTTGGCACATACTTGACATGGATGACACTTCATAGTGAAATCATCACAATCTTGTATCTTTGAAGGCCAAAAGTATCAAAGCATTTGAATTTGATCAGATAGTCTATGCCAAGATAGGTGGGCACCACAGAATCATGCATGAACTTCTTTCATGACAACAATTGTCTCTTCACCATCAATTCATCTGAAGAGAACTCCATCCAAACCTCTTTTGTAGAGAATTTTTTTCTTGATCTGGGCTATCATAAAGAGTGAAATTGACCACCAGTCGTAGGATTTGTTCTTTCCTGGCTCTATCAGGTTGGAGTGTTCCATTTTGAAGGTATTTCTGGATACGTGTCATCCATCTTGTAGTGTGACCATATGGTTCATAGATGAGACTAATTTCATTGATTTCCTCTGTTCTGGTTTGAATATAATGTGAAACTATATGTCGGTGGGAAATATTGATGAATGTCTCGTCCCAATTTGGATATTCTATGGTTGTGTCTACATTATCCAGTGCATCAGCTTGGGAATTTTGTTATCCCAAGACATAAGAAAATGCCGGTTCCAAAGGAAATTCTGCCATTAAATCTCTGACATAATCATACAAAGGGATTAACTTTACTTTTCTGATGGCATAATCTCCATTGACTTGTAAAATTGCCAGGTCTAAATCACCTTTCACTTTTATTTGATTCACTTGTGCATGAAGTGCCAACTCCAATCCTACGATGATAGCTTGGTATTATGCTTCATTATTTGTAACACATTCCCACAATAAGAAGGAACATGGTAGCACTTCCTTTTCCAAGGAAATGAGCACAATTCCTAACCCAACTTTTTTGAATTTAGGATCGTCCATTTTCTTCCCTATTGGACTTCTGGAAGCACCATCAAAGTACATTTCTCATGCTTGAGGATTTTCTTGAATATAAAAGACTTCCTCGTCAGGATGTTCAATCTGTAAAGATGTATCTTATATTGAAGGATGTTTAGCAAGGAAATCAGCCAGAGCATGGCTCTTTATTTCCTTTTGAGACACATACTGGATATCAAATTGTGGAAAAATAACTTCCCACCTTTCCAGATGCCCTAAAAGCATTGGACAGCTAAGGATAAATTTGAGCGGGTTATTACGTGATACCAATAAAATCTCGTGATGTTGCAAGTATTGTCTCATTTTCTGAACTGAAAATATTAATGCTAGGAAGCACTTCTCAATATTTGAATATCAGGTTTCTGCTTCAAGCATAGTCTTACTGAGATAGTAGAGGCTGTTTTCATTCCCAGTATCATTCTTCTGGGCAAGAAAGGCAACCAATGATCACTCTAAATATGTCACATCACGAATAAGTGTCCTTCCTTCAACATGTTACATTAATAACGGTGGAATCAAGAGATATTTCTTGAGAACATTGAATTATCCTTGATATTCTTCAGTCCACTGCTAATTGACTCCCTTATTCATCAATTTAGTGAAGGGTAAAAAATTTCCTGCCAAATTGATGATAAAACGCCGAATATATGCTCAGTTTCCTTGAACTCCTCTCAATTATTTCAAATTTAGAGGAGGTGACATACCAAGGATTGACATTTTATTCTCATGATCGACTTCGGTACCGTGATGGCATACAAAAAAGAAAAGAAATTTTCTTGAGGTTACCACAAAATCACATTTTATGTGGTTCATCTTCAAATTGTGTTGCCGAAGTTTCTGGATTATGATTTCTAAATCAGCCAAGTGATTAGAACTTTTCCTGGATTTAACCACCAAATCATCCACATAAAATTCAACAAACTTCCCTAAAAAGGGTTTGATGATACAATGCATGGCACGTTGATATGTTGTTCCTGCATTCGTCAAGAAAAAGGGCATTACCTGATAGCAAAACACACCCTGAGGGGCTCAGAAATCTTTAGATTCTACATCTTCTAGAGCCATTCAAATTTGATTATACCTGGAATATCCATCCATGATGGAATTTTCTTCATATCCAAGTGTTGCAGCAATTAAGATTTCTGTTATCAGAACTGGAAAATCATCCTTAGGACAATGCTGATTAAGATCTCCAAAATCAATGCAAATTCTAATTTGGCCATTCTTCATTTTCATGGGGACAATATTAGCTAGCCACATGGGATATTGAACTTCTCTAATGAAGTTAGCTTTGATAAACGTATCCACCTCAGCTACAATTTTGGAACCATAAGTTGGGTGTGTTCTTCTTCCAGCTTCCTTAAATCCTTGATGTTATTCTGGCAAACCCAAACGATGAGTAGCAACATCAGGATCAAGGTCGGGCATCTCTATATAGTTCCAAGCAAATGTATCTCAATTTTTCATCAAAAATGAAATATATATTTCCTGCTCTTCAAGAGTCATGGATGCACTAATTAAAGTGGTGCATGGATATTATTTTTTACCTAGATTTATTTCTCTCAGTTCATCCACAGTGGTAGAGATACCCACTTCAACAGTTGGAGGAGCATCTCTGAGATCTTCCACTTCTTCTTTAACATGTGTTATTTCTTCTGTTTCTACTTGCATAGTAGATGATGAAGTAGAATTTCCATGATCAAGAGAAATGTTAACATTTGAATATCTTGAAGAAGAGGCTTCCACTCCTAACCCTATTAATGTTGAAGGGTCTTCCATGGGTAATAAAGAGGAGATGATGGATGGAGAATCAACATCATCGTTCACCTATGAAATTGCTATAAGTTCTTCTGGCCTATTGGTGAAGCATATACCTGCTGGATTTCATCGGATGAAATGAAGACATCTCCATCTGAGCTTTTATCATTACTTGGTGAGTCACCAATTTCTCCCATTTTGTCTGGCTTGATTGCCGTAATTGACATTATAGAAGATTCCATAAGAGTATTAAGATTTGGGTCTATCCTGTCAATATGACTATAAGGAAAAACATAATCTGTACTCACATGTGTGAATGGGTTTACTAGAATCTTTTCCAAACCAAATTGAGCATTATCCTCTGTATCCTCCCTGACTATGGATTACTCATTACCCTTCATATGATAGAATTCCTCCTCAATGTGTTGAGATTCACATTTCTTGACTGGGGCTTTATCACCATATAATGTTCAAATATGACCATTGAAACAATATTTGAGACATTGAGGGTATGATGAAGGGATAGTCACATGTTGATGTACCCATGATCATCCATGAAAAATAATTAAGGATGTATCGTGATCAACAACCATGAAATATTAATTGGATATAAGGTCTCCAAACTGAGTTCTGATTGTAATCTCTCCCAGTTGTTCTTGTTCGTTTTTATCATACCCTTGAAACATCAAAGTAGAAGGGGATAAATCAAATTCTGTGAGGCCCAATCGACGAAGTGTATGAATGGAGATGAGGTTGACTCCTGAACCAATATCAATGAAATATCTTCATATTTATACACTATTGACCTTTACAGATAAGTACAAAGGTCTAATATGTCCATGCATGACATCATCTTAATCTTCATCTTTGAAAGATATCTCTGCATGGGATTCTGTAGGATTATTCTCTACATGGTAGACTTTATCGGCAACAATTTCAGTTTCATAATCTTGAGGACTTGACATAGCCTCAATGAGTGCCTCCTGAAGATCCTTTGATAGATTCAAGGCATCCATAACTGATAACGTGGCCGGTACTTGGGACAAATGCTTCAAGATATCATATTTTTGATCCAAAGGTTTGTGTTTCCCAACAAGAACATGTGGTTTATGAGGTTCATTAGAAGTTGATGCTTCTTGTATCGGGATAGGATGTCAGAATACTCCTGGATTTGGATGATTGGACCGAATATGACTATTTACATACTGAGAGGAATAAGGTTTAACCTCTAACTGATCCTCTAGAATGACTGTGCCAGGACTAAATCTGCCCTGTGTGGAAGAAAAATCTTATTCTGGTTGAGCACGTTGAAGGGATCTGCCATGATTTTCTGCTGCATACATAGTTCTCGTAGGGGTAGAATTGGAGTACTGGCTTCTGGGATATCCACATCTTCCTCTATATCCCAGACCTCTAGAACTCCCTCTAATTCCTCTGTTTGATAAAGGGAACTCATGTTCATCGAGATCGAAACTGCAACTGACATAATTTTCTGTTATGTGAATCATGTTAAGACATTCGAATATCAGCTCTTCATCTGATGAAGACACTTTCTGATTATCCAGTTTAGGTTGTGCTGTTTTGTGGGACGATACATGTTTCTTCAAATTAGATCGCATAAAATCTACCTGAGTTAAAGGCAACATGGGATTTGACATGATTTCATATTCTTCTGATTGTTCCTATTTCATTTAATTATGCCATTTATTTGTAGATTTTACCTCTAATAAAGATTATTTCTCTATGGAATTCATAACAAAATACACAATTGGGTTCTTAAATTGCGTTCTCAAATTTTCATGAGTTTGGTTGATCATTTTTCTGACCATCCAATCAACATATTTCTGAGCATTTTTTTTTACTTCTTGACACTCACAGACTTCCTCTGGATCTGTAGTAGTATCACATGCTTCCTGAGCTGAAGAACCTTAAAATATTACCTGTTTCATGTCGGCCATTTTTTGCAGGAGGTCCTTGAAGAAAAAAAGCTCCTAAATAGGATTCCCCAACATCGGATGAAAGGGGAAATAGTGGGGATGGTCTTCATATCCTTCATTTTTTGGCCTATTGTGCCTTGGAAATTGAACCAAATTATTTACCAGAGAAGAAATGAATTAGCCAAGAACATGTTCATTTCAGAAAGAGTATACTCTGCTTTTCAAATCCTCAAATTTTTTTCATAGTTGATCTCTTTGATCATCTTGACGAAATGGACTCTATTGCTAACGCTCAGGAGGTTGAGCCCTTCGGGAAGATGATGGTTTGGAAGTAGAAGCATGTATAGGTTCTTGTTTAAGAATAACTATAGGAGTCTCTGCTCTACCCATTATCCTTCCTGGATCTGATGGTATTACACAAATTTTATCCTTAGTCTTCATAAGAGAATCATCAATCTGTTGAGCGATTGAAGTAAGGTCTCGAAACCTGCCTGTGAATTTCATAGGGATTAACGGCGTCTGCAACTCATCATGAAAATTTTCCACAAAGATTGGAAATAATTGTTTTTGAGGGAGTGCTAAGATTATGGAATATGTTAATCCCTTCCAGTGAGAGATGAAATATGTAACCCTTTCACTCTCCCTTTGCTTAAAATTTGTGAGATAATAAACTGTTGTCTTTGGAAAAGTTGATCTGAATTGAAGAATAAATCTTTGGCGAAGATTTACCCATCCAGTAATTGACCGGGATTGCAATCTTGTGTACCAGACAAAGGCAGGCCCTTGTAATGACTGTACAAAACACCTAAGCTTAACTGCTTTCTGTTGATGAGGGATTCACATCATTTGATCGCAAAGAGAAACAAAATGCATTAAGTGTTTCTTTGGGTCTCTCAAACCATTAATGATTGGGAATGTGGTACTTGAAAAATTTGATGGGGGAGGAATTGCATCAACCCATTCAGGGTAAGATCTCTTATCTGGTTGAATTTGAGCACATGTCCCCTCCATAGTTTCTAACCACTTTGTTAATTACTCAATAGTAGTTATTACCTTTTGAGAAAAATATGTTTGAGCTTGGACATTAGTAGGTGCACTGACTAGAGCTTGGACGGATGTGGTGACTAGTACTGCAACAGATGATAACACCATTGGTTGTTGTTGCACCTAACCCATAGTATTAGACCTGTGAGGGTGTAATGATGGATGAGGATATTCTTGATCCATCTCAGTAGCCGCAAAAAATTCCCATGGCTAACTGAATCCCGCACACTTTGGAGGAAGACTACCTTGAAGTAGTTCTACATTCATCCTCCTCAATTCCTTCATTCCTTCCTCTTATTTTGCGAATCTTTTCTCTAATTAGAGCAATTGTCCTTCTCCAGAGGAAGGGTATGTAACATGATTCTTTCATTTCCCCTTGTTGGATTCCTTTCGGAGAGGGGGAAGTTGGTTACTTGAAGGAACACCCATATTCTGGGTAAGCCATTGATTTCATGTACGCACACCTTCTTCATTTGTGTCTGTGCGTACAACTTCTTGAGTAGAAACCTCTTCATCTGATCCCTCTAATTGAGCCTCATGTTCTGGAGGATCAGCATCAATGGCATTGACGACATTAATCAATTCATAATTCATTACATCCTTCTATCAGCATTTCTACGATATTGTATTTTTCCATATCTTTGATGAGACATTGCCTTTTGTTGATTTTATCCCATAAGAACTTCTTGACGAACCGTAATTTGGAGGGAATCTCCTAATAATTCGTCTCTTTGTTCCTCTTATGGATTCCTCCCTAATTGAGAGAATACTGACTTTCTCTGAGGAAGAGAATGATGATTTGAAAAAGTCCCCAGTCTGGTGGACTGGGGCTGTTCATACTGTTCCAGCTCAACTCCTCGAATCCTATTTCTTGATTTTGAGGGTTGCCCTAAAAGAGTCCCCGGTCTTGAAAGCTAGGGTTGTTCTTGAGTTTCTATATCTGAGACTCTCTTGAATGATCTCCTAATATTAAAAACCTTAGTGCAAAAATTGGCTGGATGCATTAACCTGCATCCACTTTTATCACCCCACTCAAAAGACTGCTGGATGATTTCTGAAACTTTTGTCACCTGATGATGTGGTCTCTATAATCAATCAGCTTGTTCAATATTCTCATTTTCCTGAGGAAATAATAAATCAATAACTTGTTCACAGTATTCCTGAATTTGGGAAGAACAAGTTTAGGCTTGTTCCTGAGCAAGAATTTGATTACAAACAAAGCCAATTGGTTGTGGCCGGCCGTGGGCAATAACATTGCATGAGACTACTTTCAGTGGGCTTTGTTGACTGGAGAGTAAAGTGAAATGTAGTTCTCCATGAACACCCCATCCCCTGATATGAATACCTGATGGGGAATTGGAAATTAATTGGTGAAATATTTTTATTGCGCCAAGGCATGAACATTGAAGGGCTCTCTGATGCTTTTCAGCCGTCGGATATCGAGAAACTTAGAGAGATGCCAAATCAATTTGGCGTTGTAACCCTTCTATTATCTTGACATGATTTTCAAATTCATCATGAGATAATATTTTCTTTTTCAATTGACAAATAATTTTCCATATGTTGAGACGAATATCATGAATTCCATCTTCCATAAACATATCTAGAATGTCATACTGAGAGTTATCAAGAGGCCAAAACATGAATGGCATGTCACCTTTTCCCAGTTGTTCTCTCATATTCAACAATTCCTCTTTATCATTTGATGGATATTCTTCTAAATGATTATACTAGAGATTTTGCTTCCTTGAAGCTTCATCGGATTCAATAAGACTGGTAGAGAAATCACTGATCAAACTAGAAGACGAACAACCTAGGGGTGGTTCGGAGAATTACCTAGACCCTAGGATATCTTCTGATTGAGAATGTATTTCACCTGATAATGCTAAATAATTAGAAATGACTGGCCTCACATTTTCATGTGCCTCAAGATAAGAGGGCTTTATCATCACTACATTGTCCATTGGAGAATTTTCCAGGCAATGTGAATTACTAATGCTAAGAGGACGTTCGCCGAAAAAATAACCATTATGGGGAGGACCACCATGGTGTGTTATAGAAAAAGAAGAAACGTTTTGATCCTTTGTATTTTGGCCACACAGAGGGTTCTTGTGACTCTCATATGAAGATGAGATATTGAGATCGACCGAATTGTCATGAAGCAAGCCTTCATGAGTAAGTGTCTGATGAAGTCCTTCATAATTAATGTTCCCACTATTTGGAAATGAGAGAGTAGAATCTTGAGTTCCAACAGATAGTTGTATGAGTGCTTCAAGAACACCAGCATCAAGCAAGGCCTTGTTACAGATAGGCTCTTGATTTCATGATTGTGATGGGCTGGTCTTTTTCTTAGAAGCCTTCTTACTCACTTTAGGAACCACCTTTTGACAAAAGTGGTTACTCTGAGCAGGTATATCTGACTACTCAGGAGAGATGGCCAGGTTAGACTAACGATCTTCACTCAAATAAGGTGTATGTTCCGGACTTGGTTGTCCGTATGACATGAGGGAGTATGCCCCATGACCCTGTTGGACTGGAACGGAGGTGTGTATCTGCTCCAGAGTGATATGTTTATGTGTCACTCCACTGGTAGGGATAGATTTTCATTTCTTTCCTTATGATGCTGCTGAAGCTATTATAATATCCTAACAAGCATCCAGAATATGAGAAGGGATTTTCTTCTTCTATTTCACCATTGACATAATGTCCTTGGTGAATTCAGCTGCCGGAATGGGGATATACATCCATTCTGTGCTTAGATTTGGCGTGTATTCCTATTCATGTCCTCCTTTTCCTGTAAGTGAATTCTGACAGTACTCAAGTGTGGGGGTAAAGAGTTGAGTATGCCTCCTGTTTGTCACCAGAGATTTCTGACTGACTTCTTCGAGTGATACCATATGAGACTATTTGTAGGCTTTATCAATACTAGCAGGTGTATGTGCCAGATGATTGCACTCTGCCAAACGTGGTTGAAGAGCTTCCATCAATACTAACAGATGAGGCTACTGGCTGGATTGATTAGTGTAAGCAGGTGTATGTACATGATTACCAGTTGTCAACAGATTAGGTTGGTGGGCTTCATTGTTTGTAGTCAGATGAGACTACTGACTAGATGACGATTTATAAATAGGTGTATGTTCCTGTCTATAGTACTCCACCGGAATTGCATGGTGGGAATGATGTGCTGCTGCAAGACGAGTCTGTTGGACAACATAATTAAAACGGACAGGTGTGTGTGCCCTCTGGTCGATTTCCACCAAGTTAGGTTGGTGGACTTATCCGGAGATGACAGAGAAATGAACCTGCTCACTATTGACCGTTCGTTTCCTCTGGTGGTTCATCTTGCTTTCTCGGGTTCAAAGAACATGAGACTAATGACTGGAGACAACAACCTCATCATGTTGAGGGTGCACTGTCACACGAGTATGGCGCCAATTGTTGGTGGGAGCCCTTGGAATGGACTCCTATCATATTAAATTGAGGCCTTGACTGACCTCCTCATTCACCTCCCCAGAATATGGGAGGAACTGGTGATTGTATTCCGGGGATAATGACACGAATCAGTTGGAAACAGTGGTTGGCACCACCTGATTCTTGATCGTTGGTCGCCACTGTCTGGATGACTAGGGTGAATTATTGACTTGAAGGGCTTGTCGAGTGGCCTCCAGAGATGGAATAGTTCCATTTTGATGTTACTCCTTAACTAGCTCATTTGATACCCAGCGTTGAAGACGAATATTAGTTGATGTCGTCCTCAGAGTGCATGAGAATCCAGCAGGAGTAGCAGCAGAGGTATTCACTGCCGAGGCATTCACAAGTGTGAACTTAAGAGAACCCATTTCTGTAACATAGAAGTTCTTGGAAAATAGTTCCTGTTTGATATAATATATATAATCAAGATATTTTCGGCCACTACATCATTTGGATGAGCACATATGTAATTGATTTCTTTGTGGGCCCTCTCATTGAGTTTAAATATGGGGAAAACAAATAATTCAAAAATCACTTTATCTTGGTTAAGGATTCACATCGAGTTCACCATTTTTTGTTTCCTATGGAAATGGGGAAGACCTCATTTGTTTAACATTCAAACATTCCAAGTGTTTTCTAATGGGTTTGTTCATAGAACCGGAAACATCCAATGATTCTATATCCATTTGGACCTACATTCCAAATGTAGGTGCTCATTAATTGTGGACTGATGAGGCTTAAGAATTTGCATTGGATGAGAAGATTAGAGGTCGGACTCATGACACCTTTTTGAGGGGAATTATTTTCTTCTCCAGGACTCTAATTATAGATTTAAGTTATGTTTGTGAATCGTTATTACATTAACAAGTATAATAATGAGCTTTCCTTTAGATCTGATAATCAATGATTAGTATGTATGAGATTTAGATAATCTTTTATATGTATTCAATGTTCTCCATCGATATAGAATCAGTTGTATTTATTTAGATATTATTAGTCAATTGTATCCTTCGACACATTATATAGATGTCTCATGGTCATTATGACAACCATTCTTGTTTTAAAGCCACTCAGCGGGGCACATGATGTTTATTGTCATTTAGAAGGACACGATTTATTTTAGAGTTGGGATCGTACTCGCAGATGGTCTACCTATGTATCCTTGTTTAGAAAAGGAATCAGAACACACATAGTTCGAGTAAGGGAGTATGAGGTTTATGTATGATTGATGGCTCAATGAAATATTTCATAATTACTTTTAAACTCTAAGCTCATGTCAGTCATGCTCGGTGTGAGAAACAAAAGGTATTGGTAAAATCAGACAATTTTTCCATGAAAGATGCAATTATAAGAAATAATGCAGGGCTTATGTATGTATGACTACCCAAGTAGATGAGGATTGGGATTTAATTCAGAGAAGAAACCCTGATACAAGGTCAATAAAGGTATATGTTCTTTATAGAGACGTGGATACTTAACATAGGGATTACTCCTGAGAAGGATGAAAAAATTAGAGGGGACTTATGAATGGGTTTTACTCCTAAGAAGGAAGCCCAAATATAAAGTAAATTAAGATTGGTTAAGAGAAATTATGACCGGGGCTTATTCTTGAGAAGGACGCCTAGGTTAAAGAGATTTGATAAATGGGGCTTATTCCTGAGAAGGAGGCCTAGGTTAAGAGGATTTATGATTGGGGATTATTCCTGAAGTGGATGCCCAGGTTAAGGGGAATTATGATTGGGGATTGTTCCTGAAGTGGATGCCCAGATTAGGAGACTTTGGGCTTACTCCTAAGGAGGATGCCCATATTTCAGAATTTCAGACTGGGGTTTACTCTTGAGCAGGAGGCCAATGAACTTGGACTGGGGATTACTCAAGAAAAGGAGGCCCATGTTAAAGAGATTCTCTCATCTTAAAGGATGAGGCTGAATGAATGAAATCTATAACCTCAGTGACATAAAGATATGTAAATCACTAAGTTTTAAGTGATATTCAATAGAATTCCTTTCAGATAAGGAAGGCAATCAAGGAGAAATGACAAAAATGGATTAGAAGAGTGTCATTGAAGGCTGAATCTTGAATAGGAGAGGTGGATTAGAATAAGAGAGGTGAATAGGTAGGAGGGGAACCCAAAAAAAATTAGGCGCGCAGGTCCTGGTCGCGTAGGTATACCTATGCGACACATGGGTACTTGCGGGATGGTCAACCCATGGGGTAGTACATGGGAGAGACATGGCTCAAGCCATTATTACTACCCCTATAGGCTTACAAAAGGGTGGTGTGCAGGTTCTGTTGAAGGAATTAGGCAGCGCGCTGGTGTCATCATTTTCCCATAAGTGTTTAGACACTAGGCGCAGAGGTGATGATGTGTTTCAACACATAATCTTGTTTCCCTCATTTAGACCTTCCTTTCTTGTTACGAAATTACCTTATAAGTGTTCGGAAGACATTCAGAAGAGACTGGGGCACCAGGAGCAGAAATCTAAATTTCTAGATTTTTTTTCTCAAAATGGGGGGCCCACTGGGGGTATTTATAGGCTACTAAATACCCCGAGCGATAATCAAAGAGGGTGCGCATGTCACCTCTGCGACCAATATGCGGCGCGCGAGTATACGTACGCGACCATAAAGAGAGATGCATGACCTAAGAGGGAAGGAATCCTTGTTCATACCTTTGTCAATTTTTCACGTTTATTCAAAGTCTGAATCACCATAGGCTAAGGTATTCCCTTTTTTTAGTCGATTAGAGTTTGTGACGAAAAGGAGCATCAACATCGTTGTATATATACAAAAACACTTTAGACGTTCAACAGAGGATATCTTTCAGAAGAAGTGAAATAAGGAGATGATGTTCAAGATGAAGTGAGAACTCACTGTGGCGATTCGAACACAATCGATGGATGTCGATTCGGAGAACAGATGGTGAGTCGGGTACTTATAGAAGATCTATGGTCACACAGATTCTCCGCAATGAAATATGTCAGGAAGAAGTGTGTTATGTGCATCAGATGTCACCCCAGTTTGTTTAATGAAAAAAAGAAATTACACAACAGGTTCTTTAAATGTACACGATGTGTACTTACCTTTTCCAGCAGTTACACAGCCCTCACACGGACACCCACAGAAACGAGGTACACGATGTGTACATAAAGTACATGGCGTGTACTCCTAAAATTTACATAAAATCATATTTTTTCTAAAAAACAACCAAAAAGGAATAAAATACATGTTAAAAAGATCTTGGTTCATATAAACTTCCTCTGTTAACGAAATTTGAACCCAAATTTCCCTAATAAGGTGGTGTAGAAGAAGAAGACTTGTACAACTCTGGCCACTACGATTTTTTATCGAACTCCCTCTCCCAGGACATGTCCTATACTCGCCCGTGCTGCCATAGCACTCATACATGAGGAATAGAATAGACATGGAGAACCTTCTCACTTTGATCAACAATCTAGATATGATGCTCTTAGAAAGATGAATCCACCTCAAACTCAATCTATTCAGGTTGAAAAACAAGAAACGGGTCGGAGAAGTAACGTTGAAACTAAAAAATGTGACAGACATCATGCATATCCTATTGCCTCTGAGGTAAATGAAAACGATAGACAACATGCAGGACTCTATGCAAAACCTGAAATTGTTTGACGTACCTCAGCAAAATCATGACCTGTCTTCTAATACTCATGTGTCCAAACATCGGTGTGACACATAGAAAAACCTTATATCAGACCTCTAACTGTAGAGGTAGTCTATTTCGATCACCATATGTCTTCTTTCTTGACTGAAGATTATCCATCTTCTTCTAGATCAACTCTATCTACTCTTTGGTCTCTTGGACATGTCGAGGTCCCATCATAGCTGCCTCTCCTGCCTCTAGCCAGCATAAGGGGGATCGACATGGCCTACCATACAAGGCCTCATAAGGTTCCATATGAAAAGATTCTTGAAAACTATTATTATAGGAAATCATCACAGGAGGTATGTGCTTTTCCCAAGAATCTACAAAATCCAAGATGCGTGCTCAAAGCATTTCCTCTACCACCTGAATCGTATGCTTAGATTGGTCATATTTCTAGGTATGATAAGTTATACTCAGAAGTATCTTTGTACCCAAATCCCTTTTAAGTCCCTTCTAGAACCGAGAATTAATACGTACATCCCTGTCTAAAACAAAGGAGTGTGGAAGCCCATGGTTATGTACAATTTCCCAGATGTACCACCATCCATGCTCATCAACATTGAGGGTCTCCATGATCATAAATAAGTGAGGGACCATTGTGAGTCAGTCACTGAAAACCCAAACTGTATCATTCTGTCAAGGTGACCTCAAAAAACATGTCACAAAATATATCACAACATCCTTCCATTTCCACTCGGGAATGGGTAACAGTTGTAAATTCCCTACTAGTCACTGATGCTCCACCTTATCCTTTTGACAGGTGGAAAACCACATGACCAAACCATGAACATCTCTCATCATAACTGAAAACTAATACTAATGGTGAATATATCGATATGGCCTGGTGTCACCAGGATGAACATCCAAAACAAATAAATGAATGTCTCGAATCAGCTCCTCGCGTATGTCTACTGGAACCCACACCCATCCATGAATACGAAATATATCATCCTTGCATACTATCTATCCACGAAAAGGGTCCTCTCCTGAAACTCACTCCTGTAGGACTAGGCCTTCATAATTTGATAGTTTCATCATTTCCACTCGACCATGTAGAGTATAAGTAACAACCAAAGAACAGTGAAATGTCATCCCCTGTCTATTTTTCACCTCAAAATGTATCTCAGATAATAGATCCATAAGCTTCCATTAATTTTTGGCCTCCTGAACTGCATGTATTTGAGTCCTTCTACTCAGGGCATCAACCACAATGTTTCTTTTGCCAGGCATGTAGGCATGCTCAAAGTCAATGTACTGAAGGCACTCAACCCACATTCACTATCTCAAATTCAAATTGCGCAGAGTGAATATATTCCTGGGAGCCTTATGGATGGTGAAAACAACAAAATTATCTATCATAACATAATGTCTCCAATAGTTTAAAGCATGAACAATTGCAGCCAACATAAGATGATGCATCTTATAGATCATCTCATGTGGCCTCAAATGCAAAGAACCATACACAATGACTCCTTCTCCCAGCATAAGCACTGCTCCCAGCCCTATACAAGATGCATCACAGTATACATTATATCTCATTCTTGAATTTGGAAATACTTATATTGGTGCTGAGGTCAACCACCATTTCAACTCTTGAAAGGATGAATCGCAAGATTCATACCACAAGTACTTCACACTATTCTTAGTCAGGCTCTTATGTGGCAGTGATATGGCTGAAAAGTCCTATATAAATTTCATGAAGTGACCAACCAGCCCTAGAGTACTCTGTACCTCAAAGACAATCTAGGGATACTCCTAGGAAACCTTCTATCTCACTTTCTCTAGGTCTACTAATACTTTTTTCTTTGAGATGACATGACCCAAGAATTGAATATAGTCTATCCAAAAGTGGCATTTTGAGTTCTTAACATTTAACTAATTATCTCTCAATGTAATGAATACAATATCATGATTTGTGGCATATTTGTGTCGAATGTGGGAGTACACCAATATATCATCCACGAATACGACCATAAAAGAATCAAATATGGATGGAACACTCAGTTCATTAGTGCCATGGAAAATACAGGTTCACATGTGAGACCGAAATACACACTCACATACTCATATAGACCATACAATTTATAAAAGGATGTAAGAGGTATATCTGATGGTCTAACATGCAACTGATGATAACTAGATCTCATGTCAATCTTCGAGAATAGATTGGCTCATCAAAGCAGATCAAATAGATAATGAATCCTCAACCATGGATATCAGTTCTTGACCATCAACTGAATCAACATCCATTAATCCACACAAATTTTGTGGGAACTTTCTACCCTTTTTCCAAACAGCACAGGAAAACACTACATTGAAGTAGTAGGTCAGATGAAACCCTTTTCCTGTAACTCCTCCAACTGATTCATGATCTCTTTTAACTCTACTGTAGTTATTGTATGAGGATTGGACACCTGTGTCACTCCTGGAACAAGATCAATAGAAAATTCCACCCATCACATTTGAGGAAAACCTGAAAATTTCTTTGGAAAGACGTTCATGAAATGATCCACAAATGGAGGAAAGTCCTCTTGTGAACTCCCTGGGTCATCCAGATATACACTAGAAATCTGGGCTGTAACTCTTCACAACACATGATGCTTAGGTCCTGCTCTGATTTCCTGTACATCCTACTAATCCTTATGAAGAAACAATCTTCCATCTGGTGATGTGAAACTCACCCTATGATGATAGAAATCGACAACTGCTTAGAAGGGATCTAACCAGTCCATTCTGAGAATGGAATCATAGACTATAATATCTAGTATATATGGGTATCATAATAAGTTACAACCACCATCATCAATAGGGATCTCCTTACTGGAATACATTAGTAATGCAAAGTAAAAAAATAAGATAGATAAACTCTAGTAGCATCGCAAGCCTCATTTTGGTTTCATTCTCTCCAGCTCCATAGAAATCAAGTATCTAAAGCAGAAGGGCGCTTTCGCTTAAATATACCTACAGTAATGTAATCTGTTTTGGGCCCAAAATCATAACCCAAACAGGGTGTTAGACAAATTATAGTAGGCAAACACCAAATCATTTGTTCCTAATAGTCAGTGAAAATACATGGCCGGAGAAATTAAAAGAAAGTAATAAAAATGGAATTACTCAATTGTAAAGAGTCCTACCATTTCAATTACAATATATTTACATTTTACATTTTATCCAACCAATTATATAATCATGAAACACTCTGTGAATATTCCCACAACCTATCACATATGGTTCAGCTAACAATCTTAAGTAACCCTCTTAGTAGTTCTCACAGCCTAACCCCTCTAATTCAATTTTAAAAAAGGATATAATGAATACTCTCTGAGGAAGAACTCACTATAAATCCCCCTTATAGGAATGTATAATCAAAGACACTCTGAGGAAGAACTCAACAAAAATTCCCTCTATAGTCAATTACTGGTAAACTATAGTCACTCAGAGAAAGCACTCAATGTCAATTTCTCATGTGGTCTCGTAACGTAACTATAGACAATATGATGGAGCACTCAATGTCAATCCCCCCTATAAAATCACAACATGATAATTATAAAAGACACTTTGGGAAATCCCTAAACATCAATTTCTCCTATGGTATCACTAAATCTGGTTTCTGCAGCCTCGTGTAAAGAAATTGTACACAAACAATAATCGGCAGCCAAAGCCATCCTCAATGTACAACATAGCTAAAATGTTACAAGGCATGGAACATCATATCAAATAAAACCACTCAAACATAATACTACTAGGAATGGAAATAAAGAATCATTAAAGGAATGTATGACCTAACGATCAATAAACATTATACATGGGAAAAACATCTATATCATTACAAGGTTAACCTTATTCACAACAATTAAACTCTTCCTAATCCAATAATGAACATCAGGTCATAGTATGGATAAAAACCCAAAACTTGTAATACCCTAAAAAATGTTATTGGCACTATTACACATATAACTCAATCATTATCTATTGAAAGGTTCAAAGAACCTTCCTCAGCATTGTGAGATCAATATGCATGATCCTTAGGCCTTAAATCACACTTGAACATTGTATGTCTACAAAAAATGCTGAAGACGTTCAAACAAGGAAATCTTGTGGAAGATAAGAAATAAAGAGATGACATTCGAAAAGAAAGGAAGAATCACTGTGGTGATTCCAATGCAATCGATGGTGGTCGATTCTGAGAACAGATGACGAGTCGGGGGATAAGAGAAGATCTATGGCCGTACATATGTTCTTGAATGATATAGATCGAGAAGAATTGTTTTCTGTCCATCTGATGCAACCCTGGTATGTTTAATGAAAATAAAAAGAAAGTAAACGGTTTGTTATTTAGATGTACATGACATTTAGTTTCCTTTTTCGGCCTTCGTATTAGGTAATCTCCAGGTCACCACACAAGGCCAAGTTCTTAGATGTTACATGGCCCGCACACGGTCACCTACGAAAACAGTGTACACGGCGTGTACTTAATGTACACGACGTGTACTACCAAAATTTCCAAAAACCCCAATTTTTCCAAAAACAAATAAGAAGGAAAAAAATAAATGAAAATAAGATCTTGGTTCTTTCAAAGAAGTCAGATTTATAGTTTTGGGTTTTAACCTTAGGGAGGTTTCCCACATATCACATATGGTTTGGAATCAAAGACCACATAGTTTGTTATGTCATGTAGGGAAATATTACCCTTTTAGAGAAATAGGTTGGGGCTTCTTCATAAGGAGTATTTCATTATAAAAAAATGGATATTTATAATGGAATTAATTCTTGGCTTACTCTTAATGAAGGATTATAAGATAAAGGGAATTAGGGTTTGATTCTAGAGGATGATGTCTAGTGATCTCGAGCCCTAGGTGACGCATTTCTACATATCCTAGTTATAGTGGGAATTAGAGTTCTGGTAATTCATGAAATGAGGTGTATTTTGTGTATTTTTTGATCATCAGAAATATCTATGGCCACATGACTCATTCTTGGTGTGACTGAGTAGAGCAATGATCATGTTAATGTGAAATGAAGGTGATGTTAATTGGGTCCATCCCAAAAGGCTAGGGACTTATTTTAGGAGGGATTTCCAAAAATCAAGTTCTTAGCGAGGGATGATCTAATCCTATATGGAAGGTAATAGAATATGTGATCCTTATCCTCCCAAATAAGAACCCAAGGATCAAGATCAAAAAGATGATAGGGGATGCATCATGTCCTATCTATAGAATCTAAAATCTTGAAAACCAAAAAAAATACCTATGTTAAGGGTATATGTGACCATGGATATCAATATCTATATACACTCTAAGAATATTTACCCTCCAGTATGAATATTTTGGGAACACACTAATCATATATATCAAAATATAAATGGGAGACATGATTACTGTGTCAGTATTCCATGTAGGTATGCCATGCAGGTAAGCCGCATAGGTATGTTTTGTAGGTTATAAGAAGAACTGAAAAAATTCATTACAAGGGAATGATTATCCTATGAATTATTGAAATCCATTGGGAAATGGGTTATTAGGAAAAAATAGTTGGGTGAGTTTTTAACATAATCACCCTTGTTGAACTATGATGTCATTTTAAGAATCTAGTTCATTTCATTTCATTAGGAAAGTACCACATGTAGGTAACTTATTTATTATGTAAGGAGGGTCCTAAAACAAGAATATACTATTTTAGACATTGAAGTGACATTTAGCTTGTGTATCCCCTATAATTATCTCTTCTCCCATGTCTTGGAGCGATACTTGAGAAAATTCAGGGGACCTATAATATGGAACTACATAGTGAGAGCTTCGACAGTTCTTCCAACTTTTTTAGTTGGTGACATAGGATTCCAAGGGACATATTCATATGCATAAAGTGGACCTAGTCGAAAGGAGGTGCCCCATACAGGTTTTTGGTGTTTCTACTCTATGTAGGTTCCCTGTGAAAGGGTTCAAAATATATACTACAATGTATGTCCCATGAAATAGGTCCTTAGAATATGGGAAATTCCATATGGATGTAGTAGCATGAGTTGTGGTGTCCTTATAGTGTGTAGGTATGCTGTGTAGGACACTTCAACTAGATTTATTTTCCTCCTTTAAAATTCTAGGAAGCTTTATGACTTCGCATGTTATATTTGTAAATTTCTCACTCCCTTTATTAAATTTAAGTGTAAACAACACCCCCCTTTGGAATGGATCATACTAAAATTTTCATCAAGTGATGAGCTATGATTTTATGAAAACAATTATTTAAAATTTATTTTTGATTGCATATGTCCTCTACATAGAAATGTCATAGTGTTGATAGGTGTAGGTCATTCATCATAGGTTGGAGGAAGAAGCTAGTGATGCTTATAAATACCATGATTGCATTTCTAGCTGCTTCACCCACATTTCCAATTTTTTCTCATCTTGCATAACTCGTTCATCCACCTCTACTGTGTTTTTTTTTTCATAATGGTCCATTGAAAATTTATTCTGTTCTATCCTCCTGAGTTTTAGAGCTATGTTGATTTCATTAATCAAATGACCTATGTATGAGGACCTCGTCAATGTACATACACTCGGTACCTTGTCGGAGGACCTACCCTGGTGACATCATCGAAGGAGCTAGATGAGGATATTCCATTGAAAAATATATGAATTGCATGATGTTAAAAAATTTCTATTATTAATCCAATATATTATATTAATTATAAAAATTTGCTGGCTATCATAAACAATATTGATATTTTGATGACATTAAGTAAGGAATCTAAAATTCTCCTAAATGAAACATTGAAAGAGATTGGTATAGACTCTTATGACGTTGTTGAGAGTACCCTTCATTTATTATAGAAGGGATTGATTCTATACAAACATGAATAAACAAGAGGAAACTATATACATCAATACATCCATGTGATTGTGTAATATTCCCACATTCCATCAAGTAAGAATTTTTTTTCAATTACTTGGTTTGTAAAAAACCTACCTATGATATTAGAATATTACTTCATTGGGTGTCGCTGTTCATTAGTGAATAGTACATTTTAGATTCATCCAACATCACAATAGTTGTAGTATTGATATGAAGTATCATGTTGTAGAGACAAGTCTGAAATCATATTATTCCACATTAAGTGTATCATAAACAGATCACTCTAATGGATAGAAAGAATATTGGGATCTTCACTCGAGAGGTGGAGTCAGGCCTAAATGGATGTGGGAGTTATAGTTATTCTAGATTTGGGATGACATTAAGAATTATCTGCGTTATGTTCACATTTAGAAACCGGTCTGGGTAGAAAATACATATGTTTAAAAAAATGTAATCATTCATAAATTACTGATCCAATACAGTCTATAATTTTTCCAACATTGGACACATAGTCGGGCTTGTATCTATTTGTGGGATTTCTACCAAATATATAGATATCTCATTCTCAAGGATATGTATTATGAATTCATTCCACCAAAAACAACATTCTATGATGCTGAGAGGATGCCACCATTGGATCAAGAATTATTCAAAATAAAAAATTCTTTATAGAACTAAAATAAAGATCCTTATCCTAGTGATGTTGTTCATGTAAGAGTGTAGTTGTAATATTATTTAGGACCTACAAAATAGAGGGGTCCTTCTTGTAGACACACTACAGGTTTCCAAAATGATGATAATCATGGTTATTTATGAATTTTATATCCCACATTGGATAAGTGTGATTATAATAATTGTGTTTAATAGGTAAATTCCATGATTGATGGATAGTTATTCTTAGCTGGATTCAATGTCATGTGGCTGAGCATTTATTTTCTCGCAGACTGTGAGTCTGGTGGAGGTTTAATGCAATGAAATTTGGTTTTTAATTCCATGTTTGTAGCGGGTAAATATATTAGGATGACCACCCAAGTATTTCAAGAATTTAGAATTCGATATTTCACTTATAAAAAGGGAAGGCTCCATTAATATTTCCAGGGCCATTTTTTGTGTTATGTGGATAAAATGCAACACATTTCTATTCATATTCAGTGCTGAATTCTGTTATATTTCCAAATAGAAATTTTACCCAGTTTGTACAAAATATTTCTTAGATTCATCCTCTATTCTTGGAGATTGATGTTTTTCTGAGGACATTGAATGTATCAGGAGAATTCAGATTCATTCCTTTTGGTAAACCACCAACTAATTTTTATTGGTTATGGTAAAAATAATAATTATAACTTAATGGTGTACATGATATCATTCAGGGAAATAGTCAAACTGACCGATATTGATGTAGAAACCATTAGTGAGGCTTTTGTCCCCTGTAGGTGAGCTCGGCAGTTCAAATGAATTTAAAAATTGACCACCTTTCCTCCTACATATGTCATGCTTGAAAACACCCAATGGTAGCCCAAAAATTATAAATTAAAATGGATTTAAGGACATCCAAAATGTTGATTACCCTACCTATAACTAATGCATTAATTAGATTAGATTCTTGATGTGTTAAATCTTGGGATTCACCATACCCTCAGTGGGCTATAACAAAAGGTATAAATTAGATAGAGGCCACGAAAAGTGTTGTTCATGGAAATCATGAGGGAAGTCAAAAACCAATGGTGATGTAGATGATTTATAGTATATATAGCCATCAAAATGAGATCATAAAAACACACAATGAAAATAAATGATATAGAGACAACACCCCACACACAGAGGAGATCAAGTTGAAATCACAAAAAAAATGATTCCTACTCATTTTATGATTCTTTTAGAGTGGAAGGGAGGATTAATGAGACCTTCCAATCCTATGACCTTGATTTTTCCCCATAGTTAATTGTATCATAAAATCACTACGCGAGGCCTTTAGTAATAATGTAATTGGATAGCATGACACTAAATATCATAGATTTATGAGTGTTTCTCAAATATGGATTTAGAATAGAGGATTTTGATGATATTTTAGCAATATATGATTGTAATACATATAGTAATTTGAAATAGGTACATGAGTACATTTAGGGGGCTAGAGATTCTAATATATTCAATCGATGACTAGGTCCCAGTAAAAAAAATATCTAATATGATAGATCGAGGACTACATGAAGGGATAATTGTTCACCCTAAGGAGGAATGTGACATTTATGTAAATATATAGAATATACTTATATTTTCTTTTTTTATGATTTTCTCTATCATTAATTAACCCTAATCATGATAGGATTTCCTTTTATAGTATGAAATCAAAGAATAAGTATCACCTAAAAAGGTTATAGAGTCCCCAATGTATTGTTCTATGAAAACCCCTATCGATATAGTGGATGGAACACTTAGATCTCCATAATATTCTTCATAAGAGAGAACAATAATAGAGGTAGTGGGGATGGAAAACCCTCAACCATTACCCCAAGATTCAATTTCAAATAAAAATTGTAAAATCTATCAATTATCATTTTAAACAAAATGCATGAGTGAAATGGAAGTAGTCTAATGATTATTTCAAAGGGATTTGATGAGCTATCTTCTGGTATTATAAATTTTTTGACACACTCTATCTCCATGCTAAACTTTTACAAGATTTTCATGGCTTTATTCCATTAAAGTGTCATGTAATGGTCTTTCACGGATTTATAAGGACACAATAGGAGTAGTACAAATATTTTTTGATAAGATTATCTCCTTGATAGATAAAGAATAAAGGGATATATATGTTTCTTCACCTACTTTTATAGAGATATATGAGGGTAAATGTACTGACATATTCATTTCATACAGACATCTAATGTTGTTTCTTATATTATTTAACCTATAATATTATAGATCTTTTTCATGTGCTGAGGTATTATATGACAATCAATATTGAAACTCTTATTGATTTAGAAGGAAGGTTCGAGGATCCTCGGTAGTCTGACATAGGTGATGGTGCTGAACCTAATTCATAAAGGAATGAAGACATTTCACTTGTTTATGAGATGAAAAATGGGAATGTCGACTTATCCAATTTGGTCATTGATCAAAAATTGTCAGATACCATAAATGGTGAGGTATATATAAAATAAAACGTCATCTACAATTAAATTATTAATTATATTAATTCAGTCAATGATATTACAGGTTATAGCAAAGATTTTGTGGACTTCAATGAAGAGTTGAAAGGGGGTAAGTTCATATTATTTCATTTACCATACATTATTAATCACTTATAAAATATTTTTAAATCAATATTTAATTCATGATACTGTGTATAAAGATAATGATTAAAAAGACATTTATGAATCGATAATCCCATTCTATAATGCATACTTTGATTTCATAAATGAATCGAATGGGAATCTATAATTAGAAGATGCTTCGGAGTCTATAGAATCAGTTAATGGGAAATCACAAGAGATTTACCCTCACCAATAAGTAAATTATCAAACTACTGAAGTTGAGAATACAGAGAAGGAATCCACTCAAGAGTCGGAATAATTACTGGATAAATTTCAATGACTGTCTTAATCATGATATGTTCTTGCAACACTTTTTGAGATATCAATCATTTCAATTCACCATTTAGGGATAATAGCTCCCATGATTAGGGATGAAGGTGAATAACTCAATTGGCACAGTCATCAATATTATATAATGCTTCCGATGCATCAAAAAGAGTAAATATAGGAACTATATTGAGTTATCTTATTTCATAATATGATCCACCACATGTTAGTGAATCATATTCATACATATAGCTACAAGTTTATCTTAGTATCGCATATTACAATACATGGTGAACCATTTGGAAAATCATCTCTAAGAAGACTTTGGATGAAATAACATCACATTTTGGGTGAAATCCATCACTATTTAGCCTACTATGAATTTATGGATTTCATTATCACTAAATTGATAATTCAGTGAATGAGACAGCTCACAGAAGGGAGCTAGAACACAAACTGTTGCAAGATCATGTAAAGGAAAAACAGCTCACAAATGTTGAGAAATTTTGGGCTTCAGTATCTAAGGTGGAAGAAAACCATAGAAAAAATATGATGGAATTAAATTAGAATATTATGGAGGCAGTGATGTAAATGATAAATCATTAGCAACAAATATATTATATTAAAAATAGGCTTGATAAAATGACCAAATCATTTAAGAATCCCAATTTTATGGGATGACATCCATTTAATCTACAAAATATGTTATTCACCATACCAAGGAGGCTATGGATGCTCAAATGATTAAGCATAAGCAAGTGGTTGATTAGGATTCAAAGGCTATTCAATACATGAAGACTAATGCTGAATATACATTTAATATATAATTGATAGACTTCGTTCCATGGGAATTCCTCTCATATTGGATTATAAATGAAACGGATTTAGTCTCTAGTCAAATATATTTATTCATCCATGCATTATTTTTGTAATTTAAATATAAAATCTGATTTACATAAAATTAAATTTTACATCAGATAATAATAATTTTAATGACATTTAAGGTGTACTCTAATTTGTAACTAATCCACTAGGCTTAGATATCTTTGTTTTACTAGTGTTAAGTTCATATGCACAACCCTTCCAACATTGTGTCTTATAAGATTTTATTGCTTTATATTTCCTAAACCATACAATGTGTTGGTCTATTGAGTGGTGAGTTGACATCCAAAGTGACCATTGCAGTTATTTCAACATACTGATTACTATGTATCTTTTTTTGGTAGTTTATTGTCATGAATGATTGAATAATAAGGCTTTTGTTTTAGGATGAATGTATTTGACCATGATTTTTGATATTTGAAGTCAAAAAATGCTTTATGGGTATGATTGTCCTTATATTTTCAACAATACATCCAACGGGAAATATGTGTCATATTTTATATATTCACCAATTCTAAACCATAATGTATATAAATAAATGACTCTTACAATAATGAATTTACCACCATTGGACATAGCTGTTCTGGAGGATGTATTATGTAGGTCCAACTAGGGCATGTTATGCATATCCTAACAGTGGAATCCTTAGGCTGAAAGGCCTATTATGTGGGAGAATTATACATGACCAACTAGCGAATGTACTACATAGTCATGTAATGAAGATACAATTATTTTTTTCTATTATTGATAAAAAATGAGTTTATAATTTTTATGTATGATGACCGAATTTTATGGATTTTCAAAGGAAATATTCCTATGGATAAAGGGAGCCACCTATGACAACATATTATATGATTGAGAGGTCATTTCTAAATGAATTTGATGTGGGATAGAAGGTGATTTCATCTGAAATGGTATTTATAATATTATGTTTTGTTATTTAAATGAATGAATCAATGATTTTATGTCGTCCTATTTCAATTCATGCAGAAATGACCTTATGGGATTTATGATAATATGGCATGCAGTTTCAAGTCATGCAACAATAATATTAGGTTGTGTCTTCTAATGCCATGGTAGAATGATTATGTTTTTCTATTTCATGTCATGGTTCCTTGAAAATATTATTTCTACTTTCAAGTCATACAGTAAACACATTATGGGGTTTTATATAAGGTCATAATATTTGAATGATGATTTGATGGTTTTTTAATTCATGGTGATTTATTTATGTAAATGTGCTACCATATTCAAGTATGGAATCAGAGAATTATTAGCTATGATTTGGTTATTTCTTAGTATGATGAATTACATTGGAAAATGGATAATGGAATTTCAAGGCGGTATCACCCAATAGTGAAGATACAACTATTTAAAAAACTCATTATGAGTTTTATGTTTTGTAGCTTACAATAAGGCATATGTTGTATACCTAAACTGTGGAATGCTATGGCAGATAGTCCTGTTATGTAGGTGAATAATGAAATTCCAACTGGAGCATGTGTTACATAGTATTGTATAGGATTTCACATTAATTATGACATTATATAACTAAAATCCTATGATATTTGGGGGAGATTAATATATTCCCAAGAACATAATTTGGGTTTATGGAGAAAATTACATGAATAGAGAATGGGAATTTCTAGTTGTGATTTCCAAATAATCAATGAAATAGGATCTCAATGAATGTGTTACACAAATTTAAGAAGTATAGTTTCTATAATTTTAATTCATATTACAAGGACCGAAATAGTAAGGAATCAATGAATGAGATGTGGTCAAATGACCCATGGTTATTCTAGTATTCCTTGATCATGTTAAATAGAGATAAGATAGTCACGGTCTTAAATAATTTTATCTCGAGTGAAAGGATTTGGGATTAATATAAAATTGATAATTTCTTTAAAATTTTGTTTCCTTCATACCATCATTATTGATTAGATGGGATAGAAGAGCCTTCTCCCAAAAAGGATTTTGTCGCTATTTGACATAACCATTATGGGGGTTGTATTATATAGGGATCTCTTAAGAATGTGTTGCAGAATCACACAATAGAATCATTCAAATGACATACTATTTATATGGTAACATGTTCAACGTCGCCTTGGTAATATACTACATAGTTAGGAAAAATAGCTCATATGTAGCAAACATTTTGTCACTAGAAGCTGAGAAAAGGTTATGATGATATGAATGTATTCATGATTGTGGCTATGAATAGAAAAGGTGAAAATTTTAAATGAATAAGGGAAGTATTTTGAATGATATAAAACAAGATATTAGAATCCATTACATAGATCTGACTGACATGTTTAATGGGGACATATCATTTTCCTTTGTGGGATATCTAAGGATAGGATCATAAATAAAAGTTACTACATTGATTATTGATTATACATAGATGGGAAACCATATTCTTTTATCCAATGTTTTGGAAAATTAGCTAAAGACAAGTCTCAACTATGTATCCTAATTGGATGAGTATAAAGTCATTCATAGTTCTTTGGGTAACATTTAGGTTAATGTTATGTGACAAGGACATTATGATGGGAAATTTAGAGTCATGAGGCAAGGACATTTAATACCTTGATATGAAGGGAAATTTTAATGTTGTGTCTATATTAGGGGATATAACCATGGTTTCAATATTTATCTTTATAGGGAATGGATCAAGCCCCATATTTTTCTTAACAGAAACATGTTCAAGAAAAATGTGTAAAATTTTCTTGGATCTTCCCATATAAATCAGAAATGTAAATGGGATAATAGAGGAATTTTCGTAACATTTTGTTGTTGGGCCTCAGATTGAAAATCTAGATTTCCCTACATATCAAAGATGTATGAGAATCAAGAAACACATATTTCTTAAAGAAACATGTAGTTTATTATCATGTGATGAGGAAGTTAAGTGATTCTAATGTGAAAATGAATATTTTTTCTCGAATAGGGGAGATGACCAAGGTGACACAGTATATCTTGCTCCTGAAAGAGTCAAATTACACGTATTTCTTAAATTAAGATTACCAAACCAAAGTAGAATTCAACAGTGGGGGATAATGTGCGTTTCTAGAATACTAGTTCATACATAAGATGAAAAATCAAATTGATCTCCACCTGAAGAACGGAATCATATTTTGGATAAAAGTGGACTCAATTGAATGATATTGTAGTCAGGTCCAGTAATGAAAGTATGAATTTCACTATAAATCTCCTATGGAAGAGAATCAAGATATACATATTTCTTAAGGGGGTTTCATTTTCAGGTCTAATCCATACACAGGGTGTGAAGGATTTTTCTTAATTGTGGTTAGACAAGAGATATGAAATTCTGTTGTCACAATGTATCTCAATATAATGAATGTCAATCCAATCATAGTTATTTTTACTTCCATGTATTTTAACATCATTAATAATGAAAAAGGTGAACTAACATGAAATTACTACATATCTAATTAAATCATGTACTGAACCACATGTAGTTTTTTTGTGAATATTATGCACATTATCATCATGCAATGAGGACATGTGTTTTGTCATTTATGGTCTTATATTGATAACCCCATGTAAGAATTGAGGTACCATATTTATACAGAAAAGTTTGTTACCCATTTTCTATGATAACTTGAATTGTGATTGGTGTGAAAAACCATCAGTGGTAAAATATTCATTCATAGCACAAAGGTAATAGAATTGAAATATATGGGTCTAAATATTGAATTGTGGTTGAGCATGAAAATTGGTCCTAGGAGTCACTATTTATCATTATAGGGGCAAGAATCATGCCAAATGTAGTTCTTGAAATTATTCCCCATATCACCATATTTTGTAATGGGGAATAGAGAAATTTTAAAATTTACAAGCCGATGGTTGAGTCTAATGTTGGATGTCTTGGTATCAACATGTATCTATTCAAAAAGAAAATCAAAAATCAAATCTTGCATGATGTCCCTATAAAAATATGACTCATGAATGGGGAAATTGAAAGGGATTTTCTATTAAAAAATTGTGTTCGGGCCTAGGATTGAAGATCCGAGCATGACTATTTATATTGCTGAGGAAACAATCATGCCACATGTAGTTGTTGAAGCTTCTACATATGCATGTTATATAGATACACATATCGGTGAAGGGATGTTTTTATCATTGTGGCAGAACCAAGGATTAGATATTCAAGAATCACTATGTATCTCATTTGGATGAGAATCATGACACACATAGCTCTTGAAACATCGCCTATGTAGGTCTGATTCATACACACTTGGAATAACCGATTATTTTTAATTATGGATGGACCAATGATCAAACATTTGGGCATAACTACACATCACCTTGAAATAAGAATCAATCCACACATTATTCATGAAAAGTCCATTCCCCACACCAACTAAATTTGATGTGAATGATGGGGGGATTTAGGTACATTCTAGAATATTATTTATGCTCAACACATATGATGTTATGTGAATCAAACTATGTATTCTGGTAGAGTTCTCTATATATGTTTTCTTCCTGTATAGGAATAGGGTAAATAAATTTCAGTGTGGTTGTGTCTTCTCCAAAGAATGGAGATCTGGGCATAACTACATATCTAGTTGAAATGTGAGTCAATCCACATGTATCTCGTGAAAAACCTTGCAGTTTAACGTATTATGGAGAGGAAATAAGTCACCTTATGAATATTTGAAATTGGACAAGGGAGTAAGACCTAGGTTTTGTGATTTATTTTGATGGGAGAATGAATTTTTCCATACATAGTTCATTCCATTGGGATTCCTATGTAGATTTTATTCAATCATAGGGTGAAATGGGGCTCAAGACACACTAAGGATTGAAAATGTTGTCTATAATGGAATTATATGGAATATAATAATCTTTAAAAGGACCAAAATGAATTCCAATTTGTGGTATCATAGTATATTTCTTAATTTCTAATGATTGATCCATTAATTTTATAGTTTTATGTCATTTAGTGAGGAAAAATGGTCATGTGCAGTTTAACATCCTATAGTAACGATGAAGGTGCTACATAGTTTAACATCGGGAAACATGGATATGTATGGTGCTCTACAGTTTAACTTATTGTATCTAAGACAATGGATTTTATGAATTTTATCATCATGAAATGCGGAAATTTTATTTTGGTTTATTCAAGGTATTTCTTCAGGAACACGACATTAGAAAGAGTTATAATTAGTTCTACGTCCACTGATATTAGGGAATAAGATCTATTATAATAGACCTTTGTATGACGTAAGGCCCTTCCCACATTGTCTCTATCATTGGAGGCTTCATTAATATTTTCTTGGTAGTCATAATGACCAACACCAATTCTCCATGTAGGAAATAATGGAGGCTATGTTTATGGTTGAAATATTGTTCTATTTGGTTTTGATAGATTTATATGTTATGAATAGTGGGGAATTTGTTTTTGTCTTATATCTGCATCTCAAATAGTTTCTTCTGGGACTTCTCGTCTAGAGATAACTTGTCCCAAACAACATCTCAGAGTTAAGGAAATTTATCAATAAGGGGCATATAATCTTTTTTTTTCATACCAATGAGTACAAAGTTACTAGTTTGGTAGTATATATAATATCACATTAATTCCATAAGTCATGGATGATTTTATTATTAGAATATTTCTTATCATTATCCACCATATTTTGGAGAATATTTTATAGATTCTTGTTAAAATAATATATCTTTTCATTGGTCGCTACATGATAGGAGGAAAAATGGTTGGATTTGATATGTTGTTCCACATATAACTTCCTTACCTACGAAAATTCAACATTGCTGTCATTTTCCATCAAAATTGTATAAGGGACACAAAATATGGTGAATATATTATCATTGACAAATATAATTTTTTTTGGCCCCTATTTCCCTAAGAGGATTTACCTCCGTCCATTTGGAGAGGAAATCAGTAGTAGTGAGAACGTATTTGAATAGCTTAGCCACAGTTGGAGGATAAGGGCCTACTATATCCATTCACCATATAGAAAATGGCTTGGATTATTATCTGTAGGTATCATCTTTGGGGGTGAAGAATGAATTTTTTATGCAACTGTAAGGTATTACACTTCATAGTGAAATATATGGAATCATGCGTCATCAAAGGCAATAAGTATCCATGCCTTCATATTTTTTTTAAATCCCATGCTCAAATTGGTGGACACCACATTCTCATAGATTTACATGTTTCATGATATATATATATAGTCTCATATCCATCACTACATCTAAGGGGGGTTCTATTAAAAGGTCATTCGAATAAGATCTTCAGGTTAACTTGGCCATCATAAATAGTGATACTAACTACTTGTTGCCATATCAGTTCTCCTTCAACTCTATCCAGTGGAAGTATCCTGCTTTAGATATATTTCAAGATGGGTTTTATCCATCCTGTGATATGATTATATGGTTTGTAAATGGGAATGATTTCATTTATTTCAACTATTCATATATGAACAGAAGGTGAAATAAAAAGACAATTAAGAATTTTGATAATTGTTCATCCCATTTGAATCTACTAAGGTTGTGGTTGTGATTTACAATGAATCTACTTGGGAGTTTTGTGATCATGGGAAAAGGAAATGATTCAAATTAGGTAAATTCATCCATTAATCCACTTACATAATCACACTAGGGAATTATATATTCTTTTCTTATAGTGTAATAACCATTTATCTATTTAATTAACTATTACGAAACATGTTTCACTTTTATGTGATTTATTAGTTCCTGAAGTGCTAATTCCAGACATGCCATGTGTGTCTGATCGGCTCCTAGATTTTAGGTACATCCTTTCAAATATAAGATGGAGTATGGAAATACTACATTTATTGGGGAGGTAAGCAGAATCCCTAATACAAATATTTTGAGAGTAGCTTCTTATATTCTCTTCACTATTGGACATATGGAAGCGTCGTCAACGTACATTTTCCATATTCGGGGTCTATCTTGAATAGGGATTATTTCATCATCAAGATGCTCAGTATTCAATGATTTCTCTTAGGACAATGGGTTTTTAGCACAAAATTCTACAAGGGATTGGACTTTTACTTCTTCATAAGAAACAAACTATATTTCAATTTACTATAGAGTAACTACCCAGTATACCATACATCCTGTAAGATTAAGGAAACTGATGATAAATTTGATCTGGCTATTGAATGATACCAAGTGGACATTATGATGCTACAAATAGTGCCTCCATTTTTGAACTGTAATGATTATTTCTAGGATGATTTTCTAAATACCTTAATATCGAGTCTCTATATTGATCATGGCTTGACAAATACAATACATAATATTTTTATTCCTAGTATTGTACTTTTGTGAATGGAATGAACCAAATGGTTTCTCCAAATTTGTCTAAGAAAGAATGAGTGGAATTCATTTAATAGGTCACATCAAAATAGGTGGGATCAAGAGGTATTTATTCAGGGTATCAAATGTTTCTTGGTAGTCAGTTTTCCATTAATATGTGACATCCTTCTTCATCAATTATGGGGAATGAAAAAAACATTCCTTCCATATTTGATATAAAGGGTCATATGTAATAATGTGTCCTTTAATTCCACTCAACAATTTCACATTTTTAGTAGGTTACATTCCATGGAATGCCATAGTCTACTCTGGATCTACATTTTTGTCGGGATGACGTTGAAAAAACCTAGATATTTTCTCAAGGATTCCCGAAAAGAACATTTCTAGAGGTTCATATATAAATATTTCACTTGAAGCATGGTGAATATGGTTTCATCATGATTCCGGTGTTGGGAACAATTTTTGGATTTAACAACCAGATCAACAATATATCAGTCAATGAATTTTCCTGAGAAGGGTTTTAATATGTTTTGCATTGCATATTGATATGTTATAGTAGTATTTTTCATGAAAAAAGGAATTAGTTGTTATAAAAATAACCCTATTCAGGATTTGATGGATATATATTCCTCATCGTCTAGGTATATCTATATTTGGTTATACCTAGAGTACCCATACATTGAAAAAATTGCTTCGTATCCAGCTATTGCATCAATCAAATGCTACCTAATTAGAACCCAGAAGTCATGTTTAGGACATCGCTATTAGATATATCTGAAATTAATAGAGAATATGATTTTCCCATTCATCTTTTAAACTAAAACTATAATTGATAACCACATTTGAAATTACACATCTTTGATAAAATATCCATTTATATTCTTGTCAACAGTAGCCTAAATCGTAGAGGCATAAGTCAGGTGTGTTCTTCTTGTGGCTTGTTTGTGTAAACAATGATCTTCTAGTAATCCCAAATGATGGGTGGCTTCATCATAGTATAGTCTTATCTACTCTATGTAATTCTGTGAGACCGCATCTTGTTGTTGCATTAGAAAGGAAGTACATACCGATTTCTCATCTTGAGTCATGGAAGTAAAAATCAGAGTGGGAGTGGATCTTCTTTTTTGCCCCTGGTTTATTTCTCCGTGTTCACTAACACTTGTTGAGATGACTTCCTCAGATGATTGAGGGGAATCAAGGAAGTATCCCTCTTATTTATATTCTTTATGTGTCACTTGTTATGCAACTTATAAATGGTAAGGTGTTGAAGAATTAATTTTAGAGATAGGGGATGAGCCAATATTTGAAAATCCAGAAGTGGAGGCAACCATATCCATCCCTATAGATGAAGAAGGGACTTTTGTGGTTTTTAGTGGAAGTTGATGGGATAGGAATCAACATACATATCATTTTCCATGAGTTTAATAACTTCTTATATCCTGCTTGATGAAGTAGATACTTACTGATGTTTGGTATATGGAATAAAGACATCCCCATTTAGGATACCATCATTTAATGGAAAATCAATTATTTATCCCATGCTGTCAATATCAATTGCCACAACTGACATTATGGAATCCTTTGAAAAAGTTCATGTATTTGGATCTACCCTTTTAATTAAAATGTTAGGAAGAATAGAATCTATACGAATATTATTTAATGGTTTTAGTATGATCATTTCAAGTCCATTTGGATCATTGATACTTGTTATATACTTTTCTATAGACCGTTTCCCCAACAATTGGTAGAACACGACACCAAAATACTATATTCCCCATGTTTTGAATGGGGCCTTGTAACTATGAAATGTACTAATTTGACTATTGACTTAATACCAGATAAATTGTAAATATGAAGAAGGAATGATCGCATGTTGAGGTTTCCAAAGACTTATCAAATAAATGATACAAGGTGTGTCTTAACATGCAACCATGAAATATAAATCAAATACATGTTCCAAAAACTAAGTTCTGATTTTAATTTCTCATAGAGATTCATTCTCATTATTTTCATAACCTTGCAAAATATGAGTGGAGGGAGACATGTTATTTCAGTGGGACCCAACCGTTGAAGTGTATGGATGGGAATGAGGTTAACTCATTACCCATTATCAATGAATACTCAATAGATTTTAATATCATTGAACATTCGTAGATATGAATAAGGTTGTGAGGTTTCCTTTTACAAAATCATCCTAATCGTGGTCTATGAAGGATACGACTGCATGACATTCTGCAAGATAATTATATATATGGTAGTCCTCATCAGCAACAACCATATTTCAAAACTATTGAGGACTTGAAAAATCCTTAATCTGTGCATCCCGGAGAACATAAGAAAAATTTGATAAATTCAGGATTGATAACATTGCTCCTACATGGGCCATTTGTTTCAAAAAATCGTACTTTTAGTCCAGAGGACTGTGCTTCCGAGCATGGCGATTCACTTTTGTAGATACTTTGGGATCTGATGTCCCTAACCTGGATGGACCTTATTTTATAGTTGTAATTTTATGTATTTATACTCATGGTAGAAAAGGTCAGCTGGGTCTTCCCACTTATTAATGATATTGCAACGTAGCATCTAACCAGTCTTCAATGTTTGTTATGTCAAGGTAGAATCTGTCATGTTTTATAGAATTTCCTTGTCCCTATTGTGCCCACTCAGGGCTCTCCCATGATTTTATTCTATATAAATGGTTTTATTAAGAGTGTAACTAAAATTGTGGCTTCATGAATACCATCATCTTCCCATAAATCATCGACCTTGATGACTTCTTCCCCATGTTCCCTAATCACGTAAAGGAAACATAGTTTCATTATTAGAATCATAATTTTCATTTTAACCTATTAATTTAATAACATTAATAGAGATGAAGAAAAACTCTTCATTTGATATGGAATATGACTGACAATTCGATTCTTAATGTGTCTTTTGTTTGGGTGGTTCCCATTCTTTTGATACAAATAGAATTCAATGCACTATGATCAAAGAAATTTTTTCTCCTTGACATGATCTCATATTCTTCTGACTTCTCTTTATCCTCCTAATAATGTATTTTATTTGTGGGTAAGACTTTATATGAATTATCATTCGATGAATATGTCTTAAATATAGAATAACTTTATGGATACAGTGTGGGTTGTTTCATTTGTTTTCGTAGAATGGAATATATTTTGTGGATTATTTTATTGACCATCCAATCATAAAAATCATGATCATTTTTTCTTTTTTTACTTGCATCCATTCACCTTCTTCATCTTAATTGGTATACGTAAAACATGTTACCCAAGTTGGTGAATTTTTCATCTTCACTTGCCTAGAGTACACCATAGTTTATATGAAGTCCTTAAAAACAAAACACGCCTCGATGGGGTGCCCCAAAATTTGATGAAATGGGTAATAGTTTTGTAGGTCCTAGTTTATATCAATTTTTGGTTTCTTTTTTCAGGGAAATTGATCTATGTTGTTTTGAAAAGTTGATTTGAATTAGACATGATGTTGTTCATTTTGAAAAAATATAACATGTTTTTCAACTCCTCACATTGTCTCCTCCTTTCACATTTTTACCATCTTTATGAGGTAGTCATTGATTCTAATTAGTGGGAAGTGGATCCATCTTGTATAACGAGTTCGTTGATGTATGTTAGAGTACAAGGTATTTCTTAACTGTTACTGTTGAAGTCAATTCTTTTCCTTCACTTTTTCTCAATGATGATTGGATTACTAAGGATTTAACTGTAGTTTCTACTATGTATTCATTCAATTTTTGAGAAAATGAATCAAGATACTAAAAAAATCCTATGTATTTAATAGGGATTAATGGTGTGTGAAACTCATCACAGAGGATGGCTACACAACAGGGTACCAATTCTTCTTGAGGGATCGATATATTCCAAGACATAGTTAATCCATTCCAATGGGATATAAAATCGGAAACTCTTTCATTATCCCGTTTCTTTTAGTTTATATGAATGAATACTATTTTCTTATATGGTGTTGAGATGAATTGAAAAAGGAGAATTAGATAGAGATCGTCCCATTAAGTGATCAATCTAGTCTAATAACATGTATACCAGACAAAGTATGGCCCTTATCATGACTGCTCAAAACATCCAAGCATTGTAGCGTCTTGTTTCTCAGGGATCCCCATCATGGGATTATAGTGAGAGGACAAATTAATCTAGTGATACTATAGATCTACTAATCCATTAATGAATGGAAATGTGGGATTCCTAATGTTTGTGGATAAGGATTCATATCCTTTAATTCATGATAAACCTACTCTTCTTGGTAAATATTGTGCTTCGTCCTTCCCCAACATCAAATCATGTTGCTAATGACTATGTTGTATTCTATAAAATTATAGAAAAATATGTCTATGCATAGATCTGAATGGGTATAGATTCAAGGTCCTGAACATGTGTGATGACTAGAAATTTCAATGGTGGTGATTCTTCATGTATTTTTCTTGGAGAACCCATGGGGGATGTCCTTTAATGATGTGTTAGACCCAGTTATAGATGTATACCCAATAGATAGAATTCATTATATGTATCGTTATTTTCCATGAACCCTATTTTTTGGGGATCTTTTACTAGATGTGTAGTCTGGCGGGAATGATGATTCGAAGTAACTCAGTGATGTGTCTCCTCAAATCCTTCCACTCCTCCTTCAGTTGATAAAATCATTCTTCTATAGAATGGTATTGAATGTCACCAGTGGGTAGGTGATAAATTTTTATGACCGTAATCTTTCTACTGATTAGGTTCCTTGTGAAAATTGTGATGTTTATTATTTGAGTGGAAGCCAATATTTTATGCCGCCCTCTGATTTTGGGTATGCATAGACCCTTCACATGACTCGGTCTAGACCGTATTAAGAATATGAACATCCTCATCAGATTCAAATGAAATAGAATCCTACCCTGGATGATATAAAATGATTAATGTAATGGAATTTACCAATGTGTAATACATTGTTGTAATTAAGTTAGAATATTGGTGAGATCATTGTCTCCTTCATCCTCCACGAGACAATTTTCTATAATTTGATAGTTCCCCAATTTCTATTTCACTGACCATAACCTAAAGGGAACTGTTGGATAGTTCATTCATGCGTTCATTTTTGGGTTTCATCCCAAATTGATAGAAATATGTCTTCCATTTAGGACGGGAATGTGAATATGAATGATCCCCTTGTACTGCGAACTATGGATGTTATTATTCTTATATCTCAACACTTTGGGCAGTGTTTGTTGGTTCTGAGGGTTGGGATAATAAATCTTCTGTCCATGTGGGATGGGCTGGTTCTGGAACAATTATTGATGATGTCATCAAATCTACTATTCTAATCATATGATTTATCATCCGAATAGTGGATGGGTACATTATCTAGATCCCATGTAAATATCCTATTTAAGAATACCATTGTTCTATTTCATACAATTATGTGGTCTTATTGCTGAAGAACACTAAATGGGAAGCTTGCTCGATGTTTCCAAAATCATGATGTAAAAACATCCCAATAGATTGATTTCTTTTTTCATGGATTTGGTTATATCTATTCAGGGCATAATATTTTTTAACATCTCTTCAATGTTGAATATAATTTTTATTTGTTTTAACTGGCCTAGTGAAAATAACAATGCACGAAACCGCCTTTGGTTGTATTTTCCAGTTTTGGAGTGTAGTGAAATAAAATGTTCCGTTTTCACCCCATATTGTCATATGAACACTATATGTGGCGTCTGTGATGAATTATATCAACGAATTTAATGAATAATTGCATCCACGATAAAGGGACTTATATATCTTCTTGATCTGTAGATGTCGAGAATATGGGAGGGATTCCATGTCAATTTTAAAGTGAAACCAATCTATTAACATGACATGAAATTGTTATTTATCATATGGTAATACTTAATATTTCACATGATAATAAATCTAACATATGTTGAGTCAGATATCTTGAATACAATATTCTGGAAAAACCTCTGAAATGTTAAATTGATAGGGGAAAAGGGATTGAAAGTGACTAGTATTTCATGCTATGATAGTTTATTTCCCATGATCATAATATCCTCTTCATCATATTCTAGAGGTTTCTCAACCCAGTCCTACTAGAGAAGAAACATCCTGATTTATTTACCATAATTGATGGTATCAGTGGGTGTTTTCTATCCTATATAAGAAGCGAAATGACATAGGCAAGGTATGTCGAGTGACTATCTCCATGTGCTAGCTTCAACTTGAGAATGTATTTCACCTATCTAGATCCATTAATCACACAATACTGGCCTTATGTTTTAGAGTGCCTTAATATAAGATGGATTTTTCATCATTAAATTTTGAATATAAGTTTTATATTGACAATGGATAACACTACAATGGTGAAAACATTCTCTGATATTTCCATCTCGGTGAGAACCAACATGGTGGATTATAGAAAGGGATAAATCTATTTTCCCCATAGTAATCCTTCTAAACAAAGGGTTATTGTTGCTCTCATCTAGAGATAGGTACATAATATTGAATTAATTTTCATGAAGCAATGATTCTCGATGAAGTGTCTAATAAAGAACATCTGAATTACCACTATTAATTTGTTAATTTTGTAATGTTGGGGGTAGGATATTTAGTTTCAAGATATAAATGTCTAAATTCATCAATAACTCTATCATTAAGAGGATTCTAGTCATATATCAATTCTTTATTATCAAACAATTATTGTTGAGACTTATACATTGATTGCTTATTACATGTTATTGGGGCCACATACTAGGAGAAGTGGTTCCCATTCGAAAGTGTTTGTTCCTTCCATAGAGTGGTTTTTAGAATATGTAAATTATCTCCAATTGGGCCCATTGTATGTTTAATATCTGGTCATCCATATTATACTGGGGAGTTTTCCCCATAACCAATCGGGATTGGAACGGAGGTGTGTGTCTGCTTAAGGATTGCATGATGACCAATCATCCTAGGTATGGGGAAATAATTATGTTTCAAACACTCTGGTTCTGCTGAAATTTATATTTTGATATTTTATAAAGATTCCATGATTTGGAAAAGAATTGTTTTTCCATTTCACCATTTCGAAAATTTGTATTTTACTTCAACCGTTTGAATGAAAATATAAGTCCATTCCATATCTGGTGTAGTTGAATATAACATTTCTTGAACTCCCTTTCCTATCTATGGATACCAAAATTACTCATGTATATGGAAATGATTTGATTATACACCATGGTTTTGTCAGATCATTTAGACTAACATCTCTAGGATCATCTAAATAAGACTGTTGGCAGGCATGTTGGATGCCTTTTGGTGTATTTTACAGCTGGTTTTTTTTCAAGAATGGTTGGTATAAATAATTTCATATTTCTAGATGAGACTGCTAGCATGATTGTTGAGTGTAGGGATGTGTATATTTCTATTTACAAGTAGATGTCACATTTGGTTTGTGGGATTCTTTGAATGTATCCATACGAATCTACTGACTGGATAATAAATTGTACGTAGTTGTATTTCCATTCTCATGACACTCCACTGAGACTGGTTAGGTTCCACTAGAAGAGTATATGGACTAGATGATATATTTTAATCATGTTTGTGTGCATTTTCACAACACTCTACTATATTGGAATTACAGAATCTGTTGGGTGCTACCAAATGACTGTGATTGCTGGCAGAATTTTGGCTGACTAGTGTATGTGTATGTTCATTATTTTCCACCAAATTGGGATGGTGGACATATAAAAAGGGTGAAATTGTAGGAACATAATCCCTATTATTTATTTTCCTCCCTTATGTTTGTTCTTCAATTACTAGGTTTGAAGGGCTAAGGAAGAATAGATGATGATGACACAGTCAGCATGTTGATGGTTTGCTGCCGTGTGACTTCAGTTGTATAGATTAATGGAATGATCCCCATGTAAGGACCCTGATGTAATTTTTAGGAGTCCATGGATGAAATATTGGATGAAATCCCTAGAATATGGGAGGTATTGGTGATTTTGTTCTGGGGATAATCTCTTTAAAGGGTTGATGATTGTGGTGGGCATCCTCTGCTTTTAGACCCCTAATAATATTTGACCAGACGACAGTGGTTAATTCATGATTTGAAGGGAATATAAGAAAACCTCCAAGGATAGGATAATACCATGTTTATGGTACTCTCAGACTAATGTTTTGGAGATCCATCACTGATGACACTGAGTTGGTGATAACGTCCTATGAGTGGATGAGAATCAAACATCAACAGCAACTTGGGAATTCACGAGCAAAAATACTAAGGAAGTCATTTGGAATGAAGGGAGATCTTAGAAAGAAGGTGCATGTACAAAAAACAAATACAAAAAATGAAATCATACGAATAATCATCTTTTGGATGAATTTATGCATTATTGTCATCATCATAAAATGATATTTTTATTCAATGGAGAGTATACAGGAGACAAAAGAACCTAGGGACAATGAAACACCATGCCAATGGTGGTCTAAAAATATGTTGACCAAGGGAGTACCCACGAATTAAATACACACCCTCAGGATATATGGAGGAGTCATTGGGGAGGCTAGTGACATCTGAGCTAATAAAAGATAGGGAGACAATATAATCCACAACTTTATTCCCCTATATACAAGTGTGAGTAACCATAATGATGCTTCTTAGTAACCCATTACATCACCTAATTATTTACACAAAATACCATGGGATGTAACCTCTACATATAAGGGTGTCATGGATGATAATTGAATCAAATTCCACATGGGATATTAAAATATTTTCCTGAATATACAGATTAAGTCCCATGAGAACAACCGTGACCTATTCCTGAAGAGAATTTCTATTTCCAAAATTAGTCGTGAAAGCAATGAAAACACTACCTATTGAGTTAAGAACCAATAATCAACCTTTCATGATACATTAGATGAAATATCTATCACTATTAAGCTCTAAGCAATCTACTTGTGGACTCCACCTTATCCGATTTCCCCGAAATATGTCCAAGATAGACGGAGCCATGTCAGGACTGGCTTTTATCATGGAAAGCGAGGAAGATTACCACCACATCTAAAAGGGGGTTACCATGTCACTGATATGGAATTATGTTCTCACAATGATGGACCTACCTGTTGAATGTATCCCCTCTAATATATGATTGGTTTTGGCCTTCCAGAGGCCCCAGAATCCATAACCAAGGACCACAGACCACACTATTCTCCTTAGACCTTTCTCTAGTGTTCCCTTAAATCACCTCTCACAGAACAAATCCCCATGTAGATATTATAGGAGACCATTGTGATGACAAAAATGCACTGCCACATGGCCTGATCCCACACCCCTTTAATGAAAATATTTTTCTCCAATACTTATATTTCATGCAGCCACACTAGCATCATGATGCTAATAAAATTCACATTTTCGTGATGTTTTCATAAGAGGGGAACACCGTGTACCTTATTCTAAAAATGAGAAATTTGTATTTCGATGGGATTTTACTACACCATGCCAATTCATTATTGGTATCCTGATACACATGAGGGTAAAAGATCCTGCCAATGTTATTTGTGTAAAAAAATTTAGTGTGCAATGGTATGAACACACACATCTCTTGTTCTAAATAGTTGATGATAGAATTGAATACTTCCTTATGATTCTTGCCTAGCACAAACATAATGAAAACTGGATATATGTTTGCCTATATGAATGTAATAATAGTGGCCAAACACCCATGGAAACCTAGTACAAAAACCACCAAGTTGTATTTGTAGAATAGGATGATGCTTCCTCCCACAATCCAGTGGGAGTGCTGTTAAAGTCATGAAAACAAGAGATATATCTGATGCTAGAAGGGGGATCCTGTGACATTTACATTTTTGGTATTATTGGTGTAATTATTGTTAAATTTCCTCCCATAGAGATTCTGGTTCTACATGTTCTACCAAGATATCTTTCCATACAAACACTACAAAGTGGTTGTTATGAACCTAATATTAATGCCCCCTTCATGGATAGGTTGGGCCATCCTATCCCAAGAGACCAAGTGTCTCCACCCTTTCGATAGTGAATCCCAATGAAATCCTGCCCATACTATGTCTATATCTTTGATAACCCCAATTGGCATTGAATTATATACCATTGCATGCACCGGGATGGCTTCCAGATCTCTTTTGTCTATTACAATATGCCCTAAAGGATAAAAAGTGTTTCTTTTTCAATTAAAAACTCATCCTATGATCTTGATCACCATCTGATCAAAATCCTGAATGCACTATCTTCTTTATGATATTGTAGAACTATTGTACACCTTAGGGAATGAGCCTAGTTACACATCCATTTTACTAAAAAAATCCAAGACCCTCCTTTCCACACATTTGTTGGAAATATACACATTTTGTTTTTGAATAGTGTATCATCAGACCGGTATAGTATTCATACTCTTTTAGGATCCTATTAATTTCCTTCATAGACCTCAACTTATAGGTTCCAGAAAATTGGGTAACAATATCATCATAGTTAAGGATTCACACCAGGTTCACCATTTTTCTCCCTCAGAATGGGTGTTGTGGTTAGTAATCACTATTTCTGACCAGTTTCCAATGAATTTTTATATAGAACCAGAAGCATCCAATTTTTATGTATCGAATGGGTACCACATTCCAATGGTAGGTTCTCATTTATAATTTTAATGCACGATGCGTAAGAACGCACATTGGTCGAGATGATGGGAGGTCAAGATCATCAAACCATTTTGAGGGGAATTATTTCCTAATCGGGGACTCTCTTATATATTGAAGATATTTTCAGGAATCATTATTAATTTACCATGAATAATGTTCATTTATCTTGAAAACTAAAATCAATAATTACCTTTTTTGGAAATCAAAAACATTTATATGTTTTTTAGGTTCATCATCAATGGAGATATTTGTATGTCATTATGGTTATCAATCAACGATATCCTATCATATAATAAATATAAATTCATTGGTAATTATTAACATAATTCTTGTTTTTAATAAAAAACATGGTGAAATCTAGAATATATAGTCATCAAAGGGGAAAATAGATGTTTTTAGGTTTGGATTGATCCCATAAATGAGCATCAGGTGTATCATTGTAAAAGGAATCAGAATCCATGTAGTCCAGTGGTTCTTAATGATACACATCACACCTTTTTAGGTCATGTGTCAAGGAACCGCCCATATATTACATCATCATGTGGAAAGGGTACCTAGAGATAAGGTTCCTAATAAATTCATTGTGTAGGTCTTATGCCTATGCAGCCAAATGAACATTGAAGGTATACGAGCTCCCTTGTTGAAATAGACCCTAAGAGGGATATGATATGAATATAAAATGGTTTTTTTGGAGAGTATTGTTTCAACCTCTATGAAGATTCTTACGTATCCAACTTTTATGTGAATCAGATCACAAGTATCTTAGTATGTCGTGTAGGGAAATATGACCATTTGATATAAATAGGTTGGGACTTACTTTTAATGAGAATGCTAATTTTACAAGGTCCATGACAGAGTTCTTAACTCATGGGGATTTAAGGGGGACGGTATCCATGGATTACACTTATTAATGCTTCATGGATTATGGGAATTAGGATTAAATTCTCAAGGAGCGGGTCCAGTGATCTCTATACCTAGCTGAAGGCTTCTTACATATACTTATTATCGTGGAAATCAGAGTTTTAGTACTTTAATAAATGATGTGAATTGTGTTAATGTTGTGATTATTAAAAATATCTAAATCCATGTCAGTCATGCTTAGTGTGAGAAATATGATGATGTGGAAGATTAAAAAAACAATACACTTTTTCCTCTGCTGAGGGAAGAGATCAGGCCTATGGTGAAAGAAGTTGTGCTGATGGAGGATTAGGGAACAAAAAAATTAACCATTAAATGTGAAATGTCAGTTAAGGTCCTTGGGTATAGCACCAAATGATGACGACTTATTCCAGGATGGATTCCCTGAAATTGATTCACAGTCCGAGGGGATCATATCCCATATATAAGGGAATAGAATGTGTGATCATTATCCTCATTTATATGTAACTGAGTATCCTTTTCTTAGAGACGATAGGGGATGAGAAATATCATATATCTAGAATCCAAAATTGGGAACTCCACAACACTATACACTGGTTAATGTACTATTTGACCATGAATATCTAGACCCATACACACTTCAAAAAAAAATTTCCACATGTCATATGATTGGTGGAAACACTTAACCATAGATATCCAAATGCAAAAGGGATGTGCCTTGCCCAAAGGTCTAATAAATCATGAGGTTTGGGTGGAGGGATAAACATTTTCACAATCAGAAAAGGTAGACAATGAAGGAGAATCCTATAAATAAGTGAATTAGAAGGGGTCATAATGGATATCTTCATAAGTGGTTTGCATATGTATGTCATTCAAGTATTCTTTATATTGATGTCATGAAGCTCCTAGAGGAAAATGGAAAAATTTCGTAATGCATGAAGGATATGAATGTGAAAGCATGATATGACATGAGCAATGGAATATTGAGACTAGATCAATTGGGTGTGGTTTACTCTAATAAATCATGCATGTCCCTTAATGTCCTTGGAAGAATCTCATGCAAGTCATTGCTCAGGGAAAGGGCCATACATAGGTAATTCCTTTCTTAGAGAAGGAGGGTATTCAAAAATGTATCATGTATTTTAGTCCATAAAGGGACATTGAACTTGTTTATCCCTAATGATTCCATCCTCTCTAATGATTTAGTGAGATACCTGAGAAAACCTATGGGTCATGGGCGAAGGAACTACACAATGAGAGATTCAAAATTTTTTCCAAAATATTTAGTTATGGAAATATTATTGAAAGGGTCATATTTATAGGCAAGGAGGGGATATGATCAAATGATGGTGGTCTGATTAGGTCATTGGAATAGATACTCCACATAGGGGTATAAAATATATACTACTGCAAGGTCCCCATGTATAGGTCTGTTGGGCGGAGAAAGAAAGGAAGTGATGGCAAGAGGGGGGGTGAATTGCCTTTTAAAAAATTAATTAACAAATTAAAATCAAAGTGAAAGTGCAGAAGAAATAAAAGAGGCAAAACACACAACTTGATAACGGAGTTCGGCTTAAACCCAAGCCTACGTCTCCGCTCCCAACTCAACCGTTGAGAGATTTACTACCGCTTGCTTTTTAATGGTTTTAGCAAGAAACCCACTAGAATTTAAGGTTAGTCTAGAACCTATTACATCTTGCTTTTGATGGTTATGCAAGACCCCACTTGATTTCAATGGTTGAGCAAGAACCCACTAGCCTTCTTACAGGTGAAGGCTAGCTCACCTATGATTCAAGCCTTTTCAAGGGAAGGCTTGACTAACCTCTTCACACCTTGAAGGTGGTGTGATAACCCAAATGAAAGGGAGATGAGAGAAAGAGGGGTTTGTAGGCACAAACCCAAATTTATGCTCAAAATAGATAAAACAATAAAAACCGTAATAGGAGAAGCCTTGGGCGACAAATGATTGATGGAGTTGAGGAAGGGAACTCCCAAGCTTCTATGGTGGTGCTCCTTGGATGTGGAAAAAGGTTGGAGCAAGTGAGGGTTCCTTGGAAGAATCCACCGGAGGTTCTCCAAATGATCAAAGATGTGTCTGTGGGCTTCCGTAAATTTCTGGGGCTTCCTAGTCCTTTATTTATAGAGGGGGAACCCTCATATGGCCTTTGGAGGTCTTCGGAGCCGTTGGAAAAGGCTTCGGAGCCGTTGGGAGGCAAGTGGACCAGCCTGGTCAAAGGCCCAACGGCTAGTTTGACTGGCTCCACCTGCTGACCGGTGCAGAGCCACTAGTTGGTCGGTGCTTGCAAAAAGGAGAGGCCTTCGGGCTCAGGCACCACCGGCTGGCCGGTGAGGTGGCCACCGGTTGGCCGGTGCTGAGGTAGTAGCAAACACTGTGCTGGCTGGGTGCCACCGGCTGGCCGGTGCTGAGGCCACCGGTTGGCCGGTGCTGAGGCAGTGGCTCAGCCTTCTGTCTGGGGTCCACCGGCTGGCCGGTGGTCTTCCACCGGTTGTCCGGTGGACTGAATTTCAGTCCATTTTTGGCTTTTTGCCTTCTTGGCCTTCTTGGCCCAATTCCTTGGCAACCTGAAATTATGCCTATCATCAAAAAACACTTAAAACAATATTAGATAAATAAGGGAGTGATTGTGATCGTGAAAATTAAACCACGAGGGGTTCGAGAGGTACAACAATCTCCCCCTATTTTGATGATCACAATCACCAAAACAAGCAATGTAAAAATGAAATGAGAGGCATGCTTTAAAATTTTATTCCCCCAATCAACCAAGAATTTCTCCCCCTTTGTGATTATAAAAATAGCACGGGGCATAAAACTTGATTGAGGGAAACGTTGAAAAACAAGATAGATTTTTTAAACCAATTGAAATTTTTGAAATTTGAATTGAATGTTTTGAATCAAAAAAATTTGAAATGAAAATTTTGAATTGAATGTTTTGAATTGAAAGTTTTGAGTGAAAAAATGAATAACAATTTAGAATTAAAAAATTTGATACCAAGTGTTGAAATTTAAAGTTTGAATCGAAAATTTTGAAATTGAAATCAAAAGGGCTTAAACGATCCTAACTCCCCCTAAATAAAAACAACAAATCACCGGGGAGAGGTTTTTGGAACCGAGACAAATTTTGGCCCGGAGAGACTCGCTAAGAGGGATTTTTCAATCCATACTTGTCTAGTGGAGGGTCTTCTCCTATAAAATTCATCATTAAAGGAAATAGTTTTGGTCCTACCATACCGGGCATTTTTGCAATCAAATTCATAAATCATGTGCCCGGGTTTTTTACAATAATTGAAAAATTTAAATTGGGAGCTCCCCCTTACAAAAATAGTTGGAGCATGGGAAGAGGAAGCTTGCATGGAATAGCCAAGCCCTTCGGTGGTTCGAGATATGCGTTGGGAACCAAGCAATTTGGTCAAATTTTGTTCCCATTGGGTGAACTTGGCTAGGGATTCCCTTAAATCATTGATTGTTGATTCCATAGAATCAACATCGGGAAGGTTTTGGACTTTGAGGGACAACTCCTCCTTTTCTTTGAGAAGTTGTTCCTTTTCGGAAGAGAGTTTTTTGAAATTCTTTTTTAAAGAAACAAATTTGGAAGAAAGTTCGTGAAAACCTTCCTCCAATTGATCTCTAGCATATTGGAGATCCTCATAAGACATGTGATTGAAAGAATTGGAAGAACTAGAGGATGAGTATTCAGAAGAGGTTACCTCATGAAATGCCATTAGGCATTTTTTTACCGTTGTCACTTGAGGAGGAGGAGGAGGATGTAGAGCTATCACTCCATGTGGCCTTGAATGCCTACTTCTTCTCCTTTTGCTTGGCCTTTTTCTTGTTGAGTGGACAATCGGGCTTGTAATGGCCTTTCTCGCCGCACCCGTAACATGTTACCTTGGGCTCGGATTTTTCGTTGGATTGAGCCTTGCGGGCCTTCTTCTTCTTGTGCTTCTTCATGAACTTGTGCATTTTGCGGGCAAGATTCTCCATTTCTGAATCAGCGCTTGAAGAGGAAGATGATGAGGAGGAGGAGCTTTCTTCTTGTTTAACTTTTAAGGCGATGTTCTTTGGAACTTTGATCGGTTTGCCTTCCTTTTCAGCTTGCCTCCTCATGGTGATCTCATAATTCATGAGGGATCCGATGAGCTCTTCGACCGGCATATTCTTGATGTCTTTGGCTTCTTAGATTGATGTTACCTTTGGAGCCCATGAGCTTGGTAGGATCCATAGGATCTTCTTGACCATTGTTTCTGCAGAAACATCATCACCAAGGGACTTTCTCCCATTGCAAACATCAGTAAAGCGAGTAAACATTTCAGAAATAGATTCAGATGGATTCATGGAAAAAGACTCAAAATCTTGACGGTACATATCCAATCGAGTAGCCTTGACTTTGTTGGTCCCCTCATGGGTAACTTCCAAAAGTTTCCAGATTTCATGTGATGAGGTGCATGTGGAAACTCGATTGAACTCATTACGATCAAGGCCGCAATGTAGAGCGTTCATGGCTTTGCCATCAAGCTCGAAATTTTTAATATCGGCTTGGGTCCATTTGGATTCATCGGGAGAAGAGAGAGTGTAACCATTCATGACAATTTTATAAATGGGATAACCTATGCTTCTAAGAAAAGTGGTCATGCGGGTTTTCCAATAATTATAGTTGGTTCCATCAAAAAATGGAGCACGACCCAAAGAATATCCTTCGGGGGCGAAAGAGGTTGCAACCATCACAACGGATCTTAAATTTGAAATCGGTTAGGGTATTACTCAAATTTTCCTCTGATGCCAATTGTTGGGCGGAGAAAGAAAGGAAGTGATGGAAAGAGGGGGGTGAATTGCCTTTTAAAAAATTAATTAACAAATTAAAATCAAAGTGAAAGTGCAGCGGAAATAAAAGAGGAAAAACACACAACTTGATAACGGAGTTCGGCTTAAACCCAAGCCTACGTCTCCGCTCCCAACTCAACCGTTGAGAGATTTACTACCGCTTGCTTTTTAATGGTTTTAGCAAGAAACCCACTAGACTTTAAGGTTAGTCTAGAACATATTACAGCTTGCTTTTGATGGTTATGCAAGAACCCACTTGCATTCAATGGTTGAGCAAGAACCCACTAGCCTTCTTACAGGTGAAGTCTAGCTCACCTATGATTCAAGCCTTTTCAAGGGAAGGCTTGACTAACCTCTTCACACCTTGAAGGTGGTGTGAGAACCCAAATGAAAGGGACATGAGAGAAAGAGGGGTTTGTAGGCACAATCCCAAATTTATGTTCAAAATAGATAAAACAATAAAAACCGTAATAGGAGAAGCCTTGGGCGCCAAATTATTGATGGAGTTGATGAAGGGCACTCCCAAGCTTCTATGGTGGTGCTCCTTGGATGTGGAAAAAGGTTGGAGCAAGTGAGGGTTCCTTGGAAGAATCCGCCGGAGGTTCGCCAAATGATCAAAGATGTGTCCGTGGGCTTCCGTAAATTTTCGGGGCTTCATAGTCCTTTATTTATAGAGGGGGAACCCTCATATGGCCTTTGGAGGTCTTCGGAGCCGTTGGAAAAGGCTTCGGAGCCGTTGGGAGGCAAGTGGACCAGCCTGGTCAAAGGCCCAACGGTTAGTTTGACTGGCTCCACCGGCTGACCGGTGCAGAGCCACCGGTTGGCCGGTGCTTGCAAAAAGGAGAGGCCTTCGGGCTCAGGCACCACCGGCTGGCCGGTGAGGTGGCCACCGGTTGGCCGGTGCTGAGGCAGTAGCAAACACTGTGCTGGCTGGGTGCCACCGGCTGGCCGGTGCTGAGGCCACCGGTTGGCCGGTGCTGAGGCAGTGGCTCAGCCTTCTGTCTGGGGTCCACCGGCTGGTCGGTGGTCTTCCACCGGTTGGCCGGTGGACTGAATTTCAGTCCATTTTTGGCTTTTTGCCTTCTTGGCCTTCTTGGCCCAATTCCATGGCAACCTGAAATTATGCCTATCATCCAAAAACACTTAAAACAATATTAGATAAATAAGAGAGTGATTGTGATCATGAAAATTAAACCACGAGGGGTTCGAGAGGTACAACAATCTTGTGCCTACAAACCCCTCTTTCTCTCATCTCCCTTTCATTTGGGTTCTCACACCACCTTCAAGGTGTGAAGAGGTTAGTCAAGCCTTCCCTTGAAAAGGCTTGAATCATAGGTGAGCTAGCCTTCACCTGTAAGAAGGCTAGTGGGTTCTTGCTCAACCATTGAAAGCAAGTGGGTTCTTGCATAACCATCAAAAGCAAGCTGTAATAGGTTCTAGACTAACCTTAAAGTCTAGTGGGTTTCTTTCTAAAACCATTAAAAAGAAAGCAGTAGTAAATCTCTCAACGGTTGAGTTGGGAGCGGAGACGTAGGCTTGGGTTTAAGCCGAACTCCGTTATCAAGTTGTGTGTTTTGCCTCTTTTATTTCCGCTGCACTTTCACTTTGATTTTAATTTGTTAATTAATTTTTTAAAAGGCAATTCACCCCCCCTCTTGCCATCACTTCCTTTCTTTCTCCGCCCAACAAGGTCCTCTATGTGTGTCCATGACATATGTAATATGCCTTTAGGATATAAAAGTGGAAGTTGTTCTAGCCTTGTTGTGAGTAGGTATGTTTTGTATGTCCCATTTACCTTATTTCACTTCGTCCATTAATGTCTTTTGATTCGTTAAGATATCCAAAGTTATAATCATAATATTTTTTTCTTCTATTATTAGTTGGTAGTCTCACATGTTATTTTACTTCATTCAACATTGATAATATTTCGATAAAATCATTAATAACAAATATGAACTAATTTAAATACATATACATCAATTATAAATTTATTACAAATCATGAATTTTTTTTATAAGTGAATTATATTGCCATCATATAGACAGTTGGTTTTATGTTTTCATGATTAATGTATCAATTTATCAATGACCATTTTAGAATAACATTAAATAATATTTTATCTTCCTATAATGACCAAAAACGTAAATTTTTTCATTAAATTGTTTTATACATATCATATACTTAGTGTGGTGATGAAAAAAAAAATTCATGTTACTTCCTGAATTTGGTAGTCCACACATATACGAATGACGTTATCCTATATATGTGTGTGAAAAGGTAAGAAATAAAATGATATGATATATTTTTTATAATGAAAATAATTGATTAATATAATAATTATTTCATTAATAACACATATATTTATACTTATTATCTTCCATATAAATCATTATAGGAAATGGAATCACATCGCTTCACAATGTGGTATTTCACCGTACAATCACGTAGTGTTACCATATACCTAATAAATTGAAGGTATAATATTTTATATATGATACAATTACTCAAAATTTTATATAATATATTCATAATATATATATATATATATATTATTCCCATAAACATACCCAAACTTGAGAGGTGGTAATGGAGAACTGAATGATATCGTTTTTAAAGGTTCAAGTTCAACGTACACATGAATATGATTTCGTAGTCCCGTAGATGGAAGTAAAGATGTTTGTAGGAAATAAAATAAATGCAACAAAAACATAGTATATTTAATATACTATTAATGTAATATTATAATATTTAATAACTATTGACATAGTTGGATGATGAAAAAAATTAAAACACTTTTTAGAGAACACTAACACTTCATTAAATTTCCATCGTAGGTTTCCAAAAAATCCTTCCTTGGTGGCATTTGTGAAAAAAATAATTCTTCTAGGATTTGAGTACAAAATTTTTAGATTTAATTTGTAATGTAATACCCTATCTAATTTTTTTATGGATTTAAATTTAGATTATAATTGATGACCTTTTAGAAGTTAGAAGAGTGTAACGCTTATATATTTTTAAAATAAAAACAGTTATAGACGATTTCATTATGCTTAAAGGATCAAAATTTAATTATCATAATTAAATAGACATGGTAGAATTCAAAAAAGTATATAAAAATATTTTAGAAAAAAAATTATCTCATTATTACCTTTATATTTTTTGTTAAACCCTCTAGTAATCCCATTTTCACCATAATAGTTGTAATTAATTTTTGTTGTTTTCAATTTTCATTTTAGCAAAAAATTATGTTGACCATATTAGATAATTCATAAAAAATTGCTAAAAATATGTTTTTTTATCATTTTTCCAAATTTAATCTATATACTGAAATAATGGGATTTTAAATTAATCTCATATACACAACAGGAATAAAGGATTTCAATGATAAAATGATAAAATATTTAAAAAGTTGTAATAAAAGAAGTAAATATAAAATTTAATACAACGAAATAAAATTTATTAACAGATATATAATTGAAATAATTGTTTGGTTAATCTAATTTAAAATTTAATTTATCTTCAAAAATAATATAAACAAAAATGCAGCATTCAATTAAAAAACATTATTTTTACACTATTCCTCAAAGAAGTATTGTTTACCAAAGATTCTCCAAATTATTATTTAGTACCATTTTGATATAACGATTTTATCAATGATTAATGTATTTTTAATTAATTATTATTTTACATTAAAAAATTATGATTAATATAATTACCTAAATAATGCGACAAAATTTATATTCAGAAAAATTATGTTTTAATCTTAAATTTATATTTAATCTTATTTCATATCTATAAAAAATTAAAAAATATATGTCAAATAGTATATTGATTACATATTATATAAACATAGATTAAATCATTCATGATATTTTTGTTATTTAATTTATTAAAACATTTGTTTTATTTCTAGTAATGGTTTTACAGGAACAAATATCCTATATTTTAAATTATTTTTTTTATTAACATCAAATTAATTGGTCACCAACGACTTCATTCTATAAATGGGTGTAAGACATTTATTTTTTAAATTTTTATAAACATATTAATTATCTCTATTCAAATAGATAACATATAATAATAATTTTATATTTTATGATATTAATAATAAGACATGTTTCATTTAAAATCATTGTTTCAATAAACGCGACATAAAATTAATATTTAATATCCCAAATGCAAAAATCAGTACAATGTGTAATAAAAAATAGAAATGATTAAATTTATTTGAAATCCAAATTCAATACATATCATTTATTATAGAAATACATGTTTAAATTGTTCCATTATTAATTTCAATCACTAAGCAAAGTTGATTAATGAAACCTTTTCTGTTTCCATTCCTAATTTCCTCTACTAATCGATGACATATTTTAAAAAAACAAATTTTTTATAAAATATTCATTTTGGATATGAAAACCATTTCCTATCAGTTATATTTTTTAATTATTATTATGATATTATCCTCTTTAATAAGTCTTTACCATTTCAATTGAATCCTAAGTTTAGTGGTACATCTCTAATGCTACTCCACTATTCTTTTTCACATATTCAAATTGCATTCGTAAAAAATTTAATGTAATATATGTTTTCATCCTATAATCATAAAAAATTATTTTAACAATTATTTAAAGGAAACTCTAATTATATTATATCTGTTATAGATATATGACAAGATTTCATCACCCATTTCATTCAATGAGTTATTGTAATGATTTCTCCATATGATTTACTTATTTTTTTTTTGAATAAATTTCCATATAAATGTTATGATTTGTGAAACCGTAAAACACTCATATTATTGGGTGATTATTATGTCTCATGAGATGATATTTATATGTATTATTGATGTAACACCCCATAACTATGATGTATATGTCAATTTTTTATAACTTTTCTCAATACAGAAGGAATAAAAAATTTGGAACCCATAAAGGAATATTTTTGTTATTAAACCACTAACTTGGATAAATTTTTACAAAAGTATAAAACCACGGGTAATTCTTTAATCTCAATATAAGTTCTATAAACACTATTATAACACCAACGATTATCGATAGAATGTGGAATGTGTAAGCCTCATCTTGTGAATCTTCCATATATAGAAAAAAATTATATATAAGGTTATCAAAAATACATGCATAAAAAGAATTCGAATTACAAATATGGAATCAAGAAATGAAATTAAAAATTTTTCAGATTTTTTTTAATACTCTTAGACTTATGTTCTTATATGTCTTTTATTTATGACCAATTGAAAAATATAATGGATGGGGTCTTAGTAGATGTAATGAGACAAAAAAATCAAGCCAAATTAATAATGATTGTTAAAAAATAATTATTATTATATATTATTTAAATTGATATCATTTAATTTCTTTTCTAAAAAATTGGTAAAACTTTTATAAAAATTAATTTACATTTGAAAATTAGAAAATGTAATAACATTAAATGAGAGTTTCAAATAATTTATTTCGACTAATAATGATTATAATAGTAATATATAGTAATATTTTACAATGGAATATATAACCTAAAAAGTGATTAGAAATAAACAATAATAACTAAAAAATGTTAAATAGATATTTATTTTACATTATTTTATTTTTATATAATATTATTACAATAAAATTGGATCTTACCCAACACCAATGGTAGTATATGAAACCACAATGTAGTTGTACACAAGGAAAACCATTTTCAATATGGGGAGTACTTGGATAAGAAATTCACGTTTTCTAGTGAGCCAGCTAGATTAGATATAGTGCCTAGAAGGGATAGGTGGTGTCCTGTGTACATGGCCTCATGTAGTTCCTGTATAGAGTTGGAAAATCCCTCACAACCCATGTGTAAGTCCATTTCTAGGTTTGATTGTGACCTTGGAATGGGTTAAACACATTCTTTATTATAAAGCGTTTCCTAAACTCTATCTGTTTGAATGTGGGATGAGATCTAAAATAGTAGGTTACAATCTTGTCTGCTCATTTTAGATCTCAATCATATGATCCATTTGATCATAGTCTTCTTCCATGATACTCTTCTAGAATCATAAAACAAATACATATTGACTCCCCCACATTCCACTCTTCTCTTTCATTTATGTCCTCTATATCCAATACCCAATCAATGTTGATGATCCCCAAAATAGACATTACAAATCAATCAACACCCATGAATCAGATTTGAATACTCTTTTCTTCTTTCACCCTTCGGGCTTATGAATGAATATATATGTATATATATATATATCATGTCATTCTATATAATCTTAATGATCATGTATATGAGAATATTTAAATCATAATGCACATCATTTTCATTCAAGTTTAGTCAATGCTCAAAACCCCTTTTCATATTTTCATGTACTGTGGAAAAACACAATATATATATATATAACATTTTTCATGAAATGAGGGTAAATTAAACACATAGAAAACCATAAAAATAAATTTGATATTATTAAATTTATCACATTTTTTTCTCCTTCAAGACAATAGATTATTAGAAAAAGTTTATAAAATCACAAACACACACACAGATATATATATATATATACATTGTTTTTTCACACCCAAACAACCTGACTCATCCTCCCAAAACTAAGTTTTATTTCATTTCCTATATGTATAAAATTAAAATGCGTTGGTTTCAACCATCAATGATATGGGATATATTTACATTATAGATATATATAAATATATATCTGTGTGTGTGAGTGGGTCTATTTATATTTTAATTCTATAGTATAAGTAGTATAATATGTCAAAATATTTATCAGGTTTAGTTTTAGAAAATAATGTTCATATTTTTTTCAAACTATATTTGAATTACAACCCTTATAAGAGAATATTTTTAAATCAAAACATTTATTTATTTTTTTCACAATAAATATATTCATATTATAAATTTATTATATATATAGTTAATGTTATATGGAATTATTTCATTATTTAGGATTATTTATTTTAAAATATTAAGTAAATATTCAATTTTATTGTAACATTTATATTTTTTCTAAAAAAACAAACATATAAGTTTTTTATTATTTTATATAATTACAATAAGTTATCTTTTTATGTGTACCTTCTATCTATGATAAGTTGTAAATAATGAAAGTTATCATTTCATGTGTGAATTGTTTTCATATGTCCATGAATTTTATTCATAACATTATATACAGACATCATATAGGATATTATTGATATTCCGTAGACTATAATTCAAACATTCATTTAATTTATTAAGTAGTTCTATTTATATATTATATAAAAGAGAAATTATTTATAAGTGTGCATTTCATGTTGTTATTTTTTAAATATTATTTGAAATTATAATGTTCCCAGTAAATAAATGTAAGGCTTGTTTTTCCTACTAAAATAATTTATATATGGATATAAAATGTTTTTGGATTATGAGAGAGAAATTAATGTAAAATTAAAATCTTTTCTCAAATTATTCTGAAAGGGTATCGAATGATGTGATGATGTATATGGAGTAAACTCCTGATGTCAAGGGGAAATTTTTGTTAGATCCAAGGTTATTTTTTGATAATTAGGGAGTTCTGTTTTTTGTTTTTTATAAATCTGTACATGTATTAGTAGAGAGGTTTCAGGGAATGAAGTCTTAGATTTGAGACGAAAAACAGTATTGAAGGTGTCACGGTTTCCTAGAGTATTTGAAATTTTTGGGCCTCAAAATTGAAAGGTTCATGTTAGAAAATAAAGGGTTTTAAGATATGAGTTAATTGAATTCCAATTGAAAAATAAAATCGGCAAAATAAGGGTACCACATACCTTGGAATATGGTGTGAGTATGTTGTTCTGGGAATGGTTCGTGACCACATTCTAGATAGTGGGAGCAGTGCATGGAGTGGTGCGTTGAAATGAATACAATTTTCAACAATGGTATGTAGTGATGTCATAAGGTACACAAAATATTGAACGAAGAAATGAAAAATGTTTCGTAGTGATAGTACGTGGTGAAGGCATGTAGTACGCAGAGTGCAGATGTTTAGCGGGATTTTTGCTGTTCTTGTAACATGAGAGGTACATGGTGGAGCCTAACAGAACTCGAATGGAGTTCATTTTATAGTGAATATTTTCCCACATTGAAATTTTGTGTAAATCAGATTATAGAAATTTTTAGTGTTATGTGCCTATTTATGGAATAACAATACCCATTTTTATGTGATGAGATTGGAGATTAAAATTTCAAGAAAAAACATGATAATGTCCAATGTAGTACGTAGTGGAGAAGCTGGTACGCAAAGTGAGTCATCCGCGTAAGGAAATTAATACGCAGAAGAGAGTGTGGTTCGCAAAGGTAGATCTCGCAGTACGCGGCGGAGCAATGCAGTATGCGTAGAAGGACAGTACGCAGATAAGTGGAGTAGTACGTGAAGCATGGTAGTACGAAGAGAAGGGCAGTTCGTAGTGGACCTGGATGGTGTGCGGAGGAGATGGATGGTATGAGAAAACAAAAAAAAAGTACAAAGAAACATCAGAAGTACACAGAACACTCACGAAAACCATAAAAATGACCAAATCCATTTGTGAAGTTAGTTTTCATAACAGATCAGTGTACATAAAAAACAATTAAATATATGGGTGATAATGGGATGTCAAAATATCATTCATTTACAGTTAAGGATGCATTATTTGATGATAAACCATTAATGTGACCTTCATTTCATTAAATTGATAATATATTCTTACAACATAGTTAGTAAGGGGGATTCATAGGAAGTGATATTTTGGACATAGTGTTCTTTCCATAAAACCTTGTAATGGTACTACACCAGGCACATAGTGATTGTGCTAAACAATTTTAATCGACGACTTGTAAAGATTAGTGATTTTGGTATGACCGACACACTATCTGTATATGCTCGTTGGATGTTTCCCTTAGTGGTAAACCATGAAAAATTATGGTGTCCTTACTTTTCAGGTGTTTGTTTATTTTTTGCACAATGTCTTCAGACAGGTTTATCAGGTTCCAACCAACATGGTAACAATGTCCATCAGTATAAAAGAAACCATAGACACCCTAAATCACCCCTCTCCTTTACTAATGTTTTTGTGTCCATCAATTGGTATAATATGCTAAAGGTTGTTCTGTGGAATCATTCATTTTCTTTTAGGGAGAATCCATTCAACGTTATGGGTGTTTCCCTCTTTCATGGAAGTAATTTTAAAATATGGAAAAACAGGATGGTATGTCACCTATGATATCATGGAATTAAAGTCTTATTTTCTACTACATGGGGAATACATTTCATTTAACCTATAAGAAAATCGATGACAGATATAGACATGAAATATATTGATGATGATGAGAAACTTCAAAATTCTCTTACTACAGCCCTTTCTGATCATATTTATCTAAAGGTTATGGGTTTCAAATATTCAAGTCAATGTGGGCTAAGATAGAAAATATTTGTGATGGATATATCATTATAAAGGAGGAAAAACTTCAAGTTTAACACCATAGGTTTCATGATCTGCAGATGTACCATCATATGAATTTAGATTCCTTTTTAAATCAAATTAGTGATTTTTTAGAGAAATCCATGGTCTTGGTGAAGAAATTAAATACATTTACATAGTTAACAAAATCTTGAAAGACTTCCTCCCCTTTATAATGAAATAGTGTCATCCCCGGAGGAAAGAGATCTCTTCAAACTCTAAGTGGATGATCTTTTGAGAAATCTATCATCATATTAAATGAATATCGATAAATAATAATCTACAAAACATGTGATCAAGGAAATTGAATTCAAAGCCATGGGAAAAAGACAAGTTTCATGAGATAACAGTGATGCACATGATGGGGAAAATGAAACTCTTTATCTAATTTCCATGAAGCTCACGAAGGGAACCTGAAAATTTGATGGACAGTGACTATTGTATGGTTTTTTATGTAGAAGTATAGGGAACATTTCTTAACAGTGATCAAGAAAATTTCATAATTAAGAAAAAAAGGTGAAAACACAGAGGGGCCTCAAAAAATATTTTTCCAAAACGGAAACATCAAATTTGAAAAGAATTTAAATACAAAAATTGTTTTTTCTGTGAAGAGGAAAATTATAACAATTAATTATATGAAGAAGATGAAGCAGATAGTATGACTAGTAACCACGCATCCATCATGGATACCATTGTCCTGTCAGAACCATTGATAGATAAACCTAGATATAATCAGTTTACTACTAATGATGATCCCATGTTGCAACATAGTGATGATTTTTGTATGCTTGAGTTTACATTTAAGATATGTAATAAGTGGAATTAAATGGTGGAAGAATCATCAGAATATATTGATTATTTGGAAGTAGAAATTTAAAGACTGGAAGAACTGGTGAAAATTAAATCATCAATTCATGAAATTACTAATGATTTTATAAAAAATACTCTGATTTTAATAACAATAAATGGTCATCGATGTTCTTACCTCAAGGCTAGAGGAGAAGTCCATGACTAATGAAGGACTAAAAGAATATTTTTCACACTGAGAAGTAAACATGAATGTAAATTAATTTCAAAATAATCTTAAGAGAAAATTCAATCCGGGAGGTCTAAGACAATTAGCTTCTAGAGAGAGAGAAATGGGGTTCTGATTGCAATGAAAAGATCCTGAGTGATCAAAGACCCAAATTCAATGGAAAAAAGTGTAATTGGTTTTGATGGAGAAACATCAAATGCTATAAATATATGGAACCTGACTAAAGGTGAGATGAAAGTTGATCATGTTGAAATTCCACATGAAGTTTTGAAAAAGAAAATGTTAAATAAAACAGAACGGAGAACTGAAGATAATCCTCATATTACAGAAATGATAGGAAGTCAACCTATTTTCCTATTGAGGAAAGCATGAGGAGAAATATATGTGATAAGAAATTGTCTTTCATAAAGTGTTAGTTTTTTTTCCATCTCATCCTTACCATGTCATACTACGATGAGACAATGATCTATATGAATAGTGAAGAGTTAGGAGTTCAACAAAGGGGAACATACTCATATCCGGCATATTATTGATGTAATATTTTTTTATGGATATTATTATCATAGTTCTTACATTTACCTTAAAGATGTGCATTGCAGGAAGAAGTATGAAATGAGAAATTCTTTCAATGCTCAGAGACAAGTCAAAACATATCAACCGGACAATGTTTCTATTTCAAATAGGCTTGTTCATTTGGAAATAGAATTTGAATATGAAGAAACCGTATAGATGGAATAGTTAATTTAAAGGCCATTAGTGACTCAATCTAATATCTCATGGAAAGTAAAGAGGAAAATGGAACAGTCCAATTTTTTAGAAGTACCCATCAAAGATACAAAGAACAAAATCACCTAGATTCTTGATAGTTGATGTTCAGTCGACAAGATGGGTAATGCAGTCGTATTATTGAATTTCAAGAAAAATGTCAATGGATCAGTGAGGTTTAGTAACGATGTTTCTTTGAAGATAAAAGGATGTGGATGTACTGAGCTATCTACTAGAGATATGAAGAAAACTGAAGTCCTTTATGTGGATGGTATGTATGAAAATATTCTAAGTGTTATTAAACTATATTAATCAGGTCTTATTTTGACATTCATTCAGAATGGTTGTACTATAACAAGAATGTCTGGGAACTCAATCATGAATGGTTGTAGAATAGTTGGTATCATATATCAGGTTTACATCAATGAGAAAATTTTATACATAATAGTTGTAGTGGAAAAAGACATATGGCATCAAATATTTTGGCACATCAATCAACAAGATATAGAAAAATATATCTCTGTTGAAGATATTCATAGATATCCATAATCTAAAGCGTGAAGGAGAAATGACCAGTGATGTGTGCATGTGAGTGATGTTGGACTGCAATTCCTACTGTCAAAAGAAGTAAAGAGCATCAAATCATCTTGAACTCATCCATTTAGATATATGTGGCCCGATAAATGTTGTTCAAACACATGGAGAAATTTAAATTGTTCTTTTAATAAATTTATATTATTTAATGGAATTTTTTATCGTTATTCATAAGAAGTGACAAGTGCTTGATTGTATGAAATCCTATTGTCAAATCACCAAAAATTATATTGGATGGAAGATCAACATCCTACAGTATAACAATGGGAGGGAATACACAACCATTGAATTGTAAAATTACCTAGAGGAGCATGGGATACCACATGAGTTGAATTTTGGGAGAAATCCACAAAAAATGGAGTTTTTAAGCATAATAATTGATTGGAAAATTAAATTTTCGGAACAATTATGATCGAGACTCATATTCCATGTCATTGTTCGATAGAGGAAGTTCAAGATGTATTGTATATTCAATAATATACAATTCCATAAATGGGTTAGAAAAAGACCACATATGAATTGTGGCAAGGAAGTATGACCTCCTTGAGAAATTTTCATTTTTTTAAAAGAAAATGTTTCTTCTGAAACAGGAAGTAACTCTAGGTAAGCATGGTGACAATATAAATGAAGGAATATTTCTTGGAAACTCCATGAACATCAAATACTAATAATGTTTAAATAATCTAGGGTGATGAATTGTGGAACATATTAATGTTAAGACCAATGAAGAGAAAAATATGAGTGCTTCATGGAATTCTTATGCTGACGTGATATGATATGAGGAAGAATGTGAACTTGGTACAAATGATAATATAGAGGTAGCAGAAGATTCTCAAAACTGTCAAGAGTCATTTATCGATGTTGACTCATATGAAGAATCCGGAGTAGTTTTTATAACTAGAGATCATGAGGTTGAACCCAAAATGAGAAATCGATGTGAAAAATTTTATCAGACCAACATTATCAGGGATCTGAATTCACCTATATGAACAAGGATAATAGGGAATAATTCTCAATCTGTATTTATTTAATTTTTGGAACCATCCTCATTTGAAGAGGCTCCAATGGAGTTTTCATGGAAATATTAAATAAAGGAATAATTAGACTATATTGGAAAAAATAATACATGGGATCTTGTCAAAAGACCTGAATGTCACAATTTTATTGGTACAATGTTGAATTTCAAGAACAAATTTGATGGGCAAGGAAATGTGACCAGAAATAATGCATGTGTGGTCTGTAAGGGATATTCACTAATCAAAAGCGTGGATGCTGAGGAGGCATTTCATCCCGTAGAGATACAAGAATTAATTAGGCTATTTCATGCCATGGAAATCCAAAGAGTTTATAACGTGTATCAAATGGATTTCAAGATATCACTATTAAATGGAATATTATAAGAATAAGTTTACATTGAACAACCTGTAGAGTTTTTTCATGGTAATGATGAACTACAGGTTTATAAACTAAATAAATATCTCTATGGAATGATACAATCACCATATTCATGGTACTCATGGTTGGACTCTTATATGAGAATTTTATAGCTTAAATGTGTAAGAGTTTATCATAATATCTATGTGAAAAATGAAAAAAGTATAAATTCATGGTATTGGTATAAATGGATGATATTATTTTTGGTGGGATAAGTCATGGATAAGTGGATGAATTTTCCAATCATGTGAAATCAAAATTTTAAATGTCCATTATTGGTGAAATCATATAATTTTTAGGGTATCATGTGATTTATAAGTAGGATTACACTTTCCATCATAAAAAAGTATTTAGGAGAGATATTGATGAAATTTAATATGCATGATTCCAAACCAATGTCGACCCTGATTGCTATTGGAAAAATGATCGGGAAGCATGATTAAGGGACATCAATGGATCGCACCATGTATAGAAGAATCATTGGACGCCTATTGTACAGAACGACGACACCGGCATATATTTTCTTTACAACTTTCCTTGCATCCCACCATTAGAGTAATCCAAGGAAGAACATAATGTATAAACCCAACCCCAGTTACTCTGAATTAGTTCCTTATTTTATTACATTGGTATATAAAAAATGAATAAGAATCTTGAAGAATCAATTAGATTAGTATTATTGGAAACACGATACATACATATGTTCATCTTTACATACTGAAAGGAAATATATCCCTAAATTATTCAATTAACAACATCTAAGACTACTAAATTATACTTGAAAGTCACTAAAAATCTACTTCTTCATACTGTGAGAAAAGGATTCATAAGAAATGGGTCAGGATAAATGCTCAGTAAGGGTAAAAAAATAGGGGAATAAATCATAAACATAAGACATGGTAAGTAATTGGAAACAAATTCCTTTAATAATAAACTTGTACACATTATCGAATGAATATGAGCAATGTATATAATTTCATAATAAAAAATAATCACAAGTATTATACTAGTAGAATAACCACTTGAAAATCAAATACTCACAACATAATGAGGGAATTTCATATGTTGGACATCATAATCTTACCCTCCCGGCTTAGTGCTACGACCATAAACAATCACTTTTTTACGGCCTTGTTCCAAGACCATTATTTCTCTCATGATACCTACCGATACATGGACGAGATATAGAGAGCCCCACCCATAACATAATAAGTCCAATTCATTACTCATATGAGTGGGGATAAACATAAACAACATATAAATTCATATCTAAACTGTCATATGAAATGTAACTAACTTACCCCAATCATTAAACATAATACACTAACCATTCTGAGTTATATCGATAATGGTTTTAGGATAGTTCATCCACAATAGAGTTAGACATAAACAATTAAATAAAATATGTTAGATGATATCATAAATGATAAAATCCAATAATACAATAGAAACAACAAGAGTGTTGAATCAAATGAAAATACTCTTATAAAATCATTTTGCAATCTGGAGATAAATACTCTTTTATTTGAAATGAAGAGTTCTCTTGGAATCATATTTTTATAAAACCAAAAGTTAAGTAAGATATTAATTTCATAATAAAATTAGTGATTTTATAAATACAATGGTTTCCAATAATAGATTCTAGATTACCCTTGAAAATTGGTAAAAAGTTGAGATAGTCCCTTGAATCAGGTTTGTATTTTGAAACCAATTTTCAAAGTTCCGTTTAAAATGTGTAAATATCCATAAAATAAGGAAGGATTATAGTTGGTGTACATATATATAAATCCCAAAAAGAATTTATTGGCAGTACATAATAATATATAAGAATTTCATTGAGGTAATTAGATAATAAAAGTAACCTGAATTAAAATGGAAGTTCAGGTGGAAAAACAATTACCATACCTACGAACACATTCCTCTATTGAAATTAATCTCCTAGAATATAATATAATACTTATTAGAAACTTATTTTATAACCTATTAGTCATGTATTTAGTTTATCATAAATATCATTAGTTCATTTATTTTATTATTGATAAGTTATTTTATTGAATTTCATCGCTCCAAAGTGTTCATTTTCTTTATTTACATCTTCGGGTCACTTGTTTTTAACTATGTGGAGTGGATGTAAATCTACAGAATTGAAATTATATATTATTTATGAAAATAAATATGTGTTATTGGTCGTTTATATAACTTGGATACCCTAACGATGGTGAATTATTATATAGAACTATAATGATAATCTTTTTGGTTAATTTGTGGGGTTGGATTAGAATGAAATAATTCTTCTTTATTACTTAATACCATTTGTAAAAAGGGATTACATAATCATAAATAGGTTAGATTATATAAAATAATCTGGTTCAACCATAGTAATAATTGCTTCATGACCATAATTGAGAATGATAAAAGAAATTGAAAGTCCATCGTCCTTGAATGTGGAAAATTGACACATCTCTAATGATGTTCTTGCAAGTAGCATAAAAGAAGGTAAAAGGGGGGAGGGGGTGATTATGATTACATATTGAATTATAATGAAAACATTCCACTACATATAAGGTACTGGAGTCATCAATAAAATTTGGTATGGGGATGTAATAGAAAAAGAAAACAAATGAACTTGAATGGAACCCAACGAATTGAAAAGAGGAATTTACCTCTTGAACCAAACATCTATGAGAACCTCTTTAAGTAGAGGTTTTGGTCATTTCATGAGACCAAGGCTTTCTGGACATGAGGGAGGAGGTTGGGAAGGTATTTGGACATAATTTGGATAAGATACAAGGCTTGAGAGGATTGAATAGAAGGGGGAGTGAGAAGGGGTTTTTTATGGTGGAGGAGAGAGGAGAATTTTTAATATAAAATTCATTTATTTATTATATCACCTTAAGATAAGGAATATTGAGTATTCCATGACCAAGAATAGTAATTTTATCATGTGAGTTCGAACCAACTAGGCTTACATCGCTTGTGAGGTGATGAATAGTGTATTTAACTAATAATTTTCATATAGGGTATTTTACCGTATTTCACTATTCATAAAAAATTCAAGTATTTTAGAAAAATATTAAAAATTTAACCCTACGATTTTTTGACTTTTAGAATCCAGAAATGAAGTCCATTTTTCAATATTAATTTTCTAAATATTATAAATTTATTATTTAATTAAAATCTTAATTTATTCTAAAAACAAGAGATTTAAAACATTTGTTTACTTATTTTAAATCATAGATATATAATACATATACTAGAATATTATTTACATACTATCAAAAGTAAGGTTACAATTCATTAGTGTATATCACTATTCATGATGTTATGTTACTATTCATAATTTTTTTTATTAGACTCTGAATAACTTACTGATCGCAACTGTGTATGTCTGATTTTTGAAATTCACATCACAGAAGTGACAAATATATGATTTAAGGGTCACATAGAAATCAGTAGTTCATTATGTTGTGATTTCATGTGATTATGAAATATTTATAAGAAATGATTTTCCTTTAGAAATATATTAGGTCGTTACATTCTCCCCACCTTACAAAAATTTCTCCCTCAAAATTACATCTTACAATCAAGGCCAAGAACAGGTGGGGGTACATTTCCTTCATATATTTTTTTTATTCCCATGTTTCCTCTTCATACATATGGTTTCACTATAGTACCTTGACATGATGGTTAGTCTTGTTGCGCAGAATATTGTCTCTAAGATCCAAGATTTCCACGGGCTGCCCCTCATAAGAATGATCATCCTACAACTATACCACTTCTGAAAAGATTACATGTGATGTGTCTGTTATGTACTTCTTTATGACGGATACATAAAAGACATCATGTTGTTTCAACAAGGTAGGTGGAAGTTTCAATCAGTAGTCCATAGCTCCAACTCGATCAAGGATGTCAAAGGGGCCGATATACATGGGGCTTAACTTTTATTTCCTTCCAAACCACATTACATTCTTCCATGGATATATACATAGAAATACCAGGTCTCCAACTTTGAACTCGTGGTCTCATCGATGGTTATCGGCATAACTCTTTTTTCAACATTGGGCTACCATGACATGCTGTTGAATTGTTTTATCCTTCTCTGTCATTCCATCAACCAATTCCTGTCCTAGTAGCTTTCGCTCACCAAAATCATCCCAACACACTGGTTTTCATCACCTTTTCCCATAAAGGCAATCATATTGTACCATTGGGCTTCTCTAATGGAAACTATTGCTGTAAGAGAATTCAACCAGTGTAAGATGTTGGTCCCATACTCCTTTTAATTCCATAAAAAATTCTCTCGACATGTCGTCTAGTGTCTAAATAGTCCACTCAGATTGGCCATCAATGCGAGGATGAAAGGTTGCACTGATGTTCAGTTCAGTTCTTAAAGAATGTGGGATACTTTTCCATAACATTGAAGTGAATCTAGGATCACGGTCGGATACAATAGAGATTGATACTCCATGTAGCTTTACCACTTCTTTGATTTAAATATTTGCAAGTTGATCCAATTAGATGTCCTCTCGAATCACGACAAAATTAGTTTTCTTTATAAGATGATCCAAAATGTTCCATATATAATTGTTTCCCATAGATGTCCTTGATGACTGGTGAAAATGTCCTTGGTAATGATCTCTCACTTCCATGATGGTATGGGTAGTTGTTTCATCATCCCCTTAGACATTTTCCTCTCAACCTTCACTTGTTGACATAACAAGAACTTTGATGTATATTCAATAATCTCCCTTTTCATATTGTCCACCCAAATGTTTTCTTAGAGATATCAATACATATTTTTTCTACCAGAATGTATAGAGAAATTAGTGCTATGATCATCATCCAACATTTCTCTCTTTAGCTTAGGAATAGCAGGAACCAAAATCCCCAACCTGAATCATAAAATGATACCTTCATATGCGATGTCAATAATCTTCCCTTCATTTATAGATTTAATTCTCTTTTGAAAATCCCCATCATCAGCCTTAGAACTTTTTATCCTCTTTTTTAAAGAAGTTTGTGCAAACATTTGAAAATGTAGTGATGTGATACCTTCCATGATAATTCCCATATCCATCTTTACTAGATCAATGAACATAGGTTCCCTTTCAACTCTCATCGTGTTCAGAATTCCATGGTCCTTTCTACTCAAAGAATATGCTACCTTATTTTCATTCCCTATGAAGTAGTGTATTGTGAAATCATAATATTTTAGTAGCTCAATTCACCCCATTTGTCTCATGATGAGTTCGTTCAGTTAGATTATATACATCAAACTCATATAATATGTTTATATCTCACATTTTTATCCATAGGTAATCTATCCAAATCATCATAGATGTGATTACCGCTGCTGACTCAAGATCATGAGTTAGATCGTATTGTTCATGAATTTTTAGCTGCCTAGATGCATAGGCAATCACTCGATCATTCAGCATAAAGACACAACCAAGACCATTCATTGATGCATCGGTATAGATCACAAACCCATAATTATCTGATGGTAGGGTTAGAATCAGAGCATTCACTAAACTCCTCTTCCATTATTAACAAAATTATTCAATTTCCTTTGACAATATGACCTTAAATCCATTTCATGTGAGTTTGGTCATTGGGTTTGCTAAACGGGTGTAGTTCTGAATGAAACGCCGATAATAACATACTAAACCAATAATTCTATATACCTCAGTTACATTGGTTGGTTTAGGCCATTCTTGGACTTCCTTTATCTTCACTACATATACAAATATTCTATCCATAGAGACAATGTGTCCTAGGATCTAGAAATCACACCTTCTAAACATCCCATGTACTTTATTTCATCTAAGGGTCTTTAGAAAAGTGCACAATTGATTTACTTGATCTTCATCGCTTTTAGAGTATTCCAAGATTTCATCAATAAACACCACTAAAAAATCATAAAGATATTCCATGATGACTCTATTCATGAGATCCATGAAAATAGACGGTTCATTAGTTAGTTCAAAAGGCGTTACGATAAACTCATAATGCCCGTACATGGTTCAAAATGTCTTTTTTGGAATGTCTTCTTTCCTCACAAACAACTGATGATTTCTAGATCATAGATCAATCATCGAAAAATATTGGGCTCCATGAAGTTGATCAATCAAATAATCAATTCTTGGAAGAGGATAATTATTCATTATTGTAATGGCATTGATTTCCTTACAATCAATACACATACCCATGGATCCATCTTTCTTCTTGACAAAGAGGACATGGTCTCCCCATGGAGAAAAATTAGGTCGAATAAATAATTTATCACTCAATTCATCTAGTTTCTTCCTTAGTTCCACTAACTCCACAATGGACATTCTATAAGGGGTCTTTGATATGTTTCTTGAATTACAAATTAGGTCTATGTAAAAGTCAATTTCCCGCTCTGTAGGATTTCCATGTAAATCATCTGGAAAGACATCAATATATTATTTCACAACAGGTACATATTCTATTTGAACATTATTTTCCTCACCCATAGTTATTTCATTCTATTCCTCCCCAATATTTTAATTTAGTTGAGCTAGTGGAGGTGGATATAGATGAGAATAAAATAGTTTGGTTTATGCTCTAATGATAAGGGATTATACAGCATTCTAAATGATTGTATCTTACTTCCAATTTAAATAGATCATTGCTCCTAAATTGATATCCAATTCACACTCAGAATAATATAATGGTCAAGAATTGTTATAATGATAAGGTTAAAAACTAATGAAAATTTATTTGTCGTGAGGTGGACTAATCGACATTCCTTTTTTACAATGATACATCCACTAGGAGTTTCGACTAATAACTCATTTATTAAATTAAATTATACATATCTAATTTTCATGGTAAACTAGGAAGATATAAATGAATGTGACGATCCAGAATCACATAAAGTATTGGCTAAATTTTATGAAATGGATAAAGTACATGCCACAACATCATTACGAACTTCAATATCAGTAGTTTTGATCTCATAAGTGTATCCCTCCTCCCTTGGCCTTTTCTATGTCATGTTTGCATGACGCTTTGGACAATCATTAGCATAGTGTCACATCTCCCAACAGTTATAGCAGTGAACATCATTATCCCCTTATTTCCCTTAAAATCTCTATAAATATGACCTTTCTAAAAACATTTGAAGCATTCTCATTGTCCCTTTAAGTAAGAACCATGATAATTCTTTCCACTATTGTCATAGGGTAAAAATTCAAATCTTCCCTTATTCCATGTTTCCTTGTTTCCTTTCCTGGAGCTTTTATTAGCCCTCTCCATCTCTTGGATTCCCTTAAAGTCATAAGACATTCAGAGTTCTTTTTATTTCTTGATAACATGTGAAACTATATCCTTAGATGATGAAAAACATTGGGATACCAATGCCCACAAGAGGAATGGCTTTAGTCCATCAATGATTCAATCAATTTTTCTCCATAGATTTCGTATATAGTCCACAACATGTCATTCTATCCTTTTGATGTTGTATTCATACATGGAAAAATTTTCATCCTCCTTATTCCTCATATTCATGAATTTTCTCTCTATATCTGTTCGCTCCTCATGAAGGAAATATTTTTCTATGATGATTTCCTTAAAATACCTCCATTACATATCTTTTATATCTTGATCCTCCTTTGTGTTTTGGATTAATGACCACCATTGATCTGCATCTCCTGATAGACGATATGATTTAATCAAAACCTTCTCTCATTTATTACATCCAAAAGTGAGAAATATAATCTCAAGGGAACATATCCACTGCGCTATTACAAATAGGCTTGCAGTCCCGTTGAATTTTGGTGGGTGTTATCACATAAAGCGATCTATCATAGCTCCTCTTCATGGTGGATACAGTTGCTCCATACGGGTAAGTTTATAATTCATAACCGGATTTGGTTGTCCTGGTATAGTTATGAGTTTCTCAGCACCAGTCACAACATCAGACCCAACATCATTATCTTGTGTTGGAGGGAAATCCCTATAGGGGACACGTGATTTCGTACAGTTTCCATTCCATCCACTAGGCACTATTTTTAAATAATGACATACACAAGATTATGAGATGAATCATAATTTATAGTCTAAATGTAGAAAAATAATATGAAGAAATTGAAATTCTACACATAGTTAACCACTGAATCATAAACATTGTATCTTTGAAGAAAAATTTACATTTAAATCCTCTGTAATGGTGTGTATAGAAAACGTGAATTATCTTATGCACATCCCCCAAGAGTTTCATGACCAAGAGTGTAGAAAGGACCCTTGTCGTATACCAGGATACCCCAGGTCAAGCACGAAACTCCTTGTCAGAGCTTTCACTCCTAGGAATATTTGTGCCAGTGCCAGCTCTACCTATTCATATCCAGATTGGGATGTATTTCTCGAATTATCCACATAATATATTCCTTACCAAAATACAAGGACGTTCAAGTATGATTATCCTTAAAGACTATCTTAGGGGCTCTTCCCTAACCTACATTTTCTAAATCAAGTTTCTATGTTTTCTACTAAACTTCCTTTGATACCAAATATAAGGACGTGAACCCAATTACCTAGAATCGGTGCTTTATTTGATTTCATTGGTATAAAAAAGGAATAATCATCCCGATGGAATGATAAGTTTAGAATTATTTGAAACAAGATGCATGCATATGTTCAGCATTACATATTGAAAAGAAAAACGTCACTAAATTATTCTATTAAAAAATTCCAGGCCTCTGAGATTATACATGAATGTCACTCAAAATTTACTTCTTCATTCCCTGAGAAAATAAACATAAGGAATGGGTGAGATCAAACACTCAGTAAGGGTAAAAAAACAGCATAATATAGCCTAATCATTAGACATGGTAAGTAATTGAAAACACATTCCGTTAATAATAAACTTGTACACATTATGGCAAGAATATGAGATATGTAAATAATTCCATAACAAAACTTAATCATGGGCATTCTACTAGTCTAATAAACACTTTAACTTCAAATACTTGCATCATAATGAGGTATTTTCATATGTTGGACATCATAACCATACTGTCTAGGCCTCAGGCTAGGTCCATAAATAATCAATTTGTTAAGGGCTTGTACCAAGACCGTAGTTTGTCTTATGAAACCTAATGATGCATTGAGGGGCTATTGCGGGCCCCACCTGTCACATAATAATTATAATTCATTCCTCACATGAGAAGGGATAAACATAAACAACATATACATTCATATTGATACTATAATATGAAATGTAACTAACCTACCCCAATCATGAAACATAAAACAATAACCATTCCATGTAATATGGAGAATGGTTTTCGGATAGTTCATCCACAATAGTGTTAGTTCAAAAAAATTAAATAAAATATGGTATATGACTTCATAAATGATTAAACCCAATAATACACAAGAAACAACATGTTAATTTTGAATCAAACAATAATACTCTAATAAAATCATTTAGCAATCTTGAGATAAACACTAATTTATATGAAAAGAATAGTTCTATTGGAATAATATTTGTATAAAACTAGATGTGATGTAAGATAGTATTTTCATAATAAAATGAGTGATTTTATAAAACTAGATGTGATTTAAGATATTATTTTCATAATAAAATGAGTGATTTTATAAATATAATGGTTTCCAAAAATAGTTTATAGATTACAATTGAAAATATGTAAGAAGTTGAGATGTTCCATTGAATCAGGTTTGTATTTTGAAATAAATTTTGAATGTTCTTTTTAAAATGTGTAACTATCCATAAAATAAACAAGGTTATTGGATTGTGTACATATATATAATATCCAAAAATAGTTTATTTGTAGTAAATAAGAATACATAAGAATTTTATTTAGGTAATTAGACAATGAAAATAATCTAAAAGAAAATAGATGTTTGGGTGAAAAAACCCTTACCTTAACTCCGAACGTGTTCCTATCTAGAACATAATCTCCCAAAATATGAAATTATACTTATTAATAACATATATAAGAACCTATTAGATATATATTTAGTTTATCATAATTCAGGTTAGTTCATTTATGTTCTTATTGAAAATTTATTATATTGAACTTTGTCGTCCCGAAATGTTCATTTTCTTCATTTTCATCTTCAGTTCACTTGTTTTTATGTATGTGGAATGGATTTAAATCTCCAGAATTGAAATTATATATTATTTATGAACATAAATAGGTGTCATTGGTCATATATATACCTGTTTACATGAAAATATGATTAAATATTATATATATCATTAATGAAAATTGTTTCGGCTAATTTGAGTTTATTGATTACAACAAACTCATCTTTCATTATAACTTAATACAATTTGTAAAAAATGATTACAGAATTTTAAATATAATATATTATATATAATAATGTGGTTAAACAATAACAAAAATTGTTTCATGACCTGAATTGATAATGATAATAGAAATCAAATGTCCATTATCCTTGAATGTAGAAAATAGACACATCCCAGATGGTGTTCTTTTAACTAGTATAAAAGAAGGTAAAAAGAGGAGATGATGATAACTTATTCCACTATCATATAAACATTATATTATAAATAAGGTATTGGAGTCATCAAAAAAATTTGATAATGAGAGGTAATAGAAAAAGAAAACAATTAATCTTGAAGGGAAAGACAATGAAATGAAAAGAGGAATTTAGCTCTTGAAAAAAACATCATTGCGAACCTCCTTAAAAAGAGGTTTTGGTATTTTTATGAGACCAAGGCTTGATAGACGTGGGGTAGGATTTTGGGAAGGTATTTGGACAGAATTTGGAGAAGGCACATGGCTTGAGAGGAGTGAATGGAAGGGGGAGTGAGAGGGGGTTTTATAGTGGAGGAGAGAGGGGATTTCATAGTATAAAATTCATTAATTTATTATGTCTATACAAGAAATACAATAGTGAGTATTCCATGACCAATAATAGTACTTTTATCTATTGATATTGAATGAAGTGGGCTTACATTAATTGTGATGTCATGAATAGTTTATTTTATTGATAATTTGCATATAAAGAGTTTTTCATTATTTCATTACTCATAAAATATCATGTATTTCAGAAAAATACCAAAATATTACCCCAACCATTTTACTATGTGTAGAATCGAAAAAAGAGTTCCATTTTTCAAAAATAATTTTCAAAATTTTATTAATTTAATATTTAATGAAATTAAAATTTTATTTTAAAAATAAGAGTTTAAAATCATTTGTTTACTTATTTTAAAGCATAGATATACCATACTTATACTTGAATATTATTTATATACTATCATAAGTAATGTTAATATTTTTTAGGGTATATCACTATTCATAAAATTATGTTACTATTTATAAACTAAGTTTATCTTATTGGACTCTAAATAACTTACTTATCACAACAGTGTATGAACTTTTGGACAAAATTATGGTGAGATTGTTTTTTTACTTATATGGTGGGTGAGGTTATTTTCCACCTGTATAACATTGTCGAAGCATCCCCTACAATTTTATAAGAATTTTTTTCAAAATAAATATTTTATTTTATAATTATATGACTTTTACATGATTTCAAAATAGAATGAGATATTTCTCTACAAAAATGTTTCGATTTCATATATGTCAACATCCTTTGATGGATTTTAAGATTATTTTAAGTGGATTTATTATGATACAAAACATCTATATTGTATTGATGTAATAGTGATATGTTTGACTGTGGATGTGTTATTTTTAAAAAATTCATTGTTTATAGATAAATTATAGAAATTTCTTATGATTTTTTTACTATGAATGTTTTTGTTATGTTTAAACCTTTTCATATGAGAAACGAATTGGACTTAGTAAGTGATGGGTGGAGCCCGCTATCGCTCCTCAATGCATCAGTAGGAATCATGAGATAAACTAGTCTATTGGCATAAGGCCTTGACGAAATCTTATTTTTAGTCTTGGAACAAGGCCTTGACTATGTTGTTATGAAGTATGGAATTATGAGTTCCATCATTATGATAGTTTCTATTGATATTTAATGTGATTATTTGACTAGTAGAATATCCATTTGAGTAAGTAAATTGAATTATGTCAATTTACATTTTCTATATTATGATCAATTTATTGTTGAAAAGGCCTTTATTTTAGTTATATACATTACCTAAAATGTATATGCTTATTTATGAAAGTTTCTGCTATATTGTTATCTTTACTAAGCATTTGAGCTCACCCCTTTCTATGTTTTATTTTTCCCAGGATGCGAAGAAGTATATTATGACTGACCTGTAGGGATAATCCATGAGATCTCAGTGTTGTGTATGAAAACTATGTTGTTGTAGTTTTCTATTTTATGATGTAATGAAAACCAGATGAATATATATAGTACATCCAATGATACTAAACTAATCGGTCTTTCCAGACTTGAATTTTTTGATCATGCCAATGATACGTAATAATGCCCCGACTCTGGCTTCTGGGGTCGTGGAATTAGAGTTGGTATCAGAGGAATTTTAGTACAAATCTTGGAAAATAGATTTTGAAAAAAACTCTAACTAGTCACATTATCATAATATAGACTTTTAGGATTAGTATTAGAAAATTTCCTAGAATTTTGGTACTGTATATATTTTGTGATTTTTCCAAGAAATACATCAATATCTAGATACGAGCTGGTAGAGACGGCTCTGGAACAGATGTACCTATGTGTAAAACCCGAAAACACCACTTTGAGTTAGACTGGAACGAGATCTGGTGCACGACAACGGGCCTTGCTGCACTCTTGGTTACGACACTCTCGGGGGACATGCTTAGGATAATCCACATTTTCTTTACAAACCATTATAAAAGATTTATTAGTATATACCTTCTCAATGAAATTTTTTTTATGAATATGGATTATATCCATGAACTATTTAATTTATGTTAAGTTTGTTATAACATTGGAATTATGTATTGCGATTCCTAAACTAATATATTGTATGACATTGTTTAGAAATGTCACCTAGTGGAAGGAATGGAAACTATATCAATACACGCACTTCATTTATGTATTTCCTTCCTTCTCAAGATAATTATAGTAGATCTGGTGATACAACTAGTGCTGATCAGCTTATCACTATACTAGAACAACTCACTCAGGTTATTAATAATAACCTTACCCATATGGAGCACCCTGATCTGTAACAGGGAGGATCAATGTTGTATTCCTTCATGAGGAAACAACCACCACCATTCAATGGGGGTAAAAATCCATTAGTAGTTGAGTAATGGATATGTTCCTTAGGGAAAATATTCCATGACTTAGGAGTAGCAAATGGAAAAAAGTTGTCATGGATGATTGCCGCCTCACTGGAGATGTTGATCAACAGTGGTCATTAATTCAAAAAAAAGGAAGATGGTGAAGTATCAAATATGAAATCTAGGTAGTTTAAAGAAATTTTCAAAGAAAATTAATTTCCTCATTACCATTGAGCTAAAATTGAAAGACAATTTCAATGTATGAGGAAAAAGGAGGATGAGAATGTCGCAAAGTATAAAGTTAGCTTTACATGGATGAGTGGAATGCTGCAGATTATAAATTTAACCCACGATTTAAGATTTATCATTTCTTTGATGGATTAAAACCATTTCTCATGTTTAGCCAATGTTTTATTTGATTCTGGATCGTCTCATTGTTTCATATATTGCACGTTTTCTAAGAAAAATAGATATTTCCAATTTGATTTAACAAGGTAGTTTTCAGTTTAAAACTCCTAAGGGAAGTATCATTGCAATAATATTTTGTGAATCAGTTCCCATTAAGGCATATAAATGTTATTTATCATTTGATCTCATACTCACACCCATGGATAAATTTGATATAATACTTAGTATAGATTGGATTTCAAATCATGATGCGAAAATTTATTGTAAAAAGAAATTGGTTATAATTTTTTATGATGATAAAGAGTACCTTATCTTTAGAGAAGAAACATCACCCCATTATTTTTATCTAAATCCACCCCTATAGCTCAACAAAATTTAATTATTGGGGAGGAAGAGAATTAAATAACTGTGGGTGAGGAAAGGAATGTTCAAATAGAGTATGTGCCTATTGTTCAAGAATATGTTGATGTGTATCCAGGGGATTTACCTGGACATCCTCCAGAATGAGAAATTGCATTTTCCATGGATTTAATTCCTGGTTCAAGGTCCATATCGAAGACCCCTTATAGAATGGACACTTTGGAATTAGTGGAGCTAAATAAACATCTATAGGAATTGTGTGGTAACAGATTTAATCTCACGAGTGTTCCTCTATAGGGAGCCCCTCTTTATTTTGTTAAGAAAAAAGATGGATCTATGAGGTTGTGCATTGACTACCATTAGATCAATGTTATAAAAATAAATAGAATGTATCCCCTATGTCGTATTGATGATTTATTCGACCAACATCATGGATATCAATACATTTCAATGATTTTCCTTCGATAGGGATATCATCAGTTGTGTGTGAAGAAGGAATACATTATAAAAACAACATTTCAAACCAGGTATGGGCATTATGAGTTTATAGTAATTCCTTTTGGACTGACTAATGTACCCTCTGTCATCACGGATATAATGAATAGAGTTTTCATGGAATACCTGGATTGATTTGTATTGGTATTTATTAATGAGATCATGGTATACTACAGAATCTACGATGATCCTAAAAATCACTTGAATAGTATTCTAAAGACTCTTAGAAGACATGAATTATATTGTACGTTTGGCAAGTGTGAATACTTTCTTTAGGAGATTTCTTTTCTTGGACATATTTTCTGTAAGGATGGAATCTCTGTTGATCTGTCTGGGACCAAGGCAATCCAAGAATGGTCAGCACCAATGAGTATAACTAAGGTATGCAGTTTTATTGTTTTAGCATGTTATTATCGACTCTTCGTCCATAATTTTTCCTAGTTGTCTAACCCATTAACAATGCTCACACATAAAGGGATTAAATTTTCATGGACAAAAGTGTTTAAAGAATGTTTTGTAGATATCAATAGAAGATTATTCAATGCTCTTATCTTTACTCCACCATCGAGGAATGATGGGTTTGTTATTTATAGTGATGCATCAAAGGAAGGAATTGGTTTTGTCCTTATTCATAATGATAGATTTATTTCCTATGCATCAGGACAGTGAAAAATCCATGAACAAAACTATCTCACTCATGATGTTAAGTTTTCAACAATAATATTTTCTTTGATGATTTGGAGACACTATATCTTTTGTAGAAAATGTGTGATATATATCGATAAGAAGAGTTTGAAGTATATTTTCTCACATAATGAACTCAACATGAGGCAAAAAAGATTTCTTGAACCACTCAATGATTATGATTGCACTATACACTACCTCCCATGGAAGGAAAATAAGGTGGAAGATTCTTTGAGAAGAATGGATCATGGAGTTCTGAACCAGATGAGAGTTTTAAAGGATCCTATATACAAGGATCTAGTAATGTTGGACATGGGGATAACCATGGAAGATGAGACACCCATACTTTTTCAAATGGTTACAAACCCATATTTAATAGAAAGGATAAAGAGATCTTAGACTGATGATGAACGGCTTCAAAAGAAGATTAATGATGTGGATGATGGGAGATTGAGTGACTTTGTGTATGAATATGGAATATTGAAATTTGGGAATTGACTTTGTGTTCTTAATATACCTAATCGAAAAATGGAATTGTTGGATGATACTCATAGTTCCATTTTCTCTATACACCCTGGTAGCACGAGGATGAATGGAGACGTGAAGGAACATTTTGGGTGGGATAACATGAAGAGATATATTGATGATTTTTCTCAAGATGTATGGTTTTTCAACAAGTGAATGTTAGAAGGAAACCACCTACAAGAGTAAATCAACCTCTTCTCATACCTGTGTGGAAATGGGATAATATTACGATGGACATTGTCATGGGGCTAAAAAAGATACCTAGAATGAACGATGCAATATGGTTCATTGTTGACCATAGAACAAAGTCAACACATTATCTGGATATAAGAGATTACTTACCACTTGAACATCTATCAAGACTATATGTTCATGATGTTGTGATACTTCAGGGGGTACCCCTATTGATTATTTCTGATCATGATCCACATTCTAAATCAAGATTCTGGAATTTTTTTTAGAAAACACTGGATATTGAACTTCGTTTATGCACTGCCTACCATCCCCAAACTGATGGACAATCAGAATGGACTATTCAAACCATAGAAAAAATGTTGAGATATTTCTCACATTACTTTCATGGTATTTGGGATCAATATTTACCTATGGTAGAATTTTCCAATAAAAATATCTTCCATCCTAGTATTGAGATGGAACCATATGAAGCAATATATGCAAAGAGATGTCATGCGACAACCTGTTCGGATGATGTTGGTGAAAGAGAACTCGTAGGCCCAGAAATTGTGGAGGAAACAATAGAAAATGTGAAGGACATCAAATCCCACATCAAAGATGTTCAAAGTAGGAAGAATATCTATGACAATAATCGAAGGAAGGATTTGCAATTTCAGGTAGGAGATCATGTTTTCATGAAGGTATATCCAAGGAATGGTGTTATACATTTCAGTAATAAGATAAAATTAAGTACCAGGTACATCAGACCATTCGAAATTCTAGAAAAAATTAGATATGTAACTTACCGTTTGGCAATGCCACCAAGTCTCTCCAAAGTTCACAATGTGTTCCACGTATCAAGGATGTGAAAATACATGCCTAACCCAACACATGTACTCACATATGTGGTATTAGAACTAGAAACTGATATGTCTTATTTTAATGTGCCTGGAAAGGTTCTTGATACAAAAGAACAAGTGCTGAGAAACCGAACGACTCATCTGGTAAATGTTCTATGGAGAAACCACAAGATGAAACAGGCAACGTGGGAACCCGAGGAACATGTGATGAAAACCACCTGAGTCTTTTTATGCTTTAGTATTCTATAAATTTCGAAGACAAAATTATTTTAAGGTGGGTATAATGTAACACCCCAACCATCCAAGGTACACTTATCTTTGAATAATACAGTAACATGTGTTGTACGCAACATCAAGTTCTAACACACCACAACCAATCAAACTAGCTGATATGAATAGTAATACCCACTTATTGAAATTTTATAAATTTTATCATTCAAAATGGATTTCATTTTTGCATTCAGAATATCGAAATTATCTTTTGGTGAATTATTTTCATTTGTCTAAAAAATTTCAATTTTTGATGGATAGTAAAAAGCACACAGTAATAGTTTAAATCTGATTTTTTATTTAAATAATTTTTTTATTTTATTTAAATTTATTTTAGGTCAAAGTAGATAAATAATATCTATATATGTTCTATATAATTCATTGAAATCATTTTATAATAATTTTAGATATATAAAAATTTTAGTGAACCTTTTTCCTTATATTACCCACCTCCTAAGAGAATTTGAAAATTTATATAAAAAATAATTTTATGGCTTATGTGAGATGAATTTTGAAAATCCAAGAGACACATTTGATAGTAGTATGTAAAATGTGGTTCAATGAGATGAAATTAATTTTTGATGAATAGTTATTTTTGACTTTTATATACAATGGTTAAAAGCAAATATGGTAGTTAAGGGTAAAATGATATTATTATTACCGTAACACATGTCTTAATTCTATTGTATGATTGTAATTCTACAAAAACCAAGCTTATGAAAAAAATATTAATCTTTTGGACCAATTGGATTAGATTTTGACATTTATTATTTTTTAATTCAAAGAAGAATTAATAGTGATAAATTAAAAGTTTAATAACTAATCCACCTTTAATATAGTGTTATACATAAGATAAATTTGACTATAAATATTCATTAGAAAGCTACAAAATTCTTACATAATGGTTTATTTTTAATTTTTAAACATTAAAAAATGTAATTTATTTATGACACAATGATGATGAATTAATTACCTTATTAATGAAATATTAATATAATTAATATTATAAATACCCAAATAATTGTAATTCGAGAAGCTTTATGAAATCCACTAATTTTATAAGTTAATATCATGTTAGGGTTTATTAAATAAATGTTTTTATGAAGTAATAATGTTGTTATGAATTTAGAAAAAACAAAATATCAAATAGTGTCAAAATTGACATAAAAGAGTTTTTTTAAAAATATTATATTATTAATTGATATAATATAACTAAAAATCTAAGGATAGGTTGAATGACATAGACAAGGTTATATATATTAATAATGATCTACTTGGGTTTTCCATGGAAGTTTATAGTATGTTTATTAACCATATAATAAAAAATTAAAAAGAGGCATGGTAAATGTCAAACTATTTAACTAAGAGTCAAATATAAATGATAAGGTTAATAAAGTAACCCAAACCTATCTAAAACCTATTGGTTGAGTGGTTTTAGACCCATCACCACAATATCTTTTAAATAATTTATATTTGTGCCATTAAAAACATAAAATTATTTTATTATAAAATAATATTTCTATCTTTTCAAAATGTTCCCCTCACCCCTCTTATAAAAGGGAACTTACCCTTCTTTCTAAGTCACATCATCAAAGCCATTTGGCTCAGAAAACCCCTACATAAATAACCTATAAACTATTATAACTTTATCCTGAATGCCTTCCTTTAGTCATAAATCCTACAAAGGATCCCTTTTGAACAAATCAAAAAGAACGAACCCGAAGAATTGGTAAATATCTCACCACCACTTTCATGTTTCTTTATTCTTCCACTACTTCATTCCTTGTTATTTCCATTCTAAAATAATAACTCCAGTGTATTATATATACTGTGATGTTATTATAAATATGGTGCAACCATATTCATTATTCTATCCATCCTTTGAATGACATGTCAACATATGTGCATATGTATAGCTTACCGTCTCCACGTCGTGGTGAAGTTTGTTATTCAAAAACATCATCACTTGCATGGGTATAATAATGAGTAAAAATGATGTAAATAATAAATAATAAATGACGATGTTTCAATTTATAAGATATAACACCCAATTATATACGATATTAATATCAAATGAATGATATTGTTGTCCGTGCGTATGTATAGATTACTGTCTCCATGAACATGATGAGATTCATTCCCCATCGCATCCTTTCAAGAATAACATTCATTAAATGATTAAAAATAATGTTTAAAGACTTAATGTAATTCTGAATATGAATAACATTCATCCTATCAATAACAGATGTTACTTACATAACAAATCATATAAAGGAAAACGAATCATCTAACACCCAAAATGAAGAAAATACTTAAATAAAATCAATAATGAAATATTAAAAGATCATATATGATATCATATTAATGTATATTATTCTTGTATAATTTAATAAAAATTATTTCACCATTATACATGAGGTTATCCTACACTCTACCATGGAAATTTTCAAGGTAAGGGTTTATTCAACAACCTCTTCATTATTCAAGGTTGTTTATATTTAATTATCTACATGGACTTCTTTATCATCCACATCCTTGTTTTCATAAAAATAATTTCCAAAATATTATAATATTTACTAGACTATGGGTTTATATCATTTATACCCTTGTTTGAATTATTATAAAAAGGTTTGAAAGGAATCTTTCCATCATTTTATAAACAAGGTACCTTATGACCTTTTCGAGAAAATTAAGGTAAGAATGTTTTTTTAACTTATACGGAGGGTGAAACTATTTTTGCATCTTATAACATCGTCGAAGCTTACCATACAAGTTTTTTAGAATATTTTAAAAATAAATTTTTTCTTTTATAATTATATGACTTTAAAATTATTTTAAAATAGAAAGAGGTATTTATCTAAAAAAAGTCTTGATTTCATCTATATCAACTTTTATTGATGGATTTTAAGCTAATTTGAAGTTGATTTATTAGGATACAAAATATCTATATTGTATTATTAGTTTTGTAATATGTTTGACTGTGGATGTGGTTTTTTACTCCATTCATGGTTTATGTATAATGTATTGACATTTCATCTGCTATTTTAATATGAATGTTTATGTTATGTTTAAACCATTTCATATGTGGAATGAATTGGACTTAGTAAGTGACGGGTGGAGCACAATGTAGCTCTTTGATGCATTGGTAGGACTCATGAGACAAACTAGTGTCTTGGTATAAGTCCATGAAAAAATATTATTTGTATTATTTGTAAAAGGCCTTGACTATATGGTTATTAAGTCAGACATTAAGAATTTTATCCTTATGAAAGTGGCTATTGATATTGCATGTGATTATTTGACTATTAGAATATCCACGTGAGTAAATAAATTGAATTATTTTGATTTATATTTTCCATATGATGATGATTTTTATATTGAAAATTATTTTGGTTTAGTTGGATACATTTCCTTAAATGTTTATGCTATTTTATGAAATTTTCTTTTATATTTTTATCCTTACTGAGAATATAAGATCACCCCTTTCTATGTTTTATTTTTCCCAAAATGCGATGAAGTATATTATGACTGACATGAAGGGATAGTCTAGGGATCTCGGTGTTGTCTATGAAAACAATGTTTTTGTAGTTTTCCATTTTATGATTTAATGTAAACCTTATGAATGTATATAGTAATTCCAAGGATACTAATCTAATCGGTATTTTCAGACATGATCTTTTGTGACCAGGCCAATGATACATAAAAATGCACTGACTATGGGCCTTTAGGGTGGGGGCGTTACACCAAAAGTCCATCAGTGCAACTATTTCTTAGGTGGTCATTATCCAATACTTTAGATATGTGGGGAGTTCTTAGTTTAGCAATTTGTATATGATAGTTAGAATATAAGGTAGGGCATAGATCTAACATAGGTCCAGCATGGACCCAGGTATAGGGACCTACATATTTTATACAGAGTTTGGGCCAAAGACCTCAATTCTAGTGTGTATGGTAATTTGTGTGTGTTATTTTTATTTCCATTAGGATAATGCATATCTTGTGTTACAAAGAGTCACATGAACTCTACCTACTTCCATGTGGGATGCGTTATATTACCTAATGATGTGATCTTGGTCATTATTTCATTATAGGGATTATCAAATCCAATCACTCATTTTTAGAACATCGTTTACCTTTTTCTTCTTCCCCGTATTTGAACTAGTAGATCCTAATTCCCCCAAAATATACTTTTATCCACTATTTTTTTCATGTTCAACATTTACCAGATTGAGGTCGATTTTCACAAAAATGTGATTAATATTCAAAAAAACCCTTGAATCATTTTTTATTACCAATTTTTTATTTGTCTCTCTCAGCTTCAAATGGAAGCTATATATATATGTATATAGCCAATGATTCGATATAATATGAATATTAATGTTTATTAGAATCTTAATAGAATAATGAACCATTTTTTCATCCTACTTTGGTAAATTTTCAATATCCATTATCATATTCTCAAATGCAGTGAAGAAACACAATATATATATATATAATATTTATCATCAAATGAGTGTAAATCAAACAACTGGAAAACCCTCAAAATTTATTCATAAAATCAAATTTATCACACTATTTTATCCATGATGTAAAAAGTTTTTATGAACAAAAATAGAAGAACATATATATATATATAATCCCCATATTTATACCCTGATATGATCTAAATCATTCTCCCAAAACACATTCAATTTATTTTTCAAGGTGTCTCGAATCCCAAAACCATGGAGTCAACTATTTTAGGTAATATATGTTTCTTCGAAAAAAATTTATACAAATGTGTGTGAATATATATATATATATATATTCTATAATATAACGAGGATTTTATATCAAAATTATTATGAAGTTTATATATTTTAAAAAAGTGTATCTATTATATTTCTAATTGTATTTGAATTATTACACATCAAATGGGATCTTTTGAAACATAATCATCAATTTATTTATTTTTAATGAACTATATATATTTTTTAAATTTATTGGAATGATAATTAATATTTTATGTATTTATTCCTTAATTTAAAATTTTTTATTTTAAAATAACAAAAGAACAATGATTGGTTATAAATAATTTTAAATTGATTATTTTAAAACCCATTTCTATTTTTTTTTTATGTTGTTAGTGTATGTTACCATTATTTATGTATCTTCTATGTATAACAGGTTTTAATTAATTAATTTTACCCTTTAATTTGTGAATTTGTTTCACATGTAAATGAATTTAATTCATAAAACTATATATGGACATTATATAATATATTTAAGACTTTTCATGAAAATTTATTCAAGAATTAATTTCATTTATTGGAGTTATATTTATTTTATTTTGAATATGATAAATAAATTATATTTATGTAATTCTATTGGATATTTTTATATTCTTAAAAATAATATAATTTCATATAAGGAAATATTATGTATAATTTATTTTATTAAAATTATATATTTTTGGTTTTAAAATGTTTTTTGGGTTATGACGGAGAATAGTCGCACCATTTAAAATGTTTTCATAAATTATGACAACATAGTTTTGAATGATATGATTTCATATGGGGAGTAAACAAATGAACTCAAGGGGGTGAGGTCCAACATTTGAAGCATCAATGTGTCCAGTTGGGTTTTCTTACTACCTTATATATATCATGAATAATCCCTAATTTTTTTAGAGGGAGATATCCAAAGAAGAATTTCAAAATATTATTATTTTTGGAAAAATAATTGGTTGTCAAAATGATCGATAATAATTATATTTCATGGAATTAAAACCCATTTCTATTTATTTATTTATCAAATGACATAATTTTTAAAAGGGTTCTAGTGAAATTTGTATATATCAATGAAAATGTATTAACAAATATTTCTAAAATGCGTTTTGGGTAATTAACTACTCAACCAATATTTTAAATAAATTTTCAGAGGTATTGTTTAAATTTAATTTTTGTTTGTTTTATTTAGTGAGGCAACACACACAAATATCAATCTATAAATTTTTATAGACCTTTTATAAAATTTTATGTATTTGTCTAGTTCACAAAAAACGTAATCTGAAAAACGACATGGTATATCAAATTATCTATGTATCTTTAAATTCGAATTAATATAAATCAAGAAAAAACACTTATATGTGAAAAATCCCTAATCATGGGTTCTTTTAATTATTATAGAGTTTATGTAGTAAAATATGAGTCTCTATCTAATATGTTATGTTCTTTAAGTAGTGATCCATGGAATATTCTTTTGTGATGTTATATTTTATTTGACCATGAATATTATTTCCCTGATCTTATGATTCCATATTTAATATTTCATTTCTTGAACTGATTATCCATGATACGTTGCTTTTATTTTGTCATATTATTTAATTGGAACACGTATACGCTCCTATATCATTATTTTTCCCCAGCTAGGATTTTATATTACCCCTTTTGTTTATGAATCACATTTTATCCTTCAATGTTTCATGATTTATTATAGATAGAAGATCTCATTATATAAAATAATACAGTGTTTTTTAACAATATCATTTCTAATTTATTATGAACATAGATGTTTTAAAACAATATGCCTCTTTATCCACAAGGTTTTATTATTTGAAATTTATTAAAAATAATATAATAATAATAATAATAATAATAATAGAATGATTATTGGTTTTGTATTTCTTGTATTAGAGAAAGAATAATTTCTTATGGGATTATGATTAAAATATATTAGAGAAAACCCTTCTCGTATGTATTTGTATTAAGATATATCCACAATTATTATTAAAGAGTATGGAATGTGGTTTCGAATAAATTTCATTGTTATCAATATATTTCAGGTCTATGGGTCTCTATAATAGATGAATCTATATGTAATAACACAAAAAAATCATTTTTTTACTCAACATGACATTTTTAACAAAATTGATACCTTGTTGTACCATTGGTTTTCCACTCATGATGGGTTTTTTATTATTTTAGAAACTCTCTATTTCCGACGCTTTCGCCGGGGCACGCGCGCACATCCGTCTGTCCGCGGAGGAGGACGTGCGGCGCTTTGTTGCCCCGCATTCCCACATTCCAAAGGCGGGCGGCATTCGCTCCTTATTCAAGGACGTCTGCTCCTTGATCAAAACGGGATGATGGGATGTCGGTTCTTCTATCTGCGGATTCCTCCTCAGAACTCGTCACCTAGTCCGGGTCTCCCTCATAGATGTAATACGTTGTTCGTGAAACTCTTCCCAGTGCCATGTTTCTGTGGACGTTGGTTAATTACACTGCTCCTGTCAGGACATTCCAAAGGGTCCGGTCAGGGCAGTAACCTTCAGTCGAGGTAGTAGTCACGTTGAGGCATCAGTAGCGTGTCTGGATGCTAGGGGCCTGGCATGTCTATCTATTATCCTTGGTCACAGGGCTTCTCGAGGGTGTGGAAACCCGAGGCATCCCACATCGAATGCGTGGAATTATGCGACATAGACACATATCTGAGGTTTTCCTCAGCTTCCTGTGTTTAACATAGGGTACGCCGCGAGTTTAACGTATAGAGGAGATGGATCAACCCCACCAGAGCGTTTAGCTAGGATAGATTGGATTGGGGGATTCCCTTTGAAGGGATGCTGATACCGAGGCCAGCCCATGGTCGGCTATGAAGTAGAGCGTACCAACATGGTCTCACCGTGATATGACAGTCCGGGCGAGAATCGGGATGGGTGATAGGTGGATGAATAGAGTGGAGGAAGAGTGGAATCGGACCATCGCAAGGGCAATGGTGAAGTCAGGCTTGAGCCTTGAAAAGATTCCTATGTATCACTGTGGCAGGGAATCAAAGTCCGCGTAGTTCGGGTTGGTACCGGTAAACCGACGTTAAGGTGGACCTTGGCCCGATGAATGTTGTCAGCAAACCAACGTAAAGGTGGACCTTGGTCCGATGGATGTCGTCAGTGAATCGACATGAAGGTGGACCTTGGTCCAATGAGAGAAGGGCTTGAACCTCAGGGAGGCTTCCTACGTACCATGCCTTGGCATGAATCAAAGGCCTCGTAGTTTGAAGGGTTTCATCGGTGAACCGACGTGAAAGTAGACCCATGGGTCCACTAGTGGTGGGGTTGAACATTGGGAAGGTTTACTAAGTACCACGCCGTGACATGGATCAGAGTCCTCGTAGTTCAAAGGATTGATGGAATACAGTTTAACGTCATGTGGGACGATAGTGAACCCTGAAGTGAATAAACGACGAGCGGTGGGTGTCGGCGAACCGACGCAAATGAGGGACCTTGGTCCAATGGGAGATGGGCTTGAACCTCTGGGAGGATTCCTACGTACCATTCCTTGACATGGATCAAAGTCCTCGTAGTTCGGATTGAAAATGGGGACTTGGCATACCGACAAGAAGACGGTCTAGGACAATGATTGTTGGGCCTGAACCTCAGGGAGGCTTCCTACGTACCATTCCTTGACACAGATCAAAGTCCTCATAGTTTGGGTTGTGGAATACAGTTTAACGTCATGCGGGACGGGGGTGAACCGATGTGAATGAGGTCGGAATGACCAGATAGTGGGTTTGAACCTCGTAGAGGCTTCCTACGTACCATACCTTGACATGGATCAAAGACCTTGTAGTTTGGGTTAGTCACAACGGCTTTCCTTCGGACTAGGATGCAGTTTAAAGTCATGCTAGATGAAGGTAGAACTCGACGTGAATGATAATGGGTGGGATTGAACCTCAGGAAGGCTTCCTACGTACCATTCCTTGAAATGAATCAAAGACATCATAGTCCACATGGGGCTTTGTCGGTGGACTGACATGAAGGTGGACCTTGGTCCAATGAGTGGTGGGCTTGAACCTCTGGAAGGCTTCCTACGTACCATGCCTTGACATGGATCAAAGACCTCGTATTTCAGGTGGGAATGGGTGTGCAATTTAATGTAATGCGGGACGAGGGGGGCATACAGTTTAACGTCATGCTGGACGAGGGCATGCAGTTTAACGTCATGCGGGACAGGGCATGCAGTTTAACGTCATGTTGGACGAGGGTGAAACTCGATGTGAATGAACGAATGAGCAATGTGGCTTGAACCTCATGTAGGCTTCCTATGTACCATGCCTTGACAAGGATCAAAGTCCTCGTAGTTCGCTTAGGGTAGGGGTCAGGGTCGGTGCTCACTCTAAGCCCAGGTGAGTCATGCTCGGTGTGAGAAACAAGTGGTTTCAAGGACCTGACGATCATTTCGTGAAGGATGCGTCCGTGAGAAGTGAAGAGGGGCTTACGCGTTAGGTGGCCCATGGTGGTGGGACTTACTCCATGATGGAGGCACAAGGTGAGACAAAGCGTAGAGAAAGAGGGATTTGGGACCAATGATTGAAGGTGCCTCGTTCCCTATCACTCCCTCCACTGACCATGGTAGTGGGGAAGTACGGAGATGTAGAGGTGCAGCCATCTGTTGGGGAACCAGGGTTGCCCTTATCTTATGAACATACACCACTCCAATAAGGAGGATATCATCCCTTGTGGATGGGTGATCCCATTCCTGTGGAGACGAGTGGTGTAAAAAATGTTCGAGCTGGGGGGTCCCTTCGTGAGAGGTACGAGGTCGGGTCACAGTTTAACGTCATGTGTTGAGGACGTGGTGCTTGGCAGTTTAACGTCCTGCAGGTCGGACGAAGTGGGTTCAATCCGCACCCCTAGGACTTACATAACCGGTACCCTCTGGTCCTTGTGGAAGGGAAGGTACCAGTAAGGTCGTGGTCAAGGTGGGTTGTGGGACGAACCATCAAGGGGTCCACGTTAGCATGGCTATGCGAAGAAGCAGTAGCCATTAGCATGCCTATGCGAAGAAGCATTAGGCGAAGCAACGCTACGGTTGGTATTGTCCATGGGACATTGAAATCACATCATGCAAACCTAGAGGGTCGCACGGGAAGAGGAATTTCTAAGAAAAGGAGTGTGCTTCACGAAGTGGAGTGCCATGGCCTTAGCATGGGGCATTGGTGTGAGTGGAAGGTGCTTCAAGAAGTGGAACAGTGTTCGCAGAGCACTGCCTCGCGATGAAGGGGTGCCTCGTGAAGCAGGGTCCTGCGAAGAAGTGTGCTTTGCGATGTGTAGCAATCCTACCTTAGCATAGGGATTACTAGCATGGGTTGGGTGTTTCGCGAAGCATAAACGCTCCGCGGCTGCCCGGGTTCCCTTGGGAATCCCCTTCCTTCGCGAATGCCCTTGAGCTTTGCGAAGGGCATCCCTCTTGGAATAGGGGCTCAAAACAAGACAAAGAAGAGGCATCTTATGAAGTATAAGTACCTCGCGGAGCTCATGATTCCCGGGGCAAAGAGTGCTTCGCGATTCGGGAGAGGAGAAGACGAAAGGTTGGCTCTTCCATACTCAGGACTCAGGGGGAGTCCAGTATTTATAGGGAATGGGCAAAGCGAAGCAGAACTCACACGCCACCTCAGGTGCTTCGCGGCTCGCTTGGGAACGTCAACGTCGTCCGTGGAAGAGTACCGCCTCTGGAGCTTCACGGCGGGCCGCGAACGTCAAATGTGTTCGTGGAGCATTACCGCCTCTAGAGCTTCGTGGCGGTTAGCGAATGTCAAATGCGTTCACGGAGGATTACAACCTCTGGAGCTTCACAGCGGGTCACGAACGTCAAATGAATTCGCGGAGGATTACCGCCTCTAGAGCATCGCGGCGGGTCGCGAACGTCAAATGCGTTCTCCAAGGATTATCGAGTCTGGAGCTTCGCGGCGGGTCGCAAACGTCAAATGCGTTCGCCGAGGATTACCGCCTCTGGAGCTTCATGAGGCCGTGATGATCGGGGCGCTTTGCGGCGGTGCTTTGCGTCGGTGCATCGCGAGGCAGTGCGCCAGCCTTCTTTTTCGTCCCTCCCCTTCAGGCCAGATTTTGGCGCCAACAAATGCCCCCCCTCAGACTTGGAGCCGCGGAGGGAGAAGGGTCAAAGTCTGAGGGAAAATTGCCAAAATTGTTGGCGGTTCGCGATGCGGCTTCACGAAGGGGGGCCTGCGGTGCTAACTGAGGCCACAGATCTGGACGTGTCGTGATGCTCCGCGCGGGTGAGGCGCACCGCGATGCTCCGGGGTCGCCACCTATAAATAGGGGAGTCGACCTCTTTTGGCTTTACATGAATTCCTTTTCTTTTTGTGCTCTCGACTTATTGAAGCTCCGCGTACTCCGTGACAGCCCTCCACGAATCGAGCTTCGTGGTGAACCAAAGGTCTCCGACTCCGCGTCCGTGCCAAGCGAACCTCTGCTTGTCGGCCTTGGCCCGACTTCGCGGCTTGGTCTTGCGACTGATCTTCGCGATCCGGCTTCGTGATTCAGCTTCGCGGTCGAGCTTCGCGATCCAGCTGAAAAAATTCTTTTCTGAGGGCCGGAATCGAAATGGCCCATCAAGAGGCTGTATTGGGAGTGCTTGCTGATGCTACTCGTTAGGATGAGATGGCCAACTGTCCAGGCCTGGGGGAGATGGTCTGAAGCCATTCGGACCACACTTCTTTGACAGATCTGCTATCGGAGGGTCAAAAGGATTACCCGTAGTGCAAGAAGATGCCATTGTATAGCTTCGGGTTGAGGGATGACGTCTTCATCCTGGAGGCGAGTAGGGAAAAACCATCTTGCTGGTTCAGGAGCACACCATGCCAGCACCAATGGTTCAGGGCGGCCGATGGTCATGCACAGGAGAACTTCACACCCGTCACTGCTGACTGTCTCTACAATCATGTTAACGACATTGACGAGAGGCCACTGCAACCGGAGACTTCCCCTCCCCTCTACCGTACCATGCGGAAGGTGGCTTTTCAGGATTCGAAGAAGGGATGGTCTGATGAGTGGGACCTGCGCCAGGGCGGCAACTTCACTGATGACTGGGCCTTGGCCTACTGGGTAGGCGCCTCATGCAAGGAGTTCGGGGTCGAGCTGAGGAGAGTGGGGTTGTATGAGGCGGCATGGGCCTCCCAATTCCACATTTACCAACCAAAGCAACTGATGCCGGAACTACGGAGTAGATGGTCGTCTAGGACCAACACTTTTCACCTGCATCACGGGGAGGTGGGCATCAGCCTGTGGGGTGTCCACCAGATTGATGGGGTTCCGATTTTGGGGGCCATGTATGACGAATTCCTCCCTGTCATCAGCACGTGGGAGGATATGAAGCAAATGTCGTGACTGGCATCAGCGTTGATGGCACTCATCCCTGTAGAGGACAAGGAGGCAGTGAGGGATGTCCACTTTAGGAGGTGGTTCAAATGCTTCCTGAATTTCCCTAAGAATCGATAGTTCCCTCCGAGGCCTCGAACTTGTCCAAGGGCGGCCCAATGGGGCAAGGGTCACTCGTATTAGCGGGTCTTGGAGGACAACCAATGAAATACTTGGGGTTTCAGTGTCAGCACTAAACAACGACCGATAGTCAGGCTGGCAGCGTTCATCGGGGATCTCATCTATGGTTGGATCCTACCGGTGAGGGATACATGCATGGGGGTACGACCCAGCTCGTTTATTATGGCATCGATGTTGGCCTTGGGCCAGCTGATCAATCTGGGGATTTCGATGCTCACCAAACTGTACAAAGTTTTGCGGCACATTAGCGAGGGAAAGAAGCTGCCAAGGATATGCGGGCCCTTACACCTCCTGTATGGGTGGATCGAAGTGCATATCAGGGGGATTTACGAGTATCCAAACCCCATTTCTCCGCTGGGATCGAACTTCTGCCCTTCCATCCTGAACGCGGTCGGGAGCTTCCCGTTCAAACTAGCCATTCCGATGGTACCGGAACGGCTGTGGAGGGAGGACGAGTTTAATTTACACCCCTTCCCATTGCCGACGGGGATACTTACTGATGACAGGCGGGGAACGGAAGAACATAAGGCATACCTCATGGACATTCGAGGTGGAGTTTTTGTGGCACATATAGATCGTGAGCCACTCTACGAACCGTACACCCCACATCGGTTTGCGAGGTAATTCCGGTGCCTCCAGCGGCTGACCCCGCAGGTCTATTGGGAGGTGCGTCATGAAGAGCACCCGTGTGTGATGAGGCAGTTGTGGCTCATGTTCACACGGGAATATGGGAAGTTGTGGATTTCATTGCCTCCATCCACCGCCGCTTTCGGATTGGTGAAAGAGTACGCCATCAGTTGGGAGGCTGCTTACCCAAGGGAGATGCTGAAGCAACCAACTATCCGGATCAGTGACGGTGGGCCTCCCCTATCCCGAGGTTAGGGTCGAAGTGTAGCAAGGCCCGCTCATGGTAGCGGGGCTTCCATGGCGGTGAGACCCGCACCGACCGAGGGTATGGCAGCAGCGGTGGATCCGGTGATTCCGGAAGAGCACGGCCATCCGGAGGGGCAGCCGCCGAGGGGATTTCGTAGGATATCAACTCAGGCTCCGGGGAAGCGCCTACGTCATATTGATATGGAAGAGGATGCCATCTTCCTAGATGTTTGGGACATTTGGGATGTCAACCGGCAATTCCTCATCCCACCCGAGATATGGGCCCACTGGAATCGCCTCGTGATGGAATTGTCGGGCATAGGCCCAGTTCGGGCTGGATTCATGGCGTCTCCGGCGGAGGAAGAACAATACCTGTACGAGCTGGAGGATTACGTCCACTCCAGTGGTGTCCCATGCCCAATGACAGACCGGGTGAGGGTACTGTTGAATTAGACGGTCCCCCCACAGTTATCGGCTGCCGATCTGAGGGAGCGCATCCCCTTACCAGAGGAATCAGAGGACTCCTCTCGGGAGGATGAGGCTAGAGGAAGGAGCCCATTGGATGAGGGTGAGTTCGAAGACTGAGGCTCAGAATTAGAAGATTTTGCGGAGGCTCTTGAGGTAGCATTCCGAACTTCTTTCCTTGCGATCTGTTCTTGGGTAACTATGGAATTCTCACCGATGTTTGATCCATGCAGGAGGAACTTGTTCGCAGGCCTCGTTCTCGCTCCTTGGCGGGTGATGATGCGGGACCTTCAGAACCTACACCTATGGCTGCATCCAGTTCCACGTCTGGTGGGACCAGAGCACCCGAGGTGGCTCCTCCGGATCTCCAGACCTTCCAACAGTATACGGAGGGCCTCGTCTCAGGGTCCCGTCAGTACCGGCTCAAGAGTAGTTCCAGGAGGTCGATCTTCGTAAGTCTCCTCTATTGGTCTCCTCGTTGTCACATGTAGACCATGCCAACTAACGTTTATGTCCCTCTCTGTCGTATAGTTCTCCGACTGGCGTGGGATGCTGCGGCAAGACTGGTCGGGATGTCTGGTGGCGTCCCTCCTAGGGGCATGCCGGTGATTGTGGCGATAGTCCCCCCATCTCCTCAAGCTTCAACACACATCATCACTGGCGGAACCACCAGCAGGGCCGTACCTGAAGTCATTGAGGTGGACTCCAAGGAAGAGGATCAGCCGGTCGGCCCCAGTCTTGTCGCGCGTGCTTCGGCGCCAGGTGTCGTACTGGATTCAACACTAGATGTAGATCCTACTGAGGATTTCCTGCGGGTGTATCCCGCGTACGAGCCTGAAAATCGTGTGGACTGGGATGAAACGACCTCCGACAAGGAAGACAGCAGCATAGTCTGCCGCCGGTCATGGAAGCTGATCACTCGCTTTATCAAAGACACTCCCCAAGCGCAATGGATGGCTAAAATGGATAGACTCTGCTCGCGGTTGCGCAAACTGTGTGATGGGGGAGTGTATTCCCAATTTCCTCATGCACTCATCCGAGATCTTATGGCTGAGAAGATCCGGGAGCATGGTCGTGGGCTCAGCATGGGCTGGGAGCGGAGGAAGGCGACCATCATCAAGAATCTACAGGAGGCTGAAGGCGAGGTTCAACAGATGCAGACCCGGGAAGACGAGCTTTCAGCCTCTCTTGACGCACAATCTGAGCTGGTCTCACGGTTGAAGGCCCAGCTGGCAGAGGCAGAAGAGCATATGAGGCAGACCTCTAGAAAGATGGCTACCGTTCAAGCTGGCATAGAGAGGGCCAAATCCAGGACTGACGAACTGCGCCCTGCCGCTATTGAGGAGGATCGGGAGCTAAGTTAGCGGCAGCAAGCCTTGGATGCCATAAGTCGACAGGTGGTGGAGCTTCAACGCTCTTTTGACGGGGTCAACCCGTCCATGGGGGGAGTCGACCCCCGGGTATTGTAACAAACCCAAAAACCTTTTATTGGTACTTTCGTGCTTCAATTTTTTTTTTCTTTCTTCTCTGTTTTGAATGCCATAGCGCGCATGATTTCAACTGTTTGAATTGCTTTGTTACATCCCTACAATGTTTACGGGATGTTAGGTGACAATTCCCCAAGCCCATGTGGGTCGAACCCGATGTGAGAAATAAGAGATAGTTTCCCTCTCATCCCACCTAATCATAGGAGTGGGGATCATGCTCCGGGCATCCGGGATTCGGATTACCAATCCAGATTCCCAAAAGATGGGACAGGCTTGATCGGAGAAGGAATTTCCAGGATATCTGAATTACCATTTCTTCAGTGTCCTCTTATGCATGAACGGGGCAATGCCAGTTGTGCTGAAATCGGTCCAAACAGATGAAAATGTGAAGCGTGAATCACGATACCCAAGATTCAGAACACTGTAGGGATGGCGTGACAATAAGGGATAACCGTTAACCTTGGAGGAGAAGCGGTATCCTTACTGCGTTAGCCTGTAATGGAGACAACAAATGAGGGTCGACCGTTGACCATGTTTGAAACAGGGGACCATGTCACAAATGTTGTCGATCAATCCTTCGGGACGTTGTCCCAGGACAGTTGGCGGACCATAGGTCAAACATCCATACTGTTAGGGGGTTCTTCCAAATATGACCCGTCTTTGGGAATGTTGGCCCAGGACGGTAGGTGAGCCGATGCGGCATGAGACCAGGCTGTTAGGGGGTCCTGTGAGACATGAAAGGGGACGAGGGTCCGAATAAGGGGCACACAAAGCTTGGAATATGGAGTTATGGTTTGTCCTAACAGAATCCAACACTTAGGTAGTTACACCACCGTGGTGGCAGTACGCCAGATGGGCGCATCAGTTTGATCATGGATCATTCCTTCTTTTAGACAGGGCCTCTCTGGCGAAGGGATTTTTCACTTCCCAATGGGATCTTAGGGCATCTTGAACTTGTTCCAGGTAGAACCGTAGTTTAGTGCCGTGCGTTGAGGACACATGAGCTTCTGTAGTTTAATGTCATATGATAAGATGTGGAGTAAAAGGGAAGATCTCGGGGAGCGTGTGGCACGGTAGATATGAAACCGACATGAATGAGGACTTGGATTCTAAATCATAACACATACGCCCGGAGGGAAACTCTTCAGGTCGAGGGACCAATAGTGAGGATTAAGCTGGGCCCGAAGTAGAGTGGTCGGGCGTTCCTACGTACCCCATGAGGATGGGAATCAAGCCATACGTAGTTCTGGAAGCGCATTTTAACGTCATGCGGGATGAGGAGAAGCCTAGCCATGTTGGTACACATCCCGCCAAAACTACTAAGCCCACGTGAGTCGTGCTCAGTGTGGGAAACAAGCAGTAGTGGTGGGAATTTACCGACACAGAAAGGGGAAGGTTAGGGCAAAGGGACGCTCGGTGAATACCGGCCCAATGACACCAACACGATCATTTAGCGCACCTAGATGCGCGAAGAGAAAGAGTCGAGTATGATGGAATTACACTTGAACATGGGGGAGTGGAAACATGTGAATAATGGCACTCAAGATTCAGATCATGATGATGGCGGTGTGACGATGGAGGATAACTGCTGACCGTATTCGCAACATAGCATCCTATCGCGTTAGCCTAGAATGGGGACAGACAAATGAGGGTTGACCGTTGACCATGTTCGAAACACGGGACCATGTCACAAATGTTTTCAAATATCCATAGGGACGTTGGCCCGAAATGATTGGAGGGCCCTTAGGTCCAGCATTCATGGAGAGCCCTTAATCCTAGTATCCATGTCGTCCGGGGGTCCTTTTGGATGTGGAAGAGGATGAGGATCCAAATAGCGAGCTCACGAAGCTTGGTCATGGGACGAGGGGAATGTCCCTGTGAAAATCCCACACTTTGGGCTCTTTGTCAAAACACATCTGAATACGGCAACGAGACGCATTAGATAGAGGGAGTAGATTCCTTTCCCATAGGGAGATCTTAGTTTAGGGTCGTAGAATTCAGACCATGGATGGGAGGAGATGTAAGTGGAACATGGTGGAGTAACTCAAACACCTGGCGTGAATGGGAATAGGGGGTGTGTGTGGTGCGATGAACAACCAGATGTGAATGAGGACGTAATCCCATATCACATCGCACGAACCCCTTTGGGAGAGGTTTTTTGGTCAGGGGACCGAAAGAGAAAGTTAGGCTGGGCCCGCGGGGAAGTGCATGGGCGCTCCTACGTATCTCATAGGGATGAGAATCAAGCCTCACGTAGTTCTTGATGTAACTTAGAACATAAATGGGTAAAGGGAGCAGGGGACGCATGGGAACAAAACCCGACGTAAAGGAGGGCCTAAGCTCTACTTACCATGCGTTCTCTGGGGAAATGCTCAAGTTGAGGGACTGAACACACAGGTCAGGCTGGGCTAGTGGGGTAGTGCCCGGGCGCTCCTACGTATCTCATAAGGATGATAATCAAGCCATACGTAGTTCTGAAAGGTGACATGGTCAGATACCAGTGCCGGGGGAAAAGGGGAGGGCGGGCATGACACTTGCACTAAAAGAACAGGGATTTGATGAATCTTGTTTGTTCTTTAAGGTGAATGGTTTTTTTTGTGAAGTGACAGGCCTAGAATAGTAGGTCGTGATGTCGCCACAAGGATCAAGCCGTGATGGGCGTTGACAAATGGCATGGCACATGACCAATACCCAACGTGATGTCCTCTACAATGAGGTCACCACAATGAAGTGTTGTTTTTCATCGTGCGGCCAGGATGATAATGTCACAGTTTAGGGTCGTATGATAGGACCAATAATTCATTTTATCGTCATGCAGCGCAGACATTGCAGAGACGATGCTAGGCGGGGAACGTGCGTAGTGTTATAAAATACAATTGATGGAGACATGATCCCACATCACATTGTACGCCATTCGAAGAGGGAGACCTTAGGTCGAGGGGCCTATATAAGGGTAAGAGGTGAAACAGGGGGAGAGACTGGCTCCCTAAATGGGTTGTACCTGATGACAGGGCGTCCGGGCGGTCCTACATATCCCATGAGGATGGGAATAAAGCCACGCGTAGTTCTGAAGGGTGCCTTTTAATGTCATGCTGGACAAGGAATGGGAGGGATAACCCTCAGAATGGGGGTGTGCATGGTGCAGCCATTGCAAACCCGAAGTGAATGAGGACATAGTCCCAAACTACGCCACGCGGTCCTGTAGTTGGGGTTCTGTAGGCAGGACCAGAGAGGTGAACTTGCTGAACTCATGCTGGACCCAAAGACAAGGGGTCTGGTCATTCCTACGTATCCTATCAAGATAGGAATCAAGTTGAACGTAGTTCTAGATGAGAATCTTAGTTTATGGTCTTAGAGCTCGGACCGTGAATGGTGACGACTTTCCGAGTAAGCACAGATGTCAACCCGATCCCTAAGCCCACGTGAGATAAACTCGGTGTGGGAAACAAGGGGGGAAGATCCTTATAGCAATACTTGGGGTGCCCATCGAAGGGGAGTCGGCAGAGAGCCCCGAAGGACACCATTGACGTGGATTGTTCCCCCAATGCGCAGACGTGCATGGAAGAAAAGTACCAAGAGTTTCGAGATTCTACTTGGACACAGTGAAGTGATGAAGGGTGTGAATTGTGCACCCGACATTTTGGGCCTAATGGGCTGGCGTGCCGATAGAGGAAAACTGTTAACCATGGTGGAAACACAGCATCCATATCGCATTAGCCTGAGGTGGGAACAACAAACGAGCATCGACCGCTGACCACATTCGCAACATGGGATTTTATCTATTTGTTGTCCGAAAACCCTCGGGGGCATTGGCCCATAACGGTAGGAGATCCCTTGGGCGTAGTATCCAGGCCGTTCTTGGGGGTCCCTTCGGGTGTGAAAAATGATGGAAGCCCTGATGCAGTGATACACAAAGCCTGGAAAGCGGGTGCGGACGTGTCCGAGTAAAGCTTGGCATTCCAGGTAATAAACCAGAGTACTCTTAGGCACATTGGTGAACCGCCAAAAGGGGATCGATGAAATAGCTCAGTAAGGAGAGGTACATGGCGTGGTCATTACGGGACTGACGTGAATGAGGACATAGTCCCACACCACACCATATAATCCCCTCGTGGAGGAAGGATTGGCCAAGGGGCCAATATGGGATGAAAATTCCTAAGATATGCGGCTGGACCCGAATCCCGGACATTCAGGTGATCCTACGTATCCCATGAGGATGGGAATCAAGCCACACGTAGTTCTCTAAATGTAGTTTTAACATCATACGGGACAAGAAGGGGGGTAATATACCCCTAAACTTTGGAGGTGTGCGGTATGGCGAGGAAGACGACGTGAATGAGGACATAGTCCCACACCACACCGTACACTCCCATAAGAGAGGACCTGGGTCGTGGCCCGCAAAAGCCAAGGGGCCTGATGGTTAGCATTGGTCAGGAAGGCCTGACTGACTTGCAATTTATCGTCTTGCAGTGAGGATGAGGGTTGGGGGCCCGAGAAGGCCAAGGGGGCCTGGGGATGGGCCTCGTAAGAGGGGGCGTACGGCATGGTACATGATCCCGACGTGAATGAGGACGTAGTCCTACACCACACCGTACACTCCGGATAAGAAGTTGGGAGGAGGGGCTTGAGAAGTCCAAGGGGCCTGAGGTCAGGTATCAGTCAGGAAGGCCTGACGGGTCTGTAGTTTAATGTCTTACATGAGGACGGGGGTCGGGGACCCGAGGAGGCCAAGGGGCCTGAGGCTGGGCCTCGTAAGAGGAGGCGTATGGCAGGGTACATGACCCCGACGTGAATGAGGATGTAGTACTACACCACACCGTACACTCTAGGGGAATCGGGGTCGTGGGACCAATTGATAGCACCACCTGGGGGGAAGTTTTTCACCTCGGGATGGGGCAGAACGAATCACTTCACTCGATGTCTGGGACATCTCGGGGTGGACCCGAAGATCCAGGACACTGTTGACCATGTTCGAAACACAACATTCCTATGGTGACCTGGTATGGGAGCAACAAATGAGCATCGACCGCTGACCAATTTCACAACGCGGGACTTGTATAGGCTTGTTTCTTGAAAACTCTCGGGGGCGTTGGCCCGTAACTGTAGGAGAGCCCTTGGGCGTAGTATCCAGGCCGTTCTTGGGGGTCCCTCTGGGTGTGAAAAATGATTGAATCCCAGTCATGGAGTGGGTGAAGCATAGCTGTATCCATCCACGAAAGAGGCAAACATCTCCAGGGGATGTACAGCTGGGTCAAGGCTTGCTCGATGTGAGTTGGGGCAAAAGTGTGCACCCTGCCATGTCTTGACCCGAGGGGAAGATTTTGGCTTTTGGGCTGGGCCAACAGACGAAATGCCCAGGCATTCCTACGTATCCCATTAGGATGGGAATCAAGCCATAGGTAGTTCTTTAAAGGCCATGCAGTTTAGCAACGTGCGGTGAGGACGTGGTAGGATAGAAGAACGGGAGTGGGCACATGGTGAGACCCTTACAATACTTGTGTGAGTGGGGTTGCATGAGCGGGCTAAGAAAGCCTACACCCTGCTACACAAGGATCCTCCAAGGAGACTATTACCAGGGGTAGTGGAAGAGAAAATCTTGTGCTGGGCTCAAGACGTGGCGTCCGAGCGTTCCTACGTATCCCATGAAGACGGGAATCAAGCCACATGTAGTTCTTGAAATGCAGTTTAACGTCATGTGGGACGGGGAGCATCTCATTTGTAAGGTATGGCAAGTAATCCGATGTGAATGAGGAAGTAGTCCCACACCATACTGTACAATCCCGTAAGGGGGTATGTCGGGGAAAACCAAGTGGCCTGAGGCTGGATCGCAGTCAGGGAGACCTGACCAGCTTGCGGTTTAACATCTTGTGGTGATGACGGGGGGCCAGGGGCCCAAGGAGGCCAAGGGGCCTGAGGCTGAGCCTCGGTCAAGAAGGCCTGGCCGGCTTGCAGTTTAACGTCTTGCAGTGAGGACGGGGGCTAGGGGCCCAAGGAGGCCAAGGGGCCTAAGGCTGAGCCTTGGTTAGGAAGGTCTGACTGGCTTGCGGTTTAACGTCTTGTAGGACAAAGATGCAGTTTAAGGTTGTGCAGGACTTTACAGTTTAGAGTCATGTTGGACCATAATGTGCAGTTTAAGGTCATGCGGGATCGTTTCACAGTTTAGCGTCTTAAAGGACGAAGATGCAGTTTAAGGTCGTGCGGGACTATTTTTCAGTTTAGGGTTGTGTAGGACCGTTTTTCCCTAGGCAAAGTATCGCTTGAGGAATTTGGAATTGGTAAGAGGGGTTATACGCTCTCCATCCGTCGTCACCAAGGAGTATGCTCCATTGGTGTAAACCTTATGGATGATATAAGGCCCTTCCCATTTGGGTTTTAATTTGGGCGGTTTCCTACCGGGAATCATTGGCGCTCGAAGGGCTAGTACCAAGTCGCCCTGTAGAAAAGATCGGATATGAACCTTCTTGTCGAAGGCCCTCGCTATCTTATCCTGATGCCTTTCCAGATTGTGCAGGGCACGAAGCCGATTCTCGTCCAGTGCTTCTAATTTGTCTAGATGGATCTCGGCTACCTCATCTGATGCCTGGTGATCATAAACTGCAGTGTGTAACGACGGCAGCTGGATCTCAATGGGTAGGATGGCCTCAGCTCCATACACCAGGGAATATGGGGTCACCTGCGTAGAGTTGCGAGTCGCCGTCCGGTAAGCCCAGAGGGTGTTGGGGAGCTTGTCCGGCCAACTTTTCTTGTTCTGACCAACCATCTTCTGAAGAATGTTAGAGAGGGTCTTTTTGAACGCTTAGAACTGTCCATTTTCCTGCGCGTGGTATCGGGAGGTACGGTTCGACCAGATGTCGTACTTTGTGTACAATTTCTTTAGTTCAACCGCTCGGAATTTGGTGCCGTTATCGGTGAGGAAAGAGTGAGGGACTCCAAACCGGTGAATAATGTTGGAGCTCAAAAAGTCAACGATGGAATGGGCCTTGACCTCTTCGAGCGGAACTGCTTCTGCCCACTTGGAGAAGAAATCTGTAGCAGTTAGGATGAACCTACACTGGCGGGCTGTTGCTGGTGGGTATGATCCCACTGCATCAAGGCCCCATACTGCAAATGGCCAAGAGTACTTGGTGGGGTGAAGGGGCTCCGGCGGCTGATGCAGGAAGTTGGCGTGAACTTGGAACACGTGGCATCTCTTGGCATACCGAATACAATCGTGGATCATAAAGGGCCAAATGTACCCCAACCTTCGGATTTGATGGGACAGCTTCGGCCCAGCTTGATGGGTGCCATAGGAACCGGCGTGAACCTCTTGCATAACTTGAAGTATCTCCATTCCTTGGATGCAACGGAGGATGACACCATCAAAACTCCTCTTATAAAGGATTTGTTCAAGACTGGGGCTTCTCTGGAGGGTAAATTGCAGCGCACGACGTCGAATTCGCTCTCGCTCGGCCCGGTCGTCCGGGAGGCGACCATTTTGGAGATACTCGACAAAAGGTGCACTCCAGTCCGGAGCGGCTTCAGCCACTATGTCTGACGAACCCGGGACCCCTGACATGGAGGGTCCGGTGGTGAGATGACCTACCTGCAGGCCATCATTGTCCTTTTGAGTGATGGGGGCAATGACTCTCCGGTGTTCCACATGTATGATCAAATCATCTTGCTCGGGTTCTGCGAGCGACGCGGCTAAGCCAGCCAAGGTGTCTGCTTGGCCGTTCTGTGACCATGGGACATGGGTATCCTCTGGTCGAGAAGAGAACTGGGCCATTAGGCAGAGGGTGTACTATAGCAATGGTTCAAGCTCCGGATTCCTGACGACGTATTCTCCATTAACCTGTTTGATTACCATCTCAGAATCTCCCTTCACATGTAGATGGGGAAAATGGATCTCAAGGGCCAACTCGAGGCCGGTGATGAGAGCCTGGTACTCTTCCTCGTTGTTCGTACAGACTTCTAACAATAGGAATGAGTATGGAAGGACGGCTTGCACCGGGGTAATGAAGACAATACCCAGGCCCACTCTGTTGAGCTTGGGATCGTTGAGCCTCCAACCGGTGGGGCTCCGGGAGGCGCCGTCGAAATGCATTTGCAAACACAGGACAGCATGATCGACTGAGAGGATCGTCTCATCAGGGAAATCTAGGTCCAGGGATTGATCCGCAGAGGTTGGATGGGCAGGTAAAAATCTTCCAACACCTATCCCTTAATGGCCTTCTGAGGTACGAACCTGATATCAAACTGCTGGAGAATCACCGCACACCATGCTAGTCAGCCAGTCAGCATAGGGCGGTTCAGGATGTACTTCAGTGGGTCTACCCAGGAGACCAATTGCACCTCATGGTGCTGCAGGTAATGTCGCAAATTCTGCATGGTGAAGATGAGCACATGGAAGCTTTTTTCGATAGGGGAGTATCTAACCTCCGTATCGAGAAGCATGCAGCTGAGATAGTAGAGACTGTTCTCAGTACCGTCGTTATTCTTCTGGGTGAGCAGTGCGCAGAGGGATATTTCCAGGGAAGTCACGTAAAGGACCAGGGGATTTTTGGAGACGGGCGGCATCAAGACCGGAGGTTGGAGTAGATACTGCTTTATTTCCTCGAAGGTGGTCCGACACTCCTCATCCCATTCGTAGGCGGCGCCCTTCTTCATGAGTCGGAAAAAGGGATTACACTTGCCATCCAGATTCGCGATGAATCGGCGTATATAGGCTAAGTGGCCTTGATGGCCTCGAAGCTCCCGAATGTTGCTCGGGGGAGGAATTTGGATGATGGCCTTGATCTTCTCCAGGTCAATCTCGATACCTCGTTATCTGACAACAAAGACTAGAAACTTCCCGGAGGTGAGCCTGAAGGCACACTTCAGCGGGTTCATCTTCAGGTGACGGGAACAGAGGAAACCGAACACTTTCTCAAGGTCATTGAGATGGTCCTAGCGCTGACATGATTTGACTACGAGGTCATCCACGTAGCATTCCACCACTTTCCTGAGAATCATCTTGAATATGCGATGCATGGCCCTCTGATAAGTGGCACCTTCATTTTTCAAACCGAATGGAATAACCTGGTAGCAAAAGGTACCTAGGGAAGCCCTGAAGGCAGTGTAATCCTCGTCTTCAGGGGCTATCCGGATCTGGTTGTACCTGGAATACCCATCCATGAAAGAGAGGGCTTGGAACCCGGCCGTGGCGTCAATCAACAACTCTATCACCAGGAGTGGGAAGTCATCCTTTGGGCAGTGGCGATTAAGATCGCGGAAGTCGATGCAGACTCTGATCTGACCATTCTTCTTTCTGACTGGCATGATGTTGGCAAGCCACTTGGGGTACTGGACTTCCTTAACGAATTTGGCTTTGACTAGCTTGTCAACTTCAGCCTCAACCATAGCACCATGAGAAGGGTGCATCTTCCTGGGAGGCTGCTTAAACCCACGAGGTTTTTCCAGGAGGCCCAGACGGTGAACGGCTACCTGGAGATCTAGTCCTGGCATCTTGTTGTAACTCCAAGCAAACACATCACAGTGTTGTTTGAGGAAGTCTACGTACTGCTGCCGCTCCTCAGGGAACATGGCTGCACTGATCAATGTGGGTTTTGGATCTGCCTCGCTAACAAGGTTCACCTGTACCAGTTCATCAACCGTGGTAGAGATGCCTTCTTCAAAGGCTGGGGGAGCATCCTCCATGTCTTCCTCCCCACCCGTGGGGGGATTTCCCGCGAAGGGATGTACTTCCGGGCTATTAAAACCTAAGGAGCAGCTAGTGCCGGCTTGGGCAGCAGCGGTCATCACATCGGGAGACTCACTCACCATTGAGACCATAGCAATGAAGGCAGTCGACCCTATCCCATCTGGCCTTCAGCCTAAGTGGCCACATTTGATGATATCAAAGCAGTGGTGACGTGTCGGCTTGAGTCATTTAATTCCAGCCCGGTGGAAGAGACGTGTATGGCGCACTGCCATTGTCATAAGCTTGACGTCCTGGTACCGTACATGGTTAGGAGGTTCCAGGATGACCTGAGCCTGGTTGATGTAGGAGTACGAGGTGATTTTCCATCGTCGCTTGGACATGGGAACATTCCTTCCTTGCGTACCCGAAACAACAAAACATTTCCCCATGTCGGGGTTTGTGGCTTCCAACCGGTGGATAGGGAGGATGTAGGCGTCATCCATGCTTGCCCAGGGATCACTTGTGACCGGGGCGGGTTCATCCTCACTTACCAGGATTTTCTTATCCTTACTTTCGTAATAACCTGCATCCAGATAGAGGGCCTCACAAGAAGCAAAAGGAGACACGTCTCCTTGGAGCACGCCTACTCGACCGTTGAGCGAGTACTTAAGGCACTGGTGATACGACGAAGGGACTGCTGCATGAATATGGAGCCATGTCCTACCCATCAACGCGTTGTAGGCGGTGTCCCTAAGAGACAACCATGAACTCGGTGCTGGCAATTAAGCCACCAAACTGATTCTTCAGGCGGATATTGCCGACTGGGGTTTGCTCGGTCCTGTTGTACCCCTGGATTCTGAGGTCATAGGGAGTTAAATCACCTTCAGACAGACCCATCTTTTGCAATGTCCGGGTCGGAATTAGATTGATTCCAGAACCCATGTCAATGAGGCAGCGGTGGACTTCCACGCCATTTAAGTGGCCAGTGATGTATAGCGGGTGAATGTGCCCCTATATAGGAGGGTCCTCATCTTCACCGGAGAACAAGATAACCACCTAACATTCGGCGTTTTCAATCGTCTCGGTATGGAAGGCTTCTGCAGCTGCTATCTCTGTCTCAAACTGGAGGGGGATCCTTAGGGCCTCGGCAAGTGCCTCACGCATTTCGAATGATAGGAGAAGGGCCCCAAGGATAGAAATCCTCGCCGGAATGCCGGCCAGGTAATTCAGGACATCATACTTTCGTTCCAAAGCCGAACCTCTGCTTATAGAAGGTCGTTCGGCATTTGGAGGCATAGCGGGTCTTGCCGGCTGAACCGGCGATCGACTAGTACTGGGTACATCTTGCTGCCTGCTTGTAGAAGCCTAGAGAGTAGTCGTCGGACTACGATCGGGCAGCTGAGGCTGGCCTATAGCCGGGCAAGACTGACTGTGATACAAACAAGGAAGCTCTCCCTGATCTAGTAGCACGAACGGCAGTGGAGGTAGAGCCGAGGGCGTTATATGAGGTCGCGCGTGCTAAGATCTGCGCTGAGCCTACTGCCTGGTCTTAGTAGCATGCACGGCTTGGCCAAAAGTACCCGCTGACATACCTTGATGACCGGCGCGGTTGCGATTCCGCTGACGTTGACATCGGCTGGGAACGTTGGAAAGGTCTGAATGGCGTTCCCCCTCATCGGGAGTCAAATAGGGCTTTACCAGCTCCACGGTGTTAACTGAATTGTACCCCTGGATGTCGCTCGAGGATTCATCCACCGCTGGAGGGATTCTGGGAGGAATCTCTATCTCAGGGTTCATAAAGTCGCCGAGAGTGCGGGATGACGACGGCACCGGCGGTGCGCGTTGCTTCTTCTTGTGTCGTCGCTGCTTTCCCTTTTGGGAAGAGCTCGATTGTGAAGACGAGGCGGGGTACCAGCTACCTTCTCTGAAGGTTCTGGCTGCTTCAGGCATGCCCGGATGATACCCTGGGCACAGACGACGGTTTTTCGAGCCATCCAGTCATCGTATTTCCGGGATCCGTGGCTGGGGACCTGCTGCCACTCGCCTTCGCTGTCGCTGCCGATCTCTGATCCTGCAAAGACACCTGCTACTTGCGCTGGTGCTGTGCCCAACCTAACTATTTTTTTGTTGACCTAGTCTTGATTCTAGTCATTAAACACATAGCATTGACTGAGGGTGTGCCCCAGAATCCGATGATAAAGACAATAGTTGGGGTGATCGGTGAGATTCTCTTCTGCCGACCTTCTACACTCAGGCAGGCGCACAATCCCTTGTTTTAGAGCACTTCGGAAGTATCCAGGGACCTGATTTTCGCTGATAGAATAAGTCTGGTACCTTATTTCCGGATAGGGGGCCCTAGGGGCCTGACCCTGATGAGGGGCCGGATGGGCCTGCCGAGGAGGTGGCGCCTAATTGTCTCGCCTAGGTGGAGGTGGCGCATTGCGCGGGGGAACCTGTTGGTTCTGAGGTGGTCGCTGCTGGGCAGGAGCCTGTGCTTGAGGTGGAGGACCTCTGCGAGGTTGTGGGGGTGGTGCCGCTAGTAGTAATTCCAGCTGCCTAGGGGCTTCTACTTGGGCCACCGCAGCCGGTTCAGCCCTGGTGGTCCTCCTGGCTGGGATCAGAGGGGGCAACAAACGTGCCTGACTGGCCTGTTGTAGGACCTCCTCAAGGCACTGAGCCTTATCATAGAAATCTCTGAACCCTCCAGGGTAGTTCTAGGTAATTAGGGAGGGTACCAGCTCTGTCTTGACGTTCCCCACACACATCGTCAGTAATTTCTCCTGAGTCAATGGCATATCGAGGGAATACGTAAGTCCCTTCCACCGGGCGATGAAATCTGTGACTCGCTCATCAGGCCTCTGCTTGCACTTGAAGAGGTCTGCAATGCTGGTCTTCCACGTGGTGGAGCTGAACTGGTATAAGAACTGCTAGCGAAGATCCTCCCAACCGGTCACCAATCTGATAGGGAGCTGGCTGTACCAGATGATTGTCGGACCTTCCAATGTCTGTACGAAACATCGGAGCTTGGCGGCTTCTTGCTGGTCCGGGGTCCCCAGCATGGGGCCACACTTGGAAGAAAAATGAGCCAAGTGCTGTGGCAGGTCCCCTATCCCGATGAAGGGTGAGAAAGTGGGGTTCCCAAAACCCGGAGGTGCGGGCATATCATCCACCCACGCGGGATACGGCTTGCCATCCGGTGGGACCGCTACCTGCCGCATTTCCAACGCTTCGAGGTGGGATGTGAGCGCCGCGATAAGATCATCCGGGTGGGGGTCCCTGTCTTGATGGGGATCCCTAACCACAAGTGCATTGCCAGGTTCTTCAACACGGTAGATGGCTTCGGTTGCTCGTGGATCAACTGGCAGAACAACCTGAGGGCGAGGGGGAACCCGGACTGGATTCTTCAGATTGCCCCGTCACTCGGGGAGGTTTGGCGAGATGTATCGAGCCCTCTTGCCATACGTTCCTGCTTCTGATCTGTCTGTGGCAGTAGCATGATCAGGGTTTCCCGGAGGCATCTCGCCAGGGGGAAATTGTTCCTCCCCTGCTGCCCCGACCTAGGATTACCATAGTCGGGTCGCCACTCTGCGGCACGCTCAGCCAAGAGCTCGTCAACCAGCCTCTTCTGCTCAGCAAGCTGCTGGCGTAACGTGGCCTTCTCGGGAACTTCGTCCATTTTCGGCACAGAGGCGGATGGGTCAGAGTGCTTGACAGTTCCGACGTGCTCCTTACCCTTGCCGGTGTTTCGACCGAGTACCAGCGACTCGGTGGGTACGGGGAGGCCTAGTAGGTTCTTCTGCTGATGGGTAACTCTCCCTGATGGGTCCAGCAGTAGCAGTACGCCCTCGGTGGGTAAGTCTCCATCAAGGAATTCAATCTCATATTCCTTGTCCACTATGTCAGCCATGTGGACCGCAACCCCTCTCGAGGGCATGTCCTCAATGTCGCATAGCGAATCGGGATACCGTCGGATAGGGTCAAAGATGAGAGCGGCATAGTGTCCCCAACCACTGACATGAACATGGGGGGTAGCTTCCCTAACGATTCTGCAGAGTGCTTTAAAACTCTGAACACATTTCCGTTGAAGGGAGCTCCGGCGGCCTGGCGACTCAGGGTGCTGGGCTATAAGGAGTGTGGCCGCATCGATCAGGAGGCACTACTCACTGATTTCTTCAAAGTGCTCTCGAGTTCTGGGGTACACCACCCGTTCATAGCGAAGGAGGAAGTGTGTCGCCCATAGGGTTCGACAAAAGCACCCCACTTCTTCAGGGGTAAGAGGCTCCTATACGAGACAATTCAGCGCTGCTGTCGGCCAGAACTTCTCCAGGAAGTAATCTGCTGTGAGAATACTCCAGAAGCTCCTGGTCTTGGACTTAGGGTCTGGCCTTGTGTTTCCCCACTCGTCAACCGGGGGCGGCTGAGGGACCGGTAGCGGTACCGAGGCGGACCTCTGAGATAGTAATCTCGACGGTGGAGAATACTGCAAACGAGCTGACTGGCTGCCGAATTCAGGGCCATCCTCCGAAGAGTGAGGTGACCTGGCCACGATGTCACAATACGACGGGCTGATAGCCACAGCTTCCGGCACAGGAGTCGTAGCTACCGGGGACAGGTCATGTCGTCGCTCTACCGCCGTTGGCCCCCAAAATAACTCTCTGTGATCTCTGGTAGAGGTAGAGGGCGCTTCTGGTGACAAAGGTGGTGATTGCGCGGTCGAGACCTGCAGAATTCCCTTGACTTCTTCCTCCTGGATGTACCTGCGGAGAGAGATGGGAATCTGGTAGACCTCAAATTCTGGGAGAATGAGGCTAACGCGTCTGGTTCCTGCCCCAGCCCTTGATACGGAGGAGCGGGGAGAAGGTTCCATCGCTGAATCACATTCTGCTTCATAGTCGGAGAAGCGGGCAGGTTTGATCTCCACCCGGGCCTTCCCAGGGTTCTTCTTATGGCGGCGATGACCCTCTCTCCTTCCCCGGGGTGGCTCTTCAGGACAAGGATGGTCCCTATCAGGTATCCTCGTGGTGGCACTGGCGCCGTGGCGGAGAGGGCCCCCACTCGAGATAGCCGAGGTGCGAGGGGTACCATGGAAAATGTCGAAGGGTACATGGGGAGGAACTCCATGAACAACAGCCTTGTAGGCGGAGCCTCTGTTGGAATCGGCAAGAGCATGGAGAGGACCTCCATGGTCGATGCGATCGGAGCGAGGCTGACCTTCACTCCTCGAGTTTCTGGGGCGAGGAGGACTTTCTCCGGATGAAGAGAGGACGTAAGGTGGGCCCCCACATTAGAGAAGGACTGGATGGACGGTTCCTTCAGATCAGTGGTTGGGGGCAGGAGGATGGACTCCATACCCTGTATAGTGGGCGCGAGAAAGGTTTCTGCGATGAGCGTCACTGTCGCGGGGCAGGTCTTCCTTCGGGATGGGGGTAGCATGCGGCATACCTCCATGACGAACTTCAGAGCGGGGAAGGCCCACACTCTGTGGATTAGTGGTACGGGGAGGACCTTCGTATGGGGTGACATCACCACGGGTTAGTTCGCGACGATCACCACTTGGGCCTGCGACCCGGAGAGTCAACCCAGCCTGCCCGTGGGGCGGTTGGGGTCTCGATCCTGGTTGGGTGAAGGAGTTCCCCTGCTCAGTATTTGCAGGGGCCTCATGATGCATGTCGACGGTGGCTCAGGCCACTGTAGTTATCGACATTGACGTGCCTGGGTGAGCGTCCTCAGCCCGGGCCTGGCGCTGACGTCGGGTCAGGTGAGCTGGTGCAGGTGGTGTAGGGACGTAGCCTGCTTACTCTTCCTGCGGAGTTGGATAGTGGCGCTGATGTAGCAGGGCGGGAGCTCTCACCTGGAGTCCTTGGGTCGGGACCCTGAGCGGGATGAGCCGGACGGTGCCTGCCTCTTCAGCGTAAGGAGGGGAGTCGTCAAGGAATTTTGGGGAAAATCTTCTGAAACGGTTGAATGTTGGGGTGGGGAGAAGGGGCTCCCTTGGCGGCCTGTTAGGGAGGCGTTGACGGCGGGGCCTGGACGCCTCCAGGTCTAGGAGGGCCATATCCCGAGTTGGGATGACCCCTTCCTCCTTGTACCTGCGCAAGAGGTTGTTCATCACCCTTCGCTGGATGACCTCTAATGGGGAAAGGGGAAGTGGGAGCCCCTTTTTCTGCGATGTGGCGGCCTTCATGGCGGTAGCGGCGCCATGTGGGGTGGCTGTGGCGATGTTGCCCCTGCCCCTGCATAGGCGAGTGGGCGGTGATCGCGTCTCGGTAATAGCAACCTGGTTCCTGAGAAACGAAGGGATCAACTCATCAGTACTGAGAGGAAAAGGATTGACAGCCAGTGCCCCAGCGTCCTTCCATTCTCCATGTCTGTATGAAGGATCCACACCAACATGCTGCAGAACGGAGTGCCCCACGTTCTCCTGCCCCGACTTCCGGTGCGTTTCACGACAGGCCCACTATTTGCTTGGCGGGACCAGGCGCCAGATATCTGGATCTGGTGACACGTTAATCTACTGGTGTCTCGAACGCTACTAATCTCCATATTGAGGAGAATAACTTCACGTCGGGTTCACCATTACTATTTCCGATGCTTTCGCTGGGGCGCACGCGCACATCCGTCTGTCCGCGGAGGAGGACGCGCGGCGCTTTGTTGCCCCACATTCCCACATTCCAATGGCGGGCGGCATTCGCTCCTTAGTCAGGGACGTCTGCTCCTTGATCGAAATGGGATGATGGGATGTCTGTTCTTCCTTCTGCGGATTCCTTCTCAGAACTCGTCACCTAGTCCGGGTCTCCCTCATTTATTTAATACGTAGTTCGTGAAAATATTCCCAGTGCTATGTTTCCATGGATTCCGGTTAATTACACTACTCCTGTCAGGACATTCCAAAGGGTCCAGTCAGGGCAGTAACCTTCAGTCGGGGGAGTAGTCACGTTGAGGTATTAGTAGCGTGTCTGGATACTGGGGGCCTGGAATGTCTATCTATTATCCTTGGTCACAGGGCTTCTCGAGGGCGTGGAGACCTGAGTCATCCCACATCGAACACGGGGAATTATGCGCCATAGACACATATCTGAGGTTTTCCTCAGCTTCCTGTGTTTAACATAGGGTACACCGCGAGTTTAACATCTAGCGGAGACGGATCAACCCAACCAGAGCATTTATCTGGGATAGATCGGATTGAGGGATTCCCTTTGAAGGGATGCGATACTGAGGCCAGCCCATGGTTGGCTGTGAAGAAGAGCGTACCAACATGGTCTCACTGGGATATGACAGTCCGGGCGAGAATCGGGATGGGTGATAGGTGGATGAATAGAGTGGTGGAAGGGTGGAATGGGACCATCGCAAGGGAAATGGTGAAGTCGGGCTTGAGCCTTGAATGGCTTCCTACGTATCCCCGTGGCAGGGAATCAAAGTCCGCGTAGTTCGGGTTGGTGTCGGTAAACCGACGTGAAGGTGGACCTTGGCCCGATGAATGTCGTCAGTGAACCAACGTAAAGGTGGACCTTGATACGATGGACATCGTCAGTGAATCGACGTGACGGTGGACCTTGGTCCGATAAGAGAAGGTCTTGAACCTCCGGGAGGCTTCCTACGTACCATGACTTGGCATGAATCAAAGGCCTCATAGTTCAAAGGGTTTCATTGGTGAACCGACTTGAAAGTAGACCCATGGGTCCACTAGTGGTGGGGTTGAACCTTGGGAAGGTTTCCTACGTACCACGCCCTGACATGGATCAAAGTCCTCGTAGTTCAAAGGATTGATGGAATACAGTTTAACGTCATGCAGGACGATAGTGAACCCTGAAGTGAATAAACGACGAGCGGTGGGTGTCGGAGAACTGATGTAAATGAGGGACCTTGGTCCAATGGGAGATGGGCTTGAACCTCTGGGAGGATTCCTACATACCATGCCTTGATATGGATCAAAGTCCTCATAGTTCGGATTGAAAATGGGGACTTGGAACACCGACAAGGAGACGGTCTGGGCCAATGATTCTTGAGCCTGAACCTCAGGGAGGCTTCCTATGTACAATGCCTTGATACGGATCATAGTACTCATAGTTCGGGTTGTGGAATACAGTTTAACGTCTTGCAGGACGGGGGTCAACCAACGTGAATGAGTTCGGAACGACTGGATGGTGGGTTTCAACCTCGTAGAGGCTTCCTACGTACCATACCTTGACATGGATCAAAGACCTCGTAGTTCGGGTTAGTCACAACGGCTTGCCGTCGGACTAGGATGCAGTTTAAAGTCATGCTGGATGAAGGTAGAACTCAACGTGAATGATGATGGGTGGGATTGAACCTCATGAAGGCTTCCTACGTACCATGCCTTGACATGGATCAAAGACCTCATAGTTCACATGGGGCTTTGTCGGCGGACCGACGTGAAGGTGGACCTTGGTCCAATGAGTGGTGGGCTTGAACCTCTAGAAGGCTTCCTACGTACCATGCCTTGACATGGATCAAAGTCCTCATAGTTCAGGTGGGAATGGGTGTGCAGTTTAATGTCATACGGGGCGAGGGGGGCATACAGTTTAACGTCATGCTGGATGAGGGCATGCAGTTTAACGTCATGCGGGACTGGGCGTGCAGTTTAACATCATGCTGGACGAGGGCGAAACTCGACGTGAATAAACGACCGAGAAATGTGGCTTGAACCTCATGGAGGCATCCTTTGTACCATGCCTTGACATGGATCAAAGTCCTCATAGTTCGCTTAGGGTATGGGTCAGGGTCGATGCTCACTCTAAGCCCACGTGAGTCATGCTTGGTGTGAGAAACAAGAGGTTGCAAGGACCTGACGATCACGTCACAAAGGATGCGTCTGTGAGAAGCGAAGAGGGGCTTACGCGTTAGGCGGCCCATGGTGCTGGGACTTACTCCAGGATGGAGACCCAAGGTGCGACAAAGCGCAGCAAAAGAGGGATTTGGGACCAATGATGGGAGGTTCCTCGTTCCCTATCACGCCCTCCACTGACCTTGGTAGTGGGGAAGTACGGAGATGCAAAGGTGCAGCCATCCGTTGGGGAACCAGGGTCTCCCTTCTCCTATAAACATACATCCCTCCAACAAGGAGGATATCATCCCTTGTGGATGGGTGATCCCATTCCTGTGGAGACGAGTGGTGTAAAAAATGTTCGAGCTGGGGGGACCCTTCGTGAGAGGCACGAGGCCGGGTCATAGTTTAATGTCATGCGTTGAGGACGTGGTTCTTGGCAGTTTAACGTCCTGCAGTTCGGACGAAGTGGGTTCACTCCGCACCCCTAGGACTTACATAACTTGTACCCTCTGGTCCTTGGGGAAGGGAAGGTACCAGTAAGGCCGTGGTCAAGGGGGTTTGTGGGACGAACCATCAAGGGGTCCACGTTAGCGTGGCTATGCAAAGAAGCAATAGCCGTTAGCGTGCCTATGCGAAGAAGCATTAGTCGAAGCAACGCTACGAGTGGTATTTTCCAGGGGACTTTGAAATCACATCGTGCAAACCTGGAGGGTCACACGGAAAGAGGAATTTCTAAGCAAAGGAGTGTGCTTCGTGAATTGCAGTGCCTTGGCCTTAGCATGGGGCATATGTGTGAGTGGAAGGTGCTTAGCAAAGTGGAACAATGTTTGTGGAGCACTGCCTCGCGAAGAAGGGGTGCCTCGCGAAGTAGGGTCCTGCGAAGCAGTGTGATTCGCGATTTTTAGCGATCCTGCCTTATCATAGGGATTACTAGCATGGGTTGGGTGTTTCATGAAGCATAAACGCTCCGCGGATGCCCGGGTTCCCTTGGGAATCCCCTTTCTTCGAGAATTCCCTTGAGCTTCGTGAAGGGCATCCCTCTTGGAAGAGGGGCTCAAAACGAGAAAAGTAGATGCATATCGCAAAGTAGAAGTACCTCGCGGAGCTCATGATTCCTGGGGTAAAGAGTGCTTCGCGATTCGGGAGAGGAGAAGCCTAAAGGTTGGCTCGTCCGTCCTCTGGAGCTTCGCGGCGGGTCGCGAACGTCAATTGCGTTCGCGGAGCATTACCGCCTCTGGAGCTTCGCAGCGGGCCGCGAACGTCAAATGCGTTCTTGGAGGATTAACACCTCTGGAGCTTCGCGGTGGGTTGCGAATGTCAAATGCGTTCGCGGAGGATTACCGCCTCTGGAGCTTCGTGGCGGGTCGCGAATGTCAAATGCATTCGCCAAGGATTACCGCCTCTGGAGCTTCGCGGCGGGTCGCGAACGTCAAATGCGTTCGCCGAGGATTACCGCCTCTGGAGCTTCGTGAGGCCGCGATGATCGGGGCGCTTCGCGGCGGTGCTTCGCGAGGCAGCGCACCAGCCTTCTTTTTCGTCCCTCCCCTTCGGGCCAAATTTTGGTGCCAACACTCTCTAATACCCATTACGATGAAATCAAATCAATTTTTACTTGGAAAAACAAAATAGAAAAGATACCATTTTTATAAAATATTAAAAACAAGGGTATAGTCAGTTAAGATATATGTTTTATTTTATGTTATTATTTATATGTTTATTGATTCCATTTTATATAATACTTTTTCTTATTATTTTTATATAATATTATATAGATTGAATAAATAAAAAAAATTATCATCATATTGTTAAATGTATTTCTACTATACATTCATACACCTCAAATGTAATGTATGATTAATGATCTACACATTAATCATTATCGGGTATATTTTGTTGTACTATTTAGATAATACAAAAAGACATTGATGTTGAGATATCTATGAGAATGAAAAATGGGTAAATTATTGCATTCTAAGTATAAAATTCCTCCTGAATCCGTTTTTGTGGACTAAACATCCAATATAACCTTTCCAAATACCCATTGTTTGTATTTGATGTTATAAAATTCAATTATTTGATGTATTTAAATAACATGAACATCAAATATAGTGATTTTCAAATCACTCTCTATATACCAAATCAAACGTCTATTTTATATATTTTTAAGGAAGGGGATGAACCTAAATTGAAATATTCAACACAATATTTGATATTATATCAATATATAAAATTATATATTTATGTATTGATAAATAAAATTGAAAGAATAATTATTAATGATATTATTATTATGATGGACTATACTGATGTATTCACTGTGGTGTTATTTTCATCTTATAAAGATAGTGGTTGAGTTACCAAATGATATTTTAATAGAATATTCTCCCATATACAATAAACTAGAATTTATATTCAAATTTTAGTAAGAATAAGTGATGAGAAATTAACAATATAATATTTACATGGCTTTTATCATCCAGATTACTTTATCTTATGTTTTTCGGTCTTCTTAGTCAAATAGAAAAATGTGTCAATTTTCCTCCATATTGAATGTTGTAAACTCAACATGATCATGATAAAGATATAGTATTCATTTTCAGTAACTGATTACATCATCTTTCAACTATGTGGGGGAAATTAATTATTTATTCCATAAGTATGGGTGCAGAACCACCATTTTGATGGTAATTTTGTGGATATTCTCTATACTACTTTTAGAATAATGTACGACCATTTTGATATCATAATGATTCCCTTAAAAATCACCAATGATCATGAAAATATCATGAATGTGATGAATATAGTATTTGTTGATTACCATGACAAATATTATATAATTAGTATTGATGATATTATTATATACTATAAATTTATGGAAGTACACCATGAGAATTTGAATAATATTTTTAATACATTGTAAAAATAGATTATTTATGAAAAGTATATTAAATGTGAATCTTATAAGAAGGTAGTGTCATTTTTGGGGGATATTATCACCAATTATGGGATATCAATGGATAATTAAATGAAAATAGTAACTGAGGAATGTTGAAGACCAATATTTATAATGAAGATCAATAAATAACTTCAACTTGTTGGGTATTATTGAGGATTTGTAAGAAATTTATTGTGAATTTAAAACACGAAAACTAATCTAATATATAATGTGGAAATTTTAATTTTGAGTTATAAATGAACATAAAAAATAAAGTAGATATATATGTTATATCACTACACAAGTCCTCACACTACCCTCACATGGGATGTAATTTTGGAATATTCTGATTCATCAAAAACATGTTTGGTATGTTTTTGATGAATAGTAAAAAAAATTATTTTCTACGCTTCATGGCCATTTAATGTTTTAGGGTATAATGTTCTAATGATTTATATGGTGTTTGATGAAATTAAATTCACATTGAATATTGAAGGGAACAATCACTTTGGGGGGAAATATGAAATATATTGGGTCCATAAGATCCTAATGAATTTATTCATATTGAACAAAAAAATTATGAACCAGCATTGATGGTAACGGCAGATCAATAAGTATTAATGGTTTATCCACTAATATCTGGGGACATAATATAATGTTGTTTATTCCATAATAAGGAGGAACTAGTAACCTAATCCATGAATAGAATGGATAAGGATCCAATATTAGTATAAATTTATAGGATGTACAAGGATTTCAAAAAGTAATGAACATAACAATTACTTTCTAAAATTATTTTATAATCAACCAATCTATTGAAAATGATGGATTTTAAAGGGGTGATGGGGAAATAAAAAATAATTTTCAATTTATAAGAATAATTAAATCCTTAATGATCAAAATTTAGGTGGTTGTATTTTTAATATATTGATCGTAACTATGCTCCTTGTCCAAAAATTCGTCAATGAAGGAGATATTGAATGATGCACAAAAAAACTTAAATTTTCTTTGAACAAAAGGATCATGAAAATTAATCTAGATCTCCAGTAGAACTGCTTTTTTATTAATATGATGAAGGTCATTAGATAATATACATATAATTGGTTGGTGTATTAGTTTATGAATGTAGAATCGAAGAAATTCATAGTGGATTATGTAACCACTAGCCATACTGATAAGTGAATTTGAGAGTGTTACATTAGATTTATTCATAGCTAATATAAATACATCAAAATAAAGTAAATACCAATGGACTATACGGTTTCATCTATTAACAACTATTCATTTAATTTTTATTTAGTGGATATATAAGTCAACTAAGATGATGGAGTACACATTAGGGAAATGGTTTTGTTTCATGAAACACCACTATAATTGTATCCAATTATGATAAAAGGGTTACGTCATATTTTTAAAAAATAATACAACATGTTCAAAAAAATTACCTCTGAACATTTACATATTGTCACCCCATGACCAAGGCCAATCTGTAAAGGCCAAATTGATATATGAAGACATGTTGAGAGCTTTTTAATGAATTAAAATGAGCATGTGATCAACATATTTCCCTTTTTGTGTACCCTTAAAATAATAAAAACAAATATATCATCCATATGGATCCATATGAATCCTTCATGGGTAATATAAGTATAACAACTTTATTTTGGGATGATTTTGTGGATATATGTCACAAATTCATGAAACTATTAAGTAAATGTTAAAAATTTCTTGGTCCATTCAGCAACACATTATGACATATCAAAATTGATATATTGGAATTGATGAAAATCATTGTATAAAAATTTATTTCATGAATATTGATAATGTGTTCCTCTATATATCTCAATGTGAGAGAGTTAATAGATTTTTGATGATGGGAATAGTAATTCCTAGAATCATTATAATGTTTGAGACTCTTGATCACATTGGTGTTGTGTCATATCAACTAGTAGTCCCACCAACCCTATATCTTATAAATTATATGTTGCATGTATCCTTCATTATATAGTACATAGTGTATCCCTCACATTTACTCAATAAATAAGTGGTATAGTTGGAGAAATCTCTCTTTGATGAGGAAAATCCAGAAAATATATTAGACCATGGACAAAATGATCTAGGCAAGGAGAAAACTCATCAAGTTAACGTAAAATGGTTGAACCATATGTATGAGTAACAGATATAATAACCGAATAAACCAATTAAAAATAAGTATTCTAATGTTTTGTATCTTACTGAGTGCAATATAATTTTTATGGAGATATTAATTATGAGTGTATGAATGTAGTGACACAAAAATTGATCATGAAAATTTCTCCTATTTATTATACAAATGTGTAATATTTATTAATGTTTAATTTAATAAATCACATAAAACAAATATTGAAAACATGAAATATTTTATTTGATTGAATTAGACCATAATAATTTTAGAGCATAAATACTTTCATTATAATTGAAATTATTACAATGAAAAAAATCAATGATAAGACAACAATATTATAATATTTTGTACATGATTGATCCCCCACAATAATTTGAATAATAAAAAATATTGTAGAAATAAATTAAAATATTCGTAATTAAATATGATGTATTAAAATATAAATATATATAAACATGAGTTGAAATATATTAAAATTAGGTTCAAATAGAATATTGTGTTTACATTTATTATGTGGAACTCATATGACTATTACGAATTGGACCACTTGAATTGTAGTCTAACTGTTGGATTTCCAATTTGACTATTATGAATTGTAAGATAATCATTAAAGTATTAAACTCATATATATAATTTATAAAAAATCCTATAAAATGAAAACATGGTTAATTGATGTCATGGTATGAAAAATGAATGAATTAAAAATGAAACAACAAAATGATAGTATTTTTTTAAAAAAACATAAATGTTTTGTTTTCATTCTCATAAAAATATATCATTATTAAATAATAATATTTTTCATAATTTTAATGAAGATTTAACATTATGTTTCATTATAATAAAAATTTATTTTTATGAGACCATAAGTAATTTTAATATGTTTCTATAAAGTGATAAAAAAAATTTGACAATGTTTTTTTAAATATATAATGATGTTTTTTAAAACAAATTGCTTATATATATAATTCTATTTAATAAATTTATATAATATTTTGTTTCTAATCATAAATAAAATTATGTATATGATTTTTATTTTTTCTAAAATAGTTTTATTTTTGGTGTATTGTAATATAAGAAATAATATGGTAATTTCCAATATAAAACATTTCATATATAAATGAGTCATGTATTATATAAGTGACCATTTCAGCATTCTCACATGTAGTGAATTTATTATATATTCATAAGAATCAATAAAAAAAAATTTTGTGATGTAAAATAATATACTAATCAATATTATATTTAGGAATATTCCCTATCCCATGATTTCAAATAAACCCCATCACAAGAAATATTTTTATATCATTTTAGGCTTTGGTGTTTCAAAAAATATCTGACTCTATCCACGTCTCTCTCACCAATTCTATATAATCATTTTTATCATGAAAATAATAAAATAAGTTTTCATTAATGAGAACAAATTGGGAGTCATCTAATGTATAAGGTAAGACACTCAAATGAGAATTAATTAATTATTTTACTCCTCTACCTCCTCAATAAATTATTATATGTGTTTGTATGATAACATTAATTTTTTAAAAATAGATATTTATAGTTATATATACACACTATCTCCATTAAATCTTATAATTTTTTAAAAATAAGAACATTATCCTTTTTTTTGGTTCACCTCCTTCACGGATGCTGAGTGTATGTTATCCATTACTACATTCATCAATGTATAAATTCATATATTATGGTTAAAAAATAAGGTAAGTATTTATATTAAATATTATTTTAAATGCTATAGTCAATATATTTATATTATATTAATTAAAAAATTATGTCAATCATGGCCAAAAAAACAGAATTAAATGAACTAACTGTAAGGAAGTAAAACCTATACTCATAAAATCATGATCATTTTTCAAATAATATTTGTAAGAAAAATATATTGAAAATATATAAAAATATATAATAATTTAAATACGTTATATTTTAGTATGGAAGCATTAAAAGTTGTCTTAAATAATTATTCTAAATTTGAACTGGCCCTGCAATGGTGAAACAAGCTCCCAAAATACAAAAAAAAATCATTCTTGATATGTAACATCCCTTGATTTTAAAATATTAAAATCATATTTGATATCATTTATGACATGAAACAATAATATTACTAGAAAGAATAACACCCTGATAATTTATGATATATATATATATATATTAATTACATTCGATTTCTTCAATATAATTCATTAAATAAATTATTTAGTATAGCTCGCATTACATGCTACCATATATATATATTGTGTTACACACAACTCTGTGATTAAATTAAATGTGAAATATTATTAAAATATCATTATTTAATTTGATAAATTTGAATGATAAATTTTAATATTTAGTTATGATTAATCACAAATAAATAATGAAATATTTTACCTATAAATTAGTGATAAATTATTTAACATTTAATGAAAAATATATGTTTTCTAAAAAAAATATTATTTTATCTGAAATATGATTCATTATATTTTGTGCACATAATATTAAAAAATGAATGATCTATATAAAAAATTAACATAATAAGAGTAATTATTAATATACGATTACAAATTAAATCCTTGGGTAATTTTTTTGGATTTCATTGAATTGTTGAATAATGTAATGAAGACTGAAAAATGTTGAATTTTAATTGAAATTGACTTTTCATTCAAATAATATATAAGGATAAATTATATTATTAGATAGGTTTAAAGTAAAATAAGTGAAATTATATATATATATATATATATATATTTATAATCATTTTAGTTCATTGTAATTGTTTTCATTCATAGATCTAATATAATGTTTTTCAAACTATTGAGCATTTTATCTTTGAAACCTTATTTCTCATTTAGTCTAATGGAATAATATTGAATTATATTTTTGCGCATATTTTAATGGTTTTTAAAATGGAATAAATATTGGAAGTTATTTTATTTTATATTATCAAATTATTTTGACATAATATTTTAATTTAATTAATAGTAATACTAGAAAGTATTATTTACTATGGCTAAGTTCAAAATGGGTTTATAGGGGTTGCTGGAAAAGTATGAATACAAGTGTTTAAAATTTTAAAAAAAATATCCAAAAACCAAATTTTTATAGGTATTTAGATCCTTATAATAAGAGTATTTATTTTTATGTGTTTTGGGACACTTCTCATTGAAGGTGACATGTATTATAAGATAAAAATGAAAAGGATAAAAAAGGATGTTTCTATGATTTTAGTATATAGAAATCATTTTCATTTAAGAAAAAACAACATATGATAGGTTATAAAAACTATTTTAAAAAATAATTGAGTATTTAAATCATGATTATCTATTTTTAATACATAGTTATAAAATAATTATAGTAATTTATTATAAAAACCAACATCATAATTATTTTGTTAATTGAAAACTAAATCAAATTTTACCAAAATGAAATATGAAAATTACATAGAATGAATTACTAAGATCCATTAATTTCATATATACATATAAAATTTTATATTATTTTAAACAAAATAAATTCTAATTTTATCATTATAATGAAATTGTGTAAATCAAAATTAATTGAATAATTTCAAAATTTCCCTTAATGTTATTTTATTAGAAATTATATTTTATTAAATTTTTTAAAGTCCATAAAATTATTATATTCACTAAAAATATTTATCAATAATAAAAATATAATCTATTTTTCTTTATGAAACCATCTATTCATTTATACTAACTATATTGACACCGAAATACTAAAATGATTGTTAGTTTTGTCAAGGATAAATGTTATTTTCAATTTTCAAGGGTTTTTGTTAAAATTAATTTAAAAAATTAATACATAAATTATAAAATAATTTATATGTAATATTTTCAATAATTAGATAACAATTATATAATAATGTTAAATTTATTTTACGATGATTTAAAAAATAATAGTGATTAAAAATATTACCAATGCAATGATGACCCTGAATAGCCAATTTAAGGAAAATTAAATGATAACGGAAAAATGTTTAAAAATTTAGTTTTTTATGGTGGAGGATTGAATCAATTATATCTACCTGAAGACCATTAATTATACATTTTGGATTATATTGGGCTGAGGGTGATATCCCATTGTTGAATAGCATTTGGTATTTACAAAAATGACACTTCTACTCAATTATTAAAGGAATATCACTCCCCCCACATCTTCACACCTCTAAAGACATTTGGATTATCAAAATACTGTTAAAAAAATATTCATTCATATCATCATATAATCCTTATTTTGGGAATATTATAATCCTTGGATGTCTTGGGTACATAACAATGGTGGTTACCTATAGAAGGGGTGATGTTTTTTGACAAACATCTTTATTTTATTTCTCCCTCCATGTCATCCAATAATTATTAAAACATTATGATTTCATAACATTAGTATCATACATATAAAAAAGTTTTATGAGATATGTTAATGAACAAAAACAATATTTGATCCAATAAAATGGGTTGTGAAGTAATCATTCATGTGAATAGTTGGATGCGGCCTCAAGAACCGATGACGTTCATTTTTTCAATAACACATATTATTTTTTGGTATTATAATGTATATATATTATATATAATATATATAATATATATATATATAGAGAAAAAATAAAATTTATACCATTTTATGATCCATCTTATAGTGGATACCATAACTTTATTAGTGTGTATAGTGGATTATCGCATCACAAAATGATATGAATCATTTTTTTCTAACATGATACATGGAAGGTAACATGGATAAGGGTATTGAATATATGTGATATAGATAATATAATTATCAAATTAATGATATATTTTACATTATATGATTTTAATATAATATTGTCATTTTTAATCATAATGATGATAACATCGTTAATGTATGTGTGAACTACCACCTTCACAAAGTGAGGTGACTCTATCTTCATCACCATACTGAATGTATAGATTTCAAAAAAATGATATTTTATATATTATATTATGATAATTATTTAGAGAAAAAATATTAATCAACTCCTTTCAATTATGGAAAATGGAGAATGGAAATTTTAATCACAAATTAGTGTGTTCTACTGTATCCATGAACGTAGCACATTTAATTCATCAAAACAATATTTCATTATTGGTATTAAAATTACATTATATATATATGATATGTATATTTTGATTATTATCCACTATATATATACTAAATTTTGGTTCCTCCAGCCTGACTTGTCACCTCCACTGGAAGCCACTATACATGAAAAAAATAATATCTTCCCGCAATTACCCCCAAACTATCAGTCTCTTCTACCGACATGAGTTCTCCAAGCTCCAGGCCTTTCATTCGCGTCGCTCTATTTACCTGCTCTTCCTTTTGTAACTAGGGATTTGACAGAACTCTGTTCATTCGTTCACTTCATCCAAAATCATTTCCACATGCTCGACTCCGACTCCGCGTGATCCTCCTTCATATCCATCGTCTTCGGCTCCTCTACACTCAGCTACTCTATCTTAGGCTCATCTGCCATCGACTCCTCCTTTTTCAACTCCTCTGTCATCAACTCCAACATATATAGTTCATCCGTTTCATGATTTCCATTAGTTATTTCTAAGGTACCAACTGAATTTTTATGGTTGAATCCTCCATTCCCTACTTTAGAATCTCCGACTAGCGAATTCAGTCGGCTGTGGTTACGACACCCACAACATTTTTACTGCTTCTCCACGCCCTCATATGAAATGTGCAATAGCCGTCTCTTTATGGTAATTCTATTTTCATCCAACCTTCTACTTCATGCCCTCCATACCAAATTTTACTTATCCACCATCTCCTAATATAGGGTTTTACCACATCCTATTTTACTTTAATACAACTTGTCATTTATCCCTGATGCATCCTCAAACATGCAATTTAGCCCCATTATACTTCCAAATGGTAATCCCATTGATCACATTATGATTATGATTTCAAAGGCACAAATTTTTTATACTAATTTTGTTTTTTTCATTCTCATTGTCCATTTCACAAGTTGATGCAGTGTCATCCAGTTTGGTTGACTGGGTTTGATGCAAAATTATCTGTTTTCCTACTTCTCTCAAAATCTTTGGTTGTCCACCACCTATATTTTCATTTTAAGTGGTTTTATATGTAAATTCATGTGTATAATTAATGTGAATTTTTTTACGGTTTATGATATCTGGATTCTATTTATTTCAGGATATGGTCATAATGACATTTCAGTTGATGTATTTACATTGAAATCATGGACTTCTTTTTATGAAATCTTATTCAATTTACCAAACAGATTATTTTTTTGAGATTTTCATCTCCCATTGCACTTGATTTAATCATGTTCTTTGATGAAGTGACATCCAATTTGGTTGATTAGGTTTGATGCAAAATTATATGTTTTCAAGATTCTCTCAAAATCTAAGGTCGGCCACTACCTCTATTTTATTTGTAAGTGGTTTTATGTTTAAATGCATATGTAGAATTACTGTGATTTTTTCCTTTTTATGGTTTCTGATATCTGGATTCTATTTATTTCATGATATGGGGAAAATGACATTTCAGTTGATGTATTTACATTGAAATCATGTACTACTTTTTACGTAATCTTATTCAATTTACCAAACAAATTATTTGTTTGAGATTTTCATCTCTCATTGAGCATGATTTAATCTTGCTCCTTGATGTAGTGACATCCAATCTGGTTGGCTAGTTTTGATGCAAAATTATTTGTTTTCAAGTTTCTCTCAAAATCTAAGGCTGGCCACCACCTCTATTTGATTTTTAAGTAGTTTTATGTGTAAATGGATATATAGAATTATTGTGATTTTTTTATTTTTATTGTTTCTAATATCTTGATTCTATTTAATTCAAGATATGGAGAAAATGACATTTTAGTTGATGTGTTTACATAGAAATCCTAGACTTCTTTGTATGTAATCTTATTCAATTTACTAAACAGATTATTTGTTTTATATTTTCATCTATCAATTCAATTGAATTAATCATGTTGTTAATGTTTGGGCAAGTGGGATGGCTCTCTACATAGTTATGTGAATTAATGGTTTGTAATATTATCCTTTTAATATCTTATTTTAAATATTGTTCGAATATATCATCTTGTTTCATTTTATTTTGCCTCCTTGATCCATTATAGTCTTGTGGCCTACAAGAAATACGAACAATTATCTATTATGCATGGATATAAATTGATTTACATAAAAAATTTTGTTAACTATAGAGTCATTGAATAGAACTGTATAATGGGTTCATTGATTTCAAATTTAGAGTGGCTAATAGGTATTGTATTTAATGAGGTAGATGCCATGAAAAACTAAAATCATGAAGAGTTTGATTTCAGTTTTTTTTTGGAAGTGCAGCGGGGAGCCAGAATAAGGGAACTGGGAGAAAAAAGATTGGGCTCTGGATCAACACACTGCATAGATCCTCCATGTCTAGATCCTCCGTGTCCGGCTAATCTTCATCCAGCTTCTCCACATCTGGTTCCGCCTTATCTGGCTCATACACCACCTAATATTCTAACAGGTATTGTATTTAAAGTGGTATATGCCCTGGAAAACAAAAATCATGAAGACTTTGATTTTGTGTTTTTAGGAACCTCCATTGGGGAGTTGGAATAAGGGAACTGGTAGAAAAAGATGGGGCTCTAGATCAACCACAGTATAGATTTTCACATGTACAATCTTCACTAGAACCATTCACAAGCACTATAATACTCCTTTCTCTATTTATTTTGGTATTCCATTAAACCATATTCTTCCATTTTTTATTCAGTTTTCTATTATTATTATTTTTCTATATGATTAATAATAAATTATTATGAAATTATTATGTTTTTTAATATTATGGTCGATGATCTAATTATGTGTAGTAATAAAAAATCTGAAAATAATTATACAGTTTAAAAAATGCAGATTGTGTCGCTTTTTTGGTTGGCTTCGGTCAGTTATGTTCTAGATATTAACCAATAATTATCCAACGTATTGGGTCCTGGGTAGACATTTCAATTTTAGAGAATAATGGGTCCTACAAAATAGAATTGACACAATTCAAGACCCAACATCTTCCATTATGAAAATTCATGTTAGGTTTGTCATTCCACCATTTATCCTTGCATTTTTCACATCTAAAAACCTCTCAACATTATTCTTTTCAATATTTATTCTTATTTTAAAACATTATAATGTGTAGAAAAATGTGTTGGAAGCTTTTGATGTTAATTATTCAGTACAATGTGGAAATAAAATTTGTTCATTCTATAACCAACTAGCTGTCAATGACTGATAATTTAATAAATTTCATTATTAAAAGAAATAAATTCACATTAAAACATACTTTTTAACCTTACTATATATAATAATTATAGTAGTGAATCTTTATGAGTAAGTATTAGCATTTAACATAACCAATTACCTGTTTTTACTTTTTCCATTCTAATTCAATTGAAAAAATACCACTTCATTGTAATATTCATATTATCCTTGAATGATAGGGACATCAAAGCAGTATAAATTTGGATGTCAGTTGAAACCAAGGGACTATAATGTTTTCATTGTTTTAGACTATTCCTTTTTTGTTTCCATTCAAAATGGTACTAATTCAATATTTATTTTTGAATTGACTTATTTTTATGACATTGTTCAGAAACTAGATCTGGAACAACACATAATAGGTACATTTCATAACCAATACAGTTTTTGAAATTCTATGATTATTGTAGACATGTTTACTGCATGTATTTAACACAAGTATCGGTTCCACTACATAGTCTTGAGTTTTATCATTTCCTGTAACATCTGATATTATTTTAGTAGAGGGTTCCATCATTATGTTTTAATGTTTTTCAAATGGTTTTTAATTTATTTTAAAATGTTGACATATTTATCCTTCATACCCTATAATTGTGACTGCCAACCAAAACATCCAAATTGTTTTAGAGGAAAATATGTTAGTTTGTTTCTCTTCTAACTTCATTTGATTGAAATGTTATAATTAACAACAATGTTTCTGTATTTTTTTTACAGAGGCTTACAAATTAACTGTAGAATATGGGGAGATTATGAAAATATAATAACAAAATACCTAGAAACCAAAAATGGCTCCTCTATGGGTACTTATCATGAAATTAGTCGGATAAAAAAGATTTAACGATATTCTTTTTAGGAAACTATATATTTCAATTACATAAATTGCATTAATAACCCTATAAATTTAAAATTACAACAATTCTTTTTAAGCCTATTATATTGGATAATCATTATAGTGAATCTTCACAATTATTACCATTGACCAATAAGAGGATCTAATTTTTTCTTTTTAATTTATATTTACTAGAAACCATATTCCACATTATAGTAAAATTCATTTTACACTTGTGTTGTAGAAAAATGAGTGTGTTGGATGTTTAGGAGTCAGCTACAACAGTGTAATTGGATTTCATACAACTACAAATATTTCATCTATTCAAGTAGATTTTTTTTTCATAATTGTATTTTATATTCATTATATCATTGGAGTAGAAAATGGAGATTTTTTTCAGTTTTATTTACAATGTTTTTATTATTTAGACACATCGCATTTGTTGTTCTTATATGACAATAGGTAAACATCAGAATTTTCTTCAGTATTTTTCCTTTCTAATGAGGTTATATTGTACACTGAACAACATTCCCTGCTTCTTTTTTCTCAACTAATATTAATTGTTGTAGGGATTGACATTACTGTCAACCAACTTCCAGAAGTGTTGGTCAACTACAAAAAAATCACACAACATTCCCAGAAGGCTATTACTAAAATGGAATTATGAACAAATATTTTTTTTGGAAGTGTTGGTCAACTACTTTAGTTTCTAGGTTCAATTTCATCTTACAGTATCCTCTATGTAGAACAATCTATTGCATTATTTTGATAGTGAGTATGGTATGGAACATAGTGACAAGACCTCTCTAGATTGTGTCACCATGACATGTCATATTTCTGAATTACACATCATACCAAGGGGATATATAATTAGGTAAACCTGAAAAAATTGACTGAAATCTGCTTCTACAAACACATGGTAACAATAAATATTCACTATTCTCATTCTTTTCATTATTGTTTTCCGATTTACAATTGTATTGTAATAATTATTTCAATAGATATAGTTCAGAAAATTCATTTAAAATGTATTCTACTACTCATTTTATATTTTTAAATTATTAGTATATCCTGTGTCATGGAAAATACCAGTACACTTGAAATTTTTCCAGTATTCATGTTATACAATATTATTTTTCTATATGTTAGGATGTATCAATTGTTGTTCACTTGTAGCATGTATTATTTGTTTGTTAAATTATGTTTTCAACTATTATAATGTATCATTTTTTTGTCTCTGGTTCTCTAAATAAAATAAAGTTGAATGGAAATTCTATTTTTCCCATGTTCTCTAGTTTTAGGTTGAAAACAAGTACAAAGATGTGAAAAAATAATTATAACTGAGTTGTATTAATGATTAACTGCATTTTTTTGTATTATTTTTTCCAATTTTACATAACAAATTTCATGTCCTAACTCTTTAAATACTTATTTCATTTTTATTATTTGTTTTAGTGACTGAGGTTCATGTAAGGACTTTTGGAGTCTAGACTCTTTTGAATTACACCCTCTATTTCTTGTGTGCATTCAACCATGAAAACAGACCACTCTATTTGGAAACTTTTCTATCTTTCATTTATTCTCTTGGTTATTTTTTGACAGAATACCTAAGAAATCACACAATGGAAATTAAGAACTAGGTGACTATTGGTATCTCTGCAGGTATGGAAGTTCCAACTATTGTATTCAGTTGAATTTGAATTAGTATTCACAGCTTTTGTTTGATTGTTTTGAAGGGATATTTTTCATTTGTAACTCTGAAATAGTCTTGATTATTTTACATTGATGAAAGTGGTTTAATTGAACATTTATGGAAATTTTACTCTCCAGATCAAAACTACAATTTTGTTTCAATAAAGGACCTGGCCATTTATAAATTCATTGTACAAAATAATTATTTTGGTTATTCATTGGAATAAAAATTATATTTTGGTTCCCGGTTTTCATTTTCCCTAATCATATTAATTGAAACTCTTCATCCCTATCTAGGCATGTCGATATTATGGATGTTTTTTCAATGGAATGCACATCACCCAAGACACCTCAGATAAACTAAAACAAGAAATTGAGGTTATTTCAGTATTTACTATTTGATATGTTTCTCTCTCTGTTCATGTCCATTCTTTGTACATTGTTCAGATCATCTATAATGTTCAGGAACCACAATTTCTATGAGGGGAATGTAGGGGGAGTTGCACATAATGATATTTATGGGTGGAGTTTGAAGGGAACAATTATAAGTCTCGAAAAATATGGTTATTACATCTTTTTCATCTTGTAATTCACTACTCACACCAACTATTAATTATGTTAGGAAACTCACTGCATATTCTATACAATGTACCACTAGAAAATACATTTTTCATATTTCCAGTTTATTTGTAGTATTTCATAACTACAACAAAAGTTGTAATTTCATATTTATTAATCATTATTTTCAGTTCAACAATCTATTTATCTCTTTTCATTCCTGAATTCCCAAATTTATTTTCCATTTTTTTTGTTCTTTCTCTATTGATTACCTACTGTATTCATACTGTTATTGTCATATATTTTTCCTCAACAATATTTCAGGTTAATGGAAAATAATACTTTTTAAAATAATGTTGAACCTTGTAATTTAACGAGAATGTGAATAGTCCCGTGCATTTGCACTGGTGATGTACTAGTTATTTATATTATAGAACTATGTAATATTTTCAATATTTTTATCATTCAAAATTAAGCGTGCATTAGAAAAGAAGGTAATTATCACCATAAAAATTGAAAATAAAGAATAATAATTAATTAAATAGTGAGATGATTTTATAAAATGATCATATATAATATTATAAATATTATCAAGATTATATAAAAACTTAATAAAATGTCTATGACCCTTTTAACATTTTTCAAAGCACATCCAACCAAGTTTATGTGTGAGGTTAGGGATTTAACATTATTCTACTTTCCGTAGGGTATTATTTGTTATTATGCACCGATTAAATTTTAGGTACTGTATATTTTTCCCATTTCACATGTAATATCATGGTTCAATCATATATCAATATTTTTTGAATTAAAATTTTAATCATTTCAACCAGGATTATTTGAATTGAAAATTTACAAGTGGTAAATAAAATTGTGAAATCTCACATTCATTTGTTATGGTTGACAGTCTCTTCTCAAAAATCACTTTCTTGGGATAATTTTCTATCGGTCATTATATTTTATTAATTATCTATATTCTGGTATGATGGATATTTTTGGTTCCTAAACCATATAAGATGTTTAAATACATTGTTTACATCAAACGTAATTCAATTAACTAGGGAATTATTGAAAAATCCATATTTGTTGTTCAAAAAACATTTTTTTATAAGACACATTATTGAAAAATAAGATAAATAATTATACATATGAAAATTGGTTGGGAAAAGTAGACATGGGTGGGACCTGGTTAAAGATATCTATTCTATGAATTGATATGTCCTATAAGACAAATCATTAATCTGACTTGAAATTAGTTAACCAAACCATATGAGTGATTACCTTTTAGTTTTGAACTACCATTATAAATGGTTGTGGTGATAATGTTATATTATTTTTGATACACAATGTCTTATAATTAAACATTTATTTAATGGAGAATTCATATATTATTATTATCCATGATGTTATTTATATGATATTATATTTAGATTTATTTAATTATCCAATGTATTGATTAAATTGAATGGGATTTCAGTTCTTTAACCTATCATTTTAATTACCCCTTATCACAAAATGAAAAAAATGTTATTTAAATAGAAATTGTATTCATTTATTTACATTACCTTGTTGAATATTCTTGTTGATTGGTGATATAACCCCTTGTAAATAAACATAGTCCGAATATGTGCCCACCATAATTTTGTCTATTTTCTAAGGATTACAAGAATTATAGAAGTAATGATGTGACATGATATAATCGAGGAAATAATTTTTTTTCTTGAAATAATGTTTGTAATTTTTATTTTCAAATGAAATAAAAAAAGTATATATATAGTTTACAATGAATATTAATCAATTTAGTCCTTTAATATAAGATTCCAAGTATATTATTATAATGTAATAATGTATATATGATCTCTCAAATACTGGGGTCAAGTTCTCCATAGTAGGTATTCAGGGATGATTATGAGAAACCATTTGTAGTATATTAAGAAAAACTTGTATTATGGAGAATAACCAAATGATAGACATTATATATATATATAATAATATCATATTGTTATAGTAAGATATACATTTTTGGTTTTTTCCATAAAACACATACATTTTTGATACTACTATAGTAAGTGGTTATGAAACATATTTCCTTAGGGAAAATAAATCCAAAGTAGGTGCATATAAATAGAATTGATCATATTATGGTTCTTGAAAATTATACTTACATACAACCAAGTTGGATATTACTTGTGTATATTCTTAGGATAAGTAACGTTTTTATTAAATACCATCATGAATGAGTTAAAAATAATGATCTCCCAAAAAAATTGTTTGAATGATCATGAAATTTAATATGAAAATATTTTGTAATTTATGTTGTGTATATAACTATTTATGATATTATAAATTATTTTTCCTAATTATAAGATGAAATATAGTGTATGATATCATTAAAAATGGTTCTTATAATATATAATGGGAGTCACATCAGTGAACATCATCCAAAGTGTTAGAATGGTCATTTAATTGATTTTCTTATGATGATACTTATAAGGTAACTAGTTTCTCCAACAATATAATCATATTAGGACATATTATAAAATTCTATCAAGAAAAAGGATTAATTATATATATATATTGGAATTTTAGGGATGAAATTAAATAATAATATGACATTGAATAAAATGTATACGGAAAGAAGTCCAAGAAATAAATTCTGATATGTAATATGCTTTGAATGAAACACCTTCTTATATTCAAAATAGGAAAAGAAGTTTGTGTCAGTTATGGGGAAACAATTATCCATGATCGTGAATTCATGGAATGGAAAATTGTTTCCAATGTTAATTGTCTCAATTATTTGTAGATTGGGAACTGTGATAATTAATTACTTATTAATCAATAGAACATCCCTCAAATATAGATAATGGATCATGGTAAATATTATTCTATTGAGAAAAATGAATTGGAATAATTAATGCACTTGTTATTATATTTATAAAATATTTTATTTTATTATTTCAATAATGATACACAATTCATATGAACTATGAGTTGAATATGGATTTTATTATTTTTCATTTGCTTCAATTATTTAAATGGTGTGTTGGATAGTACTAAGGACCAATAAAACTCATTTGGTGGAAATTTTAACTGATTTGAGATAACATTAATAATGTAAATATATAAATTTATTTATTATAATGTTCTGATAATGATGTTTGGATAATGAACTATTGATAGGGATAAATAAAATTGGATAATACTGACTACAATTGGACTGATTAGTGATTTTTAAAAAAGTGTTTGATAATATAATTTATGGTGTTTAAAAAAACATTCTATATCATGAATATATCGAATATCAATGTGTTAATTTTTTAATAAGGAATAATTATTGTATTTTATAAGGATTTATGGTAATTTCAATTATGACCATCTAATATGACAATACATTATGATGGTATTATCATTTGTTGAATGTGACGATGAAGGGATACTTCGTGTTGTTTGGGGTATTAATTATAGTCCAATTTGGAAATTTATTTACCTATTCTTATAATGTGATTATAATTCCCCATCCCTTCCTCATTTCCTTGGGAAAGAGGTCAGATAATACATGGCCTTAGGAGACGTCCCCAAGGATCCAAAGGATTGCAATATATACTGAGGGATTCAAGATAAATGGTGGAATAATTTGAACTCATAAAAAACCAAAGTACCCATAATGTAATTAACAACCACAACTACATGATTTATGACAAAAATTTAAAAAATTATAAAATCTTTCCAAGAGACAACAGTTGAACTAAATTCATCCATAACAATTCCCAAATACCAATACATATAAAACACAATAACCCCAAATCAATGCACCAAGAAAAAGACACATCAAAATGATCCATGGAAACCATAACACACTTTATGTATCCATATAATGCTCCATGATCCATGCACCAAAACATCGCCCAGGTATAACAATTAAATCCTAGAAATGTGAGACACTTTCCCTAAACTGTGTCATAGAAGATGTCATCTGAAAAAGATAAAAAAATAAAATACAGTGATTGAGTTAAAAAATTAAGTAATATTTTACTAAATGAATTCCTTATACATGACACTAGTATATAACTATTATCAAGTTTATATAACCTATATAATATAAAACATCCAATTCTGAAACAATTTTAAACAAGACAAACACACAATTACCAATCCATTTTCACGAAAATCCATAGAAATAAAGGGAAATCCAACAAACAAGCCACAATAAATATTACCATCACATCTTATCACTATAATTTAACATTTAATAACTATATTAATACTAAAACATGGACATAAATCTTCACACACTCCACCAAATGTAACAATCATGGTGGAACTACCCATCCAAGACAGTTTACTCTGTTTCAAATTTAGTGGTACTTCGTGCCTACTTATCACTAATGATAGCACTTCCATCCACTATTCTTCCCCTTTTTATTGTTTTAATCCCTGCTCTCATCACACAAAAATAAAAATATGCATAAAATTATTAATCCAATGACATGAATATAGACCTGTTATAGCTATAACCATATGAAAACAACTATTTCACTACGAAGAAGTTCTATAGGACTATGTTATATGGTATATCACATTTCAATAAAGAATCCCATTTTATGGAAAAATATTTTTAAAAATATTTTTCCTAATTCACCTGCATACACTAATTTTAATATCAACATTTTAAAATCTAACTATGAAGAACATTTCACATCAATAAACTATTTTCCCCAATAATCCAGAAGACATCACAATGAGAAATTCCATCAAGATTCACACATCATAATGACAAATAATTTTATGAAAATACATTTAGTTTTATACAATGAATTTATTAATAAAAAGTTATTAGAGAGAGAATCCCTCTACCTTAAGGTTTTAGTTAAATCAACCATCTCCTGACTATACCACAAATCATGGTGAAAACACCACTAAAACTGCCTTTGATCCATTTAGCTGACATAAAAAAGCCTCAATAGAATAATTTAAGTCAAAGAAATTGTATATCTACATTAAATGTGTTTATATCAGGAAAACCAAGATAGAGGGAGAAATAGATCATTGGAAAACCAAGAATTATATAAGAGAGTTGGCTTACCAAAAGATAATCTTCTTCACCGCACCTTGGTAACCATTAGAATCAATACCAAAATGAGTGGGAGAGAACTCCAACCCTTAAGAACCAAAAATAACATGTATGGTTTATGTCGGAGAAGAGAGAATGAGTTTACGCAAAATCATGATTAAACCAAAATTAATGGAACCCATTTTAATGTTGCACACGGTTTGTTCACATGGTAAGGAAAAATATTCTCTAATTGTTCACTTCTTACTTCCTCGCAGGGAACGTTGCATGAACTCCTCTCACAATTAGAAAACATGTGTAAAAACCATCTGAATACCTCTATATAAGGCCACATAGTTACATGGAGATCCAACACGGTTTCCCATAAATGTTATCAACTCATTCTCCATTAAAAATCCTCTAAACATTTCTATCACATTCCCAAACTCTCCCAAAAACATTACCCACTAACATTACAAGAATACAATGACAAAAAAGGTTCCCTAACTAAAACCGGGGATTATAAATTCTCCGAAAAATTTTACATTCCATCCTTGGAATTTATAATACCATCTATTTTCTAAAAGATATCAGGCCATTGCTCGGCCATCTCAATCTCTCGCTCCCAATTCTCCTCCTAAATTTGACCATGATGCAACAATACCTGAACTAGAACAATTCTTTTACCCTGAAAATCATTCTATTTCCTATGAAAAATCATCAATGGAATGTGCACCATTGATGAATTTGTCTCTACCTAAACATGACCATATCGAATCACAGGATCAAAATCTAGATAATATATTATCAACTATGAAACAATGAATACATTGTTCATGTCACATAACCATGGTAGAGAATCCAATCGATAAGACTCATCTCCAACCCACTCAAAATCTCAGAAAGACCAATATAACATGGAGATAATTTCCCCTACATCCCATGCCAGAAATGTCCAAGCCCATGAGATATTCTCAATACAGATGATCTCTATCATCAAAAAATAATAGCCATCAATGACAGTCCACATAAAATTTATAAAAACTCTCAGTTGTCTCCATTCTCATCCTAATCAATTTGATCTTCTCAATAATCTATTTGTAAAGGCTCAACCCACCTAATGAGGACTCATCCGTTTCCACCCATTAATGTGGAGAACAACACAAACAGCCATAAAATGCTTCAAACAAATCCATTTGTATAGAACCCTAAGAATAGTTATTATTTAACAATTACACCAATGAAAAGTGAAACTCCCAAGAGCCACTAATATCCATCACACAAGCCTATGAAATATATTCCAAATTTGGTATTATCCTATCGGACATCCCATCCTTATAAGGATGATATGTTGTGCTCATCGTCAAATGAGTCTCAATAGCTTGTTGTAAGGATATCTTGAAACAGTTTTTGGACCTCGGATCCCTATCTATTAAAATTGATATTATCACACCATGGAAATTTACCACTCAACATATATAGATTTTGGATAGATACCCCACCATATGAGATCCATGAATATGGTTGAAATTGGTAGACTTTGTGAGCTAATCCACTATCAACCATATGGTATCTTGATTTATGACCATTCCATGGGTAATTGTAACAAAATATATCACTATCTGTTCCAAAATACTTATAGTTAATGGTAAGGAATTAAACATACCTTCCAACCTCTGATAATATCTCTTGACATGCCGACAAGTCAAGCATCTCGATATAAACTCACTGGAATTTTTTTAAATTATCTCGTCAAAACATTGCTTTCAATGGATTATACATTTTTTAAATTCCATGATAGATGAACCATTTGGGATAATGATAATCCCTAATAATTTCTTTATAAAAAGAACCAGGTATATCCATACAATTCAAAAAAGACAAAAATTATTTCCCATTCAGTTCTCACACCTCAATGGTCTCCCCGACGCTGTGTTTTGAACTCAAAATCATACACTCTAAATCAAACGCACGTGCCCCTTTAACCCACTCAACCAAATTAAGATGCAATGAGAACATAATGAAAATTTATCTTTTACAATATTCTCTACATTCCTCCTACATTTTTTCTATGACCATAATGAAGTACTAATGATTTGATGCATGTTTCACAAATTAAGCATAGTACTTATTACTAAATGAAGTTGGCACCAAATTTTACATTACTAGTAGGTATATCAACTGAAACTCAAACATTAAGAGATAAACAATCAAATTAATTTTCCTTATGTTTGATAATATACTAGTACTGACCCGTGTGTACACATGACATATTAAATTAATGGGTTTTATTTGAAAAGGTAATACTATTTTTAATATTTAACCACTTATATTAATGTTTAATAATTTGTAATAAAAAAGTATTGGAACTTAAAAATGGAATTGGAGTGAATATATTATGGTAACACCAACAAAATAATTGAAAAATGTAAAGATATATAAAAATTAAGTACTAATTTTTTAGAGAGATTGAAAATCATTTTCAAATGCATTCAATTCATCCTTGTTGGCCATAATGTGTCAGTACCTGCACTCTACATCACTACATGCCGTCATAGGGTCAGCCAACTGACAATTCAAACAATCTCCATAGATAGAGTAATGCATTTATTGCAATTCGAACTGAAAGAAAAATATATTCTAGGAGTGATTGTAAAAAAAATGTGTACTAGGGAATGGATTATTTTGAATACATAATGATAAAATCAATCTTTAGTTGCATCAAAATTTACGAAGTAGATGTTGGTAGATGTTTTTCAACTAAATAAAGTTTAAAAGTCATCCAAGAACAAAGTGTTGTTATAATAAGTCATCAAGATTCATCATCATCTATCAAATTCAATCCACTGATGTAAAATAATTATATATATTAATAAATAATAATGAATACTGTAATTTGAAAATCCAATCTAATAATGAAAGAAAACATTATTGTCATAATAAAAAAGATTGTTCTGGAATTGAACAGTATAAAAAAATAGGATTGCAATACATTGTGACCAATTACATCACTTGACAGTATAACGAACTATTAAAAATTAAAACATTACATAGGTGGAATATTTGTAAAGTACACAATCATGAATAGAAAATGAAAACACGTTGAAAAAATGATGTTTTTGTATAGTATACAAAAAAAAGTCAATTTGAAAATAATAAGTAGAAAACCAAAAATATAAATGTCACCTGGTTAGATCATATTTGTCATATGTAGTCATACACAATTAGTAAAGGAGAAAATTTTGATTCAGCATTAGCCAACAGTTTTTTTTACATATTCACATTAAATTAATGGTCTACTTTGATGTCAATGGGAAAGAAATATGATGTGATAATGATAAGGGTCTTTTAAAAAGTCATGAAAACGTGGAGCATTAATTAAATAATTCATTGAAAATTTTAAAATTAGTTACATATTGAATTCAAAATAGATAACATAAATAGTATAAGATTAACTTCAGAATATATTCAAATAGATTTTAATTAAATCATACATTTCAAGACAAAATAAATAAAAAATATAAGAATAGAGAATATTAAATTTCCGAAGAAAATATTAAAAACAATAAATGTGGAGATGATTAATTTTAATAAATAATGAAAACAACTCAGTAATTGAAACATATTTTATGATGATTATATATTTATAAGTTTCTCAAAATGATGAAGTTGTAAAGTCATCCAATCATAATGTGTTCTTGTAATAAATCTTCATCTTGAAAATCTACCTTCAACTACATTATACATATAAAATTACATTTAAAAAGATGAATAAATATTAAGGAATATTTAAATATGAAAATCAAATCTAAAAATGACAGAGAATATAGTAGTATTAAAATTGAAAATTTTGGTATTGTACATTAATTAAAACATAGTATAGTAATTTTCTATGTCCTATTTCATCATTATAGCCTTATATAGTCTAATTTGTCACTTCATGCTCAGAAAATGTTTGTAATTGAATATCATAGATATTTTTTGTAATCTTGCTAATTAACATTGTGTTATAATGTCACTGATATTTTACTATATTATGAAAGAAAAATTGTAACTGTAGATGGATAATAATGTTAACCGATCAAACAGGTTTCTAAAAAATGTAATTATTAGTCAATATTTCCATGCAATAACCCGCTCAAGGCCTGTCTTTAGTGTTACACTTCTATTCTCATTAGAAATAGAAATATAAAAGTACCATCCTTTTGAATGATATCAATTTACGAATAATGTATCAGATTCATTTATGTTTGATTAATATTTTCCCTTGATTTGTTAGACTTGATAAATTTAGTCCCCACCATTATTTGTAGTCAATATATACTAATAAAACATACATAAATAGATCTTTTGTGATGTAAAATTATTCTTAATGTATAAGTAGAATTAAAAATGGTTAAAACAATCAAGGAATCCAAGTTGATTTTTTTTAAATCCCATATGACACCAACTATTCTTGAATATATTAGATGTACTTCCCTGTTTATGACAAATTCCTCCTACCGTGGAACGGGTTGAGCATTATATGTTATTTGAATCTTCATTTCTATACCAATAATTTATAGCTTAACCAAAAAAACTAATTGTATTATATCATATCCATAAACATAGAATTATAATTATAATTTTTCAATTCAAATGTTTCATTAGAAATATCATTCTATTAAGAGCATACTTTTGTACCTGAGTAGATGAAATATTCCTGGTTGATTTTATAGAAACGTTAGTAGTACTATGTTGACAAAATCCAATACTTTTATACTCCTTAAAATAGGGATAAAATATATATTAAAATGACAGTTATTTATGTATGTGATTCAAGAATTTTGTAACTATAGTACCTGGTTATGATTGAATGTGTTGTCATGATTTTTTATATCAATTTCAGTATTTGGGATGAAGAGTACAGTATAATTGTTTTTTACAGATGATTGAGGATAGTTCCTAAAATTTCAGTTTGTGTATGCTGAATAGAATTACACACCTGTTATTCTTGAATTTATCAGATGTACAATTAGGTTTATTAGAAATTCCTTCTAATGTGGAATGGGTTGATCATTCTATATTAGTTTAATATTTGTTTTTTACCAAAAATTTATGTATGAAAATGAAAAACTAATAGTAATATAACAGATTCTTAGTGAATTATAATTATAATTTTTCAGTTCAAAAGTTTCATTAAAAATATATGTTCATTATGAGCATAATTATGAACCTGGGTAAATGAATGCTGCAAGGTATATTTTATAGGGACAACATCAGTAGTATCTTGTCAACAACATCCACCGATTTTATGCTCCTACAATATATGGATAAATATATATTAAAATGTCTGTTATTTATAACAATTATTCATGAATTTGAAAACTATAATATGTGGTTATGTTCGAATGTGTTGTCATTATTGATAAAATCAATTTTAGTATCTATGACAGTGATTTATAACTTTTTTTTCTTGATTAACGATGAAAATTATGAAAGTTAAAATCTGTTATTTCAATAGATAATAGAAACCTTTTCAACCTGAATGTATTTTATTTGGAGGGAATCAATGTCATTTTTATCCTGTATATAAAATGAATAAAAAGGTTTCTTTGTTTCAAGTGGAATTATATTGACATAATGTAAACCATTATATATTCATACGTATTTCAAATTATATTTCATCTGTGAACTTTGTTTATAAATCAAATAACATTCTTATCAAAGAGAACATATGACGTTGTGTTTTGTGATCACTCTCTATCAGTCATACTCTATATCCATTCAATTCCAAAATTCTCTTGAAAACTATGTATATCAAGTAACAATTTCCAACAAAAAAATAAAAATTAAATATGCATGAGTCATGGAAAAGAAGAAATGGAAATCATATAATAGTGAACATAGGAGATAAAATGCAATTGTGACAACAACTATTATGATGAAATTCCTATACATTCAGTGGATGCCACCAAATAATTAATATTTGAGTCATAATACCTATCTGAAAAAAAAATATCTAATTATTATTGTGAAAAATTTACTAATTGTTAGTTGAATTTGAGTAAAAGTTATAGCATTCATAAATAATAGTAAAATTAATCAAACTCAAAGAAATACCTGAAAACGTAATGACATCATCAAATGAAATCAACAAACATAATGGTGGGAAAAATGAATGGAATGGATGCTGGAATTGGTAATTTTTAATTTTTGATGTATTGTAATAGATGAAGAAAGCATCATAATCAAAGAGAAATACTAAATATTTTATAAGAGGGATAAATTATAGAAGGTATAAAAAATAATTTAATGTATGTGGACAGAATAATGAACAATGCCGATGAATCTGTTCTAAATGTATATGTGATCATGATGTTGGAATAACATTAAATAAAGTAAATATATGTGTAATTTTTTTTAAAAAAATAGTGAATGAAATTAAATGGATAATAAAAAAAGAGAAGCGTCAGAAGGTAAAGGAAAAGGGAAAGGATATGTATGAAAATAGGAAAAAGAAAGAGTATAGTTTCTAGAGTTGATACTAAAGATAACACATCGGTTAAAATATAAAGGTTTAAAAATCCCAAATCAATTGAAGTAGATGTTCAATGCTCATCTATTTTTTCAAATAATATCTACTAAAACTGCAATATGAAAATCACTGCATGAATATGATTATCATTGTATGGGAAATTTTTGAATCTGAATATAACCGTACACAATTAAGATATTATTTCAGTGAGATGTCATGATACATAAAGATGAACACTCAGACATACCATTTAAGAGATCCGTCTTCATTTCAATTATGATACACCAGCAAACGACCATTAAAATCAATGCTCTCATATACCTTTAAAATCAGTTATTATAGGACACTTAAAACAAACGGTTAAAAAAATGGGTCTCCCGTAGCTTCTGAAATGGGAGACCTGTGAACCCAACAAAGCCATTCCAAATCCCCTATGACATTTATAATTCAACAAAGAAGTGTGAAAATGACACTTGATGACAACATTCACACCTATTTCATCTGAAAGAGATCTATAATTTTCTCATACAACATCACAATATAAGTAAGAATAAATTATTATTGAAAATAAATGAAAATTTGTTATCAATATGGATAAATAATAAACATAAAGTATCATACATTTAAAATAAAAAAAATTAACAAAAACAATGAAACATGCAATTTGTAATTTCCAAAAAAATATAATAGATATTGTTTTCAAATAAAGGAAACTGAAGAGAATGTTTACATTACCAAAAAAATTGGTGAAAACTGTAAAACAAACTAATATTTATTAAGAGAAAATGGTGTTCCATTTAGAGATAGACCCCTTTAATAATTTCATGTTTTTTATCAACTGCATGTAGTGAATTGCTTCATTACTAAAGTGGACCAACACTTCTGGATGTTGGATGACAGTAAAATCATTCCCTATAGCAGTTAAAATAAAAAACGAACAGATCCAGTGGGATCAGGAATGTTAATAATGTTTTTGTGCATGGAACATTTGAATAATGAATTTTCCTCTTCCACATTGTTTATATACCTTGCATCAGATTTCAGCATCGGTTTCTTTACCAAATTCACGTCATCAGAAATTGAATACTTAGGAATAACATGTAGAGTAGTAAAAAAATTCATGATCCACCGATCAAATAAAAAACATATTCCACTACTCCATAAAATAATGTGATTCTAAAGTATAATACAAGATCTAGTACTGAATTAAATTATAATATCCAATACCATAAAAAATGATACACTTATCTAAATCATGTCATGTTAAATTTAGTAGAAGTAACTAATAAAATTTTGAAGTTTAATTCTTAATGACCAATACGAAAAAATTTCAAGAAATTAAATGTATTTCTTTACGTAGTTTTTTTAGTCATGAGGAGTCATATTGGTGGAATAAGAGATAATATGCCTTGACCTGAGTGTATACAAAATCTTGAAATATGTTTACCTGTAGTTACAGTAATATTTAAAAATAAGAATACATAATGTGTATGAGTAATAGGGAAACACGTTAATAAGAAATCTATAAATATTTATAAAAAATCTGTTAAAAGACTAAGTCTGAGAAAATGGAAAAAAGTGCATCAATCCTCACTGGGAAAAAAATACCTCCATCAATCCTCGCTGAGAAATAAATTATACACATCTATTAAGTTTTTTCTCCATGATTGTAAATTGAAGGCATTAATTCCATTAGCCCATGAACATTCACCAATATTTTGGTTCATCACTATGTTGTGATAAGAACAATCAAAGTATATATAACAACTCTTAGACATGACCCACAAATCTACAACTTTTCATCATTATATAGATCCATTGAATTTTCATATGAGATAGATATCCTATAATGAAGACAAAACATGCTGAATCACAACTTAATCATACTAATATACTACCTTGTCAATATACATTGGAGTCAATAGTGAAAACATAAACGTATAAAAGAATTATAATCATCTATCTCATATGTTTTTAGTCCACAAAAATCAACATACACTAGAGTCAATATTGAAAAGATATCATCTGCATTTATATGTTGGATGAAAGGGAGGTTAACACCATGATTTTACGACCAATAACCTGCTTTCATATAGTGTAAATGCAAAAGAAAAATGATTCTTGGTAGGGATGTTAATTCCATAACTTTAGGAAAATATATCTGTTGTAGTGATCTGGAACTTATTTGAGCAGGATTCCCTTGATCTCTTCATGTGAAGGTTGAGTCATGTGTAGGTTGAGCCTTGTGTTGGTTGAGTCACATGCAATATATAAATAAAAATAATCAATATTCATCTTAAAAGTTGAAGTTCATAATTAAAACATTATGAGATGAATATCCCATAATAGAGAAAAAACTCGCTGATTCACAACACAATCATACTAAAATACTACCTTGACAATATACATTGAAGTCAACAGTGAAAACATAATCATATTAAAGCATTATAATAATTTGTTTCATATTTTTTCAGTTCACAAAAATCAATATATAGTGGATTGAATAGTAAATATAGATTACCTTCATTCATATGTTGGATGAAAGAGAGGTTAAATCCATGATATTACGACCAATAACCTCCATTCACATAGAGTGTACCTCCAAATAAAAAACGATTCATGGTATTAAGCAGTAACAGTAATCACTCATTCTGAGGGATGTAATGATAATTTTATATATATAACACATACCCCCCAATAATAGGTTCAACTAATGCATGGACACAATATCATGTAACATTAATTTCAATCCCATCTAAATAACGCATCCATTCAAATCATGATAACATGAGATAAAAATATCAAAAATACTAATTATGAGGCCTGCAACAATGATCCAAAAATACCTGAAAATACTACAAACAATATGTTATAAAACGAAAATTTTAATATAAAAGAATTATAAAAAGTTGTTTCATATGTTTTTAGTCCAAAAAAATCAATATACAGTGGAGCCAATAGTGAAAACCTATCACCAATGTTGGATAAAAGGGAGGTTAACTCCATGATTTTACGACCAATAACCTGAATTAATATAGTGTGTAAATGAAAATGAAAAATGATGCATGATAGGGAGGTTAATTCCACAATTTTTTGAAAACAACCATGTTGTAGGGATCTGGAACTTGTTAGTTCAGGATTCCATTGATATCTTCATGTTCATGGTGAGTCACCTGGAATATATAAATAAAAATAATCAATATTCATATTAAAATATGAAGTGTGTAATTAAAACATTATGAGATGAATATCTTATAATTGAGACCAAATTAGCTGAATCACAGCATAATCATATTAAAATACTACCTTGTCAATATACATTAAAGTCAATAGTGAAAACATACCTGAAAATACTATAAAAAATATGTTATAAATTGAAAATTATAATATAATCCCAGGATTAAGAAACTTTATTACTGATATTACCTTCAAAAACAACATGATTTACATGTCTTAATGACATTAATCTAAGATAAACTAAACCATTCACGTAAAATTAAGAATGAAAAGATTCAATTTGATGAAAAAATGGCATAAAATGGATGATGAGTAATGTGAAAATATGCATTAATGTATTATGTGATGAACCATTGAAGGAAAATCTGAAAATTAAATGATTCATCTGCATGAAACAATGAGATAAAATGAATGATGAGTAATGAAATGGGTTGTACTTATGGTGAAAATGCTTCATGAAATGAGGATAGAACACATTTTGTTCTAATCTTGAACATTATAGTCTCTGAATACTGATAGAGATATTTTAGTAACATATTACGTCCCCAAAAACTAATCTTTGAAATTAGTAACATTGCATTATATTGTGGAAGCATTATATCAATAGGGTTAAATGAATAGCTTAAAATAAGAGCATAATCTAATAGATTAGATAAGAATGAAAACATACCTGGTTCATGAGGCATTCCGAAATGATTGAATCATCATCATGGTTGAATGTAAACACATCTATGAGATATAATAATGAAGAGGAAAATTGATTTTCCAATGAAAGACAAGGTGTCAGTGAAGTTGAATAGCATTGTGAATCATTTGTGGGTCGTCCACTACAACATTCGACAGTGAAGAATCATTTGGAAGATTTGTGGATGTAATTTATATGTAATTGTCGGCTGAAACTATTGTAGATTTATATTATTGTCGGAGGAATATGATGGAAAAGTGTGGGATGAAACAACTGTAGATTGACATTAATGTGGGAGGAAGACAATGGCTAGTCCTAGGATATAACTACAGTAGTTTGAGATTGATGTAGTTGGAAGATGATGGCTTAGCGTGGGATACAGTTTCTCTGGATTGATATTGTTAGGGGAGGAAGATGCCGGAGGTCAATGGATAATCGTGGGAGGCAGATGATAGAAGAAGGAAACCCTAAGTGGGAAGACAGATCGCGGTAAGGTGGAGCTTCTAGACAAGTTGTGATGGGTATATCGGGATTTTGAGTAGAAACCATAGGGTGAATTGGTAATTGGAGAGGCGAATTTGGTGACATGGATGAATGTGGAGTTGACCCGTAAGCATGGAAACACCCAGTTTTAGTAGATATAGTAGATTCTTTAAACACTTTTGATTCATAAAGATCAGTAATTCCTCACCAATGATATTTTGATGCACATTTTCAAATCAGGAAAAAATTCCAAATACCAAAAATTATTGGGTATTTATTCTCATGAAACCTCATCATTCATGATCCTAGGTAACCACATGATCCCATTTCATGAGGACACAACCCATCCTTAATCTTTATTTTTTACAATACACCATGTACCCATATATTGGTTCTGGAAAATCCAGTATTGGGGTTGTTGTATGGAGACCCTTACTCTCTTCAAAAGATTTATCACTCTACTAATTAAATTTAAATGGAGCATTATTCCATGTGAATATTTTCATTTGTTAGGACAATCATGAGAATTTAAAAACAAAATGCTATAGTAGCTATCAAGTCCAAGGAATCTCGATTTCAAAAAAATAGTCATTGGTGGTTTCCTTGAAACAAATGCCTCTATCATTTCAGATCAAATGAAACAACATTATTGGAAATCACATGGCCAGTAAAATGATCTTACTATATCATAAAAACACTTTGACAATTTGGAATATATCCAATGACCACTCATGATCCTCAACACTATCGTTATGTACTGCTCACGCTCACCCCATGTATTAGTATACAATAATAAGTCCTTAACCAATACCACTACATAAAAATTAAGATATTTCAGAAATATTAAATTAATAAATGGCATAAAAACCAATAGTTAAGTTGTTAGTCCAACGGGCATAACCACAGTCTCATAATGACTATATCTACTTTCAAAATATGTTTTGGAAATGTCATCGTTTTGTGCACGAAACTCAAGATACCCTGATAGAAAATCTATCAGGGGGAACTACTAATCTACCCTAAACTGATTGAACTAGTCATGCATTAGATAAAGTGGATACATTTTTTTAATCATAACACGGTTAAGATTACAATAATCAACACATAACCTTATAGTTCTATCAGCGTTTTTGACAAATAAATCTAGTGAAGACCACGAATATATGCTTGGCCGGATGAACCCTTTTTTTCAAACTCCTCCAACTACACATTAAATCCAATCATTTCTATTGGATATATCTTGAAATATAGAAGTGATAAAGGACATGTCACCATAAATAGATCAATCATAAACTCAACTTCTCTCATGTGTGGAAACTTGGAGTAATTTTTTGGAATGACATACAAAAACTGATCATCAACCACTGGAAGAACATTATTTTCAACTACATCTATTGATGCTAATGAAAAAGTATCTAACTAATATGAGATCGTGAAAATAGGTAGTTTTAATAAATTTTTTGAACCCATAATTTAATTATTTTATTCCCTAAAAAAATGTTGACACCATCCCCAGTTGTGAAACTAACCATTTTTTCATAACAGTTGATGTGGGACTTAAACATGGACAACCAATCCACTACCAGGATTATATCATAGGCTTCCTTATCATGAACTGAGAAATCCTATATCTACTCAAACCCATCCAAAAAAATATAAAATGTTTCACATCAGAATTCTCAACACACTCTTGGACCTAGAGAAGATTGAACTTTTTAAAACTAAAGACATCATTTCCATTAATTAACATATCTAACTAAAACAAGATAATCTATAAAATAATTTAAAGATCCCATTTAAAAAATGTTTAACTCATGTAATAATTTAAAATAATCATACCTCACATGATGGATGGTCCCGAATGATCCTCCATCACAACCTTCTCAGCACAAAAAAATAGTGTTCATTCCAAATATTGCTCGTTATTTCCCTGGGGATGAGTTGTTGTATTATTTATATCACCATGAAAAACATTAAAATGATGATGAAGGGTATGATGCTACCCTCAACATTTCAAGGAATAATATGTATGCAACCCATGAGGAGTATCATATACACCAAACCACAGAATATTATGACACTAACATTGAATATAGTCCATCCTCTTACAGTTATGACATGCTCTAGGATGGGTCAGAAAATCCCTCTTGATGTTACCCTTTGAGCTACAATGAAAACAACCCAATATATTCTTAGGAATTTGAGGAAATTCATCGATCTAGTCATCAAATTCTGATCGATACTTCCACCTTCTAAATAATGGTCTCTATTTTTCTTGATCCTAGTTTTATTGTTCCCACCATTTCATGTGGGATCCAACATGCTTCCTCTACCTATAGCCCCAAAATACCATGTTCAACCATTTTTTCTATATTCATAATTTACATGTAATCAATAATACCTAACACCTCTATTTGGGACATAATTTACTACCTCATCCCACCATCAAAATACATTCCTTAAATTGTGTGCTACCTACCCCTCTTGTGAAAACAACACTATGTTTGTAGACATAGACACATATTATTTTACCGAGAGGTTCTATATCATTAAACAGATGAAATCAGTTGTGCAGTGAATTATGGACATATGAGGGTAGAAATGTTTTTTAGACAAGCCCTAAAACCCATCCAATGACATCCCTTAGCTCATTTTAGTTTGGACCGCCATCTCCCATCACTAAAAGTGAATATCTTCTAACCTGTATGTTTATTTCTTCATAGCTCCACCGAAGTTCCCATGAATTTAGAAGTTTTATTCATGCTAGTCATCCATGAATCCCCCATTTTATTATTCCAAATCACCCCTAAAATGTGTGAATTCGACTTTTGTAACTGTACCACCTGATCCCCATGAATTTTCTCATCTAGTTTATTCCAACATTCCATATCTTAGAATGTCTTCACTATACTATTCACTAGCTACTAGTTCACCTAGTTTTAGGTGAAACAACATTTTCAACAGGATCATCAGGTTTGTCTCTATGATTCCTACTTGATTCTATTTCTATCCACAGCAAAAAACCATAAGTCTCACTCCCTTATCAATAGAATGCATAAAATTTAAAATCAATTACATTGAAACTATCACAACCAGGAATTTCTCATTTTCACATTTTCCATGTTTTTTCACTTTTAAAAAAGCCACCATGTTTTAAAAATTGACCCTTTTTCAAAATACCACAAATATCTATATTTAAATTTTTCACATGTGAAAACAATTTCATATTTTTCCAAATCCAAATATCTATAGTAGAACATAATTCATTATTCTAATGAAATATGAATCCAGGTGTGATGTCATGTCTATCATGCATTACATGCTCATCTCATTGTCTACACCGATTATAATGTGATTTCCAAAGCCTTTATGTGACTCCAAAAAACATATTTACCAATGTCCCTTGTAACAGGATGTTCAGCATTGAAGGATTAGTTATGTCATTTTATGCTATTTAATTCATGTTTTGACCGTCATACATCATAATACCATCCCAAATTGAGGAATACACCAAGAAAGAATGGGAACACCAATACCAACAACTAAATCCAAGGAATAACACATCATGGAAGTCATGGAATGATGAAACTTATACGACTTGTAACACCCTACCCCTTACACGTTATCTTGAGAAGGTGGCGAGATGCTACTTTGTATTAAGAAATGATCGAAAGGATTCAAAGGATGGAAATAAATATCAATGGGTTCAAGAAAAATTGTGGAGTGATTTCATCTTATAATAAAGAAACCAACCAAACATGGAATAACCAACCACTAATACATGATTCATGTCTCTAATGAAAATCATGATAACACTTTAACAAGAGACAACCAATCAACCACATTATTCCATAAAAATTCCTTGAAATAAATAAAACTAAATCACAAAACCCCAAAATATGTGTATGAAGCGGATGCCTCATCACCATGACCCAAAGAGACCATGTCATTATCCTTGGATCAACATCAGTTTCAATGCTCCAAGCACCACAACACCACCCAAGCATCATGATGAACTGCAAGAAAAGTGAGATAAAATACCCATACATGTGTCTTGACAAAATATATATGAAAAAACCATAGTTCCAATGAAGGGGGTGATTAAAAATACTCATTGGGTTTTCCCCAAATGACATCCCTACCAATGAAACTAGGACAGAACAATTATCACATTTATATAATGTTGTTTATATAAAACATGAAAGAGTGCAATAATTCCCAGTAAGCTAAAAACACATATACCAAGACATTTTTCACCAAAATACACAAAATCAAATTGAATGAAAACGAACAAGACCCAATCTATTTTACCATAAAATGTTTTAAAAATAATTTCACCTTGATTAGACCCATTCATAATCAAAAATATCCGAAAATTTTAGAACATATTTCTCAGTGTAATAATCACGATGATATTTCTCAACCAAGACCATTTACTCTTTTCCAATCATAGTGGTACTTTACACCCACTTATCATTGATGGTGGCACATTCATCAACAATACATAACCATTTTATAGTCCTATTCCCTTCTAAATTCATACAAGAATAAACACATGCATAAAAGGATTAATCCAAAAACATGTATATACACCCACTAAAGCCACAACTATGTGTAATCAAAAATTAAAAAACCAAAAAATCCCTTAGGACACTATAAAATCCATATCACATTCCCATGAATCAGCCCCTGTTATTGAAAACCATTTTCAAAACACATTTTTTCAAATCAACCAGGGCTAAAAATTTTAAAATCATCATTTTAAAATATGACAATAAATTAATTTTCACAGTAATAATCCATTTTCCCAAAAATTCCACATGACATCACAAATGGATTTTACATCATTATTTTCACATCATTATAATGATTAAATTAATAAAAATAAAAATAATGACAAACTAGTCATTTAGGTCTAACAAAATGGAGTTGACCGAGAAGCTGCCTAATTTAGGGTTTCAGTGAAATAAGCCAACTCCAAACAACACAACTACTATGGGAGAACTCCCCCCCCCCCAAACTTCCTTAGATCACTTTTCCTAACATAAATAACATCAATATCATCATTTTCAGGAAAAAAACCCTATATATACATGAAATGGTTGTCGATCTAGAAAACCAAGTGAGACGAAGAAGTACATATAATGAAGACGAAGAATAATCCAAGAGAGAAGGGTTATTGAAAGGGAATTACCTTCACCACACCTTAATAACCATTATATTCATTTCCAAAATGGGTGGGAGATCCCCTGAAACCCATGAGAACCAAAAATCCTCATTAGGGTTCATATGGGAGAAGATTGAAGGATTTTAGGGCAAATACCGAGTGAACCCTAATTAAAAGAATCCATTTTTAATGTCGCACATAGTAAGGAAAATATTACACTAACCATGCACCTACTACTGCCTCGAAGGGAACTCCACCCTACCTCCTCGTACGATTATAAAAACTGTGTTAAAACCATGTGAATCTCATTGTCTCATGATGTACGATTACCTATAGATCCTTCGTGGTTTCCGTAACCCTGCTCAACCAATTCTCCATTAAAAATCCTGAAAGCATTTCCAAAACATTCACATACTCTCTCTAACATTACCCACCCACTTGAACAACATTCAATGACATATAAATAGGTTATATACCTCAATACGGGGGTTATATAGTCATAGATATTAATTTTTATTTAAAATAATTACGAATTTAAATTTATGAAATTGATTATATTGAACATTACATGAGGTTTTCGATAATAATTTATTACTTCTCCAAAAGATATTAATGTATATTGGATAAACTGGGAAACCAATTTCAACCATAATGCAAAAAATAGATCAATGTAATGTCTTACAATTATTTAATTTATATTATGATCTATTAATAGTGAATTCATTTACCACATACGAAAACCAATTCTTTTTTACATATATTTATTTTCAAGAGTAACAGATTATTTTGATATTATTTAAAGCCATGCCAAAGGTTGAAAATGTGACTAAAAAATAAAATATATCATGTAATTATATATTCTTATATTCCAAGAGAGAGATATAATTACTCAACCCATGTAATAGGGTCTTGAAAAAAATGGTTTCTTATTGTCATTATTTTTTATGATATTAGTGTAATTATTCTAAAAATTTATTTATGGATTTGTATTGTTTACCATCATTCGGATCGTAATATCTATTTATCTCGATCAACATTTGGATGTATGTTTTCCATTTTATATACATGTTTTTATAATATTAATATTTAATATGATAGTTATCACACAGCTATCAGAATAGGACGGTAACAAATGTACTAACTAAATTATGGAAATATGGTTATCAACTGAGTATAGATAAAATATGAATCATTTGATAAAGAAAGAAATATTTTATAAAAAACAACATTAATTATTATAAAATTTAATTTAGTCACTCCTTATGAACATAAATTAAAAAATTATTCAAACATTTACAAAATTTATTTAAAAAAATTACTATATTTTATAAATAAGAATACCAAAATTTCCCTAATATTTATTTTTGGAATTTTATGAAATGATATATTTTTTGATGAATATTTTAAAATGATAAATTGAAATATAAAATTACTTTATTAAATTATTTAAAATGTAAAATATATTTTTATACATTTTAATTCAAATCAAAAAAATTATATGTCTATCAACACAATTTAGTTATGTGTAATCATTTAAAATGTAAATCATTATATAAAAACATTAAAAACTATTTAGATTTTTCTCTATGAATAACAGGCTTTATCATTTCATTTATTTATTAATTTTAGATTGATATTTTCCTCATATGTGATTATATTTTTTCAAAATGGATTCTATATTTAGATTCATAATATGTCTTTAATATATAATTATTTCAACATAATTTTTTTCCAAAATGAATACTTACATATAGTAAATTTTATTTACAACAATTTATGTAATTTTTTTATCAGTTGTATATATGAATATAATGGATAAAATCACTTAATAAATTGTTGAACAATAATAATAATTAAATATTAACACCCTTATAAGCGTGGAATCCTTTATTATGAGTCTTTATTACAATTTACCTTGAATGTATCCTATATAATATATTATAAAATGAAAGAGAAAAAAAGAAAAAATTCTTTTTTTAATAAATATAACTCTTTTGTTTAGAGGGAAAAATATTTTCAACTATAAATTTACATTTTAAAGAAAAATAAATTTTACATCATGATAATTTTTTTAAATTTTTTTAGGAATGAAATATCATCATTAAATTCTATAAATACTCTAACATTGTAGTTATTTAGTTAATAGAAAAATGAAATTAATGTTACAAATAATATTAGAAGAAAATTAAATTTAAATAATTAATGTGTTCCATTATTTTAAAATATAATTAAATCATTTATCATATGATTAAAAATTATTTATTATAATTACAAAAAAAATTCATATTTTTTTAAATTTAAATTGACTGAATAATCTGAAATTCTCAGTAATGTTATTTTACAACAAATTAACTTTTAGTAAATAAATATTATTACAAAAAATTAAAATATTTAACTATGTTATATTGAAATGATTAAAAATAATAAATATTGTCCAGTAATGGATTAACTATTTTTTATAGAAACTATTGACCTATAAATTGTAAAAACATAGTCAGAGATTTTATTGTTAAAATGATGTTTTTCCACATTGCATGGGCTTATGTTAAAATTATTAATCAGAAAAAGCATATATTGTTTAAATTGGATTTAATATTTTAAATTATTTTGTAAGAGTTATCTATTTTGATTCATTTAATTTTATTTTGAATGGATAATTTACCTTGGCTAAAAAAATCTATTCTTCATAGTAGTATACCAAAATAGTAAATATACGGAATCATATATGTCACTAATAAAAAAATTAATGAATGTGATATTTTATATGTTAATGGTGTGTATATGACATTTAATTCAAAAATAATTTATTAAAAAATTATATAGACAATTGGGGATATGTTTTCTCATCATTATCTAATAGTTTTTTGTATTTATAAAATTAAGAATCCTCCAAAATTATAAAATAGAACTCACTCCCCTCACATAATCAAAAATAACTGCCCATTTTTATTGACACAATATTTACGAAATAATTCAAAAAAACTAACCTATCATCCTTTAATCCATATTTTCAGAAAAAATCCTACATATTAAGGCTTTTGTGCACACATATTAACATTAACTAAAGAAGATGTAATGTTATTGAACCATAAACATTATTTTATATCCTCCACCACCTCCACCAATTATTATTAAAAAATTGTCATATAACATTATATTTTAACTCAATATAATTATATGTTTATATTTTAATGGAATGACCTACAACTATCTATACTTCTATCAAATTTATTATGAAACCACCATTCATGTGTTACAATGTACTACCACTTAGCAAATAGATGTCATTCATTTTTAAATTTACAAATATAAAGTATGTGTTTTATGATTAATACCTTGTATATATATTATATAGAAAGAAAAATTATAAATTTCAGTTATCATGTCGTTTATAATTTTTTATTTCGAACCCTATTAAGATATGATAAAGCCCCTTATGTGTATGTCGTACTACTACCTTGTGAGGTGATGTGAATCATTTTTTATAAATTCAATACATGCATTGAAAGAGGAATACAAATAGTTAATATATGTTATATAGATTAAATTATTTTTATATTCATGAAATACTTATCATTATGAAATTATATAATATCATTATATATTTATTATTATTGTAGTTATCATTATTCGTGTACATGTGGTCTTTCGCATTCACAAATCCATTTGACTCACCATTCATCATCACACCACATATAAATATTTATTGAATTAATATTTTATTTATGATAACTTAAAAATCATGTAAATATACAATATTAACTACATTCCTTATATAAAAATCATTGAAAATGATTACTTGACTCATTTGTACTTACGACCTACCGTCTCCATGATCGTAAAGTACTTCTTTCCAAAAACAAAATTTGATCATATTTCATAAAATAATAAATTTTGTATAAATATTAGAATCATATAATGATTGTTACTCTAGATATTTTGAAACTAGTTAATATATGCCATAAATAGATCTATCATGGAGAAAGATTTAGTGAAAACAAGGTATTTAATACTAGAAATAATGAAAATATTTAATGTTAAGTAACATACATGATATTAGATGTTATAAAAGGATAATATATTATATTATAAATATTAATATGTTTATGGTATAAAATAATAATAATTTTTAAAAATCCTAAATATGAGGATAAATCATTTTCATCCAAAATGATTCGTGTGGTTTGGGATTTTATCTCAATTTAACATTCAATTGAGAATGATTTGTTTTTATTTACCAATTGACATTAATTGGGGGTACATAATTCCCATTAGAAATGTGATATCACGATTCATTAATAAATAATTATAATTTATTCATAAATTTTAATAATTTAATAAAATATTATTTTACAAGAAAATTTCCATCATATGAATGTTATTGTGCAATATCACTTTCTTTTGGGATTTTGAAAATTCTCATGAAGAAATCAGTTTCTTGGGATCATCTTTTTGTCATTAAATTTCAATTACAAATCCATATTCCTCTATGATGGATAAAATTATTTACTATATGGAATACCATTTTTACATTGGGTGTTTATATAAAAATGTTATTTTTTTAGTAGGTAAATTCAGATAAACATGAATCCTTTATTAATAGTATTTTTTGATGATAACACAGTGTTTTCATGAATTCAATCGATTATCCGACATATATAATATTATTTGTAAATTCATAAATCTATAGAGATCATTATAGATATCCCGTGAATGTGTTGGTTAGACTCATGAAATATTTTATGAAGCTAGAATAATGTTAGATGGAAAACCCATATATGTTTGTACATAGTATTTTTAAACTACCTTCAGGATAAATATATATATATAGCAGTGGTATCGTTTTCCTAGTACATGAATCCGAATAATTATGAATTTTCATCATATTTAATTAAGTTTTTATTATTTTCAATTAAATTCTCTCTATGATATTATCTCTGGAATCATTTAATGCATAGTTTATTGATTGAATAGCACATGATATCAATTATTGTCCCTCAAAAGCAATAGTTACAGACCTTAAAATAATATTAATATTATTTAAACATAATTTTTCTTCATTGATGTAACATTCCCTGGTGATTAATTTTTTAATTCATTATTTATTCTTCTCTATGCCACCCAAACAGAATGATTTGGATCACCCTTAATTTGTTTGGTTTCCAGATGGTTTCATAATTTACATTATTATTTATGAGTAAGGATATTCTTATAGGAATAATGTTATACTAAACAAAAATTATTTTGTAATTTGTCTCTTAAAATGATATTCATGAACCATTAATGTATCTAATTTACCATGGTTTATAAACTACTCAATACTTGGTGATGGGATTCCATGTATTGTATGTTAATATAATAATGCATACACATACTTTGGGTTAATAGGGTTGAGATAACTACATAATATCTAATTGAAATGGATATAAATTAATATTATATAATTTAGTTGATAAAATATATATTGAAAAGGTCATTAATTGACATATTAGTGAATATATTTTTATCATCCTGGAATTCAATTGAATGAAAATAAGGTTTAGTAATTAAGTAAATGTATATCTCTAAAACACTCAATTCCATTTTTGTTAAATATTCATTTTATTAATGAAAAATTCACTATCTATATTTCTTAGATACATCTAGAACATTGACAAGATATTTTAAAATAATATATACCCACTTAATCCCAAATTTTATTCATGGGGTTATATAAGTTAGAATTGTTTCTACATTTAATTAATTAATTATAAAGAGAAGATTAATGATAATGCCTAAATATTCTTACAAAATTTTAACATCCACTTATTGAAAAAAAAAATTAGACATATAAAATTTCTGAAAATAGTCAGTATTATATATAATTACATTTTTCCCCCTTAGTATTATGAATATTATTATACTCTTACCCTTTTTGATCAATCTTTACCCTTTCACCCAAAACATCATTAAAGTGTTACATTTACAATGTCCCCCACACACCCTTTTAATGTATTCAAATAACATTGATATCATTTTTAATGTATTATAAATAATTTTCTTTTATGAACCTACAATATTTGTTTAATACCTCGCATCATTAATACAATTCTGATATTCCATTCGGTATTGCTATAAATCATCAATATATAACCCATTTCATTCTATTAATAATTATTATATATATATATTCCTTATAATTGATTTCATTTTATATATGTTTTTTCAAAATTTATATGATTATCCCTAACCCTTTACTATAGTGATATCATTTTGTGATAATGGACTCATATATTGTGTCCTTTTACCATCCTTATTTCGTTTCTGAGATTTTTTCCTCTAATATTTTTTATGTAATACTTTGGTTATATTATACTTTTATAAGAGATAAATTCAATTTAGTGGGTACTTATACATTATAAATTTTATTTTAATTAACTTTTTGGTCTCATTTTGATATATTATGAACCAATTACTCCAATGAAACAAGGGAAATGAACTGTTCAGTTTAATTTAATAAATATTTATACCAAAGTTTGTTAGTAATATGTTTACCTATCTTCAGTCTCTATAACAATTAAAATTTTTAAAAATAATTATTTTATATTTTAAATAATCCCTGAAGCAAGTAGAAACAATAATGATCGAAGGTAGAAAAAATTCATGTATATAACTCTTAAATATCAATGCATATTAAAAACCTGATGATCTATTTGAAAATTATGAATATTAGGTGTTATGGTGATAATATATTTCCTCTATTGATTTACCGTTAAAGATTATATTTTTTTACACTTTGTCATATTTTTATAAGGAATGTTTTGACATGAAATTTATGGGTCATGGAGGCCAATGAAAGAGAATCATAATATACCTAATAGTAAAATGAATAAATTGTTCGGTGCAGATTTTCCTTACTGCTATAATAATTTAAATAAAGGAAAAATTATAGAAAAATGTGATTATGAAAGAATCTTTTTGTGGATAGATATGTTTTTAACGTGATTACTGAAATAAATTCATATTAAAAATAAATTATCCCCATTATAAGATGAGTGGGAACACATAAATTATCATCCTAAAATGATTTATTAGAATATAAAAAGGATCATAATATAATGAAAAATTATAGAAATAAATAAAAACAAGTTAAATTTAATCATGCATAATACTATTCATATAGGGAACAAGAATAAAAGAATTATTATTTTGAATAGTTGTTTTTATCCAAAATGACAAGAAACATTGACATGTTATTTAATTTAAGGGTATATGCTAATGGATTTGTTTCTTTTAACAATAATATGTAATTTTAGATTTTGGGTTATATTAATCTAATTATTATGAGAGAGGAGTTAAATAAAATCATGGTACCTTGTTATGTACATTAACAAAATATATAGAAAATATATAATTTTTTTAGGAAATACTGGATGTCATATATATTTGGAAGTCTTGGCATATTAAAATGAAATTTCAAAACTAATTGATGAATGCATACTAAACGATAAGAAAAAAATATTTATTGAATAATTATTTATATATATTTCTAATCATCACTGATGATGATATTAGATTTTTTAATAGTTTTCTTTGGTATATTGATAAAAAATTCATTGAAAATATATTAATGATTAAGTCCAAAGCTGATATTAATATTATGGAAGAATGTAAACATATGTAAAAAAATTCATTCAATATATTGAAGATAGTGATATATTTATACATTAACTAAAATAAATGATCCCCACACATTATCTATTTTCATTAAAAAAATCATTGCTTCGATGTATCTTCTTCCAAAATACGGATATAGTTATTTAATATAGATTCTACAAAAATATAATGAGATGTGTTTAATCATGATTATTAAAACAAAGAGTTGTTTTTGTAATGATTCAAAAAGTACTAGAGGATATATTGATGATAAAATTGGAATATAAAAAATATCCATCAATTATATAATTCATTGGAATATAATCAAATCAAGGTAGAAGAAGAAATTGAAATTAATAAAATAAAATATGAATTATCATTACTAATATCACATTATTAATATGGGGGTTTTTAATAGGATATATTATATGCTGAGTAATATATAAAATGATTTACTACATGAGATTCAAGATTTAAATATATATTGGATTGTGGAAGTGTGAGATTAATTTTACATTAAATTCATTGAATTGCTAAATATTTAGGAAAATAAAACACCAAATGTTATGTTCCAATAATTAAATCCAATGCTATAAAACATTAATGTCATGGGATTATGCTTTCAAAGAAAAAAATGTAATCAAATCATTGACTATTTGATGAAATGCAATATAATGGATAATCTTGTGGTCATCAAACTGATTTAAAAGAATAAAATTTCATTTATAAAAGGAAATCATTACTGTAAAAAGAAATAATTAAAAATAATAATAAATAACATTAATTCTGTTTAGATATTGAAATAATTAAGTAATATATATGTAAACTTATAATTTCGACCTGAATTATAGAAAATAATACTATAATTATCATGAGAAATTCTTGTAGAAAGATTGGTTGAATAAATAAATTGTTCTGATGGTCAACCAATGAATCAAATGACGAGATAATGAGTACAATTTTATGTTTTTTTATTATTAGTAACAATGAATTTATTAAACAAGATTAGTGATTATGGAGTATTTAATATATTTCAAAATGGTCATAAGTCGATCCAATATCTTTTTATGTAGCCTCAATGGATGAATCATATGATAAATAAATGATTAAAGAGATAGATAAAATAGAAAAAGGGTAAATTTTGAAGCTAATGATGTTTATAATTGGAAGTAATATCTTTTGAGTAATATTTATTTTTAATTATCAACATGATGATCATAGGAATTTTATTTATATCAATGTTATAAGGTCTTCAATGTCTATGACCAAACTATAATAAATAATATGGAATATATTTTTTCACAATTAGATTAACATTGGTATATTTTTTATATACTGTGCATTTTTTAAGGGGATATAGTGAACATATTAAATATATGCTTGAATGAAATTAACGGTTATAGTGATTAAATTGCAAATCAATATATTACATTTTTTTCATTTTTGAATTAATGATAAAGAATTATTTATCATACAATAATCCCAATCCAATTATTGGAATTTTAAATAGATCCAAAATTATATTGACTAGGCTCCATAAATTCTAGGATTAAATGAATTCAACGAAAACCATATTTAAAAGATCCAATAAAATAGAGAAATCCAAAAGTAATGTTTAAAAAAAATAACCCCAAAAATAGATTCTTGATCCTCTATTATAATGTGAAGGTATTCAAATTAATTTATTTGGGGTTTCATCAACTGAATGATGAATTATATTGAATTTTTTATAATGTCATTCTTTCAAAAAGTATCACAGTATTCTTGGATGAAACCATATCCCCAATCTATGAATAGAATAAAAATAATAATGAAAAAAATATCCTACTACACTAACCCTTGTAATAACATCTAACACATATTTATAAACCAACTATGAAATGATTCAGAATGAATATAAACATTCACGGGTACCAGAATGATTAAGTGAAGAGGGACCACAATTTGATAAACTGAGATGACATATGACATGTCTCCCTTAATTATAGAAATTTTATGACCATTTTATCTCAATACATAATTTTTATCCCTTAAAAAAGACTAATTGGGTGAGGAATATACCAATATAAAATAGATAAAGCAAATATATAGAATTGTATTTATAGATTATAATGTGAAATTGACTATGATATTAATCACTTTCTATCCAAAATTCAAATTGAAAACATCACCAGACATCATTGGACATTAAAAACTAGTTAAAATGTAGAACCATTCACATTTACAACTCTTTTGATGTGAAACTAAATATTATCAATAATAATAAAACATAATTTCACCAATATTAATAGATTTCCATATGAACTACATTATCATTTAAAAATTTTATTCTTGGTAATAGTATAAATGATATGAGAATACATTAACCCCACCACCACTAGAGTATCTCTATAAATACCCCATTGAAACTATAATCCACAAATGGATCTTTTTGTTTGGAGAAACGGAATCCACCTATCCATTATAAAGAGGATACTGACCATAAACACCTGGGAGAAGAACAATTGTGAATATAGGAAATCATTGAATATTGTACATCATTTATCCAAAAAACATGAACACTACTAAGAATTATCATCCACTAATCCATGTTAAATCATTGAATCTAAATATAGTATATCAAAACCTGGATAATAATATTGGTCAAATAAAATATAGAGGGGGAAGGGAAAACTACTTCTGGGATAGAGAGGATATAATTTCTTTTAAATATATGAAGGAATGAAAGATTAAATTACATAAAAAGTCATTAAAAGTACATAAAATGTAATAATGAAAATTCAACTCATTCTAAATGGGAATAGAACACAATGGATTTAAGTACAAGTGGATGAAAATAAAAAGAATATTAGGGGATCACCAATTTTTTATTTTTAGGATATCTCCCCCATCGATGTAGTCACAATAAGAATTGTATGATGATTTTGATTAATATTTTTTGGATTTTGAAATCAATATGGATGGTGTTGATTAAAAACAATATGTTATATAATCATTTGTTGTAATATTTATGCTACATTTTTTCATTGATAAAATAATTTGTAGATGATTAAAAATAGAATTAGTAATGGCTTTTTTCAAATTGGTTCTGACAATGATTGAAATTAGAATGATATATTAATTCATTTATTTTATCCTGATACGAGTCAATTAAATGATAGTGTAAATGTCAATGTCACAACAAAATTAATAAAATTAGTTTATTGAGATGAATATCATGTATGATAGTACAGTAGTTTTTAATATAATCATTGTTTTCAATAAACATTAGAATCATGAAAATGGAACTAAATTATATGTAACATTGTATCATAGAGTTATTAGATGAATTCAATATTTTATAGGGATAAGGTTATATAATTTTTCTAAATATTTTCATTTTCAATGGGCTCATGATTATAAAATAAAATAAAATTCCAATACATTTACGTAAATCATGAGTATTGTTCATGTTTTCTTTAATTATTGATTGGTGTTATAAAATATATCGGCTATGTTGTATTTTATAATGTGTATTGGGGTGATTATTTTGTGTACTGATAAACCATCTGTTGTGGAGCATTATTTAGTGGAAATGATTATTTTGGATTGTTTAGTTACAAGAAAGAGTGTTATTATCATTGAAATTATGATGTTGTGAATATTTTTTTGAGTGAATTATATACTCAACCGATATAGATGATTAAAAAATTACAAATTCATTTCCAGGATGTGTAATTACCTATATTGATATACTGTGAAAATAAAAGTGACATTTTGTTGAAAATGTCTAGAATAAAAGTTCTATAATATTTTAATTGATATATGATATAATTTATAAAAGAAAATGTTGATCAATGAATTATATTTTTTGGGTGTATTCAAAATGTTTACCAAGTGGATGACATGTTCATAATACCATAAACCATACCACCATTAAAAATCATTAGTTGAATCTCATTTTTCATTCATATCTAAAATCATAAATAAGTTTTATACACCCCCTCACCCAATATGGTTTAATTATATGACATATGTATTTCTGATTGATGGGAATTTAACTATGGGTGTTTATGTCAAATGAGTAGAGATAGGTGAATGATGAAGGTTTAATTTTTTTTAAATTAATGAAATCATTGATATTAAAAAATATAATTCATTGCATAAATCAACAACAAGAATTATTACATCTATTCGAATTAGAGATTAATTCTCATATCATAATTATATAATTATTCTCTTTACATAATTGATATTATTTCACACATGATATAGTCTATGATATGTTAGATAGATGATATCATGATAGATATATATATTCTAGTGAAACATAGTGATTTTATAATTTTTCTGTGTAATAAAAAGGAATCAAATTGAAGGTATTATATAAATTATGTATTTAAAAAATGATATTCTATTTTTAACCCTAAGAATATCTAGCATAGAATAAGTTTGATAGGTGTTTTTAAAAAAAATTATTTTAATTATGGAATATGTGGTGTATAACATGACATTTGATTAGAAATATACCAAATGTTAGAGAATGTTGGAACCTCTGTTATTAATGATTGGTATATTTTAATGAGATATTGGGATGATTAATCATGATTCAAGATAGTATTATTACTTTTTAGTAAATAGATAAATCAATAGAAAATTTATATGAAATAGATTTTAAATTATATAGTTATATAGGTTATTTGGGGAAGACTGTAAATTAATTTTTAAACAGAAGAAGAATAATATTTTTGTATTGTTCTAGCATGTAGTAATTATCATACAACCAACATAGTTGTTATGAATTTTTATGGTCCTACATTGATTAACAGTTTCAAGTGTCAATAAATGTGGTAAGTGGAAATATATATGGACTTGTTAATTTCATGGTGACAAAAATGATATCATAGTTAGGAAAAAATCAAAATGGTGGTTTCAATTATTGTAATTTTTTCCAAAATCACAAGTATCCATGGTATACTAATACATAATGTTCTTTATATCATGGTTCTTTGGAAATATTTTTTTTCATAGTATTTGGTGCATGATTTAATCATGGAGTCCACATAATGTTTGAAAAAAATATAGAGGTGATGTAAACAAAACATCGGTGGTATGCATATTATTATCATATTATATCATATAATATATATTATAATCGATAAGAAGAATAAATTATAATTCCAATAACTATATGAAAATATAGTTTTCCTTGGATGAGACATGCTTTTGGGTAGTTGTTGCGACTATGTTAATGAATTATACATGGTTTTTAGAAGTTAAAACCCCATTACTTATTTTCTTATAACTACATCATGATGTGATAAATATATGGTGTTATAAATATGGAAACCGCCAATTTTATAGGGTGATATAATATCAATATAATTGGTTTTCCAATTAAACACATTTATTGGATAAAACCATTATGTGTAGACCATGTACATGTAAGGATTTATTTCAATTACCAATCTTATTTAAATTTTGTTTCAGTTAAAACATATAGAGATATATAATTATTATTGGAAATTGATTCAAGAAAATGGTTTGTCATTAAATACCTTGGGATTTCAAATATGTATGATTCTATGAAGGAAATGTATAGAAAATTTAAGTGATTATATATTTTATTTCATTCATATTTTTTAAAAATACCACAGTTTCAGTATGGAGCATATTTTATCCTAGAATTTCAGGGAGACTTTTAAGAGTATAACTGGAGTATTTGATAATTATTGAAGATATATATATAAATAAGTACAAAAAATAATTAAATATAAAATTACAAAATTATTATTCATTCTGATTATTTATATACCTTCATTATAATTTTCATAATGAAATTAATTTCATGAATTTGAATATTGAATCTAGGAGTAGTTAGGATAAATAGAGAAGAACCAATTTTTGAGGAGTGAACCTTGAATAAATGTTTTAATCATAATGATTAATATTTATTAAAATGGAACATCAACACATTATATTTGTATACTCTATGGATATATCCCTATTTTGAGATCCAGGTATTTTTATCAGAACATAATATTTACTTTTAATACATGGAAATTATGGATGGTCAATTTATCATGAAATATTAATTTATTATCCAAAATATTTCAATATGATATTATTGTTGTGAAAAAACATGATACCAATGTTCATCGACCCTGCCTCAAAGGGTTTTGTAGTCATTTAGGTTAGACTAATGGAAATACATATGTACTGAAAAATTCAAATCCATTCAAAACGAAGTTATCTTAATGGGGATGAAATATAACTACAACATAAGGATAATTACTATTTGATATAAATGTTTAGTGAAATTAAGAAACATTGGATCATATTGAAGATTCCTTTTAATCTCATCAAATAGTACCTAAAAAACTAAACGATCATTTATCAAAAATTATGCCCTCTACATATATTCTTTTGGTTAATCAAATCATCCTATAAGAATAATTAATAAACATCTTCTAACTTTTTAGAAATACACAAGAAAATTTTTCAACAATGTATATATCATTTATATAGGTATACTCAATAGATATATTGATTAAATGAATCTTCCCCATCCAATTATCCACCACATAGAATGAATATCATAAAATATAGGTATCACCATGTAGTAGTTTTCATTGGAAACCCCATTAGTTTTAGCTATATCAATCACTAAAATGATAACAACCCTTTTCGTAATTTTTTTATATCTATACTTAAATTTAGTAGCATGTATATGATAAACAATAAATAGAACATTGAATGTTGAATAATATTTTAATCATGTATTTTGAAATAATATAAATGTGTTATATATATTACAATATAAATTTAAAAATAATGCATATGAATAAATAAGTTCATTAAATAATTAAGAGAGAAACATTTGATAATTACTATATCCCATCTATCCATAAAAAGGTTATTACACAATTATATCATAGAATCACCAATAAATGATTTATATACATGCCTAATAATAAAAACCAATAAATTTACTAAGTACACTTATTGTATATAAAGATAACAATGTCCCTATACAAGATAGTGTCATACATAATAACATTTGTTTTATTGAATATCCTATCATACTCAATAGAAATATATCCAACAATTTTTTCCTGTTCCACCAAGTCCTATAAAAACATCTAGTATCCGTCTCTAGAATATCTTATAATGTGGCTCACTATGTTCTCCAAATTTATCCACTCCTCTAATGGCCCGAAGGCCATCATTTTTTATTTCTTTTTTGATAATCCTCCTTTCAAGGGGTGATGTGGAACCATTATATTTCCTATTGGAATATGTATTACATGTCTCGTAGGCTTAAGAATAATTCATTTCCCAGAGGCTTCAAACATAACATACAACCCTGTGGGACTTCAAGTAACAACTCCTCCCCAACATCTTCATCATGAAATCATCTCTCCACATTTGTATAGTTGTTCGACTAAGATCTCTAGTGCATGCAATGGATTTTTCTGATGGTAGGTTTCATATCCTCTCATTCAAGAAATCCATTAAGACTCTACTATGGCGAAAGATCCTTTCACATCATCTTTCAGGAGGTAGTTCCTTGTAGGTTGTCTGGTTTGCATCTGCACTTATGATGGACAGAAATCCATAAGGTGGCCCGAAGGCCTTATTTGCCCAAAGGCCTCGGGGACCCAATGGCCCCAAAGGACATAGGGACCAAATTGGTAGCCTGATGGACCAAACAGAGGAATATTCTCAGGTTCTACAGTGCCAAATAATACATGATACAACACCACTATAGTACTCCAGAAATTATGCATCGGCAGAGATTTGATCCCGAGTCGCCTTTATAAATAATTAAGTCATCGCCAGAAGGGATGAGGCTCATGTGAAAACAGTATTCACTAATATTCCTTTAGTAAGTTAAAATAATCAATATTCAAAATAAATAATTTCATGGATTTTCTTCTAGAGATATTAATATGAAATTTTAATTAAAAATTAATAGCACAAAACCATACACAAAAATTTAACCCCAACTAATTGGGATTATAATAATATATAATAATTTAATGAAATACAACATAAGTCAATCAAAATACATCTATATATGTATAAAGACAACCACATTCCCTCGATATGATGATGTCCCAATCAGTACGTTTTCAATACTACTACTTGAATAATATCTTGGTCAGCATAATGTATTTTAGGGATATTGTTTTCTTTTTTCATTTTTGTTAATACTTGTTCCTATGTTTAAGTCATTAATGTTATTCCATGATGTCATTTCAATAAATATGGATATTTTTAATTATTTTTTATTTGTTGATGCATCCGAACTATGATGGTATCTATTCCTACATCAGTATAGACTTATTTTAGGTGGAGATAGTGATCACAGAAATATTGGACGGTGTTGATGTGTGTTGGCATGCTACATGTTTCTATTGTATTTTTTTGGTTATGTTATCTCTATTTTTCATAAATTATACATTAATATTTTATTGGTGCTATCTCATTTCACATCATGTAATCAATACACTATGTTTCATTTTAATAATAAACTGAGATTTTTTAGTTGGGTTTCAAAATCACAATTTAGTTTTTTTAAATAATAATAATAATAATACAATTTATTCGAATAATGAACATTTTATCTAGAATATCTTTATAAATAGACCAAAAAAATCAATCAAGTTTGTCTTAGACTTATTTATCTAGAATTCCACTTGAGTGAGTAATTATATCATGATTACATATATAATAATTTGATAATTAAAATTTTATATAAGAGCCACGCTCCATTTACTTCACCCTCATGTAGATATTGAATTAATAGATAAAAATATACATATTTAAGAAATAGTATTAGAAAATAAAAAATAATTGATATTCTATAGAAAACACAATAGAACTATAAGTACACATTATCACTAAATCCAGGTTAAACTAGTATCTATCTCATTTTAAAGGAATTGAACATATAATACCACCATGATTATATGAAAATAATAAAAAAATAACATTATTGATTACATTATTAGTTCAAACTGATAATACAAATTAAAAAAATATTAAGTTGAAATAATCACAAAAAATTATCATTTTTAGTAAAACTATTTTACATTAGAATGACCTAATTTAAAAAAAGTATTAATAATATATATGAGTCATAATATTAATAATATTAACTATTAGACATAACAACATCCCTTTTATGAACTTAAATATTCATTAATTTCAATTAATATCTCATAGGCACAAATACACCCAAATATTATTTTATATTTTTTCATCACAAGATATCCTAGTCATCCCATAAATGGATGAATTGTGAACTACCATGTAATTGTGTAATAAAGGTGCATTCCATTTTTTTAGGGACCATTTCAGAAATACTCATTATATTAACTTTTCGAAAATTCCATATCTCTTTATATAAATCTGTATTTGTCCTTGAAAATTCATTCATCATGATATTTGAGGAACCATGAGATATTAAATATTTATGTATCATTTTTTAACATCATATATATATATATATATATATGTGAGTGTTTTGTTCGATTTATAAACATATATAGCCCAATAAATAAAAAAATACATCCATAAATAAATAAAAAGATAATTATTTATATTATAATCATATTTATACATTTTGTTATATTAATGTATCATATTATTAATAATATATTTTTATATTTCAAACTGATCCATATTAAAAAAAATTGAAATTTAAATGTAATTATTTAAAACTAATAATTGATAATAAATTATGATTATCCAATATATGTATATATATATATTTATTTATATTTTTGAAATTGATTTTTTCACTTAGATGTAGTGTAGTATTTAAAAGGGTTGAAATGAAAAGTAGAAAATCTAAAAATAAAAAAAAACCTAAATGGTTATTTTTATGATTCTTATAACATATATTGTATGAAAAAACAATATAGTATAAATATATATGGAAATTAAAAATATAATCTAATTATTAAATTTAACACATTATATATAAATCTAACATGAAAAATAAAAAAAATGATATTTGAAAAGTATAATTGTAATTGATTAATATGTAGGTATGTAAAATTGTTATTATATATGATATCCATGTTTTCACTACCCAAACATCTTCACTTTTAATTCAATGAAGTAAAAGGAACAATTCCATGTTCCTCATACACACACTTATATGACAAAGGAGTTTATAGATTTATCAATACTAGTAATTTACAATCCATAGAACAAATTAGATTTGAATTATCAAAGAAATCGTTAACTTATTGATCATCCCCTGTTGGGACTCTATTCCCCATGGGGAAAATAAAGAATTTATATTTTCTTTAAGAAATTTCTATAAATGGGAGGTAATGTGAAATTAAATTGTTGATCCAAAAGATAATAATGCACACTAAGAACAACATGCACCCTAATTTTTAGGTGTTCATAATTAATACTATAACTATTAATAAAACATAATCTATTGTGTAACACACCATGCTTCCATGGTATGATTCTCAATGAATAATACAATAACGTTTGTTGTAGGCAACTTCATGTTTTAACACACCACAAACAATAAAACATGACATTATGAGTATTAATACCCACTTTTGGAAATATTTAAAATATTATCTTTCAAAATGGAATTCATTTTTGGATTCAGAATATCTATATTAGCTTATGGAGAATTTTTGGTATTTTTCTGAGAATTTTCAATTTTTTATGAATATTGAAAAACACTCAGTTGTGGTTCAAAATCAAATATTTATTTAAATAAATATTTAGTTTATTTAAATTTATTTAAGGTCAAAATTGATACATAATACCCATATAAGTTCAATTAAGTTCATTTTATTTAGTTTATAATAATTTTAGATAAATAAAAAATTTATTGAAATTTTTACCATTTTTTACCCACCTCTTAGGAGAATTTGCAAATTTACATATAACATAATTTTACCACTCTTGTGAGTTGAATTTTAAAAAACAGAGGAAAACTATTGCTTTCATTAAGTAAAATGTGGTTCAATGAGATGAAAATAATTTTAGGTGAAAAGTAACTTTTGACATTTATTTACCACAGTCAAAAGAAAATGGGGTAATTAAGAGAAAAATGATATTATTATTACGCTAACACATGTACTAATTCTATGTGATCAATGTATTTCAACCAAAAAAAACATAGGAATAAAATATGATCCTTTAGGTACAATTGGATTAGATTTTTACATTTATTAATATTTAATTCAACTATGAGTTAAAATTGATAAAATCATAGTTTAAAAACTAAATCAATTTTAATATAGGGTTATACATAAGATAAATTCATCTATAAATATTAATTAGAAATATAAAAATATTTCCTAAATAGGATATTTTATTTATACTTTTTAGACATTGAATAATTTAATTTATATATGACACAATGATGATGCAATAATTACCTTATTAATGAAATATTAAAGTAATTAATATTATAAATACCAAAGTAAATGTAAATTGAGACTTTTTATGAATTACACTAATTTTCTACTTTAATAGGACATGTTAAAGATGAAAAACTCCATAAAAAATGTCCTAATTCTATTGTATAAATATAATTTGACCAAAAACAAACTTATAAATAAAATATGAACTTTTTTGGACCACATGGATTAGATTACGACATTTTTTTAAAGAAGTGTTAAAAGAGTAAAATTCAAAGTTTAATAACTAAAACATTTTTAATATAGGGATAAAAACAATTTAAATTAGTGTATAAATATTCATTATAAAGATAAAAATATTTCCTACATTATTTAATTTTATTTATAATTTTTAGTCATTTAATATTTAAATGTATTTATCACACAATGATGATGCAGTAATTACCATATTAATGAATGATTTAAATAATTGATATTATACATATCAAAATAAATCTAATTTGAGACTTTTAATGAATTCCACAAATATTATAGGCTGATATGATATTTTGGGGTTGATTAAATGTATTTAGTTCTATGTAATAATGTTTTTAGGACTTTAACAAAAATCAATTATTAAATAATCTTCAAATTGACATATGAGTTTTTAAAACTAAAACAATATAATTGGTTGATATAATAATCATAAAAATAAATGGTTTAGCCAAAATACTTATATAATCATAGATATATCATTAATGAACCACTTGGGGTTCTCCTAAAAGTTTATAGAATGTTTATTAACCATATAATATAAAAATACAAAGTGACATGGTAAATGTCAAACTATTTAACTAATAGTCAAATCTAAAAGATAAGGTTAATATAGTAACCCAAACCAGTCTAAAACCTATTTTTTTATATTCTTTCGATCCATAACCACCTTATCCATTAAATAATTTATTTTGGATCTATTAGAAACCGAACATTATTTTATTATTAAATAATATTTCTAGCTTTTCATAAGGTTCCCCTCACCCCTCTTATAAAAGGGCACTTCACCTTATCTCTATTTCACACCATAAAATTCATTTGTATCGGCCGACCCCTACCTAAATACCCTCTCAACTATCCTACCTTCATCCTATAGGCCTTCATTTGGTTAGAATGTAATCCTACGGAGCCCTTTTGATCAAATCCAAAGGTAGACTCCGAAAAAGAGTTAAATATATCACCACCTCTTTCATGTTTTTTCTTCTTACTCTTATTCTTTCCTTATTGTGTCTTTTATAAAATAATAAATCCCGTATCTTCTATATAATGTGATTTTATTATAAATATGTTACAACCATATTTATTATTCAATCCATCCTTTGAATGACATGTCACCATATGTGCTTATGTACAGCTTTCCGTCTCCAAGTCGTGGTGTAGTTGTTATTCAATACCTTATTATTTGGATGATTATAATAATGATGTATAAATGATTTAAATAAAAAATATATCATGATAAAGCTTCTTTATATATGATATAACATCCAATTATAAATGATTTTACTATCAAAAGAATGATATTGTCACTCGTGTGTACGTACAGATTACCGTCTCCACGAACACGATGAGATTTATTCCCCATCGTATCCATTAAAGAAAAATTTTCATTAGATGATTAAAAATTATATATAAATACATAATATCAATCTGAATATGAATAAGATACATCCTTTATATATGAAACATTACTTACGTAACAAATCATATAATGGAAAACAAATCAGTTAACACCCGAAAGGACGATAATACAAAAATATTATTAACAATGTAATTTTAATAGATCTTATACGATATAATATTAATGTATATTATTCATGAATAATTTAATAACAATTATTTTACCATTATATAATAGTTTAACCAACCTTAAACAAAGAAAATGTAAAATTTAAGGGTTAATTTCACAATCTTTTTATTATCAGATATTGTTTTTACGTACCTATCTACTGGGACCTATTTATCATCCACATCTATGTTTCATAAAAATGTATTCCAAAACATATTTAATATTTAATATAAAATGTGTTAAAGTAATTTATACCCTTATTTTACCTTATATGTTTTGAAAAGAATATTTTCATCATTTTTCGAACAAGGTACATAATGACATTTTCAACAAAAATAAGGTAAGAATGTCATTTTTAACTAATACGGAAGGTGCTGCTATTTTCCGCTATTATAACATCATCAAATATTCCCTTACAATTTTATAAGAATATTTTCAAAATAAAAGTTTTCTTTTATAATTATAAGACTTTTAAATGATTTTTCATAATATAAACAGATAGTTATCTAAAAAAAGTTTTTATTTCATCTATGTCAACATCCTTTGATGGATTTTAAGCTTATTTGAAGTTGATTTGTTATGATACAAAACATCGATATTGTATAGAAGGTTTTTTGGTATGTTTGACTATGGATGTGTTATTTTTCTACCATTCACAGTTTATGGAAGATTTATTGACATTTCATATTCTATTTTTAAAACGAATGTTTATGTTATTTTTCAAACTTTTCATATGACGAATATATTGGAATTAGTAATTGATAGGTGGAGATCGCAATATCTCCTCAATGCATCTATTGGTCTCATGAGACAAACTAGTGTCTTGGCATAAGGCCTTGACAAAATCTTATTTGTAGTTATGGAACAAGGCCTTGACTATGTGGTTATGAAGTCTGGCATTATTCATTCTATCATTATGAAAGTGGCTATTGAAATTGAATCTGATTATTTGACTAGTAGAATATCCATGTGAGTAAGTAAATGTAATTATTTTGAATTATATTTTCCATATTATGATTATTTTTATGTTGAAAAGGATTTTTTTTAGTTTTATACATTACCCTAAATTATTATACCGATTTATTAATGTTTCAACTTTATTGTTATCCTTACTGAGCATCTCAACTCACCCAGTTCTATGTTTTATTTGTCCCAGGATGAGAAAAAGTATATTATGACTAGCCTATAGGGATTGTCTGTGGGATCTCAGTTTTGTCTATGGAAACAACATTGTTGTATTTTTCCATTTTATGATGTAATGTAAACCTTATGAATGGATCTATTACGTTCATGGCTACTAAACTGATCGGTCTTTCGAGACATAATCTTTTGTGATCCTGCCAATATTATGTAATAATTTACCTACTCTGGGCTTCTAGGGTCCGGGAGTTATTGTTTGTATCATAGGAAGTTTAGAAAAAACCATGGAAGCTAGATTTAGAAAAACTCTGGTTAGAGATCATTACACTAAGATAAACATTGAGGATTATTATAGGAGAGCATCCTAGAATTTTGGTATCATAGATATTTTGTGAAGTTTTTAAGCAGCACATCCCTATCTAGATACGAATAGGTAGAGGTAGCTCTGACACAGATGTACCTATGGGTAGAACCTGAAAACACCACTTTGAGCTAGACTCGAACGGGAACTTGTGCACGACAACGAACCTTACTGCACTCTTGGTTATGAAACTCTATGTGGGTATGCTTAAGATAATCCACATTTTTTACAAACAATTATGAGGGATTTATGATTATATTCCTCCGTAAAGAAAATATTTTTATGATTATTTATTATATCCAAGAACTATTTAATTTATGTTTAGAATGTTATAAGTTTGGAATTATGTATTGTGATTCATAAACTAATCTAGTTTATGCCATTTTTTAGAAATGGAACCTAGTGGAAGGAATAGAAGCTGTAACAATGAAAGAACCCCGGGTAGGGATTTCCTTCTTGTTCAAGATAATTATAGTGGAGCTGGTGATACAACTTGTGCTGATCAGCTTATCACTATACTGGGACATCTCTCCCAGGTTATCAATAATAACCTTACCTATATGGAGTTCCCATATCCGTAGCATGGAGGATCGATGCTAGATCACTTCATGAGACAATAACCACCAACATTCATGGGGGGTTCAAAACCATTAGTAGCTGATAAATGAAAAAAATCCTTAGAGAAAATATTTCATGCCTTGGGGAGTTAAAAAGGGGTAAAGTTGTCATGGATGTTTACCACCTCACTGGACAGGCTGATCAATGGTGGTTATTGATTCAAAACCCAAATGAATATGATGAAGTATAAAATATGTAATGGAGGTATTATAATGAATGTTTCATAGAAAATTACGTTCCTCATGACCATTGAACAGATATGGAAAGACAATTTCTGAGTCCGAGGAAAAGTGAAGATGAGGATGTCTCAAATTATGAATATAACATTACAAGGATAGTGAGGCATGCTGTAGATTACATACATAACCCAATATTTAAAATTGATCGATTCTTTGATGGGTTAAACCATTTTTGCGTCGAGCCATACTCTCACAATTCTTTTTGTCATATGAAGATATTATCTCATGTTCTATAATGACAGAAAAAGAATTCTCTAAATCTTATGACATAAATTAAAAGTAAGAGAAGAAGAGATCTACTGAAAACTCTAGAAATGGAAATAAGGGGAATAAGTGAAAGGTTGAATATCCATCCTGTAGTAAATGTGGGAAGAAACAACTTGGTACTTGTCTAAAGGCAATGGGAGTCTGTTAAAGGTTTGGTGGAAAAGTCCACCAAGATCATGACTGTAAGTGGAATAAAGGGGATGTTAATGTTGAATGATAAAATTTTAGATAAAGGGGACATTTTGCAAATGAATTTCCTAAGCATCTAGGTAACATGCCTTAGAAAAGGCCAAGGGATCAATTACAAGATAATTCTATCACTACTACTGAGGTTGATGCCCCGAAAGACGTAGTGGCAAGTAATTTAATGGTTTCTTCAGGTTTATCTAATTCTTTCATTGAATCTGGATCATCACATTGTTTCAGATCTTCACAGTTTGCTATGAAAATTAGATATTTCCAATTTTATTAAACAAGAGTGTTTTCAGTAAAAAACCCCTAAGGAAAGTATCACTGCAACAATGTTTTTTGAATCAGTCCCCATTAAGGCATATAAACCTTTTTTATCTTCTAATCTCATCATCATACCCATGATTGAATTTGATATAATCCTATGTATGGATTGGATTTCGAACCATGATGCGAAGATTTATTATAAGAAGTAGGAGGTTAGAATTTTTTATGATGATAAATAGTACCTTATCATTAGGGCAGAAATGTCACCAAATAATTCTTATATAGATCAACCCCCAATATCTCAACTAAATTCAATTATTGGGGATTAAGGGAATGAAATAACTTTGGATGAGGAAAGAAATGGTCAAAAAGAGGATATACCTATTGTGCAAGAATATGTTGATGTGTTTTAAGAGGATTTACCTGTACATCCTCCAGAATTCTAAATTGAGTTTTCCATTGACTTAATTCTGAGTTCAAGGCCCATATCGAAGACCCCTTATTGAATGGCCAATGAGGAATTAGTGGAACTAAAGAAACAACTAGAGGAATAGTGTACTAATGGATTTATTTTCCCTAATGTTTCTCCGAGGGGAGCCCCTGTTCATTTTGTTTTGAAGAAAGAAGAATCTATGAGGTTGTGTATTCACTACTGGAAGAAAAATAATATAACTATAATGAACAAGTTTCCACTCTCTCACATTGATGATTTATTCGACCAAAATCATGGAGATAAATACTTTTCAAATATTGACCTTCTATCTTGATATCATTAGTTGTGTGTGAAGAAGGTATCCATTCCGAATAAAGCATTTCGAACTAGGTACATGCATTATGAGTTCACAGTAATGCCTTTTGGATTGACTAATGCACCCTCTATCTTTAGGGATATAATTAATAGAGTCTTCACGGAATATCATGATGAATTTGTAGTGTTAATTATTTATGATAACTTTGTATACTCCAAAATCTACGTAGAATATGAAAATCACATGAGAATTATTCTATAGACTCTTAAAAGACATGAATTATATGGGATGTTTAGAATATGTAAATTATGGCTTCAGAAGATTTTTTTTCTTGGCCATATTGTCTCTATGGATGGAATCTCAGTTGATCTTTCTAAGAGTATGGAAATCCATGAATGGTTTGCAACAACAAGTATAATCGAGGTACACAATATTATATGTTTAATTTGTTATTATCGACGTGTCTTCTAGAATTAAGAAGATTGGCTAACCCATTAACGAAGCTCAAATGTAAAGGGGTTAAATTTGTTTGGAAAAAATATTGTGAAGATTGTTTTAAAAATTGAAGAGAAGATTAGTCAATGCTCCTATCTTGACTCTACCATCGGGGAATGATGTGATTGTTATTTATAGTGATTCACAAAAGAAGGCACTTGGATGTGTCCTTATGTAGAATGATAGGGTAAATTCATATGTAGAAGAACAGCTAAAAAATCATGAGCAATGTTATCCTACTCATGATCTTCAGTTATTAGCTACAATATTTGACTAGAAGATATAGAGACATTATCTTTATGGAGAAAAAATGTGAGATATATACTGATCATAAGAGTTTGAATTATATTTTCTCAAAGAATGAACGCAACATGAGGCAAATGAGATGGCTTGAACTACTCAAGGATTATGATTGCACAATACACTGCCACTCGGGGAAGGCAAATGAGGTAGATTCTATGAGCAGAAATGATCATGGAGTTTTGAATATGATGACAGTTGAAAAGGATATTATTTTCATGGATCTAGTAAATATGGATATGGGAATAACCCTGGAAGGTGAAACATCAATGGTTTTTAAAATGATTTCCAACCTATCTTTATAGATAGGATATATAGTTCTTAGGCTGATTATGAGGAATTTTAAAAGAAGATTAAATCATTGAATGATGGTAGATTGATCAACATCATATATGAAGATGGGATTTTTAAATTTGGGAAGTGACTTTGTGATCATGATTTACCTGATCCTAAAAGGGAATTGTTAGATGATTCTCATAGCTCCAATTTATCTATACTCTCAGGTAGCACTAAGATGTATATATATTTGAAGGAACATTTTTGGTTGGACAATATGAAGTGTGAGATTGCTGATTGTGTGTCAAGATGTATAGTTTTTCAATAAGTGAATGATGGAAGGAAACAACATGGAGGAGTCCTACCACCTCTTCCCATATATGAGTGGAAATGGGATATTATTACGATGGACTTTGTCATGGGACTACAATACACTCTGAGAAGGAATGATGCAATATGAGTCATTGTTGATTGTATTACCAAGTCATCACATTTTCTAGCAATAAGAGAAGATTTACCACTTGAACATCTATCAAGACTATATATTAATGAAGTTGCGAGACTTCATGGTGTACCCCCTATTGATTGCTTCTGGTCATGATCCATGTTTTGAATGATGATTCTGGGAAAGATTTCATAAATCCCTAGATACTGAACTTCGTTTGAGCCCAGCCTACCACCCCCAAACTGATGGCCAATCATAATAGACTATTCAAACCTGAGAAGGCAAGTTCACAGCATCCTCACTTGAATTTCAAGGTAACTGGGATCAATATTTACCTCTGGTAGAATTTTCTTATAACAATATCTTCCATTCATGTATTCATATTTATCCATATGAAGAGTTATATGAAAAGAGATGTCGCACTCTAACATGTTTGGATGATGTTGGTGAAAGAAAACTCGTTGGCCCAGAACTTGTGGAGGAAATGATGGAAAATGTGAAGGTAATCCAAACCCACATCAAAGCAGCTCAAAGTAGGTAGAAGAGCTATGCCGATAAATAAAGGAAGGATTTGAAAGTTCAGGTATGTTGTCATGTTTCCTTGAAGTTATCTCCCAGTAAGGGAGTTATATGTTTCGGTATGAAGGTAAAATTAAGTCCCAAGTACATTGGACCTTTCAAAATTCAGGAACAAATTGTGGCAGTAGCATACTATTTGGAAATTCTGCCAAAAATCTTCAATGTTCACGATGTGTTCCACATATCACTGTTGAGAAAATACATGCCTGAGCCAATGCATGTAATCACCTATGAGAAATTAGAACTGGAACCCGATCTATCTTTTTGCGAAGAGCCTGTCAAAGATCTTGATTCAAGAGAAAAAGTGTTGAGAAACAGGATGACTCGTCTGGTAAATGTTCGGTGGAGAAACCATAAGATGGAAGAGGCAACATGGGAACCTGAGGAACTTATGATGAAGAACCACCTAAGTTTTTTTATGCAATAATATTCTAGAAATTTCGAGGATGAAATTATTTGAAGGAGGGGATAATGTAACACCCTAAGCATCCACGATACACATCTCTTTGAATAATACAATAGTGTGTGTTGTACGCTACTTCGAGTTCTAACACACCACAACAAATCAAACTAGCCATTATGAATAGTAATACCCAATTTTTAAAATTTTATAAATTTTATCTTTAAAAATGGATTTCATTTTTGGATTCGTACTATCAAAATTAGGTTACTGTGAATTTTTTGTATTTTGTCTGAACACATTGAATTTTTTATGAATAATAAAAATCAATGAGTTATTGTTTAAAAGAAACTTTTTATTTAAATAATTATTTATCTTATTTAAATTTATTTTAGGTCAAAACTATAAGGCCCCAGCTATAAAACTTACTTAATCTTGAGTTATTACAAGATTACACATTGATATAAAAACATTATGAAATCCATTTTCAATACCAAAATAAATGAAAAGTAAAACATGGTATTTATTTTTCTTTTAAAAAAATTATGGCTTGTAGAGGAAGCCGAAACTCAAATAATGGTCACAGCGGCGGAGAAGTTGTTGTCACCGCATATGTACGACAAAAACATTCCCTTTTGTCATTTAGTAAAATTCTTCATATAAAAAATATTCCTTTTGGATAAACGTAAAAGTCAAAGGGTTATACACCATATAAAAGAAGGTTGTGTATAAAACAAAATATGCCTCAATGAAAGGATATTGAGACGAAGTCCCATACCTCGGGTCCGACTTGACTCGATCATTCATTAATGTCCTGAATAATAAACTTCAGTTAATTTCTAATTGCTTAAGAACATTTTTCATGTTCATTATTCCTTTTATATCACTTATTACCATTTCATGAACACTATGTAATTATTTAAGTTAATAATGGTCATTTTAACGATCATTGGTACTTGAGTCAAAAATAAACCCTTTATAATTACAAGTTGTTCATGTATCCATTATATCGAGAATGGTATTCATGATGTAGATATCATATATGTCATATATATTCAGTACATGCATGCATTTATAATATTACATAATCATTTAGAGGTAAGAAATGAAATGCACCGTTCATGGAGACGGTAATCCGTACTTATGCATGAACGCTACTTTCATTTCTATTTCGTATTTTATAGAATGGAATCATAATGATATAAAGGTATATTATAAATCTAGTATAATATCATATATAATATCATAGTCCCATCCTTTATACGTCCCACATATGGTATTTATCGAATCAAATCACTTTGAGGGGGCGATAGTTCGCACTTAATTAAATGAAGATATCGCGTTTACCCATAATGGAAACCATAAAGGTATACCCAAAATGAAAAACAAAGAATATTAAGGAAAACATAAACTTATTATATATCATATATAAATATAGTGACATCTTAATGTCCACCTTTTAAGGTGTTAAAATAATGTTGAACAATCATCGTTTCGGGAGGCATAAATTCGCCATCCACGGAAACAGTATGTTCGTTAACCATTAGATGTAGGTGTGTGTAAGTGTAGATTGAATACATATTATAACAACATCCTAGTATATTGAGGATACTGTATTTTTTTCAAAAGAAAATAATAAAAATAGTATAGGGGGATGGAGAAGCAAAATAAAACAAAAGGACTCAAAAAAAGACATTACCTTAAAATCGGGTAACTCCCTTTGGTTTGAGCTCAAAGGAATCCTTGATAAGACTTCTACCAAAAGTGAGGCTTTAAGGAGTAATAGAGGGAAGTGTGGAGACAAAATGGGCAGGGGTTGGCCGAGTAAAAGGCTTCGGAAGTGTGGGTAAGGAGGTAGAGGTGGGGGCTTTTTATAAGAGGAGAGGAGGGGCACTCTTGGAAAGTAAAGATAAGTTACTTTATTTTAAAATGAGTTTCGGATTCAAAAGGTCCCAAATTGATATAATTCTAGGATAATGTGATAAGGGTTCTAAATCCACTCATCCAATTGGTTTTGTCCATGTGTAGGTCTTAGATTTTACATTATCTTTCCATTTTATTGAAATCATTAAATAATGAGGTCAACGCTGCATCATCATGATGTCATAAATAATTTAATTCATTTAGAGTCTAAAAATTATAAAACAAATACTATGATGTAGGAAATATTTTTATATTTCTAATGAATATTTATAGTCAAAAATCTGACTTGTATAACCCCATGTAAAAATTGTTTTAGTAAACTAACTCATGTTTGTGTCATTTTTACTTTAACATTAAATAAAACGTTATTTATGTCATTTCCCAACAAAAGTGGCTCCATGGGGTCCCCAAGTTGACCCATGGCTTGTCTTGGTCGGCCATGACACATCCAATAAGGGTACGACATGTGTCTAGGTCATTTCACTTTATTAAAACATTATTCTTACCTTAAACTACACTAATTACCTCTAATCGCGATTAAAAACTTAATAAGTTACTATTCGCCAAAAAAATTTATAATCTCATTGAACCACATTTTACTTCTTAATGACAACCATGTAAGTTGGATTTTTTAAATTCAAAACACAGAGATGGAAAAATTTCATTTAAACGAAAAATCAGTTTTTATAAGTACCACTTAGTGGTTTCACTATTCATCAAAAATTGAAATTTTTCAGAAAATTACCAAAAAATCACCCTAAGCTATATTTGATACTCCGAATTCAAAAATGATTTATATTTTACAAAATTAAAATCATATAGGTTACATTAATTAATTTAATAAATAATTCCCGCTGTCATGACAAATAGCGTGTTTTTATGAAACAATAAATATCAAAATATTGACACCAGTTTAAGTCCAATTTCAAAGTGAAATGGATTACAAAGACCACCATTGGATTAAATGGTAAAAATATATTATAATTTCACTTTAAAACCAATTCAAAATATAATCTAATCATATAAATAAATTAGATTAAAAAGCAGTTTTGATGTAAAATGCAGTATTTTTCACTATTCATTACAAAATGAACATTGTCAGAAAAATACCAAAAATTCACACAAAGTAAATTTTGATGTCTCAATCATAAATAATAAATTTATTTTGACAAAAATAGCTTATAAAATTTTCAAAATATAGATTTAAAAATGGTTTTCCATCAAAAGGCAGTAAAACAATCTTTTAAAAAAATATTAGTGTATTCCATGCTCAAGATTGTATTTATTTTAAATTTAAGCCTCTAAAACACTATCTAATTAATTAATAGACATAGATAAAAATATATATTATTCATTACTTACTTGGGATGTTATATCCTTCCCCACATTAGAAAATTGCGTCCCCGCAATTTATTTACTTATCGAATAAATGGGGGGTACTTATCCCTCATTGAATTTTTAGATTCCCAGGTTGCCACTTCCATCATGTGGTTTTTCCACAAAACCTTTACCTGATTAATCACCTTATTCTGTAACACTTGATCCCTATGGTCAAGAATCTGGACCGTTTTTTCCTCATAAGATAGGTTCTCTTCCAGCTGAACTACCTCTGGAGTCAAAACATGAGACGAATCTGGCATATACTTTCTCAACATCAAAACGTGAAAAACATTGCGTACCTGAGATAAACTCAGAGGTAAAGCCACTTGGTATGCAACTGATCTAACTCTCTCCAAAATTTCATATGGTCCAATAAACCTTGGACTCATCTTTCCTTTCTTACCAAATCGCATCACACTTTTCCATGGTGATACTTTGAGAAAAACATGATCACCTACCTCGAAAGATAGATCCTTCCTCCGGTTATCCGCATAACACTTCTGCCTGCTCTGAGCTGTTCTCATGTGCTTATGAATAAGATGAACTTTTTCTGCCATCTCTTTTACCAATTCTGGTCTCATCAGCTTCCTTTCACCCACTTCATCCCAGAAAGCTGGAGTTCGACACCGCTCCCTATATAATGCCTGAAATGGTGCCATCTGTATACTGGAATGAAAACTGTTATTATATGAAAATTCAACCAAAGAAAGATGATGGTCCCAACTTCCCTGATAATCCATAGAACAAGCTTGTAGCATATCCTCCAAGGTCTGAATTGTTCGTTCTAACTACCCATCTGATTGAGGATGAAATGCTGTACTAAAATTTAATTCAGTACCCAACGACTTCTGAAGGCCTTTCCAAAAGTTAGAAGTGAACCTGGGATCACGATCAGATACAATGGAGAGAGGAACTCCATGTAACCTGACTATCTCTTTAAGATACAAACAGGAATGTTGATCTAGGGAAAAAGTATCTCGTATAGCAAGGAAATGAGCAGATTTGGTCAAGCGATCAACTATAACCCATATTGCATTATTACCTCGAGATGTCTTCGGTAATCTCACAACAAAGTCCATGGATATATTCTCCCATTTCCACTATGGCACTGGTAAAGGCTGAAGCATCCCTTTTGGTAACTGCCACTCTGCTTTAACCTGCTGACATGTCAAACACTTCACAGTAAAATCAACAATATATCTTTTCATTCCATTCCACCATTAATACTCCGGAAGATCTCTGTACATCTTAGTACAGCCAGGATGAACTGAAAACGGAGAACTATGATCTCCACATAACAAATGTCTCTTCAACTGTGAAACACAAGGCACACACAATCTCTTCCCAAATCTCAAAACACAATCACTATCAATGTTGAATTCAGGCAGCTTACCTTTCTGAACCAGCTCTACCTTTTTCTGCAACTCACTATCTTGCTTCTGTACTTTCTTGATTCGATCTAATAAAGATGATATCATTGATACCTGAAACAAAATAGAAGAACCTCATGCACCAACAACTTCTATGCCAATTTTCATCAAATCCTTAACCAAAGGATCACATTCTAAATGCAACATTGCTAATGAAGCATTACTTTTTTGACTTAAAGCATCATCCACTTTATTTGCTTTTTCGGGATGGTAATGAATTGTACAATCATAATCCTTGATTAATTCTAGATATCTCCTTTGTCTCATGTTCAATTAATTCTGAGTGAATATATACTTTAAACATTTATGATCAGTATATATTTCACACTTTACTCCATAAAAATGATGCCTCCAAATTTTTAAAGAAAAAACAACAGCAGCTAATTCCAAATCATGTGTAGGGTAATTTACCTCATGAGTTTTCAACTGTCATGAAGCATAAGCAATTACCTGATAATTCTGCATTCGGGCGCAACCAAGTCCTTTCAATGAAGCATCACTGTAGATAACAAACTCATCATTCCTAGAAGGTAGTGCCAAAACTAGAGCATTCACCAATCTTCTTTTCAATTCTTGAAATCAATTATCACATTCTTTTGTCCAGATAAACTTAACACCCTTCCAAGTTAGCTTAGTCATTGGACTAGATTACCGTGAAAAATTTCTAACAAACCTTCGGTAATAGCCTGCCAAACCAAGGAAGCTACAAATCTCAGTTACATTTTTGGGTCTTGGCCAGTCTTCCACAACTTTTGTTTTTGCAGGATCAACATTTATCCCATCTTTAGATACAATGTGACCAAGGAAAGAAATTTGTTGCAACCAAAACTCACACATGCTGAATTTCCTATAAAATTTCATTTCATTTAAGGTTTTCAATATAACCCTTAAATGTCTTTCATTCTCCTCTTTACTTTTAGAAAACACCAAAATATCATTTATGAAAACCACCAAAATCTTATCCAAGAACTCATGGAAAATTCTATTCATTACGTCCATGAATAAAGCAGGTGCATTGGTTAGCCCAAAAGGCATTACTAGAAATTCATAATTGCTATATCTTGAACGGAACGCGGTCTTCGGAACATCTTCTTCCTTTATCTTCAGCTGATGGTACCCCTATCTCAAGTCAATCATTGAAAAATACTCAGCCCCCTGGAGCTAATCAAACAAATCATCGATATGAAGAAAAGGATATTTGTTCTTAACAGTGATGTTATTCAAGGCTCTATAATCAATGCAAAGTCTCATTAAACCATCTTTCTTTATAACAAATAAAATAGGAGCACCCCATGGTGATGTGGTAGGTCGAATGAAACCTTTCTCTAATAAATATTTCAATTGCTCCTTTAACTCTAAAAGTTCAATTTGAGCCATTCGATAAGGGGGTTTTGAAATTGGCTTAGCATCAGGAACTAAGTCAACAGTAAACTCAACTTCCTGATCTGGTATTATTCCAGGCAACTCATCAGGAAAAACATCAGGATACTCATTTACCATTATCACATAATTATTATGAATAGTTCCTTTATTTTCAACGATGTGTGCAAGGTAACATTCATTTCCATCTTTTACATGTTTTTCGTCCTCTTGATAAGTTATCAACAGTAAGGGTACATTCTTGTACACAAACTGAAAGTCTTTCTGAAAATAAAATTCCTTAGCTCTACAGTCAATCTTAGCATGGTAAATAGAGATCCAATCCATACCTAGGATAACATCAAACTCTACTAGAGGTCGAACAATAAGGTTTGAAAGTAGGTTCTTTCCACAGATAATGATAGGATGATTCTTATAAATTCTTTTTGCCTCAACATTCCCCCCAGGTGTTTTTACCAAAATTTTAGGAGTCATTTCTTGAGATGGTATTTCCATTTTACTAGAAAAGGTTTCAGAGAAGAAAGAATGTGTAGACCCCAAATCAAACAACACTCTGGCATAATCTGAAAAAACAAACAAAGTACCTGATACAACTTCATTTGATGGCCCGACATCTGATGAAGTAGTTGCAAAGGATTTCACCACCCCTTTTTGCTTGCAGTCTAACTGCTTCCCATCACTCAAGCTCTTTGTCGGACACTCGTTTGCATAGTGACCCATCTCATTGCACTTATAACATTTCACTAACTGTAAATCAAATTTGGTCTTACCTTCACCTTGATCCTTTTTAGTGCAATCACGAGCCTTATGTCCCATCTTACCACATCGGTAGCACTTTCCAGAATTCAGAAGACATTCCCCAGCATGCCTTTTGCAACATTTATCACAAACTGGAAACTTAGTTTTCTTACCATCAGACTTTTTTGAAGAATTCTTACCTTTCTCCTGCTACCTCGATCTATTCTTCTGTTGGATGTTATAAAACACTTGATCATCGGCAAACTCCATTTCCACCTTCTCAGCACATCGAACAAGCTTTTCATAACTTTTAAACTCACGAGAATCTAATTCCCTTCGATATTTTGGCTTTAATCCTGAGTAAAAATGATTGATTTTACTATCAAGGTCTCGAATACAATTTGGAGCATACCTTTCCAATCGAGTGAAAATTTCTTCATAGGTAGCCACTGAGTCTTCCTCTTGCCTCAATTCCAAGAATTGATTTTCCATCCTAAGTTGAACAGCCTTAGAAAAATACTTCTCAAGAAACATACCTTTGAATTCATCCCAGTCGAGAGCATCAATCTCATTTGTGTCCCTGATATTTTTAACCATCGACCTCCACTGATTTGCTTCACCCTCCAAACGGTAAATAGAAAGACTAACCTTTTGATTGTATGAACACCCCATGACATCGAAAATCTTCTGCAGTTCTTTAATCCACCCTTCAGCTAACACAGGGTCAGATGATCCTCTGAATGATGGGGGATGTTGCCTCATGAAATGTTCCACCACTAACATGTTCCTCTGCGCTTGATCTAGCTGATCTCGTGCATGGATACCACCACAATTTATCTCTTGAGTCAACTGCACCATTACTGCAACAAACTGTTCAGTTCCAATTCTGACCATCTCAGGATGCTGATTCGGAAGGTTATTTCCTTCTGTATGCCTTCCTAGCACTGCTTCCCTATTTCCTTTGTGGAAAACCATTCTGAACAAACATGTCTTAGATGAAGCAACATGTTAATCTTCAAATTCTATATCATTTCAAAAAAATATATTTTTGGATAATCATTTAATAGAATTCTAACTCGAAAAGTTATCTAAACCGACCTCTGATACCAACTATAATGCCCCAGCCTTAAACCTTATATAATCTTGAGTTATTACAAGATTACACATTGATATAAAAACATTATGAAAACCATTTCCAATACCAAAATAAAAGAAAAGTAAAACATGGTATTTATTTTTCTTTTAAAAAAAAGTATGGCTTGTAGAGGAATCCGAAACTCAAATAATGGTCACGGCAGCGGAGAAGTCGTTGTCGCCGAATAAGTACGACAAAAACATTCCCTTTGGTTATTTAGTAAAACGCTTCGTATAAAAAAAGATTCCTTTTGGATAAACGTAAAAGTCAAAGGGGTTTATACACCGTATAAAAGAAGGTTGTGTATAAAACAAAATATGCCTCAATGAAAGGAGATTGAGACGATGTCCCATACCTCGGGTCCGACTTGACTCGATCATTCTTTAATGTCCTGAATAATAAACTTGAGTTAATTTCTACTTTCTTAAGAACCTTTTTCAAGTTCATTATTCCTTTTATATCACTTATTACCATGTCATGAACACTATGTAATTATTTAAGTTAATAACGGTCATTTTAACGATCATTTGTACTTGAGTAAAAAATAAACCCTTTATAATTACAAGTTGTTCATGTATACATTATATCCAGAATGGTATTCATGATGTAGATATCATATACGTAATACATATCCAGTACATGCATGCATTTATAATATTACATAATCATTTAGAGGTAAGAAATGAAATGCACCGTTCATGGAGACGGTAAGTCGTACGTACGCATGAACGCTACTTTTATTTCTATTTCATATTTTATAGAATGGAATCATAATTATATAATGGTATATTATAATTCCAGTATAATATCATATATAATATCATAGTTCCATCCTTTATATGTCCCACATATGGTATTTAACGAATCAAATCACTTTGAGGGTGCGGTAGTCCACACTTCCTTAAATGAAGATATCACGTTTACCCATAATGGAAACCATAAAGGTATACCCAAAATAAAAAATACAGAAGATTAAGGAAAACATAAACATATTATATATCATATATAAATATATTGACATCCTAATGGCCACCTTTTAAGGTGTTAAAAGAATGTTGAACAATCATCGTTTCGGGAGGCATAAATTCGCCATCCACGGAAACAGTATGTTCGTTAACCATTAGATGTAGGTGTGTGTAAGTGTAGCTCGAATCCTTATTATAACAACATCCTAGTATATTGAGGATACTGGAGTTGTTACAAAAGAAAAGAATAAAAAGATTTTAGGGGGTTGGAGAAGCAAAATAAAACAAAAGGACTCAAAAGAAGACATTACCTTAAAATCGGGTAACTCCCTTTGGTTTGAGATCAAAAGCTTCCTTGGGAAGCCTTCTGCCCAGAGTGAGGCTTTAAGGAGTAATAGAGGGAATTGGAGAGACAAAATGGGTAGTGTTTGGACGAGCCAAAGGCTTTGGAAGTGTGGGTAAGGAGGTAGAGGTGGGGCATTTTATAAGAGGAGAGGAGGGGCACTCTTGGAAAGTAAAGATAAGTTACTTTATTTTAAAATGAGTTTCGGATTCAAAAGGTCCCACATTGATAAAATTAGAGGATAAGGTGATAAGGGTTCGAAATCCACTCATCCAATTGGTATTGGCCATGTGTAGGTCTTATATTTTACATTATCTTTCCATTTTATTTAAATCGTTAAATAATGAGGTCATCGCTGCATCATCATGATGTCATAAATAATTTAATTTATTTAATGTCTAAAAATTATAAAAAAAATATTATGATGTAGAAAATATTTTTATCTTTCTAATGAATATTTATAGTAAAGACTCTGACTTGTATAACCCCATGTAAAAATTATTTTAGTAAAATAACTCATGTTTGTGTCATTTTTACTTTAACATTAAATAAAAAGTTATTTATGTCATTTCCCAACCAAAGTGGCTCCATGGGGTCCCTAAGTTGACCAATGGCTTTTCTTGGTCGGCCATGACACATCCAATAAGGGCAGGACATGTGTCTAGGTCATTTCATTTTATTAAAACTTTTTTTCTTACCTTAAACTACACTAATTACCTCTAATCGCGATTAAAAACTTAATAAGTTACTATTCACCAAAATATTATTATAATCTCATTGAACCACATTTTACTTCTTAATTACAACCATGTATGTCGGATTTTTGAAATTCAAAACACAAAGATGACAAATTTCCATTTAAACGAAAAATCAGTTTTTATAAGTACCACTTAGTGGTTTCACTATTAATCAAAAATTGATGTTTTTCAGAAAATTACCAAAAATTCACCCTAAGCTATATATGATACTCTGAATTCAAAAATGATGTCTATTTTACAAAATTCAAATCATATAAGTTACATTAATTAATTTAATAAATAATTCCCGCTGTCAGGACAAATAGCGTGTTTTTATGAAACAATAAGTATCAAAAGATTGACACCGGTTTAAGTCCAATTTCAAAGTGAAATTGATTCCAACGACCACCATTGGATTAAATGGTAAAAATATATTCTAATTTCAATTTAAAACCAATTCAAAATATAATCTAATCATATAAATAAATTAGATTAAAAAGCTGTTTTGATGTAAAATGCAATACTTTTCACTATTCATTAAAAATGAACATTGTCAGAAAAATACCAAAAATTCACACAAAGTAAATTTTGATGTCCCAATCATAAAGAATAAGTTTATTTTGACAAACAGAGTTTATAAAATTGTCAAAAGATAGATTTAAATGTGGTTTTCCATCAAAAGGCAGTAAAACAATCTTTTAAAAAAATATTAGTGTATTCCATGCTCAAGATTGTATTTATTTTCATTTTAAGCCTCTAAAAATCTATCTAATTAATTAATATAATTAGATAAAAATATCTATTATTCATTACTTACTTGGGATGTTAGGACTTTAAATAAAATAAATTATTAAATAATGTCAAAATTGACATAAATGGGTTTTTAAATCAAATATAATATTGTTTGTTGATATAATAATCCTAAAATTATATTCATTGTCCCAAAGACTTATATAATGACATGTGTATCATTAAAGAAGCACTTGAGATTCTATTTAATGTTTATAGTATGTTTATTAACCATATAATATAAAAATACAAAGAGAAATGCTAAATGGAAATCTATTTAACAAAGAGTTCAATATAAAAGATAAGGTAATATAGTGAACCAAAACTATCTAAAACCTATTTTTTAGAGGTTCTAGACCCATCACCAACATAACATTTAAATAATTCATTTTGGATCCTTTATAAACCTACATTGATTTTATTATAAAATTATATTACTAGCTTTTCCTAAGGTGCCCCTCACCCCTCTTATAAAAGGGAACTTCCTCTTCACTCTAATTCACACCTTCCATGCCATTTTTCTCAGCCAAACCCTTCCCAAATACCCTATCAATGGTACTACCTTCATCATAGAGGCCTTACTTTAGTCATAAAGCTAAACTATGTATCCCTTTGATCAAATCAAAAGGAAGAACTCGAAGAAAAGGTAAATATGTCACCGCCACTTTCATGTTTATTATTCTTCCACTTCATCTTTCCTGATGTTTCCATTATAAAATAATAACTCCATTATATTGTATATATTGTGATGTTACAATAAATATGGTACAACCATATTCATTATTCTATCCATCATTTGAATGACATGTCACCATACGTGCGTATGTATATCACACCGTCTCCAATTCGTGGTGTAGTTGTTATTCAATACATTATTATTTGGATGGATATAATAATGATGTATAAATGATGTAAATAATAAATATAACATGATAATGAATCTTTATATATGATATAACATTCAGTTATATACTATTTTAATATCAAAATAATGATATTATCGATTGTGAGTACGTACAGATTACCGTCCCCACGAACACGATGAGATTCATTCCCCATCGTATCCATTCCGGAATAATTTTAATTAGATGATTAAAAATAAGGTTTAAAGACATAATATTATTCTTAATATGAATGAGATAAATCATATCCATAATAAACATTACTTATAAAACAATTCATATAAAGGAAAACGAATCAGTTAACACATGGAATGACAATAATACTATAATATTATTAACAAAGAAATTTTAATAGATCATATATGATATCATATTAATGTATATTATTCTTTTATAATTTAATAACAACTATTTCACCATTATATAGGAGGTTAACCGACCCTCTACCATGGAAATGTACAAGGTAAGGGTTAATTTCACAAGCTCTTTATTATCCGATATTATTTTTATGTAAGTGTCTACTGGGACCTCTATATCATCCACATATATGTTTTCTAAAAATTTATTCCAAAACATTTTTATTATTTACAATACTAGGGGTTAAAGTCATTTATAACCTTATGTGAACTTATATGTTTTTAAATGAATCTTCTCCTCGTTTTCCAAACAAGGTACCTTATGGACTTTTCGACAAAATTAAGGTCGGATTGTTTTTTTAACTTCTACGGCGGGTGAGTCTATTTTTCTCCATTATACAATCATCGAAACATCCCTTAAAATCATATAAAATTTTTTCCAAAATAAATGTTTTCTTTTATAATTATAGGGATTTTAAATGATTTTTCAAAATAGATATAAATATTTCTCTAAAAAAATTTGGATTTCATCTATGGCAACATCCTTTGATGGATTTTACACTTAGTTGAATTTGATTTATTATGATACAAAAAATTCATATTTTATTGAAGGTTTTGTAGTATTTTTGACTGTGGATGTTTTATTTTTCTAACATTCATTTTTTACGGATAATGTATTGAAATTTCATATGTTAGTTTTAATATGAATGTTTATGTTATATTTCAAACTTTTCACATGATGAATGCATTGAACTTAACAAGTGACGAGTGGATCCCGCTATAACTCCTCGAGGCATTGGTAGGTCTCATGAGACGAACTACTGTCTTAGCACAAGGCCTTGAAATATTCTTATTTGCAGTCTTGGCATAAGGACTTGACTATGTGGTTATGATGGATGGCATTATGCATTCCATCATTTTGAATGTGGCTATTGTTATTGCATGTGATTATTCAAATAGTAGAATATCCATGATAGTAAATAAATAAAATTATTTTGATTTATATTTTCTATATTATGATCATGATTATGTTGAAAAAGCTTTTGTTTTCGTTTTATACATTCCCTTAAATGTTTATGCTTTTTTATGAATGTTTATGCTATATTGTTATACTTACTGAGCATCTGATCTCCCCCCTTTCAAAGTTTTATTTTTCCCATGATACGAAGAAGTTTATTTTGACTGACCTGCAGAGATATTCTATGGGATCTCAGGGTTTTCTATGGAAAAAATTGTGTCGTAGTTTTCCATTTTATGATGTAATATATACCTTATGAATGTATCTAGTACATAAAAGGGTAATAATCTAATCGGACTTTCGAGACTTGATCTTTTGTGATCATGCCAAAGTTATGTAATAATGCACTGACTCTGGGATTCTAGGGTCCGGGTGTTACATATGGTAACAACAATAATTTATTTACTAAAATAGTGAGTTATATGATGTTGTTAATTATAGGATGATGGATGAGGAACTAATATGTAAGAATGGAATAGATAATTTGGATTGATTCAACATCACTCATGAATTTAGTCTACCAAATAAATAAATTTTTCATAGAGTATTTAGTTAATCATGTTCATCATTAACTGAATCTATTATAGACCACATATTCCCTGAGTTTTGTAAATCAAATAAACATAGATTCATTAAACCAAATCTAAAAAGTGAGTGTAGTAGCTATGATTCCACTAACTCACCATTACACTTTATTAAACTTGATTTCATCCATTAATCATCATCACTAATGATCATTTAATAAGATATGTGATATAATCCCAGGTGCACACAACCCTTTTACATAGAATCACCTTCCACTAGATATGAATCCACAGATGAAGGAAATTTATAGACCATGACGAAACTTAAAAATATGAGAGGTAATATGATAAATTAAAATCAATTAATTATAACAAATGAAGAACCACTATTGAATTCCCTTGAAATAAAAATAATATGAATCCCATATTAAAAATAAAAGTCCTGGACATCCAAAGCCAGTCTATAAAACTAACATTCATCCAATCCACCATCCATTATCTAATCATTGTATAAGGATTCCTATTAATAGATGGGTTTACCCTATTTTATTCTTAACCTCTTACCTAGAGGTATATTCATCAATCATTTCTTAAAAAAACCATATTCCACTATAAAATATGATGTAGAATTCCAATAATAAAGGACAACTTTATTTAAAAATCTACTAACATTGAGTTTTAATACATGGGAAACACCACATTGGTATAAAAGTATTTACTCTAATGAAAACCAATCAATTATATCATTAACTAAGGGTCACATATGGGAAAACACAGAACAATGGTATTAATTAATGATAATAGATTATTCCAAATTTAGTGGAAAATATTCTATTCAAAAAAAATGATACCACACTCTGAAATCTATTTACATAAACCTTATCTCCACTATAGTTTCACTTATATCATCCTCTAAATAAAATATTGTAGTGTATTCTAAAACACATCAGTGTAATTATATGTAAATAACCTTAAATGGATTTCTAAATATATACTTATGTGGATAGTTACAACCATAATGCTAAAATCAATGACACCCACACAACATGCACATAAAATCTCTGTAGATTAACAGTATTTATTCTACCACCCATGACACATTCAATCCTCTATATCATTGTTTTAGTTGGATATTTATGACCAATTGTAGATTGTGTGGGTCTTAGTTCCATTTCACTATCCACTATGGTATTTGGTTCTATTTATAGAAATGACAAATGATCTCCAAATCCACAACAAATCAAGTTACCTCATTCGAAATGAAAGAGGTTATTTAGGGTATTAATCCGAGTGGTGCATAGAAACTCACATTGGTCAAGAGGAATGGACGATGGTCTCGCTATAACATCTTTGGGGGAATTATTAACAACATAGGGACTCTCTTATAGATTTATGATTTTTAAAGGATCCATCCAAAATCCAAATGCCAGATGTGTTACTCCAATATAGAAATCATCCTATCAACCCATTATGCCATTAAAAGAGTGTCATGTTAATGTCTACTTTGTATGAATCAATGTTTCCACATATTCATTTAATTATTTATTTAAAATGGGTGTCCTCAATGACATTAATCCTTCTGAATAGTATGTCATGAATTTTTTCATCTAGAAAGGAAATTTTCGTACCAATGTTGTGATTAAATCATTAATATGCACCCTAAGTATCATGTAATAAAATGCATTAAATCCCGAATAGATTATTTGACATAGAATTAGGTCAAACTATTATAAAATAGTATATATTATAACATCATGCGATAAAGTCAAATGTGAGGGAACATAGTTATTGTGTATGGAACATGGGGCATATGAGAGATTCCTTTTATCATAAATATTAGATGATTTTGAGTCCCCATTGTTCTAATTATCATAAATCTATTATTTCATCACATATATAGTGTGTATTATTTACATTTAGAAAAATTTATTTCTAACACCGATAGTATGAAATTGTGTTTTATTAAGATATTGATGACATGTTTGATGACTGTTGAATGAACTATCTGACATGTCCACGGGTTGGCCAACATTATCGCAACCTTTTTTGAGGACTATGGTGTTACCTTTTTGACTTGTTTAGATGTCATCAAATGATCTAGATGGAAAATTTGTGTACTTTCGCGTGAACCTGTTCACCTTCCAATTGGTCATCACAAGATCTAGTGGAAAAATCATGTTGAACACATAAAACACATCCATGAAAATTATAGTATCCATTTTTCCATGAAGTCTTCATAATTTTTAGACATCATTGCATCAATATCATAATATTCCAAAAACATTGGTCTACTAAGCGACTACATGATCATTTTGAAATATATAAACCCATTCATCAGATCCCAATGGCAGGCCATAAATTTTTCACCTGATAAAAAGGGAGATCAAAAAAATAATATAATTATACATAATAATTCAATTTCTCATTCCGTAAGAATTTTAGGTGGAATACTCTTGTGATTGGATGGATCTCTACACAATAAAGTCTTCTCTCACCTATATTCCCATTTATGTGATTTATATTTTCCAAGGGTGGGTGGTTTACAAGTATCACCACCCAAAATCTAAAACACCAAAAAAAAGGGTTTTAAATCCCATATAGTGTCCCTAGTCAATGGAGTGATCTTCACATACCCTGTTATGTGGGATCCAACCATGGACCCTCAATGATGTCATCTTTATATCTTGTGATAAAGAACACCCATGTGATTGTTCCCTCATTACAATATTTATTGAACCCATGTCATGTGAATGGGAGTTAAAATAACTTATTTGATAAATCAAAATACCTTTTATGGATCAGTTCTTGTTGCCTGGAAGACATTGCAAGGTAAGGTATCCAATGGATGTAGTTTTCACGTTATTGAAGAATACCTGAATGTGGTCCTTTGTGAGATAATAATAGATAGTCAAATTATACAATTGATCAATTGAAAAATTTACATTATAACCATAGACTATATGAATGAAAAATAATCTAGATCACTTTTCATAATGGTATCATTATTTTTCATATTTGTGATTAAAATTTATATGAATTTTGAATGTTGTTTATCAATTATGGGGTAGAATGAATAAATGGATAGTCCAAAATCCCAAACATGGTGAAGGATGCATTTTCAATGTATATCAATTGATAAGGATGAAATGTATCCATGTACTTATAATTACTCATGAACTAGTCACATGGATTGGATAAAACTTTCTCATGAATAATTCTGTTTCACTAATTGCATGAACATTTATCCTTTTTATATTCTTAAATCTCAAAATCCATGGGTGATTTTCCCGAAAATTCTAAGTGTTGTGTCACATTATCCAAAATACATTCCTAAGGTATTACACACAACCATGAAGAATTCCTCAGGGGGCCTCTCATGACCATGGTTATTCTTTAGAGGGGATTGGTCTGATCATGAATATATCACATGAAGTGAATCATCCTTTCAAATGATATTCCTATTGTAATGTGATAACTATGAATCCAGTACCTAATATCCTTGTATCCATGTTATATCAATAATTTTTTGGAGAAAATAATTTATTTTCTTTGGGTATTTCTCAATTCATAAATTTTACAATGATCATTTAGTGAATTATATGAAACATTCCTCCTTAGATGTAAAAAATGAACAAACAAGGAATCAAATTCTAGTTAATATAATTCAATATTGGTTATTTTGGGCTTCTAATGGTAGATATTTCAAGCATATATTTTTTTTCTATGATATAATTCGCAATCCACTAAATTCACAATATACAGGGTTGTGAGAGTATGTTCAATTTAATTATGACCTATCCCACATATTCCATTTTATTTCTCATTTATGATAATTATTTGAATGTCTTCATTAGGTAATCATATCATGAGGACTATTTACAAGATCCAAACACATGATCCTATTTCTTGGAAACATTGTATGATCACCTTATAAAAAAGACTCATGAAATAAATCCTTAAAAAAATCAGTGGTTAATATCATTAATTTTTATGCTCATCCATTGTTGTTGGGTCAATTAGAATTATTCACATGACCCACTCGGGAAATATGGTGGTTGGGTTCTTGTGACCTAACTATTGTCATGTGATTTTCTTGATTTATTAGGAGTGGTATAATCATGTATCTTGGAATGGGTTATGTGATTCACTTATTGTGGAATTGGTTATATGATTTATGTGTTTGTAAATGGGTCATGCAATTTTCAAATTCTAGAAAGTTTAACACAATTCCCATAGCAGATCCTATGAATTTTTTTATCTTAATATATCCATTTTTCTATATTTCAACCCTTTTTAGGAACACATCATATTATTTATAAAATTTCTTAATGTTCACACATGTATTATAATATGGTATCCTAGAGTGAAATTATTTTTAGGAACTATAATGCTAACACTTATTATTAGGTCATATCTAAAAAAAGATAATTTTAATTGAATTTCCCTAAAATATCCTCTATACTATCAACTGTCACAGAGAATACCTTCACATTGATTGTACCATCTCGATGACAGTTATATCCTGTTACCCGACTATGGTATTATATCTCAATGTATTCCATTATTTCATGAATATATTAAAATTAGATTCTTCAAGTGAATTATATTAACTATGAAACCATTTAATGGTCCATACTATTCAATAGGTACCTTATATATGGGATTAGATTGTCTTGGACATTCTCATCAATTGAAATTATTGAGTTACCTGAGCATACTCATCCCCTCTATGGGCAACCCAAAATGTTGTGGGTGTTCTAAATTCATTTCCACAATGGTGATAAAATTTATGATTAATTGGAATAATAATTGTATGTTAGTATTATTTTAATAGAACACATTGATCAACTAAATGATATCTATATTTATGAATTTATGTTTATTTCTTAATTCATAATTTAATATCATTTATGTTATCATTGAGAAATAATATATAATGGGTGATCTAGAACCAACACCATTCATCTGATCAACAGAGGTGTATGGATCAACCTGTTTGATATTTATTAGCTAGGGGAATTCTCCCACTCTTATAAATGTTTGAAACATTCATTTTTATATGAAATTTCTTGATAACCATGACGAGACTCCAAAAATGGAATGATACATGATTAAAATTTTAATGGAAATTATAATGAAGAATATAAACATATGATACACTATTTTATTCAATTTCTTGGGTCATCATATTCCTTTGTCAAATAATTAGCCAGGGAACTTGAATATTTTCTCATCAGTTACCTTCTAAACATATTTGAGATAGTGTGATGTATTAATGGTCCATTCCAGAAGCTGTAGAATATGAATCACGTGGCATATAGGAAAGACATGTGGAATCTGTGAGTCATAATTCGAGTGAAATTTAGATAGCGTTTGAAATTAATTTATATTACTTAATGTGTATGTATGGATGGGAATATAGTATGTGACATTTTTAATTGATGTTCCTCTACAAGTGGGGCCACCCCACAACCATTTATTCCAATTATTTCCTTCTATTATCAATATATCTGAAATCATCATTATGGTAGTATCCTTAATTTTATATGATTCTATGGAAAAAATTATACGGTGGGATTGGATATCCATTTTCATTTTCAAAAATATTATAAATTTATAAAAATGCTATTTTCTGGGTATCATTATAGACTAGAAAATGTATTCAAGTTTAAGGCAATGCCATTCTATGATGGTGAGGTTTTTTATTTTTTGATCATGAATATTCATCCCAATTTCATTCCATAATCCAAGTATAATGAGACGATTATTTAAATTGGAAGTTATTAACTTATGTATAGTACATATAATATCTCACTTTGGGATAGGGGTATTAGAAATATTTTATATGAGCAATCTATCTGCAATCCATATACCCCTATGAGTTTTCTCATGAATTTATATACATTAAAATAGGTTCTCTTGTTCCCATAGAAATCATGCACGTAGAACAACATATATGGATAATTCACCAACATTTTATTTTTATGGATCATAATTATAATAATGTTGAAATCATCCTTACAAGAGTCGATGTTGTTAACTTCTTGTGTTGAGGTTATTACCAAGGAAATGTGGATGCTTAACTAGTTGGTACATTTAATCAATTAGTTATCAATGTAGAAAATCCAGTTTTTCCAATTTAATACATTAAGATTATTTTAAATATATATATTTTCAAATGAAAATTACATTCGCAATTCATTTTTTTACTCACAACATCGATTTTAGGTTGCGTTATAGGAAACACGATGATTAAATGCAATATAAATTACTAATAAAATATTATTATTTAATATGTTAATCATTAACTAACAATTGTAATAAAGGGTATGAATATGAATAAGTTAATTATGAAAATATGTGATCTAATATGGAAGTTAAATGAATTAATTAGTGACAAGTTATTTATAGATAAAAATCAATACAGTTTGAAAATAATTTAAATTAACTCATGATAAAATATTTTTATGTGAAGAAACAAATTTTAGATGAAAAAATATATTAGATTTTTTTATATTAAAATTTTTTAATTAATTTTATGTATTATAAATTCAATAAACCTTTTATGAGTAAACTTATTATTATTATTGTAAAGCGAGAGTAAAATTTCTAATTTTAACTTAGAAACTACATTTATAAGAAACAATTTTCCCCCTTTTTGTGGAAATATTTTAATTTTTTTGAATGTTTTTGTAAATTTATTAAAAAATATAAATTTTATTTTTTAATTAGTGTATAAAAATTATCTTAGGAATAATATTTTATACTTTCTTGAAATTTTTTTTTGATGTATTATTAAAAATACTAAATTTAAATTGAAAATAACAATTTCATTCATATTATTTATAATGGAATAATTTTTACAATAATTTTTATTATATTTAAATAATATTAATTATATATATATATTAATAATTTTATTTACATTAGGATCAATTTCATATTGAATTTGGATATAAATATTTCAAATCTATTGAACGCATTCAGTTGGAAAACACTCTTTCTCGTGACGTCTACAATATAAAATATAAATTAATCATTTACACCTGTGAGTATTGAATTTTAATATACATTTTCCAGATCTTGAATAATAATAATATATATTATATTAAATGGTATTATTATTTTTTTATACAAAATGAATTGTGAAAGATGCAAATATTAATTATATAGGTCAAGTTAAATGTTTGTTTGTCTTGGGTAAACTAAAATTAACATGATTAAATTGAATTATAAAAATGTATAAAATCTAATTTATGACCATATTTTTACCCAATAATGGATAGGAAATAAAATAATTAATTTTTTAAATTTTTTCTATGTGAAAAACATTGGTGAAACATTGTTATAAAAAAATAAAAATGTGGAACCCACCTAACTTATAAAATGTAATCCCCAATTTTCAATTCAATACACCCTTAATCCATTTTTTCAATAAATAATTTTCAATGTAAATTATCAACATAAATCCCATAATTTTAGAATACTTAGTTTCATCATAAATCAATCATAGTATGGTTTTTCATAAAGACCTAAAGAAATTACCCAATGAAGATGTTATGTTTCTTAACAACTGGTATTATAATATTTCATCCTCCAAAACATAAAATTATTATTAAAAATTACATATACACGATTAAAAATTCCACAATGGTAATTATATATTTTTATGATAATGTAACTACCTACCAATATCTTCACCTCTATAAAATTGTTTACAAAATTCATTTTCATGTTTACAGTGGAAAATGTCTTTGTTGACTAATGCAAATAGATTTTACATTAAACTATTAGATGATGGGTATGATGATGGATATAAATTATATATATATATGATATTTATATACAAATTACACCTTTGGACACACTATATCTTATATCTTTTTTTCATTCCATTACATAAGTGACACTAGAGGGTTCCTTGTCAATACATGGGATTACCACCTCATGAAGTGATGTGTTTGGTTTTTCAATTAAGATTGAATTAGACGGTGAAAAGGGAAATATAAATAATTATATATGCAATATAAATTAATTATTATCAATATTATGGAAAATTTTATATTTTTAAAAAGATGATATATGATTTTATTTCATTTACTTAAAAATGTTAATATTTTTTATGTGAGTGTGGACTACCACCTTTACAAAATGAGGTGAATAACTATTCATCAAAATAAAACATAGATGATATTTATTATTATAATATAATAGTTAATATGGAATTTATGATATTACAGTTTTAGTCTCCCATGTTTTTAGACCGCATGATGTTCCATAAGAATTTGACTTTTTTCATTTGGGGGATGTTCGATTTTATAATCTAAAATTTATACTGAAATTAAATGATTTGGAAAACTAAGACAATTTTTTTGTATTTTGTATGTCCTTATGGGTTTCAAAAGCCTCTTGTTGAGTTTTGTGTGTACTTGACTTGAGATTTGATAAATGTAGAAGGTTAACAGTGGCATACAATTTGCCTTAAACCATGAAACCCTAAATCAGAATTGTGTGCCATACTTAGTGGGGATGGGGTTATATCATGGTTTTGATAAAACATTCCCACCAAGCATTAAAACCATGTGTCATGTTTCATGTCTTGCATAGGCGGAGAATTCATTTTTTTGACATGGTCTCCCAATCTTTAACACATCAATATTTGATAAAAAAAAATTTGAATCAATTTAATATTTTTATATTTATCATTTCTCATAACACTTAGATTAAAATTAAGTACACACTACACTATTTTTGGAATATGTCACATGTAATTTGATGTTCCTTTTATAAATTTAATAACACATATGATCACGTTAAACCGAAATACAATATTCTTTTAATATTATAATTGATATATTATTATAACTAACACATAGATACTTAAATATATGTTACAAATAAGAATATTTAAATTTTAAAAATATGATTTAACCATTTATATAAAATGAAAAATTGGGTTATAAATTACTAGTTTTTAATGTATGAACTATTTGAAAATACCCAACAGATTTTTCAAATAATAAAATTTTTCTAGGTACAAAAAAATTTATCTCAAAAATTTTAACAAACAAATTTGAATTAATTTATATAAATTAAATTTATTTATTTTACAATCAATGAAAAAATTTATACTCATACAATTTATTTTACAGGTATAAAATATAAATTATACTGATTTTAGGAATAGAAACTTGTATTTTTTTTAAACGTAATTTTACCACATATTAATAGGGAACCCATTCCAAATCATATTTGGTAAAAAATTTGAAAAAATAAACATCATATTTTTATATGGAATATACAATTTTATTTGGTTCAATTTTGGTCATTTTTTAGATATGTTTCATTTTTTTATGATTAGAAAAACCACAACATTTTATTTCAATGTTTTTGGTCGTAGTGATTTAAATATTTATATTTAATTTTATTTTTAATTAAATGTTTAACTATTTAAATTTTAAGTAAATTAATACATCATTTAAAATTTGAATAAATTTTACAAATAATTTTTATATAAAAACCATTCAAACATTTGAACAATTTTATAATAAATATCAGTTTTTCATCCCATCTACAAGATTAAATTAAAATTAATTACTTCCAAATATGTGATAATAATTTGTGTAAATGGATTCTATACTATGAATAAAAATAATTGATAAATTATAACATCTTCAATATAGGATTTTGAAAAAATAGATTAGTGAATGTGATTAAAATTAATTTCATTAATTAAGAGAAAACGTAAATCAGTATAGGACTAAACCATAAAAAATGGAACAAATGACCTATAAAATTTCTAGAGTAATTGTATATTTATATTTAGAGTCTATAATCCTTTTTTATATAATTTTAACTTTTATTAGAGATACATAACTTTGTAAAAACGTCGGTGGAATTCCTTTTAAAAAAATCATAGAACACCACTCCTACCCCACTATAAAAAGGCACTCAGTTCTCCAACTTATTCACACCTCTCAAAAAATTTGGATAACAAAAAATCTTCTAAAATAATATCACTAAATACCCCAATTTTACATATAATCCTTCATTTTTGAATAATGCAATCTAACAAATCCATTTAGTACACTCCCAAAGGATTTTCTCAAAACAGAGGATACATCCTTCCTTATGCAATTTTATCCAATATTCATTATCCAACATCTCAAATATTCTTATTCCATAGCTATATAATATCATTAATGTACGACATGATTTAATATGTTTTTATTTTATGGTTTAGACCTACACCATCAAAATGTTCTATTATTTGTGTAATAAACTAAATGTTCCTGTGTGTGGTTAACAACAACTTCCAAAAATGATGTTTTTGGTTTTTCATTTACCACCTATCAAGGTTGAGAACTATTATTCGAACTATGTATTTATTTTAAATAAATGATATATATGTATTATTAATTATTATATAAAAAACATATATTTCATTCCATAATTCCTTCTAATTTTCCAAAATCTGATAACATCATTTTTGGACGTGTGGACTACCGGATCCATGAGGGGATATGATTCGTTCACACTCCATATAGAATGTATTAAATATGGTTTTGGTAAAATTATTTAATGTATATTACATAATAATTTTACTGTAATTATTATATATATATATGCATTATAAATTTATTTTATTTTTCTCAAAACAATAATTAAATTGGAATGGTGTTCATGCGTACGTAAGACCAATTGACTCCATGAACAGTTTATTCCATTTCATATTTAAATACTTTATAGATAATTATAAATTATTATATAAGGAATATATATGATATTTATACAAGGTTTTATATTTTTCAACTAATTATCTCATGATTTAAATAAGAGTTTAAATAATCACAAGTCAACACATACATTCCATATTCACCAATAGTTTATATTGGGTGGTGTAAATTATTTCATATGACATGTTATATAATATATATAAATTATTTAATTATTCTAAATTATATAATTGGGGTAATGTTTTCATGGGTATCAGGATTCTAATGTTACTCATGTTGTATGTGTATTCCTATATGGCATTTATTTATGTATGCAATTTTCTTTATTCACCACTCATTTATTTTTTGTGTGTATATAATACCCAATGATGTATTATAATATTATTACATATACATTTATGTATATTTAAATATCCATTTTGGATATTTATTTCCTGAGGTTTATGGTTCAAAAGATACTAAAACAGTAATGTAATTTTGTCTCAATTTGCATTCATTGAGATATATTCCTTGTTCTACATCTTTATTTTTATATTATATGAATATTATTTTATTAAATTGTAGTATAATGAATATACTTAATTATTGTTTCCTTAAACTTCATTTTATTTTATTATTTCATTGGTATTTTTATTTAATGTTACCAATGTTTAACATCTTATTTAACAATCTCATCGTTTATCAAGTGCCTATATGATTATAATTCCATTATTGAAATTTTATCATCCATTTCTCAAGAATAGTCATGATGTTTCATCTCCTTTTAATCTATTACATCATCATGTGTTTGTACAATTTTTCCACTATATTATACATTGGAAAATGAGGAAATCAATTTTAAAAATTATGACTTTATTTCTAATTTCATTTGGAAATATGTGTTCTTTAAAAACCATATTTAATAATGTTTTTTAAAACATATAACTATTATGCTATTAATTTATATGTAAAATTTTAACAATTTTTACCATTTTATAAAAAAATATTAAAAAGAATCTTGATTTTTTCCCAATTAAGTCACATTTCCAATCATTAGAAAGTGAAAATTGAATTCCTGTCATGTACAGACTAATTTGCTATTACGACAATCATTTCCCTAAATATTCCAAAGTTTTATTATAATTTAATTTTTATTTCAAATAGTTTCATAATATTAAGAATTATTTTTTATTTAAAATTTTGTTTGAAATAATTTTTTTAATAATTTTTTTATTTTCAAAAAGTGTTTAACAGATTTTAAAAGAATATATTATGAGGTTTCAAATGGTTATTTTCAATGAAAATGATAACATGTTTTCATTTTTAGTATTCAAATCTATTTTAAAGAAATGGGTTTCAGAAATCATTTACATAATTCATTTATTTTTTTCAATGTATTTTCAAAGAATATGGATTTCAATATGATTTGAAGATATCATTATATGTTCTAAAGGATATTTTAGAATAAAATGTTTTTAAAAATAATTTGTTTTCAAAAATACATGTTTCAAATTGGAAAATATATTTTTTCCCTTAGAAATTATTTTAAGTAAATTTGTGAATATTTATTTATAAGAAAGGATATTTGAAAATAGATGTATGAAATGTATTTTCTAATAAATTGTGTTTTTATTATGAAATGTTTAATGGGAAATTTTAAAATAATTATCCTTATAAGATTAGTCACATTTTTATTATTTATTATTTTTTAGATATGTGATCCAAATTTTCAAATAATATTGTTTATGGAATCGTTATTTTATAGAATTGTTTTAATGACACAATCGTCTATGGGTCATATTCTTGTAAAACCCACTTTTTTTACAGGATATCATTTGATTAAATAATTATGATACATATATTTATTCAATAGGTAAATATATGATGAAATTTTTATGATTACCATTTCACTTCATGGGTTATGATAAAATATTTATGAAACCCATTAATTTTTATCGATCAATATATGATACATGTTTTTTGATTTTATTATGTGATAATTGAAACCTACATATTCTTCTATTGAATTGGGAAAATATTTATATAACATTATATAAATATGGGAAACATGTCGATCAACTTTAACTATAGTGGGAAACAGGTTCGTTCATATGCTCTATGGGATGATGGGGAAACCCCATTCTACTATTGCAATATGGAAAAACATAATCAAATATAATTATGGTACTATGAATGGGGATTGTGGTGTTTCTACCCTAGTTAGTGTATTCACCATAAATTGCCTTAAAAATTCGTGGAAAAATACTTTAATTATAGAGAATGTTTTTGTATTCATATGTGATTATCACTAATTCTATGTCGTATTCCTAGGATATGTTCACAATGATCATATTATTGATTATATTACGATTCATGTCTTATTAACTGCTAATATTTTTCCATGCCCATGTTTCTAATTTCTTATATCCAAGGTATAACCTTTAAATGATACACTCATGTTCTCATTCCCTTATGTTCATTTTATGATAACATATTTCCATTACATATTCATATTGATCATTCAAAATATCACATTTCTTATGTTTCTATTGCATAATTTATGATTAATGGCTTTATGTAGGATTTATAATGTGTATAATCATTAATGTAGACATTGAAGATCTTTCACAAATGTTTAATTATGTTTTCAATGTCTTCAAAGTCACTAAACTATTATGGTCCTCAGGAATTTACTTTTGAAATGTGATGACTATTCATCTAAATTTATGTAATATCAACGTATGTAAATCATGTGTATATATAGTTGGTAAAAATGGAAATATTTATTCATCCTTTGGAAATAAGGATGATAAATAATTAGCGAGATCAATTAGTATATTTCAAAGAATATGTCTAAGGATGTCTTTATGGATGATTCTATGAATTATTTTTTGTTTAGGAAACTGTATTGGAATATTAGTAAATTATTAAGTCACTAGTTTCATAACAATACCTGGATATATTGATTATAAAAGTCGATGTGGCTCTTTCATAGATGTATTTATGGGTAACAAACATGGAAACCCAATATTGAGACAGAATTTTTGGGAAACTTCTACATGACAATAATATTTGTTGCAGACCTCGTCTGACTCATCCATGGGGTGTGATTTTTGATTTCACTAACACTTTATAAACCATAATGAATGATTTAAATAAAATATTACTATGACTAGCTAATGAATTAAAAAAATTACATATTAAATAAATAGGCTTCATGATTTTGATATACTTTAAGTCATTATTCATGATTATGAGTTTTCTATAATGATAAATGTTTCTCACACTATGGTTTATTGTTTTAGTCAATGGAGGGAACCAAAATAATCATGGTTAACATTAAATATGTCATATACAATGTTGATGAGAAGTAAAATGGGATGATCATTAGAGTTAATGACATTTTAATCAAGCCTAATAATATTTCACGCAATAGGATTAACAATGTGTACCTTAATAAAAAAAATAGGTTCCCCAAATAAGAGAAGGATCGATTTATCAAAAAAATTATAGTAATAAATATCACATAGTATTGAAAATTATTATTTTTACATGTCTATATTATAGGAATAAACACCAAAATGATTGTATAATGGGAACATGATGATGTTTTGACTACAAAAAATTAGGAAAAAAGGAAAGATACTCTTAAAAGAAAATGAAGAGTTTTGTTAATAAAATATATGAAAATATCATCATCCAGAATTTAATATTAATATATTAATTCATTAAATTTGGAATAAATTTAAATTATTAAAATCGATGTCCAAAGTGGATTGATCATAATGAGAATTTTCAACGAGGTAATAGTAATGGTAATTTTGTTGTTGATGATGAGACTATAGATGAAATAAGAATTGAAATAGATATTAAGAAATGAGATGATGCAGCCTTGTTAATTGATTATGTATGAAGTGTAATAATTGATATGTATATGTATTTGGATTAAAGTACTATAGTTGGTCAATTATATAATTAATGTTTTTTATATGTTTTTCCCAAAAGATTTTCAATAACATTTTGAATTTTTTTGATAGAATAGAAAATAGAATTAATATAAAAAAGATATTCATGGGAAATAAAACATTAAGGTAATGGTAACAATTAATATGTTCATAATGTTGAGATAATGTTGATTGGATAATGATTTTTGTTAAATAATAAGTAAACTGGATGGTACTGACTACCTTAGAACTGGTAATGGATTTTTTGAAAATGTAGTTTTGCTATCATGGATGGAGTTTACATTAGTTTTGGATTTATGTAATATTTTCATTAATATTTTTAATAAAGAAACATTAATGTTTTGGTTATGTATATTTTTGAATTCAGGTTACTAATAGAAATCAAGAGAACATATGATGATGGTAATCCCTTGATTGGTATGTATAAACTAAATGATACATTATGATATATTCGGGATCAATATTATGATTATTATAAAAAATCTAGTGACCATACATCTATTTTTTTCAATTTCTTCTTCTGAAAGTGTTATAAGGTTTACTATTTATAGAATGGTTTAGGATAAATTTCAGATGAGATTTTATTGATTAAATTAATCTATCACTATATGTGTATTGTTGCATTTTGGATAACTTCTGATAACCATTATTTTCTGATAAAGACAGATATAACGGACTATCATTATAAAAATGGATATAATGATCGATTAATACTTCATGAATGAAAAAATTATCCTTAATATCATAAAATAAGACATGAGGTGGAAATTGATAACAAAATAAGAAAGTTTGAAGTATTCCTAAAATCATGTAAGTGTATCATTTCATGAAAAACAATCAATTTTTTAAAAAAGGGTCATGAAATAAATGTTTTTTGGTTAAAATTATTTTTGATGATATCGATTTCCTTTTTTAAACTTATTGGGGTTATATATTTTTTCATGATAACATAAACCTGATCATGTTATTTTGAAATATCCATTAGAAATTTATTGTTTGATTTCTCTTCCATGTCCTTTTTTGACTTTCCACCAATGTTCTTCTATATAGAAACAATTTTTGGAGTTAGTTTGGTTAACCATTATGTTTCCATCATCTAATTTTTTAATGTATATTTTAGTATACATTTTACATTGTAGGCTTTTATTAAAGAAACATTATTTTTTTCATCATTCGATAACTAAGACTAATTTCATATGTGAAAATAATTTTAAAGGTGGTAGAGGGTAACACCACGAGATTTTTTGATTTTTTTTCAAAATAAATTTTTCTGAAATTTTTCATTTTAGGAAACCTGTATATGAACATTAGATACATAGAACACTGTGTTTCCCTTTTGTTACACTCAACTAAGAACTCCTTTGATACCTAGTAGAACACACAATGGTGACTTTTGCTGAAATATAATATATTATAAATAGTTTTACTAATATATTAATATGGTTACCACCTATCCATTTGAATGTATGTTATGAATATGATTAACTAAAATTTTAAAATATCATTAACACTTGTATATAAAATGAATCCGTTGGTTATCCATTAGTATAAATTAATGTAATAAATAATTTAAAATGAGGAAATTACTTTTCAATGAAAACTTTCTTCTAATATACAAACATAGTTTTATCGATGAATATTATAGAAACCACTCTTGATTAATTTTTTAAAATATAAAAAAATATATATTATATTTTTGAAAAATATTTTTGATACTCAGCCAATAGATATTTTATGTATAATATAATAATAAATCCAAATTTATAACTGGAATGATATATTTTTATAAAAGTTATTTTTCACTCCATTTAATGTTGAAGACATTTTCAATATTTGTTTACACTATTGTATTTTTTATTCGAAAAAAAATCATCGTTGATGGATTTAAAATATAAAAATTAAATTTTGTGAATTATTATTATTTTCTCAAGATGTTTTATTATTTATTTCATAGTGAAAAATTGAATTTTAATTCAAAACCATTTTTCATATTTTTTATTTATATTATGACATTACATCTTATTTTGTATTTAAATAACAATTAAATCATTATAATAAAAAATAATCAAATTTAAGGATTTGGAATCAATTTTTTTTTAAATTGGATATAAATAACTTTCAAAAATATGTACATTTTTATGTTATAACTATTCTTTGTCATCCGATTTATGGTATTAAATTTAAATTAATTTTATCCAATTATGAGGTTATGATTTTAAAAAATGTATTAAATATTTTGAATCATAATAATTTATAATTTATATCAAGGTAAACATTTTTTTGGGAAAAAATTTATGGAATGTGAATAAAATTAAATATAGCAATTAAGAGAAAAAATATCATACCCAAATAATAATCCTTAATCTTAGGGGAAATTGTGACCCATACACTTTTTCAAAAGAAATGGATGACCATATTTCAACTCTATCCCCCGTTTTATATAAATATTTATGTTATATGAGCCACCTAAAAGGAAACAACATAAGGTGGAATCCATTTTCTAAAATATATTTGAATTCCACTCTTACTCCACATTAAAAATAAAATCTAGTCTAACACAAGTTCAGACACATGAATCCATTTTTCACACCAAATAAATGAAAAAAATAATATCCCAAAATCATTACCATAATCCTAAAATCCTCCCTCTCGGATTTAATCCATCCAATGATGCCCTTAGTAGCAATCAAAAAGGAGTTACCCAAGAATAGTTTAGATCAATCTTCAAGGTCATTTGTTTTATTTTCATTATAAAACCACTTAAATATTCATATTCCACAATTATATAACATAATCAGTGTCTCAAATATAAAAATATTTATTTATTATAAGCTTTTAATATACAACTAGTCACACATCCATCAATTGGGTAAAAAAATTAACATTATTGTGCGTCTAGAATAACTACCTAATGTAACTCTATTTATTGTTTTTACATTTACCACCTCTCAAGGTTGGAAATTATGATGGAAATTAAATTTATATTATATATATATATATATATTAATTTTATATTCATGAATTATTATATAATATATAACATTATTATTTCAATTTTTATAAATATTATTACTTCATTTGTGGAAGTGTGGACTACCGACCTCTCATAATGCTGTGATTCATTAAGACTCTATGTAGAATACATTAGAGATTGGTTAAGAGAAATGATATTAAATATATAACATTATAATTTGTATTGAAATTAATATATATATATATATATGATTTACATTCTTTCTTTTAAAATGATCATCTAACTAAAATAGCTTTCATGAGTAAATAAGACCTACTATCTTCTATGATGATGTAATACATATCATATTCTATGTTTTATTTATAAATATAAATATAAATATAAATATAAATATAAATATAAATATTATGTTTAGTATTTATATAATTTTTTAAATTTTTTCAATATGTAAAGCATGATCTATCTATGAGTATCACAAATACAAAGTCAAACAATATATGGAAAACATTGGAGATATTACACAAAATGTAACAAAAACTATTTAATTTAAATAAATGGGTTTTATAAAGTAATAATAAAATAATATGTGGTATTATATATATTAATATGGTTCTCTTATTGATGTATTAAAAAATATATATTTATTAAAAATTGGGTTTTAATAGGAAGGAAAAATTCTATACTGAAGGTAAGCGAATTTCATCTCACTTATTATTTCTATGAGATACATGCAATTTTCCCCACAAGCATATATTTATTGTTGTATATACTTCTATATGGAATGTTATATACTTAATATCATTCATCTAATGATATTAATGGATTTAATGTATTTTATTATTTCATGGGATCAGGTTTCCAGTGTTACACAAGTAGTAAGGGTTTTCTCGTCTCACTTTTATTTCTCTGAGACATATTCTTTATTCACCAAGAATTTATATTTCATTGTTTATAAATTTACCAAATATTTATAATATTATTTTTATTATTAAATTTATTATATTTTAAATATATATTCCCATATATTAATTTCATGGGGTTTTTGGTTCCAAACTATTCAAATTGGTATGGTAATTTGGTCCCAATATATCTTCATATGGATTTGACTATGGTTTCCCACATCAACCATCTATGGAACTCAGTCAATGAGTTTGATTGGTTTGAGTTTAGGAAATGGTACATTCAAGACATTTTTATTTTTGGACTTCTTGATAAGTATCATCTCATGATATGGTTTTCCTCGGAGGATGATCTGATCCGGGCCTGGTGCAACGCCCCCCGTTGTTGTAGTGGATGCTGGTTCTTTCTTCTTCGATGGTTGTTCGACCTGTGCATGTATTGTCACCCATCATCCATTGCATTATAGGTTAGCTTTCACAACCTTCCTTTTCACTTCAAAAATTCTAAAATTATATATATGATTGTAAATAGGGTGGTTCGATTTATCTGTTCTGATGTTCGCACCTCTACAGTGAGCCTTCCCATCAATTCGCGAATATGTGATGAAGTGGACATGTCGAATCCCTGATGGATTTGATTTAGATGGCCATTGGTGCAGAATTTTTAGGGAAACAAGTTGTGGTCTTTGAGTTTTGGGTTATCTATTGATCGAATTGTAGTTGTATCGGGCATCACGTGTTTCACTATCATGCTGAAGGTAGGAGAATGAGGTCTGATCCGAAGGTGAGGGCAGGAAAGGGGAAGGGAATGTCGCGTGATGTGGTTAATTGAAAGGATTCTGGTTCTGTGAACTAAGGTGCAGTGATAGTGGAAAAAATGGAACTGGCCTCTTCAAATCTGATGGTCATTGTTTTTCATGATAGGTATAAATTTTATTTGAGGGTGGGGGATGGTGCGAAGAATATTGTTGATAGGGGTACCGCTGTTAAGGGTGATCCATTTTCTAATGACTGATGGATTGGAAGGAGCAAGGATGTCGTGTGGTCTAAAGGGAAACATCCTAGAGTAGTGGGAAATTTAGAGTCTATAGTATGTGATGATCGTCTATCTATGTTGATTTCAGAGGTATTTGATGGTGGTTTCAATGGCTAGATTGATTTTAATGAAGGTGTGATGGTCATTATTCCCACGAGATATTAGTTTCAAGGGCTGGAGTAGGAGGGTGTGGAGGGGGATATGCAGGATGGTGCCAACATGCTATCCATGATCACTTTGCTAGAGGATGCTACAATGAAAGAGATCATATAAAAAGGGACATGTGAAGGCACGTAATTGGTGAAAAATCCTCAATGCTTAGCTGTGATTGACAATAATTGCCAGCTCTATCAGAACTGACTAGAGCTTTATCAGGATATAAAGATCCCTGGTAAATGGGAATATATGTCAAATAGTTACAAAGAGAATCATGGTGGCATGATCCAGACCTCATATAGTTATGTTGTCCTGGGAGTGAAGAAGGTGGTGTCAGAGGGCCAAGAGTATATTCTTGTTTTGCCGTGAAGAAGGCCGAGGAAGGACTACTATTATATACTAAAGCATATGCCAACTAGGTCTTTCAATAATGGTATGAGTCAAATTAATTAACACATTTATTGGATCGGTTGAATCTTAGGAGGATGTTTGTCAAGGTTCTTAAGAATTATGAAATCTCAGAATGGGAATCATCGACCGCAAATGATGATTTTGTCTATGGAGGTGGTGACGGGTTTATCCTGATGGTATGTATTTTTTATTTAGGTCTTGTGGGGCTTATTTACTGTACTTTTCCATTATTTTAATAAATAGTAATGGGTTTTTCCTTTGATAATGCATTCTAGGTCTTATTTATATACTTTATAAATAAGTTTTAAAAAATATTTTTCTATTATTCTATTAGGATTAAAGGATATTATTTCCAAACAGTGAAATTTTGAAAAAATGTTTTTTAAATGAAACTTCTTTTTATTTTCATATCAAAAAACATTTCTAAACTACTCATGGAGGAAAAGGAACGTTTTTAAATTATATACATACCAACCATCATGGATGACACATCCTTACATAATACTTATTATATTAACCATATTATTTTAAATGGAACTTTTTTCCTAAAATTTTATAAATTTATTGATTCTAAAGTAGTTTTCAATGAAAATGGTATTTAATTTTTTTCCTTCTTAATTTTTTTGTCCTCAATTATAAACACATTCATTTTATGTTTTCAAATGATTATTTTAAACAAAATAGATTTCAATGAATTCATGATTTTTTTATATTCTTACAAATAAATTTTTTATAAATTATTTTCAAAAATAATATCAAGAAATATTATTTTTCCAAATTATTTTCTACGATATGTGTTTTAAAAATATTTTTAGGAATTATTTATATGTTTTATATGATATTTTAAAATAAAAATGGGATCTAAATGATTTGTGTTTCAAAAATAATTTCTTCCAAATTAGAAAAACTATTTTCTTCAATACCATTTTCAAATGAAATCATAAATCCTTAGTTATAGGGAAATGATTTTTTAAAATCGTATTATAAAAATGAATTTCTATGAAATGATATTTTTATTATGAAATGGTTAATGTGATATTTCAAAAACCATATCCATATAAGATGACATACATTATTATAGTCAATGATTTTATGGGGATGTTATTCATGAAAAACATTCATATTATTTCTTTAATGGTTTATGTTTTTATATAATGATGTTTATGAAACTCGTTTATCATACATAGGTTGTATGGTTTTGAAACATGCACTATTGGACTGGTTATTCTATGATGAAATAATTATTAGACATAGTTATACTCCATAGTTAATGATATGGTGAAATGATTATGATACCCATTTCATTTAATTGGCTATGATATAATCTTTATGAAACCCATCAAATTATATTGGTCATGATATGATGAAATTTTTATGATTTTATAATATGATAGGTGGTACCCATATCTCCCTTGAATGCATTGGGTACTTATTTGTATATCATGCGATAATTATTGGAAATAAGAAGGAAAGCATTCTCTAAAATATGAAACCAGTGTGTAATGATACAAAAATCAGAATAATGTGCATCATGTCCCACATTGGGAAAATGGGAAAACATAATACCATTTATGGAAAAGACATGTACTATGGAATTTTGTGTGTCCTTACTACTAAGTGTAGTCCCCATGGATTGCACTGATATTTTTTTTAAATGAGGCATATCTTATAGGTATTGTTTTTTATATACTTATATGCTTTCCACAACTTTTATGTATTATGAGTATGATATTTACCATGGTTCAAGTTATTGATTATTTTTTTATTCTTCACTTTTGAAAAACCAATATTTATTTCATGTCTCATGTTGCTAATCCTTGATATGTAGGTCATGATCATAAAATGTTATGATTATTTCCTCCTACCATTATTTCCATATTTTTCTTACATATTTTTTTACATACCATTATTGGTCATTTGAGGACACTCCTTTATATGGTTTTGATTCCCAGGGTTATGAAGAAATATTTCAAGTAGGATTAAGGGGATATATTTAATTTATATAATGAATATATTTTACAAAACTAACGTAATTTGTTCCAATATTCCCATGAAACTAAACTATTAAAGGCACCAGGATTGCTATTTTCTAATCTGATTAATATTCCACTAATTTTATGTAATATACATCAATGGTAAAAATATATCTCTATAAAAAATATTCACATGAATTGTGTGACCCCCCTTCATGGGATGTTTCTCTTGAATTATTGGTTTATTGTTTGTCCAACCATTTGGAGAATTTGTGTTCATTATTATAGTTGATTGAAATTACATACATTACCATGCAGACATATTTATTTTTCCTCCCCATATTTTTGTTTCACCCCATGTGAAGCACCTATCCCATGGTATCATCACCTCTACACTTGGTAAATAGATATGTATCCTCTATATTATGTCACATTAGATCACTTCCCCATGCGTTCGATTTTCTAAGAGAGTTCACGAATCCTCATATATCATTTCTCAATTTCATTATATTTCCAAAAATTTATTTTGGTGCAAGAATGTTCACATTATTTTTTAATTAAATTTTTGATTTTACTGATTTCTTTTGAACAAGTCAAAATCAAGCATTAATATAAGATTTTTGGGGGAATCTTGGGTATATGATTTTTGGTATATAGATTCTCTATCAAAGTATTGTTGTTTTATAATTGATTCCATTGTGAAGTGTTCCATCATTTCCATGTGACATATCCTAAATGTGATATATATTTTGTTTATCCTAATTAATTTACTATAGTGGGACATGTATATCAAATTAAACTCATTATAGGTCATAGAAATCAACATTGTAACCACCATAATGATGTGTCCCATGAATTTCATTAATTAATTGATGGTTTTTTAATATATCCCTCATTGTAATGTGTTGTCCTGAAATCAATAAAAATGTTTTAAATTAAAACTGTCAGGATGTGACACCTTCCATGTTATTCATTATCCCTAAACAATCATCCAATAGATTATGGCCATTCTCTAATAAAGGTTTCATGATGGTTTGGTGTGGAATGCTGATTATAATGAACATTTTATAGCATTGTATCTATGATGTTATCTTCCATGAGATGTCTAATTGGACCTTTTAATTTTATTCACATCATGATATTCCATGATAACGGAAATAACAGTTTAATTAGTTAAATAATATTTTATGGGCATTTCCCCATTTAGTGACCATGAAAGGGGTTATCACTTTCTTAGTTTTGTGGCCTTATTATTGGTAATATTGAAATGATCAATTGTTTTTGTCCTCTTCTGGAAAAAATATAAAATATGAAAAGAAAAAGTACATATTCCTCGACTGACACTTGAGATCCTTTTTACAGAGTGCGAAGGATAAGATCATTGGATTTTATTGATTTGCGTGATAGGAGAGACATATGTTACATCTTTGATGGGATCATTATGAATTATTTATAACTCTATATAGGACACACCAATTCACAATGGAGACACTATGGTTGGTCTTGGTGTATACATGGTTACACCTTATCATGATGGATACTCATACCCCTTTCTATGATAACAGGTTAGGGTCAAAGGGGACATGTTTTCCATATTAAATGTCTGAAAATTAATGGGTAAAGCCTTGACCAAGTCTATGTCTAATTTTCCTCAAGAGACATACTGTTGCATCGATGGTCTATAGAGGGCCCCTCCCATCACATACCATGTCCCAAATATTACACATATGAAAAGGGTGAAACATAACATAAAAAGATGTATCAAAATTAACATAAAAATGATAATAAAAAAACAATAAGACATTTATATTATAAAAAGAGAACATCCACTTTCAAACTTATCATAAACAATTAAATAAAATACGGTTGGTTGTGTAATAATAAATCAAAATTAATCATGAATTAATCCAACAAAGGATGTCGTCATGGATGTAAATAATACTCAAAATAATAATAACTCTTCCAGATAAATATCCACTCTCTTTTTATAATTTTAACATTTTAGAAGTAACACAATTATAAAATAAAACATTTATATTTAAAATATTATTATAATATTTTAATGGAATCTTCAAAATTATTATGTTTTATAATGGTGGAAAAATCCACTCATGTCGTATATAGTAAAAAAACTATCCTTCTTTATTTTTTCGTAATTGTTAAAAAGTACCTCCTTTGGAAAAAGAAGGAAATATTCCTTTCAAAATATTTCATAATAATTAAAACATGGGAAAAAAACCATAAAAATTAAAAGGATAATAGTAAAAAAAATATTTATTAAATAATTTATATAAATATATACATGGATGATAAATATGTTATGGTAGAAACTTATGCACCAACAACCACAAATTGTAATGACATTGTGAAATTAATTGTTACCATTAGTCAAATACTCACATATTATTTCTGAAACTCTTGTATAATGTTTTTGAATATAATATTATCTTTAAACAAAATCATAACATTATTTATAATTTCATATATTATTGATTTTTGACATTATATTAATCATTTATTTATAATTCCCAGTTAATGTAATGTTTTGGGTAATAACCGCTTTCTTTATCAAATGTGTTTTTAATTTTTATTCCTATTCATATTACTTATATCATGACTTATGTAATTTCAGATTTTATAATATTATTTATATATCATATATATTAATAACTTAAAATATATATAATAGATAGATATATACACTATTTGTGGAGATGTAGGTCATACGTATGAATGAACGATGATTGTGTTTTTTGATCATATTGATTGGATGTAACTAAATTAATATATTTACATATATAACTACATACATATATATATATTCTTCTAGTATCCTTATTATTTCATATATTTCATGATTATTCATGATATATTTTTTTATAATCAATCATGGATGGTGAAAGTGGATGATGAGTCTGATCGTGTCCTGGAGACGATAAGCCATACGTACACTCGAGTGATGATAACATATCTATATTGGATTAATGGTATGGAAATAGATGAAATATAAATTAAACAAAATTAATATGATGTTATATTAATTATTTTAGTTATTTTAAATAATCATTATACCCATCTACATAATGTATCCATGAAAAAAAAATACCCCGGTGTGGAAATAGTAATTCGTACGTACACACGCATGGTGGTACTATTTTTTAAATTATGGGTAAAAGGAGGAATATTGTATTAAAATAATCATAAAAATATATAAACATATATTATATACTAGATTTATTATATTTTTATGGTAAAAACATTGTATTAAGAATTAGATTAAGAAAAGAACATTAAAAGAAGGGATAAAATGATTATCCCTTCTTCAGGTGCCTATATTTTATTTGCACAAATGGGCTCCACAGGATGGGTTTTCAACCAATGAGTGGAATCTATGATGAATATAGGGGCTTTTGGAGGAGGTATGGTATGGTTTTGACAATCTAATGGGCTTTGGAGGTGTTAATTAAAAAGAAGGAAAAAAGTAAGCTTTTATAAGAGTTGTAAAAGGAATTTTAGGAAATGATTGATGTATTAATTTATTATAAATGAATTTTCGGATTCTAATAAAAAAGTGATGGATTTCATGTCTAGATGAGGATGGGTCAAATTCCTCTCATACAATGTTTTATAGAGATGTTTAGGTCATTGAATTATCTTTATTATTTGGGATTAACCCTTAGTTAAATAGTATTACTATATCCATGTCTTCTTGTATTTCTATACTATATGGTTAGTATAGTTAATATAAAATTCTAGGATGTGATGTCCCACGCCTGGAGAACCGAATGGTCCCCCAAACCATTTTTTCCACATACCTTCAAGCATTCCTCCTCGTATGATAGAGGGTGCCAACATGTAGTGAGGGTTCGGTAAGTCAGTCTGGGGGAGTCTATAGAGTATGTTATCAGAATAAAACATAAGTGGAAGAAAATGAAAATAAAAATGTACGATATCATATAAATAAAAAAAATACCATGACATATGATAGTCAAAACCATAAAATAGTATACTCAACCTAATGTTAAATCATTCCATGATAATGCAAGTGCCAATTCTCTACAATGGAACTCAAAATAAACAAACAATAAATCCATAATGGATCACAAATTGCATCTAGATCCATTTCCAATGCTCCAATACCAAATAAAAATCTATCCTAGGGCCTTTCCCTTATCATGTCCTCCATTAAAAAATTCAGCTCAGGTGTCGACAAGGCAGTCTGAATAGGGTGTGAATACAACTTAGAAAGCCACCACCAACAATGTCTAAAACATGTCTAGTAAAAAGACAGCACATGATGATTTATAAAAAAAAATTAATTTAACAGTTATCAAATTTAAATTAATCATTATTCATCACATGGGGCCAATTAAATTCATGTTTCCCATAATAATCATCAATAATTATTACAGTTCAATTGGTGTAGGTCATCATGCCTAAAACCCCAAATCTCAGTTGAAACATCATTCATTATTATCATTCATTGGGTATAGGGAATCATGCCTAGAGCCCAAAATCTCATTGATTTTAGGTCATCAGGCCAAGAACATTTTTTCCTCATTGGTGTAGGTTTCCATGCCTAACATCCCACATTATGAAACATGGATAACTATTGGGGTGGAATTCCATGTCCAAGTCCCAACTTCTAATCAGTCTAGCACTCCATACCTATAACCAAAGAATTTCAGCTATATAAAAATTCGTTATATCATAATAATTTCCCCATTATCCATTTACTAACCAATCGATTATTTAATCATTTGAATGTCCATTAGTTAATTCAATAATTAACTATGAATAAAACACATTAATTAATTCATTAATTAATTTATCAACCAACACAACAATCTTTCCATAATTAATTATTCATAAATAATTATCCATATTAAAACCTATCATGTCATAATTAAATATCATAAGTAATTATCTTAGATCACATCATGAAACATAATTAATTCTATTAATTTATTATCTTAAATATCTCAACAAAATTCCTTAATTAATTCACCCCAAATAATTCTCTTATCAAAATAAAATCAATATCATAATAAAAATATCTCAAAATAAAATATCTCGACACATATTAAAACTCTAAAATAATTATTTTAGAAAGCCAAAATCTTTTGTTTTGTGGTTCAATTATCAACTAAATCACCAAGGAAACAAATTTCCATTTCACATTTCTAAATACTACAATTCAGGAAATCAATAATCAATCGAATCTAGAATATCACAAAATAAAATTCACATATTATAAAACATGACTATGGGAGTTTCCTTAGACCACCTACCTCAGTTTATTGATGGCTGTTATACAAAATGAGATCCCAAAAATTTGAGTAGAAAAACGTCATCGATCTAGCTCCGGATCTAAATCCAAAAAACTAAAATTAAGATGAAACACATCAAGATCCAAAAAATATAAATCTAGATATAAAATTTTAGATCTAGATAATAAAACATGGGTTTAGATATATGAAAATGGTGGATAACATTCATGATATCATATATAATGGATTAGACAAATAATGGAAGAAGCATTAGTACAAAATCATCTTACTGGGAGAAAAATGAATCTTTAATTTAGTCCTTCGTTCTCAATGAATGGTGTTCAGATCACCATGAAATATCTTTGAGAGGCTTTTTAAACACTTATAATTCATCAAGATAAAGACAAGGTAAAAATTATGGAATTCCCATGGGTATGGGTGGTTTTAAAAAGGATTTGCAGAATTAAAATACTACGTGCACAGTTTCCTAGGAGGAGGAACACGGTTAGGGAAAACCATGAAACAACCCTGAAGACCCCTATGTACATTTTTTCAGGGTTTCCAGGGTTTGGTTTAATGATTTCCCAATATTTTCACCAACTGTACAAACTTCTCATCCCAGTTTCATACACTTGGCACAGTTTGGTCATATGGTCCGTCAAACCAACCACAAATTGTGCACATCCCAATGTTTTATATATAGTTCCATAAATGTTCATGAAAGAAGACCTCCATCCACTAATCCATGTTAAAGGTAATTAATTATTTTAAAACATACCTGAAACCACACTCGATATGACTCTAGAAAAAGGCTGGTATGTTACAACCTCCACGCTATATAATAGCTCTTCCTAGAGCTGCACTAAATAAAATATTTATGATTTCATGGAAAACCAATTAGGACATTGAGAACTCATGTATCTATCTATCACAATTATCCACATGAACATTTCTATATTTCCATATATTATTAACTAAGAGCACTATCTTTCCTGGTAACACATTTCCACTACAACCCAACAGTTGTTTCAGATTTTTCTCAAAGGACACATCAGTCTCATGGTAAACTTATTTCACATTAATCAATGAGAGAAGTTGGTGGGATACCTCCATAGTTTTGAAACATGTATAACATAATGAAAAGTTTAATATTTATATAGATGTGGTAATTATTATGCCACTGACCCAATTCTCACCAACACTTCAAACGGTCCAACAAACTCGAGAGATAACATTCCCAGCCTCTGTATCATGTGGTGACCTAATATATGTGACACCTAATGGAATACATGATCACCCCCTATACACTGTAGGGGTCATCTCAGTCAACCAAAATATGAATTATACATACTCTGATACATATTATTATATTTTCTAATCAACTATACCTACTCTAATGTCTCCTGAATAAGTCTCGGTCCCAACATCTCAAACTCACCCACCTCTATCTAACTTATTTTTGATCTACAAGGGATACCATAATGTTCTATGTATGGTTTCTTCTGTACATTTTCCTGATAACTATTGTTATAAGAGAACTCCACTAATGAAAATTGCATTACCCATGAACAACTAATGTCATGTACACATGCAAACAGCATATCCTCTAACATTGGTATTTTACACTCCAACATCCCATATGTTTGTGGGTGAAAGGTTGTACTTAAAATAATCTGTGTACTAGGAACGTTTTCTAAATTTTTCCCGAAGTATGAAGTAAAATGAAAATTGTGATATGGAAATATAGACTGCGGTACCCCATAAAAATGTTCTATCTCTCTAACATAAAATTCTACAAAATACTCTAACATAATGATTTATTTGTTAGGCATGTTGTGTGATAATTTCGTTATTCAATACACAATGACCAAAATAGCATCATTCATCAAATGAATATTTAGAAGTCTTACCCAGAAACCCATAATAATGCCATCCCAAATCCATTCTGAAATAGGTAACATATGAAAAAGGCATCCAGGTCATTGATGCTCTAATTTCACCTACTGGTAGGTGAAACATCTTGTTACGAACTCAGTTATCTCCTTTCCCATGCCTAGCCACTAAAACTGTCGTCGAAGGTCACGATGCATTTTTTTCACCCTATGATTTACCGCCCACCTTGATGCATGAAATTTTTGATTAATTTACTCACATATACGTGTAGGTACAACAACTTGTTTTTTGATTTAGATGATCTTATCCTTGTATATTTTCCAATATGAAGGTGTATCCCATCATTCAAGGATTTCTCTATAGGATAAACATTCCACATACTCTCAATGCCTATACATGATTAGTCTTTATAGTGTAAATTCCACTACTACAGAAACCAGATTCATCCTCTCCTAATTCTACTTAACTACCACCTACATTTCCACCAACCAAGTCATCATCTTTAACTCTTCGCTTGATGAATGTACCAATTGAGTCTGTGTTTTCTCTCTCGAGGCATCATCCACTATATTCCCCCTTCCTTATGTATATAACAGTTCAAAATCACAGGATTTTTATACTCTACTCATATAAACTTCTAATGATTCAAGTCCCATAGTAAAAATATATACATAAATACTTTTTGATCCATAAAAAGTGTAAAATTTTCACCCATAAGATATTATCTCCAACACATAATTGCTTAAAAAACTAATGTTATCTCGAGGTCATCTGTAGTGTAATTCCTTTCATACAGCCTTAGCTTTCTAGATCAATAAGAAATGATTGCACCCCCTTGCATCAACATAGCTCTGAGTCTTCCTTTAGGTGCATCGCAATACACCGTGTACTCCACACAATAGTTTGGTAATATCAAAATTGGTCTAGAATTCATGCACTACATCCAATCCTGGAAATCATTCTCACATGCTTCCATCCAAACCAAATTTATACCTTTCATTGTAAAACTAGTATGTGGTTTAGCCATTCGGGAAACCACCTAGAAAAACATCATATAATTACAATCTAATCTCAAAAATCATTGAATATCAAAAACATTCCTAGGATTCTCCCAATAATTCACTTCCTGCACATTTTCATAGACTACAACAACACCTTCTTTCAAGATGATGTGCCCCTAAAAGTGTACCACGTCAATCCAAAACAAAAAATTAGATAGCTTGGAATATATCTGATGCTCTCTCAGTGTACCGAGAATGATGTAAAGATGTTGAGCATGATCGTAATGAGTCTTAGATTACACTATGACGTCGTCCAAAAACAAAACCAAAAACAAATCTATGTATGGATGAATGATCATGTTCATCAAGGCCGTCAACACTGTTGGATCATTAGTAAGATAAAACAGCATTACAAAATACTCATAAAGGCAATACAAACTCTTGAATAATGTTTTGGGAATATCCAAAGTCTGAACTCTAGCCCGATGTCATGGTAATCATAGATAGATCTTTGAGAACAAACTATCCCACTTAAGGGGGACAAAAAGATTATAGATATGTGGAAGATGATATCTATTCTTCAAAGTCATGTTATTAAACTTCCAGTAATTGACAAAGAATAATATACTCACCTCGACCATCATTGCAAAAAAAACAGTTGATCCCCAAGGAAATGTACTTGCAAGGAAAACCCCATTTATACTCATACTCTTCCAACTGTGTTTTGAGTTCTTGAATCTTTATTGGTTCCATTCTGTAAGGTGGAATGGATACTGGATCAACCCCCGACATGAGATTAATAGTTAATTCCATAGATCTCTTCAGGATAATCCCTATAAATTCATCAGTAAATCCATCCAAAAACAGTTCTACTACTTGTGGAAGGAAATATTTCCTACCAAACCCATAATACACCAAAAAAAATAGACATGGGCCATGTGCTCTCTCAGTTTCTGAGTAATTAGCCATGTGCTTCTTGCATTGATATCTCATTCTCCACGAAGGACATATTGGTCAACCTTATGAGATACAACGTTCACTCTCCTATAGTAAAAATCATTGTGGGATTAGTATGAGACCAGGAATTTTGTACCCATAATGAGGTCAAATCCCTTTATATCAAAGACATAGATATCCCAAAGGAAATGATACTCTCTATTCTCTAGTTAAAATACCTTACATAAAAATATGTCTGTAGTACATGGTCCAAATGGTGTATCAATATTCATCACCCCACATACAAACTCAACATCTATGCTCAATAAATTAACAACGTTTTCATATATAATGGAATGAGAGGCACCAGTGTGAAACAATGATATAGATATTGCATATGTTTCTAGAATAGTACCTATCACTTTCAATGAACCAACCTCACTCTCCATAAGTGTATGTTTCAATACATGGAAATGTCCTTCCCCACTTCACTACGGTGTCATCTGACTCCCCTATATATAACCACTCTTCTGATATGAGGTCTCATACCCTAAAGCACCATGTCCACTGGATCCACCTTTTCTTCTAGTAGAAATCCAGGTGCCAGTCCTATATGTTGTAGAAAACTCCCTTCCCACACTCTCACTCAGAGCAGATACTACCTCATTAAATCTTGTCACTGCTTCTGAAAAAATATCTATAGGTTTCTAATATTCACCAAAAATAGGCACTCCACTGGTGGCTGTGAACAATGTGTACTATAATTTCCTTTCTTAATGAACATGTGGAAAGCACATGAGAATTATCTAGAGTAATTGATCCTCCTAGCTATCCATCCGGCTTTCCACTATCTAGACTACGATTCTTATGACACCACATCCTATGATAGGATGGCACACCTCCTGATCGTCCAGCTACCTATCCAGTACTAGAAGCCCACTTCAGGTTTCCCTTGGAAAGGAGAGCCAGATTAATAACCTATAAAAAATTTTCTAGCCAAAATATATTCACCTAGGTCTTAATTTCACACTTAAGTGGGTTTAGAAATCATGTTACTGAAGAAGCCTCATTTTCCGAAAAAGTTGGAGAGAAAAGATATAAATCTGTGAAATGTTCAATGTAATCCATTATTTACATGATTCGTTCTGTCAGATGCATAAAATATAAATCCTTATCTTACCTTATCATGTCTTGATAGAGGTGTTCCAAGAACCCCTCCAAAAATTCCTTCCATAACATCTCATTACTCTATCCAGATCATAACTAAATTCCCCAATAAAGCATCATGGAACACCGCAGTATATAAGCAGAAAACCTAATTTAGTCAACACTAAGGCCTTATACCTTCACTTAACCATCATACTCTTAGGTCTTGGTTAACAAGGCTATACAAATTCTCTTTAATTTAGTCACCAATTAATTAATCACATTATCTAAAATTAATTCATTCATGATTTAATTATTTATTCATTACCTTTTAATAAGTCACAGTTTTCATTAGAAACCCTTTTGTTCTCATTTTGCATTATTATTTCAATCCCACAATAAGGAAAAAAATCATGATAAAAAACATATAACTAACTAGTTTTCCTGTGAGTTCCAAGAATGATTCTCTTTACAACAAACCTGAGTGCCTTGATTGATGCATGGTGACTCAACTATCATGTCTCTTTAGTACATGAATCAAAATACAGTAATTTTTAAAACAAATCTCACATCACACCACAATTGCCTCACCCATGGATAAATAATATCCAACTGTAAAATAAACATCAATCACAACTATCCCACCCCGAGAACTCAGATTTTCCCTCATACATGGGTTTGAAACTCCCATACAGAAGCTCATTACTATGACCTGAATCGTCCTGGTCTCCTATCTACCATTCCCAATATTGTATGAAAAAATAATAATAATGAAAGGAAAACTCCTCTAATACCACATTCTAATGTCCCGACCTGGGTTCCACTGAACAGTGCCCCCAAGCTAGAGGGATGCATGCCCTAAAACAAGCCTCGTCGTATGCCAGATGGTGCCGACTAGCAGTGAGGATATGGTATGTATGTCTATGGGAGACTATATCCCATGTTAATATATTGAAACACCAGAAGAATCAAATTAATATAACAAAGTACATAAGCATACAAATAACCAAAACATTACTTGGACATATGATATTCAAAACTAGAAAATACATCACTGAAATGAATGTTAAAAAATGATATGACAATGTAATTGGAAGGGGTCTACAATGAAACTCAATTTAAAGATAGAAAGACTCTAAAACAGGTCCCAAACTGCATCAAGTTCCCTCTCCCATGATCCAATCCCAAACAAAATCATATGCCAAGTCCTTACACCTATCCCATCATATAACAACAAATTATACTCAAGTGCTAATCTGAAAACCCAAATAGTGTGAGAGTACTATAACACCCCATGCTTCCACGATACGTTTCCCTTTGAATTATGTAATATCTTGAATTGTACGCAACTTCAAGATTCTAACACACCGCGACCAATCAAACTAGCTGTTACGAATAGTAATACCCGCTTTTAGAAATTTTATAAATATTATCATTAACAATGGACTTCATATTTGGATTTGGAATATCGAAATTAGATTAGAGTGAATTTTTGGTATATTTTTGGAAACATTTATTTTTTGATGAATAGTGAAAACCATTGAGTTATAGTTTAAAACCAATTTTTTTTTCAAATAATTATTTATTTTATTTAAATTAATTTTAGGTCAAAATATATACATAATACATATATATGCTTAATTTAATTCATTAGTGTCAGTTTATAATAATTTTACATATATAAAAATTTTATTGAACTTTGTTAATATCTTTTACCCCCCACTAATGAGCATTTTTAAATTTGAATAAAACATAATTTTACAACTTCTGGGAATTGAATTTCAAAAATATGAGAGACACATATAATATCATTAGGTAAAATTTGGTTCAATAAGAAAAAATAAATTTTTGTGAATAGTAACTTTGGAGTTTTATTTACCACGGTTAAAAGTAAATAGAGTAATTAAGGGTAAAAATGATATTATAATTACACTAAATTTTTTTCTAATTTTATTTAATAAGTGTAATTTCACCAAAAACAACCTTAGTAATAAAATATGAACCTTCAGGTCTACCTAGATTAGATTAGGACATTTATTATTATTTAATTCAATGAAGTGTTAAAATTGTTAAATTAAATGCTTAATAACTAAAAAAATTTTAATATAGGGTTATATATAAGATAAATTAGACTGAAAATATTCATTAGTAATATAAAAATATTTCCTACATAATTTTTTTTAATTTTTAAATTTTTATATATTAAATAATTTAATTAATTTTTTACAAAATGATGATGCAGTAATTATCTAATTAATGAAATATTAAAATATTTGATATTATAAATATACAAATAATTGTATTATTAGAATTAATATGAATTCCACTAATTTTACTGATTAATAGGACATCTTTTAGTTCGTTAGATTAATTATTTTCGAAGTAATAATGCTTTTATGAATTTAGCATAAACAAAATACCAAATAGTGTCAAAATTGACATAAAAGAGTTTTTAAAACAAATGTAATATTATTAATTGATATTCTATTAATAAAAATATAAAGTTAATCCAAAATAATTCTGTATTGATAGATGTATTATTAATGAACCCATGGGGGTTCTCTTTGAAGTATATTGTAAGTTAATTAACCATATAATATAAAAATACAAATAGACATAGTGATTGTCAGACTATTTAAATAAGAGTTAAATCTAAATGATAAGGTTAATATGATTACATAAACCTGTCTATAACCAATTTATTGGGAGATTTTAGGCCCACCCCCACCTTATCCTCGAAATAATCCATTTTGTAGCTATTTGAAACTAAAAATTGCTTTTTTATAAAATAAAATTTCAAGCTTTTCCAAAAGTTACACTCACCTCTCATATAAAAGGGCAGTTCCCCTTATCTTAATTTCACACCCCCAATGCCATTTGGCTCAGCCAAACCCTAACCAAATATCCTCCCATCTTCCATCACTTAATCCTAGAGGCCTTACGTTGATCATAAATCCAACCTAAGGATCCCTTTTGATCAACATAAAAGGAAACACCTGAAGTAGAGGAAATAATTTCACCACCCTCTTTCAAGTTCATTTATTCTTCCACTTCCTCATTCATTGTTGTTTCCATTATAAAATAATAACTCTTGTATATTACATATAATGTGATGTTATTATAAATATGGAACAATCATATTCATTATTTTATCCATCCATTGAACGACATGTCACCATACGTGTGTTTGTACGTCTTACCGTCTCCATGTCGTGGTGTAATTTTTATTCAATACATTATTATTTGGATGGGTAGAATAATGATGTGTAATTAATGTAAATAATAAATATAACATGATAATGTTTCTGTATATATGATATACCATCCAATTATATATTATTTTAATATCAAAATAATAATATTGTCACTCGGGCATACGTATGGATTACCGTCTCCACGAATACGATGACATTCATTCTCCATTGTAATCCATTAAAGAATAATTTTCTATAGATGATTAAGAATAATGTTTAATGACTTAATATAATTATGTATATGAATAAGATACATCCTATTAATAAAAAACACTACTTACGAAACAAAGCATCTAAAGGAAAACGAATCAATTAACACCTGAAACGACGATAATACTAAAATTTTATTAACAATGCAATATTAAAAGATCATATTCGATAACATATTAATGTATGTGTTTCTTTTATAATTTAATAACAATTACATAAACATTATACAAAAGGATAACATACCCTCGACCAAGGAAAAGTACAATTTAAGGGGTTTCTTATCTCACTTTTAATTCTGTGAGATTTCCATTATTCGCTACATATTTATTTGATGTTGTGAATTATGTACTGCCATTTGATATATATGATCAATATTTTCATTATATTCATGGTATTATGTGATTCATTTTTTGGTTGTTATCTTTTGGTCATATGACTCAATTGATTACAATGATGTAAAGGGTTTTTTATCACACTTTTTATTCCAGTGAGATTCATTCTATATTGGCCAATATTTCCTTTTGTGTGGCATATGTATTGTACATGATTGTATTCTTTGTGTAATATAAAGTAATTTATGGGTATTTACATCTTCATTTTTTTATCCATCATTCATAGGATGTATGTTTCATAAGTTACCAAATTGGTAAGGGAATTTAAAATTTCAATTTCCACTCATTCGACTTTATGAAAAATTCATTGATTATTTTACTCCATGATTATGTGTGGAATCATTATTTAATATTTGTGTAGTAATTTAAACTCCTTTTTTATATACATTTTATAGAAATAAAAAGTCCATTGATAATTTCTCAATTTATTGATATAAACTTGACCTTATCTCAATATTAATTCATTGTGTTAAACATCCAAGTCATTGGTGTTGTTTATAAAAGAATATACGTGAATGTCCACATATTTATTTACACTGAATAAATAATCATATATAGTGTATTTATATTTTTCTCACATAATAATTCTGTTGATTTATCCTTTATCTGTGAATAATGTCTTTTTAAAAGATTTCATCTCAATATACATTCCTTTTAGTCTTATTTTTTGTTATGTACCAATTCACTTTTATATGGTGTATATACTATCCTTTGACATAGTATATCATGAAAGTCATTATTCTCAAGATATTATTACATTTTTATTACTTAAATTATATTTATTAAAGAATATATCATTTGGTTAGGAACTCTTACTAAAATGAAATTTTAAATGTTTTAAAATTTTATTATTCAAAATCTATCTCAATAATGTTCATCTTCTAATAATGGTTTTATGGATTCCTTTATATGGACATTACTTTTTTAAAATTAAAATTACATTTAAATGTATCAAATATGTATGGGAAGCTTTGATTAAGAAATCTATATTTAAACAGCTTCTTGAAAAATTCTGTGACATTTAACTGATTTCAAGAAAAAGGGGGATATTTCTCTCAAATAGTTTTGATGATTATTTTCATCAATTCCAATATCGTTCATTATTCTTGATTGAGGTTATCTGTTACAATAAAATCTTCCATATTGTATTGAATGAGTTATATTTGACTGTGGATGTGATTTTTTTTATAAAATTCATGTTTTTTGGTTAAAGTATTGACATGGAGTATGGTAGTTTTATTAAAAATGTTTATGTTATGTTCCAGGATTGTCATATGAGGAATTCATTGGACATAGTGAGTGATGGGTGGAGCCTGCTATAACTCCTCGATGAATCAGTAGGTCTCATGAGACAAACTAGTGTCTTGGCACAAGCCCTTGACAAAATATTATTTGTAGTCTTGGCACAAGGCCTTGACTATGTGGTCATGAATTCCTAACAATATTCATTACATCATTATGAAAGACACTATTGATATTGCATGTGATTATTCAACTAGCAGAATATCTACATGAACATGTTAATGGAATTTTTTGATTTTTATCTTTGACATATTATGTTGAAGTTCATGTTTAAAAGGGTTTTGTTTTATTTCTATAAATTTCCTTAAATTTTTATTCTTATTTATGAATTTTACCGCTATATTGTTATCCTTACTAATAATATGAGATCACCCCTTCCTAAATTTTATTTTTCCCAAGATGTGAAGAAGTATATTATGACTAACCTACAGGGATAGTCTATGAGATCTTAGTGTTGTCTATGGAAACAATGTTGTTGTAGTTTTCCATTTTATGATGTAATGTAAACCCTATGAATATATCTAGTACTTCCAAGGATACTAAACTAATCGGTATTTCAAGAATTAATCTGTTGTGATCATGCCAATGATATGTAATAAAGAACCAAATTTGGGCTTCTCGGGTTGGGGTGTTATAGTTGGTAAGGAGAAACATTAGTACAATCCTTGGAAACTAGATTTCGATAAACTCTTATTATAGCACAGAACCCTAAGATTGACTTTGAGGGTTAGCATAAAATAACTTCTTAAAATTCTGGTAATATAGGGATTTTGTGAGTTTTCCAATCAAAACATCCCTCTCTGGATATGACCAGGTAGAGGAGGCTCTAGCATATATGTATCTATGGGTAACACTCGAGAACACCTCTTTCAGATATACTCGAACGGTAAAGGGTGCATGAAAAGAGGCCTTTCTATACTCTTGGTTACGACACTCCCATGGGATATGATTAGGATAATTTACATTTTCATTACAAAACAACTTGATGGATTTTAATATAAGTTGAGAATAAATGAACTTGGTTAATACTAAGGTGTTTGAAATTGAAAATATGGTGTCATGATATTCTGTAAATGATTTAATGACTACTATTACTCAAACAATGCATTCTGGTTTTAGTCAATGGCTGGATTCTAAGGAAGTCATAGTAACATGGAGCATGACGTACAAAGTGGGAAAGTTGGTGGAAATGATCAACAAAATGGAATGTTGATAGGCGTAAAAGATATCATGTTCATGTAAAATAAGATTTCCAAAAATATGATCAAAAACAGATATATTAACCAACTCCCGAACACAACAAAGTATAGAAAGGTGAAGAATGATAAGAGCTCCCGTAGTAGAGATAATGGAGAAGAGAATCCTCAATTTCTATCATGCAGGAAATGTGGAAAGAGGGACATAGGAATGTTCCTTATTAGAATGAAGAATTGATTTACGTGTGGGAAATAAGGACATAATGTAAAGGTTTTCAGAGGAAAAATTAAGAGTACTATGGAATAAAATAAAAAATGTCCCAAGAATCCAATTAGAGACATTTGCCATAAATTTAGGGTACATGGCCATTACCCGAGTGAAAGCCCAATTCTATAGGATATTTTCTTGTTCAGATAAGAAGCTATGTGGAAATAAATTTTTTGGAGAAATGTTTAAAATTATTAGTGATCCTTATTGATGAGATTACTTTAGAATAATTTTATCTTGTATTTGTAACCCTGTAGTTTGTCATGTGAAATTGATATTTGGGGAAGAATTATATTTTCTCTTTTGGATATAGATATAAAAAACCATTTTGTATTATATGATCATTAGGTTTGAGAAAATTACAAGTTATTATATTTTTTGATAAAAATAAATGTATGAGATAACATTTGTGGTTAAATTATGTTATGGATATTTTGAGTAATTTATCTTATTTTTGTAAGGTTAAAAAATATAGTTTTTTAAAAATGACAACACATAGACCGTTTGACAACCCGTCACATTAGACAAAGCTGGGGGAATCAAACTCACAACTATAGTGTGATTGGGATTTATCAACAACCATTGGACTACATGATGTCCCTGGTTATTGTGACTAATTATTTTTAGTTAAATGATTTTGTTGATCAATAATAAGTTAATTTGTGATCTGATGTCTTATCAAATGAATACCCTTAGTATAAGAAAATTATTTGGCAATTAAGTGATAGATTTTATTTTGGAAGACGTTCGCTTAGTTGGGAACACTATATGCCTAAGGAAAATAGATTACTAGGTGATTTCATTTGAAGAGTAATCGTGGGTTTTTTATCTATGTTTTTATTGTGGATTTATAGTGATTTGGGTTATCTATGGAAATTATTAACCTATAATATAGAATATGTGATTAGGTTAATTACATTTAAGTATGTGACATTAAGAGTAGTCGATGTCATTTTGAGATACAATTTTAACATATAAGACTACATAACCATATTCTTCTATGTTTTGGGTTTCAATATATGTTTAGATTATATTAAAGAATTTTAATTACATTGTTTAATCAATGCTATTTATTTAACATTGTGGTATTGTTGGTTTAATTTTACAAATTAAGATTAGTGTTTCTTTATCTAAAGGAATATCCTTATGTGGGAACATCTGATCTTGTACTAACCATTTTGGTTTTGATTAACCTCTAAAGACAAGGTATATATATAGTTTATCCTTTGTCGATAATGTGATTCAAGTTCTTATAGTGTGACAAAGTCATCTTGAATACTCATAGTTTAAAAAAATGAGTTAGTGGTAGAAATTTATTAAAGACTGAAACTCTACTTAAAAAGTATATATATCTCTTTATGTTCAAACACAATCTCATAAATATATTCCTCATCTTTATGAAATGTAACTTAAAAAAAGCATCTTCCTTTTACTTTTCCTACTAGGAATCTAATGACTATTTTTTCCATCACATGTTTGTGGGTTTCTTGTTGTATAAATTCACATGATCATGTTTTCTATCCCTCTCCATCAGAACATGACACTTATTTTATCCTCCAAATCCATGTTTTCCTACATGTAATCCTAGTATGGGTTATCTCGGGTGACCTTTTAACCTCTCTTTCTTTATTTAAAAGTAATAGTTTAGTTGAAATATTTTTCCCATGTGGGACATTCAATTATGTTCCCAATCCCTATTTTAAAAATTGCAAGGATGAAACATCTAAAAGGGGGGAAGAATGTAACACCCCACGCTTCAACGGTACATTTATCTTTGAATAATGTAATAGCTTGCATTGTACGCAACTTCGAGATTCTAACACAGTGTGACCAATCAAACTAGCCATTATGAATAGTAATACAAAAATTTTGAAATTTTATAAATTTTATCATTCAAATTGGACTTCACATTTGGATTCGGAATATCGAAATTAGCTTATGGTGAATTTTTGGTGTTTTTCTGAAAACATTCAATTTTTTATTAGTAGTGAAAAACACTGAGTTATAGCATAAAACAGATTTTTTATTAAAATAATAATTGTTTTAATATAAATTTAACATAGATAAAAATAGATACATAATACCTATATATGTTCAATGTAATTCATTGGAGTTAGTTTATAATAATTTTATATATATATATAAAATTTTGTTGATCATTTTAACCGTCTTTTACCCACCTCCTATGAGCATTTGCAAATTTGAATAAAAAATAATTTTACTACATCTAGAAATTGTATTTCAAAAATCTGAGAGACACAGTTAATATCAGTATGTAAAATGTTGTTCAATAAGATAAAACTAATTTTTGGTGAATAGTAACTTTTGGGTTTCATTTACCACGGTTAAAAGTAAATAGAGTAATTTAGGGTAAAAATGATATTATTATTAACATAACACATGTCCTAATTATATTGAATAAGTGTAATTAGGCCCAAAACAACCTTAGGACTAAAATATTATCCTTTAGGTCCACTTGGATTAGATTAAAACATTTATTATTATTTAATTCAAAGAAGAGTTAAAAGTGTTGAATTGAAATCATAATAAATAAACCATTTTTAATATATGGTTATACATAAGATAAATTCGACTATATATACTCAATATAAACCTAAACTGATTTCCTACATAATGGTAGTTTATTTATATTTTTTAGACATTAAATAATTTAATGTTTTTACACAATGATGATGTAGTAATTACCTATTTATGAAATATAAAATTATTTGATTTTATAAATATCCAAATAAATGTATTTTGAGAATTTTTTTGAATTTCACTTGTTTTTAGGTTATTATGACATGATACAGTTGTTTAGATGATTTATTTTCGAAGTTATAATGTTGTGGTGAATTTAGAAAAAGCAAAATACCAAATAGTGTCAAAATTGACATAAAAGAGTTTTTAAAACAAATATAATATTATTAATTGATATTCTATTCCTAAAAATATAAGGTTAGGCCAAAGATATATTTTCATGATAGGTGTATCATTAATTAACCAATTGGTGTTTTCGTGGAAGTATATATTATGTTTATTAACTATATAATATAAAAATACAAAGAGACATGGTAAATGTCCAACAATTTAACTAAGAGTTAAATATAAAAGATATGGTTAATATAGTGACCCAAACCTATCTAAAACCTATTGGATGAGTTTTTTTCGACACATCCCCACCTTTTCCTTTAAAAAATTCATTTTTGAGCCATTATAAACCGAACATTATCTTATTATAAAATAATATTTCTTGCTTTTCCTAAGGTTCCCCTCACCCCTCTTATAAAATGGAACTCCCCCTTCTCACTAATTGACACTCTCAAAGCTATTTGGCTCGGCCAAACATTTCCAAAATACCCTCTATATTGTACTCCCTTAATTCTAGAGGCCTTAATTTAGTTATAATTCCAACCTATGGAGCCCTTTTGATTAAATCAAAAGGAAGAACCCGAAGAAGAGGTAAATATTTAATCGCCTCTTTCATTTTCCTATATTCTTCCACATCATATTTCCTTGTTGTTTCCATTCTAAAATAATAAATCCAGTATCTTCTATATACTTTTATGTTATTATATTTATTTCACAAACATATTCATCATTCTATCAATCCTTTTAATGACATGTCACCATACGTGCGTACGTACGACTTACCGTGTCCACATCATGGTGTAATTTTTATTCAATACATAATTTTTTGGATGGGAATAATAATGATGTGTAATTGTTTTAAATAATAAATATAACATGATAATGATAATTTATATATGATATTCCAATAAATTATATATTATTTTAATATAAAAAGAATGATATTGTCGCTTGTGCGTACGTACGAATTTTCGTCTCCCAAAACGCGATGATATTCATTCCCCATCGTAATACATTCAAGAAAAATTTTTATTAGATGATTAAAAAAAATTTCTAAAGACTTAAAATCGTTTTTAATATGAATAAGATAAATCTTATTCTTAAAAAAAACACAACTTTTGAAACAAAGAATATAAAGGAAAACGAATCAGTTAACATCTGAAACGATTATAATACTAAAATATTATTAACCACTAAATATTAAAAGATCATATTCGATATTATAATAATTTATATGATTATTTTATAATTTTATAAAAATAATTTCACCATTATACAGGATTTTAACCTACCCTCGACCATGGAGAAGTACAAACTAAGAGGTTTCTTGTCTCACTTTTTATTCTGTGAGATTTCCATTGTCTGCCACTTATTTATTGGATACGGTGTATTGTATAATTCCATTTGATATATATTATCATGATTATATTTATATTCATGGTATTATGTGATTTATTTGGTGGTTATTAATTATTTTTCCTTCGACTCGATTGATTACAATGATGTAAGGGATTTTAATATCACTTTTTATTCCCGTGAGATTTACGCTTTATTGGATATTAATTTCTTTTGTGTGGAATATGTATTGTCCATGATCGTATTATTGGTGTAATATTCATTAATTTATGGGTATATAAATCTTCATTTTATGATCCATCCCTCAGGGGTTTTATGTTTCATAAGTTACCAAATTGGTAAGGTAATTTCAAATTTCAATTTCCACTCATTCGACTTTACTAATACTTCACTGATTATTTTACTCCATGATTATCTGTGGAATAATTATATATTATTTGTGTAGTAATTTCTAGTCCCATTTTTGTGGTTATACATTTTAAACACATAATCACTCCATTTATAATTTCTCAAATCATTTATACAAACATGATCTTAAATCAAATTACATTCAGTGAGTTAAACATCCAAGTCAATGGTTTTGTTTATACAAGAATATGTGTGAATGTCCTATGATTTATTTACACTGAATATCCAATCATATTGAGTTTATTTATATTTTTCACACATAATTAGGTAATTTATTTATCTGTTACCTAATGATATTATCTTTATAAGGGATTTCATCTCAATTTACATTATATTGAGACCTGTTCATTATTATGCACCAATTCACTTTTATATGGGGTATATAATATCCTTTGACATATCATATTATGAAATACATTATTCTCAAGATATTATAACGTTTTTATTACATCAATTATTTGTATTCAAGCGTCTCTCATTTGGTTAGGAACTAAAACTAAAATATCATTTTAAATGTTTTAAAATTTTATTCTTCTAAATTATTCTCATTAATGTCCATGTTTTAATAATGGATTTAAAGATTTATTTTTATGGACATAAATGTTTCAAAATTAAATTTTCTTTTAAATTATTCAAAGTGGTATGGGAAACTTTGATCCAAAAATCTATTTTTAAATGGCTTCTTGAAAAATTGTGTGACTTTTAAATGATTTCAAGAAAAAAGGGGAAATTTCTCTCAAATAGTTTTGATTATTATTTTCATCTATGTCAATATCCTTAATTATTCTAGATTGAGGTTATCTGTTATAATACAAGATTCCATATTTTATTGAATGAGTTATGTTTGACTATGGATGTGCTATTTTTATAACATTCATGGTTTTTGGATACAGTATTAACATTTCATATGATATTTTTAATGAGAATGTTTTTGTTATGTTTAAATATTGTCATATGAAGAATGAAATTGGACTTAGTTAGTGATGGGTGGAGCCTGTTATAGCTCCTCGATTCACCGGTAGGTCTCATGGGACAATATAGTGTCTTGGCAGAAGGCCTTGACAAAATCTTATTTGTAGTTGTGGAACAAGTCCTTGAATATGTGGTTAAGAAATACTGGCATTATGCATTCCATCATTATGAAAATGGCTATTGATATTGCATGTGATTATTAGACTTATAGAATATCCATGTTCATAAGATAATGTAGTAATTTTATTTTTATCTTTTCCATTTTATGTTGATATTCTTGTTTAAAAAGATTTTATTTTATCCATATACATTTCCTTAAATGTTTATACTTATTTATGAAAGTTTCCGCTATATTGTTATCCTTACCGAGCATCTGAGATCACCCATTTCTATGTTTTATTTTTTCCAAGATGCGAAGAAGTGTATTATGACTGACTTTCAGGGATAGTCTATGGGATATCAGTGTTGACTATGGAAACAATTTTCTTGTATTTTTCCATTCTGTGATGTAATGTAAACCTTATGAATGTATCTAGTACTTCAAAGGCTACTAAACTAATCAGTGTTTTGAGGCTTGATCATTTGTGATCATGACAATGATATGTAATAATGCACCGACACTGGGCTTCTATGGTTGGGGTATTACAGTTGCTATCAGAGTATTTTTAGTACATCCCTTGGAAACTAGATTTAGATTAACTCTAATTAGAGGAAATAACTCTAATATAGACGTTGAGGATTAGTATAGAAGAACATCCTAGAATTTTAGTGATTTAGAGATTTTGTGATTTTTTTTTAGAAATACATCCCTGTCTGGATAGGAGAAGGTAGAGATGGATCTAGTACAGATGTATCTAGGGGTAAACCCCAAAAGCACCGCTTTGAGCTAGACTCGAAGGGTATCTTGTGCATGACAGCGGGCCTTGCTGCACTCTTGGTTACGACACTCCCAGGGGATATGCATAGGATAATTTACATTTTCATTACAAACTGATTTGAAGGATTTTAATATATTATGAGAATAAATGAACATGAATAATCCTAAGGTGTTTGAAATTGAAAATATTATGTAATGATATTCTCATAATGATTTTATGACTACTTTTACTCCGAGAATGATTTCTATTTTTAGTCAATGGCTGGATTCCAAGGAAGTCATAGTAACTTTGAGCATGATGTACATGGTGGAAAATATGGTGGAAATGAGAAAAAAAATGGAATGTTAATAGGTGAAAAATATATCATTTTCATGGAAAACCAGTTTTCCGAAAATATGATCACCAAAATATATATTAACCAACTCTTGGTCTCAACAAAGAAGAGAAAGGTGAATAATGATAAGAGCTCCAGTAGTGGAGACAATGGAGAAGAGAATCCTCAATTTCTATCATGAATGAAATGTGGATGGAGACACCCAGGAAAGTGTCTCAATAGAACGGAGAATATCATTATGTGTGGGAAATATGGACATAAAGTAAATAATTGCCGCATTGAAATTTAGTGTATTATGGAAGAAAATAAAAATGGTCCCAAGAATCCACTTACAGTCATTTGCCTAAAATTTAGTGGACCTAGACATTACCCTAGTGAAAGCCCTATTCCATTGGATATTTTCATGTTAAATGAAGAAGCTATGTGGAAATAAATGGTTGGAAAAATGTTTAAATGTATTACTATTTCTTGTTGATGGTATTACTTCAGAATAATTTTATCTTGTATTTGTAACCCTACACATTGTCATGTGGAAATGATATTTGAGGAAGAATTATCTTTTCTCTTGTGGATATAGATATAAATAACCATTTGGTTTTATATGATCATTACGTTTGAGGAAATTACAAGTTATTATCTTTTAGGATGAAAATGCAAGGCATGAGATAACATTTGTGGTTAAATTAAATTATAGTTATTTTGAGGAATTTATCCCATTTTGGTAATGTTACAAAATATAGTTTTTGAAAAAGTTCAACACGTAGACTGTTTGACCACCCGTCACGTCGGACAAACCTGTAGGAATCATACTCACAATCAGAGTGCGATTGGGATTTATCACCTACCACTGGACTATGTGAAGTCCCTGGTTAGTGTGACTAATTATTTTTAGTTTAATGATTTTTGTGATCAATAATACGTTGATTTTAGATCTTATGTCTTATGAAATAAATACCCTTATTATAGAAAATTGATTTGGTGATTAAGTGATGAATGTTATTTTGGAAGACGTTCGCTCTATTGGGAACACTATATGACTAAGGAAAAATGAATACTATGGGATTTCATTCGAAGAGTAATGATGGATTTTTATCTATGTTTTTATTGTGTATTTATAGTGATTTGGGTTATCTATGGAAATGATTAACCTATAAATGATAATATGTGATTATGTTAATTTAATTTATGTATGAGACATTAATAGTAGTCAATGTCATTTGAAGATAAAATTTAAAATAGAAGACTACATAACCAAATTCTTCTATGTTTTGGGTTTCAATATTAGTTTGGATTATATTGAAGGATTTTAAGGACAATTGTTTATTCATTGGTATTTATTGAACTTTGGGGTATTGTTGGTTTAATTTTACAAATTCAGATTACTTTTTCTTTATCTGAAGGAATATCCTTTTGGGGGAACATCTGATCTTGTACTAACGATTTTGGTTTTGATTAATTTCTAAAGACAAGGTAAATATATAGTTTATCCTTTGTGGATCATGTGATTCTTTCTTTTCTGGTGTGACCAAGTTATCTTGAATACTAATCATTTGAAAAAATGAGTTAGTGGTAGAAATTTATTAAAGACTAAAACTCTACATAAAAAGTAAGTATATAACTTTATGTTCTTAGTCAATCTCATAAATAAATTCCTCATCTTTAGGAAATGTAACTTAAACAAAACGTTGTCCGTTTACTTTTCCTACAGGGAAACTAATGACCATTTTTTCCATCAGGAGTTTGTGGGTTTCTTGTTGTTTACTTTCAAATGATCATGTTTTTTATCCCCATGCATCTGAACATGATACTTATTTTATCTTCCATATCCATTTTTTCCTACATGGAATCCTATTATTGGTTATCTCGGGTGACCATTGTACCTATCTTTATTTATTTTAAATTAATAGTTTTATTGACTCTTTTTCCAATGTTGGACATTAAATTATGTTCCCAAGCCCAATTTTAAAAATTTATAGGATGTAATTTCTGAAAGGGGGGAAGAATGTAACACCTCAAGCTTCCACAGTACATTTCCCTTTGAATAATGTAATAGCTTGCATTGTACGCAACTTCATGATCCTAACACACTGTGACCAATAAAACTAGCAGTTATGAATAGTAATACCCACTTTTAATAATTTTATAAATTTTATCCTTCAAAATGGACTTCACATTTGGATTTGGAATATCGAAATTAGCTTAGGGTGGATTTTTGGTGTTTTTCTGAAAACATTCTAATTTTGATGAATAGTGAAAAACACTGACTTATAGTTTAAAAATGATTTTTTTAATATTTATTTATTTTATTTAAATTTAATTTATATCAAAATAGATACATAATACCAATATATGTTAAATTAAATTCATTGGAGTTAATTTATAATAATTTTATATATATATAAAATTTTGTTGAAACTTTTAACATTATTTTACCCACCTACTAGGATCTTATAAAAAGTTGAATAAAACATAATTTTACTACTTCTGGGAATTTAATTTCATAAAATTTAGAGACACATTTAATATCAGTATATAAAATGTGGTTCAATAAGATAAAAATATTTTTTGGTGAATAGTAACTTTTGGATTTTATTTACCACGGTTAAAAGTAAATAGATTAATTAAGGGTAAAAATGATATTATTATTAACATAACACATGTCCTAATTCAATTTAATATGTTTAATTCGACTAAAAGAAACCTTATGAATAAAATATTATCCATTAGGTCCACTTGGATTAGATTAAGGCATTTATTATTATTTAATTCAAAGAAGAGTTAGAAGTGTTAAATTCAATGATTAAAGAATAAACCATTTTTAATATTAGGTTATACATAAGATAAATTAGACTATAAATAATAATTATAAAGATAAAAAGTTTTAATACATAATGATAGTTTATTTATATTTTTTAGACATTATATAATTTAATTTATTTATGACACAATGATGATGTAGTAATTACCTACTAATGAAATATTAAAATATTTGAGATTATAAATATCCAAATAAATGTATTTTGAGAATTTTTATGAATTCCACTAGTTTTATAGGTTAATATGACATGTTATGGTTGTTTAGATGAATTTTTTTAGAATTTATAATAATGTAATAAGTTAAGAAAATAAAAATACTAAATAGTGTCAAAAATTGATATAAAAGAGTTTTTGAAACAAATATTATATTATTAATTGATGTTATATTCCTAAAAATATAAGGTTTGACCAAATGATTTATGTAATGATAGGTTTATAATTAATGAACCACTTGGGGTTTTCTTGTAAGTATATAGTATTTTTATTACCCATTTAATATAAAAATAAAAAGGACGTGGTAAATGTCAACCTATTTAACTAAGAGATAAATCTAAAAGATATGGTTATATAGTAACCAAAACTAGTATAAAACCCATTGGTTGAGTTGTTTTCGACCCATACCCACCTTATCCTTTAAATAATTCATTTTTGACCCATTATAAACCGAAAATGATTTTATTATAAAATAATATTTCTAGCTTTTCCTAAGGTTCTCGTCACCACTCATATAAAAGGGTACTCCAACTTCCCTCTAATTAACACCCTGAATGGCATTTGGAAAAGCCAAAATCTTCCCAAATACCCTCTTAATTTTCATCCATTCATCCTAGAGTCTTTCCATTTTTCATAATTCCAACCTAAGGATTCATTTTGATCAAATCCAAAGGAAGAACCTGAAGAAGAGGTAAATATTTCATCACCTCTTTCAAGTTATTATCTTCTTCAACTTCCTCATTATTTGTTGTTTCCATTCTAAAATAATAACTCTAGTATCATATATATACTATGATGCTATTTTAAATATTTCAAAACCATATTCATTATTCTATCCATCCTTTGAATGACATATCACCATAGGTGTGTACGTATGACTTATAGTCTCCACGTCATGGTGTAATTGTTATTCAATACATTATTATTTGGATGGGAATAATATTGATGTGTAATTGATTTAAATAATAAATATAACATGATAATGATTTTGAATATATGATATACTATCCATTTATATATTATTTTAATAACAAAAGAATGATATTGTCGCTTGTGCGTTCGTATGGATTTCCGTCTCTAAGAATGCGATGTGATTCATTCCCCATCATAATCGATTCAAGACTAATTTTCATTAGAAGATTAAAAATAATGTTTAAAGAATTAATATAATTATGAATATTAATATGATACATCCTATTTACCAAAAAAAAACTTATGAAACAATTAATATAAAGGAAAACGAACCAGTTAACACCCAAAAAGACGATAATACTAAAATATTATAAAAAATTCAATATTAAAAGATAATATTAGATACCATATAACTTTATATGATTATTTTATAATTTAATAACAATTATTTCACCATTATACATGATTTAAAACTACCCTTGACCAAGGAAATTTACAAAGTAATGGGTTTCTTTTCTAACTTTTAATTCTGGTAGATTTCCATTATTCGCCACTTATTTATTGGATGCGGTGTATTTTGTACTACAATTTGATATATATTATAATTATTATCTATATATTCATGGTATTATGTGATTCATTTGGTGGTTGTTAACTTTTGGTCATACGACTCGATTGATTAAAATGAAGTGAGGGTTTTCTATCTCACTTTTTATTCCCGTGAGATTCATGCTATATTGGCCACTATTTTCTTTTGTCTGGAGTATGTATTATCCATGATTGTATTCTTGGTGTAATATTCTTTAATTTATGGATATTTACATCTTCATTTTATGATCCATCCATCGTGGGGTGTATGTTTCATAAGTTACCAAATTACTAAGGGAATTTCAAATTTCAATTTCCACTCATTCAGATTACTAATAATTCATTTATTATTTTACTCCATGATTATGTGTGGAATCATTATATATTATTTGTGTAGTAATATACACTACTGTTTTTTTGGATATAAATTTGATACACATAATCACTCTATTGATAATTTCTCAAATCATTGATATAAACCTAATCATAACCAAATTTCAATTCATTGAGTTAAACAACCAAGTCATTGGTGTTGTTTATACAAGAATATGTGTGAATGTCCTCTGATTTGTTTACACGGAATATCCAATCATATTGATTGTATTTATATTTTTCACACATAATTATGTAGTTGATTTATCCTTTACCTAATTATAATATCTTTATATGGGATTTCATCTTAGTTTACATTCCATTGAGACTTCTTAGTTATTATGCACCAATTCACTTTTATATGGTGTATATACAGTCCTTTGACATAGTATATCATGAAATACACTATTCTCAAGATATTATAAAGTTTTTATTACCTCAATTATTTTTATTCAAGCGTCTCTCATTAGGTTAGGAACTCTACTAAAATATCACTTTAAATGTTTTAATATTTTATTCTTCTAAATCATTCTCATTAATGTCCATGTTTTAATAATGGATTTAAGGATTTATTTATATAGACAATAATTTTTTAAAATTAAAATTTATTTTAAATGTTTCAATGTGGTATGGGACACATTGATTCAAAAATCTATTTTTAAATGGCTTCTTGAAAAATTTTGTGACTTTTAAATGATTTCAAGGAAAAGGGGATATTTCTCTCAAATTGTTTTGATGTTATTTTCATCTATGCCAATATCCATCTTTATTCATGATTGAGGTTATCTTTTATAATACAATATTCCATATTTCACTGAATGAGTTATGTTTGACTATGTATATTCTATTTTTATACCATTCATGGTTTTTTTATAATATATTGACATTTAGTATGATATTTTTAATACGAATGTTTATGTTATGTTTCAAGATTTTTATATGAAGAATGAATTGGACTTAGTATGTGATTAGTGTAGCCCGAAATATCTCCTCGATGCATCGTTATGTCTCTTGAGACAATCTAGTGTCTTGGCACAAGGCCTTGACAAAATCTTATTTGTAGTTTTGCACAAGGCCTTGACTATGTGGTTATGAAAGGATGGCATGATGTATTCCATCATTATGAATGTGGCTATTGATATTGAATTTGATTATTTGACTTATAGAATATCCATGTGAATAAGTTAATGGCATTATTTGATTTTTATCTTTTCCATATTATGTTGTTGTTCAATTTTAAAAGTATTTTTTTATATTTATACATTGCCTTAAATGTTTATGCTTATATATGAACGTTTCTACTATATTGTTATCTTTACTGAGCATCTGAGCTCACCCATTCCTATGATTTGTTTTTTCCAGGATGTGAAGAAGTATATTATGACTGACCTCCAATTATATTCTATGAAATATCATGGATTTCTATGGTAACAATTGTGTTGTATTATTCCATTTTATGATGTGATGTAAACCCTATGAATGTATATTGTACTTACAAGGAAAATAAACTAATATATCTTTCAAGAAGTGATATTTTGTGATCATGCCAATGATATGTAATAATGCACCAACTCCAGGCTTCTGGGGTTGGGTTGTTACAGTTGGCATCCGAGAAAGTTTATTACAACCCCTGGGAACTAGATTTAGATAAACTCTGATTAGATCACATAACCCTAAGATAGACTTTGAAGATTAGTATAAAAGAACATCCTTGACTTTTGGTGATGTGGAGATTTTGTGAAGTTTTCTAAGAAATACATCACTGTCTAGATACGAGTAGGTAGAGACGGCTCTAGTACAGATGTACCTAGGTGTAAAACCCAAAAACACCGCTTTGAGGCAGACTCGAATGGGAACTAGTGCACGAAAACGGGACTTGATGCACCTTTGGTTATGATCATCCCGGGGGATATGCACTGGATAATTTAAATTTTCATTACAAACCGATTTTAGGTATTTTAATATAAGATGAGAATAAATGACCTTGATTAATACTAAGGAGTTTCAAATTGAAAATATGGCGTCATGATATTCCCTAAATGATTTGATGACTAATTTTACTCAGAAAATGTTTTTTGTTTTCAGTCAATGGTTGGATTTCAAGGAAGACATAGTAACGTTGAGCATGATGTACAAGGTGTGAACTATAGTGTAAATGAACAACAAAATGGAATATTGATAGGAGTAAAAGATATCATGTTCATGCCAAATCAATTTTCCAAAAATATTGTCAACAACATATATATTAACCAGATCTCAGACTCAAAAAAGAATATAAATGTGAAAATTGATAAGAGATCCAGTAGTGGAGACAACGGAGAAGAGAATCCTCAATTTCTATCATGCAGGAAATATAGAAGGAGTCACCCAGTAACATGACTAAAAATAATTAATAATTTCTTTACATGTGGGAAAGAAGGACATAAAGTAAATAATTGTCAAGGAAAAAATTAAGAGTACTATGGAAGAAAATTAAAATGGTCCCAATAATCCATTTACAGTCATTTTCCGGAAATGTAGGGGACCCGACCATTACCCTAGTGAAATCCCTATTCTATAGGATATTTTCTTGGTCAGAGAAGAATCTATGTGGAAATAAATGGTCGGAGAAATGTTTAAAAGTATTAGTGCACATTGTTGATGGGATTATATCGGAATAATTTTATCTTGTACTTGTTACCCTGATGTTTTTCATGTGAAAATGATATTTGGGGAAGAATTATCTTTTTCATATGGATATAGATATAAATAACTATTTTGTTTTATGTGATCATTAGGTTTGAGGAAAAAACTACAAGTTATTATATTTTGGGATGAAAATGCATGGTATGAGATAACATTTGTGGTTAAATTATGTTGTAGTTATTTTGTGGAATTTATATCATTTTTGTAATGTTACAAAATATAGTTTTTGAAAAAGGACAACACGTATCCCATGTGACCACCCATAACGTCAGACAAACCTATGGGAATCAAACTCACAACCAAAGTGCGATTGGTATTTATCACCTACCACTGGACTACGTGAAGTCCCTAGTTAGTGTGACTAATTATTTTTAGTTAAATGAATTTTTTGATCAATAATAAGTTGATTACAGATCTTATGTCTTATGTAAAGAATACACTTAGTATAAGAAAATTATTTGGTGATTAAGTAATAAATGTTATTTTGGAAGATATTTTCTCCGTTGGGAACACTGTATACCTAAAGGAAATAGAATTCTATTGGATTTCATTTGAAGTGTAATGGTGGATTTTTATCTATGTTTTTATTGTGGATTTATAGTGATTTGGTTTATTTATGGAAATGATTAACCTATAATAGAGAATATGTGATTAGGTTAATTACATTTAAGTATGATACATTAAGAGTAGTCCATGTCATATGGAGATACAATTTAACATAGAAGACTACATAACCAAATTATTTTATGTTATCAGTTTCAATATTAGTTTGGATTATATTGAAGGATTTTAATTACAATCTTTTATTCAATGGTATTTTTTTAACTTGGTGATATATTTGGTTTAATTTTTCAAATTACGATTAGTGTTTCTTTCTCTAATGGAATATCCTTTTGGGGGAACATCTGATATTGTAACAACCATTTTGGTTTTGATTAATCTCTAATGACAAGGAAAATATAAAGTTTATCCTTTGTGGATCATGTGATTGTAGATCTTCCGGTGTGCCCAAGTCATCATGAATACCCATAATTTGAAAAAATGAGTTAGTGGTAGAAATTTATTAAAGAATGAAACTTTACATACAAATTAAGTATATCTCTTTATCTTCTTATTCGATATCATAAATAAATTCCTCATCTTTATGAAATGTAACTTAAAAAAACGTTGTACATTTAATTTTCATACTGGGAAACTAATGACTATTTTCCCCATCACAAGTGTGTGTGTTTCTTGTTGTTTACTTTCACATGATCATGTTTTCTATCCCTATCCATCAAAAAATTACACTTACTTTATCTTCCATATCCTTGTTTTCCTACATGGAATCCTAGTATGGGTTATATCGGGTGACCTTTGTACCTCTCTTACTTCCTTTTAAAATAATAGTTTTATTGAATCTTTTTCCAATGTGGGACTTTCGATTATGTTCCCAATCCAAATTTTAATAATTTTGAGGATACAATTTCCAAAAGGGGGGAAAATGTAAGACCCCAATCTTGCAATGTACATTTCCCTTGGAATAATGTAATAGCATGCATTGTACGCAACATCATGATTCTAACACACCACGACCAATCAAACTAGCCATAATGAATATTAATACCTAGTTTTTTAAATTTTATAAATTTTATCATTCAAAATGGACTGCAATTTTGGATTTGGAATATCAAAATTATCTTCGGGTGATTTTTTGGTGTTTTTCTAAAATCATTAATTTTTTGATGAATAGTGAAAAACATCGAGTTGTAGTTTAAAACCAAATATTTATTTAAATAATTATTTATTTCATTTAAATTTAATTTATATCAAAATAGATACATAATACCTATATATTTACATTTTAATTCATTGGAGATAGTTTATAATAATTTTATATATGTAAAAAATTTTGTTGAAATATTTAACCGTCTTTTACCCACCTCCTAGGAAGATTCACAAAATTGAATAAAACATAATATTACTGCTTCTGGGAATTTAATTTCAAAAATATGAAAGTCACTGTTAATATCAGTAAGTAAAATGAGGTTCAACAAGATAAAAATAATTTTTAGTGAATAGTAACATTTGGGTTTTATTTACCACGGTTTAATGTGAATAGAGTAATTAAGGGTAAAATTGTATTATTATTAACCAAACACATGTAAAAATTCTATTATATTAGTGTAATTCGAACAAAAACAACCTTTGGAATAAAATATGATCTTTTAGGTCGACATGGATTATATTAAGTCATTTATTATTATTTAATTTAATGAATAGTTAAAAGTGTTAAATTCAATGATTAATAAATAAACCATTTTTAATATAGGTTTATAAATAAGATAAATTTGACTATAAATACTCATTAGAAAGATAAAGTAATTTCCTACATAATGTTAATTTATTTATATAATTTAGATATTAAATAATTTATTTTATTTATTACACAATGATGATGTAGTAATTACCTATTAATGAAATATAAATATTATTGATATTATAAATATCAAAATTAATGTATTTTGAGAATTTTTTTTGAATTAAACTAGTTTTATAGGTTAATATGATATTTTACGGTTGGTTAGATGATTTTTTTCGATGTTATAATGTTGTGATGAATTTAGCAAAATGAAAATATCAAATAGTGTCAAAATTGACATAAAAGAGTTTTTAACACAAATATTATATTTTTAACTGATATTCTATTTCTAAAAATATATGGTTCAGAAAAATGAATTATATAATTATAAGTGTATCATTAATTAAATAATTGGGGTTTTCATGGATGTATATAGTATTTTTATTAACCATATAATATAAAAATACAAAGAGACATAGTAAATGTAAAACTATTTAACTAAGAGTTAAATCTAAAAGGTAAGATTAATATAGTGACCCAAACCTGTCTAAAACCTATTGGTTGAGTTTTTTTAACCCATACCCACCTTAACATTAAATAATTCATCTTTGAGCTTTTATAAAACGAAAATGATTTTATTATAAATAACATTTCTAGTTTTTCCTAAGGTTCCCCTCACCCCTCTTATAACAGGGAACACCCCCTTCTCTATAATTGACACCATAAAATCCATTTTTTCGGCCAAACTCTTCACAAATACCCTCTAAATTTTCCTACCTTCATCCTAGAGGCCTTCCTTTAGTTTTAATTACATCCTATGGATCCCTTTTGATCGAATCAAAAGGAAGAACCCGAAGAATGTGTAAATATTTCATCACCTCTTTCAAGTTATTATCTTCTTCCACTTCCTCTTTATTTGTTGTTTCCATTATAAAATAATAAATCTAATATCTTCTATATAATGTTATGTTCTTATAATTATTGAAAAATCATATTCATTATTATATCCATCCATTCAATTACATGTCACCATACGTGCATATGTACGACTTAGTGTCTCCACGTCATGGCGTAATTGTTATTCAATAAATTATTATTTGGATGGGTATAATAATCTGGTGTAATTGATGTAAATAATAAATATAACATTATAATGATTCTTTATATATGATATACCATCCAATTATATATTATATAAATATCAAAAGAATGATATTTTCACTTGTGTGTATGTATCGATTTCCTTTTCCAAGAATGCGATGAGATTCATTCCCCATCGTAATCCATTCAAGAATAATTTTCAATAGAAAATTAAAAATAATATTTAAAGACTTAATATAATTCTTAATATGAATATTATGCATACTATTCATAAAAAAACAACTTACAATCCTAATCATATAAAGGAAAATGAATCAGTTTACACCCGAAACGACGATAATACTAAAATATTATTAACAAATCAACATTAAAAGATCATATTCGATATCATATTAATCTATATGATTCTTTTATAATTTAATGACAATTATTTCACCATTATACAGGAATTCAACCTACCCTTGTCCAAGGAAATGTACAAAGTAAGGGGTTTCTTATCTCACTTTTAATTATGTGAGATTTACATTGTTCGCCACTTATTTATAGGATGCGGTGTATTGTTTACTTCTATTTGATATATATTATCATGATTACATTTATATTCATGCTTTTATGTGATTCATTTGGAGGTTTTTAGCTTATTTTCATATGACATGATCGATTACAACGAATTAAGGGGTTTTCATATCACTTGCTATTCTTGTGAGATTCAAGCAAAATTGGCTACTATTTTATTTTGTGTGGAATATGTATTGCCTATGATTGTATTCTTGGTGTAATATACATCAATTTATTGGTATTTAAAACTTCATTTTATGCTAAATCTTTCATGGGATGTATGTGTTTTATGTTATCAAATTGGTAAGGGAATTTCAAATTTCAATTTCCACTCATTCGACATTACAAATACATCATTGAATATTTTACTCCATGATTATGTGCGGAATCATTATATATAAATTGTGTAGTAATTTACACTCCCCTTTTTTTGGATATACGTTTCATACAAATAATCACCCCATTGATAATTCCTCAAATCATTGATGTAATCTTGATATTAACTCAATTTCTATTCATTGGGTTAAACAACCAAGTCATTGGTGTTGTTTATACAAGAATATGTGTGATGGTCCTCTGATTTATTTATAATAAATATACAATAATACTGAGTGTATTTATATTTTTCATACATAATTATGTCATTTATTTATCCTTTAGCTAATGATACTATCTTTTTAAGGTATTTCATCTCAAATTTACATTCCATTGAGACTTCTTAGTTGTTATGCCCCAATTCACTTTTGTATGCTGTATATTCTTTCCTTTGACATAGTATATAATTAAATCCTTTATTCTCAATATATTATAATGTATTTATTACCTCATTATTTTTATTCAAGCGTCTCTCATTTGGTTATGAACTCTAACTAAAATGTCATTTTAAATGTATTACAATTTTATTCTTCTAAATCATTATCATTAATGTCCATGTTTTAATAATGGATTTAAGGATTTATTTTTATGGACATTAATGTTTGAAAATTAAAATTCCTTTTAAATGTTTCAAAGTTTTATGGACACTTTGATTCAAAAATATTTTTTTGAACGACTTCTTGAAAAATTATGTGACTTTTAAATGATTTCAAGAAAAAGGGTGATATTTCTCTCAAACAGTTTTGATGTTTATTTTCATCTACGTCAATATCCTTCATATTTATCAATTGAGGTTATCTATTATAATAAAATCTTCCATATTTTATTGAATGAGTAATGTTTGACTGTGGATGTGCTATTTTTATACCATTCATGGTTTTTGGATAATGTGTTGACATTTTTTATGATAGTGTTAATACGAATGTTTATGTGATGTTTCAAGATTTTAATATGAAGAATTCATTGGACTTAGTAAGTGACAAGTGTATCCCACTATAGCTCCATGATTCATCAGTAGGTCTCATGAGACAATCTAGTGTCTTGTCACAAGGACATGACAAAATATTATTTGTATTTTTAGCATAAGGCCTTGACTATGTGGTTATGAAAGTATGGCATTATTAATTCCAACATAATAAATTTGGATATTGATATTTCATGTGATTATTCAAATTATAAAATATCCATGTGAATAAGTTAATGGCATTATTTGATTTTTATCTTTTCTATATTATGTTGAGGTTCATGTTTAAAATGATTTTTTATTCTTATACACTACCTTAAATTTATATGTTTATTTATGAATGTTTCTGCTCTATTATTATCCTTATTGATCATCTAAGCTCGCCCATTTCTATGTTTTATTTTTTCCAAGATGAGAAAAAGTATATTATGACTAACATACAGGGATAGTCTATGGGATCTCCTTTTTTTCTATGGAAACAATGTTGTTGTATTTTTCCATTTTATGATTTAATGTAAACCTTATAAATGTATCTAGTAATTCCATGGATACTAAAATAATCGCTAAATTAAGACTTGATATTTTGTGATCAAGCCAATGATTTGTAATAATGCCCCGACTATAGGCTTCTGGGGTTGGGGTGTTACAGTTGGTATCAGAGGATGTTTAGTACAACCCTTGGAAACTAGATTTAGATAAAATCTGATTTGAGCACATAACCATAAGATAGAATATGATGATTATTATAGAAGAACATACTATAATTTTGGTAATGTAGAGATTTTGTGATTTTTCCAAGAAATAAATCCCTGTCTACATACGGGGAGGTAGTGATGGATCTGGCACACATGTACCTAGGGGTTACATTGATCATGATGTAAAATGTGGGAACTATGGTGGAAAGGAGGAACAAAATGGAATGTTGATACACGTAAAAGATATTGGGTTCATGCCAAATCCGTTTTCCAAAAATATGATCAAAACATATATATTAATAAACTTCTGAACTCCACAAAGAAGAGAAAGGTGAAGAATGATAAGAGCTCCAGTAGTGGAGACAATTGATAAGATAATCCTCAATTTCCATCATGCAGGAAATGTGGAAGGAGACACCAAGGAATGTGTCTCAATGGAACAAATAAATATTTTACATGTGGGAAAGAAGGACATAAAGTAAAGAATTGCCATGAAAAAATGAAGAGTACTATGGATGAAAATAAAAATGGTCCCAAGAATCTATTTACAGTCATTTCCCATAAATTTAGGGGACCTGGTCATTACCAGAGTGAATTCTGTATTCTATAGGATATTTTCTTGGTCATATATGAAGCTATGTGGAAATAAATGGTAGGAGAAATGCTTAAAAGTATTAGTGCTCCTTGTTGATGTGATTACATTGGAATAATTTTATCTTGTATTTATAACCCTGCAGTTTATAATGTGAAAATGATCTTGGAGGAAGAATAATCTTTTCTCTTGTGGATATTGTTATAAATAACCATTTGGTTTTATATGATCCTTAGGTTTGAGGCAATTACAAGTTATTATATTTTGGGATTAAAATGAAAGGTATGAGATAAAATTTATGGATAAATTATGTTATGGTTATTTTGAAGAATTTAACTCATTTTGATATTGTTACGAAAAATAGTTCTTGAAAAAAGACAACATGTAGATCGTGTGACTACCCGTTGTGTCGGACATAGCTGTTGGAATCAAACCCACAACCAGAGTGTGATTGGGATTTATCACCCACCACTGGACTACGTGAAGTCCCTGGTTAGTGTGACTAATTATTTTTAGTTAAATGATATTATTTTTCAATAATAAGTTGATTTGGCATCTCATGTCTTATCAAATGAATACCCATAGTATAGGAAAATGATTTGGCGATTAAGTGATAATTGTTATTTTGGAAGACTTTTTCTCTATTGGGAAAAAATATGACTAAGGATAATAAAATACAATGGGATTTTATTTGAAGAGTAATGGTGGATTTTTATCTATGTTTTTTTGTGGATTTAGAGTTATTTGGCATATTTATTTAAATGATTAATGTATAATAGAGAATATGTGATTGGATTAATTACTTATAAGTCTGATACATTAAGAGTAGTTGATGTCATTTTGAGATACATTTTAACATGGAATAATACATAACCAAATTCATCTATGTTTTGGGTTTCAATATTATTTTGGATTATATTGAAGGATTTAAACTACAATTGTTTATTCAATGGTATTTTTTTAACTTGGTGTTATTTTTAGTTTAATTTTAGAAATTAAGATTAGTGTTTCTTTCTCAAAAGGAATATCCTTTTAGGGGAACATCTGATCTTGTACTAACCATTGAGTTTTTGATTAATCTATAAAGACAAGGAAAATATAATGTTCATCCTTTGTGGAACATGTGATTGTAGATCTTCTGGTGTGACCAAGTCATCTTCAATACCCATCGTTTGAAAAAAATGAGTTAGTGGTAGAAATTTATTAATGAATGAATCATTACATAAAAATAAAGTATATCTCTTTATGTTCTTATTCAATATCATAAATAAATTTCTCATCTTTATGAAATGTAACTTCAAAAAATGTTTTCCGTTTAATTTTCCTACTGGGAAACTAATGACCATTTGTCCTATCACAAGTTTGTGGTTTTCTAGTTGTTAACATTCTCATGATCATGTTCTATATCCTTCTCTATCAAAACATGACACTTATTTTATCTTCCATATCCATGTTTTCCAACATGGAATCCTAGTACGGGTTATCTCAGGTGACCTTTTTACTTCTCATTCTTTCATTAAAAGTGATAGTTTTGTTAACTATTTTTCAAATGTGGGAATTTAAATTATGTTCCCAATCCCCATTCTAAAATTTTTTAGAACACAATTTTCAAATGTGGGGAATAATGTAACACCCTAATCTTCCATGCTACATTTCAATATGAATAATTTAATAGATTTCATTGCATGCAACTTTGAGATTCTAACACACCACGACCAATCAAACTAGCCATTATAAATAATAATAATGACTTTTTGAAATTTAATAAATTATATCTTTTAAAATGTACTTCATTTTTGGATTCACAATTTCCAAATTAGCTTAGGGTAAATTTTTGTTATTTTTCTGAATACTTTTAATTTTTGATGAATAGTGAAAAACACTGAGTTATAGTTTAAAACCGAATTTTTATTTAAATAATTTTTTATTTTATTTAAATTTATTTTAGTTCAAAATAGATACATAATACCTATATAAGTTCAATGTAATTCATTGGATTCAATTTATAATACTATTAGATATATAAAAATTTTATTGAACTTTTTAACCGTTTTTTACCCGCCTCCTATGAGCATTTTCTAATTTCAATAAATCCTAATTTTACCATTTTTAGGAATTGAATTTCATAATTCTGATAGAAATGGTTGATATTAGTAAGTAAAATGCAGTTTAATAAGATAAAAACAATATTTGGTGAATAGTAACTTTTGACTTTTATTTTCCACAGTTAAAAGTATATATGTTAAATAAGGATAAAAATGATATTATTATTACCCTAAATCATGCCCTAATTATATTGAATAAGTTTAATTCGACCAAAAACAACCATAGGAATAAAATATTATCCTTTAGGTCCACTTGGATTATATTTGGACATTTATAATTATTTAATTCAAAGAAGAGTTAAAAGTGTCAAATTCAAAGCTTAATAACTAAACCATATTTAATATAGGGATATAAAAAAGATAAATTAGATTATAAATATTCATTTGAAAACTAAAATGATTTCCTACATAATGTAAGTTTATTTATATTTTTTAGATATTAAATAATTTAATTTATTTATGTCATAATAATGATGCAGTAATTACCTAATTAATGAAATACTAAAATATTTCATATTGTAAATATACAAATAAATTTATTTGAGAATTTTTATGAATTATATTATTTTTATAGGTTAATATTAAATGTTAGGGATGGTTAGATGAATTTTATTCGATGTAATAATGATGTTATGAATTTAGAAAAAAAATACCAATTAGTGTCAAAATTGACATAAAAGTGTTTTTGAAACAATTATTATATTATTTATTGATATTCTCTTTTAAAAAATATAATGTTCAGAAAAAAGACTTATGTAATGATATATGTATCATTAATGAACCACTTGGGGTTCGCTTCGAAGTATATAGTATTTTTATTAAATATCTAATATAAAAATACAAAGAGACATGGTAAATGTCAAACTATTTAACTAAGAGTTAAATGTAAATGATAAGGTTAAATAGTGACCAAAACTAGTCTATACCCTATTGGTTGAGTTTTTTTTTCGACCCACACCATCATAGCCATTAAATAATTCATTTTTGATCCATTAGATACCGTATATTTTTTTATTATAAAATAATATTCCTAGATTTTCCTAAGGTTCCCCTCACCCCTATTATAAAAGGGCACTCCCCCTTCTCTCTAATTCATAAACTCAATGCCATTTTGATCGGAAAAAATCTCCCCAAATACCCTACACACTGTACTCACTTTATCCAAGAGGCATTTCATTTGTCAGAAAGTGAACCTATAGAGCCCTTTTGATCAAATCAAAAGGAAGAACCTGAAGAAGAGGTAAATAATTCATCACCTATTTCATGTACTTTTATTCTTCCACTTCCACTTTCTTTTTTGTTTCCATTCTAAAATAATAACTCTAGTATATCCTATATTCTAGGATGTTATTATAAATATGTCACAATAATATTCATTATTCTATACATCCTTTGAATGACATGTCACCATACGTGCGTACCTACAGCAGACCGTCTCCACGTCGTGGTGTAATTGTTATTCTATACATTATTATTTGGATGGTTATAATAATGATTTTTAATTGATGCAAATAATACAAATTACATGATAAAAATTTTTTATATATGATATACCATCCAATTATATATTATTTTAATATCAAAAGAATGATATTGTTGCTCGTGCGTACGTACGGGTTATCGTCTACAGGAACGCGATGATATTCATTACCAATCATAAATCATTCGTGTATAATTTTCATTTGATGATTTGAAATAATGTTTAAAGACTTAATATAATTCATAATATGAATAATATACCTCTTATTTATAAAAAACACTAATTTCTAAAAAAGGATTATAAAGGAAAACGAATCTGTTAACACCTGAAACGATGATAATACTAAAATATTATTAACAATGCAATTTTAAAAGATAATATATGATATCATGTTGATGTATTTGATTCTTTTATAATTTAATAACAATTATTTAACAATTATACAGGAGTTTAACCTTCCCTCATCCAAGGAAATGTACAAAGTAAGGGGTATCTTATCTCACTTTTATTTCTGTGAGATTTCCATTATTCGCCTCTTATTTATTGGATGTGGTGTATTATGTACAGTTGTTTGATATATATTATCATGATTCTATTTATATACATTGTATTATTTGATTCATTTGGTGGTTTTCAACTTTTGGTCATATGACTCGATTGATTACAACGATGTTAGGTTTTTTCATATCACTTTTGAATCCTGTGAGATTCATGCTATATTGGACACTATTTCCTTTTTTGAATAGTATGTATTGTAAATGATTGTATTCATTGTGTAATGTATTTTAATTTATGGATATCTAAATATTCATTTTATGATCCATATATCATGGGAAGTATGTTTCGTATGTTACCAAATTGGACAGGGAATTTGAAATTTCAATTTCCACTCATTTGGCTTTACGCATACTTCATTGATTATTTTATTCCATGATTATGTGTGGAATCATTATTTATTATTTGTGTAGTAATTTACAATCCCCTTTGTGTGGAAATAAATTTGATACACATAATCCCTGCATTGATAATTTCTCATTTCATTGATATAAACTTGATCTTAACACAATTTCCATTCATTTAGTTAATCATCCAAGTCATTGGTGTTGTTTATAAAAAGATATGTGTGAATGTCCTCTGATTTATGTACACTAAGTATCCAATAATATTGATTGTATTTATATTTGTCACACATAATTATGTCATTGATTTATCCTTTACCTAAGGATACTGTCTTTATAAGTGATTTCATCTTAATTTAAATTCCTTTGGGACTACTTTGTTGTTATGCATCAATTCACTATTATATGGTGTATATACTATCCTTTGACATAGTATATCATGAAAACCTTTATTCTCAGGATATTATAATGTCTTAATTTCCTCAATTATTTTTTATTCAAGTGTCTCTCATTTGGTTAGGAACTCAGACAAAAATATAATTTTAAATGTTTTAAAATATTATTCTTCTAAATCATTCTCATTAATCTCCATGTTTTAAAAATTGTTTTAAGGATTTATTTATATAGACATTAATGTTTAAAAATAAAATTTCCTTTTAAATGTTTCAAAGTGTTATGGTACACTTTGATTCAAAAATCTATTTTTAAATATCATCTTGACCAATTTTGTGACTTTTAAAGGATTTCAATAAAAAGGGGGACATTTCTCTCAAATAGTTTGGATGATTATATTCATCTATGTCAATATCTTTCACTATTTGCGATTGAGGTTATCAGTTACAATACAATCTTCTATATTTTGTTGAATGAGTTATGTTTGAGTATGGACATGTTATTTTTATACCATTCCAGGTTTGTGAATATCATATTTGACATATCGTATGCTAGTTTTTATAAGAATGTTTATGTTATGTTTCAATAATTACATATGAGGAATGAACTGGACTTAGTAAGTGAGGGGTGGAGCCCACTATTTCTTGTCGATGCATCGGTTGGTCTCATAAGACAAACTAGTGTCTTGTCACAAGGGCTTGATAAAATCTTAATTGTAGTCCTGGAACATGGCCTTGAATATGTGGTTATGAAATTATAGAATTATGAATTCCATCATTATGAATGTGTATATTGATATTGTATGTTATTATTCAACTAGTAGAATATCGATGTGAAAAAGTAAATAGAATTTTTTGATTTTTGAATTTTCCATATTATGCTAAAGTTCATGTTTAAAAGGATTTTGTTTTTGTCTTATAAATTTCTTTAAATGTATATGCTTATATATGAATGTATCTATTATATTGTTTTCTTTAGTGAGCATCTCACCTCACCCCTTTCTATGTTTTCTTTTTCCTAGGATGCGAAAAAATATATTATGACTGACCAACAATGATAGTATATTGGATCTCAGTGTTGTCTATGGAAACAATTTTATTGTAGTTTTCTATTTTATGATGTACTATAAACCTTATGAATATATCTAGTACATCGAAGGCTACAAAGCTAATCGGTCTTTCGAGACTTCATCTTTTGTAAACATCACAATGATACGTAATAATGCATCGACTCTGGGCTTCTGGGGTTGGTTAATTACAAATACTACTCAGTAGGACACCACCAACGGTGTCTAAAACGAGACCAGTCAAATGATAGTGCATGAATATTTATGATGCAATAAATACAACAGATAATTTAAACAGTTATCACATTTTCATTTAATCTTTTGTCATCAGATGACACCAAATCGATTCATGGTTACCATTTGAATAATCATTTATTATTATCATTCATTTGGTGTATTTATTCATGTCTATCACCCTAAATCTCAGTTGAGACGTCATTTATTATTAACATACATTGTTTGTAGGTCTTCATGCTCAATACCCAAAATATCGTTGAGTGTAGTTTTTCATGCCTAGAACTTCTTTTCTAAATCAGTGTAGGTCCCCATGCATGACACCCCATAATATCAATCATGGATAACTAATTGGGAGGAACATCATGTAAATGTTTGAACAACTCATTGATCTAGTAATCCACACCAAGAACCAAAAAACCACATCCATTTAATCATTCTTTATTTCATAATAATCATACACATTAATCATTTACTAATACAATGATTTGTTAAACATTTCAAAGTCCATTAGTTAATTAAGTAGTTAGCAAAGCCTAAAACCCATTAATTAATACATCATTTTATTAATCAATAAACACAATTATCATTCCATAATTAATTATCCAAAACTGTTTATCCAAATCACAACAAAAATGTCATAATTAATTCTCAAAATTTGTTATCTTAGATAAAATCATGGGACATAATTATTTCTATCAATTAATTATCTTACATATCCATACATATTTACATAATTAATTCCCCATAATTAAATATATGATCACATTAAAGTCAACATATCAATTATAATATCTCAGAATACAATTTCTCAAACCATATTAATACTACAAACTATTTTTTTGGGAAATCCCTCATCATTTATATCATGCTTCAATTATCAATTAAATCACCAAGGAAACAAAATTAAATTTCACATTCCTAAATAATCAAATTCAGAAAATCAATCAGCTTGTGATTCTAGAATATCATAAACTGAAATTCAATTATCATAAAATATGACTATGTGAGTTCAATTTAGACCACCTACCTCAGTTTATTGATGAATGTTAGCCCAATATAAATTTCCAAAATCTGATCAACACAACATCATTCATCATGCTACATATCTAAAACCGTAAAAAATACATTAAAAAATCAGAATCGTGAATATCTATATCTAGAAATATAATCCAATATCTTGATCTTAACTCAAGGGTTTAGATAGAAGAAAACGGTTGAGACATTCCATTGAAATATCTTGAAAATATTAGAGAAAAAACAAAAGATTTATCATGTTGTTATCCACTTATCGGGATGAGAAAATATCTACAATCCAAGCATTCAATCTCATAGAACAGTGTTTAAATCACATTGGAATCTCCTCAGAAGGCTTTGGAAACATATAAATTTCATCAAGCCCGAGCCAGGGATGAAAATATGGAAGTCCGAACATTTTGGGTGGGTTTTAAATGATTTTAAAAATTATCATCTATTGCGCTTTGTTTCCTGGGAAGTGGTTCATGGTTAGGGGAAACTGTGCACCAAGCATGCAGACCCCTATATCCAGTTTTTCATGGTTGACATGGTTTGTTCACATATTTTTCCAAACAATGCTCCATCTGTGTGGACCTCTATATCTATTAATTCACACTTGGAATGGCCTGGTCACACTATTTCTCAAACTATGCGAAAAACTGCGCACAACCCATTATTCATTAGTTTTCCTTAAAAATTCTCCCATTCACACCCTAAGCCACTACACTGTGTTAACGGTACTTAAAAGCTTCAAAAAGTACCTGAAAATGCACTCTAAATGACTCTAGAAAATGATGAGATCTAAAAAAAGATTACATAATGTTGACATATAATGAAATTTTAAACATTATATAATTCAGTTGGTAGAATCGTATATTTTTATGATTTTTATTTCATTTAATAAAACATTGTTTTTTATGAAAACTCATATATGATAATTTTTAAACTATTTAAAAATTTAATTTTGTTCAATTCATAAAAACATGATTCCTTTGAAAAAAATGAATTAAATAAAATATAACATGTCATATTCATTTAAAAAATCTTTGGATGTATAGAAACATTTAAATTTCAATTATTTTTGTATTTATAATTCCATTTTTTGGTTCATTAATTAATAATGAAAATACTACATCATTATTATGTCATAAATAAATTAAATTATTTATTGTCTAAAAATTACAAATAAAATACCATGATGTATGAAAAATTCATATCTTCATAATTTAAATTTATAGATGAATATATTGTTTAAATAACTCAAATCATAATTGTTTTAGTAATATGATACTTGTATATGTTATATTTCATTTTACATTAAATTATTTATTATAACATGTCATTTTCACACCCATGTGGCTTCTTTGTATCCTATAATAAAACAAATGATGATCATGGTCAGCAATATATCATCTAATAGAATGAGGACATGTGTTAATATGGTTTATTTTATTATGATATTAATTTTCCACTTATTTACCTAATTTTACTTTAACAAAGTTAAATAAAAAAAATTAGTAAAGTTAGTATTCATAATTTCCCAAAATATAAGGTACCTATTTACACAATGTGGACCCTCATGATTCCAAATATATTATAATTTTTTCCAAAATCAAACCAGGAGATTCTATGAAATTAATTTAAAATTATTTCCCATTTTCAAAAATAGAAAGTAAGTTTTTAAGAAGTAAAAGGTATTCAAATAATGACATGTTTTTATGTACAATTTAATAGTTAAATTACTTCCAATTAAAAAAATTGTATTATATGATAAAAAATCCAATTACCCATTAAATAAAATTAAAATCATTATTTAACTATAAAAATAATTTATATGAAAAATAATTTTTGAATTAAAATGAATTATTTTTCACTATTCATAAAAATATGTAATTTATCATAAAAAACAAAATATTTATCCAAACTAATTTTTTTATTTTCATTTAAAGATTAATTTCAATTTGTAAAATTGAATATATCAATGTTTTAAATATTGGATTTAAAAAAGTTTCTACATTTAATGGTTGAAAAACTACATTCATTGAAAAATACTTCTTTTATGTTAAAAAAATGAACTTATCCTTATATAATATATAAGAAACCCATAAGATGAACTTTAAAATTATTCGATATTTTTATAAAATAAAAAATTTGGTTAATACTATTCATAACTGTATTTTAAATGGAAGTTTTGATAGGTCATGGTGCGCTCATACTTGGTGTTTCATGTAGCGCAAGAAATATAGTTATTAAAAAATAAGTGTATCATAGAATATTAGGGTGCTAAAACATCCATAAGTATAATTGTAATTGATTTAGGCATAATGAAAGAGTGTTATGAATAATGCCTTATAGGTATTGTGCATGTTCCATCATTTTATAGTATCACATGAATACCGACCATTGTTTTAAAAATAGGTATCCCAATATACAATGATACATGGAATGCATTATTGAAATTTAATTTAGTTTTACAATTTTATATAATTTCTATATACATATTACTTTTTGGATTTACTTTTCTCAAGGAATATTGTATCACTGACCCTGGTGAATACAAAACAATTACCATTGTATTATCATTCCTACACCAAATTTGCAGTAGATGATTCCCTTCCATTACTTTTATGGAACACATTAATATGCCAACACTTTTTGAATATCTAACATTTACAAGTTCCATGTAACAAATATCTCCAACTATCAAAAATAGATATGAGCACACTTATATTGAAATATACACTATTGCATTTGTAATCATTTTTTTAACTCAAGGATTTCTTTAATATCCATATAAAACATTATGATAATTACTTTAGTTTAATGTTGTATTATTATTCTTGGAGGTTTTTTATATCCATGACAAACACATTTGATTGATGAAAATTCTCTAATCAAATAATGGAGATACATCATACTCTATGACATGTGAAATCCATTTGTAAATATAGTTTGAATATTGTTATGGGATAACGTAGTCATTTTTTTCCATGTCTTGAAAAAACATGGATGTTTTTGTAATAAATTTATTTTCCAACATTGATTCTTATTTATCATACATAATGACTATAATTTGTATAAGGATATGTGTGATAAGAAATTAATCCATGCTCATTTTTTTATTTAGTGTTAACATTTAAGACTCAGAATCAATACTATGTACAATAACTATATATCTGATGTGGGTAAGATAATTTTCTTTTGTGAAATATTGCATGTTATGTTATATTGATCGATAAGTCCTATTTAAATATATTATTCTTCACACCATCCTGTAATAACTTATATCTTATGACCATTTATAATCCACATTTCACATTAAATATAATTAATAGACACATAAATTCATCTAATGAAGTAAATTTACCACCAGGTTACACATGGAATATTTTGTGCTCTCTTTCTGGACTAGTTTATAATGATTTACAACTTATCGTTATTGAAAAAGGTTTCGGTGTAAAAAATAATTACATAAATTTGTCCACAATACCTAGTCTGTTTCGATCCAACCATTCTAAAACCATATTAGGTATATCTGTGACCACATCTCATAATTTCATAAGGATTTATATTTCCAAAATTTTGATTATATGTTTTAAAATTTTATATTCATCCAATATTTCCATTTTTTTAAAGTATTATTGAACTATCTATTTAGTATTATATAATACAAAACAATTAATTGAAAAAATATATTGATATATTATTTTTTTCAATGGGCTTATGAGATTAATTTATTATTAATATTAAACTAATGATTAACTATAACCATTTACATGGCAATTTGAAATTTTGTGTTCTAACCACTGAATTAGGAACCTTCCATTAATTACGACATAGAGAACACATTGTACATGTTATAATGTTTATTTTCATTCCTGTTCAATGTATTTCCATATCCATACGTGATAATCATATTGTATTTAATATCAAAGAGTTATGATAGAAACATAACATATATTGATAAATATACAAAATAACATAAGTGACTAGTTTCTTACTAAATAAAATTCACTACAATAAAATATACATCGACGTATGAAATGAAAATAACCCCTTTATCATAACAATACTATTTTAATTGATGTATGTTCTTAATATTACTTTGGAATCACATTTTCCACCGGCCTTTTCACATTTCCTTTCAACTTATTTTCTGAATGAACTAATGGTTAACCTTTTATTATGATCTTATTTTCATTTTGATCCTTACCAAAAGGGTAATGAATCAGTTTCTATATGTATTATTCATTTTCTAATATTAAAATAAACTAGATTGTATGGGTGGAAATGATATAGTAATATAATTTATGTTAATTTTATGATCTGTAAATAAATTTACAAATAACTTATAAGATAGTCATTTTGAAATATTTGGATTCACTATATCCTTGTAATATTATCGGAGATAACAGAAAATGTGAAATCATACGTCACATGATTTTTTATTTACATTCGAAATAGATTCTAATGATAGAATTTTGACATAACAAACATATATAGTATACATGATGGTTATGTACACGTTTTCCAACCCTCCCTCATTGAGAAGGATTAAAATCTATTTGGGAAACTAGTAAATAGGATAATTGATATAATAATACATGTTGAAAGACCCTATACTAACATTTTCAAACTTTTTCCAGTTCGGAATTTTATTATCCAATTTTTTCATAGTATTATTGTGGTAATACATTCCATTTTCTAAAAAAATAATGTTAGGATATTATTAATTTTTATTTTGATAACTGATTAAATATTATCATTTGATATAATAATCAAATGTCTCCATCTATTTAATAAATATATAGATATCATATATACAATAACAAGAATAATCTATCACATTATGTTTCTTGTGTATTGGACACTTTAAAACTCTACTAACAGACTAAAAGCATTGGTTATGCCCCTGCTATGATTTTTATATGTAGAGTGTCTAATGGAATTAACTAATTACTCCTTGATATTTTGAGGGATGTACAAACTTCTAAAATAAAAAACAATTCTTCCTCAAAATATGCAAAAAAATATTGAAACAAACTATATTTAGATACCCATTTTCATTTATAATCAGTTATGTTAAATGATTGATCTCATAAAATACTCACAATGTAGGTTTCACAAACAACATTGGTTGATGACCACCTTGTACCCATGTTTTTTTCAAGTTCAAATTATGTAAGTCATTTAATATTATATATCAACTAGGCTTATTAATATTACCTAAAAATTAAGTCGTTATCTACTAAACATGTTTATAATAAATATTTTCTCCCACAATTGATCATTAACTGAAAAATCATTCATCACCTCTCTTATGAATTTTTTCAATTTATTATTTTATACGATACTCACAAATAGGAAAAAAAGAAAATAATAATCAATGTATAATGAAAATAAAATTACATGACAATACTTATTTATATTATATAGGTAGATCCATTTAAACTCAATGTATTAAATATGGACTAGGCGTATCATAACTAAGACAGTTCTGAAATCATGATACAGATCACCCTAAATCTAATATTTTCACTTATCTTCTTATATATTATCACATATTTCCATTTTTTTTATCTTTTTCCAATATTGATATAATAATAAGTTATTACATATATGTGGGTTTCTTTTTAACACCCCCATATTTCATAGTACATTATTTTTTCAAAGTAATTCAATAACATGAACTACACAAAACAACGAGTTCAAGCGCACCATGACTTACTCAACTAGCCGTTAAAAAAAGGTTATGAATAGTATTAACTAAATTTTTAACTTTATATAATCCTTATAATTTTAGAATCCATATTATGAGTTTCTAGATATAATGAAAAAATCGAATTTATTTTTTTCAGATAAAATATGTATTTTTTTAAATGAAATTTTACCACATTTTAGTGAGGAACCCTTCTTAAATCCAATATTTGAAACTTTTATATATTAAATTTTGAAAAATAAACATCTTCTTAAGAATCTGGACATAATAATTTATATTCAATAATGTTTTGGTGTTTTTTTCGATAACTTTCACATTTGGGTGAATAGTTAAAAGTACTATATTTTAACTGAAAAAAAAAATTAATAAAAAAAATTTGTATTGTTAAATTATAAAATGTAATGGTTGGAATGTATAAATTAATTATATTTTTTCCATTTAATATAATTTTATTCATTGGAAATAATTTTACTTTGAAATTGAATGTAACCAAGTATAAATTATTTTTAGTTATTCTTTCTTAAAAACAGGCTTTTGGTTTTGAAAATAGGAATTGAATTTAAATTAATAAATGAAGATTATATTATTTGAATTTGGGAGAATAGACTTTGTTTTTGAATTTAGAATATCAAAATTATCTTTGGGATAAATTTTGTTATTTTTCAGAAAACATTCAATTTTTTGATGAATAGTGACAAACACTAAGTTTTTGTTTAAAACCGAATTTTTATTTAAATAATTATTTACATTATTTAAATTTAATTTGGGTAAAAATAGAAACATATTACCTATATAAGTTCAATGTAATTATTTGGAGTTAGTTTTTAATAATTTTAGATATATAAAAAATTAATTGAACTTATTACCGTCTGTTACCCACCTCCGAGGACCATTTGCAAATTTAAATAAAACATAATATTACCACAATAGTGAGTTGAAGTTTGAAAATCTGAGATACACAGTTGGTATCAGTAAGAAATATGTGGTTCAATGAGAATAAAATATTTTTTGGTAAATAGTAACATTTAACTTTTATTTACTAAGGTTAAAAGTAAATAGGGAAATTAAATTTAAAAATGATATTATTATTCTAAATAATTTTCTAATTCTATTTGATAAGTTTAATTCGTCCAAAAACAACCTTATGAATAAAATATGATCCTTTAGGTCCACTTGGAGTAGATTAAGTAATTTATTATTTTTTAATTCAAAGAAAAGATAAATGTGTTAAATTCAATTTTTAATAACTAAAAATTTTTCATATAGGTATACACATAATATAAATTCAAATATAAATATTCATTAGAAATATACAATAATTACCTACCTAATGGTATCTTAAAAATATTTTTTAGACATTATATAATTTAATTTATTTACAAAACAATGATGATGTTGTAATTACCTAATAAATGAAATATTAAACTATTTGATATTATAAATATCCAAATAAATGTAATTTGAGTATTTTTATGAATTCCACTAATTTTATAGGTTAATATGAAATGTTATGGTTTTTATTATAAATTTTGATCGAAGTAATAATGCAGTTATCAATTTAGAAAAAACAAAATACTAAATATTGTCAAAACTGACATAAAAGAGTTTTCAAAACAAATATTTTATTATTAATTGATATTGTATTCCTAAAAATCTAAAATTCGGCCAAAAGACTTATATAATTATAGTTGTATCATTAATTAAAAAATTGGGGTTTTCATGGAAGTATATAGAACATTTATTAACTATATAATTTAAAAATACAAAGAGATATGTTAAATGTCAATCTATTTAACTAAGAGTTAAATCTAAAATATAAGGTTAATATAGTCACCTAAACCTATATAAAACATAATGGATGAGTCGTTTTAGACCCATACCCACCTTATCTTTTAAATAAATTATTTTGGAACCATTATAAACCAAAAATGATTTTATTATAAAATAATATTTCTAGCTTTTCCTTTGATTCCCATCACCCCTCTTATAAAGGGTATTTCCCCTTCTCTCGAATTCACAACTCCATAGCCATTTTTCTCGGCCAAAACTTGCCCAAATATCCTCTCAACTATCCTCCCTTCATCCAAGAGGAATTGTTTTAGTCAGAAATCCATTTTAAGGAGCCCTTTTGATCAAATCAAAAAGAAGAACATGAAGAAGAGGTAAATATTTCATCACATCTTTCATGTTCTTTTCTTCGTCCACTTTTCTTTCTTTGTTTTTCAATTCTAAAATTATACCTCAAGTAATATCTATATAATTTAATGTTATTATATATATGGTACAACATATTCATTATTCTATCTATAATTTTAATGACATTTCATCATACATCCGTACATATGGCTTACCGTCTCCACGTCGTGGTGTAATTGTTATCCAATACATTAATATATGGATGGGTATAATAATGATGTCTAATTGATGTAAATAATATAACATGATAATTATTATGTATATATTATATACTCTCCAATTATATATTTCTTTAATATCAAAATAATGATATTGTCGCTCGTACGTACGTACGGATTACCATCTCCACGAATGAAAAGAGATTTATTTCCCATCGTAATCCATTCAAGACAAATTTTCATTAGATGATTAAAAATAATGTTTAAAAACTAAATATAATTCTGAATATGAATAAGATACATCCTATCTATGAAAAACATTACTTATGTAATGAATCATATAATGTAAAATGAATCAGTTAACACCCAAAACGAAGACAATTCTAAGATATTATTAACAATGAAATATTAAAAGACCATATATGATATCATATTAATGTATATGATTATATTATCATTTAAAAACAGTTATTTCACCACTATACAGGAGTTGTTCATAACCTCTCCCTATGAAACGTACAAGGTAAGTGGTTTTCATCTCACTCCTTATTCCTATGAGATTCAAGCTATATTGCCACAGTTACCTTTTGAGTGGTGTATGTACTACCATAATTGAATTATTTGTGTAAGACACGTTAATTAATGTGTATTTACATATTCATTGTATGATACTTCTTTCATGGGGTGTATGTTTCGTAAGTTACCTAATTAGAAAGGGTTAATTTCACAATATCTTTATTATCCATGTTTGTTTTTACGTAAAAATATACTAGGACATCTTTATCATCCACATAAATGTTTCTTAAAAATGTATTTCAATACATATTTAATATTTACTATACTATAGGTTAACGTAATTTATAGTCTTCTTGGACTTTTTATAAAATTTTTTGAATGGAATCTTTCTGTCGTTTTCCAAACAAGGTACTTTAGGAACTTTTCGAAAAACTTATGGTAAAAATGTTTTCTTAAATTATATAGATGGTGTAGCTATATTTCAAATTTATAACATCATAGAAGATTCTCGTAAAATATTATAAGAATATGTTCAAAATAAATACTTTCTTAAATAATTTCAAAATAGAAAGAGTTGTTTCTTTAAAAAAAGGTTTTGATGTCATCTATTTCAACATCCTTTGATGGATTTTAATCTTATTTGAAGTTGATTTATTATTATAATAAACATCCATATTATATTTAAGTTTTTGTGATATGTATGACTAGGGATGTGTTATTTTTACACCATTCATGGTTTTTGGATAATGTATAATCATTTTTCATGCTAGTTTTAACACGAATGTTTATGTTATGTTTAATCATTTTCATATGTGGAATGCATTGGACTTAGTTTGTGATAGTTGGAGCCCATTTTAGATCTTCAATGAATCGGTAGGTCTCATGTGACAAACTAGTGCCCTAGAACAAGTCCTTGAAAATGTATTATTTGTAGTCTTGGCATAAGGCCTTGACTATGTGGTTATGAAAGTCCTGCATTATGCATTCCATAATTATGAAAGAGGATATTGGTATTGCATGTGATTATTCAACTAGTCGAATATTCATGTGAATAAGTAAATGATATTATTAGATTTTATATTTTCCATATTATGCATAAGTACAAGTTTAAATGGATTTCATTTTAGTCTTATACATTTCATTAAATGATTATGATTATTGATGAAAGATTCTACTATAGTGTTATCCTTACAGAGCATATGAACTCACCCCTTTCTATGTTTTATTTTTCCCAAGATGCGAAAAAGTAAATTATGACTGACCTACAGGGATAGTATATGGAATATCAGTGTTGTATACTGAAACAATGTTGTTTTTATTTTCCATTTTACGATGTAATGTAAACCATATGAATTTATCTAGTACTTCCAAGGCTACTAATATAATCAGTCTTTCGAGACATGGTCTTTTGTGATCATGCCAATGATATGTAATAATGCACTGACTTTGGGATTCTCGGGTTAGGGCGTTATTGTTGGTATCAGAGGATGTTTAGTACAATCCTTGGAAACTAGATTTAGGTAAACTGTAATTAGAGAACATAGCCCTAAAATAGAAAATGAGGATTAGTATATAATAACTTTCTAAAATTTTGGTATTGTCGAGATTTTTTGAGTTTTCCAAGAAATACACCCCTGTCTGGATACGAGCAGGAAGAGGCGGCTCTGGAACAGATGTACCTTGGGGTAAAACCCAAAAACACTACTTTGAGATAGACATTAATGGGAACTGGTGCACGACAATGGGCCTTGCTCCACTCTTGGTTACAACACTCCTGGGGGATATGATTTGGATAATTTACATTTTCATTACAAAACATTATGAAGGGTTTATGAGTACATACATCCTCAAGGAAAACATTTTTTATGATTATGGATTATATCGATAAACTGTTCAAATTATGTTAGGTATTTTACAAGTTTGGATTTATTTATCACAATTCATAAACTGACCTAGTGTACGCCATTGTATATAAATGGTGCCCGAAAGAAGGAATGTGAACTCCAGCAATACGTATGATCCAAAGAGTAAGATAGATCATATCTTTCATGGTATTAAGAAATCATTTAGGAGGGAAATAGTCTCCCATGTATACTCAACATAGGAAGAAATAATATCATGTGTTAATATGATAAGTAATGAATTCTCTATTTCCTATGGCTTTTAAAGGAAACAAGAAAAGAAAAGGATGGAAAAGGTAAAGATGGATAAAGGGAAGAGAGAAAAGAAGGATTTTCCCATATGTGATAACTATGGAAATAATGAACATTGTAAATGCCTGAATGGAAGGGGAGTTTGTTATAAGTGTGGAGAAAAAGGACACCAAGTACGTGATTGCAAGGGAAAGAAAAAGTTTCAAATGTGCAATGCTTCATCTCCAAGGAGCTGGGACACTACACGAATCAATGTCCAAATCATCATAGTATACCCCAAATGATGATATTGGATAATAATAAAGATTTTATACTGCCGAAGATGGAGTGTAATGATTATATTTCTTACGTTGTTATTAAATTCTTTTGTCATTTGAGTATTGTATTAATGATATACATGTTATAAGAATTATAGATTAAATTAGGATTGTATTGCAGTACTATTTCATTATGGACTTCAGATTGTGTGGAACTAATAAAAGTGACTCAATAGAAGGTTAAATTTTATGAAAATATATGGTTGAGAGAAAGATAAACCATAATATGGTTCTGATACTGAGGTAGTGATTTAGGAATAATACATGATTGATTGAGATAAATTATATTGGATATTCTTGATTACCATGAAAATGATTAATGATTTGTATATTCAATCATTGTTGGAGATTACAACATTTTTGCATAAAAGAAGTATATCTAGTATTCTCTAAGGAATAAGGGAGCATGAATGTAATCAATAAGATTTATGGTAATTCGGGATGTTGAAGTGTTTTAAATGAATACATGATGAAGGTGTTCACATGTTATTACATGGAAAAAATGCTCTTCATTGTGTTTAACTTCCTTATAAATTTTTTACTGTCAGTTTGGACATAAGTTTTTTGGATCAGTTTAGATTGATATTATTTTTGGATTTCCATAAAAAGGACAACCCAGAGGTTAGACGTCAACCCGTCGCATCCGGCAAGGCCACGGGACTTGAACCCACAACCGAAGGGAAACAAGTGTGTATCAACTACCACTAGCCCACATGATGTCCTATATTGAATAATGTAGTTTTTAATGTCTGGTAGATGAATTATAAATTTATTTTTTTGAATCCTATAAGAATAGGATAAATAGAATATTTTTTTAAGTTCTATTATATTTTAGAGTGAAAGATGAGTTTGTTATAGAAATTATTTAAAGGATTGAACTCTACTTGTCAAGTATCTATTTTTTTCTTCTATAATTCTATGATGAAATTAATTCGTAAAAATTAGGTAAGGGACCTTAAAACTAAAAATGTGTTATCCTAATACCTTATGTTTTTTTTAACCAATGATATTTTAAATCATCATAGATTTATGGCATTGAGGGCATTAATTCTACAATTTTTATTTACTGAAGACCTCAATCACTCCCTATAAAGAATTCTATTTTTCCACATTTATGTGTCTATAATTTCCACCAATGTTCTCCTAACCAAGATTACAATTTGGTGGTGACTTTTTCATTCTATTTTTCATCTTATTAAGACTAAATTTGAATAACCCAATTTCTGATATGGGTTTTCCCACAAAGGTATTTTTTATTTTCAACCATTAATTTTAGAAGAACAATCTCAAATTGCGAGAAATCAATTTATTTAATGATGGAACAATGTAACACCCCATGATATTATATTACATTATTTTTTTAGAGTAATTATATAACTTGCACTACATGCAACACCGAGTTCAAGCGCACCACGACTTACCAAACCAGTCGTTCAAAATAGGTTATGTATATTATTAACTAAATTTTGAACATTATAAAATCATTATAATTTTAGAATCTATATTATGAGTTTCTTAACATAATGAAAAAACAAATTCATTTTTTACAGATAAAAGAAATAATTTTTTTAATTGCAATTTTACTGCCTTTTAATAGAGAATCATTTTTAAATCCAACTTTTGAAACTTTTATATATTCACATTGACAAAATAAACAACCACTTTATAATTGGTACATAATAATTTAGTTTCAATAATTTTTTGGTGTTTTTCTGATAACTTTTATATTTGGGTGAATAGTGAGAAATATTATATTTTAACTGAAAAAAACATTTTTAATAAAAATAATTTGTAGTGTTAAATTATACATTTGAATGTTTTGTAAGTATAAATAGATTATATTTTTACCATTTAATCCAATTTTATTAATTGGAAATAATTTTACATTAAAATTGTACATAAACAAGTATCAATCTTTTGTTAGTGACTATTTCTTAAAAACAAGCTTTTTGGTTTTGAAAATGGGATTTAATTTTAAAATAATAAATGAGAAATCTATGTTTTTAATTTGGAAAAATAGAATTATTTTTTGATTTTGGGATATCAAAATTATCTTAGGGTGAAATTTTGGTATTTTTATGAAAACATTGAATTTTTTATGAATATTGAAAAACACTGAGTTCTTGTTTATAATCGAATTTTTATTTAAATAATTATTTATATTATTTAAATTTATTTTAGGTAAAAATAGAAACAAAATACATATATATGTTCAATTTAATTCATTGTATTTAGTTTTTAAAAATTTTAGATATATAATAATTTAATTGAATTTTTTACTGTCTTTTACCCACCTCATAGAAGCATTTTCAAATTTACATAAAACATAAGTTTACCGCTTCTGTGAGTTGAATTTTGAAAATACGAGAGACGTTGTAGATATTTGGATGTAAAATTCGGTTCAATAAGATGAAAATGATTTTTGGTAAACTGTATCTTTTGACTTTTATTTACCACGGTTAAAAGTAAATATAGTAATTAAAGGGAAAAATAAAATTATGATTACCGTAACACATGTTATAATTCTATTGTATAGGTTTAATTCGTCCAAAAACAACCAGAGAAATAAAATGTGATCTTTTAGGTCCACCTAGATTAGATTAGGACATTTATTATTATTTATTTCAAAGAAAAGTTAAAAGCGTTAAATTCCAAGATTAATAACTAGAGAAATTTTAATATAGGGTTACACATAAGATAAATTAGACTATAAATATTCATTTGAAAGATAAAAATATTTCATAAATATTGGTTCTTTAATTATATATTTTAGACATTAAATAATTAATTTATTTAGGACATAATGATGATACTGTAATTACCTAATTAATGAAATATTAAAATATTTGATATTATAAACTTCCAAATAAATTTAATTTGAGACTTTTAATTAATTAAACTAATTTTCTAGGTTTATATTACTTTTTAGGGTTCGTAGGATAAGTTTTTTTCGAATTAATAATACTCTTATGAATTTAGAATAAACAATATACCAAATAGTCTCAAAATTGACAAAAAAGAGTTTTTAAAACAAATATTATATTATTAATTGATATTCTATTCTTAGAAATCTATTTGTGGGTCAAAAAACATATATAATTATAGTTTTTTCATTAATTTACCACTTGGGGTTCGCATGGAAGTATATAGTATGTTCATTAACCATATAATAAAAAGAAACAAAGAGACGTGGTAAATTTCAAACTATTTAACTCAGTGTTAAATCTAAAAGATAAGGTTAATATAGTGACCAATACCTGTCTAAAACATATCGGTTGAGTGGATTTTTACCCATGTCAACCTTATCCTTAATATAATTCATTTTAGAGGTTTTAGAGTGTAACATCCCAAGTAAGTAATGAATAATAGATATTTTTATCTATGTCTATTAATGATTAAGATAGTGTTTTAGAGGCTTAATATGAAAATAAATACAATCTTATGCATGGAATACACGAATATTCTTAAAAGATTGTTTTAATGCCTTTTGATGGAAACCCCTTTTTAAATCTATCTTTTGACAATTCTATAAGCTATGTCTGTCAAAATAAACTTATTCTTTATTATTGGGACATCAAAATTTACTTTGTGTGAATTTTTGGTATTTTTCTGACAATGTTCATTTTTTAATGAATAGTGAAAAATACTGCATTTTACATCAAAAATGATTTTTAATCTAATTTATTTATATGATTATATTATCTTTTAAATTTGTATTAATGTGTAATATGAACATATTTTTACCATTTAATCCAATGGTGGTCATTGGAATCAATTTCACTTTGAAATTGGACTTAAACTAGTGTCAATCTTTTGATACTTATTGTTTCATAAAAACACGCTATTTGCTCTGACAGCGGGAATTAATTATTAAATTAATTAATGTGACTTATATGTTTTGAATTTTGTAAAATAGACTTCATTTTTGAATTTTTAATATCAAATATATCTTAGGGTTAATTTTTGGTAATTTTCTGAAAAACTTCAATTTTTGATGAATAGTGAAACCAGTAAGTAGTACTTATAAAAACTGATTTTTCCATTTAAATGGAATTTTTCCATAATTGTGTTCTGAATTTCAAAAATCCTACATACATGGTTGTCATTAAGAAGTAAAATGTGGTTCAATGAGATTATAATAATTTTTTGGTAAATAGTAACTTATTAAGTTCTTAATCGTGATTAGTGGTAATTAGGGTAGTTTAAGGTATAAATAATGCTTTAATAATATGAAATGACCTATAAACATGTCCTACCCTCATTGGTTGTGTCATGGCCGACCAATACAGGCCATGGGTCAACTTGGGGACCCCATGGATCCACTTTGGTTGGGAAATGACATAAATTACTTTTTATTTAATGTAAAAGTAAAAATGACACAAACATAATATGTTTTACGAAAAGAATTTTTACATGGGATTATAAAGATCAGATTTTTGATTATAAATTGTCATTGGAAATATAGAAAGATTTTCTACATCATAGTATTTTTTTATAATTTTTAGACATTAAATAAATTAAATTATTTATGACATCATGATGATGCAGCGATGACCTCATTATTTAACGATTTAAATAAAATGGAAAGATAATGTAAAATATATGAACTACACATTTCCAAAACCAATTGGATGAGTGGATTTATAACCCTTATCACCTTATCCACGACTTATATCAATGTGGGACCTTTTAAAACCGAAACACATTTTCAAATAAAGTAATATTTCTTTACTTTCCAAAAGTGCCCCTCCTCTCCTCTTATAAAAGGCCCCCACCTCTACCTCATTTCACACACTCCTAAAGCCTTTGTCTCGTCCAACCCCTGGCCATTTACTCTCTCCACATCCTTCTCCTCATCCTAGAGGATTCCATTTGGGCATAATCCTTTCAAAGGAAGCCTTTAGGCTCAAATCAAAAGGAGTTACACTTTTAAAGGTAATTCATTCTCTCATGTTCATTTGTTTTATTTTGCTTCTCCAACCCCCTAAACTCTTTTTATTTACTTATTTTGTAACAACACCAGTATCTTCAATATACTAGGATGTTTTTATAAGATTTATTTGAGCTACACTCTTACACAACTACACCAAATGGTTAAAGAACATACGATTTCCGTGGATGGCAAAATTCTGCCTCCCGAAACGATGATTGTTCAATACTCATTTAACACCTTCAAAGGTGGCCATTATGATGTCACTATTTTTATATATGATATATAATATGTTTATGTTTTCCTTAAGCTTCTATTTTTTTCATTTTGGGCATACCTTTATGGTTTCCATTATGGGTAAACATGATATCTTCATTTTAGGAAGTGCGGACTACCGCCCCCTGAAAGTGATTTGATTCGTTAATACCATATGTGGGATGTGTAAAGGATAAAGTTAATGATATTATATATGTTATTATAATGTAATTATAAAATACTTATATATCATTATGATTCCATTCCAGAAAATACGAAATAGAAATGGAAGTAGCGTTCATGTGTACGTACGGCTTACCGTCTCCATGAACGGTGAATTTCATTTCTTACCTCTAAATGTGATGTAATATTATAAATACATGTATATGATGAATATATATGATATATATGTTATCCAAATCATTAATATCATTCTGTATATAATGAACCTTTGACCAAATTAACAACATGTAAGTGTAAGAAGTCTATTTTTGACTTAAGAACCAAATACCGACAAAATGAACACTATTAACTTAAATGATTACATGATGTCCATAACATGGTATAAAAGGAATAATGAACTTGAAAAAGGTTCATAAGAAAGTAGAGATTAACTCAAGTTTATTATTCAAGAGATTAAACAACGGTCGGGTCAAGTCGGATACGAGGTATGGGACTTCGTCTCAATCTCCTTTCGTTGAGGAATATTTTATTTTCTTTTATACGGTGTATAAACCCCTTTGACTTTTACGTTTATTCAAAAGGAATATTTTTTATACGAAGCGTTTACTAAAAGACAAAAGGGAATGTTTTTGTCGTACGTATGCGGCGACAACGACTTCTCTGCCGTCGTGACCGTTATTTGAGTTTCAGCTTCCTCTACAAGCCATACCTTCTTTTTAAAAGAAAAATAAATACCATGTTTTACTTTTCTTTTATTTTGGTATTGAAAATGGTTTTCACAATGTTTTTGTGTTGTATTGATATCTTGTGATTGAAATGTGGAAATGTTATGTTTCCTTTATGCATGTTTTATGTGATACGATTATGTTATGGTTCTTGGGCATTATTATGAAGACGGGTGGTTCCGTGATAAACTAAGGGCGGGTGAGCCCGATATAGCTCTCCAATGCATTGGGTAACGTGAAGGAGTGAAACGTTAAGGTTTCTCCGAAGAGATTTTAGGGAATATACTGTGATGGGTATTCCAAACGTAACCAAGAGGGTTACTCCCTACGTAAGAATGTTATGAATGCCTCAAGTTACCTTTATGTCTTATGATTTCTATGATTTATTCATGATTTTATGAGGTATGTTAAAGTGCCTATGTTTTATGGGTAATGTTTGATTTCATTCTTATGTATATATGAACTCATGTTTCTTTTTCATGTTTTTATAACCCATACTGAGCTTTTTATGCTCATCCCAAGTTTTTTTGAAATGTTTTTCACAGGTCAAGGGAAAGGTACATGATATGATGATAGTGTCAAGGAAGTGTCAAGAAATAATCCATGTTTTATTTTAAATGTGTTTCCATTAATGGGAATGAAGAATACTATCTTTTTCTAACCACTTTGTTTATATGTGGGATGTAATGAAAGTTTTATGATCTAATTCTCTAAAACTCTAAACCCGAAAAGGTCCTCAATGTGTAATCTTGTAATAACTCAAGATTAAGTAAGGTTTAAGGATGGGGCCTTATAGTTGGTATCAGAGGTCAGTTTAGATAACTTTAGGAGTTATAATTCTATTAAATGATTATCCAAAAATATTTTTTTGAAATGATATAGCATTTGAAGATTACCATGTTGCTTCATCTAAGACATGTTTGTTCAGAATGGTTTTCCGCAGAAGAAACAGGGAATCTGTGCTAGGAAGGCATACAAGAAGGAAATAATCTTCCGAATCAGCATCCAGAAATGGTCGGAATTGGAACTGAACAGTTTGTTGCAGTAATGGCGCAGTTGACTCAGGATATAAATGGTGGTGGTATCCATGCACGAGATCAGCCAGATCAACCGTAGAGGAACATGTCAGTGGTGGAACATTTCATGAGGCAACATCCACCATCATTCAGAAGATCATCTGACCCTGTGCTAGCTGAAAGGTGGATTAAAGCACTGGAAAAGATTTTTTATGTCATGGGGTGTTCAGACAATCAAAAGGTTAGTCTTTCTATTTACCGTTTGGAGGGTGAAGCAGATCAGTGGTGGTCTATGGTTAAAAATATCAGGGATGCCGATGAGATTGATGCTCTTGACTGGGATGAATTCAAAGGTATGTTTCTTAAGAAATATTTTCCTAAGGATGTTCGACTTAGGATGGAAAATCAATTCCTGGAATTGAGGCAATAGGAAGACTCAGTGGCTGCCTATGAAGAAAGGTTCACTCGATTGGCAAGGTATGCTCCAAATTTTATCCGAGACCCTGATAGTAAAATCAATCGTTTTTACTTAGGATTAAAGCCAAAATATCGAAGGGCATTAGCTTCTCGTGAGTTTAAAAGTTATGAAAAGCTTGTTCGATGTGCTGAGAAGGTGGAAATGGAGTTTTCCGATGACCAAGTGTTCTATAATAACCAGCAGAAGAAGAGACCGAGGTGGCATGAGAAAGGTAAGAATTCTTCAAAAAAAGTATGATGGTAAGAGAACTAAGTTTCCAGTTTGTGATAAATGTGGAAAAAGGCATGCTGAGGAATGTCTTCTGAATTCTGGAAAGTTCTACCGATGTGGTAAGATGGGACATAAGGCTCATGATTGCACTAAAAAGGATCAAGGTGAAGGTAAGAACAAATTTGATTTACAGTTAGTGAAATGTTATAAGTGAAATGAGATGGGTCACTATGCAAACGAGTGTCCGACAAAGAGCTTGAGTGATGGGAAGCAGTTAGACTACAAGAAGAAAGGTGTGGGGAAATCCTTTGCAACTACTTCAGCAGATGTCGGGCCATCAAATGAAGTTGTATCAGGTACATTGTTTGTTTTTTCAGATTATGCCAGTGTGTTGTTTGATTCGGGGTCTACACACTCTTTCATCTCTGAAACCTTTTCTAGTAAAATGGGAATACCATCTCAAGAAATGACTCCCGAACTTTTGGTAAAAACACCTAGGGGAAATGTTGAGGCAAAAAGAATTTATAAGAATCTTCCTATCCTTATCTGTGGAAAGAACCTACTTGCAAACCTTATTGTTCTACCTCTAGTAGAGTTTGATGTTATCCTGGGTATGGGTTGGCTCTCTATTTACCATGCTAAGATTGACTGTAGAGATAAAGAAGTTTCTTTTTAGAAAGACATTTAGTTTGTTTACAGGAATGAACCCTTACTTTTTATAAAATTTCAAGAGGCCGAGAAACTTGTAAAAGATGGAAATGAATTTTACCTTGCACACGTCGTTGAAAATAAAGTAATTGTTCAGATTAATGATGTGCCAGTGGTAAATGAGTATCCTGATGTTTTTCCTGATGAGTTGCCTGGAATAATACCAGATCGAGAAGTTGAGTTTACTGTTGACTTAGTTCCTGATTCTAAGCCAATTTCAAAACCCCCTTATCGAATGGCACAAATTGAAGTTTTAGAGTTGAAGGAGCAATTGCAAGATTTATTAGAGAAAGGTTTCATTAGACCTAGCACATCACCATGGGGTGCTCCTGTTTTATTTGTTAAAAAGAAAGATGGTTCTATGAGACTTTGCATTGATTATAGAGCCTTGAATAATATCACTGTTAAGAACAAATATCCTTTGCCTCATATCGAGGATTTGTTTGATCAGCTCCAGGGAGCTCAGTTTTTTTCAAATATTGACCGGAGATCGGGGTACCATCAGCTGAAGGTAAAGGAGGAAGATATTTCGAAGACCGCATTCCGTACGAGATATGGCCATTATGAATTTGTAGTAATGCCTTTTGGGCTAACCAATGCACCTGCTGTATTCATGGACTTAATGAATAGAATTTTCCATGAGTTCTTGGATAAGTTTGTGGTGGTTTTCATTGATGATATTTTGGTGTTTTCTAAAAGTAAATAGGAGCATGAAATACATTTAAGGGTTATCTTGTACACCGTAAAATAAAATAAACTGTATGGGAAATTCAGCAAGTGTGAGTTTTGGTTGCAACAAATTTCTTTCCTTGGTCACATTGTTTCTAAAGATGGAATAACGGTTGATCCTACAAAAAAGAAGTTGTGGAGGAATGGCCAAGACCCACAAATGTAACCGAGATTTGTAGCTTCCTTGGTTTGGCGGGCTATTACCGAAGGTTTGTTAGAAATTTTTCACGGTTATCTAGTCCAATTACTAAGCTAACTCGGAAGGGTGTTAAGTTTATCTGGACAAAAGAATGTGTTGATTGTTTTCAGGAATTGAAAAGAAGATTGGTGAATGCTCCAGTTTTGGCACTAACTTCCAGGAATGGTGAGTTTGTTATATACAGTGATGCTTCATTGAAAGGACTTGGTTGCGTCCTAATGCAGAATGATCAGGTAATTGCTTATGCTTCATGACAGTTGAAAACTCATGAGGTAAATTACCCTACACATGATTTGGAATTAGCTGCTATTGTTTTTGCTTTAAAAATTTGGAGGCATCATTTGTATGGAGTAAAGTGTGAAATATATACCGATCACAAAAGTTTAAAGTATATATTCACTCAGAAAGAGTTAAACATGAGACAGAGGAGATGGCTATAATTAATCAAGGATTATGATTGTACAATTCATTACCATTCGGGAAAAGCAAATAAAGTGGCTGATGCTTTGAGTCGAAAAATTAATGCTTCATTAACAATGTTGTGTTTGGAATGTGATCCTTTGGTTAAGGATTTGATGAACTTTGGCATAGAAGTAGTCGGTGTAGGAAGTCTTTTTGTTTTGTTTCAGGTATCAGTGAGATCTTCTCTATCAGATAGAATCAAGCAAGCACAGAAGCAAGACAGTGAGTTGTAGAAAAATGTAGAGCTGGTTCAGAAAGGTAAGTTGCCTGAATTCAACATTGATAATGATTGTGTTTTGAGATTTGGGAAGAGATTGTGTGTGCCTTGTGATTCACAGTTGAAGAGAGAGTTGTTATGTGAAGCTCATAGTTCTCCGTTTTCAGTTCATCCGGGCAGTACTAAGATGTATAGAGATCTGCGGGAGTATTACTGGTGGGATGGAATGAAAAGAGACATTGCTGATTTTACTATGAAGTGTTTGACATGTCAACAGGTTAAAGTAGAGCGGCAGTTACCGAAAGGGATGCTTCAGCATTTACCAGTGCCAGAGTGGAAATGGGAGAATATATCCATGGACTTTGTTGTTGGATTACTGAAGACATCTCGAGGTAATAATTCAATCTGGGTTATTGTTGATCGCTAGACCAAATCTGCTCATTTCCTTGCTATACGAGATACTTTCTCTCTTGATCAACTTTCCCGTTTGTATCTTAAAGAAATAGTCAGGTTACATGGAGTTCCTCTCTCTATTGTATCGGATCGTGATCCCAGGTTTACTTCTAACTTTTGGAAAGGCCTTCAGAAGTCGTTGGGTACTGAATTAAATTTTAGTACAGTTTTTCATCCTTAATCAGATGGGCAGTCAGAACGAACTATCCAGACATTGGAGGATATGCTACGAGCTTTTTCTACGGATTATTAGGGAAGTTAGGACCAACATATTTCTTTGGTTGAATTTTCATATAATAACAGTTTTCATTCCAGTATACAGATGGCACCATTTCATGCATTATATGGGAAGCGGTGTCGAACTCCAGCTTTCTGGGATGAAGTGGGTGAAAGGAAGTTGATGGGACCAGAATTGGTAGAAGAGATGGCAGAAAAAGTTCAGTTGATTCAGAAACACATGAGAACAGCTCAGAGTAGGTAGAAGAGTTATGCGGATAACCGGAGGAAGGATCTATCTTTCGAGGTAGGTGATCATGTTTTTCTCAAGGTTTCTCCTTGGAAAAGTGTGATGAGATTTGGTAAGAAAGGAAAGTTGAGTCCAAGGTTCATTGGACCATACGAAATTCTAGAGAGAGTTGGATCAGTTGCATACCGAGTGGCTTTACCTTCGAGTTTATCTCAGGTACACAATGTCTTTCACGTTTCGATGTTCAGAAAGTATATTCCAGATCCATCTCATGTTTTCAGCCCAGAGGTAGTTCAGCTGGAAGAGAACCTGTCTTATGAGGAACAACCGGTCCAGATTCTTGACCACAGGGAGCAAGTGTTACGGAATAAGTTGATTCACCAGATAAAGGTTTTGTGGGAAAACCACATGATTGAAGAGGCAACATGGGAATGTGAAAATGCAATGAGGGATAAGTACCCCCATTTATTCGATAAGTAAATAAATTGCGGGGACGCAATTTTCTAAAGGGGGGAAGGATGTAACATCCCAAGTAAGTAATGAATAATAGATATTTTTATTTATGTCTATTAATGATTAAGATAGTGTTTTAGAGGCTTAATATGAAAATAAATACAATCTTATGCACAGAATACACTAATATTCTTAAAAGATTGTTATAATGCCTTTTGATGGAAAACCCTTTTTAAATATATCTTTTGACAATTTTATAAGCTATGTTTGTCAAAATAAACTTATTCTTTATGATTGGGACATCAAAATTTACTTTGTGTGAATTTTTGGTATTTTTCTGACAATGTTCATTTTTTAATGAATAGTGAAAAATACTGCATTTTACATCAAAACTGCTTTTTAATCTAATTTATTTATATGATTAGATTATCTTTTGAATTGGTCTTAATGTGTAATATGAATATATTTTTACCATTTAATCCAATTGTGGTCATTGGAATCAATTTCACTTTGAAATTGGACTTAAACTAGTGTCAATCTTTTGATACTTATTATTTCATAAAAACACGCTATTTGCTCTGACAACGGGAATTAATTATTAAATTAATTAATGTTACTTATATGTTTCGAATTTTGTAAAATAGGCTTTATTTTTGAATTTGTAATATCAAATATAGCTTAGGGTGAATTTTTGGTAATTTTCTGAAAAGCTTCAATTTTTGATGAATAGTGAAACCACTAAGTAGTACTTATAAAAACTGATTTTTCCATTTAAATCGAATTTTTCCATCATTGTGTTTTGAATTTCAAAAATCCGACATACATGGTTGTCATTAAGAAGTAAAATGTGGTTCAATGAGATTATAATAATTTTTTGGTGAATAGTAACTTGTTAAGTTCTTAATCGCGATTAGTGGTAATTAGGGTAGTTTAAGGTATAAATAATGCTTTAATAATATGAAATGACCTAGACACATGTCCTACCCTCATTGGTTGTGTCATGGCCGACCAATACAAGCCATGGGTCAACTTGGGGACCCCATCGATCCACTTTGGTTGGGAAATGACATAAATTACTTTTTATTTAATGTAAAAGTAAAAATGACACAAACATAATATGTTTTACGAAAAGAATTTTTACATGGGGTTATAAAGATAATATTTTTTATTATAAATATTCATTGGAAATATAAAAAGATTTATACATCATATTATTTTTTTTATAATTTTTAGACATTAAATAAATTAAATTATTTATGACATCATGATGATGCAGCGATGACCTCATTATTTAACGATTTAAATAAAATGGAAAGATAATGTAAAATCTATGAACTAAACATGTCCAAAACCAATTGGATGAGTGGATTTAGAACCCTTATCACATTATCCACGACTTATATCAATGTGGGACCTTTTAAAACTGAGACACAGTTTCAAATATAGTAATATTTCTTTACTTTCAAAAAGTGTCCCTCCTCTCCTCTTATAAAAGGCCCCACCCTCTACCTCATTTCACACACTCCTCAAGACTTTGGCTCGTCCAACCCCTGCCCATTTACTCTCTCCACATCCCTCTCCTCATCCTAGAGGATTCCATTTGGGCATAATCCTTTCAAAGGAAGCCTTTAGTCTCAAATCAAAAGGAGTTACACTTTTAAAGGTAATTCATTCTCTCATGTTCATTTGTTTTATTTTGCTTCTCCAACCCCCTAAACTCTTTTAATTTAATTATTTTGTAACAACACCAGTATCATAAATATACTAGGATGTTTTTATAAGATTTATTTGAGCTACACTCTCACACAACTACATCAAATGGTTAAAGAACATACGGTTTCCGTGGATGGCGAAATTCTGCCTCCCGAAACGATGATTGTTCAATACTCATTTAACACCTTCAAAGGTGGCCATTATGATGTCACTATTTTTATATATGATATATAATATGTTTATGTTTTCCTTAAGCTTCTGTTTTTTTCATTTTGGGCATACCTTTATGGTTTCCATTATGGGTAAACACGATATTTTCATTTTAGGAAGTGCGGACTACTGCCCCCTGAAAGTGATTTGATTCGTTAATACCATATGGGGGATGTGTAAAGGATAATGTTAATGATATTATATATGTTATTATACTGGAATTATAATATACTTATATATCATTATTATTCCATTCCAGAAAATACGAAATAGAAATGGAAGTAGCGTTCATGCGTACGTACGGCTTACCGTCTCCATGATCGGTGCATTTCATTTCTTATCTCTAAATGTGATGTAATATTATAAATACATGTATATGATGAATATATATGATATATATGTTATCTAAATCATTAATAGCATTCTGTATATAATGAACCTTTGACCAAATTAACAACATGTAAGTGTAAGAAGTATATTTTTGACTTAAGAACCAAATACCGACAAAATGAACACTATTAACTTAAATGATTACATGATGTTCATAACATGGTATAAAAGGAATAATGAACTTGAAAAGGGTTCATAAGCAAGTAGAGATTAACTCACGTTTATTATTCAGGAGATTGAAGAACGGTCGGGTCAAGTCGGATACGAGGTATGGGACTTCGTCTCAATCTCATTTCATTGAGGCATATTTTATTTTCTTTTATACGGTGTATAAACCCCTTTGACTTTTACGTTTATTCAAAAGGAATCTTTTTTATACGAAGCGTTTACTAAACGACAAAATGGAATGTTTTTGTCATACGTATGTGGAGAAAACGACTTCTCCACCGTCGTGACCGTTATTTGAGTTTCGGCTTCCTCTACAAGCCATACCTTCTTTTTAAAAGAAAAATAAATACCATGTTTTACTTTTCTTTTATTTTGGTATTGAAAATGGTTTTCACAATGTTTTTGTGTTGTATTGATATCTTGATATTGAAATGTGGAAATGTTATGTTTCCTTTATGCATGTTTTATGTGATACGATTATGTTATGGTTCTTGGGCATTATTATGAAGACGGGTGGTTCCGTGATAAACTAAGGGCGGGTGAGCCCGATATAGCTCTCAAATGCATTGGGTAACGCGAAGGAGTGAAACGTTAAGGTTTCTTTGAAGATATTTTAGGTAATATACTATGATGGGTATTCCAAACGTAACCAAGAGGGTTACTCCCTACGTAAGAATGTTATGAATGCCTCAAGTTACCTTTATGTCTTATGATTTCTATGATTTATTCATGATTTTATGAGGTATGTTAAAGTGCCTATGTTTTATGGGTAAAGTATGATTTCATTCTTATGTATATATGAACTCATGTTTCCTTTCCATGTTTTTATAACATATACTAAGCTTTTTATGCTCATCCCAAGTTTTTTTGAAATGTTTTTCACAGGTCAAGGGAAAGGTACATGATATGATGATAGTGTCAAGGAAGTGTCAAGAAATAATCAATGTTTTATTTTAAATGTGTTTCCATTGATGGGAATGAAGAATACTATCTTTATGTAACCACTTTGTTTATATGTAGGATGTAATGAAAGTTTTATGATCTAATTCTCTAAAACTCTAAACCCGAAAAGATCCTCAATGTGTAATCTTGTAATAACTCAAGATTAAGTAAGGTTTAAGGCTGGGGCCTTATATAGAGACTGATAATGAGTTTAATATAAAATAATAATTCTAGTTTTTTCTAAGGTGCCCCTCACCCCTCTTATAAAAGGGAACTTCCACTTCCCTCAAATTCACATCTCCAAACCCATTTGGCTCTACCAAACCCCGCACAAATATCCTCTCAACGGTAATAACATCCTATTAGAGGCATTTTTTAGTCATAAAGCCAACCCAAGGAGCCCTTTTGATCAAATCAAAAGGATTAACATGATTAAAAGGTAAATATTTTATCACCTATTTCAAGTTCCTTTCTTCGTCCACTTCCAATTTCTTTGTTGTTAACATTCTAAAGAAATAACTCAAGTATATTCCATATAAAATTATTTTATTATAAATATGGTACAAACATATTCAATATGCTATCCATCCTTTGAATGACATTTCACCATACGTGAGTACGTACGTCGTACCGTCTCCACTTCGTAGTGTAATTGTTATTCAATACATTATTATTTGGATGGGTTATATAATGATTTATAAATGATTTAAACAATATAAAATGATAATGATTCTATATATATGATATACCATCCAATTATATATTATTTTTATATCAAAATAATGATATTGTTGCTTGTATGTACGTACGGATTACCGTCTCCACGAACGCGATGAGATTAATTATCCATCCAAATCCATTCAAGACTAATTTTTATTAGATGATTAAATATAATGTTTAAAGACTTAATATCATTATTAATATGAATAATATACATCCTATCCATGAAAAACATTACTTACCTAACAAAGCATATAAGGTAAAACGAATCAGTTAACACCCAAAACAACAATAATACTAATATATTATTAACAAAGCAATGTTGAAAGATAAAACATGATATCAAATTAATGTATATAATTCTAGTATAATTTAATAAAAATTAACTCACTATTAAACTGGAGGTTAATCTTCCCTCGACCAAGGAAATGTACAAGGTAATGGGTTTTCATCTCATTTTTTATTCCCATGAGATTCATGTTATATTTCCACTCTTACCTTTTTGTGGTGTATGTACTGCCCATAATTGAATTCTTTGTGTAAGACAATTTAATTTTTGTGTATTTAAAAATTCATTGTATGATACTTCTTTCATGTGGTGTATGTTTTTTACGTTACCAAATGGGTAAAAGTTAATTTCACAATCTCTTTATTATCTGGGGTTATTTTTACGTAAGTATCTACTGGGACATCTTTATCATCCACATGCATGTTTCGTAAAAATTTATGTCAAAACATTTTTACTATTTACTACACTATGAGTTATTTTCATTTATAAACTTATTGGAATTTATATAAAAAGGTTTGAAAATAATATTTCTGTCATTTTCCAAACAAGGTACTTTAGGACCTTTTCGAAAAAATTAAGGTAAATTTTTTTTTGAAACTTATACAGCGGGTGCGGAAATTTTCTATCGTTATAACTTCTTTTAAGATAATAATAAAATTTTATAAGTATATTTTCAATATAAATTTTTTCGTAAATGATTTCAAAATAGAAGGAGATATTTCTCCAAAAATATTTTTGATCTCATCTATGTCAACATCCTTTGATTTATTTTATGCTTATTTGAAGTTGATTTATTATTATAATAAACATACATATTTTATTTAAGGTTTTTTGATATGTTTTTCTGTGAATGTGTTATTTTTTCACCAGTCATGGTTTATGGATAAAGTGTTTACATATTTTATGATAGTTTTAATATGAATGTTTATGTTAGGTTTAATCCTCTTATTATAAGGCATGCATTGGACTTAGTATATGATGGGTGGAGCCCACTACAGATCCTCGATGAATCGGTATGTTTCATGAGACAAAATAGTGTATTTCCACAAGGCCTTGACAAAATAAAAATTCTAGTCTTGGGACAAGGCCTTTACTATGTGGTTTTGAAATTCTTGTATTTTGAATTCAACCATTATTAAAGTGGCTATTGATATTGCGTGTGATTATTTGACTAGTATAATATCCATGTGAATAAGAAAATGGAATTATTTTATTTTATCTTTCCCATGTTATGTTGAAGTACATGTTTAAAAAGATTTTGTTTTAGTTTTATACATTTCCCTAATGATTATGTTTTTTTATGAAATTTTCCGTTATATTTTTATCTGTACTGAGCATCTGAGCTCACCCCTTTCTATGTTTAATTTTTTCCTAATATGTGAAGAAGTATTTTATGAATGACTTGCAGGGATAGTCTATGGGACTCAGTGTTGTCTATGGAAACAATGTTTGTTGTAGTTTTCCGTTTTAAAATGTAATGTAATGCATATGAATGTATCTAGTACTTCCAAGATTACTAAACTAATCAGTCTGTCGAGACATGATCTTTTGTGATCATGCCAATGATACATATTAATGCACAGACTTCGGGTTTCTGGGGTCGGGGGGTTACAGTCTCATGGTGAAAAAAACATTACTCACTTTTATCTCAGTGTGCATATTCTTATACAAATTAATTGAGAAAATTGATGATGCATAACCCATCTTATTTGAATATTTAATTTCATGCATCACAAGAAATGAAATAGTAAATTAAATAAACAAACAAAAACATGTTTGATAATTTTTCCTAACCATCCAATATTTCAAATAATATCACGAAAAAACTAAAATGAAAGAAATATAACTACATGGAAATTAAATAAAATAATTAATTTTTTTAAATTAATATATTTATGTTTTAGTTTGGCCCCATAGTTAATATAATTATTATTTTTAATGGTAAATTAATAAACTAGTTCATTTAATTGGGTATACTAGAAATAAATCATTTTTGAAATAATTAAATTATAAATAATTTTTGTAATAAAAAATTAAAAAAAACAATCTAATTATATTTAAAAACATTTTTCCCATAAAACCTAATCCTAACCCATTTTGTGTCAGGAGAAAATCACAAAAAACCAATTTTGGAACTAGAAGAACACTTTAAAAAGTGTTTTGGGCAAGGAAGACCTTTCTTAGCCCATTGTGGGGCATTTTCAATGTGATAATACCCATGAATTTTTGTTGTTCAGCTAAATTGGGTAGGGGTTATGTAACGCCCCGACCCCAGTGACCTAGTGTCGGTGCATTATTACATAACATTGGCATGATATAAAAAATCATGTCCCTAAAGACAAATTAGTAAATTATTATTGTAAATAAGATACATACATAAGATAAACATTACAACTTGAAATGAAATACAACACTAATTTATTCTATTACAAACATCCAAGCCTCCTAGATTATGCCTGAAAGTAAATCATAACTAGCTTTTCATATCCTAAGAAAATAAACCATTAGAAAGGGGTGAGATCAAATTCTCATTAATTGTAAGCAATATAGCAGAAGATATCATAATCATTAGGCATGACGAAAAATTCCAAATGCATGCCTTTACAAATAATAAACATGAACACTTTATGGAAATAATATGATATGAGTAAATAATTCCATAATAAAACATAGTCATGGTTATTCTACTAGTAGAATAACCTCTTGAACCATCATTATTATTTTCATGATGAGGTAATGTATAATGTCGAATATTCTGAAACATTTTGTCAATGCCTTAACCAATACGTCAAAAAATGATTAAGGAATCGGCCAAATCGATATATCAAGTTGGGAAAGGCCCCAGACAATTCCACAACTAATTGTCTGATTAGACCTATTGATACACCGAGGAGCTATAGAAGGCTCCACCCATCACATACTAAATCCAATAAATTATTCATATGAAAATGTGGAAACATAACATAGACATTTTTATTAAAAGTAGCATATGAAATGTCAATATATTAACCATAAAACAAGAATGGTATTAAAATAACATATCCCTATTCAAACACATCCAGATTCAAATATATCACAAAACCTTTAACACATAGTCTTTTAAATAATAAAAATGTTTTAAATACATTTTTAAGAAAACATGGATGTGGATGTCGAAGTGGTCCCAGGAGATACTTACATAAAAACAACCTCGGATAATAAAGAGATTGTGAAATTAACCTTTACCTTCTAATTTTCCTCGGAAGAGGGTACATTAACCTCCTGTATAATAGTTAAATCATTGTTATTAAATTAAAAAAACTATATAAATAAATATGATATCATATATGATCCTCTAACATTTCATTGTTAATAATATTTTAGTTATATTATCATTTTGGGTGTTAACTGATATGTTTTCCATTAAATGCTCGATTATGTAAGCCATGTTTAGTATGTATATAATTTATTTAACAATATACAGAATTATATTAAGTTTTTATACATTATTTCTAATCATAAAATGAAGATTATTCTTTAATGATTACTATGTAGAATGAATCTCATCGTGTTCTGGGAGATGGTAATCCATACGTACGTACGAGCGAAAATATCAATATATTGATGCTGAGATCAGATGAAATTTGATGTTAGATCATATATACAGAATAGATAACATGTTATAATTTTCATTTACCTTAGTTATACTCATTATACCTATCCAAATAATTATGTGTTGGAATAAAAAACTACACCACAACGTGGAGACAGTAAGCCATACGTACACACATATGGTGTCTTTGTCATTCATATAATGGATAGAATAAATAATATTATTGTACAATTTTACTAATAAAATCACAATATATAGAACATAGTATAGTTATTAATTTATAATGGAAACAACAAATAAAGAGGAAGTGGACGTAGAAAATAACTTAATAGAGGTGATGAAATATTTATCTCTTCTTCAGGTTCTTCCTTTTGATTTTATCAAGAGGGATATTTAGGATTGATTTATGATCAAAAGAAGGAATAAAGGTTAAAGGAAGAAAATTTGGGAGGATATTTGGGATAGGATTGGATGAGAGAAATGGCTTTGGAGGTGTGAAATTGTGAAAAGGGGAAGTGCCCATTTATAAGAGAGGGGAGGGTCACTTTAGTAAAAGCTTGATATATTATTTCATAATAAAATAATTTTCGGTTTCAAATGGCTCAAAAATTATTTTTTAAAGAATAATGTAGGTATGGCTCGAATACCACTCTACCAATATGTTTTAGATAGGTTTAGGTCAGCATATTAATCTTATCATTTAGATTAAACTCATAGTTAAATAGTTTGATATTTACCATGTCTCTTTGTATTTTTATATTATATAGTTAAAAAAAATACTATAAACTGCCAAGATAAAAAAATAGATTCATTGTTAATATATATAACCTTATATTAGTCCTTTGGTTGATCCTTAGATTTTTATGAATGTTGTATAAATTAATGATATAGTATTTGTTTAAAAAATTCAATTATGCCAATTTTGACACTATTTAGTATTTGATTTTTTTGAAAGCTATTAAATCATTACCCCTTGAAATAAAATTTATTTAACCAACACGTAGATTTCATAATACCCTAGAAAATTAGTTTAATTCATTATATTTCTTAACTAACATTTATTTGGATATTTATAATATCAATTATTTTAATATATCATCAATAAGGTAATTACTGCATCATCATTATGTCATAAATAAATTAAATAATATAATATCTAAAAAATATAAATAAAATACCATTATTTAGGAAATCATTATATAATTTAAAGAATATTTATAGACGAATTTATATTTTTTTATCCCTATATTAGAAATGGTTTTGTTATTAAAAATTGAATTTCACTCTTTTAACTCTTCTTTAAATTAAATAATAATAAAAGTCCTAATCTAATCCATGTTGACCAAAGGGGACCATATTTTATTACTAAGGATTTTTTTGGTAGAATTACACATACCCCATATAATAAGTACATGTGTTATGGTAATTATGATATAATTCTTAACCTTAATTACCATATTTACTTTTAATCGTGGTAAATAAATGTCAAAAGTTACTATTCACCAAAAATATTTCCATCTTATTGAACCACATTTTACATACTGTTATTCACCGTGTCTCTCAGATTTTTGAAATTCAGATCACATAAGTGGTAAAATTAATTTTTATGTAAATTTACAAATGCTTCTAAGAGGTGGGTAAAAGTCGGTAAAAAGTTCAATAAAAATTTTAAATATCTAAACTTATTATAAATTGACTCCAATGAATTACATAGAACATATATAGGTATTATGTATCTATATTGACCAAAAATAAATTTAAATAAAATAAATAAATATTTAAATAAAAAATTAGTTTTTACCAATAACACATTGTTTTTCACAATTCATCAAAATTGAATTTTTTTAGAAAAAAAACACCCTAAGCTAATATTAATATTAAGAATTTAAAAATGAAGACCATTTTGTAAAAAAATGTACAAAATTTAAAAATTGCATATTACTATTATTAACGGCCTGTTTTATTGGTCATGGTGTGTTAGAATATTGAAGTTACATACAATGAAAGTAATTGAATTATTCAATGGGAAATGTTATGTGGAAGATTGGAGTGTTAAATTCTACCCTCCTTCAAATAATTTCATCCTTGAAATTTCAATAATATTACGACACAAAAATATTTTGGTGGTATTTCATCATATGTTCCTCTGGTTACCACATTACCTCTTCCATCATACAGTTTTTCCACTGAACTTTTACCAGAGTAGTCGTTTGGTTTCTCAGCACTTGATCTATTTTATCAACAATTTTGATAGGCTATTCACAGTAAGACTAATAAAGATCCAATTCAATATCATCATTGTTGATTACATGTGGTGGGTCAGGCATGTATTATCCCTATAGTGATGTGTGGAACTCATTTTGAACATTGAAGACACTTGGTGGCATTGCCAAATGGTAAGCTACATCCCCAATTTGTTCTAGAATTTCGAATGGTCCGATGTACCTAGGACATAATTTACCATTCTTATCGAATTGTATATACCCCTTCCATGGTGATACCTTCAAGGAAACATGATCTCCTACCTTGAATTCCAAATCCTTCCTTCAGTTATCATCATAGCTCTTCTGCATACTTGAGATTCTTTGATGCAGGTTTGGATAATCTTCACATTTTCCATTATTTCCTCAACAAGTTCTGGGCCAAAGAGTTTTCTTTCACCAACATCATCCCAACACGTTAGTATGTGAAATCTCTTTCCATATAATGCTTCATATGTTTCCATCTAAAAACTTGAATAGATGATATTGTTATATGAAAAATATACCATAGGTAAATATTGATCCCACATACCTTGATAGTCATGTGAGAAAGATCTCAAACATGTCTTCTAAGGTTCGAATAGTCTATTCTGATTGTCCATCAGTTTGAGGGAGGTAGGAAGTGCTCGAATGAAGTTTAGTATCCAGGGATTTCTGAAGACTTTTCCAGAATCATTAAGTAAAATAAGGATCACAATCTGAATCAATTGATAGGGGTACTCCATAATGTCTTATAACATCATTAATATATAGTCATGCTAAACGTTCAAGTTGTAAATCTTGTATTATCGAAAGAAAATATGTTTACATGGTAATATGATCAACAATGACCTATATTGCATCATTACTTCTAAGAGTCTTTGGTAGCCCCATGATAAATCAATCGTAAAATCATCTAATTTCCAATCAGGTATGATAAGAGGTTTCACAACTCCTCTAGGATGTTTACGTCATGATTTCACTTGTTGGAGAACCATAAATCATGATAAAAAAAAGAAATATCTCTTTTCATGTTGCCCCACAAAAAAAATGTTGCATAAAATAACTCTACATCATAGTTCTCCCATGGTGAATAGAGAAATTGGAGCTATGAGCATCATCCAACAATTTCCTGTTTAGATCATGTATATCAGGAACACAAAGTCTCTTCCCTAATTTCAAAATTCCATCTTCATATATGAAATCACTCAATCCCCCATTATTTAAATATTTAATCTTCTTTTGAAACTCCTCATCATCAGTCTGAGAAATCATTATCCTTTCTAGTAAATATGGTTTGGAAACCATTGGAAAAGTTATTATTGTTACACCATCCATGTTTATTCCAATATCCATCTTTACTAGATCAATGAAAATAGGATACCATTCAATTATCAACTTATTTAAATACCATGGTCCTTTCTACTCAAAGAATCTTCAACCTTATTTTCCTTCCCATGGTGGTAGTGTATAGTGAAATCATAATCCATGATTATTTCAAGTCATCATCTTTGCATCATGTTGAGTTCTTTCTGTGAGAAAATATACTTCAAACTCTTGTGATCAGTATAAATCTCACAGTTTTTCACCATAGAGTTAGTGTTTCCATACCATCAGAGAGAATATTATAGCTACAAACTCAAGATCATGAGTGGGATAGTTTTTTCCAAGAATTTTTATCTTTTATGATTCATATTCAATAACTCAATCATTTTTTATAATGACACAACCAATAACTTTCTTTGAAGCATCATTATAAATAACAAAACCATATTTCACTGATGGTAGAGTCAAGATAAGAGAATTAACAAATCTTCTATTTAGTTCTTCAAAAAATTCTTTAAACACTTTATTCCAAAGCAATTTAACCCCTTTACTTATGATATTGGTTAATGGGTAAGAAAACCAGGAAAATTTATGGATGAAACATCGATAATAACGTCATAAACTAATTAAACAGCATACCTCAATTATAATCATCAGTGCTAGCCATTCGTGGATTTCCATTGTCTTTGTAGGATCAACAAAGATTCCATATTTGGATACAATATGTATAATAAAAGAAATCTCCAAATTCTAGAATTCACACTTTCTAAAAATCCCATTTAATTAATTTCTTATAAGAGTCATCTGAATAATGCACAAATGATTTTCATGATATTCTTAGGTTTTGGAGAATACCAAGATATCATCAATAAATACCTCTACAAATTCATCAAGATATACCTTGAAAACTCTATTCATTAGATCCATGAAGACAAAGGGTGCATTATCCAATCCAAAAGCATTGTTGTAAACTCATAATGCTCGTACCTGGTTGAAAATATGTTTACTAAATGTCTTCCTTCTTCCCACATAACTGATGAGATCCAGATCGATTGTAAATCACTAAAAAATATTGAGCTCTATGATGTTAGTCGAATAAATCATCAATGATATTTTGGGGATACTTGTTCATTATTGTAATAGAATAGATCTCCCTATATTCAATGCACAACCTCATATATCAGTGTTTCTTCTTAACAAAAAAAGATAGGGGCTCCCCATAGAAAAACAATGGGGAAAATAAATTCCTTATTACTCAATTCTCCTAGTTGTTTCTTTAGTTACACATATTCCTCAGTGGCCATTCTATAAGGGGTCTTCTATATGGTCCTTCAACAAGGAATTAATACAATGGAAAACTCAATTTCTCATTCTCGAGGATGTCCGGGTAAATCTTATGGAAGCACATCAACATATTATCAAACAATTTTTACATCCTTTATTTCAAAATTATTTTCCTCACCCATAATTATTTCATTCTCAACATCCCAAATAAATGAATTTAGTAGAGCTATTGAGTGGTGGATCAATATAAGAATCATATGGTGACGTTTCTGCTCTAATGATAAGGTACTCTTTATCATCATCAATAAATGTGACCTCCTTCTTCTTACAATAAATTTTCACATCCTGGTCTGAAATCCAATCTATACTAAGGACTATATAATATTAAATCATGGGAATTATTATTAGGTCATTAGATAAATATCATTTATATGACATAAAGGGTAATGAATCTCTAAACTTTGTTGCAATGATACTTCCCTTAAGAGTTTTAACAGACAACTCCATTGTGAAATGAAATTGGAAATATCTGATTTTCATAATAAACTGGGAAGCTATGAAACATTGTGATGATCTGGAATCAAATAAAGAATTGGCTAAACTTGAAGAAACCATTAAAGTACATGCCACCACGTCATTCAGAGATTCAACCTCAGTAGTGGTGATCGCATAATCTTTTCCTTGAACCCTTGGCCTTTTCTGACATACGATTCCATGACACTTAGGAAATTCATTTTCATAATGTCCCATATCCCTACAATTATAGCATTGAACATCGGTAGATTCTTTATTCCCTTATCAATCACTAGAAAGATTCCTTTTCTGTCAACATTTGTAGCATACCACATTTTCTTTTAGACAGGATCCAAGGTGCTTCCTACAACAATTATCACAGGGTATAAATTCATCTCTTCCCTTCTTCCATTTTTCCTAATTTTCTTTCCTAGAGTGTTCAACAGATCTCTTCTTCTCTTGTTTTTCTTTAAAGTCGTAAAACATCGAGATTAATTTTTCTGTCTTGATAGCTCATGAGACAATATCATCATATGATAATAAATATTGTGAGACAAATTCTCACTAGAGAAATGGTTTTAACCCATAAATGAATCTATCAACTTACTCCTTGGGTTACGTATATAATCTATAGCATTCCTTGATAACCTTGTAATGTTAGCCTCATGTATTGCAACATTCTAATCATCCTTTTGTCTCAAACTCAAAAATTTCATTTCCATATCCGATCGATGTTTATGAGAAAATTATTTATCTATGAAAATCATTTTAAACTCCAACCATTCAATACTTGATACTTCTTCATCCTCCATTCTGTTTTGAATTATTGACCACCATTGATTTGTATCTCCCATGTGGCATGAAACTATAATGACAACTTTATCTCTTTCGCTACACCATATTGCATGAAATATTTTTTCTAAGGAATTTATCCATTTCTCAGATAATAATGGATTTTTTACACCCATTGAATGTTGGTGTTTGTTTCCTCATGAATCAGTCTAGAATTGAACCTCCATGTTGTGAATCAGGGTGCTCTATACTGTTTAGGTTATTATTCATAAACTGAGTGTGTTGTCCTAGTATGGTGATAAGATGATCAACACTAGTTGCATCACCAGCTCTGATATAACTATCTCGACCAGGAGGGATATCCATATATGTGTTACGCACATTGATATGGTTTCCATTCATTCCACTAGGTTCCATATCTAAAAAATGGTATATAGATTATTAGTTTATGAACCACAATAAATAATTCTTAACTAGTAAAACACTTAACATAAATTGAACAGTTTATGGATATAATCCATTATCATAATTTTTTTCATTGAATAGGTATATAATAATAATCCCTTCATAATGGTTTGTAATGAAAATATGGTTTTTTATAAACATTTTCCCCAGGAGTGTCGTAGCTATGAATGCATCAAGGCTCATTTTCGTGCGCCAGTTCTCCTTTGAGTAAAGCTCAATGTGGTGTTTTTGGGTTTTAACACTAGGAACATCTATGCCAAAGCTACCTTTACCTAATCGTATCCAAACAGGGATGTATATATTGGAAATCTCCTAAAATATCTACATTACGAAAATTCTATGATGATCTTCAATACTAATCCTCAAAGTCTATCAGAGGGTAATGTTCTCTAATCAGAGTATTTCTAAATACAGTATCCAAATTTTGTACTAAAAATTCTCTGATACCAACTATAATGCCCCAACCCAAGTTAACTAGAGTCAGTTCTTTATTACATAACATTGGCTTCATTCAAGGAATCATGTCTTGAAAGACTGATCAATTTCTTATTATTGGAAACAAGCTACATACATAAGTTCAACATTAAAACTTCAAAATAAATACAACACTAATTTATTCCATTAGAAACATTAAAGCCTAATAAATTATGCATATAAGTCACTCATTACTAACTTTATCACATACTGTGATAATGAAACATAAGAAATATGTGAGATCAAATGCTCAGTAAGGGTAAGATATACAGTGGAAGATAACATAAACATTAGACATGATGAATAATTCCAAAAACTTGAATTTTTAAATAATTAACAAGAACATTTTATGGAAGGAATATGAGCAGAGAAAATAGTTCCATAATAAAAGATAGTCATGGTTATTCAACTAGTTAAATAACCACCTGAACTATAATTGTTATTTTCATAATGAAGGAATGTATAATGTCCGACATTCTGAAACATTTTGTCGAGGCGTCGGCCAAGATGTCCAAAAATGATTAAGACCTCGACCAATACCATATATAAAATTGGGAAAGGCCTCAGAAAATTCCAAATATAATTGTCTCTTGAGACCTACCGATGCACCAAGGAGCTGTAGCGGGCTCCACCCATAACATACTATGTCTAGTACATTTCTCATATGAAATGGTTGAAACATAACATAAACATCCATATTTAAACTAGCATACGAAATTTCAATATGTTAACCATAAACCATGATTGATATAAAAATAACACATACATAGTCAAAGATACCAGAAAACATTCAATAAAATATAGATGACCTGTATCCTAATAAATCAACATCAAACTAGTTTAAAATCTATCAAATGATGTTGACATAGATGAAATAAAATTTTTTTGAAAGAAATACCTCTTTCTATTTTGAAACCATTTAAGAGTTACAAAATTATAAAATAGAACATTTATTTTGAAAATATTCTTAAAAACATGTAAGGGAATTTTTGATGAGGTTATAACGGCTGAAAATAGCCTCACCCGCAATATATGTTAAAAAACATTCTTACCTTAATTTTTTAGAAAAGGTGATAATGTAACTTATTTGGAAAAAGATGGAAAGATTCATATCAAAACATAAAAGGTAAAATAAGGGTATAAATGAATTTAAACAATTGTGTAGTAAATGGAAATTTTTTTGAATTAAATTTAAAAAAAACATGTATGTGGATGATAAAGAGGTCCCAATTGATACTTACTTTAAAACAACCTCGAATAATAATGATATTGTAAAATTAACCCTTACATTCTACTTTTCCTTGGTTGAGGGTACATTAAACTCTTTTACAATAGTTAAATCAACGTTATTAAATTATTCAAAAACTATATACATAAATATTATTACATATATGATCCTCTAATATTTCTTTTTTAATAATATTTGAGTAATATCATTGTTTTGGGTGTTAACTCATCTGTTTTCATTTAAATGATCGGTTATGAAAGCCTTGTTTTTTATGGATAGGATTTATTTTATTAACATACAGAATGATATAATGTTCATAAACACTATTCTTAATCATAAATTGAAAATTATTCTTGAATGATTACAATGGGGAATGAATATCATCATGTTCATGGAAATGATAACCCATATACATGCACGAGCGACAATAGCATTATATTGATGGTGAAATCATATGTAATTGGATGGTATATCATATATACTAAATCAATAACATGTTATATTTATTATTTACATCATTTATACTCATTATTATACAAATTATAAAGTGCTTTAATAACAAACTACACCATGACTTGGTGATGGTAAGTTGTGCGTACACACGTATAGTGACTTTGTCATTCATATGATGGAAATAAGAGAAAGAAATAGGTAGAGGAAGATGAAAATAATTTGAAATTTGTGATGAAATATTTACCTCTACATCAGGTTCTATATTTTGATTTGATAAAAAGGGCTTTCTAGGATGGCTTTATGACCAAAGTAATGCCTCTATAATGAAGGGATGAATTTTGGGAGGATATTTGGGTAGGGGTTGGCTGACACAAATGGATTTGGAGGTGGGAAATTAAGATAAGGGGAAGTAAATTTTATAAGAGAGGTGAGGGTAACTTTACGAAAATATTGAAATATTATTTTATAAAATAATAATTTTAGGATTATAATTGCACAAAAATGGATACTATAAAGGATAAGGTAGGGATGGGTCTAAAAACTCTCAACCAATAGGTTTTAGGTAGGTTTAGGTCACCATATTAACCTTATCTTTTAGATTTAACTCATATTTAAAGAGTTTTACATTTACAATGTCTCTTTGTATTTTTATATTATACGGTTAATAAACATACTATATTCTTCCAAGATAACCCCAAGTGGTTCATTATTAATATATATAACCTTATATATGTACTTTTTCTATACATATTATTTTTATGAGTATTATATCAATTAATATTATAGTATATGTTTTAAAAACTCAATTCTGTCAATTTTGAAACAATTAAGTATTTGATTTTTTTGGAAAGCTATTAAGACATTATGACATCGAATAAAATTTATTTAACCAACCCTTAAATTTCATAGTATCCTAGATAATTATTGGAATTCATCAAAAGTATCAATTTACATTTATTTTAGTATTTATAATATCAATTATTTTAATATTTCTTTAATAAGGTAATCAACCCATCATCATTGTGTCATAAATAAATTTAATTATTTAATGTTTAGAAATTATAAATAAAAAAAATTATGTAGGAGATATTTTTAGAATTATAAATAATATTTATATCCGAATTTCTATTATATGTAACCCTATCTTAAAAATGGATTAATTATTAAACTTCGAATTTAACTCTTTTAAATTTTCATTTAATAAAATAATAATAAATGTCGTAATCTAATCCAAGTTTCCCAAAGTGACCATATTTTATTACTAAGGATGTTTTTGGTTGAATTAAACTTATCCCATAGAAATATGACATGTGTTAGGGTAATTATGATTCCATTTTTACCCTTAATTACCCTATTTACTTTTAACCGTGGTAAATAAAAGTCCAAAATTACTATTCACAAAAAAATCATCTTATTGAACCACATAATAATTACTGATATTAACTATGTCTCTTAGATTTTTAAAATTCAAATCACTGAAGTGGTATATTTATGTTTTATTCAAATTTTCAAGTTCTCTTAAGAGGTGGGTAAATGACGATAAAAAATTCAATAAAATTTTTATATTTGTAAACTTATTATAATATGAATCCAATGAATTACATTGAACTTAAATAGAAATTATATATATATATATTCCTAAAATAAATTTAAATAAAATTACTAATTATTTAAATAAGAAAATCATTTTTATTTAACAACTTAGTGCTTTTCAATATTCATAAAAAATTGAATGTTTTTTGAAACATACAAAAAAATCACCCAAAGCTAATTTCGATTTTCCAAATTGAAAATTGAAGTACATTATGAAAAATTAAATTTATAAAATATCAAAATGTTGGTATTAATATTCATAACAGCTAGTTTGATTGGTCACGGTGTGTTAGAATCTCGAAGTTGCATTCAATGCAAGCTATTACATTATTCAAAGGGTAACGTACTGTGGAAGCATGGGGTGTTACAGGTTACACCTGATAGGGATTTGAATGTGGCATTGGATGATCCAAGCTGGTCAAAGATCACTGTGTGAAAGATATCATGGAGAAGGGAAAACTTATGGAGATATAATTTTGGGTATTCTCAATCCATTTTATGCATGGAGTTGGGAATATGTGAACTGAATGTCTCAGTCCAGTCATGGAGGATGGGGAGTTGGCCATGATGTTCGACTAGGGGTGGGGCCTAAATTTATGGCGAATAGAGGAACCAAAAGTGATGAATCAAGTTCAAAGGATGGATTCATCCAAACACAAAGTGTTGGTGGTCATCTTCATCTCAGAAAACCCCCTAGTATTGGCTTTAAATGAAGATATCCAATGACCATCCAATGGTGTTAGCATCAAACGAAAAACATGGAGTTCTAATCTTGGAATATCATTTTTTTTCGAGGGTGTAGTTTGGAGATGTAGTGAATATTGTCTATGGAGATAGTGGGTATGTTAAAATATATGATGGTGAAGCAGTAGACTAGTAGGGGGAGGGACTCTTTTGAATCCCTGAGAAGCTATGAGTAGTTTGTATTTTTTGTTTTTCACATCTTGACCCCCATAGTATCAAACTAAAATATTTTTATTCATTTTTTGTCATAGAGTTTACCCCTCCACTAGACGATGTTTCATTAATGTTTTCCAATATTCAAAAGAATAAAATAATGTAATTGTTTTAAAAACAATTATCAATAATTATATCCATAGTATTTTCGAATTATATCTCACCATGTTCGAGGGATGCATAAACAAAATTATGGCATTTTACTATTTGGAAAAATATAATAATCAATAATTCCAAATGTAAAAGGAAAAAAATAATATTTTAACATTTGTAGTAATATAATTTATTCAAATTTTATTAATCAATGAAACCAAAAACTATACATGTTTTGAATTGTGTACGGATATTACTAGACTATCTGATATTAGATCGACGATGGTATATTCTATTGGAAATGGATTTAAATCATCTACATAACTTAAATGAATTCTAATTTTTCATGGAATTAAAAATTCACATAATCCTTTTAATAACAACTATTGGAATTGTTGTGTAGAGAGGAATCCATTTCACTAGAAATTTAAATAAAATTTCTTGGGATATACATTAACATTTTTTATACATTTATTCTATCCATAGTATATGTCTATGTATCTAATATGAATTTCATCAGAACAATAACTCAACTAATTGGTTACCTTATTAGAATCATAATCTACTTGAATGACTCTCATCAATTGTGAATTTTTCTCAAAGGATCAAAATATGATACTCTATATATTATATTAAAATTCTCAATAATCCTTATAAAAACCGATAATAATATTCATTGTTTTATTACATTACTCTGATGATTTTTTCTATATCATTAGGATCACATAAATCTTGTCCCTTTGATATGTGAAGGTCTTCTTGGGTCGAATGCTCCGTCATCATATCACATTCACCAGGATGTTGGAGTATATTGTGTCTCTTATTCCATTATATTGAATAGTATCTTAATTAATTTATCTCCCATTATTATATTGTGGGAGGATTAGATACCTAAAAATGGTTCTGTAGACAATAGAATTAAAATTTCAACAAAACAAGTAGTAAATTACATGATCTGACAAATTTATTGGTTCATAATATCTTATATATTTTAGTTAAATTTTTTTATTAAATATCATAAAAGATAAACTTATCTCACTAAATTGGCTCGTAATTCCAACAATATTAATACATACCTTGAATAATTAAATAATATTGATTTATTTTATATTTTTCTAATATTCATTTATTTTTTCGAATAAAATTTATTAAAAAATTAAAACCCATTATTTTGTACTCTAATAATAATTAATTTATTCATTTTTTAGAGATCGATAATACTTGGCCAACTTTCAGACCATATGGTGGTTCTGACATTGTCCTAGATACCTATTCACTCGAATAGGGAAGTCTCTTTTATATGTTATTGTGTATGGAAATCTATCCATTTGGCCCTATAACATTGAATGTTACTCACATTCCAAAGAGGAAACTATCACCCATTGAATCCCCTAATGAGACAAGTAATATTCATTGAAACAAAAAACATCCTACAAACATGCATTTGATAATATAATCTCATTGTCTCGCCATAAGTCATAATCCTAGAAGAACAATTATTACATAATTTATTATTTCATTATTATTTGAGGATAAAACAAGAAACAAATACAATGAATTACCTTTAATAGGGATTCAAAATGCTACAACCATCTAGATCAAGTTGGCCTATATTTTCACATCATCAACTGAGAAGAAACAAATTCTATCTTAACTATTCAATCAATGTCTTTCCACCAATGTCGCACAAAACAAAATAATATTTCAATGTCATAGTTTTTTCTTTACATCAATTTTCATGATAAATTATACAAATTTATAAATAAATCATTTCATAATACCAATCTATATTTTTCTACATATGAAAATCCTATAACACCCAATACATGTGGAGTTCCTATTGGTGGGTATATTCTTATTATCTATATTTCTAGATATAAATATGTGATAAAATAATGTGAATAGGTCTCAAGGCTTATGATCCCCCAAAACATGATTGTTTGACATGAAATATTTCTAGACATATTTATGTTTCTAGACCATAGGATATTTGTTTAAGATTAATTAAATTGTATTTCAGGTTATCATTATAATTAGGGAACTTCTATGACATTTTGATATGACAATTAATAGTTAGATATTTCCATTTAAATAGTGGATGCATAAATGTAAGAAGTTTTATTGTATGATTAAATCATGTATAAGTCACTATATACTAGGTTTGATAATTGAAATTTACTATTTAGTTGGGCCTCGTGAATCCATTATTAACAATATAAGGGCATTTTTGTGATGTTCTGTATCATTTTTCTAGGATTTAATCATGTAGTTTAACATCATTTGGATAGGAAATATCATTTTTAGGAATTATTATCTTAAGGAAATTCACTCTTCACAATATATCCATACCATGGGATATAGGGTCACAATAATGTGATTTGATAATCCTTTGTTGAATATAGGTACAATTCATAGATGAGTAAGATCAATGATATACAAATCCAAATGAATAGTCGGGTTATAGGAACTATTAATCAATCCCCACGAATATCTATGCCAATGAATAGTTGAAGCAAGGGTTTATGGTTCCACCTTAATTAATGTCTTAGAGCATGTATCCCACTCATTCAGTATAGTAGTTCATATATTAATGTAGGCACACTCCTCTATGAACAGATGATTGAAAAGATTCATGAGTTTTGGAAATTTGATATTTAGTTGTGAATCCTTTTTGGGACCCTTAGGATTAATCATGTCCAATTATCTATTTTATACATGGGAGAACCACGAGGATGGAGTTCATGGTCTATGGGGTTTAAGATAATGATATTAAATCCTAGAAATTGTTGTCTCATACACATATTGAAGACATGATATTAATTCATGGAGAATGTATGATTCAAGAAGGGACCAAGAACCCCTAAGCTTATAAGTGTGTATATTGATCATGTTTTAAAGTGATGAGGTAAATTATGTGATTCTTGATTACAAAACCATCAATGTTAATGGTCCATCCATTGTGAAGACATCATTTATATAGTTTAAGGACATGAAAAAATGATATTGGTGTCAAGTTGGATTTCATGTGAGTATGATGTTTTCACCATTATTAGATAGAATACAAATTAATAATTCTAGTTAGAGTGGAATTCCCAAATAAGAATTCACACATGATTAGTGCCTAGTGACATATAAAAGAGTCAACTAGACAATATATGACATATTTAAAATTTCATAATAGGTAATTTTCAAAGGGGTATTATAATTTTGTAGGAATGGTAGTACAACAAAACATTTATTCTAATCAAATGACATAATTTTGAGAGAAAATAATTTGTGTATGGGACAAAATTATGGGATTCATGTGTCACTATGTATTAGTAAATATGATAATCAAACCAAAATCACTTTTATTAAATAATCCCTTATGTATGTCTTATTCATATCTTTGAGCACTGGGATCATGCCATACATAGTTAATATAAAATAATGTTCAATAAACATTTTTTGATCATGTGTTGGGAAGGGAGGAACCATATCACTCATGTTCATACCACTCATGTTCTAAATCATCTTCATGGATCTTGTTCTCATAGATGGAACGATTCATGGATAATAATAAATGTGACATCCTTAAATAATGACATATATCTTGGGATATATTGGAAGGAGTATTCCCCATTTATAATGTTTTTATACATGATATTTTATATTTGGGAATCAATAGGTATCATGTGGTTATAGGGCTCAAGACCCACATAGTTCTTATATATGACCCCATATAATCCAAACTAATATGTGGGAAATAGAAATTGTATTATTGTGTTGTGGATTGATCCTAGATTAGAATCCTAAAATTCAAAATGCATCGTTTAGTGGCAATAATCTACCTACACATAACTTAGATATAAATAATATTATTTTCAAAATTATTATACCCAAGCATGAAATATGATGTTGTAGAGTATAAATTCATTCTTGACCCCTTATGGAAATAGAAAAAATAGACGACATGAACCAAGATTTTATGTGTACCTATATCAATGATTATCATTTTATGACTGCTAGAATTAAAATTTCAATAGTATAGAAGCATCTCATGGGATTTAGGGGGTCCTATCAACATTGACGATAACATCCCAAAGTCAGAAACTTTAGAGAATTGCATTATCCACTACTTAATCTTAATAGTTACCGTTTCAATAGAAAATCATCCCTTATGAACAATCACTAGAGAATTTTTTTACACTATTGAATCCTAGATGGGTTACTTTTAGATTAGCCATGTCTTTTTACTAATATACCATAATAGATAACCAAGATGATTTGTGATCTTGTTCCAAAAAAAATTTGATGAGAATTTATTCCCATGGTATTTTTCTATTTATAAGTTAAAAGGGGTATATACATTGTGTTGAGGGAATAGTGGATTTATAAAGGTATTTCCAACATCACTAAAGTTATTTATTCATATGGTATACATACATCGAAATGAAATCGTACATGAATTTGATTTCATAATATGGTATTAAAATAAGTAAGATAAATATGTGAGTAACATCGAGGGTATCTAAACACTATTAAAATCATTGTGATATGGAATGTATAAATATTTACACCAAAATATAGGAATCAATGGTACATGGGGTCTAGATGGTGTAGGTAGACCAATGGTAATGATGGAAGCCCATATTAAAAGTAGTTAGGATAATAGATCATATGATTATGGGTGACTCTCCTCTCAGACCAGAATATCCACTATGAGAACTCTCTAGGGTGAGGTGTTATTCACTAGTTATTCCGAATAAGGTCCCTTTTGATTATGTAATTAATTTTTCATGATTTCTATAGGGAGTAAAATTTATTTTGTTCTTTCATGGACCGTGGGGTTCCACAAGAAGGATACGAACTCTGGTAGTTTTTTTATCAATACATTTTTAGATGATATTCTGATGTTTCATATAGAAAATTATACAAATAATAAGATTGATAATTCTAAAATTTACAGTAATTTATGATGAATAGACATTCATTATGAAGGTATAAGATGTGTAATTTATAAATACTATATCATTTGTGGATGAAATGTTCATATTGAATATCATTTATAATGATGTTTAAAACCATTTGAATAGTATATTATCATTCTTCATAATTTCATGATAAAAGGACACAATTATTTATACAAAAAACATTTCCATCAATTTAGTAAGATCAAATTATTAGGTTCCCTAATATCACATGATTCATCATAATTGTGAGAAACAAGAACAAATAGTGTATTCTATTGGGCTACATGAGAGTGTGCGATAGGGAATTGATTGGTGGTGTTCACAATGTAATATTGATTGGCATCTCTACCAAAATATGACTAAAAATGAGGGACAACAATTGTTTAATGATAACTCATTTTTAGACATATAATGTATGATCCATTAATCAATATGTATCAATTGGTAACAAGAACCAACACACTCATATTATTTTTATGGAAAATTTTCTACACATCATGAGTTTCTATGTGGGGAGACTGTATTTTTATTATTATTTTTGTTGGCCCCAATATATGGGATATGGTCATCACTAATATATCAGACCTCCTTTTTCTCACATGACTATTACAACATTTTTATGATAAACTAAATAAAATAGTAATAAATTCATGATCAAAATTATTATTATTTTCGGAATGTTAGGCTCATACATTACCTGATAATAAAAAAACCTAAACATTTATTTATGTCCTTCATGTTAATTCGTAAATTATCACATTATCATTATTATATGTAATCACCTAAATATATACACATATGAAATGGATGACATAAATTCCATTTTACATGATGAATATGTAAAATGAATCACTATATAGCAGTTGGGAAAAATTATCATAATATTATATTCATAATATCATCAATAATATCATAAGTGAAACATGAGATAACAGAATGAAATGTGGAGATTCAAAATCATGAAGCATCGTATCTTAACAGTCTACTACAAAACATAGTGGTGAAAAAAGATACCATCATGTTCACAAATAACATATTTTAATAATCATAACATTATCCTTCTGAAAAAATCATACATCATGTCCATACATAATACACATATTCTCAAGATATACATCACACTAACCAATTCATTGGAGGGACATATATTTCAAATCCCACCTGTCACATCATTATATTTACATAATCACCCATTCATCGTAGAATTTTTATAAATCAATGGCATGAAGTAATCCATTTAAAGCAATGAATTTCAATAGGATTTTAAAAAATATGATTCTAGGAATAAAATTTTGGATCCAATATGAAAATTGTAAATATATATTTCTTATAAGATTCTTCATTATTAGAATAAGAATAAAAAAACTCAAGAGGAGTCAAGATATTTTTTAAAATGATGTGATATTTTAGAAATCCAATAGGTTTTTTCAAAAAATTAAATTTTGAAATAATAATGTCACCTAAATGATATTTGAATAATAATGACATGCCATATCCAAATATATGGTGTTGTAAAAATTGAAATTTATGTGAATGAGAGATAAAAAAAGATAAAAGGAGTTTTTTTCGAGAGTTATAGGTTTCAATTTAATCATTCTCGGAGTGTTAATTTTGATAGTTTATTAGCCACTTTACATGTGTATAATTAAGAAAGTGATTGTAAAATGGAAATAATTATCCAGAATTAATCTTTTATGTAACTACTGAACAATTATATGTTTAAAAGGTCCCATATATCATTTCTTTATTGAGGGTGATTGAGATGAAAAAATGTTAATGTTGAATGCTCAGTTAATTTTTTATGGTGTTTTTGTAATCATCATGTACTAGTTTTATTTTATTTGATATTATCTTTATATACTACTTATAGAATATTAGAAATGATATAAAATTTATATTAAAATATTATTTTTCAATAATAACGTCTTTATGTGTAGTCTAAAAGGTGGTAATGAAAACTGAATACTTATCATCCACAGAGGTAGTAAACCAAAGTATGATAGATTTTGATTTAAATTTGAAAATACGATAAGATGCGATGAGATTGGATAATGGATATTCCATTAACAAAATAAAATTTCTGCATAAAAATGTTATTGTAGTTATAATGCAACATTTTAGGGGGTATGAGAGGATATGATAATAAATAAAATAAAATATAATATAATGATTGATGATTTCAACTCTTGAATGTTTTCTCCACAAAAACCTCATAAATACACTGAGTTTGTTCTTAAGATGAGTCCAGAATCATTTGGATGAGTGTAATATGTTTGGATGATTTCAACTCTTGAATTTTTTCTCCACAAAAACCTCCTAAATCCACAGAGTTTTTTCTTATGATGAGTCCAGAATCACTTGGATGAGTGTAAGAGGTTTGGTAAGGTAATCGGGTATAATATTGACATGCTATGAGGCCTAGAATGTATGAGGAGAATGAGATATATTTATAAGGGGTGAAGAGTGTGTTATGGAATATTTTTTTCATTGTATTATTATTTTGGATCAATACTATCAATATTGTTGATGATTATGAATAAAATCAATAATTGTTCTAGGGTAATTAGATCCAATTGGTTATAACATCATAAAAAAAGATTCAAGTATTTGGCTTAGAATGATAAGTAATATATATTTCTATATTTCACTATTCACAAAAATTATTATATATTAGAAATACCACAAAAATTAACCCTGGACATTTATCAATATGATGTTTATAAAAATGGACTCATTATTATGAGAATTATTTTATAAATATTATAAATTTATTTTTTAACAATATTATAATTTATTTGAAAAATAACAATCTTAGTATTATAATCAATTTTATAACCCTTAGAAAAATTTGAAAAATGAATAATTATAGTAAAATATAATTTTTATAAAAATAAAAATTAATTTATTAATATAATGCATCATAATAATTTCTATTCCAAACTATAATATTAATTAAATAACTATAAATAAACATTTATATTTAACAAAAAATTCAATTAGTAAGTTATTATTTTCAAAAAAATTCATTACTTATACCATTATATAATTATATCATATTTACAGTAATAAAATATGTGACTTTTATTTAAACTTTCTTTCTAAGTATAATATTTTAATGGTCTTAATACAATTTCCAGAAATCTTATTACTATTCTAATGGTAAGGTTACTATTCTAATAATATAGGTTGTTTAATTTATAAAAATGCATCTTCATCTATTAATTAATCATTATATTTTAGTTTATTAATATTTTATATACTTAATAATCATCAAAATGAATTTTAATAACATTATGTATTATTTATACAATGTTTTTTGGAGTACGATATATCATATGGTTGAATGATATCATAATATTCATATTCATGTAACATTATTTTATATGTGAAATTATTATAGGCTTGTTTGATGAATATAGAAGCATTTACAATAATAATGTTTTTATTCATAATTTGAATGTGATGTTTGTGCATTAAACATCATGAAATAACTATAAGAAGGTAAATTCCATTGATAAAATTTTGGGTCCAAACATTCTTCACCCCTTACGAAATTTTTCGGTCAAAATGTGTTTTTACATTATATGTTTATTAAATTTGTGGGTATTTCTCCTTCACCTCTTCCTTTGGATACCATGTAAAATCTCCATACATATGGTTCCTGCACAACACTTGTACAAGGTGAATTTTCATATAGACAATAACATTATCTTCAATTTCCATGATCTGCACTAGATGTTATTCATTTGAGATTTCATATTTTAATTGTACCACATATGGATTTAGTATATGTGAGGTGTCTGTTATGCACTTCCGTAGGAGTGATACATGGAATAAACCCTGATATTTATCCATATTTGGTGGATTTGAAATCTGATATGTCACCTCTCATATGTGATAGAGGATCTCAATTGGTACAATTTACATTTTTATATGCTTCGATTTCATTCCAAAATGCATGAATCTATTATATGGTGATATAAAAATGTGATATTTTTCTCCAACATCAATATCCAAGTCTCATATAATAATTATACAAAATATATTATTCCATCAATGACAATAATTTATATGTTATTTGTATAATTAACCAACTATTTATTCACTTTCATTAGATTTTTCCATGTACCTTTTGTTCTCTAACATCATCTCGACATGTTTGATTTCTACATCACTTCCCGTAAATAAATTTATATAGAACAATTTTGATTAATGAGATGACACTATTATTTTGTGTGAAATTCACCAATGGTAGATTATGATACCACCATTTGTATAATTTTATTAATCACTCTCTTAGTACTTTCTCGAGAATTTAAATAGTCTTTTCTGATTTAATACTAGTTTAAGGGTGATAGTCCAAGTAGAATTTCATTTCAATAATAAAATAATGTTAAAGACTACTCCCAAATATACATGTGAACATTGGATCATGGTCAGATATGAACCATAGAGGAACCCATATAGACTTATAACTTCCTTAAACTACATAGTCTCGTGTTGTTCAAAAAAGGAATATTCTCAAATAGTAATGAATGTGAAATCATTGGTGAGTGGATCCACCCCAACGTGCATCCCATTATTTATTTTGGATGTATTTGAGAGACCACTAATAAATTCCATAATCATACTCCCGCATCTCCATGTCTATAAAGGAAATGTATTCATCAATTTTTTTATAATTTTTTGATCTGGATTACCTTACTAACATACTAAACTACTTGCAATACAATCCATAATACTCTTTATCATGTATTACAATCATAATACCTCTCAATGATCTTGATACATATTTATACTTTGGTGATGGATATTGAATTGTGTAGTACATCCAATTTCCTATAACTCCATCATTATCTCATGTGGTGAAGTCACAAAAGTCATAGTACAGAATCTAATTAACCTATCCTTATCAATGTGAATCTCATGTAGATTCTCTTTATTTGCTTCATTATCCTTTTTTTTCAAGCTCCATAAAATCATTTCGGTTCATACATGATATTATACTGAATATATGGTGTTGAAAACATTTAAAATTGTAAGATATATTACATATAATTATGATATATCAATTCATCATTTAAATATCAATTGAGATAAGGTCCTTCTCAATTTTCCACAAAGATAAGGCAGAATGTTATTTTTTAGTAATCATATCATCTAATTTGTTATGATTTTCAATATGGGGATGGATAGATCAATTATAGTACTTTATTATCACTAAATTCCGTCTTTGATACATGTCGAAATCTTTATAGTGATTATATACATTAGAATGTTGTGATTGGTATATTTTTCAAATTTCTCTCCATAGAATTAGTTTTATTTTTTTAATTTCATTAATAAAAGATGCTAGCACTGGATCATGAATTGTGTAGTTTTTCTCATGGATGATGTAATTAAATGATATTTCGTTTATGATAATATCATTTATCATGAATAAACTACCACATATATTCGTTGAAGAATCATTATATTCATTAATCCTTCATGAATGGTTTATAGTGAGCACATACGTACAATTATAAGCCTCTTCTAACACTCCTTGAAGCATTCCTCAAATTCTCTGATCCATACATTAGTTTCCCCTATCTATGATAACAAATTCAGTGTAGTAGAAATTCAAGTTAAATTTTTCCAGAAACAATTTTTATACCCTGGTGAGATAAATAATCTATGGATTTACAAGACACTATTAGGTCTTGGCTATTCTTCAACAGTCATTCTTTTTTAATGGTCCACATAAATTCCCTATGTTTTGATCTGGTGCTCTAGGAATGTGACATGTCACATCAGAGAGTCTCACTTGATGGACATGGAAATTGTTTTACCAATCCTCATTGTGTCAACAACAATCATAAAATTTTATTTATGTTCATATTTACTCCTATTGTAAATTATAAAATCATTGTAAAAAACTGTCACAAAATTTTCAAGGTAGTGTTAAAAGAATATATTAAAAAAATACAACTATATTAAAGGAATTATAAAATATAATGGTAACTTATAGGAACTCATAAGTTCCCATTCCTTGTATGTAAAATAGTGTTATTAATATATTCATTATTTACATTCACTTTATGATATCCATGTTGATAAACCATTTTTGAGTTCTCTATGTAGTTGATTGAATAAGTAAAAAATCATTAGAAGATGATAAATTTTATTTATGGTGATCCTATTATGTTCCCAGTAATTGATACAAATCCACACCAATACGACCATTTATTATAGTGTGACGAGTTGGACCACAACAGGATATAGTTTTCCATATTAACAATTTTTCGAAATTATCTAGAAACTACTTATTTAATAATTTTAATTCAATCGAGTCTATCTCATAGGATATTTTATTTATATTTGTTTTTTGAGGGATGATCTCGATTAATAAAACTACCTCAATTCCTAAGTTTAGTTTAAGATATTCATTGGGAAATGAATCAATTTATTCACTAACAATGGGAATTTCATTAGATTGATACTTTACATTTACTCAACCATTTATGAACGATGTGCTTCATCAAAGGATATCAACATGCATAACATTGTGTGTTTTTTCCTAAGAGATTTGTGATATTCGTAGAATTTATAAAAAATTATCGGATGGTTCATAATAAGAAAAAAGATTTTATTTTTATGATAGTTGATGTGTTCTATTTATTAATAGATCAAATCCATTCCCAGTATACCATAGATTTCCACCAAGTGAAGGATTATGATATTTGTTGTTAGAGACGTCCCACATACTCTAATAGAAGAAGATTACAACACATGGTTTACACAGACTGCACAAATAGAAATCATTTTACATAAATATACATAAAAATATTGGGGATCTGATTCAATATTTGTAATAAACTTACATGATATAAAAATATGCATAGAACCAGAATCAAATAAGTCATTTTATATTATTTAGGGAATATGAAGTGCACCTTATATGAGTTGATTTTATTCCTCCACTTCTTTGCAATTGATGGAATGGTATTTCCCATTCCCCTTTTTCATTAGTGGATTCTGATGCTGATTACCCTCAATGACCCATGGTTTAGTTCCCTAAATTGCATATTTATCTTGATCCTGAGAGATAAAGAAATCAACCATTGGTGTTTCTATCCCTTCCTCCATCAAATTTGGAAATTTTCATCTTGTCTCTTCGGTAATCAATATCTTGGTTGAAGTCTCTACCACACTTATAGCATTTCCCTATCACATTGAAATTGTTTCTATGATATTTCTTATCATTCTTATGACAGGTGGGTATTTTGATCAACTCTCCTTAATTTTCATCAGATCCACCAACATGAAAATGTGTTATCATTTTTTATCTATAACCATTAGAACTATATATCCAAACTCCATTAATTTGATATCACTTCGAACAATTTCATAAAAACTCCCAAATCATAGATAGAAAGAGACATTCATGAGTTTGGTTTCATACAAATGAACAATCTATCTATTTTTCTATAATTTTTGATAAAAACCTAACGAATATCATATAATATTGGTGATGTTTTATTCATAATATCTGATAGATACACCTTCATTTTCTTTCATCTCTATGAATTCACTCTTGTATATTGTATGTATAGTTCAAGGGAGATACATGTTAAGAAATATTTTAGTAATGTCCTCTTAATCCATCTCTTCTATTTCATAATTCATATTGTTCTTCTTTACCAATAACATTAAGTGACCATCTTGTCCATATAAATGATAAAAAGATAGAGTCACCATCTAATTGTCAGAAGGACCATTGAAAATTTAATTTCCATTGGCATAACAAACATTTCAACAATATGTGGATTAGATGATCAAATCCATGTGTATGGTAATTACCACATAAAATAATATGATTATATTTAATAATTCTTAGGTGAAGGTGGATTTTATGAATTATTTTGGTTATTTTTAATAGCCATTGTAATCTAGGAAACAATCACTAGGATGTTATGAATTTCACATCATAAGGAATTGGGAATTTTTAGGTAATCATTGAATTATCCTTCAAATGAGTTATTTTCCTACTTTTTCATGGATTCCATTATTTTATAAAATATAATATGTTTAAAAAAATATCTCAATAAATAATCGATAAATAATTTATTACTCTAAAAAATTAACTCTAAATGAATATCTTATGAGAACCATAATATTATAATTTTTTAAAATAAATCATCAAGTATGTTTAAACATAATTTGTAAAATCTTGTGGGTTTTTACTTATTCCCTCTGCTCATATTTCTTAAAATAATTAAACTATTACATAATATAGACTATAATTAGTCTAATTATAATTACATTAATATTATATCATTTTTAATGTTATTAATCAGATAATATTTACAAATAAATGATCAACTAATTAATTGTAATAATAAAATTCATCTCAAACATAAGTTTACTATAATAAAAAAAAAATGCATCATCATTATCCTTAAAATGTCATATTCTCGTTAACAAAATTTATGATCTAAAAAATACATCCATGAAAGGGGTTAACTAAAAGGATAGTATGATTATGAATAACCAACATGAATCAATATATCATGGGTATAAATAATCAACCTCATATCATTATAATTTTATTATCATTGATATTTTAATGAAGAAATATTATAAATTCAAAGAATGTGGAAATTCATAGAAATTTAAAATCATGTCTTAGTTGTCACATATCACACATAGTTTTGAACAAATATATCTTGATTTAAATTCATAACATATGGAAATAATCATAACATAATAATTTTGAAAAATAATAGAATAATTTTAATACATAATATATTTCATGTCATGAGATACATAACATGAACATATTCATTGTAGGGATACATACTTTGTGTCCCACCCACCTCATCATAACATTTATAGAATCTTTCATGCCACGTAAGACATATATCAATCAATGTCATGATGTAACAAATTAATATGAATTTATCTCCATTTTATATAATTATTAATTATATATTTAATAAAATTTGTGATCCAAAATTATAAAATTTAAAAACATATTTTTTATAATATTTATCATTCTTGAGAAATGAATAAATAACTCTAGGGGAGCTAATATGTGTTTTATATAGAATAGTTCCTTTGGGAAATCTATGTTTCTGTCATAGAATCAGGTTAGAAACATGTATAGACACAAAAAAATAGGGAATACTTATGATATTATATTTAATTAAAAATATAGTAAGATCCACAGAAAAATTTATAATGATGTGGGATAACCCATGGAAAATCATTTAGGCACTAAATCCCTTTATGTTATGATGAATGTGTTCTCCCCACGAAGATAATATCTTTGATTATAATATTATATTTTTTAATTACTAAATTCCTAACCTATTAAACAACTATTTTATTTATAATAATTTTTTATATTTTTTTTATTTCTATTTCAATGAGTTATAGAATTCAATATCAATATTTCGAGTGAATTATTTCTCATTGTTTCAGTGTCAATTTAAATGTTTGTAATTATTGAGTTCATTTTAATTAAAATTATTTATCTAGACATGAAATAATATGGTTTTTACTAAATAACATATTATTAAATAGTCCCATATATCATTTTTTTCTATTTTAGTCTGATTCATTTGAAAAATTATAAATGATTAGTGTTCAGTTTATTTTTTTGGCCTTTTTTCAGTAATCACAAACTTGTTTTGTTTAATATAATAATTCATTTATATTTTAGATAATAAACATATAACATGTTATAATATGGATATTGAAGTATCATTTCACAATAATAATGTTTTTATTACCTTCTATGATGGGGTTAATGATAAATGATAATTCATTGTCTATGAAGGCGGTGAACCCACATAACACTGATTGTGTTTTTTTTATTTAGAATAAAATGAAAATATAATATATTTTATGATGAATATAAAATTAAAAAATATCATTCCATTATATATATGGAATGTTATTTTTCATTCCACTTATTTATGTGAGGTGATGTTATAATATGAAGATAAATGAAATTAGTATACAAGGATTGATGGTTTCACCTCTTAAATGTTGTGTCCTTGAGAACCTCTATAAATAACATGTGATTGGTATATTTTTTGTACCAGTAGCTTCTGAACATAGGTAAGAGGATTGGTAAGGAAATTGTGAAGAATAATGACCAGAAAAAAATGCATATATTTTTTGAGGATAAGGTGTTGTGAGTGGTGGTATTTATAAGAGGAGAAGAAGGGTGATTTTTGAAATTTTATTCATTTGAATATTATTAGGGCTCAAGAATATAAATTGTGTTGATTCATATTTCTAAATAATGTAATAGGTTTATGAGCTTTCAAACTAATGGTATCATCCATCATTAATGACATAATATTCATTTAAATTTCTCAAAATGTTAAATACAATAAATTATCATATTTCATTATTCATTGAAAAGTCAATAATTATAGAAAAATAAAAAAATACACCCTAACTATTATATCAATGTGAAGATTTCAAAAATATAATCTATTTTATGAAAATAATTTTATTTATAAGGGAAAATTAATTATTAAATAAATAATTCATTTATTCGAAAAATACCAATTTTAATATTATATTCGAAATTATGACCCACTTAAAAGTTAAATATGGTCTCGTAAAAATATCTTAAAATTTCAATATAAAAATATGAGTTTAAAAAATAATTTAATGTAATTAATTATTATTTTACATTATTATAAAAATTATAAATTGCAGATAAACATTTATATTTCACAAAAATACCAACTATGAATCTATTACTTTTAATAAATTGGATTACCTATAAAATTATACTATTTTACCATATTTTCCATTATAAAATAAAATAATTTCATTTTTAATATCATATTTGAGGTTATTATTTTAATAGTCATATTAATATTTATAATGGTTATATTAAAATTCAATTGAATAGGTTTCATAATTAGTATCAGTACCTCTTGTTTAATTCATGCATCATTCACATCTACTGTTTCTCTAATTTAAATATACATTAATAATCAAAAAGAATATTATCAACACAATTCTTAATTTATATATATTTTTTCAAGAGTATATTCATTCTACTTGTTAGACACAATCCAAATATTATTATTCATATTATATAATTTTCAATTTCACAATATTATGGGTTTATTGGCTAAATAGTGTATCATTTGTGACAATAATGATTTTATTGGTTTCTTTATGTGATTAATGTTCATTACACAACATGAAATAATTATTAAAGGAATTTTTTTTGGATAAAAACTTGGTTCATTACAACTACATACCATATGATAATAGGAATCAAGCCATGTGTAGTTATGTAGTGAAAAATCTATCATTACAAGTATGGACCGTTCAATAAGAGGGGTGTTTATTGTTTATATTTTGAAAGCAACTAGGATTTGGGAATAACCGATCATTAAATTTCCTAAAAAAATAATAATATAGACACATATAGTTAATAATAATAATATACCCATTATATGTTAGTGTCATATGTAGGGAGGGATTAGTTTTTATATTTGTTTCACTTGGTCTGGAAATTCAATATCTATGCATAAATAAGAACACTATGATAATAAGAATCAAGCCACAAGTTGTTATTGATGATGAAAGTTTCTTATAATAATATGAAACTTACCCATGGAAGGGATAGTTTTAACATTATTATTATGGTTGAACATATGATTATATATATGGGAATCAATATATATCATATGATAATAGCAATAAATACCCATACAGTTCATAAATGATAAATTAGATATATAGATTTCAGCCATACATAGGTAGGCAGACAATTTTTTATTAAGGATAGACCATTGATTTGAGATCTCTTTGTCACTACCTATCTTTTGATTAACACAATCATGAAATATATATTTCGTGAAATTGAATATTTATTATGGTGGTCTAAACCTTACATAGAGTTGGATGAATTTTTCAGTTTCTATAGGGGATGTACCATTGATTTGAGATCTTTTTATCACAATGTATCACTTGGTAATTAGAATCAATATTCATATAGTTATTTGTGTTTTATATGTATATGTGAAAACATATTGATATGGGGTACATTGTTTATTCATCTACATAATTCATGAACATTATGAAGTGAATCACTCTAGAAATAATTCCGTCTAGATGTCTAACATCATGTTATAAGAAATATTCAGTGTAGTTTAACGTCTTTTGGTATGGATATAGTAAATAATTTAGATTAAATTATATTCTACAGGATGAATATTTCATGATGATAGTGTTTCAATATACCATTTATGAATCATCCCATTTTGTTTTGGCGTAATATGTTCCCCATCCATTTTGGCCCTTGAGTATTCATTATTGGAATAGATTATATGTGTAATATAATCTCATTTAAATGTAGTGACCCGAACTATTATAAAACAAATCCCTTTTATGATTTAACTAATTTTTTTATTATTTAATATGGTTATACATAACCTAAAATTATTTGGTTTTATTAAATAAAATTTTATTGATAACAAATTTAAGTATCATTATTGTTGATAATATATCCATTAAATAATTATCACATGATTCATACAAATATTGTATTATGAAAAATCCAATTTGGAACAGGCATTTGAAGGTATGGTACAAACACATAAAATGGTACACTATGATGCCAATTTATCAATGATTTCATGGAAGATATCATCGTTTAGATATTCTATTGATCAAGAACAAGCATTGATGCAAAAACATAGACATGAGTGAAATCAATTACTAGATATGTTCATGTTCATCAAGATTATGACCCAAACAATTTACATCGAGCAACCCCATAAAAGTAGCAATGACGATCAACATAATATTAGGGTGTTTGCTAGTATATTAAAGGACTATTTATAATGTGCATATATGTATGATTATGAAAAAAAATTTATATAATAATGAATATATTTTCATCCAGTAATTGCTAAAGTACAAATGATTTTGATTTTGATACTATAAAACAATGATAGTATTTTTAGTTTATATTAAAATCCAATTCAGGAATTTATTTTTATGAATTCATGGAATTTTTTAATAAATAATATATTAATAAAATATTATTATTAAATATAATTTTATAAATAATAATGATCATATTATTTTTATGAAGTAAAATGTAATATTTATAAGATTTTAAATAACATTATTGTCAAACTAAAACAGTGCATTTCTCAATAAATGTCGATAATTATTTTAAAATTAAAATTACACATATTTAATAAATTATTTAGATAAAATTGAAATTATTTTATGAACATGATTGTCAAAATTATTCAACAAATAATTATTTTTAATATTATGAGGTAGTCAAATTTTTGAGTAAAAATTATATAACTTATAAATATATGATTTGTATTATGAAATCATAATGACCTTAAATTTATGTATAAAATACTATAAAGGGAATCCAAGAAAAAATATATGTTTTTCATTTAATATAATTTTATATTTGGTTAATTTTTTTATATTTATAATGCCTTTATGAATCCTTCAAAATAGTTATTATTTTTAATGGTTTTAAAATAATTTCTTCAAGAGTGTGACTCACTTCTATATAAGAAAATGAATTATTTTATCATATTTGGCTCTTGGAATTATAAAATATTGGAAACCAATCTATTGTGGTAGAATCATTTGGAAAATAAATGGGTTGAACTATGGATTTGGTTATTTTATTACAGAGTCCAAAATCATTTTAGATAAATGATAAATAATTCCACTATCATTTCATATATAAACTAACCAAATAACCCATTTCATGTTACTAAAAATATTACATCATGACCTTGAACTTCCCTACCCCATCTACATTTATCCAAATGTTTTTATAATATCCGATTAATATCCTCCCAAGCATTTTGAATCACACACTATAGTAAGGGATCCCCATCTTCTCTTCATTATTCTATTTTCATTATTTTCTTATGAATTATATTTCCAATTTCAATTAATTGGATAAGACTTTTAATTTCCCTATTTATTTCTATTGTATATCCAAACTTTTAGAGAACGATTTCACTATCAGCAAAACATTTATCAAATTTTTTGTGATGCTATTATACTGCCAAAATTTATCTATGATTTTCCCGGAAACAACAATTGTGTATTGAATTCCATACCCATCTCATATCATTAGTGTTTACTTTTTTACATCTAAAATTAATTTTCACTGGAATTTAATTTATTTATTCCACACTTCATAGTCTTTTAATAAAATATGTTGACGAATGAATCCATGTTTTATTATCTATCAAGAAAATGAAAGCATTAGAATGAAATGAAAGTAACTTGTGCAACTATAATTATATAGCTCTCCAATTCATTAGCTATTTTCTAGTCTCATTTGAATTCATTTTTTGATTGGTATTGAAACGAATTCTATTATGGTACTCTTTTTATCATGATGCCTTGATATTTGTCTTAACCTTTGTTTATAATTTAGTGTTTTAACTTGAGAGCACATTTCCATGTTTTGTTTATTATTATCATGCTATATAATTTATCATCATTCAGGATTATGATTCTCACTCCATTTAATCATCATTTAAATTTCAATTTTAAAATAAGAATTTTCATCATAATGTTATTAATTTTCATTCCCATATAGGGTTTTATTGCCCATCCCTCTCTTCTGTATGTCCATGTGTTATCCCATGTAGTTTTATTTTTTAGCATGTTAAGTAGTTTTTCAATAAAGATGACATTTTTTATTTTTTTAGTATTCTACATAATGTACATACTTATAAAATAAACTACCATTGTCCATATTTCTGGTATTATTGTGTTTTATTTAGTGTAATAAATTGTGAAATGATTTTTAAAAAAGGGAAGGGTTTTCATAGTTTCAATCAAAGTAAATTATTTGTTATTTTTTGTATTACGATTAGAAAATGCTACCAAAATCATTAAAGAAGAGAATATGTATAAGAAAATAGTACAAAATTTTAATTAGAATGCTTTTAGTTGTTAATTACAAAAATAAATACCAATCCACATAAAAAAAGTGGATTTTGATCTGGTATAGATGTATATATGGGTAAAACCATAAAATATAACATTGAAATCGACTCGACTAGGAACATGTGCATCACAATGGGCCTTGTTGCACACATGTTTTCACTCTCCTAGGGTATATGATTTAATAAACTAATAAGATCATTAAATTACATTATTAATGTAATAAACAATTATCCTATGAATATATGTTAGGATATAGATCTGGGATATCATATATTGAATCCTATAATTTCATAAGTTAAGAAATAAATTCAATTAATATGCTATCCCATTGATTTAATTATATTCCATCAAATGTTTTTAATTGTTTATAAATAATCATCCAATATTTTTCTATTGATCATGTAAATGACTAGAAATAATAGGATGGTAAAACCCAATGAAAAGTGAATGGTGATGACAGTCCCAATGAGATTTTTAACCTGACAAGAGAAGGAATCACTATCATTATGACGATACTCTATCTTCTAACTCATGCTCTAAATAAAAACATGAATCAGGAGGAGTTTCAAAAACCAAATATAAAGTAACATGATTCAATTGATATCATTATGTTATAAAGACCTACTACCTTGAATGAATCACTTGATCACTTAATCACTTAATAATGAATTAACTCTATTTTGAAGATGTTTTCAATAATCCAATGTTCTTAATAATTGAAGGCTTTTTTACTATTTATCATAAGGATGGATAATTTGATCAGTAGTGTATATTAATCAATAATATGAATCTGGATGAAGATATTGAAGCGACGGGGTGGATGGAATTTCCGAATTTGTTTTTTTAATAATTTCCTCACAATACCCCATATAAAATTGAAAGTTATTTTCTTTCCCTCAAGTTAAACAAATTATTAAACTATTGAGGCATTTGATGGAAACATCTCAATACATTCAGGATATGCCATCATCTTTATTGTTACCCTTGAATAATAGATTGATCACTACATTGATGGGAAAAACCAAGAATACTAAAATCCCAACTGATCAGATACATTGATATCTAGGAGTAAATTAGACTAAGTACCAAAATAGTATAAATGTATATCATTAAATTTCAAGGGTATAACAGGGATAATAAGAGGAAATTTGATTTCAATTCTGTTAGTTTGATATAGAAATATAATGGTTCTATGATTTTATAACACCACTCTTGTAAAACATCTAGAAAGAATAGCCATATAAATTAACTTAGAATGATGTGGGTATGGATTAGATGTGGGGAACAATGAAACCTAGATATAGATTTCTGACTGGAGAAACCCACTAACGTAATGGAGGAAAAGAATGATCGTATAAATCCGCGTTTCTTTTTCTATTTCATCAACTTTAATTAATGATAGAACATTGCAAACAATGGAACAAAGGCAAGGGTTTTTTGAGGAAACCAACAACCTCCATTGAAAAAGTGGTGGGGATTTTTCACCACAACTTTTGACGAGGATCCCAAAAATTAAGTGGGGGTACATATTCTAGTTATTACATAATATAATAGTAAATGTACTCTTTGATTTAGGATCTACACACTACTTCGTATCATCAATGATTAGTAGAATTAATCAAAGGCCACAAAAAAAATATGAAAGTAGATATGTTAATGAAATCAACCAATATTACAATTACTAAGTCACATGTATATAAATCTGATCGGGCCATAATTTTAGAGAGAAAATTCCTAGAAAAAAATGAAAAAAATATATTGGAAAAACATGGAGGAATTTTAATAATGAATTGGTTTTCCAAATATTGAGCCATTTTAAACTTCCACAAACGAGAAATAAATCATTGTATCCCGAATCTACCTCTGATAATGTAGAAGTTCATAGTGCATGATAAATCTTATTTAACACTAACATCTAAATCATGGATATTATTACACTATGAGAAAGTGTATCGAGACAAAATGAATGAGTCTAATGAAATAATCAGGCATGTGGACATGTCTATTGTGAGGAAATACACTAAGGTGTTTCCTACGAGTTTTCCAAGGATTCCATTTATCCATGTGGTTGAATTTTGAATTGATCTTATACATGGGGAGTAACCATTATCCTATGGAAATAATAGATCATAAATACAATTCTTGAGGAAATATTGAAATTATCTTTAAAAATGTTTTGAGGAGAAATAAAAAGCATGATGATGTGATGTAGGAACCATAGGAGATGATAAAATAGAGTCTCTATCTATTTATATAGTGTGGGAATTGATTTTTTTTTGTGAAATTTTAGAAGGGGGAATATTCTAATGACCCAAACTATTATAAATAAAGGTACATTTATGATTTTATAAAACATAGAACTATTTAATATTGTTATTTAAAAACATGGACTTATATTGTTTTAATATATCTAGTTGGAAATAAAAAATCATTTAGCATCATTACATTTGATAATATGGTTTTTCAATAGTGATGAAATGATTAGTATAAATATAGAATTTTAACAAATCCAATTGGAAAAGACAAAGAAGGTGATGGAATCAACCTGTTTGATCATTGCCTATGAATCCCATTTAATGGAGCTTCTATGAGATTTAGGACAACTCGGATTTACCCTTGACTATGTCCATGTTGAGATAAAACATCTTAAACATAATCGAAATAGTTTATGGAAGAATTTCATGATAATTGAGATCACAACCCAAACCATGTGTGTCAGCCAACCCCAAAAATGTTTCATCTCCACAAAACATACTATTAGGGAATTTTTTGTTGTATTAAATGGATATATTTCAAGACAAAAGTAATATTAGTATGTACATTATTTTATGATAGTATAATGAACATATTTTTATCTTATTACTATTACTATTCAAATGTTTTTTATTTTTTTACTATAAAACACCCACAATATTTTATTGGTAACATTCCAATCAAAATTAGGAAATTATTTTGATTAGTTATTACATTTTTGAAATGAAAAAAATTTATATAAAACAACATTTTTTAATTATGTCTTTTATATAGAAATGAAAATATAATTTTTATGAAGTTAAGTGTAATTTTTATAAATTTTCATGAACTATTATGTCATAATACAAATCATTTTTCAATATATATCAATTATTATTTATAAATATAAATTACACATATTTAGATAATAATTTAGATAAAATGAATATTATTTTTTCAATAAAATCATTTAAATTATATAATAGTGACATTTTCATTATTTTTTAAGATAGTACTTTTTTTTGTAAAAATTAAATATCGTATAAATATATGATGTCTGTTATGACATCATAAGGATAAAAGGTGAGATAATAAATTATAAAAATGTTTTAAACAACCAAATATTGGTCTTTAGATTATTATAATGAAATATTATGTTTATTTAATTAATTTACTAATTTCATTAGTAATCCACCAAAACAAGAACTGTATATTATGGTTATAAACTCAACTTTTAAAAGTATGACTAAGGTAAAAATAAGAGATTGAATTATTTTATCCTATTCTAACCATAATCATATAAAATAAGTAAAAATACATCAAATTTGAATAAACCATGGTAAAAAACCATGGTATGGTTAGTTTTTTTTGGTTATTTGGATATATAGATTGCAAAACCTATGTTTGTGTAATGATACAAAATTCCCCACTCACTTAATATATAAACCCACAGAATCTCTAATTTATCTTCATCTAAAATCTTTATAGAATGTCATTCTTTTTTCCTCCCCTCTTTATAGTCCTCCGAATGTTTCCTTAAGCACTCAAAAATATCATCCCAAGCATTTGGGGTCTCACACTAAGGTAAGGGATCCTCACCTTATTTTCTTTGTTCAATATTTTAATAATCATCTTGTTCCTTCAATTTACAATTCCCCATATTAGGATATGTATTTCCATGGATATATTTCTTTTTATTCTATTTCAAAATATTTAGATACCCATTTCTCGCTCATCAACCAATTTTATGAATTTTAATGTGACACCTTTATGTTGTTGAAATTTCACAATGATTTTCTATGCAATAATAATTGTGTTGTGAACCCCATGCCTATTTCTAATATAGGGTGTTCAATTTTGTACACCTTTAAAACCTTGATGTATTATATAGATTTATTTATTCCTAACTAATTGATCATGGAATGAAATATATTGATGAATGAATCCATGTTATATGATATATGTGTCACACAAGAAGTATGATAATGAAGTGAATGTGATGGGTGCACCTAAATTATATAGCACTCCAATGCATTGGATAATGATTAGTCTCAAGAGACGTCATGTTTTTATAGGGATTGAACCTGATTCCTTATAGATATTTAATACATCATGATGTAATGATTATTATCCTTGACATATGATTTTGATGCAGTGTTTTATGTTGTTTCAACATTTCCCATGTGGTCTTTAAGATAATCGTGATATATCATATTTCAATGCCCACCTTTATTATTATCACTCCTTTTATAATCAATCGATATTCCTATTGTATAAAATATATTATCTTATTCATTTTATTCATTGTTTATTCCATTATAAGGATTTATATTACAACCTTATCTTTTGTATGTCCTGATGTTTTCCCTTGTAGTTTTAAGAACCAACATGTTAAGGATGTTTTCAATAAAGATATGGTTTTCCAATTTTAATTTTTTATGTAATATACCTAATTCCAAATTTCACTATGAATATTTACATTCTACTTTGTATTATGTGAATTTTTTTTCAATAAATTTTGAATTAATGTGTAATATAGATTAGGGTTTTCATGTCCCATATTTGTTCTAGGTCTGGAGGCAATTTCCTTGGTATCATAGAGGTTATAAAAACAAATACCAGTTCCCCTAGTAGAAAATATATGAGGTGAACTTTTTATATAAGGATATAAGTATCTAATTATAATTAAAATTGAGGTTTTTAGTATATGAAACCTTAAATCATCAATCCATTCAAACTCATCTATATTTTTATGTAATTATTCATCATCTGAGTTTCTTATATATATAAATATTATGAGTGAGGTATGCTTTAGTTTGTTCTATAAAAATCCACTATATGATAAACTAATGAGTGTGGGTCACATCTTATGATGTGTGGGTGGAGGTATGGTAGGCCCATAAAGCATTAAGGGCTTGTCCAGTCAATACTTCTTGTCAATTTTCAATATTTTACGGAGAATATTTGAAAGATTATTATTCATAGATTCAATCTATGAATTTTTTATTGCATGATGGTGAGATTAATGAATAGAAATTTCATTAAAATAGTAATGATGATTAAATTTCATGGTACAAAATAAATTATTTTCATTGATCATCCATACCATGTGTGGAACACCAAAGCTAATGATAACACTAAACACCATGAAGATGATTATATTATTGGTTATGAATATTTTCTATTCTCTAGACTATTATTAAATGCAGAAATACTCTATAGAAGTAATTGTTTATTTGAAATTATTTTATATAGATTGGGATTACCCCCATAATGTAAATTTCCAATACAAAAAATATCCTAGAATATATTTCATTGTGTATTAATTTAGATTGTTGATGGTTCGATTTTTCATAAATCTAACATGAATGACAAAATCTTATTAATTCTTTTAAATCCTACAGTATTTATTTCCTATAGTAACCTAGCCTCCTATTTTGATTGGAGGGTCAGTTTCCATTCTATGGGGAATTAAATTATTCTGTACGGACATCCTCCATAGTGAAAATAAACTCTCCATCTATAATTATTCTAATAAAGAATCCATCTATGCCTCATTTAAATAGGTCTTTGTACACATTAGGTACATAAAAAATAGTGAAATTCTATTCATGGCATCCTATTTTTTCCAATTTGGATCGATATGTTTATTTGGCCCCATTTTAGAGGTAGTATATTATTTTTTCCATCCATCCAGTGGATTATATAGGCTGATCAAGATATGGATTAGTGTTCAGCTGATTGATATCCTTCATGACATTATAGATCACTCAGTAGACCACTCTATTGTGCATGACTCAAAAAATCCAATTTATCCAAAAACGATTATATAAAACACCTGTTGTGTAATTCAATGTGATAATATTAGCATTTTGGGACCATATAAAATGATGTTGTGTTGTATCAAATGGTAGTTTTTTCATAATCAGCTATCATAACCAAAGTAGAGAGCTAATTATTCTTTTTTGATGTAATATTCCTCAATGTTAAATTTAGGAACAAGATTGGATTTAATTTAGATATATATATATATATATATTATTCACAACATGGATAGATCTAATATATAGTTAAGGGATTGTTATTTTTCTTTCATTATTATTGCATCATTCGAATAGTGAAATAGAATATGGAAGAAAATCTTTTTCGGGGAAAAATATATTATCACACATACAATGTATTTAGTATTATATTATTCAATTTCCATACCAATAGTAATTCATGAGGCACTATATAATTAAATCTTCCATGTTTTTTGATTTTTAGGGATCTAAAAAATATATTCTTCTAGAAGATTTTTGTCCACAACTATACTTTCCAGGTAGGGTATGATACAATGAAATAATTTATGGAATTCCCTTTATCTATGTTATATGATATGAATTCGACAACATAGTTTCATAGGATTCATCCCATGTGTCTAGATACACATTATATTTATAATTTCAAGAAAAGTAGTTGATCTGGTCAGTAGGAGATATCAGATGGAATTTATGATACTACAAGTGATTACAATTCATTTTCACATTGAATATATGTGTGAGGATGTTCATTTGAATATCATAATAATGATTATGATTATCTATCATCATTGTAATGGGATAAGAGAGGCTATTTAATTCCCCTCATCATTTTCTTATGTGAGGATCCAACTAAGAGATCATTATGTGGATTCCACATATATGATACATGGATTTACATCTTCTGACAACATCAGGGCCAGTTAATACAATATGTACTACCTCATATTCCCAATATATTATTGGTATATTTATAAAATTATTTAGACACTCTATAATACATTATCTTTTTGTAGGGGAGAAATTTTCTTTCTAGGGTGGTAATGAAATACCAAATATAAGTGAGATTCCCATAGTTCTCCCTCATCTAATTAAAATTATAAGGGGGTCAAATTTCATGTATTGCACATGTATTTTATTATTAACCCTTATATAATTATTAAATACATAAAAATATATCTAATTTCAATAATTTTACATTACAAAAATTCCTCATAAGATTCATCATCAATCGATATTCATCCTATTTTTTAATTATCTACTGAAGGTTATTTAAATTATCACAATGATATCCTTATTAGACTACCATTTAATCAACATAACATTCTAAAATTCTTCCTAATATGGGTTTAAAGATATGAATCAAGGAATAGTGGTATGTATCACTGTTATTATAGAAATTAAAAGGCGTGATCTGGAATCCAAAGATTCACTATATTTTTATAAAGTTGGTGGATTCCTCATCTTAAAGGTGAATGATTATCTTATTATAGACTAAATATTCAAACAGAATTTAATGTTCATGGAATCTAGTAGTTCAACCAACCAAATGTTATGTGATTCATAATGGGAAATCAAAATTCATCTAGTTACAATTATGATATCTAGAATAAATGTATACCTTAATCTACTTGTCTATTTTAATTAATGGGGAAAAGTTGTAAATCCGTTTTAGGTAATGATCCTCCCATTAAATTAAAGTTTTGATTAATTTTTAAACATTTGATTCAGTTATATTACCATTCAATTATCCAGAAACCTTATTAATCTCATTGGGTTCATTGAAAAATTGTTGGTTTTGAGTAACCACATTGAGGTTTATTTTGGGAATTTATATATATGTCTAGGTGATCACATAGAAAAGTTGCATTAGAAATGCAGTGACTATATATTTACTTCCAAGATTATTTATCGCTAAAAGAAATACAATTTTTGGTTATTATTATGTTCCAATATTCTATAGAATGAGCTTGTTGATGGTGGTAGAGCTTCCCTCCCGATACATTGGAAAACGATTCATGAGTTCATCTTATTATTCTTCCATCTCAATGTATATTCGTTCATTATCAGTCATTGAAGGTAATTGAGGGTAATCTATTAGACTATCACGAAGAGTGATTCCATTAGAAGATACATGGACATCGTTAATTTCTAGTGTACTATTTCAATGTCTCTTGGGATGTTTTCCTTCATTCATGTAACTGATGGTATGAGGGATATGGATATTCAAAGTTTCATATAATTTATTGGGGGAATTTTATATCATTCACAATTTGAATCGGAATTCACAGATCTCGATAATGAATTAGTATAACTACACATTGATGAATCCATAACATCCAACACATTTTCATGTAAAAAGGACATGGTCTACTAAAGCTTCTGGTTCATAGAAGATCACTGGGTTTGATTATTCTACCTCAATTAGGTTAATGGGAAGAACAATTTCACTGTCAATAATACCCCTTCAATTTTCTGAATTGGTTCCCAATCTATTGATAATTGAACCCTATATGTTATAATCAATTATTTTTTTCTTTCATTTCATTTATAAAAACATTCCGTAGATTTTACTTCATTATAAGAATCAAATTTTTTTATCACCATAGAGTATTCATCCAATTCTAGTGATGGGGAATTTCAAGCATTGATAAAATATAGATGGAACATCCATGTGGATATGATTAATTGTACATATGAGATGGACATTTCATGATATGACACTATACATGTCCATTGACTCATCATTATATATGATATACACAATCTATGATTTCATCACGATCTTCTCAATAATCATTTTCTTAATCTTGTCATTCCCTTGAATGGAGTAATCATTGTAGATAAGTACACCAAAAAAATATCCCTAATAGTATAGGGCCTACAATAGGATGAGGTTCATCCTAGAAGCATTTTCAACCTATCCACTATATATATTGGCATTATCATGTGTTACATAAAAATAAAGGGGATTATTATTTAAATGAATGTGTTCATCCATTTATTGTTTAGTGTATGATATGGTAAATATAAATTATTTTATAACAACCACAAATTAGTATAAAAGAGCTATAGTTAATTTTGTCTCAAACTATTGTGGCTTTTATAGGGAGTTAATTATTTCCCCACATTGATCTTTTTAGATATGGAGAGATTCCATTTTTAAGAATTATTTGGGACAACACGAGCTTTTTGATAGTGCAATTTTTAAGCGGTAGAGGAAGGTTCTTCCTATGGTGTATTTTCACATTGTCATACAGCTCAAGAGATAATGGGTTCATGTTAGATGGGATATGTTCATGGGAAGAGGATGTGGTAAAATATGATGTAGATTTTGAATATAAGACATCCCTCCCAATTTATTTTGGTTGATCCATTAATTACACCGCATCCAATCAGTCCATTATAATTATAGGGTTTGAATTAGTGTTGATGACATATAAGGCATATAGATGATTCAATTAGTCTTATAGAAGAACTCATCCATTATATAGACTATATATATGGATTCAACTAGGATGTGAAAATAATAATTTATTTGAACACCGTGACCACATACCATATACCCTCGATTTGTATAATTATGACCTCTAGATCCCCTATTTTGTATTTGGGTCTTTTACTCAAAGGAATAATCATTAATGAATAATTTATTTCTATTATGAACAAAAAAATGATCCAATTAGGATATATTAATCTGATGAGGGTTCTTTTAAATGGGTTATTTCACAGTTATTGGATTCAGAAGGAATAAGATGTATAGGTGTCATTGTTTTTTGTTGGAGTTGGATATGAATCATTTTTTCATATTTTCTTATTTGAGTTTATTAAATCCCTCCTTGGTGGAATATTCAATGAAACCTTCATATGATATGGGATCAGCACTAAATTATGTAGGTGTGTTCTCTAGGTAGGGTGACTGTATTTTAACCCCAATCCAGTAATCCAATTATTGAATGTTTCTCTACATATATTTTCAAATTCCTTATAGTCACTTGTTCTTTTAGTTGGGTAATGACAACACCTGTTGCCTTTTCATGGGTCTTTCACACGATATTATATCATGAGTGAAAGATGAACTGTTGGGTTTATTTGAATTCAGATTTTTCTTAGATGGTGTGACCTAGTAACCTATTGAAATGGATGTATTTAGGAAAATCACTAATGTTGAACTCATTAGGTTTTTTAGGATGCGATATATTGAGGATATAATTTTAAATTTATTAATGGAAATTATCATGAAATAATTAATGTTGTAGTTAATACACATCATTTTCCCATTCTTCAATTTTTGGATAACACTGACCTCTCTTCTATTTTGACAAAGGAATATTTTTCTGCTTCTCTAAGTCAATAGGATTAACTGGACAATTTGCATCATGTATAAATTATTTGATTAAAATAAATATTTGTTTGTGGGTAATAGAAGTTCCTCTTCATTTAAAATAATTTTTCAATATGCTTTGATTTTGGGATGATATTTCAGCTGAGTAAACATAGTCCGAATATTATGGAATTCATCCATTTCTATGTTCTCATAAAATCCACCCAAATACTTCATCCAGATCAATGGTATCTACAAAACATCTTATATATTTTCAGAAATAATAATATAGTAATTTCTAATGAAGACGTGTGATGTTCATTAAGTATGGAAAATATTTTTTTTTCTAGAAATGATGTTATAAAATTTTAAAAAAATCAATGCATCAAAATATTTAGGATGATGACCATTATTTTCCTTAATGTGTAGCTACTGACTGACTGAAAATATCTTTTTATTAAAAGATTAATGGGTATCCACAACATGCCACCCAACCAAGCATTAAAGGTGGGAGAAAATGATGCAAACCAAGGGAATCCACACAAACAAAGGACATAAAATCTGCTAGCAGGGATCCAATGTTATCATAAACAATGAGCCTCTCCTCCGGCCTGCCTAACCGTTAAATCACATCAGCCTCAAAGTTAGCCTCCCTCCAACAGTGCTTCACAATTCTCCCAAAATCTATTGCAACTGCACATTTGCGAATGACATACAAAAGGCCCAAGGTGGTTCATAAATACCTTTCACTGATTGGACCAGGAATTCCATGTCTGAATCCACATCATCCACCTGAAAACCCGCCCTTCGACAAACATTGATCCCTGTGAGAAGCGCCCGCGCTTCCGCCCCCAAGGATCTTTCCAAGCCAATGTATGCGCTGAAGGCCACAAACACTAATCCACATGAATCTCGCATCATCCCACCACCTCTCATAATCCCATTTATCAGGGACCCATCTGCATTCAATTTGACACCACCCACCAGAGGTTTCCATCTGATCCATCGGCCTTCCTGTATACCATGCATGTTTGTAACATTTGGCAAAGAATGTCCCAGAATATACTGGCTCCCTTTTAACATCGGGCCCAACTAAATGAGAAGAGATTTCAAATGTACCCATAATCGCCCAACTGAGAAAGGTTAATATCATCCCAGATGACCCAGCATATGGAAGAGAAGATGAAACACCTTACCTTACCTTCCAAGGACCTTCCATAATGATCCTGAAACCAGGCTGCAAGAAAATCATGAAGGGAGGGTAGAGTCTGCTCAACTTGTGGAGTAGGAGAAAAATGAGACCAAAGAAAAATAGACCAATCACTCTAATAGAAGAGATTCACCCCGGATTCGGCCTGAGGATTCCTACAGCAAAGGAAGCGAGAGGAAAGTTGAACTCCATTTTTCTGGATGCAATCCTCTCTAGGAAGTGCACTATTGATGATGCTCCAAACAAGTAGGTTCACTTTTAGGGGGATCTCATTGCACCAAAACATCAACCATGCATCGAAAACTGGCTCACCCATGAACTAACATCTTGTAATCCAGAACAAACAGCTTACCCGAGCGCTACCCCGCAAAACATCACCTATATTCTTCCTTTTTAAAGGAAATTTTCTCCTAATGCCTTTTCTTCACCCAATTCAGAACAGCTTGAATAATTGGCAGATGTTCTGATGCTTCTATTAAGGTAATTTCTAGAGTCAAACACCCTGGGAAAAACAGTCGCTCTCTGGACCAATTATCCTTCCAAAAACTAATGTCGTAATTCCCAATAATCTACCTGGATGATACCTTCATTTCATCCATACATGAGCACATTCTCTTTGCCAGTGCCATCAGCGATGGATTGTGGGAATTAGAAACCCCCCCTTCTCCCCATAAAGACTTCTAAAGAAGGAGGCCCAGAGTGAATTGTTAGCTATGATCTCCCACACCAGCTTAATGTGTTGATACATTGATAATTTTAATGATTATTAAGGTCTTACCTTCACATTACTATTCATGTAGGAAGGATGATGTAGCAAAAGAATACCATTCCTACCAGATTCAATATAAAAAATATTTGTTTTCTTAACATATTATGGTCATTATTTCCCAACATTAGGTCATATGAAAAAACTAATTTCGGGAGATGTAATGCAGATCTCTTATTCCATCGAGATTTGATAATATAGGATTCCTGAAATAGGTTGGAGGGATTGTGACATCCAATAATTTGTTATATTTCTTCTTATCTAGATTCATGGAGTCCTGGTAGCCCTCCTTCGATTACATTTATTCATCATGGGATTTGATAGTGTTGATGTGCTGTAGTGTTATAGATACATAGACCACCTCTCTTATATAGGGAGGGGGAGGGGTTTGATTTTTTGGCCCTATTTTCATATCTACCTATATTTTGATCATTCCATTGAAAAATGGTCACCATAATGGTGAATAAGTTGTCTCTATAATATTAATATGTCTCTATCATCATCATAAACATCATTTATGTTTACTGGTTATATATATCCAAAAAATATATTATGATTAACTATCAGTCCTATAAGAATATTCACCCTTTCCCAGTATTTATGATGAGGAATATGTGTATCTATTTGAATTTTCAAATGGAATGTTTCCCCAAATTATTACCTCATTGAGTTTCCATAGATTTTGTATCTCACTATCAAATTAATAGTATTGTAAATTTATATAGTAGATTCTAACTCTTCTATATGGATATTAGGATGTGTCGTCAAATATCCCTTTATCCCAAAAAAATTTATACTAATGTGGTGGAATAACATCCTTCATAGGCTATTTGTTATAGTTCCTTCATTGATTATGAGTATGTGTTACCTTAGTTCATACATTCAAAATTTGAGTTTTGTAATTAATGGTTTATAATTTTTATCCCCCTAGAGTTGTATATTTGTCAATGTAATTATATGAATTGATGTTCATCAAGTTCATTGAGGCATACAAAGAGTCATAGGGGTTTCATAATTGTCATGTTTCTTAATCATAATTCTATTATAACCTCTTATATTATGACCCATATAAGGATTAATTTACTTTTATAAATGTACCCACAATAATTGTATGTAGAGAGTGTCCTTATGGAATTTTACAGTGTTAATGTTTTAGTGGGTCCTAAATGAATGAGGTGTAACTCGTGGTCGGAGAAAAAAATAGGATAGTGGTTGTTAGTATTTACCTCATAACCTGTAGAAGACTAATTACTTTTAGGGTGAATATAATAGTAAAAAATCCCCCTAACCTATTATATGAGGTTTATATGGTTCCATAATTAGCACTTTTGAATTTTTACATGATATATTTGATGATTTATGGGACTTTATTTTGAAAAACAATGCCAGTAGATCTATGGACTATGGTTGATCTATAACATCCATCAATTTCATTAGATCTCTGATAATGTGTGATGAACCTATTTATATTGACTAAGGTAACTTTTATCAAGTCCCTATAAGATGGGTTTTCTCTTCGATTCCGATTAGGGTAGCTACTACTACAATATTAACTATTGGTAAAAACAATTCTGGCTTGGGGAAGGTGCAATAAATTTATGTGATGGGAGTCACATCCTATGTCATTTTTTTGGTTAGTCCAAAATATCATATTTTGGGAGTAATATGTGTTCCCATTTCTTCTTTAATATTCCATTATATGGAGTCTTTTTTCATCCCATTCACTCATTTCATTGTATAATTATGTTCACATAGCTGGCATGTTTTATTTAATTGAACAATAAGCCCATGCATTACCCATTCCCTAGAACTATCTAGTTTGTACGAAATTATATAATACCATATCATTGGTACATTTATTACAAGGGGATAATGTAATGATGTGTTCTCCATTCTTACCCCACCATTGGATATGAATTTTTGATAGTTATTACTAAATTAGTTTCTAATGAGTTCTTATACAGCCTAGTGAAAAAAGTCAACATAATTTTTAATGGTTTTCTAATTCTAACTCTTGGTCCATATAAAATTAGTTAATATACTAAATTCAATTGAGTTTCTGTATTATCATGATGTAAAGCATCTATTTATGATATGGGATTTGTTTATCCATTAGGTGTTGATGGATTGCCCATATATTTTGATACATTTAAGGAATTAACTCCCCCATTGGCCCATCAAGAATATCTTAGGTAGTTGTATCTACCAGGCTGAATAATGATGGAATGTTTTCTTGGATATCTACTTTCTTAAATCTATGTTTGATTTTATTTCATCAATGTAAAATTCTGTAACCAGGTCATTCTATAGAGGTAATTTCAATTGATCACCTTCTTATTGAGATTATGTTCTAGTGATTATTGACATGGAATAATATAAGGTTAGGTCCACTATTTTGAGAACCCCTTTATATGGTTGTGTATGAGAATGAGGTGGATTCCATTTTCTAGGTGAGTTATAAACTTCGGGTGTTTTCCAATGATTATTTAATAAAAATATTACTAATTATCGATATATATATATAATATCATGAGGAGGACTATCAAGATAGTTATCATCTTATTATTTGAATGAAAAATTGGAAGACCCTTCAAATGTTTCAGATTTGATTTCTCTAGCATTGAGATTCAATTATTGAATATATTTGAATTATGAGATTCATGTTGTGTCGTGCCCAAAATTTGTTGACCTATATTTTGGGGATGAGTAGGGATGTGAGACTAATTCATTGTAGTTGCTTGATTATGTCGATGACCATCTATGGATATACGAATATGAGACTACAACTAATAAGGTTTATTAAAATGTTTTTGATATTTTGTATCATGTTTAGTGATATGATCTATCTTGGTGTGGTTTTCCAAATATTTTCGTCCACTCTAGTTGAATCAGTGTTTGGGTCATAGTTCATATATGCCTATCCCATCATAATATGTTTATATACCTTTGAATTGGGTGAAGCATAATTTTCCACTACATGTATATCTTTAATGTATTCTAATTTAATCAGTTTCTGGTGGAAGTTGGGATATGATCGTCATTCCAATATAATTCCAGAATATGTGAGTATATTCATTATTGAAGATATGGTCCATCTCTATGGTGAATAATTTTTTTTAAATTAACATCCAACTGAAATAGGGTATTATTGTTGTCTTCTACCATTTTAATATTCCACTCGATTTCTGTGATATGAATTTTATACTTTCTTAAAAAAAAAATTTGACATGCATTACTAGGCCCTAGTGAAAACATGAATATGAGCCCAGTTTTTTTTGAAGCCCTATACTTATATATGATGATAATCATTTTTGATAAAATGATTAAAGTATTATTCCCCATATAAAATACATATTCATGTTGATAATGGTGATATTTTACTCTAGCTATTAAGATATAAATATGTTCATGTCCATATATATGAATCAGTTCCATAATATTCTAGTGTAGCACTTATATATTTCAAAAAATATAGTTTTAATTTATAATAACATGTATAATGATTTAATATTTCATGTTCTCAGCCTCTATGATATACTATGATATGACTTCAATTGATTAGTGGATATAATCCCACTAATTTCTTCCTTGTGCCATTTTGATATGTTAGTGGGATTCATATGTGGGGGTGGGATCTTTCCTATGACACACTTGTTGATCTAATATGTGGAAAGCATTATATTAGTGAGCAGGGATATGATTTTCCTTTTTATCCACCACTAGAATATATTTAAGTGAACACTTTGTGTAACTACGGAGATGATCCCACACTATTTGATATGCATTTAGTGATTCGCAATCAGTTATATGGGGTGCTCAGGTTTATTTGACCACGGTAGAGAAATTTCATGTTATCCCATCAGTAGGTGACTTAGTGGGACTAGAGAGATGAAGCTAGTGATAATGGTAGAAAGTATTCCTCATGAATAGTTTCTTAACCATGATGTAACCAATGATGACCCATTGATCAAACTTCATTGTGTAAGGAATTCATTGATATTTATGCCTCAAGTATAGGACTTCGATGATCTAGTTTGTGGTGATAGATGTTACCATCATCATTAAAACATTCCTTGGTTGAGATGGGATTATGGGATTTATTATATGGAGACCACTTCATTTAGCCTCAATGGTCGGTATCATAAAACATTAATGGTATTCTGATACCATCAAATTAACCACTCAATGATAATGGTGTTTAGTGGGTGAATTTTTATTGTGACCCATAGAGGTTCCAATAGTAGTTGAAATTACATAGCATTTTCTTAGTCAATACATGACCACTGGTCAAGATGATGTTTTCGATAGTAGCATGTATACTCAAATTGACAAAAAGGAATAAGTATGCCAATTAGTGAATCATTTCTTGATTATAAGATGCACAATTTCATCTGAATGGGTGACACAATTGTTCATTCATGTTATTGGTGAAATAATTTTTAATATTTATAATGTTCTAAACTAATGTACTCTCTCATGGGTGTCATGATTGGTTTTTATTATTAAATAATTCACATATGGTTCACAAAATTTTGTTGACATGTGACAAAGAATTATATTGATTATTAAAAGGTTCTATTTAGGTTCCCAACATTTTTTTTGTTTAGAATTTTCAGACTAAATGTTTCATAGGAATTCAATTTGGTCGATGTGATAAGAGTTTAGTATTATCACACCAATTTATGTAAGAATTATTTCCTACTTTCTAAGACTCTTATTAATTGAAAATATTATTTTAATCATTCCTAAATTGAGATGGTGGACTAGATGCCCTAAAAACTATTAGTATTTTGAATACCTATTCATGCCATTGGGTGTTCTATTAATGAGACCTTATTTAAGTGTCAATGGTTCCCTATTTGGTTTCCTTCTTTTCATATCAATGGTTGAATTCCTATAATTTAAATCAATATGAAATAGAACTTTAGAGTTTATAAATGATTATTATTTTGATTATTAATCATGAGATGGGATTGAACCATTGAAAGGCATCCTTCATGTCATGTAATAACCTGAATCCAAACCCTTATTGTTTATTTGATATATTTTCAAATCATAAGATAGGATAAATAAACATAGTTTAATTTCACATGGTTAGGAAATATGTTAGGGAACATATGCATTGATTTTATTTTGGGGACATTTGATGGAATAGTATGTTTCCTACTTATAACAAGATAAATAGAATTCATAGTTAGACATATCTTCAACACGTTGATGGGAATCGAATGAAAATTAATACTAATGAGGATTATTTCAATATATTTTATTAATATGTAAATTTGTTTTGGACATACACCAATTTGAGAGTCTATCTATAAGTGAATTTATATCATATAATTGAATGGGTATTACACACTAAGGGTGACCTGAATGGGGTGGATATTCATAATGATAGTGTCACAATAGTTCTATATCCATAAACTCACATGATTATGGAATCATGAGTGAATGAATACATAGTTTGTGATAGGAAATATGTCACATAGTTAAAGGACATATGCACTGAATATTCTATTATATATTTTGTATCATGGAGTAATATCATTAAAAAGGAATCTTATGAATCAGATGTATAATAGGAGCCAATTTCATGATTCTTTAGTGGGTATATAACGTATTGATATGTTGGAATATGTTTTTAAACTATAGGGTATTATTATTATTTTAGAGTATTATGAATGTTAGGTACATCTATTAGGATGGATTCTAACTCGACATATCTAACACTTATCATCTGACTGAGAAAGAGTGGGTCCGAAAGTGATTTATAAAGCATTATTGGATGGATAGAGGATCCCATAATACTAATAATGTATCATAAGTTCCTAATCATATACAATTATGGGAATTTCCATATTAAGTGATAATTCTAAACCAATGGTCCATGGGTGGGGGTTTACATAGTTCAAGGGTATGTGACCAAGTATTCATTCTATACATGGAATAAAGGCATAAGGGTGTCAACTTGACATGTCTTGAAAGTATTACAAACATGTATAGGGGATCTACATGATAGTGCTAGAGTGACAATCTATAATTATATCAATATAAATTTGATTGGAATGGAAGAAATTTATATGTGTTTCCACCTGATATGGATTACATTTATGAGGACTATCATGTAATCTAGCTAACATGTCAAAGAGTTATTTCATGATCTATATAACATGTCTGAGGACTATGGCTTGAAACAACACTGATTTTATAGGTCATCTCAGGATATGGTGATATGTCTATAGTCTATCATTTGAACTATTATACATGTTTAGAGATCATCACATGATTAGTATAACATATAACTAGATTGAACAACCCCATAAAATTAATATCATTATATCTATATTTTTATGAATAATCAATCATCTTCATCCTTTATTTCATATATTACTCAATATTCATCATTCATTTCCATACAAGGCACCGTGTTATTAATTAATTAATCATAGACAACATCATGTGATCCGTAATAAAAACAAAATGTACTTCACATATTCTATAAGTTGATCACATGAACCATATAAACATACAGTGTAACCCCTTAGTTAATTACCCATGCTTACCTCATGTAAGACTCATGTCATAGCATGGTTTTCCACTCTGAAACGTCCACTCATGACTCTCCAGCATAGTGTTTCTTTTTTCTATTCTGGTGGGGAATTCATAGGCATCACTACCATAAATGTACTCTGCATGGAGTAGAGATTAAATTTCCTATATCATCTTTGGTCAATGGAGAGAGCACCATATCAGATTCATCATGTGAGCTCACCACATCTAATCCATGAATTCATCATAATGTCAAGGGATAAAAAGGCATTTTTTTATCACTCTGTCATTTCCATATTTCTTAAAACCAATTCTAATTAAGTGATTTCAAATATAAGAATCAAGAAATAAAAATTATTTTTCAGAATAGGATAGAAATGTATTTGAAGCTTAATGATACCATGTTGCATGTCAATGTGGACTTCACATGACCATGGAAGACGTGTTTGGGGTTCTTCATGAGATCAAGACGGCATGTCAAAGGGATATTGTGCGATCAGTAGTATAATCACAAAATGTTAATAAACAATTATATTGAAAAATAATGTAACTCTATTCAAAAAAGGTGTCCATTTTTTAGCATTAATTTTAAAAGGCCTATAGAGTTAAGCCATCGTTTTTCTATTAGGGTATCACATTATTAATATTCCATGGATTAAATACTTCAATTAATGGAGTTAATAGATATAGTTTTCTTTTTATGATGGCGATAAAATGTTTCTATAAAATTTTAATGATCCATGATTTGATCAAATGGAGCACATGACCAATACACATGAAACAAAATGAAAAATAATTCAATGGATTCTTTTGATGATTTCAGATTTTATCTCATGAATGGGTTGATCCATTATAAAACATTTATCATCTATAACATCTCATTAAAAAAATAATTTCATGTGTTACTTTCCATGAAAATTTAGGTGTTTTATGTGGTTTCAAAAGTTTAGTGGGACATGTTAGAGGGTAATCATGTGGTCATAAATATATCACATGAAGAGGAAAAACACTTCTCATGATGTTTCGTTGTTAATGTAATTTAGATGACACAAGTTCCCAATCACCATGTAATCATGATGCACCATTCTGTTATAGAAAAAAATACATGTTCTTCATGTATTTCTTCCTTCCTAAATTTTTCGAACCATATTTCTTGGGTTCAACTATATCAATGGTCCTCAAAATAACCCAGAACCAATCCATATTTGAACACATTAATGACATAGAAGCATTATGATACAACACCAAAATGTAAACATGTGTCGACAGTGATGTTATTAAACCAATGGAATATGTTATTATTTGAATAAATTTGAAGCATACTATAGGGTAAATCATATCTTGTGAATTTCCATGTTTGACTCATTGATGAAACATTCATCATTATATATTTTTGGATGGTTTAACTAATGTTCTGTACGGATATCTATAGTGAAAAAAAGAATCAGAAAATATCAATGGAAAAGATGGAACATACAAAACCCTTAAAAGATATCTTTTTGGGAACTTGTGAACAAGACATTGTTGATGTCGACCCACATATGACCTAGGGGTGGGATGCCTACACAATTCATGTATAAATAGAGATGCTTATATATGATAAAATGGTCCCCACACTATTCTTGTCCTCTAACATTGTACGTCCCTACATTACATGCATCTATTCCGCATGAACAAATTTCCATGCCCCTATGCGGAATAAAAAAATTGTCCCTACATGATGGTGTCTATGGATTTCTTTCTATGAAAATCAGGTTGCTGAGTAAAGTGGTCAGCCAGATCTCCTATAAGTCTTGTCCCTAACGACCAATCATTTTCTTTTATTTTCTAATCGAATTCCATACATTTTCAAAATCTATGCATTCAAAAATTCCTCATTTTATAATTTAAAAATACAAAAATGTTATTAAATTAAATTAATATTACTTTTATTCCAAAATATATTCAGAATATAATATCATAAAAAACTATAGAATAATATATTATATCTAATAAGGAAAATAAGAATTCAGATTGAACTCATCATTTTTATATATAACATCATTTTTTAAAAAGTCCTATAACAAGTAAAATAATTATAGAAATGTGTGTCAAATATTATTATGAAATGAAAAAAATAAACAAACCAGAGAACAAATTTATATATTTATTTAGTTGTTACAAATAATAGTTATGGAGATCAATGTATAAAAACTCTATTTAACTCTATCCTCAACATATATTTTATAGAAGAAATAAATTTTTCTATTGTTAATGTTTCTATATAATTATTTTATAATAGATATATTCAGATAGATCTATGCTATTTTTGATTTCATTTTTAATTGATTTGTTCATCATATATGATATATGATATGATCTGTTTCTATTTCTCAATTTTTCTCAATATATAATTTTTCAGTGTATAAATGTTATATTATTGTTTTATAATAGAGAAATTCGATTCGGGTCTAGATTACATGTAGTCATAATGATCAGTTTTTTCAAATAAAATTTATAACTTAGAAAATTTAAATAGACATGAGTAAAAATAAAATATTGTTATTATTATTATCATTTATCATAAAAATATTCACATGATTTCATTTTATAGCATGTTTTAAAAACTCACACTTTTATAATAAAAAGAAATATTATGAAGGAGTTTGATTAATTATAGAACATATATCAAGGATAAAAAATCCATATTAATGATTTAATTCCATAAATTCATTAAATATTCTAATATGCTCTCCTAGAAAGTATTATCTTCCATGATAAACTTTCTAATATTAAGAAAAATCTAATTTCATTACCATGATTTTCATTATCAAGAGATTATAAACTAATAATTAAATGAATATTAATAATAGACATTTATGTAAATTATGTATAACAACTAAGAGACATAATCAAAAATATCATATTAAATATGAGAATGAAAAAATCAAATAAATAAAGAAATAAGTGTTGCAATATATATCGTTTATCATTTTACAATCTAACATATACTTTTTAAATTTGAGTCTTGATTCTCAAAAATAGAATAATCATTTTTACTACGGTTATGACATTATTATTTATGTGTTAATTAATTATTATGTTTTCTTATGTAGGTATATAATTTAAATTTACTTTATATTCATATTCTAAAATAATTAAAAATATTTCGTATGTCAAAAATTTACGCATACTATAGAATACTAAAAAAATATTTTTTATTCAATATTAATCATTATATTCCATAAAACTAACAATTTTATTAATATTATTCATGTAAAAACTATTAATTATAGATAATTTACATGAATAAAATATTTTCTATTAATGAGTTGTTTCACAACTTTTTAATTTATAAATATAAAATATGTTATACATGATAAGGATTTTGCGTTTACTATTTTTGGAAATATTTTATGTATTATATTTTATGAATTATTATTGAAGTATAAAAAATTATTATATATTATAATTTTTTACAAATATATTATGTCAATCGTTTTTGGTTCGGAGGATAAAATTATTAATAAATAGAGAAAAATATACTTCCCTTGAAGAATATATCATATTTATTAAGGAGGTTGGATAACATGTATATTTGGATTATTTATTTTAGAAGGATATTGATTCATTCATTTTTCTTTCCAGATTTATAATTATTCATAACCATAATGAAAACAAGAATGTAATGATACTAATCACCTAATTGAAGTTTTTATGGTTTATTTGATGGATTCCACACCATTGTGGTGTGATTGAGTTAAAACATTTTTAACTCATAATGATATTATGTTGCAATAATGATAAGTGTGGATAGTCATTTTAGATAGTTTATGATATCACAGTTCTCAAACATGAAATTTTACAAAGAAGTCTATTAATAAAATTTATCCTGAATTCTTATTTCATAAAGTTCAAGGGCACATTATAAATAATTGGATACTTTAGAGGTTTTGTATGAATCAGTATAGAATACTATTGATGGGTTTTATGCAGTGATTAATGATATTTTTAAATCAAATTTATTATTATTTACATGAAATATATATGTTGATGTTATGTGTTATTAAATTACTCTATTTAAGATTTAAATACCAATTTAATTAGAGATATTTATTGAATGTTATTGACATTGTTCTACTATATTTTTTATCAAATTGAGGGAGACGAAGTCAATGAGTTTTATCCAATTCTTTATTTTATGATGGATGTATGCAATGGATATGTTGTTCCTTAAAAGAATTATTATATAAATCATAAGTAGTTAATTATCAAAATCAGATGTAATGAATGTATATATGAAATATTCAATGTGAAAATACTATAATACTTTAAATCTACTTTTTTATCATTTTCTATAAATATTTTTTACATTTTTTAGTATATATAAAAATTAATCAAATACGTAAGGAATCATTATTTCTACTAACAATATATTTCTTTACCATATGATTTATCTTTCTATCGAAAACCATTTCAATATACCTAGATACTGAATATAGAAAAGGATGTTAAAATGACATACTACTGATATTAAAATAAAATTTATGTTTTCATTCTAATATATCAACTTTTTGGATTATATTTTCTATTGAATAAATTCATATATTTAATGTAAATTGAAAATTTCTAAAACATGAGTTGACCAATATCTAAAATTCTGAATAATTATTTTTACCCAAGTTCCACACTTTCTATAAAAAGTGTGGGAGATTGACTGAGATTATTCATTACAAGGGTGATCTATATAAAAAAACCTATAATCCATGAAACATGTGATAATTTTTATCATTAGATTGAGGGTTCCATAAAAAAATAATTTCAAATACAAATAACCAAACCATTATAGTAGAATGGTGGATAAGTCCGAAGGATTATCATATATATAAGAACAACTTTTTAAACGTATTTTGTTCTAGACTTTTAAATTATTTTAATTTTCAACATAATGTTTTTTAAAATGGAGGATAATTTATAACTAATGAAGAGTGAATTTTATATCATCCACCTATTTAATACACTCAATTTACACCCTCTTCTGAATATTTTCAACTTATCTGAGGTAGACTATTATAGAAATGACGGTATCATTCATGAAAATATTTATTTCTAGATACAAACATCTGAGATAATTCAATATAGTTGAGATAAATATAAATGTCACCTATAGACTAAATCCAATTTTCAATGTGATTTTATTTTCATCCCATGAATTATAGAGATAACTAAATCAAATATGATTGAGACAAGTATCTAATCCTACATATTTTTTGTATATTTCATGATCATATTATATCAATTTATATAAATATGGAAATTAAAAATCTAGAATAATTAAATATTTGATGAACCATGGTTTGAATATACATATAGTGGTGATAAATCCCTACATGACTCTTTCTGGGGAACCTAAGGTATACAATATTAAGGAAGAATATCTTATACTTTTAAATTGAATGGATATAAAATGTAAAATAATTTATTATGATAAAGTTATTTATAAAATATATATATTTTATGAATCTCTTGAGTTGTAAAAATATATTGATATATAGTATTATATATGTTATTAGAAGAGAAAATGAAGGCATAATAATCCATAGATTTATTTTATACACTCAAAATCAATGATGTTGTACGTATAACTTAGATTAATAGAATAATTTTTCACCATAGGATGAAATGAGATATTTGAAGTTAATCAAGGAGTGAATATTTTATTTTACATTAAATATATATTTTCCACATGATTTTTGAAATCATTTAACATGTCTAATTAGAAATCATAATCATTAATCATACATTTTTTAAAAAATATGAACATTTTTTTACTTTGTTAAGAGCTAAATCATAGTTAGTAGAGAACATATCGATGAATATTACATTGAACTTAAATATATAGAAATTTACATGATTTTATGGGATAAAATTTTCTTCAGACGGTCACTCCTTGGAAGGTGAAATATATATTTTATCAATTCATGGATATCACATGACCATTCACTGGTCACATAAAAAGACATTTCCTTATTAAATTGTCTTTATGATGGATTAATAGTTTTATGGAATTGAAAATAACTTCTGTAATGTTAATAATTAATGATTTCTGTTTCATCCTGATTATTGGAGTTTCATGATTCAACTAACTCTAGTATGTCATAAAATAAACTCAAATGATTTTTCGGTGAAAATAACTTCTTCATACTATTTCACGTGATAAAACCACATTAAACCTTCTAGATAACCTCTAATATCATATAAGATACCACATTGAACAATTACGATAACTCTTACACCTTGATTAGTTAATATTAGACCCCCCCATTAAATATACCCACATTATATTCGACCTTCCTAACTGTTTGATGTACTTTTCACTGTGTGTCCCATAATTCATGAAATAATCATCATGTACTCAACATATGTTCCAAAAATTTGGGGCAACTCTTTCTATGTTATTTAAAATGATATCCCATTGGATTAACAATAGCTATTGATCAATACGAAATGGAATTATTATAATTTTACTTATATGAATTTACACCAGGAATATTTCTAAACCATTAAAACACTATTTAAACCCAACATTATATAATTCACAAAATAAATAATTTATTTTTGTGAGGCAATGTACACAATTAACAACAATCTACTCCAATGATCAACCATTTATATGATATCATGGTCCATCAAGTACCAGTATATAATAATTTTTAATAAAATATCATGGTATTTCATGTACAATCATCATGTTCATTTGAGTAAAATCACATTATAACTATCTATTTCCTTGTTAACATCATATATAGCTTAATGGTTGATCTTAAATATCTTCTACGACATTGTTTAAGATTATTATGAACCCCAAAATTTACAATGTAGTATTCATAGTTTACCAATATGGTAATTTTTTTACAATAGGTATCCCTTAATTCACCTCAAATCTATCACACATCATCTATAAAACAAAATGTTTTTATGTAAAAGATATCCCAATCACTTGGAAAAATTACTATTTCACAATCTAATTAAATTCCCCAATTACAAAATAATCATATTTTAGGATTATTTCAAGCTCCCAAAACTATCTTGAAGAACAATTAAATGAGTTCTCAAAAAACACCATCTCAATATCGAACATCGTAAAAGAATATTTTGGTTCAAACCATCTCATCCTTTGGGGTTTTTTGTTGTGAAAAAGGAAATTCCATCTGATAAAACAATCAAAATAAAAAAATAACTAATCCATATATAATGGATTTTTTGATCCCTAATGGTGTATGAAACTAGAGTTTGAGATATTGTACCATATAAGATTCGTGACTAGATGTTACACTATATCTATACCATGATCTCGAACTATATTACATTTTTTCAGCATAATGATGATTTGGTATAAGACTTCATGAATCTCCCTCATTGAAATTTCTCAAATAAATTTTTTTGGGATCTCTAAACGATTTAATATTTACACAAATAGAATGTTTCACATGATATTTGTTCATAAAAAACACCATCTAGATTGTATCCACCCATATAAAAACACCACATCCCAAAAAAATTGAAAAAAATAAATTTTATAGTCGTTCATAAAAAACCACAATTGTAAGAAAGTTGTTTAACATAGAGGTTCATCAAATGGTCAAAAAAATATGAATTCAAAAATAAATGATCGTAAAACCCTCTTGTGAATTACTTCCAATATAATCTGGTTTTATCATTCCATTTTCCACAATTTATTTTAAGACATAATTCATTAATTCTTTATATATTGTTTAAGAGTTTTGAATATAATCATTACGAGTTCAATCATAGTTTTTTCACCATAATAGATAACCATAGTATACAGAACTATAATAATGATATCATTTAATTGTTTCTTCATCCAATGGAGATGATTAAATTCCATAGTCATTGATATGTATTATACTTATTCCATTATAAGTTAAATAATTTTATGCCACCTACATACCCATCCAAAACAATTATTTCCAATAAAACAATGCATCCCCTCATGGAAATATTTAGTCCAACCCATCTCCACCTATGTCCATATCAAAAAATTACACTAATTCATTTTACATTAGGGAATGATATAAAACTTAAAAATAAATAGAACATTAAATGTACATAATATATTATTTAACTATTGTGAGGTTCTATTATTTTTTAATACTATGAATATGATATGATAAAATATTCATAATGAAAATATCTTATCGAGTAACAAAAAAATCAATTATGATTAAAATATTTTTTTTGTATAATGTGGTAACCACAGATAAGAAATCATTATGCTTCAAAAAACTTTTTACAATAGTAATTGGAGTATATATTATTTTGAAATAAAGCATTTAATAATTCTTCATTAGAAATATGGCATATTTTACATAAGATATTAATGCATATTCCTTATTTTAAAATTGATTATTTTATGAAAAAATATGTGTTCATTTATCAGAAAAAATTAAAATATTAATTTATTGCTTTTAGAAAACACTTATATTAATTCTTTATTAGAACATATAAAGATGATATCATATAGATATATGAGCACTACAACCTTTTCTTCTATAGACCTCATTACAATATGATTATTATTGAATCCACCACTTATAAATATTGTTGATATGATAATTATTGAACCAAATCCTTTTAAATATAGCTTAATAAATTTGTAATCATGGTGAATATATAATTTTAATGGGTAAAATGTTATGAAATATAGATCATTATTTAATTGGAAATTAATTTATCCATTATTTTCAACCTAAATGACCAATGTATTTTTAATGTTATATTCTTCATTGAAAAAATAATTTATGATTTATCCTTTGAAATAAATCTATAATTTTTTATCATGTTGAATTTTCATAACTAAAAAGACTAATGTTTAAACCATTCGGTCTACTAGAAAAATATTATCATCCAAAAAAATGACTATAATACATGAAATGATATTACATACAAAAAAATTATTGTTCCTAATTAATTCATTATTATTCACTTATTCATCTATAAAGATCCAAATTATTAAATTAATATTGAAATATTTTATCATATTAAAAAACATCCAAGTTAATCTTATATCAATATATATTTTTGAAGGAGAGAGTTATCCAAATGTTTTTTGTATCTTTGTAGAATAAATTTTTCTCCCATTCTAATTTCCTTGGATTTATAGAATGTATATGGAACATATATAATATTTTAGAGGATGTGAGGATTATTTCTTTTAAAAAAAATTGTGTTGACATGAGATTCATATTTTTTATGATGATATGTTATTCTATATTAATGGAATGAAAATTCAAATCATTAGTTCCATTAATATCAAGACAAGATATTAATAATTATGCTTCCAACTCTTCAATTATTGGAATATCAATTTGTTGATCCCCATATAATCTTCAAGAATTCATAGTAGTATAATCCAAGATAATGTAGTCACATAGGGAACAAAATGTCCAATGTATTATATTGGATCTACTAAATCAAATTTATGTGTCAAAATAGTCATATTTTATGGTATAATGAACATGATCGTATAATGGGATTCCAACTATAATAAAAGGATAATATTGTTTGGGGTTGGATTTTACTAATTAATAGTGCCCATACTTTTATAAAAATTAGTTTTTATTCATAATGATTTTTCCAATGGGTACATTCAAAAAGAGTATTAATTTCATGAGGGAGTTTTTATGTGATTCAAAATTGTTTATAAAATGAAACTTAGAATTAAGGAAGATATTTTAAGGTAAAATTTATGATGTTGGATTTAGTATACATAGTGTATCAGTAACCATGCATGCTATGCTGACAATATTGGAGTATGATGTCATTAAAGGGAATTGTTTTTGTGTAAATTAAATAGTAACATGTATGTGGAAGAATGGAGAGAATAGAAGGAAAAAAAATTATATTTTCATGTCTAATGTTGTTTATGATAGATAATATGGTTTTGATTAAAGGAAGCTTTTTTTGGTTTGTGGGACACAAAAATATTAAAATTTGGATGATAAAATGGGATGGATAAATGCTACATTTTAGTGGTTTCTAGATCTAAATATTTCAATCAAGGAGTCCATAAACATTATAGATATTATAAATTCTATCATTATTCAATAAAAATCGTATTTATTACGGGATAAGTCATTTTGATAATAAATTAAATGTTTGTATTATTTCGGGATCAACATTTGGTTGCATCAGTGGGTATGAAATTACAAATATGGTTCATGAATGTAGTAGTTCATAGGAATGGGAATCCAAACATTGGTTCAAATATATAATTGAAAATATGATGTTTTTTTAATTTTGGTTAGGAATCATGGAAATATTAAATATGATAATGGGTATAATAATAGTGTTGTATTTTCATTACAAAGTAATTTTTGTGCAATGACACAATAAGATTGATCATGAGACTTATCTATACATGGTGATTAGGTGAAGGTGATTTGGGATTTAACAAGAAATGGTATAAATATATACGGTAGTTAGGATTCAATGATGGATAACAATCCGACATGGTTTTAGTGGAATGGTCTTAAAGGTATAGAGGTGAAGGAATGTGCTATGTAATTTGTGGATGTGAGTTGGATCATCTTTAAATATATGAAAAATGAATGGGAATGAAAAATGAAATCCTCAATCTACATTTATATGTAATTGAATGAATTTTTAGATGATAATTATGCCATTATTTAGGGAGTTATTTCATTAACTATGATAAATTTGATTCATTAAAGTATTTTGATGAATATGTTAGGTAGATATAGTAATAGGTGTTGATGCATTCAATGGAATCCTTCCAATATGGGGGTAAAATTTAGTGTAGATGTTTTTTCTATATGCATAGAGATGATATGTGGAGTTCTAGTGAAAGACAGTATGGGTTATGTGATTTTGGTATTTTGATCCTTTTATTCATCATGTAATTATATTGTATGGGAAGAAATATCCTTTGTCACTTGTATTATGTTGTAAAAACTATACAATATTTAGATATCTGAAGTAGAATCAGATTATTCCATGTTGTACAAGGTACATATAGGGATGGATAATTATCCATGGGAGTTGGGTCATTTTTTCGTGGACTCAATAATTGTTTTTAAACAAGAGAATTTTTTTTTAATACATAGATGTAATTGAATGTTATGGATAATTTTATATCCAGAAAATGAATTCTATTAGAGGGTATAATTTTATAGACCAGTTTGGGCTATTTATATATTTCAATTATGTTTCTATTTAAGGGTTATTAATTTATTCTTCATCATTTCCACCCCACATTATTTGGAGCTTATTTGATATTCTTGTATCTTTGTTATTAAAAAAATCAGTCATTTTATTGGTTTTATATCACATGTATGATCAACATATATTTTTATTATCCTCCACTATTATTTCTTATTATTGGATTAATATTATGTTTAAAATGATGAAAATATGTACATTAAAACATATTATAAATTTTATACCAATTATAAATCATTTAATCAAATATAATAGATTTAGTTCATAGAGTTTAGTATAACCACCTATATTAGAAAACAATATAATGATAATGTTTATACATAATGAATCATCCCTATAACAAATTACACATTATTAATTAGTATAATTTCAACTTTTGAAGGGAAATGAATATAATTTTGTTTCAATTTTGTTTTGGTGCCATTTTTTAAAACATCTAAAATAACCCCCAATATAATGGGATAATAGAAGTGTTAGAGTGAGGACATTATGTTAGTTGTTATAAAAATAGTAAATTAATTAAATAAATCTAAACAAATATTGAATCTTATAATACATATAAATATAACTGAATTATGTTCTAAAAAACACATTAGTAAATCATGTTTTATTATTCATGAACCTATGACACCATATAAAGTGACTCAATGAACTGAGGTATATGAACTCTAGGAACTACCCTTTTTTCATTGAGTTATGTATGTTTTTCAATAACTCTCATTCCCTCTCTATTAAATGTATTGATATTATTATATAATAATATTGTCAGTATATTGCATAAATACATATCATATTCTTTAATAAATTTCTACATTCACACAACACATTCAAACAATTCTCAATACCATGTATAATATAAAATAGGTTTAACAATAACTTTTTCATCACTTAATCCAGTCATAGGAAAGTCTCATCCACTCTTTTTGAAAATAATTATTTCATAATATAATGAATAATCTAGATCCATATTTTTTGTTTTTCTTCAGTTTTCAAACATTGTGTCATATTTTTCTTTCTATAAATTCATATTCATATTTCATAAAAACCCATTTTTAGTTGTTCGTTACCATAAAAAAATATATGATAACACATACTCCATTTTTGAGAATGAATACTATGGAATAATATGTTGTCATCTATTATTTTAAATTCCATACTCTCTTTATAATCTGTATGGAATATCCAATGATTATAAATTATGTGAATAATAAATAACCCATCACATTCCATTAGTAGTTCCTATTCATATAACTAATGTTTTGTTCCATTATGTAGCATACATATAAATGTAAATGTCTTTATTGGTGACCTAAAATACAATTATAATTTTTTGGGAACTATTTATATTTAAGAAATGATATAAATGGGATTAGGATGTAAACTGTGTCCTCTATTGGACTATATCAACCATGTTATGTTGTCTTGTATGTGATAATTGATTCAGGATTATGACATGTTTTGTATTGTTTCCATGTTCCTCTAATTGCATTATATTATAATTTTTTTTATTTATTTAATTCTTATATGGGATCTTTTATGTACATTATGTATTATGATATAATGTTCTAACTTTTTACTACTATTTTATGCTAATTTTTTATTCTTATCATTTATTTGTATTTTTCTCACCCATTTTGTATATGTATTGTAAAGGATATCCAAATTATTTAAATAAGATCAACAATATTTAGTATCTCATTAATGTGATTAAATTTTAAAAAAAATATTTTACTTTGTCTTGATTTGAAATTTTCAAATTATTTATATGATAACAAGCATTTGGATCCCTTTGTATTCATTCACATATATTAATGTTTCAAATAATTTAATTATATTAGTATGAGGATTTAGTCACAATTTATTATAATAGATAAGAGACAAATTATTTTGGTGATTTTCATAATAAATCATTAGAGAAAACCCAAGGGATATGTCTATGTATAAGAAAACATCAGTAAATTTTTTTACATAAAATGCGAGGGGTTTTGTGTAATTAAATCCCCATATAGATACTAAAATCTGATGGAGATATTTAATTAATGTTCTCATGTTTAATAATCCCAAAATGTATTTTATTAAATCATAATTTCATGAAAATGATTCTTGAAAAAATTGATAGGATAAACAACTATTTTTTTACACCAAAGTGGCATTCATTGTTAAATTTAGAAGTTCTATATAAACCATTATTATGGAATTGAAATTTTTTGGGATATTCATCCCAATATTTTAAATACCATGGATAAGTTATATTGATTCTAGGAGATTAAAATATTATTATATACTTATAATTTATAATATTATATATATATATATATATCTTTATTCGTGTTTTTTATTTTATGTTTTAATTATTTTATGTAATCAAATCCATAGTTTTCATTTATTTTAGTTAATGGAATGAAATACTAGGAATCATACAATCAACCCATGTGATTTGAAATTTAATGATTTATTTTATGGGACTCGTAACATTGTATGAGTTAGATTAGATATCTCTATGATAGTACTTTCTCAACTAAATCAATTTATAAACATCAAAATGAATCTGGTGGAACACTGTCCTTTTCTTCTAAAAGATCAAGTAATAGTTAGGTATATTATTAAAGATATGGTCCTACTTTTATTATATCATTTAATCACCTCACAATAGAATAATAGATTATATATATATTGAATATATTATCAAAACACCTATTTTTTATATAAGGTATTGTGGTAGTGGGTTTTTATCACAAACATGGATACAATGTTCAGTGAGGACACTGAAAAAATAAATAATCCCATGGAGTAAATTGAATCAATGGAATCAATATTATTATTGAAAATATTTTGGATAAAATATTTTTTCTGAACAATTATTTCAAAAAAAATATAGATATATTCCCATTGACAAAAAAATAGGATGAGTGTATCAGGTTTTATGAGAAAAACAACCCAATGTATTAATAGTACACCTGCATCTATTTCATCAACATCTAAAGTAATTTAGACCGCTAGTTTGATGGATTATTGTTGAGTCCTTTAAAATCAATGCTAACTTGATAATTTTATAGGTATGAGGTTGGTGTTCATTTTCTTAACTAAATTTTGGGGGAGATGTGTGTTTCTTAGTGGTATGCAGTGGATATAGATATGTAGTTGAAATTGGGGTTTAATTCATCTATATTAATGTAAATATCCTTACGATGAGAAAAAACTAAAAATTACAACATGTTAAAAAAATTTGATGAATTACTCGTGAAACTCCCTCAATGGAATCAGGATAAGAATAATGTGTGATCAAATAAACATTGGAAAAGAAAATGATAATGTGAAATAATTAATCCTTCTAGTATGACGGAAGAAAAATGTATCCATTCAATCCCCATCAAATTTTATAATTATTCATGTTAAACAAAAATAGATGTCAAAAAAGACAATTCCCTAATACATGGATTGTTAGTTTTGATAAATGATAAAAAAATATAAATAAAATAGAGGATTAAAGAACTTATATATCACTAATACTTAAGTGGACCATCAAAATAAATTTTTGATAGGAATATTAGTTATTAATTTTGGAATGAGAAATATGTTATTTAATTATAGGTCAAATAATTCATTAATATTATGAAATCCTAGTAGAATGATTCAAATAGAAAAACAAAAGTGTTGTTGTGTTATACATGAAAAATCAATAAGAAAATTATTTTATCTAAAGTGTATAACTCGTCCATGATCAATGATTGTGAATTGAGATTCCTACAAAATCATTCCACAAGTGTATTAGTGTAACACGATTCTATGGTATGAAGTGGGTTCTATCCATATATGAAACAAGTACTAACATATAGGAGTGTGGTAACACACAATATATGTAACACCCAAACCTCATTTACCTAGAGTCAGAGCATTATTACATAACATTTAAATAACACAAGGAATCATGTCCCAAAATACCGATCAGTTTAGTATCCATGGAAGTACTAGATACATACATAATTTCAACATTACATCATTAGATAAACACAACAACAACATTGTCCACATTGAATATATGTATATCCCTTATCTTATCCCAACATTTCAACTATAAAATACTTTTCAATCATTAAAAAATAGAACATAGAAAGGCGTGAGCTCATATGCTCAGTAATGATAACACTATATTAGAAACATTCATAAATAATCATAAACATTTAAGGAAATGTATAATACTAAAACATAAGCCTATTAAACATAAATATCAGCATAATATGATAAATTTATATCAAATAATTCCATTGACATATTCACATGGATATTCTACTAGTAGAATAATCACATGAAATATCAATAGCCAGTTTCATAATGAAAGAATGCATAATGTCGTACATCATAACTACATAGTTAAGGACTCGTGCAAAGACTAAAAATAAAATTTTTGCATGGCCTTGTGCCAAAACACTAGTTTTCCTCATTATACCTACTTATTCATCAGGGAGCTATAGTGGGCTCCACCCATCACATACTATGTCCAAATAATTCCTCATATGAAACGGATGAAACATAATTAAAACATTCATATTAAAACTAGCATAAAAAATGTCAAGACATTAACCATAAATCATTAATCGTGTAAAAATAACACAACTTTAGTCAAACATATCAGAAAACCTTTATTATAATAGGAATACTATATAATAATATATCAACTTCAAACAACTGTAAAATCCGTCAATGGTTGTTGATATAGATGAAATCAAAAATATTTGAGAGAAATATCTCTTTAAATTTTGACTTCATTCAAATGTTAAATAATTATAAAATAAAAAATTTATTTTTAAAATATTCTTATAAGCTTGTAAGGGAATCTTCAGTGATTTTATAATAGGGGAAAATAGCAGCACTTACCGTATATGTTTAAAAACATTCATTACTTAATTTTTTCGAAACGGTTGTAAAGGACCTTGTTTGGAAAATGGTGGAAAGATTACTTTGTATAAATTCTATAAAAATTCATAAAAGGGTATAAATTTCTTTAACCCATAGTTTATAAAATAGTAAAAATTATTCGAAATTTTTTTAAGAAAAAAAAGACGTGGATGATAAAGATATCCCAGTAGATACTCATGTATAAACAACATCGAATAATGAAGAGATTGAATAATTAAACCTTACATTGTAATTTTACATGATCGAAGGTACGTTGACCTACTGTATAATAATTAAGTAAATTTTTATAATTATACAATAACCAAATACATAAATATGATATCATATATGATCTTATAATATTGCTTCGTTAAAAATATTTCATTGGATTCATTTTCTTGGATGTTAACTGATTCAATTTACTTTATAAGTTTTGTTTTGTAAGAAATTTTTTTATGGAAGATATTTATTTATACAGATCTAGAATGATATTAATTTCTTAAAACTTAAAATTAAATAATAAAAAAATTATTGTTGAATGGTTATGGTGGTGGATGAATCTCAACGTGTTCATGGAGACGATAAACCGTATGAACACATGAGCAACAATATCATTCTATTAGTGGTGAAATATTATGAAATTGGATGATATGTTATATATTGAAATTCCAAAAATGTTTTCTTTATTATTTACATCATTTAAAATCATTATTACACTAATCTAAATAATTAATTGTTTGAATAACAAACTATACCACGATTGGGAGACAATAAGCCGTAAGTATACATGTATGGTGACATGTCATTCATAGGAAGGATATAATAATGAATATGGTTGTACCATATTTATAATAATATCATAGTATGTATAAGGTATCATATTTATTATTTTGGTATTGAAAAAACAATGAAAGGTAAAATAGAAGAAGAAAAGAACTTTGAAAGATGTGGTGAAATTATTTCCTATTCTTCAGGTGTTTCCATTTGATTTGATCAAAAGTGATCTGTGGATGGATTTTTGGTCAAAGTAATTCCTATATCTAGAAGGTATTGTATTTGGGAGGATATATACAATGGGTTTGGCTGATCAAAATATCTTTGTGGGTGTGATTGTGATTATAGGGAAAGGATCCTTTTATAAGGGTGGTGAGGGTCACTTTTTGAAATGTTTGAAATATTATATTACTATACAATCATATTCAATTTATAATGGCTCCAAAATGATTTATTTCTTGGGTATGGTTTTATATGGGTTTAAAACCTCTCAAACAATAGGTTTTAGATAGGTTTATGTCACTTTATTAACTTTATAATTTAGATTTAACACTTAGTTAAACATTTTAACCTTTGACACATATTCTTGTATTATTATATAAAAAGTTTAACAATCATACTATAAAATCTAAGAGAACCCCATGTGTTTCATTATTGATATATATTACCTTATCTATTTCATTTTTTGAACAATATATTTTTATTGATATTATATCAATTAATAATATAGTATTTGTTTTTAAAACTCATTTATGTCAATTTTGACACTATTAGGTATATTATTTTTGATAAAGTTTGAAAAACGTGATTACTTGGAATAAAATTTATTTAATCAACCCTAACATGTCCTATTATCCTATAAAATTAGTTTTATTCATCATAATTCTCAATTTACATTTATTTGGATATTTATAATATCAATTATTTTAATATTTCATTAAAAATATAATTATTGCATCATCATTGTGTCATAATTAAATTTAGTTATTCAATGTCTAAAATTTATAAATAAAATACAATTATTTATTAAATTATTATATATTTAGTTTTAATATTTACATCCAAATTTATCTTATGTGTAACAGTATATTAAAAATGTTTTAGTTGTGAAAATTGTAATTTAACACTTTTTACTATTACTTAAATATAACAATAATAAATGTATTAATCTAATCCAAGTATACTAAAAGGATCGTATATTATTATAAAGGTTGATTATGATTTAAATACACTTATTAAATAGATTTAGGTCATGTGTTATGTTAATGATAATATCACATTTACATTTAATTACCCTATTTCCTTTTAATTGTGCTAAATAAAAGTCAACAGTTACAATTCACCAAAAATTATTTTCTTCTTATTGAACCAAATTTTACATACTAATATCAATCGTGTCTCTCATATATTTGAAATTCAATTCACCAAAAAGGTAAAATTATGTTTTTTGAAAATCTTCTAATGTGCATAGAAGGTGGGTAAAAGACGTTTGAAAATTCCAAAAAAAAATATACATATAATTTTATTATAAAACGAATCTAATTAATTGCATTGAAATTATATTGGTATTATGTATCTATTTTTACATAGAATAAATTTAAATTAACTAATTAATTATTTATATAAAAATTCTATTTTAATCAATAACACATCATTTTTCACTATTCATCAAAAATAGAATGTTTTTAGAAAAATACCAGAAATTCAACCTATGTTATTTTTGATATTACTAATCCAAAAACGATGTCCATTTAAAAAAATATAATTTATTAAAATTCAAAAAGTAGGTATTACAGTTTATAATGGTTAGTTTGATTAATCATTGTGTGTTAAAACTTCACGTTACGTACAACGCAAGCTATTGCATTATTCAAAAGGAAATTTACTACGGAAGCATGGGGTGTTACAGTCTTCACTTGTTCGGATAATTTATTCCTTGATGTTTCTAGAATATTACTACATAAAAATATTTGGATGGGTCTTCATCATACATTTCTCAGGTTCCCACATTTCCTTTTCCATTTTTTGGTTTTTCCAAAGAACATTTACCAAACAAGTTGTTTGGTTTCTCAGAACATGTTATCTGTTATCAAGATTCTTGATAGGCTCTTCACAATAAGATTTATCCAGTTCCAATTATTTTTCATTATAGGTGTGTGAATGTGTTGGGTCAGGCATGTATTTTCTTAATAGTGATACATGTAACACATCATGAATATTCTAGATACATGGCGGTATTGCCAAACGATAAGCTACAACTCTAATTATATATAGAATTTCGAAAGGTCAAAAATACATGGGACATAATTTTCTCTTCTTATCGAATCGTATAACACCATTCAATGGAGATAACTTCATGAAAACATGATCTCCTACTTTATATTCCAAATCATTACATTAGTTATTTTCATATCTATTTTTTCTTCATTGAGATTTTTTAATAGGGTTTGGATAACCTTCACATTTTCCATTTTTCCCAAACAAGTTTTGGGTCTATGAGTTTTCGTTCACCAACACCATCCTAAACAAATGGTGTGAAACGTATATTTCCATAAAACATTTCGTATGGTTCCATCTGAATACTTGAATGGATGATATTGTTGTAGGAAAATTCTACCAGATGTAAATATTGATCCAAAATACAATTTATGTTAAGTTAGAAATATCTCAACATTTATTCTAAGGTTTGAATAGTCCATTGTGCTTGTCCATCAGTTAGATTGTGGTAGGCAGTGCTCAAAAAAAGTTCAGTATCCTAGGCCTTCTGAAGGTTTTTCCAGAATTATGATGTAAAACAGTCATCATGATCCAAAAAAATAAGTAGGTTTGCTTCATTATGTCTTAAAACTTCAATAATATATAGTCCTTCTAAACATTCAGGTGGAAAATCTTCTCTTATAGCAAGAAAAATTGATGACATGGTAAGACGATCACAATGACCCATATTGCATCATTCCTTTTAGAAGTCTTCTGAACCCTCATTACAAAATCCATCATAATATCATCCAATTTCCACATAGGTATGGGAAGTGGTTTCATGACTAATCTAGGATGTTACCTTCCATAATTTATCAGTGGAAAAACAATTTATAATGATAGAAAATCTACAATCTCTCTTTTCATGATTCCCCACAAAAATTGTTCCTTCAAACATCTATATATCATAGTGAAACTAGGATGTATAGAGAAATTGGAACTATGAGAATCATCCAACAAATCCATTGTTAGATAAGTTATGTCAGGAACAAAAAGCCTCTTCCAAAATTTCATGATCCAATCTTCATATACGAAGTCAATTAATGTCCCATAATTCCCAATGTTAATTTTATTTTTTAACACCTTATCCTCAGTTGGAGATCTCTTTATACTTTCTAGTAAACATGGTTTGGAAACCATTTGAAAAAGTATTGATGTCTCACCTTTAATGGTTATTCCCATATCAATCATTGCAATATCCATGAAAGTATGATCCCTTTCAACTATTATCTTGTTCCAAACTCCACAATCCTTTCTACTCAATGCATCATCCACCATATTTCCCTTCCCCATGTGTTAGTGTATAGTGAAATAATAATCCTTGTATAGCTTGAGCCATGAAATTTTCCTCATGTTGAGTTATTTTTTTGGATAAAATATACTTCAATATCTTGGGATAAGAATATATCTCATATTTTTCATCATAGAGATATTGTCTCAAAATCATCAAAGAAAATATTACTGCTGCTAACAGAAGATCAAGAGTGGGATATTTTTTTCATGAATTATTAGCTATCAATATGCATTGGTAATAACTCTATCATTATCCATAAGGACAAAACCAAGTACTTTATTTGAAGCATCACTATAAATAACAAACCCATCATTCCTCGATGGTAGATTCAAGATAGGATCATTGACTAATATTCTTGTTAGTTCTTCAAAACATTACTCAAACTCTTTTTTCCCAAAAAATATATCCCCTTTACGTGTGAGATTGGTTAATGGGTTATCCAATAGGGCAAAATGCTAGACGAAATTTCGATAATAAACTGCTAAAAGAATAAAATTGTGTACCTTAGTTATACTCGTCAGGGTTATCCAAACATGGATTTCCTTGGTCTTTGATAGATCGATAGATATTCCATCCCTAGAGAAAATATGACCATGAAAATAATATCCTAAAGCCATAATTCACACTTGATAAACTTCCCATATAATTCATTTCATCGAAGAGTTTTCAAATTTGGGCGCAAGTGATTTTTAGGATCTTTATTGCTTTGGTGTAAACCAAGATATCATCAATAAATATCACTAAAAATTCATCAATATATTCCTTGAAATATATATTCATTAGATCCATGAATTTAGATGCTGCATTAGATAGTCTAAAAGTCATTAGTGTAAACTTGTAATGCTTTTATATAGTTTGAAATGCAGTATTCAGAATTTCTTCTTTCTTTACATACAACTGATGATATCCATATCGAAGGTCTATGTTTGAAAAATATTGATCTCCATAAATTTGTTCGAATAAATCATCAATGCGAGGTTGGGGATACTTGTACTTTATTATTATTGTGTTGATATTCTTATAGTCAATTCACAAACTCATAGATCCATCTTTCTTCTTAATAAATAGAACAGGGGATCCCCTTGGGGAAACACTAGGGAGAATAAATCATTTATTAATCAATTCCTCTTATTGTTTCCGTAGTTCCACTAATTACACAATAGACATTCTATAAGGGGTATATGAAATGGGCCTTGAACCAGGAAATATATCAATGGAAAACTCAATTTATCGTTCTAGAGGATGTCCATAAAAATCCCATGAAAACACATCAACATATTCCTGTACAATCGGTATGTCCTCTATTTGAACATTATTTTCCTCTCCCATAGTTATTTCATTATATTCCTCCTGAAATATTTAATTTAGTAGAGCTATAGTGGGTGGATCTAGATAAGAATATGATAGTTATGTTTCTACTATAAAGATATGGTATTTCTGATCATCATCCAAAATTGTAACCTACTTAATATTAAAATTGGTTTTTGCATCATGGTCCAAAAGAAATTTCATTACAAGTATTATATCAAATTAATTCATTGGTATGAAGATAATATAAACATATAAAGATCATGTATATTACTAAATGGTAACAGATTCAGAAAACATTGTTACAATGATACTTCCCTTAGGAGTTTTGACTTACAACTCCCTTGTAAAATCAAATTAGAAATATCTAATTTTCGTAGCAAAATGGGATGATATGAAAAAATATGATGATCTAGAATAAAATAAATCATTAGAGTAACATGAAGAGAACCATTAAATTACCTACCACTATGACTTTCGATTCTTTGACCTCTATAGTAGTAATCACATAAGCTTGGACTTTCTCCCTTGTCCTTTTATGAGGTATGTTTCCTTGGAGATAAGGAAATTCATTTTCATAATTCACCTTTTTTATACAATTGTAGAACTCAAAACTGAAAGACTCTTTCATTCCCTTGAAACCCATATCATTGTGGCCTTTTCACCACACTAGTAATAGACTCACATTCCCTTCAAGAATGTATCATGGTCTTTCTTCCCACTTCTACCGCAGGATATATATTCAACTTTTTCCTTCTTCCCCTTATTTCCAATTCCAGAATGTTTAGCTGATCTCTTCTTCTCTTGAACTGATTTAATGTCATAAGACATAGAGAATTAATATTTTGTCATCATAGAAAATGAGAAAATATACTCTTATGATAACAATGATTGTGAGACTAATGCCTAATGAAGATATTGTGTAAACCCATCAAAAAATAGATCAATCATAATCCTTGGGATAAAAATATAATAGTCTTCCTTCCTTTCTAACCTTGTAAAGTACGCCTCGTAATTTGGGACATTCTCATCCTTCTTTTTCTCAAACTTATGAAATTTCCTTTCAATATTTTTTCAATGGTCACGAGTAAGTATTTTTCTAGGAAATTCAATTTAAACTCCTTCAATTACAAACTTCATACTTTTTTATCCTCCTTTGTGTGTTGAATTAATGACCAACATTGATCAGAATCTCCCATGAGGTGATAAAATTCCATGAAAAAATTTTTCTTTTACTACTCCCCAAAGCATGAAATATTTTATCTAAGGAACATATCCATTTCTCAGCTACTAATGGATTTTTAGTCCCATGGAATGTTGGTGGTTTTGTCTCGTGAAGCGATCTAACATTGATACTCTGCATTGTGGATGATGGTGCTCCATATGGTTAAGGTTATTATTAATAACTTGAGAGATTTATCCCAGTATGATGATTAGCGGATCAACACTATTTTCACCACCTACTCCACAATAATTATCTTCTATAGGAGGTAAATCTCTCTATGGATTATGTGTATTGATTCAGATTCAATTCCTTCCACTAGGTTCCATTTTAAATCAATGGAATACACTAGATTAGTTTATGAATCACAATACATAATTCCAAAATTGTAAAAAAATTAAAATAAGTTGAATAGTTTTTGGATATTATCTATAATCATAAAAATATGTTCTTTAAGGATGTATATAATAATAAATATTTCCTAATAGTTTGTAATTAAAATGTGAATTACCATAAGAATATCCCCTACGAGTGTCGTGATTAAGAGTGAAGCAAGACATGTTGTAGTGTACTAGGATACCCTAGGTCAAGCCCGAAACTCTTTTTCAGAGTTTTTACTCCTTTGTATTCTACATAACAAAAATTCTAGGAAGTTCTTCTATACTAATACTCAATTTCTATCTTATGGTAATGTTCTCTAGTCAGAGTTTTTCTAAATATTTCTTCCAAGGATTCAACTAAAAATCCCTTAATACCATGTATAACACTCAAACCCATTTACCCAAAGTTGGTGCATTATTACATAACAGTGTCATGATACATAGAATCATGTACCGGAAGACCAGTCAGTTTAGTATCCATGGACGTACTAGATATATACATATGTTTTACATTACATCATGAGATAAAAACAAAAAACATTGTCAAGTTTGAACACACATATATCCCTTATCATATCCTTTTTGGTCCACCATAAAAAACTTCTTGACATCCTGGATAAAAATTAAATCATATAAATGGGTGGGCTATGATAATAAATAAGGATAACAATACAGTGGGCAGTTTCATAAATAGACATAAATATCTAAGGCAATGTGTACGACTAAAAGACAAGCCTTTTAAAAGTAAACGTCAACATAATATGTAAAATATAAGTCAAATAATTCCATTTACTAATTCACATGGATATTCTTCTAGTCAAATAATCACATTCAATATCAATAGCACATTTCATAATGATGGAATTCATAATGCCGGAAATCATAACCACATAGTTAAGGATTCATTCCACGAATACAAATAAGATTTTGTCATGGCCTTGTTCTAAGTCACAATTTGGTCTCAAGAGACCTACCGATGCATCAAATAGCCATAGTGGGCACAACCATTCACTTACTAAGTCCAATAAATTTCTCGTATGAAAATGTTGAAACATAACATCAACCTTCGTATTAAAGAAAGAAAACAAAATCTAAATACATCAACCATAAACCACGAATGGTATAAAAATGACCTATATATGGTCAAAACTATTACAAAACCTTTAATACAATAAGGAAGATTGTATCACAATAAATTGACTTCAAACAACTACAAAATCCATCAAAAGATGTTTACATAGATGAAATCCAAACTATTTGGGAAAAATATCACATTCTATTTTAAAATAATTTAATAGTGACATAATTATAAAAGAAAACTTTTATTTTTAAAATATTATTATTTTCTTTTAAGGGAATAATTGATGATTTTATAACCGAGGAAAATAGATGCACTAGCTGTATAAGTTAAATAATCATTCTTTCCTTAATTTTGTCGAAAAGTTTCGTAAGGGACCTTGTTTGGAAAAACATCATTTACAACATTTTCGACAAAAACATTCGATAAAAATTCAAAAAATGTTATAAATTAATTTAACCCATAGACAAATAAATAGTAAAACAATTGAAATACATTTTTACAAAACACTTATATTGATGATAAAGTTCTCCTAGTAGATACTCACGTAGAAACAACCTCAGATAATGAAGAGATTCTAGAATTAAAACATACATTTTACATTTCCTTGATTAACAGTATATTAACCTTCTATATTATAGTTAAACTATTTTTAATTATTATACAATTACCAAATACATAAATATGATATTATATATGTCATTTTAATATTGATTTGTTAATAATATTTCAGTAGTATCATTGTTTCAGATGTTTACTGATTCATTTTCTTTATATGTTATGTTATGTAAGTAATGTTTGTTTTGGAAAAGATGATTTTGATTCATATACATAATGATATAGAGTTCATAAATATTATTTATTATCATAAAATAAAATTTTTATTGAATGGGTATGATGGGGCATGAATCTCATCGTGTTCATGGAAACGGTAATCCATACGTACAGACGAGAGAAAATATTATTCTATTGATGGTGAAATAATATGTAATTTGATGGTATATACTATTTAAAAAATCCTTAAAAACTTATATTAATAATTTATATAAGTTATACTCATTATTATACCGGTCCAAATCAGGAAGTGTTTGAATAACAAAGTACATCATGACGGGGAGACGGTAAGCCGTAAGTATGCACGTATGGTGGCTTTCCATTAAAAGGATGGATAGAATAATGAATATGAATGTATCATATTTTCAAAAACATCACAGTATGTATAAGTTATAGGTGTCATTATTTTTTTATGGAAGAAACAAAGAGAGTCGAAGTGGAAGAAGAAAAGAACATTAAAAGAGGTGGTGAAATTATTGCATCTTCTTCGGGAATTTCCTATTGAGTTAATCAAAGGAAACCCTTAAGATAATTTTCTAATAAAATTGATGCCTCTAGTTAGATGTGAGGGTATTAGGGATGATATTTGATCTGTTTTTGGCCAAAACAAATGGCTATGGAGGTGTGATTTTGATAGAACGGGAAGTACTCTTTTATAAGGGAGGTGGGGGTCATTTTTTGAAAATCTTTAAATATTATTTTATTAAACAATCATATTCTGTTTATAATGGCTCAAAAATTATTTATTTTGATGATAAGGTGGGTATGAGTCAAAAATTACTCAACATATAGGTTTTATACATGTTTAGGTTACTATATTAACATTATCTTTTAGGTTTAACTCTTAGTTAAATAGTTTAGCTTTTAATAATTATTCTTGAATTATTATAATAAATGGTTAATAATATTACTATAAAAAGCCGAAAGAAACCCATGTGATTTATTATTGATATATATAACCTTATTTATATACAATGGACAATCCTTTAATTTTTAGGAATATTATATCACTTTATAATATAGTATTTTTTTTAAAAACACATTTATGTCAATTATGACACTATTTGGTATATTAATTTTGTTAAAGTCCTAAAAACATTATTACTTCGAATAAAATTTATTTAATCAATCCTTAAAGGTCATATGACCCTATAAAATTATTTTAATTCATTATAATCCTCAATTTAAATTTATTTGGATATTTATAATATGAATTATTTTAATACTTCATTAATAAGGTAAGTACTGCCTCATCATTGTGTCATAATTAAACTCAATTATTTAATTATAAAAATATATAAATAAAATACCATTATGTAGGAATGTTTTTATGAATTATAATGAATATTTATATTATAATTTGTCTACTTTTTAACACTATATTAAAAAAATTTAGTTATGAAAATTTGAATTTAACACTTTTAACACTTCTTTATAGAAAATAATAATAAATGTCATAATCTAATAAAATTGGACAGAAAGGATAATAATTTTTTTCATAAGGAGGATTTTGGTCGAAATACACATATCCAATAGATTTAAGACATGTGTTAGGGTAACGAAAATATCATTTTTACTTTTAATTACCCTATTTACTTTTAACCGTGGGGAATAAAAGTCAAAATATACAATTCTCAAAAAATTATTTTCATCTTATGAAACCACATTTTACATACTGATATCATTAGTGTCTCTTGGATTTATGAAATTCAATTCACAGAAGAATTAATCTAATGTTTTATGGAAATTTTCTAATGTCCCTATAAGGTGGGTAAAAGACATTAAAAAATCAATAAAGTTTTATACATATTAATTTATTATAAAATGACTCCACTTAATTGCATTGAACTAATATATGTATGTTGTATATATTTTTTCATAGAATAAATTTAAATAATGTTTTTTTATTTAAATAAAAAATCAGTTTTAAATAATAACAGAGTGTTTTCCCTATTCAACAAAATTTGAATCTTTTTAGAAAAATACCATAAATTCACCCTAAGATAAATTTGATATTCCAAATAAAAAAATGAAGTCTATTTTGAAAATTTAAATTAAAAAATGTTCAAAAAGTTTGTATTACTATTCATAATGGCTAATTTGATTGGTCATGGTGTGTTAAAACTCCATATTGTGTACAATGAAATCTATACCATTATTCAAATGGAAACATACTGTGGATGCTTGGGTTGTTACATTAGATAACAAATCATATACTTCTCTTGTAAATGTGTATGTTGGTGGAATAATATATTGTTACATGTTATAATGGATGAATATTATTTCCTTTGAAGAAAGTATATCTACATTAAATGATATAGATGATTTCGATAAACATTATTGCAAAAAAGCCCATTGTAAGAAATTATGTATATGTATTCTTGAATGATGTAGCATGTCCTCCACCTAAAAATATCATAACATAGAAATTGAACATATAACATGTTTAATTACCATATCCAATACTCCTAAAACAAATTAAAATATCAATTAAAAAAACTGTAGATGTTTTAAAGTAGAATATTGAAAAGTGTTTCAAATGCTCGAGTGATTTACCTTGGGGTGTCTCAATAATATTTTCACGAAGAAGGATGGGTAACTGAACCTCAACATTTATTATCATGAACAAAATAATATCAATATATTGAAATATTATCCACTAACATGAATTGAAAATTAATTATATATACAATAAATGGGATTTTCACTTAAAAAAATCAGAACAGTGGTCGATATTTCACAAATTAATGGGTTAGAAATGAGATATTCTGAAGGATAAATTTCAAAAAACACATAGTGACTATTATTTCAAAGTGATTCTTTAAAAGTCACTAATTATCAAGATATAATGTTTGAACTAATTTAAAGATTTTTTATAGATAACCTCGGAAAATTTTATATTGATTTATAGATGATATTATCATATACAATTATTGTAAAAATCTACATATGGAGAATCTGAGTAATATTATAACTATAAGAAGAAAATAGAAGCTATATAAACGTTATAGTAAATGCTATTTTTTGATAAGGATTGTATCAATTTGGGTGAATTATATCTCCACAAAGGGGATATATGTGGATCATTTGACGACAGTGGTGGAAGGGGTGAATTAATAATATAACAATGAATGCAAAGAGAGATTTATGCAATTGATGTCCAGTCACATCACATCTACCAAACTCAGACTACCCTCAATTAATGATCTTATTAACAGGGTATAAATTTATTATTGAAAGAAATTATAGGGATATTAATTTATTTAAAATAATAAATTGATAGTGTGAACCTCATAGAAGTTGAATATTAATGATTGAAACAATATAATATATTTTATACACTGGATGTAGTGATATTTTTCTTGATATTTTCTTATATTTATCTAAATTTGATGATTTTTTTCACATATAAGGTTCATAAGATAAATAAACAATCATACATAAGGATGATAGTTTTACACAACATATAAGTATTGATTTAAAATTTTACTAGGGCTAATTGATCCATTACATTTCGATGAAGATGAATAAAGGGAATGTTGTTATTTATAGAATGTAGTTTGTTACCTTATAAATGGTTAGAATTGATAAGAATCCATTCATAATAGGAAATAAATTCATATAAAGTGAGGATATAATGAAAGGAAAAAAATCCCACCTAACTCATATGTAATCTTATCCATCATTTCTATTAATGATAATTTATTCTAAAATAGATTATGTGGAAATAAAGAATAATGGTGATGATATAATAAAAGGAAAATATACAATATTCAATATAAATGAATAATTATTAGTATTATTTTAGTTGTGAATATATGTACAATAAATTTGATACATAAATGAAATATTTAATGTTATACATGGGTATAAATGATTATTTCATTGAGGGATAAAGAAGATATATAAGTATCTGTAAGATAACAATTGGTTAGAAAATAAATATATATATATCACAGAACATGCATCAAATTTCACAGTTCAAAAAGATTTCATGTATGATAGGAATGATTCTAAGGGAATGTTGGAACCATAACCCTAACATACATGAATATGGAAATATAATATTTATATAGTTATTCATATCTTTTCTTAAAACATACCGAATGAATAATTCCATTTTTGTTGTATAGGACTATATTAAAAATATATATTAATTCATTAGGAAATTATGGAAAACATCAATCGAACAATATTCATGGATATATATAATGTAATGGAGGCTTTCATATGGAATACTGATATCGATTGTGTTTAATCATTATATGATATTCACTTCAAAATAAAAGGAAAATACTCAAGATAGAAGAACAGAAATTTGAAATTCATTTTATAATACCGCCACAAAAATGATGGATTAGATGAGTGGACTATCATGGAACTTTTGGAAACGATGATAAAAATATTAATAGACATCAAAAGAGTATATAATCATCATCATTCTATGGTAACATCCTTATACAAAATAATTTCAACCTAATAATCAAAATTGATTAAAATAAAACCCCTTAGTGGAAGAAAATATATATAACACTAGACTCTAAGGATGATGTTGGTGAATGAAATATTTTGTGACATGAAATGTCATTGATGTTTTTGAAAATTTCAATACCATTCAACATTACCTCATGATAGATAAATTTTGACAAATGACCATAGGTGGTGCAGGGAATTTGAGGTTGGATATAAAGTGTTACTCTTTATATCTACACGGAATAGAGTTATGATATTTTGGAATAAGGGAACACTAATAAATTGAATCATTATTACCATTGAGATTATTTTTCTATTCATAGTCCTATACTATCAATTATAACTCCGAAAAATTTTATTTGAAGTGCATGATGTATTTTTATCCCTATTATGTCTGTAAAAATGATATTTCTCACATTTACTAAATTTATATGGGGTAAATTTAATGATTTTTATATCTTATGTGGAGAAATTGTTGAAGGTAATAGACTATAGATAAAAATTCTACCCAATATGAAAACACACATTTTCAAATAACAATATTGAAACCATTGGTATGATTAAGAAATAAGTTAATGAGGGGATACAATGATAAAATAAATCCTATTATGTAGTAATATTAGTGGGGGGAATAAATGATTTTGGATTAAACATCATATGTGGGGAATAATTTTAAGGCCTTAAATTTTATCAAGGTAACTTCCCTTATGATTATACAAATATTTTATATTTATTATTGTGCTATTATAAAATCCACAAAAAACATGATTGAACTAATAACATTCAATTTTATGTACTTGAATAACACAATTAGAGAATAAATATTTACTCAACAATTAGATGTGTTACAATAAAAAATAATATATTAAATATGATCAATATAATATAAATATTTTTATCTACATAATAACGTATTATCATTGCCCTCATGGAAAACACTAAATAATATAAATATTATATTAGTAATGAAATATTTATTTTTTAAATTAAAATAAGTATAACATTGAAATAATATATGGGTGACTTAAAAAAATTAAAAATATTTTATTTATATAATGTAGGGAACCTTATGACTATCACAATAACAACAATTGGAATAGTAATCTAACCATTATGAAGTGTAAACAGATAGTTATAATATAATATTCTCCTCTAGAAATGTAAAATATTATTCATGTATCCTATAAAATGGAAATAAAAAATATATACCTGATGCAGATAATTTAATTTTTTAAAATTGGTAATATAAATATTGGTATTTTGTAAAACATGTATAGTTTGTTTTTATGTAATAATAAATATAAGAAAAATTAAAGGAATCATTTTTTTATAAAATGGAAAATAAATCAATTCTATATATTATAATAATGAATATATAATTTTATTATTTCATATGTAATTTTTAATGTGCTATAAATTTCATCGTTATTTAAAATTTAATAATTTTTTCAAATAATGATATATTTTATTTAAAATATAAACTATACATATTATGAAAATTATTTCCATAAAAATTATTTAATTCACGAAATCTACACATTGAAACATGTTCAAGGTGATTATTTATAGAATTTTCATAATATTAAAAGAGATAATACACTGTAATATAAAGAATATACATTAATTAATGAGTCTTGGATGATGTGAGAAACCATTAGTTCTAGCACAAAAGAAGTATATATTTTATACAGTTAAATGCTTCGATAATATTTTTATACAATCAAAAAAATATACTATTGAATATTATAATAAAATACACCCCATTCCCCTGTATAATGGGTTAGAAATAAGATATTCCGAAGAATACCTTTCAAAAAACACATAGGGTCTATTATTTCATAGTGATTCCATAAAAGTCACTAATTATCAAGATGTCATGTTTGAACAAATTTAAAGAGTCTTTATAGATAACCTTGACAAATTTTATATTTATTTATATATGAAATTCTCATATACAAAATTGTAAGAATATACATTTAGAGAATTTGAGTAATATTATAACTAAAATTTGAAAAGAAAATATATATATATATAATCCATAGTAAATGCTATTTATTGATCAGGATTGTATCATTTTGGGGGAATTTTATCTCCACAAAGGGGATATATGTGGATCATTTGATGGCAGTGGTGGAAGGGGTGAATTAATTCTAGGACAATGAATTCAAATAGTGATTTAGGAAATTGAAGACAAGTATCATCACATATCCCACACTCACACTACTGTCAATTAAAGATCTTATTAGGGGGTATAATGTGAGTACTGAAATAATGTTTCGGGATATTAATTGATATAAAATAATAAATTGATAGTGTGAACCTCATAAAATATGAATATTAATGAGTGAAATGATATAATATTTTTTATACACTGGATGTTGTGATATTTTTCTTGATATTCTGGTATAAATATCAAAATTTGATTAATTTTTTACATATATAAGGTTTATGAGATAAATAAAAAATCATATACAAGGATGATAATTATACATAACAAATATGGATTGATTTAAAAATTTACATGGGCTAATTGATCCATTACATTCCTATAATGACGAATAAAGGGAATGATGCTATTAATAGAATGTAGATTATTACCTTATAAATGGTTAGAATTGATAAGGATCCAATCATAAAATGCACGATATTCAAATAAATAGATTTTTTAATGAAAGGAAAAAATTCCCACAACACTCATATGTTATCTCGTCCATCAATTATATAGATGATAATAGATTCTAAAATGGAATATGATGAAATAAAGAATAAGGGTGATGATATAAGAAAATGAAAATATTTAAAATACAATATAAATGAATAATTATTAGTATTATTTTTGTTGTGAATATATAACAATAAATTTGGTAGATAAATGAAATATTAAATGTTATACATTGGTAGAAATGATTCTTCAATTTAGGGGGAAGGAATAAATATATGTATTTGTAAGATAACAATTGGTTAGACAATAAGAAAATATATATCACAGAACATGCATCAAATTTCACAGCTCAAAATGAAATTAAATATGATATGAATGATTATAAGGGAATGTTGGAACCAAAACCCATACATGAATGAATGTGTAAATATAATCTTTATATAGTTATTCATAACTCTTCCTAAGATATACCAAATAAATAATTCCATTTGTGTTGTATAAGTATATATTAAAATTATATATCAATTATTTTAAATTTTATGGGACTAATTAATCAAACAATATTCATGGACATAAAGAATGTAATGGGGGATGTCAGATGGAATACTGATATTTATTGTGTGTAATAATTATCTGATATTCACATCAAAATAAAAGTAAAATATTAAACATTGGAAGAACAAAACGTTGAAGTTCATTATATAATACCACCACCAAAATGAAGGATTACATGAGTCGACAATCAAGAATCATTTGGATATGATGATTAAAACATTTATAGACATCACAAGTGGATAGAATCATTATCATTATATGGTAATATCCTTATACAAAATAATTTCCACCCAATAATCAAAATTGATGAAAATAAAACCCCTTAGTGGATGAAATTATATAACTCATGATTCAAGGATGAAGTTGGTGAATGAAATATTTTGTAACATGAAATTTCATGGATGTTTTTGAAAATTTCAATACCATTCAATAACACCTCAGGATATATAAATTTTGACGAATGAGCATTAGTGGTACCTGGAATTTGAGGTTGGAGATAAAGTGTTCTTATTTCTATCTACACAGAATAGATTTATGATATTTTTTAATAATAGAAAGCTAATAAATAAGAACAATATTACCATTGAGAATATTTTTCACTTCATAGTCTTGGACAATCAATAATAACTCCTAAAAACGTTATTTTAAGTGCATGATTTTTTTTTGTATCCCTGTTATGTTTGTACATATGATATTCCTCACATGTACTAAATTTATATTTGGTAAATTTAGTTAATGGTGTATCATATGTAAAGAATTTGGTGAAGATTAGGGACTATAGATAACAATTCTAACCTATATAAAATCACAAACATTCAAATGACAATATAGAAATTATTTTTATGAGGAGGAAATATGGTAATGAGAGGATACAATGATAATATTTATCCTATTATGTTGTAATGTTAGGGTGGAATAAATGTTTTAGGATTAAACATCATATGTGGGGAATAATTTTAGGGCCTAAAACTTTATCATGGTAATTTCCCTTATGATTATATAAATAAGTCCTATTTATTATTGTTATATTATAAAATACACACACAAAACTTGAATGAACTAATAACATTAAATTTTATTGACTTGAATATCACTATTAGAGAATAAATATTGACATAACAATTAGATGTGTTAAAATAGAAAATAAAATAGTAAATTTGATCAATATAATATAAATATTAGGATCTACATGATCACATTATATGATTGTAGTCATGAACAACACTAAATAATATAAATTTTATATTAGTAATGAAATATTAATTTTTAAATATATATATATATATAACATTGAAATAATATATGAGTGAATTATAATTTAATTAAATATATTTTTTCTATATAAGGTAGGGAACCTAATGACTATTACAGTACTAACTATTGGAATAGTAATATACCCATTAAGAATAGTAACCAGATAGTTATAATAGAATATTATCTTCTAGAAATGTAAAATATTATTCATGTATCCTATAAAATGGAGAAAAAATCTATACCATCATGTAGATAAATTAATGTTTTATAATTGTTAATATGAATATTGTTATTTTGTAAAACATGAATTGTTTTTTTATGTAATAATAAATAACAAAAAAATAATGCAATCATATTTTTATAAAACAAAAAGATAAACCATTTCCATATATTATTATAATGAATATATAATTTTATTATTTCATAGGTAATTTTTAATGTTCTATAAATTTCATCGTTATATAAAATTTAATAATTTTTTTGAATAACGATATATTTTAATTAAAATATAATCTATACATATTATGAAAATTATCTCCATAAAAATTATTTAATTAATGAAATCTACACATTGAAACATGTTCAAGGTGACTTATTTACAGAATTTTCATAATATAAAAATAGATAATACACTGTACTATAAAGAATATACATTAACTATTGAGTCTTGGATGATATGAGAAACCATTAGTTCTAGTACACAAGAAGTATATATTTTATATAGTTAAATGATTCGATAATATTTTTATACATGAAAAAAAATAAACTATTTAATATTATAATAAGACACACCCTAGTCCCCCTGTAAAAAATACCACACCTCACTACACATTCCTCCCTCCCAATCTTTTAAGACTTGGTTCATGGAATAGTTCGTCCAATTTACTACCAAATCCTCAAATCCTCATACTATAACTTTTGGTCTCCCAAAATACTATAATAATTACCCTTAATGTGTAACTAAAGAGGATACATCCAATGGAAGAGGTAAAATCCCTACCAAACCTCTTTTAATTTTTTTATTCTTCTATAACCCCCCATATCCATTCCATCCAACTGAACATAAAAAAATAAATATCATAAAAATTTAAATAATATTTGTTATATTGGAATACCAATTTACAATTATCCCATTAATTGATTCTAAAAAGTATTTTTCATATTATGGTTGTTCTCCAACTCGAAAATGTGCATATAATGTTTCCCTCGACATCATTCATGGATGGTTATTGAAAAAAATATCAATTAAATATAATGGAAATAAATATACGAAAACTTATTACATTATTTGGAATTTTTAATAATCACTAATTTAATTACTATTAATATAGTTCTTAATAGTAAATAAAACCACATGGTGAACTAATCATATAACAATAACGTTTATACTAAATTCATCATCCCTATTAATGTAAATAGATTGTTATATTAGAGAATTTAAAATACCCAACAATAAAATTAGGTTTGTCTAGCACAAGGGCTTTAATAATGCCTGTTAAAACGCAATAAAGGACCACCTTAAAAAGATCAGAATGATTAACAAAAATGGGGGAATTTAATAGTTCTTTTTATTGATATTAAATTTGTTCATTAACATCGCTAAAATGCACTGATATAGGCCTTCCTTTATCATTGTTTTTTTCATGTACTGATAAAGGACCCTCATTTTTTAGTGATTCTAAAAATTACTCATAATGTCCATCTCTTTATCTGTGTTAGTAACAATTCATTGATAAAGGGTAGCCTTTATTTGTTCTTGTAACGAAATGTCGATTTAGTGGGGGTCTTTAACAAAACGTTTTTTTATGTGTTGAAAAGGAAACCCCCTTGAATTAGTGTTTTTTACAACCACTTATAATGGGTATATGAAAAAAAAATATTTCATATAAAAACTATATTAGTATTTTTATATATAAATATATTTATATAGAAATAAATATAAAATATGTTTTATAAATATGTTTTTGTTAAGTATAAAAAATCATTTACACTTCATATAAAATTTATTTATTGAAGATGAATTATAAAATAATTTAAAAATAATAATTATTAATTTAAAAATTATTATATATTAACAATCATTTAATAACTACTAAAAAATAAGAAAATGTAAATAAGAAACTAAGATCTCCAATAGGCTGAAAACCTAACTTGATCATCAAACAACCATACCATATTATCTATGTGTCTATTTGGGATGTACCCCCATATTAAATCCAATAATGTGTTGAGATCTACGATGTGTTGTCCATGGGGGCATGGTCAATGTCTTTTCAAGGCCAAAGAGTCCAAAAGGGGTATTATTTCCCCTTTTTAATGGCAACTAAAATTATTTCCAAGTCACGTATTTATATTGATATTATAGATCAAAAATTTCACCATTTATCACAATGTAGTTTTATTTATAATTAATTATGTGCATGTTATCTTATATTTACTAATAAAAATCACTTATATAAATACATACATAAACATATTTACCTAAAAATGATTTTTTAAATATATGAAATAAATATTTATTATTCATTTTATTTAACTAATGAAATAATTTATTTTGTTTTCTATATAAATATTTAATAATGTGTAAATATAATTTCTATATATACATATGTCTGGGTATTCATTAAACACGCATATATAATTATGCATATAGATTATTATATATTAGTATATATTTAAATTATAATATATATAAATTAATATTAATATATTATATATTTCAAAAAATATAATATATATATATTATACTTTTCAAAATATTTACATATAAATAGAAAAGATGATATATATATATATAACAGAAAATGCATGATATAGTGGTAAAGAGATTCAAACACATAAGTGTGGTATATGGATAAAATCTAGGCGTGCACAAGAATTTAAGGTAGCATTTATTGTGATTAGGAAGAGGTGTGGTCTGTGGTGGTGGATTGGTAGTGGAAACTATTGAGAAAGGGCAGTGTAAGCACTGGGAATGTTTGTTGTCAGTGGTGTGTGAAATTAAATTATTATTATTTTAATATTTCTTAATATCGCTCTATTTAGTGTTGTTAAAATAAAACCATTAGCATTGCTAAAAATATTATGTTAAAAGTACCCAATTCAATTTGTATAAATGAACTAATAAATGAAAATTTTAACTGTTCTAAAAAAATCTAATAAAGGGTCCCCAAATCAACACTTTTTAGCACTATTAAACCACCCTAACATACCTCGCAATATCATCACTTTTTAAGTGTTGATAATACCCTTATCTGGGGCTGTTAAAGACAAAATTTGTATTATTTATATTTATGGGCATAAATATCAATTATTTAGACATATATATATATTTTTTATATATGAAATGCATATCAATAATTATCTATCATCAAATGAGACCATGGAAAAATGTAATTAATGACCTTTTGGGGGATATTATAGACATTATGTCCTAATTAAATTACAAAAAATTGAAATTAAATCTGAATAATAATTAGAATATAGATGAATTGGTTAATAATTAAGGTTTTAATAAATTTAATTTTGTTATACAGGAAGTTAAGTGACTTTACTGAGTAATCAATGACCTAAATTAGGGGGTTTTTTGAACTTCCCACTTTTCTTATTGTTGTGAATTTATTTCTCAACCTCACATTATTTATCTATTTAATATATTTGAATTGACTTAAACTATTTAAATATTATTCCTATAAGCATACCTTTATTATTCTCCAATTACTTATTTTTATTCTAAATTATTTGTATTCATTTCTCAATAACTTTTTAAAAATCAATCTCGGTTATGTAGAACATTCGAATATACAAATACATTCATGGAATATACAAATAACATCTTTCAACCGTTCATGATTTCATAAAATAATAACTATATTATGTTAATTTTCTTACCCACTTGTATCTATATAAATGTGATATTATTTCGATATTTAAATTTCATTTATCAGTTCATCTAAAAACAAAGTTTTAAAATTTTAGTTTTTTACACAATTCTATACATTTTCCAGGAACTATCAAATGTACTTCATATATGATTCCCATTATTATTTAATATAAAGTAATATTATAAAATATATAATTATTTCCTCGATTTGGAATCATTTTGAAAGATCATTTTAATTTTAAATGATTTTATATTATTTAACACAAATCATCCCATTGTATATTTTATTCAAATGAATTATTATTAATTCAATTATGCAGCACACGTATTTTCATACATGATATTATATGTCGTCACATTTATAAATCCAATTAATTGGGAACCATTTATATATTATGAGATTATATTATTTTGATTAATGATTATCTCTATCCAACAATGAGACTTTGACTTCCGTTCTATATTATTTCAGGGGCGAGAATTTATATACTTTAAAGCATTCTATTTGTTGTTTAATCATTCCTACGATAACATTCTCTTGTGATAATATCATAATTATTTTATCCCCATATCAGATCATTCATGTACCTATTACATTACGATGTTATATTGTTCCATTTGAATCATATGTTTTTTTCATTATCATGATTATTATCTAACAAGTCTATATTTATAACCCATTTTATTTATGAATTCTCTTGGTTATCTTATTTTATTTTGGAAACTAAAGGGATTAAAGGGCTCATTATATATATTTAATATAAAAATATTTACTTTTTATTTTTATTGATGATTTTTATATATAGTTTATTTTGAATCTCTCACTATGGGTCCTTAAGATGTGTTTTTTGAAAATTTATATTATCAATCAAGTAATAATATATATTCTTGATTTGGGAAGCATCACATGTTTTAGATATTAGTGATAAATTCCACAAAAAATTAATAACTATTTGGACATATTGTTTAGAATTTTATTTCTTCATTTAACAACTACGTTTTTTGTAGTGTCCCAAACACTGAAACCTCATGATTGATGAAATGTTTCCCAAAATATTTTTCAAAACCAATAGAGGTCTTATTTACTCAATTTTCATAATATAATTTATTTATTGTGTTCCCAATATCATTTTTAATCATTTAAGATAACCCATTATTCATACCATGACCACTCTCGTCCATTATATAAACAAGGTGTATAACATTCTATTGTAGTCAATAATGAAAAAAAATATCATGACATCAATGTTATATATATTTTTAGCATACCAAATGCATATATATAGACAAGATATTATTTATTAGATTTTCTCTTTTTGTTTTTATGATTGTTATTATTTACCATTTATCCACTTATTCAATTGTCACATATCATTTTATATTTAATATGTTCTCCTTTCATGTCCAATGAAAATATTATTTTAGATAACTTTAACAAGATATATTAATTAATTTGACTCTACCATGGAATCCACGAGTTGTTATTTCCATCCATATTTTGACAAAATTTAAATTTATCACTATTACTATGGTATAGATTACAATAAGTTGTCTTTGTATTCATAATATTATTTCTCGAAAATCCATTAATTAGAGACCCTATCTTGATAAATTTAAGAAAAATAAAACATTAACAACATTGTATCATACATAAAATGATCTTTAGTAACCCATCTACAATTACTTCTTATGTATTCTATACATTATATTCAATAATGATGGTATTTACACTCACCTTTATATTTTATTCTTCATTATTTACAAATAAGCTAGTTCCATGAAATCTATAATTTTAATTTTTTAGAATATTTTTATTTCATCTATCATGTGTTATTGACAAATTCATTCAAGAATATTTAGGGTGCCTTTATTTATTTATATAAGAGTACATTTTAATATATTTTTTCAATATTCTCATTTTACTTCTATGAGAAACATAGTAGAGTAGGGAATTTATATGAACTCTATAAATTATCCAGAGCATGGATTGTGAAATTATACTCATATACATCTTCATACATATTGTATGTTTTTTAGAATTATTTTTCCTGATATACCAATATTTAATTATCTCTAAACTCTATAGTTAATTTTTCTTATTTATTTTTCTATAGTAGATAATATTGTTAAAATGATTATAAAAATAAAACACAATACATAATTATTATATTCTCTAATTAATTATGTATAAATAATTATTCACCTTTACTAACCTCATATATTTATTATATCCAAATAGTGTTTTCTCTCAATAGTATGATATAATGTAGTAAAGGAATCAACTAAATCAAATCATAATAAGAGAAGAAACCTTCTACCATTCCATCTATGTCATATCCCCAACATTTTTATAAATTTATTTCTGTATGAGATAATATATGAATTATTGATCATTCGTGTCCCTTTGATTTACTTTTTTTGAACATTCATTAATCAGATCTACTATTATTTTGGATTTATGATTAATTTATCAACTTTTTGTTTTTCCTAGAACATATTTATAAATATAGATTCATTTTTATTACATGGTATAACCAATTACTACAGTATTATCAACTAATTTTATTCATTATATATTTGGTATTTTGTTAAAATAACTTTATTTTCAATTCATCTTTTCTATCATTTCACTTACTATGATAAAAAAATTAATCTGGTTCAATTAATCAGGGTATTTCAACATTGCTTCATGTTTCATATAAGTAAACATCATCATATAGGGACTCATACATATTATTTCACCCATATTTTGATTTATTATCTTCATAGATAAACATATTTCAATGGAAAATTGTAATCATGAAATTCAAGGAATCTTTTGAAATTAGTTAATAAGACAAATGATTATATAATACTTTTTATAACTAATAAATATCTTCTACAAGTTGACCAAAATATTATTAAAATTATTTAATAATACCATTAGTTATTTTATTTATTTATTATGATATAAATTTGTTATAGAGTTACTTCATGTTCGAATTTATGATCAATTACTTCTTCATCATTATTGATGTCTTCCAATTCACATCCTATAATCACAATAGTAAACATAAAGTAACAATATTTATCATATTTGAATTATTTCTCTCCTCCCCACAAAGAGAAATTATGATCAATTTATTCTTTCCCCATCATAAACATTCTATGAAATTATATAATTAATTAACTCCCATTTTATGTTTCTATTTTATGAGGGAATATAATTTTAAGATTTTTTTACTTTTTTATTCATAGTATTAATCATAAATTCATCCTGTCAATCATTATGAATTTTTCCAAACAATATCACGTTCAAAAAAACCAAGGATATCAGGAATTTGAATCTACCAATTTATCTATTAATCTTTATATCAATAAGAAGTCTTTCTATAATAAAATCCTAATAAAAATTTAGAATCAAATCAATTCATTCCCTTTTGTTTTAAAATCTATATCTATATATGCATTAATTTAAATTTTTTAATAAATTTTAATTCATAAAACACAATGCCAAATAAAAGATCATATTGAGTGATATTGGTCATATCAATCTCCTCTATAAGTTAATTTTTAGATTATTCATATGTATCAACAATTGTAAAATATTTTCAATAATAATTTTATCTATATTAACTTACATATTTGAGAAAATAATTCTATAAAAAATACTGATTTAGGGAATAATCCAACATAATTATCATCCTAAAAAATTCATAAATCATAAATTTTTTTATGCAGTAAATATTCCATAACATCCATCTACATACTATCACCATCATTAATATTGAAGAAAGTATTCCACATCGACTTCCCACTAGTGTGTCTCATTGACATCATTCACACTTATATAATATTTATCCAAATAATAAACTTTGTAATATTTTATTTGAATCTATTTATTTTTTAGAAATTATTTTGATGGACTTTCCAAGTGCATCTATAACATCCATCCCATGTAAAATATTACTAGGTTTTTCATTTCCATGGGATTGAATATAAAATAGATTTTTACTCTTATTTATCTAATATATTATTTCATGAAATAGATAATGACCTATATAATTTTTTAAATATTTTATTTCAAATATATTCCAATCAAAAAATGGATGAATCCCAGGCTCTATAAAATAAGTAATACACCACAAAACCATGAGACTTTATGGGACAAATATGGAGTATTATTGTTCATTTAAATTTTATAAATAATTTCCATGAACTTATTAAGAATAATCACTCATTTATTATTATAATAAATATTCTCTATAAACAAAACTCAAGAATTAAAATGAAGAAAAACAATTTTAACAAGGATCATTGATAACGTCTAGTATAATGAACATGCATTAATGATGTGTTAGTCCTTACCAAAACATCTAATCCTGATGTAACCTCATGGTACAAGGATCAATTCATACACCACATCACGACTGTGTACCAACATTTCAGTACTGCATACCACACTTCAACGACCCTATATGGTACATTTTAGTTCCCCCTAAAAAGCAACCTAAATGCACTAAAAATAAAACATCAGGGTCCACATTATGAACTAAATAGATAGTGAGATCATAATAATTAAATCAAACCCATGTACTCACAACATTTATCTAATTTTGATAATGAATCTATCGATCTTTAATAATAAAATTTCTCCCTTGATCTTCCATAACGTCTAAATAATCATAAATGAATCCTTTAGAGAATATTTATAGTAAAATGCTCATGGAATATTCCTCATCAATTTAATTTAAATTCATACCAGCTAAATAAAATTCACTGCTCTCACAAAACGTCTCCTTGCAAACAAAAACATCACCAATCTATGCATACACAACAATTGAACCATGCAATTTTATTTTTGGTCAAAAAACACCATTCAAATAGATGGTATTAAAAATATAACATCTCAATCCATTTACATAAATATAATCAACATATAATACACTACCCTATGACAATATACTACCATGTGAACAACATTTTTTAATGACAGTCAAATATATATATATATTATCAAACATCACCAACTACCATTATTAATTGTTTCCTTCACAATTCAAGCCACATAGTAGACCATGTAGAGAATATGATGGAATATATTGTTTTTCTTCCATCTTCGAAAAATTATATTTCCTCATATAAGACACATCCATTTTCATTCCCAAAATTTTGTCAAAACTGGTAAATAATAGTAATGATATAAGTACTAAATACATCTATCAAGAATCCATCATCCATAATACAAGTGTAATGGTCTTCAAAATCAATTGAATAAACCATAGCAATTTTCAATATTCCCAACATCAATATTAGACATCTCCCAAATTACTTTGGTCGCAATATTGGCACAATATTATTGTTTTTAATGATGCTAAGCTAGTAAAAGTTGTAAATTATACAAATAAAAAATCAGATCATATTGGATTCTGAATAATTTGAAGGATTGGATACAATTTCACTATTATAAGCTTCAAAAATATTAATAAACTATAAATACAAACTATAGTTATAAGACACATTTTCTTGAAAGATCAGAAGCAATAAGAACATATTGATCATATGTTATTGAAGAATGAAAATAATTATCTCTATGATTATATTTTAAATAACTGGAAGATAGATAAAAACGTATTTGATATGAATGAAAAGGGGGAGAGGATGTCTCACATTCGGAAGAGCTCAACAAACTCTAATCCACTGGAAAACTCTTACAGTTCTCCGTCTCCCTCTAGATTTTTCTCGACATGGCTAGATTCGACCCCAGTTGGGAGCTCCCCACAGTTCATCAAAGTTACCATGTGAAGGATATCTCAAATCTGGGACTATCTGAACTGGCAAAAGCTGTTGAAGCTTCTTCTCTAACATATTCTTAGAACACAGCCCAGTGAGGTATTTCATTTCTTGAATCCCTTAAAGGTTCCCATTCTGCTTCTTCTATAGCTGTGAAATCTCACTCGATGGTGGAATGTCTGGATGATTGAGGTTTTTCCATCGAAGCTGACCTAGAGGCGATTACACAGCGACAAACCCTTTGTCAGTTATTTGTGATGGGTCATTTTTCTTATATTAAAGTGGAAAACCCTGGCCTTACATTGAATTGAAGCACATAATTTCTATCTGATGGGGTATTACAAACTTGAAGTTGATCACTATAGGAAGAGGGTTTATTCATATCATTCGCAATTCATAGGAGGATCTTGATAGAGTCTTGAGATTAGTAAATCTTAATCTAAAACACAGGTTCCACATAATATCTGAATGAGACTTCTCCTTTAAACCAAATACATAGTGAGGAAAAACGGCCTAGGTTTGGGTTAGATTCCATAGCCTTAATCTGTTTTTTGGAACCCTAAGATACTTAAAGATCTATATTCCTATATTTTAAGTCCTCTAAAAATTGATCAAATGACCATAAATGTTGATGATGGAATGTTTTCAAGGGTATTAATTGAAGTCAACCTTGAAAATAAAACACCTAAACCCATTTCATTCAATGATGGGGATTATAAGACTATTATCAATCTTGAATATGAAAACCTTCCATCCTTCTTTTATTTTTGTATGATTGTTGGACAATCCATCCTTAATTTTATAATGGTTCATAGAGTCTCCATTCAAAATAATTCCTCTGACTGGACTGATGTTAGAAAAAATAGAAGAGAGATGGCCCTCTACCCTCATAAAAAAATACGTCCCAAAAATATCACTGAAAAATGGATTTCTAAACCTAAGGATAATCTTGGGGTATCATGGGCTGACATAGTGGAAGAAAAGGACAAATAACTAGAGGAACAAACCATTAAACAAAATCTGGAAAATAATGTCATTCTGATTCTTCAGAATCCTCTTTCTGAAATAGAGTCTCCATTAAAAACTGGTCTTGAGTCTTCTTTAACTTTGGGTAATGGTAATATACCTGAAGCCTCACCTCTAGTTTCATTTTCATAGCCAAACATAATCAAGGGAGAGAACCCTATGAACATAAGTGAGGTTGGGTCTTTTCTAGGAACCAACCCTCACCCTCACTGCCTGGTCTTGTTCCAACCAGATCCCCTACTCAATTACAAGAGGTTCCCATTTCTGATAATGTGGATTTGAATCGGAATGTAGTTGGTTTTAAACACATTATTGTCCCCACTGTTCCGATGGACGTTGACAATATATCTTCTACTCTCAACTATCTTTCCTCAACTAAGGAGTAGAGTACGGTATCTGCTGATTGTATAGAGTCTAAAATCCTAGAGGTTCGCACCGCAGCTACGGTTGGAGACATATCCCAGGATGCTTCATCCTAAGGACACTTTGAAAGTGATACTATCACAGAGGAACCTTCCAATCTAGTTAATGAAGATGCCAACCCTCAGGATCCCCTTATCTCGTGTCCCATTGAATTTGTTATGGTTTCAGGGGAACTTTTTTTCCATGACCCGATCTCTTCTTACAATTTTACTGTTAGTAACAAGGCATGAGATCAAAAATATGCTTCTCCCATAGGAAAAATTTAGATAACCTGCACTACTGGTAATTACATATCCCTAAGGAAAAACAGAGGAAATAATGCTGGAAAGAAAAATAAAGGGGGGACAAACCCCATGAATAAGCATTAATGCATATACTCTATTGGAACTGTCAGGGTATTGCTAATCCTAACACCCTAAATGACTTAGTAATATTTATTAACATTCATCACCCTATGTTTCTTGCTATTGCAGAAGCTATAGCAATTTTCCCCTAAATTAATGCATCTTCGAAATTATGGCCTTTCCTTCTTATGTTCCTGTAACAATGGTAATGTTTCAGACTCTCTTTAGATATTTTATCACTAATTTCTTCTGAGTGTTCATATTATTAGACTTTCTGAGAAAGCTTTGACTTTTTATTACTACTTAGATGACACGCATCTTTTAAATATATTTGTTTATGCCAAAAATAATTACCAGGATAGAAGACATCTTTGGGATGAGCATTCCACTATCAATGCCAAAATTCAAGACCCATGGGTCTTAGTTGGGGATTTCAATACTATTCTCTCGCCCATTGAAAAACCTATCCAATGATTCTATTCTATTTCTTCTAGATATTTTAAAGCCTCTATAGAGGAAAATAGTCTTGATGAGGATAACCTAGTGGGTTCCCAATTTACTAGGTATAGACATCATTATAATCGAGTCATGGTGAGTAAGCTCGATAGAGCGTTCATTAATGAGTTAACCCTAGATATATAGAACAACAGATCTAGTGTTACTTTGACCATACATTCCTTAGATCATCACCCTATGTTAGTCAGTATTCCTCAAAATCATCAGAAACCCTATTTTCCTTTTATATTTAATTTTTCCTGGTCCTTGGACCCAGAATGTGTCACATTTATCAATTCTTCCTGGGATAACATGGGTAAATCCAATGACTCCTTTACTTGCACCACTATGTTGAAAAATCTCAATCTTATTCTCAAAAGGTGGTGCAACCCCAAATTTGACATAATATATAAATACATTCAAAGTTTGGGAAATATTTGTCTCTTATTAAAAATATTAACAACATATCCAGATTTAAAACTGACCCCCAAAATGAAATTAATATTTCTGCTAAATTAATCTCATTGCTTAACTTTAATGATAACTTAAAGAAGTAAATTTTCAAAGCTAAATGGCTCAATAATGGTGATAGGAACACCATATTCTACAACTCCATTCAATGAGCTAGGAAAGCTAGTTGGCCACTCTCCTGTTTTAGGGTTGAGGGTAACCTCATTAATATGTAATAATGTATTTCCAACCATGTTGTCTCGTATTTCACTTACATATTCAATGGCCCCAATACCAACAAAGAAATATTTCCTGATATAATTCGGGACATGGTTAATTTTAAGGATAATTGTTTACTTAACAACATCCCTCTTGATTCTGAAATTGAAGGCACTATTTTTAGACTTAATCTAGATAGTGCCCCTGGACCTAATGGCTTTAATAATGGATTTTTCCAAAAAAATGGGATGTCATTCAAAATGATGTTTGTAACATAGTTAGATCATTATTTGAAAAAGGTGTCATTCCTCATGGTATGAGTTCTCAATTTCACACTCTTATTCCAAAAATTGAAAATGCCGATGAAATTCACCTTTTCTGAACTAGCACACTCTTAAACTATCTTTTTTTATTTATTAGTAAGATCATTAGAAAAAGACTATATGTTATTAGCAATATAATTGTTTCTTCGAACCAGTTTTTCTTCATTAAAGGTAGGTCTATACAATATTGAATTTTTCTTTCCTCTGAATAAACTAATTTATTTAATATAAACACTAGAGGTGGAAACGATTCTCTTAAACTAGATATTACTAAAGCCTTTGACATTATTGACTGAGACATTATTTTTAATGTTTTTTCTTGTTTCAGTTTCAATGAAACCTTTTTCAATATAATAAAAACCATTTTAAATTTAGACCATATTTATATTCTTATCAATGGCTCTCCTAGAGGTTACTTTAGATGCATCAAGTTCGTCAGACAAGGATACCCTGTCTTTGCTATCATTTTTTCTATTGAGGAAGACTATCTTAGCAGATTTCTCACCTTCAATGTTGATCAAGTAGAAATCAAATAGATTATTGCCTCTAGGAATTTACATGCCCCTTCCCATATTCTTTATGTTGAGGATATCATTTTAGTACTCCTGGGGGACAAAAGAAATGTCAATAACCTTAAATCCATCATCTCTCACTATGAGGAGATGTCGGGTCAGCATGTTAACTTGCATAAATCTGTTATCTATTTGGGTAAAAATTACCCCCTCAATAGGAAAAATCATTTCAATGATGTTTTAGGTGTTAAAGAAGGTTCCCTGCCCTTCACATACCTTGGTGTCACCATCTTCTGGGGTCAACCCAAATCATCTTATTTCTAGCACATAGTTGACCAAATTCATAAACAACTTTCGTCATGGAAAGGATACACCATTTCAATGGAAGGAAGAGTTTTCCTTGTGAAATCCAATATTGTTTCTAAATTGGTTTACTCTATGATGGTCTACATGTGGACGATGGGTATTATTAAACGCTTAAGTACTACTATAAAGAACATCATCTGGAGCGGAAGCACTCTGGAGAGTAAATTGGTCACGGTTTCCTGGACCTCTTTTTGTAAGCCTTTTGAATAAGGTGATATAGAAATTAAAAATCATAAAATCATTAATGAGGCTCTATATGCTATATTTACGTGGTCCCTCAATAATTATAATTCTCATGCCTTGAAATTTCTCAGAACTCATTTTCTTGATAAGATCAAATCTAGTAATTTTCATTACATGGCTTCCTCTATCTAGACATCGATTAAATATTCTTATGCTTCTATCTTGGATAAATCAAATGAATTTTTAGTAAAGGATCCACCTTAAATTTCTGGTTTGATAACTGCACTGGTTCCCCTTTGATATCGGAGATGCCTTCTTCTTTTTCTCTTGATCCCACTAACTGCTCCATCAAGGATGTGATCAATTCATATAGTTTACATATTATGCATCCTATTAGGTAGATTGTTGAGAAATAATACTTCATCTCCAATGATGACTTTATGGTTAGGGAACTAGCTAAAAATGGATTGTTGGACTCCAAAGAATGTTATAAGCACCATCTCTCTAACGTTGATGATAAACTCAACAGGATCTCCAAATTCAATAAGGCATTGATAAAACCTTCTCGTATTATCCTCTTTTCAAGAATATCTCACCAAAACGTTCCTATCGATATTTGTATTCAGAATTGTGGTTTTAATCTTTTCTCTAAATGTACACTGTGAAACCAACATCGGGAGGAAATAAACCACCACTGTTTATCTTTCAAGACTTCTACTACTCATTGGAATTACATTTTTTACCTTTTTGGGTGAAAATGACTTTTGGATAAATTTATTTTCTCACAGTTGAAATGGAAGATTGAGCTTATGAGGAAACTATAAATTAGAAAACGTTTTCTCACTGCCATTGTAGAGCTTATTCATATCCTCTGGTATGGTAGAAATGATTTCATTTTCAACAATATTTATTTTAAACTAAATTTAGGTTAAATGAGGATACTTCATGCTATCAAAGAGACTTCCATGATCCAAAAAGACCATTGTGACAATTCTATCATTGATCATGAATCCCTCTGTTGAATTGGAGTATGTGGAATATATCAAATACCGAAGTACACTATTAAAGTCTTATGACAGGCTTCTCTTCCTATATGTATTAATGTCAACATTGACAGAGCCTCTAAAAGAAACCCTGGACCTTCAGGATGTGGAGGTGTTTTTCAGAGACCATCTTGATCAGATTCTTGGATATTTCTATAGAAGATGCGACATTTCTTCAACTCTGGAGGCTGAAATGTTGGGTATCATTCATGCTATTAATTTTTCAAAACATTTCCACTGGAGAAAAATCTTGATTGAGAGCGACTCTTCTACCATTGTGCAAGCCATCTGTAAGTGTGTGACTCACCTTGCATGGACACTCACCCCTTAATGGATTAACTGCCTCAAATTGATCAACAGTATCAACTTCATTGTAACACACACCTTCAATGAAGTAAACAAGATCACCAACGGTCTCGCCAATATGGGAGTTTCTCATAAGATCACATGGTGGAATGATCTCCCTCTGGATTTGATTACTTTTTTTATTAGAGATTCTAGAATTTTTCCTCATTTGGACTCATGTAACTTGTATTCTCCTTTTGTTTGAATAAATTGCAGGGTTTTAGGCATTGTCCTGAACTCATCCCCCCCTCAAAAAAAATTAAAAATGTATTTCATCTCCTATTAAAATTGATAATTTTATTCTTTTTATTTGGCAGACGAAATTCTGTTTTTATCTAAAAGTTTTATCAAGATTTTCTAAAAGATAATAGGTTCTATATCGATTTAATTTGGTTTGGGAATGATAAAAATAAATGGATTTATGAACTTATAATCATGAAATACATTATAATTAAAATATTTTTTTCTATTATATAAATTATATGTGAACATATAAATTGAATAATCGCAGAAAAAATCAGGAAGATAGTTAAAAGCTTTATATAGGTTACATGGAACGATTTTGAGAAGAGTAGTGAAAAGAAAAATTATAACATAATATATGTTCATAAATATAGAAATTAAAATAAATATTCCGTAGATAATACCTGTGGTGTATAATAAATATTCTCTCTTACTCATGAATGTCAAATATTTTATTTTGATGAGATTAATTATAATTTTTATACAAAAAATATAAATATTAATCATTTCAGAAAACAAAAATGACAATAAAGTAATTTATTTCGATATTATTCATACAGAAAAATATAACATATTTATGAATGTAATAGTATTGATTTATAAAAATTATAAATCTATAACTATATATGCCATTCATGTTAATAGTATTATCAAAATATTATGAGAAATGGATTATATGAAATTATATAAATTAATGTTTACATAGGTTGAAGACTACATTTAAAATTCAGGGAAAAAATAAAAAATTGGAAGGGATACATCATATAGGGTGTAATGGTGAAAATAAATAATTTATGGAAATTAGGTATTAAATTTTATACTAGTAAAAGCATGTATATTATTTTTTTTCACTATTGAATTGTTGTAAATTATGTTGATTATTTAGGATATTATATTTCTCAAATATAATTTTTTAATCATTCATGTATTTATATATATTTATTTAATGCATAATGATTAATGTATTCTCATACTGAAGAGAATTATTTATAAGGGACAATATTTTATAACATTGTTAGAATGAAAAGTTATTCAGAACCAAAACATTTGGTTCTTTGATATATTTATGTGGAAGGATCCAATTGTAAAATAATTCCACATGATATATGCAAAAAAAAATAAGTTTTTTTAGTTTGGGAATCTCATATTTATATTAATTATCAAATATTTTTAGTGATAGTGTAACATTATAGATATGTTTCTAGTGGAAAGATAATTAGAAATGGATCTGTTGTAAATATTTATTCATCCCTTGTTAAAAAATTATTTTTTGGATTAAAATATAACATTATAAGTGTTTCATGAAATCATTATGAAGAATATTTTATTAATTTCACTAATATTTCATTTTCAAATTTTATGTATATATTTCTTTTGTTTAATGACCAAAATAATAAAAAAAATTATATACAATAAATCATTATTATTTATATGAATGGAACAAACATTCATTGGAAAAATTATTTAATGAATCATTTTTTATAGAATAAATGGATATTGAAATGTTAATAAATTGTTTATTTTTATTAATATGAATTTATTTTCTAATTTGATTTACCATTAGTGTGGAAAAATATTCTACGGGATGAATTACATAATATAGACCCCACACAATTCACATTCAATATCATTCAATGAACATGATACATATATACCTTTGGAACATATATATATATTTAATTGGACCATCAAAAATAGAAATAATTTTTGTAAATCATTTTTTAAGTTTTTGATAATTTTAGATATATAATATTTTACATTTTGATGTAAAAAATTTGAATCATATGATATATTCAATAATATTATCAACCTAGTTTAGTGTGAAATTAATGAAAAAATCATTAGAAGTGAATATGGAGAAGAATTTTAAAGTAATTAATGTAATTTTTTTTCATGTCATGATGTTAGATATTAATATTGTTCCTCTTTTACAGATCAATAGAATAACATTATTTAAATTATAAATATAAAATTATTTCTAATTGAAGAAACCATAATATATTAATATATTATGAGAAATAATATTTTATATGAAGTTATTAAAATATTCTATTAATTCACAAATAATGTTATTATATGCCCTATCTTGTTGAAAACACTTTATGAGTTTGGGAATAATAAGAAAACAACAGTTTAATACAGTAATGTTTTTAGAATCATGGATTATATCATGAACACAAAAAAACAGTCATGGAAATATTGATCCAAATTGTTTTGAATGTATATTTCTTTTCATATTGAAGATGTTAAAATATAGAAAAATGTTTGAAACAAGCCATCAAACGTATTTAAAGAATCAATCATTTTGTCATTTGATTATTATTATCCAATTAATAATTAAAAAATCACATTTAAGTCCATAATATGAAATTTGATATTGCTAAAACTATGTAACAATTATAAATTTAATTATATTTAGAAATAACTCTAATCTTGTTATATCTAAAATATAGTATATAAATTCATTTTTTATTTATTTTTTAACAAATATTAAATGAAAATCTTCATGAACCACATATAAAATCAATATAAAGTATAAAAATATATATAAAATACTTTATATATAATGGAATATTCAAAAAATAGCAATTTTTTAGTTTAATATTATAATACTAAATATTGAGGTTGTAGATTTAATAGTATGTTTACCTGAGTTACCTTTCACTACCTTTGAAATTTGATGGCTTCTTAGCCTCATGTAAAATATTTTTGTGTTGGATTATCTACTGCAAATGCTAAATATTATATATATGTTAGGTATTATACATGTGTTGTGGTTTAAAGACACCATAATGGATTTAGATATTATTCATAATCATGTTCTTAACTAATGTGATAAAACAATTCTAATCGACAATTAAAAAAATCAAAATCAATTTGAGGACTAATCATATTGAAATTATGAACCATTACATAAGAGACCAATGATAAAAAAAGGTGATGTTTATTTTGAATTTATTATCATAAATCATCAGTTATGTGACAGTTTTTCTTAGACACGTTACAATCATGATTTATTATAAGTGATTTTATTTCAATACATTTTACAAGAGATTCACTTATTTTTATTATGTATGGTCATTGATCAATTTTTCTTATTTTTTATTTTTTATTTAATATATATATACATTATTACACTATTTCATTTCTTTATGAATTTTATTTTTTTAATATAGGACATCTACAACTTAATATTCGTATGATTATTAAATTGAAATAAACAATTTATTTTAGTATGACAAAAGAGAAGTCTTATACTCATTTATACAACAATTTTTTATATAAATAAATGGATATAATATTTTTAGCAAAAAATTAATTCTACAGATTACATTATTTTAATAATTATATTATTATAAATTATGTAGAAATTATTTTTTTCTTAATATTTTAATAATAATAATATGTTTTTTTTGTCAAAATTTCTTTTCCACATTTTATAATTCAATATACAATTATTTACATAGATTTATAATACTAAAAAATATCCTATTTTTTGTAATGTATGAATTTATTATGGAGGGATTATGGTAATTAATTATTTAAGTATATTTTTTAAATATCGAAATAATAATTTAAAATATTTTTTATTTTATTGAAAATTTAAAATATTTTATAAATAATTATTGTTGTTAAATATTATGAAGACACAAGAATAACCTTTATATTCTAGGGAAATTCATACATTTATGAAAATCAATTAAGTGTGGAATCATATGAATATATAAAATTTTACCTATTAAGGACACATCCCTAAATTTATTTTAGTTACATAAATTGTTTCATGTATTTAAAGTTATATAGATGAAAATACGTTATGCATGAGAAGGATATCCATTATTCTAGTTTTTTCAAATATATTTCATTAATTACCCAGTCATAAATAATAATCTATCTTTTTACATTTGATTCTATTAAAATTTCATTAATTAAAAATTTTCATTTCAAATTAATTTATTAATGAGTTTGGCCTGAAATCTTACATATTAATCTAATATATTAATAATAGGACACCACTACTATAAATCTATTTTTCACTATATAAAAATATTAAAGTAAAACATTATTTCATTTCATAAAAAAAACTTATTAACATTCAACATTACCTCTTTATTTTCATTACCGATCCTTTGACCAACGAATATAATTTTTAAAAATATGATTCTTCCAAAAAATAACATTAAGGGACTAAAAAATAAATAATGAATCTGTATTCCATAAATACTAATAAACAAGTTGATTCCTCAAAATAATCCATGGGAAAAAATGCACATTTTCATACAAATTATATCACCTTCTCAATGCATGTACATTCTTATAAAATTTCATAAGAAATATTAAATAAATAAATATAACTTATATGGTTTCATTGATATCGTGGAAATAAAGTAATAGTTTTTTCACCAAGATATGCTTTGATTCCTTACAAATGAAAATATACTTTAATTTATCTTATGAAATTAAAATTTGTCTGCAAAAAAATAGATATAATATATACATATTATAGGTAACCAGATGAATCATCATACATAAAAATGTAATAACACTCATTGTTATACATAAATTAACCATCAAAATTACAGAATATATTATAATCATGGTTATATTTTTAATAAATATCGCATTATGTTTCTATAATATCATTGGGGAAACATAATTAGTTAAATCAAAATGTTTACATAATTATTCAGAGATATATAATGATCCCACCCATTCATGTTTTATAATTAAACCACCAATAATAATGAATAATTATCATAAACCATACTGTAATTGTAACACATAAAATCTTACATCATAAATACATTCTCGACAATACAACTAAAGCATTTTTGGATATTGACATATCCATTTAATAAAATCCATGTATTGAAAAAAAAATCACTAAGAGTAAAAATTCATTGGGTAGATCCTATTACAAATAATAATAAAGCATGTAATGTAAATAAAAATTAAAATAATGTCTACCACATTCAATAAATTTATTCCAAAGATATACAATAAAATTGAACAATCATTTTATTTTATTTTTTTGAAATCAATTTCAACAAATTCTGTAAAAAGATTCCATTTGAAAAAAATTGTACTAAATAAAGTGATTCATAAAATTTCCTTTATATTGTAATCATATCCAAATAAATACAACCATATATTAAATTTAAAATTTTTGATATTAATGAAAAAGCGTTTTTATATGAAACATTATATTGGAATTTGTAAAATAATGTCTCCTAAAATGAGTATGAATCATCACATACATTATTTATCAGTAAGAATAATTATATTATGGTAATTAGTTCCAAATGATGATCCATTTTAGAATTATTATTTCTTTTATATTATCTCTTACCATGTTATATTTTTTTATTTAGTTATATAAAATTATATAGGATGTGTTGATGGTATTGTCTTCATAAGTACAAAATTACATAGGTACATTTACTATGGAAATAAATAAAATTATATAATATTATGACATTTTTAATCCTTTTTTCAGATTAACACTATCTATTAGTTATTTTTTGGTAAATGTGACATTTATTTTATCTTGCTTTACCTATATCCCTATGTTTTAAATAATTATGTCTTATTATTAAAATAATATTATAGTTGTCACATATTCGTTGAAATGGTGGTTATGAATATGATTATATAAATTAATAAAATATGTGGATTGCACTTGTATAGACTGTAAATTATTTGGTGTCTAATTAAATAAAAATTGAATATAAAATACTTTTGAAAATAAAATAGGTATTTATCTACAAATACAATTTTTTATGAAAATAGCATGTTTTACATCAATAATATAATTAAACAAATTTGTGTTAATAATTCTAATATATATATATATATATATTATTTTCAATCGACTATTTCACATTCATATTATTTGTTTTAGAGAGAGTATATTAGAATTAAACCAATTTTAAACAAAAAACAATATTTCAAAAACCTGTTTTCTTACCCTTATTGTTAATGTGTTTCAAACATAACATTTGAAACATTTAGAATTTAAAAATAAAAAAGTGTATCTTATTTTATTAATTATCATGTGAACATTACCTTTTGGTGATATGTTTTGGAATTTTATTATAATATTACTTTTTTTATGACCATTGAAAAAATCAAAATGTTAATATAAAGAATACTTTTATTTAAATAATTAAAATGATAAATTATATATTAAATTTTATTTAAATTATCACATTTTAATTTATTTAAATATTAATAAAATATATACAATTGAAATTAATTCTTATATAATTTTATTTTAAAGCCTCGTAATCTTATGAAAATTTTCTATTTGAAAACCAGCTTTCTTGTTGTTTTAGTAGGATTACTTTTAAGTTATGAATTTTAAAATCATACAATTGAATTTGGAAAAATATATTACATATTTTTATATATATAACTTTTATTATCTATTATGTTTTAATATTTTTTACCAAATTTAAATTTGTTAATTTTAAACAATATTTACCACGGTTAACGTAAAAAAGTGTTTACCGAATGTTAAATTTTTAATAAAAATGACAATGTAATCTGAAAAAATTATAAAATATATGATATAGATAAAATTGGACCCTATAATGTATAATTATAAATATAAATCCATTTTTTTAATTTTTATTTTGAAAATTGTGGTACAACTTTTCCATTTCAAAATTTACATGTGTTCTATTCACCTCACTTATAAAAGGCTTCAACTTCTCATCTCATCTTCTCACCTTGAATCCCATTTTTATAAAAAAAATACCATTGAAAATAACTTCCCAAATGGAATAACCTAATCCATTAATGACTATTTATTGAATTAATCAATCCTTTTATGGATTGTGGAGTAATCCTAAGGATTATATGAAAGGAAGTTCTAACATTCATCAACAATAGGATTTATTTTCATTCCTACTCCACATAATTAAATTATTATTAATAAATGGTTATTTAAAGACCCCAAAATCATACTTAAAACTTATAATTTTTAATTTTATATTCATTAACTATAGAAATAATCGCCTTTATCCAATGGTTTTAAATGTCATCATTCTTTTGTACGGAAGACTACTGTCTCACGATCCGATGTAATTCAATTATTCATTTCCACCTCTCACAATGGGGAATACTGATGGATATATTGTATATATATTATATTTACATTATAAGTATGCAAATATAGTTATTATATCATATATATGATTTTTTTTACATTTCTATTGGGATATAATAACGTTGCTCGAGTATACGGTGGACTACCACCTCACGATGTGGTGTGATTCATTTTTTCTATCACATTACCTAGATTGTAACAAGGATAATTATAATGAATATATGTTATCTAGATGATATAATTATGATATTAATTACATATTTATAATTATTAAAATATTATATATCATTGTATTTCATACATTTTCACCCACTAGAATTGATATCGTCGTTCATGTACGTGTGGTTTACTGCTTTGACAAAGGGATGTGGGTCTCTCTTTTCATAACCACACCACAATTAAATAATGTATAGTAATATATATAGAAATAAAATTTATTTATGATATAATTTCATTATATATAATATTACATAACTCTATTATATAATTATTTTTGTAAAATAGAAAAGTTAGTCATGAATGTGCATGGCATACGATCTCCTCGATCATAACATACATCATTTCAAAAAACCATATTTTCTGATTATTCATGAAACAATAATTATAATATAAAAATCATAACTATTTTATTACTATTATTATATACATGATATAAACAATATCATTGTTTGAAGATCAAAATAAATTATAAACGTATATAAAAAATAATGTTGTTGTTACAAGAAACAAGATTTTATCAATGAATTGATAATTAACGGGTACTGAATGGTCAAATGTAAATCAAATATGGTTTATTAAATATAATTATAGTTCTAAAATATATTTTTAATAAAATTAATATAATTATATAGGGGTTTCAAACATTTTAAAAGGAATTTGAGACTTAGGGCAAGGTAATTCTATTCTCTATTTTGTTCTGGGATACATTTAAAAAATCACCACAAATTTCTTTTATGTGATATATTTATTTATCCATTCACATTCTATATCATGAGTCTTTAATTTTATTGACATTAAAGATTTAAATTTCTGTTATTATTTATTGGAGGTTTTGATTTAGAATATTACTAATGTGGTATTGTATTTCAATCTTATTTTTCACATCTTGGAAATAAAATCCATATTCACCACATATTTCATATATGTTGTGTATATATTATCTATGAATTTATTTTTTATAGGTACTCATGAAAAATATATGGGTTTAAATATCCAATTTAGGACCACTCTTTTATGATGTGTATAGTACAAAAAGTGTATGCGATAAGGGATATTTATAAAAATTTCTCTTTTATTGAGACATATGTTATGTTGTGAACCTATCTTATTTATGTTGTGTATGTATGACAATATTTAAATATAATATAATGAATTTATTTAATCTCATGATATTATATGATTCATTTAATTTTATTCATTCTTGGATTTTATGTGTTTAATTTATCAAAGTGTTATGGTTTTTATGTTACAGTGTCATCATTTATTAGGATTTCTCAAAATTATTCTTCCATTGGTGAAATATTATGATCTATTTCCCAAGAATCGCATATATTTTCTTCTATTAATTTTATTTCATTATAATACATTTTCCCTTCAATTTACTCTCATTATATAAACTATATTTCAAAAGTAGGATTTTATGAAAAATCAATGTTTCTATTAAAACCCCATTTTATTTTTTTTACAAAAGCTCATCCCCTAGAAAAAAACTTTTAAAAGGAAAATTAACAATGAATACATGGGGTGTATATATATAATACTATACAGTATTGATGGGAATTAAAGTTGATATTTCCATGAAAACAAAACATGAAAAATATCAGGGTTCAATTTAACATTGAACAAGTTACTATATTAAGAACTGTTATGGGACTATCAATAGGAACACGGTCATTAAAAAACACCTTTAACAAATATATGATAAATTTTAATAGAACGCCTGAGGGGGAAACCAACAAAAAAAACATTTTCAAATAACGTTTTTTTAATCTCCAAACCATTTATTAATGTAATTTTTAAATTATTTTTATTTCTTTTGAAAAATTTAAAATAATAATTTGGGCTTTGTCAAAAAATTCCCATTATACATTATAGAAGAATTTAATGTAATTATTATTTTAATGAGTTCATTATGAATGTTATTTTTAGTCATCATAGACATTATTTTTTTGATATCTACATTATATGTTCTCATGATTATTTTTAATAAATATGTTTTTTAAATTGATTTATGTTCTAAAATATGTTTTTTAGATAAAATTATTTATCATCCTAATGAATGTATTTATTAACTTTTAAACTTAATTTATTCATTTTCAAGGTTATTTCAATTAAAAGTTGTTTAAAAATATTTTATTTTTAATTTTGTTTTCAAAAAAATTGAAAGAAATTTTTCCACATGATATGCTTCAAATGTTTTATAAATCATAAATTATATGTTCTCTTAGTAAATTTCATTGAATACTATTTTATAAATATTTTCTATTTTTAAAATATTTTTCAAATTTGAAAATAGGTATTACTCATGAAAAGATTTAAATAATTTTCATGATTTCTTTTTTATGGTTAAATTGTTATTATTGAAGAAAATCACTTTGAAAATGAGTTAGATTAAAAAATTGTTTTTAAGTTTAATAGTTTTTTTATTCTATAATTATTTTAAATTATTTTTTTACATTATTTATAAGGTCAAAAAAAATATAAATGAAATTATTTTTAATTTATTTATGTTTTTAAATATGATTTTAAAAATTAATGGATATTTTCATAAAAAATACTTATTAATAATTATTAGATATTATGTTATATGATTGAAAAGATATTTTCAAATAAAATTGTTTGAAAAATCATTGCATTTTTTAAATTAAATTCCAATTTATAAAGGATATTTCTAAGAAGAAGTGTTTTAAAAGTTTTTTTAAATAACTATTTATTGTCTTTGAAAAAAATTTACTAAAATATATAGTATTAAATTTTTATGAGATGTTAGATTTAAAATGCGATTTAAAAAATTATTATCCTAATGAAATATTCATAATGTTGATTAAGGGTTATTATTAGCCTAATATTATATCATTTAATTATTGTTATTATTTAAAAGGGGTATAATCAAAGGTTATAATTTTACTTATTCATTTAATATCTAATCATGAAATGATGTTTATGAAACATGTTTCTCTTCCAGGGGTTATTTCATAATAAAATTATTAAGATATCATCACATTTATCTACATATTATGCAATAATGAAAATATGAAAGGTGTATGAAACCTTTCAATTTTCCATAGGTTAGGATATTATGAAATGTTTAGGAAACCCATTTCATTTCATGGGTTATGATATGATGAATATTTTATGCTCATCTATTGCAATACGTATGATTTTAATTAGGTTATAGTTGGGACCTATATATTCTTAAAATGAATTGGGTAATGATTTATTAATCATGATAAATATTGGATAGAAATGGTAGTGATCCAATTTGTAGAAGGGACATTGTAACACCCCAGGTAAATAAAGAATATGACATTTTCATATTTATCCATATTTGTGAATAAAATATTAATATGACTTTAAAGGGGATGCAATGCTCGATGGCGTACCCAACACGCAACAATGAGTTTCTTGGAAATCTTACGTTGCACTCTAATAATAAAATAATATTATTTTAAATGGTAGTTAACATGTGGTCGTTGTAATAGCGGGAATGTATAGAAATAACTAAAACATGATTATATATGTTTTTAAATGTTTTTACATTTATCCAATAAAGGATAGAGGCTTAAAATACGGAAAGAATTCAATTTTAGGCGTATATGCCCTAGTTTTCACTAAAGGTTCACTTATCTCCTTTTAATGGAGAACTGTCATTAAATATAGTTTTGATCACTCTTATACATTCTTTTGGACCAAATAAAACTCTTATTAATAATCGGGACATCAAATTTTACTTTGTGTAATTTTTTGGTATCTTTCCGATAAAGTTCATTTTTTTAATGAATAGTGTAAAATGTTGTATTTTAATTCAAAACCTCTTTTTAATCTAATTTATTTATATGATTAGATTATCTTTTGAATTGGTTTTAAAGTGAAATTATAATATATTTTTACCATTAAATCCAATAGTGGTCGTTGTAATTAATTTCACTTTGAAATCAGACTTAAACTAGTGTCAATCTTTTGATACTTATTGTTTTATAAAAACACGCTATTTGCTCTGACAGCGGGAATTAATTATTAAATTAATTAATGTGACTAATATGTTTTGAATTTTGTAAAACAGACTTCATTTTTGAATTCGGAATATCAAATATAGCTTAGGGTGAAGTTTTAGTATTTTTCTGAAAAACTCCAATTTTTGATGAATAGTGAAACCACTAAGTGGTAATCAAGCAAACTGATTTTTCAGTTAAATGAAAGATTACCACTAATGTGTATTGAATTTTGAAAATCCGACATACATGGTTGTCATTAGTATGTAAAATGTGGTTCAATGGGATGAAAATAATTTTTTGGTGAATAGTAACTTTTTTTTCATTAATCGCGATTAGAGGTAATTAGTGTAATTTAAGGTAAAAATGATATTATAAGAATCTGAAAACACCATGAAACTTGTCCTACACCTATTGGGTGAGTCATGGCCGACCAAGACAAGACATGGGCCAACTTGGGGACCCCATGGAGCCACTTTAGTTGGAAAATGACAATAATATATTTTTATTTAATGTTAAAATTAAATTGACACAAACATGAGTTGTTTTACTAAAACAGTTTTTAAGTAGGGTTACACAAGTACAAATTTTTATTATAAATAGTAATTGGAAAGATAAAAAGATTTCCTAAATCATAGAAGTTTTTTTATAATTTTTAGACATTAAATAAATTAAATTATTTATGACATCATAATGATGCAGTGATGAAATCATTATCTGACGATTTAAATAAAATGAGAAGATAATGTAAACTCTATGACCTACACATGTCCAAAACTAATTGGATGAGTGGATTTCGAACCCTTATCACCTTATACACGAATTATATCAATTTGGGACCTTTTAAAACCGAAACACATTTTCAAATAAAGTAATATTTCATTACTTTCCAAAAGTGACCCTCCTCTCCTCTTATAAAAGGCCCCCACCTCTACCTCATTTCACACACTCCTCAAGACTTTGGCTTGGCCAAACCCTGACCATTTACTCTATCCACATCCCTATCCTCATCCTAGAGGATTCTCTTTGGGAAGAATCCTTTAAAATGAAGCCTTTAGGCTCAAATCAAAAGGAGTTACACTTTTAAAGGTAATTCATTCTCTCATGTTCATTTGTTTTATTTTGCTTCTCCAACCCCCTAAACTCTTTTTATTTACTTATTTTATAACAAAACCAGTATCTTCAATATACTAGTATGTTGTTATAAGATTTATTCGAGCTACACTTTCACACAACTACATAAAATCGTTAAAGAACATACGGTTTCCGTGGATGGCGAAATTCTGCCTCCCGAAACGATGATTGTTCAATACTCATTTAACACCTTCAAAGGTGGCCATTATGATGTCACTATTTTTATATATGATATATAATATGTTTATTTTTTCCTTAAGCTTATGTTTTTTTTTCATTTTGGGCATACCTTTATGGTTTTCATTATGGGTAAACGCGATATCTTCATTTAAGGAAGTGCGGACTACCGCCCCCTGAAAGTGATTTGATTCTTTAATACCATATGTGGGATGTGTAAAGGATAAAGTTAATGATATTATATATTTTATTATACTGGAATTATAATATACTTATATATCATTATGATTCCATTCCATAAAATACGAAATAGAAATGGATGTAGCATTCATGCGTACGTACGGCTTACCGTCTCCATGAACGGTGCATTTCATTTCTTATCCCCAAATGTAATGTACTATTATAAGTACATGTATATAATGGATATATATGATGAATGATACATCTAAATGATGAATATAATTCTGTAATTAAATATATACATACCTCTCATTTAGTTTTAATTCCATTAATATGACAAAGAAATGAAAGTAGCGTTCATGCGTACGTACGGCTTACCGTCTCCATGAATGGTGCATTTCATTTCTTACCTCTAAATGATTATGTAATATTATAAATACATGTATATACTGGATATATATGATATATATGATATCCAAATCAGGAATGTCATTCTGGATATAAAGAACCTTTGACCACACGAACAACATGTAATTGTAAGAAGTCCACTTTCGACTTAAGAACCAAATATCGACAAAACAAACATGATTAACTTAAATGATTAAATAATGTTTATAACATGGTAATAAGTGATATAAAAGGAATAATGAACTTGAAAAAGGTTCTTAAGTAATTATAAATTAACTCAAGTTTATTATTCAGGAGATTAAAGAACGATCGAGTCAAGTCAGACCCGAGGTAAGGGATCTTACTCCTCTCTTTCTTTTTAAGTACTCTCCTTTATGTCACTTCTTTTAAGCTCCTCTTTGTAATGTTGGGGGATGTTCTTTTATATTCCTCTTTCTTTAATTTTATTTTAATGTGATGAGATACCATATTTTATCTCATCAATCCATATTCGGAAGTTTTATGTGGCGTCGTTAGGCTGCCGAGTTTTCGTAAGGGATTTTTCATCTCACTTTTATTCCCCTGAGATTTATGCTACATTTTCCACAAATTCCATTGAGTGGTGTATGTACTGCCCATTATTCTACTCTTTTTGTAATATAATTTCGTTTATGAGTATTTACAACAATGATCTATTTTCCTTCTTTCATGGGGTGTATGTCTTGAAAGATACCCAAGTCGATAAGGGAACCTTTCACCCTCCTCTTTTTTTAAAAGACTTCTTTTGTTGGGTATTTTAATTTACATATTGTTATGTTGGGATATGTTCTCATATATCCTTATGGATGTAAATTTTATGTCCAAGTGATGAGATACACTTTTTATCTCTCACTAACTCATTTTGATGTGATGTCGTTAGGCTGTCAAGGGAACTTTTTAACCCAATTTCGATTTCTTTGGGTTCAACATGTAGTCATTGAATATGTCATCCATTGAATATGTGTGAATGACCTTTTATTGTTTTACACTTAATATCCACTTATATTAGGTGTATTTATATTTGTCACACATATTTTTGAGATTTATTTGTCCTTAATTTAAGGATACCTTCTTTATAAGGGATTTCATCACATTTGACATTTCTATTGAGGGTTCATTGTTGTTATGCACCAATTCACTCTTATATGGTGTATATACTTCCCTTTGTAGTATTATATCATTAATCCATTTATTCTAATGATATTATAAAGTTATGACTAAATTTTATTCCTCAATTATTGTATTCAAGTGTCTCTAATTTTGGTAAAACCCCTTTAACCAAAATATCGTTTTAAATGTTTTAATTATTTGTTCTTATTAATATCCATGTTTTCAAAATTGTTTTAAGGATTTATTTATATGGATATTAATGGTTTAAAATTTTAAGCTTCAAGGTGGTATGGGACACTTTGATTCAAAAATCTCTTTATTAGATGTTTTAAATGGTTTTGGAAATAGTTTCTTTTTTAATGGATTCATTATTTCAATATACTAAAATGTTATATTGTGATTGAAATGTGGAAATGTTATGTTTCCTTTATGCATGCTTTATGCGATACATTTATGTTATGGTTCTTGGGAATTGTTATGAAAACGGGTGGTTCCGTGATAAACTAAGGGCGGGTGAGCCCGATATAGCTCTCCAATGCATTGGGTAACGCGAAGGAGTGAAACGTTAAGGTTTCTCCGAATAGATTTAGGGAATATGCTGTGATGGGTATTCCAAACGTAACCAAGAGGGTTACTCCCTACGTAAGAATGTTATGAATGCCTAAAGTTACCTTTATGTCTTATGTTTTCTATGATTTATTCATGATTTGATATGCCTATGTTTTATGGGTAAAGTGTGATTTCATTCTAATGTATATATGAACTCATGTTTCCTTTCCATATTTTTATAACTCTTACTGAGCTTTTTATGCTCATCCCAAGTTTTTGAAATGTTTTTCACTGGTCAAGGGAAAGGTACATGATGTGATGATAGTTTCAAGGATGTGTCAAGAAAGAATCCATGTTTTATTTTCAATATGTTTCCGTTGATGGGAAGAATGAATACTGTCTTTTATGTAACCACTTTGTTTAAATGTGGAATGTAATGCAAGTTTCATGATCTAATTCTCTAAAACTCTAAACCTGAAAATATCCTCAATGTGTAATCTTGTAATAACTCAAGATTAAGTAAGGTTTAAGGCTGGGGCCTTATAGTTGGTATCAAAGGTCGGTTTAGATAACTTTAGAGGTTAGGGTATTCTTTAAGCATAAGTGACATTACCATAATGGTTAGGATTTCAGAAAGAGTCCTAGTTTTAGATAAAGTGAATGAGTAAGTGTATATTTGTGTTTACCTTTCTCATTAGTACATGATGGTTTTGTTGATATACTCACACTGACATTTCTATTTTTAGTGAATGCATGGATCTAGCAGGCACCAAAGAGACAACAGGTTTGAAGGAAACTGTGGTGGTTCTCTGATTAAGATACTAGATAAAATGGAGGATTCAATGAGGAAACTCGTGGTTGTTCTAAACCAAATATCAAGGAGTCATGATCAACCACTTCAACCTTGGTGAGTTCTCTAATGCATCATGTACGAGATGGCCAACTTGATGTGGAAATTCAGGTAATAATTATTAAGGTAAACATTAGGGTTTATATGATACTTAATTTTTAGGTAATTATGGGTTACTCTATGATATGATGGAAAATTAAAGGAATGAGATAAACTTGAGGTTAAAATATGTTATGATTATTCTTGAAGATTTTATCTCATTTTGGGGAATGTTTTAAGAATTATATAGTTTTGGAAAAAGGACAACACGCAGACCGTGTGACATCCCGTCGCGTCGGACAAAGCTGCGGGAATCGAACCCACAACCAACGTGTGACTGGTATTTATCGCCTACCACTGGACTACGTGAATTCCCTGGTTAGTTTGACTGATTCATTCTAGTTATATGATTTTATGAATTAATAGTAAGTTTATTTTGGGTTATTTATGAAAATTATTAACCTAACATGGAGGATATGTGATTAGGTTAATTACTTTTCAATACTAGACTTTAGGAGCAACTGATATTGTTTGGAGATAAATGTTACGATTTATCTTGGAAGATTATGCGACTAAATCCTTCAAATATTTGGGTTTCAATCTTATATTGGTTTACTTTGAAGAATTTTATGGACAAATTGTTTATCGGATGGTCCTCGTTGAACTTTGGGTTTTGTTGGACAAATTTTGGAGATTAAGAATAGATTTTATTTTTATAAAGGGTTATCCTTTTCTAGATTATCTGATCTTGTACTAGCCTTTTTGGTTTTGGTTTTGGTTAAAGTATAAAGACATGGGAAGAATATAGTTTTATTTTGTAGATTAGGTGATTCTCTAGAAGTTGATTATAGTACTCTTAATGTGAACAAATCTTCCTAAATACTCGTCTTTTGGAGAAAATATGAGTTTGTGTAAGGAATCTAATAAAAGTTGAAAGTCAATATGATAAGTGATTATGTTTCCTTATGAATAAATTCCTCAATAAAAAGTAACTTAAAACAAAAATGTTGTCTATTAACTTTTACTACTGAGGAATCGAATACCGTTTAACCCATCACAAGTTTGTGATTTTCTCATGGTTAACTTTCTCCTAAACAAGTTTTCTATCACTCTCCATCAGAACATGACCCTTTGTTTTTTCCTCCATGTCCATATTTTCATACTTGGAATCCTAGTATGGGTTAACTCGGGTGACCTCTATGCTTATATTTCTTTATTTTAAAGTGATTGTTTTACCGACTCTTGTTCCGATGTGGGACGTTCAAGGATGTTTCCAAGCGCAATTTTAAAATTGCGAGGACGCAATTCCCAAAAGGGGGGAAGGATATAACACCCCAGGTAAATAAAGAATATGATATTTTCATATTTATCCATATTTGTGAATAAAATATTAATATGACTTTAAAGGGGATGCAATGCTCGATGGTGTACCCAACACGCAACAACGAGTTTCTTAGGAATCTTATGTTTCACTCTAATAATAAAATAACATTATTCTAAATTCTAGTTAACATGTAGCCGTTGTAATAGCAGGAATGGATAGAAATAACTAAAATATGATTATATATGTTTTTAAATGCTTTTACATTTATCCAATAAAGGATAGAGTCTTAAAATACGGAAAGAATTCAATTTTAGGCGTATATGCCCTAGTTTTCACTAAAGGTTCACTTATCGCCTTTTAATGGAGAACTGTCATTAAATATAGTTTTGTTCACTCTTATATATTCTTTTGAACCAAATAAAACTCTTATTAAGAATCAGGACATCAAATTTTACTTTGTGTAATTTTTTGGTATCTTTCCGATAAAGTTCATTTTTTTAATGAATAGTGTAAAATGTTGTATTTTAATTCAAAACCTCTTTTTAATCTAATTTATTTATATGATTAGATTATCTTTTGAATTGGTTTTAAAGTGAAATTATAATATATTTTTACCATTAAATCGAATAGTGGTCGTTGGAATTAATTTCACTTTGAAATCAGACTTAAACTAGTGTCAATCTTTTGATACTTATTATTTTATAAAAACACGCTATTTGCTCTGACAGCGGGAATTAATTATTAAATTAATTAATGTGACTAATATGTTTTGAATTTTGTAAAACAGACTTCATTTTTGAATTCGGAATATCAAATATAGCTTAGGGTGAAGTTTTAGTATTTTTCTGAAAAACTCCAATTTTTGATGAATAAAGAAACCACTAAGTGGTAATCAAGCAAACTGATTTTTCAGTTAAATGAAAGATTACCACTAATGTGTATTGAGTTTTGAAAATCCGACATACATGGTTGTCATTAGTATGTAAAATGTGGTTCAATGGGATGAAAATAATTTTTTGGTGAATAGTAACTTTTTTTTCATTAATCGCGATTAGAGGTAATTAGTGTAATTTAAGGTAAAAATGATATTATAAGAATCTGAAAACACCATGAAACTTGTCCTACACCTATTGGGTGAGTCATGGCCGACCAAGACAAGCCATGGGCCAACTTGGGGACCCCATGGAGCCACTTTAGTTGGAAAATGACAATAATATATTTTTATTTAATGTTAAAATTAAATTGAAACAAACATGAGTTGTTTTACTAAAACAGTTTTTAAGTAGGGTTACACAAGTACAAATTTTTATTATAAATAGTCATTGGAAAGATAAAAATATTTCCTAAATCATAGAAGTCTTTTTATAATTTTTAGACATTAAATAAATTAAATTATTTATGACATCATAATGATGCAGTGATGACATCATTATCTGACGATTTAAATAAAATGAGAAGATAATGTAAACTCTATGACCTACACATGTCCAAAACTAATTGGATGAGTGTATTTCGAACCCTTATCACCTTATACACGAATTATATCAATTTGGGACCATTTAAAACCGAAACACATTTTCAAATAAAGTAATATTTCATTACTTTCCAAGAGTGACCCTCCTCTCCTCTTATAAAAGGCCCCCACCTCTACATCATTTCACACACTCCTCAAGCCTTTGGCTTGGACAAACCCTGCCCATTTACTCTCTCCACATCCTTATCCTCATCCTAGAGTATTCTCTTTGGGAAGAATCCTTTAAAATGAAGCCTTTAGGCTCAAAGCAAAAGGAGTTACACTTTTAAAGGTAATTCATTCTCTCATGTTCATTTGTTTTATTTTGCTTCTCCAACCCCCTAAACTCTTTTTATTTACTTATTTTATAACAAAACCAGTATCTTCAATATACTAGGATGTTGTTATAAGATTTATTCGAGCTACACTTTCACACAACTACATCAAATCGTTAAAGAACATACGGTTTCCGTGGATGGCGAAATTCTGCCTCCCGAAACGATGATTGTTCAATACTCATTTAACACCTTCAAAGGTGGCCATTATGATGTCACTATTTTTATATATGATATATAATATGTTTATTTTTTCCTTAAGCTTATGTTTTTTTTCATTTTGGGCATACCTTTATGGTTTCCATTATGGGTAAACGCGATATCTTCATTTAAGGAAGTGCGGACTACCGCCCCCTGAAAGTGATTTGATTCTTTAATACCATATGTGGGATGTGTAAAGGATAAAGTTAATGATATTATATATCTTATTATACTGGAATTATAATATACTTATATATCATTATGATTCCATTCCAAAAAATACGAAATAGAAATGGAAGTAGCGTTCATGCGTACGTACGGCTTACCGTCTCCATGAACGGTGCATTTCATTTCTTATCCCCAAATGTAATGTACTATTATAAGTACATGTATATAATGGATATATATGATGAATGATACATCTAAATGATGAATATAATTCTGTAATTAAATATATACATACCTCTCATTTAGTTTTAATTCCATTAATATGACAAAGAAATGAAATTAGCGTTCATGCGTACGTACGGCTTACCGTCTCCATGAACGGTGCATTTCATTTCTTACCTCTAAATGATTATGTAATATTATAAATACATTTATATACTGGATATATATGATATATATGATATACAAATCAGGAATGTCATTCTGGATATAAAGAACCTTTGACCACACGAACAACATGTAATTGTAAGAAGTCCACTTTCGACTTAAGAACCAAATATCGACAAAACAAACATGATTAACTTAAATGATTAAATAATGTTTATAACATGGTAATAAGTGATATAAAAGGAATAATGAACTTGAAAAAGGTTCTTAAGTAATTATAAATTAACTCAAGTTTATTATTCAGGAGATTAAAGAATGATCGAGTCAAGTCAGACCCGAGGTAAGGGATCTTACTCCTCTCTTTCTTTTTAAGTACTCTCCTTTATGTCACTTCTTTTAAGCTCCTCTTTGTAATTTTGGGGGATGTTCTTTTATATTACTCTTGCTGTAAATTTTATTTTAATGTGATGAGATACCATATTTTATCTCATCAATCCATATTCGGAAGTTTTATGTGGCGTCGTTAGGCTGCCGAGTTTTCGTAAGGGATTTTTCATCTCACTTTTATTCCCCTGAGATTTATGCTACATTTTCCACAAATTCCATTGAGTGGTGTATGTACTGCCCATTATTCTACTCTTTTTGTAATATAATTTCGTTTATGAGTATTTACAACAATGATCTATTGTCCTTCTTTCATGGGGTGTATGTCTTGAAAGATACCCAAGTCGATAAGGGAACCTTTCACCCTCCTCTTTTTTTAAAAGACTTCTTTTGTTGGGTCTTTTAATTTACATATTGTTATGTTGGGATATGTTCTCATATATCCTTATTGATGTAAATTTTATGTCCAAGTGATGAGATACTCTTTTTATCTCTCACCAACTCATTTTGATGTGATGTCGTTAGGCTGTCAAGGGAACTTTTTAACCCAATTTCGATTTCTTTGGGTTCAACATGTAGTCATTGAATATGTCATCCATTGAATATGTGTGAATGAACTTTTATTGTTTTACACTTAATATCCACTTATATTGGGTGTATTTATATTTGTCACACATATTTTTGAGATTTATTTGTCCTTAATTTAAGGATACCTTCTTTATAAGGGATTTCATCACATTTGACATTTCTATTGAGGGTTCATTGTTGTTATGCACCAATTCACTCTTATATAGTGTATATACTTCCCTTTGGAGTATTATATCATTAATCCATTTATTCTAATGATATTATAAAGTTATGACTAAATTTTATTCCTCAATTATTGTATTCAAGTGTCTCTAATTTTGGTAAAACCCCTTTAACCAAAATATCGTTTTAAATGTTTTAATTATTTGTTCTTATTAATATCCATGTTTTCAAAATGGTTTTAAGGATTTATTTATATGGATATTAATGGTTTAAAATTTTAAGCTTCAAGGTGGTATGGGACACTTTGATTCAAAAATCTCTTTATTAAATGTTTTAAATGGTTTTGGAAATAGTTTCTTTTTTAATGGATTCATTATTTCAATATACTAAAATGTTATATTGTGATTGAAATGTGGAAATGTTATGTTTCCTTTATGCATGCTTTATGCGATACATTTATGTTATGGTTCTTGGGAATTGTTATGAAAACGGGTGGTTCCGTGATAAACTAAGGGCGGGTGAGCCCGATATAGCTCTCCAATGCGTTGGGTAACGCGAAGGAGTGAAACGTTAAGGTTTCTCCGAATAGATTTAGGGAATATGCTGTGATGGGTATTCCAAACGTAACCAAGAGGGTTACTCCCTACGTAAGAATGTTATGAATGCCTAAAGTTACCTTTATGTCTTATGTTTTCTATGATTTATTCATGATTTGATATGCCTATGTTTTATGGGTAAAGTGTGATTTCATTCTAATGTATATATGAACTCATGTTTCCTTTCCATATTTTTATAACTCTTACTGAGCTTTTTATGCTCATCCCAAGTTTTTGAAATGTTTTTCACTGGTCAAGGGAAAGGTACATGATGTGATGATAGTTTCAAGGATGTGTCAAGAAAGAATCCATGTTTTATTTTCAATATGTTTCCGTTGATGGGAAGAATGAATACTGTCTTTTATGTAACCACTTTGTTTAAATGTGGAATGTAATGCAAGTTTCATGATCTAATTCTCTAAAACTCTAAACCTGAAAAGATCCTCAATGTGTAATCTTGTAATAACTCAAGATTAAGTAAGGTTTAAGGCTGGGGCCTTATAGTTGGTATCAAAGGTCGGTTTAGATAACTTTAGAGGTTAGGGTATTCTTTAAGCATAAGTGACATTACCATAATGGTTAGGATTTCAGAAAGAGTCCTAGTTTTAGATAAAGTGAATGGGTAAGTGTATCTTTGTGTTTACCTTTCTCATTAGTACATGATGGTTTTGTTGATATACTCACACAGACATTTCTATTTTTAGTGAATGCATGGATCTAGCAGGCACCAAAGAGACAACAGGTTTGAAGGAAACTGTGGTGGTTCTCTGATTAAGATACTAGATAAAATGGAGGATTCAAAGAGGAAACTCGTGGTTGTTCTAAACCAAATATCAAGGAGTCATGATCAACCACTTAAACCTTGGTGAGTTCTCTAATGCATCATGTACGAGATGGCCAACTCGATGTGGAAATTCAGGTAATAATTATTAAGGTAACCATTAGGGTTTATATGATACTTAATTTTTAGGTAATTATGGGTTACTCTATGATATGATGGAAAATTAAAGGAATGAGATAAACTTGAGGTTAAAATATGTTATGATTATTCTTGAAGATTTTATCTCATTTTGGGGAATGTTTTAAGAATTATATAGTTTTGGAAAAAGGACAACACGCAGACCGTGTGACATCCCGTCGCGTCGGACAAAGCTGCGGGAATCGAACCCACAACCAACGTGTGACTGGTATTTATCGCCTACCACTGGACTACGTGAATTCCCTGGTTAGTTTGACTGATTCATACTAGTTATATGATTTTATGAATTAAGAGTAAGTTTATTTTGGGTTATTTATGAAAATTATTAACCTATCATAGAGGATATGTGATTAGGTTAATTACTTTTCAATACTAGACTTTAGGAGCAACTGATATTGTTTGGAGATAAATGTTACGATTTATCTTGGAAGACTATGCGACTAAATCCTTCAAATATTTGGGTTTCAATATTATATTGGTTTACTTTGAAGAATTTTATGGACAAATTGTTTATCGGATGGTCCTCGTTGAACTTTGGGTTTTGTTGGACAAATTTTGGAGATTAAGAATAGATTTTCTTTTTATAAAGGGTTATCCTTTTCTGGATTATCTGATCTTGTACTAGCCTTTTTGGTTTTGGTTTTGGTTAAATTATAAAGACATGGGAAGAATATAGTTCTATTTTGTAGATTAGGTGATTCTCTAGAAGTTGATTATAGTACTCTTAATGTGAACAAATCTTCCTAAATACTCGTCTTTTGGAGAAAATATGAGTTTGTGTAAGGAATCTAATAAAAGTTGAAAGTCAATATGATAAGTGATTATGTTTCCTTATGAATAAATTCCTCAATAAAAAGTAACTTAAAACAAAAATGTTGTCTATTAACTTTTACTACTAAGGAATCGAATACCGTTTAACCCATCACAAGTTTGTGATTTTCTCATGGTTAACTTTCTCCTAAACATGTTTTCTATCACTCTCCATCAGAACATGACCCTTTGTTTTTTCCTCCATGTCCATATTTTCATACTTGGAATCCTAGTATGGGTTAACTCGGGTGACCTCTATGCTTATATTTCTATATTTTAAAGTGATTGTTTTACCGACTCTTGTTCCGATGTGGGACGTTCAAGGATGTTTCCAAGCGCAATTTTAAAATTGCGAGGACGCAATTCCCAAAAGGGGGGAAGGATATAACACCCCAGGTAAATAAAGAATATGATATTTTCATATTTATCCATATTTGTGAATAAAATATTAATATGACTTTAAAGGGGATGCAATGCTCGATGGTGTACCCAACACGCAACAACGAGTTTCTTAGGAATCTTACGTTTCACTCTAATAATAAAATAACATTATTCTAAATTCTAGTTAACATGTAGTCGTTGTAATAGCAGGAATGGATAGAAATAACTAAAATATGATTATATATGTTTTTAAATGCTTTTACATTTATCCAATAAAGGATAGAGGCTTAAAATACGGAAAGAATTCAATTTTAGGCGTATATGCCCTAGTTTTCACTAAAGGTTCACTTATCGCCTTTTAATGGAGAACTGTCATTAAATATAGTTTTGATAACTCTTATACATTCTTTTGGACCAAATAAAACTCTTATTAAGAATCGGGACATCAAATTTTACTTTGTGTAATTTTTTGGTATCTTTCCGATAAAGTTCATTTTTTTAATGAATAGTGTAAAATGTTGTATTTTAATTCAAAACCTCTTTTTAATCTAATTTATTTATATGATTAGATTATCTTTTGAATTGGTTTTAAAGTGAAATTATAATATATTTTTACCATTAAATCCAATAGTGGTCGTTGGAATTAATTTCACTTTGAAATCAGACTTAAACTAGTGTCAATCTTTTGATACTTATTGTTTTATAAAAACACGCTATTTGCTCTGACAGCGGGAATTAATTATTAAATTAATTAATGTGACTAATATGTTTTGAATTTTGTAAAACAGACTTCATTTTTGAATTCGGAATATCAAATATAGCTTAGGGTGAAGTTTTAGTATTTTTCTGAAAAACTCCAATTTTTGATGAATAGTGAAACCACTAAGTGGTAATCAAGCAAACTGATTTTTCAGTTAAATGAAAGATTACCACTAATGTGTATTGAATTTTGAAAATCCGACATATATGGTTGTCATTAGTATGTAAAATGTGGTTCAATGGGATGAAAATAATTTTTTGGTGAATAGTAACTTTTTTTTCATTAATCGCGATTAGAGGTAATTAGTGTAATTTAAGGTAAAAATGATATTATAAGAATCTGAAAACACCATGAAACTTGTCCTACACCTATTGGGTGAGTCATGTCCGACCAAGACAAGCCATGGGCCAGCTTGGGGACCCCATGGAGCCACTTTAGTTGGAAAATGACAATAATATATTTTTATTTAATGTTAAAATTAAATTGACACAAACATGAGTTGTTTTACTAAAACAGTATTTAAGTAGGGTTACACAAGTACAAATTTTTATTATAAATAGTCATTGGAAAGAAAAAAATATTTCCTAAATCATAGAAGTTTTTTTATAATTTTTAGACATTAAATAAATTAAATTATTTATGACATCATAATGATGCAGTGATGACATCATTATATGACGATTTAAATAAAATGAGAAGATAATGTAAACTCTATGACCTACACATGTCCAAAACTAATTGTATGAGTGGATTTCGAACCCTTATCACCTTATACACGAATTATATCAATTTGGGACCTTTTAAAACCGAAACACGTTTTCAAATAAAGTAATATTTCATTACTTTCCAAAAGTGACCCTCCTCTCCTCTTATAAAAGGCCCCCACCTCTACCTCATTTCACACACTCCTCAAGCCTTTGGCTTGGCCAAACCCTGCCCATTTACTCTCTCCACATCCCTATCCTCATCCTAGAGGATTCTCTTTGGGAAGAATCCTTTAAAATGAAGCCTTTAGGCTCAAATCAAAAGGAGTTACACTTTTAAAGGTAATTCATTCTCTCATGTTCATTTGTTTTATTTTTCTTCTCCAACCCCCTAAACTCTTTTTATTTACTTCTTTTATAACAACACCAGTATCTTAAATATATTAGGACGTTTTTATAAGATTTATTCTAGCTACACTTTCACACAACTACATCAAATGGTTAAAGAACATACGGTTTCCGTGGATGGCGAAATTCTGCCTCCCGAAACGATGATTGTTCAATACTCATTTAACACCTTCAAAGGTGGCCATTATGATGTCACTATTTTTATATATGATATATAATATGTTTATGTTTTCTTTAAGCTTCTGTTTTTTTTCATTTTGGGCATACCTTTATGGTTTCCATTATGGGTAAACGCGATATCTTCATTTAAGGAAGTGCGGACTACCGCCCCCTAAAAGTGATTTGATTCGTTAATACCATATGTGGGATGTGTAAATGATAAAGTTAATGATATTATATATGATATTATACTGGAATTATAATATACTTATATATAATTATTATTCCATTCCAGAAAATACGAAATAGAAATGGAAGTAGCGTTCATGCGTACGTACGGCTTACCATCTCCATGAACGGTGCATTTCATTTCTTATCCCCAAATGTAATGTACTATTATAAGTACATGTATATAATGGATATATATGATGAATGATACATATAAATGATGAATATAATTATGTAATTAAATATATACATACCTCTCATTTAGTTTTAATTCCATTAATATGACAAAGAAATGAAAGTAGCATTCATGCGTACGTACGGCTTACCGTCTCCATGAACGGTGCATTTCATTTCTTACCTCTAAATGATTATGTAATATTATAAATACATGTATATACTAGATATATATGATATATATGATATCCAAATCAGGAATGTCATTCTGGATATAAAGAACCTTTGACCATACGAACAACATGTAATTGTAAGAAGTCCACTTTCGACTTAAGAACCAAATATCGACAAAACAAACATGATTAACTTAAATGATCAAATAATGTTTATAACATGGTAATAAGTGATATAAAAGGAATAATGAACTTGAAAAAGGTTCTTAAGGAATTATAAATTAAATCAAGTTTATTATTCAGGAGATTAAATAACGATTGAGTCAAGTCGGACCCGAGGTAAGGGATCTTACTCCTCTCTTTCTTTTTAAGTACTCTCCTTTATGTCACTTCTTTTAAGCTCCTCTTTGTAATGTTGGGGGATGTTCTTTTATATTCCTCTTGATTTAAATTTTATTTTAATGTGATGAGATACCATATTTGATCTCATCAATCCATATTCGGAAGTTTTATGTGGCGCTGTTAGGCTGTCGAGTTTTCGTAAGGGATTTTTCATCTCACTTTTATTCCCGTGAGATTTATGCTACATTTGCCACAAATTCCATTGAGTGGTGTATGTACTTCCCATTATTCTACTCTTGTTGTAATATACTATCGTTTATGAGTATTTACAACAATGATCTATTGTCCTTCTTTCATGGGGTGTATGTCTTGAAAGATACCCAAGTCGATAAGGGAACCTTTCACCCTCCTCTTTTTTTAAAAGACTTCTTTTGTGGGGTCTTTTAATTTACATACTGTTATGTTGGGATATGTTCTCATATATCCTTATTGATGTAAATTTTATGTCCAAGTGATGAGATACACTTTTTATCTCTCACCAACTCATTTTGATGTGATGTCGTTAGGCTGTCAAGGGAACTTTTTAACCCAATTTCGATTTCTTTGGGTTCAACATGTAGTCATTGAATATGTCATCCATTGAATATGTGTGAATGACCTTTTATTGTTTTACAATTAATATCCACATATATTGGGTGTATTTATATTTATCACACATATTTTTGAGATTGATTTGTCCTTAATTTAAGGATACCTTCTTTATAAGGGATTTCATCACATTTGACATTTCTATTGAGGGTTCATTGTTGTTATGCACCAATTCACTCTTATATGGTGTATATACTGCCCTTTGGAGTATTATATCATGAATCCATTTATTCTCATGATATTATAAAGTTCTGACTAAATGTTATTCCTCAATTATTGTATTCAAGTGTCTCTAATTTTGGTAAAACCCCTTTAACCAAAATATCGTTTTAAATGTTTTAATTATTTGTTCTTATTAATATCCATGTTTTCAAAATGGTTTTAAGGATTTATTTATATGGATTTTAATGGTTTAAAATTTTAAGCTTCAAGGTGGTATGGCACACTTTGATTCAAAAATCTCTTTATTAAATGTTTTAAATGGTTTTGGAAATAGTTTCTTTTTTAATGGATTCATTATTTCAATATACTAAAATGTTATATTGTGATTGAAATGTGGAAATGTTATGTTTCCATTATGCATGCTTTATACGATACATTTATGTTATGGTTCTTGGGCATTGTTATGAAAACGGGTGGTTCCGTGATAAACTAAGGGCGGGTGAGCCCGATATAGCTCTCAAATGCATTGGGTAACGTGAAGGAGTGAAACGTTAAGGTTTCTCTGAAGAGATTTAGGGAATATGCTATGATGGGTATTCCAAACATAACCAAGAGGGTTACTCCCTACGTAAGAATGTTATGAATGCCTCAAGTTACCTTTATGTCTTATGTTTTCTATGATTTATTCATGATTTGATATGCCTCTGTTTTATGGGTAAAGTGTGATTTCATTCTAATGTATATATGAACTCATGTTTCCTTTCCATATTTTTATAACTCTTACTGAGCTTTTTATGCTCATCCCAAGTTTTTGAAATGTTTTTCACAGGTCAAGGGAAAGGTACATGATGTGATGATAGTGTCAAGGATGTGTCAAGAAAGAATCCATGTTTTATTTTCAATATGTTTCCGTTGATGGGAAGAATGAATACTGTCTTTTATGTAACCACTTTGTTTAAATGTTGAATGTAATGCAAGTTTCATGATCTAATTCTCTAAAACTCTAAACCTGAAAAGATTCTCAATATGTAATCTTGTAATAACTCAAGATTAAGTATGGTTTAAGGTTGGGGCCTTATAGACATTGACCTATATGACTATATTAAGAATGAACCATGACTACTGTGATTATTTAGAAGTGAACTTGTTTCAGTTTGACATCATTGGTTGTGACCCATAACTATTATGGAATATATTTTCATTGATTATGTATATGACTCAATTTTATATCCTATTCCATTGTTATGGTTTCATGGATCGTGTTTGTTGAATAACATATGATACGTGAAAAATAAACTACAAATAATTATTGCATGACTAAAGATTATGATCTATTATATCATCAAAATGGTTTTATAATGTTATGATCATGTTCTCATAAAATTATTATTATATTATTCATAGATATCTAGATTTATTACCATTACTGATCATTTGATCTCAGTCATTCTTAATATTCGTCTGCAAAAAGTTTGAATATTTGTTTGAATTTTCTAATTTCTGTTAAGAGTGGTTAATGTTAATTATAATTTTCAATATTATATGATATCGTAGGTATCCTCTAGAGACACTAAACTACTATTGTCTCAGTTTTTTCCTTTAATATATTGAATATTCATATAAAAAATTAATTTCTATGTAAAATAAACTTATGCCACTACTTTTTCTGTTACAATAAGGGTTTAGTTAGTCATTGGAATCATGGATAAGAAAATATTAGTGAAAATATTAGGGGTTATTTCTATGGATTTGGGTGGTTTTACATTACTATAAGTTGGGTAAAGTGTCCATGTACATGACATTAAATTTTGATAAAGGATAATGAATGTGGATTCCAAAGAATTTACATATTTGAATGGATACTATATTTGGATGTGGTTATTGCATAAATGTAATTTGGGGAAATAAATTAAAAAATTTAGTGTTTAGTTTGACTGGATCAGTCTCTATTGCGTGAAAATAATCCTTTATGCACACTTGTGTTGACACTCCAAGGAGGTATTTATTATAAATTCATATTCTTTGTCAACCATCATGATAGATTTAAATAGATAATGACTATGAATTTCCTATAATAATCCAATTGTGTGACATAATTAAATGATGGCACATGATTTAGATATCCTATATGTGACTTTTTTTATGATTATATAACATTCCACAATTATTACACATTATAACAGTATGATTTTTGGTTTCAGTGTATGGGGGAAAAATAAATAATTATGATTACATTTTATGTGAAGGTAAATTTTTTGATGAGCCTTGAATGTGATAATTACAAGAGTAAAATATATTTTTGATTATTCTTAATCAGTAGTCCCGAAACATGATAAACAATGTACACCTTAAGCGGACATCATACTCACATGTGAAGAGAAAGATAGACTTCAACTATAGTTCTGGTAATGAGGACAATAGTTGATATATGATTCATGTTCTTATATGATGATAATGTTGGAAATTTAACTTGATTTAATCTCTCATATGAATAAGAAGATGTTTTTTTGTGAAAATTTTCAAAAATTATATAAATTAAAACAAAAAAAATGGAATTTTAGTTCACATAGTCAATGACAGTAATTAAATCCCATATCTTTCTTCCAATTTTGAGTATTTAAAAAATTGAACATATGGGAATTCTAAAAATCGATATCCTTGGTAGAAAGATAATGAATAGAATCAATAATGTGGTACGAGTAATGGTTATATTGATAACGAGGACATGACTATGAATGAAATATTAAATGAGTGTGGTATTAATGAATAAGGTGACTAATCATAGATAATAGTTTTTGAATGGTGTGTGGAGAATGAAGTATCAATGTATTGTAATTCAAGGATTAAGTAATATGAATCTTGAAATATATAGGGATTAATTATTATAAATCATCCATTAATGATTTTCAAAAATCTATTAAACTGTGTTCATGGAATAGAAAAGGTATTTAATAGAAGTATGATATATTTATTATAAGAAGATAACCCATAATGTATTCATGATGTAGAGATAATGGTATTTTCAAAAATGATAATATGGATATGAATATTTAAATTGGATAGTACTGATTACTATTTAAATGATTAGTTATTTGTTGGAAATGATAGAATGATACCACTAGAGTAATTTAAGTAATTTGTTGTTTTATAGAATATTATCACTCATTGTTTTATATGAGTAATGTGGAAGAATATATTTTTTCAATATGTTCATAGTTTAATTCTAGCTATTATATTTTTTTAATAAAATACATGATGATTTTATTCATATGAATATTATGTGAATATAATGTGCTTTTATATGATATATGGTGTATTAATATTAGGAAAATGATTGGGAAATAAAAACATATCCTATTAAGAAACATTATTAAGATGACAAAGACATTTTTCATTACTTGTTAGTTTATTTCTTGGTGGTCATTAAATTTTTCTTTGACATTATCTCAATCACTCTCCATTAGTCATTTGGTGTTATTTTTCACTTTCATGACCAATTTTTACATACCACCTGTAATATCCTATTTTTAAACCCAACTTCTTTTATTTTGTTTGACATTCTCACATGCCATTGTCTTATTATTAACCGTTTTAGTTATTTCAGCTTCTATTATGAAATTTTCTATTGTTAATCCCTTCATGACCATGAAGAATTTTGAAGGAGAAATTAAATTTATTGACATTTAATATAACAAATATATAATTTTAAATTTCTTTAAAAAAATAATTTAATCTTTTCGATATTTTGAGTATAATTTAGTATTGTGTATACATCACATTACACTCACAACATAGTTTAAACAGAACATTTCAAATTATTAAAATATTATTCTAGTTAATACATATCATTTAAAATTGATGGAATGAATAAAATAAAATAAATTATGAAAATATATTGTTTAATCAAGTATAAAAAATAATTTTTGTTTAAAAATTATTTTGAATTAAAAATCATATCTATTTTAAATGGATGGAAATGTTTCTGTAAAAAAATCTATTTTTGTAATAATAAATAATTTCAGATAAAATATTTGAAAAAAACAAGTTTTCCTAAAATATTTTTGTGAAAATTATATATCATATATTTAATCAATTATTTAAATTTCTTCTTATGTGTCTTCTTTAAAACAGATGTGTATAAATCAAAATTTAAATCATGAAATTTTCATTTTGTGATAAATAATTATTTATGACGTTTTTATGCACTTATATAAATAAAAAATTATGACTCATTTTATATTTGGTAATCATCTAGAAAAAATAATATAATATGGTTAACTTTTACAATGTTTTTAAAATAATGACTTTATTATAAATATTATAAAGTATGGAATATTATTTATAAACCCATTTCATTATACTAATTTGTGATCTTAAATTATATATTCACATGGGTTTAAAATAAAATTCTTTACATTATATATCTAATTATCCAATTTAAATCATTGAAGTAATTTTGATTCTGAATTTGATTATAAAACCCTTTTATAATTTCCAATAAATTTCAATGAAACCAAGTATTTTTTGTCACGTCTAGGATAAAAAATTCATTTTATTAATTACATTTCAATGAATTGGAGTTAGGAAAATATATTAAATATTTGAAATTATAATAATTTATATTATAAAATGTTTTATAGGTACATTCTTTACCAAAATGACTTGTAAAAAGTAGTATTTATTTACCAAAATTACTGAACAAATGAGTTAACGAAGGTTATACTAATATGATAAAGGTTAGATGAGCCTAGAAACAATTATAAAATCAATTTTATGGAACTATACATACAGTAGAATTTTCACTTCTCTATAATAATGTATTTTGGATGATTTTTTTGTTATAATGTGGGTAAACATTTTTCTACTCAAAAACTACCACCATCCCACCCACCTCACTTATAAAAGACCACACCATATCCTCTCTACTCCACACCTCAAAAACAATTTTCTATACCCTAACATCCCAAATCACATAACAAAATCCATCTTATCATCATATAAACCATTTTATAGTATATTTATTATCAATTAATTCTTTGTGTGAAAACCTAATGAGGTTAATAGAAGAAGAGACAATGTTCTTCAATGATCATTTTTATTTAATTTCATCTTCCACATCAAAAAATTATTTTTAAAAAATATGATATAATAACCCATTTATAGTAAATATTATTATATTTTTTTTAAGGTAATTTCATTAAAATATATCCAATCATATCAAATGGTTTATGAAATCATCAATTATGTGTATTATAGACAACCAACATCCGAACTGATGTCTCTTGTCTTTTCTATACAACCACTAAAAATTGGTTAAGCTGATAGATGTAAATGAATATATTAATTTTATTTTATTATTATTATATTTATTTATTTATTTATTTATTTTACCATATAAACATATTTTAACTTCTTTTCTGTAGTGGATACGATAATTCAATGCGTGTGTACATTGGACTACCGCCTCGGGAAGGGATGTGACTTGATTTTCACTAACAAATTACATAGAAATAAATAAGAATAATTTCAATTAATATAAGTAATATAAATGAAATAATAATTATATTTATTAAATAATTATCATTTTTAAAATATTACATATCATTTTCTTCCATACCTTTTCACTCACTGGATGATTATAATGTTATCCATGTATGTGTGGACTATCTTGATCATGAAGTGATATGACCCTCTATTTTCATAACCTAACCACATGGATGAAATGAATAATTATATTGGAAAAATTAATATATTTATTATGATATAATGATCATTATTTAAGTATAAACCATTTTAACGTCATTTCCATAATTATCACCGAAAAATTGAAACGTTACTCAACCGTACGCATGACATATAATCTCCATGACTATAATGTTCTTCATTTATCAAAACTGACATTCATATTTGGTATTAAAATTCAATTTATGTGTTAATAAAATAATTTTTTTCATTATTATTATTAATTATATGATAAAACCAATGTAAATTTATGAGGAATGAAAATAAAGAATCAAAACATTCAGGAAAAATTGATATTATATGAAACACAAGTATTACAATAAATTGGTAATAAAATGGAAATGAATTGTAATAAGAAAATCATATAAGGTATTATATATAAAAATAGTTCTACAATATGTATATTGCAAACTAATATTTATTACATTGGATTTTCAAACATATATGACTGAATTTGATACTTAAGATAAGTGATTTATGTTATCTTTTTTTTCATGGAGACATATAGAAATCCACCAAAAATTAATTTTTTGTTTTATTAATTTGTCCAATTTTACATGTTACAACATTAATAGATTACTTTTCATATTATTAAAATTTTCAATTTAGGTTATGTTTAATAGGTCTTATGGTTCAAATTAATACTAAATCGATAATGAAATATTAAATAAAATTTTTCATCTATGAGATACTTATCATATTAACGACATTATTCTTTTATGTGGTCTATATATTTTAAATGAATGAATTTTATTTTTAGTCTATTGAAATTTATTTATATTTACATATACATTTGTGTATCTATCTTTCACATGGTTGAGAGTTAAATTTATACCCACGAGGTCTGGGTTCATTGTCACAATTTTCTTTCTTTCATACATATGTTACGTTATGAATCTATCTTATTAGTAGGGTGAACATAAAATCCCATTATTAGGTAACATCGACAATATATATATTATATTGATATTATATGTTTCATTTAAGGTTATTCTCTCTTGGTGTTATGATTTAATGTTATATGTGTTGTATGGGTTTTATATTATTGTTCCATAATTTATCACGATTACTCGTGATTATGGTTCTGATAGTGAAATATACTAATCTATTTATTAATAATAATCTGAAATTTCATATAATCTCATTATTTAATGATAATAATTTTTTCCCTTTATTTTCCTCTATTTAAATAGGTGTTTGAAATAATATTTTCATGAAACAATTAACTTTCCTTTGGAACCCCTTTTACTTTAAAAACGATTTTTTTAAATATGTTTACTTTTTTGTCCATAAATATTTTATTAAATAAAGTTATATGAAATTTAAACATTTTAATGTTTAAATATGATTCTTAATTTTATTTTATACCCATTTTCAATTTTTATTTACCCAAAAAATTAAACGGGGTATTTATTTTAACATGTACATCATTTATGTAATTTCACTCCATTATGATAATAATTTTCATAAACTATTAAATTATATGTTTTCATTGATATTTTTATTGAAATGGAATGTGAAATATTTTTCATATTTTAATTGTTTTTTTAAAGTAGTAACAATATTTTCTTCATGAAGGTTATAAAATGTGTTTGAAATCATCATTTATGTTAATTCAAGTATATTTTCAATGGAAATGATAAAAATAATGTATTATTTTTAATTTTTGTATATTCAATGTCAAAATGATGTTTTATAACATATACATTAAATTTTTTTAGAGATTCCATTATATTTTTTCAAGGTTATTTTCAATGAAATTTAATTTGAGAATTCATTATGTCTTAAAAAGAGTTTTTAAATTTGGAAATGATAAATTCCTAGGGAAATATTTTTAAATGATTTTAAATAATCCATTATTTGTATTAAATTTAATTTTCATTGAAAAGGGTTATAATTTTTTTTATTAAATGGTTAATCCAAAGTATAAAATGATATTTTCCTCATGAAGTTCTTAAATAATTTTTAAATATTATTTTCTATGATTGAAAAGTTATTCTCAATGAAAATTATTTTGAAAATGTTTTATGTTCTTAATAATATTTTTTAAAATGGACTGATATTTTATTATAGAAATGTTCAAAATGAATTTTATTTAATCATTATAATTTTCAATTGTAATTCTGAAATAAAATGATTTTGAAAATGCATTATGTATTTATAAATATTTTTGAATGTTGAATGTCTATTTTAATCACGATATGTTTTTTAAACTTTTTCAAAGATTTATTTTTAATATTTATTGGTTATTTAAAAAAATGTATTCTAAAAATGTTCTAGAAATTTTATTTTTTAAATAGTGATTTATAAAGTAATTTGTTTCCCTCATGAAATGCTCAATCTAATCATTCAAAATAATTCCCTATATAATATGATATCCTTTGATGAAAATGATTTTTTTGTTGGTAACATGAACCAATGATACCATTCTTATTATCTACATGAATGGTTTATCATGAAAACGTGTTTAGGAGAACCTTTTGTCTTCTGTCAGATATAATGTGATAAATATTTTATTAAAAGGTATTATATATGGGATATGCATTGTAGAAATTATGAAATGATTATCAAAATGGTCACATTTTCAAATGTCATGATTTGATTAATTCTTTATGAAATTCATTTAAATTTGAAGGTTGTGATAAGAATAATGATTTATGATCATTTGGAACAGATAAGTATGAATCTCATTAGGTGATGGGTGGAACCTATATATCTATCAAATGCATTGGTTAATGATTTATATGTCATCATATAGACATTACTAAAACAAGAATTGAACATAGTTTAGTCACAGAGTTTTTTAACAATGGTGGTTTTAATATTGAATCATGAGTATCGTGATGATTTAGGGAATAAATTCATTCTAATATGATATAATTAGAAGGGAGCCTTGAATATTTTAACAATTATTCTATATTCTTCTCTGTATTAAAAAAAATTAAGACTTATAATAATGTTATGATCTAATGGAGCGTGTTATTTGATTCCGTTATTATTAATGTCTTATGAAAATCTAATACATACTCCATGACTGAATATCATAATATTTGATATGAAGGATATTTTTTAAATGTTTTATAATGTTCTTACACCCTAATACTCATTATATTTTTAAATATAAATATATATATATCCTATTTTTACACTTAATAACCATCTTAGTTCATGCTACCTTATTATTCTTTTCATCTAGTTATGGAGAAAGGATTAATGTAGGGTATCCTTATGAATGCTTCATAATTGTAATATATATTAAGAGTATTTTTAATATCATTAACAATATTATGAGATTGTGTACTTATTTATAAAATACACAAAACTATTATTATCCATATACGTTTTTGTAAAATATTTAATATTCATATAATAATATATAATATCGTTTTATAAAAACCACAGGTCATTATTATTATGTCATCAAATAAATAATAGTAATCATTAAATTACTATAATGTTTTACGTAAATAATTTTTTCAAAACCTATAATGAAATATGGTTATGAAAAAATAACTAAAGTATTATCATGGTGATGGATGACCATTCATACAATTGTGTAAAATTTAAATTTTAAATGATAATTGATGAATGATGTTAAAATTCATTACATCATTAAAAATGTAATTAATATCATAAATATAATGTAAACTCATTTATTATACATGTATATATATATATTCAATGTAATGATGTAATGAAATGTGAATCACATCGATTTCTGGAGTTAGTAGTCCACTCTTGTACACAAATGACATTATAATTTTTCAGTGATTAAAATTGAAAGAATTAAAGTGATATATTAATTTATAATAATTATAAATATTTCATGATTATCATACATATAAATTAATTCTATCATTATAAATAGCTGTGATATAAAATAACAGAAGGGGAATTACATCTGTTCGTGAGGCAGTAGCCCATCATACAGAGGAATGAATGTTTAATTTCTCATTTGATGGACGAGGAAATGGGTATAGGTTGAACCCTTAAAATTAAAAATTTATTATATGCAATATAATTTTTTTAATATAAATATATCATTATTAAGTTTTGTAATGCAGTGGGAGAACAAATAAATCTAAAAATATGGATAAAATAGTTCATCATCTTTGGAAACTCTCCATTGATTTATAACATAATCTCTCTATGGTTGGTATTCGATAATAAAATAGCAATAACACTAGGCTGTATTTTAGCTTTGTATTTTGGCATATATTGGAACAAAAATATTTCCATGATTTTTTTATGTAATGTGAATAAGATATTACCATTCATAAGAAAGATGATGGGAACTGTTATAATTTCTAATAATATAAAATTAAAATAAATTATAATTCAATTAAAAATTACCCCAATTTTTTTTATTAGATAAGATTATTAATGATCAAAAATATCCCACATCCTAAAAAATACATTTTTACCACATTCTTCCCTCACCATTTTTTTCTGTGTTATCCTTATCCTCTTTCACACATACTATGACAATAAGTAGTTTTACATTATATGGGTCACTAAAGTTATAATAAATTGACTAAAATATCCATTAATGGAACACGATTGATATTGTAAACCATATAATAATTAATTATAATAATATAATATTTTTATAAATTAATAAAATTTATTTAAATATTATTTATTATAATATATCTAATGTAAATTTAAAAATCTATTCATTATATTTTAATAATACATTTAAGGATATGAGAATTAGAAAAAAAATAGCAAAAATGTAAAATTACATGTTTATATAAAAAATAAGAGGATCACAATAATTATTTTAAATTATATTACTATAAATATATTTTTAGAATTTGTTTTTTTCTAGTAATTGGATAATTAATTCCCCCTGGTTATATTAATATTTATCATACTTATTTCCTTACAAAAAATTCAAATATATTACCAAGATGAATATAATAATTTATATTTAATAAAATATTTATATCTTAACACAACCACTTCATAAACCCATGTTAAAAAATATTTTATTTATTAGGAACAAAAAGTAGCATTTTTTACATTAATTTTAATAAATAATATTAGATGATATAGTCACATAAAAATAAAGAAATATATATAAAATTAAATCATGGATGAGTATGGATAAAATAGAATAATACAATAAAATTCAGATATGTGATTGGGTAATTTTATTGTCCTTAACATTTAATTGTAGACATTAATTACTTGACTACCCCATTATTATGGAAAAAATTATAAAAATACAATTCTAATTAAGAAAAAATAAAAGGGAATAGTTTTTGGGATTTTTACATAATAATTACAAATACGAAATCCGTTTTTATGAATTCATAACATATATTCAGAAGAAATTATTTTAAAAATAAATTAAAAAAACATAATGAAAAATTATTTTTTATAAAAAAAATATTTTAAAATTTAATATTTTTAAACTAAATTCACATATTAAATTCACTTCAAATAAGGATTAGATAGTTGTAATGATTTTATAAAACTAATAAAACATATATTATAAGTTCAATGTAATATATAAAAAATATAGGTTTAAATTGAAAATTAATAATTTTCAATATTCATAGGAAAATGAAATTTTTTTGAAAATTCAAAAAATTGCATCCTATGATAATATTGATATGATTATTTAATAACATAAAATTAATATTTGGTAACGTTAAATATAATATTTTATATAATACCATATATTAATTTATTTTTACAAAACCTTTCCCTTCTTTATTTATAAAATTTATAATGAACATAGACATCAATTTCATGAATAATAATAAAAATTTAAATGATGAATTCAACTTTTATATAGTTGTAAAAAAAATTAGCCATTTTTGATAATTCGTCACCATAATTTTATTCAATTATAATAAAATTGGGGATACCATTCCATCATATAATTTTAAGAGTCCCATGATTCTTCTTTAACGATATGGATTTTTCAAAATGCATTAATCAAGTGAATAGAATTTATCTATAATAATTTCTCTCTATATTGATGAATTTGAATAGGATGTTCCTTATAAGAAATATTCAAATTAAAATGAACAAACTCATGTATAAAACCATGTGATAAATTCATCACATAAATTTTTCACATCAAAACATGAATAACACTGTGTACATGGGATAAAATCCAATGAAATCCAATTAAAATGTAATCATATACAACCTTTTATAATATTTCATATGATACAATGAATCATGTACATTGATTCCTCAATTTAAAAAATTCACAAATTTTCATTGAGATAAATTACGAAAAACATGGTTTCCATTCTCAAATTAATATTCATCACTTCGACTATCAACATTACATTTCATCTTTCTTAAATACATCCTCATATGTTTCTGAACTACATTTATTTTCCTAACCATTTCCACTATTAATTATTGTACAATAAATTTCCTTCAACCTACATTATACCAAATTTTTTCGAACTAGAATGAAACTATTGTTATATTAAAATCATTTATAGATATATGATGATCCCAACCACCCTAAAAAATTGAACAATAATGATTCATGTATTCCGTTGTCTAAATTTTTCACACGTATTTTCCTTCGAATTGAGGAGTAAATGTCATAAAAAATCAATTTTAGTAACCCGTGACATCTTAATTAATTACAATAAATTTGATGTAAACCTGAGATATTGTTTAGATAAAAATTGTTCGAGGAATTCCATGTATCCTAACTCTCATCGTGTGATACAGTTGAAAAAGCTGAGCTAAAGTAGTAGTATTATGAATGGGAAGTAAATGAAAAGATATAATTAACAGATTAATATAAACCAAATTCACAATAAAACTTTGATTAGCGTTTGGTAGTCCCACCAATACACCTATAGACATATTTTCCTATATTTACTCTCTCTTTACTAAATCAGGAATAACACCCCTTGGAAATTTCCATTTTATGTTCACATGTTTCGTATAGAAACATTTCAAGGTAATGTGAAAAATATTTATTTTCAATCAATCCCAATATTAATACCCTCAATTTTCGTTGTACATCATTGTAAATTCATGATGACTACTAAGTGGACAACCGTGATCTTGAAAAAAAATATCCTATAAAATGGGTATCCTATAAAATACATTACATCATTCAAAACTGAAATTAATAATATTTATCAATATTAAATTCACAAAAAATTCCCTTATTCACCAATTCTCCCTTTTCAAACTCTCATTGTATTCCATATAAACTTACATAATTATTTATGAGATGTATGGATGAAGTGAAACCTAATATAAAATTGTGGATGTTCATAATTCCAAAATATATATGAAAAAATTAATCAAATCAATAAACAAATAATCATATTCTAAATATAATATTGTTGGTGAAGAATTATTTTTTTGACTTAATGAATCATCCCAATTGTTTTCTTCCCTAGGATGGAAATGAATTGTTCATTTATATTCCATTATCAATTTCATCAATATGCCTTTTCATTTTTACCAAATTATATTTGAATATAAACTTCACACTTTTATTATCAGTATATATTTCACACATAATTATATATAAATGATTTATCCACATTTTTAAAATAATGTCTAAAGAATAAAATTCCATCTCTTTTGTATGATAATTTATTTACCAAGGTTTCAGTTTCAATGAATCATAATACATTAGTTGATAATTCTTAATCATGACCTAACCAAGTCTTAACAATGACACATCATTTTATATGAAAAATTAAACATCTATGGAATTAAGGGAAAAGACCATTAATTTTTCACAATCAAATATTACTAGTTCATTAAAATAGTCATATTATTCTTCAGTTTAGATATTGTTTTACTCCTTTTTTAGTTTACATGGTTATTGGGCGAGACAACAAATAGAAGATTAAAAAATCACTATTAGTATCCGACAAACATATGAAATTTATGAATGATCGTAACTTTTTCCTTCATTATAAATCCATCAACAATATGATTGTTGGTTGGATAAATAGTTCGTCTACACATAATGATAATGTTCTGAATGAATGAAATCATATGCAACCACATATCAAATTTTCCAAGTTTTCCATGTATCTAGTTATCATCATATTATTGTAGAAAATCATTATAATTTTTAATTATCCAAATAAAATTTTTAATAAATCTGGATATCATTATTAAAAACAACTTCAAATTTAAAAAAATATTTCTAGATGTCTATATTGAAAATATCCATTAATAAAGGTGTTTATTTTCATAATACATGGATAATAACCACAAACTAATAATTCTCATATCTAATAAGTAATGATATTTTCAAAATATCTTCCTCCTTCAACATTATCGGGTAATACATGAACCATAGAACAACCATTGAAAAATACTACCCTCCCTAGAACTGATAAAAAATCAATGATATGGGAAAATTATAATTATTGTTAATATAAATTTTTTTGAAAACCTTATATTCAATAAATATCCTCAAGGTGCTATCATTAGTTTTATCAAATAAAATAAGAGAACAACTAAGGATGTTAATGGGTGAATTAAAATTTTATCAGGAAACACTTATACATTCTTTTTCAATTCTAGAATACCAACATAATCCATCTGAAAAATGGGATTTTCATATTTGATTAGTATCATGAAATTAGTGAATTTTTATTTCATCTACATGATCATGTATAACACAAGAAAACTCATTATGAAAAGAAACAAGGAACTCATTAACTATTGGAAAATCAATAATGTATATAGTTCTCTTATTCTCAAAAATATCTTCATGATAAAAACAATTCTATATATTAATTTGTTATCATCTTCATGGTAAACTTTGAAATATATGGGGTCATTAATGTATACAATAAGATAATCATTTAAAAAATGAAACTTCATTTGTTGTATAATATATATTATCTTGATAACAGAATTCTAATCTATATCCTAAATAAAATCAAACTCTATTAAGGGGTAGAAAATATGGATTTTAGGGATTGTATTTTCACATATAATGACATGGAAAATATTATAATTCATTTTTATGTAATACATCCTCCATTTTTTTTACCATTGGTTATAGATTCATATATTGTGATGGTATTTCCTATTTTTCAGAAAATTAAATTGTAATGATATAATGTGAACATCCAAAATTATAAAATACATTATCATTATCTAAAAAATTAAAAAATGTGCATGATACCACATTCATCAATTTCCCATCATCCATTGAAGTATATTTATATTATTTAACAACAAAATTCGAAGTATAGTATTTAATTTTCCCCATTATGGGTGTTCTTCATTGGAAACTCTTGTTCATAATTACACATTCAGTTAATGTTAAAAAATATATATATTTATTTATCTGATTATTTTATGTATTCCATGAACTGTTTCTATGAAAATATGATCCAAATTCCCCAACATACCTCATCAAATGAATTTACCATACGTCATAGGTCATTATCCAATATTCTCAATATGACCACTCCCAAATTATGAAAACAAAATTTATGTACCATTGTATATATTTTATCAATAAATCCAATTTTTCACACCTCCATTATCTATTTATCTGGTAGTTTTGAAAGTACTCCAGATCATTGGTAACCACAATTTCCACCATCTCGATAAATCCCACATGTTTTTCCATATTTTTAATTGAAGGATTCCAATTATATAACATATCATGGAATTAATCCTGAGTAAAAATTATAAATATTACTTTCAAAATTATGTTTATAATTTTGGGAATTCTTTTACCAACTAAGTGAATTTTTACTATTATGTGGACATTGAATGTTACTTGTTTTTTCACAATTCCATGAATTTATTTTCAACCATATATCAAATTTCATTATTGAAATATTTATAAAGTAATATTTTCTTAAAATTATCCAATTCAACGAAATAAATCTCTTCACGTTAATTATTTTGATTAACCATTTTCACCACTGATCAGACTCAACGTTAGAATGTGACATTGAAATAATCTCATTTTAATGATCCAAACGTCCCATGAATAAGAAAATCATATCATTATATTTAATTCATTAATAAGCAATAACATGGTTTGATGATGTATTAGATGCCTGAGGTTGTTAACCCATAACATTTTCCACTATCAATATGTTACATTGTTGTAAATCTAGATGATATTTGTAATATATACTACCACCATTTATATATTGTTTCAATTATTCCATGATAACAAAAAAACTATTATGATACTACTCCCACCATTCCATTATGCTTATTCATAAGGATATCATCATCAATATTCCTTCCTATATTGGATTCCACAATCTATCCATGGTAAACCATCATGTACATAACAATGTTATAAAAAGAAACATTTTAATAATAAAATGATATATAATTTAAATGTAATAAATAACTATAATATTATGAGGTTATTTTATTATAATTATACAATTTTTTTAAAGTTGTCTAAACCTTTCTCTAATAACAATTATATGTATCAGTCCATAATAATTATATAATCAATTATATATAGTCTATAAATAATTTCATTTCATTCCAAATAATCCTTTAATATTAGTGTTTTAGAGAGATAGTTCATTATTCATACATTATAATATGATATATTACAAAAGTATACCTCAACTCAATATCAATTTTTAAAAATATTAGAATTTTAAATTAAAACATGAATTATTTTCTTGAAAATTATTCACAATATTTAAATTGACTACTTAGTTTCCATTTTGAATCCTTAAACCCTATGTAAAATACTGTAATATGTTGGATAATCACAAATACCATAGTAAGGTATATGAAGTTACATCATTAAATTATTATACCATAATAGAAACTTCATTTTTTCATTAGGGATTACAATATTATGAATACAAACTTAAAAAAGGTAAATTATAAATGATTTTGATGGAGAATCAGAGGACCTTCCAACCCAAGTATGAAAATACACTCCATTGCATCATACATCCCCAGTGCAACCTAAGAATCACCAAAAAAGGGACACCCCTGGCTGAGATCCCTATGCTTAGGACCTATGTGGACAACCTCATTCATACAGAGACCCATATTTTCCTATAAATAGGACCATTGCACTCCTCATTTGAATGACTAGAATATTATAAGTAGCCCTAAACCTTGGCCACAATGCCCCTGCACCCGAGTCTCCAAAATTTCACATGTATCTCTCCAAATCATGTGAAAAGATAGAATTTATGGTGACACGTCAAATCAATGTCCCTTTCGAGTCTAAAATAGATTGAAACTACACAAATTCCTCTTCTACCCAAATGAACAATCATAAGAGTGAGGCCCCTCTACCTAACAAGGGACCCGATTGAGACCCATCCAAGGACACCTGAGGAGACCCATAGTTCCTACAATAAATCTTCACTATAGTGTAGATCACTAGTTAGTACATTTCCCAAGGCATACCTATCTTAGTTAGTCATAATCACCAGCTTGTGAAGAATCTTCTAGTTCATACTTGGACCTACTTGAGTATAATTTCACCCTTATAGAAGGATCTACATGAGCCCATGTTTGATTCCTCTTGCAAGCCACCAATGTTAGGTTTTGTCATATATTGGTTCAATATTTCTAACGGGGCCAGCATAAAACCCCCAATGATTCCACTAGACTTGAAATAACATGAATAGGGGCACTAGAATGTAACCCATTTGGATTTTCATTTATTTATTCTGAGGATTCCCTCACATGACTTACCTGATGGATATGTTCCTCAAGGTTCATTGGTTTTTTCATTCCATTGATCACTAGGACCCCATCCTCATGGAAATTTTCCGGGAGTTCATGATATCAAATTCAAGGGGTGTGGACATTTTCTTCAATTGTGATCTGTAAGACCCTAAACATCCATTTATAGGAAATGAGGCTTAGGGTTGCACTTTATTTTTCATCCAACGTGTAGTGATATACTGTTCCCTCTCTAGAAATCAATTTTAGGTCATCCCTCCAAGAGTAATCCCATTTCCATTCTTATGGGAGGTTTCACACCTAGTCCTCCCAACACACATGTCTATTGTGTCAAAGAGGGAATGTGCACCAAAGTCATCCCCTCTCTACCCCACGTAATTCCTTCTTCATTCTTCATACCCATGACCCATTATGGAGTAATTCAATGGGATAGAAGTGCCAAATCCCTTCCATCATCCTCCAGTGGAGGAGGGGATGTGTGGTATTCAGGTCATACACTTCCTCTTAATTCTCATGTTCAATAATAACTCATCGTGACATATGGGATTAGGGTATATAGATACTGAGTGTTTCTAGTCCATCATTTGCATTTTTTTGTATAAAATCATCTTAAAGATCTTCCTCTCACCCTTTTTTAGAGTCTCCCAATAGGCATGTGTCCTGAGGGATATTCATCCAACCTCTTGGAAATGAAAATTGTGTGGTTACCAGGATCATGTGATTCCTATAGATTCTCACATAGAGAATGAATATCGTCGACATAGAAGTATGTGATGGTCATTACATCCACATGATACACAATCAAGTTGGACATCATTAAATTTGTATATCCCAATGAAATCTATCCTCATAGTTCGTATAAAAACAACATTTTTCCTACATTAAGGGGCTGTTATTGTTGTGTAAGCCCCAATAAGAACCAATCAATGGGAATTAATCTCATGATTAATCTCCAGATCAAACCATGTGCATTCACCAAGGTAATTATTCTTATTATTGATTCCCAACCAAACATCAAATAATCAAAGGACCCGTCTCAATTGTATGTCTCGAAACAAAAATGAAAATATCTATGAGTCTATCCCGTTATCATGTCCAAATAATTAATTATTTGAGGAATCCTCCTTAGAATTTTTGCATATAATATTTCCTTAAAAGGTCCTTATTCTTATGTGAGACATGTTTCCAGAGTACCTCGATAAGTATGGGTCCTCATAACTACACTATGTGGGATTTTGTTCCCATCGAAAATGAGATACGTAGGAATCCTACATGAGATCCCAACCAAATCAACCAAATCATAGACACTCTATATAGGATACATTATTATTATTTTCTAGTGAAACCTATAAATTCATATTCCTTCTAGGATATCTAGGAGGGTCCGACATAATCCCTACACAAAACATTGTTTAGAAACATTCCACCCAGTACTTCTTCGAATCTCATGGTAAGCCTTACAATTAGATTTTTATACCATGTCCATAAAACGTATGATGTGCCAAATTAGTAATCACCTAACTATGTGTATTATGATTCATTTCACCAAGATACATAGGAATCCCACCTCATGGATCTGATCCCATAATCAAAACAAATCCCATCTATATGGATGAAGATACACTCTTGGGAACCCGACTATGTCCTTAGAAAAAAAATCTTAACAATAATGACAAATGAAAATATATTTATTATGTAAGAGGATACCATCAATGGATGACCTCGTATACATACTTATATTTATATTGATGAAGAACCTCATAACATATATATGATTCTTAATTCCTCACATACTAAAAATTGAGTCATAATTAAATGGTGACCAATGAAATACATGGGAATCAATGAAGGATTTAAAGTCATATCTTAAATTAAAATGATAGTATAGGATAAGGATATAATTTCCCCAAAAAGGGTGTGATGAGATCAATCTCCCATCCCCTTGACCAATTCAGTTTCTTATGCAACGCTTCCCAAACCTCCAAATAAGTTCTTACCTATGGAGAGTAGGTCTAGCATGGATATAGATCCATTAGATATTTTGGGATTTACGAACATAACCTTTCGATAATTTTTTGAAATAGTGAACCTAATGAGAATGATTTCACAAAACTCAACCCCCTGTACTAAACTACCAGGTGACTGATACTATGAGTGTAACAAAAAATAGTGTCCTGATGTGAATCCTTTACCAATATTACATTACCACCCACCTGTTAGGACCTAGTTAATCCCAAAATTTTAGAGGCCTAAATAATACAATCAATCATGAAAATTTTCATTCATATGATATGATTTTTTTATGAAGGATTAATTTTTTGTTTTTATTCATATATCTAGGAACAGTATCTCATAATTCCCTTTGATCCAATAGAATTATTCCATGTTTTTTACCTTAGAATCCATGTTCTAGTTAAGAATCATTATATCCAAACGTTTTTAGAAGGATTTGATTAGGGAACTAGAATCAACCAATAGTTTTGTATCAAAAGTTTCCTACATTCCAATGGTAGGGGTTCATTAGGTTAGTTTATCTAAGATACATAAGAACTCGCATTGGATGAGAGGATGGGAGTTTAGGATCATTACACCCTTTTGATGGGATCAATTTTCTACCCATGTAATCACTTATAGATTTTAAATATATTCATTAATCCTTCATTAATTCACAAGAATGAATTGAGATATCCTAATATTAGCAATCAATAAAAAGAGTTTGTGGAATTTAAAATCATTTGTATATTTATGAGGTTCTTCACTTCTGTAGATATCTATATGTATTCCAGGGTCTCTATCAATGATATCTACTCACATACTACATTGAGAAAATTTGGTTGGTATTATAATGATGTTGGTTTCTAATCCACGTAGTAAGGAAATCATGAGTTTATGGCCCTCTAGGTAGAAAAATCTCACTATGGAATTTTTCATTATTTTGGGAGACAAAAGATGTTATTATATTGGAATCAAATCCATCGATGGGATAACAACATATCCTTATGAAAGAAATCATAACCCCCATAGTTTGGGGCTACCTAATGGGACACAAGATACATTTTATGGTCATGTGATATAGAACCAACCATTTATTTTAACTTCTTGTGAAAAGGGAATATAGTAAGAAGGTTCCATATCAATGTTTTGGTGTGGTACATATACCGATGACGCCCAAGGAACATAGAATGAGTATGAGCACCAATTTTTAATTGGACCCAACTAGGGATAATACATAATAGAAAAGGTTTATTAGGATTTATTTGTTTGATCCTTATGTAGGAATCATACATATCCCATTTGAATGGGAATAAAATCATACATAGTTTGGTATATATTGTAAGGGATTATGGAAATTTCAGAGATATATGATTGGACTTAATCTTAATGAAGATTCTATAGATAAAGTTTCCATGAGAGATTTAATAATTAATCGTGGTTTTGGGGGTCTATTCTCATTTTTTAATCCTAAGAGGATTCATGATGAGGGGGCATAATTTTTAACATCATGGATGAGATAACATGGGATCATGCCATGATAAGGATTTTGATGTATCCTGGTTATGGAAGGATTCATAGTTCTCATAGTTCATTAAACTAGGTTGATTTTTGGGGGTGTTGTAATCATAACAATCATATAATCTCATGTTAGTAATGCTCGTTGTGAGAAGAAAGATGATGTGAAAGATTCAGAAAACCACACAAGCCTTCTCCTCCACTGATAGAAGAGGATGGGCCAATAATGGAAGAGGTATTGGAAACTGTTGAAGTGGAAGGGACAACGATGGAATATGATAAATAAATATACCATTCATCTATTCATTTTACATTATAAATGGCTCCAACGTAAAGAAGGATTGATGGTGTCTAAATAATAGAGAAGAAATATTGCAACCTCCTAAATGAAAGGTAAGTTGATTACACAAGGATAGATGCCCTAAAATTGTTCATAAGAGAGGATGGATAAATTTACATTGTTAATGGGAAAATAAATTGTGACCCTATTCCACCCTAAAAAGAACTAGAGGCTCCGGCTCATAAAGATGGGAAGGGGGAAAATACCTATTTTGTGAATCCATGACCGAGAACTCCTCAACATTGTCCCTAGAGTAAGGCTACATGCGACCATAGATATAAAATCCCATGGATGTCTAATGGATTATTATCCACAGGTAGGAAAAATGAAGGAATCCTATGACCATAAATATACCATCCCAAATAGGATATATGAAGATGTGTCATTCCCTATGGGGTTTTTTAAATTATGATGTCTTTTTGGAGGTTTCAATGTCATCTATTTCAGTTGAGGGAGGCAATGAAAGAGAATATCTAACATGAAATTATTTGAAGTAGGATTCATGAGACGCTCCCATAGGGTGAGAAGGGGGGTGAACCTTGAAGGATCAGACATGTAGGTGGTGAAAAAGCAGGTGGTGTGCTAGTAGTCTTGGGAGAATTATTTTAACCTTAGGTGATGAACAACCTGGATGACTAAACATGGGTGTCACATGGCTCAAGACATCTAGGGTCTTCATATGTATCCATTTATCTGAGCTGTGAAAATTCCTTGATAAGGAAGTGTGGTCGCGCAATGTTCTAAAATCTGGGGGTTGGGCGAACTAGTCTTACAAGAGTAATTTATTTTAAACACTATATAGAATAATGTATCTATACCCCCTTTAGATTCTGATTTCTATTTATCATGAAGCCACCTTGGAGGTTTTGGATATCAAGGGTGAAGAACTAGGTTGATCAAAGTATCAATCGGCCTTATGGTAAATTCAAACATACAAATGAAGGCCCCAAGGATTTATTAATAAAAAAATGGTACCCAGGGTGAAGTAGAATAGTGGTGAAAATGATGGGCCAAAGAAGTACACGTGTTCCAGCGATGATTTGGGATAACATCTATGAACCACATTGTATCCTTTCTAAATATTGAAATTTTCCATCTATTTTCTCTTTTTCATTCAAAATAATTTACCTTTTTCACTATTTCATCTATTGGATGAAATAATGTTTCCACAAAATCAACCAGTTTTATAATACCCTAATATAAAATATAAGTTTTAATCCTGATCTTAAAAGGGATGAAAACGGAATATTGTCACAAAAGTATTATTGTTTAGATGATCGTTCAAGTGTCTTATGCCATATCTTCATACAGGCAGAATTCCTTTTCTATATATAAGACCATAACTTTAGTGGAAAAATCATGATTATGAAATTACAGATCTCTCGGTGCAAGTCCTCTACACAAACACTTTTATTTTCTATTCCTATATATTCCGTATGTACTTGAGTTTCACTCTATATGTTGAGAAACATAACTGCATGCCACAATTTACACATTTATGCCTTAATTATTTTTCATATTTTCATTATTTTAGAATTTTTTTTAAAATTAACCTACTTGGAAATGAAACTAATATTTCAGTGTTAGATTAATTGATCCCAATGTGATCAGAACTGAAGATGAATTGGCTAGCAAGAAATTATAGGATATGATGAAGAACATAGAGCAAGATTACGACAACCTCTATGACACCACACTTTCTGGTCTAACAGAGTATCTAATAAAATATCATCATGATATTCAATCGAGTCACTATCATCCAATTTATAGTTAGAACCATTTGTAAGAAGTCAATATACATAAAAAAAATTACATATGGTATTCTTGGTTTGAAGACCAACTAAACTTTAATCTACTGTCATTTCTAGTGAAATCACAAATATTAATGTGAGGATAGAAGACAAGTAATAATATAAGAAACATCACTTATATTCCCTGGATTTGAAATCATATACACCCAAACAAAAGTTTCATTTTTATTTGTCAAATTTTCAAGACTCACAAACAGATCAATAAAATTAGTGGAAGAAAATATAGGATTATCTCCCAAAAGGGGGTGTCCAGACCACAAGGATGTGGGTACACTAGGTGTGAAAAAATTGGGCTGAGTTCAAAGATGATCTTAAGCGAACCATAATATATGAGGAAATGTGGGTATGAAAAACCTATGTATAATGGATTGATGATTTTGTGCCCTAACTACAAAGACAATGTAATCCATAGAAAAATTACTTCTATTGGACAAATAGAGAAGTGGTTATCAATTTTTCAGAAGTATGCAAGATCTATGGGGTTCCAATTCTTGGAGATTTGTATGATGAAGTCTCCCATCAGTGAAAACATGTTATGATGTTGACATAGTACCATAATTGGAACGTGATTTACAAAATATAGCTCACAAAATCATGGGGTAAATTTCTCAAAAAATGCAAATATTAATAGGAATAAGTGGATAGAAATATTCATGAAAAAGAATAATGATAAAGGACCCACTTGTAATAATCCAATAAGCAATCCCAAAGCAGAAAAGATTGGTGTTCCCAACACATTCTGTCCAGTGTTAGAGAATGCAGAGTGTGAAACGTTAGGGGTGTGAAGTTTACACCAATATTCTTACAAATACATGTCATGTGGTCTTATTCTCATATGGATTAGGGTATATTAGTTTTCATTCCATGAATCCAATGGTGGTGTAAGGCTAAGAACGTTTTTCGTAGAGACTATGTTATGGGAGATGAATATGTTGTGGTTTACCACCCCTATTATGGAAAAGAACCACATGGTTATATTTCATATTCATGGAGGAAAGGCTACTTTATGGATAGTTGGACCATTCCAGGTTTCATGGGGATGGATTTCATCTCATTTCAGAACCTATGCTCTATATTGTTGGATCAAGGTCCTTGTACATTCATCTCAACCATTTCATCAGGATTTCTCTAAAATTCCTCCATTATCTTTTACATCTCATGTCATTTAGATATGGTTGAGAATATTAAAGGAATTATATTTCATTATGAATGGATATCCTCATATATAATGGTTTATTGATGATCTGATGACCAATGTAGAGATGAGGTCGTATATTCTAGCATGTAATATGGTGTATTGGAAACAAGGTTTCACAATGAAAGTATATGTAAGGACTATGATCCTTACATATTTTTACATAAATTCAATTGGTTGCAATATATTACTACATCCTCTCTAGTAATAATTATACTTGAACATCATCTGATGGTGGCTTGATTGCTATGGTTGTTGACCGCCATAGAGAATACGGGGGTATTGATAAATCTATCTATGGAAGATGCAGAAAGAAGATTCACTATGTTATATGATGATGCCTAGATAGCATCATAACCAGAAGTGGTTCTAAACAATTTTCGTCCATAAGTTGGATTAAATAGGTGTAGAGATAAAAAATCCACTAATTTTTATGGTTCTTAAACTCCATTAGAGTCTGAGTCATTAGAGTTAGAGGGTGAGGATGATGAGGTTCCTAGCTCACTATATTGACCTCATGAACCATATAATCTGCCTACTAGAATTATGTGGGATACACCATCATCACCAATTGATACTTTTACTTGGTAATATATTCACCATCACCAATAATAAAATCATGTCCCATATTATCATCCGCCATCTTTGACATCATGAATTGTAAAGAATGCTAGGTGTAAGGCTACATGAACATATTCAAAGCACGATGAAATATATTCTGAATATATATGACCATAAGCGTTTCCTGGGATAAATAATCTATTATATAATCTTGATACTATGTGGGAGCTTCTAAAAAATGGATTACATATTCTATTGATAGGAGATCTTTATGCCTCATATGATATTCACATTGAGAATAATCATGATGTACTATAGATTTAAATCTGAGAACTAGAGATTCTCATTTATGCAACAATGATTCAATCCCCACCACCAAACAAGTGAAGGAAATGATAGATCATGGAATCACAGAATGGATTTACCCTTCATATTTTGAGGAATGGAATGATTTTGTTGAACACGAAGATGTATGTTGTATTTTCTTTTCACATTCTTTTCTAGTCTTACATTATATTTAACCAAACAATTATTTCTCAGGTGAAATTCCATTCTAACTTTTACCTAACTAAACAAAAATGAGTTGAAATTCCTTCACCACAGTATAGCCCTAGTGGTACTGTACTCGGGGTTACAGTATCACCACATGAATCATGAGAGATATCTATATGCTGATAGGCCATGGACGATGATTTGGATGGAGGTTTCCCATATCAAGAATATGTTATTATATGAGATGATTCCAATCCCACATTAAAGAAATCTAATAATAAGGTACACTGATGAATCAAATATGATTCTAAATGCTTCATTAAAATAATTATATCTTCCAATCATTACCAACTTTGACTTCAAAAAATGAACATGTCTAATATCTTGTAATTACGATAACTTCTTCTTTTTTCCCTTATGAAACTAACCAATGGTCCTTTGGGAACCATGGAGGGAACATCCAATAAATTGTAGATCCCTACTAAAAATAATCTCCAATGACTAATGTGTCAAATAGGCCCTGGAAAACAACATATACTCCAGGGACATCTCGTATCCATACTTTTGGGATAGGGGAGGCATCTTTAATGTCAGTAGTTCATAATGAGAATTTATTTATCAAGAAACGAAATTCATTTCTATAATAACTCAGGTACAGTTCAAGCACAATAAAATCTTTTAATGACTGATGTTAACCCAAAGAAAGACACTAAAGGGGTTTTTAGGGGTCCTAACTCATCGGTGGGGGTCATGAATCAACCACTCCATGTTTTCCCATGGGGGATACAAACATGGGGCTTTTTATGTCCTAGAAAGATAAGATAAATCATGAAATTGTTTTTATGAAATACTATTATATATTAATATGAACACTACATTAGAATAATTTTAGCAATATTTATATAATCAAATGAACATGAGTCATTATTTTACAAAAAATAAATATTCTTGATTCTTGATTCTTTAATCATGATGGGTTTAAATGTGAAAACACATCAATAGTAGTAGATACAACAATGGTTCATGTAGGACATATGTAAAAGACTCCTGATTCTTCTATTGAGGAGGATCCAACTCAAATGACCATGGAAAAATAAATTCTTCCTAAGTTTATACTAGAAAATCCTTAACAGAATCAAGAAATTACTCCCCACCATGTGGTGCCAGAAAAAAGTTGAGGCCGAGAATATTGGGGATGAGTCTTCTCAACAAACTCACCAGCTATTGGTTGAGGGTTACCAATAATTTTTTCTATTCTAAACTCTCTCCATTATCTTGAATATAACCATGATTTTTAGTAATCATTTAAGATTATTGGCCTCACTGAATAATTCTGAGGTTGAAACATATAAATCCTCTTGACCGGCATCATGAGTAAAGGAATCCACTATTGCACAGGGAGAATACTCGAGAACATCATTATGTTCTATAATCCCAGAGTGCATTCCTCTATATTACATTAATTCTGATGCAGGCCCAGAGTTGCAAAGAGATATTTGTACTATATTTCATAATTCTTGGAGGTAAATATGTAATATTATCTATGAGAATCCCCTCTTGGAACATCATTAATAAATCACATAGATTTCAACAGTATTCATCATGATGGGATTCAGTGGTTTAGATTCCCGTGGAATCCATATTCTGGTGAAAGAGACCATTCAGAAGAAAATCCAAGAGAATAAAAAACAGAAGAATCTAATAATATCTAAAATTCTTTCCAACAATGATGAATTTCAAGTATCTATATCTCAAGATGAGTCATGTCCTAAAACAATGTTGGAAACATTCAATCGATATATCAAAGAGAAGACCGTTCAAGTGTCTTTTCCTCCAACAGATTTGGATACCTTGATAGGTGAACTTAAAAAGCATCACTAGTCAAAGAGAGTAGCTTAAAAGGAATGGTCTATTTCCATTGTAAATACTTAGGAGGCACATAGTCGTGTCGGGGATACTAAGTATATTCAACTGCCAAATCATGAACAAAAAATTGATAGGGCGTAGGATTTTATTAATAAAATGAGACTTTTTGTCGATGACCTCTTATTATATAAGATGGAAAGTCCCCTTTTGTAGATGTTCCTATAGTGGCTAATTTTTATAATTGAAAAAAAATGGAATCCAATCCTATATATAGTCATCCCTGCATTATTCCTATAACCATAAGGTTAAAGTTGGTCATAATGGAATTAATTATTCTACAGGCTAATCATAATCAAAAGGGATAGGGTTCCCTAAATTGTTTTACCTAAGAATGTTATCTTAGTCAATATATCATGACTGTTACTAGGGTCTTATAAAAACCCTACAATAATTTTGTATGTTGTGTTTTCATTATTAATAAATATTTTCTCACAAAGAATAGTATATGGAGGACATAACATGATAAACATGTATTATTATTTGGATTACCATTATGGGGTTTTTTAAAAAATAATTTTTCATTTGGCTTTTTATCACCTAATATTGCCTAAACCATACAAAGTGTTGGTCTCATTAGCTGAGATTCGAATTTAATCTAGATTTTAATTTAGGGATTTTCCTCCATGTTCATTCTATGTATCATTTTGGGGGTTGCATAAATTTATTCATGATGGACTAATAAGTATATCTTTAAAGTCTAATTGCATTGACCCTAAATAATGATATTATAAACATAATATGGTTTGAAATTTTGGGAAGGTCAGGATATTCCAAAAAATATTCCATGGGGAATATTAAGTCAGTAATTTTTTCATTTACAAAATCTAAATCCTTAAGTACAAATACAGAAAATGACTTTTTCATTATGAAAGTTACCACTATTTGAAAAATATGTTATGTGGGTTGTATTATACTAATCCAACTAGGGAATTCACTTCATATCTATATAGAGTCATCCTATGGATGACAGGCCTGATATGTTAGAAACTGATTCAATCCCAGGTGGGAGCATGTGCTATATATTTAGATATAGGTGATCTCAAAAATTATGAAAATCTATTGTTGATAAACAAAGGTATTTAATATTTGGATGTCTCAAGACCAAAATGGCAGGATTTTATAAGGAAATAATTCTAAGAATAAACAAGGATGTATGTGCTAACCTGGTACATGAATGAGAAACAACTAATTCATGAATTTTTTCAGTGAAGGAGGGTACATTTTTTAAACAATGGTATACTGATATTATGTTATACAATTTAATGTCACACCATATAGAAATGATGGGGGGATGTTAAGTTTAATGTCATGTAGTCATGACATTATACGGATATGAATTTTAAATTCTTATAGTGAGGAAATTATGGGTATGTGCAGTTTAAAGTCATACAATAAGGGCATATTGTTCTTTTATTTAAGGTATTTAGCATTGAATATATGATTTTATGTTTCTCTAATTCCCAAAAATATTTTAGGATATATTCTACAATATTCATGAATGGAAGGAAAATCAAAAGTTGTAATTTGGTAACACCCTAATTTGAAGAGTGATATTGGAAAAAGTGAAAAATAAAATTAAAGGAGGTGTCTTCCAATAATAAAGATATTATTATTTAAAAAACTACTTACGGGGGTTGTATTACATATGGACAATTAGTACATATGATCATCGAGAAATAGTGTAATATTTTGGCTGACATGACCGTTATATAGCAGACATTATGCAAGGACAACTACTAGTACACACTATATAGTCAGGTAAGTGAGTTCACAATAATTCTCACATTCTATATATAAATGCCGATGAATTTTTATGAAGATTCAAATATTCCCATTGAAAATTTTTGGTTTATAGTGAAAATTTTTGAATTTAGAAGGGGTATTTCAGTTTATAATTTCTAGGTTATTGGGGTAATAGGATCTCTATGAACGTCTAAACCAATAATAGAAAGAATGGTAAATTTTGGTTTATTTTATATTACTACGACCACAATATTATGTAAATAAAGTAGGATATATAGTTGAATGGTCCATGGTCATTCCAATATGATTTAACATATGGACAGGGAAAATTTAAACAATGATAATTGATAAATCCACTTCTAAAGAAAGGATATGATATAAATACACCAAATATGACTGCATTCTATTATGGGTTCCTACATATCATCAGTAAATAATAATGGGACAAATGATTAGTATCATAATAACGAAGATACCTCTATTTGAAAAACTCATTATGGGGGTTGTATTATGATGGTCCAGGTATGACTTATACTACACTACAAAACATTAGAATCCTTTGGCTAACATCCACATTATGTAAAAAAATATATGCAAGGCCATCTATGATACATACTGAATAGTTAGACAAAAGAGATCTCAGGTATCCAATATTCATCTACTAGAAACTATAGAAATATAATGAGTACCAAAATGTATTTCAATATTAAGAGTGTGATGTGTAAAAGTGGAATTGCCCAATGCATTAAATATGTGTGTTGACTGATACTCGCCATAAGTCTAGAGTGCTAACATATATCTGAATCATGTATATGTATAAGAGAAATATCTTGTTTATTGATGTGTTCATTGTAGAGAGGGGCCTAAATAAATGATCCAATATTGATTTTTATTTTATGTAGGAGAGGGGGACTTTTCATTTATCTTCTGCCTTGGACTCATTTATCTTGACTTGGAATGTCTAAAGTGTAAGCGGATGAACCGGGGTATAGGGTCCAAGTGTCACCAAATATCTTGTCAGATAAATAATAAATCTATTTATAGTTCTAAAAGATACGATTTAATGTGTAATGTGAGAACTCTTATTAGACTTCTGCTTGTAGATCTGGCTCATACAAGGGAGAATAAATACATTTTCAGAATGAAATTTGGTTGGGACCCTGATAGAAAATATAAATGTCATTATATATCTCATAGGGTTGAGAATCAAGAAACATGTAGTTATTCAATAATGTTCCATACAGTTCATCATCATAGGGTTAGGACATATAGTGTTCCTTTTGTGATCTTAATTTCCAAACCATTGACATCCCCAATAATAATTGAGACACCTTATTTATGTAGAAATGCTCTTTTCCCAATTCCAAATTCGACATTATCTATTCATGATTTGGGAAATAAAGAACATTAATGGTTTTATCACCCAAAAAAAAGGTAACATAGGTGAATGATTTTGTGATGATGATTACATGGTGTATGGGTCGGGATATAGGATCTAGGTGTAACAATGTATCAGGTTGGATAAAGAATCAATCCACACACAGTTCTTGAAATTGTTCCCCATATCAATAAGGTTTCGATTTTTGGAAGATAGAGTTTCATTATATTTTTTGGATGGACCCAAGATAGAATATATAGGGGTCACTACATATCTCCTAAGAATGATAATAAATCTACATGTTTTTCTTAGATAAATATTCCCTATGCAGATTTGTTTCAGGAACATTGGGAGTAAAGGATTTTCTTACAATGGTTGGACCCTTGGTTGAAGATTTGGTCTTCACTACGTATATCATTATAATAAGAATCAATCCATATGTAGTTCTATGAATATTATTCACAAAAATAACAAAATTTGGATGAGATAAAAAGGGGGATTATACTACATTAGAGAATAATGGTTAGATCTATGACACTTGATGGTATGATAATCAAATTATATGTTTTGAAAGAGTGATATGTATTGGTTTAGATCATATACAGGAAAAGTGTGGATTGATTCTGTATGGTTGTTGTTGGTCCCATGATAAATGATATGAAAATATATTTATATACCATTGGTATGTTAATCAATCCATATGTGGTTATTTGAAGTACAATGAATTTATTCATCATGCAATAAAGATGTGGGTGAAATGATGGTAAAGAAACATTACAGTTTGATTAAGGTATAATACCCAGGTGTCAATACGTATCTAGATAGGTTCAAAACATAATCCACATGTATTATTTCATAAGGTTTCACTATGTATATCTGATTAAAACATAGAGGGAAATGGGGTTCAAGTGACACTAGGTAGTTGCAATGATTTGAGTAATGAATATGACTGGAAGGGACTCATCTTTTAAAGGAATTCAATGAATATTAATATCTAGTATCTTGGGATACTTATTAATTTAAATTACGGATATGCGAACTGTACAACTTAATGTCGAGTGGTGAGGACAAATTTTGTTTCCCATATTTAGGTCATGTGACCAGGACCTCATGTCATGTAGTTTAACGTCAAGTGAAAAGGATGATTATGATATACCATTTAACATCATACAACATGGAAGAATAGTATTATTTGTAGTTTAGTATCATGCAACTATGACTCTAGTTGTTGCGTAGTTTTACATCATGCAACGTGGATATACTCTTTGTGATTACACAAAGTACTTCATTAGGATGATTTCATTGGTTGGAGTTGTAGTGAGTTCTACATCCATTGATATTATTGAATAATATCTATTTAAGTAGAGCCTATGAATAGACTAAATTCCTTCAAACATTATCACATGTATTGAAGGCGTTTGTCATGGTAACATTTAAGTCCTATGGACCAATACAAATTCTCCTTTGAGTAATGAATATAGTTGAACATTCTTATTGAAAACTATTCCTATTATGTTTTGATAGAATTCCTTGTGATGCAAGGTATGAAATATATTTTCAACCTATTACTCTATCTCACCTAGTCACTACTGAGACATCTTACCTATGGATAAATGATCAAAAAAAGAAACTCAAAGTGATGTAAATTTAATATCACTAGTTAGGACTATGTATGTTATATATACCAATGAGTATATAGTGTACCATGTTTCCATATGGGTAGTAGTCCAGTAAGCCCATATGTAATGCAAGATTTTATCTGGCCAAGAATTTTTACCTTTATCCACCATCATTTGAAGTATGTTTTAAAGATACTTGTTCAAATAATCTATAAATCAATTCGCTGCTAAATTACAATAGATTAATGTTTGGATTTGATATTATTCTCCTGATAAATCTTCCTTACCTCAAAATAATAGAAACTATTCTCTTTTCCCATCAACATCGTGTAAGAGAAATTGATTATTTCAATAAAATTATCTTTCAAAAAATTAAAAATGATTTTCTCCCTAACATTATTAAGATGCATTTCCTCATACCATTGAGAGAAAAAGTTAGTGGCAGTAAAGAAATAGTTAAACTAATTGGCCATAGTTGGAGGATAAGGTCCCACCACATCCATTCCCCATATTAAAAATGTAAAAGGGTATTTAAATGTATTTAGAAAATCATAGAATTAATGATTGAATTTGGAATGAAATTGTTAGGGTTTAAACATTGTAGATAAATCTATAAAATCCTACATCATCGAATGCCATACGCATGTAATCTTTCAGATTTGATCAGAAAGCTCATGTTGAGACTGATTAGAACCACATTCTTCATTATCCACATCTTTCATGACAACCTAAATCACTTCTCTATGAATGAATGTAAGGTCAATTTAGTTGAGGCCTCATCTATAAATAATCTTTTATAGATTTGGGTCATCAAAATGAGTAAAATTAATTTCCCATCACTATACTTTCTCTTTTCTAGCTCTCTCTTGTGGAAGTGACCCATTTTGAAGATATTACATAATGGGATTCACCCATACAAGTGGTATGACCATATGGCTCATAAATGGCACTGATCTCTTTTCATTCCTTTATTTTAATTTGATCAAAAGGTGAAACTAGATGATGATGTGTAATGCTGGTGATTGTCTAATCATGGTTTGGATATGGAAGGATTCTAGATAGATTTTTCAATGCATCATATGGGGAATTTTGTAATCGTGGGACATAAGATTATGTGGATTCCAAGGGAATATCTACCATTAACCCTATACATAAACAAATGTGGGGATTAGTTCTTCTATTATGGTGGAGTATTACCCATTGATCTATTTAATTATCTATTATGAATCACCCATCATCTACAAGTGATCCAATGATACACGGAGTGTCGATTTCATTCCCATAATGAAATCATGAATTTCTACTTAATTTTTAGTACCACATTTTGATAACAATAATGGGTATGGAAATATTTAGTATTTTGGGGAGATGAGAAGAATTTATGAACCATCATTTTTGAGATTATGGACTTCCATTATCTTCCCCATTGTACTTCTAGAAGCACTAGAAAAATACATTTCCAATGACTGGGGTCTATCCTAAATAGAGAATATTTATTTATCAGGTAGTTTAGTATTTAGTGATTCTTCTTAGGTAGGTCTGTGTTCATAAAAGTAGTCTTCCAAATCGTGGACATTCACTACATTTAAAGGCACGAAAAGTATATAAAACTATTGGAGAATAACTAGACACTATTCCAAAAGTTATGTTAACATAGGATGAGTAGGGATAAATTTAAGTGTGTCATTGTGAGATACCATGTGGACCTCGTGCTGTTGTAATTAGTGAATCAGCATCATAAATACAATGATAAATTCTAGGTACCACTTATCAATATATTAATATCAATTTTCTACTTCAGTCAAGGTTTTCTTAAGATAATAAAGGATGTGTTAATTCTCAACATCATTCTTATTTTCCATGAATTCACCCACTAATCCTTGAAAAGTTATCACACAAATAATGAATGGTTTTACATAAACATATGGAATCACTATAGGAATATTCAAGGGGTATTTATTTAGTGTATAAAATTCTTCTTGTTAGTCATTGGTATTTTGATAATCTATGACATTATTCACAAATTTGGTGATGGTAAAACACATGCCATCAAAATTCATAATGAATATCCAGATTTAGGACATTTTTCCTTGAAGATCTCTCAATTCGTTAACGTTTTGGAGAGGAGAAAGGCTAATTATTGACTTAGTCCATTAGCATTGACTTAAATGTTACAATGACATACAATAAAAGAGAGAAATTTTACTAAGGTTACCTAAATAGCACATTTCAATGGGTTCATAATCATATTATGTTGTTCATGTATACTTAATATGGTCTACAAGTCATTCAGGTGAGGAAAGGTTATATCTATTTGACCACTAGATAATCAACATAGAATTAAAAAAATTTATCCTACAAGGGTTTGAATATGTGGTGTAATGCACGTTGGTTTTGTTCAAATAATTCTTCAAGTGTAACAGATTTTTGGAATAGAAATGTATTCCTCAAGGTGGTCCAATGGCTATAGATTCCTCATCTTCTTGGGGCCTTCTGAATTTACTTATACCAAGAGTTTTCATCCAAAAATATTTTTCATTGTAACCAGCTATTTCATCAATGAATTGTTCTTTGATGGGATTCACAAATATGAAATTGGGAAAATTCATTTTGAGATCATAGAACCCAAACTAAATTCTAATTTTAAAATCTTATTTTTCACAGGGAAAATATTGGGAAACAAATTCTGGATATTTGACCTCTCATATAGAGTAGTATTTGATAAGCTTGTCGACATCACCCTCAATCATAGATGCATGAGTCAGGTGTGTTCTTCTTTCCTCATGCTTCTATCCCCAATTATCTTATCAAAAAACCTAATGATTGGTTTCCACCGCAGGGTCAAGGTCAATAATATATGTAAAATTCCAAGAAAACACATCTTTTTGCTTCTTCAACAACAATTATCGACCACATTCTCTTATTGATTTAGGGCCACACTAATCAGAGCTAGGTGTGGTTCATCCTCTATACCTAGATTTATTTCTTCGAGCTTATCCAAAATCTTGTAGAGAAATTCCTCAAATAATATAGGTTCATCCCTGAGGTGTTCCACTTAATCTTATTCTTCATGGGCTTTATCTTCCCCTTAGTATTGAAAAGGATTTCAAATCAGAGTGAGTAGTTGGTATTGGGACATCCTAAAGAGAAGGAAATCATATCTAACATAACTGATGACTAATGTTCTTTTGATGTTCTTAAAAATATAATAATTGGTTCGGAATCGGTATAACTCCCTTTTTCACGAGTGTGATAACATATTTTATCCTAGATTATGATGTGGAGACTTACTAAAGTATGGAGGAGGGAATGAAGTCATCTCCATTTTAAATTTCATTACTACATGGATGGTCACTGACTTATTCAATGGCTCCAATATTAGTTTTTATGGTTGAAATTAATGAAGACAAAAAATGTGTTGTTGTAATGAGGAAAACCCTTTCAACATGAATAATGGGAAACATCGAATATACAATGATATGATTGAATGGGTTATCTAGGATCTTTTCTAGACCACTAGAATCATTCATTCTTGTAAAATAAATCATCATTGACTATTTTATATTAATGTGATAAAACACTCCAACAATGTACTGATATTCAAATGTTTTTAATGGGCTCTTATCATCATGAAATGTCTTTATTTGACCACTGACACAATATTTGAGACATTGGTGGTATGATGAATGAACAACTACATGTTGATGTAGCTAAGGTGACCCCGAACAAAATGTTGAAATTGGTGTAATGTCGGACAACCATAAACAGCAAATCAAATATGAGATTCCAAACTAAGTTTTTTTTGTAATATCAAAGAAATGCTGTTTAGAATTCTTATCATAACAATGTAACATCATATTGGAGGGATACTTGTGGGATTTAGTGTTTTCAAATCAATTCTGTGTGTTGATGGTAATGTGATTGGGCCCTATGCCATTATCATTGACGGATCATCAAATATAATTATCATTGATCATTATAGATAAATATATGGATTTGATGTGTCCATGTATGACATCATCCTCATCCTAGTATTTGAATCATTTGAATACCTGGAATTATGCTGCGTCATTCTGTATATAGTAAATGGCCGCATAGGCATCCTCAACATAAAACTCCGGATGAGTTCACAGTCCCTCAATAAGGGCTTCCCCAAGTCCTTCAACAGAATCACAACATCATGGATCGATAAATTGGTCTGTACTTAAGAAATTATCTTCAAAACATTATAATTCAGATACATAGGTCTACGTTTTCCAAAACAATTATTCTCTCTTCCCTGGGCCTTGGGAGATGAATCTCTTGATGTGGATAGAACCAATTTTAGGACTTATGTTGGATGTATTTCATCTATTGGTGGATTAGGCCTACTAGGTTCTCCGAATCACCTATGAGGTTGTTGAATATAATCTCAATAGTCTTTTATGATTATCATGTTAGGGATAGCCCTACCATGTGTGAAAGAATTCCTTTTTTCCTAATGATCCTACCAGAGGGCTCTCCCATGAGTTTCTACAACATAAATAGTTCGAGATGAGGTGTGGATGGATTATTGGATACATCCATAACCACATCTTACCATGTATCCTCGACACTGATGAATTCATACTACTGTTCCCAAATAATGTGAAGGGAAATCTTGTTTATAATCAAAATCAAAATTTGAGTAGGGATCCATTAAGTGAATAACATTTAGGAAATTGATGATCAACTCATCATATAATGAAGATTCTACCTGGGGGTCAAATCTTGTTGTTTCATTTGGAGAGATGGTGACCATTATTTTGAGATGGTTTTTATAAAATCCACTAAGTCCATGGTCAAATTGGTCCTTGATGGATACACAGCTTATTTTTCATTTCTATATTCTCTATTCTATGTTTCTTTTTTTGGGGATTTTTATTCAGGGGACTATGATTTTGATGAAGACAAATTTCCTGTAATGAAATATGCTGGATATATTGTTGGGTGTTTTGAATGTTTTCATAAAATGGAATTAGTTTAGTTAATTTTTATCATGACCATATAATAGTCAAATTTTTTGGAATTTTTTTACATCCTTCCACTCGTTTTCTTCCTCTGGATCAGTAGGAGTAACACATATATCTTTCACTGGTGAATATTTCTATGCCACTTTCCCAGAGTCCATCATCATTCTTAGGGGGTCCTTACAAAAAAATATTTGATGGGGTCACCCATCATTTTATTGATGGGTAAATAGTTTAGGAGGTCCTTGTTTTTTACTTCGTTAGGTTTCATAGGCTTTGGAAATCGAACTATGTAGTTTTCCAATAATGAGCTGAAGTATAATTGGAAATTTTCAATTCAAAAAGAATAGACCTGGATTTTAAATTCCTAAAATTGTCAATACTATTGATACTTAAGATCATCTTAACTAGGAGGTCACAGATCCTAACACTCAGTAGGTGTAGCCCACTTGTATGATCAGGGTGTTGATGTTTGATCATGTACAGGGTCATATTATACTGTGATTGTAGTTTCATCTGCTTTTCATACTCATGTTCCCAGTGTTGATGGGATTACACTAGATTATGATCTAGTCTCTGTTATGTAGTTTCCAACATGTTGAACAATCGAGGCCAAATCCTAAATCACATTTCTCAATTTCATGGGGACAAATTGTAATAAAAAATAATTCAAGATATTTTCTAAAAAATGGGCATAAATTATTCTTGAGGGTTTTATATATTCCAAAGGTACGTTAATCATTTCCCCAGGGAAATAAAATATGAAACTCTTACATTTTCCCTTTGCATTCAGTTTTATAGATTGAATAATGTAGACTTTTATAGCATTGATTTGACCCAGAAAATGATCTTCTGATGGAGGGATTCCAATCTAGGGATCTATGCAGAATAAAAACTCATGTACCATTCTAAGAATGGATCCTTCATTGATTACACAACACATCTAATTTTTACTTCATCTTGGCACTCTGGTTTTAGCATAAATGGATCATAAATAATGATGGAAGCAGTCATTGGATACTTCGGATCTCCTAATCCATTTATGATTGAAAACGTGGGATTCCAAAAAATTGGAGGAGGAGTTAGATCAATCTTTTGATACTTTTTGTTTCATAAAAATACGCTATTTGTTTTGACAGCGGGAATTAATTATTAAATTAATTAAAGAAACTTATATATTTTGAATTTTTAAAAATAGAAATCATTTTTGAATTCAGAATATCAAATATATCTTAGGGTGAATTTTTGGTATTTTTCAGAAAAACATCATTTTCTAATGAATAGTGAAACCACTAAGTGGTACATAAAAACTGATTTTTCTTTTAAAGGCAACCTTACCACTTCTGTGTTTTGAATTTCAAAAATCCAACATACATGGTTTTCATTAAGAAGTAAAATGTGGTTCAATGGGATTAAAATTATTTTATTGGTGAATAGTAACTTTTATGTTTATTAATCGCGATTAGAGGTAATTAGTGTTGTTTAAGATAAAAGAAATGTTTTAATAATATGATATGACCTAGACATATGTCCTACCCTTATTGGATGTGTCATGGCCGACCAAGAAAATCCATGGGTCAACTTGGGGACCGCATGGAGCCACTTTGGTAGGAAAATGACATTAATATCTGTTTATTTAAAGTTAAAATAAAGATGTCACAAACATGAGTTGTTTTATTAAAAAAAAATTAAATGGGGTTACACAAGTCATATTTTTTACTATAAATATTCATTAAAAAGCTTAAAATATTTCCTACATCATGATATTTTTTTATAATTTTTAGACATTAAATAAATTAAATTATTTATGACATCATGATGATGCAGCGATTACCTCATTATTTAACGATTTAAATAAAATGAAAAGATAATGTAAAATATAAGACCTACACATGTCAAAAACCTATTGGATGGGTGGATTTAGAACTCTTATCACCTTATCCTCTAAATATATAATTGTGGGAGCCTTTTTATCCGAAAATAATTTTATAATAAAGTATCGTTTCTTAACTTTCCAAGAGTGCCCCTCCTCTCCTCTTATAAAAGGCCTCACCTCTACCTCCTTACCCACACCTCTCAAGCCTTTGGATCGGCCAAGGTCTGCTATTTTTGTCTCTCAAAATCCCTATCTTACTCCTAGAAGCCTCACTTTGGGCATAAGTCTTTCCAAGGAAGCCTTTGAGCTCAAATCTAAGAGAGTTACCCGATTTTAAGGTAATGTCTTCACTTGTGTTCTTTTGTTTATTTTGCTCTTCCAACCCACTAAACTCTTTTTATTCATTTATTTTGTAACAAATCCAGTATCTTAAATATACTAGGATTTTGTTATAATAATCATTCTATCTACACTTACACACACCTAAATCTAATGGTTATAGAACATACTGTTTCTGTGGATGGTGAATTTCTACCTCACGAAACGATGATTGATCAATATTATTATAACACCTTCAATGGTGGCCATTAAGATATCAATATATTTATATATGATATATAATATGTTTATGTTTTCCTTAAGATTCTGTATTTTTCATTTATGTCATACCTTTGTGGCTTCCATTATGGGTATACGTGATATCTTCATTTTTGGAAGTGCGGACTACCGCCCCCTCAAAGTGATTTGATTCGTAAATGCCATAGGTGGGATGTATAAAGGATTGATTTAAAGTTACTATATATGATGTATGTTACATCTAAATGATGAATATAATTCGGTAATTAAAATATTCATACCTCTTATTTAGTTTTAATTCTATTAATATGACATAGAAATGAAAGTAGCATTCATGCGTACGTACGGCTTACCATCTCCACGAACGGTGCATTTAATTTCTTACCTATAAATGATTATATAATATTATAATTAAAAGTATATGATGGATATATATGATATATATGATATCCAAATCATGAATATCATTATAGGTATAATGAACCTTTGACCACACGAACAACATTTAATTCTAAGAAGTCCACTTTCGACTTAAGAACCAAATATCAAAAAAACAAACATTTTTAACTTAAATGATTAAATAATGTTTATAACATGGTAATAAGTGATATAAAAGTAATAATGATTTTGAAAAAGTTTCTTAAGCATGTAGAAATTAAATCATATTTATTATTCAGGACGTTAAACAACGATCGAGTCAAGTCGGACCCGAGGTAAGGGACTTCGTCTCAATCTCCTTTCATTGAGGCATATTTAGTTTTATACAAAACATTCATTTATACGGTGTATAAACCCGTTTGAAATTTACTTTTATACAAAAGGAATCTTTTTCTACGAAGCAGTTTACTAAACGACAAAAAGGAAAGTTTCTTTTAACGTACGTGGTGACAATGACCTTTTCCACCGCCGCGAGTATTATTTGGTCTTTGGCTTACTCAACAAGCGGTAATGTTTTTAAAATGAAATAAATACCATATACTATTTTATGTATTTTGTTATTGAAAATGGTTATTATAATGGATTTGTTATTTCAATATATTTAAGTGATATATTGTGATCAAAGTGTGGAAATTTTTTCATTCCATTATGTTTGTTTTATGTCTTATGATTTTATAATGGAACTTGGACATTTGACAGGTGGTTACATGATAAACCATATGACGGGTGGTTCCGTGAATACCAGGATGGGTGGATACATTATAACCTCCAATGCATTGGGTATGGAAGTCGGCCGTATGGCTATTCCATTAAGTGATATGTGTGGAAGTCGACCGTATGGTTATTCCATTTAAGTATGTTTATGTCTCAAGTTACCTTTATATGTTATGTGTTCTTTATATGGGTTTTATAGTAATCTTTTGGTCACAAAAGGGAAAGTAATGATCTTCGATTCAATGAAGTATTTTCACCACTTCATAAAGGTGAAAGGTATTACTTTGATAAACAATAAATGGTTTACATGTTGTTTTGAAAAACTAACAGTTTTCATTCTTTTTGTATCCCTTACTGAGCTTTTTATACTCAACCCAAGTTTTTTTCAAATGTTTTTCACAGGTCTTAATGTAGAATATTGTCAAGGATGGGAGCAAGGGAAATTCATGCTATCTAAAACATGGAACTAGACATGTTTCTTTTTAAGAGTTTTTTATTATATGGAAACTTAGTAGAAGTGACTACTTTGTAATCTTTTGATATGTAATTGTTATGTCCTAATTCTCTAAAACTCTAAACCTAAAAAGATCCTCAATGTGAATTATTAATTTAATTCAATATTAAGTATGTTTTAAGGCCGGTGCCTTATAGTTGGTATCATAGGCCAGTTTAGAAAACTTTAGGAGTTAGAAAAGTGTTAAATTATAAGTTAATTTATGGTACGATTGAAATGATATAGCATTTAATGATTACCATGCTGCTTCGCCTAAGATATTTTTGTGTTCAGAATGGTTTTCCGTAGAGGAAACAAAGCATCTACGTTGGGACAACATCAGGAGGAAGACAACCTTCCAAATCAGCAACCTAAGATGGTCGAAATTGGAACTGAACAGTTTTTTATAGTGATGGCACAGTTGACTCAGGCTATAAATGCTGGTGGTATCCATGCATGAGATCAGCCAGATCAACTTCAAAGGAACATGTCAGTGGTGGAACATTTCATGAGGCAACATCCCCCATCATTCAGAGGATCATCTGACCATGTGCTAGCTGATGGGTGGAATAAAGCACTGGAGAAGATTTTTGATGTCCTGGGGTGTTCAGAACATCAAAAGGTTAGTCTTGTTGTTTACCGTTTGGAAGGTGAAGCTGATCAGTGGTGGTCGATGGTGAAAAATATCAGGGATAGTGATGAGATTGATTATCTTCACTGGGACGAATTTAGAGGTATGTTTCTTGAGAAATATTTTCCTAAGGTGGTTCTTCTTAGGATGGGAAAACAATTCCTAGAATTGAGGCAGCAGGATGATTCAGTGGCTGCTTATGAAGAAATGTTCACTCGACTGGAAAGGTATGCTCCAAACTTCATACGTGATATTGATAGTGAAATCAACCATTTTTACTCAAGGTTAAAGCCAATGTATCGAAGGGATTTAGCTTCTCGTGAGTTCAAAAGTTATGAAAAACTTGTTCGATGTGCGGAGAAGGTGGATGTGGAGTTTGCCAATGATCAAGTGTTCTTTGAAAAACAACAGAATAAGAGGTCTAGTTGGTAGGAAAAGGGGAAGAATTCATCAAATAAGTAAGGAGGTAAGAAAACCAAATATCCATCCTGTGAGAAGTGTGGTAAAATGCATCCTGGAGAATGTTTATCCAAGTCTAGAAAGTGCTTTTGGTGTGGTAAGTCAGGTCATATTGCTCGAAACTTTAAGGAAGAGGATCAACCAGGCAATGAAAATCCAGCAGTAAGATGTTTTAAGTGTAATGAAATGGGTCATTATGCAAATGATTGTCTAACTAAGAACTCAACTGGGGGAATTCAGCCAGACTATAATCAGAAAGGGGTGGTGAAATCCTTTGTAACTACTTCAGTAGATGTTGGGCCATCAAATGAAGTAGTATTAGGTACACTGTTTGTTTGTTCGGATTATGCCAATGTGTTGTTTGATTCAGGGTCTACACATTATTTCATTTCTGAGAAGTTGTCTAGTAAATTGGGAATTCAATCTCAAGATATGAATCATGAAATTATGGTAAAAACACCCTGAGGGAACGTTGAGACAAAAAAATTATATGAACCTTCATATCCTTGTGTGTGGAAAGAATCTACCAGCAAACCTTATTGTTCTACCTCTAGTAGAGTTTGATGTTATTTTGGGTATGGATTGGCTTTATATTTATCATTCTAAGATTGACTGCAGAGCTAAAATGGTTCTTTTTAGAATTATTTTCAGTTTGTGTACAAGAATGAACCCTTACTGTTGATAACATATCAGAAAGTTGATAAAATAGTAAAAGATGGAAATGAATGTTACCTTGCACATATTGTTGAAAAAAAAAAGAACTATTCAAATTAATGATGTGCCAGTGGTAAATGAGTATCTTGATGTTTTTCCTGATGAGTTTCCTAGTATTATTCATGATCGGAATGTTGAATTTACTGTTGACTTACTTCCTGATTTTAAGCCAATTTCAAAACCCCCTTATCGAATGGCTCAAGTTGAACTTTTAGAGTTAAAGAAGCAATTGGAAGAGATATTAGATAAAGGTTTCATTCGACCTAGCACATCACCATGGGGTGCTCCTGTCTTGTTTGATAAAAAGAAAGATGGTTTAATGAGACTATTCATTGATTATAGAGCCTTGAATAACATTACTGTTAAGAACAAGTATCCTTTGCCTCATATCGATGATTTGTTTGATCAGCTCCTGGGAGCTCAGTATTTTTCGAAGACTGACTTGAGGTCAGGGTACCATCAGTTGAAATTAAAAGAAGCAAACTTTCCGAAGACTACGTTGCGTTCTAGATATGGCCATTATGAATTTTTAGTTATGCCTTTTGGGTTAACCAATGCACCTGTTGTATTCATGGTCCTTATGAATAGAATATTCCATGAGTTCTTGGATAAGTTTTCGGTTGTTTTCATCGATGATATTTTGGTGTTTTCTAAAATTAAAGAGGATCATGAAAGTAATTTAAGGGCTATCATTCAAACATTAAAATAAAATAAATTGAATTGGAAATTCAGCAAGTGTGATTTTTGGTTGCAACAAAAATTTTTCCTTGGTCACATTGTTTCAAAAGATGGCATAACTATTGATCCTGCTAAAACAAAAGTTGTTGAAGAATGTCCAAGACCCACAAATGTAACCGAGATCCGTAGTTTTCTTGGTTTGGCAGGTTACTACCGTTGGTTTGTTGAAAATTTTTAACGGTTATCTAGTCCAATTTCTAAGATAACTTGGAAGGGTGTTAAGTTTATCTGGAAAAAATAATGTGATGAATGGTTTCAGGAGTTGAATAGAAGATTGGTGAATGCTCTAGTTTTGGAACTTCCTTCCCGGAATGGTGAGTTTGTTATATACAGTGATGCTTCATTGAAAGGACTTGGTTGTGTCCTTATGTAGAATGATCAGGAAATTGCATATTCTTCACGTCAATTGAAAACTCATGAGGTAAGTTACCATACACATGATTTGAAATTAGCTGCTGTTTTTTTTTCACTTTAAAAATTTGGAAGCATCATTTGTATGGAGTAAAGTGTGAACTATATACTGATCACAAAAGTTTAAAGTATATATTCACTCAGAATGAATTTAACATGAGATAGAAGAGATGACTGGAATTAATCAAGGATTATGATTGTACAATTCATTACCATCGGGGACAAGCAAATAAAGTGGCTGATGCTTTGAGTCGAAAAAGTAATGCTTTATTAACAATGTTGCCTTTGGAACAAGATCCTTTGGTTAAGGATTTGATGAACATTTCCATGGAAGTTGTTTGTGCAGGATGTCCTTCTGTTTTGTTTCAGGTATTAGTGAAATCTTGTTTATCAGACAGAATCAAGCAAGCACAGAAGCAAGAGAGTGAGTTGCAGAAAAAGGTAGAGTTGGTTCAGAAGGGTAATTTTCTTGAATTAAACATTGATAATGATTGTGTTTTGAGGTTTGGGAAGAGATTATGTGTGCCTAGTGATTCACAGTTGAAGAATGAGTTGTTATGTGAAGCTCATAGTTCCCCGTTTTCAATTCATCCTGGCAGTACTAAGATATACAGAGATATGCGGGAGTATTATTGGTGGTATGGAATGAAGAGAGATATTTCGGATTTTACTGTGAAGTGTTTGACTTGTAAGTAGGTTAAAGTAGAGTGGAATTTACCGAAAGGGATGCATCAGACTTTACCAGTGCAAGAATGGAAATTGGAAAATGTATCCATGGACTTTGTTGTGGGATTACTAAGGACATCTCGAGGTAATAATGCAATCTGGGTTATTGTTGATCACTTGACTAAATTTGCTCATTTCCATCCTATTCGAGATACATTCTCTCTAGATCAACTTTATCGATTGTATCTTAAAGAGATAGTCAGGTTGCATTGAGTTCCCCTCTCCATTGTATCTTATCGTGATTCTAGGTTTACTTCTAACTTTTGGAAGGTCTTTCAAAATTTATTGGGTACTAAATTAAATTTTAGTACAATATTTCATCCTCAATCAGATGGGCAGTCAGAAAGAACAATTCAGACTTTGGAGGATATGCTATGTGCTTGTTCGATGGATTATCAGGGATGTTGGGACCAACATCTTTCTTTGGTTGAGTTTTCTTATAATAACAGTTTTCATTCTAGTATACAGATGGCACCATTTGAGGCATTATATTGGAAGCGGTGTCGAAATCCTATTTTTTGGGATGAAGTGGGTGAAAGGAAGCTGATGGGACCAGAATTGGTAGAAGAGATGGCAGAAAAAGTTCAGTTGATTCAGAAACACATGAGAATAGCTCAGAGCAGGCAAAAGAGTTATGCGGATAACTGGAGAAAGGATCTATCTTTTGAGGTAGGTGATCATGTTTTTCTCAAAGTTTCACCATGGATAAGTGTGATGAGATTTGGTAAGAAAGGAAAGTTGAGTCCAAGGTTCATTGGACCATATGAAATTCTAGGGAAAGTTGGATCAGTTGCTTACCGAGTGGCTTTACCTCTGAGTTTATCTCAGGTACACAATGTTTTTCATATTTCTATATTGAGAAAGTATATTCCAGATCCATCTCATCTTTTGAGCCTAGAGGTAGTTCATTTGGAAGAGAATCTCTTTTATGAAGAACAATCAGTCCAGATTCTTGACTGAAGAGAGAAAGTGTTTTGAAATAAGGTAATTAACCAGGTAAATTTTTTGTGGAAAAACCATATGATTGAAGAGGAAACATGGGAATCTGAAAATTCTATGAGGGATACATACCCCCACTTATTTTGATAATTGAATAAAATTGCGAGGAGGAAATTCCCAAAAGGGGGGAAGGATGTCACATCCCAGGTAAATAAAGAATAAAACATTTTCATATTTATTAATATTTGTGAAATAAATATTAATTTTACTTTAAACGGGTTGCTATGTTTGATAGTGTGCCTGATATGCAACAATGAGTTTCTTTGAAATCTTACGTTGCACACTAGTAATAAAATACTATTATTTTAAATGGTAGTTAACACGTAGCCGTTGTATTGGCGGGAATGAATAGAAACAACTAAAATATGATTATATATGTTTTTTTAAATGTTTTTACATTTATCTAATAAAGGATAAAGGCTTAAAATACGAAAAGAATTCAATTTTAGACATATATACTCTAATATTTACTAAAAGTTGACTTATCGCCTTTTCATGGAAAACAATCTTTAAATATAGTTTTGGTAACTTTTATACATTCTAATGGACCAAATAAAACACTCTTTTATAATCAGGACATCAAAATTTACTTTGTGTAGATTTTTGGTATTTTTTCGATAAAGTTCATTTATTTAATGAATAGTGAAAAATGTTGTATTTTAATTCAAAACCTCTTTTTAATATAATTTATTTATATTATTATATTATATTTTGAATTGTTTTTAAAGTGAAATTAGAATATATTTTTACCATTTAATCCAATATTGGTCGATGGAATTAATTTCACTTTGAAATCGGACTTAAACTAGTGTCAATCTTTTGATACTTTTTATTTCATAAAAACACGCTATTTGTTTTGACAGTGGGAATTAATTATTAAATTAATTAATGAAACTTATATTTTTTGAATTTTTTAAAATAGACATCATTTTTTAATTCGGAATATCAAATATAGCTTAGGGTGAATTTTTTGTATTTTTTTGAAAAACTTCAATTTTTGAGGAATAGTGAAACCACTAAGTGGTACTTAAAAAACTGATTTTTCTTCTAAATGAAACTTTAACACTTCTGTGTTTTTAATTTCAAAAATCCGACATACATGGTTTTCATTAAGAAATAAAATTTGGTTCAATGGGATTAAAATAATTTTTTGGTGAATAGTAAATTTTATGTTTATTAATCGTGATTAGAGGTAATTAGTGTAGTTTAAGATTAAAGTAATGTTTTAACAATATGAAATTACCTAGACACATGTCCTACCCTTATTGGATGTGTCATTTCCGACCAAGAAAATCCATGGATCAACATGGGGACCCCATGGAGCCACTTTGGTAGGAAAATGACATTAATATATTTTTATTTAAAGTTAAAATAAAAATGTCACAAACCTGAGTAGTTTTACTAAAACAATTTTTAAATGGAGTTATACAAGTCATATTTTTTACTATAAATATTCATTATAAAGATAAAAATATTTACTACATCATTATATTTTTTTTATAATTTTTATACATTAAATAAATTAAATTATTTAAGACACCATGATGATGCAGTGATTACCTCATTATTTAACGATTTAAATAAAATCAAATGATAATGTAAAATCTAAGACCTACACATGACAAAAACCTATTGGATGGGTTGATTTAGAACTATTATCACCTTTTCATTTAAATATATAATTGTGGGACTCTTTTTATTAGAAAATCATTTTATAATAAAGTATCTTTTCTTAAATTTCCAAGAGTGCCCCTCCTCTCTTCTTATAAAAGGCCCCCACCTATACCTCCTTACCCACACCTCTCAAGACTTTGGTTAGGCCAAGATCTGCTATTTTGTTCTCTCAACATCCCTCTCTTACTCATAGAAGCCTCACTTTGGGCAGAAGTCTTCCCAAGTAAGCCTTTGAGCTCAAATCTAAGGGATTTACCCGATTTTAAGGTAATGTCTTCACTTGTGTTCTTTTGTTTTATTTTGCTTCTCCAACCCCCTAAACACTTTTTATTCATTTATTTTGTAACAAATACATTATATTCAATATACTAGGATGTTTTTATAAGAATCATTCGAGCTACACTTACACACACCTAAATCTAATGGTTAAAGAATATATTGTTTCTGTGGATGGCGAATTTCTGCCTCATGAAACGATGATTGTTCAATATTTTTCTAACACCTTAAAAGGTGGCCATTAAGATGTCACTATATTTATATATGATATATAATATTTTTATGTTTTCCTTAAACTTCTGTATTTTTCATTTATGCCATACCTTTGTGGCTTCCATTATGGGTATACGTGATATCTTCATTTTAGGAAGTGCGGACTACCGCCCCCTTAAAGTGATTTAATTCGTTAATACCATATGTGGGACATATAAAGGATGGATTTAAACTTATTATATATTATGTATGTTATATATAAATGATGAATATAATTATGTAATTAAAATATACATACCTCTCATTTAGTTTTAATTCCACTAATATGACATAGAAATGAAAGCAGCGTTCATGCGTATGTACAGCTTACCATCTCCATGAACGGTGAATTTCATTTATTACCTATAAATGATTATGTAATATTATAATTACAAGTATATGTTGGATATATATGATATATATGATATCCAAATCATGAATATCATTCTGGATATAATGAACCTCTGACCACACGAACAACATGTAATTGTAAGAAGTCCACTTTCGACTTAAGAACCAAATATCGACAAAACAAACATTATAAACATAAATGATTACATAATGTTTATAACATAGTAATAAGTGATATAAAAGTAATAATGAACTTGAAAAAGGTTCTTAAAGAAGTATAAATTAACTCAAGTTTATTATTCAGGACGTTAAAGAATGATCGAGTCAAGTCGGACCCGAGGTAAGGGACTTCGTCTCAATATCCTTTCATTGAGGCATATTTCGTTTTATACACAACTTTATTTTATATGGTGAATAAACCCATTTGACTTTTACTTTTATACAAAATTAATCTTTTTCTAAGAAGTGTTTTACTAAACAACAAAAAGCAATGTTTCGTTTAACGTACGTGGTGACAATGACCTTTTCCATCGTCGCGAGTATTATTTGGCCTTTGGCTTCCTCAACAAGCCGTAATGTTTTTAAAATGAAATAAATAATATATAATCTTTTATGTATTTTGTTATTGAAAATGGTTTTTATAATGGATTTGTTATGTCAATATATTTAAGTGATTTATTGTGATCAAAGTGTGGAAATGTTTACTTTGCATTATATTTGTTTTATGTATTATGATTTTATAATGGTACATAGACATTTGACGGGTGGTTACGTGATAAACCATATGACGGGTGGTGCCGTTAATACCCGGATGGGTGGTTACATTATATCCTCCAATGCAGTGGGTATGGAAGTCGTCCGTATGGCGATTCCATTAAGTTATATGTGTGGAAGTCGACCGTATGGTTATTCCATTTAAGTATGCTTATGTCCCAAGTTAACTTTATATGTTATGTGTTCTTTATATGGGTTTTATGGTAATATTTTGGTTACAAAAGGGTAAGTAATGATCTTTTATTCAGTGAAGTTTTTTTTACCACTTCATAAAGGTGAAAGGTATTACTTTGATAAAGTATACATGGTTTACTTGTTGTTTTTAAAAACTAACAGTTTTCATTCTTTGTGTATCCCTTACTGAGCTTTTTATGCTCACCGCATTTTTTTTTGAAATGTTTATCATAGGAATTAATGTAGAATATTGTCAAGGACGAGATCAAGGGAAAGTCATTCTATCTAAAACATATAAGTAGACATGTTTCTTTTTAAGAGTTTTTTATTTTATGGAAACTTAGTAGAAGTGTCTAGTTTTTAATCTTTTGAGATGTAATAGTTATTTCCTAATTCTCTAAAACTCTAAACCTAAAAAGATCCTGAAGGTGAATTATTCATTTAATTAAATATTAAGTAAGGTTTAAGGCTGGGGCCTTATACCTAAGTCCTAAAGTTATTGTTTCACAAAATTTAACATCCCAAAAACTATTCAAACACATTAATGGTTGTGTCAACACCTAGATAACATTTTCTCATAGTGAGGATATGTGACAAGCACTGCTCAAACTTTTTCTTGGAATAATGGGTCTAGTGAGCACAACTTGTCATATAAAAATTCTATAAAGGATATTCCTTGAGATTTATGCCTTATATGTTTTTACCCTAAATTGTTCCTAAACTCTAGAATTGATAAGTCAATAATCTAGAGACCCTGAACTTCATAAGGTGCTATTTTCGTGTCATCAAACTGATATGTTTTGGGTCTATTTCATTAGTTATTTATGGTATTTCTAATTGGACCATTATGGGATATATTTTAAGGTACTATATCCTTAACCAAATAACAAGAAATTCATGTTCTTGAATCGCATGATCCAAATATGGGAGATGTTGATCAATAGAAAAATTTAGATAACCATGGAAGGATAACCCCATTATCTTCCCAGGAAGTAGAGGGAGATTTTGTAAATCAAAAATCGAGTTCTATCATTTCATTATTAATGATATGGGTCATTTTTAATAGGAGTAGTTGAGACACACAAAGGTTCTATGTGCTACCACAATGGTGTCAGAGAACACAAAGAATGGAATGTCAGTTTTGAATAGTAACACATTACATTGATGACCATATGTGCATATGTTGTATCTATGGGTATTTTTGAATAGTCAATCAAAGGTTATCTAGAAGCCAAATATCCTTTCTAATGGCCATGGAAGGTTGATGGTGACCTAAGACACACTTCAAAATGAAGTGTGCCATGTGGATTGGGGTTCTCCTAATAGATAATGGAGGCACCATGTACTCTTGTTGACTGAGGAAATGAACTTACAGCCCTTTGATAGGGAATAAAAAATGGTAGATGGACTACACAGTATTTTGTCATGTAGTGGGGATATTATTCTTTGCAGAATAATGTCATGTAGTAAGGATACGTTCTATGAAGTATATCAACATGTGCTGAGGATTTTCTCTCATGAAGTTTATCATCATTTGGTAAGGATGTATTCTAACATTTTTTATTTTCATGTGGAAAAGAAATTTGAACCAATAAGAGTATATGAATGGTTTTTGATTGGGACCTATGGTGAATGGTTGTGCATCTCTACGTATCTCACTAACATGAGAATGAAACAATGTGTAGTTCATAAATGAGAAACTCTCTCTCTGCCGGTGAGGTTAATATACTTACAAGGAAATTATATCCATTAATTGTTCTAGTTTGTTCGAGTTTTATAAGTCTAGACATCACTTTGTATCCTATAATTACAGAAATTAAGACACATTTAGTTTATTATGGGACTATACTTTTAAGCATCATGTGAAAACAATGAATATGGACTGATGGGAAATATCGTGATGTTGGGGCTATGCATGAGAATGGATGTTTAGGTGTTTATACATATCTCATAAAATGTGAGAATCAATACATACATAGTTCAAGAAATTTCATATAGTTTAATGTCAGGTGGTGAGGTTGTAGGTGAACTATCATGGATTAATGTGAACATTACAGTTGGCCGCTGGGTTGGAAGCCTGGATGTCTCAATGCAATTAATGAAAAGGATAATAAAACCACACATAGTGTTGTGTAGTCATGATGTTTAATGTCTTGCTGGGAGTACTTTATCCTTTTGAGGCTAATATGCATTTTTGTGGGGAATATTTATCTATAATGTGTAATCCCATTTGATCGATGATCAGTTTGAGGAATAATTAAGGACAAGGATACCATGTAGGATGGGGGAATTTTTAATCTGATAAGAATCAAGTTAGATATTATTCTAGGGAAACTAATTTAGTTTAATGCCATGTGGTAAGGATGATGGTTACTCGACATGTTTAGAGATGGTTATCTTTTTATTTTTATAGTTTTACATTATACAGTATGGACTTTGGGTCACCTGACATGAAAGGAAAGTAACCATATGGATGGACCCAAGAATAGTGAATCAGTCATCACTAAATATCTTGTGATGATAGTAATCAAGGAATACATTGTTATTAGGAAACTCTGAAGATTAAATTCTTTTCATAAGGACATAATTCATACATTTTAAGGTCAGGTTGTAATGATAAATTCATATAATTTAACAGTATTTACTTGTAGTGAGATTTGTATAGTTTAATGTCATGAGGTCTGGTTAAGCTCTTTTCAATTAAATTTCATGTGTTTCGGATGAGGTACATTCAGATTAATGTCATGTGTTCAGGAAAATTATTATAGATTTACATCATGTACTTAGAGAAATCATTATAATTTTTAATATCATGTAGCTTAGATGAGCTCCATACAGTTTACCATTATGTGGTAAATACATGATCAATGCAGTTTAACATCATATGGTTCAGAAGATTCATAAATTTTACTATTATGAACATATTATTACCTATATACATTTTAACATCATCTTTCTAAGAATAATGATAGAAATAACTCTTATTTGGATGCCCATGCTGACAGAATATGAAAATTATTTCTTGAGAAACCGGACATTGGTTGGTGGTGTGACACACTCCCCATAAATTATGGCCATCTAATAGGCTCCATTATGATAAAAATTATGTATTATATTATGTTCTTCCTACTTGTTCCCCAAACTTTTGGGGCATCATTCATGGTATCATTGGGTTTGTTAAAGCCAACAACATTTCTCCTTGATGTAATGAAAAGAGGTGAACCATTTTATTAATGGACTAAGCATTCTGATTCTGATGAATTTAAAGATTATGCAATGTGAACATCCATTTCTCATCAAGATGAATCAATATTCCCATACCCTTTTGTGATTTTTCACAAACATAAAGCAATCCATAAATGGTTAATCATTGTTAGGGTAGATGTACTTCAATTGGGGACACTACCTCAGTCCCATAAACCAATGAGTATGTTGTTTCAATTGTAGCAGTACAGATGGTTGTATGATAGTCTAGTAGACCATGGAGATGTTTATCCAGACATGACTTCATATATTTATTCACCATGTTTTCGATTATATTTAATATAGACATGTTTAAGGCCTCTATATTCCCATATTCACTATTGGATATTAATATGAGTTAATGGACTCAATGTCCTAATACTAGTACATCGTCCTCATCTCTATGGAACATACGTTGGGGTCGTTCTAATTCAATATTTTTGATGGGTATATAAAACATGTGATGATATTGGAATTCATAAATTTGATGGAATTATACATCCTAAAATCCTTAAGGTGTATTTCCGCATCCCATTTTGAAATGAATTTTGTAGTATAAATGATCCAATTGAACTAATTTTTGTGGCTTGGAGATATGGCATGACAACATCCATTCCCCAAAAAGAGATTGTTTGAGAATATTGAGATATATGTATATATTTTGGGGTATTATGTATGATGTGTTCATTAATTCGGAATGCATGAAATTTCATGGTGAATTCCACATAGTCATATATAATGGTTTTCCAATAATATCCCATCGTATAGATTTGGTGGAACTACCAAGTCCCAGATTGGGGGGCACCGAAATATCCTGCATGGAATTCATCATTGACGGTAAGAACTTATCCTTATTCTATGAAAATGAGAGGATTTTTAAAAAATCCGTTTTTTAGATTAATTTTTACCCATTTGGACTATCCTGTATAGTGAAGTGTGTTGTCTGACGTTGAATATGTTCCCTTCTGGCATGATATGCCTAGAGAGTTCTATTTTGGATAGAACTGATAACGGGCTTCGTCTATCTAGGGGTGGTCATTGGATCATCATTTTTTGAGGTCGTGGTGAACGGATTGATTTCTTCCATATCATATATGATGATTGAGGAGAACATTCATTGATGTATGATATGAAAGGTTTCTTCTCCTGATTAGGGTTGGCTAGGACACAGACTGCATTATACAGAGCATTGGAAATATCATTCTATGATTAAAGAAAATAATGCAATATGGAATTAGAAGGGATCATTTCTATAAGCCCCTAAGCATAGACATTGAAGGGGTCTAGTTCATTATTTTTTAATTGAATATTCCACATTGTCCTTTTTTATCACTAGTTCTATGTCCCCTTTGATATTAATGTATGACATGTGAAGTTTTAAGGCTAGTTCCAATCTAGTGATGAGGGAATGGTTCCCAACATTATTATTTTTGAAGCCTTATGAAAGTGATAAATAGAAGGAAAAATGGTTTTTGGGAAACGCAAATTCAATCCCTAGACCAACCCCATTTTTCTTCATGTTATCAATTCTCTTGTCAATAAGACACCGGTAGGATCCATCGGAGTAAATCTCCTATGTCCATGGAGTGTCATGGGAATATAATACCTCTTTATATAGAATTTCGAAGACATCCAGTGTATTATATGGGGTAGGATGTTCAGTAGGGGAATCATCCTATTTTTCCCTTTTACTATCATTTGTGATATGAACTCAGTTTCATATTTCTACTGAACGACCACCTATCACACAAAGACCCTATAAACACGGGGAATCCCACAATGTACTTGAATAGATCAATATGACATTCGATGTTAAATTCATGGTTATTCATGTAATTCATTAGAAATAACATCATAAATATGAGTGTATGATAGTTCATTTCAATATTAGAATATCTTGTTTTTGTTCCATACATTATTTGGATGAGGTAGTAGAGACTAATATCAATTCATGTATAGTGTTTCCCTGTGAGGAGTGTGTCCAGTGTGAATTCCATGGAATCCATGTATAAAATGAGTGGCCTCCATTATTTCCGAAGCATTAAAACCAATGGATCCTTCATGTAATGCTTGATAATTTCAATTTCTTTTTTAAAATAATTATCACATGGGTATGTGACTCCCTTCTTCATTGGCCTACAAAAGGGGAGAGATTTTTCAACCATGTGGGATATGTATCTTTGAATATTGGTGATTTTACATTGGATTCCTCTAATTTATTTTATATTTATAAGTGGTGAATTTTGTAAAATTGAACTAGCCGTCTCTAGTTATATGTGAATGTTGTGTTGGCATACCACCAAGGTATGAAAATTAAATTATGTTACCCAAAAACCACACTTCTGTGAAATCATCTCTATATTATGTTGTCACAGTTTCATAAAGATTGTTTCGAGATCTGTGATGTGATCACATTACGGTCTGGATTTAACAACCATGTCATCAAAATAACACTCCATTATCCTTCCAAAGAATGTATTATATATTTGAATCATGGAATGGAAATATGTGGCACCCAAATTCTTAATTCCAAAAGGCAAGAAATAATAGTCAAAGATCCCTTGTGGTTCTCTGAAGGAAGTGGATTCTTCATATTCAAGGAACATATTTATCTTTTTGAACCCAATTACCAATCCCCAATGGTAATGTCGTGGAAAACAATAGTTTCAAGAATCATGAGTGTTTTTATTGGAAATTTGAAATTATAATTAAGGAAATGAATACTAAGATCTCTAAAATAAATGAAAACACTAATCTTCCAATTTTTATTTATGTCAGAAATGATGTTGGAAATTCATATTTTCGATTGATCTTCTCAAAAAAAAGATGGAACTAATTAGTTTTTCTATGCCAGCCACTCCTATGGTGACATGAGATGGGTGAATCCTCTTAGATACCTTTTTGAGGCTCTAATGTTTATCGAATAGTCTATGAGGATTTGTAGGAACACATGGATTCAATTTGGGAATTTCAATGTTGTTTCAGGGGATCACATATTTGTGATACTATAGAAATGTAAGGTACAGATTTTACTCTTAGAGGGGCCTGGTAGATCAAATTAGATATCATTGTGGGTCTTCTTCTATTTCCAAATTTATCTTACTAAGCTCATCTATGGTGGTTGGGACACCTTCCTCGAATTTGGGAAAATATTTTGATATCATTATCATACCCTTCCATTATTTGAGTCCATGGGGACATATTCATGTAAAGATGGAAATTTGGGGGTTTCTCCATCAGTATCAGGGAGAGTGAGGCCATTAAAGAAAATTCACAATCAATTTCTCTCAAATTAATTATAGTGAGACACTAGAGTTGATTTTTATTCACGTTTTCCTTCAGGATATGTTAGGCTTGGAACTCTGAGATTAGATATACAACTACAACAACATTATTGGGGGGTACATAATCACCATCAACCATGATCAATGGATTCATATGGGTCGTCCTTGTGAAATTTGGAGATGTAACCAGTATATCATCATCTCACTTTTGTTTCATATATTAGTTATTTAAGAAATATAGTGCATTATAGGTGGTTCTGCATGTCTCAAATGGAACCATTCACCAAGTAGTATGTTGACATTTCAGTTGATTTGGTACTCTAGATATTGTTTGACTGTTTTTGGGACAACAAAGTGGATATAAAGACGGGACCTTCCAAGTATGATGTTGTATATGGTTTCATGTTGGATAACTATTAACAAAACATCATATGTTTGTTTGTGATATTGGGCTTCGAGATTGATCTTATTGAGAGGTCCTTGTTTGGGCATATCATGACACCTAATGGTCAACTTTTTAGGGGACAAGTCCCCTTCGCTATACCCCTATAGTTAGAGATTGTGAAATAGGTTGATACTGATCCTATATTTAATTATCAATTTGAAGACTTTGAACATTGACATCATTGATTATTATTGGACCTTATAAGGGCCTAATTTTCAATTGGATGAAATGTTTGTGATCTTGATCAGTGAATGAGATGTCGAATTTGTAAACGGAGGAAATGTTCTTCACTAAATATACCTATGTTGTAGTTGATTCTATCATGGATTCCTATGAAGTATGGATGGAATAAATAAGTTTCTCCATAACTTCTTTTGAAAGGAAGAGAACATCAAGTCTTGAGATCATTGCTGGGACTGTAGCTAGATGTTTTAGAACATTGTAATTTTGTGCATGGGGACTATGATTCCTAATATGGGGATATTCCTTGGTATTGTGTTCATGATACGGAGAATCTTAGGTATATGGACATAGTGTTTGTGATGAGGTTTTGGTAGTATCTATTACTAGTAGTGTAGTTCTCACCATCCATTCCCATTGACAAGTTTTATCATATTGGACAACTACTAAGCGTTCATGCAAGACAATCAGATGTGGAAAATTGTTGGTGGGATCTAAGGAGCCTCCATTTCTATTTTGTGTCTATTGGAGTGTTTTTCATAATTATCTTCATTGTATATTTCCTCCATTGTGATATGATCAGAATATTGATTCTGACCATGCTCGCGATGTCCCCTATATCCACAACTCCAGTGCTTGCAACCTCCAGTTTTATGGTAATATGTGAAAAAAAATATATCAGGCCATATTCCTAATCAATTAAGGGGTTTTAATTTTATCACTTTGAAATAATCATAGATTAACCCTTCATCTGATGAGGATTCCATATGGTGGGGTGGTGCCCATACTTCATATGTTACATGGATGAAATTTCTATAATTTTGTGATTTCATTAGGGAAAAATATGAATCTTCCTTCACCATATCATCCTAAATCCAGAAGTCATGCCCAATTTTGGGATGCATATCTGATGTCTCCTTCATTGTTTTTGGAGATATCTCGATTTTTTCCAATAGTTCCTATAGAGAGGTGTAAGCTTTAGAAACTACTATTCCCATCATCTAGTTGTCAAACATTTTTTCTCACATCCAAAAAATTATTCCAACTATAACCTTCTTCTAATTGGACAATTTTTATGAAATCCACATACTATAGAGAGCTTCCTAGAGTCACCTCTCCAAAGTCAATGATGCTTGGATGTATTTTCTTAATGATGAAGAAATTCAGGATATTATAACCCAGCCTTGTTTGTTAAGGGTTGTAGTTGGAACGATCAATGAGGTTATCTTCATTAGGACTTCTAGGATATAGAAGTTGGATTTGGTTATTATCCATTGATGATAATAAATATCTAGGGACTTTATATACTAGAAGTATTACACTTTGTTAATCCACTCCACAAATCCAATGCATCTTGGATTTCAATGTACTTCTGGCCAAGGGAGAATATGTGGTTTCTGTCCCTCGACAGTAGGTGATGGGTAATTCAGATCATACATGGGTTCTTCGTTATACTCCACAGTGGGCTTCAGAGCCAAATATGTATCTTCTAATATTCGTATATTTTCCATGGTGATGTTGGAAAGGGTTGAGATAGGGATCATGTTTACTAAATAACCTCTTCATGACAATGTTCAATTTCAGTGAACTCTCGGATCGCGCCTGGATATTTCATTTGTATTTGGGATTTCTGTAACACATCCATGATACTTTCATCATATAGTTCATGATATCTCTCTTATAAGAGGGTAATTATTAGATAATAGATTAAAAAAATTAGCATTGATAAGAAATGATACACTTTGTCATTCTCTCATTGCTTCCAGTTCATCCGGTCGATGTGCATCATTTTAAATAGTTTTAAACTAATTTGATAAATGAACTAATGGTGATTGTCTTCCAATCCTACATCATATCCCAAGAGAATACTATTATACCAAAATAATGTCATCCATGTCATATTCTATATGGAACACCTCTGTTTTTTCCTCTTATTGATCTCGAGGGCCCATTATCGGCCCATATTAGGATATGAAGTGTGTGAATGCTGTATAGGGTTACCTCCACAGCCAATGTTATAAATATAATGTTTTATAAAGTGGGTATTAGTTGTATTATAATCCACCACTTTGGGATATGGATTCATTTCATGTAGAATAGGTTCACATATCCCTTCCAAGGATTCCATTTGAGTAGTTAGAGATTTAATGATGTTATGTAACTCAATGGGAATTGCTATATTCCCTGCCTCAATCCACATAGAGTGGTAGGGGTGATGAGGTGGTACCACATTTATCTATTTTTGATCCTCAATTTATCATATAACTACATTATTTCACTTGAGAGGGAGTGTCTTTCGACAAAATGGAGAGATGCCTATATCTTTTTATGTCACGAACCAACCATGGGTACCCTGGTAACCCGATAACCGAGCCGGACCTGACATAGCCCGAAGGGAATTCTTGACCCCCATCAGTTGGTGACTAGAACCTATCATCACACAACATTCATGTGGGAATGATTTTTCCAAAAGAATGAAGAAGGAAGAGTAAAACAAAATAGTATTCATAACAAATGAAACTCCACAGGGAGTGATGTACCAGAATACAAAGTTGCATAATAAGCCAAAGTACTAGAACCCATGTACGAAAAGGGAAAATAGTCCCATGGTCCCTATAGACACAAATCACCATATCCAAATATCAACAACTAGATCCACCTCCAAGAGGTCCCTTCCCTTTACTCGATCCGGTAAGAATAAAGCCTAAAAACACCCGAAGGAAAAAGTAGGTTGTGAGACTAAGCCTAGTAGGATACCACCAAAGATTCCATAACAAATTCCAAATATAGATTATCCAAGGAAATGCATTCAATTTTCAACTAAATAGGTTTGGCAATTCAAATCATATTTTAACAAAAACATGCTATACATTTTCAACTGGTGGAAATAAATATTTTAAGAAAAGGCATTACAATTAGGGAATACTTCTAAAACAATGCCTTAAGCCAAAAATTTATATAAAACAGTTTATATAAATTCAACAGGCATGTAAAGATGTTCCAAATAATTGACATACATTTATATCTCAAATATAAATAAACAATCAAGCAACATGGTCATCTGCCAAAAGGTACGACAGTATTAACCAGTTATAGGATTTCACACTCTCTTTGTGAACTCAGAAAAATGTGTATACACACTTCCCTATCACTCTGGACAAAGGAGACTCATCACTGACCCATCAGGGATGTGACCCACCGCAAGTATGTTTAGAACGTTTTCGTAGTGTAGAGTGTATCAAAATAACTCACTAACAACCTAAGGATTGCATGCATTCTACATGATGGGAGAACTATTTTAAAGATTCTTAAAATAGGATCAATCCCATTATTCAATTTCAAAAGTTCCAACTTCATTCCATTTAAAACCATAACAGTTTTTATTCAAAAACATGCCTTTTTAACAAGAAAAAACCAATGAGTTTCTATCAAATCAGTTTAAGCTATTTTCATAAGTTTGAAATCCATTCAAAACTAATTCCATCATTACACATTTAATTTCCATAATTAATATTCAACAATTTAATTGAAAAAATTTCCATAAAATCCACAATTTAAATTAAACAATTTAGATCAATCATTTTTCCATAGACACAACCAATTAAATGAAATTGGGGTTATTCCCAAATTTCTATGCCAAAACCATATCAAATATCTCAATTAAATGGAATCGAAATTTATCAATTTAATTGAAAGAAACTTGAGAAATTTAATTTAAATAAATAATTGAAATAATTCAAATAAATTCTATGATAATCAATTTGTAAAGTCGGTACAGAACCACCTACCTCGATTTATTGACGGGAGTTAGGCCAACGAGAAACCCCAAAAACTGAGTGGCACAACTATGTCAATCAAAAGTTGGATCTAAATCCTTAAAACAAAAATTAAGATAAAAGGAATCAAGATCTTGCAAGACATGATCTAGATTCACAATCCTAGAACTATACCTCAGCTCAATGGTAGAGATCCATGGAAACAAAGGAAATCACCCATGAGAATATCAAGGAAATATAGAGGAATAAACAAGAAACGCAACGGGATGAAATCCACTTATCGGGAGGAGAGCGGATCATCAATCCAAGCCTTAAATATTGAAGCATGATGTTCGGATCACTTTGGAATCTCTCTAGGAGGATTTTGAAAGACCTAAAATGAGTCAAGCCCGATCCAAGGTCGAAATTTTGGAAGTCCCAGGAGTTCAGGTGGTTTTAAAAGAATTTTTCAGGATTAGAAATTGTGTGCACAGTTTCCCTGGGAAGATGCGCACGATTTATCAAACTATGCGCACATCATGCGGTCCTCACTGTCCAGAGATTCTCATTCTGCATGGTTTGTTCAAAAAAAAATTCAAACCGTGTGCACACCGTACATACCTCTCTGTCCAGTGCTACTTGGTTGGCATGGTTTGGTCACACTGTTTGTCAAACTGTGCGCAAACCTTGCACAAGCCATTGCCCTTTTGATTTTTCATAAAATTTCACCCAAATGAACCCCCAAGTCACTACTCCAAATCAAAGGTACATAGAAACGTAAAATGTACCTGAATATTTAATGTGATGTTACAACATCCCCACCATAAGACCTTTCTGTCCCCAGAAAGACTATGAAGAAACCTGCATGTCAAAAAGATGTGGCCACTGCTCTCTCATTAGTGACTCCCTTTCCCACATCTCATGAGAATCTGAAAAATGCTGCCAATGTATATGGACCAGAGGTATCTTTCTCCCACAAAGTACCTTGGTCTCAGAATCAATAGCCCTGACTAGTCATTCAGTCACAGATAAATCTTGTTCAATCTCAAGATCACTCTAGCTCACAACATGAGATAGATCAGAGAGATACTTTTGCAGTTGTGATACATGGAACACATTATGTATCGACGTTAGCTATGGTGGTAGATCTATAAGGTAAGAAACATTTCCCATAAGACCAATAACCTAAAAGGTCCCAAAAATGATCAGCAAGCTTCCATTGCCTCCCAAACCGTCGATGGACTAATCGGGGTGAAACAATCAAGAACATCTGGTCACCAACTAAGAACTCCAAAGGTCTATGAAACGATCAGTATAAGACTTTTACCGACTCTGTGATGTCAACATTCGCTGATGAATCAACTAGATCTTAGTTGTCGTCTCTTGGAACAAACTCAGCCCTACCAAAGAGCATTCACCAATATCAGACCAACATAAAGGAGATTTACAAGGATAACCATACAAAGCCTCAAAATGATCCATTTTGATCGTAGACTGATAACTATAGTTATAAGAAAACTCTACTGGCCCCAGATGATCATCCCAATACCCACCAAAGTAGAGAAAACAAGTGTGGGGCATATCCTCAAGGATCTGAATAGCTCTTTCTGACTGGACATTTGACTGTGGATGGTAGGTTGTGCTCAAAAGAACTTGAGATCCCAGGGCCTCTTGAAGGCCTCTCCAAAAGAGAGATGTAAACTGAGGATCCCTATCAGAGAATATAGAAGATGGAACTCCGTCCAAATGATCAATTTTTTTCTCAAATATATTTCCCAACTCCTAAAATTTGGTTTTATCTAGAATAGGTATTAAGTGAGCCGACTTGGTCAGCCTGTCGATCACAACCCATATTGAGTTCTTATTCCTCTGGGTTTGAGGTATCCCAACCAAAAAATCCATAGAGATTTAATCCCACTTCAATGTAGGGATTATAAGTGGTTGAAGCAAATTAGAAAGTTTCTGGTGCTCATCTTTCACCTACTGGAATGTATAGAAACGAAATACAAACTCAGCAATGTATCATCTCATACCTGGCCACCGGAATTGTCTCCGCATGTCATAGAACATTCTCATAGTTCCTGGGTGTATAGAACACTGAGACTTATGGAAAACCCCCATCACACTCTTCCTTGATTCTAATGGCACAACGTAACATTTTTGATAACACAGAACACCCTTTTTGGAGAATGACCACTGCTGTTTGGTATACCAACCATAAAGAGACACCCTAATGCTATAGAATTCATCATCCCGTTGTTGTTCCTAATGAATTAACTAGAGTAGAAAAGAAGTCAACTAAACACTGGATAACAAAACTTCATTACCCTTCTACTGAACTCTAATATGCAACAAAGAAAAAGCACCATCAAACTACACTCTTCTGAAGATTCATTTACATCTTGTGATAAATGTTTCATGCTTAATGCATCTGCAACTACATTCCCTTTCCCCGGGTTATATGTAATGTCAAATTCGAAAGATTACAGGTACTCCACCAAATGCCTTTGGGGAAGATTAAAATCTTTTTGAGAGAAGATATAACTCAAGCTCTCATGGTCTGAATACACAGTAAATCATTCTCCATAAAGGTAATTTTTCCAACACATAAGTCTGTGCATTATAGCTGCAAGTTCAAGGTCATGGGTTGGATACTTTTTTTCATAATTCTTAAGCTGAAGTGATCCATAGGAAACAACATGATTACCTTGCATAAGGACTCATCCAAAACCTAAACCCGATGCATAAAAGAATACCACATAACTTATCCTAGACTTAGGAAGAGATTACACCAGTGCATTAGTCAAAAGATTATTTAGCTCAACAAAAGAACTCTGACATTTATCATTCCAAGAAAACTTAACTCCCTTTAGAGTCATAGAAGTCATTGGAGAAGCTAATGTTGAAAAGCCTTTAACAAACCAGAGAAAATATACTGCTAAGCCCAAGAATCTCTGAATCTCAAAAACATTTCATAGTTGTTCCCATGTCATAACAGCCTTCACCTTTTCAGGATCAACTGATATTCCTTGTTCTGACACGATATGTCCCAATAATTTCACATCCCGAAACCATAAATCACACTTTAAATGCTTGGAATAATGTCGGTGATTCCTTAGAAGACTCAGAACTATTCTCAGATGATGCACATGATCAACCTCAGACTTGGAGTAGACAAGAATGTCATCAATAAAGACCACCAAGAAATTATATAGATACTCTTGTAAAACTGTGTTCATCAAATCCATGAAAACTGCAAGAGAATTTGTTAGGCTGAAGGGAATAACAAGTTACTCATAATGATGATACCTACTCTGAAAATTGGTCTTAGGAATGTCATATTCCTTTATCTTCAACTGATGATAACCAGATCGATGATCAATTCTTGAAAACCACCTTTCCTCTTTCAATTGATCAAACAGATGATCAATTTGTGATAATGGATATTTTTTATTTATCTTAACTCGATTGAGCGTTCTATAATAAACACATAATAGAATAGAACCATCCGCCTTCTTGGCGAAGAGAACTGGTGCTTCCCAAGGTGACACACTCGGGCATATAAATCCTTTCTCAAGAAGATCATCTAACTGAGACTTTAGTTACTTTAGTTCAGCTGGAGCCATTTGGTAAGAGGGAATAGAAACCGGTTGAGTACCAGGTATTAAATTAATAGATAAATCAACCTCTCTTACTAGTGGCGAACCAGAGAAGTCAGAAGGAAACATGTCTGGAAACTCAGCGATGACTGGAGGAAGATCACCATATATTGAATCTCTCTCCAAATCAAAAGAAAATGCTGTTACAACATTCCCCAAACCTGGAAAAGAGGGTCCGAATCTGCTTGACCTTGGGTCCCATTCTCCTATAAAAACAGTAGGCACACCACTGGGTGTAGTAAAGTAGACCCGTTGAAGATAAAAATCAATATGAGCATTACTGGAAATTAGCCAATCCATCCCAAATATGACGTCAAACGATTTCATGGTGAGAAGAAATAAACTCCAAACCAGATCAACATCCTATATAGGGAAGACACAAGAAGGACTACGGATTCCCTTCTCTCTCATTGTACAAAGGGTTGTAGATAAAAGTTTCATAGGTAGATTAAGAAGATTAACATGATGGATTGAAATAAAAGCGTGAGATGCACCAGTATCAAAAAAGTGTTATCACTAATGACGAAGCTATAGTAATGGTAGCTCTCACAGTTGCAGGACCTTCATCAGCTACCTCTGGTGAATCTTCCACTGCATGAAGAAGCTTTGTTCTGGATGCCTGTGGATGGAACCCTTTTTCATGTGAAGAAATTGATTTCCCCGCAGTTTTTGGAGGTGTGTATGATCCTCTTCCACTACCTAGAGAAGAGAAGTGATGGAAAAATATATATAAGTTCCCTATATGTCTGAAATAGCTACAATTCATGGGTACCTCAGTGCAAACCCTCTTAGAATGTCATGAATTCCCACACTGATAGAAAGTCAATGAAGCCCCTACTGGTGCTGCTGGAGGTCTGGAATGACTCTGCTGTTGAGAACCACTATGAGAAAATTCACACATCTGTTTTCTATTAAAGGAGCACAAACTGCCACTATGAGGGAAATGAACCTCCTTCAACCCTGACTTTTCGGCCAAGTCCATATCAACCAGCATTACCCTATCAAGTACATCAGTATAAGTGGGTATCTTCTATAGAAAAAACTGAGAATGAATATCAGATCGAACTCCCAACTCGAATTGTCGAGACATCATCCTCTCATTTGATACAATCTCAAGAGAAAACTGTAGCATCTCAAAAAATCGATTTGAGTACTCAGTCACTGTTTTGTTGGCCTTCTCAAACTTGAAAAACTCCACAAACATGGCCAACACCATTGATTCTAGATAGAAATTGTTAGTGAAATGAACCCTAATGTCTTTCCACTCCAGACCCTCATGTTTCCCAGCCGTCACCATTGTGTCCCACCATCTCCTACATGGTCCCTCTAGAACAAAGGTGCACACTTCACCTTTATCACATCAGGTGTCTCCAAGAACCCAAACAGATGTTCAATCTTACTCAACCATTACTCAGCATGTTTAGTGTCGGTGGAGCCTTTCAAAACTGGTGGCTTCTGGCGTAGAAACTCTTGGGAATGACTTCGAAGAAAATCACTTTGAGGAGATATATCCTGAGTCTGAACAGGAAAAAGAGGTGGTGCATGTCCTAGAGCTTGGATAGTGCGAACAATCACCTCAACTAGATTCGGATCCATATTAGGTCTTATTTGCTGCGATTCAGTAGCAACCTCTTTTTGGATCTTATTTCCACATCTTCTCGATGGGATGAATCTATAAAACAATAGCATACAATAAATAAGAAAATAGATTAACACTCAACCTTTGTAACAAGGAAAACTACTCTTAAGGAGGGATAACAAGATTTGGATTTCACTCTATCCAAATCAAAAGTGGGAGAATACTAGAACTAATACACAATTAGCCTTTCCCTAACCACCCTTGGTGACTTAAGGTTCATTGTGGTGAGATCTGGCCAGGAAATCAATCACAACTACCTCCTATGTCCTGAAAAGAATACTCAAATGAATACTATCATCAAGGCAGGATGCCAAACCTCGCCTTTGATACTACTTTGTCACGAACCATCTCAGGTACCCTGGTAACCCGATAAACGAGCTGACCCTGACAGAGCCTGAAGGGAGTTCCCGATCCCCACAGGTCGGTGACTAGCACCTGGCATCACACAACATGCAAGTGGGAACAGTTGTACCCCAAGAATGCGGAAGCAAGAGTAAAACAAGATAGTATGCATAACAAAAGAAACTCCACTTGGAGTAATGTACCAGAATACAAAGAGGCATAAAAGCCAATGCACTACAACCCAAGTACGAAAATTGAAAATAGTCCCAAGGTACCTAAGGACACAACTCACCATGTCTAAAGATCAACAACTAGATCCACCTCCAAGAGGTCCCTTCCCTTTTCTCGATCCTGGAAGAAGAAAGTCTATAAGAACCCAAATGAAAAAGTAGGGTGTGAGCCTAAGCCCAGTAGGATACCACCCAATATTCCATAACATATGCCAAATATAGATTATCCAAAGATAAGCTTTCAATTTTCAAATAAATAGATTTGTAAATTCAAATAATATTTTAACAAAATCATGTTATACATTTTCAAATGATGGAAATAAATATTTTAGGAAAAGGCTTTACAATGACGGAATATTTCTAAAACAATGGCTTTAGAAAAACATTTATATAAAACTGTTCATATAAATTCAGTAGGTTTGTAAAGAATTTCAAAAGAATTGGAATATATTTATATCTCAAATATAAATAAACAAGCGAGCAACATGGTCATATTCCAAAATATATGATAGTATTAACCAGTTATAGGATTTCACACACTCAATGTGAACTCAGAAAAATGTGTATACACGCGTCCCTATGATACTGACCAAACGAGACTTGTCAGCAACCCGTCGGGGATGTGACCCGCCGTAAGTATGTTTTAGAACATTGTCGTAGCGTAGAGTTTATCCAAATAACTCTCTAACTACCTAAGGCTTGCATGCGCTCATACATGATTGGAGAACTATTTTAAGTATGCTTAAAATATTCTCAATCCCACTCTTCCATTTCAAAAGTTCCAACATCATTCCATTTAAAACCATAACAGGTTTTATTCAAAAAGATTCATTTTTCATAAGATAAAACCAATGGTTTTCTATCAAATCAGTTTAATCTATTTTCATAAGTTTGAAATCCATTAAAAACCAATTGCATTATTTCACATTTCATTTCCCCAATTAATATTCATCAATTTAATTGAATACACTTCAATAAAATCCTCAATTTAAATTAAACAATTTAAATCGACCAATTTTCCATAAACACACCAAATTCAATGGAATTGGGGTATTTCCGAAATTTCAATGCTAAAACCATTTCAAATATCTCAATTCAATGGAATCGAGTTTTTATCAATTTAATTGAAAGCAACTTGAGCAATTGAATTTAAATCAGTAATTGAAATAAATCATGGAAATACAATGATAATAAACTTGGCACGTCGAGATAGAACCACCTAACTTGATTTATTGGTGGGAGTTAGCCCAACGAGAGACCCCCAAAACTGAGCAGCACAGTGATGTCGATCAATAGCTAGATCTAAATCCTTAAAATCAAAATTAAGGTCAAAGGAATCATGATCTTGCAAAACTAGATCTAGATTCACAATCCTAGATCTATACCTCAACTCATAGGTTTAGATCCATGGATACAAAGGAAATACCCCATGATAAGATCATGGAATGATAGAGGAATAAATGAGAAATGCAACGGGATGAAATCCACTTACCGGGTGGAGAGAGGATCTTCAATCCAATCCTTCAATCTCGAAGCAAGATGTTCAGATCACCTTGGAATCTCTCTAGGAGTATTTTTAAAGTCCTAAAATGAGTCAATCATGAGCCAAGGTTGAAATTTTGGATGTCATGGGGGTTTGGTTGGTTTTAAAGGAAATTTTGGAATTAGAAACCGCGTGCATGGTTTACATGGGCCGAGGAACATGGTTTGTCGAACCGTGTTCACATCGTGTGGTCCTCACTATCCAGAGATGCTTGGTCCGCACGGTATGGTCACACGGTTTTTCAAACTGTGTGCACACTACATGTACCTCTCTGTCTAGTGCTTCTTGGTTGTCACGGTTTGGTCGCATGGTTTTTCAAACCGTGCACAAACTGTGCAGAATCCATTGCCCTTTTCTTCCTAACAATTCACCCAAATGCACCCCCAAGTCACTACTCCAAAATAGATGTATATAGAAACGTCATAATTACCTGAAAACGTAACGTGTTGTTACGTATTAAGACTCCTCATTTATGTGGAAATACAGTCCAAATCTTGAGCCAATATTTTAAATAGAAACTTACTTTGATGGGGGATCGACTATGGGATGGGGGATGTTTAAATATTTCTATAGATTAAACCCAAAAAAAATTTCCCCTTATTAGATTGTGATTGAGTTTCTATAGAGCTTATATTTTAATATAATATTGTGAAAAATGTTCCTCCCTAGATGGAAAGTGAGATTTAGTATCATCTTTTCATTTTTATTTTTTAGTATTACATAAAGGAGGTGAATTATCGTTATTCTTTGGTGCCTTATTTTGAAGGTTTCTTTGGTTTTGGGTAAGAAAAACCTTATTTGGTGCATCTATGTCACCCACCTCCATGGTTACATTTTCCATTTTACGACCCTATGTGTTTTTTCCGTTATCGATTTCTTCCATGTTCATAGTGACAACATTTGTAATGCCATATAATGAAATGGTGGTTGTGAAATTTCTTTCTACGCAACAATAGGATTTTCCACTCCCTCAATCGAGGTCGATATTTCAACCCATGGCCATGTAAGGATATTTTTTTGTGACCCGGGGGGGTTGATTTCCATTTTATTCTGATCCACCTATCGTATCATATGAACTATGAATTTTATGAATATTACAATCAAGATTTTTGTTCATGTCCTAAACAAGGATTGGTTGTCATATGATGGGAGTAGTATATGTAATGTCAACCATTGATTTCTTCCTCCCAACCTAGAGAAGACCTATTCTCTTTAAAATGATAACGATGATGAAAATAACCCCATACCTATGGGGTGGGATTCATTTGGGGACACTATTAGAAATGATTTCACTTATAAATTGATGATCCAATGACTCTGGTTGGAGACATGATGATTCTCTCAATAGAAATGAACATATAAATACCCCCAGACTAGTATGGTGGGTGATCTAGAATCTCCACTAATGTCTCTAGGGTCCCCTTAGGGGACAATAAACATAGTAATGCTCATTGAAATATAATTTCCCTAGACTCGATGGATGGTTTTTACCTATGGATATCGACTTTATGTCATAAATCCTCTCCGGAATTGAAAATCCATGATGTAGAGGTGGTCGAAGATATTATCCTTGCCCAAGGGCTGAGGTCTCTCCGGGATGGATGTTATCATAGTTTATACTACATCCTATATTATGTGGTGTAGTTGTTCTCATGTTGGATATGGGTGAGATGGAATCCCATGGTGAGAAATATTCCTTATGGGATGTTATATGGGTGGTCGCATCATCTTTATCCTTGTCTAGACTATCCAACTATTTTATTAGGGGACTTAATTAAAATAAGGATGTCTATCCTCTATCATAATCCATTATGTTTAAGCACTCATGAAGTGGGAAAATTCCAATGTATTTACCATGTATCTTGATAATTACCTAGTCCATTATTTTCTACGATAGTTATAAAAATAAAAAATTCCATATCATAGGGGTTCTGCAATTCCAGGGGAGAAGAAATTTGTAACACTCTATCTCATCTACATCCTAAAATACTAATGGATGACCTAGCTTTGGAGATCATCTATTTAAGAGTAAGTATTTATTGAAGACATTAATGTTTCATATTGGTTATGTGATTTTACAATTTTGGATCCTTATCCTTGGAGATAGCAGATAGGTAAAGAAGAAAAAAGGGTATATTGACTGTTTGAAGGTGACACTCATATCTCAAATAATGGTGATATTGAAACCTTATCATTTAATTACTATTCCAAATAGTTGTACTTAGATAAAGAATTAAATGATTTTCTAGCTCATATTGGATCTCATATCTATACGTAGTAAGGGGCCATAACATGATGGAGAGGTTGTTTTCTGTTAACTCTCTCTTTATGTCAATGTCATCCTCTCCCTTCTCAGACATAAATGACTCAATACAATCATACCATAAAAGATAGCTCTAATGGTTTCCTTCTAATGGGAGTGGAGAGTTTTTTGACGTTAATGGGGATGTGTATACTATTTACCATTGTTCTTTGAGAACCACTATATATGATGGTGTTTGTGTTTTGGACACCTCTGAATATGGAGGTGTCCATGAAAAGGGATGATTGCCTTGACCATCAGAGATATCACCGTGGGGCGGTTGACCATCGTAGATGCAAGGAGTAGAATCTCTGTGATCCATCTACACATTACCATGAGGAGTACTACTATGGTAATGAATGTATTATACTTCCACTTTTAATGAAGAGTTGACAGACCCTTATGGAATTCAAAATGTGTCTTGAACAACCTGAAGGACACTAAAATTTTAAAAATTATGTATATGGTACATTATATACATCATGGATAGAATATTATGATCTATCTTTTATGATTGTGTGGGGATATGTGCTTGATGTGTGAATGTTACCAAAACATGTATCTAATTATCTGGCATTGGGGGTGTATAAGACCACTACTAGGAAGCTATTGGAAAATTCCAATAAGATGTATCATTATATTCAATGGTATGAGCCCTTCCTTTTTCATGTTATATTATCACATAGTGAGCCTCGGTTAGGATAGGAGTATGTGCCTAATATTTTTAGCCTTTGGGATATATGATAGGTATTTCATCTAATGTGTATGAGAATACCTCGATGCATGTACCAATATCACATAGTGTGCCTTAGTTGGAACATGAATATGATCTTGTTATGAATATGAATTCCTCATCAAAATATATATATATATATATATATATATATATGGACCTCTTAAATTGGAGATAGAACATGAGCCCCCTCTTTTATCTCATTGGTAATATATCTAAAGATTGTTCCATCTGTGGAAGTAGGAAAAAATGACATGTATCCATGATATGCTAGAATTTTTTAGGAATATTCAATGAATAGAATATGAGACTTCCTTACTGCTCTTGCATGGGTGTTAGAGGCATTAGTGTGTTTGTTGGAACAAATAGTAGGTGACTCGTGAGTGATGGTGGGATTATGCTTGCAATGTCGACTAGTAGGTTCCATCCTTGATGGATCATGAACTGAAAATGAACCATATTCTACTTCTTGGTCTACTATTATTATACATTGAAGGTGATTGTTGTCACACTCCATGGATATTCTCTGGATGTGTTTTTTGGAGTGACGAGAGATTCTAAATTAACAACATCTTTTGATGGGTGATATAGATATGTCATCTACCACTCTAGGAGATACTCCCAAGTAGTTTCCATGGAAAATATTTTACCTTGTTTGTTGTATTCCTATACCATCAAATTTTCAACCTTCCATTGGAGCCGTTGAGTAGGTGAGATTACATTGTATCATGTGGGGGTTATAGCCACATATGATTTATTGGAATGAATGATGGATGTTGATGAAATTACATTAGTTTGTGTTTATGGTGATTTGAGTAGTATATAAAATCACAAAGACTACAATAATCAAAGTTATTGATTAGTTCTATATCGTAGGCATAAAAAACATGAAATAGATATGAATCGTTAACACAATTGTCATGTTTTCAGAGTCTGACCATTCTACTCATGTGGAATTGTTAGTGCAAGGATTGACATACAAGAATCCTTGTTCATAAGATCATTTATATGATTATTAAAGTCTTATTAAATTGTTTAATATGGTTTTTAAAATAATGTGTTATAAGATATTCACATCGGGCCAATCGGTTTTGTTAATATATGTTTTGAAAAAAAGTTGGATTGACATAAAATAACCCAATATTCTATTATTACAGATATTTAGGTGAGGCTTGTCTATGTTGATTGTATATATGGAGAAAAATGGATTGACATATTATAAACCAATCATTTGTTATTACATAGTTTCAGGTCGTTATAACCATTTTTGTTTCATTGAGAATTCATGGTGTGGAATGTGTTTCTCTTGATGGTTTCATTGAGGGTGGAGTTTTAAGACCATGATAAATCTCTTGCCTAGGGATTCCCATTTTCCCTCCTTTCCTAGAAAATCACAATGTTTCCATTATACCTAGTAGGGTATGGAACATATTTCCAATGGATGGTGTTCTATTGGGTTATAAGGCCCAATGACTCTTTGGAACTAGCATTGGTTGAGAGGATGAGAGGTGAGGATCATCACACCCTTTTGGGGGGAGTTGTTTCCAAATCTGATTCACTGTTACATATTTTTGATATATTCCTCAATATCTTCATAATCATGATATGGAAATAGTCTCCCTAAAAGTGACTATAGGATATCCCCCTTTCATTTCAAAATTATTGGGGTCTCGTTACTGAATCCATTGATATGTATCTCTGGTTCTATGCCTTTTTCTTGTAATATAGGGAAGAACACACACACACACACAAACACACACACACACACATATATATATATATATGATAAATCCATATAACTAGGGTCATCAGAATGTTCTCCCACATAAGGAGGTGGTTAATTTTCATCTACGGGTACTGAGCCATTATGAGGTTTCCAATGTATCTGAATAATTTACGGAATCAAACCCCACATAGTTCATTCAACCTATACAGATTGAAATCTGGATGAATGAACAAATATGGGTTCTATGTGACATAGATTACTCAATATTGGACAATAATGGGGTGTCCTACATATACGGAGTATAGTGAGATTTAAATTTGTCCTACTTAATTCATTTAGGTTTTATATGTTGAAGTAACCATTATAATTTAGTGATCATTATGAAGATGATGTGGTTATCAAATCTATCTAAGATCACATTATCCATGATCATTTTGAGAAAAAAGGGTTTGAAAATTATAATTTCATTGCTCATGATGTGGTACTTATGTGCTAGGACTACGATGAGATGATTTCTCCAAGAACTCATGTCTTAGATAGAAATCAATGTATACTGGTTGTGGTTGGAATATATGTCATCATAGTTCATTTTCTTTCATATTCCATAGATAGATGAGTTAATGTGGTCATATCATAAGTCAACTTGCATCCCACTAGCTGATATTTCATAGTCATAAAATTACTTACACTGAAATCCGTGTTCATTTGTACTTTGACCATAAGAAGGTATCCTCCATATCTTGGATATAACATGAATCAAATTCATTGTAGTTCAGTTTATATCAGGTCTTACCCATTGAAGTTTCTTTGCTCTATTGTGGAGGTTTATTGTGAAGTTTTTTGATCATTTATATTCACTAATCATATGTGTTCCATGATCGTTGTTTGAAAAAATAAATAGAACTTAATCACGGTAATTGTTTTGAATAATGGAATTAGGGGATGAGATTTACTTGGATGATCAATATTTATTTCGAACCTCAATGATAGGTGGCCTACATATCATGAACAATGAATGAATAAAAGTCGTCAATGTTCCATTTATATTGGTTCTTACAAACTGAGGATTTCATATTGGTCATGGATTACAAACTAATGATAGAAAATTTTATCCCGACTTGGGATGCCCTATTGACCATGCTTGAATATCCCGATGGTGTCACATGATCGATCAGTTGTTACACAGTATCATTAACAAGAGTTTTCTTGACACAAATGGAGGGTATTTCAAGAGTCGGTATTATATGGTTTCATTGATGTCACGTACCATGGGTAACATCCATTGAAGACATCTTGAGACTAGGTCATAGTGTCTAATGGGTGTAACGTGTCTCAACAGAATTTCTTAGAGTCTATCATGATACATGGATAACATGACTAGAGGATGAAATGGTATCAGAAGACTTTCCTATTGTTTTTATCAAGACATGGCCGACATGATTGGTGGGAATCACATGTCTTAGATAACTCCCCCAAAGTGTTTCACAAGCGCAAGATCTTGGATGTCATGTCCAAAAGAAATAGTGAGACATGAATGATATGACATAAAAACTATTATATGAGTCATTCGATGTATTTGTAGGATGTCTTAATTCTCAGGAGAAAGACTAAGAGGGTTTCATGATATAAAATATTGGTCCTTGTGGGAACCATATTACACACTAGGACATTTTTATAGGATTTCATATTTCTGGAATATCATGTTTAAGGAGAGTCGGGAGGTCCAGGGGACATTTACGGGAGATGTCGCATGACTTTGAATGACTAATGTGAAGTGCATGAGGGACAATTGCCATTTTTTCACTTATTTCTTATAATTTTAATCTTGGTTCTTGCCCTTTTATTGTGATGGCATTAGATTTATATAGTAACATTTTCATTGTGTCTTTTATGATTTCAAATAACTGCGGTATGTTATTCACATGTGTTTCCAGATGCCATTCACATGACCTATGAATTATAATGAAAAGTATTATATGTACGGTGCATGGATTATCAGGTCGTTAACCAATATATTACCTAATAAAATGATTTATAAATGCGACTTATTCCACGCAGTGAAGTCCAAAGGGGTTAAGAGTAGAATCATCCAAAGTCCAAACATCCAGCATCCAACCTCCCAACCAAGTAGGAGTGGGGAATTATAAGAATCACCACTATTTTTTTTTTGATTATTTGTGTAGTGTATGTAGTGAGAGTCAATGATGTAGTTGGAGAAGGGTCATGAAACAAACATATTCCTGAATCCCTGTGGTGGAACACTCCGAGGGCATTGAAATATTTTTATCGATTGTGAGTATCTCTCATAAATGCCTCTATTATTTGATTATTGACAATTAATGGAGAATTTTTTGATCACAAGGATGTGGTGAAATACTAAAATATGGTTTTTTTGAAATTCCCATGGTCCTTCATCCCCCTCATGATTTTATTTCATTTTTTTATGTGAAAATGGGTGGGATTTATTGGATATTTCATGATTATTGTCTATGACAATATATCATTTTTTTGTGATACGTCTCCTGACCAATACAGGTCATGTGGGGGTGCACGAGGATTTTATTAGACAATTAAATCCATTTCTATTTATGTAATAAATGAAAAGGGAATGGTTTGAAGTATATAATCGAGTCATTCCATGAGAAAAGGATGACAAGATAAACATGCATTCTAATATGATGCAGAAATGACACATGGGACTCATAGCTCCTCTAAGATCGCTAGGGGTGTGATGCATGTCCTTCAGTAACTAAGAGTATCTCTCACCTCCTCCATTTTTATCTCCTTTTTAATTTCATTAATGTTGGGTGTCATGTAAATTTTATTTAATGATGATAAGGGTAGAAATTATTCAATTTTTGGTGAGTCACATGATATTTTCAGTTCAAAGATGCCAACACCTTTTGGATTTTTTCCGTATTTTTCATGGTGTTCTGTTGCATTTTCCAACTAAATTATCGTGAGTTATCTAATGGATCAATATGGGATCTTAAAATAATGCTCAGGCCATTACTTGGTAAGTTTTCTTATTTAATTATGTAACATCACCTAATCATTGATATATCATGCGACTAAACATGCATATATTCATTTACAATCGCCATATTTCTCTATGTATCATCACAGGAAAAGTACTAGAACTCGCAATGGAATTCAACATTGTTAGGGACATTTTATCTACATATATTGATGCACCACATATACATTAATGGGTTTCCTGACAAAAAGATGACTTCTTAAAGTATAGTAACATTTATTCCCATTAATATTTTTCATGTTTAAGGGTAGATCATGCAATGGTGAGTGGACGTTATCAGGGATAATCACTTTCCATTATTTTGTTATGCAACATGTTCACAGTTGTATGATGCCATAGTGTGATCGATGGTTCATTCATGTAATGTAAATATGTAAAAGGTTCATGGATACTGGTGCAACCTATCACATACAGTTCATACAATACAATATCATGACATATGTAGATGGAATATTTATCCTATTCGCATGATGATATCAATCGTGACATGTAGTTTCACATGAAGACATGAATATTGCAGGTGTGTGGGTGATCTTCCATTGGATCAACATGATGCATCGAGTATTGACTGTTATTTCATGATCATATTTTGTAGAGTATCAAATAAATTCCTTGAGACTTGATCATATCCAAACATTGAGTCACTATCCATAATTATTTTCATAATGTGATATGTGGTTATTTAATCATATTATGTATGATGGAAGATCAATTATATGAAAAGGAATCAATGATTGCACAACTGAGTTTATTCACTGGGCATAATCTCCATCTTTTCATGAGCTTGAACTCCTTTTGTTATCACATCCTTTCACATGATGGGTAATGTGGTGACACATTCTTCACATGAAGGGATAAACGGTGGCCCAACCATCACATGTGGGGATATGTGGTGCCACATCCTCCACATGAGGGGATACACAATGCTAAATATCTTAGGGATGATACATTAGGTAAACTAATCTGGTCCTCCATTGTGAATATCTTCAATCTAGTACATCTTCTGCACTAAAATTATATAATAGTGATAAATTAATTTTAAATAATTTAAATTTTTTCTTGATAAATTAATTTAAATTTGTGTCAATTATATTTTAAAATATATTTTATAGAAATCAATAAAACAATTCACCATTGAAAGGATTCATTGTTGTAATGGTTCACTGTTGAAATGAGTCACTGTTGATATGAGTCACCATTGAAATGAGTAACCATTGAAATGAGTCGTTGTTGAAATGAGAAACAATTGAAATGAGTCAACATTGAAATGAGGAATCATAAAGAGGATTCACCATTGAAATGAGTAACTATTGAAACAAGTCATTGTTTTAAAGAGTCGTCATTTGAAAATGTCACCATTGTATGAGTAACCATTAGACATGTCACTATTCCCAGCCACCATTAACTTCATAAAATAGTAAGTTAGTATGTCACCCATTGGTAGGTTAGTAAGCCGTCATTGGACTTCCAATGACGAGTAATTTTTTATTGATTATGATGTTTCTTTTTTATCATATATAATAATGATGTAGTTAGTTTTGTAAAACTCAGTTAAGTTTTTATTAAACCCACAATTTTATGTCAAATGATTCAACATTGGCTTCATAAAATGGTATTTTATTTGGGTAACCATTGGATTCATGAAATGGTATGTCAAATGAGTCACCATTGACCATCTATAGGTAAATTAATTTACTTAGTTAATATTTCTTCATTATATTTTATTTTTCTTAAATTTTATAATTTTTTTGTTAGCATAATTTTTGTTATTATTTTATGATTAAAATAATTATTTTAATGTGTGATAATATTTTTATACAAAATTAAACAAGGATATAAATATTTCATATGATGTTATATATTAATTCATATTTTCTTCATGATTAAAAAAATTATTTCAATTGATTAGGCTTTTTTTTCAAAATTATAATATGATTACATGTGTGTTACTAGTTATATTAATTGTTTTGATTAATATTTCATGTGATTTAATAGCATGTTTTTTTTATTTTGGAATTAACCATATTTTTGTATCATCATCTTGTAGTGAATGTTTTTTTGTTATTTTTCATACACCCATGTAGTGAATGAATATAGATAAATGCATTGTGGATTTGGTTTAAATGTTCCAGAATAATCATTCAAAGGGAATACTAGAAAATGGGTTTTGCAGATAATTCAAAAGATTTAGAAAAACATATACAACAAGAACATTGTTGTAATTCAAAAATTACAACAACTCTTAAAACTGTTTCACGGTCATAAGTGACATCCCCCATCTGTTGTGATCTTGAGAGGGAAAATATATTGTACATCCATTCCTTCATGTTACCCAAGTTAACATTCAAAATACATCAACAATAATCATATCTTTTTTTCATTTCATTTTTTGTTTAAATTGTGCAATTTTGTAATCTTATATATATATATATATATATATATATATATATATATTTTATGCCTGGTTTATTCTTTTTCAATTTAAAACGACATTCTCTAATTTTATGGATATTATACAATCACAAAGGAAGGCCTGGGTTTTGACTCAAGAAATAATGTTAGTGAAATATACAAGGGTAGTCTCTTATAGTAAATACTTGTTTGTGGGTCTGGGTTTTTTTTAAAGGAAAACTATTTAATAGTTTTTCATTCCTTTAATAGTGATGATTAGTGGTTTCCAGTCTTCTCAAGGAGTAGTGATGATTGATGAGTGGACTAAGATCTTTAAATATGAACCACTAAAAATTTATCTATGTTCGTGTTCTTTATTTTTCCACTTCATCAATTTATTCACAAGAACACTACACCTAAAAAGTTTAATTTTATAAACATTGATTATTGGAAACTATGATTAATTTTTGAAAATGACTAAACAAACCCTCCATCTATTATTTTTTCTATACTTATAATGATCCAAAAAATTTGTATCAGGTGCAATATTGGTTGTTGTCACTATAGGTATTTTGTTAGTAATTATTTATAGATTTTTTGATAAAGTTGTGCTAACCTAAAACTCTGGACATAATAGTCAATGAATGAAAAGAATATTTTTCTTTTAAAATGGAAGTTATGAATTCCAATGATAGATTGATAATGAAATACACCTAATCATCAGGGGGAGAGACTTTGAGTAATGGTATGATGGAATTGAATCATTCCTATTATATCTAATGGTTGAAAATTGGATGATAATGGGGATTTATTAAAAGTTAATAGAATTTGATCCAAAAATGGTTACTGGTAATGACATGGTGAGATATTTCGTAAATTAAAAGATAAAAAAATTGTATTGTGCTATTAATATGAGTGTATATTTCCAGGTATTAGCTTGTAAGACAGAACATGACATATGGAGGATTCTAAAAGTGACCCATTATTAAATTGAAATGATGATAGAACAATGTTGGGAATGTGCCATGTTGAATATGAAGATTTCATGATAGGTGATAAATAATTTGTGAACCCAATGTTCCATTGGTTTACGAGCATAACTAATGGGATGAGTCGTATTGGTGAACCTCTAGAAAACACTTCTAAATTTGAATAAGTAATGATAACTCTTCTAAATAGATGGAATAAAAAGAAGGTCACCATCAACATGAGTAATAACATCAAAGAATACAATCTGGATGAACTGATTGGCTCCATACTGCAATATGAGATTGAGGTAAAAAACAATGCGGATAAAAAATCTTCCAAAAGAAAAGGTATTGAATTTGAAACTAAAATTTTTGATATCATTAATGACTCAAAATATTAGTGTCAGGATAGTGACATGGAGATCACCATCATTAGTATGAAATTTAACATGTTCATGAAAAACAAAGGTGGGAAGATGACATTAAATAAAAAATTTAGTAAAGACAATAGAAACTGTAATACTACTTATAATAATGATATGTCCAAAATAACCTATTATGAGTGTAGGAAGAAAGGTCATATAAGAACATACTACCATAAACACAAAATTTCAATGAAACATGAACAAGATGAGGAAAGGGAAACAAGATCTGTTTAGAGGTTTGGAATTATCAGATACATCTGACAGTAATAATGATTCTGTTTGTGAATAATAGATAGCAAACATATAACTAATGGGTATTCAACCTGTGGTAAATAAATCCCTTTAAAATAATTTAATATCTCTTGATGAAACTAAAAAATGATTTATCTTAAAATGAAGATGAAATTAATTCTGATTTATCATATTATTATTATTATAAAAGTAATAAATCAAATTAAATTCTTAAGGAAATTAAATAATTATTGTACTATAGAGAAATATTAATTTAAAAGTGTATCGAGTTAAAATAATACACAATATTTTTTGAAACTAAATTATTTCTTTTAAAAATAAATTTTAGAATCTAAAAATTTGTAATTCCTAAAATATGATGTTTAGAGATGATCAAAATTATGTACTTCCTAATGTAAAAGATGAAAATGAAATAATTAAATATTTTATAAATGTTAACAATAAATTTCATCATAAAAAATCTAATATGATATCATATGGATTAAATAAAGGGAAAACATTATGTATGAATCATAAAAAAGAAAATAAGACACTGATAAATACCCCATCTTGTACACATGAAATAGGCTTGTCAGATTACAAAACACTTATAATTGAAAACTGGGAATTGAAAGATGAAGTGGATAATTTTAAAATCGAATTTTCTACCTTTGTAAATGGTAAACAATAGTATGAATATATGATTTTTTTAATGAGATATTTTCAAAATAATACTGGTTTTGGTTTCAATGGATTTACACCTAGTATATGTAAAACTACTTTTATTAAAATCTTAAAAGGAATTATTTCAAGTATAACATGGTTCAAATGGAAAATTCATGGAATTAATTCAAATGACTATTAAACAGGATTAACAAAATCTTTTGGGCATACCAAAACATATATTTCAAATGATTAACTTTAGAATCAACCCTCTAATAAATTATTTAAATCTATATGGCTCCAAAAAATTTCAATAACTAATACAATTAGACTTATGTTGGCATGTGTGCCAAAACAATTTGCCAACTGATTACTTATAATTAATTTGTCTTGGAAGTCTCACTGAATCTTTGTACATAGATAGTTGTTACTCAAGGCACATTAAATGCAATATCTGTAAAGTACTATCATATAATACATGGGATGTTGGTCTTTTCACATTTAATGACAACTCCATGGGATATATTAAATGTATGGGTGAGGTAGATTTTTATAAAATTATAATAATTTCAAAAATACATTATAAATATGGTTTGATACATAAAATTTAATGTATATCACAATGTTGGGATGATAGATCAAATGATGTATTTTAATATGATAACTGTATGGTTCTAAAATATAATATAGTTATATTTAAAGAAAGTAGAAAATAATATTGTTACTCTATCAGTCATTTTGAATTATGAAAACAAAAGGTAATGTTCCTAAATTCTTTGGAAACAGTTGATGTGCTACAGAATAAGAGGCTTGGACATGCAAATTTCATATTTTTTTCACAAAATGTAAAATCATGAACATGTTCATCAATTTCTAATTCTTAAAACAAGTAAGTCCTATTTGAGTGATTCATATTTTAAAGGTAAAAAACACAATTAATTATTTAAATTTATTAATGATGATAGTTCTACTAGAAACTTAGAATTGGTGCATGTTGAATTTTTTTTAAAAATTCATCATACTATTTTTTTGGTAAATGATATGAATTTTTTATTATATATTATTATATTAAATTTTTATATATTTATTTCTTATCTTATATAAATGAAAATTTATCCAAATTTTCTTCTTTTGGGAAGGTAATTCATAATTTTAAAAATATATAAATCATCTCAATCAAAAGTGATAGAGGTGGTGAGTTTATGAACATAGAATTGGATATGTTTTTTAAATATAATTAATGTAATCATTTCATATCATTATATAAGACACCACAATATAATGGTGATGTAGAATAAAAAATAGGTACATTCATGAAATGGAAATATCCATGCTAATAGAATATAATTCTCCAAAATAATTCTCTGCAGAAGCTACAAATACATCTTTACATGTGTTAAATATATTATATATTAGACCATTTTTTATTAATAACCCTTATAAAATCCTTTAGGGTTATAAATCTACAATATGTTATTTATGGACTTTTTGTGTAAAGTGATTATCTAAAATAATTTTTATAACATAGGTAAATTTGAATCTAAATTGGATAAATGAATTTTCATTAGATATTTAAATTCCAGTAGAGAAAATAAAGATTTAAATAGTGATTATTTATATGTAGAAGAATATGAAGATGTGAAGTTCAATGAAAATTCTTCTAAAAATGAGTATTCTGGTCCACGAACTGAAATTTATGAATTTGGAAATATAAATTTTGGTGAAGTTGATGATCATGATAATGAAATTTCATCAGTTGAGGGGGATCATTCCTCTTCCCAAACTTATCCAATAGAATGTAAAACTAGTAAATATCACCCAATTGATAAATTAATTGGACATGGTGAATCTAGTGTTCATGCCAGAAAATATGTTATTTTTTAATATCATAATTCTTCATTTCTAGCTGATTTTTTTCAAAAAATATTGATACTACATTAACTATGTAAAATTGGATTAATTCTACACATGATGAATAGAATCAATTTGAATGGAATAAATTGAGGGAATTTGTTTTTTTTCATTAAGGTATACCTATTGTAGTAAAAAATTGGTATTTTTTGAAATAGTTCATATGAGGTTTAAAATATTGTTAAAAATAAATATTGACAAGTATCTGATGTTTATTCTAAATAATATGTTGGATTTAATGATTATTTTTACCATGTTTCATGGATGAAATCAATTATAGTCATACTACCTTTTTCTTGTTTTGAAAATATTAAATTAGTTCAAATGGATATAAAAGGATTTTTTATATAGAATTGTTTTAAATGAATTCCACGTAAGAATAAATTTCACTTTTGAAAATATTGGGTTTCCATATAATCTTTGAAAACATAATAAATCCATGTATATCCTAATGTATAATCAAAGATCCAGGTATGAGAGACATACAAAATGTTTACTTTAAAATGATTCTTTTAAAAGAATGATTAATTCCACCTTGTTTGTCAAATGAGTGTCATATTATTTACTGCTATTTCTAATTAACATTGATGATATAATATTTTGTTCAGCAAATGATTAATTGCATTATGATTTTTCTAAACTTATGATTCGTGAATTTTATAGGAGAATGATGGTAGAATTTATGTTTTTTTTGAATATATTAAAAATTAATAAAAGTGAATAATGTATTTTCAAAAACCAAACTAAATATGTTGAAGATTTTGTAAAAATATTTAATTTAGATCTTATTAAATCTTTGAATCCACCCATGATGACAAATTCTAAATTATTCATTTATGAATATGATATTTATGTTTACAATTAACAATATAGTGGCATGATTGGTATCCTTTTATATCAAAATACATCAAAGACAAATATCAAGTTTTTATTATTCCTATGTGTGAGGTTCCAACATAATCCCAAATAAAGTCACATAAAAGCTGTTAAAATAATAATAAGATACATCAATGGTACTGGTTTGTTTTATTCAAAAATAAACTATTTTTATTTATTTTCTTTCTATAACTCTTTCTTTGGAGGATGGAGACAAGGTAGAATGTGTACCACATGTATGTGTCACTTTGTAGGTAAAAGATAAATTTCATGGATATCAAGTAAATATCTATCAATAAAAGAATAACAAATATCAGAGGCCGGGTATGTTGTCTTTTCAAGCTATTTTTCCAATAAAAAATTGATTAAACAGAAGTTTTATAATTTCAACATTAGTTTTGATTAAATCCCTATTTACTGTGATAGTTCTAATGATATTAAACTTATAAAAACCATCATAAAAAATCTATAAAAACATAAAGATGATATATTTCATTACCTAAGAGATCATGTTAATAATTGTGATATTTGCATGGAATATATTACCTCTAATAAAATTATAGAAGATGTATTCACAAATCACATAGATTCAACTAAATTTGAAAAATTTAAATTCAAATTAGGAATTTTAAATGCTTAAATTCATTTTAATTATCAATATTTTGTAAACAATAGAGATATTTTCCTTAAAATTCTGTTTACCGTTAGATAAATTTCAAGAAGGGTGACTTTTTTGTTTAAAATTTAATACATTTAATATTTATTAATTAAAAAAGTGGGAATATGTTTCGACTTAAAATAATGTAAAAGTGTTTAATTAATTATCTCTCTATTAAATTATGTTTTGAAAATTTTATTTAAATTTCAGTTCATTAAATTTTGAAATATTCTTTTACAAATCTGGGAAAAAAGTCACAATTGAAACGAGTCCCTCTCTAAATGAGTCACCATTGAAATGAGTCATCATTGAAATGAGATAGTATTTAACTAAGTCACAAGTTGAAATGAGTCGTTGTTGAAATGTGTCACCGTTTAAATGAGTCACCATTGAAACAAATCAACATTGACATGAGTCACCAATACAACAAGTCACCTTTGGAATGAGTCGCCATGGAATGAGTCACCATTAGATGAGTCACCATTTCCGGCCACAATATTATCCATACAACAATAGTTTTGTAAGTCACCAAATAGTATTTCAGAATGTCACTATTGGACATCCAACTGTGAGAAAATTATTATTATTATTTTCCTTTTAATTGTAGATAATCAAGATGATGTTTTTTTTTAAATGCGATTAAGTTTTTCTTAACCTCACAATGTTATGTCAAATGATTCTTGTTAAATTATGTCATTTGAGTCACCATTGGATCCATGCAATGTTATGTCAAATAATTTACTATTGGTCATCCATTGGTAAATAATTTTACATAGTTAAATTTTATTTTATAAAATTTTATTCATATTATTTTATCTTTTTTTGATGTTAGAATATTTTTTTTATTATTCCAAGATTGTAATAATTATTTTAATGTGTAATTTTTTTTAAAAGTCTCTATAAAATAATATTAATATTTCATACGATGTTATCATTTAATATATATTTAATGTATATTTAAAATACATATTTGAATTGATTAATTCAATTATATTTATATCTTAATTTGATTACATGTGGGTTACTAGTTATATTATTTTTTATTTATTAGTATTTTATGTCATTTAATTGATCTATTTTTTAATTTTTTAATTCACCATGTAGTTTGTAACACGTAATTGTAATTGAATTATTTCTATCATTTTAAAAAGTTACATTTACTGAGTAAATATAGATACACACTTTGATGTATAAATACATTTAAAAAGATATTTGTGTGATTATTCAAAAATTACTAATTCTCACAAAATTGTTTTCTAATCACATGTGACTTCCTCCTTCTACTGTGATCACAACAAGGACTAAATATTCTTCATTGGTTCCATCTAGTGACACATGATATTTTGATACATAAACCAATAATAATTAGATCATCAACTATTTTTTTTAATTTTTTTAATTTTGTATTATTATGTATGCAAGCATTTTTGGATGGTTTATGCGTGTTCACATTATAAAAATTTTTAATCATTCTCTAGTTCTTCAACCACTAAAAGGAAGGGTCGGGTTGTGGCTCTGAAATCATTGTCACATAAATAGATAGGGGTAGTCTCTAATAGTAAATAACAAGTTGTTCTTATTATTGTAGTAAAATAAAGAGTCTATAATAGGTTATCACACCATAAAAAAAGAGGCATACTAGGTACTTGTCGCCTTGATGAGTATAAGAGATCTATGAGTTTACTATGTTATTTATATCTAAATCACTATAAAAATTCATTGTGTTCGTGTTTCTTATTTTATTGCAGCATCAATTTATTTACAAGATCGTTGCACCAATAATGTTTGATTTTATATACTCCGATAATTACTAGTTACTGTGTTTAAATATTTAAAGAGACTATTCCCATCTAGAATTAATTATTTCTTTCATACATTAAATGATCCAACAGCACTGATAATTCCTATTAATTTCCATGAGGGACATCTCGAATATCATGTGTGGGTTCATGTTCATCTCTATTTAAGAAAAAAAATTCACCCATAGATAGTGGAATATTTTTTTAATTATAATTTAAGTGATTCCTACACATATTTATGATAGGTCACATAGAGGTTTCTATCTTCACGTGAGTTCAAGCATGGGTCATGCATGACCTTTTTCTCATAACCCTCATGGGGATTTTGAAACAATGTTTTGTGTGGAAAACAAGTTCTCTCCTTATCGAGAGGCTAATTCCCTCTTCATTTCATGATCCACATAAATTCATAGATGTTGCATTACAATGTGTTTGATCATTTTAGATGGGTGGTGTTCTCGATAAACTTTCTCGGCAGTTTATTGAACCTGATTTCCCAACATATGATGAAAATATAATGCCCCTTCATGTAATGTCTCCAAAATTTCTGAAATATCAGTATAATTTATGTGTGATGGAATATCCTCAATGGATTTTCATCATCACATAAATAACTTTGGGGTTTCCATGCGAACATTTCATAGTTCTATCATGCATAGGATATTTATTTAAAACCCTATTTTTAAAATGGTTTTCATTCATGTTCTTTATTTGTACATTATGTAAACATTAGGTAATATTATCATCACATGCATCATTTACATCAACAAATATAGGTTTGATTTGTTAGTTCTTTCACAGACTCCCCTTAATCTGGATATTGGCATGATCTTTATCCATGCAGCTACCTATGTTGGCATTGCACCCCAATTATTCATACACATCTTTTGATATTTGAGTATACGATCAAAGGTAATGGTTTCAGACTATGAACCATAATCTTATCCAATACGAAGACCATATTATGGAATCAAATGTACTTATGGAGGCCCTATACAATCCCATTACCATTATGTTCTCAAACATACATTATTTTCAACACCATCTAAATTCATTCCCTTGTACTATATTACTAAATCCTAGAAGTTCATCACATGTACCACTAATTTTTTGTGCACATATTTATCATCAGCTTTTATTTTGTAGGTGGATAAAGGACAATAAGACCATTGTATTATATTCCTCGTAGGGATCATAGCTATCCACATATTTCTTCTATGTGAACACACCTATTGTAACATGTGATCCCATCATGATCTATCATACTATAGAACATGGTTCCACATGTGGCTAGATCTCCTTATAGAGGGGATTCGTATGGTTTTCCGAGCATAAAACTGGGAGTTATAGAATAGTCCACCTAATGTTCTAATCAAGGAGAATATATTCTCTTGATATGATATCATTAATTATGCCTTCATATTATGGTAATGATTTTATGAGTAGTTATACTTCTACTAATGTGTCACAAAGGTACTGGCATTCTAGAGTGGTCTTTATAAGCAGGCGCACCACACCCTAACTCTATCTTCCATCCACACTTGATCTACATGGATTCATTATGTAGTTACAATATGATAAAGTTCATTCACTCATGGTCCTGTCAGTATTTGGTATCTACACTGGGTGTAAGGGGCAAGATGAACGCCCAATACCACGATTTTGAAGAAGATGTCGACAAAATATTTTACACATTACCTAGTTTTCATGGCATTTTTTCTTCTATTGAAAAGTGTGTTATACAAGATTATGAGAATAAAAACTATTTAAATGTATGAATGAATTAAATTTATTTTAATCAAATCATATCATTATAATGATATGTGAATGATATGTTTTCTAATTCATTCATAGAATAAATATTATTTTTGAACAATTTAATAAACATTGTCAAAATTAATATTCATGGTATCTTATAATAAATAAAATTTAATTAAATAATTTAAAATTCCTAAAAATATAATATTAATTCAATTTAACATGGCATAGTTTCAAATAGCATCCATGGACCATTTTTGTGGTTTTCCTTTTTTCAATTGTTTAATGGACCCTAATGTGTAAAAGTATTATTAGCATGATAATTTTGTAATTGGATTAACTGGGGATAAATTAATATAATGGTGAATAAATTATTCAAACATATCTATTTTATATAGGGTGATCAGACTTAGAATATAATTCTAGCATTCTATCAATATTTTAAATTTTTTTCCATTTAATGAAAAACAATTTTATTTTATTACAAATTACATTAAAAATTACAATATTCTCCCTCCTCTATCTTGTAAAAAAAGAAATTTATCTCCTATTTTCATAAAACATTCCATTGGGTAAAGAAAATACATTTACAACCCCTTTTTTTATATCGTTTATCACTTATTATTTTCCTTTTATTGGTTATAGAAAACACCAATGATGGATTTTAGTGTAATCGTAAAGTAGTTGTTTAAAGAAGTGGTATCATTATCAACATAACCAATTTATTATTTCCATATACCACATCATTTAAATAATTTTCTACAATTAATAATGAAAATTTAATTTCCCAAATACATTTTGGATATTATAATAATTTTATAATTGATATCAATATTCTCTTTTATCAAATGGGAAATGAATCCTTAAATCACTAGTAAAACGGACAACCCCCTCACGAGCCAAATAAATTCTTTTTCCATCACCACCTATCACATTTTATTTTATTGAAGGATAATATATATATATATATAATTTTTATAAAATAATTATACTTATGAAATTAAAATATCCCAGCTACATTCTTACCATCCAATTATTTGTAAAATAGTAATGATAATCTTGTATACAAGTGAACTACCAACTATATGAAGCAATGTGAATCTTTTTTCATTTAATTTTTATGAGGTTTGTAATAATTATGAATTTAATGAATATATATTTTTTATATTATATAAAATTTATTTTGTAGGAGTGAATTATTTTTTATCATTAATTCAATCCATTTGTTAGAAAATAAAAATAATGTTTATGGATATATTTATCCTACCATATCTATGAATGGTTAAAATATTTTTTCTTTATAAAAATTTTATGTATTAATATAAATATGAATATAATGAATTTATACTAAATTAATATAATTATTGTGATTATTTTTGGAATGTTACAATTACTAATGTACATGAGATAAAATTCAGAAGCCAAAACATTCATGAATAACAATGTTGTTATTTCAAAAATGTGTTATGTAAGAATATTATTAATAATAGAATTTTAATAAATATTTATAAATATATAATTTAATATATTATATGTATGGGTTTTTTTTATGATTATTTTTATAACAAACTAATATTTCTTATAAATGAGTTTTGAACATGTCTGAAAAATGTTTAGACTTAAGTTAAGGGATTTTAAAATCAAATGTATTTTTGTGAGAAACATATAAAATTAGAACATGAATCATTTAGGAGGTCTATATACTTATAATGAATTAATTTTAAGATTATTTTTATGAAAAGTAATTATACTTTTATATCAATATTTTGTATTATTATGGGTCTTAAATTAAAAAATATGTCAAAGTGTTTCATCTTATTAAGTCACAATATCATTATCTACTAGGATTATTGGTGGAAATGTTTTTTTATTTGGAAATTTCATTGTTTATTTCTCAAAAAAATAGGTAATTTTCCCCTCATATAGTTATTTCAAGAGATTACATTTTTTCTATTAATTATTCCCACCTAAAATTATCATGATATGGAAATAATTTTCTTAATAAAAATCATAATTATTTATCCCCTTATTAAAAATAAATTTTTTCCACGTCATTTTTTTCAAAAAATGTTTTTAAAAAATTATTTTAATGATAAAAAATTATTGATAATGTGATTTTTAAACATGAGTGAAAATTTAAAAAAAAATTCAAATTATTAATCTTATTTTTTCTAAATAAGTTACCTTTGAATTTCATCTAAAATGAGTATATATAACTATGTTTTAAAATAAATAGAATAAATATAATTTCTCACATTTAGGCCACATGAAAAATGTAATTATACCTTTATAAATTATATGTTCATTTTCAAATAAATTTTTTATTACATTATATCATGAAATTTTAGGTTTTTAGATGATAATATCACATTTTTAAAGCTTATTTTCTTCAATAATGAAATAAAAATTTTATGAAGGTATTTCTATTCGAACACAACAAAAATGCTTGATTATAGATATTCTCAACTAGGGTTATTATCAAATGTTAACAAAGCTCATTATTTCTCTATATATATTATTATTATGACAATAATAATTTTATTAAAAAAATTATTTTTTGTTGGTTTTCATATGATGAATTTGATGAAATGGTTATGAGAACAATTTATTTTCCAATGGGGAAGAGTTAATGAAATTTTAATGAAACTAATTTCTTCATTATAGGTTTCAAAATATTGATTATTTTATGATCATGGGCCAAACATCTCCTTGATTATTATTCTATGAATGTTGGCCCCCAAATTATTTATACATAAAATGGGTTGGGTAAAAATGGATACAAATAAGATAAATAGAACTATAATTTTGAGTGAACCTAGTTCAATAAGGGATTTTTTCCACTATTATAGTATTTAGAGAGATCCTTTACTGCAATGATTCTGTGGGGAGGGAACCCAATCCAATATAACTATTTTGTTAAATATCCATTAAAAATGTTGATATTATTTTATAAGATCATATGGATGTTTGTATTTTATGTCTTATTTTAATGGTATTTTCTCATGACTCATTATCTTTGATTCCATTAGGACTTGTGTATTATGATATTCCATGATTTATTCCATGATTTCTTATTTTTATCTTTATATTAAAGCTATAATTTTCCTTTTTTATGATATTTTTATCATTCACTAATGCTCATTTCATTATTAATTATCCATATTTTTACCCCTTAAATAAAATCAAACATCAAAACACCTAATGTCCAATTTCCCCATGTTATGAGGAAAGGTTTTCAATATAATATTTCTAAAAAGATATATTATTAGAGATACCATAGTTGATTATATTGTGGTTAAATTATGGACAATTTTTTATGTATCTATGTTTTAAAGTGAACTGGATATATATAATTATAGCATGAATCATTATGTTTTGTGATGAATATTAATATCTATATATCTAATATATATTTATGAAAAGTACGGGCTTATATATTTTTTATTAGAGAATATTTTATACATACAATAAAAATAATGATTAGAACTCTTTTTGTACGAACACATATGATTATAACAAGTATATAATAATATCTGATGTCATGGAAAATAAATGAGTGTGGATTTTCAAATAATGCGTCCTTAAATGTATACTACAAGTGAACATGATTTTGGAAGTAATTAATATTGGATTATTTACCCCAAAAATTTGTTGGTTTATCATAACATTCATTTCATTTTGGTTCATGTTAAACATTCACATAATGTAAACATGGTTTGAAAATATGGGGGTATGTTTTTAGATAAATAAACTTTTTATTTTGATATATTATTAGGTTTTTGAATAGATGAATACTTTTAATGGTCTATATTGAATATAATATTTCATATATTGTAACATAGGAATCAAGATTCTGAAATTTTATAAACTGTTATGTGGTTTACATATATGATTTTAAAATATAATAATATGATTTAATGATTTAGTAAATTAATAAAGCCATGATAATTCTTGTTAACTATAAAAGTGATGGACAATTCAGTGATTATGTGAAACCAAATATCAAGTTGAATATAGAAAAAAGTACTAGGATTATGCATAATCAGTTAACATGATATATAATTACGAAAATAATATTTAACTAATACATAGTATAAAAATGTATATAAGTATATATTTTATTTAGAGAATGATTATTGGAGACAAAGTTGGAAGAGGGATCAATAATCATCATTACAAAAAAAAATTAGAAGGGACACCCATGAAAATGACGCTATGGAAGGGGATAATTTCTTCTATGTTTAAATGAAATTCATAAAGTAAATAATTATCGAGGTATTCAATTTCTAATAAGTTTATAAAATTGTCATAATACAACTCAATACCCTAACACAAGAGTTAGATCCTAGAAAAAAGATAGTCTTATGCAATATATATAATTAATGTACAAATATTAAAGGTTTTATGTTTGGAATGTTAGATTTTTGTGGTAGAAGTAATATAAAAATGTTTTTTTATAATATTCAAAAAATTAATTGGGTGGTTATATAGATATTATTATTTTGTTATTGAATAAATATAATTAATAGTATGGATTACCCAGAAAATATGTTTAATGATAAGGTAGTTTGTATGGAAAACTCACGATTGAGAGAATGAGAACCCTTAAAATGTAAATGACATTTAGATAATCATAATTAAAATAGGGAGTATATTTATATTGGACATATTGAATATTATTAGTAGTTTTATGGTATAGTGTTTTTAAGTTTACATGATTTTTGGATTAGAGGAATATATTTTATACTCTGTGATTTTCATTATTAATTAATGATAGGGTTAATTTTTTTAAGCATGGATATTATTTTTAATGTTTTATGATATTTTAATTCATTAAAATTTTTATGTAATATTTTCTCAAGGTATTCACGTATTTGGTTTGTGAAATTATGATATAATTTCTGTTACATAGGGGATTAATTTTAATTTGAATCTCAAAATTTAGTGAACTTATTTACACATTTTATTAATCACTTTGGTCAGATATGTTTCAGATAGATTATATATATGAATACATATTGAAATAATTATGTGTACCTTTCGTTGTTTTTATTGATGTTTTATATATTAATATATTATATTGGTTCAGTTGTTGATTCCATTTTTTGGAAACTTTCAACAGATTTATGGGCATGCTTTTCAGTATTTTACAAAACATATTAATAATTAATTCTAAATCTAGTAATTTATTCATTAAAAAATCATCTTAGATATTAGTTTCATGGAGTAAAAAATTATTACCAAAATGTTGGAATCCAATCCAATGGATGAAATTGTAATTTTGATGTAAAAAATTTCAATAATGTTATTTTCATGGTGTTCTAAATCTTTATAGTAAAATAAACCTTCAACTTGTCAAAAAGTGTCATTGAATAAAATTTTTAAATTTTTAAATTCATTTATATTTAATGGATCTCTATTTTAACAACTATTTGGTTTATAGTATTCGGGATTTTATCATTTTCATGACTATTGACATTATTATGATCAATGTCATGTAACACTCTAATTCATTATTTAATCATTATGAATTTATTCCATGTCAATTTTTTCACATCCCACTATTATTTATCAACATTGAATCATTATTTTACAATATTTAAGATGACCATAATAATTATTATTCTCTCAAATAATGGGAATGTTTTTAGTATTTTATACATTATGAAAATTAAAAAAAAGTTACTTTTAGATGTCAACCCTCTGATTGCTGTGATGATGTAAAAATTGACAAAATTTAATTTATTAATGGATGTTTAATGTAACAACAAAATTTTAAAATATTAATTTATGTTTCAAATCATACATGACCCACAAATAATACACTAAAATATCCATGATATATTATTATTTAAATATGATCTTTATAACCGAACTCATTAATGGGGGTATTAATAGTATTTACTTATTTATGATATATGTATAGTTTTTTTACTCAATAATGTTATATTGATAATTTATTAGGGTATAAGAACTCAAATTTTAATGAAGACATTTTATTCATTGGAAAATTCATGTTTTCTTTAAACCTTATTTTTAGTGAATTTTGTGACAAACTATTATAATTTAATTCTAAAACATTCAGAAAGTTTAATTTATAAAAACAAAATTACTTTTCAAATTATTGTATTATAGTTATCTTAAAGTGAAATTATGGGATTTTGTAATTATATTTTTTCAATGATTAAGGAAAAATGATGATTTTTCACATATTGGTATGTCCTTAAATTAAATAATATAATTGAAAATTAAAAAAATTAAATGGAATTGGTTATAAAGTTAAATATGGACTTTTTAGTTTATAATAATAAAAGTTACCTCATATTAATAATTAATTTTCATTATTATTTATAAGTTTATTTTTAATCATGAAAAAACAATTTTATAAAGACAATTTTAATGTCCATAATGAGTATCCATTTAAATTAATTAATTTTAAGAATAATAAATAACGGTTTAAATGAAATTAATGTATTATTTTTCTATTTATATTAATATAATTTAATATAATTATGATTTTTGACGATTGTGTAAATAAACGATCAGATGTTGCTTGAAAAATTAATTTTCTGAAAAGGGTATTTTCCTCGACCTTTGTGGGTCAATGTAAAATGAATTTCCTAGAGTTATAGTGATTTAATTTGGTAAATTAAATATCATATTCAGAGTTTGAAATATACATAATATATAATAATTATAACTGTAGTTTTTTATAATGAATAGTAAAAAAAATTAAAAAGTAATGATTAAAAAATATACTTTTTTTCTAAATTTATAAATAATATGATATGGACTATGTTTCAAAAATAACAAGTAATTTATTTTAATTATATTTTTTAATTTCATTCACAATAATAAATTATTTGAATATATGACCATTTTTTAATATCTACATCACTATGAACATTATAATAATTTAAGGAATTTCTTAATGAAAAATTATACTCTCTAAAACAAAAAAAATATTATGTGATTAAAAAGGAGAAATTAATCATAATTGTTATTTTGAGAATAATGGAAATTTTTTAATGTAGGTATTTTTTTGAGAAATGGGATAATTACAATAAATTATTACACAATGCTCATTGGTTTATTATTTAATTAAAATGGAAATAATATAATAATTTTAAAATAGTAAATGTAATTAATACAATGAAATTATTGTGTTAGAATTAAATTTTATATTGGTATAACATGGAAGGTATGTATATAATTAAAATTTTCTATTTCCAACTTGTAATTTGTGTTTATAAATTAAAAATATTTTAACATTATAGAAATTGACATTAATGTTATTTTATAATATTTTTTAAATGATTCATAATTCATAGAAAGATTATATTTTGAGTCATGTTTCATAGAATGTTTATAATAAACACCATGATGAATTTATAGGACTTATTTTCCTTTTATAAAATGTTTTTGTGGCACTTAATGGTTAAAAAAATATTACCGAAAAATTATGAAAAAGGATAAATTCTGGTTAAAGTAAATTAATAATGTTGAAAACTTCACCTTGTCGTTTCTAATTTTAGTTTTTTCCGATTATGTAAACTCAAAATCATCATCTCATACTACCACACAAATTTGGAGAAAAGTTTATATGAAAAATAATTTATATTAATTTAATTAACTATGAAATACTATGACTACCCCTCCACTCTCTTATAAATGGGAACCTCCTCTACTTATTTCATCATAATTAAAAATAAATTTTATTTGGAAAATACCAACCCACATAACTAATATGCATCCTCAAACATGAATTAGTCAACTTTTTATGATTATAATATACTCTTGTGATGGATTATGTTTCATAACTAAAGTTGTTTCCTAATGATGAGTTTCTATTATTATATTAGTTTTTTTGTTTTATTTCTTCTCTAGTATCCATAAAATCATAGACAACAATGATGAAATACTAAAACCAATATAAAAAATATAATTTATAGTTATTAAATTAATTTAAATACATGTATGATTTCCAATTTCCATGAAATGGGAAATGAATCTTTATATCATGTGTGTAAGGAACTACTTCTTCTAGAGTAGATGTATTGCATTTTCCTTCATCGACTCACACAAATGGATGTAAAAATAGATTTAATGTATATATAATAATATTCATGACATAAATATAATTTTATAATTATAATATCTCTTCAACTTTGAGAACATATAATTAATTGGAAAACACAAATTTTTCTTATGTGTACTTTGGACTACCACCTTTACAAGGCGATGGGATTGGTTTTTCATTGATATTTTACTTGGATGGTAAAAACAAGATATATGATAAATATATATGATTTAATTTATATAATAATAATTCTATAAATTTGAATTATTATTTTTCTTTCATTCATTCCAACCTTCAAAATATGATTAATGTGTTTATATGTTTGTATTATATATTGTCTCCATGAATGATGTAACTAATTTTACTATATCTATCTATCATTGAAAAATATTAATATCTATATAATGATAATATGTGTTAAATATATCATTATTAAAATTAATGTGATATAAATACATGATCAATTTATAGTTCTAAAAACTACTGAACCAAGTCATAAATGACAAACAAAGCAGTTACTACCCAAATGATTGATTTTACCAATGGATTGTTTTAAAAAGAGTGATAAAATGTTATAAAAAATGATTTTTGAGGTGATATATATGATAATGGTTCTATAATATTTTTTTTAATAATCCTATAAATATTATATAGTAATTTCATACATATCTGAATAATATATTGACATGAGTAATGAGATTTTAATCTAAAATTTATTTTAATGAGACAGAAGTTATATTAAGTTATTGTTTAGTATTTTTTGATTTTTTATAATAACCATGAGTGCATTTTACGATAATTCTAAAATATTTTATGTGGATTTAAATATCCATATATTATTATTTCATTAATGGGACTTATGATTCAAAATTATAAAAAGTGTAATGGGTTTCATGTTAAAATCTCATTTCATAATTAGATTTAATTTGTTTATATTATTGATGATGATATTTCATGTTATTTACCAAAAATATATCACGATCTTTCATCCAATATTTTAATTTCAATAGATTATATTTTTTCCATTCATTTTCCCCAAATTAAGTATTCATGATATCGATAATATGTTATTAATTATCATGGAATGAATGAAATTTACAACCTTTGTGTCTGGATGTTGATTTAAGGATTATATTATGTATTTACTATATTATTTTGAAGAAATATATTTTTATTTTTTCGAAATTTTAGTTTTAAAAAGTAATGTTAATGTTGAATATTGATTTTCATCATTGATATTTTAATGATTTTTCATATTATTTTTATTCATGAATAACAGAACCCCATGATTTATCTTATTCTCTATTGAGTGTATGATCGAATGGTTCCATCCATTATATTTCTCTATATGTTTTAGGAATAATTTGAATTTTTTTATGAAACTCATACGTTTATCCATTAGTGATGCTATGATGAATTGACTAAACGATATTGAATTCTGGTTCTTTTCTATGGGTAATTCCATGAAAACTTATTATGAACCCATTAGAAAATTAAAGGTCCAGGATATGAATAATGTTATATGATATTGTGGAACAAATAAATATGATTTTAATTATTTTAATGGTGGAAAAAATAATATATCCTTTATATGCATTGGTTAAATATGGATATCACAACATATAAACTATATTGGAATGGGTATTAAACCATGTTCAGTAATAGAAAATATCAACTATGATATTCGTTAGAGTAGACTATTATATGTATGATTATTTTGTGGAGTGAACCCAATGCACTATGGTAGTATCTCAAATGATCGTTGAAAACAATGGTAATTATTTTCTACACTTATGTGTATGCCAAAAATCTATATACTTTTCCATATTTATACTCCAAAGGATCATGTATTTTTTAGTATGATTCATAACTTCTAAATTGAACATAATATTCCATGACTAAATATTATTATCCTTCATCTATAGGGTATGGTTTCCAAATTCTATATTTATTTTATGTTACACATATTCACATGTTTTTTACATATCTCTCTTATTTAAAGTTACTAATAATTAGATATCACCCATTATTACGATTATATTCCATTAGTTATGAAGAATGGTTTAAATAATCATATGTCAATTTAGGGTGTTCGTTTTGGATAAATGAGCGAGAGATGTTGTAGTTCACTTATAAACCAGTATTTTACGGTTCAATACTTCCAACAAAACATGACCTATAATATTATAGTGTGGATCATTATTTTATATACTGAATATTAACATACAAATAAGTTATACCTCTATATAAAAATTATGAAATTCAATAATTTTTGGGTGTTTATGATAATAAAAATTCATGTGTTTGAAATTTAATGAAGATGATGTCATGAGAATTCCATGTAGATTAAATGATTTATTTAATGAAATAATTACTTGGTCACTAAGTTAAATTTAATGAAGGTTTCTTTCTCATTTAATCATAATTTATTATCAATGATATATGTAGAATCTATTAAATATTTTTTCCCTATGATTAAAATATTTAATGATGTATACAATAGTTATCAATTTCGTGGAAGTGGATTATAGAAATTATATGTTGTTCCTCATAAAATAATTAATTTCTTAATTTTTATATTATATTTTCAAGGAGTAAATATTAGAAGTCATAAAATATAATATTTCTAGATATATAAATATATATTGGATATATTAGTTTATAAATATATTAATAAAACCATATAAATCAATAGAAATTTCATACTTTAATGGTACTTTAACACATAGTGATTTCACATTTTATTGTAATGATTTTTAAAATAAACTAAGATTGAAATTATTAATGGATATGAAGAATTAAAAAACCTATGTTATAATAAAATCAAATATTTCATTTTAGTATTATTACCCTAAATGTTTTGGAGGCCCTCATTATTATTATTAATTTTGATAATCCACTATTCAAGGACTGAGGTGGAACCCATACAAGGGAAGATGGATTATAGAAAATTACATGACCCGTAGGTTTTAGATAGAATCACCAAGACATGAAAACATGGAATTTATCCTCCCCAACACATGTCATGATTTCAGCACTATACCTTCATAGGGCTAGTGGGTTAGAAGTCATATGCAATGCTGCTTAGGCATGATGCTAATGGAAATTCCCTACCCTCTTGTTCTTCCAATTTTGAGTTATCTCGGCTCTAGTGAATGATCTTATCATGAATCCTCATATAGAGCCTTGTATCTTATAGTTTGACTGGTAAATCTACAAATACATGTTACCCAATGTCATTTGGGTGGCCCCGAGGACATAAGGTGTCCCGAATTCCCTGAGAGAAATCTGGCCCAAAGGCCATGGGTGGCCCAAAATCCTTGAATGACCAAATAATGACATTGGTGGCCTAGAGGTCCCGATGGGTTAATAATTCCAGCATCTACTGTATCGAACATTACCTGAAATAGTACCACTATAGTAAACTAGACATATGTCTCCACCCATAAGAGATAATATTATCTACTATACATTTTATTTTAGCAATTGTGAACTGATATTTACACAAAATTATACATTATTATTTTTATCCAATGTGAAGCAATCATATTCAATGTCTATCAGAGTTACAAGTATTATTAATTATAATGGTGATTTCTATAAAATATTTTAAAACTTTATACCTTGTGAAAAAATAGTGTACTCAGTGGATAGATCCTAAGTAAAATTATCTATATAAAAATTAGTTATCCTGTATTAGTTTTTGCTGGATCTGTTTACGGGATAATTTTCCCCAAAAAAAACTAAAACCACATCTCTTATGCATTATTTTTATTTATTTTCATTAATTATAGAATATTATCTATTAAAATTAAATGTGGGGTCTATCAATTTAAAAAGAAGTTATAAATTTTAGAACTATATTAAAGACCCAATTCACCCCATCTGAAATCATTATCTTTAAATTATATGATAAATCATTATTTTTCTCTCGATATCCACAATGTATTATTACAAAAAAACATATTATGTTTTTATGACAAATTTTTTTCATATATGTCTTCATATCTTCATCTATATAGAAATATTATTTTTCTCAAAAAATTATTCAATATATCAATGAAAATATTTGATTTCTAATTATCCTAAATATTATTTTGAATTATTCTAATTTGACATTAGTGTTTTAAAATAATTTAGTCATCCTATAGAGTAAATAAATTCATTTTAAAAATCAAGCATATAATAAACATTTTCACCATTGAACTGACTGTGTTCTTCATATATATTATTATTAGACACTAGAATTGAATAAATATAATGAAAAGTTTAATAAAAATTATTATATTACAATATACTATCACTTGATATGTGTATTTTTATATTTTAAAAAATGTATTTCTCTCAGTATCTAATTTTAAAAAAACCCTTTAATCTTCAATGAATTTTTTTAGATTAGTTTTTCTATTTACATATAATTTCATTATAAGATTATATCATAATAAATTGTTAACTTATAGATTAGATGATTTGATTAAAATATAATTATGAATTTTACAATGTACATCAATGTAATATTTTTTTTGAATCTCATCTTGAATGGTCATATATTCATATTATTGTATTTTAATATGTTATTATTCTATATATTCAATTAAATTCCATAAAAATTGCTAGGATGTCCCTTATAGTTAATCTAGACTATTTTTAAGTCTTTTAGTTATTTTCGTCATTTTCAACAGTACTAATTTGATAGAATAATCCTTCAATGTTGAACATTCCCTATTTAAGTAATTCCATATATACTATATGTATGATATAGATAAAATATAACAATCATTTTTAAAAGGTTCATTCCATTATTAAATGCCTCATCGATACATACTAAGAGAAGGCTAACCCTAAAACTCATGGAATGTTTTGACTCCCACTTCATTCTCATCACGTATAAATTATATCTAGAATATTTTGTAATAAACATTTGATATCTAAATTATTTAAATAAGTCACACATTTCCATTTACATGTTATTCGCAATTTTTTTAATATTTTATTTAAAATTATAGTTTATTCATTTCATTCAGTTTTTTTGATATTTTGAAATAGATTACATATCAACTATTATTCTAAACCATTTAATCATATCATAATATTTTAATTCATCCATAATTTATTTTAGTAATTATCTTTCAATTTTCCTTTTTATCAATTCATTATATTTTAGTATAGTAACAAATATTATTTTACCATTAGAAATATAATTTTTTAAAACATATAATAATTTTAAATGAGCTCATTTCTGTAATTTGAAGAACTTTTCATTCATATGATATATATTTGGACCTATTATGTTTTTCTAACTTGACATTTAAATATATTGTAATAATAAAAAATCATATATAAGTTATAACTAACAATTATAAAATATTATTATATCATAAAATTTCACACGCCTAATAGGAATAATTTGAAAACTCATCCTTATCAGTCATCATTTATCAGTACTCCCAAACAAAGATTGAATGACATCAAATTGACATCATCCCCTTATCCCTAATATTTTTTTATCTCCCTCTCCATCAAGTATAGTAATAGATGTATAGTTTATAAAGTTGGTGTATTTAGCTACTATAATTTTATACTATTCCCATATCCTTTAGATTAATGGTTAAATAATAACAACTCAATGATAAAACACAGATAATAATATCTTACTCAAATAAATCATCCATATAAATGTTTTAGTGTTCGTTAAGGGGTAATGTTTTCTCTTTATTAAAATTTAATAATTCAACATAATTATAAAATACCACCAATGGAATCTAATATCATATTCTTGCGGATGTTATCCTCCAAATTAGATAATTTAAATATCACATATATCATAGAACCATGTTTTTATTATAAAATGATTAGTTCCAAACTTTATATATTTTATAATCGACCTATATTTTAAGGGTGATACAAATATTTTGGGCCTAGATAGGTATAAATATAAAATAATTGGTGTTTTATATAAAGTAGGTGATCAATGGGTCATTATAAAGTATTATACTGAAAAAATGTGAAGATTTTGGATCTTCTCCTAAGGTTTCCCATCTCAATACACCTAATGGAGTTAATAATATAGCTAGATAAATTTTTTAGGGTGTTTTCCATACATTGAGTATCCTTTGTCGATGATGAGAATGATGATGGTGTGTATACTCATCAAAATTGGCCACTATTTATCACTCTCTCAAGAAAAAAATTTTATAGACAATCATGATTTTGTATTTTTTGTATGGTGTATTTTTTAATGTAGGGTGAGATTTTATGATTCCTTTACCACTAAATGAAAACATTATTAGTTTGTAGATTATTTTTACCCCTATGACTGTCATCCTCCAAATAGTTTTACAAATTCACAAAATGAATTTCCCCCTCAATCATCATATAATAGAGATCCCTTTTATTTAGAAATAATTATATCATTATATAAAATAATGTCTTTATTTCAACATTATCCTCTAATAATTTATATATTTAGAATCATATCCTATCAATACAACAGTTTCAAATTATGATCTCCGACATGTAATGAATATAATAGTTCTATCATGGTTTTATATCCAGTAGAAAAATCTCCCCACCATCTAAATTGTAATATTATAAATTTCATTCCATGAAGAAGAATCCAATGGATAGTAATGGGTGGCCACAAAGGGAGATGTCTAACTGTGTGATTCCCCCTATGTTAGCCTTGTAATTATCTGTAGTTTGAGATTTTTTTGGAATAATTCCCCATTTAACTCCTCTTCATCATTTGATTCCTTAATAAAATGGGAGAAACCCACCTCCCCCAATAAGAGGTAGAAAAATAATCAACTTCCAATCCCAAATTTTTAATGATGGATTTTTTGACATATCTATTAATGAATAATTTAAGAAGATAAAAAATAATTTATTTCATCCACACAATAATACTAACATAATTCCTTCAATGCAGCAAACTGAATATATTCATAATCTTCTTCATGTTTTATATTTTCACCATTCTTGTTTACAATGAATATTGTGATTATTTTTAATATAATCATATATCCTCCCATATATATCTATTATGTATCATTTATTATAGATATAAGGTGTATTTTATTTTATAATTATTCTCACATGTTTCATTTAGAAAATTGTTTTTTTCTTATCATATGAAAACTTCATATTTTTATTATAATATAGAAAAAAGTCAGTTTCCCATGGTCAAAAAATCTCCATAATTAATTACAAAAGAATTATCTTGAGAATCTCACATTACCTAAGTAGCCTTTATGTATGCATATAATGAAATAGCTAATATAGAAAATATATGGTAAAAATATCATTAATTATAATATTCACATAGGCATAGTTCATTTTTGGAATTTAAATATGAATATTGACTAGTATAATAATAGTTGTGGATATATATATTCTGGGAAATCAATGAATTATTTTAACAAGTTCATGTTAGAATATAAACACTCGAACCATAGTTATAATAGATTAAATAATTCTTGGTAATATTATAATAATGTTAATAGTTTAAAAAAGAGATATTTGTACACATAAACCTCAAACATACAAGGACTATCCATGATTCTTGAATCCCCTATAACTCACATATTCCACACCTAATCAGATCAATCCACCCTTTTTACTATATTTGATATTTATTCATCTACAAAAAAACTATTTATATGAAATATTTCGAATGAAAGTAGTAATTTAATATCTTTTTAAATCCTATTGGAATGATCAGATTAAATGGAATCTATAGATATTATTTCAAACTATAATCTAGTGATTTAATGATGCACTCTTGAACTAGGAGAATGATATTTAAGATTATAACATTGGTAACAATGATCTTAGTATGGATAATGATTCTTCATATATTAGCCTTCATGATTTTATAGATTCTAATAAATTAATCTCATTAATGGATAATATTTAGTAACATTCCAATATATTTCATAGGGAGTAAAGGATACCCATATAAAAATATAGAATTTTAAATGTCCATAAGGAAGAAAAAAAATACTTTTTTGCATATTTAAAAAAATCTTATGTACAGAATGAAAAAACGGAATTTAAATATATTACATCAACTGTATATATTTAATTCAAGAGGATGCTAGTTGTATGTAATTTCACTAACATAGTTACTAGGTCATAGTATTATCATTATAGTTGTTATCTAATATTGTGGTAGTGGATACCATTTTCAACATTATACATTGAATCGTTAGTTCTAGCAATTAATACTGAATTGAGTCAGTATATATTGGGAATGTGGTCAAGTGAGAATTCATGATCATAAATAATGACAGTTTTAAACAAATTGTAGAAGCACAAAATCATTCTATGTCATGTCTAGGGAGAATATCATGAATTATATTGATGATTTACTCTAATATTTATCCCTAAGGGTTCTAACTCTTAGGTTTTCTTTCACCACATCATTGATACACATTATATAGGTAAAACAACACATTAAATCCATCATTCTCATATTAATAAGTGTATAATATCCTAAAATTTTCAAATTATGATACTCAAGGATAAGTTCTATTGTATTCCTAATGAATAATTTCATAGAAGAAACATGGAATTTTCAATGACAAAACGATCAATGAGATTATTATTATTACCCGAAAAAAAATTATATGAATCTTGTTAAGGATACCTTCATAGTGAAATCAGATATTTATAAATTAAATAAGAATATATAGTGGGACTTTTTTCTCTTGACTATTTGATGTTGTGGTTTCAAAGAGTGTGTTTTTATCATTCCCTTCAAATCATACTCCCCCAAATGGTTTTTTAATTATGGAATTAGAAAATTGGATACATGAAACTATCATAATAATTAATTAAAGGAGAAATTTATTCTATATTCATGTTCAATTATCCAAATATACGCATAAAAAAATCCAAAACATTGAAATATACATGGTAATGATAGATCCATAAATTGGTAGATATATTTCTATGAGAATCAACCATATTTTTTTAGATGATATTTTTTATTCTTTTTATGTGGTGGGAAGATATAAATTATATAATTCAAGGTGTTTCATGGTACTTATGTGTATTTTGAGAAAAAAATATAATATTATAATAAAATTATTATGTTCATCTCAACTAGGTTTCCAGTTATGAGATCTGAAATTATTGAGATTAACCTATGGTTCCCTATGAACATATTCAATAGAAAATTCTATACTACACCCCCATAAACATGAAATATTTGATTCCATCACATTTAATTGATTATGGATAGAATAATTGGTAACACTAATAACTTTGATAACCAACTCTTATCATTGTGAGGGTAAATTGACATGATTAAAAAAATCATCATCTATAAAATAAACATCCTCCCTCAAATAAAATTTTGAAAATAAGATCAATGGAATATTGAATTGTGAATCATTAACATCCAATAAAATTATCACACTGAGGTTAAATACCACTAGGTTTCTGAACACTTTATTTCATGATTGGTTAAATGTGGTGAATCTAAATTTTTTTACTTCATATAGTCTATGAAGACATTGAATGATAGAATTAAAATTTTCATTATTATTAACCATTATTTATGGGACTATTTCATTAGAATTATAATGTTCACCTTACCACTACCCTTAATTTGATTTTGAATATATCCCTAATATGTAATATTATCCATGGTCTAATCCACTAATTTATGATTTAATCATCATTACTTTTAGGAAAATGAGATTTTACTTTATAAATAGAATATTGGGTCAGTTCCCTCTCAAAATTTAAAGATCCATGAACACTGTCATCATATTCAATGTGGTAAAAAAAGGATATATGGATACATTATTATATGAGAAAAAAATGAATCATTCAATATAATCAATGATATCAATATATTTAGATGTTTAACTTCCATCCCAGAATCCCCAATTTATTTAAGAACATAATGCTTCCATGTCCTAAACATGAGAGTCTCCCCACTAACTAGTGAGGAATCAATAAGTTTGGTAGCCATATCCTCATTATTACTATTTTCATACTATAGTTTTTTTGAAATAGAGATATAATAACTATAAATTTCTTCCAATATAGAGTTAATCCTACTGCCGTTACTTTCTTATGATATCAGATCTTCTATACAGATTCATTATGATACATATTTCTATAAAAGGACCAGGTACTCCTTATCCTTCAATTATTGTGATTCCATCCCAATATCCACATCATAATTATGTAAATTTACAATTTGATATTATATATATTTAATAACATGGACTAAAAATTATTGGATGAGAAGTATTGAAAAAAAACAATTTTGATAGAGTCATGGAACAAATGAGTTGTTTTGAAATTAAATTAATCAATGTGAATCCCTTATAAATCCACCACAATCATAACCCAAAAAATATTGTGTCAATAAATGATATAAAATTGAATATAATTGTCAAATACACACTGTAATCTCAACTAAAGTACTATATCCACCTATAGGATTCATTAAATATCCAAAATAAATCATGATGGTATTGGTTTTAAATGATTTCCCAAAGAAGAATGATTCCAAATACAAATTTGCGGTGTGTATTCAAATGGAGTAAAATATGGGGTGAGGTATTTGAAAACCCATATAGAATTATGCTCATATCATTTTGAAACATTAATAGCCAATACCCCCCTAATTATAGAGTTTCATTTTTTACATAGGGTTCTCTCATATAATGTCTTTGACCCAATCACATGGTGATATATAGTAAGAAATAATTTTCATGAAACCTAATGTCTTCATCCGTTAATGAAATATGATGCCAATAAGAAAAAATGGAATAATTTTTTACTATTGGTCAGATACACCTTTGTACAAGAGTGTAAAATCATATAAATTTAACGAAGAATTGACTATTAATAGTATATATCAATTAGAAAATATTAAACAATATAATCTAGTTTGAATAATAAATAATAAGTGATATGGATTCTTATTATCATACAAAAAGACAGACTTCCTTGTGCCCGTCGGGTTTATGAATAAAAAAATTTGGATCCCCTATAACTCTGATCCATTCCACAACATATTCTTCTAACATAACAATAGTTATCACTCTCATCCATGTTTTCCCAAAATATCGAGCCTCATCTCATTTTGTTCCTGCAATAAGCATGTGACTGATGGTCTTGTGACAATGCAAAATGGTCTCCCTATCAAGGTTTGAGTACATTACACAGTAGGTAACTACCTATGTGGTCACCCTCTAGAATATATATTTTCATTGATATGTGAATTTGATAATATTTTTTAAAAATATATTGAAAAAATATTTTTTAAATTTTAATATAACATACATACTTTATCTCATATCCAAAATGCATTTTAGCGTGACGTGATGAAGAAACAAACCTAGAAACAAGTGATTATTCGCATGAATGGGATGATGATTGTGTAAGAAATCATTATCTATTATCATGGTTCCTCTGGGTATGTTTTTATGACAATTTAAATAAATTTTTTTTCCCAGATGATTCCATGGAAACACCAGATGATCCATAGATCACATTCCTAATATGGGTAATATACCCATCCACATGTAATGTCGACATAGCCAACTGGTTTTTGTATGCCCATCCATGAGGAATGCAGACACCATATCAAGTGAAATACCATTCATCAAAAACATCCACATACCCATAACATCTTGAGAGTATATAAAAAATGGTTGTAATATTGTTTTCCTTGTGGTATTCATGCTCCACTAACCAAGGGTAACATACCCAACCCACTTGTATATTTAATGACTACAAACTAGGTGTACTATAAAAATCATCTTGTCATATTTTCGAATGAGGGGTAAAATATGTAGGTTTCAAGCACAACGGATGTGAGGTTGGGCCGACACCCAACATTAACTTTTACCAAGTTCAATGATTATTCCTAGATGAATACAATGATGAACTCTAGTCTCCACATAATAGAATCCATGATTTAGATAAATAATGAATAGGCACAAAAACATTATATAGTATATTGAACATATTGTTTTATAATTAATTTATTTAATTTCAAAATAAAATGTATACCAGGATATTTAGTATTATTATTTTGGTGATGTTGATCATCCAGAATGACCCATTCTAATTATCCCATTGTGCTTGTGAGTATCAAAACAAGAGTCCCTCTAGAGACAATCCACATGTACTTCAATGGCCATTGATCGATACTATTTGTTCTCTAAGTTCAAGTGCGGCGAAGCCATTGTCTTATGTCAGCCATTCTAGATTTCTTGTTCATTGGACATCAATAAATTATCATTCTCCTGAATGGGGAATGAAGAGGATTCTAGAGAGAATTTTTTTAGATTAAAAATTATCAATTCAACTAGTTAGAGTTTTGGTAAATGGAACAATAGACGTACATGTCTATTTATTGACATGTGGATTCAGATACAAAATTTAATTGTGTAACAACTATTAAAAACATTCATAATGTTATACAAAACCGAAGATATTAATAATAATTTCACGTCATTATTTATGGTGCACCATCTTGCACAAAATCTAATTATACATAATATTACACATTATAAAATAATAGTGCTGTTATTTTAATTTTTCAGAACTATTTAAATAATTATATATCATCTTTCAAATAATTATTTTTCTACAAGACCAGATTTTATCCTCTCAAACTCCACTTCCTTTTTTTGAACACCTAAATAAACAAACACATAATTTATTCTCCTAAATTAATATTTTATTTAAATAAAAGTAAAAAAATAATTATTAAAAGATCAAATAAATAAATAAATATGATTTACCCACGAACCAGTGAATAAATAATTATTTGATTTATTCAATCATTTTAACGTGATTAAAATTATTCCACTATGATGAGAATAATATTTATTCCATTAATTAAATTAAAATAGAATTTAGGCGATACAACCAGAAACACTTAGTGTGTGACCCTATAGGATTATTTCTCGTTGGAATTTTGTGTGTGACACAAAAATGCCCTAGGTTGGGAAAAAATTATATATTCCCTAGTGTAGTCTAGTGATTAACCCTATGATGACTCCCAAAGAGTATTGTACACAAACTAGTTTTCCACTTTTAAACTGGGGTGAAGATGTTGTGTTTATTGAATAAATTGCTAAGAAAATGATTGAAAGGTACATGAAATTAAAAATAATTAAAAATAATGATATTAAAAGGGTGATTAGGTCAGGGTCATTTTTGTAATTATAATTCTATCCTTGTTCAATTCAATTCAAACCCCTTATACTAAGTTTATTAATGTTAGTATTCAAAATTGTTTCCTCTCAATTTCATGGTGAAATTATGATGGTGAGTGAATACCTTACTAAGATCATAGATTGGTCACATATCCTTCCATGTGAAAAATAGTTGTATTGAATATCCTCAATTGACTTGGGAAATACCATATTAGGTAATTTTTACACCAAAAAATCCAGAACATTCACTACCCCTTTTACATGTATGAATAATCATTGTGTACATCATCACTAATCCATGGTCTATTCCATCGTAGATTTACTAGAAATCAGTAGAGGAATATAATGAATATTTAACAAATAAAAAATCAATAACATAATTAAAATTCAAGATTGATCCCAACTAATAATAAAATCTTCTATGTGAAATTGAAAACAACATTGAAGGAGAACGAAATTTCATTCAATTATTTTGAAGAACTCAGGCATTACAAAATAAAAAATCTGAACTTACCCAATCAACCAAATCATTACCCTACAATTATTAGGGTAATCGAATTGAATGGTTAAGAATAATTCATTACAAAAATTTGGGAAACCACAGAAATCAACAAATCTACCAAGGAAAACCTACCTGATATGGAATTTAATATAACACTTTACTCAATAAAAATTGAATCTATATTTTTTATCATTCATGAAAATAACATGTATCACCATTATCTAGTGAAATTTATCATTTCACCATAGCATAAAACATGGAAATGAATTCAATCCTGAGATAATTAATTAATTCTTCAAATTATATTGTGGTTTACGGTTGGTGGGAAAATTGTTGAAAGAGTTTCATTACAGAAAGACGAGGATGGGATCATAAGTACAATGGATGATAAATTCCAGTGAATACATAGAAAATTACACTCTAAATTCCGCATGAAAATGTAGAAAACAACAACACCCTCTTTTATGACATGGTGAATGATCATGTTAGTGATTATATATAAAGATATCGTCTTTGTTCTCCCACTTTTTTGAAATCTCAAGAAAGGCCTAGATTTATTATCAGTTTTTTTGATTTTTTAAAGAGGATGAGCTGAAAACTGAATATAATGAAAGAATTAAAATTCATGACCATGATTTTCTTGATGGACACAAGTCATAAAATAATATAAAATGAGTAATGAAATTTAATAAGCATTTTTTTCATTTTTGAAGGTGAAATAGATGAATGAAATAAAGTACAATGAAAAATGACACATGACCAATTCTCTTATTATCCACTACCCATAGTTTTGACATACATCTCAAACCACACATAAATGATAAACATCCCAATTAACGAAAACAAAAGTCCCTTCCCCCACACTCAAACATGAAATATCCATGCAAATAATTTTAAAATTGCATGTAGTTAAGGAAAAATCGGTTTGTAATGTGGCTTAAATTATAATTAAATTCAATGCATCTAATGGATTATAAACAATAAATGTAAAGGTATGTCTCATGATAAAATGTGGCTAGAAAATGATATGCCTCAATGATTTCAAATACCTTCATTGAAATCCATATTTTTTAAATGGAATAATCACAAATTCTGGTTTTCACACCAAATTTATGTTTATCTCATGAATTTGTCGGTATTAGGAAAAATAAGTAACTGTGGTTAAGAATACCTCACAGAACTAGAAAAATATTTTGAGTTGGTGATTCATGGGAATGGATTTCACAAATCAATCAAACTAAGAAAAATGAATCATAATCCAATTAAAGGAAAAGGTTTTCACATCATCAATTAATTAAAATCCATTCATAAAAAACCATTTCAAATCTTTCAAAATAAATTGATATGATAAATGTTATAAGAATATTAATTATTGACAAAAAAATCATAACAAAATGATAAAAAATCATCAATATCACACAATAAGAACTAATTTTGTTGACACTCCCCACACTTAATTTTTACTACCCCTCATTTCAACTCAACAACTTATAAATATAATGGTAGAATATCCAATAGAATCAAAGATAGAAACTAATATTAATTTTTAAGTTTGTTGCTTGATTTATCATTTTTTATACATCTATTAGACCTAGAAATAATGAAATAAAATAAAGTACAAGATAATTAAATAAATAAATAATTAGAATTAGAAAAGATGATAGAACATGGATTATAGCCCCATTTAGGTGCTATGATTTATCTAATCTTAGTCTGGAAGTTATAGTGGATTATCCACAATCAAATTGTTGTTGTGGTTTCTTTGAGATGAACCACCACATTTGACTTTACACGATGTCACAGTGTAAACAATGAATGTTGAGAACCCCAAATAAGATAAAATAGTTCCCTAACCCCAATAACGAGAAAATATTGAATTTTAGTTCAAATGTTCGAGCGAATAGAAGATATGGTTTCTCCATGTTATCATCAATGGATTCCTCTTCTATAAGGTATGAAAATTATGTTTAAGAAAGTAATCGCTTCATCACATATTTGTACAAATCTTCTTCATCAATAATCAACACATGGGTATAACTTTTGTTAACATCCACAAAGTGTTCCATTTATGTTGTATCATTAATTACCTGGAAATAGATTTTATAAAACAATTTAGCTTAAATAATATTAAAACATGAAGTACTAATAAATAAATCTTCCCATTCATGTATGTATGCTTGGTAATTTATGTCATGAGGAATGACCATTGGAAAATAAATCTCAGAAGGTAAATCTTCTTCATTATCTTACAAATAAAGAAAGATTTATAAAGTTTCTGATGTTATATTAACAAGTAATGGAAGATAATGTCTCAAGATATCCTCTATAAATATATTCCAAAATTCATCCAGAAAAAGATAATCTATCATCAGTGAATAAGCGAGAATGTGTACTTCTGGGACCTCCTCGAGAAATGGTTGAGTGCAGGATGATATGATTATTTCTTTTAGTACCTCTTTCTCATCTATTGCAGGATCATTATCATAAAAATGATAGGTGAAATCAATTCCCCTATACTTTTTGGTTTAGGTTTTGGATTAGGTTTCGGTTATTCTTGGAATGTGCATACATATTCAGCAATCAATTTTAATTATCTCTCCATTTTTTCCACTTTATTACTAATCCTCTTAAAATGAGCATCATGCTTATTAAGAAAAACAATTGTCACCAAATATTCATTAGTCCATGACTAATAGGTTTAATAAAAAATACATCATGATCAGATAGATTTTTTTATGATTTTTTTAAATATATGAATTTTGTTTTTTTAATAAAATAAATAATATTATCAAGATATTACTAAAAATAATGAGTGAGTACCACATGTCTCCCTTGAAATGGTTCCATGTAAATGAAGAATTTTCATGCACACTCTCAAAAATATGTACAACTAAGTGCAGAAAACAGGCTGACCTAGGTCTTTCTCTTGAAGAGATGTTGTGGTCAATAAATAACTACATATAATTCAATTTTTTTTAAATATTTTTATAATTTATAAGTAAAAACTAAATGAAATTTTTGTTTCATAAATTGGAATTCAAGATAAAGGAAAGTAAACATGCAATTATTAATTCAGATAGAATGAATACAGAAAAATGGTGTTAGAAAAAAATGAGATATTCCTGGGAGAATCAACAAAATAGCATCTTCAGAGTCTTATAATTAGTTTCATATTTAATTAATAGAAACACTACATAATATGTGTGAAAATCCTATTTTATATGTGGTTTTGTATATACAGTTCTCTCAATGATCGCTGAGAGACCGCACATCCACCTCCTCAACCGAGGGAACATATTATAGAAAAGAATGTTTAGCCTCCGGTGGAAAGTGGACATATAAACATGCCTTACTCACTAAGATCCCACATGAAGTAACTGAAGTAAAATAAGAAATAATTAACATGAATGTGAAATGACATGGGTTCAACACTAGATTGATCCCCCAAGATGTCCTCGAGTCAGTTATTCATAATAACTTGTATAAGATATCATAGTTGAGAATAATGCGGTTGAAGAGAAAAATATAAAAAAATTAAATGTTATTAATAAGAGAAAATTTTTTATTAAAAATATAAATAACTATTAAAATGGAATGAAACTAAAAAATAATAGAAAATGGTCATCTAGAAGTGATAATTTTATGAGGAGGGGGTGATACATATTTATATGGTTAGGGGATGAAATAATTCACCTCAAAAATTTAATCCAAATGTATTTACATTTATTCCCCAATAAGTGGCTGAATTTTTATTAGGGGTCTTTATCAATGTTGACCCATAATATATCTTATGTTCATTTTCAAATGTTTAGGTTTATTGACTTCTATTTGTAGGAGTTATGGAATATTTTTATTAGGGGTCTTTATCAATGTTGATCCATAATATATCTTATGTTCATTTTCAAATGTTCATTGTTTTTGTAATGGTGGCTGTGATTTTTGGTGTTAGAATAGAATTTTATTTGTTGATTACATCCACTATTGTTAAATTAATGATATTATACGTACCACATAATAGTTATCCATGATGTCTATACCGCATCAATGTTTTCGGTATTTTTTATTAGTTCATTTTTCTGCATTTATTTTCATATATAAATTATCATAATCCCATCATGATAGAGAGATAATTTCATTAGTTGATCATCATTCTTGGAATATTATATGGAATTAAAAAGTATATAATGAGGGATAATATCATAAAGGAAGTAGATCATAGGGAAAAATTGTTGAAAAAGGTTTTTTGAGTATCTACGTCTCATAAACGAAAAGGGAACATAGAGGAATTGTTTTCCAAGGAATAATTTTAATTTCATATAAGAATAGAAAGTCCACAGAAGAAGAGGTATTCTGCAAAAGAGGATAAAATCTCTGGATGAATAGGTAGCCCATGTAAGAGAAGATAGTCCAAGGAAGTAGGGGTAGTCCACGAAAGAATATTTTGACTGTGAAGCACTAAACCACATGGTGAAACACAATTTATGTAAGATTAAATGTAGTTCATATAGTTTTAAAGGAATTTAATGAAAAGAATTATATATTTCACAAAATAAACTTTATCAAATTATAGTATGATTAATAGTTAGACATCAAAAAATAAAATATCTATAGTTGAAGATATATTCATTAGTGATAATTAGTAGACATACATGTCCATAAAATTTGATTGGATCCTTTCTAGAGAAATGTGAAAAGGAAGTGGAAGAAGGTGATAATTTCCAATGGCATTGATTTAGAGAAATATACATAGGGTTGGGAAAGCAATGAGCAGACTTTAAATATTATAAAGGCAATTATCCATGTTATGCATGTGATACCACCAAATATATATGATTTTGAAGTGATATTTAGTGGATTTGGGACATCAGCAAATTTCTGTTATATGCCCCATGGATATATCCCATTGAGGATGAACCAAGTATTATCTATGTCTCTATGTTCTTAATTACATATTTTACATTCAGTGCATCATAATGAGATAAATAAAGAAAGAATTATGACATCATTAAAAATTATTTGAAAATAATGTGACCCTTATAATATGTATTTCAAGATCCCGTGGGGTCAGATGAATTTTAAAAAATATATCCTTACCCTGATTCACCATCCTCTTAGGGTATATACGCCCCTTATAGAACGTGAAAGTACTTATAAAGGAAATGATACAAGGCGTATATGTGGTACATCCCAGTCTATATGACTTTGGAGTGATCTTTAAGGGATTTGGAACATCAACAAATTTCTCTTCTATGCTCCATAGATATAGACCATTGAGGATTAACATAGTCATATTTGTGTCTCCATGTTCTTAATTCTCTATTTTACATTCAGTTCATCATCATCAGATAAATAAATAAGTAATTAGTCATCAAAAAAATTGAATATAATATAATGTGACTCTCATAATAAGTCGGTAAATATCTAGTGGGGTCAAATTAATTTAATAAAATAACCATACCATAATTCAACATCCTTTTATAGGGTATCTATTCCCCTTATAGACCTTATAATATACTCATTTCAGAAATGAAATTGGTGATATCCTGAATGAAATTAAATTTTAGAGAACCATGGATCCCCCCTCAGTGGATAGAACAAATCATCAATGCATTAATGTGTATATTAGTTATTTATCATAACATTATTAATCCTATTATAATCAATTGTAAACTGGTGAGTTTCAATTTCATTTTTCACAACCAAGACATGTAATGTCTTCTAATATGTTCTTGGAATAATGAACCAATTTATTTTTGGCTATTCCAATATCACATTCAGTTTCATTAATTGTTTTAAAATCCACTTGATAATAAAAATGTGATGTATGATTTTTTCTTGGAAAGATATCATTCATAAACTCCATTTCTCTTGTCAGTGTAATCCTTGAGATTTTTTTTTGGAAAAACAACTCCAAAAAATGAAAAAAAAATTATAAAATTGTTATCATCAAACTCTTTCATCATATCCTATATCAAATATTCCATTTGGTTTGATTTTGTTTCTAAATGATGGTTCCACAAATCCAAATTCTCCTTCAATTTCATTATTTTCTCTTCTATATATATGCTCAAATCCATCATCTATTGTAAAAACAACAAGACATTTATAAGCGGCATTGTGGGCCGTGAAAATAGTTAACTAATATATACCTTGTATTATGTCATAGAAATCCACATTAAGAACATAGAAATCGCAGATCAACACAGATCCATCAATAGTTATAAAATATTATCAATAGAAAAAGGTTCAATAAAAAATCTTCTCCTTGAGGAGTTTGATCATTAAAAATAGAAGGCATCATATCAATAATTAAACCTATAAAAATATGAGAATAAATAAATGAAGGGGATGCTTCAATATTATAATGTGATTTCATAAGGGTAGAATTCAAAATAATGAAACATCTATCCACTGATGATCTAGAATGAACATACAGAATCCCCTTCTTAGCTCCATATAAATTCAGTGTTCACTATAGTTTGTTAATATTTCCCTATTGATATTTCAGTTTCATAATATTCATGGTATTTCAAAAATCACTATGACTATCTCAGTTCTAATGATCATAATTATTCAACTGCACTCGTCCTGTTGAAGTATATAACATCTTCAAAACATGATATGTGTCTAGAACACCCTAACTACACCACAATGAAAATATCACTACAAATTCTCTATCTAGTTGTTATTGGGGTATTATTTAAGTGGTTCCATACAAATTCTCTTCATGTGGTTCAATAAACAACATTGAATACATCCTGCTTCTTTCATGGGTCTTGTGGAATATTCACCAATCAAGATACATGGTTTTGAGTCATTACTAGACCTTGGAAATATGATTCCCACTTCTTATTGTTCCAAGCATTAGTGTTCCCATAATTTCTTATAAGTATCCACATCATCCCTCCACATTTATCTCAAGAAATTTTCCTCTCATTCATGGTCTCTCTTTTGACGTCATCTGTATAATACATTATAAAATTCCCAAAAATCATTGGTAAAATCAATTTCTTCAAACACAATTAAAAAATGTGTTCCTCCAAGGGTGAACTAGCAGTGATGTTAGGCACAAAATAGACTAAATTGTTATATTTTTTCACATAATCTATAAATCAATGGTTCTCCAGCTTCAAGATGAAAATAAATATCATTCATTAAATCCTTAATATAAGAGGATATAATTTTTGTTGAATATTTATTCAACCTAATCAAATTGATTGTCCCGTTAAAATTTATAAACTATTGTAAAATACCAAAAATTTTATGTGAGAAAATTCCAAATATATATTTCTAACATTAATTTTGGATCTATTGGGGTGATAATGAAATTAATTAATTGATTCAACAAATTCATCCACACTCTTTCATTCTCTCTTTTTAAATTAACCCAAAATATTGGTGTATTATACTTCTAGATCGTAAAACAATGATTTTCTTTCGATTCTTCATTCCTTATATTCCATATATCAATAATAAGCATGGACTTATAATTGGAAGAGTTTATGGGTCAAATATTTCTTAGGTGTAACCAAAATATATGCAGCATCTTCTAGTTGGTTTCAATGCTTCCTTCCATGCACCATTTTCTATAACCAAAACAAAATTCCATAAATTTCAAGCTCTATAAACTGAAGGCATATCAATTTAAAAATATATTACATCATAAATCACAACATTGTTTTTCCAAAATTCAATAATTTTAACATTTATCATTTTTTTTAAATTTCACTATGCTTTTGGAATATAACCCTTTTTAAAAATATCCATATCATAAATTTTCCAAATCCCACATTTATAAAAAAATATAAAATCATTTTAAAAAATAATCATGTTTCCTCCAAATTCATAAAGCATTACTGAAAATGAAATATACACTCATATGGGGAAGTCATTTATAAAATTCTATTCATGCTTATATCATTGGATATATCTATGTAAATGAGATTATAATTCATATATGTGTCTCTAGAAAATAGATGTAACCAAATCCCAGGTAACATGAAATTTATCATAAATAGTTTATCTAGGTCATTTTTCGATCTACATTTAATCTCCTGACTATCGAACTCATATCTACCATCCCAAATGAGGGACTAAACTAAAATTATAGTCAACTTCAAAACCAAAACCAATAATGATTATGGTTCATAAAATCCAATACAATTTTTCATACAATGATATTTCGATAGACTATGACTGAGACCACATGTAACATACCACCCCTCCTTATTAGCTTGAGTAGAGGCGAGAATGATAGTTTTCATTTGGTGTTATGGGGATGTCACATAAGGCCAAGTAACAATTATGTATCACCTAAATACAATGAAGAGGATTGTGATGTTACGTAATATATCATCTTGGGGACTCCCCATCCATGGTGACATTAAAAACCAATCGAAATTTTGTGATATAATTATATTATCATAAAATCAATATTTCATTCACAAACTAAAACAATTATAATTTATAATAAAATAAAAATACTATGTTACAAATTATACAGTAGAGTATATATGTTGAATAACTACAAAATACTCCCATGTAATGGTAATCAAAACAAGGGGAAGTGGTTAGGGGAAGGTCAGTAGGGCCATCGACCATTCACATGAGATGAAAAATAATAAATGTAAGTAACACATAAAACCTAATGTGGATCAATAGTAATTTATCAATTTTCAGTGGAAAAAGCTATCCATTGATCACTAATAGGGTGGCTTCTTCTGGGAATGAAATCAACCATCTTATGGCAATTGGCTACATAGTATAAACCTATCCAGGATGTCATCATTTGATGCCTCACAATTACTTAGGCCATCATCTCAGTATCATTACACATAAAAAGCACATATGTTTGATATTTCCAAACACCTATAATTCTAATCATATAATTTCATCAATGGATTACCTATCCAAAACATGAAAACTCAAATTTAACATCTAATTTCAAAATAAAACATATACCTGAGGAATTTTGATTTCCCCAATATAACACTTATATTTAATGAGAACCCTGGTTATCCTCCAACTTATCATCATGAAAAATAATAATCCATAATTCTCATTAAATAACCCTCATTCTATCCAATATTGATAACTTTCATATAAAATAAAAATCTCATAACTATATTACTAAACCACAGAAAATTGAGTGTATGATCATTTCAACAACTAGAACACTAGAATGGTGCATTCCCTGATCCATATATTTTGAAGAATCAATGGTGTAGCCATCTCATTCATTATCGAGACTATTATTTTGAGATCCATAATCTATATTCCATATCATTAAATTCAAAATGATGATTCCATAAACAATGGATATACCTATAAATACATTATCCTTGTAGTACAGTAACCTAGTCAGTGTAGTTACTGAAATACTACACCAAAAAAGATACAAGAATGCATATAATACACCATTTTCAACTGTTATTTATCTTCTCAAAACAGAAATAGGAATTCCTACACTACTCATGAAAAAAAATGCATGAAAACTTTTCAATAAAAATACAAAAATAATGATGGAATGATACCCATCACATTCTAAGATTCTCACTTTATGTTGTTTTTTGTTCAATACATTCTGTCTGACACAACATTACCTTAATGATCTTCTATTGGAGACATGTCTCAAACATGATTTGACTTAATCACCAAATCAATTCCAAATACTAGATCATTATTACATAAAAATAGGGGAATCCTATATTCATTGAAGAATTATTTATGGAGTCCATAAATTACTCCTGGTGATATTACACAGCCAATGCATCAACCTTTCAATATTCATAATCATGTTGTACCATGTCACGATCACTAATTATCATATTGTAGGATCAATTTCTTTCATTATTCCCTACATAATGCCAATGTATCAATGTTTTTTCCAAAATAACATATTTTTCCCAAAACATTCGACATGATATTAAATTACATCCACAGTTGTTAGGGTTTGGGACCATAAATTCCATACCATTCATAAAAATACATGATATTGAATCACTCATAGTGAACCCTCATGATGGGAAGATATCATCATTCCTAGGATGAAAAGAAGAGATCAAATCCCATGAATTAGACACAATTGTATGGGATAACCATGATTAATCTCTCTAATATTAACAAAAGTCTATACAATTACCTTATTGGGGTTTTCAAACACAAAGAAATTATAATTTAGGAAAATTGAATTCGATAGTGTGTGTGATACGCAACACTGAGCACATTAGAGATATAATATATGAATTCTTTAAAATATTATTACTATTTAATATAGATTATTCATATTTAAATGCACGGAACACAATGTTTGAGTGTGTTACTTGTAAGAGCGACCTTTTTCAATGGATTGTATTAGACACAATTCTGAGTTTTACCAAATAATTAAATATTATTAAAATATTATTTTTTAATATATAAATATATATAATAATTATTTTTATTATACATGGAATATATAAAGTTAAACTTAATTCATGGGATACCAATTAATGTGAAAAGAAAATAATAACCAATTATATTTATTTATTTATTAATGCTTCAAAAAGATTTCTATCGTAATAAAAATAATTAATTAAGAGTATTAAACAATATTATGAAAATATATATTTCATATATTTATTCACTTTTTTATATTCATCTATTAGCTTTAATGTTCTTATGATAAGAACATTCCCTAATATAAATGTAAAAACCTATAATTTAATAAAGGAAATTTTACTGCCTTTTAATAGAGATCCCATTTTAAATATATATTTTGACAATTTAATTTATATAATATATGAAAATTTAATTCAACTCTGAAATAGAAACATAATAATTATGTTCGGGTAATTTTTTTATATTTGTATAACACATTTAATTTTTAATGAATTGTTAAGAATATTAATTTTAGTTCAAAAATCTATATTCATCAAATTTATTTATAAAGATAAATGATAAATTTATTTTTTTAAAGACTAATTATATAATATATTTTAAAATTAAAAAAAATTATCATTGGATTAAATTTCACTATTAAGATGATTACAAAAAAATAGTAAACATTCATACATTTTTACATTAAAAAAATTTCATCCAGCCTAGGGGATAAATATTCAATTAATTTCCGCCACTTCAATTATTTGAATACAGAAAAATGGATTCAATATTTTTAGGGAGACTAATTTATAATGTCTTATAAGGTCATGTGGTTTATTTAACCAAATTATTATTGAATGTAATTAATATTTATTACACTAATTATGGTAATATTATGGTTTTCTAATAAACTAAACCTTAACCATAAGGCCCAAAAGACAAATAAACATGTCCAAAAAAATATTCGGGCCATATATCGACTGTATCCTCTCTCATAACAATTTAATTACCTTATTGAGTCCATATTAAACTTCAAAATGTGGGAGGATATAATTTTTCAAAATATTATAGGTGTGTCACTCCTCCATTATAAATGGCCACAATTTCTCCCCATTCTTCACACCTATCAAATTGTTTAAGATTAGAAATATATTCCGAAATTCCATCCCAAAATATCTTCCCATTAACATGTAGAATCATTTTGGGAAGAAATATTTTTATGTAAACCCATTGGTATACACAAAAAGGAGTTACACGTTATCTAAGGTAGCGCTTTCTAACAATCTCCTTTCATTCATTTACATATCCACCAAATAAAATATTTTTCTTCCATATTCATATAATTACCATGGTATCTTAAATATACTATGATTATGTTTTATTTAGGGTTCAAATAACTCTAATAAATACTTTGATCTACTATGTATCAAACAATACATTTCTATGAACGGTGAACTACCACTACAAAAAACTGTGATTTTTTACCTTTCCTTTACCATCATTCATGCTCGGAAATAATTATGGACAATATATTTATACATGTGTTTTATATGATATTTATTAAGTAAATATACTTATATATTCTTTTTATAACACATACAATTAAAACATTCAATTTTCATGCTTATATAGTATCATCACCTAATGAAATGTGGACTATTTCCCCCTTAAAATGAAGTGATTTGTTCACAATAAGCATGGAACATATTAAGAATAATTTTAAAAAATATATATGAATCTATTAAATAATAAATGTTAAATTAATTATAGTATTATTTTATATACATATCATTTAGTATATATTCTTTTAAAATATGACAAAGAAATTGAAGTAGCATTTATCTGTATGTATGACTTACTAACTCCATGAATGGAGAATTCAATTTATTGTATCAAAATATTATGGTTTATTATTGATAAATATATTATAAATATGTTGGATACATTATGGATATGACCTAACCATGATATATTTAATAAGATATACAAATAATATGTTAAAACATTATTGAAAAACATTCTATTTACACCCAAAAATGTTAAAATAAAAAATGGTTATTAAGATATTATATTAGGATCATATATGATATAATTAATATATTAATGTCTATATAATAATTTATTTACATTTTTAAACCTCTTATATAGTAGGAAAAAGGATGTTCACATGAAAGAAAACACAAGGCAATAGATTTTTGTCCCACTTTCCATCTCATTTGGAGAACCTTATTGTTGGCCACCTATTTTTTTATATATGGTGCACATAATGAAAAATTTACAAGTAATACCATTAATTATAATATCCTAATGATATTTAATGTTTTATTTGATGATTATTTATTTTTGGATTTCCATTACATATGATAACATAGTGGTAAGGGATTTTCATCTCACTTTATATTCCATTGAGACTTAAATATTGTTCTGCACCTTCATTATTTTATAAGGTATATATAATTCCATTACTTGTTATATCATGATTAAATTCTTTTTAATGATAATATATTTTATGTTTAATATTATTCTTTGATGAGGCTTATGATTTAAAATGTTTCAAATGGGTATGGGATGCTTTGGGATGTTTAAAGATTATTTTCCTCAAGAAAAATACTAAGGACCATTCAATGGTATTTCAATTATAAGAAATTATATAAACAATGTTCAATAAACACATTAATTTTTATGTATTTATTAATGAAAATTTTAATTTATTAATTCCATTTTTTCACTCTTTGGTTCTCAATATATTTTAGAAAATCTTTTAAAAAAACAAAAATGTATTTCCTTCTTTATTCGGAGAACCTGTTTTCTTCTAAAAAACATGTTTTATTAAATTGTTATTGAATAATTTTTTAAATTGATTTTTAAATACCTTTTTACCCATTTTACTATGTTTTTTAAATGATTCATCTTTGTCTTTTCATATGACACATTATTTCAAACCCTTTTAGGATGAAAAAGGAATAATATTTTACCTCATACAGCTTGTACGAATTTACACACCATTATTTCTTAGAATCATAATTATCATGTCTAAAAGGATATATTTTTATGAATAAATTTTAAAAAGTTATTTTCAATGAAATTTTTTTTTGAAATAAAAATAAATTTTCCTCAATAATATTTTCATTCGATTATTTATAGTATTTCAATTCATCATCAACAACAATTTATTTTTAATCCACATAGGATTTTGGTATTGATACCATCCTTTTTTACAATAGATGGTATATTATTTAATTTTACAATGATAGTATTCACATTTATTTCTTTAATTAGTTTTTTATTCTTCTTGAAATAATCAATCCCTTATGATCATCAAACAATGAATTACCCCTAATTATCCCTTTCATTATTATTTGGTAATATTTTTTTCTAAAATATATACCATTATACAAACTAGGTGTATTGTAAATGATATGAAGGGATTTAGGAGATGTATTTGGGATATTATTGATGTAATTTATTTATAAATAAATTTTTTATTGTTATTAGAGTAGCAAATTTTATTAAAAGACTCAATTATGTATTTCGTTTACCAAGATTACTAATCCAATGTGTTATTTGGTGATTTATTCTTTTCAATCACGCTAATGTAATTAGTAGAAGAAACTATATCTCAGCTATATGGGATTAGGTTGCTACATTTGGTTTCAATGGAAGTTTAGTGGAAACCATGGAATATTAATTTAAAAAAATATATATTAGAGAACCTAAATCAAAAGTATTATTTTTGGATTATTATAGATAAATACTATATAATTTTGATAAATAATTTCATATATGGCTCCTCCAAGAAATACAACCCAATATAGATACACAATGTGAATGTGGTGATGGAAAAATTGAACTTAGCCGTAAAAATATCGATAAAGAGTTTTGTTTCTGACTCGAGGTAAGGTGGTAGATGATAAAATGCCTTACTTCACACATATATTGACACTTATAGGGGATACCCATTTGACAAATAAAATTTTCATTACAACCAATTATTAATGATTTTTGTAGATAATGAATATAAATAACCTTGGTTAATCATAAGGTGTTTCAGAATGATAATATGGTATCATTAATTAATGATCCAATAAATGATATTATGAAAATAATGTTGACTAGGAAATAAACTATGTTAAGTTATGTTGTGGTTGTAATTTTGTATTGTAATTGTACTATAATATTTTTTAAAAGGATATTTATTGATTAATCTGATTTCAAAGATCTATTAAATATTTATTTTGTAAATTTTAATAATTTGTATTTAGAAAAATAAATACATGTATGTTTTGTGATAACCAATAAAATATGTAAAGGCCACAAGTCATGAACACATGACTAGGGGATGATAAGGGTTTCGTGCCAACCATTAATCAATACAATTTCCATTTTAAATTTTAAATTGTTTTTTGTTAATGAATTTGATAAATAAAAATTAATTTTGAACCAGTTGTTGAAATAGTGGGTGCCTTAGACCCAACTATGTAGTACATTTGATTACCATATCATGTTCACAGTTAGATATGCATGATGATATCTTACCATTATAGTGCATAATTTTATGTGTCCACTAAAACAATAGTAATGTCCAGTGGTTAATTATCATGTCAAGAGGTTATAGAAGATCCCAAGCTATAATGAGAACCTCAAGATACAATGACATTGATCTTAAATATATACTCTCTAGTCTATATACATTTTACTGACTAGACACAGTAGTTGTCTGACTATCAGGTGTCGGAGGTTAATAATCATTGAGACTTCTTCTTGTGAAGATGGCACTTGATGATATATAGTAGTGAGATCAGAAGTAGAGAACCACAAATAGGAACACCACATGTTTTGTGTGTCATTGTACATTCCTATCTACGGACATGTGAATTGTTCTCATTACTTGAGACCATAACTAATGTGTATCATTTGATTACATACTTTGATGAATGATGATAAACTTGGGCGTGATGTTGTGGAGAGGTAGATTGTGTTGGGTGAATCTTTGGTCGTATGGCGTTGGCTGAATGGACATGAAAGGATAAGTCGCTTCAATGTAAAGGATGTTTTATATATCAGGCCTCGTGGATCAAGATGGTACTGCCGTTATAAGTCTTTGGAGAAACTAGTAGAAAGGAAAATCCATCCATCCAGATAAATAAATAATAATTCAAGATATGGATGATGACACAAGAGTGTTTCCAGCTTTATGAGATATTTGATAATAAAGAGATTATAGAACACGGTCAGTGTTCATAGGATGGTAGTTGTTTCTATAACTATCCTTATCTCTTTAGTGGCATTGATGGTTTACTAGACTCCGCTCTTGGTTTGTGGATTTTATTCACTGCTATCGATGTAAGGGCCCAGAGGGTCACGCACAATAGTGTATTCAAGAATACGCCATATTCGGTCAAATTTGAATATGGACATACTAGGCCCCACCATGAGATCCGAGTGTTGTCCAAGTTATCAATCACCAAAAGAGTTAAATAAATTCATTAATATTCATGTTATGAATAATTGGGATTGAATTTATTTAATGTATTTACGTGTTTAGTAAATACGAGAAAAATATTAACCGAAAGAATATTATTTTTATATTCAAGGATAGTTTAATATTAAGGGATATAGTGTGTCAAGTTAAATGACTTAGTTTTATCACGTAACAATATATATATATATATATATATATATTACAAGTATGTGATAAAATAATAATTAATATTGGTGTAGTTAAGTATTTCAAAATTATTTATTTAGTGACCATTAAAATAAACGGGTGTCGGGGAACCCAACCGTGTATTTATCAACATCACTATAAATATAAGAGTGGGCTCTCTCATATGTTGTGAAAATTACCATTCATTCATTTATGGAGCGATATTTGATAGCCTATATCTCCTCCCTCTCTCTAGAGAGAGTAGCTCTCGATCTGAGAAACTTAAATTAGGATCTCTATCATGCATCGAGGTCTCCTCGATGCGGTGATCATCAGGATGTCGAAATCATCATCAGATCACCACACTGACACCTGGAGTTTGATGATCAACATTCCAGCGGATTTTTGGAGCATGTGTGGAAGATCTAGAGGGTTGCTTCTTTGGATCCATCAAGCGACGATCGCCATTGACTAGTTGCAGTCGACCACGAATTCATATTTGAAACGGGTGTGTTTTTCATTTTCGTTTTTTGATCTTTACAGTTTATTGGAGATCCTCAGACCTCTTTGGGGCTTGGACTGTCGGTGACAACTAGTTCCCTCATCATAACGACGAAAAATTTTAAAATTCCAGGCCCCCAGGCTTCCGCTGCAGGCCTAGGAACCTAACAGTGGTATCATAGGGATTGTGTGAATTTTATGAGCCTAGAAAACTAATTTCCGTAGAAATATGTAGAGGGTTCCCAAAACGGTCCCAGCAGTTTATACCGCGCTTCGATCCGATCTCGAACAACCATGTTACTGCCAATATAATTTATCAGATAAGATCTAATTCGTAGTATGATCTTGGGTATTCAATTTTTCTCTATTGAAGAAGTTATTAAGTTTATTTTGAAATGATTTAGTTTATCCTAGATAATATAAATTTGTGTGTGAAAATTATTATTTTATTTTATGATTTACATAAGAATTACGGGGGTCCACATCGACCCCTCCTCCCACATGGTGTGTCCCTAAGGCCACCGCTATGAGCCACCGCCGCCAGCCTGAGCCGCGTCCCCATCCTGGTCGCCTCCCTTAGAAGCCGAGCCGCAACACCAGCCATACCAGCCCCGGACCCGCCGCCCTCCACACCATGGCCTTCCCACCTCGCTGTAAGGCTCCCTTGTAGCTCGACCACGAGTCAGGGTCGCCGCTTCGCTGCATGAAGCAACAGCCTGGTGCCACATGCTCCAGTTCCAGGCTCCATCACCTACCCGCCTCCCAGACCTCCGGTCGCACACAGCATGTCACTCTATCCTGACCACTTTCAGCTGCACCCATTGTACCCCTGTACTCATGTTCCCCTCCACAACGCACCCTACACCGGACGACACCCTTGACGCTCACGGTCCCAGACCAGTTCTTGGCTGCCCTAGCCGGTCTCCACCCGGCCTCTACACCGCCTAAAACTGCCCTCCTCCAGATCTACAGCTGGTCCGCTGCCCGGTAGCCTGAACCTGCAGCCCTCCGCCGGTTTTTCACGCACTGCTTGTGTGTGTCTCTGGAGGTGCATTGTGCACCTGTCCGGAGACACTGAACGGCATTTCTGGCCTCACTCTATGCTACCCAGACATCCCCTTGCTTCGAGAGAAACCCATCTCGGGACAAGTCTCAATGCCATCCACCCAGTCCTGGCGTCTCCCAACTGTCGCGCACCCACTGCAGGCGCGGGTATCCCCGAAGCCGCCCTCTGCAGTTCCGATGCAACCCCGCACCCCTCCACTGCAATGTACCCATAAATGGCATGACCTGTTTTAGCCCATAAAATCCTTGGACGGTTTGGTCAAATTCAAAACCAATTTGAGCAGACTTGCAATGCGCCCCGAAATTCCAAGCATAGGAATTGCACAACCCAAAATGGGTTTGTGCGGGTTTAGTGATACCTTCTTTGGGCCTACTCGGTATTGCAATGATTTTTTCTTCCATAATTAATTTAAATTATTAATTTACTTTAATTAGTTAATTAAAATATACATTTATGGTTTAAACAATAATAATTTTAATACCCGAATAAAAATAATTCTTTTTATGTATTAAATTGAATTAAGTTAAATTAATTAAATGTTGGCGTTAAAATTAAATTATTTGACGGACCGATAAATAATTAAATTATTTGAATTATTTAATTGATTGAATTAAATAAAATAAACCCTCATTTTTAATTAATGCATTTTTAATTTTATCGCGCTTTATTTTACCACACTACTGGTCTTGAGCATCGACCCATGTATGTTGCCTTTTATTCAATCAATTATTTTAATTTCATGTGATGATTGTAATTAATTAAATAGATGGTATGCACATCATCGTTATTTTTCTATTAAAATTTATAAGGTCCTGTGTGTCCAATTCCTACGATGTACATTTATACCCGAGTTTCTCTCGCCTTCACGTGAGTAATTTTGTACTTCGGGCAAAGATGACGAAAGACGTGGACCCCTCCAAGACAAGGTGGTGCACATTGATCAGGATGATTCAAGACGACACGTGGACCTCACCAAGATGTGTTGGTACTCCAAGATTTGATGGGGACCTTGACAAGATAGGGTGATACTCCATATTATAAAGCAAACATACAAGATGAGGGCAAACTGCATCCAGAGTCAAGATTCGACTCAGGTATGATGTTCTTATGTCATTTAGATGATCAAGACAAGTCGGGTAGTAGTTTACCTATATGAATTTATTTATTATTTTATGCATTTTAGAACAGTAGGAAAATACATAAAATAATAGATAATAAAATGCATAATGAAGAGGCATGTGTTTATTTCTATTAAATATTAGTTGTGAGCATGAAAACATAGATGAAAAAGTTTAATAGAAATATATTACATTCGTCGAGAGAGAAAATCAATAAAACCCTCAAAGAAAATATTAAGTCACAATCATCCTTCCATCATTCATGTTTGAACAAAACTGGGTGTTCGAGGTACCGGTCATACCTTAGCTGAGGGTGCGTCTTACTACTTGGGAGTTCATATTTGCATGGTGGGTTGACTTAACTAAAATTACAGCAATGAAATATCTATAGCTAGCTTGACATAATTTTAGAGGCAAGTGATAAGTAAATCAATAAATGATTTTTGAAGCTGGGACATCACTCAACAGATCAAGGAACCGTGAGTTAATGTGGTTGGCCAACCAAAATCTTACATTGGACCCTCCAAGTAATGGCATAGCCATAGCTTGTAGACTATGAGGGCGGTTCAGGGATCCTTGCCACTAAAATACTAAACAGTATTTCGATTCTATTTTAGAGGGTTCCTAGAATTCCAAAAATTAATGGGATACATTTAATGATTAAATGATCATTAATATCACATTAGGTAATCACATAAAAGTATATAGGTGGATAATGGAAAGAAATACCAAAATTAAACTTTGATAATTATTTGACAAATATAATGTCCAAACAATCATGAAATTCCATGTTTAGTATAGGCTCTTGCACACATTACTAATATATCGGAAATCCAAGATGCTTGTGTCCCTACCTGTTTAGATACCTCAAAAAAGAGATGGTGTGAAGCTGCATACAGGACACTCATGAATCAAGCATATGATGGATCTGTCATAATGCAATCCTCAACATCTGATTTTAGTTGTGGTCGCTACATCAAGAATTGGATGGTGATAACATGTAGCCTCTTCTCCAAGAACCTTTCGAGGTGAAAGTAAATCAATATTTGAATGTAGTGATTGCACTGCGTATGTGTAAAGTGAAAGACTGTTCACAATCTTTCATTTCATCCCATTCTAATACCTTTTACACCAAATTACTCTTTTTTCTTTTAAGGATACACATCAACGGTATAGATTATGTGATTCATTAAAATTAAGGTAACATTCACCATGTAATAATAATATTAGAGACAACACCATCTTTTATTCTTATGGAGAACAAATTGAATGAAAAGGTGAAAAGGCCTATGGTATGTTACACAAAAGGCACAATCGTCATGCCATTCAATGAAAAGTGGATGGTTACATTACAGGAGGTTATTCGCATCACATATTGACATAAATTCAAGGAAGTTTAAAAACTGAAAAACAAGATGCAAGTACCCGATTCTCGTTTAGTAAATATTCATCAAACAAAAGTATAGTTATCTCGTATACTTCTCGGGTATTAAAATACAATATTCTTTTAACATTTATGTATTGAAATACAATAACCATGTAAGTAGAGAAACATTACTAGAAGTGAAGTGTTGTCTCCTAGAAGCTGAGAAAGGGTGATTCCTAAGTCATTGGTGAGAAACACATATCTTCTAATTGCCAAGTGATTGACTCAAACTGAACATGTTGTTGAGTATTACCAAAAAAAATTTATATCATGTTCCCATTTAAAAATTATGATACATTATTCCATGTTTTGGAATGGATGTTGTTTATGGTAACATAATCAACAAATAGTTCACTACTACTTGAATCACTGGCAATACATGATGAATATAAAATGTTTGACCTACCCATTTGTTGAAATATTATTCATTGTCAAGTAAAAGTAAAAGTGGTTGTCAAGAAAATAAACAGTATGGTATTTAGGCTTGACATAGCTAAACACCTTTTGTATTATTAACATCTTTAGTTTGGACAAAGATACATTACGAAATATATGTATGCCACAAAGCATCTGAGGATTAGTTCAACAAGAGAGTGTGAACTATTCCATAGGAGAGCTAGAGGTAAAGATACTTCAAAAGATTCATTTATGTCATTACAGAATGTACCGGTGATGTATATGTTTGGTAAGAAGATATGAATTGCTTCGGATTGGCATGCTGAATAATATCTTGACCAAAAAAATCATCTATCATGATAATGTATCATGGAGTAATTCTTAAACACATGTTACCTTATCTACATCATTGTATTGATGTTCATAAGGAGGACCGATGACGAATCTTACATATTAACATTGATCAACAATATTTAGCATGGAGAAATTCTTAAACTCACATTTTATACATCGAAGTTACGATTTAAGTTCAATCAATGTTACAACCAGCAGAAACATCCATTATATTTCAAGATGTTCTTTGAAAATAATGGCATATACCGATAACCAATATGCCAAATAAAATGGCAAATGGATATCATATGAGTCATAGTATGATGAAAATATGTTATGCCATAGAACATGTGTTAGGATACAACATGTTTGTTAAAAACAAACATGAATGAATCTAAACATGTTGTGCATGTAAGGTAATTATCCTTACAGTTTCTTAGGATATTACATAAATCACTAAGATAGAAAAGAGGTGGTCAAGTATTTGACTAAATTACTATATAAGGTTTCACATCTCTATTTTAGGTAGTGGGAGATGAATTGACATGGACTTAGTAAATGCTCAACATGCACAAATGGTTGATATAGAAACAAGTTCTATAAGTAAATGTGCATTAGGCATGTTCCAGTGATGAATACTACGTAGGAAATATGAAAACATTATGATGGTTTTATATTCATGGAGGATGGTGATATATTATTCATTATGAATAATAAATCCTACAAGTATGGGGTATAAGGCAACATGATAAGATTGGCAAGATCAATTAAAATTTAATAATGGATTCCATATATGAAATTGAAAAGGGTCTTTTAAATTGAATACTGCAGTGGGTATTAAATTGATAAGATACATGGATGGTACAATCTTGGTACCAATAAGGCATGATTGGTTATACCATGTCGGTACACCAAAATCCATTAGAAATTACTTGTCATAGCTAATCTTTTATGATATTTTTATTGGCCATTGGATGTCATGATCATCTTTCATAGAAGGTGTCAATATGATGCAACCATAAAAAGATGTTAATATAAAATGATTCCAATAAGGGTTGCAAGTTACTTTAATCTAGTTTTGGATTAATGTAATTGACATATTCATAGAACATTAATTATAAAGGAATATATGACTTGTGGCTACAAAAATTTAGTGGGACTACCAATGTTTTCCAAGTGAAATATGTTCAGAAACATTTGGAAAATAGATTTTTGTCTTATAGTTAGATTTGATCAGGTTAAAAGAAATTCTCCAATGATTGACTTAAATATTCATCATATATTCTAGGGATCAAGATCTACTGAGGTAGATCCATAGGTTTCTTGGTCCTAGTCAATCTCATTCATATAGTGACATTATATTGAAAAATACATGTTGGAATATTTCAAGAGATGAATTGTTGACTATGTCACATGGATAAATCTATTCATGTTAACAAGTTCAGAACATAAGAAGAGAATAAAGTTGTGAGTTGAGTATCATACTCTTCAGCGATGGATCAATCACATATGCCATAATATGTACAATAATTGATACTACCAGGATATAGTTTTTATAGGAAAATATAAATTATATCACGGAGGACTTCAAGTGATGTAGTAAAAACTATCATCTTGTACTTCAGAAAGTGCAAATGATATGTACCTGGAATATGGAGGGGAAGGTATACTATTTTTTGGGACATAAACTAGTAATCGTTAGATCAGTTTGATCTAGTATCATAGTTATGAAAAGGAGATGAGCAATTCAAGCTCATAAAAGCTAGTGGTAGCCATACCTTCAAATACCGTGTATGTTTGTAGCTTCTAAGGAAGCTAAGATGTAGTTATAAATTGCAACGATTTGTTCTAATTCTTGAATTTTCACCTTGTGAGAAAATTATTATCAAAATGAGAATTATGATATTCTTACTAGCCAAGTTGTTATGTTATGGACACAAGTAATATGCTCGGAGATACCTTATCTTGAGAAGTTTTAATAAAGATGATGAGTTTGCGTATAACAGATATGCCACGTGGGGAAAACGTGGTAGGTCCAACACTTAAATCCATTACTCAGCAGAAGCATGGTATCGATCATGTGAGTAACTAGCATGTTTAGTTATAATGTTGTCAGTAGTGTAAGTGGGAGTGTTGAAATAGTGGGTGTCCTAGACCCAACTATGTAGAAATTTTGATTACTGTATAATGTGTACAGTTAGATATGTATGATGATATCTTACAATTATAGTCCATAAATTTCTGAGTCCTCTATAATAATAGTAATGTACCAAGGTTAATTATCGTGTTGTGAGGTTGTGGCAGATCCCTTGGAATATTGAGAACCTCGAGATACAATGACATAGATCTTAAATATATGTTATATAGTCTAGATAAATCTTACTGACTAGACACAATAGATGTATGACTATCAGGTGATGCTAGCTTATAAGCATTGATACTTTTTCTAATGTAATTCACACATGGTGATCTATAGCAGTGAGATCATGAGAACAAACCGCAAAAAGGAACATCCCATGTTTTGGGTGTCATTGGTTGTTCCTATCTACGTACATGTGTATTGGACTCTTAAATTGAGACCATTACCAATGGGTATCATTTGATTACATACATTGATGAAAGATGAAAACTATGTTAGTCATGTAGTGGCGCGGTAGTTTGTGTTGGGTGCATCGTTGGTGGTATAACGTTGGTTGAATGGTCAAGAAAGGATTTTTTTGCTTCCAAGTTAATAAATAATAATGGCATAGTTATGTTTCGTCAAAATTATTTATTTAGTGAACGTTGAAATAAACGGGGGTCGGGGAACCCTACCGAGTATTTATCATCATCACTGTAAATATAATAGGAGGCTCTCTCTTAGGTTATGCAAATCACTATTCATTCACTTATGGAATGAAGATGTGAGACTCTCTCTCCACCAGCTCTCTAGAGAGAGAAGATCTCGATCCAAGAATCTCAAATCAAGATCTATCTCATGCATCAAAGGCTTATCGATGCGGTGATCATCGAGATGTCGAAATCATCATTGGATCATCGTGCTAGCGCCCGGAGTGTGACGATCAAAGTTCTAGCTGATTTTTGGAGCGCGTGTAGACGATCTAGAGGGATCCTACTTTGGATCCTTCATGTGATGATCGCCATCGACTAGTTGGAGTCGACCACTACTTAATATTTTAAACGGATATGTTTTTCATTTTATTTTTGTTCTCTATACAATTTACCTGAGATCTTATGACCTCTCTATGGCTTGGACCATCAGCGACAACAATTCCCATCCTCCCACCGCCGAAAAGTTTTAAAATCCCCAGCCCACCGGCTTCCCTTACAGGCCCCAAGACCTAACACTAGTAATATCACATTTTATGATTATATATAAATTAATTTACCATATTGGTTAATTTTTATTTTTAAGGATAAAAAGATTGAATTTTTACTATTTTATAGGCCTTAAAATCCGTAAAAAGTATATTTTAGTGATTATAGAAAAACAATCATTTTTGGTAATTATTCTTAAGGGGTAAAGGGTTGAAAAAGAATTATAGAGAAGAACAACCAAATTCTAGTATATATGAAATAAAAAACCGAACAAATAATAATATTGTGATATATTATTAGTCAATAAAGTAATAACCGAAATTTAGAAAAAGGGTTCGAAATAAAATGTTGTCTTAATACCTCAATTTTTTTATCCAATCTTGTTATAAATATCTCCATATTTATATATTTGAGGCCCTAAATTTCTATTTAACATTTATTTTATTTTAATGATTACCCTAGTAACAACCTATAAATATTTTCACTTTTCTATGTACATATTTTCACTTGTCATTAATGTTCCTCTACTTAGACACATAGATATATGTTAGGCCATGTGAACATTAAACCTCCCATTATGTTATTTCTAAAATGTTTTAAAATTCTTCATAACGATTTGGGATTAAAAAATATGAAATATCAAACAACTAATTAACATGAATTACCTTAAATTGTGAAAAGACAATTTAATTAGGGTTTATAGAATGTAACACCTAAAAATTCAAAAGTTAAAACATTGTATTTGATAGTGTGTATGATACATAAAGCCAAGTGTTTAATGGATGTACTATCATGTTACAGAAATTATTTACAATTTTTAATATAATATATATATTTCAATTTTATGCAATACTTACTTAGGATGCGTAATAGGAAAGTACGACATTCTTCGTTGGCTTGCGTTAGATGGAATACTAGTTTTTACTGAAAAATAATATGTTATAAAAAAATTATTATTTAATATATTAAGATATAAGATAGACTAATGAATAGTATTTAATAGCATATAAATATATATATTTTTAAGATAAATATTAAATGGATTCATGGGTTACAATTAATGAGTTATGAAATTATGAACCTATTGGATAAAAAAATAAATATTATTATTTTTATGCTTCCAAAGTATTTTAATCATAATACAAATAATTAATTACAAGTAGATAATTATTTTCTATTAATATATATGTTATTTATGCACTAATATTTTAACTATTAATCCATAAGTTTTTAAATTAATAAGATAAAAATAAACCCTATATTACACAGAAAACCCTATATTTTTATAAAGAAACTTTTACCATCATTTAACAGAGAACTAAATTTAAATATGTATTTTGAAAAATTAATTGATTTAATCTTTCAAAATAAACTTCATAATTTATATAAAAAATAAGATGTAGGTTTGGTTCAATTTTAAATATTTTTTTAAAACACTTAAATTTGCAATGAATAGTTAAAAATAGTAAATTTTAGTTCAAAAATGCAATTTCATCTCATTCATTTATAATGTTAAATTAAACATTAAATTAGATTTAAATTGTAATTTGACAATATTTTTATTAAATTATAATATTTATGTTATTGTAATCCATTTCATTAGGAAATTGAATATAAAATCATATCAATATTTCAACCATTTTTACTTTTAAATCTTACATTGTCATCCCACATGTGGGATGCATTTTAAATAAATTTATGCCACTTATTTAATTGGAAATTGGAAATATTGATTAAATATTTGAAATAATAATAATTAATAATGTATAATAATGCCAAATATGTTTTTTAGAAAAAAATATTATCTATGTTAATAAAAATTAAAAACATAGATTTAGGTAAAATTATGTTCAACTAAGGGACAATACCTTATCCTTTAAACCCAAAACGACCAAAAATCTTATCCAAGAGCTATTGAATGGACATATATTGATACTATACTATTTTTAATTAATGTGGGTCCATTATTGGAGCCACATGCAACAAGAAAAATATGTGATGAATTCCTTTCTAAAAATAGTATGAGCGTGCCTCTCCCCCTATACTATAAATGGCCACCACTTATCCATGTTACTCACACCTATAAATCCACATAGGTTCTACAATGTTCTATTGAAAAATCATCCTAAAATACCTCTCTTTTACCTTGAATAATACATTTTTTATAAATCCTTCTAACAAATACATTTTATACACAACTAATGTAGTCTCCTGATTTTTTAGGTAAAACATTCCAATGACCAATTTTTGTTCATTTACTTGTACTCTTCCACAGATATTATCATTACAAGTTAATATAAGAAAAATTTTATAATAAATATATTGTGAGTATTTTTTTAATTTATTGACCTACACTAATAGACACTTCCATATAATGGTTAATGAAAACACTGTTTCTTTGTACAAGGAACTAATGCCTCATAAACCGATGAATGTTTATTTTACATAAACAACATTCAAGGATTTCCATTTTTAAGATAACTATTTATATATCTTAAATAAGATATTTATTAAGTATTTATACATTATTAATCGTTTGATAACACCTACATTCAGAAGATTCCATTTTGTGTTAATACGATAACATAGTTTAAGGAAGTGTGGATTATCTCCCCCCGAATTATTGTGATTCATTCACACTAATCACGGAACGTATTAAATATAATTATAATAAAAATGTATAAAATATATTCTATAAATATGATACTTTATTTATCATCGACTTGTATATACATATTTTATACTTTAATTATATTAAAAAAAAATTGTAGTTGTGTCCATGCCTACACATGGATTACTGACTCAACGAGCGGTGCATTCCATTTCATATATCTAAATATAATGGTTCATTCTAGATAAATATATAATGGATATATATATCTTATTAAAATCTTGTTAAATATTATGTATCTTACTAATCCATGATATATTTAATATGAACAACAATTATCAAGGTAAATAATACTCCACAAACTATGAAATTAACACCCGAAATCGTTAAAATAATGAATGATGATTAATAAAATGCAATAAGATATTGTAATAGGATCTTATATGATTTGATAAATATTAATACAATTTATTTATATGTTTATAACATGTTTAAAACCTTATACATGTGGTTCAAGGATATTCACCTGAAAGGTAAAAAATGTAAGGGATTCTTGTCTTATGTTTCTATCAGCGAGGCATATGTTATTATTGTACACATAATTTCATATATATAGTGTAAATACTTCCACATTTACCTAAAATTACATTAATTATATTATATAAATGGTATTTAATTCTTTCATTTGATGACTAATAATTTTTGGTTTTGGAATTCATATCCTTCCATAGTTGTAAGGGATTATCATCTCAGTTTACGTTCCATTGAAACTTAATTATTGTTACGCACTTATAATATTTTATATGGTGTATATTCTACATTTGAAATGTTATATCAGGAATAAATTAATTATAATGATATTATAATTTTCATTTAATATTATTCTTTTATAAGGCATATGATTTAAAAATTTTCTATGGGGTATGAGATAATTAGGAATGAATAGTGATTGTTTTCTTCAAGACAAATATTAATTATATTTCTAAAAAAATTCTATTTTTAAAAATTATATAACATTTCTTCAATTAACTCTTTCATAATTATCAGGTTCTTCATTACTATATTCAAGTAATAGTACCATTATTCAACTCTTTAGTACTCAAAATGTATTTGAAATTTTTTTAGACAACCAACCTTTTTTTATCTATTTAGTCGAAGAATCATTTTTTATAAAAAGCATGTTATATATAAATGTTTAAAAATATTTATTTTATAATTATTTTGTAAGTATATTTGTACCTTTTTTCATTCACTATTTTTTTCGAAGGAATCTTTTTATCACTTTGCTAACAAAGCTGTTTTCAATCATTTTAATAATGAAAAAAATTACATTACATCATATGGATTATAAGGATTTATAAACAATAATTTCATTGATGTTTCCTTTGAATTATTAAATTGTTAATTTTTAAAGAAAATAGGTTAAATGTAATTATAAATGATAACTTTTTTGAAAAAAATGATATTTTATACAATAATGTTTTTTAATGATATTTGTTTACGTATTTATATTCATCATCCATAACCACAAATTATTTGTAATCCGCTTAGGATTTTTTTTATATTTACCATCATTATTCATCATATGGGAAATTTATTATCTATTTTTCCAATGGTAGTATTCAATGTAACTTCCCTAATTAATTTATTATTCTTACTGATATATTCAATATCTTACGATCATAAAACATTGAATTTCCCCTAGTTATCCATTTCATTTTTGTGGAAATTATTATTTCCTACACTATATACCATATTACAAATGTTTTCTACATTGAATGGTTTTTATTATTTGTGTAAATATTGATAATTCAATATTCCTTATTCAACATGAATATTTTATAAGACAAATATTTTATTAATTAAATTGATTCGTTAATATGATGAATTATTTGGATATTAAATGATGAGTAGTGACAAGACATTATAAATCTCACCGATGTGTCGATAGGTTCTAATGAGACGTATAATTTAAAAAAATGTTTTAAATAAATGTTTTAAAAATTACAGAGGATGGAACTTAATTGTTGAGGTATTCATGTGCCTGATATATTCTGTCAAATAATAAATTGTTTCCTTTATTTTGATTCATTACTTATTCATCAATGATAATTCTCCTAAAAATATTTATTTATTTATTTCATTTTCATCTTAATGATTAAATAGATTTTTATTTTGTTTATTTGATTTGGATATTAATTATTCCTTATCTAGTTATTTTAATGCCTTTTGTTTCCAGTTATAGCGTCTCAGTAATGTTTAGGAACTTCCTTCTTAGTTTGTTGATTACATAGAATGTGTGTTCAGTGATTTACCGTTAAATATTTATTACTCTCACTGAATCATATGTGATTCTTTGATATTTCTTCCTTACTAAGTATTTGAGATCACCATTGTTATTTTTCTTCACCTAGGAATCCAAGAAGAATTCTACAAAAGATATACATGGATTTAATTGATGGATTATAGTTATCCTTGATGTTATTTATTTATAATGGAAAAAATGTTTTTATTATAGTAGTAATTTGTAATATAATACTCTTTTATGTAAATGTATTACAAAGCCTGCTAAAATGGCCGGACCATCAAGTCTTGATTCCATGTAATCATGCCAATGTATTTTGTAGTAGACATAAAGTTTGGGCAATGTGGGATTGGTTTGATTCTAGTTTTCGCCATATTGTACAAAAAATTGGCTCATTATGATTCCTAGATAAGTACCAAAGTCTCACGGTCTAAAACCTAGACTATCATGTTCTCTAACATGTGAAGGTAAATAGGTAATAAAAACAAACCAAGAGTTCAATATTCTCAATAAAATCAATTTTAAGCTATCATAGAACATGATCCTTCCTCATATAATTTCAAAAAAAATCCAAATCACAGATATCTAGCTCCTCGACATGAAAAATGAATCACAGACCAACTGATCCTCCAACAGGGATAAGACTATTAAAAATAATATTTATATAGAGTTCTCATAGGGATTAACTATCTCATCAGTTATCTCTTTATATAACAAATGGAATCATCATAGATGGTCCAAATTCAATAAACTATAATCACATGATTTAGTTCATTTTTAATTCATTCTATGTTTTATAAAGACACCACCTAGGTAGTTATAAGAACATTATGTAACCATTAATTGAAAAATAGAACACATAAGTGGTTCATCATTAGAAATACATTGTCATGTGAACTCTCTTGTGATAGTGAATTCCATATACACTAATTTATTATATCATCATTCTCTTAATTGAGAATCTAAATGTTGATTTAGGTGAATTTAAATAAGATTAAAATATACATACAATATATAAAATTATGTTTGATTGTATCAGTAACTTTAGCAATAATGTTACATTAGCCGGTACTATAAAAGTCGGGGTACTATAGCAGTATTATTCCCCAAAGGGCCCTTTGGGCCGAAAAAATGGACATTAAAGCATTGTACCAAAACAACATGGACTTGGGCCATCGGGATATGTAATGGGTCTCCCTCTAACCAGAAAAATTAGGTATTTTCTCTAATAATAAAAAGAATCTTTAGCCCCAAACATTAAGAAATGTAGGATTTTACCAGGAATATATATTCGAAAATGTTTTATGGGAAATTTGGGTCACATTAATTATCTGATACTCGATCATCTGTGATATTATTAAACTATAATTATTATTTCATGTCAATGCTTCAAGACCTAAATGATGCATAATACCCATACGTTTTCTATAGTCCATGAGTCAAAATAAACTTACTTGATTCATGAAAATGGGCCCAAATTAAAAAATTCAATATTTTAAAACCCATAAATATTATTCATCATGTAAATCATTCAATATTAAAACAAAAACTAACCATAATAGTATATGATCGAATCCTCAATCCCAAATATATAGTGTTGTGGAATAACACTGAAATAATTAATGATTAATATTTATGAGATCCATTATATATTTTGACAAAATCCTATGTTAAGAATCTAGAATTTCATGATTTAGTATGAAGAAATTAAAAAACCTTATGATATGACATTGTAAATTTATGCCCCAACTCACACTTTTTTCCATAACAAACATGTTCTACATGTGACCTCATATGCACCTACATGAATTCTACTATCTTCAAAATATCCATAGGGGTCAAGGGAGTCATTGTATACATTCTATACTCACCATACAAGAATGTAAAATTTGTAATAAATAACAAATTACCTTCCATAAATAGTAAACATGCATTAAAGTATACAAGATATAATAAATAAATGAGAATCCTGAATAAAAATCGATCTAGTAACCCAGTGTCATACAACCATATTGTCTTCCCATTATCCCAATCTCATATTTAAATCCATGAAAATAATAAAATATTTTTTATCCAATTGTGTCATCTATCCCACATTAAGATCTATTTAAATATGCTAATTCATTATGATAGACCATCAAAAACCCTAGTGTAGGTAATCATCATTGGATGTGGGATGCAACAGGCATCTAATTCAAATCATGGTGAAAACCATCATAATAAGAACAATTTACACAACTAATATAATTAAATTGATCTTATTCACATGGAATGAATCCATTCATCAATTTACTGTTAGCTGAATATTTAATGGTGGTCAAAAGATATCATCTTCGGATATTCCCTTTTAAATATATTCCAGATCCACATGGAAACCACATAACATCACCATTTTATGGTGAATTTATCATTACCAACATACACAAAAACAACAATGAGTCATCATTAAGTTGTAACAATATGTAATTAAGGATGGAGAAGACATCATACCATCAGTCATCCCAATGAACACCCAAGGAGACCGCACTAATATTAGTGGAATAAGAGAAAAGAATTGGAGGAGTCCCTTTGACTATATAATGAATAAGAATATATATAATGAGGTATCCCACATAATATACACAAGGATATAGATTCATTTTACCCATTTATGGGTTGTTGGTAAGCTAGTGGAAACAAAATATAGAAATGGCGATTGATCCCTTTTATTATAAGTTTAGATGCATTTGGGCCCCATCCAAGCCTCCAACCACATGTAAAATCACAATTTTAGTTGTTCAAATCCCCATAATTCCTACCAGGATCCTCAATAATGTTTCATCCCATTGATTAATTGAATCCTCAAATATCCCATTCAAAATAAAAAGATCATATAGAAACAAGGCATTACATAACCCTCTACAAAGATCATAAAATCGCCACGGTGAGTGTAGATTTTTATTCATAATTTATTATGAATAATTTTACTAATACATATTCATAACAATGTTCTATACCATATATCCTACATGTAGGAATTAATTTAATGAATTTTGATATATAGAATGTCAATACTCGTATTCTGGTGATTATGGAAGTAGATTACCTAGGATCTATAGTGAACGTGGTTCAAACATATATGTTTTCCGAAAATCTAGTAGCATTCCCTCAATGATTTAAATATTATTTTAATTATTTTTAAAATGTTTATAAATACTATAGGCATGCTGAATGTTTTCTCATAATATTCGTTCAACTGTTTTGAATAGATTGTCAATCTCAATGATGAATAGTACACCTTTTAAAATTATATTAATTACACCAAAAAATTTACATTAATATATTGCAACAATTATATATCTAATATATTACATTATTCATATAAAAAATAAAAACTAGAAAATATATCATATATTTTAGTAGAATACAAAGCTAATGTCTATAGAATTCGAAATGCATGAAATCATTTCCTAACTATCATGTATTCTTATCTAATATCTATCATTAGAAGAATTTTTTCAGTGAATAAGAAATATCTAATTATTCTTTTATACTAATTAAATAATCCACATATTTATTTTATAATTTATGAAGATATTAAACATTACCCTTCCAATGGAATACCTACAATATAGGGTTACAATTATAGAGTTTAAAAAAACATGTTATTATATAGAAACATTTTCATTTCAAATACTATAAATATATCATAAACTAATAAGAAATAACATTACAAATAACTAAATAATTAGTGTGATAATTCTTCTTACGTGGGAATTCCAATGTTACCCATAGTTAAAAATTGATTAACCCCTTTGATATGGAATATTTGTTATAATAATACTATAGGTTGTTCAATAATATGTAATTTTTATAATATCATGTAATATTTTATGTTTTCATTAATATATATATAATATGTGATTTAATAGAATGTAATGTACATTAGAGATAATGTGATTTATGTGATATCATATACATAAAACTCTGGTAATAGAAATTCATTTGTTGTAGCTATTGAGTGGTAACCCCTTTAATCCTATATATTAAATACAATTATTCAACTACTAGCAATCCCATTTAGTGATTTATGATGTATGAGCTCACCTAGACAATTCTACTATAGATAATGTTGCATACATGATGTAGGATACATTTTATTAATCCAATGGGCTATGTAATGTGCCTCCCATAACAAAAGTTAAAAGATGTATATCCTTGAATAATTAAATGAGTCTTCAACACCACTTTTATAGAAAAATATTAAAAAAATAAAATATAAAAAGATGAAAATTTTAATGGATCTCTATAATAGAATAATATTAGTGAAACTATTAGGTTGAATACCATCTATATGTGTTTTCTAAATGAATCAAGGTCATCAAATATAAAGTTCTAGCATTTCAAAATTTATTTCCAATTAAAATGATGATGGTTCACCAAATATTTATAATTCGTTTAGTTATCGTGAAACCAATAATCTCATTTTTCAATTATTATTACCATTGATTTGTAAAAAAGATATAAAACACAAAAAGTGTAAAAAATAATATTTTTTCCTTAAATTTCTATAATATCATTCATTAATAAAAAAATTATTTGTTTATCATGACATCTAATATTATTATACACGAATAAAATGAGAACATTATATGAACAATGTGTACTAATATTTTCATAATGAGTTTATCACCATAAATAATATTTTTAAAATAATTAATTTTTATTAGTTTTATTTTATCATTCAATTATTTATTAATATATTTATGTATTTTAGAATAATTATTTTTAATCAGTATAGAATCATGATAATTTTAATATCAAATAAATCTAGTACATATATCTTACATTTTGGAATGATCTGAAAGAAAATAGTTTCATTAATTTTTGTTTACATCTTATGTTATGTACAATATTATATGAATGTGAAATGACACTGGTTCTCTCTCATAGAACCAATTTTTTATTGTAATTCACTAATAAATAAATTTTTTGTTTTAATTACCCATAAAAATTTTAAAATACCCTTGGATTATAAATAGTTTTCATCACCAATGGAATGTGAAAGAAAATATTACTTATTATTGTATTATGTAACTAATGATTCTCTCAAGAATGAAATTTCATGAATGTGTTCTTTTTATCAATTATACAACATAAAAATTAATTATTTGAATAAATTTAACGATAAAAGTATACCAAGAAGTATAAAATATTATATATTCCATAGTTCCTCTATATATTGAAAAATTATCTTATCAACTTTGATTTTAGATATTTTTAAATGCGATTCAAATTATCCACAGTGACATAAAGTAAAAAAAAATTATAGGTAAATTTTCATTATTTAATAATGTATACAAACTATAACACTCTAAATATATTAATCAAATGGTTTTCTAAATTCATCTTGATAAATAATTCATGAATTACAAAATTGAGTAATGATACAAGTTTCACTTAAAAAATAGAATCCTTTTAATATATAACTGATACATTTATGAAGAGATAAAATAATTATATATAATATAATTGAATATTTCAAATCAATGTAGAATATCCGATCCCTGATTGAACTCATCTCAAAATGACAGTACATGGTAAAGACATAAGAAGAACCTTAATTTTAAATCTTAATAAAATATATATATAATGATATATACATATATATATTTTTTATACATTTAACCATTCCGATAAAACTATGTTTAGTGTCCAAATTAAATAAGTTTATATCACATCATCAACATATATAATTCCAGTGAAAATATTCACATACATTATAATAGTCCTCTTATTTTTTATTAAACCCTTCATATAATATACGATCATCTTGTGAAATATGTCAATGTATGGGTGAGCTAATAATTCTAATAAGTGGAAATAAATTTAATAATGAGAAATATATTGATATTAAATTCTACTAGGTAAATAATTATGAAAAAATGAACATAATGTTGAATAGATAAAAAATATATCTAAATAAAATTTAATTGGATATCTATAATACAAAAAGATATATAAGTGATATAGTTTTTTATAAGAGAAAAAATATTTAAAATTAGATCATTTAATAAAATAGTTTAAATAATATGGATATTGTATAATCATAAGTATAAGACATTATAATCATATTTCAATGATTACTATTAAGGAATAAGAAAATATTATTATATGGTATCTATTTTTGAAACAAAATAATTATTTGATAGATTTAGTACTCCAGAACTATAAAATAATGTTATATTCTCTCTTTCCATGCATCATAACATTGTGTGCTAGGTTTACTACCAATTAACCCTTAAATTATAACACCCTGATATTTTTTAATATCTATCTATTTAATAATTTTATGATGTTTCATAAACTTTTATTCATTTAACACCTAACAAAATTGAATAATTATTTTTTTAAAAAAATGTAAAATAAATTATCAGATAAATGGAGGAAATATTTTTTTAACATTATTTATATGTAGTAATTATATAATTATTCATACATCTATATAAATGTTTAGTTTTAAAACAATTTTTATATTTTATATAATATATTAAATTTTTGAATGATGAATCAATATATAATATAACATGACATTAAAAAATGTATCATCCTTAATATATACAACAAGTAAATTTTTTAATAAAGTTATTTTTTTGAATTTTTCATATAATGGTTATATTTGATTGAATAATTAAAAATATCTTTTGTAATAATAATTTAAATTTGATGAATTAATTATTATATAATAATGACATAAAAATATGTGAAATCTTACTCCAGAAAAAATTGTATTTATTGAATTAAATATATATTGAAAATCTATTATTTTGAATATAAAAACCCATTCTAAATTTTTTGGATCCTAATTTATATTTTAGTTTAATAACAAGTTTATTAATTACTCTTAATATCATTATTCAATGATAAAATTATATATTATAAATTTTATCATTCAATATAACCTAAATTTAATGAATAATATAAAAATAAATTTTTAATATGAACCATTACTCATGAATATTTTCCCTAAATAATTATTAATTCAATTTTATATGAATTTTTTTTCTTAATCCTACTTTCATTGGAATATAGTAGAATTATTATATGAATTATAGTAATTAAATCTTGTTAAAAAGATTATATATTGCTAATCACAATAAATAAATTTATTTAATTTGATCTACATAATTTTTAACTGTAAATAATAGAATATCATATATGAAACGAAACTCTATGATCCAATGTTGATATCACATACATTATGTTTTCAAAATCTCTACCGATGAAGGATATATTATTGTTTTCATCATAACTTTTCAACATAAAAATAAAAAATATGATAACATAAATTCTTTATTAAAATTTATCTTTATTACTTTATATGATTAGTGAAAACACATAAAAACAATAGCCATGTATTTAAATTGGAATTTATCTCACATAACTGTAACTTCCTTCATTTACAATTATACAATTATATCATCAATATGAAACTCTAATTGAAATAATTCATTTAACATCATTCTTGATAATGTGGGTGAAATGGAAAATAATCTAGGGTGAACTAAAATGACCAGATAGTATAAACATATGTATTAGAAATTAAAATACATCAATGATCATAAGAAGTGAAAAAGGTTATTGCAACAAAATTATAGTTCCTGAGTGAATCATAAAAGAACTCATACTGAACAATAACTAAATCATCAATCAAGAACGCCATAATATGGATTTAAAAAGAAAAATATAAAAATGAATCAGTAATCATGAGATATATGATATAAATATCTATCAATTAAATCATTATTAGCATATTAAATTCTTATATATAATACGGGTTGGAATGATGGAACATCATCATCATACAAAACTTATAGTACCATTAAAGAGCCTCTATAAATTTACTACCCATATGGTTGATTATAGTACAATTATACCGAGAATATAATCATTATCCCAATCAATTTAGAAAAATATAGAAACACCAATCATTTAATCTATATCTGGCTCAATAGATATTGTCTGGTTACACCAATCGTATAAGAAATATCAAAAAACCAAAATAAGAATTAAGTACATTAATATTTTTTTCATCATAGAAAACATATAACAATCATTATGTCTATTATAACCTGATTATCCAATAAAATATAAATGGATTCTATAAAAATGTATTTGAAACATGTGAAACCAATGGAAAAGATATGGGTTCCAAAACAATTTCATAAAAATATTATTAAATAGGGAAAAGGAAATAGGTTCCAAAATAAAATCTTTTATACACGATTAACCGATGAATAAAATGGGTTCTAAAAAAATATCATAGAAATATGATTACCATGTGGAAAAAAGTTACATAAAATTCTATTTAAAACATCATTAAACCATAGAATTGTTTTTTCAAGATAATATATTTGAAATAATTTAAAACCATCCAAATAATGAATCAGTATGTTATCATTACAAAATATCCCTCTTAGGGAATGATTAATAAAAATGGTTATTAAAAATAATGAATGAAAATACCATTAAAATATACAAAAAAATTTGGAGGAAAAAAACTATTATATTATGAGAATTATCCTTTTAAAAACAAAAATTTCAATTTTTTTTGAAAATATTTTTCTTTGAAAACAACCATGGAACTATATAAAATAAGAATTAAGAATTAATTTAAATCATTTCCTGAGAAAAATATCTATTCCATTTAATTTTTTTTAACAAAATTTCAAAAATAATTTTCTTCCAAAATAAAAAATGAAAGAATATAAATAAATATTTATATAAAATAATGTTCAAGAGGTTTGAAAATTCAATTAATGTCATACATAATATAATAATTTTGACAATAATGTTTTCTATAAAATAAAAATTAGTTATTATTTTTTAAAATACTTTATCATTCAATTCCATGTATTTTTTAAAAATGAAAACATGTATAAATTTTTAAAAAAATTAATATGTAAAATATTAAACTAAATTGAAATTTTATATAGGAATGTTTTTAGAATAAAACTGTTTTTTGAATGAAGTGATAAATGTGGTTGTATTTTATAAAAAATAACTTCTCATTAATCTTATGTTATATAGAGTGTAAAATGATACGGTTACATAAAAATATTATTTATAAATAGTGGATAATAAAAATAAATCTATTTATTATTAAATAGAAAAATAATTTCTATCTATTTGAATTTTAAAATATAAAATCTCAATTTTAATGAGATTGTGAAATAAACCCTTACAATTGTAATAATTTTGAATTTAGAATTAATCAATTAATATATTATTCATATCAAATTTAAATACATATAATATATATTTTAATACATCCAAAATTAATTAGGTTTTATTACAAATATAATCATTTAATGAAATAATCAAGTATGTACACGTTTAACCCAATGGTTTGAAATTTGGTTAAGGAATCACATACCTCACACTAAATTTTAGTAGAACATGATTTAAAATATTTTATAGTGGCTGAAAACATGTTAATAAATTACTCATGAACCATATTAATATGAATCAAATCAAATAACATCCTTTTATAACTTCATATCTCCCATTATTTAATAATTATTCATTATTTTTATAATTTTTTCAGATAATTATCCTCAATTCAAATTCTTTCATTATTATGAATGATCAGATTCATGTGAATGTAATATATTATATCATCTCTTGAATAATAATAAATACATAATTATAATATTTATACATTAATTATTGTTTTATGAACATTAATGAATGATAGATAATAAAATAAGTACACAATGATCATAGTGATGGTAGACCATACATATGAATGAGTAACGTTATAATTACTCAATGATCATTATTGAAATGAGGTTCATTATAGTTTATATTTTCTAAACTATCATAAAATAGTTAATAAAATTTTATTTCTTCCAAAAGAAACAAATATATATATATATATAAATATCATCCATGTGGTTTGGTGACTAAAATAGGGAGTCAAATCGCTTCGTGATGGTGGTAGTCCACACGCACACGAATGACGTTATCTAATTTTAGTGAGTTAAAATTTATAAAATAAAATAATATATTATATTTTATTAATTATAAATATGTCATGAATACCATTATAATTTTATGTATATTTTATTTATTTTATATCTTTATAATTATTATTTTCCATGTGAAGCCTTAGTAAAAACGACTGAAATTGTTTTTGGGGATGTAGTACACCATATACCCATGTGCCAATATCGTTTCCCCTATGTAATGGAATTTAAAAATATTTATATGATATAATGAATCAAGATGTTATATTCTGTTATTAAAAACATATGTGTATATATATAACTTATATCTATCATAATACCTATCCCTGATATATGGTAATGGAAAAGCAAATGACATCAGTTTTTGAAGCGGTAGTGTTCCCTACAGACGAATAATGATTTTGTAACCCATCAATTGGATTAAGAGAATTATTAATGTTATCAAGAATAAATATTAACTTCTTTTTATATGTATTATTTTTGTTTTTTAAAAACTATTTGTTTAAGAATAATTTAATGAGGATGACTGAACAAAATGAAAACACTCAACAAAGAATGTTATCTCTTCTTCAGGTAGCATCACATGGATTTCACCGATGTCCTTCCACGATTATATATTTTTTACCGTTATCATGAATATATGTAGAATGCAGGGGAGTATTGATATATTATAATTCTGTGTCTTATGAAGAAATGGCTTTTGAAGGTGTGAACAAAGGATGAGAAGTTGAGGCATTTAATAGTTAAGTGAGTGGCACACTTTTAATTTTTACAATGAATGAATCATGCCACTGTTTTTAATATAGAAAGGATCATGTAAATAAAAATAGGTATAATAGGAGTAATAAGGTAAAAATATTTCCATAAAAATGATTTTTTTCAGGTTTTTGTGTTATTTTATCACTTATCTTGTTAGTTTATTCCTGAGTAAATCAATTTTTTCCTTGACATTGGTAATAAATTTCAACTATTTTAAAAATTAATTTTGGTTAATACGTATATAGAATATATAATAAAATATAGATTTTTATTATTCGAAATATGGAATCCAGGTTACTAACATCATTTCAAATTTTTTCTAGAATTTAATTCAAAACTAATACCTCAGACATAATGTGAAAGTAAGTTTTAACAGCGAAAATGCTTAAAGGATTACCATGTATTTATATCAAAATGTAAATATGATAAATATTTAAATTACATATATTATATTAAAATTAATTTAATCTAACTAATAACATTTTTAAACCAATTTAACAAATAATTTAACTCCATAAATACATTGAATGAAAATATAGTTCTCATTTAAAATTTTGAAAAGTTCACTATTTATAAAATATTTTACCTTTTTAGAAACTTTTACACAATTCACCACATCTAAATACTAATATTCCAATTTTTAAGATAATATTAAATTTGAAAAATAAATTTTATAAATAGTACAAAAAATAATTATAATATATTTATCATAAAATGAAATAAAAATCATTTTTCAAGAGAAATATTAACAAATCTGAAAATTAGTGAAAAACAATTATAGATTATATACTAAAACATATCATTAATTTATATTCAGTATAAAACACACACACATAAAGACACACACAAAAATATATACATATATATTACATAATGTATTTAATATTTATCATAAGTTCAAATTTAATGGATTTGTTACAGTGGAAATATATATTGTGTTTCATTTATACCGGGCGTTTAATGTTGAATATTCTATTGAAAAAAAATCTTCTGTTTTTGTAAACAATAATATATATGATAATTAATTAATTTAAATATGAATATACAAAATTATTATGAAAAATTGCATTCTCATGTATGTCTAGTGATACTTGGTTCAACCTATAGAACATATTTTTAATTATTTGAAAATATATAGCTGTTACATCCTCCCCCTAATAAATTTAATCAATGAAATTTTAAAGTTGACAAACTTATAAAATTTTGGTTATTTAAAAATATTTTTGTTGTAAAAGATCAACGTAAAATGTTTTCATAAATCAACTTCATCATGAATTGATTGGTAAGTATGAAGGAAAGCTAGAAAAACAACGTCTAGTTTTCCAAATTAACACATGTGGGAAGTAAAGATTTATAATAAGAATAAAATTATAAATAAATATATAGAGTGAATATGGAAATGATCCTAAATAAGTGAATAATCAAGGGAATGTTAAGGGCCTAAAAACCATAAATTTATGTTGATTTAAAAGACAATACAATTAATCAAATATTAATGTAATACAATTACGTATTTGTTTCAATATCCATCTTCTAATGTTAAGTAATTACACAGCCATCCACAATTAGATAATAAAATACTACTAAATTGTTGAGTATAATTTCATACTTTTGTTAATTTTCACAGAAATATCATCTTTTCTTTATTGTGATGAGTATACATGATGATGATTTAAAACCAATAGAACTAAAATAAACATTTAATGACCATATATCCATAAAATTGGTAATCAATATATTACATCTATCTTAATACATAAACCAAAATATTAATTTTTAGCACATGTTCAGATAATTCACTAAATGGATAAACTATTATATGATTCATTAATCATCAAAATTCCATGATAATACTCAATGGTTGAGTTAAATTATTTCATGAATTAATAAACATATATCCAAAATAACATTGAAAAAATAAAATTTAAAGTATCTTTTATCCTCAATGGTAATCTCATACTTCTCATTTTATATGCCTAAAAATATAGATATCCTCTTTTGAAATTACATTATTCACATAGTCATAGAATCTCTCATTGACCCCATAACTATCTATACAATAAATATTATGTCCTCATAACTAAAAAATATCAAAGATATAAAAATCCCCAATGGTTATCAATACATTTAAGCTAATGTAAAAAAATTAAATGAATAAATCAACTGAATATATAGTCTCTTAAAGTTTTTATTATTCAAATTAATATTTCATTTTAAAAAATATCAAATGGTCTTCAATTAAATTGAGCATTTTAAAAAACATTGTCTCATAGGTCTATCAAGGTATCCATTATTATTAAAATCACCTTATATAAAAATATCATAATCTCTAATCTTGTCTAAACCAACCTTTGATACAATCAATAAAATCCCTAAACTTGCACTCATTTATCCAGTGACGAAATAAAAAACCTTATATTTATGTCATTGATAACAATAAAACCAACCCAATTTTATTATCTCAATCCATAAATATTAAAATTAATATTTTGATCACCCACAACATGAAAGAAATTTTTTATTTAGTGTTTTGGTGAATTAGAGAAAAAAATTAAAAGAAATTTTCATGTATTTAAATGATCATATTTATTATATATCACTGCCCTTTTTGTTTATCATTATGTTATTGGAACCATATTTATGAAATCATTCACTACATATTTCTATTTACTTAATTATTGATTACTTGGGGAAAATGAATCATAATAATGGTGAATTGAAATTCTATGAATGGTTAAACATAAGAATTAATAGTAGAAAGACATAAATGATCATATAGGGTGAAAAAGAATGTGAAAAAATAATTAGAGGGCATGAAAAAATCATTAATGAAATAATAACCATTAATACCAAAATCATCAATCATAAAAATGGATATAGTCATTATCAATTAAAACAGTCAAAATAATCAATAATCATGATCCATGTGATATTAATTTTGATCAAAGAGAACATTATAAACCCCATGAAATAATAGATAAAACCTATTGGTATTATGAAATTTCACAGTCATATAACAATTAAACAAGTCTTATAGAACCCTTTTAAAGAGATTATCCATATTGAAGACATTCAATTTCATTATCAAAGAACATAATCATTACATAATGAATTAGAGAGATATAGGAGGACACCTGTAATTTATGATTTATTAGAAAAATTGGTCACTTTCTGCATGAACCCATCATATATGAAATGTTCAAGAACCATGACATAATAAAGTAAATCGATCTTTTTTTCATCATAAAACTCATAAAACAACAATTATACATTTCATAGGGGGATTAATGCAAGTAAAATAAATTGTATTTATACAAATATAATTAAAACTTGATTAACCCATTCAAAAGAAACAGTTCCCATAATAATCCCATTGAAATGTAATTACCACGTGGAAAATAATTGGATTCTATAAAAATCCAATTAAAACACAATTAACCCACAAAAATGAAATTTTTCTCATAACAAATCTCATTAAAATATGATTACCCTTTAGAAAAGAATTTTTTTCCAAAACATTATCGATGATGTATCATTAACATATGGAAAAGAAACTATTTTAATTAAAATTTGTTTTAAATAATTAAAATCTAAAAAGGAAAGATTGTAGGTTCTATCATTACAAAATATCACCACTTTATAATGACTAAAAAAATGGTGGATGATGTTTATGAATGGGAATATAATGAAAATTAATATAAAGATATTTGGAGGAAACTAATCATTCTAATTTAAAAATTTAATTTTTTATAACTAAAATTTCACAAAATAAGATGAAAATTTTTTTCATTGAAAAAGACCATGGAAACATGTAATTTAATCAATAAAAATTTATTATAATTTTTTATTAAAATAATATTTATATTTTTAAACACACTTTTTAAAACAATTTAAAATTAAATTTCATTGAATATATCCTTACCAACATATAAATTAATCACCAAATAAAAAAATAGTTATGATGGATGAAATTGTTTCTTGTTATACATGTTTTAAAATTATTCTTATCACATTTCAGGTAAAAGAAAAATTTTAAATTCTTAGAAAAAAAATAATTATTTTAGTAAAATTATTTTTTAAAAATCATACATGAATAATCATTTATATAATAAATAAATTTGGAAAAGGTAATATAAATTTTTAAAAACAATTTTTGAATATTTTTTTGTAAGAAAATTTTATACCGACGTAAGGGAGAAATGGGGTATGATTTTATAAAAAATTACCAATCATTTTATATAAAATATTTGGGAATAATTTAATATTACATGAATATATCATGAAAAAATAGAGGAGAATTAAATAAAATTGCTTTATTAGGAAGTCACGACCCATCCCCCTGGGCCCATGCCGTGACTACCCCAAGCCCACCTTCTATAGGCCAGGGGCGGACGACTAGCACCAAAGGCGTAAATCCCTAATACTTGGAAGGAATTGACATTATAAATTATAAACACACACAAAAAAGTATAAGTTGGAAGAAAAAAACTAAGTAAAACATTAAACAAAAGGAGTTCTGAAAAGTAAAGGGGCCGAAAATATAGGCCCAACTCTAAAGTACAAGTACAACTGAAAAGGGGAAAAATAGTTGAAATGTGTAATGCAGCTCCTGGAATGTCTGCCACAGATCCTAAATGAATGTTTGGTACATATAACCTCTACAACAATCCAAGTCTGTCCGTCTCCTCCGTGTACCATCATGTTGTGTGGTATACCTCCAGGTACCGTCCAATCTTGGTCCACTCAGCCTCAGTCAGCGCTGTCCGTCGTCTGCATCGAACACAATGAAGTGCGGGCATAGCCCGTGCGTGGGTGAGTATGAAGATACTCAATATGGACCCTAAAATCCACAAGGTCTCACAAAATCCTACAAGGATAAACCAAAATGTATGAAATCAACAGATGACCACACATAAGTATATGCCCATACATATACCTCTGTTATCAAGTAATCTGTCTCTGTCATGAGGCAAACTCAAAAGTTACTAACTGAGCTCAACCGGGATTTTTATTAACATTGTCGAAACTATGGCTACTGGATAAATCCTACTTTTTCAAGTATAGTGGGTCTGCCAACAAAACTAGGCGCTTCCAACTAACCTCGGACTGCTGAGGTACTTCTTATGTCGAGTATCATGGGTCTGCCGCACTCACATAGAGGTGCTCCTCAATGTGGGTCTACCGCCAATTATCAAGTGCTCCCCTTAATAGCCTGCAGAGGTACTCCTCCTGTCGAGTACCACGGGTGTGCTGCTAACTACCAGGCACTCCACTAATGTGGGTCTGCTGGCAGCAACCAGGCGCTCCCCACTGGGCATGTCGAATCACTCCGAGTCGAATAAGTCAAGCAGTCCTCAGGTCTCAGCCAACTACTAGGTCTCTGTACTTCACTCACTCACCTTTGGGAGGGTCCGCTCCATGAGCTATAGGTCAATAATCCATCTTTCACAAAGTCCCACATAAAATTATCTCAATGTTCTACCTCATCACAGGGGTCTCAAAAAAATAGAAGGTGCGTCAATCAGACACCTGGTCTATGAATTATAAGCTTTTTAGTCCTATGGGCCTGGTTGTATTTGTGTACGATCCCACCTGACTATATCTCAGCATTATCCCAAAGTTCATAGTCGTATAATCAAAGGGACAGTCGTTCTCCAAGAAAACCAGCACCGCTGACGGTTCATCAAATGGTCATTCAGTGCCAAAGATATGGCCAAAGGAAGTAACAGTCAGTATTGGGCCTAGGTCTAGTCCTATCCGGATGGACAGACTTGGCCAAACCCGGTCTAGCCTGAACCGGTCTGGGTCGACCCGGTTTGACATGTTTGGCCCGGCCTGAACCATTGGTTGGGCTAGCCTGTTAGGTTTTGCCTGGTCCGCTGGGCCCGGCCCAGCGGACTGCGAAGGCGGTTTGATCGAGAGGTTGCCACAAAGGCATCTCGGTCCGGAGGTCGGGGCCGGTTCGGCCAGCACCACGTGGGGGGTGGAAGTGGCAGCTCGGACCTGAAGGTCATGCCAGTCCGGCCAGCGACTCCGTGAGGGACGTCACGGGCAGGCTCGGGAGGCCGACGCGGCACAATCGATTTGGCCTCGAATCAGGGCGCAATAAAGTAGGCATAGTGGCGGCCGACCAGGGTGTTGGGAGGCCATGGGAAGGCTGCGTAGGGTGATGCAGGCCAATGTTAGGGGGCTGGGAAGGCCGCACAGGGCGTTGGGAAGGCCGCACAAGGTGCCAAGGATGCCACGTGGGGCGTCGGGCAGGCCGCAAGGGGCGCCAGGCAGGCCGCGCGGGACGCGGGTAATCCGTGGGAATGCGGGCCAATGGCCGAGTGGCGGCTGGGTAGGCCGTTTTGGTGTAACTCGTGCTGGTGCAGGCCGTCAGTGTTAATCCAAGAGCACCAGAGCACCGTGGGGGCGGCACAATTCGTGGAGGATGTAAGTAACACTACATTTGTCGTTGTCGCCTTCGTTGCCTCATTGCCGCTTCATCGCCGAAATTTCAACATTAACAATATCAGCAGAGGGGTTGGGCCATGTTGGTTTTTCCCGCACCCTCCACGTTTTCGGTGGTATCAATTATTTTATCAAAGTAGGAAAGATGATCAACAATTATTTACAACCACACAACGATTTATTTTCAAATGATGTAGAGAGAAGGTAAATAATAAAACATAAAGCTAAACCCCCTATCATTAATCGTTGGTCATTGATGGTGAAGTCGCAGGAAGAAGAAGGAGTTTTTGTTCGTCACGTCTATCGCAGTTTTCCACTCCCGAGTTGCGTTGGATCGTGTAAGGTGCTCAACATCGGTAGGTGTCCATGGAATATGTACGAGGAAGAAGTTCGTAGAAGATTTTTGTCAGCATTCTTTGATGGATGAATGCATTCTTCGTTCTTCGTTCTTAGTTGGGAGAATGGTTCTTCATTGGGAGCTTCCTCCCAATGATCCTCTAATCCTCCATTTCCATCAAATTAAAATTTATCCCCTCCAAATAAAATATTGTATTCTATTTTAGATTATTGAGTTTAAAATTCAAATTGTGGGGTTTAATTAAATGAGATGACTCATATAATTAATGGGGCGGAGTTGGAATAATGAACTATGTGTTGGATCAATTAATTAATAGGGAGGTCAAGAGCCCCCCCCCCTCATTAATAAGGGGAGTTGAGATGATATCCACTCCTACCATTAGTAGAGGTGTTAATCCCCGTGTGGTCCCCATCCCATTTATCCCCACATAGAAGGTTGAGTTCGGATGGGTCCAACCACCATAACCTCTATTGGTATGTTATGGTGTGGTGGCCCCACCTTCAACTTCCAATAGAAGGTTTTAACAACCCAACACTTACATGATGGCTCAAATAAAATAGAATTTTTCCCAAATTTTTTTTTATTTTTTCCCATGAAAACCCAAAAAATATCTTTAAAACTCGTCCCAATGCCATCGAATTGAAATTTTTATTAAGCGAATAATGGCGCTATGAGTTCAACGGTTCCCTTGGATTTGAATTTCGAGCGCCAGTTAAAAATTTATAAAAAACTGCATTTACATTTACTGAACATACATGAAAAAAACATCAGAAATTGATTCTGGGCACACCGGGCCTTGGAATCATGTGCCGTAATCATTCACGGGCTCCTAAAATTCCAATGTATTTATGAAAATATTTTCCATGGAAATTCTGGGTTTTTACATTCTCCCCATCTTAGAGAATTACATCCCCATAAGCTACATCTCGAAATAAGAGAACAAAAGGGGTTCTAAGCCCACATTTGAGCCTCTCGCTCCCATGTGCTCTCCTGGAGGTTCCAATGCTGCCAACGAACATGCACCAGAGGTATCGACCATCCACCTAGGATCCACTCCTGTCGATGATCAATCTCTACTGGAACCTCCAAAAATATCACCTCATCATCGATGACCAGCTCTCCATGGTGGATGATGTGGGATGGGTTGTGCACATATCTCTTCAGCTGAGACATGTGGAAGGCATCGTGCACCATGTGAAACTAAGGGGGAAGAGCCAGAAGGTATGCCACCTCACATGCTCTGCTGAGGACATAGAAAGTTCTGATGAATCTTAGAGTTAACATGTCGTCTTAGCCAAATATTCATAGACCTCGTCAAGGTGCGACCCGTAGGAATATGTGGTCTCCATCCTCAAACTCTATAGGCCTCTATCTCCTATCAACATATGAATTTTATCTACTCTATGTAGTCTTCATCCACTCCTAGATGATCTGCACCATCCTCGTGGTAGCTCGTACCATCTCCGGTCTCACTAGTCTGACTCCCCTAGGATAGTCCAACACAAAGGTGATCAGCAATGTCGCCTATATAAAGCCTAAACATTTTCCATAACAATGGTGGAGTGATAAGTATTGTTGTTGGAAAACTCCACCAAAGGTAAGTGATCCTCCCAACTATGACCGAAGTCGGGGACACATGCAGAAAGCATGTCCTCGAGAGTCTGAATGGCCTGCTCAGTTTGAACATCTGTTTGAGGATGAAAGAAGGTTCTCAGACGAAGCTGTGTCCTGAAATCCTCCTACAACCCCTTCCATAGCTAGGATGTAAACCGTGTGTCACGATCAGAGACAATCATCAAAGGTATACCATGTAAACACACAATCTCCTGTACATAGAGGTCTCCCAAGCTCTCAACTGAACCCTACTCTCTGATCAGTAGGAATATGTCGACTTGGTGAGCCAGTCAATGATCAGCCAAATCAAGTCGTGACCCCTAGATTTAATTAGAATCCCCGTCACAAAATTCATGGATAGCAAATCCCACTTCTACTCTGGGACCTATAAAAGATTAACCAAGCATTCTGGTACCAGTTGCTCCGCCTTCACTTGCTGAAAAGTGAGGCATCGAGAGACAAACACTACTACTGCATTCTTCATACCTGGACACCAGTGTTGTCGTCGAAGGTCCTGGTACATCTTCTCCACTCCTAGATGTAATTCTAGAGGGAATTTTGTAACTCTCTCAACACATCCTCCTGATGTACCACTAGTACCATGGTACGTCCTCTGAAGAGGATGTAGTGCTCCCCACCATCAGAAATTCTATCAGGTGCATACCCTGTGGATATTTGTGGATGTCGTGTCTTGCAGTCAGAATCTCCATGATGTTCCTCCCTGACTCATTGAAGAAGTCAGGGAGTGACTATTAGAGACTGAAGGAAGACTGCTCTATCTCTATCCACAAAGGATATACATAAAGCAGTTATCTACTCTGTTGCCTTTCCTTTCAATTTTATATCAGACCTCTTATTGAGTGCATCTGCAACAATGATCCCCTTCCTAGGATTATATAATATCTCGAAGTCATAGTCTTGGAAGAACTCAATCCATCGTCATTGTATCAATTTTAGATCCTTCTGAGAGAAGTTATACCTGAGACTCTTATGATCAGTGTACATAGTAAAACGTTTGCCCGTATGATATTACCGCCACATCTTCAAGGCGAAGACCAGTGATTCTAACTCTAGGTTATGGGTACCGAAATTCTTCTTGTGCGGTATCAGCTGTCGAGAACCATATGCGATCATTGCTTGCTCCTTCATCAAGGCACACCTGAGACTGGTCCATGATTCATCGCAGTAGACTGCGTACCCTATGCCTTCCTCTAGAAGCCTCATGATGGGGGAACTAGTAAGCCTCTGCCTCATCTTTTGAAAGCTATGCAGGCATCTCTATGACCACGCGAAGGGTTTCCCCTTCTTTTTCAAGGCTGATAGTGGTGCTACAACTCTAGAGACTTTGGAACAAACCTCTGGTAGTATCCATCCAAAGCACACATCCCTCCCCCTTTTGGGGGTAATCCTGAAAGCCACTTTTGAAAAGATATCCCCATGTTCTATCACTCCTGCTTGGAACTGAAAACTCAAAAATCATGGTTCCACAAGGGAAAGGTTGTACGACCCAAGAACGATCAGCTCCACCCTCCTATGCATGAGTTTAACATGTGGTTCATGGGTTTCCTTTTTTAGGTGACTAAAGAAAACCTCATCCAAACGTTGTAAATAAACCACAAGATTTTTGCCTAATACAGCCAATATGTGTATGAACTGTGGTTCCCCAGTCCATACCCAAATGTAACGGCATAAGGCCTTGATGCTTCCACCAATAGGTTTCAAACAAAATTCTCACCCCAAGGGTCAGATCACACCATCGTTGTAAGTGAGATTATTGAGTCTCCTCTCAAAGGTATATCTAGATGTGAGGGCCAGGTAAAAGGTATAACCAGAAACTCTAGGCATGGGAGAAGATTCATGGATGGAAGGAATGATTGGTACCTATTCCTATAGATACGACAGCTAGTAGTAGATACAGACTGTACCACAAATCATTCATAGAGCCCTTGGGTCACACTTCTTTACCACATGCAGCTACTCTCTTCTCCTACCCTTGAGATCCTTGATCCTTGTGGGGACTACAAAGGTGTGTTGATGTAACATTTCTAAATGTAAACCACCTCATGCTACTCTCCTAGATCTGATTCCATGTCTACTTCCCTGCAGTTTCATTTGTCCTTAACACTTCATCTTCTATAAACATTTTACACGCTCAAGTCTCAAGGACTGAAGCTAGTTTCATTCTTTCTCATTGTTAACATCCACTGGCTATATCTGATAAGCCAAAGAACATTCAACTGAAAATATTCTCTCAAGCATCTGGTGAAAAGGTACTAGCTCGGATATCCAAAAATATACCTTGCTCGGTTGTCTAAGCTCTGAAGCACTGATTGAATCGTATTCATCGTGTACAAGTAATGATCGGTATGCCCTGATAAATACTCAGCTACCGACATGTCATCCTAAAGAAGATGTAAAAGCTCTAGAGAACTCTCAGCCTCCTCCTCAGGTCAGTCCTCTGCCACCTGTGAGTCAGGCTCATCTCAGAACCTGAGGGGTATCTAATTATGAAACACATGTAAGGCACCGATCCTACATGTGTCATCTACCGGTATTACCTGTTGTAGCTGCTGACCAATAGGTATTGATATAGCTGACAGACTACCTGAAGGTAGAATCTCAGGAAACGGTCCACGTACTGAAGCTTCATCACTATGAGGACCAAACTCTTGGTCACTCAGTGGAAAACACATGTATCTAAGATCACTATCTACTCAATGGGTGTCTCAACTAGGCGAAGAACTCTAGAAATCTCCTCCATCCATTCCTCTGCTGCCTGGGAATCTTTATCGCTTCGTAACATCGGAGGCCTCTTCCACGGAAACTCAAGAAATGTGCTCTGTCAGTGTTCACCGTATGCCAATGCGGCTGGTGGAATCTGCTGCCCAACAAGTGGTGGTGCTTCTGGTACACCACCCGAAGGTTCCAACATAGTAAGAGTGCCCCACACCGAAGCATCATCGCTCAGTGGGCATTCATCGTGTACTCTCTTGGAACTCTAACTTGTTATCTTCATGTAGGAATCCTGAACAGATGTGAAACGGTCAAATGATTATACTTGTTGAGCTGATCTTGTTAAGATGAATTAAATAAAAACTTTTGAAAACACACAGGTAATTACTATTTTCATGCACTAAGTCAAAAATCAGAATTCATGGTCATGGTGTATGGATACGTCAGCTGCCGCACCAACACAGGACTCCTTGAAATGAAAACCACACATAGTACCCTTAACACTATTTCTTCACAAAAAAGAAAGATCATAGTCCTATGTTCTGTAGTAGAATTGACTCCTTTGATACCAATTTGTCATGACCCATCCCCCGGGGCCCGTGCCGTGACTACCCCAAGCCCTCCTTCTATAGGCCAGGGGATGGCGACTACCACCAAAGGCGTAAATCCCTAAAATTGGGAAGGCATTGCCTTTATAAATTAAAAACCCACACAATAGAGTATATTATGGAAGAAAAACAGTATGTGAAACTGTATACAAAATATGTGCTAAAAAGTAAATGTTCCGGAAATACAAGCCCAACTATAAAGTACAAGTACAACTGAAAAGGGAAAAAAACTACTGAATGGTGTAATGAAGCTCCTGGATCGTCTGTCAGGGATCCTACCAGAAGGGTAGGTACATATAGCCTCCACAACACTCCACTTCCATCCATCTCTTCTGTGTACCGTCATGACGTGTGGTCTACCATCAGGTACCGTCTAGTTAATGTCCACTCAGCCTCGGTCAGCGCTGTTCATCGTTTACATCCAACACAATGGGGTGCAGACATTGCCCGTGTAGGGGTGAGTATAACGATATTCAGTAGGGACCCTGAGAACCTCCTGTTCTCGCAAAATCCAACAACGATAAAAGACAAAATATGAAATCAACTGATAACCACACTTTGGTATATGCCCATACATATACCTATGTTATCAAATAACCTGTCTCAATCATGAGGTAAACATAATAGTTACTAACTCAGCTCAACTAGGATTGTTATTCACATTGTTGAAACCACAACTACTAGAGAACTCCTCCACTGTCGAGTAAAGTTGGCTTGCCACCACAACCAGGCTCTTCACACTAACCTTTGACTATTGAGGTACTTCTCCTGTCGATTAATGTGGGTCTGCCACGTACACATAGAGGCACTGCCCATTGTGGGTGTGTAACCAACTACCATGTGCTCCCCATAATAGCATGTAGTGGTACTCCACCTATCAAGTACCAGGGGTCTACCACCAACTACCAGACTCTCCTCCGAAATGGGTCTGCCGCCAACTACCAGGCACTCCCCACTAGGCTAGTCAAATCACTCCAACTCGAATCAGTCAAGCAGTCGTCAGGTATCAACCAACTACTAGGTCTTCGTACTCCGCTCGCTCATCTCTGGGAGGGTCCGCCCCACGAGCTACAATTTGACACTCAAAATATCACAAAGTCCCCATTACAAGTATCTCATAGTATTGCCTCATCATTGGGTTCTCAACGCAACTGAGGGCGCGTCAATTGGGCAGGCTAGTTGGCGGCCGAGCCAGGCGCCAGGGGGCCACAGGCAGGCCGGGTATGGCGTGGCAGTTTTTGGGCAAGCCGATTGGTGCGGGAAGGCCATGTGGGGGAATGGGTAGGCCACGTGGGGTTCGAGTAGGTCATGGGCAGGCGGGCCAGTGGCCGGACAGGACGGTTCGGCGTGGCGCGGGCCGACGGTGTTCGACCGGGAGCACCGGAGCGCCGTGGGGTCGACACGATTCACGGAGGCCACAGGTAGAGCAACCTTTATCATTGCTTCCTTCATCAATGAATGTTCGACATATTCATGATCGATGGAGGGGTCGGGCCACATTGTTTTTCCCCGCACCCTCTGAGTTTAGGGTGGTATCAATTGGTTCATCAAAGTACAAAAGATGAACAACATTTATTTACAACCACACAATGGTTTTTTTTCAAACGATGTTGAGAAATGAAAAAGAATAAAACTCAAAGGTAAACCACCTACCTTTAATCGTCGGTCGTTGATGGTAATGTTGCGGGAAGAAGACAGATTTTTCATTCTTCGCGCCTGCCACACTCTTCCACTCCCGACTTGCGTCGACTCATGGAAGGCGCTCCACATCGGTAGGTGTCCGGGGAAGATGTCCGAGGAAGAAGTCTGTGGAAGATCGTTCCCTACGTTCTTCTTTGGATGAAAACATTCTTTGTTCTTTGTTCTTCGTTGGTAGAATGGTTCTTCATTGGGGGCATTCCCCCAATGATCCTCTAATCCTCCTTTGCCAACAAATGAAAATCTAGCCCCTCGAAATTAAACATTTCCTTTTATTTTATATTATTGAGTTTAAAATTCAAATTGGGTCGTTTAATTAAATGAGGTGAATCATTTAATTAATGAGCTGGAGTTGGCATAATAAACTATGTGTTGGCTCAATTAATTAATTGGGAGGTCAAGAGGCCCCCCGTCATTAATGAGGGGAGCTGAGAGGTTTTCCTCCCATACCATTAATAGGGGGGTTAAGCCCCGTGTGGTCCTCGTCTCATTTATCTTTAATGGGATGTTGAGTTCAGGTGGGACTCACCACAATAACCTCTCATGGAAAGTTAAGGTGTGTTGGACCCACCTCCAACATCCAAGAGGAGGTTTTAACCACCCAACACTTACTTGGATGCTCAAATAAAATAATTTCTTGCACACATTATTTTATTATTTTTTCCCATGAAAACCCAAAAACTATCGTTCACACTCGACCCACTACCATCGAATTGAATGTCTTCTTAAGAGAATACTGGCACTACAAGTTCAACGGTGCCCCCAAATTTCAATTTTGAGGACTGGTTAAAAAGTTATAAAAACCCGCTCGTATGTTTACTGAATGTACCCGAACAAAACTTCAGTAATTGATTCTGGGCACACCGGGCCTCAAAATCATACGCTGTAAACTTTTGTGGACGCGTAAAATTCCCAATTATTGAAGAAAATATTTTCTATTGATATTTAGGATCTTTTCATATGATATAAAAAAATAAATTCATTCAACACTAATTCAAATATAAAAAATCTCTATTAGAATGAAATTGTAAATTAATACATAGTAATTGTGATAAAATTTATGTGATAATTAATGAACAAATAGATTTTGTGTATCAACTATAAAAATAGATAATACAGGTGGAAAAACCACTAACAATAATCGAATTTCATTACACACTAATTTATATTTTGAAATAATCAATATAGTGGGTGTTTGACATGGTAAATGGAAGGTGTAGTATCAAATCAATTATGTCACACATCCTTTTTTACTTAAACATTATTTCACCCCATATACATTGGTTTTATACAATTATTATCTTATTAAAAACCCATTATAATATTTATTAGATCATATATTATCGTTTTATGACATTCTATCACATGTTCGTTAGCAATCATTCTTTATTTCCATTACTTCTGGTGTTGATTACCTTTTTTCACATTGATGATTTATCATTAATGTTCAAATTATAGTTCCTATAATATATTTATATCATATATATACAATAATAATAATTATTATTAAATTATCAAATTTTTACATCAACTATTATTTTATGACCAATTATGGATGGTGGTTTTGAAAAAATAATTACATTACGACCATGGAGGTAGTATTCCATACATACACATGATAACGTTTTTTAATTTTAAATGATAATTTATTAAAATTAGTTAAGTAATATTTTTTACTTTATAGAATGATAGCAGTTTAATAAACAACTAATTAGTTCATTAAATAATGATATATATATATATATCATTCATGTGGTGTGGTGATTAAATGAGAGAGCCACCTCACTTCACAATGGTGTATTTTACATAAATAATTGATGTTATAATATATCGGTGAGTTAAATGGAAGGATGATAAATTATATATTATATTTTAAAATGATAAATTTTTAATTAGTACCCTAATTATTTCATGAATATCATATATGTATATTAAATTGATTCTTATTATTTTTAACGTATTGTGTTAGTGAAATTGAAACAGATCACAATGCCGGGATGTTATCCTCATTGCACGTGAGTGGCGATATCACATCCCCTATGTAAAGGAATGAACTAAATGTATCAATGATATAATGACTCCATTGGAATTATTATGTTATAAAAATAATATATATACTTTTTATCCATCATCATACCCAACTTTGAGAGGTGGTATTGGGATGAATAATGACATGGGGTCATGAGATTGTTGTCCACCATTCACTCAAATGATTTTTTCGTAACCCATTTGATGGAAGATGCGACTGATTTGTGTAATTTTATTTATATAATAAGATCTATTTATATGGAATATATTATTGCTTTTATATAAATAATGGTCAATAATAATTATTCTGTAAAAAGGGTGAAGGGAAAAAATTCTCATTGAAGAATATCAGATCTTCTTCGTTTATCTGTTCTTGAATTTCATAAAATACCTTGTTTTTTGTTGTCTCAAAATAAGGAGTCTGGAAAGATTTAATATATGTATTGAATAGATTTGTGAAATTAATAGATGAAATTATCTGTATTTTTGGTTTGTAGATAGGGTCATAGGGAGTGACCTTTTATATGCGAGGTTAGTGTAATATAACCCATTTTAGAAAATAATAAATACCGACCTTGTTTTATTCCTACCACAAGGATACAATTGTAACCTCCCATATATATATTATTATAAGACCATTTTATTAAGGAATGGTATTATAATTAAAAAATATTAATTTATAATTCTATATAAACATAGATATTTGTCCATTAATATTTTAAATTTTGTTTATAAATTAAGAAAATATATTACCTTTTTTATATTAAAGGATATGTTTTCATATAATTATGTTATTTAAACAACTGTATCCTTTTTTAATGAAGATAAACATATGATTCTTTACTTAAAAATACATTTTTCAAAACATAATGATTTTACTATTGTATGTATTTAGTGTATTATTAATTTTAATAATGAATTTATTCTATATAAATTCTATTTATATATATGTTGAAAATTTTATAGAATAAATTTTCAAACATCATATATATTTTATAAATCATAATTGTTATTAATTATTTTTATGGTACTATATATATAATATTTTTTCTATTATATCTCTGAATTCAAGTTAAATATTATTTTCATTTTATATATTATTTACTTATGATTAGTTCTAATATTGTTACCATTGATGATAATATTTCATTAAAAACATATGAAAACTAAGATCGATAAATAATATTTAAATTTTTATTCATCAATTAAAAAACATAATATTTGAATCATAAGGTATAATAATAATCTTATATGATAAAATCCTTTTGATGAATTTTTTGTTTAAGTAAATAAGATAAAAGTAGAGAATAAAGTATAGAAAAAAATATTTTAACTTAGAAATTTAGTAAATTTTTTAGAAGAAAATTTTTCCATTATACACTAGGCCAAACATGAGGACCACTCCACACATGTGACCCCCAATCAATTAAACATTATTGAAAAGACTACCGAAGTCATGTTGTGTAGTGGATGAGAATGGGATAGGTTTCCTCACATGGAGGAATATTATAGGCAAAGATACCACGGGTTCATGTATAATATTCTGTGACTACATAGGATTAGTGTTCCATGGAACACAAGATTAAGAGTGCATTCAAGAGCTTACACCATTAAATTCTTCTATCTTGAAATCAACTGAAATTATCTTATACGTCATCTATCATCTGAATTGATATATTATTTGGAAATCATGTTTTTTTGTTAATTATTATCTATTTAAAAATGTGATTAGAAATCATCCATTTTATCATAATGATCCCATTCACCTGATCATTTTTTGATCATCGTCACCCTATCAACCCCCCGCCACATTTATATTCATATGGCTTCTCAAGAACTATGGACCAACACATTCCCCAACAAATCTCAACTATGATCTTTAATTACAAATTGGGAACATAATTGTTGGGAATCATTCAAATATATTTTTACCAAAATATTTTCAATTTGGAAACATAACTAGTCCTTCAATATATCTTCCAAGGTTTACAACCTAAAAAAATCCTCAATAACCAAAATAAAATAATGATTCTGGAGGAATCATAAAATCCCTGAAGTAAAACTAATAAATGAATTACAATTTTAAAATCTAGTTTCATTATTCAAAAAAATACTAGTTCATCATAATCCAGTACTTTTGGTTAGTATACAAAATCCATAGTTTTTAGGCACCCTAGATGAGACATACAGGATGATAGGAGCTCTATGTTAGGAACATTAATCATCATCTTTCAAAAAATCTTGATTATCCATGAATCTCTAAATATGTGTGGTTGATCCTATATATATATATATATATATATATAAACAACAACTTGTAGAGGGAGTGTCCCTCGATGAAGAAACCATACTACATCCCCCATCCTCTGTCTTTCCTCCATTTCCAATCTCATTTCCAGTATATTGATCACTAAAAAGGTAGAAGGAGCTACCTCACCATTCAATTTTTATTTTAAATTCGAATTGGTTATATGTATATTATATTGAAATTATAATTATAATTATCCTTTAAAATTTCTATTATTTATGTAATGGGGTTATATTATTTTAAACCCATATTTTATGTATTTTAAAAATTTATACTATTTTTAAATTAATAATTTATTGTATTAACATAGGTATAAAACTTAATGTTTTCTGGTTATTAATTATAAATTTTAATTTCATTCATGTATTAATATGTAAATTATATTTCAAATATCAAGATATTTTATTTTATGTAAAAAATTATTTTTTTATTTTTTTATTTAATTTATATAACAAAATTAAAATGTAATTATTTATCATTATTTATATAGTTGAAAAAAAATTTCTTTGAATTATTTTTATATTAAATAAATTATTGTCAAAATACAATTATTTTATTTTTGGAAATCACATTACTTCAAGTTAGATTTTAAACACATGACATACATATTTATAAATAAGGCCTTACATTATTGATTATTCAAAAAAATTCATTCATTATTTATATATATATAAATATGATAAAGCTTATAATATAAATTATTTATTTTCTATGAAATGTTTTGGAAATGGGTTTTATAAATAATGAATTTCTCAATATTTTAAAAATGTTAGAAAAATTTGTTTCCTTAAATAATTATTTAGAAATGTGTATTTAATGTTATATTATGTTATATTGAAAAAATTATATGATTTTAAATATTAAGTATTGACGGGAATTAAATGTTAAACAATGACACTAAAAAGTAATTTTTCTGAAAAATCTCACACATGGGTATAAAAATTGGTCATATAGTGTGGGGAGTTAAAATATGAAATTAATCATGAATTGTATAATAATTTACCACCCATGTGGCCACATGTAGTTCATAAATGTTTTCAAGTATCTTTTTCATTCCATAAAAAGTAGAAATTTAAAGAAAAAAATATTTTTAAAACTCAAAGTAGAAAGAAATGTATTTTTTATATGAATAGTGATTTCAAAAATAATGTTTTCAAAACAATATGTATTTTAAAATGTAACTAAATTTTAATGAAAAATTGTTTTCAAAATAATATTTTTATGATTTATGTATTTAATAAGAATATTATATTTTAGAATGGATTTTAAAATTTATTTAATATTTCAAAGGATTTTAAAAAATAATTTAATCTAATTGTATATAATACAAATACTATAAATTATAGTTCATAAAAATTACATATATACATATAATATTTATTTTTATATAAAGAAAATAATTTTGGAATGAGATTTTAAATGTATTTTTAAATGTGTTTTCAATAGCTATTAAAAAACAGTTTCTGGTAATGTATTCTCATTATAAATTTTAAAAATATTATAATATTTTAAATGATTAATAGAGATTATCTTCATTAATAATCTAGATCAAGAGTAGTCAAATAGCTACCTATTTATTTGTTATTTAAACTATTATAATATCTAATAGTGGTTCTTTTTCCTCGAAATCATATACCAAATGAGATCCATAGTCTTATATTGAACTATATATATTGAATATTATTTATAAAAAATATACGACATTATTTTACACTAGTTCCATAAGAACATGTATCAGGTCCAAATATAGGGTATCAAATAAACACTTTCAATAACTTTGAATATTTTGAAAATTTCCTTTGAGGAAATAAATTATAATATTTATGAGCTTATAGGTAATTAATTTTTAATTTATGTTTAATAATATATGATTTTTTGAAACTTTGAGTTTTTAAAATAATAAAAATAAAAATTATAAATTATTATAATAATGATAAGGAAATTTCAAGGTAGAAATTCTATTTAAGGGGCTTAAATGTAACATCTGGAGAATTTATGCGTTTTTAATAAATTATTATTAAATAAAATTGTATTATAATTAGAAAACTATTGCACAATTATATATAAGAATATATATTCTTCCATAATAATTTTAGACTTTGGTTATAAATTATGATAAAATATTTCATTTATTATATTAAGGAGAATGTAGGTATATATTTATATAATTTAAATAAATGTATCATTCTTTAAAAAGCCAAAATATAACATTAATTCTTATAAGATACTTTTTCCAAATAACATGTTTTTAGTATTTTATGTTTTGAATATATAATTACTTTCAAAAAAATTAGTTTACATATATTTTATGTAAATATATGTTGAAAACTTTATAGAATCCCTTTTTCACATTAATAAATGTATATATATATATTATATGTGGTAATGGATATTAGTTTTTTTATTGGTACACAATATCGATATTATTTTAATATTATGTTAATTATATCATTCCAATAGAGTTACATGTAATTTTTAATTTAAAATATTTTTTAACATCTTTTAGTGGAAATATTATTCACATTAATGAAAATATTATTTAAAAAACTTCTGAAAATTTTGATATGTAAATAGTTTTCTTTTTACTTAATGAAATTTAGAGGAAACTAATCATTTTAATTTAAAAATTCAATTTTTTATAACTAATATTTCAAAAAATAAGATTAAAGTCTTTTTCAATGAAAAAGTCCATGGAAACATGTAATTTAATCATTAAAAATTGATTTTAATTTTTTTTAAATAATCTTTCTATTTTTAAACAGTCTTTTTAAAACAATTTAATGTTAATTTTCATTGAATATATCCTTACCAACATATAAATTAATCTTCAAATAAAACAATAGTTATGATGGAGGAAATTATTTCCATGTAATACATGTTTAAAAATTATTCTTATCACATTTCAGGTAAAAGAAAATTTTTACTTTTTTAGAAAATAAATAATTATTTTAGAGAAATTATTTTTTAAAAATAACACATGAATAATCATTTCTATAATAAATAAATTATGAAAAGGTAATAAAAATTTTTAAATACATTTTTTGAATTTTTTTGTAAGAAAATAATATACCGACTAAAGGGAGAAATGGGGTATGATTTTATAAACAAATTACCACATATTTTATATAAAATATTTTAGAATAATTTAATATTACATGAATATATCATGAAATAATAGAGAAGAATTAAATAAAATTTCATTATTAGGATGTCACGACCCATCCCCCAGGGCCCGTGTCGTGACTACCCCATGCCCGCCTTCCATAGGCCAGGGGCTGGATACTAGCACCAAAGGCGTAAATTCCTAATACTAGGAAGGCATTGCCTTTATAAATTATAAATACACACAACAGGGTATAAGTTAGAAGCAAAAAACTAAGTAAAACTATAAACAAAAGGAGTGTTGAAAAGTAAAGGGGCCGGAAATACAAGCCCAACTGTAAAGTACAAGTACAACTGAAAAGGGAAAAAATAGCTGAAATGTGTAAAGAATCTCCTAGAACGTCTGGCACAAATCTTACATGAATGTTAGTTACATATAGCCTCCACAAGAATCCACGTTTTTCCGTCTCCTCCGTGTACCGTCATGTCGTGTGGTCTACCTCCAGGTAGCGTCCAGTCTTGGTCCACTCAGCCTCGGTCAGTGCTGTCTGTCGTCTGCATCCAACACAATGAGGTGTGGGCATAGCCCGTGCAGGGGTGAGTATGAAGATACTCAATAGGGACACTGAAACCCTCAAGGTCTCACAAAATCCAACAAAGATAAACCACAATGTATGAAATCAACAGATAACCACACTTAGGTATTTTCCCATACATATACCTATGTTATCAAATAATCTGTCTCTATCATGAGGTAACCTCAAAATTTATTGACTCTGGTCAACCAGAATTTTTATTAACATTATCGAAACCATGGATTCTAGAGAAATATTCGTTTTTCTATTATAGTGGGCCTGGCTCCATAAGCAGGCGCTTCCCACTGACCTCAGACTGCTGAGGTACTCCTCATGTCGAGTATCGTGGGTCTTCCACACTCACATAGAGGTGCTCCCCAATGTGGGTATGTCGGCAACTATCAGGTGCTACCCCTAATAGCCTGCAGAGGTACTCCTCCTGTCGAGTACCACGGGTGTGCTGCTAACTACCAGGCGCTCCTCTAATGTGGGTCTGTTGGCAGCAACCAGGCGCTCCCCACTGGGGAAGTCGAATCACTCCGAGTCGAATAAGTCAACCAGTCGTCTGGTCTCATCCAGCTACTAGGACTTTGTACTCCACCCGCTCGCCTCCAGGAGGGTCTGCTCCATGAGCTACAGGTCGATACTCCATCTATCATGAAGTCCCACAAAATATTATCTCAATGCTATTCCTCATCACAGGGGTCTCAACGAACCAGATGGCGCGTCAATCAGACACTCGGTCTATGATTTATAAGCCTTTTAGTCCTAGGGGCCTGGTTTGATTTTTGTATGATCCCACCTGACCCTGACCGTATGTTAACATTATCCAAAACTCCGTAGTGGTATACTCAATGGGATCGTCGTTCTCCAAGATAACCATCACCGCTGATGGTTCGTCAAACGGTCATTCGGTACCAATGATATGGCCAATGGAAATAACAATCAGTAGTGGGCCCAGGTCCAGTCCTACCTGGTTGGACCGACTCGGCCAAACTCGGTCTACGCCGACTCGGTCTGGGTTGATCCGGTTTGACCTGTTTGGTCCGGAACGAACCATTGGGTGGGCCTGTCTGTTAGGTTTTGGATGGTCCGCTGGGCCCGACCTAGTAGACTACGAGGGCATTTCGGTCAGGAGGGCGCCACGATGGCGGCCCGGTCCGGAGGCCGGGGCCAGTCCGGCCGGCACGACGTAGGGCGTGGCATGGGCGGCTCGGCCCAGATGGTCATGCCAATCTGGCCAGCGACGCCGCGAGGGACGCTGCAGGCCGGCTCGGGAGGCCGACGCGGCACGACCGATTCTGCCTGGAACCAGGGCATAGTAAGGCAGGCCATGTTGCGGCCGACCATGGAACTGGGAGGCCATGGGAAGGCTGCGTAGGGTGCTGCAAGCTTAAGGTAGGGTGCTGGCCAGGCCATGCAGGGCGCCGGGAAGGCCACGCGGGGCGTCAGGGAGGCCGCGAGGGGTGGCAGGCAGGCCGTGCGGGACGCGGGTAAGCCATGGGAATGATGGCCAGTGGTCAGGTGGCGGCTGGGTAGGCCATTTCAGTGCAGCTCAGGCTGGTTCAGGCCATCGTTGTTCATCCAGGAGCAACGGAGAACCACATGGGTGGCACAATTTGCAAAGGACGCAATTAGCACGACCTTTGTCATTGTCGCCTTCATTGCCTCGTTTTCGCTTCATCGCTGAAAGTTCAACATTAACAATATTAGTAGAGGGGTCGGGACATGTTGGTTTTTGCCACACCCTCCATGTTTAGGGTTTTATAAATTGTTTTATCCGAGTAGGAAAGATGATCAACAATTATTTACAACCACAAAATGATTAATTTTCAAACGATGTTGAGAAATGAAAATGAATAAAACATAAATGTAAACCCCCTACCTTTAATCATTAGTCATCGATGGTGAAGCCGCGAGAAGAAGACAGAGTTTTCGTTCATCGCTTCTGCCGTAGTCTTCCACTCCCGAGTTGTGTCGGCTCATGGAAGGCACTCCACATCATTACGTGTCCATGGAAGAAGTACGAGGAAGAAGTCCGTAGAAGACAGTTGTCAGCGTTCTTCATTGGATGAATGCATTCTTCATTCTTCATTCTTCATTGGGAGAATGGTTCTTCATTGGGAGCTTCCTCCCAATGATCCTCTAATCCTCCATTTCAATCAAATTAAAAGCTAGCCCCTCCCAATAAATATTGTCTTCTATTTTAGATTATTGAGTTTAAAATTCTAATTGTGGGGTTTAATTAAATGATATTACTCATATAATTAATGGGGTGGAGTTGGCATAATAATCTTTGTATTGGATCAATTAATTAATGGGGAGGTCAAGAGGCTCCTCCCCTCATTAATGAGGGGAGTTGAGAAGATTTCCTCTCCTAACATTAGTAGGGGTGCTAAGCCTCATGTGGTCCCCATCTCATTTATCCCCACATGGGAGGTTGAGTTCGGATGGGTCCAACCACCATAACCTCTATTGGAATGTTATGGTGTGGTGGACCCACCACCAACTTCCAATACGAGGTTTTATCAACCCAAAACTTACTTGATGGATCAAATAAAATAAAATGTTTCCCACAATATTTTTTTAGTATTTTTTTCCATGAAAACCCAAAAAAATATCTTTCAAACTCGACCCACTGCCGTAGAAGTGAAATTCTTATTAAGAAAATACAGGCGCGACGAGTTCAACGGTGCCCTTGTATTTCAATTCCGAGCACCGGTTACAAATTTATAAAAACATGCATGTTCTTTTACTGACCATACACAAAAAAACATCAGAAATTGATTCTGGACACACCGGGCCTCAGAATCATGCGCCGTAAACATTCACGGACTCATAAAATTCCAATGTATTTATGAAAAAAATTCCATAGAAATTCAAGGTTTTTACATTCTCCCCATATTAGAGCATTGCATCCCCATAAACTACAAGTCGAACTAAGAGAACAATAAGGGGTTATGAGCATGTATTTGAGAATCTCACTCCCCTGTGCTCTCTTGGAGGTTCCAATGCTCCCAACGAACATGCATCAGAGGTATCGACCATCCACCTAGAAACCACTCCTTTCGATCCTCAATCTCTACTAGAACCTCCATAAATGTCACCTAATCATCGAAGCCCAGATTTAAATGGTGGATGATGTGGGATGGGTCATGCACATATATCCTAATCTGAGATACGTGGAAGACTTTGTGCACCCAATGCAACTAAGGTAGAAGAGCCAGGTGGTAAGCCACCTCACCTGCTCTGTTGAGCACTTAGAAAGGTCTGATGAATCTCGGAGATAACATGTCGTCTCAGCGAAATATTCATTGACCTCATCGAGGTGAGACCCGTAGGAAGATGTGGTCACCATCCTCGAACTCCAGAGGCCTCTATATCCTATCATCATACGACTTATGTCTACTTTGAGCAGTATTCATTCACTCCTAGATGATCTCCACCATCCTCGTGGTAGCTCATACCATCTCTGGTCCCACTAGTGCTGACTCCCTTAGGACAGTCCATCACAAAGGTGATATGCATGGTCACCTATATAAAGCCTAAAAATGTTCCATACCAATGTTGGAGTGATAGATATTGTTGTTGGAAAACTCCACCCAATGTAAGTGATCCTCCAAACTATGACAGAAGTCAAGGACACATGCAGAGAGCATGTCATCGAGAGTCTGAATGGGCCGCTCAGTTTGACCATCTATTTGATGATGGAAGAAGGTTCTCAAACGAAGCTGTGTCCGGAAATCCTCCTATAACCCCTTCCATAGCTAGGAAGTAAACAGTGTGTCACAATCAGAGACAATCATCAATGGTATACCATGTAAACACACAATCTCATACACATAAAGGCGTCCCAATCTTTCAACTGAACCCTGATCTCTGATCGGTAAGAAGTAGGCTGACTTGGTGAGTCGTTCAATGATCACCCAAATCAATTCATGAACCATGGATGTATGTGGAATCCCTATCACAAAATCCATGGATAGCCCATCCCACTTCAACTTTGGGTCCTCTAAAGGCTGAACCATGCATGGTGGTACTGGGTGCTCCACCTTTACTTGCGGACAAGTGAGGCATCGAGAGACAAAATCTTCTAATGCATTCTTTATACCTAGCCACCCGTGCTGACATCGATAGTATTGGTACATCTTATCCACTCTTGGATATACTGCTAGAGGGAATTTCGGAACTCCCTCAACACATCCTCCTGAAGTACCACTAGTACCATGGTAGTTCCTCTAAAGAAGATGACGTGCTCCCCACCTTCAAAAAATCCATCTGGTTCCTGCCCGGTGGATATCTCAGCATGTCATTCCTCACAGTCAGCATCTCCACGATGTGCCTCCCTGAATCACTGAAGAAGTGGGGGAGTGACTACAAGATACTGAAGTAAGACTTCTCTATCTCTATCCACAAAGGATATGCATAAAGTAGCTATCTGCTCTGTCGCCTTTCCTAGTAGTTTTATATCACACCTCTTACTGAGTGCATCTGCAACAATGTCCCCCTTCCTAGGAGAATATAATATCTTGAAGTCATAGTCCTGGAAAAACTCAAGATATCGTCAATATCTAAGGTTCGGATCCTTCTAAGAGAAGTTATACCTAAGACTCTTATGATCAGAGTACATAGTAAAACGTTTTCCCGTATGATAGTACCATCACATATTCAAGGAAAAGACCACTGCTTCTAACTCTATGTCATGGGTAGAGAAATTCTGCTCATGCAGTATCAGCTATCGAGAACCATATGTGATCACTGCTCGCTCCTATATCAGGACACACCCAAGTCCGGTCCGTGATTCATCACAGTAAACTGCGTACCCTACGCCTTCCTTTGAAAGCCTCATGATGGTGGAACTAGTCTTCCTCTTCCTCAACTCATGAAAGTTTTTCAGGCATCTCTCTAACCACAAGAAGGGTTTTCCCTTCATTGTCAAGGATGATAGTGGTGCTGGAACTCTAGAGAATTCTGGAACGAACCTCCGGTAGTATCCAGCCAAAGCAGGCATCTCTCCCCCTTTGGGGGGTAATCTTGAAAGCCAGTTTTGAAAAGATGTCCCCATGTCCTTTCACTCTTGCTTGGAATTGAAAACTCAAAACTCCTGGTGCCACGAGGGTAAGGTTTTCTGACTCAAGAGCGATCAACTGCACCCTCCTATGCATGAGTTTAACATGTGATGCATGGGTTTCCTTTTTAGCGGACTAAGGAAAACCTCATCCAAATGTTGTAGATAAACCACAACCTTTTTTCCTAATACAATCAATCTGTGTATGAACTGTAGTTCCCCAGTCTATACCCAAAAGTAATGACATAAGGCCTCGATGCTTCAACCAATAGGTTTCAACCGAAACTCTCACCTCAAGGGTCGGATCACACCATCGTCGTAAGTGAGATTATCGAGTCTCCCCCCAGAGGTATCTCGAGACGTGAGGTTCCGGTCAAAAGTATAACCGAAAACTCTTGGAATAGGATAAGATTCGTGGAAGGAAGGATTGATTAGTGCCTATGCCTATGGATACGACAGCTAGTAGTAGACACAGACTATATCTCGAACCATTCATAGAGCCCTTGGGTTACACTCCTTGACCGAATGCAGCTACTCTCTTCCCCTGTCCTCGAGCTCCTTGAGAATTGTGGGGACTACAAAGGTGGGTGGATGTAACATGTCGAAATGTAGACCACCTCATGCTTCTCTCCTAGCTCTTCTTCCATGTCTACTACCATGAAGATTAATCTGTCCTTAAAACTTCATCTTCTCGAAACATTTTACACGCTCAAGTCTCAGAGACTGGCGCTAGTTTCATGATTTCCCACTGCTAATATCCACTGGATATATCTGATAAGACAAAGAAAATTCAATTGAAAATATTCTCTCAAGCATCTAGTGAAAAGGTACTGGCTCAAATATCCTAAAAAACACCTCCCTTGGTAGTCTGAGCTCCTAATCATTGATCACATCTTATTCATCGTGTACCAGGAATGATCGGTACTCCTCGATAAATAATCAGCTACCGACATGTCATCCTGATGAAGCTGTACAAGCTCTAGAGTACTGTCATCCACCTCCTTAGGCCCGTGCTTATCCACCTATGATTCAAGCTCACATCAGAACCTAAGGGGTATCTAATTCTGAAACATATGTATGGCACTGATCCTACATGTGATATCTACCAGTACTGCCGATTGCAGCTGCTTACCAATAGGTATTGATATAACTGACACAATACCTGAAGGTACAATCTCTGGTAACAGTCCACGTACCGAAGCCTCATCACTATGTGAACCAAAATATTGGTCACTCAGTGGAAAACACATGCAGCTAATATGAATATCTGCTCAATGGGTGTCTCAAATTGGAGGAGAACTCTAGAAATCACTTCCAGCCAATCCTCCTCTGCCTGGGAATCTTTCTCACTTCGTAACATTAGAGGCCTCTGCCATGGGAACTCGAGCAACATGCTCAGTTAGTGTGCACCATCCGCCTTTGTGGCTGGGGGCATTTGCTACCCAACAGGTGCTGCTGCTGCTAGTACACCACCCAAAGGTGCCAACATAGTAAGAGGGCCCCACACCGGAGCCTCGTCGCTCAGTGGGCCTTCATCATGTACTCTCTTGGAACTCTAACTTTCTATCTTCGTGGAGGCATCCTAAACAGATGTGAAACGGATAAATGATTATACATTTTGAGATGATATGGTTAAGATGAATTAAATAAAAAATTTGAAAACACACAGGTAATTAGTGTATTCGTGTAGTAAGTCAGAAATCAGAATTCGAGGTCCTGGTGTATGGATACGTCAGCTGAGGCACAAACACTGGACTCCTTGAACTAAAAACCACAGATAGTACCCTTAACACTATTGCTTCACAAAAAAGAAAGATCATAGACCTATATTCTATAGTAGAACTGACTCCTTTGATACCAATTTGTCATGACCCATCCCCCGGGGCCCGTGCCGTGACTACCCCAAGCCCTCCATCTATAGGCCAGGGGCTGGTGACTACCACCAAATGTGTAAATCCCTAAAACTGGAAAGGAATTGACATTATAAATTAAAAACCCACACAAAAGAGTATATTATGGAAGCAAAACAGTATGTAAAACTGTATAAAAAAGAACTGCTGAAAAGTAAATGTGTCAAAAATACAAGCCCAAATATAAAGTAAAAGTACAACTGAAAAGTGAAAAAACTAATGAATGGTGTAAAGAAGCTCCTGGATCATCCAACAGGGACCCTACCAGAAGAGTAAGTACAAATAGAATCCACATCACTCCACTTCCCTACGTCTACTCTGTTTACCGTCATGACAAGTGGTCTACCTTCAGGTACCGTCCAGTCCAGGTCCACTCAGCCCCGGTCAGCACTCTCTATCATCTACATCCAAAACAACGAGGTGAGGGCATAGCCCATGTAGGGTTGAGTATAACGATACTCAGTAGGGACCCCGAGACTCTAAAGGTCTCACAAAATCCAAATATGATAAAAAAAAGAATGAAATCAACAGATAACCACACTTAGGTATATTCCCATACATCTACCTATGTAATCAAATAATCTGTCTCAATCATGAGGTAAACTCAAAAGTCACTGACTCAGCTCAATAAGGATTTTTATTCGCATTTTCAAAACCACAACTACTGGAGAACTCCTACAATGTCGGGTACAGTTGGCCTACCCCCACAACCAAGCTCTTCACACTAACCTTGGACTGTTGAGGTTCTTCTCCTATCGAGTAACGTGGGTCTGCCATGCTCACACAGAGGCTCTCCGCATTGTGGGTAAGCCGCCAACTACCAGGCGCTCTCCTTAATAGCCTGCACAGGTACTCCTCCTATCGAGTACCGTAGGTCTGCCACTAACTACAAGAGGATCCTCCGACATCGGTCTGCCGTCAACGACCAAACACTCCCCACTAGGCTAGTCAAATCACTCCATCTCGAATCAGTCAAGAAGTCATTAGGTGTTATCCAACTACTTGGCCTTCATACTCCGCTCGCTCATCTCTGGGAGCTTCCATTCCACGAGCTACAAGTTGATACTCCAAATATCACGAAGTCCCCCTTAGAGGCATCTCAAAGTATTGCCTCATCATTGGGGTCTCAATGAAACTGGTGGAATGTCAATCAGGAAGGCCAGTTGGCGGCCGAGCCGAGTGCCATAAGGCTGCGGGTAGGCCAGGTACAGCGTTGCAGGCCGCGGGCAGGCCGGTGGATGCAGGCAGGCCACGTGGGGAAACGAGTAGTCCCCGTGGAGTGCGGGTAGGCCATGGCCAGGTGCGCTAGTGGCCGGGCAGGCCGGTTCGGCGTGGCGCATGCCGGCGGTGTTCGACTGGGAGCACCGGAGTGACATGGGTTCGACGCAATTCGTGGAGGCCGCAGGTAGCGTAGCCTTTGTCATTGTTTCCTTAGTTGCCGAATGTTCAACATAAACATGATCGGTGAAGGGGTCGGGCCACATTGGTATGGTCTGCACCATCCGCTTTTAGGGTGGTATCAATTGGTTCATTAAAGTAGGAAAGATGAACAAAATTTATTTACAACCACACAATGGTTTCTTTTCAAATGATGTTGAGAAATGAAAATGAATAAAACTCAAAGGTAAACCCCCTACATTTAATTGTCAGTCGTCGATGGGGAAGTTTCAGGAAGAAGATGAGGTTTTTTCTCTTCACGTCTGCCACACTCTTCCACTCCCGACTTGCATCAGCTCATGGAAGGTGCTCCACGTCGGTAGGTGCCCGGGGAAGAAGTACGAGGAAGAAGCCTGTGGAAGATTTTTCCCTGTGTTCTTATTTGAATGAACCCATTCTTAGTTCTTCATTCTTCTTTGGTAGAATGGTTCTTCAATGGGAGCATTCTCCCAATGATCCTCCAATACTCCTTTTCCAACAAATGAAAATCTAGCCCCTCGAAATTAATGATTGTCTTTTGTTTTATATTATTTATTTTAAAATTCAATTTTTGTCATCTAATTAAATGAGATGACTCATTTAATTAATGAGGTGGAGTTGGAAAAATAAACTATGTTTTGGATCAATTAATTAATGGGGAGGTCAAGAGGCCCCCCATCATTAATGAGGGGAGTTGAGAGGTTTTCCTCCACTCCCATTAATAGGGGGTTAAGCCCCATGTGGTCCTTACCACATTTATCATTAATGGGATGTTGAGTTCGAGTGGGCCTCAACTCAATAACCTCTCATGGAATGTTAAGGTGTGGTGGACCCACCTCCAACATCCAAGAGGAGGTTTTAACCACCCAACACTTACTTGGATGCTCAAATAAAATAATTTGTTACACACTTTATTTTATTATTTTTTTCCATGAAAACCAAAAAACTATCTTTCAAAATCGACCCACAACCATCGATGTGAATGTATTCTTAAGCGAATACTGGAACTGCATGTTCAACAGTGCCACCAGATTTCAATTCTGAGCACTGTTTAAAAAGTTATGAAAACCCACTCGTACGTTTACTGAACGTACCCAAACAAAACTTCAGTAATTGATTCTGCGCACATCGGGCCTCGAAATCACGCGCCGTAAACTTTTGCGGACTTGTAAAATTCCCATGTATTGAAAAAAAGATTTTCCACAGAAATTCCAGATCATTACATCGGATATAAAAAAATAAATTCAATCAACCTTAATTCAAATATAAAAAATCTCCATTAGAATGAGATTGTATATTAATACCGAGTAATTGTGATAAAATTTATGTGATAATTAATCAATAAATATATTTTGTGTATCAACAATAAAAATAGATAATATAGGTGAAAAAACTACCTACAATAATCAAATTTCATTACACACTAATTTCTATTTTGAAATAATCAATATGGTAGGTGTTTGACAGGGTGAATGGAAGGTCTAGTATCAAATCTATTATTTCACACTTACTTTTTTACTTAAACATTATTTAACCCCATATTCTGTGTTTTTATACATGTATTATCTTATTAAAAAACCATTATAATATTTATTAGATCATATATTATAGTTTAATGACATATTATGACATGTTCGTTAGGAATCATTCTTTATATTCATTACTTCTGGTGTTAATTGCCTTTTTTCACATTGATGATTTGTCATTAATGGTCAAATTATTGTTCATACAATATATTTATATCATATATATATAATAATATTTATTATAATTTAATTATCAAATTTTTACATCAACTATAATTTTATGTCCAATTATGGATGGTGGTTTTGAAAAAATAATTACATTACGACCATGGAGGTAGTATTCCATAAATACACATGATTAACTTTTTTAATTTTAAATGATAATTTATTAAAATTAGTTAAGTAATATTTTTACTTTATAGAATGATAGTAGTTTAAGAAACACCTAATTAGTTCATTAAATAATTATATATATATATCCTTCATGTGGTGTGGTTATTAAATGAGAGATCCACCTCACTTCTTAAAGGTGTAGTTTACAAAAATAAATGATGTTATAATATATTAGTGACTTAAAAGGAAGGATGATAAATTATATATTATATTTTAAAATGATAAATTTTTAATTAATACCCTAATTATTTCATTAATATCATATATTTTTAATAAATTGATTCTTATTATTTTTAATGTATTGTGTTTGTGAAAATGAAACAAATCACATTGTTGGGATATTATCCTCCTTGCACGTGAGTGGCGATATCGCATCCCCTATATAAAGGAATCAACTAAATGTATCAATCATACAATGACTCCATTGGAGTTATTATGTGATAAAAATAATATATATCTTTTTATCCATCATCATACCCATCGTTGAGAGGTGGTAATGGGATGAAGAATGACATGGGGTCATGAGGTTGTAGTCCACCATTCACTGAAATGATTTTTTCGTAACCCATTTGATGGAAGATGCGAATGATTTTTATAATTTTATTAATATAATAAGATCTATTTATATGGAATATATTAATTTTTTTATATAAACAATGATCAATAATAATTAATCAGTAAAAAGGATGAAAGGAAAAAATTCTCATTGAAGAATATCAGATCATCTTCGTTTATCTGTTCTTGAATTTCATAAAATACCTTGTTTTTTTGTTGTCCCAAAATAAGGAGTCTGGAAGGATTTAATATATGTATGTAATAGATTTTTTAAATTAATAGTTGAAATTATGTGTTTTTTTATTTGTAGATAGGATCACAGGGAGTGGCCTTTTATATGTGAGGTTAGTGTATATAACCCATTTTAGAAAATAATAAATACCAACCTTTTTTTATTCCTACCACAAGGATACAATTGTTACCTCCCAAAAATATATTATTTTAAGACCATTTTATTTAAAAATATGGTATTATAATTAAAATATATTAATTTATAATTCTATATAAACATAGAAATTTCTCCATTAATATTTTAAATTTTGTTTATAAACTAAGAAAATATATTACCTTTTTTATATTGAGAGATATGTTTGTATATAATTATGTTATTTAAAAAATTATAACATTTTTTAATGAAGATAAACATACAATTATTTAGTTAAAAATAAATTTTGGAAAACATAATGTTTTTACTATAGTATGTATTTAGTGTATTATTAATTTTAATGATAAATTTATTCTATATAAATTCTATTTATATATATGTTGAAAATTTTATAGAATACCTTTTCAAACATCATATATATTTTATAAATGATAATTGTTATTAATGATTTTTATGGTACTATATATATATATAAAATATTTTTTCAATTATATCATTGAATTGTAGTTAAATATTATTTTCATTTTATATATTATTTACTGATGATTTGTTCTAATATTGTTACCATTGATGACAATATTACATTAAAAACATATGAAAACTAAGATCAATAAATAATATTTAATTTTTTATTCATTAATTAAAAAACTTAATATTTGAGTCATAAGGTATAATAATAATCTTATATGATAAAATCCTTTTGATGAAATTTTGTGTTTAAGTAAATAAGATAAAAGTAGAGAATAAAGTATAGAAAAAAATAATTTTACATAGAAATTTATTACATTTTTTATAAGAAAATTTTTCCCTTATACACTAGGCCAAAAATGGGGACCACTCCACACATGTGACCCCCAATCAGGTAAATATTATGGAAGAGACTACTGAAGTCATGTTGTGTAGTGGATGAGAGTGGGATAGGTTTCCTAACATGGAGGAATATTATAGGCAAAGATACCACAGGTCCATGTATAAGATTTTGTGACTACATTGGATTAGTGTTCCATGGAACAAAAGATTAAGAGTGCATTCAAGAGCTTACACCATTACTTTATTCTATCTTGAAATCATCTTATATTAGCTTATATGTCATCTATCATGAGAATTGCTATATTATTTGAAATCATGTTTTTTTGTTAATGATTATGTGTTTAGAAACGTGTTTAGAAATCATCAATTTAATCATAACGATCCCATTCACCTGATCATTTTTCGATCATCGTCACCCTCTCGACCCCCTGCCACCTTTATGTTCAGATGGCTTCCCAAGCACTATGGACCAACTCTATCACCAACGAATCTAAACTATGATCTTCAATTACAATTTGGGAACATAATTGTTGGGAATAATTCTAATATATTTGTACCAAAATAATTTCAATTTGGTAACATAACTAGTCCTTCAATATATCTTCCAAGGTGTTAAACCTAAAAAAATCCTCAATGACCAAAATAAAATCATGATTCTGGAGGAATCTTAAAATACCCTGATATAAAACTAATAAATGATTAACAATTTTAAAATCTAGTTTTATTATTCAAAAAAATAAATGTTCATCATAATCCAGTACTTCTGGTTAGGTGTACACAAATCCATAGTTTTTAGACACCCTAGATGAGACATACAGGATGATAGGAGCTCTATGTTAGGAACATTAATCATTATCTTTCAAAACATCTTGATTATCTAGGAATCTCTAAATATGTGTGGTTGATCATATATATATATAGATATAAATAGAAACTTGTAGAGGGAGTGTCCCTCGATGAAGAAACCATACTAAATCCCTCTTCCTCTATCTTTCCTCCATTTCCAATCTCATTCCTAGTATATTGATCACCAAAAATGTAGAAGGAGCTACCTCACCATTCAATTTTTATTTTATATTCGAATTGGTTGTATGTATATTATTTTGAAATTATAATTATAATTATCCTTTAAAAGTTATAATATTTATGTAATGGGGTTATATTATTTTAAACCCATATTTTATGTATTTTAAAATTTTATACTATTTTCAAATTAATAATTTATTGAATTAACATAGGTATTAAACTTAATATTTTATGGTTATTAATTTTAAATTATAATTTCATTCATGTATTGATATCTAAATTATATTTCAAATATCATGATATTTTATTTTATGTAAAAAAATAATTTTTTTTATTTAGATTATATAAAAAAAATTAAAAATAAATTATTTATCATTATTTATATAGATGAAAAAAATTCTTCGAATTATTTTTTTATGAAATAAATTATTGTAAAAATACAATTATTTCATTTTTGGAAATCACTTAACTTCAATTTAGATTTTAAATACATGACATACATGTTCATAAATAAGGCCTTACATTATTGATTATTCATGAAAATTCATTCGTTATATATATATACATATGATAAATCCTATAATATAAATAATTTATTTTCTATGAAATGTTTTTGAAATGGGTTTTATAAGTAAGAAATTTCTCAAAATTTTAAAAATGTTAGTAAAATTTGTTTTCATAAATAATTATTTTGAAATGTGTATTTAATTATATATTATGTTATTTTGAAATAAAATTATATGTTTTTAAATATTAAGCTTGGACGGGAATTAATTGTTAAATAAAGACACTAAAAAGTATTTTTTTTTGGAAAATCTCACACATGGGTATAAAAATTTGTCATGTATTGTGGGGAGTTAGTCTATAAAATTAAGCATTATTTGTATAAGAATTTACTACCCATGTGGCCACATGTAGTTCATAAAAGTTTTCAAGTATCTTTTTCATTCCATAAAAAGTAGAAATTTAAATAAATAAATATTTTTAAAACTCAAAGTATAAATAAATGTATTTTGTTATAGGTATATTGATTTCAAAAATAATGTTTTCAAAACAATATTTATTTTAAAATGTAATTAAATTTTTAAGAAAAACTGTTTTCAAAATAATATTTTTATTATCTATGTATTTTATAAGAATATTATATTTTAGATAGGATTTTAAAAATTATATAATCTTTCAAAGGATTTTTACAAATAATTTCATCTAATTGTATATAATATATATACTATAATTTATAGTTCATGAACAGTACATATTTATATAATATTTATTTTTATAAAAAGAAAATCATTTTGGAATGATATATTAAATGAATTTTTAAATGTGTTTTCAATAGCTATTAAATAAAAATTTCTAGTAATGTATTGTCATTATAAATTTTATAAATATTATAATATTTTATATGATTAATAGATATTAGCTTCATTAATAATATAGATCAAGAGTAGTCAAATAGCTACCTATTTATTTGTTATTTAAAATAGTATAATCTCTAATAGTGTTTCTTTTTTCTTGAAATCATATACCAAAGGAGATCAATTGTCTTATAATGAACTATATATATTGAATATTATTTATAAAAAATATATGAAATTATTTTATACTTGATCCATAAGCACATGTATCAGGTCCTAATACATCGTATCAGATAAACACTTTCAATAACTTTGGATATTTGGAAAATTTTCTTTTGAGGAAATAAATTACAATTTTTATGATATTATAGGTAATAAAATTTTAATTGAGGTTTAAAAATATGTGTTTTTTTGACAATTTGAGTTTTATAAATTATAAAAATAAAACGTATAATTTTTTATAAGAAAGATAAGGGAATTTCTAGGGAGAAATTCCATTTAAGGGGGTTAAATGTAACATCTGGAGAATTTATGCGTTTTTAATAAATGATTATTAAATAAAATTGTATTATAATTAAAAAAAGACTGCACAATTATATATATGAATATATATTCTTCCATAATAATTTTACATTTCGGTTATAAATTACGATAAAATATTTATTTTATTATATTAATACAAATGTAGGTATATATTTATATAATTTAAATAAATGTTTCATTCATAAAAAATCATAAATATAACATTAATTCTTAAAAGATACTTTTTCTAAATAACCCATTTTTAGTATTTTATGTTTTCAATATATTATTACTTTCAAAAAAATTAGTTTACATATATTTTCTGTAAATATATGTTGAAAAATTTATAGAATCCCTTTTTCACAATAATATATATATATATATATTATATGTGGTAATGGATATTAGTTTTTTTATTGGTACACAATATCAATATTATTTTAATATTATGTTTATTATATCATTCCAATTGAGTTACATGTGATTTTAAAATTTAAAATTGTTTTTAACATCTTTTAGTGGAAATATTATTCCCATTAATGAAAATCTTATTTTAAAAACATTTAAAAATTTTTATTTGTAAATAATATTATTTTTTTATAAATAAAAAATGTTATATAAGATTGATAATATTTCATACTAATTTTTTTAAACTAATGATTAAATGAAATATAATGAAAATATGTTAAATATAAAAAATTTAGTATTGGATGAAATAATAATTCTTACTAATGTATTTAGTTTTTTCATAAAAAAATATTAAACTCTCTAGGAAAATCATTGGGACCCCTCAACCAATGTGGCACCCAACCGGTTAGAACTCATAGAATAGACAACCCTTGGAAGCCCTAGTAGTGGCTTGGAAGAGTCCCATTTCCTCACATGAAAACATATCATGGAACTATGACTTTCATGTCCTTGTATAGGCTTGAGTGAGCACAGAGGTTCAGGGGGCTGTGACCCACAAGTTCAAAATTTCATTTTGGATCTTACCCCATTACATGATTTTGGATAGAATCCTAAAATGATTAGATAGTATACAATAACATAGATGATAAAAAATATGATGTGTGACTAAATTTTGGGGTTATTGTTCAAAAATAAAAAAAAATTAGATCTCATATGTCTGATCGAAATTATCACAACCGTCTCATCATTTTTTGATAATATTTTTCATAATGACCTCCCTCATCATGAATTTTTATACGATTGATCATGAAATCTAGAAAAGTATAATTACCATTGATGAATATACTCATTCATCATCCACTATAAAGAAATACTACAATAGGGATCCCTTCTAATAGTGTGATACACTAATAATTTTTTTGGTGATATGACGCTGCCTTCGATCTATTTTCCATTGTTTCGGGTCTATGTCCATTACTCGAACCCCATAAGCCATTATTTCTTCTCTGTGATGTTTGTAATGGTTGGATTTAAACAGAAATCCTAGTTAATAATTTCTAAATAGAGTTTTATTATTATTGGAAAAATAGACTATCATAATCCTTTTTATTGGGATCAATATACACAAACTCATGGTTTTGATACACATTGGTTGGGACCCATAGAATTATAAGTGCTCTATGTTAGGGTATTCAATCATTATCTTAAAAAAATTCATCTTATCATTGAATCTTATTCCATGCCTGCCCTAACACATCCAAATATATATTCATAAAATTACAAAGGGAATTCCCCTTAATGATAATCCCTTATAACTACATCTTACTCTATATTCGATCTATTTCCCCTCAATTTCCCATGGTTTTGTGTACATAATAGGTTGATATAGAATCCACCTCTTTTAGTATCCATTTTCAATTAGAAAGTTGTATATTTATATTAATTTCAAATTATAATACAAATTATCATTTTAACAATACATTATTTATGTATGGGTGTTAATTTATTTTCAAACACATATTTAATGTATAGAAAAATTATTATAGTAAATATAAATTATGATTTTATGGTATTATTATATGTATAAAAAATAATTTCTTCCAAATATATATTTCATGTTGTTATTTAATTCATCTATTTATTTAAAATGTATGTTTAAAATTTAATGATATTTTATCTTATGAAAAAAATGAAATTATTATTCTCATGATTATAATTTGGAAATGAAATAAATATTTTCAATATAATTTTTTTTTATTTTTTTATTTTGATGAAAGAAAATATATTAAATGAAATTTTTATTTATAAATAATTTCTAAAAATTCCATTATTTCATGTAATTGAATCATATCACTTCTATATATCATATAAAATAAATGACATACATGATCATAATTTTTACTATAGATTATTAATTATTAATAACATTTCATACATTATATGTATATATAATCTAGTGCTTTAAATAAATTATTATTTTGTTTGAACAAAAATCGAAATATGTTTATTAAATTATGGTTTTTATGTGTTTAAGATATGAAGGGGAAAATCATTTTTTTATGAATGGCATTTAATGCTAAATTATTTTCTATTTAAAATAATATGTATTATTTTAAAAAATATTTTTCAATGGGAAATAAATGAGAAAATAAATTCTCACAATTGTTTTTGTAAAAATTGAAACATGGATATAAAATGTTTTCAAGTATTGTCGAACGTGAACCCATGACCTTATGAAGACATTGTCCATGATGTGTTCCCAAAAGATTCCATAATTATTATAGTACAATTTTATATTATAATTTTTATATCAAATAAAAATTATTATTCTAAAAAATACAGGATTTTTAAAAACAAAAAGAGAAATCCATGTATAATTAAATGTAAAATTGTCTTTAAAATCAAAATTTTAAAGCTATCAATATTATAAAATGTTATTATATTTTGAAAAAAATGTTTTAAAACATATTTTTAAGAATAAATTATTGTGAACTAATATTATATTTTTGAAATTATTTGAAGAATTTTATTTTTTTCAATGTATTTCTAAATATAATGTTTTCCAAAGATATATTTTTTGAAATGTAGAAATTATTGTTTATGATAATTATATATATATATATATAAGAAAATTATCAATTTTTATATGATGAAATGTTTTATTAATGTTTTTTTAAAATTTTATTAAAAATTGCATTGAAAGGATTTAATAAACCCATTAGTAGGTAATTATTCTAGGACTATGTTTTTATTGATTTTATGGGTATCATTTAGAAGTTTCAAGGGTAATTTCTTCATTAAAGAGCTTGCATGATAAAATTCAAATAGATGCATATTCATTAATTTTTTAAAATATTCTAATCTATATTATTGGCCATTTTCATTCAAATACATGCAATGAAAATATAAATAATTTTATACAAGATTTTAAATTATAATTTTTTTTATACGATAACTATAAAAAAATTTATTATAACTGTAAAGACCCATAAAATTCAAGGGAAATTTTTTCTAAATTTTCATTGAGATTTTACAAGAACGCAATTTTTGATGGCGCTTGATTCCGAGGCCCGGTGTGCCTGGAATTTCTATCCGAAGTTTAGCTTAGGTACATTCAGTGAACGGACGAGCGAGAATTTCTAACTTTTGAACCGGTTCCCGAAATCGAATTTCGAGGGCACTGATGGAACCGTAGTGCCGATAATTGCTTAGGAACTCCTTTTCCAGAGATGCGTTTACACGAGTGTTGATGATAAAAATTGTGGAAGATTATTTTATAATTAATCTACAATTTTTATTGTTTTTACTCTTAGTGTTTAGTTCTTGATGGAAGTTGGGTAACCACCCAACCTCCCTTGGGAGGTTATGAGGGTGGTGGGGCCCACACGAACCCCACCCCTTCATATTCTCTAAAACCCCCCTCAACTCCCACTTTAATTTTTTTTAACTTAAGTTATAACTTATGAATTTAATGTAATAAGTTTAATGAGGTGAGTTGTGAGTGGTTATTGAATTTCAATCTCTTGAAATTCAAAAGAGTTGTTGTGTTAATAAAATAAGAAAGGAACTTATTTTATTTGGGTTTTTAGAGTTTGTCGTTGTGAGGTTTTGGGAATAACATCTTCTTCTTCAACGAAGAACATCTCCGCCGAAGAACGCATAGAACTTCTTCCACGACATTTCCTCTTCAGACGCACCTCGACGACAACGGAATCAACGTTCGTTCTTCGCGACATCGACCCGCGACGCGACGTCTCTTTCCGCAACGGTTCTTCCGCGACGCCGTATCCGCGACGCGACATTCTTCTTTCGCGTCGTCTATTCCACGACGGTTTTCCATGATGAAATCTCCATCAACGACTTCGAATCCTCGTTTCGCGACATCGACGTTCTTTTTCCGCGACGCCCGACCTCCACGACGCTCGCCTTCCGCGGCTCGTTAACGTGCACCGTTCCTGAACTGAGGTAGGGGGTTTATTTATTTTATTTGTTCATGAATACCAACTTGAAGAACTTTGTGAATTTAAACCTTTTTTTATAAAATAACATGAGGGGGTCGGACCGCACAAATACGGCCGACCCTCCTCCTTATTTTCCGTGTTGGTTCCTTGTGGTTGGTACGGGAGAACGTGGTGCCGTCGCACCACGCGGATTCCTGTGGAAGGAAATGTGTGGCACCGTCATGCCGTGCCGTGGAAAGAAGTTTAAGAACGCGATGCGGTCGCGCCGTGTCGAAGAAAACCGAAGACGCCGCGGACGGAGCGGAGCCGCGGCGGAGGGGCGCGGTGTCGTCGCACTGTGCCGGACGACAAGGGCCGCGGTCGGTTCTGGGACGCGGCGGAGCAGGGTGACAGGCGACCGGTACCGGGCCACCGGCGACGGAGCTGGAAGGGGACCGACCATCGCCGGTCCCGTTGAGCAGAAACCGGTTGGCCAGGTCGGGCCGGCCAGACAAGGGGGAGCCGGGGGAATTAATTCCCCCGGCTGGATATCAAGCGGCCCCAATTAAAGGGGCCGCCGTTTCATAAAGGAGGGGCAACGCCCCTCCCTTGTCATGCACGACACAAAGGCCATGCAGGCCACTCTGCCGGCCAGCCGGAATTTCGGGCCGGGCCGGGTCGTCGGGCCGGGTCACCACCCAGGCCGGGTCGACCCGGTTCGGCCGATCCAGGGGGTTACTGGGTCGGGCCGGGCTGGGCCCAGACCCCCTATTTTCGGACTGAGTTGGTTCAAACGCCCATATCTTGGGCTACGGACCTCCGATAGACACACCGTCAGTTGCGTAGCAATCCTTGGAACGAGTCGGTCGTTTCAGTATATCACACTCAAGGTTTCGGAATACTTTGGGTTTGGCTGGGTTGGTTCCTACACGAAACCAACCGGGCCCTCGGAGAGGAAACACTCGTAACTTGAGTTCCGGACGTCCGAATGACATGCCGTCGACTTTGTTGAATTCCTCTTAGTGAGATGGATATTTTGGCTTACTATGCTCAAGGTTTGGATGCTATCGGAGTGCGGTCAGGTTGGTTCGCTCACGAAACCAACCGGGCCCCTGGAACGAAAAAGCCAATAACTCACAGACCAGGCGTCCGATTGACACGCCGTCTGTCTCGTTGTTTTTCTCTTGATGAGACGGAACTTTTGGCATACTCTTTCTAAGTTTTGGTTGTTGTTGGATAGTGGCAGGGTTGGATTGTACCCAAAATCCAACCGGGCCCCTGGAACGGAAAAGCTGATATCATTCAGACCAGACGTCCGTTTGATGAACCGTCAGCGGCATCGTTGATCATGTTGAGAAACGATACCAATGAGTATAACCTATGAGTGTTCGTGGTATAGTTGAGTTACGACCAGATTGGTTCGCACATGAAACCAACCGGGCCCCTGGGACGAGAAGGCTAATAACTCACAGACCGGGCGTCCGATTGACACGTCGTCTGTTGCGTTGAGACCCCTATGACGAGGCGGTCCTTTGAGATACTTCTTCGTGGGAATTTGAGATGGGAAACTTGATAACTTAGGTATATGTATGGACATATACCTGGGTAGTGGTTGTCCGTTGATTTCATAATCTTTGTGTTACCTCATGATTGAGATGGGTTACTTGATAACTTAGGTATATGTATGGGCATATACCTAAGTAGAGGTTATCTGTTGAGATCTTCTTTGTGGTTATCCTTGTTGGTTTTAGTGAGACATTGAGGTTCTCAGGGTACCTACTGAGTATCGTTATACTCACCCCTGCACGGGCTATGCCCGCACCTCGTTGTGTTGGTTGCAGACGACGGGCAGTGCTGATAGAGGCCGAGTGTTCGAGGACTGGACGGTACCCGGAGGTGGACTACACGACGAGTCAGTACCTGGAGGTGGACTATATGACGAGTCTGTATCTGGAGGAGGAATTCACGGCGAGACGACACACGGAGGAGGTTGACGGGCCAGAGCGTTGAGGAGGCTATCTGTACCTACCCTTCAGGTAGGATCCATGGCGGATGATCCAGGAGCTGCACTATCTGTACCTACCCTTCAGGTAGGATCCAAGGAGAATGACCCAGGAGATGCTTCCTTCTTCCAGCTGTTTGCCTTTTTCTACTGTACTTTCGTTTAGTTGTAGCTGCACTTTCAGTTGGGTTTGTATTCTAGCCCATTTACTTTTTAGGACTTCCTTTTATACTTAGTGTTTTGCTTCCGCTTGTACTCTATGGTGTTTTTTTTACTTTTATAAAGGAAATGCCTTCCCAGTTATCTGGATTTACGCCTTTGGTGCTAGTCTCCAGCACCTGGCCTATGGAAGGCGGGCTTGGGGTAGTCACGGAACGGGCCCTGAGGACGGGTCGTGAAAAATTAGTATCAAAGGAGTTGGTTCTACCGCATAACTTATAACTCTGATGTTTTCTTTTTGTGAAGCAATAGTGTTAAGAGTACCGTGTGTGGTTTTCAGTTCATGGAGTCCAGTGTTGGTGCGGGCGGCCGACGTATCCATACACCAGGACCATGACAACTGATTTCCGACTTTGTGCACGAAAACACTGATTGCGTGTGTGTTTCCAGAAGTTTTATTTGAATATCAGCTCAAACCAGGTCAGATCACCAGGTACAAATCATTTGACCATGTCACGTTATTCCTTTCAGGATGCCTCCCCATGGACGACCAGCTAGAGCCCCGAGAGTGGTTCGTACTGACAGCCCGCCGAGCGACGTGGCCTCAGTACAGGGCCCTTTTCTAGTTGAGGCACCAGCGGTACTACTACCCATTGGGAAACCGATGCCACCATCCCCAGCAGTAGAGGGTGCACGTCGCTTGAGCGCACTGCACGAGTTCTAGCGCCAGAGGCCACCCAGGTTCCAGGGAGGGACAGACCCACAGGCGGCTGAGGATTGGCTGGAGGCTGTGGTGAGAGTCTTCAGGCTAGTGGGGACGCCGACAGACTTCATGGTGATCCATGATGCCAGCCTTCTTCAGGCAGCAGCAGGCAGATGGTGGAGCCTGATGCTCCAGATGCATGACGAGGCGACACTTCATTGGGCAGACTTCGAGAGCCTGTTCCGGGCAGAGTTTGTACCCTCCACCTTTCGAGCAGTGCGTATACAAGAGCTACTTCAGCTGTGGCAGGGCATTATGACAGTGGCACATTTTTCAGCGAGGTTCACAGACCTCTCGCACTACTCCACAGATATGGTACGAGACCCATTCTTCATGGCCCGAACCTTCGAGCAGGGGCTTAGGTGGGAGATTAGAGCTTCTGTTGTTTCTCACAGCATTCCGACCCAGACAGGAGTGTTGGAGAGAGCCCTATTAGTAGAGAGTTTCCTTGCTGAGCAATCTACAGCAGCATGACCCACCACTAGCCGGCTTGCGGAAGAGTCTTCTACAGTAGACAGTAGACAGATAATGAAGAGGTCCAAGAGGACCAGACCTACCGGTGGCCGACTGCATGACTCAGGTTCCGTTGTGCGGGGAAACCGGGGTGGAGTCAGAGCCAGTCGTGCCGAGAGTGGACAGTGTTACTCCTGCGGCGGGATTAGTCAAATGGCACGTGACTGTCCGACCCGCCATGCAGATAACCAGTGGTTAAATGAAGAACCTCCCAGCCAGAGGCAGAGGTTCGATCAGGGCAGACTGCAAGGAGCAGGCGGCCATGGAAGAGGATCTGGTCGTGCAGCTAGAGGTGGACGATGCTTCGGGGTGTTTCCATCCTTACCACCAGGAGGCCCACCCCGACTGCAGGGGACAGGAGGATGTGGGAGAGCTCAGCTTTAGGCAGCTGAGGCCTATGGTCATGGAGCTCTGGAAGCAGATGGACAGGAGCGGGACTATCTCCAGACCTGGAGTCTATTGATCATGTTGCTTCTAGTTTCGTTGTTGTTATATTTGTGTCTTTGTACTATGAGCTGCAATAATGAAAAGACACTTATCTTTGTAATGTTTTCTTCCATGTCCTTTTTGTTTGGTTGATACTGAGTGGTCCCAGTTAAGACTGTTGACTTGACCCTCACTTTCAAGATTTCTACTGTAGGAGACCTAGTGACCACACACTAATGCCGACAGTGTGACTCGACCCTTGGGGGCGAGAGTGACAGTTGGATCTCTTGGTAGTTACGTCGAGGCCTTACGACGTCATCCATGGCATGAATGAATCATTCATGTCAGGATTGACTTTATTAGGCAATGAATGTGGTTCATCCAGGGGATGAGACCAGATTTCTCTTATCAGCAAATAAGAAATCATAGCAGCTCTTGTGAGACTAGAGAAAGTCCAGGTCATCCAAGAACGGATGAGGACAGCACATGGCCGACAGAAGCCGTATGCTGACAGGACTTGGAGGCCTCTAGAGTTCGAGGATGACCATCACGTCCTTATACGGGTCTCACCTCGATGAGGTTTACGGAGATGTGGATAGGGAGGCAAGTTATCTCCATGGTTCAACAGACCTTTCTAGGTCCTCAGTTGGGTAGGCGAGGTGGTTTACCGATTGAACCATCCACCTCAGTTGCACTAGGTGCACGATGTTTTCCAGGTATCTCAATTGAGGAGATACATGCTCGACCATGAGGAGCAGGGCAATGGCGATGAGGTTACTTCCACGGAGGTTCTAGTGGGGATGAAGGATCGACAGGAGCGGATCCTACGAGGACGATCGATTCCTCGGGTGCACTTTCTCTGGCAGTACGGGAACCTCTGGGTGAGCACATGGGAGCGGAAGGCTCAGATGCGTGCTCTGTACCGCTTTTGTAACCCTAGTTTGTGTTAAAGCTTTACGAGGACGTAAATACCTGAGGTGGGAGTAATGTAAAGACACGTAATATTCAAGGAAATTTTTTTCTAAATTTTCTTTGGTATTTTACAAGAACGCAGTTTTTAACGGAGCCTGATTCTGAGGCCCGGTGTGCCCGAAATTTTTATCTGAAGTTTAGCTCGGGTACGTTCAGTGAACGAACGAGCGGAAATTTCTAACTTTTGAACCTGTGCCCGGAATCGAATTCCAAGGGAACCGATGGAACCGCAGTGCCGATAATTGCTTAGGAACTCCTGTTTCGGAGATGCGTTTACACGAGTGTTGATGATAAAAATTGTGGAAGATTATTTTATAATTAACCTAAAATTTTTATTGTTTTTACTATAAGTGTTTAGTTCTTGATGGAAGTTGGGTAACCACCCAACCTCCCTTGGGAGGTTATGAGGGTGGTGGGGCCCACACGAATCCCACCCCTTCATATTCTCTAAAACCCCCCTCAACTCCCACTTTAATTTTGTTAACTTAAGTTATAACTTATGACTTTAATGTAATAAGTTTAATGAGGTGGGTTGTGTGTGGTTATTGAATTTCAAACTCTTGAAATTCAAAAGAGTTGTTGTGTTAATAAAATAAGAAAGGAACTTATTTTATTTGGGTTGTTAGAGTTTGTCGTTGAGAGGTTTTGGGAATAACATCTTCTTCTTCAATGAAGAACATCTCCACCGAAGAACGCAGAGAACTTCTTCCGCGACGTTTCCTCTTCAGACGCACCTCGACGAAAACGGAATCAACGTTCGTTCTCCGCGACATCGACCCGCGACGCGACGTCTCTTTCCGCAACGGTTCTTCCGCGACGCCGTATCCGTGACACAACGTTCTTCTTCCACGTCGTCTCTTCCGCGACGGTTTTCCGCGACGAAATCTCCATCAACGACTTCGAATCCTTGCTTCGCGACATCGACGTTCTTTTTCCGCGACGCCCGACCTCCGCCTTCCGCGGCTCGTTAACATGCACCGTTCCTAAACTAAGGTAGGGCTTTTATTTATTTTATTTGTTCATGAATACCAACTTGACTATATTTGTGGATTTAAACCTTTTGCTATCGAATAACGAGAGGGGGTCGGACCACAAAAACACGGCCGACCCTCCTCCTTATTTTCCGTGTTGGTTCCTTGTGGTTGGTATGGGAGAACGTGGTGTCGTCGCACCATGCGGATTCACGCGGAAGGAAATGCACGGCGCCGTCGCGCCGCACCGTGGATAGAAGTTTAAGAACGCGACGCCGTCGCGCCGCGTCGAAGAAAACCGAAGACGCCGCGACCGGAGTGGGGCCACGGCGGAGGGGCGTGATGTCGTCGCACCACACCAGACGACAAGGGCCGCGGCCGGTTCTGGTCCGCAGCGGAGCAGGGTGACCGGCGGCCGGTACCGGGCCGCCGGCGACGGAGCTGGAAGGGGACCGGCCATCGCCGGTCCCGTTGAGCAGAAACCGGCCGACCAGGTCGGGCCGGCCGGACAAGGGGGAGCCGGGGGAATTAATTCCCCCGGCTGGATCTCATGTGGCCCCAATTAAAGGGGTCGCCGTTTCATAAAGGAGGGGCAACACCCCTCCCTTGGCATGCGCGGCACAAAGGCCGCGCTGGCCACGCCGCCGCGCCGCCGTGCTGGCCGCGCCGCCGCGCTGGCTGCACCGCCGGCCGGGCCGGAATTCCGGGCCGGGCCGGGTCGTCGGGCCGGGTCGCCGCCCAGGCCGGGTTGACCCGGTTCGGCAGTTCCAGGGGATACTGGGTCGGGCCGGGCCGGGCCCAGACCCCCTATTTTCGGACTGAGTTGGTTTAAACGCCTATATCATGGGCTACGGACCTCCGATCAACGCACCTTCAGTTGCATATCAATCCTTGGAATGAGACGGTCGTTTAGGTATATCGCACTCCAGGTTTCATAATACTTTGGGTTTGTCTGGGTTGGTTCCTACACGAAACCAACCTGTCCCTCGGAGCGGAAACGCTCATAACTTGAGTTCCGGACGTCCGAATGAAGTGCCGTCGACTTTGTTGAATTCCTCTTAGTGAGAAAGATCTTTTGGATTACTCCGCTCGAGGTTTGGATGCCGTCAGAGTGCAGTCGGTTTGGTTCGCTCACGAAACCAACCGGGCCCCTGGAAAGAAAAAGCCAATAACTCACAGACCGGGCGTCCGATTGACGCGCCGTCTGTCTCGTTGTTTTCCTCTTGATGAGACAAGAACTTTTGGGATACTTCGCCCGAGTTTTGGTTGCTGTTGGATAGTGGAAGAGTTGGATTGTACCCGAAATCCAACCGGGCCCCTGGAACAGAAAAGCTGATATCATTCAGACCACACATCCGTTTGACGAACCGTCAGCGGCATCAGTGATCACATTGAGAAACGGTCCCAATGAGTATACACTATGAGTGTTCTGGGTATAGTTTCATTACGGCCGGATTGGTTCGCACATGAAACCTACCGGGCCCCTGGGATGAAAAGGCTAATAACTCACAGACCAGGCGTCCGATTGACGCGTCGTCTGTTGCGTTGAGACCCCTATGACGAGGCGGTCCTTTGAGATACTTCTTCGTGGGACTTTGAGATGGGTCACTTGATAACTTAGTTATATGTATTGGCATATACCTGGGTAGTGGTTATCCGTTGATTTCATAATCTTTGTGTTACCCCATAATTGAGATGGGTTACTTGATAACTTTGGTATATGTATGGGCATATATCTAAGTATAGGTTATCTGTTGAGATCTCCTTTGTGGTTATCCTTGTTGTTTTTGGTGAGACCTTGAGGGTCTTGGGGTCCCTACTGAGTATCGTTATACTCACCCCTGCACGGGCTATGCCCGCACCTCGTTGTGTTGGTTGTAGACGACGGGCAGTGCTGACAGAGGCCGAGTGTTCGAGGACTGGACGGTACCCGGAGGTGGACTACACGACGAGTCAGTACCTGGAGGTGGACTACACAACGAGTCTGTATCTGGAGGATGACTTCACGGTGAGACGAAAAACAGAGGAGGTTGACAGGCGAGAGCATTGAGGATGCTATATGTACCTACCCTTCAGGTGGAATTCATGGTGGACGATCCAGGAGATGCGCTATCTGTACCTAACCTTCAACTAGGATCCAAGGAGGATGACCTAGGGGCTGCTTCCTTCTTCCATCTATTTTCCTTTTTCTGTTGTACTTTCGTTTAGTTGTAGCTGCACTTTTAGTTGGGTTTGTATTCTGGCCCATTTACTTTTCAGCACTTTCTTTTGTACTTAGTGTTTTGCTTCCGCTTGTACTCTATGGTGTTTTGTTTACTTTTATATAGTCAATGCCTTCCCAGTTATTGGGATTTACGCCTTTGGTGCTAGTCTCCAGCCCCTGGCCTATGGAAGGCGGGCTTGGGGTAGTCACGGCACGGGCCCCGAGGACGGGTCGTGACAATAACGGATTTGAAAGCACACATCTCACGTAATTATACCAATAATGGACCATTCTTTATAATAAAAGGGATGTGGTCAAAATATTGTTTATAATATATTTTAGAATAAAATTTAGTTAACTTTTGATCTTATATATTTTGGTTAACCTTTTTTAATACAATTTCACCTTATCCTTTGCAATTAATTCTCACTTTTTCACTATTCAATTGTATTTCAGAAATTAGGTTGAAATTATTAGAAAATATAAATAATTCTGATTCCAAATATGGAATAAATATTATCAACTATAAATAATATTATTTGTAAAAATTTATTTATAACAAATACCACAAATGTGATGATAATGGTAGTTTTCAATGAGAATGTACTCAAATGTTATAAATGTTTTAATACAAATAATGTATTTAGAAAAAGTATGTAATTAAATTAATTGGACTAATAACTATATAATTAAACTAATATGACATAAAATCCAAATTAAAATAAAATTAATCATTATAATTAAATTATTTGAAATTTTAGTTTTCATGTAAAATTCATTGTTTTTTCATATATATATATATATATATTATTTTTTAAGAAAAATGTCAAAAAATTAAAGAAAATTAATTTTTGACATCTAAATATAAAAATTGAAATTAATTTTATCAAATTAATATTCTAAAAAATTAAAATATTTATTATAATAGTTTTCCATGAAAATGAGTAAAATTCATTTTGGATGAAAAAATATTTTTCAATAAATAAGTTACTTCAATAAAAATAGTTTGATTATTTACTAATAATTTATAATTTTTTTATATTATTAGAAATAAATATATAATTATATATATATATCATTATGTCATTAATAATATTAATTTTCACAAATTTAACTACTAGGTTAAATATGTTATATATATCATGGGTTGTTTAATTTTGGTGTTGTTTGTTGAATACAAAATCAAACATAAAAATCTCAGGGTCTCTTGAACTATAATCAATCGAAGAGATGAAATTAATGGAAACTAACTTTATCATAATAAATAAAGATGATACATTCTCACATATGCTTAGTTTTTAATGTTATTTATTATATTTAATATAATTATCTTCTTATAAATTCTTGGGGTGTTGGAAATAGTAATTGTGATATATTTTTGGTTATAACTATAAATGTAGAAAAGGTTAATATAGGGGTAAACTATAATATATGGTGTAAAATTAACGAATTTTTTTTATTAAATTAAATTGAATAATTAGTATTGTTACATACCCATGTTTTCATTGAATAATGGAAAATATGGTGTCACGTTACATTAGTAATTCTTTCATTTTGTAGGAATGCTACACATGTTTCCAAGTTCTCCATCTACCTCACTTATAACATCTGACCTCAAACTCTAATGTACCCACATTACATGATCATTTATTCAATAACATACCATAATAACATCCCTAAATTCCTCCCCATATCATAAATTTAATTCATTCATAACAATACCATCTTGATGAGGTTTAGTTTTTAAGAAAAGTTGAGGTCCATACAGTACAAGTAATTGTATTTACAGATCTACATCATGCTTATTTCATCATGAAGCTTCTCCAAATAATGTATAACCATATTAACATTATAACATCACTATATTTACAACATTAAAATTATTTAATATTATTGTTAATTCTTTTTTCTATATTTTTTTAACTAATTGAAAATAAAAACATCCCCCTTTTATAAATACGAACTATTATCACAATGCAACAATGCATTTTATTTTTCACCACAATATTTCTTGGATGGTTATAAAACTAGAAAACATTTATAAATATAAATTATATAATATAATTATAATAATTGGATGAAATATTATCTACCTTTTTAAACTCTATTTTGATGAATAACGATAACATCGCTAGTGCATACTTGTGTACCATTTGTTACCAAATTTGTGTTATTATTTATTCATTTCCATAAAAAATTGTTGGTAATCGTTATATATGAAACAAATATAGTATATATTTATGAATATATTATTATGTTATTACGATATATTATTATTCATCATATGTTTCATTCCATTCATTGTAAAAATAAAACATCACTCATGTGTTCATAACAACTATCATATCAATGAATTTAAATAATTATTTTTTCATCATATCTCTGTAATATCTAAAATAAAATTATATATAATGAATTTATATACCTATTATAACTTATTAATATTATTTGGATGTTTAATTAAAATATATTTTAACAATAGTAGAATCGTAGAAATGATTTTTTCACATTAAATCAAATATTTAAAAAACCCAATATAGATTTCAATGAAGAATTATTAATAATTGGGTGACTAAAAATTATAGAATGATTACATATTTTATAAAAATTATTTATATATATTTTCTATGTATTTATAATAAATTTAAATTTATGAAATAGGATTTTAAGATCTCATCAGATGAAATATTTGACATGAGGTTAGGGTTTATGTTACAATCTCATTTTGAATAGGGAGTCTTAATGTTTATCTTTCAGTTAGAAAATATTTTTTCCTCTATCTATATCATATAAACCCATATATATTTTAGTCTGGTAATTCAATGGATAATAATTATTATTAATATTTCCCACACATTGGTTCTTGTAATGAATGATATGAAGGAATTATGAAATGTTGCGATTATTTCTCTTATTTGTTAGGGATTTATTATCTTTGAAATACATGTATTGTTTAGTGGATGTTTCTACATATAAATTACTATTTTATAAATGTATTATACAATACTTATTATTTTATAAAAAATTAATAAATTCCTTTTTTTTCTTTCATAAGAATCACTACTGACTATTTTGAAACATATGAGTATATTATTTTTTTATCATATATATAAACAATTGATTATCCTATTATAAGTTATTGTATTCACCACAATGATTCCCTAATATTTTAACATGTATTTTAAAAGAAAAATATTTTAATATTATACGATAAATTGTTTTAATGTTTTAATTAAAATAGATATTTTATCTTCCAATTCAAATAATAAACATTGTAATATTATAAATGATATTTTTCATCATTATTACCATATTTGTTGATTTTTCTACATCTCTATGTATATGATCATATGATACTTTCCACTTCCATTATATTGATTACTTTTATGATGATGTTTTAATTATATGAAAAAGAATCCATTTTTTTACCAAGGATCAGTTATGTTGTGTAATAATTATGAATGCTTATTAGGTCATATGGTATATAATTAAATGATTTATTATTAATTGATAGGTGGTTCCATTTCTTCATTAAAATGAATTTTCTATTTTTATATTTCATATGTACCTAAATGGACAATTAGTTATTAGATCTACCCAATAAGGTATACATGTGTTTTCCCAAGACTACGAAGGAATATGAGTTTTTATCCCAAGCCTACATTGTGATGAAAATCTTGGTAGGTTGTATTAACATTTTACATGATTAATGTCTTGTTAAATAAAATTATAATATGATATTAGAATTATTTTTATTTCAAATTCTTATTAAATAATTTAAGTCACATGTTATATTCTCATTGATATGAATGTTTGATATGTGAAACTCTAATATCTTATATCATATATTATTATAATGAATTATTTAAGGTCTACTGATTTTAGATTAATTTCATTTTCTGTGATATTTTTTATATTTTTTATTTTTTCATTACCTTATTAACATTTAATGATCACCTGTGATTTTTAAATTGAAGTCTCACAATATTAAATTCACTATGAATTTGAGGTCACCCATAATTATATTTCTATTTACCCTAATTTTGATGATTGTATTATGTAATATGAGTAATGAATTCTTCTAAATGTGAATAACTATTATTATACATGTTTAATATCATTCATGAAATGATTTTATTATACTATATTATCCAAACCACTAAATATTATTGTTTATGGGTCATGTAGTAATGTGTGATGTAATTAATATTTAAATATGTAGATTTAATATTTATTTATGTGGTGGCTAAGTAACCTCAATGTTTATTAGAAAAGGTTTTAGTTATTTTTTATCATTATGAATAAAAGGATAAAACATTAGAAAATGTATTATTAATTTATCGTTATATATGATAAGCAGAAATCGTTATAAGTTGATAATAAAGAGTTAATATTTTAGTATTTACAAAAAATATATTATTTATCATATAATTTCATAATGTGATTAATGATTCTTGATAATCATACAATGATTTTTTTTTAGGAAAATTTATAAAAAAATGGGATATTATTTGTAATACGAATCGTACAACCAATAACATAAATGACCTCATGAAGAAAGAAATGAAATTTTGAATGTGATGTGATATATTGTGGTAATGAGCACTTAAATTTATTAAGACATGAACAACAAAATAAATCATTATGAACAATAAAATTGAAAATTTAATGAACAAATAATTAAATATATTTTTAATTTATATAACTCATCCTTACATTATTGGTTTTTCTAACACACATATATCAAATCTGTGGATAAATGAAATAAATGGCGATATTAATAATATAATGCATTGAAAATGATATTGGTGATTTGTTTGTGTATTATTTGGATGGTAAAATTGATCAATATTGTACTCTTATTAAAAATACGAGGAAAGAGGAATAAATTGACACATAAAAAAAATTATTTTTGAATGAATATTTTTATTATAACATGTTCTCCTTGAACGCTTAACCTTCCAATTATAATGGAATTACTGAAATTTTAATAAACAAATCATTAATCCATTAGTACCAATGAGGGGATATACAAAAAATATATATTGAATGATTATGGGATAATCATTAACCGTGAAATTTAAATTGAATTATTATTTAGTGGTTTAGTAAAACTATTCAAAAATTTATTTTTATTAAGATACCATTATAATCATGACTAAATAGTTTGATGCGAACCCAATGATGAAATGAAGAGTATAGATTCTCATTTATAAAATGTTATTTCTATAAGTACATATAGTCATATTTTGAGGAAATTATCTTTATAAAAGCCCTAATGAAATCAATATTAACCATTAATCATTAAAAATGTGAATGTAAGTAAGTGGAAAATATCCCAAGAGTTGATGTAAAGGATTGATGTGCGGAATAGATGGTCATCGATCACTTTCATTCTGAGGTGATGGAAATATGTTTTTTAATGAATTGAAGAGATAGAAATCCTAATTAAATGCAATACCAACTATCCGATGCATCGATTGAATTTTTTATATTCATTATTCACACAATTTCACGAATCCAAGAGATAATGAAAGAATAATTATTAGCCACCTCTTAAATCATGAATTAATGTGAAATATCATGTAATAATAACCACTAATGTGGGTCATGTAAAATAATTTTTCAAAGGTACACTTATAATCAGCTATATATAAAATAAATTATTAAATTATTATAGTTATACAATATTGTTTATATATGAATAATTTTATGAGGGAATCACATCACCCACTAAATAAATAAAATTTGAATTTCATTGAGATGACCATGTGGTAGCATGATGAAATCACAATTATATATCTATTCTCTAATATAAGTCTTTGGGATTTTTCATCTTTCATACCTTTTTATTCACTATATAGTTTAATTGTATATGATTTTTTTCATATATTTTCTCTCTTTATATATGTTCTATAAAATGTTTTATTAAAGATAATTCATATAAGATATTCTGGGTCAACAAATAATCACATATATATCAAATAATGAACTTGACCCCTTAATGGACATCACATATATTATATTGGTGTTAATTACTTTTCATTACTGGTAAATATCTGAAATGGTGGGAATAAACTAAAATATGATTACATCACTATTAATAACAAATATTTCAATTTATTTATAGAATATTTTCATATCCATCCCTTGAATTGAGATGTTGCTTTATTAATATAAATCACTAAAATTGTTTTATAATTTTTGTGTGTATGTATAAAAACTATGATTTGTTCACAAGAATTTATGAATATTCCCTTTGTAATACATAAATGGAATTTGTAGAGAACTATATGTCACCATGGGATTCGTCTATTTATTTCATTATGTTAAAATATGGGTTAATGAAATTTTCATTAATTCTAAGGAACATAAGAGGTTCACTACCAAGATAAAATATCTTATATCCATATTGATGACATGATTAATCAATTTTGTGGATTCTAGACTGTTTAATGATTCACCATAAATTTTTAAATAAAAAATTGACCGAAAAGATGTAGGATATTCTAAATATAGAATTTCATATGAGTAATTTCCATTGTTAATGTATAGAGATCACATTGTAACTAACCAATACATGTGCTATCATCAGGGTTCAAAATAATATTTATTTTAGATTATTTTTATTAGTTTGTGGTATCCACAATATATTATTTATTTATATATTCAATGAAAGAGGATGATAATTAAGATTAATCAAATATTTGTTTTCAAGACCTTAAGGATAGAGAATATTCATTCCAAATATAGTATCTATGAAATTTAGAAATGAGGGTAATCATTCATCTATCATATTACCACAAGAGTGGGTATATCTGTGGATCGTTCAAAAATAGAGGACATTGAAGAATGTCATAGAACTATAAGTGTGACTATGTTTTTTTTATTTTCAATGGGTTCTTTGGTACTAATAACTATTTATGACAAATTTCCCTTGGATATCAATGATAATAACTATTACTATTGAAAAATAGCATATAAAAACGGTTTACAACCATTGGAACAAGTCATGAAACAATTGGTATATTCTATACAAATAGTTTAGTGCGATATTGGGTGATTTGGTGTTGGGATAGGTAATTTAAAATAAAATACAAAGAAAAGGAGTGATCCTACGACCTCTACCTTATATATCAAAGGCATAACAACTATGATACAATTAATTATGTGAATATATTTGGATGAATTTATATATATAATTTATATTTTTATTTATATGATGATATTTGACAATATAAATCATAAAAAATAAAGTCCCATATCCCAATTGTTTTGTAAAACAATTGGGATATCCTTAGACTATTCCAATGCTTTAGAAGAAACATTGAGATAAGACTAATTTTTTAGGATCTATCTCAATAGTCTTAGAATAACCATTGGGATATGGATCCATTTTTGGAATCAATCCTAATGGTTTTAGAAAACATTTTGGATATATATATCCAATCACTAACGTTTTTGTATAACCGTTTGGATGATATTATTTTTTGGATCTTTCCCATCCATTTTACAAAACCATTTGGATAACCATATATTACAAGTCATATACCAATGGTTATGTAGAATTGTTTTGATTGGAACCCTAACCCAACAGTTCTTAAAAACCATTGGCATATGGGTGTTGGTATAGTTATGATTTCAATAGTTTAAGTTGATACAGAAGTGTTCCAAGATCTGTTTGACATAAAATTTTAACAAAATGTCATTGAAATGAAGAGAATGTATCCCAGTTAACCAATTAAAAAACTAAAATATAATGTATAATGTTTTTGATATATATTCAAGCTGTAAAAAAGTTTATCAGATGATTAATCATAACTATGTCTATTATGGTATCATATTCCTCTAAAAAATTAATGGTTAATGTCTGTAATTACATGGATCATAATCAAGTGATTTCAGAGATACTGTTAAAAAGATTAATTATCATTACAATAAAAGTTGTTATATACTTGAATAAATAAATATAAAATATATATTATGATAGAAATAATCGATTATATAGAGAAGGATCTGATTGGTGTTTAACAAAATCATTGATTGCACAATACACCACCACCCAAGGATAGGAAATAACGTGGATGGATATCTGAATAAAAATGACCATTATAGTTTTTACATTATAAGGATAAAGGTATTTCCAATAATTATGGATATTTATTAGATATTACTTAAATTTATAATGAAATAAGAAGATCCAATATTTCCCATTTAAATGTTATACTATCCATTCTTGTGAATACTAATGAGGCATAGAGGGATATTGTGGAAGTGAAAAAGTAAGTGATGTTTGTTTCATGTTTTAAGCATTTCCAAGATGGGTTGATAATATTTTGGAACCATATATGGGTCCCGTAAAAAAGATAATAATATAATGTGTTTATGAATGAATCAAAAATCTCATCATTCTCTATACATCCTCATTGAAGAAAATTTTTAGAGATTTCAAAGAGTATTTGTGTTGGGGTATCATTAATAGAGATATGGATGTTTATGTATCTTGATGAATTTCATGTTATCAAAATAAGTATTAATGTCATGTGTGTATGGGGTTTATGAAACCATTTAATATACCTATATAGAAATTATAATAAATCTCCATATATTTCATCTTAAGACTCCCTAAATCACTTATGGTTCGTAATACCATTTTGGTTATAGTCATTCACCTAAATAATTCGACACAAATCATTATTATCATGCAATATTTATGACCTAAAAACCATGTGAGGGTATAGATTATTTAATTTTTATAATTTCTCGGGGTAAATTTTTTTTATTATAAATGATCGAGATCCTAAGTGATACTCAATATTTCCGAGAGGTATTCAGTAATCATTGAATATATTGTTATTATTTTTTAAAGTATAGTTTTCTTTATCCTGTAGTTCTTTAGAGAGTAAAATTTAAAATATAAACTATTTTTTTTAGATTTCACTATATACAAAAATAATATTTCGGATGAACAACTTCTTCTATTTATATCATAAAAGAACAATAACTTTCACATGATATATCAGATAGATTTTAACGAATCATTAAATCGAATAATGTGTAAAACACCAATATAGCATTATTTTTTTAGATAAAATATTCCATTAGGATATAATATTGATTATAATATGGGAAATAATTATATTACCATTAAACAACATTTTGATTAAGGTCAGAGTCAATAGAATATTTACATTGAGAACCTTCAATGGTGTCACAAGTTGTATGTTAAAGTGAAGTCATTCTTATTGATATCTACTTATAATAATATAAAAATATTTATAAGGATTGTGAATTTTAGTGATAAATATATTCCCCCTAATAATTTTTTAATAATTAAGTGATTTTAATTTATCAAATGGTTTTTCCAATGAACCTATCACATCTTCTTAACGACTTCCTTATAACGATTTTGGATAAGTACATTATTGATACTTCATGTGTACTTCACTAAGAGTTAAAACCATTTGTAAATCTTACTTCATAAGGGGAATAAACATTATATATTTAGGATCATATAGATGTTCTATTGTGGAAAAATATCTTTCACAATGTTATGGCAAATAGGATGATTCATAAATTCTAAGAAGTTATGTGAGAACCAATTGAGGTAATGAAAAATGGTATCATTTTTTTTAATTAAAAAATATATAATTTTATAGTTAATATTCTTGATAAAGATGTAGAATTTTACAACCCCATAATTTCAATTATAATTTTACATAATAATTATGATGGTATTGATGGTATATTAATCATGTAACCCCACAAATAAACCGAAACATACATTATTATAATAAAATTGGAAATATTTTACGCTATATTTTAATAGGAAATAATATGAAAAAATAAATTTTAATTAGTCCAAAAGTAAGTATTGGAATCTCCAAAAAAATTATTTTAAATAATATCATTCTAGTATATATAAATTAATAAAATCTCTTTCATTTGAACGTTTTTATACTGAATTTTTATATTAAAATAGTGTAAACAGTTGATAATGTTCCCTTCAAAAATTGTTTTTCTCGTCGCATCTATGATATTTTTTTAATAAAAATTTTTAAACTATTGTACATAGAATTTGTATTTATAAATTCCATATTTATTGTAATAATAATTTATATTTTTAAATTTGGTAAAATTAAACTATATCCAAAATAAATAGTGAAGTAGTGAAAATTATTTACTACCGTAAATTTAAAATTGATTTACCTAGGGTTATCCTATGAAGATAAGGGATTAATGACATATTAAGATATATAATATATATTTTCTAGAAATATATTTTCCTAATAATTTCTATGGATAAATAATACTCCCTTTATGATCCATGTGGAATGCGAAAAATCCAAGGACACCATTTTCATTCAAGAAAGTACAAGTATTCTAGTCACCTCACTTATAAATGGTCACACCCTCACCTCCCTTCTTCACACCTTCACATGATTTTGGTTCATTCACGAACTACTAAAATCACATCTCGACATACATCCCATAATCCTAAAATGTTTATTTTGTGAAGAAATCCAACCAAGTAAGGTTATTGGTTCAAAAAAAATGGAGGTTACATGAAAAATAGGTAATGTTATTTAATAAGAATTTTTTTATTTCATCCCCAACATACTTAAATTATCATTAAATGATTCTATCATAATAAACCAACTATTTTTAATATATATATATTTTTATAAATTATGTACGTAATGTAATGAAATCTTCACTTCCATCAAATTGGTTATGAAATTATCATTTTTCAATGCTAGAATTCATGGTTATACCATAGGTTCTCCAAACCATAGTATAATTAGTTGTTGGTATAAGAATATACAAATAGATTTCAGTGAATCATTGGAATATGTCAAATGAACTTTTATTTTACCCATGGGATTCATAGAACCATTAATATACCTATATAGGAAAGATTCAATCTCAATCATTGGTATAGACATATAACAAAGGTTTTAAAACTGTTGGTATCAACCACCCATTCCAAAAGAAATCAAACCCCCATCCTTCCAAAATAACCACTAGAAGCCACTATAAATCACAAAAGCACTAATCCTTGGCCAATTACCAACAAGAAAACAACACTAAAAATATGAATGTCAACAATTACAATAGAAGCCAACTAATTTTTTCTACCACTATAAAAAACATTTAAAATATCACATTTATTCATTTAAAACTAATCATCAAACATAAATTTCATAAATATCTGTCAAAAATTAAAATGATCAATACCTACATTCACACCATCGTAATTTATATGGTCCATGTCATTATTACCCTCAGGATCACTGTCATTATGAATATCATCTTCACTAACATCCTCACATTCTTCCTTACCATTATCCTCACTATCATCATTGACATCACCTTCAACATCACCATGACCAATTCTCGAAATATCATCTTCCTGAAAACAGATAGTACAACATCCTGGTGAACTATATATTGTCTTCATTATTGACATATATGACTCACAAGTCCTAACATATATCGTGTGTATCTTATGGAAACAATAATTCAAGAAATTTTATAATTTCATCACTGGGTCATTCATTAAATCTACTATCATGTAAGACTATTGTTCAGCCTCTTATTCCTTATATATTTCCTTTACATCGCATGAATAATATTTTTCAATCTTGGTTCTACCATAACTAGTATATGAAGGGGTCAAATATCTATTTGGGATGATATAATTCCTTAATCAATAACATATTCTCCCATAGTTCTCATCTCCCATAATTCAATGTAAATTATCATTTTGACCAACATTTGTAGCTTCCATCTCATCAAGGGCCTAAAATTTACATTGTAAAAAATATAAATGGAAAATTTAGTAAAAAAATAGTTATTAAAATTTTAAATAAAAAATTAATGTCATAAAATATGTTTTTATTTTTATTCTTTTACCACCCTTCTATATTTATTCATTATACGTTAGAAAAATAGCTTTGCTCGAGGCACATGTCATTCTATATAAATAACCTCAATCTATAATTCTATTGATTGATGATATCCATAATTGAAAATATTTTATTAATAATAAATTCCGTATCAAAAATGAAATGGACATATACTATTACCCAATATAATTTTCAAGAATGATTGATTAATTTGAGCTAGTATGATATTAGTTTGTTAACAATAAAAATTTATTAATAAATGAAAAAATGTGATTATATGATTAACTATATATTTGAAAACATTACAAAAAATGGTATTTAAGGATTTTTGAATATATATATTATTTCCATTAATATATAGGAAATTTAATTATATAATAATTAAATTTGAATGTCTTTATTGAATAAAACTAATCATGAATAAATAAATGTGTAGTATTGTTATATAGAATGGTGAAAAGTAAACTATATGTGTTTATATTTGTCTTTTATTGTTTTTATGATTTAATTTGAAAGGGGTTAAAAATGTTAAGGTAATGTAAATTTCTCATCGATATATATTGATAACAATGTATAGTCAATATTGGTGTTGTTTTTTGTTTAAATGAAACATAACAGAACATAATTTGATTCATTATTTATTCTATTAAATAATGTTAATGATTAGTTATTATGAGGGTTTCTATAGTTACATTGGTTTTGATAATTGTTCTCCCAATTCATCTTAAAATGGTTTAATTTTATTTGGTTATCTGTAATTCAATTTGATTATGTATTCTTCAATTAAATTTTATTTTGTTCAATTATATTCAATTTCTATTAATGAAATATGATTTCATTATGTTTGTCTTATTTTTTTAATCAGAATTAATTTTTGTTTATTCATGATATAATTTATTATTTTTTATTGACATATATTTATTGATATCTTTTCATTTCAGATTGATTTAATTTTGGTACCTTAAATTATTTAGTTTTTATATGTTGCGTTATAAATATTTAGATAAACTATCTATCAGTTGATTATTATAAATTAAATTAAAATAAATATTATTTTTTAGTGTTAGTTGGTATCATTTTAATTAAATTTTGTTTTTTATTTCTATTATATTACATATAGGATTCTTTATTATATGATGGATTGGTTATATTTAGGTTTGATTAATTTCATCAGATTCTGATCATTTTTGTTTTGTATTATTAATTTTTTCTTCTTTTTTGAAATTTTTATGTTTTTTATTAGTTGGTTTGTGATGCAATGATTTGGTTTTATGCCATCATTATTGATTTCTTAAGTTTCATATTCATTTATTTCATGTTTATTTGACAATATTTAATTCATGTATTTCGTTTGTGTTTATCATGTTTATGATAATATTGTTTGATTTTATTTTTATAATGTTGATAATTAAATTTACATTTAATCAATTTTTTTTTCAATGATTCAATATTGTTGGTACAATTATTGATTGTTTTTCTGGGCCAATTTAGTTTAATTATATAAAAATCAATACAATACTAGTTCAATTTGTTTCTTTGTTTGATAATAGATTGTCCAGTTTTAGGGAAATATGTGTCACATTATTTTAACCACTGTTATGTATATTAAATTAGGTTTTTTTATTTAATTTTTATACATATTTTATTTAGGTTATTATAGATGTAGTTTAGTTTTTCTGTATATTGTAATCACAAAACTGTGTGGTCCATTTCATTTATAGTTTATGGGTAGGGAAATACTTTATTGAATAAAAAATTCATCAATTTGGAAAATACATGATATTTTCTACTTAAAAAACAATCACATAATGGATTCCTATAAATATTAGTGTAGATAAAAAATAATCCCGAACCACTTCATTATTTTGAGATCATCAATCAGTAAATATAGGTGGGATTGATGTTTATTATAGGGTCTTCCCTAAGTGAAAATTTTATAGATGAATATGAATAGTCCTAATAGTTCTACAAAATTTATCTACCAATACTCTAATTGGATTCTAGTGATTACTTAATAATTTTTTCCTTAAATTTATAACATCAATCCACAATATATGGAAGTGGGTTAAACATTTGAGATATTCATAAGTATAGGGGAACTATTGTTATTCCATCTTATAAAACGTATTCATTCGTGATTATAATATCTTTGATGACGGTGGAAAAACCACCCATTTGGCCATGGTATTACGAGAATAATCAATAAATCAGAAAGAAAATGAAATTCAACAATACATAGAAATACTCATCCATTATGGGGTAAAAATATTCCTGGATCTCTATATGTCAATGTTAATGGATATGGAGACAACATTCTGACCAATTCCTTGAACATTCATTTAAATAATGTGCATGAAAATATAAAATTGTAAATATACATGGAATACAGCTTATAGGTTATGTTAAATGTTATGGTGAATCTCAAATTAGAAATCATCACAGGAGTTTTTTAGATTTGGTGTCTATTATCAGTCACAGAGTCTCTTATAGTTTTTCTAACAACGAAATTATTTATTATTATTATGTTAGAATATGTTCAATATTATAAATTCATATTTTAAATTCTAGAAAATCTATATAGGATATTGGGTCACATAATTTAGGGGATATAATTATATTTTTCAGTTCCCTATATAATTATATAATGGTCTATTAGTTGTGAAAAATAATTAAAATTGAGTTTCATAATTTTATTACTATACCATGACAATTTTTTTTCCATTTTTATGAAATATTGTCATTATTTGGGTATTTTTGATGAAAAAGTTGATTTTTAAAGGCATTACATGGCACCATTATAGGTTTATTTTTTCCCCTTAGATGTACAAATTTGATGAATGACTGAAAAATATCATTCTTGTAATAAGTATAAATAATATATGATAGCATTTCAAGATTGGGTACTCTCTACATTTATTGATGCATACTTGTTTTATTATTCCTAAACACTATTAATGTTTTCTATGTAAAATTCACATCTATTAAAATAAATATGTTACCCTATTATATGTTTTAATAGAAATTTAATTTATTGATAATATTTTAAATCCAGTTTATGATGGCATGTGAGGTCAGTAGGGTTTATATTATCATAATATTAGTTTACATTACCACATCCTGATTCCCAACATTATATCAAACTTTTTTGAAGTCATATTCATTTATAGGGATGAGGAAGACAATCATTTAGATTATAATAAAACCTATTCAAATAATACTGAAGGTAAATAATGACAGGATTGAATAATAAATAGCTTCATATCCTTCAATAATTCTATCATTTCAAAATGGAGAGGGTGTCCATGAAAAAATTGTTAATAACTAGTGACTTGTAAAAAATGTCATTATACGATTGAAATGAGTAGAATGTACTTGTTTCTCCATGGTTCAAAAATGATCATCTGTAATATATTATATTTAATGGAGTGAAATTTTCATTGTGTTTTTTCTTTAAATTGGGCACACATAATGTAACAAAAAACATTTATTGGGAATATATTATAACTTGATTTTATCTTCCTAATATTTTAGTTATTAATGGTTGTTATGTAGAATACACATTGTGGTGTGTTTAAAATTATCTTGTATTTTAATGTGTAATGACCCTAACATTTATTGGTTGTGTTTTTAAGAAAAAATATTAAGGATTCATTTTTTGAAGGGTTTATTTTCAGAACTAATATTTGTGTTACAATCATAAATGTTGTAATATGTATCAAATGTGTTTTTAGATGTTGTGTAACATCTCGGGCCATGGTGCCACTCAACGGGTTCCCTGAACACAGTTGGTCACATGACCTCAAACACATTTCCCCAAACGCTAGAGGCTGCCGACTAGCAGCGAGGGACTAGGTCTGATAGTGGGGAAACTATGCCCCATCGGTCAAAGTGCAGTGTAGCAGAATAAAATATACAAACATACAACAACAGCGGAAGCAATAACCATATACATTTAAAATGAAAAACTACAGTAAAAGATAACCAAAATTCATATAGATAATGATGCAACATGTCTCATGTTATAAGAAAATAGCCAAAACATGTTACCCATCAATACTGTACAATAAAATATAGAGTACATAGTACATGAAAACAAAACAAATAGCCGGCAGCATCGCGAGCCTAAGCTCGGTCTCGTGCTCCCTTACTACTCAGCAACAATCATGTACCTGTATAGGGACACTTTCCCTTGTCAACACCAGCAGAAACATAATCTGTTTGGGCTGAAGACATGACCCAAATAGGGTGTGAGAAATAAATCCCAGCAGACACCCACCAAAGGCCCATGCCCAACTGTGTGAAAATATGCAACAACAATGTTTAGTAGTAAATGCAATAAACAAAGCAGTACTCAAAAGTAACTAACAATACCAGTTATATTTACATTCTTAATATTAATTTAATAATTAAATATAAGGAAATCAACCCAGTGAATTTTCTATGTAAATAGTCAGGGTCCTCAGACATGAAAACCCTTACCCTCAAGTAATCGGAATCACAACCCACATGTAATTTCCCACAGGGAAAACAAATATTTCCCTCATGCGTAAAAAGTGTCACCATCAGGCATAGATTCTATCACCCATAGGCACAAAAGAAGTTGCCCTCATGCTAAAATAACCACTTCCCTCAGGCTAAAGAAAACACTGACCTTGGGCTAAACAAGTAACCGGGCCATGCCCAATATATAATCAATTAATTCACATACAATTACACTCAAGGCAATTCAATAATCATTATTACAATGGCATACCATCAGGTATCCTGAACAAACGCTAAACAGAGAAACGCACCCCCGGGGTGGTCTTGGATCCAAACAGTGATCCCAAACAGCAGTTTATTATCACATTCAATTACCTATTCAATTCTAGGTATTCAGAACAGCCAACACCTCAGCCATACGACAACCCAACATGGTTTCGTAGCACAACAGTACACACAAACGCACAATAGTTGGAATTTAAACACCAAGCCACCTACCTCAAACGCCCTTGATCCGTATATGAAAACCAAAATCCTCGAATCATCCATGAATAATGTATATCTAAGGTAAATGAAATCCCATTCAATTGTAAATAACTTCCTCGCGGGAAGGAATTGGTAATAATGGGTCAAGGCAAGGGAAGGGCTTACCCTTACAGTTCCAACGAGATCGACAGAGGCAGAATCGGATTACCGGTACTGGATCGGGTGATCTCCAAATTTCCGGACATCTCTCCCAAGCCCTCCTCCGGTTCTAAGCCTTCCCTATGAACAGGGGAGGCTACTGCCGATTTTACGTGTAAAAAACTACATGGCGTGTACTATTGACAACACGACATATACTTTTCTCATTTAATTGTTCCTCTGGCAGCTACTTTTCCCACCGTTGCACTGTTCATCAATCGACATGTGTACACTCTGTGTATTCCTAAATACACGGCATGTACTGTCGCTCAGCTAGTGGCTGCATACACCGCTTTACTATTCACTTGCCAACTAACTTAACAGTGTGTAAATAACCACTACACAGTGTGTAGTCAGTTTTTACATCATTCATCGCTGATGGGGCTACATGACCTATGTACTCATCCCACATAGCCAAAGTACACAGCATTTGGAAAAGCACATGGCGTGTACCCACAAAAATTGGGATTTTCCCCCATTTTCCGTATTTTCTCAAAAACACTGAAGGAACAAGGAAAAGAAGAAACTCTTACCTCAAGAATAAGAAATGGGTTCTTACAAACATCCCCCATTAAAGAAATTCATCCCCGAATTTCCCCTCCGAGGGTGGTGTAGATAAATCTCACAATAACTCTTTCCACTGAGCACGTACATCGGTCTCCTGCTCCCAGGTTTCGTCCTGCACTCGACCATGCTGCCATAGAACCCATATGAGAGGAACTGATCGGCCTTGGAGAACCATCTTGCTCCTATCAACGATACGAATTAGATGCCCCTCAAAGGACGCATCTATCTGAAGCTTAACCTCCTCTGGATGAAAGATGTGAGACAGGTCTGAATGACAACGACAAAGTTGAGATATGTGGAAGGCGTCGTGCATGGCCCAGTACCTATGTGGTAACTACAAATGATAGGATACTGGCCCGACTCTCTCTAGAATCTTAAATGGACCCACATACATAGGTGAAAGTTTACCTTGTCTTCTGATCTATCTATTTCCCTACCTCGGCGAAACACATAAGAAAACCTGATCCCCAACCACGAATTCCAAGGGTCGTCTACGGCAATCAGCATAATATTTTTGACGAGACTCTGCGGTTTCCTTCTGCTTCGGAATCAACAAGACCTACTCAAAATTCTCTTAAATGAGACATGGTCCCAGTAAATTTAACTCACCTGCCTCTAACCAGCACAAGGGTTATCGGCATGGCATACCATATAAATCCTCGTAAGGTTCCATCTCAATAGTTTCCTGAAAACTGTTATTATAGGAAAACTCGACAATATTTATATGCTTCTCCCAAGAGCCCCCAAAGTATATGATGCATGCACACAGTATGTCCTCAAGCACTTGTATCATACGCTCTGACTGGCCATCAGTCTGAGGGTGGTAAGCTGTGCTCAGAAGCACCTGTATACCCAGTGCTCTTTAAAAACTCTTCCAGAGACAAGATGTATTACGGGCGTCCCGATCTAAAATGATAGAATGAGGAACCGCATGAAGACGTACGATCTCTTGGACATAAAACCTTCCGAGCTCGTCAATACCAAAGGTCTCATTGATTGAAAAAAATGAGATACCTTCATGAGTCAATACACAAAAACCAACACGACATCATTTCCTCTAGGTGACATTAACAACCTAGTCACGAAGTCCATCGCGACATCATCCCATTTCCACTCCGGGATGTGTAAATGCTATAACAGTTAGGCTAGCCTCTAATGCTCCGCCTTAACCTGATTATAGGTGGAACACCTCATAACAAAACCAGCTACTTATCTCTTCATACCCGCACACATGTACTGAAGTCTCATGTCACGGTACATCTTGGTAAACCCGGGATGAACTGCCCAAGCTGAAGCATGAAACTCTGGCATTAAATCCTCAGGTATATCCCATGGTAACCATACTCGTCCATGGAAACGATGAAGCTCATCATCGCCTATCGTCCAACCAGGATGAGGGTCCACACATGCCACCTACTCCCGTAGAACTAGGCCATCCGAATCAGATAGTTGTCTCATCCTCACTCTATCCAGGAGGGTATAAGTCACAACTAAAGAAGAAAGATAGTTTTTCCATTGACTATCATGAACCTCCAAATGCATCATAAAGAATAAAACCATGAGCTTCCACTCACCACTGGCCTCCTACATTGCATGTATCTAAGTCCTCCTGCTTAGTGCATCAGCTACTGCATTACCCTTACCAGCTGTATAGGCATGCTCAAAGTCGAAGGACTGATGTTATTCGACCAACCTTCGCTAGCCTAGATTCAAGTCATGCTGAGTAAAGATATACTTGATACTTTCATTGTCAGTGAAAACCACAAAATTCTCTCCCAAGAGATAATGTATCCAAAAGCGTAACACATTCTCAACTGTAGCCAACTCGAGGTCATGCGTTGGGTAATTCCCCTCATGTGGCCTCAACTCCCGAGACCCAACCACAACAACTTGATCGACCTACATCAACAAAGCTCCTAGCCCAATACCCGATGCATCACAGTAAACTGTATAGCTCTTTCCCAGCTCTGGAAGTATTAGTATTTTTGCTAATTTCAACATTCCTTTTAGGTCCCCAAAGGATATTTCAAAAGCTTTTGTGAAAACGAACATCACACCTTTCTTAGTCAAACCTGTCAACGGTGCTACTAAGCGGGAGAAGTCCTGGATGAAGCATCTGTAGTAACTAGCCTGCCCTAAGAAACTCTGTATCTCAAACATGTTCACAGTGTTCTCCTAGGAATCTACTACTGACACCTTCTCTGGGTCTACTGCAACTCCTGCCTCTGAGATGATATGACCCATGAAGTGAATTTGGTCCATCCAAAAGTGGAACTTTGAGGGCATAACATATAGTTGATGCTCTCTCAGTGTACTCATCAGGATCTCAAGATGTGTGGCATGGTCGTGTCAAGTGTCATAGTACACCAAGATATCATCCACAAATTCTACAAAAAAATAATACAGATAAGGATGGAACATACGATTAATCAGAGCAATGAAACCTAATGGCGTGTTTTTGAGTCTGAATGGAATAACCAATTACTCGTACATACCATATCTTCTCCAAAAATCTATAAGTGGTATATCTGATGGTCTCACGCACAGCTGATGATATCCTGATATCAAGTCAATCTTCGAGAACACTGGTGCTCCACGAAGTTGATCAAAAAGATCATCAATCCTCATCAAGGGATATTGGTTCTTGACCGTAAACTGGTCCAACTTCCGATTATCCACACAAATTCTGAGGGTACCATCCTCCTTCTTATCAAACAGGATAGGAAAACCCCAAGGAGATGTACAGGGTCAGATAAAACCCTTTTCTTATACTCCTCTAACTTCCTCTCGAGCTCCTGCAAATCAGGAGTGGCCATCGTATAAGGAGGAATGGACACTGGTGCTCGTCCTGGAACAATATCAATAGAAAAATCCACCTCATGCGTCGAAGGTAGACCTGAAAACTCATCCAGAAAGATATTATTGAAATGATCAACCACTGGAAGGAAATCCATCTAACAAGTCCCCTGATCATCCAGATATAAACTCCAAATATGGACTGTGACACCACCTCACCCGCGATTCTCTGGTCAAGCTCGACTCACCTGAATACCTCATTCACCTTCGTATAGAAACTCTCCACCCTCTGGTGATGTGAAACTCAGCCTTTGATGATAGAAATCTATAAAGGATCAAATTGGACTCAACCAGTCCATACCAAAAATGACATCATAAATTATCATCTCTAAGACATAGAGGTCCTATACAAAGTGACACCCCCAACCTCTAGGCGGAACTCCCTGCACTGACGCACAGTAGTCATTCTATTTCCTATTGGATTATCTAGCATCATAACAACAGAAGAAGAAGAAACACATAGCCCAAGGCTATCCATAATGGGCATAGATATAAAGCTATTTGTAGAACCCATATAAAAAAGTAATAAAGATAAGACATAATCTACTAGAATAGTATCTCTGATATTAGAAGGTCTAGGATCCTGCTTCTGTTGGGTTTGTTGCACTGTATATGCATGCCTAGTGCCGCGGCCCTGCGACACAGCCAGGCTACCCTGACTTATCCCGCCTTTCTGCCTCTGAGATCCTGGTGTCTTGCTACCACGGCCACGACCACCATCTCTGCCTGCACGCCCTAACGTATTCCAATTTCCCGACTAGTAAGAAGCTGCTAGTCTTAATCCCACACATAGAGCCTACACAGAACCCCTCTCACTAGCCACAGATGGAAAGGCCCTGCAAAGGCGCTACAGATGACCCATCTTGTTGAAATCTCCGTAGTCCACCGGGTCTCGTGGACACTTCGGTCTCTTGTGCCCCTCTTTACCATACTGATAGCACATGACATGACCACCTGAAACATTCTTCTGGATGGTACTACCACCATGAGATAAATCCATCTGTCACATCCTCTTACCGGTAGAAATAGTACAAAAAACTAGTGTCAAACCGCCCTGGCCTGCACCACTAGATTCTTGAAGGTTCCTCTCTATAATCAACTCCTGGTTCACAATAGCATGTACTGAATTCAACCTGAAAACATTCACCAGTGCTCAGATGTCATTTCAAAGACCATCCTCAATGCGTCTGGCTCTCAACGTCTCATCACAACCCAAACATGTGAAAAAAGCTGATGCTCGGTGAAACGAGCCGAATAATCCATCGCCGACATAGCTCCCTGCTTCAGATTCATGAACTCTCAAGATCTATCTACCCTTAGTGTCTCTGGGAAGAAGAAATCATAGAAAGCGGTCTAAAAATCCTCTCACTCCATGTCTATGTGATGCTCTGTCTGGGTGGTAACATCTCACCACCTCTTTGTGGAATCACACAGCATATAAGTCACGAGCTTCTCCCTCCGCCCTGGAGGCATCTCAAGATGCTGGAAAATAGTCTCCATAGACCCTAGCCAAGACTCTGCAGCCTGTGGTCCTCCATCCCATAAAAACGTAGGTGGATGTTGCTGATGGAATATATGAGTTAGGTTAGACATATATGTGGTGGCTGGTGGTGATCCCTGAACGGTTTGCATGAACCTCATGAAGCCTTCACGAAACATCCCATCCGCACCTGTGTCCGGTATATTTTTTGGCGCCGCATCTAGCACTGCTGATGGATCCACTAGTAGCCCATGTCCTACCATCTCTAGAGTATAATCGTTGTCACTCTCTTGGCGAACAACACGTGGTCGTCTCAGTGGAATGACTCTACAAGGTCAAATGCACACCATAGATCAAGATTATCACAGAGTGATAAATGTGGGGAATAAAAAGGGAACATGAGAAAGAAGGCATTCATGATTTTCAAAACAGGACTACACGATATGTATAATAACTAAACGGCGTGTACCTGACATTTGTTCCCCCGCCCGGGTCCTTATACACAGCTGAGCCACACGAGTCTCTTCCAAACAAGACTACATGGAATGTATATCATCTACACAGCGTGTATGGTTTAATTTCCAACTTCCTGTGTCATTCGTGACACGTCCAACTACTCGACTGACACTACCCACCATGTTACACCCGCACACAGTGTGTACTCCTCCCCGTTTCCTAGCCACACGACTAATTCCACAAGGTCTCCCACACATAATGACTACATGGCATGTCACATAGGTACACGGTGTGTAGTAGAGGAGGTAACACTGACCCATGATTGTTAGTTACATGGCTGGGTCACCAGGTCAGACTACATGGCGTGTTCCACAGTGGACACGGCGTGTATGTCTTAAGGTATCCTACGTCTGTGTTGTTAGTTACAAGGGTAGAATCTGGGTAAACACTACACGCGTGTGTACATCTGGTACACAACATGTTTTCCCCAAGCATTTCCCTTCTCTGTGTCCCCTCCCACATGATCCATGACATGGGATGAGACTACACGGTGTGTACTGAGGGTACACGACATCTACGTAAAAAGTTTTCTTTTTTACCCGAACGGAAGAGCACATGGCGTGTGTCCAAGGAACTACACGGCATGTATCCTGGGTATTCCGGACAGTGAGCCTATGAAACTACTCCGAAACCATGAAAATACTGATAAAAAACACCTAAGTGCCAAATTCAAACCCATGAAGGGCCATACTCCCCGCGAATCAATGTTTTGAATCTTATATGTGTTATTACAAGATATATAATCCATGATCCACCAAAATAGAGTCAATGAGGGACCATACTCCCCAAAACCACTATTTGGCACTCATTCTATCAATAGACTCATACAAAAATACCTCATCACATAGTAGGTATTTATCAAAGTAGCTATCAGAACAGAATGATTTTCTAGCACAACAACTATCACAACAACATACAAGTTCTAATGCACTTACATGACATCGAACTATGCATGGCATATGATTTCTAGAATTTAACTAAAGGATGAATGAGAGGGAATACCCTCATCTCATTGGGTTGCAAATAAATAGAACCCATGGATAAAATATAAACAGCACAATCACATGTGCGTCACCCAACGGTGAAAATCAAATCAACTATAAAATTTCAAAATCATAAGAATTACTAAAATACGAGGTAGACTGTCTTTTCCCTGTCCATGGGTTAGCTACTCTCAGGCACAACTTATTACCAACTACCACTTCCATCCTTTCCCTAACATAGGATCCAAATAGTATTTCAGAGAAAAGAACTCCTTTGGTATCACTTTGAAACGCCTCGGGCCCTGGTGCCACTCAACGGGTGCCCCGAACCTGGTTGGTCATATTACCTCAAGAGAATTTCCCCATACACCAGAGGTAGCCGACTAGAAGCGAGGGCCCAGGAATGATAGTGGGGAAACTATTTCGTCATTTTTCAAATTTTAGCCTAGTGGAATAAAATATACAAACATACAACAACAGTAGAAGCAATAACCATACACATTTAAAATGAACAACTGCAGTAAAAAATAACCAACCTTCATATAGATAATGATTCAAAATGTCTCATGTTCTAAGAAAACAGCCAAAACATGTTACACATCAATACGGTACAAAACAATACAGAGTACGGAGTACATTAAAGAAAAACAAATAGCTGGAAGCATCGCTAGCCTAAGCTCAGTCCCATGCTCCTCTACTCCTCAACAAAAATCATGTACCATTATAGAGACCCTTGACCCTGTCAACACCTATAGAAACGTAATCTGTTTGAGCTGAAGACATGACCCAAACATGCTGTCAGAAATAAATCTCGGTAGGCACCAACCAAAGGTCCGTGCCCAACTGTGTGAGAATATGGAACAACAGTGTGCAGTAGTAAATGAAATAAACTAAGAAGTACTCAAATTTAACTAAAATTACCAATTATATTGCCATTATTAATTTTTATTTAATCATTATTTATAAGGAAATCACCACAGTGATTTTTCAATGTAAATAATCAGTTTCCTCAGACATGCAAACCCTTACCGTCAAGTAATCAGAATCGTAACCCGTAGGTAATTGCCCAAAGGCATAAGAGGTATTTCCCTCAGGTGTTTAAAGTGTCTCCCTCAGGCGTAGAGTCTATCGCCCACATGAATGAAAGAAGTTTCCCTCAGGCTAAAATAACCACTTCCCTCAGGATAAAGGAAACACTGCCCTCAGGCTAATCAAGTAACTAGGCCATGCCCAACATATAAACAAGCAATTCACATACAATTACTCTCAAGGAAAATCAATAATCATTATTACAATGGAATACCCTCAAGTATCCTGGCCAAATGGATAAATAGTGGAACGCACCCCTGGGGTGGTCCTAGATCCAAGCAGTGATCCCAAATAGCATTTTCTTATCACATTCAATTACCTATACAATTCTAGGTATTCAAAATAGCCAATGCCTTAGCCCTACTAAACAACAACATGGTTTCGTAGCACAATGATACACACAAACGCACAACAATTGGAATTTAAACATCAATCCACCTACCTCGATCGCCCCTGATTTGTATACACGAACGACAATCCTCAAATCATCCAAGAACGATGTAGATATGAGGTTAAATAAAACATTTTCAATGGTAAATAACTTCCACTCAAAAAATTATTGGTAGAAACGGGTCAAGGAGAGGGAAGTGCTTACCTATACGATTTCCACGAGATCCACAGATGAAGAATCAGATTCCCGGTGCTCGATCGGGTGATCTCGAAAGTTCCGGCTGTCTCTCCCAAGCCCGCCTCCGGTTCTAAGACATCCCAGTGAATAGGGGAGTCAACTGACCATTTTATGCAAAAAAACAAACTACAAAGCGTGTACTTTTCTCATTTAATTGTTCCTCTGGCAGCTAATTTTCCCACCACCGCACATTTTATCCGTCAACATGTGTACACGACGTGTATTCATGAATACATGGAGTGTACTGTCGCTCAGGGGGTGGCTGCTTACAATGCCTTAATATTGACTTGCCGACTTACTACACGGCGTGTAGTCAGTTTTTACACCTTTTTTCGTCGACAGGGTTACACGCCCTGTATACTCATCCCACATAGAAAAAGTACAGGGCGTGTGGAAAAGTACACGTCGTGTACCCACAAAATTTGGTATTTTCCCTATTTTCCAAATTTTCTCAAAAACACATAAGGAAAAAGGAAAAGAAGAAACCCACACTTCATGAATAAGAACCAGGTTCTTACAAGTTTGTAAGATTTTGTATATTGTTTTTTTGGATCAAGAAGACATTAGGAAAATGTTGGCTGGACTGACAATGAATTTTCACTATACTTGACCAACAATAAGAAAGTCTATTCTATAATATACCCCCTAGTGGATGGTGAAATGCCTCTTTAGGATGGAATTATGCCCACATTGAGAATTAAATATGAGGCTTGTGCATGTCAAAAACTAATATAGAGAAACACATATGTTTTTTAATAGCGTACAACAAAAGGGGGGCTATGTTAAATTGGGGGAGGGATTAATGACCTTGTTGGATGTTTCACTGGCCATTTATGATGTATAAATATTTCTTGATGTTTATTTTAATGATATTTGTTTATTTATTGGAATCAAATGAAATTAACTTTTTTATACAATGAATATTTTTTTCCAAAATCTATATAATACTATTTCTAATGATATATATTTTTAATATCTAAATATTTATACTATATAGTTTGGGATGAAAATTATATATCTTTTGTATGTATTCTATGTAAGGAAGTAAGATATATAACTATTATTATATATGAAAAAATATTTATATTTTATTTCTGATTTTATGTTTTGTTTTTTATAGAATTTTTGTAATATAATATTTAAGATTGATTTTTAAATCAAAAATTATATGTTGATATGTGTTTAGGTAAAAAAATGTTATAAAATCAACTATAACCAATATCATTAATCATCTATATACGAAATTTCATGATATGACCTCAAATGTGAAAATATTTATCCTGAAATTTTAGTACACAAAAAATAATTTCTATAGTAAAATAAATAATAAATGATCATTAATGGAGCCTAATTTTAGATGTAATTAAATTTTGAGGAAACAAAATAAAATTTATGTCCTAAAACACAATTGAAATAAAAAAGAATAACCCCACAAAATTTTTACACAGTATCCCAAATAATACATATTACATTCAGAAGATATTAAGGTGTGATGTATGATTCAAGAAGAATATATAATATGTTATACACTCTTTCACAGTTCCATATAATATTGATATATATAATCGACATATACCAAAAAATCTAATTACTAAATTGTCTATTGAAAAAATAATCAGGAACCAATATAATTTCCATTGAATAATGTTTATTTCTATAAATTTTTTTAATTGAAAAATTATTAATGAGTGTTGTACCTACATCCCTCAAGTTCTAACATCATAGTCCCCATAAAAGTGAGGATTTATTTCATATAAAGCTTGTTTATTATTTATTCCTAAAAAATAGTTAAATAATAATTTTCAGTCAAGTTAATCTATGTATAAATGAAATTCATGTTATTTTCATTCCATTAATTTAAATTTTATGAATATATTGAACTCAGTAATATTCGAAAAGGTAATCATTTCCCCGTAGTATGATAATAGAATCATATTAATGAAAGTTATAGCCTCTATATTTTTTCCAACTCTGTCATTCCTTCCACAATAAAACCAATGCTTGTATGTTATCTACTGCTCCCCAAATTTCAGGATCCATGTTGTTTTCACAACCGAACCACTTGGAAAATTATAATGAAACAGAACCAAAATAATAATTATTATAAGTATAATGATAATTTAACATTAAATATATTTAATTTTATTAGTAATAATCACACCCAATAATTATAATTTACTTCATTTAGTACATTTCTACAGGATTGAGGCCTGATCAGAATGATTCCTGTGTATTTGGAAATTTTGACAATAAAACTCTTATATTATCATAAAATTTTTCAAATAATTTTATTGTCCTCAATGTAATTAACCATCATCATTGTGTAGAGGATCCAAACCATAAAATTTCATGTATTCCCACACCACCTCATGGATGGTCAATCTATATAAGAAAAAATAAAATCATTTTATCCATAAATCATATAAATAAAATAACTTATGGTAAAAAAACATTGAATGGTTCTATTAATAATCCTAAGATGGTCTGATATGTCGGTGCCACATGATCCTTTGGATCGGAGGGAACTTTAATTGTTACCGACAGAGTAGGACCAAATGTATTCATTGGAGGATAAGTATTATTCTGTGTAGTAGTTTAAGGAAAATTAACATAAATGATCCCGAAGAATGAACTATAAGAAATAAAATCTGGAATAGATGTCTATGGAAATGTATAATACTAATGGGGGAATATGTGATATCATTGGAAAATGGAATGATATAAGTGGGGATCAGTTGAAAATGGTGGCTAAAATATAGGAAACATAAATATCCTAGGTTTATCTACCGACTATTTGTGATAAGAAGGTCTATTATATGGTATGTACTGGTACTGGTAAGGTACATGGTGTGATCTAGTATACCAAGTGGTGAATGTAGCTCTATTACAAATCCCTATTTTTCCTGGATAGGAAATGGTACCACTCAGATCATTGGAGAATAACATTCTCCTAGTTGGTGCATCCTGATTTATATTTTATATTAAAATTAATTAAATAACATTATATGTTATCTATATAAATATTTGAAATACAAAACATACCAACCACACTGAAGGAGGAACACCCATCTCTCTAATTCAGAAATTATTGTATGTAATCATTTTTATTCACATATATTCAATGATTTTCATTTCGTTCTTAAGAGAAAAATAACGATTTAATAGGATTTCCATAAATAATGTGTGATCCATATAGGAAATTAAATTGGAAATTAAATAATTAGAAAATAAAAGTAGGAAAACCAAATACAATACACATAGAGATATAATAAAATCATTTTATAATAAGTGTAATTAGTAACAAAATATAAATTACATTTCATTGTAAAATCAAAATGTTTAAATGGAAATGATTACCAAGGTAATAAATTTTATTGTACTATTTCCAATTTGATCCATTTAATATTTTTTTGGGTCATTAGGTTCATTTTAGACAAATGACATGGTCATTTTTTCTTTTTTTTGGTTAGGAGATTTGGTTCTATTTTGGGATAGATCATTATTACATTTTATTTGTTAGACTTTTATTTCCATTAGTTTTTTATTTTCATTTTAAATAGATAATTTATATAACATAATACTACATGTATTATATATTGAAAATTCACATGATGGTCAAGCTGGATACAATATATTTGTAATCAATGTTAATTGAATTTAAATTCTACTAACCATACAACACATGTTTAGCTTCACCAAAAAAATTTGAGGATGAAATTAAATGGTTCCATATATATTCCACTAGAACATTAGTATCACAATATACTCAAAATAATGAAATATTAGTGTCATCATAAGAAAATTTTGATTATGGATAATTTAAAAAAGAATGGTTCCAATTTCATCTTCACCATAACAAAAAATATATCTTCAGATTACATCAATACTAAAATAAAATTTAGTTCATGAATATTCATTCCTATATATAACTTTTCTCTCCATTGATTGCTATATATAAGGCTCATTAGTAGAAATAGTTAGAGTCATAACAATAACTGATAATCCAAAATCATCAATAAATATTCCATACCTCATCATTGAAAAAAACCACTTACATTTTTTCATAGTGACTAAACAATTAGAGTAATAATCTAGTATTATTATTTTCTCAATGACTCCAAAGAAATATACAATTTATAATTGAGGACTACATTTTTATGAACTATCATAATAGGTTATTGTCTTTGTTAACATAAATCCATCAAATAGTGTTGGCATGTTCATTTATCATTTAGTGGCAATAAATTTTTACTCCTTGATCACAATTTATTTTCATTCACAATCCATAGAATTAGGACCAAAATTCAATGCTCATATTTCCATAAAGTCATAGTAATCAATAAAACTCAATAACTAAAATATAAATAAATTATAATTTTATTTATTAATTTTATTTATTTATTATATCAAAAAATCTACAATAAATTTCAAGAAATGTAGAAATATCATTTATTTGAAAAGTGTCTCTCATTCTCAAAGATAACGAATAATGATTTAAATTCATAATTTGTTTATGTTTCATGAGAAAAATTGAAATATTATAAAATATATTTAAAATTTTATTGAATGAGATAACATTTACATGTTTAGTTTAACTATATTATGTAGTCATCTATGAAGTCATGAATAAATTAAATTTCTGATGTGCCAACTTTCTCCCTTCATGGATCAATGTGGTAAATGTATATGATCTGGGAATTACCCATGTTTTTTGATGATGTGGAAAACTGGTTTCAATTTCATCATGATAATCTTTTTAATTTCTCATATGCATGTTACTTCTCATAGTCACATAAAAATGATTCATTGAATATAAATATCAACATTCTTGGACCATGTAATCATTCATGATAGAACCCTCTTCAGGAATATAGTTCAAGACACAAGACAACAATATTTACATATTTCTTTGAGTTTTATATATCCAATGTAAATAAATAATCCCAAAGAAATTATTTTGGATAGAAGATGAATTTTTAGATGCCGTATTCATATGAATAATAATAGAGGAATTATTTTTTCCAAACTCATGAAAAATTAATATTTTTTTCATGAATCATTTTTTACAATATTTACATAGAAACAATTGCACACGTTTTTCAATAAATTTATCATAACCGAATAAAATTCATTATTAAATTATTGGATAGTAGATAAAAGATTCGTATTGGAATCAACTGATATATAATGATTTGATAATCAAAATTATTTAAATATTTTATCTTAAAATATATACTTTTGACCCATTTTGAGACTTTTCTTGAAAAGAAATGAGGAACATTAATAATCTCTAGAGCATCATAAAATTATATTTTTTCAGTTTTGATTAAATAATATGTACAAAGATCATTCCATTTATTTTTAATTATATGAACAAGATGAAATTATTGTCTTATACCCAAATAAATTATGTCACACCGAGAATGTAAATTATATTTTATCATTTCCTATACATTTAGAAGAATTGAAAGTAACACTTCATGTATATTATATTTTTTTTCTATAAAATGTGCATTATGCCATGAGAATGAATGATTTTTTTTAACAAATAAGGAAACCAAATGATGACAATGTATATATTCCAATGGTATTTGTGTTCATTAGAAACATTCATCCAATTTCTATAATTAAATTGACCCATCGCAAATGAAAAAAATGAAATCATGTAATCTATTAAGAACATCAAATTTAGAAATAAACTATGGTGGATTTCTAGCCTGTATATTATTTTCCAACCTTCAACTATTTTTTTATTATATATGATCAATTTTAATGAATATTTGATGTCCCATAAAACTGAAACTATAATTAATTTTATTTCTTAATGATGACTTATTCATCATAAAAACATGACATGATATTTTTCCGTTCATGTTCTATCTGGACATCATTTCAAAATATGGACGTCAAATTTTATTCTTGATAAGTACAAAATATTTATGAACTATGTATTTTGAACGAGCATTGTTTGAGTTCACACCCACAATAAAAATAAATGTCAACTATTTTATTAATGGTTTCATGTATATGTATATATTATTTTTGGGATTAGATGGTCCACATATGAGTATTCTAATAAAAATTATTGGTTTTCACATTCACTATCACGGAGGAAGGTTATTAATGTGTAAGAAATATAACCTTATATATTTTCTAGGTGGAATCTTCCCATACAGATTAAAATTATTACATGATAGACCTAACCTCAAATTACATTTTTTACACTATATGTATATAAAGAATCCAATTTCTATCATAGAAAACATTATAAAGGATGAAAAAAATTCTTCTTCATCCTTATTACTCTCAGTATCATGAAATCAAAATATTATTGATATTTATTTAGATATAAAAATATTCCTGAGTAATTGAATTAATGGAATATCCCACATTAAATTCTGTGACACACAGGATGGTGTTCCATCTAAATTTGGATACAATTATGATGTGACACATTTTATAGATTCATTTCATTTAAGGATTTCCTCCCAGAACAAGATTCGATATTTTGAGCATGATTGAATTTTTTTATGAAAATCCTATTTTATCAAATATCCTCCATTTCATAAATTTTTTTGATGGAATATCTACATAATTTAAAAATTAAGTGCTGAAAAAATTGAAATATAATTTATAGTAGTATTAGAAATACCATAACTTGTTTTTCCATGAAACAATTTGATTAAAAATTTCATATTTCTTATTTTACAACAATGTCGTTATACTAATGTTGTGGAAACATTGCATCAACATTTCAACAATATAATTTTCATCACTTGAACCTTGGGTGCTCCTTTCATTTTTTAATGGGTTTCCTTTGAATCTTTCACATTGTGATGAATATATAGAAAATTTTTGTCTATTAAAATCTCAAATGAAGTCCATTAATTTTTTTATAATTATTTTTATATTAAAGGTTGTCCCCATTATGTTACCTCACATAGTAGTTTGTTTGAAAACGATATTTGGTTATATAGTAGCTAAATTATTACTCACATTACCAAGGTTTTACAACACAATTATAACATGGTAACTGTATATGAACACTATAAGAATCATTTCAAATAAAAAATATAAAAATATATATCTCACATTTTAAATATAACTGTATTTTAGATATGTTTCATAAATCCAATATCTATCAATTATTTAAAATAAAGTTTATGACATTTTAAAAAAATAAAGAAAATATTCAAGTTAAATATGATATTTATTTTAAGGAAAAATAAATTGGTGATATGTAATGAACCAGAATTTCGGTGAATTTTTTTTCATAAATACATGGGAATTTTACGAGTTCACGAAAACTGACTGTGCATGATTCTAAGCCCCGGTGTGCCCGGAATCAATTTCTAAAGTTTGTTTTGGTACCGTCAGTAAACATATGAGTGGGTTTTTATAAATTTTGAACATGTTCTCAAAATTGAAATCATTGGGCACCGTTGAACTTGCAACACCGATATTTGCTTAAGGAGACTTTCACTTTGACGGCAGTGAGTCGAGAATAAAATTTAGTTTTTGGGTTTTTGTGGAATGTAATAAAATAACGTGAGCTTCAATTTTTTTTTATTTGAGCCGCCATATGGGTGTTTGGAGGTGGGTCCACCTAGATCTATAATCTCCTTGTGGAGGATGGAATTTGGAGGTGGGTCCACCACAACTTGACCTCCCATGAGGGGTTATGGTGGTGGGGCCCACCCGAACCTAACCTCCCGCGAGTGGTTACAATGAAGGGACCACACGGGACTAATCCCCGTATTAATTGGAGGAGAGGAAAATCTCTCAACTTCCCTTATTAATGAGGTCGACCCCCTTGACCTCCTCTACCATTTATGGTGCCACCACCTCCCCTTTAATTATTTGACCCAACACATAATTTATTAGGACCAATCCATCACATTAATTAGGTGGATTCAATTAAATTAATTCATCCAATTTTAATATTGTGCCAACGAATTAATAAGATATCACAATCTCTTATTATTTTGGTTTACATTGCTTTTTTGTTGGAACATTAGAGAAGAGAGAAATGCTCCCAACAAAAAATAAAGAACATTGTAAGAAGAATGCCAGTGAGGAGCAACTTCGATTTCCATCCTCTGATCCTACCGATGTGGAGCCTCTTCAAAAACTAACAGGCGAGCTTAGGATTAGAAGTGTGTGGAAGATGCAACAATTGGAGACAACACCTTCTTCTTCCTCGCGACTCCATCAATGAATGACGAACAAATGTATGGTTTAATTTGAGTAATGTTACCTTCCTTATTCCCTTCTTCGGTTGGAAAGGAATCATTGCAGATGTTGTGATACAATTGAAGTTCATCTTTCATACCTCTGGATGATCCAAATGTTACAACCCTTAACGCAGAGGGTTCGGGCCAAACCAACATGGCCTGACCCCTTCGGTGTTCTTGTTTGTGATGATCGTCAGCATGGCGATGAGGTGACGAGACGAAGAAGGCAATGGGCACGCTACCCGTGGCCTCTGTAAACCACGCCACCCTCGCAAAACTCTGGCCAAATCAGCTCTGCCGCACACGACCTGAGTTGCGCCCCCTCCAGGCTGCCCGACCTGCCCGCTGGCCCGCCTGCCTGTATGACTACGCCCTGCCTGGCCCGGCTCCCGGCTTGGCCATGCCCTGCACGGCCGCCCACCCGCCCACTTGTTGGCCTACCGGGCCGCCTCACAGACGCCTCCCAGCCAGGCCACACCCCTCTTGTCTTCCCTCCGGCCAGCCCGACCCACTAGCCGGCTTGCCTGGCTCCCTCCCAGCCTGCCTGACTGCCTCCCGAGCACCCTGGCCGAACTGTGCTGCTGACCGGACCGACCGTGACGCAACCTATCCGAATCGGCCTTCGGCCGACCCGTGGACTACCGGCTGAAGTGACTTCGGCCGTGCCCACTAGGACATCGGGTCGAGCCACCCCAAACGGCACCCTTGCGGTACTCTATGGGCTGAGCCGCCCTCACATGGAACCACGGCTGGTCCACGCCCTCACGGTCGGTCCACAGCCTAGTGGCCCTCTGCAGCCACTCCCGGCCTGTTGGGCTCTGCCCAGCAGGCAGGGCCGAACCCAGTGGGCCGTACCGCCCAACGGGCCAGGCTAGACCCAATGGGTCAGGACGGGTCAACCCAAATCAGTTCATCCAAGAATAATTTGGGTCAGGTCGGTTCGACCGGGTCAGAAAGGACCCGATCCCACTACTGATCCTTTACTTTCTATGGCCATATCGTTGGAACCAGATAACCGCTTGATGAACCGTTAGTGGATTTGGTATTCTTGGAGCACAACGGTCTCTTTTAGTATACCCCACTAGTGATCAGGGTGTAGTTGAGATACATTCAGGTTGGATCGTGCATGAATCCAACTAAGCCCTAGATACTAAAAGGCTAATAACTCACAGAACGTGCATCTGATTGAAGCATCGTCTATTGCGTTGAGACCTCCATGACGTGGCGGTCCTTTGAGATGCTTCTTCATGGGACTTCATTAAATTAGAAGTATCGACTAGTAGCTCGTGGAGCGGATCCTCTCGGAGATGTGCGAGCTTAGTGCAGTGACCTAATAGCTGGTTGAGACCTGACGACTACTGACCGATTCGACTTGGAGTGATTCGACTAGCCCAGTGGGGAGCACCTTGGAGTCGCGAAAGACCCACAGTGGGGAGAAACTTGGTGTCGCGCCAGACCCACAGTACTCGATAGAAGGATTACCTCCGCATGATATGATTGGGAGTGCCATGGTAACGTGGCAGGCCCACGGTGGGGAGCGCCTTGGTGACACAACATACCCACGGTAATCGACCATATAAGTACCATAGTAGTACAAGGTTAGTGGGTAGCGCCTTGGTGATGTGGCATGTCCACTGTACTCGATAGAGGATGAGTTCTCTAGTAGCCGAGGATTCGACAGTGTGACATGGGATGTTACTTGCTAATACCCCTCGAATAAAATCATGGTTTGAGATGAGTTAGTAAGATTTTTGTTTACATTATGATTGAGTTGGATTACTTGAAAACTTAGGTATATGTATGGGAATATACCTAAGTGGGATTATATGTTTGTTTCATGAATTTTGGTTTACCCTTGTTGGTTTTGTGAGACCTTGAGGGTCTCGGAGTCCCTCCTAAGTATCGTTATACACACCCTTGCATGGGTTATGCCTACACCTCGTTTTGTTGGAGGCAGATGACGAACAGCGCTGACCGAGGCTGAGTGTACTTGGACTAGACGGAACATGGAGGTGGACCACACGGTGTAATGGTACATAGAGGAGACGAATGAATGTGGAGTGATTTGGAGGCTATATGTACCTACCCGTCAGGTAGGATTTCCTGGTGGATGATCTAGGAGCTATTTCCAATTTATCTAGTACTTGTACATTCAGTTTCCATGTACATTACTATTGGGATTACATTTCTAGCCCCTCCTTTTTACATTTCAACACTCCTTTTGATTACAGTTTTATTTCATTTTTTGTTTCCATCTCATACTCGGTTGTTTGTGTTTTCATGTTATAATGGAAATTCCTTCTTAGTTTAAGGATTTATGCATTTGGTGCTAGTCTCCAGCCCCTGGCCTATAGAATCCGGGCATGGGGTAGTCGTGGAATGGGCCTTAGGGGATGGGTCATGACAAATTGGAATCAGAGGGGTCGGTTCTACAACATAACATAGGACTCAGATATTTTTTGTGAAGCAATAGTGTTAAGGGTACTGAGGGTGGTTTTCAATTCAGGGAGTCCAATGTTGGTTTGATGGCTGACGTATCTATTCACCAGGACCCTAGCTACTAATTTCCGACTCAGTGCATGAAAACCCTTATTCTGTGTGTGTTTTGAAAATATCTCTTTAAGTCATCTCAACTAGGTAAGCTCACCAGGTATAATCTTGGACCATGCTGCATCTGTTTCTTTCAGGATGCCTCCTAGCGAACGACCAGGTAGAGCCCCAAGAGTTGTACGCTCAGATAGATCACTGACTGACGAGGCCCCCGTGTAGGTCCCTCTTCTAGTGGTGGCACCAACTATTCTACTACCAGTTGGTCCACCGATGCCACCAGCCCCATAAGCATACAATGCACACCGCTTGAGCACCTTGCACGAGTTCCAGCACTAGAGGCCGCCTAGGTATTGGGGACAGATGGACCCGCAGGCAGCAGAGGGTTGCGTGGAGGCTATGGTGAGAGTCTTCATATTGGTTGGGACATCATCCAACCTTCTGGAGATCCTTGTCGCAAGTCTCCTTCATGAAGCAGTAAGAAGATGGTGGAGCCTAATGCTCCAAGTGCGTGATGAGGAAACACTAATCTGGGCAGACATCGAGAGCCTTTTTCGGGCGGAGTTCGTCCCATCCACCCTATGTGCAATGTATATATAGGAGCTACTTCACCTGTATCAGGGCATCATGAAAGTGGCACATTACTAAACGAGGTTCCCAGACCTCTTGAACTACGTCATAGATATGGTACCAGATCCATTATTCATGGATTGGACCATCGCGTAGGGGCTCTGGTGAGACATCAGGGCTTCGATTATCTCACTCTACAACCTGACACAAGCAAGTGTGTTGTAGAGAGCCCTATTAGTGGAGAGTTTCCTTGCTGAGTAGTCTCTAGTGGTGAGACCCACCACTACTCGACATGCAGAAGAGTCTTCTACAGCTGCCAGAAAATAGATGTCGCAGAGGTCCAAGAGGACCATACCCATGGGTGGACGACCGCATGACTCAGGATCGGTTGTGCGTGGCACCCAAGAGAGAGATAGATATTCTAGGAGCAGGCAGTGTTTCTTAAGCAGTGGGTAGGTTCACATGTATCATGACTGTCCACCCCCCATTTTGATGAGTAGGAGGTAAAAGGACTTCCCATGTAGAGATAGACATTCGATCAAGTAGGTCCATAGGGCGTAGGCGGACATGGAAGAGGATCTGGTCGAGCAGCTGGTGGTGGGTGACGTTTCGAGGTGTTACCCCCACCACCACCAGGAGGTCCACCCCGATCGTATGGAGCAGGTGGACAGGTGATAGCTTAGCTTTAGGCAGCTGAGTTTTATAATCATGTCACTCCGGAGATGATTCGTGGTATGATATGTGTCTACTCCACCTTAGCTGCAGTACTTATAGACACAGGTGCCAATCACTCATTCATTTCCACTGCCCTCGTTCAGAGCTCAGAGATTCTGGCAGAGCCTTTGGCTCAATCCTTATAGCTGGAGACTCCTACAGAAGCATACTTTATGATTATGTACTGGTTCCAGTAGTGTGAGCTTAATGTAGGATGTGAGAGCTTCGGTTGGGATCTCATTGTACCAGCGTCGAGGCCTTATGACATCATCTTTGTTATGGACTGGTTATCTATATTTCATGCTTAGATCTGCTATATTAGGTGCATAGTGCAATGTGTCCACATAGATGGGACCAGGTTTACCTTCACCGGTGAGAAGGTATCCTATGCAACACATGACAGACTTACTCGGAGGAGGGTGCAGCCGATCACTCATTACTTGGATTGCCTTACCCTCAGAGCAGTTGATGTGGAGAGTATGAGCTATCTTGTAGTGGTGGACAAGTATGCAGATGTTTTCCCTAATGATGTTCCAGGACTACCTCATCAAAGAGAGGTGGACTTATACATTGAATTGTACCCTGGGACGACATTGATATCTACACCAGTGTATTGGATGGCTCCCACAGAGCATCACGAGCTGCAGGTATAAATAGATGACTTTCATGAGAATAGATTCATTCGGCCTAGTGTTTCTCCCTGGGTATCCTTGATTATGTTCACCAAGAAGGAGGATGGGAGACTGAGGATTTTTGTTGACTATCGTCGACTAAACCAGGTGAATGTAAAGAACAAGTAACCACTCTCAAGGATTGACAACTTCTTTGGTCAGTTGAAGGGATCATAGTGGTTCTCGAACATAGATCTCAGATCAGGATAACACCAACTCAGAGTTGGAGACGAGGATGTGTAGAATATGTCTTTCAGATGTCGGTATAGCCACTACGATTTATTGGTTATTCCTTTCAATGTAACCAATGCTCCAGTAGTGTTCATGGGACTCATGAACATGATTTTCCAGCCTTACCTTGATCGCATTTTCATAGTCTTCAATGAAGACATTCAAATCTACTCGACTACTGAGGATGATAATTCCTACCATTTGAAGGTAGTAGTTGAAACACTCCAAGAGCACCAACATTATGGTAAGCTCTCAAAGTGCTAGTTTTGGATCCGATAGTATCACATCATGGGACACATCATCTCAGAGGCTCGAGTTGCCGGGGATCCAGTGAATATTGAGGTGGTACTTTCTTGGGAGCCACCCCGGAGTTTGAGAGAGGTAGGAAGTTTCCTAGGTTTTGATGGATATTAATAGTGGTACATACCAGACTTCTCCAGAAGTGTAGCACTACAATCAGCCTTGAAAAAGAAGGGGAATCCCTTTTTGTGGTCGGTGAGATGCCAGAAGAGATTTCAGGAGCTCAGGAAGAGACTGACTAGTGCCCCCATCTTAAGGCTTCCAGAGGAGGGTGTAGGGTATATAGTTTACTACGACACATCAGGGACCAGAATCAGGTGTGTCCTAATGCAGGAGAGAGTAGTGATCACATAAGGTTCTCGAAAGCTGAGATTTAATGAGGAAAACTACACTACCCATGACCTGGAGTTAGCAGTAGTGGTCTTCATATTGAAGATACAGCAGAACTACCTAATGGGTGAGTGTTTAACTATGTACGCTGATCATAAGAGACTCATGTAAATCATATCTCATAAAAACCTGAACATGAGACAATGAAGTTGGTTTTAGTTACACCAAGACTATGAATTAGAAATAGTCAATAATCCTGGGAAGGGGAACATTGTAGCAGATGCACTCAGTAGGAGATATGTTATATAGCTTCTAGGAGAGGTGACAGAGCAGCTGGAAGCATTAAATATATCCTTTTCGGATTGAGATGGAGTGGCATTCCTTCAGTCTCATACAGTCACTCCTCCACTTCTTCAGCGAGTCAGGAAGGCATAGTCTGGAGATGCTGACTGTGAGACATGATGTGCTCAGATATCCACCGGGTAGGCACCTGATGTATTTTCTGATGTTGAGGAGCACGTCTTCCTTTTCAAAGGACATACTATGGTACAAGTGTCATTTCAGGAGGAAGTGCTGAGGGTGTTCCAAATATCGACATTAGTGGTACATCAAGAAGTGGTGAAGATGTACCAGGACCTTTGACAAAAACACTGTTTTCCAAGTATAAAGAAGGCAGTAGCGAAGTTTGTCTCTCGATGCCTCACTTTTCAGCATGTGAAGGGGGAACACCAAGTACCCATAGACTTGGTTCATCCTTAAGAGGTCCTAGAGTGGATGTTGGAAGGGATATACATAGACTTCGTGATAATACTTCCACATATATGAAGGGGTCAAGACTCGATTTAGGTGATCATTGATCGTCTCACCATGTCGGCCCACTTTCTACCGATCAGAGAGCAGGGTTTAGTAGACATCATGTGACACCTATATATAGAGGATATTGTGCAGCTACATGGAGTACCTTCAACTATTGTCTCTGATTGTAACGCACGGATTACTTCCCGGATATGGAAGGGGTTGCATGAGACTTTTGGGACGCAAATTCATCTGAGCACCGCCTTCCATCCTTAGACAGATGGTTAGACTGAGAGGACCATTTAGACCCTTGAGGACATGCTGGGTGCTTATTTCCTCGACTTCCATCACTGCTGGGATGATCACATGCCTTTGGTGGAGTTTTCATAAAATAAAAGCTATCACTCCACCATAGGTATGAAACTTTTTGAAGAGTTATACGGATGACCTTACAGATCACCTTTTGCAGGACTGAACCTGGGGAGTTAGCACTAGTGGGACCAGAGATGGTACAGGCTACCACAGACAAGGCACAAATTATCCAGGAGCGGATGAAGACTTCACAGAGTAGACTCTGATAGGAGATGAAGACCTCTGGAATTCGAGCATTGTGACCACGTCTTTCTACAGGTGTCACCTCGATGAGGACTACAAAGATTTGGACATGGTGGAAAGTTATCTCTGAGATTCAACAGACCTTTTCAGGTCCTCAGCAGAGATGGCGAAGTGGATTACCGCTTAGCTCTTCCACCTCAGTTGCACCGGGTGCACAACGTCTTCCACGTATCTTAGCTGAGGATATATGTGCATGACACTTCTCACATCATTGACCATGGATAGTTGGACGTAGACGATGGTGAGACTACCACGGAGGTTCCGATGGAGATTGAGGATTGATAGGAATGGGTCATACATGGACGTTAGATACCTCTGGTTTGTGTTTGCTGGCAGGACGGGAACCTCTAGAAGAGAACATGAGAGTGGGAGGCTCAGATGTGTGCTAAGTACCCCCATTAGATTCCTTAGTTCGAGTTGTAGCTTATGGAGACATAAATACCTGAGGTGGGGAGAATTTAAATACATGAAATTTATTTGGAATTTTTTTATTTCTTAAATACATGGGACTTTTACGAGTCCACGAAAACTGACGGCACATGATTCCGAGGCCCGGTGTGCCTAGAATCAATTTCTGAAGTTTTGTTCAGGTACATTCAATAAACGTATGGGTAGGGTTTAATAACATTTGAACCAGTGCTCGGAATTGAAATCTGAGGGGACTTTGGAACTCACAGTTCCAGTATTCGCTTAAAGATACATTGACTTCGATGACAGTGACTCGAGAATAAAATTTATTTTTTGTGTTTTCATGGAATTTAATAAAATAATCTGAGCTTCACTTTATTTTTATTTGACCCACCATGTGTGTTTTTGGAGGTGGGTCCCATTGGATCTATAATCTCCTTGTGGAGGATAGAAGATGGAGGTGGGACCACTACACCTTAACCTCCCATGAGGGGTTATGGTGTGGGGGCCCACCAGAACCTAACCTCCCATTAGAGGTTGTGATGTGGGGACCACACGAGACAAAACCCCCCTAATAATCGAAAGAGAGGAAAATCTCTCAACATCACTCATTAATGATGGGGAGCCCCTAAACCTCCTGTACCATTTATGGTGCCACCACCACCCATTTAATTTTTTGAGCCAACACATAAATTATTATTCCAAATCCTTTACATTAAGTAGGTGGAGCCAATTAAATTAATTCATTCAATTTGAATATTGTTCCAACTAATTAATAAGATATCACAATCTCTTATTATTTTAGTTGGAATTTCTACTTTGTTTGATAATGAGAGAATATAGAAAAGCTTTCAACGATGAACGAAGAACAAAAAATGCTTGTGAGGAGTGACTTCGACTTCCTTCCTCGGATCCTATCGACGTTGATCATCTTCCACAATTGATGTGTGAGCTCGAAATTGGAAGTGTGCGGCGGACGTGAAAAATAGCGACAACACTATCTAATTCCCTGCAACTCCGTTGAGGAATGAAAAACAAAGGTAAGGGTTAATTTGAGTAATATTACCTTCATTATTCTCTTATTTAGTTGGAAAGTAATCATTGCAGTGGTTTGAAACTATTGAAGTTCATCTTTCTTACTTCTTGATGAGTCAAATGTTACCACCCTTAACATGGAGTGTGCGGGCCAAACTAACATGGCCCGACCCCTCTGCTATTATTTTTAGTGATGATCTTTGGTAGGGTGATGAGGTGACGGGACGACAAAGGAAATGGCTGCACTACCCGCGGCCTCCGCGAACCGTGTCGCCCTCGAAGTGCTCCGGCCAACCGGCCCTGCCACCCGCTGGCCCGGGCCACACTGGCCTCCCAGCTGCCCGACATGCCCACTGGCCCACCCTCCTACATGTAAGGACACCTCCCAGATGCCTGCTAGCCTGACCGTGCCCCACTGGCCAGCCCATCCCACCTCCATGCCCGCCTGGCTGCGTCTCGAGAACCTTGGCCGAACCGCACTGCCCGCCAGCCGAACCACGCCTCGCCATGGCCGAACCGAACCTCGGTAGACCCATGGAATCCTAGATGAACCGGATTCAGCTACGCCACCTCATCCTCTAGGCCGAGCCACCCCGTACCGCACCCTTGCAGTGTTGTCTGGGCTGAGTCGCCCTCCCACAGAACCGCGGCCAGTCCGCGCCCTCGCGACCTACTGGGTTGGGCCTAGTAAGCAGGGCCAAACTCAATGGGTCGGCCTGCTCGACAAGCCATGCTAGACCCAATGGGTCCAGATGTGTCGGTCCGACTTGGTTGGACCGGACCCGGGCCCACTGCCACCCCTTTACTTTCTTTGCCCATATCATTGGCATCAGACGACCATTTGAGGAACCGTCACCTACACTGATATTCATGGAGTGCGATAGTCCCTTTGAGTATACCCCACTGGAGTTTGGGTAATAGTTGAGATATACTCTGGTTGGATCGTGGACGAATCCAACCGGGACCCCAGAACTAAAAGGCTAATAACTCACAGTCTGGGCGTCCGATTGACGCATCGTCTGTTGCGTTGAGACCCCCTTGACGTGGCGGTTATTTAAAATTATTCTTCATGGGGCTTCGTGATAGTTTGGGTATCAACCAATAGCTCATGGAGAGGATCCTCCCGGAGATGAGCGAGCTTCGTGCAGAGACTTAGTTGTTGGCTAAGGCCTGCTGAATGCTAATCGATTCGACACAAAGTGATTCGAAAAGCCCAGCTTGGAGTGCCTTGGAGTCACGACAGACCCATATTGGGGAGTGCCTTAGTGTCGCGACACACCCACGGTACTCGATAAAAGGATTACCTCAGTAGGATACATGGGGGAGTGCCTAGGTAACGCGGCGGACCCACGGTGGGGGGTGCCTTGGTGAAGCAGTAGACCCACGGTACTCGAAAAATGGAGTACATTAGTAGTCCAAGGTTAGTGGGAAGTGCCTTCGTGATGCGGTAGGACCACTGTACTTGATATAGGAGTTATCTAGTAGCCGAGGTTCTGGTTAATGTGATTGGGGACATTACTTGGTACTACCCCTAGAATAAAATCTTTGTTTGAGCTGATTCAGTAACATTTTTGTTTACCTCATGATTGAGATGGATTACTTGATAACATATGTATATGTATGGGCATATACATAAGTGGGATTATATGTTGATTTTAATACATTGTTGTTTATCCTTGTTGTTTTTGTGATACCTTGAGGGTCTCGAGGTCCCTACTGATTATCATTATATACACCCCTACACGGGCTATTCCCACACCTCGTTGTGCTGAATGAAGATGACAAACAGCACTGATCGAGGATAAGTGTACAACGACGGGACAGTACCCGGAGGTGGACCACACAATGTGATGGTACACGGTGGAGACTGACAGACATGGAGTGCTTTGGAGGCTATATGTACCTACCCTTCTGGTAGGATTTCTCGGTGGATGATACAAGAGTCATTTTCCCTTTATCCAGTACTTGTACTTACAGTTTCCTTGTACTTTACAGTTGGGATTGTATCCCCCCTGTTTTACATTTCAGTACTCATTTTATTTATAGTTTTATTTAATGTTTTGTTTCCATATCATACTATGTTGTGTGTGTTTTCATGTTATAAATGAAATTCCTTCCCAGTTTAGGGATTTACGCCTTTTGTGCAAGTCTCCAGCCCCTGGCCTATGGAAGGAGGGATTGGGGTAGTCACGTCACGAGCCCCAGGGGACGAGTCATGACTTCAAATTATATCAAACCATAATTGAGAAACTAATCCATATGATAATAACAATATAAAAGAAAAAAATGATATATATATATATACATAATAAATTAACAGCAAGATATTTAGTTCAATTATATCAATCTCCAATAAAAATAAATATCACTACACTATATTCTATTTATTATTTTTATTCTAAAACTCAATTCCCTTTTCAACAATGTGTGATGGTTAGTTAATCTGAAATAGAGGTGATAATATAGATGAAAAGTAAATAATAGTGAAAAAAACTAAATTAAATATGTATTTGATGCCAATTTTGAGAAGTAATTAGATTTTTTTAGCAATGATTTTTTGAGATAGTCTTTTGAGAAATTGAAAATTGTAATGATATCATGGTGGAAATTACTATAGTAATTACAAGGGAGCTACAGTTGAATTATATTATTTGAAATGATTTTTCACATGTATTTTTTTGATATAGCATTAATAATATTTTTCTAATTTAGGTAGTTTTGATAGTATGTAAGTACTATATAAAATAATAATATTTTGAAATTTTAAAATATAAATTATTTTTACTTATCATAATATTTATAGTTTGGTTTAACACCAGTGACACTAAAAAACCTTAAATAATAGAATCATGGGAGGATATCAAAAGAGATCCATTTCCATAGTTATTTTATAATATATGATGAATATTAATGAAAAGATGTTCTATTAGAGAATTTTATACAAGATGAAGATCAAAATATTATAATTATTTGATCTTCAGATTGAGGGTGGTGATTTTTTAATATTTAATAAACGAGTAATTTTAAACAACAAATTGAATAGAAGGATGAAGATTCAAGTTATCTAGGACCTAAGAAATAAAGTGGGATGTTTGTTATTTCATTTACATGAAATGAATAATATTAATTTTTAAAATAAAAAATTCAAATGAATAATTTCATGACGCTCTAATATTTATTCAAAACTTCATTGTAATAGAATAAATATTTATCGATTTGCCTTGTATATATCTAATCCAAAATAATAGCTTTATATTTAATTTATATTCATATAGAGAATAAATGAATTAGAAAAATATAGCTTTCACAATACTATTTAATAAGAAATTCATTAAAAAATTAATTACAACTATCCTCTATCAATGATTTTTGAATTTAACCAATAATTTTTTTAATCATTCCAAACCATTAAATTTAAGAAAATGATAGTTTCCATAGTAGATGAAATATTTTGAAAATAAAAATTTATATTCGTGTAGAATCCTATTAAAATTATAATGTATAAGATATTTATGGAGATGGGAAGTAAATTAGAATATCACATGTCAATTTTTTTTATATAGATAGAAATGAAAAATGTTTCTTTGAATAAGATTTGACCAATTTAAAACTCACCTATTTGAGGTCAAAGAGAGCAAATAAAAATTGAAGATGAAGATATGTCACCATGAATGGAGAATAATATGTGACAACCCATTGGAAAATGTGTGGACTAGTTTCACAAATGAAGATATTATTCCCATGCTTGTATTTGAAGGTATAATGTACCACTACTTCCTTAAAACCATTGGTATGGATGTATCTATCCTAATAGTTTTTAAAAACCTTTTTTATTGAGTTTATATAAATGGAATATTATAATGGATTTTTTAAACAATTAAATATGACATAATATCCCAATGGGTATTGCAAAATATTGGAAAATGGGTGTTGGTATAGACACTAGTTGTAGTAGTGTGTGTGTATGGTGCACTACAACCACATGAACCGATGTCGTTAGATTTTATGTTACATCAACACACAATTGGGTATGGTTATGGATATAATGTGTATATATACAAAATATAACATAATTATACCTATGGATTCATTATTTCATATATTCTTTTTTTCATTACATTGGTAATTTGACAACGTCGCTAATGTGTACGACAGACTACAGCCGTACCAAGTGATGTGATTTTCTTTCACTAAATATTTACATCGAAGATGATGAATATAATTCTAATAAATAAATGTATAATAAATAAAATTACTATGATATTAATTACATATTTATCATTCTGAAATTATAATTCATCATTTCCTATTTTTTCATTTTCACTCACTGAATATTGATAACATCATTAATGAACATGTCGACCACTACATTCAGGAAGCGATGTGACTCTCCTTTAATAACCACACCACATGGATGATATATATAAGTAAATTTAAATATGTAATACTATATTATTATGAAGTCATAATGTAAAAATATTACTTACCTTTATTCTATAAAGATCATTGAATAATTGAAATGTTACCCATGCGTACGTATGACCTACCATTTCTTTGATTGTAATGTACCTAATTTACGAAAAACATTGTTCATGATTTGTCTTAAAATAATTTTTCCATTAAAATATGATAATTATTTCTTTATTATTATTATTATAAATATGATATAATTATATAATACATACAAGAATCATAAGAATCGTTCTAAAGAATGAATGTGAAAACAATGCAGTTAACACCCAAAATAATGGAAATAATTAATTTTTATTAACAAAATGGTGATAAGATACAATAAAATGATCATATATGATATTATGAACACTAATATGGTAAATTTAAAATTATATAAATTTTTAAATATCACTATATAAGAGGTTAAAAGATATTCCACCGAAATAAAGTGTGAGGTGAGGGATATATTTACTCAATTTTCATTCATTCGGTTAAACTTATACTTACTTGATTTTATAATGATAAGAATATGTTTATTATGAATTTTTATTTTCTTATTATTATTTTATACTTGTTTTATATGGATTTATGTTTTATTCATAGAATTAATTTTTGGATATTATCATCATTAATTATATTGTCTTGTTAAAGGATTATATCTCAATTTCCATTCATTGAATAACATTTATATGTAATGAAATATCCTCTTTTAAATAGTGTATAAACTTTCCATTTATCATGTAACATCAGCAATACATATATGATCATGTTATTTCAAGTTTAAATTGTAAATATTTCTTCCATGTGTATTTCATAACTCAATTCCTTTCAATGGGTTATATTACATTCTCTTTGTCGTTGATATTTTATGACTACGTCTAAAATGAATGTTTGTTTTCATAAGTTGTTTTTTAAATTTTTTTTTGTGGATTATTGTTTATAAAAATAATAATCATTGATAAATTATCATGTAAATGTTAAAAAAATTGTAGAATTTTTTTTATAGTCACATTATCGTTGTGGTTGTTCATTCTGGTATTTTTGGTTATAGAATTTATTGGACCATTTACTAGGAAAATCATATCATTTTATCCACTCATACTTGTTCTGGTTGTTTTCATGTAATATTATAATTTTTCTAGACATTGGTATTTAATATAATTAACAATTGTTTAAAGAAAATATGACATTATTTCACTCTTCATATGGAAACAAGTTTTCTTCCAAAATATGGTTTTCCAAAAATATTTTCAAGTATATGTTTAAAACATCTAAAATTATTTTTTAAACAAAATTTTAAAACCTTTTAAAATATTTAATTTTTTTAATTATGAGATTTATTTGTTTTAAATATCAAATCCCCATTTTTATTTTATCAAATAAGTGAAAAGAGTCGTTGTTTTGACATGTATTTTATGAATTGAATTTCTAGCCATCGTGACCTATCAAATTACTAAAATATTCCATTATATATTCATAAATTATTTCAAAAAAATATTTTAAAATTTATTTTCTAACCGTTAGTTTTAGTAGTGATATTCAAATTGAAAATGAATATTTTCTTCAAAAATATTTTTAAAGGTCATTTTATGTTATTTCTATTCATCAATTTAATACCCCTTTATTTTTAATCCAATGGGTATATGATGCAATGATACAATCCTTATTATTTCTATGGATGGTTCACGGTCATCATATATAAGGAATGTTTTGAGAAGGCTGAAGGGATGGCTACATGTGAGCATGGAGGGGGGGAAGTAGTTCGGGATAACACACAACAAGCAGGAAATGGGACAAGTGTACTGGATGGAAAACTGGTGGAGGAGGAGCTCACTCACATTGCATCAAATAACCTGGTGTCTATGGAGGTGGCAGTGGATAATGATGTAGCATTTCCAGGCAGCAATGTGTTAACCCCTATTGACATCAATCAGCCTTACTTGAGGGCTGCAACCTCGGAGGGGGGAGGATCTGATTGCTTCAAGGGTCTGAGAGAGGCCCCTAGGGAGGGGGATATGTTTCCAATGGTGAGAAAGAGAATGAGAGGGAGGTGCTCAAGGCCTCGTATAGTGAAATGGTTCGGGGAGAATGGAAAGGAATATCTGATAATGGGAATGGTAATATGGGAACCAGAACTGATACAAAAAAGAAGAAACCTAGAAAAGACTACTCCAACATGCCGAAGACGGTGTCTACGAGGTCCTCTACCAAAAATGGAAAAGGGAAGGAAGTAAACACAAAGAAGGGACAAAATAAGGCATTGTCTAGGACATCTCTGTCTGAAAGGGAGTTATGTCTTAGGGAGCAATACATCAATATGCTCAACCAATATGCTCCATCTGAGTGGGAATCAGCAGATCCAGATGACTTGGACGGTGGTGATGATGGGGAATTTGATGTCTTTTGAGTGGCATTGTTGTTGTGGGTGACTTCTCTTTCTTTCCTATGTACTTTGTACTGCTTTTTTCTATTTTTAATAAAATTGGGACCGGGCATTCGGCCTGGGCCTGCATCTTTTTGGTATAAGGAATGTTTTGAAATTCAAATTTTATTATTCATTTTTGTATCCATTAACATTCCCTTGAAATATGCAATTTATTATGATCAGTGGGATTTAAATTTCCATAGAATACCCATATTAATTTTATTGGATATGTTTATTTATTAATTTTTATATAATTTTTTCATATGGTTTTCTATATTGATATTTATTTTTTTATATAGGAAAATATTGATAAAATTATATCCTCTAACCATTATATATATGATTAAGAAACGAGGGTATTTAATTAAATGAATTATCAAGTATATGAGGAGTTATTTTAACATGATGATCTGGGTGGGGTCCAATTATATATATTCCACTGATGCATCGATAATTTCATAATATGAAATAGTAATCTAGAATAAAATCCATTTTACAGACCTGATGGTTTTATAGTTATTAGTTAAAAAATGCAGATGATAAATCATAATGATAGAGGTTTCAAGTTTCTAAAGCATAAAATCCAATAATTATATCTTTCCATCATTTATAAATTATTTATTATTATAATTGATATTTTCACAAGGATATGAATGAATTTTATTCTCAATCATTGATTGTATGGAATGTGAGTTCAGTTATTTACCTTTCCACATTGATTTTGACTTATCCAGTTATGATAGGCATGTTGTTGATTAAATATTGATTATTTTCAATGAGATTTTCACATTTATATTACATTTGGATGCACTTCCTTCTATGTTATAATACATGAAATGTGTGTTTTCTTGTTTTTTTTCATATTGATTATGCTTAATGAACCATGGATGTTCCCAATATACATAACCTTTTTAAATAATTTGAGATCATCCATATTTTGTAAAATTTTCATCAATCCAAGAAGTGTACTATGAATGATTTTAAAGGATATTCTAGAGGGAATAATTATTTTATCAAAAAAATATGGTGAAATGTTTATTTTAATATGTAATGAAAGTCATAAATATGTGTCTAATTTACCATGAATAATAAATTATTCATTCAAATGGAATATGATTCACTTTATATTATAACAAATTAATAAAACATAAATAGTATGTATGATACTAGGTTAGGGTTAACTATTGTAGTTATCATATTATGTTTTTTATAAAATACATGAACATGTGAAGAAAAATATGGATTTGGGAACTTACTCCTATGATATATTTTGAGAATGAATATAGATGGACATCTTAATTATTTTTTTAGGTATATATTTATTTTTTTCATTATAATACTTCAATATCTGGATATGAAAAGTGTATTTAGTTCTATAATAGATGTACATAAGGGTAATTAATCCAAGTATGGTGCATTAGGATTGACCAAATAATGGTATGATTTACAAAAAATGGGACATACTGTGCACATGTTTGGAAACTCCTAATGTATATTCTTACTATAATTTATATTTACTTTTTATACCATTATTTAACAATTTAATAGTTTATGGCTACAAATGACCTAGTTTAAACATAAATTTTCCTATATTGGAAATAATTTGTAATTATTTAAACATCATAAATTTGATTATATGTGTTTTCTAATGAAATATATTTTTCTTGCACAATGACTTTTTATTTTAGTTAATGGATGGATTCTAAAGGAATCATATAAGAATTATAAAAGAAAGATGTGTTAGTGATTATAATAAAGAAAATTGGTTGATGACTATAGTGAATGATAATGTTATTAAGACTATTAAGATTTACTAAAATATTATTTACAACATATACCTTATCCAACTCATAAAAAACTAAATAAGAGAAGGACGGTGTTAGACTATTTATTTAGTAATGGTGACCATGTATTAACGAATGGTCTATTTTCCATCATTCCAGAAATGTATATGAAGACAACAAATAATGTTCTTAAATGGGGTTGGAAAAATCATTTTTTGTTGCATGGAAGGGCATAATGAAAATAATTATTGAGGATAAATGAAGAGAACGATTGATGAATTTAAATATCCACTAATAGATCCATTTATAGTACATTTTATTAATTTTAGAGAACCTGGAAAATATGAAATTCAATTAATTCTTCTAAAGGATAAACACTAGACCATGTAAGTACGTATATGGAAATAAAATTGATAATGTATTTATGTATTTGAGTTTATTTATTAAATTGTAAATGATTTTTTACTAATTTTATATTGGATATAAAAATTATAAACCATCTAAATATTGTGTTAAATATTTGAATCATATGTGAATTCATTAACAATAGAGTTATGGATACAATAATAGTATTATTTTTATAAGATTTATCATTAGTTTGAATGTGTAAACACTCTTTTTTTAGCTTTAATGTCATGGAAGTTAGCTGGGTTTGTTTATTTTTTGGTATAAATTCATTAAAATACAACCCATTGGATTAGTATATGTTTTAAAGGTAATGATATTTTAAGATGAAGGAAATCACATTTTATAAAAATAATTTTTGAGGTATTGGTAACTTTCAGTGATAATATGATCATTAACGAAATTGAATTTATTTTTTAAAAAATATTATTATTCATTTTAAAAAAATGGTTATAACGAAAAACCTAGTAAAAAGAGTATATAATTATTAATTTTATTTCTAATATGTACATCATATATTTTTATTGAATAATTATTGTAATTATACAATTTATAAAAAGAAAGCCCTGAATATTAAGTGTAGAAATATTATTTTGTATATAAATAATAGATGAATGTAATTAACTATTATTTTGGGTTTACTTGACATTATATTATGTTTTGGTTTTATTTTTCATAAAACAGTTATTCAATAAATCAAAGGAAAATAATTAAAAAAAGAAAAATAAAACTTTACTTGTTGTAAATAACATAGATGATGTGTATGAATCATTCAATGCATGTCTAAATAGGATATAAATCCATCATGAATAATTTATAAGTTAGTAAAAGAATATATAATGTGAATTTCCAATAAACTTATTTCAAATTTTTAATCCCACTTCACAATCAGAGTTCAAATTATGATGATGTAACATGTCGTGAATGTGCAGTAAGCACCGTGAACTTAGAAATATCAATAAATACTGTTGATTTGGTCTGTTAAAGATAACATATAAAATATATGATGGGAACAATTAAGATCAATGATATAAGATGTTAGAAAGTTACACTCCATGTAATTCTCCATATATTTATTTACAGAATCATGAATGTTGTGTGATGTACTTATAAGAGGTGATTTCTTATTTTTCTATCTCTCAATTTATCCTCTATTTTTACTATAACTCAATTTAATTAATTTGTTTTTTATTTAAAAAAATTGGTTTCATTCAGAATTCTGTAGTTTTTGTTCATATCTTTCTACTTATTTTCAATTTTACCATTTATTATCCATTTTTGATCCCGTTCAACCGTAGATACATATCACATTCAGGTTTTCATTATCTTTTAATGTAAGTGCATGAACGAATTTCAATTTTATTTTATGGGAATCCTCTTTGTTCTTAATTAATCATTTAGGATCTTTATCATCTCAAATATTTTATCAATCTACCAAGCATGCCTTAAATTATTTATCTTCTTTTGATTAAAACCGACATGATAAAATGATCTAATTAGGGTTGGGGTTGACAATAAGGTATTTTTATACATAATGTGACTCTAAACTGAAATATGGTAAAAATAAGGCTATTAATTACACTAGTAAATTACCATTCATTCAATTTTCAATGAAACACATTAATTTGTATGTTTAAAGGAATTAAAGTTATAAGATTGGAGGAAAGAAGGATATGACCACTTGAGTTGGACACTTCAAACATTGAAACTGTTCATAATTAATCTACTTTTTTAGATATTCAGACAATTGAATAGTTCCAACTTAGATAGATCATATTTTATTGACCATAACTAATTACTGATCTATGCACCCCATTTCTGAATAATACATAGGACTACCTGAGGTTTGGACTTGGATTAACAGTTTACATTAATCCCAAAAACTTACCAAGATCCTTATCTACTTCCAAATACTAAATCCAATCTCATTAGCATTATTTGAATCATAAAACCAGCAGTATTCATTAGGAATTATACACAAGTTGATTTAAGTAATTGGATTCATGTCATATATTTTTCCCATTTGTTTGACCCCATACTAATTCTCTATTGCTCCATTGTATACTGTTTTGTTTGGGATAATAAAATTTTATAATTAGATCCACGCACTGATGATTTAAAAAACATATTCATTACACATAATCATTTGGTTCCTTTACTAGGGAATAATTATCATTCCTCATGCAGAGGAAAATTTGATATGACCCTAGGATTGCCTCACCAATCCTCCTATTCTCTTCTTATTTTTCCCCACATCGTCTATATAAAATTATATCATTCTTTATTTTTCACCATGTTCATCCTTCTGGTTCCCCAAACACATTTGAGGACCCTAGATGCTCAATATTTTGTTCCATATATTGAAATATACCTCTCTTAATATCGCCATCTATGTATTTCTGTTTGAAAAAATAAATTGGGCACCAACCCTCAAAACATGTAATTTTTGCCACATACACAATATAGAGATCATTCATAGGATCTGGTGAGTACCATCATAGATTATGAAATTCCCTATAAGAATAGAGGTAAACCCAGAATTGTGTGCCCCACATTCCATGAATATACATTAAAAATAACTATTGGAATCATTAGTATAATCTTCAATATGGTCCTATCAACCTACTACAAAGTGATGAACATTATTAGAATATATCTAGATTCCTTGAAATATATGTTACATTTCTCAAGAATTGAGTTTTCATTGATCTAATCTATTTTTGTGTCTTACCATTATCATTAATCTATCAAGATACATATTGGATAAAAATAAAATCTCTCGATTCAATCAAGACATGGGTCGACCAAGACAATAAATACAATGAAAAAATTTCCCACCTATACAAACATAGATATAGAGGAATAAATTCTAAAACATTTCCCAAACATACAATATGTTGGCCTAGTAGGTATAGGATTGCTTTATGGATTTCACATTAGTGTTCCCACACCATGGACTTCATGTGTTTCTTGATCTGAAATAATTCTACCATGGCCTCCAACCAGCTGCTCACATAGTGGTAGATGTTTCCATTGATAGAGGTTTTTACTCTCAAAACATTTGAAGTAGGACTAGCACTTCAGAATGAGAACTCTAATAATTCCATTGTGTGGAATAGTGATTGAGGGCATTTTCATCACAGAATACACCACGTTGAATAAAGCATCTATTTTGATACACATATAGAACCCCTTATTAATCTGAAATCTTTTCAGCAACCAATTGTATAACCTCCCCTCATCGGATTTTTATAGAGATTAAATCCTATTATATGTGTGGAGGCCAACACGCATGACAATACAACAACGAACGAGTTTAATATTCTCAAACAATTATTTTTATTTCATTATTTACTATAAAAAATGTCAAAAATACCATAAACTAATGTAGGGTTTTCAAAAATGGTAATCCCAACAACTAACAAAAAATAATCAAGGTTACAAGCAACATAGAAGTGTTCAATAACTACCATAGAACCTATAACAACTTAGATACCATCCAAGTAATCTGATTACTCAACCACCACCACAATTACCCCTATAACATTTTCCTCTTAGAGAACAATATTAATTTATAATAACTCCAAATTTAGGCCCACAAATAGCCACACCCATTCAATAAAACCTAGAGGACATCCTCACCACCATCCATAAAAAATTTGATCAGATTATGGTAACCAAGGATGCATTAATAAAAAATAAAATGGGGTCCCTCTGAAACCATAGACACCAAATGTGTTAGATCTCAATGATCATGTTATATTGATATCTAGGTATGCAATAACAAACTACAATTATATAAATGATATTCCACTTATTGTTTTTATTTCATATAGAAAAAATTGAATAACATAAATTAGATAACATAATACAAACCATAAAAATTAATAATGATTGAAATAATCTGTATTTCTAGATGTTATGTAAACTATAATGATGGAATAAAATCACAAGCATAGGAATAGAAATTTGAGACTTATAAATAGTATATCAATCAAATTAATAGAATCCTCACCCATGTATGTATTGGTAAATCATGAGAAGATTATAAATTATATTTCGATATAATGATATCATAGTATATGTATATGTATATTTTAATAATTATTAATTATTTGTTGGTGTTTTTTTTCATAAATATTTAGTTAAAATATTTTAAATAATAAAATGATTTAAATGAAAATTCATTTTCATTAAATATATTAATAAATAAATACTATGATTCCTTCTTAAGGAAGGATAAATTAACGATACCTTAGTTAATTATTAATAATGTTATAAAATCAGTCATATTTTTAAATTTTTTTTTTGAGTAAATGAAAATTTTAATTAAAAATTAACATTTTTATATTTAGATAATTATTTTCATAAAATGGAGTCCACATCAGTATACGGTTAGGGTTAATATTTTTTCTAAAATACTTAATCTTTTTGTTAATAATAAAATACGTTAATTTATAATAAATGGAAAACCTGTGCATTATTGAGTCATATGTGATATATGGATGATGTAAGACAATATTAATTATCTATAGTTATTTAGTATAATAAATTTGATGATAATTATCAAAATATTCAAAGCCTTCATCAAAAATAATAAATAGCAGATTAAAATATTAAAAAAACACTTATCTTCTCCACTATAATTACAAACCCACCCCACACCTTCTCCTCACATATTCCAGTATTAGAGCCTTATAAAATGTATAACCAATCATCTCCCCAATTATTTCCCACACATATATTGTCTCTTGTTCTCTTTAAAATACCTAAAAAATTTCCCTAATGAGAATCTGAAGGAGGAGTATTAATGATGTAATATAATTTTCCTTTTCCTTTTAATTTCATTAGAATTTCTTTTAATTTATTATTCTAACCTAATATCCCCTCATCCCAATAGCTTTCAAAAAATATTACCATTAATTTAATGTAATTTAATTATTAAAATGTTATAATTCATCATCACACTGCTTATCCTTTCCCTTTTATTCTAAAAATGGAAATGTCATATGTGAGGTGTTGTTTAATAATTGTCGAGGAAAAAATCATTTTAATTTTAAATCATTATCTTCAATAAATGTCATGAATCCATTTTAATGGAAGAAAATATTATGAAATTTATATTATAACCCAGTCTATTTTTTATATGTATCATATTGAAATAAAACTAAATGATTAGACAGAATGAGGTCCTTATGACCAGAGACCTTTGTAACAATCATAACGAGTGTCAGTAAATGTATTATCTATTCATTCATACTCATTCTATATAAAAAATGATATATATAATAATTTGAAATTATTTATTTCCAATAATAAAAAATATTTCCATTTATATAGAATTATATGCTTATTTCATGAATTTCTTTACTTATAAATGAAGGCATCAATTTTGAAAAAGAAGGATACAATCCCTATTGAATTATCAAATTGTATGTTATAACTCATCAAAAAACCATAAATAAACATAAAAAATAATTAAAAATAAATTACATGTAAAAAAGGTTTTTAATTAATTAATTAATGTTTTTAATTTTATTATCAAAGAGATTATGGTCAACTGTAGAACACATTCAGACATATGTTAAGGGTTTTGTTCCAGAACCTCCATTTTCTTTCTGGCAATGCTATTTTCTTTTATACAATAATTTCATTGTAAAATATTCTTATATATTTAATCTAAATTAAATATATATATATATGGCCCAAAACCATGTATCCAGATCACTTCATCATTCTCTTGTGGGAGAAAAACAGTTTAATTATGTTCCCTTCTAATTTCTTATAGATATGATATCATGATTTAATGAAACATCACGATTTCATACCTTTTACTATATACCATCCATTATCTATTTTAAGACAACGTTAGATTTCTAAAATATATAATTGATTCATGAAAAACTAATTTTTTTCTTTTCTTGTTTTATAAAATCAATCATGAATAATAAAAATGATTTTTCCCAAAGAACTCATTCTTGCAAAGTAAAAAAGGGAATTTTTATCAAGAAATACCCAATGTTTTTTATCAGATTATTTTAATATATTTCTACATAAATGTTGAATTTTATGATTTTCTTAGGTTTATCTATTATGTTTATCATACTCTGTATTTTTAAAAATGTTTTACGATCAGTATGAATGTGGTTGTGCTATCCTGATACCATTCACTATACTCCTCAGAATAGTTAAAGATTATATTTAATGATTATGGAATTTTAAAAAAATTATTTATATATATATATATATTAATTATGATTATCCCCACTAATATGTGAAATTCATTTTATATAACATGTGGTGGTTGGGTCCGGATATATCCCACCGATTCATTAGTTGGTTTCAAGAGAAAATATATATATGGACTTGGTTTAGGCCTTTCCCATTTATATATATATTTTTAGCCAAGAAATTAATAATTTTTAGTTGTATTGGTATAGGCATAAAAAATATGATTCATCTGCATGAAATTATAAGTTATCTTGATATGATATTATTAATTAATAAATCATACATTTATTTGACTAGTAGAATATTTATGGTAAGGTTTCTTTTGATTTTTTGTTTGGAATTCATAATTAAAATTTTATTCCTCCCATATTATGATGAAAAATATGTTTTAATGAAATTTGTTCTTTTATTCAATCAACATTATATATTTTTAATTATTATACTATATTACACACTGTTTCTTATAATATGAGCTCCCCACTTTCTTTTGTTGTACATTTCCTAGGATATGATGATGAATATTGTGAATGAATTTTAGGGTTATTCAATGATTTTTTGGGTGTTACAAAAAGAGATTCTACATTTTTCCATTCATGTTCTATTTTAATGTCCACGAATGTAATATGGATTCAGAATCTCTTAATCTAATTGGACCTTTGGGATTTGAGTCTTGTATCCCTTTCAATATAAAAAATTAATACTTGAGTTCTGGGCTACTATGGTTGATGTCATTACTCTTGGTATAAGGGAAAGTTAAGTAGAATCCTTAAAACTAGATTTAGAAAACATATATTATTGGGAATAACCCTATTATTTACCATGAGAATATACATAGAATGTCATCATAGAATTTAGGTATGGTAGAGACTTTGTGGGTCTACCTGAAAATATATCTCTTTCTAGATACTGCATGTGGATCTGGTTCTCGAATATATGTACCTCTAGGTATCAACTCCAACATGTCGTCCTGTTACAAACACATGTTAACCTATTACATGACCACATTCCATACTATGAACATCATTTGATATTCTAGGAGATATTCTCAGTAAAATTCACATTTTCTGTATAAAAAATAATCATGTATTATCCTCAAAGAAACCTTGTTTATGATTTTAAGATTAGCTGTGCATTAGATTTCAATTATTTTCAAGCATTTTGAAATTTTTAGATTATAAATTATGATTTATAACCAAATTTAGTGTATTCCATTATTTATAAATGGATCATGGGGAAGAAAAGGAAACTATATCAAACTATGTATCCCATGTATTGAATTTCCTCCATATATAAGACTATGATATTGATATTGTAGTTTTAATTGGTATTGAGAAACTTATAACTATATTGTGGTTGATGTCTCTGGTTATGAAAAATAACCTCACCCATATGGAGTATCCGAAACAAAAAATATAGTAGTAAATAAGTTCTATAGGGAAGTTATTTCTCACTTTGGGAAGTAATGAAAGGGAGTGGGTTTTCATGGACATTTGTAATCTATCAGTAGATACAGATAAATGGTGGTAACTGATTCTAAACAAATAGGATGAGGAATATATTAAATATATGGGATTGATATATTTGAACTAATTTTACATAGATAAATATTTTCCCTGTGAATAATCATCATATATATAAATGTAGTTCATGTGTATGAAACAAATAGTGGATAAAAACATTTCAAAGTGTAAAGGAGACTTTACAAGGTGGGAAAGGCATGCTACTAACTACATATGTAATCCAAGGAGAATCATGGAATTAATATTTGATGGTTTAAAACCATTCCTCCAAAGAGACTAGTCTCCAAAAAGTTCACAAGGTATAATGATATTGTGTCATGTTCATTAAATTAAGAGTGTATTATAACTTTAATAGAAAATAAGGGATGAAGAGAGTGTTGGAGGAAAGAATGGATAGAGGGAGTAATAACATGTGGAACTATCCCACATCTAATACATGTAAATGGAAACACCCTTGTTCTTGATTAAAATGAAAGATAATTTCTCTAAGGGTAGAGAGAAAGGATATCGTGCTAATGATTCATTGGGAAATAAAGAGGTTATCAATGTTAAATTATATAATTTTATGGAGAAGTAACACAACATTATAGATTCTCAATAGTGTTAAGGAAACATGTCTCAAAAAAATCCATACGATAAAAACCATGATTATTTGATCATAACTGCTGAGTTTGAAATTCCTAACGATGCATTGGAAAGTACCTTAGTTGTTTCCCCAAACAAATCCAATGCTTTATTTGATTTTGGATCATTTCATTCATTTATATCATCCCCATTATGAAATAAAATTATTTATTTACCTTTTTATTATTAATGGATTTATCAGTTAAAAATCATAGTGGAAGTATCATTGCAACAATGATGTGTCGGTCATTCCCCATTATAACACATAAACATGATTAATTGTTAGCCTTACCATCAAACCAATGATTGAATTTTACATACTCTTTGGTATGAACTAGATTTCAAAATATGATACAAAAATATATATCAAGAAAATGGAATCCAAAATTTTTGTGGAAAATTTAGAATCCATTATCTTTAGAGTTGAAATATCATCATCTGGTTCTTATCGAGATCCACATTTAGTAGTTATTCAAAATAAAATTATTGGGATTGATGTGAAAACATTATAGAAGAATCATACAATTTAATATGTACCCATTCTGAAAGAATATATTGATTTATTTCTTGAATATATACATGGACATCCCCTAGAGTAAAAATTTGAGTCCTGTATTGGTTTAATTCTTGTTTCATGATGTATATCAGACAAACATTATATAATGGACAATGTGTAATTAGTAAAACGTAATTAAAAACTAGAGGAATTTATAGATAAATTATTAATCCTAACTAATGTTTCTATATAGGGATCCACTTTTCTCTTCGTCAAAAGGAATGATGGATCCATGAGTTTGTGCATTTATTATAGTGAAATAAACTCTAATGCAATAAAGAATAAGTATCTACTTCTTCACAATAGTGATTTATATTATCAACGTCATGTAGCTCAATACTATTAGATGATTGAACTTCAATATAAAAATAATTAGTTGTGTGTGATGAATGAATATATTCAAAATATAGTATTCCAAACTAGATGTAGACATTATGAGTTTACAATAATTCCTTTTGGACTATGTAATGCACCATTTTATTCGTGGATCTAATGATTGAATTTTTCAAGGAATATCATGATAATTTTTCATCATATTTATTGAGGATATATTGATATCATTCAAAATCAATGAAGACCATGAAAATCAAATGCAGATTATTCTAAAGACTCTAATATGAAATGATTTATATGTGATGTTTAGAAAATGTGAATATTTTCTTTTATTAGTTACTTTTCATGGCCATATTGTCATTACGGATGGAATCTCAGTTGATCATATGAATACAATGGTTATTAACTAATGGGCTACTCTAATGAACATAACCAAGGTATAGAGTTTTATTTGTTTAGAATATTATTATTGGTGTTCTCTCATAATATTTACTGATTAGATAACTCGTTAATAATTCTTACATATAAAGGGTTATTCTAATATGGATAAAATAATGTGAATTTTTTTTTGTGGAATTGATGTAGATATTAGTGAATGCTTCGATCCTGACTATACTATAAAAAAATGGTGGATTTTTGATTCATAACTATGAATCAATACAAGGACATGATTGTGTCTTTATCCATAATGAAAGAGTTATTAATAATGAATTAAGGAAATTAAATTTTAATGAATATATATACCCAACTCGTGATCTTGATATAGCAACTAAAATATTTTCTTTTATAATATGATAACACTATCTCTATGGTGAAAGATGTAGGATATATACAAATCCCAAGATCATGAAATATATATTATAATATAAATAAATCAACATGAGTAAAAGGATATATCTCAAGATAAATAAGGATTATGTTTTTTCAATACACTATCACCCATGAATAGTCAATAATGTAGTTGATGAATTGATCAGGAAGGATCATGGAGTTCAAATGAAAATAATGATTGACAAGAAACATGTGTACATTTATCTATAAAAGATGGGTATGGTAATTATCATGGAAGGTGAAACATCATTACTTTTTCAGTTGATTTTCTGACCTTTTTTATTATGAAGGATTAAATGTTATCCATCTTTTGATGAGAAATTTTGAATAAAAATTAAATCATTGAATGCTGGGATGTTACATACATCGGGTTAGATGATGTAATTTTGAAATTTGGAAGTAGTATATGTGTTCCCTATATACCTGATCTAAAAATGTAGTTATTAGATGATTACCATATTTTAAATTTCTCGATACAACATGGTAATGGAAATATGTATTGATATTTGAATGAATATTCCTGTTGGGATAACATGATGTGTGTAATTGCTGATTATGTATCAAGAAGTATAGTCTTTTAACAAGTGAGTGCTGAATGAAAAAAACCTAGAGGAGTAATGAAACATAAAACTATTCCAACATGGAAATGGTATGAAATAACCATTCTTTTTTCCATGGATTAAAAAAAATTCCCGGAAATAATGATGCAATATGGGTAATTATTTCTCTACATACCAAATCTATACATTTCATCGCTATAAGGGGGGTTTTCCACTGGAATGCCTTTCAAGGATCTATATTTAAAAATTATTAATAATTCTTGGAGAACCTCTATCAATTCATTCTGATCATGTTTTAAGAATCAAATTAAATTTTTGGGAATGTCTTCAGAATTTTTTGGATACTATACTTCAATTCTGTACTGCATATCTCACTCAAACTGATGGGGAGACCGAAAGGATAATCAAAATATTAGAAGAAATGTTGGGATTAGGATATCATTATTTTCTTATTTTGGGGGATTATTATTTTTCTCTATTAGAGTTTACCAACAAAAAAATTTCCCATTCAAGTATTGAAATGGAACTATATAAGGCATTTTAGTGAAAGATATCTTTGAAACAATTAGTTCAGATGAAGTTAGTGAATGGAATCTAGTAAGGACATAGATTTTGTCAGAAACATCAATGAAGTTAATGAATATTCAATTCCAATTCTATGAATATCAAAGAAGAAAAAAAGAGATATTATGATAATAGAATGAAGGATTTATAATTTCAAGTGGAAGATCACAATTTATAAAATGTATCTCTATAAAACGATGTTATAATATTTTGTATGAAGGGAAAACAAAGCCCCAAGTACATTAGTCCTTTTGAAATTTAGAAGAAGACAAGTGTAATGGATTATAATTTTGAAATGTAACATATCCTTTTTAAATTAATCAATGGGTTACACAATTATTTATTAAGAAATTACATTTCAAACCCAACACATGTTTTCACCTATTAAGGAATAGTTTTGGAGCCTGATTTAACTAACTGTGAAGATTCTATCAAGATTTGGGACAATAATGAACAGGTGTTGATGAATATGTTGACTTGGATGGTAAATAAACTGTGGAAAAATCATAACATAGATGAAGAAGTGTGGGAACCTTAATAAAATATGATGAAGGGCTACTGAAATCTTTCTATGATGTGATAAAAATATTATAAATGATGAATGAATGGAATGTAGGTATTTCATAAAGTTATAGATCCAATATTGTTGAAATATTTACTTGACCATAAAAATATTATTATGACCCTTATGAATAGTAAATAAACTTAATGAACAGTAACCTCAGTCATTGAGGTACATATAATAATTAGGAATCTATTATAACAATATATGATATAATTATTTCTTAGTATAAGTAAATGTATATTTTGAAAATTTATAACTAATTCATGTTATTTTTGAGTGTCACAAATATTTAATTAACATTTCAAAATAATTTAACTCATTTGATAGATAATTAATTTCAAAAAATGTATTCATAAATCAATATTTTATTATTTTATGAGTATAAGGTAATTTAATGAGACCTTTGATAATTTTTCAAAATGTTATAAAATCCGCTATAATTTTCAAACCTATTTTTTAGAAAATGAATATTTTTATTAAAATTTAAATTTCTCTTATATTGAAATATATTTTTATAAAATGGTGATCATTTTTTATTTCTACACTATAATGAATTTTTGGGGTGAATGTTCAGGGTTTTCTAAACCAAACATGAAATTTTGGTGAATAGTAAAATATTATAATTTATTATAAATGCTAAATACCTGAATTATAGAGTTGTAGGTGATGTATGTATAATAAGAAAACATAATCATTAAATATCATTCATTATTATAATATATTTTATGATAAATCTAAAATTATTAAATTTTTTGGGCTAATATATTAATGAGATGAATAAAATATTCAAAAATCACCCCGCTCCTCCATTATAAATACAACCTCTCACCACCCCTTCTCCCCATATACTGAAAAATTTGAGCCTTTTTAATTTTTTTCCCGATGATACTCCCAAGTCCTCTCTATATTCTTGTATAAAATGGTCTCATTAAAATACCAAAAGAATTTCCCAAGGGAGGTTATCAGATAACAGTATTCTAGCATTATAATCCTCTTTCCTTTCCTTTTAATTTATTTTCAAGTTCTTTTATCTTATTATTATATTTTTACCTACCCTCATAAAAATATAAAGAAAACAATATTATAAAACATTAACTTTAATTTTTATATTCTAATTGAAAAATCCATTATCAATCCCCTTCTCCTCTATGTTTTATTCTAAAAATGGAAATGTTGTATGTGAGGTGTTGTTCCATCGCCTTCCAGGACGACTAGTTTTCATTTTCCTTCATAGTATTCATGAATTTTCATGAAACCATTTTAATCGCTGAAATAGATTATAAAATTTATATTATTACACAATTTATGTTCTTTTTATAACATATTTACATACTCAACAATGACAGAACAAAATGAGTTCATTATTATCAATAACCATTGTAAAAATATAAATGAATACCACTAAATGTCATATCTAATAATTAATCATCAGAACATTTATAAGGTTTATATATGTATAAATTTACAATTATTGATGTTCAATAATATCAAATAATTCCAATTCTGTATAATTATACCCAATTTAAAAGAATTTCATTACTTATTAACAAGCGAACAAATCCAGAAAACTGTGGAACCCAATGCTCCCGAATGATAAAATTGTATCATATAACACTTCCAAAGGACAATAAATAAAAATATTAAAATTATGAAAAATTAAATTATATATATAAATTTTTCTAAATTAACTAATTAATGTATTTAATTTGAGTATCCAGATGAATAAGGTCATGTGGAAAACACATTCAAACATAATGTATGTGTTTTCCTCCTTAACCTCCATTTTCATTCGGGTTATGATTTCTTCCTCTAAAAACCAATGTAATTCTATAGTATTATTATATATTGCTTAAAATATCAATATATATTTTTAAAGAACATATATTCAGATTAATTTTTCATTATTTTATCGGTGAATTAATGTTTAACACGGTTACCTTCTCATTTCTTCATGACATGCAAGCCCTATAAAAGGGAATGACTTGATTTATTTCCTATTTTAGGTAACATCTATTAAATTTTTTAAGGCACAATTAAATTTATAAAATAAATAATATTTTCATAAAAACATAATTTTTCATTTCATTTTTTAGAAAGAAAACATGAAAAATAAAAATGATTTTTCAAAAATATCTATTCCAACAAATGTAAAAATGTTATTTCTATTTAGAATACCTCGATGATTTTAAATAGATTAATTTCATCTACTTCAAAACCTATGTTTAATTTCAATTTTTATTGATGGTTATATATTATTTTTATCATAAATTGTTTTTCTTAAATTGATTATGGTCATGTTGACAATAGATGATCTATCTAGAAACCATTAACTATACTACTCAGAAGAGTTAGTGACTGTGTTTACAAATTAGGGGATTTTATTTACATTTCAAGTATATATGTTTTTTATTTATATAAATTCATATTAATAATTAATTGGAATTATAATGTAATTATTGGGGCCTTCTATATCCCATTGTTGCATCGGTGGGACTCATGGGACCAAACAGATGTGGACAAGGCTTAGGACTTGTCCATTTTTAAATAAGGTTTTGGATAAGGTATTAACCAATATCAGATGTCTTGGTCAGGGCCTCTATGTTATGTTTTAGATTTTCGACATTATGAATTACCTTATTAGGATACTATTAATTGATATATCATATGATTATTCAACTAATACAATATCTATGGTTAAGCATCATGTGGTTATTTATATGGAATTCTTTATTCTGATTTTATTCCTGTCATATAAATATCAAGAATATATTCAAATGGCATAATTTATTTTATATATTATCATTTTGTATTGTTTATTCCTATAATTTGTTACATACCATTACTAGGAATCCCATCTCTCCCTTTTTTATGATTTATTTTTCTCCTAAATATGAAGATGAATATTCAGAATGACATCCATCTATAATCTAAGTGTTTTTTTGTGTTACAAATTGTGTTTCAATAATTTTTTCCTTTCATGTTGTAGTGTAACATTAAAATTTGTAATCTAAGTTCCAAAACTACTAAGATGATCATTCCATTAGGATTTGAGTATTGTAACATTGCCAATGCAATAAAGTAAGCCACCGACTATGGGCTACTAGGGTTTAGGACATTACATACACTACATGGTAATACTAAGATGATCCTAATGGTGGATTCCATGGTTGCGGTTATTTGTTTTGGAAAATAGTTGGATTTTCAGAAACCCTATGGAGGATAACATTAGAATCCTAAAAAAAAGAAATATGCAACTATCATTCAATAGGATGAGAATGAAAGCCTTAATATTACTGACTAGGATAAATTTTTTGATTCAAAACCTTATGAAAAGTATTAAACACATGATAATTCCATAATAATTTTCACATAACAACACCATCATAAAAACTAACTTTCCCCATTCTAGAAACAATGAGCTATGGTAATGCAAAAAGGATGAATAATATTTTTTTAAATGTTCAAGAAGTTAAATATAAACATCCCATTTTTATTACTATGTTCTAAATATTCATTAGTATAAAAATATTCTAAATTAATTAGTCTACAAAGAAAGTAAGATAGATTAGCTGATATTAATATATCAAAATGATGAATTCTCAACCATTTTTGACTAGAATCATCTGAAAAAGATGAATGAACCTATGATTTTATTAATTCCCTGCACTCTAGGAGTATTCAAATTTTTAAGGAATTGATGTGATTTCTGAGGTAGATCAACCACATACCAAAGAGATTATTCCATAGGGTAGTACATAAGGAACTAAATATATGTAGAGTGGAACTTCAATTGGCAAACTGATCAATAATATAGCCTCAATTACTTCTTGAAGATATTATATTCAATGATGGACAATTCATTTTTCAAAAATAAAACCTCATTTTGGAAATTTTTGAATAATGAGACATTATAATTACGCTACTCCAACCATTATTATGTCAGGTAAAATAAGTTATTGATAAGAATCAAGAGTTATTGATATTTAGAGTTGGTGTCGAACAATTAGTGTTGAGCTTAGTGATATTTTCTTAAAATGTATTTGATTATTCTGGATGTCAAGCTATCTTTCACAATATAGGGAAAAATGATTAAAATAATATCAAGGATGACATTGATACATTATATCCCATAAAAACATAGAATTTTTATTATTATTATGTTTACTATATAGAAACTCTGACATGGGAAACTATAAAAATGGTCATCCCCTCGATTATCAAGCCACCAATGTCGTTGTTACAACCTCTTCCTTGAACACACATGTAATCATTTCTAGAAACTATGGTTTCAAAAGTAGTCCCCATTTTCCAAGAACAGACAAAAACACAATAGGAAAAGTATATAAATGTCCAATAATGAAAAAAGAAATGAATCACCCCAGGTGTGGTTGATATTGAAAGGGAAAGCCCCACAATCATGACAAATAAGAATTTAGTTGGAAGAATGTGTCAAACCTAATCTCCATACCCAGAGGCAACTCAACCCACCAATGTACAAGGTGGTAAAAAAGAATTAATGAAACTCTTAGTACTAGATAACTTTTTTCAACTCCTGATAATGCGTTTTTCAGTCTACTATAGGTCGTTCCAAAGTCATCCCGACTCACAGTTGTGAAAAAATAATGATGATTCACTAATTTCAACTCAAATTATCACTTGATGCAGATAATTAATTTATTAAATAAATATATAAATCATAAAATTATTTGATCATTTCCCATATCATTTCATAGATCTTGCTATAGAGTGAAATGAAGGACATGAATTCTACCATTACCAGGTTGAGTATTTAGGAATCCATCAAATTGTAGTCATCCCAACTAACAAGTCCAAAACTACATTCATATGTCCATTCAGTACCATTTCCTATTATAGAAACATGTATCAAAATATACATTGATATAAATCATTAATATTAATTATATTACACAAATACACACATGAGGACCATAATAGCTTCATGTATTTGGAATCAATGAACCTAATCATCTATCATGGTGAATGATATTCAATGTTTCCAAAAGAGATATTATCATTTATAACTCCTACATAAATAACATATCCATAACCAATGAATATGAAATACATGAAAGTGTGATCTCATATACTCTTTAAGGGTACAAAAGGTGATACCTAAACATAACATTAACATATTGTTATGAGAACAAGAATATAACATTTGATGGTCTGACACTAAAAATCAAGGATCATAAACCTTATTCATTGTATAATGATGAGAAGATAATATGAAATTAATAATAGGTAAATAATGATTGTAATCCTAGAAAATAAATTATAGTAATATGATATTGAATTATTATTGAAAATAAATGTAAAAAATGATTTCCATAGTAGTCAAGGATCACTTCTAAGGCTATTAAAAAGAAATGTGTTTACTCCCCTAAACATCTATGTATTATTGGTTCACTCAGAGGACCATATTATCAGTAATATATCACTCCAAATACCATATAATAATTAAATTATCACTCAAAACCCGATATTAGTTGTCATGGATCACTCCCAGTACCATCTTAGAGAAGACTGTACTTCCCTAAATTAGGTACACATCCCAATCCTTCCTTGTATTATTGAACTGATTTTACTTCCCATTCTATACACATATTAATGAATTGACTTTACATCCAATTCTATCCCTATATTACATGATCATGGTTACTCATACTTCTAACCAAATCTATTTCACCTGCTATTAATATATGATTACCCAATTAATATGAAAGAGATATAGGTCCTACCACCACATAATGAAATATAATATGAGTGCCACAAGATCATAAACATATATTATATCAAAACCTATGAAATGAAATGGGTATAATAGATATTCAATTATCTCATAACCAATTAAATTGATAATTGTTTAATAATAATTTCATCATAGATCTCCCCAAGAAAATAATTTTTGTAAAATATTTGTTTCATGAAATTACGAAATTACCAGTGGATATGGAACATGTTTCATAAACAACATGTCATCATAAACATAAACCATTAAAATAATGAATATGAATCATGTCTTTTGATCATAAACTTATTAAAACATAAACTATATCAAAGTATGTCATCTTTTATGTTCATGGGTTTTAAAATATTGGTTGGAGAATTTATTCAAGAAAATAACCATTATTTCAAAATTATTTTTTTTAACATTAAAAATTCTCAGAAACCTTATTTTTGAAAATAAAATTGAAAAAATATGTAGTAATATTTAAAATAATTTTTTATAATAATTCAGGAGGATCGACCAATTTCTTCTTTTAAAACCTCTTTATATATCATAAAAATATTTTGGGAACAATTGTCATTTAGAATAACTTAAAAATCTTATAATGAATCATTCACATCATAGAAATCAATTTAATTAAAAATAACATTACAAAACATATAATGGAAGATTTAAAATAATTTTAGAAATTTTCATTTACAAATTCATTAGAATCTTCTAAAGAATGAATTGAAATATTTTAAAAAATTGAATACCAATATTTTAATCATTGAAAATAATTTAAAACACCTTTCAAAAAAATCCTAACTTTTTATTTTTAAAATAGTCATTAATACATAAAAAGAAATACTTGAAAACCATATTATTCCCTTTTTAAAACGTAAAATAATATTCCCTCAAAAAATATAAATGATAAATTGAAATAAAATATAATAAATTTTCTTTTTATAATTAGGTTTTTTAATAAAACATAATGTAGTATAGAAATTGCCTTAATCCTATGAATTTTAACATACATTCATTAAGAATAATTTTAAAATTCTTCCACAATGAATTTTAATATAAAAAACATAGTAACCAATGAAAAAAATATCACTTTTAATTTTGAATCTATAAAAAATGATTTTAAAATTATTGCTTGAAGACTTTAAACCATAGGTTTTTCTGGAATTGACAATAAAAGTTGCTTTATGATATAGGTAATACGAAAACACGAAATAAGAAATCATTTCCATGTTTTATGTCATTAATCAAGATTAAATTTTAATTTTCTTGGAGATAAAATTGACATATGAATGAAAAAGTAAGAATGAAGTGATTTGAACATTATAAAATATTTCATGAAAGTTGTTTTAAAAATATGATGATTTGTCACGACCCGTCCTCAGGACCCGTGCCGTGACTACCACAAGCCCGCCTCCCATAGGCCAGGGGCTGGCGACTAGCACCAAGGCGTAAATTCCGACAAAGGGGAAGGCATTGCCTTTATAAAGTAAACAAACACCACATAGTAAGCAAGAAGAAGTAAACACCAAGTAATGCTGGGTACAAAAGTGGTGTGGAAAAGTAAGTGGGCCAGAATACAAACCCAAACTGAATGTAAAGTACAACTGGAAAGAAAGTACAGCAGCTGAACGTAAAGCATCAACATTAAGCCAACCACTGGAAGTCCCACCTGAAGGGTGGGTACAGATAGCCTCCTCAGATCCTTGGGTCAAACCGTCCTCTCTATGTACGTCCCGGCTAGTGGTCCACCTCCAGGTACCGACATTCTCCACAAGCCTCAACCACAATCAGCGCGGCCCGTCATCTGCATCCAACACAACATAGTGTGGGCATAGCCCGTGTAGGGGTGACTTTACGCTACTCAGCAGGGACCCCAAGACCCCCTAAGGTCTCCCAGAATCCACAAAGGATAATCCACAAAGGAAAGATACAATCACGAAGTAACAACCAACACTACTTAAGTATATTCCCATACATATACCTAAGTCATCAATTCCCGTTCGGCTCCAACATCCGAGCCCAAGTTCGATCACGTCCACATAGGAGTACAACCCAATCCACACAGGATAACACAACCCAATCCACATAAGAAAGAAATTCAATCATATCAAAGATATTGATTGTAGTCAAGACTCAGATCACACATGTATACTTATTCGGTGATAGAGATGATCAAATATAGCCACTGATTCATCTAAGCTGGGACCCACGTAGGATACTAAACCAGCTAAGCTGTCGGAACCACATAGGATACATAACAACTACTCTACTAGACCCATGTAGGATAGCAAGAACAGAGTCAGACACTGCCAGAACCACGTAGGATACAAGAACAGCAGTCATTTCCGTCGAACCCACAGAGGATTTTAGTACGGTCTTCATCGATGCTGATCCCACAAAGGATTTCAGTGCAGTCTTCATTGCAGTCGAACCCACAGAGGATTTCAGTACCGTCTTCATCGATTCCAAACCCACATAGGATTTCAGTGCAGTATTCATGATCATCGAACCCACAGAGGATTTCATTATGGTCTTTATCGCTGCCGAACCCACATAAGATTTAAGTGCAGTCTTCATCGCCGTCGAACCCACAGAGTATTTCAATACGGTCATCACAGTCGCAGTCGTAGCCAGCTCTAGGGTTCCCGCACACAGCATGCTCATTTCCGGGAGGGTCCGCTCCACGATCCAAGGGGTTGATACATCAACTGACACATTTTCTGGAGTTGATGTTTCTCAAAGTTCCGTCTCAACAAAAGGAACACAACGTGACAGACGGCGCGTCAATCAGACGCCCGGTCTGAGATTTATTGGCTTTTTCGTTCGAGGGGCCCGGTTGGTCATTAAGTCAAAACCAACCCGAATGCACTCCAACTGCATCCAAACCTTGATCAGAGTAAGACAAAAGGTATGTCTCACTATGAGTAATCCAACAAAGTCGACGGCACGTCAATCAGACGTCCAGAGATCAAGTTATAAGCGTTTCCGCTCCGAGGGCCCGGTTGGTTTCGTGTTCGAACCAACCCGGCCATACCCAAAGTTCTCCTAAACCTTTAGTGTAATATACCTAAATGACTGCTTCGATCCAAGTATTTCATCGCAACTGACGGTGCATTGATCAGAGGTCTGTAGCCCAAGATACGGGCAAATGAACGAACATGTCCGATTTTTAGGGGGTTTGGGGCCCGGACCGACCCGGCCCGAGACCCCCTGAGTCGGCCCGAACCGGGTCGACCCGAACCATGTCTGGGCCCGGACTATTAGGGAGTGGCCCGGCCCAGTCGGCGCGGCCTAGCCCGGCCTGGGAGGCCTACCCTGGCGCGCTCGCGCGGCCTGCGTGGCCAGCTCGGCCATCGCCGAGCTGACCGGACAGGGGGGGAGGGGGGCGATGCCCCCTGATTGAGTAAATGCGGCCCCACGTGGGGGGCTGGTTGCTTTCTAGTGGAGGCGGCACTGGGCTCCGCGTCTCCCTCAGGTCTCGCGCAGCCACGGTCCCGGTCGCCTACCGCCGCCTCCGGGAGGCAGGCCAGTGCCGGCGGCCGCCAGTGCCGCCGCGCCGGCGACCCGTACCGCCGGTGTAGTCCGCAGGCCACCAGAGCCACTCCGGTGGTCTGTTCTTGCTCCCGTCTACGCCTGGGGTGGTCTTGGGACCCTTAGATTACTGCGATTACCTCCAATCGCTCAACGGTCCCGTTTCATCGCCGCCCAACGTTCCGCGCATCAAGAACAGGGAATCGGTGGGTTCAGACTTCTTCGTTGGTCCGCACCCACCGCGTTAGTGGTTCAAATGACTTCCAACAATTTAATTATATGACGAGGATATAATCCACATAAATTAAATTAAACCAAACCCCCAACCTCGATGAAGTCATAGAACGAGGTTTGTCACAGGAAAGGGACGTCGCAGAAGACGACATCAGGGAAGGAGGATCGTCAGTGTCGCGGTATATAGAGTCGTGGAAAAGAGGATCGTAGGCATTGCGGTACACGGTGTCATGTCATCGATCTCTGAGGAACTCACGTTCTTCGTCGTCTTTCGTCAGAGGTCCTCGTTCATTGTCGTTCTTCGCGTTCTTCAATGAGGAGGGATGTTCTTCAAGACTGGTGAAAATCCTCTCCAATCCTTCTCGCACAACCCAAACACCCTTAATGAAATAAGACTTGTCTTATTTAATTAACTCACAAAAGCCACCAATCAATTAGAAATTCAAAATTGAAATCTTGAATTAATTATATCAAACAACTTAAACAGTTAATTAAAAGAGAGTTGACTTACAAATTAATTGGGGTGTGGGTGAGTTACAGAAAGAAATGCATGTGGGAGGTAAAAAGGAATAAAGGGGGTGGGGCTCATGTAGGCCCAACCTCACTAATATCCTACCTAAGAGTTAGGGAATTAGTGGGTCCCACTCAAACCGCCATGCCTAGGTTATCATTACTTAGAATAAAAATAAAATTGTAGCACAAGATTGTTTTTTTATTCTTTAGTTAACCCAATTAATTAATAACCTCACCCGAGAAAACGAAACTCCAGAAAAGGTGTTCTTCAGCAATTACTGGTACTACGATTCCATCGGTGCCCTCGGAATTCAATTCCGTGCACCGGTTCAAAAGTTAGGAAAACCCGATCATTCATTCACTGAACGTACCTGAGCTAAACTTTGGAAATTGATTCCGGGCACACTAGGCCTCAGAATAAGGTGCCGTCAGAAATTGCGTTCTTGTAAAATCCCAAAAAATTAAGATGAAAAGAAAATTTCCCTTGAATTTTACAGGTCTTTACATTACTCCCACCTCAGGGATTTAAGTCCCTGTACAGATACATCACAAACTAGGGCAACAAATGGGGGTACTGATCACGCATCTGAGCCTCCCGCTCCCAAGTGCTCTCCTTGAGGTTCCCATGATTCCATCTGATGCACACTAGAGGAATCGTCCGTCCATGTAGCACCTGCTCCTATCGATCCTCGATCTCCACTGGGACCTCCGCAAATGTTTCCCCATCATCAATTTCCAGCTTCCCATGGTTGACGATATGCGTCGGGTCGTGCACGTATCTCCTCAGCTAAGATACGTGAAATACGTCGTGCACCCGATGCAACTGAGGTGGTAGAGCTAGATGATAATCCACCTCGCCTATCCTGCTGAGTACCTGAAAAGGCCCGATGAAGCGCGGAGACAACATGTCAGCACGACCAAATCTCTGTAATCCACGTCAGGGTGAGACCTGCAAGAAGACGTGGTCGCCATCCTCGAACTCCAGTAGCCTCCGCCTCCTGTCATCATATGACTTCTGTGGGCACTGACCTGTCCTCATCCGCTCCTAGATGACCTGGACCTTTTTTGTCGTGGCATGGACCATCTCTGGTCCCACAAGTGCTGACTCCCCAGGGTCTGTCCATCATGTAGGTGATCTGCAAGGTCGATCGTACAATTCCTTGTATGGTGCCATCCTGATGGTGGAGTGGTAGATGTTTTTGTACGCGAACTCCACAAAGGGCAGGTGGTCCTCCCAGATGTGACCAAAGTTGAGGACACATGCACAGAGCATTTCCTTGAGAGTCGGAATGGTCCTCTCTGTCTGACCATCCGTCTGAGGTTGAAAGGCGGTGCTCAGACATAGCTGTGTCCCGAATGCCTCCTACAGCCCCTTAAAAAGCCGGGAAGTAAAGCGAGCATCTTGATCAGAGATGATAGATAATGGCACACCATGAAGCTGTACGATCTCACGAATGTAGAGACATCCCAATCACTCTACTGAGCCCTACTCTCTGATGGGTATGAAGTGAGCCGACTTGGTGAGTCGGTCGACAATCACCCAAATGGAGTCATGACCTCTGAATGTACGTGGAAGTCCAGTCATGAAATCCATAGATATCCCGTCCCACTTCCACTCCGGGACCTGCAAAGGTTGTACCAAGCCTGCTAGTACCTAGTGCTCTGCCTTCACCTTCTAGAAGGTGAGGCATCGAGAAACGAAATCTGCCACAGCCTTCTTCATACACGGCCACCTGTGCTGTCGTCTGAGATCCTGGTACATCTTCGCCACTCATGGATGTACCGCTAAAGGGGATGTGTGAAACACTCTCAGCACCTCATCCTGTAATGCAACTTGTACCATGGTAAGTCCTTTGAAAAGGACGACGTGCTCTCCTCCTATAGAGAATCCATTAGGTTCCTGTCCTGAGGATATCTTCACACACCGCATCTCATAGTCAGCATCCCCACGTTGTGCCTCTCTGACCCGCTGTAGTAGTGGAGAAGTGACTGTGAGTGACTAAAGAAAGGTTACACCATCTCAATCCATGAAGGATATCACCAAGCGTCTAGCTGCTCCGTCACCTCCCCGAGTAGCTAGATGCCCGTCCTCCTGCTGAGAGCATCGGCTACTAAGTTTTCTTTTCCAGGAGTATAGACTATCTCAAAGTCATAGTCCTGTAGGAACTCGAGCCATCGCCGATGTCTCAGATTCAGGTCTTTTTTGCGAGAAGATGTACCTAAGACTCTGGTGGTCAGAGTAGACTGTAAAGAACTCGCCCATCAGATAGTGTTGCCACATCTTTAGAGCGAAGACCACTACTACTAACTCCAGGTCATGGGTAGTGTAGTTCTGCTCATGATGCCTCAAATGACGTGATCCATAGGCTATCACTACCCTCTCCTGCATCAGGACACATCCACGTCTGGTCCCTGATGCATTGCAGAAGAATATGTACCCCACTCCCTCCTCTGGTAGCCTCAAGATAGGTGCGTTGGTCAATCTCTGTCTCAGCTCCTAGAATCTATGCTGACATCTGTCTGACCACACGAAGGGTTTCCCCTTCTTCTTCAAAGATGATAGTGGTGCCACAACTCTGGAGAAGTCTGGCACAAACCTCCGGTACTACCCAGCTAGCCCGAAGAAACTCTGCACCTTTGTCACTCTCCCGGGTGGCTCCTAAGCTAGCACTGCCTCGATCTTCGCAGGATCCACAACAACTCCCGCCTCAGAGATGACGTGTCCCAAGAAGTGGAGCTCACGTAACTCGAACAGACACATCAAGAGATTTCCATAAAGCTGGTTCTCTTAGAGTGTGTCTAGTACAACCCACAAGTGGTAGGCGTTCTCCTCCTCAGTGGTCGAGTATATCAATATGTCGTTGATGAAGACCACAACAAATCGATCGAGGTATGGATGAAAAATCCTATTCATGAGACCCATGAACACTGCTGGAGCATTGGTTACACCAAAAGGCATAACCAAGAACTCATAGTGGCCATACCGACATCTGAAGGCCGTCTTCTGCACATCCTCGTCTCGAACTCTGAGCTGATGATAGCCTAATCTAAAGTCTATATTTGAGAACCACCTTTCTCCCTTGAGCTGATCGAAGAGGTCATAAATCCTCGGTAGAGGATACTTGTTTCTCATGGTCACCTGGTTCGGGTGACGATAGTCGACACAAAGTCGCAAGCTCTCGTACGCCTTCTTGGTGAACAATATCGGGGAAGCCCAGCGTGAAACACTAGTTCAAATGAATCCCTTACCCTGCAAGTCCTCCAACTGTACCCGTAGCTCTAGAAGCTCAGCGGGGTCCATCTGAAATGATTCAGTGGATATCAGGGTTTTCCTGGGGTACATGACAATATAGATGTCTACCTCTCTACGATGAGGTATTCCTAGAACGTCGTCAGGGAAAACGTCCGCATACTGATCCACCACTACAGGAAAACTAGGACTCTGCACGTCAACTGCTCCTAGGATGAGGCTAGACAACTGAGGAGTGATGGGTTGTCCTCTCCTCTGAGAGAGTCCATCCTGTGCTGCAAAGGCTCCCTTCTCGTCGGTGAAGGTGAACTTGCTCCCGTCGGTGTGTACACACCGCACCTTGCGCCTAATATAGTCAATCTGAGCATGGAATATAGATAACCAATCCATTCCCAAGATGAAGTCGTAAGGCCTCGACGCCACTACAAGAAGATCCCAGCCGAAGCTCTCGCCTCCTAGAGTAAGCTCACACTGCCGGCACCAGTGCGTAATCATCGAGTCTTCTCCCGTATGAGTCCCTAGCTGTAAGGATCGAGCCAATGGCTCTGTCCGAATATCCGATCTCCGAACAAGGGCAACAACAATAAAGGAATGACTCACTCATGTGTCTATAAGAACTGCAGAAAGGGTGGATTAGACACAGATAATACCTCGAATCATCTCTGGAACGCCGTGGTCATAGGCCTCTGCTGCCTGAAGTTGATCTCGTCTCTGCCCGCCAGCTCCCTATGGTCGGTTTGGACCTCCTGGTGGTGGTGGTGGTAAAACATCAAAGCATCTTCCACCACCTACTGCTCGGCCAGCTCCCCTGCCTTGTTCGCCTGCTCTCGGAGGACCACCATGGTTGACCCTCTGCCCTTTCCTAGGTGGCCCCTCAAACGTCTGCTGCTCCTCTGCACGGCGGGTCCGGCAATCACGAGCCATGTGGCCCTGCCCGCCACATGTGTAGCACTACCTACTCCTTGGAAGTCTGGCTATGCGCCCTGTGCCCCACACCTCTGAGACAGTGTCCTGAGGTCGTCTGCCTGAAGATCTGGTCCGCCTGGACCCTTGTGACATCCGTCGATTGCCAGCTGCAGACGACTTTGCTACGTGCCTCCCTGTGGTAGGTCTCGTTACTGGCGTAGGCTCAGAAAGAAAACTCTCTATGAGAAGAGATATCTCTAGTACTCCTTCCTGTGTTGGAATGCTGAGGGAGATCATAGATTCCCTGATCTCATGCCTCAGTCCCTGCTCGAACATCTTGGCCCGAAATAATGGGTCTCGTACCATGTCTGTCGAATAGCGTGAGAGATCGGTAAATCTCACCGAGTACTGGGCGACCGTCATGCTGCCCTGCTGCATCAGTAGAAGCTCCTGGATGCGCACCGCACGGAGGGTGGTTGGGATGAACTCCAAGCAGAATAGGCTCTCAATGTCCATCCAGAGGAGAGATGTCTCATCTTGCACCTGGAGCATCAAGCTCCACCATCTTCCTGTTGCTGCGTGAAGGAGGCTCACTGCTAAGATCATCATGAGGTCAGCTGGTGTCCCCACTAACCTAAAAACTCGCACAACCGCCTCTAGCCAATCCTTGGCTGCCTGAGGGTCCGTCTCCCCGCGGAACCTGGGTGGTCTCTGATGATGAAACTCATGCATTACACTCAGGCGACGTGGACTCTCAGTAGCTGGGGCTGGTGGAATCAGTGGCTCGGCGAGTAGTGGTACTGCCGGTGCCTCCGCTGAAAAAGGGCCCTCCACCGAGGCCTCATCGCTCGGTGGGCTGTCGGCTCATACAAAACTCGAATCCCTAGCTGGCTGCCGTCATGGGGCCATCCTGAAAAGAAACAGGTGTGACACGGTCAAAATAGTATACCTGGTGATCTGACACAAAGTAATCACAAAGACAACTTTTGAAACACACATGCAATAAATGTTTTCGTGCATTGAGTTGGAAATCATAAGTCAGGGTCCTGGTGTACGGACACGTCGGCCGCCGCACCAACACTAGACTCCCTGGACTGATAACCATAATCAATACCCTTAACTCTATTTCTTCACATAGAAGAAGGATCAGAGTCCAGAGTTCTACGGTAGAACTGAACTCCGTTGATACCAATTTTTCACGACCCGTCTTCCGGACCCGTGGCGTGACTACCCCATGCCCGCCTCCCATATGCCAGGGACTGGCGCCTAGTAGCAAGGCATAAATTCTGAAAAAGGGGAAGGCATTGTCTTTATAAAGTAAACAAACACCACATATTAAACAAGCAGAAGTAAACCCTAAGTAAAGATGTGTACAAAAGTGGTGCGGAAAAGTAAGTGGGCCAGAATACAAACCCAAACTGAATGTAAATAACAACTAGAAAGAAAGTATAGCAGCTGAAAGTAAAGCAGCAACGTCGAGCCATCCAATGGAAGTACAACATGAAGGGTGGGTACAAATAGCCTTCTCAGCTCCTCGGGTCCAGCCGTCCGCTCCGTGTACGTCTCGCCCAGTGGTCAACCTCTAGGTACCGACTTGCTGCACAACCCTCAACCACGATCAGTGCAGTCTATCATCTACATCCAACACAACATAGTGCGGGAATAGCCCATGCAGGGGTGAGTATACGCTACTCAGTAGGGACACTGAGACCCCCTAAGGTCTCCCAAAATCCACAAAGGATAATACACAAAGGAAAGATACAATCACGAAGTAAAAAACCAACACTACTTAGGTATATGCCCATACATATACCTATGTCTTAAATTCCCATTCGGCTCCAAAATCCAAGCCCATGTTCGATCACATCCCCATAGGAGTACAACCCAATCCACACAGGATAACACAACCAAATCCACATAGGAAAGCAAGTCAATCATATCGAAGATATTTATTGAATTCAAGACTCAGCTCACATAGGTATAATTCTTCGGTGATAGAGATGATCAGATATAGCCACTGATTCATCTAAGCTGGGACCCATGTAGGATACTAAACTAGCTAAGCTGTCGGACCCACATAGGATACAGACCAACTACTCTGCTAGACCCACATAGGATAGCAAGAACAGAGTTAGACACTGCCAGACCCAGTTTGGATACAAGGACAGTAGTCATTACCGTCGAACCCACAGAGGATTTCAGTACAATCTTCATCACTGCCGAACCCACATAAGATTTTAGTGCAGTCTTTATTGTCGTAAAACCCACGGAGGATTACAGTACGGTCTTCATCGCTGCCAAACCCACATAGGATTTCAGTGTTGTCTTCATCGCCGTTAAACCCATGGAGGATTTCAGTACAGTCTTTATCGCTACCAAACCCACATAGGATTTCAGTGCAGTCTTCATCACCGTCAAACCCACGGAGGATTTCAGTACAGTCGTCGCAGTCGCAGTCGCAGCCAGCTCTAGGGTTCCCGTACACTGTATGCTCATTTCTGAGAGGTTCTGCTCCACGAGCCAAGGGTTCGATACATCAACTGACACGTAGTTTGGAGTTTATGTAACTAAAAGTTCCCTCTCGACAAGAGGAACTCAACGTGACAGACGGCGCGTCAATCGGACGCCCAGTCTGAGTGTTATTGGCCTTTTCGATCCAGGGGCCCTGTTGTTCTTTAAGTAAAAACCAACACAACCGAACTCCAACTGCATACAACCTCGAGTGGAGTGAGACAAAAGGTCCTTCTCACTAAGAGGAATCCAACAAAGTCTACAACACATCAATCAGACGTCCGGAGCTCAAGTTATAAGTGTTCCCACTCCGAGGGCCCGGTTGGTTTCGTGTTCGAACCAAACCGGCTGTTCCCAAAGTTCTCCGAAACTTTGAGTGTAATATACCAAAACGGCCGCCTCGATCCAAGGAACGAATCGCAACTGAAGATGCATCGATCGGAGGTCTGTAGCCAATGATATGGGAAAAAGAACAAACCTTCCCGGTTTTTAGTGGGTTTTGGGCCCGGACCGACCCGGCCCGAGACACCCGGGGTCGGCCTGAACCGGATCGACCCGAACTGGGTCTGGGCACGGCCGGCCAGGCCTAGCGCGCTCGCACGGCCCGCATGTCCAGCTCGGCCAGCGCCGAGCAGAGCGGACGGGGGGGGGGGGCTGCCCCCCTGATTGAGTAACCGTGGACCCACATGGGGGGCCGCTCCCTTGCCAGCAGGCGCGGCGCTGGGCGCCGCGTCTCTCCCGGGTCCCGCGCGGCTGCGGGATCGGTCGCCTGCCACCACGGCTTCAGCCGCAGCATTCCCTCCTGGTGGGGCGTCGGGACGTCACCGCCTCCGGCCGCCGGTGCCACAGCGCTGGCGACCCGCACCGCCGTGCCGGCGACCCGCACCGCCGTGCCGGCGACCCGCACCGCCGGTGTAGTCTGCGGGCCACCAGAGCCGCTCTGGTGGTCCTTTCTTGCTCCCGTTTGCGCCTGGGGTCGTCTCGGGACCCGTAGATTTCTGCAACGACCTCCAATCGCTCAACGGTCCCATTTCATCTCTGCCCAACATTCCGCGCATCAAGAACAGAGAATCGGTGGGTTCAGACTTGTTTGTTGGTCCGCACCCACCGCGTTAGTGGTTCAAATGACTTCAAACAATTTAATTATATTCCAAGGATATAATCCACATAAATTAAATTAAACCAAACCCCCTACGTCTATGAAGTCATCGAACGAGGTTTGTCGTGGGAAAGGGACGTCGCGGAATACAGCGTTGCAGAAGGAGGATCGTCTGCATCGCGGTAGAGGGCGTCACTGAAAAGAGGATCGTCGGCGGCACCGTACACGGCGTCGCGTCGTCTATCTCCGAGGAACTCCTGTTCTTCGTCGTCTTTTGTCAGAGGCTGGCGTTCATCATCGTTCTTCGCATTCTTCAACGAGGAAGGGCGTTCTTCAATACTGGAGCTAATCATCTCCAATCCTTCTCATAAAACCCAAACACCGTTAATGAAATTAGACTTGTCTTATTTAATTAACTCATACAAGCCACCGATCAATTAGAAATTTAAAATTGAAATCTCGAATTGATTATATTGAATAACATAAGCAGTTAATTAAAAGATAGTTGACTAACATATTAATTGGGGGTGTGGGTGAGTTACAGAAATAAATGCACGTGGGAGGTAAAAAGGAATAAAGGGGGTGGGGCTCGTGTGGGCCCCACCTCACTAATATCCTACCTAGGAGTTAGTATATTAGTGGGTCCCACTCCAACCGCCATGCCTAGGTTATCATTACATAGAATAAAAATAAAATTGTAGCACAATGTTTTATTTTTATTCTTTAGTTAACCCAATTAATTAATAACCTCACCCAAGAAAACGCAACTCCGGAAAAGGCGTTCTTTAGAAATTACAGGCGCTGTGATTCCATCGGTGCCCTCAGAATTTTATTCTGAGCACCGGTTCAAAATTTAGGAAAACCCGCCCGTTCGTTCACTGAACGTACCTGAGATAAACTTTGGAAAATGATTCTGGGCACACCGGGCCTCAGAATCAGGTGCCATCAGAAACTGTGTTATTGTAAAATCCCATGAAAATTAAGAAGAAGAAAATAGTTTCCCTTGAATTTTATGGGTCTTTACATGATTAATGTCTCTTTTGACATCATTTCTTAAGAAACCAAAATACAAAAATGATTACCACGATTTATATAACATCATAAGATTCAATTTTATATTTTTACTATGTCAAAATGAGTAATGGATCCAATGATATGGCCATAAAAAGTCAAAATTATCTAAGACATATCTTAGAGACAATCAACTTGTAACATCCATAACATTTGATCTGTAAGTCCATTTTAGCTACATGACTAGTAAAATAAAATATTTTTAAGTTGGAAGAAGCATTATAGTGACTTGTAACATAGTTTTTTTGATAAAACAATTTTAAATAGTAAATGTTTCCATTAGTTCCTAAAAAATGATGTTAAAATTCATTTAGCCTCACTTTTAAGGTCCATATTTTTGGAACAAACATTAAAAATAAAATTATAACATTAGTTACTGAATAACCTATTATAAAAGTGTTTTTGAGATACTTTAATGTTGTTTTCATTAATATCTCACATTAAAAGTCAAATATGTTAATGTTTTTAACATTAAATGTTTATTTAATTGATTATAAAAGTAAAACTTCAAATATCTACCATTGATATTTCATTTTTTTCACAATGCATGTTTCATTTTTTAAAATCCTATATATAATTTACAAACAATCCATTCAAAATATTTTCATTTAAAATATATATATCTTTATTATCTTTCTTTTTTCATTTTCAAATACTTCTATTCAGTCAATTATTTTGCAGCATCAATCAATAATTTGAACAAGGAATCTATTGTAACAATGAAGTTTCTTATTTATTAATATCATTAATTTCTTGAAATCTTCCTAATTTTAATTATAATGATAAATTAATCATATGATCTATTTTTGAAGATAAAACATCCAGATTATATTTAATAATTAGGGAATTTAATTTATTACTAGTCATTATTTTCATTTCCATATGAGTTCTATACTAAAACATAGATAAATGATGATTAACAAAATACCTATTTGTAGGAAAATCATAGAACCCTTCAAATATGTTTTAAAAATTACATTTATTGTTTCATCTGGTGTGTGTAAGCTTAATTCATATTTCTCATGTTATATTTGAAATTATTTTTATCCGTTGAATCATTTGGAAGTCCAACTTCTAATAGAAAATGCATTTGATCCATAAATCCATTTTAGAAAAATGAACAATGAAATTAAATATTAGATAATAATATAAAAACTTCAAACCATTTCTAATGTCGGTTATTCGAAAATCAGACATAAAAATATCATTTTAACCATAGTTTTTGGAAAAATACTGATGCTAAAAGTCATTATAAAGGATATTAGTGTCATTTTTCCATTAACCAACTTTAAAGGAAGTATTTTAACATCATTTAATAATTAACCAACATTAATAAAATTCCAATAATAATTATTAAATCTATTTATATCATGATCCAATGTCAAAAACCATATGTAATAAGGATTTCGATTTTAGTTTCCAAAAAAAAACACCGAAAGGTAAAAATTTTACATTTAAATGCTATATTACAAAAATTGGAATTGAAAGTCCCACTATTATCATAAGTGGATTAAATATCAGATTACAAGTAATAAAATTAAAAACACCTGACATTAAATACCCATTTTCTACTAGTGAGATTTCGAACCGAAGAGAGAAATAAAGTTAGATTTTCTTAAAAGATTACTCTTAATTATATTAAAAACCATAGAGTGGAAAAATTGTACCATTACTTAATGATATAATGAATAAAAATCATTGAAAAATATTAGATATTATATTTTATAGATGGATCATAATATTTCATATGTTTATATATTGTCATAAAAATCCCAATAAAAAATTATTTTGTTCTACAAAACTATTAACAAAATAGACTGGGGTTCCTTTGGTTGATTTGATTATAGATGGATACTCAATTTTGGATATTGGAATTTCTATTAATGATAAACTTTAGAGCATGTGAAATCTTTTGTCTCATGTTATTTCCATTGTTTATTGATATTTATTCTCTCATAAAGAGGTCTTTTTAGCTTGGGAACCTGATTCCAATGGAATCATCTCTTCAAAAATTCTCTATGAGAATGTCATAGATGAAAACAATGAGTTGAATTGGATAGGTAATATGAAAGGTAATTTCTTGAAGCCTTCTCTATAAACTCTGGCTCAGAATGTTTCTCATAAAAATATTCCATCTTGTGATTTATTTCAATCTTGTGGAATATCTCCTTATTCGATTTTTGTTTTGTGTCATCAACACATGGAAGATATTTATCATCTTTTCCATAGTTGTGCAGCTTCTTATGAAATGTTGAGGGATATTACTGATTTGTTTGATGTATATTTTCCTCACGTTACAATTATTCTGGATTTTATATATGGATTGAGTAATATAAATTTATTTCCACATATTCAATGTATTTTCTATATGGCTATGGAAGAGGTAATTAACTGCATTTGGAGATCCAGGAACATAGCGATTCATGACCAGTACATCTCCAAGGTGGTTGTTGGGCTGTAATTTTGTAAAACTTTTGTATAAAAAAATTATGTTGTTCAAACACAATTCATGACCTCTTGGTTTTAAATTGGATTGGGTTCAAATGAAATTTTCGACCTCCATATGGAGTTTTTGATGTTCACTAGCGAGAACCGTTCTTTGGTTAGATTGAAATCAATTATGATGGTTCCTGAAGGGCTAATCAGGGACCTAATAGTTTTGGTGTTGTTTCTAGGGATCATAATGGAAGCATTATTTTTTGTTTTTATAGATCATGTTGACATTCCTCTGTACTAGAAGCGGAAAATAAAGGTGTGATTATACTGGTTGAGCAGGCATAAAAAAAGAGGACGGAAGAATATTTGTCTTGAATGTTATGAAACCACATTTTTTATTCCCATTCGATCACGTCCTATTAATCTTTCATTGATGATAATCTACAAATGGACCATATTGATGGATTTTCATTACTCAATGGATCATATTATTACCCATATATATCAAGAGGTTAAGGTCCTTGCAAATGGTCTTGAAAAAAATGCATCCATCATCTTCTTTTTAAATTTGATGATTAGGTTCTTGATGATCTTCTTCCCCATCTCATGGGGTATCGATGTAAATGTACAATTTTCAAACTTTTTTATTTTTTTTATATATTAAAGGGTTCTTCTAATATTGGGAAAGGTATTAGTTTTCCGTTAAAATAAAAATAAAATAAGAAAAAACATTTATTAAAATTATCATATTCATGAAATAACTTTTCAAATAGGTTTTATATACACCTAATCGTATTGTATACGTTCATATCATAACATTCATTTTAAAGTGGGGACGTTTTAAATAAAAAAAATTATCGAATTGGTAAAATTTGAACTATAAAATACAATTAATATAGTTCCTAAAATGGATATGTAAATCTCATTAATTATTAGTATAATAATAATAATATACATCCTTGTTATGTCTCTTAAACACAAAAATAAATTGGTAGGAAACCTTGCTTGTGTGTCATAGAAAATAAATGTGAGATGAAAATACCATACTACATGTGTATCATTTCAATTAGTCGATATATGAAACAATATAATCAGTTAATAATTTTAATATAATAGAATAAATTATGTTCATGATATAAAATTTAATAGGGACGAATATCAACCACACACAGTAGAATAGTGTTAAATATGGAATAATTCTCATTGAAATAAAAGTGAGACTATAAATACCCTAACCATAAGTCATGACTAACATCATACTTTTTAAAACCTCTTTTACAATAAATAAATGTTTATTATAACTCTATAATATAACAATATTCAAATCTAATAAATTATATATGATTTACTTATGGTCTTTTATTACCCTTTTATTTAAAATTCCATGTTAATGATACATTTCGGCTAATAACTACTTTGATTTTCATATATATTTGGATTTTTATAGTTTTTTCTATTATATATATCTTTATTTCATCCTTTTCATTATCTAATGGAAGTTATTAATATAATTTTTATTTACTATATTTGTATTTATAATAACTTAAAAATTATATAAATAGAAAAAAATACACATTTCAAGGAGATGGTATGTTGTACATACACATGATTGTTATTTAATTTTTTGGTCATATTTCAATAAAATAAAATAAAATAATATATATATATATATTCATATAAAATTTTTATTTCTTGTTTATAACATATTTTTATTTATCCCTTCCTTAATACATTACCTGTAAAATATTAATGAATCAAATCAATTCGTGTGGTGGTTGTACGTCATAAAAACGAACAACATTACCATAATCTCAACAATTATAATGCACGAATGAATATGTTACATAAAAAATTAAAAATTCATAAATGAATAATAAATTTCATAAATATAGTATATTAATAATATTTAAAAAATTATTTTGAATTATGATATTTCTTAATAGAATAACGAATGACATTAGTTTTTGAGCCGGTAGTCCATCGTACACATGAAAGATTATTTAATATCCCATTTGATAGATTGGTGTGAATATTTAGGCCATAAAATTAACATATAAACATATAATTATTTTTATAAAATAGTGTTTATTATGTAATCATGTTATACGAATGGCTAAAGGGGTCGTAGAAGTAAGCTAAACATTAATGCCCAATCATAATAATTACAAATTTTATAATTAGATCTTTTAAGTGTGCAACAATCGAATTATATAGATTAATTTACTCCAAAATGGATGATTATATTATTTTAAGAAATATTTTTTTGAGATTATTGGGTTTTTTTAGAAAACTTGTTTAGAGGTGTGAATAGGGGGTGTCCTTTTATATAGGAGGTGAGTGAAAAAATAATAAATACCATAAAGGGAAAAACTATTGGGAGATATCCATTTCATCTGTTTTCCAATATAATATTAGATCTTTTATAAAATTGTGGATATGGTATAAATATTTCCAGCGTAGAGGGTTGGTACATACTTCTGGTTCTTTTTTTCCACTATGTTTTATTTTTAACCACAATGTAAATTCGTTTTTACCATAATTGATGTAATTAATTATAATTTATTTCACTATTTTTTGGAGGAACATTTATACCATACTAGAAATTATAAATTATTATTAATCAATATATATATATATATATATAAATTTTATTAAATATATTAATATTAGAGAAAATTTAAATTAAAAATAACCTCAGAGATGGGATAAAAAAATGGGGTTTAACTGTAAAATGTATAGACATTTGAAAATCATTTATATCTAATTTCTATTTTAAATCAATTAAAATAAAAAAATATTATTTATTAATAAATAATAGAACATATTATAATTTAAAAATAAAATTTTAATATTATCAATATATATATATATATAATTCACAAAAATATGGTTTGTAATTATAATTCAGTGTGTTCATTATTTCTAAAAAAAGAATCTTATAAGAAAAGTAACTAAAATTCACTGTAAGAAAATTTTGATATTCATAATTCAAAAAAAAAAAATTACTTTGATATATATCTTTTAATTGTGTAAAAATTTATATTTAAAATTCATTTTACATTAGATGGTGTTAGAATTACCTTTTAGCAAAATACATATCTTTATCATAAAATTGGATTAATTCTTATCTCTTATCTTGAAGGCACATAATATAAATTTAATTTTTCTAATGAATTTGAATATATAATCAAAATAATTCTTCAAATTTTATATGTTAAATTTATTATGATTAAATATATTTTTTTTTTGAAAAAATAGATTTATAGAAAAGTAATTTCATTAATTTAAAAAAAATATTACTATAGTTTATAGTTAACTTGTAACGAATGTTTTCATTGGGTAAATAATTGTATCATAGTTTAGTTAATCCTATTCATATAATTCATTCCAATGGCTAGGTAAAATCTATTATTACAATACTAATAGTATATATTTATATATATATCAATATAATGTGTAATGTAATATATCAATGTAACTCGACATTGTGTGTAACACAAGATAAACATAGTGTTTAATGTACAACATGTTGATCTATGTGTTTCATATAGTGCATTCGAAACTTTTTTTTGAGTAAAATAAATCATAAATTAGTGTATTGTCTAGTAAAATCCATAAACAAATTAATTAATTCATAAAAAATCATGATGTTAAATTTTACACTTGATAAAATGAATTTATCATTAGATATTTTTCTATGTCATCAACGTTTTAATACTTGAATGTTCCTTTCAAAGAAACCCAGATTACAAAAATGAATAATAAAACAGTTGTTTAAAATGAAATGCTTGAAATGTATTTGTTACCCAATTTGACTCATAACTGGGGTTCCATATATGAGAACATAGGTTGGAGTTGATGATTTGACATGGAAGAAATGAATAATTAATCAGAGAGTGTGATAGGTACAACTGATCACAATTATGTGGGTGATCGAAAGAAATTTAATGATAATATAACCATTAAGCAAAGAAGATTGAAAAAGAACATTAATATCATGAAAACTATTGAAAATAGGAAAATTTTAAATTTAGATACACCTTTTTCAAAATTCAATTAATTTTAGACATGAATATAAAATAACATTATTTCAATCCATTTCTCAAGAACAATATCACCATGTAGTTTCTCTATGATCAATTTAATCTTCATCATTTAGTGTATGAAATGATGTTGAATTTTACATACCATAAGCAGTAAGAGATAATAATATCTATAAATAGAATGATACGTCATTTCATATCTTTTCACATAACATCACAACATTATGGTTAAATTTTTTTTCCAATATGTTTAATTCCTCATATGGAAGGATAATAATTTAATATCTATAATCACATCCTAGGTTTATAATAAACCATTCAAAAAATGGTTAAAATTTAAACCCATATGAGATATGAGATTCCAGTGAAATTGAAAAACAATCATTGAATTTTCCAATATCATCTTAATAGTGGTCCCTAATATCACATAATGTATCTATTAGTTGTCACACACCAATTATGTGAACAGTATCATGATTTACTAAACTAAATCATCTCAATAACCTAAATAACCAAATAAACTTAACATGAAAAATAAGCATTCATCATTATTCTAATAAATAATTTTTTTATTAAATTCTATATATCAAATAATTGTGTACTCTCTATCAAAGATAACAAAAACTACATTTACAATGAAATATTTTTCTGTTATGTGGTCATTAATTTAAACTAATTTTCATTACCCATGTAAATCATCACTCTATCAAAACTAATATCAATTTCCTCACTAACCATAACATATTATGGGTTACCCTCCCTTAATCATTTGTTTTCTATTAAGTATTACCCTTCAATTAAAAAAACTTATTTGTGATCAGCATGATTGTAAATATTTTTTCAAATCTTTAATGTGAAAATTATACTGAACAATCCTTATATATTACATAATTCATGAATCCAAATACCAAAATACATTAATTACACCACTTCCCTTAAGAACTATTAACTAGGTTTCATCATCATATTCATTTATACCTCATTCTATTCATAATTCTTTTGTAATCTCTTTATCATCAACAATATTACAATTTCTCAGACAACCTTACAGATTCACTATATGATCCTTCTATATTGGACATCAATTTAAATATTTCCCATAATTTTATCATTTATGAAATTAATTAATTGAAAATACCATATGGTTGGAAATATTCTCTTCCATTTTGTTAACTGAAATGTTCATTTTCCATTTTTTTTACGTTTATTGTGAAATAATTTTATATAGTCAAAACATCATATTATTCCTTTATGACATCTAGTTGGGTGTTTCAACTAATTTTATTGATATAAAAGGAAACTGATGCTTTATTATTCCATGGATTCTATAATTTGAACACTTAGAAAACGTTTTCCCTCTCTTCTTTTCTAAGTCTAATTGTTCATTATGGTGGATGTTATCAATCATGTTCACTGGGAACTAATTATTCATGATCACAAAATCCATTACTCATGTTATCACCCCATTTGAAATATCATCCAAAAATTATCTATTTCATTCATCGTTAACCCAGTTTCTTCAGATTCTTTCATTTGAAGAAAACCAATCTAAAGAGTGAGGAAAAAACTTATCATAGTGGAAACCACATAATCATTTGAAATACCTTATAAAACATCTAAATTATGACACCTTATTTAATCTATGAAACCTTATGTATATCTTATCTAGTTTATATTTTCCATCTATTAAACTCCTCTATGATGGTTCATAATGAGTTTCATAATTTCCATTATATATCCTCCAGGATATTTAATCCATGGTTACAACAAGGCCAATTGTTGTTCACCTATTACTAATAAATTCTTTCTCTATGTTTTGTTTCGTGGGATACTACCCATATTTACATATGTTCGTGATCCACATCAACTTGTAGCATCTATACATGTATGTAGTTTCTTGGAAACCACTCTCTCAATCCATTATCAATATTCAATGACATTTTCATGAAAATGACTCATCCTTAGGCTTATACATAGTTACAACTCTAGACATATACATAGAAATATATATACATATATCCCTAATGTTTTCATATCCTAGTCTCTAATGGACTACTAATACATTCCATTCATACCAACAATTAGAATCAAGGGATTAAAATACGTCAATATTACATCATTTTTTGAATATTCATTAAATTAAAAAACAGTTGTCTAATGAACTTGATATTCTATTTTCTTTGAAAACACGTAAAAAAAATCATTGTGAATGATCTTTATATATTCCTACAACGATCTTCACACATAATAATCATAAATTAAATATTTATTCATAATTTGGGGAAAGTAATGACAATTAAATGTGACCATAAACTCTCAATAAGGGTAATTAAAGGAGATATATAATTATTACATGATCATAAGTGAATGATATTTTGATAATAATAATTAAATATCATATCCTTTATTTCAATGATAATACATGTGATTCATGATAAAATATGAGTAGATAATAATACATGAGTTATAATAAAATCAAGAGAATAATACATAAAATCCCTACATTAAAATAAGACATGGAATTCTGGTATACATAGAAAAAATTAAAATGATTTTCATAGTATTCAAGTCTCTCTAACAATGCTATCATTGTAGAATGGGTTTACTCCCCAAACAATCATAGTAGTCAATGGTAACTCTTAAGTCCATCTTACAATTTATTGGTCAGTCTAAATACCATATTATTAGCCATTGTTCACTCCCAAGACCATATTGTTAGTCGAGGTTCACTCTCACGACCATTTTAGTTGAAAAATGCCATTACTGAACTGGTTACACATCACCTTCCGTCTTAGTATTACTAAATTGAGTTTACATCCGATTCTAGTACTATATTAATGAATAAAGGATATGTCCCATTATATACTTGTATTAGTGAATCAATACCACTCCTCATTCCTTCCATGCCTATCAAATGATATATATATATATATATATATATATATTATTTTTTTACACAATTCATTTGAGTGAGATATAATTCTCACTTATCACATAATTATGTCACATATATGTTTTACAAAAAATCATAATCCTCAACCATTCCATAACACATTATATCAAATGGGTTTCAAAAATATACCATAGTATCACAACCATTGGAAAATTGAAAGGATATATAGTCATCTCAACAAAGACTAATCCATTTAAAGAAGCATGTTACATATTAGTTTAATCCTGGAATAACCGATAGAAGGGAACTCAATTTCCTGAAAAACATAACATCTTAAGAATAATGCATTGGAAGAAAGAATAATAATGGATTAAATTGATCATTTCCTCAAAAAAATATAAATATATACCATGTCATCCTCTTATACTGAGATGTATTTTTAATTAAAAAATGGAATATTTCTCATGGGAAATAATATTTCTCTGAAATCTATTTTTTAAAATATTAAAAATATTATTCTTCAATTTCTTTATTTAGATCGCATTGAAAAAATGTGTAGAATGATTTAAAATGATGTTTATAGCATTCTTTGTGAAAATTATAATTTCTGATCTAACAATTATTTTTAAATTGTAATATTTTTTTAAAACAATTTTCATTTAATATAGTATAAAAAACTTATAAACTAATGTTTGAAATATGTGAAATCATTTTCATTGAATTCCCCCTTTTAAAACAAATAATTAAAGCATTCAAATAATTGAATTAATTTTATATGAAAATAACCAATCAATGATTTTAAAAAATCATTGAATTTATTGAAATTGAATTATTTGAAAATGATCATTGAAAACATTAATAATAATCATTGAAAAGAAAATAAAAAAACATATTTTTTTTAGAAATTCGTTTATTTTTAAAAAATTCATTAAAACATATAAAGAATGATTTGAAAACCATTTTAAACTATTTCTAAAACATATAATATTTTTTGAATATTTTTTCTTTAAAATGAACATAAAATTAAATGTCAATAATTTTTTTAAATTTTTTTTGAATAAAACATGGTTTCTGAATAAAACAGATTTCTGACCGAATAGGGAAATGGGGTCGAATTTTTTTAGAATTGCATTCTTATTTATATTAAATACCAAAGAGTTTAAAAAGGTTCCATTATAGGAAAATTACATTATTAACTAAATGAGAAAAAATTTAATGAGAATTCTCTTTTTATGGATCGTAATATTACATCAATGGAAGCTTACTCAAAATCAATCTCAACAACTGATGATATTATAGAAAAAAACCTTACCCTTATTGTAAATTTGAGTGAAATTCCATAGGAAATAATAAAATTTAACAATGATTAATAAATCAATAAATTATTAGATTCATTATATGACATGACAATTGGGTTATCTGTACACCTCCTGAAGGATTATAGGTGAATATCATTAAATATGTCTCAAAAAAATTATGGTAAACAGCCATTATCGATTTGGAAAATTTTGAATAGTAAACCCCGTAAAAGATATATCCTATGAAAAATATTTAAATATAATTTATTAACAATATTATATAAATTAAAATTATAAATATGAAGTATACACACAACATACAAGACATTGGTATTGAATGTGTCTTCTGTATGACAGAGAATAAAATATAGATGGAAATCCAATAATAATTTAGTAACTTTTGAATCATGAGATTCAATAAAGAATAACATCAACTGAATCCTTTAATATCATGAATTTAAGGATATTAAATTTACATGGGACGTATACACACCATATTAAAGAGAATATTGGTGACTATTGCATATTTCTCACCGTAATAAATGTAAGACTAGCAATCCCCTTACATTAAGTCATTGTTCTAATAATACTTGTTCAATCCCACATTATATTAATTATATGATTATTAAAAATAAATAAAAAATTATATATATATATATATATAAAATACCATATATTACTTTTTTATTTACTTTTATTACACTTTTATTAATTGTAACATTTAAAGTTACATTTCATGTAATAACCACTCAGTTTTTTGTATATGTTTAGATTTGATAACAGTATTTCTATTTATTAAATTTGGATTTCATAATTTATAGAAATAATAAAATTATATCAATATCATATAATTTTCATATATATTATTTAATTATATTTTATAAAATATATATGTATGAAATGAAATACAAGTTTCATATAGATTAAAGGTTGTACATACAAATTAAAGTTATTTTCATTTTCAAGTAGTATTTAAGGAAGGCAAAGTAAATTATATATACGCATTAGAATAAATTAAAATTATAGTATAATTTTAATGTCATATATATCACATATGTACACTAAAACCATTATTAATACATTTCTTTTAAAATGTGACTGAATCTCATTGCTTCGTGAGGCAGTAGTCTACCATGCACACAAATAACGTCATCGTATTCTCACAAAATATAAAGAATGAATGTATAGAATTTATCGATATTAATGAATCAGAATGTAATAATTAATATCATATAAATAATTGGTAATATAATTTCCACCATTATTTCTAACCAAAAGATATGGTAATTGAATAAAAAACAACATCAGTTTGCGATGCAGTTTCGTCATATAGGGGACTGATGATTGTGTATATCATTTGTTGGATGTTTGTGAATTTTTATGTCTTAAATATAACATAAAAACAAATTAGTATATAATTAATACTTATTATATTGTATAATCATGGTATGTGTAGAGTCAAATTGAGTGTAGAAGGAAACAAAAATAAAATCTTATTCATAAATGTGACATCATCTAGGGTAACTCATTTTGGTTTACACCAAAGGACATATGTGATTGATATTATTCTCAATAAAAAGAATTATGTATTAGAGGAGGAATTTTATGAGTTTATTAGGAAAGGGTTACAACTAACCGAACTTATTGAGAGGTGTGATTATAGGGGTAGGGAAAGTGGCCTTTGATAAAGGAGGTGAGTGAAAAACATGTATATACATAAAAGGAAAAAACTATTGGGAGGAATCATTTATATAATGTTCCTTAAATAATAATCCATGATGGATTAAAGAAGTTATATCATCAAAATATTGCGATATAATGGGTTTTGGATAATTTTGTAGGCCATTAATCTCTATATGTTTAATATTTAACCACTATGTAAACATTTTTTGGCTACATTGATGTGTTCAATTATAATTAAATTAACTAATATTTTTTATAAAAATATATGTAGAAAAAACTAGATATTATAAATTATTGTTATTCCAAATATGAAATACAGTTTTTCAAATTCCAATAAAGTAATCAAAAAAATGTATTTTAAATTTAACCCCTTAAGTGGTACGAAACGTCGAGTATTTAAAGTAAAAAATATTAAAAATATTAAAATTTTATTTATATCGAAATCTGAGTTGAATGTGATTTAAATTAACTAAATTATAAATATTTATATATATTTGAAGTAATTATACTTTAGAACCAATTTAATTTATAATTTTGCTTTTAATAAATATAAAGAAAATGTAATTCTTAATTAAAATTCAATTTTGTTCACTATTCATAAAATATTATATTTATCAGAAAAATAACAAAAAATAAGAATAAGGTAATTTTTAAATTAGGCTTTAAAAATTAATTTTATTTTATCCAATTAATTCTATGTATTTATCAAAACTTTTATTTAAAAATTGTAATCTATTAAAAGCATGTACAATTACCTATTATAAAAATACATAACATTTTGTTTAAAATATTATTTATTCCTATCACTTGTTTGTAATCAATTAGGGTGAATTTAAAATAGTTTATTGAATATAATATATATATATATATATATATATATATATTTCATTACAATAAGTCACAAATAGTGGGTTGGTTATAATTTATTATTATAAAATGTTATTGAACAAAGAAATAATTTTTTTTCCGAAAAAGAATTTGTTTATATATAAATATATATTATTATAAATTACAATTATTTATTAATAATAGATATTATATTGTAAAGAATATATAGATAATTTAGTTATATTTTCTGATAATTTCCATTCAAATAGATAGGTGGAAACTATAATATCAAATTTATAGTATATTGCACTTTAGTAAAAATCAGTCTTGTGTGTATTGAAATATATCAAAGGAACTCACCATTATGGGTAACAAAATCCAAGTTTAGTGTTTCATGTGTTGGAAGATAATATATGTGATTTATTTAGTATAACATTTACATGGTGTTGCGTATAAATAAAACATAATTAGTGTTGCGTAAAACTCATTCTATCGATGAAATTTAATTTATTTGGAAAAACATAATTCATAAAAACTCATGGTATTGCACATATAGACGCATGTCATTAGATATGTGTAATGAACCAATAACTAATCAAAGGATACTGAAACATATATTACTGGATATGGTGGAGGAATTCTATGGGATCTTAATATATGCTCTTTATGATTATGGATGATCTTTTTATTCATGACTAAGAAATATTTCATTAGTAAAGCAATGGTATAATGAAAATTGATTGGTTTATAACATGGAGGAATTGCACAATTTGTTACATGGTGAAAAAGTACTCAGACCAAAAAATCCCAAATAATTTAATGGATGTTGATCTTGAAATGAACGAGGTGATCAATGACATAGTAGAGACATCAACTACAAAGGGAATATTGATCATTTTGGTATGTGCATGATTTTACTGCACATCATAAAAGATTTTGTGATATTATCCTCTCCTATGAAACACATTTTAGAAATGGATACTTTATATGGGATCACTGATGTCTTTCTATGGTTAATTTACATTCCAAATAATAGTATAGTGTGCTCTCCCATTATCATTTAACCATACTATGATAATGACATAAAGTAAATGTGTGGTGCATGAAAATTCTCCATATGAACTATCTTAGTGAATTCATTCATCCAAATTATTGATCCAATTAACTATTCTAGTCACATAGTAAATGAGACAAAAATGAACTACTGAAGTATAAAGAAGTAGCTCCTACCTTTTGTCTACACATTCAGAAATTTTTCTCACTTCCCAAATTTTTTTCAAGTATATTGTTTAAACAAAACATTCCTCCCATAAATACATTATTAGGTTAAAAAAGAAAACCATACATTAATAGATAAGGTTTAACTTATTTATACAAGATTTTTAAATCCACATAAAGGGAACCATGGGGACTCTGAATATCTTCACTAATTATCTAACCATAAAAAATATTCAATCATTAATGTTAATGATAATATATACATTGAGGCTTACATAACTAGTAAAACTCTTTTCAGCAGAAACCACAAGGCACACCTATTTATTTATAACATTTCAAACAACCACACCATGAGATCACTCTACCCAAAACACTCTTACCATAAATGGTGTAGTTTTTTAGTTGATTCCACAAACTAATAATAAGATTATCGACTACTAATTAATCACTATACTGATAGGTAAATGTGGTAATTCATCCCAAATCACAATATACAAAGTGTAATCGACAAGTAGATCATGTTGGTAATATGAGGTCACTATAGACTTGAACACATATTGGCGAAAACAGTTAAAATTAATTTTTTTTCTAACACTCAATCAATATAAATGAAATAGTTGTTAGAGATATGGTTAGTGATAATGAACTTGAACAATTGGAAAGATAAATTAAATGACCCATCACTCGATTTTGGAAGTCGGAATAATAAATGTTTTGGGAAAAGATTTTATAGGGCCATTCAATAATTCACATAGAATGATATATATCTTCATTGGTGTTTACTACATCTAAATTTGTGTTGATGATGAAACCACAAACATAAAACATAAAAAAATTTCATCAAAGATTTTAATTATATTATATTTTCCTGATTTGGATTTCCTAGAATCAATATTATTGATCGAGGATTGAATTTAACCATTAATAATAAAATGGGATTATTTTAGATGTATAGAATCTTGTATAACACAGGTTCACCAAATCAACTAAAATCTAATGGACATGTATAATTTGAAAACAATGAAATAATTTTTTTTAGAAGAACATGAATAGAATTTTAATAGAATGAATCCGATAAATGGATAATTTACTCTAGGTGTTTCACATTTCTTATAAAACACACATCGACACTACTTCATTCTCATAAGTGTTCAGAAATCCAATCCATTTATAGGTGGAATAATAGAATCACTCATATTGGGGTATTAAAAAATTAAATATGGGTGATAAAAAATATGGTGATGTTGGGATGTAAAAAATAGAGGATTTAGATGAAATATAAAAAGTTTCTAAAGAGAACTCTATGATTTATAATGAATAGTCCAAGATGTAGAATGACCAGTGCATCATGTGACAAATCATTACACCATTAAATAAGGTCTCATTGTTAAATTAATGATTGAATATATTTTCTAGGAATAATAAATGTATATATTCAAGATCCATTGAGGACATGAAGATACATTCTTATTGATGCATCATGAATTTGAGTGCAAAGGAACCACCCAACGTGGTTAAATTTGATTTATTTAATATATACCAGGAACCATTCTGTGACGGGTTTGTCATCACTTCCACATTCATTTAAGATATTCCAACTCTACCTCTTAAAGATAAATTAATCCATCGATAAGGGGAATCCTTGTATTTTTCAATTATTCTAAAATAGGATAGGTTCATCTATACAAATACATTTGAAATTATAGAAAAAATAATGATTTCCTTGATTTGAAAGAGGCACAAAGTCCAAACTACATGTCATGTAGTCTATAGACGACAAGAATTTTTTACAACCAGAAATACAAAAAATTTGTGCATTACACTAATTTAATTTTACATGACATGAAATTTAATGACTATTAGATGTCATGATCCCAGGGCTCATGATGGATCTTCCCCAAATCACACATCCTAACATGTTCCTCTATCTTGCTACAACAATGACCTATTATCTATACATTTCCCTCACCTTGTCCTTGATGCACATTATATCCCCTCCCTCAAGCACATACCCATAATTATATCCATAATCTCCCCTATATAGTGTCATAAATGAACTACATGAAGAATCTACGTACTCACATTCTGATCGTGCACCCAAGATTGATGATTCACCATCGGTCAGGCACCGATGGTTTGGAATACCTCAAATAGTCCTGCTTCATCCTCTTCCACTTATTCAATCACCTTCGATAATCCATCATAAACTGCATAGTTGCATTAAAACTCTAGTTTGTACCATGATGAAACTTATCCCATCTTCACATCAACCATCACATATCCACAACTGAGAAATAATTATTCTTTTTCCATATTCAAGAGAATCCCATACAAACCAACATGAAATAGGATATTTACCTACTATAACAACATTAATTCAGCCTAAAGGTCCTATAGATTCATGATAGACTGCACCTCTCCCCCATCATCAATGATTTTGATTCCACCAGTCGGGATCTTTTCCTCGAGTTCTTGGCTACATTTGATTTGGACATCGACAGTGTCTCGATCTGGTTAGACGGTATGCCATATAAATTAACCCATAGTTATTTTGGAATCTGAGTAATACTTTATTCTTTTGATTTAACATCATCCCCAATCCTTTTTAATCTACATCTCGATCTGAGATAGGTGTGATCCCTAGTATTCTAGAGGATGATCACTCGGGAAACTCAGAACTGGAGAGATCTTATGATTGTGAAGTAAAAATATCATCGAGTATCAACACTCCAGATCCATCAGAAATCAATGTCACATTCATGGATCACACGAGAAGAGTTATTAAAATGTGTGAACTTAATGGATTCCCTTATACTCTCTTCATCCATGGGAAGGACATATAATTACAAGGAATAGTAGTTTGTCTTATACTTTCGGGCACATGTTATTTGGTCTCGAGGAATGCTAAAAGAATGATCATTCATAACACATCAGATCCAATATCTTAGTGCTTTCTTCTCTTCCATTGCCTTTATAGATCAGAGTGAGTCTACAATGATGGAAATCATCAAGGACATGTAGTCTATTTATCATCACCTGTCTATTTGTGTTTATTGTAGTTTCCAAAGCTAGGAGACTCAAACATAATTCAAGGTATCATATTCTTTTTGTCTATAACAGTGAATACCTTGTTTTATTTAGGGGATTCACAAAACATAATATCACTATCCCATGTACATGCTTTGGAACCTAAGGAGGAGAGGATTCTAGTACACTTGTAATTAACTATGTTAGTCGGAGGTCATGATTGTATTTACAAATCGCGAAGAGACTATGAGCTGGAATAGGTGAATTCAAACACTTAGGGAGAATTTTTATGATTTTGGATACAATCATATTACATTAATCTAATATAAAATTATCTAAATTAAATGTTTTACATGATATATTAATTTAGAAGGAATATTATGTTATATGATGCTGATGGAGAGTTCAATATGTTGGTTTTCAAGTGTGACCCTTAGATTACTTCTTGGAATATTAATTACTTTTCTCCCTAGGTTGAATAGTTGATACAAATATATTTAATGTTTCATTAGTCGTTATTAATAGGGTTGGTGAAGAGTACCCATATTTGTTCCCTCATATAGTTGGAGTGCTACACCACCAATTACAAAATCAATTATTGGATTGAACTATTTTAATATTTCAATTAATATATATAAGATTTTCCTTTTAAATTAATTGAGATGCAAATAGATATAAATGATTCTTCTTATTCTTGTTTTGACTATCAAACATTTCTAATAATTATGTTATCTAATTATATTCATAATAATTATTTATCACAGTCTATGTATGTGTATTTATTATCATCTCACAAATCAGGTGATAATGGGGAACCCCAATCATCTTCCAATGAAAAATGATATATTTGACCAAATGAAATGATATAGATGATTTTTTCATAATGATCTATGATTATGATATCATCATATGTTGTAAAAGGATGAAGATATTCTATAGGATACATTTTAATGCCTCAATATGCATTAAAAATTCATTCTGAATTCATTAGTTGTGAGGAATACTTCATCTATTTTCATGGGCTTGATTAATTTAGTATTCGATGACTTCATGAAATTTTTCTTGCTGGTTTTCATAATTAGAATCCATGTGTACTCTATATTTGAGGAGGTTCATGTGGAGCGTATACATTTAGTTATGGATGTTATTCAATGTTATTAACTATATAGGGAGCCACTTAGGGTTATTTTTGGAATATTTTTTCCATGGGCATCTTATGTCCAACTATGTTGTAGTCATTGGTCATTTTAATATATATTCAGTAATTTCAGGTGTAGTCCCTAACACTTCTGTAGATATCCAAATAATCATTGGCCTTGTTGGAGACTACATAAGGATCATACCTAATATCTCATGGACTACATCTAATCAAGTTAACTTGAAAAAAAATAATGAATTATTATATACTAACATGTTTTGAATTCATTCATGTGTCTAATAGAGAAAAAAGTTATCACCCATGTCCATTGTATCTAGAACATTGTTTTTTTGCTTCAAATTTTCATTGAAACATACATTATTATATATTTTTAAATTTTTGAAGGATTATAGATTGGATGTTTCTTATTGTACATGATTGATATAACCCCATGAAAATAACTATACATCACATGATCTTTAGTTAGTGGAAGTTGTGTTTTCCTTGATATTTTGGATGCATTACCTCGTCAATGAATGAATTGTGGTTTTCACCAGTCACCAAATATTGAGGAATGTAATCTCCCTTTGCGACCTAATCTTATGATGGTAATAGATGAGAGAATTATGATACTATACTGAATTTTATATTTCATATTGCACATATATGGTAACTTATATTTATAATATTCTATAATCGTATCCACACAGTGATGTTTTGAAAGATTCTTCAGATTCATGGAGAGTGGAGAAGGGATATCATGAATAAATAATTAAATTATGGAGGATAGATGTAGATACTATAATTTTCAGATGGGAGTGCAATAAAATTTCGTACAGTTTGTAAGGGAATCCAAGCTAGGTATTCCAAGGTGTTTGTCAAGTGAGATAAACATGTTGGGGTTATTCCAAAGGTTATTGGTCAATAAATGATAAAAAAATTTGTTGTTTCAAATGTTTTCATTAATTATTTCTGTTAAGTGTGAGTTTTTTATCATTGAGTTCCCTACATAATCTTTAGAATGACTTCCTAGTATGATAATGATGAACCATGATATAAGTAGATAGTTGTGGTGTCTTGGATCAATATGATATTTTGTAATTTTTTTGAATATTTTTACTCTAAATGTAGGTGAATAAAAAACATTATGTTTCCAATGGTCTCTTCTAGTCTATAGGTGTTCCACCATTAATGTGCGAAAACATTTCACTGGTCATCATCACAATTCTACCTTGTACTCCTCGAGGTTGTGATTCCATATGTGTAATATTATACAATTTTAAATTATCACATCATATAATTCAATTTTTCAATATCAATTTAAATTTTTATCAAGGAAGTACATTAAGATGATCATGAGTATCCACAAAGTACAAATGATGATCAGTTGTAATTGTGATCCTAATTTTACATCTATGATTTATAGAGATCCTTATAATTAATTTGGGTATCTTGTGTGTCTTATCTCTTGTTTTTATCATAATAAAGATGGTCATACATTGGGGACAGTCCAAACACTTGATGAAATGTTATAAAAATTAGTTTTATATTTAACTTGTTCATCGATGTGGCACCTAACTTTGGTAAAAATTTATTTCAAAAATTATTTTCACTCCATCATTTTTATTGTAACCTTATAATAATTCTTTGGATGTCCTTGAAATCAATTTTTGTGTTGGATTTGGTTTAGAGAGTGACTATTAAATGGTTCATAACTAAGGTTGGAAGAATTTATATGGTTAATCTAAAATGTCATCCGATTATGGAATTACAAGATTTATAGAAGTCTGATGTCATCCATAAGAAGATAATTTTGGATTTTAACATGGAAAAAATTTTCTCCTCATAGTCACTGGCCCATGATGGAAATGAAATTTGAATCTGATAGTAATATTTCTCTTTGATTTTCTAGTGTTTTGAGTTATTAGATTTTTTGGATTCATTTATTATTAGATAACACTTTCCCTGTAGCTGATTGAGATTCATGATGTCATCCACGGGTAAATTCATTTCAACTATTGTTATAATGATTCTCATATCATTGATTGGGGTGATACATAAATTATTGATGATGTGAGCATACAGGTGTGGCCTATAGATATTTAGGACATCCATGATATAATTTTGATCTGGTAGGAAGTTCCTTTACTTTTGGTTATATGCGGGAATGGTGGAAAGGAGGGGAGCTTCTAAGATTTCATGTAGTATATATATTCTCAATATCTAGAGTTTTTTTTCAATATGTTTTTGTATAATAATTTTTCATTAATTTTAATATATTTAAGGATTACGATATGTATTTACCTCCCTTGATAATTTTTATCTCTTTTCACATGTTTCATAAGTATATACACTTGTAACCTATGTTGCTGGTTTGTGGTTTTTTTTATTCTCTAAGTGGGAAATTTCTTCTCTAGGGATGGTAAGATAGACTCAACCCCTAGTTGAGGATATTCTAAAATTATCTTGTTTTTCTATTACATGATTGGATATGTTATTGATATAAATATAACCCATGTAGTAATCTCAAGGGAGATTATAATGAACTCCTTTTAAATTTTATTGAGATTTTATTTAACTTATTTCTGATTTTAATTTTTTTGGGGTATCTGATGTCATTGTGTTGTTACTATAACATTTCTGTTGTGTTTTTCCCAAGTTATGAAAGTGATATTGTTTTTCATGGGGGTTTCTTTTCCCAAAAATTATATAACGTTGAAATGTTCCCATAGTATATGGATAATTTATAATTTTAGAATTTCATTCCATAGTAATAAGTTGGATCGTGGTAGTAGGTGGAGTCATTGTATCAGGAAGGCTAATAATAGGTGGTGTCCTAATAGTAGTACATCAGTCACATAGTTCAAGGATAGTCGCTCAGTAGTAGGCCAGGATAATGGCATCCAGTTTGTCACAAAATTTCATGTTTTTTCCACATTTGTTGGTTTGTCCCATGATAGCTGCTGAAGTCATGGTAGTAGGTAGGTCTCATGGTATCGGGTTTCTGTTTTTCAAAATATCTTTTTTTATGAAAAAACATCATAAATATGATTTTTATAAGAAATATTCTATTTTATGAAATAATTATTATAAATTATGGCTCTTTTCCAAGATTATATTTATATATTTGGTTACATAAAAGACTGCAGATTTTAGTTTGGCTCTTTTATGTGATTTATATGAGATCACCATTAAATGTTAATTAATGATTGTCTTCCTAAAAATCATGATGTTCTCATTACCATAACTATAAATTGAATATTTTACCTTCGATTGAAAATATTAATATCATCTATTTGTGACGTCGGATCAACACCGCATTAGAGAACCCTTAATGGCCATTTTAATCCACGAGAATGACCTTATTTGTGTTTTTTTGATATTACACAGTTTGGTTGGAACACTTTTCCGTCCATATATGTGATTTCTATTTGATTTAGGAGCTTTTTAATCATATATTACCTCTTATAACGAATTATAGTGGTCATTAATCCCATTACACCATGAAATCTTTCAAGAGAAAGTTTCTTCTTATCCACTCTATCTGTCATGGAGCATTGTTAGAAAATTCCTCTCTAATATTGGGATTCATTACTGATTCTATTATATGTGTAACAATAATGATATGATCATATACTATTTTGAAAATTGTATAATAAAAAAAATATCCTCATTGATTAAGTAAATGAATTTCTTTTTGGTTGTAGTCATTTCATGTGTTTTATGTCATATTAATAGTTTTCCTCATTTTTTCTATATGGTGTGATATCTATAATTATGTTATAGATTAGATTTTTTTATTTTTTTAAATTTATAATGATTTAAAATATAGTAATACTTTTTTTGTTAATATAAATGAATTATTTTGAAATATTAAATAAATATTGTAATATTAGACTAATAACAATAGTGTGTGTATAAATGAAATCATTCTTTCTTATTTTTTGATGAAATTGGAAGATATAATTGAATTCATTTTTAAATAAATGATATCTATCGATAAATGATCCCATTTTTTTCCAAATTTATTACATGTGATATAATAATCTATTAATCGATGATGGTGGTGAACAAATTGTTTGAAAAAGACAATCAATTTGGTCTAAAGGAGCATGTTTATTTCTGAATGATAGATGTATTGGTTTTCAGACACAGCTTCCATGAGGGGTTTTTATTATTTCATATCCCAATTAAATTTATTCACCACACAATATCCTTTATTGTTTATGTGATGTGATCCATGGATGGTTGTGGGTTTCGTGTGATATGTTAAGGAGGTCCCGGTTTTTGGCATCAACTAGCTCCAGTGATGGTGGGATGCATTGAAATATATATGTTTATGCAAGAGGATATATAAAGAGTGTTACATAATGATGAAGTAGGGAATTAACATGATGTTTTGGTGACTTTTTTTAATATTTTTATAATTTTAATCTTTTTAATGGGATATATGGCCATGTTTTTATTTTTTTGTTTTCCATTCCAAACTATTGGACGCGCATAATTTTTCAGGGTTTATGCATCATTTTCATATTAGAATATGATTATCCCAAGTGTTATTAGAACAATATAATTTTGAAGAATTATAAATATTATACCCCAAGGGGATATATTTTCAATGTAATTTTGGAAAATTATATCTCTTGATATATAATGTAGTTGGTTTTATTAAACTTCGAGAGCATGGATATGGATGGTGATTAATTTAATAAAAAATGTTTAATGGAAAAGTAATTAGGTTTAATTTTTTCATTAAATGTTTCTATTCAAATCAGATAACTAGTCCGTAATAGTGGTAGCTATGTTTATAAGGGATGATAATTTTAAGAGTTCATAATACTAGGTAGATCCCAGTACTGCATGTTGTGATATATATATCATATATTACATATGATTTATGAAACTACACCTCCCACAATTATTTTAGGAATATATCACCTAATGGAAACTAGAATTTTGATTTCACAAATATCATTGTTTATGAGGAATGGATGGCAGACTACTTCTTCATTCCCCACAATCTTCCCTATTAAGTTTTATGTTTTTATGAAAAGCTATAATCTTTACTGTATATATTTATGTTGTGGGATGGAACTGAATATTGTTATTTCACACACATTCACATCTTTATATTGTATACTAGTGAATATAATTTATATTATTAGGGGTTTTGATGTCTTCAATCATAAAAAAACATACGGTTTGGGATGGATCTTGTGAAATACATAGTTACTATATTGTTAGGTGAACGATATGTTGAGATTATGGGATACACATGGTTTAGGATATATTTTTGTGGAATTGGTGTTATTTTGGTGGAAAATAATAGAATTAGAGTGATTTTGAATTACATTATTGGGTAATAGTAGAAAACCAATAGGGAGGTTACAATGGGGTACATTATTTGATATATATTTGATATTATATTATTCTTGTATATGAAAATTATGAAGAGTGTCATGGTGTGGATGAGGACATATCATAGCTGATTAGTTGATGAGTTAGATTCACATTATATCCTATGGGCCTTATTATTGATTTTCAAAATTTTATCCAAGAGGTGCCTGAAAGGATCCATCTAAGTATAACTTTCATTGGTCACCCTTCAAATATAGTACTATTTTTCAATTCCATAGGAGAAATTTGGTGACTGGGATAGACTTATCAAGCACATCGAGTTATTAAATGGATTTTTGGGCATTCTGGGTATTGAAATGGATTTTCATTTGTAATATATTTTTTTTAATAAAAAAATTATTAAATTATATTCTTTTATTGTTTAATAATTAAACATATCCAGAGAATAACTTTTTTGGGTAATTTATATTATATATGGTTGATCGTGTTCCTCCTATATGTTAATTTCCTCCCATTTGTATGTATGGTATACCCTAAATCCATTAATATAATACTTATACTATTAGGGGTGTATTTATAATATCATTATCTATTTTCTATCAATATTGACCTGGGAGGGGGATAATTGGGGGATGCGATGATGAAATTGGTGCCCAAAATTTTATTCTTCAACATTAATCTCATCAATTATCTATAATTTCCAAATTTTTCTTCTCTTCCCTAATGGTATTAACTCTATCTGGCTTATTCATCATTCTAGGCATCAACTACAATTATGAGACCAAAACCATTGCACATACTGTCCCCTATGATGATATTATGTTGATAGATATAAAATATTTTTTGTACCATTTACTCCTAGTATCCCAACGTATTGCATCAAATTTAATACCTTCTAAATATATTCATAAATAGTGTTAATGTGAATAAGGTGGGTATTTAATTTTAAATAATTATATATAAGGGATTGATATTATTCATCATCCCAAAACAGTCCCTTAATTTAATAATTTATTTCCATCATACCTCCACCATTTATTTTATGATCATTAATATTATTGGGAACCAAATACCTTTTCATATGTATTTTTATTTTCACATTTTGTGTAGGTTTCCTTTTAACATAATATGTAAATAAAAAAATAAAATTATTTAATTTTATTCCAACAATCTTGATACATTTAGATTATTTTACCATAAAATCATGAAAACCATTGGAGTGCACACACAGAAACAAAGATATATATATATATATATATTCTTCGGTTTTAGTTTATCATTAAACATTTTATCTTATGATGCATGATTATTCTTATTCACTAAATTTTACAATACTCATAATATTTAATGATATTATTCAGAGTTTTCCCAATCTTATTATATATTACTCATACATTATTATAATCTAATATTTTATTCTTTAGTGGATATTTTTTTTATAAGAATTCCACTATAATATATTTCTTTAATAATTACAATCAGAGTAAACCTTTTTCAGATTGATGCACTCCATTTCTTGATATTATAGTAGTTATATTTAATGTTTATTACATGTATTAAATAACCCGTAAAGATAACACTAGAAAAAAATTGTGATAAATTAATTTAACAACACATTATTTTATATTTATTTCATTTGATATGATCTTTATTTATTTTTTCTCTTTATTTACGATTATCCCCATGTATAAATGAACTTATGGAATAATATATTGTTATAAACTATACAATTGATTGGAGTATATGAATTGGACTAAAATAAAATAAAAAATATATATATATATATACATTTTTTTATTTAGTTAATTTTTATTTATTTATTTCTATGAAATAAGGAATGAATTTAATTAAAAAAATTTAATGAGTTAAAAACTTATTATTCAAAAGGGAGAAATTCTAAATGTTTTGTTCTTATAAAAAAATAATCTTTAATCACTATTTAAAATTGAATTTATTTAATTATATTTCTTATTTATATGTATAATAATGTATAAAATAGTTATCTAATGGATTTGAGTAAAGAGTCAGTCAGTTAATGTTAAAATGAGTAATTTTTATGAAAATTAATTTCCCTATCAAAACTGTTATTGTCTTAATAAATTAAAAAATTATTTTTTTGTTATTTTTTTATAGAATTTATGTCTTATATATTAAAAAAGATATTTGAAATTCTTTTTATTAAATTAATAGGAAAATTAATTAATTTATATTGAGTTTTACTATTATAAATATGTTTTTATAGAAAATGATTTTTAATGCATATTTGGTGATAATTTTAAAAATAATTTTAAATATTATAAATAAATGAATTGGATAAAACAGATCTCTTGTTTTTAATTGGAATTTATATTTTTTAATGTTCCTAAATTCATTTCTTGGACAAAATGAATAGTAAAATTAATAATTAATTTTTACAATAGTTAGTGTTTATATAGGAATACTGATGTGGTTAAAACAAAAAGATGTGGTTATGATACCATATAAAAATTACTAATTTTTTTATGATATTTGGAGCATATAATATCTTACCTTAATACCCCTATCAATTAAATTCCACATCCACAAGAAAATTAAATTATATTAATTTAATGTTTTATATAATTCCATGTCTTCCCTCTCCTGCTCACTTATAAAATAGAACCACCACAACACCTGTATAGAAAAACAATCCCTAATTATCTCAACAAATACCAACAAAAAAAACATATTATATTTGTTCTGCTGAGCTTATAGTACATTTTATTATAATAAATAATAATTTTCAAGGTAAAATTACTAATAAAAATGGAGGTCTCGCAATGTAGAGTTAATTTTCCTACCCTACTCAATTTAAAGAATTTATTCTTCTTCATATTATAGATATATTGAATATATTCAAAAAGGTTCAATTTAGAGTAATAAATATACATATATGTTATTATAATTATTCAGAAACCACATTCCACCGCTTTTCTAAAAAATGGGAAATCAAAATATTTCATATGTGTAAGTGTTTACTACATTTCCCAAGACTCATTTTCCATCACTAACTCACATTAATGTATATAATAATTAGTTTTAATAAATAACCATTATGATAGAATCTATAATTTTTACACATATTATCTAATGTATCTTTATTTCATTTTTTACACATTGAAAATTATGTCCATTCATACATATAGACTACCGTATCTATAAACACATTGATCTAACTTTTTCTATAGATTTTCTGGATGGTCATAATTATTTATATAAGGAAAATATATTTTATTTATATCATTACTAACAACATTGAGATGATGGAAGCATTATGATGATTAATGGACAATAATAGCTAAATCCAAAAATATAAGAAATCCGAAATGTTCCCACCTTGAATATGGATTTTTTATGTTGAATTGTTTACGAAATGGTGAAATAGTCTTTTATATAAACCATTAAAAGTACTATAAATTTTAATATAATTATTATATATATATTATAAATATAAAATTGTAATGTTGTATGAAAGAGTGCTTATTAAGTTAGTAGATCTTTAGTTAAGGGTTTTAAGTTACAACCTCACTTTTTATAGGTATGATTTATTATCAAAATTAGTAATAGGGATATTACAAGTCATATCACTAAAAAATACTATTAATTTTATTTATATATGGTTATCTTTATATATTATTATTTTTCATTAAAAATTACACTCTATAATTACTAAATAGTCTAGAGGAATGTTTTTATTAAAATTTGATTTCTTTTCAATTCGGGTGGGAATCATTTTATTACATATCAATAATTTCATTAAAATATTTTCAAGAATGGTTTTAATATTCTAAAATGATTTATTAAATACATTTTTACAATGTTTTAGTTTCAATTAAAAAATTTGAGGAATCTTGATTTCATTTTCAAAAATAAGGTAAAATGTATTTTCATAGTTGGTGTGAAAGGAAATATTTTTTTTTGTATACTACAAAACAAATTCATGGTATACTAATTAAAAAATGATAGGAATCCACCATTAAAATATTCTATTAAATTTTTTATGGAATGTTTTTTCTTAATAGTTTGGAATAAAATTTATTAAATAATGTCTTTCAAATGAAAATAGGAATTTTCCTAATGAAACATTCCAATAATTTTGTGAAGACATTTTTAATATATGAATAAATATAATCATGTAACATAATATTCAATGGGGGGTATTAAACTATAATAGAATAATTATTCATTCCCTGTATTGTTTTTGATATTTATTATGAGGTACAAATGTTATATATTTTTTTCTAGGGATATTATGTATTGAAATGATAAAAATTTAAATTATATATGCTCATACATATGAATATATTAGAATTTTTTGAGAGTTTAGGTATATTATAGACCCCTATTTAATTTGGTTTGCACTAATGAATTGTGAGATTAATTTTTACATGGGTGGTAATTCCTGGAAGAATATATGGTACACTAGGTGTTATCAAAATCCCAAAGTCTATACATAGGTAGTTAACAAATAATTAATATTGGGAGAATTTTGTTTTTGTTAGACGCGACTCTAGATTTATATAACTATGGTTGTGACACAGAATTTATTCCATTCTCTAAGAAATGTTTGTATAGTTATTATATGGTCTCATGAAACACGATCATTGATTATTTTAATATTGGGGTCTTAAGAGTTTTCATCATTTTATTCGATGATTATGAATAGTGAGTAGTAATATATTATTTTGAAATGACAATATCATTTCGTTATACCCTTATAAATTTTATATTCTTATATATAATCATTAAATGATATCTCCCTTGTCTATAAAAACATAAAACATAATCTCATTCTACTTTTTTACCTTTTACCATGTATGTAAGCGATTTTGTAGCATGTAATCCCTAATAATGGTTCTAGTAATGAATAATATATTGGGGTTTTTTTAAAAATAATTTATTTTTAAGATATGAATGAATCCATCCATCCAAATAAACTAAACCTCTATAGTTTTGTCACAAATAATATTCATATTTATTGAATACCCATCTTATATGTTGAAATAAATATGTAATAAATTTTTCTATTTCCAAAGTTAGTATCTGATAACAGTTCATTATTTATTTGGAAATAAAGGCTAGAAAAATATTGTGATAAAAAATACTATAAGCCTATGTATGGGATAACATCCAATGTTAGTGTAAGGAAATGTGTGTAGTTTTTTATGAATATACATCCTTATTTAAATAATATGTTGTTGATGCATCTATGTAATATATTAACGTCGGTGTAATAAATGAAAAAATGGGGATATGGATTAACTCGATATTTACCATGGCATCATGAGTATGATTAATACCATATACATGGATAAACACTCTCAATTTATATTAATAGGTTATGTTTCACATTATTTATACACAATTGTTCAGGATTTTAAATTATTATGATTATTTATGACCAATGTTAAAACAAATGTCTCATAGATTGAAAATAAGGTTTCCTGAATTAGAAATCCTATATATGATTTTTTACATATTATTTTTAATTATAATTTATCATCATGATTATGGTTTATTATATGATTATTTTAATTACATGTAAATTTCTATTAATAGAACCATCTATCATAAAATTGAATGGCATTGAAAATGAAATTATTTTTCACCTAACAGAAAAATATCTATGTGTAAGAATTATAATTCAAATTATTATAATGAAAAAATATTCTCATGACATGAATCATTCTTATCTCCCAGGAGAAAAATGGAGGTAACCATGTTCTATTAATTCCTATATAATGAAACATACACCTTCTTTTAGTGGGTCCACAGATTCAATAATTTTTAAAAAATGTGTGAGTGCAACTAAAAATATATATTTTTTCCAGAAATAGTGTATTCAAAAATTAATTTAGAATGTTAATCCTTTTTATGGAGAATCATAACAATGGTGGTATAAAATCACGAACATCAAAAAAATATTAATAAGTTAAAACTAAAGAGTGGAATGAGTTTAGAATAATGTCTCTCAAGAATTACATTCCTTTTATTCTTCATATAAAAAGGGAGAAGCAATTCCTTGAGAAAAAGAAGAAGTATGATGAATCTATTAATACATTTGAGGAATCATTTACAATAATTTTGAGGAAATCATCTAGTAGTATCATTTAACATGAATTAATGAATAATTGTTTCATAAGTTTCATAAAATCATGTTTCTAAACATTCATTTACATAAGGTATATAATTTGATCTGATAAAATCATTCAATGTGTTCAGCATTGGATTTTTCAAAAAATTCATTATTTTGGGGAAGATTAATAAAATTTATTTTTTCAATAATCTATTTTATCTTTTGAAAATGAAAATTCATTTTCTGAAAAATAATTGATATTTATATAATTATATAGTTGATTACACAATAAAAAATAATGATTTTGACCATGGGATAAAGGTACCATAAAAATAAATTAATGAACACACATTGTTATATATTTACCTATTCCTTTCATTCATAGATATTACATTTTTTTATTAATATACATTTTATTTCACCAATACAGACATGAGGACCATGCCACAATAATTCCTTTTGTAATCATGGAGACATAATCATTTGTCAATAAGTGGGTGACATCACCTACCCATACATTATTCATAAGTAGAATCATTATTATACATATCATAAAAAATAAATTTTTATATAACCTAATGAATGGAATCATAAGAGTGAGATAATATTACTATTAAGGGTGAAAATGGATGATAAAAAATAAAATGAACATAATGGGATGAGATCGTTAGCATAACAATTGAAGATAACAACCTTCATATTATTGATCATAAATATGAGTCCTGGAATAAATAATGGATGTTCATATAATAAAAATTGAAAGGTAATAAAAGAACATGAGGCATTATATAATAACATTGGAAAAATACATGAAAATTATTTCATACATATATTCATAGAAAATGGTTTCTTTTTTAGTCAAGGATTATGTCCAAGACCCTAATAATGGTAAAAGTAACATAACAAAAATGGTTCACCCCATGTACTATTAGTATCTAAATCATTAGTCCTAAATCAATACCCAATGCATTGGATGAAGATATAAGCCCCACATATTCAATAATGAATACCATATTTACGGGTACCAAAAGGTCATTAAAAATCATCAAATCGTCACACATGAAATGAAGTGGGTATCATAAACATTTCATCATATCCTGACCTATAGAAATGGTCATGTTTCATAATCATTTCATCATAGCATGACTAGTGAAAATAATCCTATGAGTTAACATTTTTATCATGGTATAATATGTGGATGTGAAATGGGTTTCATAGACAACTTTTCATTATAAACACATCCCATTTATATAATGAATATGATTGTTATCCTTGGATCACATTCCAAATAAATAATAGGTATAATCTGAGGGTATCGACATAGAATAAAAATCATTTCAAATAGTATTTTAAAAGATTTAGTAAGGAAAATATATTTTTATGTGAAAAAAACACTTTTTAAAAATGAATTTATTTTAAAAAAAATTAGTAGACTATAAACCTAAAAAAATATAATGGAAACATTAAAAAAGTAATCAGAAATTTTATTGAAGAATATATATCTTCAATTAGAATCAATATTTTTAAAATGTAACACTTTATAAAAATATGTTTATTTAAAAATAAACATGAAACTTTTTTAATACTATATAAAAATAATATAAATATATTTCAAGAGGAAAAAATAAATTAAACTTTTAATAACACTTTTGATATCATGAAATATTTAGTTTTTTTATAAATCGTGGTTTTGGAAGATATTAGATTTCGATATGAATAGAGATATAATGTTATATTTTCTAAACAAGCATTTTTTTATAACATTATTCTCAATAGTGTCATCAAATGGTACCTTTACATCAAGATATAATGAATAAATATAGGAAATTAAAATTTATGTGATTTTAAGAGAGGTATATAATGTGATTTAAAATTGGTGACATAATCAAAAATAAACCATATAATTGATTATATTGTAACATAAAATATCTACCAATTTGGTAACATTGAATCATAATACCAATGGAAGAATAACATTCAAATGAAAAATAAATTATAATTATTATGAAAATATTCATTATATTACTTTGTAAATGGGTATGTATATACACCTATTATAATAATATACATGCATAACATAATGTGTATCTCAAATAAGGCAAATTGCGGGGAACCCCGTAACAGATTTGTTATATTTTTAACCATTAAATCCTCGAAATAGAGATCCTAACATTGATATTTAAGCACAAATAATTTTCATTATATGAATGAAAGAATATATTCATAGGAATTATATACACCCTTACAATTAAATCAGTGGTTAATTTGACATGCATCTCACCAAATTAAATAACGAGATAGAAATCCCTTATGATAAGTCTTCAATTATTTTGTGCTCATTGGATTATACATTATGCTAAATATAATATAATTATAAAAAAATTAAAGAAAAATATTCATATATTTAATAACATATACTATTTTCTCATGACAATTTGAGAACCAATTTAACAATTTAATGTTAATGTTTCATTTTAAGTCATAACCGCTTTGTTTTTCATATATATATTATTTTTTTGGGTATTCTCAAATATTTCATAGTGACATAAAATTTATAATTATAACCAATATATAAATTTCATTTTAATTCATTTTATATTTATTTATATAAATATATACTATTTTATTAATGGAAATTAAATACAATGTTCATAGATATTGTAGGATGTACATACACATTGACACCATTTCTATATTATTATTATACACAATGAATGAAATGTAAATGATATATTATAGTTAAAAAACATTATTATTTCATGTATACATATTTAATATATGTTCATTAGAGTCATCCATTTTACATTCCATGTTTAATGTGAACAAATAAAATCCATCCATGATGCAGCTTTCGACCATAGACATGATAGACATTATAATATTACATAAATAAGAATCATGATTGTATATGCGATATGAAAATTAATGAATAATAATAAAAATATGAATAATAATAATAATAAATGAATATCATTAATACCATATATAAACAATAAATAAATCATTATGACAATCCTTGGTAGGTGGTAATGGTAAAATGACTCAAATATGTTCATGAGGCTTCAGCCCTTCGTATACACAAACTGTGATTTCATAAATAATTTTATGGAAGTGGAAATTTTTTTAGATAATGAGTTCAGAATAATAAAATTATATTTTATATAAAAAAATGATATTATTATAAAATCATGAAATAAAAATAATTTAAGGTGTTTTATAAATATATAAAACCAAAATACTCATTGATGAACAAATGATATATTTTTCTATCCTCCTTAGGAATGAAAATAAAACCTTCCTATGATAGATTTCTTCCCAATATAATTCATCTAGTATGAGTTTATTGAATATGGGATTTCATTTTGGTCGGTATTGGTTGAAAAAAAGGCTTGAAGGTGTGAATAATAGAGGAGAGAGGTGGCTATTTATAAGTGGGGAAGAGGAAACAATTGGTATTTTTGAAAATAATTGTGTTAACAAATTTTTATGCATATGTCAAATTGTTGAAAATGGAACATTATTGAATATTATTAGTGTAATAGTATATATTACTTTTTATTATTTTTTATAACATTTTTAGTATTTTTTACCCTTATTATTTATGTTCAATCATCTAGTGACCACATTTATAAATAAACCAGGGCAAATATTTGTTAATGATTTTACTAATCATTTTTTTAGAAATAATTTCTATGTATTTGAAATTATAAATTATTCTAATTCAGTATATGGTTTCACTTATTTCAAATTCCATTCATAGAAGAGGAAAAATTACATTAGAAATAAATACCACTAACTTGACTAGAAAGCGGGGTTTTCGGAGAAAATGATATAAATATTATAATGGTTTATGTCCAATTTCAACATTAAATATATTAAAATGACAAAAATTCTATTAATAGATGTAATATATAACTAATTATAATTAAAAAAATTATTGTGGAATTTAAAATTATAAATATATTAAATGAAATGACGAGTTTGAATTAAGATTTAAAATTTTTCCTTTTTCATTGAAAAATGATCATTTTCATAAAAGTCCAAAAAGATAACCCAAATTTGATGTTTATATTATCAATATATAATTGAAATATATTATATCAAATTATATAACTAAATGTACAAATGTGTAATTTTATTATTATTCATAAAAAGTCATAAATTTTTTTTTGAAGACAATTTATTTTTTAAACATATAAAGACTTTATAGAAAATTATAACATCAATTATAAATATATTATATCTATATAAAACCATTAAAAATAATAATTAATATTAGTTATTAATATTTTTATTGATATATTTAATGTCTTGATTATAATATTTAAATTCAAAAAACTATATTAATAATATATTGTTGTTTTTTTAAAACTCTATATTTCATGATATCCAATCAAAGACAGAGTTGTGGCTAGCATAAGATTAACAAGATGTAGTATATGAACCAATATTGGATTATTGATTTCCGTAATGTATGAAAAAAATTGTAATTTATTTGAAAAAAATAAATTCACAAAAACATGAGGGGTTATATTCTAACCCTTAAAATTAATTTTGACCCCAAATTAGTAAATATGAAACATTAAAATAATGGTAATTATTCCTCAGATGATGATAAAGTTACTATAAAGCAACCAAAAAAAGTTATTTTTCCATAAAACTATGACTAAGATAGTGGAATTGATTCACAGAAGATTCTCTGTATGATACAGAATCTACACCTGTTGTTCCTCCAAAGAAAGAACATCCTATAGCTATATGAATATTTAACTATGTACATGTGAAGGGTCAAATATATACTTCATCAGGAGATATAAATAGAACACATATTGGACTTGTTAGAGGTTTGGTGGAAGTTCCAAAAAATAATCTTCCACGCTGATATGATAACGATTTTCCAAGGTACAGATATACTTATGTCATATCTTCCCTTAGTTCTCAAATATTATAACCTTTTTTCTTGTAGATCTTATTAATGACACCTCATCGAAAACATCAAATCCTATATCACACATGTAGTTTTTAACTAAGAATGTATTCTGACTCTATGCTTTCATAATAAGTTTCAACATGGCTCTAAAATTTTCTTCAATTTCTTCACCGATTTCGATTCCCAATAGACTTCTTTATCCAACTTTCTAACATTAAATTTGATCACTACGTTGATTTACATTTAGGTTTTCAAAAGGTTATGTATGAATTCATTATGGAAATATATTATTTTCAGAAAACTATAATAGAATAAGGCATTTATCCCAACAACCTATGAAATCCAACAAACAAGATTTCGAAATATCCTCTAGTGTTTGAATTATTCTTTTAGAATAACTATCTATTTGAGGATGATATATAGTGTTGAAAATCAACGTTGTATCAAGAGACTAATGAATACATTTATATAAATTTAACGTTATACATAGATCCTGATAATGAATAATGGAAGAAGATATTCCATAAAACAATACTAATTTTACAATTTATTTCTTGGAATGTGCATCCAACGATAGGTCTTATCAGATAGCATTAAATTGGGATGACATAATAAATTTATCAACTAAAACCCATATAAAATTAGGCCATTTGAATTACATGTAGAGTCCAACAAAAAATCTATGTATATGTTATTCCACTTCTATTTTTGTATGTTAAATGGATTAAAAAATCCCCTAAATATTTTTACATTCATCCAAAATGTGTTGACATTCCATGCCCCGAGATACAATATCTATGAAATATCTCTTTATTCCCTCACAATATAAGTATTCATTAAAATTATTATATGTATTCACACATCCTGGATTGATAGGGAAAGATGAAATGTGATCATCCTATTATAACTCCTTCTTCAAGTATTGAATGAAAAAAACACAGATATGGTTCATAAACCTTATTATTCTATTATGGTCAAGGATAAACTCAGGAACATTTCTATCCCTATATTTTAGCTCCACATATTCCATCATTTCCTCTTTAATCACCACATAATGATATGGTTAAACCATAAATTGAAATGTCTAATGTTTTTCCCCTTTTATTATTTTTATATTTCAATTATTTTCAAATCTAGAAAAACTGTATTTTTTGTGATACTCATCTTGGAGAATATGGAATAATCATTTTGACTCAATGCAATGATTTCCCTCCTCCCTTTCCCATAATGATAATGTATTTTGAAATTATAATAAATAATCCACTCTTAACGTCATATTTTGGAAATATTAAAATCCTTCTATGGGAAAATATAATTTAATCTTTTTTACAATGTTTCTATAACAGAGACTTCTTTTTAAAGATAATTCCCCAATATTTGTAATGGAATATGTTTTGGAGATAACTCAAATTCACGAGTCAGTTAATTTTTCTCATGAACCAGAAATTGTAATGGGAATATGAAATAACCATGTTTTTATTCATATGAAAGGAAACCAATCACCACATAGATGCGTAAATATATATTAAAAATAATTCCCCTCTATATGGTAATTTACGCACCTGTGATCTGAACAATATTCTCTTCAGTTCCATCTAATTTTCCTCTGATTCATTTGCCCCAAGGAATATTGATTCTTTATGAGTTAAAAGGTGCATAATATTAGATAATTAGGAAAAATTATGCATAAAACATCAATAATAGAAATAAAAACAAATGATTCTATAGACCACAACCAGAAAATTATGTTTATACCAACATCCAATAGCCTCTATCATTGATGAATCAACTGATAAACCCTCTCTTGAAATTATTTGACCAAAAAAATTAATTTTTTTCATCTATAATTGAAACATTGTAAATTTATCTCAAATATTATTTTTCTTTATCATCTTTAGTACAATTATCATGTTAATATCATTATCTTACTTTCACTTTTAATGGAAAAAAATAATATATATAAATACAACCACAAATAAATCAATGTAATCAATAAAACCAATATTTTATACATCCTTGAGTATAATAGGGGAACTAGCTAAGATAAATTGAATCCCAATTTATTCCTAGTTTCTATAAATTGTATAAATTTATTTATTTTATATATCCACTATGTTGGCACTTAATTTATGATATCTAAAGTAATGGTCAATCAAAGATATCTATTGAGACCCACATACTTGAGTGACGAAATAATTAATATTTATAAGTTGATATTTGGAATTTATTTTAATCTTGCTCTGCTGAATATAATCAACTCTTAGTCACATTAATCTATCATTGTTTATAACATTAAGAATAAGTTTAGTCTATGGTGACAATTATTTCTTTAAAGAATTCATTTTCATGGAACTCATATAGATTCTTCATTAATTATTACAATACTATTGGTATCATTATATTTTATGTCTTTGAAATTTGTGTTTTAAAACAACAATGTTCTAGTGAGGACACAATGTCAATTTTTTTGAAATATTATAAAACTCCTCAAGAATGAAATAAAGAAATTAAAATATTTTAAGTATTGAATTTATTTCAGGTTTATACTCAACCTTTTTAGGTAGAAACCATTTCTGGAAGGGATATAGGACACATATGATTATTGTAAATCATAGGTTGGATTGAAATATCAAAAGTAGTGTCCCTTCCTCAATAAATGATGTGGTATTTATGAAAATAAATACAATCCATGACTAATATATCATTAAATTCTAATAGAGGAATAATGAAAATATTTACAAGAAGCACATTCCCACAAAAGACTACCAATGTGGAATTATACCAATGATATTTGATCATCGTAAAATTATGGGATTTAATTTCTAATTAGACATAAATAATTATGTTGGAATCATGATTCAATTATAAACATCTGTGGATATGAATGAATGGGTATATCTAGAGTCAAATAAAACATTAGAGGTTTTGTATTGGATGGTTAGAGTACCTTTCACCATTTCATTATCACACCCTCATCCCAAATAGTGATCACGTGATATTTTCCCTTTTCTATTAGGTTAATAGGTTAGTAACACTGATCATCATCCTTAACCCTTAGGTTTGGGAGGGTCTCAGAAAAATTCCCATGTTCCTTATAATTTAATAACAATAATGTGGGAGTTGTATTCTATACATATTTCTCACTATTTTCAATGTTAGATAACTTCTTCCCATCACATTAGAAATCAATTTCCTAGTGACCTTCCCTTCATCCAAAAAAAATTAAATAGTGACCTTTTGAAAAACGCCTTCATCCTTCATCTCTCACATTGATCATAAGGTAAATGCCATTTTACTCTTTCTATGGTATTTTGATTTTCCATTGAAGTCTATTATTATTTCCTTGTAAAAATAATGATATTTATACATAATTCCAACCAAAATTTCCACCTTGACATACCATAGAACAATATATCCATAGATATTGAATTCTCTTTCGGATGAAACAATTCATATACCTTTTTTTAATATAATAAAAATCTATGATCCCAACATTAAGGTTTGATGATAACAGTAGAAGTTTATACTTCATGTCATGTAAAATTTTCCTCATAGGTATCAATAGATTCGTAATATTTATTCATTAACATATGAATCCACTTCTTATTATATGTACTAAGAATTAATGGAAAGTAATTATTAAATAATTATTTCTTGATCTTTACCCAATCCATGGAGTCAATTTCATCTTGTTACCTGCTATAAATCATTTTTTCTAATTATCAAAATCCAGTTTTTTGGAACTGGTGCCCAAAACTTACAACCACAACCCCATACAATAAAAACACAAACTCGGCCACCCAGCCAACACAAAATTACACATCATATAAATCATAGTCATCTCTGCATCCCCTGCCGGATTCATCTTTACCGGTAGCCATAGCCGATTCCCATTCTGGTGACCACCAGTAGCTAGCACTTTGTACCCGACACCTGAGCCGTATCCCCTTGTTACCTCATATTATTATTAATAAGATTCTACGATTTATTTTATTACGATTAAAAATGTTATTCTAACTTTATGATTCTTAATGTTTCAAATACCAGAGGATTGAAAATATATTTTTAGTGGTAATAATACATTTTTTCGAAACTACTGGATCATAAGGCCCACAAAAAAATGTGTACATTTCTTATAAAAGACTCTAAAAACTTTTGTTCCATCATTTTATTGTTAGTAATTCCACCATGATTAAAAGATTGGGATAGTTGTATGAGCATAACAGAGTGTTTTTCCATTAAATATTCTATAACATTTGATTCTTAGGGGTGAAATAATTTCAATTTCTACATAACATAGCATTAACATAGTTCATTTAGGTTATAAGAATTTGTTTAGCCCAAAAATCAAAGAGTTGGATGAAAAATCATTTTGGAGAACAACATAATCATGAATAATCACTTATAAGATGTTTGCATCATAAAAAATTCTTCATTAAAAAATGATACCTATGTATTGTACTGGTTTATTCATATTAATATTCTATTTAAATATTTCATGATGGTATATAATTTTTTTTTATTGACAGCGCATATCTTCTGGGTGTGTCAGACTAGGAGTGAAGCAAGTCCAATTATCATGATCATTTGTCAACCAGGTGTACCTCAATGTGGTGTTTTAAGGGTCATTACTCTTAGTTATCTTTATTCATGACACATATCCAATTTTATTATCTTTAATGGGATGTATTTCTAAAAATCCACTAAATATATCCCTCTTCCAAATTATAGGACATTTTTTATTCTTTGATTCATCCTTATGCTTATCCTTAGACATGTCCTTAGGTATCTCACCATGCTTTACCCATTATAGTTTCTAGACGATATGTATTTAGTTCCCTCAATACAAATTATATTGACCCAATATTATCATACATTTATATTTCATCATTATTATGAGTGTTCATGACATTACACGAATACATTATTTTGGACAATAGTAGCTTAGTGCATTTCAAAACATGTAAACATGAGAACTAGACAATGTGTGAGCTACCTTATGTTCTTCACAACTAGAACCCCTATTTTTAATATCATACATAATACAGTTATTTATAAAATTTGTAAACGAAACAAAAGAAACAGAGATATTAGATGATTAGTAATGTTATGAAGCAATATATATAAGTATAAGATGAACATAATGGTATGGGAATATGAGAGTATCATTTTTAAACCATACCCTATATATTAATTATAAAAAACATGTGTCATGGAATATATATTTTATGTTCATAGGATGTGAATTATAAAAAAATCAAATAAAATGGTCCATGTGATCAAAACACTTTCATAATACATGGACTTTGTGGAATTAGATACACCATATAATATAATTTACATATTTAAAAGGATCATGAATGAAACCACCATAACATATATAGTCCCTTACTATATCGGGACGACCCCCTATTCTATCTCGATCATACTGAACTAGGTTCACTACCCATTCCATCCATATATTACTAAATTGGATTTACTCCCTATTCTTGTCTTTCCATACTAAATGGGTTTCACTCCCCATTCATTTTCATTCTGTCTTATGATATTTAAATCATTACCAATTACATTATAGTGAGATATATGTCCCACCAGTTACATAATTAAAAAAATATTTATGTATTAAATAATAACATAAGAACTGATCATATCATAACCCATGAAATGAAATGGTTATCATAAGCATTGCATCATATCGTAGCCTGTGGAAATTTTAGATGGTTAAATTTTTTTAAATAAATTCATAACCTATGAAATGATGTATGTTTCAAACTTATTTGAACAAGGAATAACATGTGGAAGAGAAAAATGTTTCAAATACAACTCATCATCATAAAAATAAACCATTCAAATGTTGAATTATAATGGTATTTTAAGATCATATACCCTATTAGGAACATGTAACATTAATTTGTTTTTTTTCATATATGGATAATAAAATTCCTAGATTTTTTAAAACTATTCAAGAGGAAAATAACCATTCATATTAAAAAAAATTCCCAAAAAATATAATTTGAAAATAAATTTTTTATAATATCCATAAAAAATTATAATGTAATATTTTGACATTAATATAAATCATTTCATGTGGAAAATATAACTTCCACTTTGAAAAAAAAATGTTTTTAAAACCAAAATAAATGTGAAAGTCATTTTATAAAACAAATGATAAAAATATCTAAATGGATCGTCAAAAATAAATATCAAATTTTTCTTTAGGAAAATATTCTCTCTACATTGAAAAAAAATTATATAGGACAATTGGAAATCATTTATGGAATACATGGTGTCTGAAAAAAATGGATTTCTAACCGAAGAGAGAAATATTGTAGGACATTCTTTAAGACTTATTAAAAATTATATGTACTATAAGGTGGATAAATGATACCATTACATGAAGATATCATTAATAGCCACATGATATTAATTTTATGATAATTTTTTGGAGGTTGATCATGAGTTTTTTACATTGGGTAATTAATTATAAACAATCCGGATAAATATCTATATTATAACATATGAATTCCAAAACATTAGTAACATTAAATCATATGCCTCATGATGTAATGAAATAAATGAATCATATAATATAAAAAGGAAAATAAGAATGATATGATATTTAAAATGGTCTATATATACACCTCATTAATTAATTTCGGTACATAATGTAACATTATACTCATAAAAAAATGAAGAAAAAAAACTATTACAAATTTGTTAACTACTGAACTATTGACCTCACGAGATCCTAAAATGGATTTGTAAAAAATTAGAATAAACCAAAAATTAATCATTCACAGGTATTTAATCCCCTCATTGAATAAATTTGTGGGGAATATGAAATGTATCCCGTGAATGTAAAAAAGAGATATGGAAATGAATTACTGTAATTATTAACTTCTATCGTATTAATTAAAAACTCCTATATAATAAATATAAGTCTATTACAAATATATTATAGAAACATAATTTTCATACCATAAATGATATTATAATTACCTATGTTTTAATTTGGTAAACAATTCCTTGTTAAATGAATGATTTAGTAAATAATTGATTTGTTTTTCATATATGTTGTGATTTGATATATTTTGATTTAATACATTTATCATGTTTTTGTAATCTACCTAATGTTACCCATGATAAATATATAATTTATATTCATCATATATGTATTTATGTTTCTCTATAATATGTAGTGATGGTAAATTTAATACTCCACTCAAGAAGATAGTATGTCATACAGACACATTAATATTGTTTCCGTTTTCTTGTACGATGGATAAAAAAAAATTAAAGGATGTGTTAAAATTATATATTTATTATTGTATCGTATATTTGAAATATATTTAAATATAACAATCTTTAGTACATTCTAGGTAATGTTTGAAGAAGTCATATTGCTTCAAGGGGTGGTATTCCACAGTACACACAAATAATGTTATTATATTCCCAAAAAATGGATTGCATGATTTTATGTGTGATATAAAATTTAAATAATCATAATAAAATCATAAATATATTTAACTTAATATGTAAACAATAAAATCTTTATTATGACCATCCTTTATTTGGGGTAACAGAAAAAATGACCTTGGATCGCCTTGTGGTAGTCTCATGTACAAATGAATGATGACATAATAATTGATTTGACTAAATTTGAGATGGTTTTATATCATGAAAACAACATAAAAACATATTTTTATATGAATTATATGGTGTTTATTATATAATACTTGGATAAATAAGAAATCTTGGAAGTGGAGGATGAAATAATGAAAAAATGATCTTTATTTAATGTGACATCTTTTTAGGGTATCCAACATAGGGTTGAAATAGAATCCTTCAATGGATGGATTTATTCCTTAAATACGACCTTTATGATGAGGGTAGATATTTCAATAATATATATGGGTAGGTATTGTTAGATCCAAAAGGATTTTATGTTATGATGACGTAAGTAATTGGTGTGGACTTTTATAATTGTGGGAGAGAAAACACTTGGTATTTTTTATAAAAAATTTGAGGTCTCTTGTTTTTCATATATATAAATAGTAAAAAATGGGCCCATATAAAACCTTATAAGTTTAATGTTTTAAATAAGACCAAAATATAGTTTTTTTTTCAAATTTAGTGTTTCTGTTACCCCTTATATTTTTAGTTCAACGCATTGTAAACCCATTTGTAGATTAACCCTGAATTTTTTTATTGTTTTTACTATTAATATTTCTGAAAAATATAGTTGGACCTTTTAAAATTTACAAATTATTCTATCAAAAAATACGGAATCCATTTTTACAAATTACATTGTTGGATGTGTAAAAAATTATTTTAATATCAATCCGAGAAATAAGATGTGTGAAATGATTTTAGAGCCAAAATGATCGAAAGTTTACAAATATTGAATATCCAAATTCAATATAAAATATATTCTAATTACCATCATTGGATTAATATATGTATAACTGAATTAATGATAACTTAGTACAAATTATAAAAGAAGTTATTTATATATATTTTAAATGAAAAGACAGTTTTCAATTAAAATGTGTTATTTTTAAGTATTCATCAAAATAATGAATCAATTTAGAAATGACCAAACATTTCACAATAAAATAATTTTAAAATTATGGAATAATTAATTAATTTTTTTTAGAATTTTTTTTATAGTTCAAAAAAATAAATTTTATTATTGTCCATAAAAATACATTTAATCTTTTATATATAAAAATAAATAACATCAATAATAAATATATTATACTAAATATTATGTGTCATATTTAAAATTTTATTATTTATATAAAAAAATAAATATTATTTATTTATTTTTATTATTATTCAAATATCTATGTTTAATAGAAATGTTATAATTTCCTCGTTTAATGAATTATATTTATACTATATCCTGGTTTTGATAAAATCAAATGTCATTTGAAACAAAATCTAATACTTCATTGCATGTATTGGAAGAATGACAGGTGATTCATATACCGTGAAAATAATATGGAGTTCCATTTAATGCAATCCATAACTGAAATTTAATTAATTTAAAAAAAAATTAATTCCTTAAAACTCATGGTATTATATGTTATATGTGACAATCATAGTTGTTGTATCAAGGCCATGATAAACATTATGAACATTGTATTCAACCACAAGTAGAGTTTAATGAAACAAAATAAGTTTATAACTATAACCAAATCACTATCATTGATTAGAAAAAATTAAAATAATAAATATATAACCTTATGAAGTTTCCTATTAAAGGTCATAAAAATGAGGTGATGTATTGGGATGATTAGGAGTATAATGTAACAAACAAAATGTGTAGAATAATCAACTAAAAAATCATCCTATTGATCATAAAGGAAAATTATTTACCACATATAATAGATGAATATCTATGTATAGAATAATCCATATGTGCTGAAATGGATGTAGGAGTGGCACATCTGAGAGTGTCCACCACCTAGGATATTGAAATTGAAAACCATAATTGGCCATCTCAAAAATGTGAATATTATATATTCATATATTTAATATTATTAATCCAATCATGTTTTTATACAGAATAATCTTTCAGGAAAATTATTTAGTGAATTATATTTTACTATGAATATATAAAGATCATCACGATGATTTATCGACAACTAGTTTTTATAGAAAGTCATTAGAATACATAACTCACCTGGCATAGATAATTTCGGTTGTAACAATAGTCCAAATCATCTAATAAAGTTACCCAATGAAATTTGAAAAGAAATGATAAAAAGTTATACACCATTTTTTTCCTGTGAAATTATTTTATCATCTAAAAAATTACACATCAATGAAACAATAGAACATCATTATAAATCCTATCCACAAAAATAAGATGATAATAAACTTATAAATAACATCATATGTTTATACTTTATTGAACCACATACCTTTCTCCTAGACTATTTATTTACATTTGTGCAATTTTTATCATGATCCTATAAATATATTGAAAAATTATCTCATACTGAACATTAGAGTACTTGGAACTCTCATTATATTCTTAACATATTTTATCCCATTAATAACAATGTAAGATATTACATGTGACCTTATATCTATTTTAATCATGTATAATTGTGGAAGAGTCATTATGCATATAAATCATTACGAGTTATTGTGAGAAAAACCTAATACATGATTTTGATTAGTTTATTTTTTAAAAATCATCATATAATAATCTTATTTCAAAGTTCTAGGGTCTAGATCTCCACTTGAGACTATGGCAGTTGTTTATATTCTGTGTTAGTATTATTTATTTGGTACATGGTATTTTTCAATATTGTATTACAAAACATAAAATTTATAGTAAACATTATCTTGTGTTCATATATGGTGTTTATTTCTATTATATTAGTATCAAAAGATAAAATTGTTTTAGTCTTATATAAAATGATTATTGATTAAAATACTAAGAATCACTTTTCAAGGAAAAAAATTATAATTATACCATATATGTTAATTAATAATTTTTATTAAACTGGGGGATATTTGAATAAATATTTTTAAAATAAATTTTTAATTGAAACTCAATTCAACTCCCTCTCAACATGAGTTGTCTACTAGGGCTATCATTTAGTATCAATGTGATGGAAATAAATTTTTTTAATGTGATCAGGTTTTATTTAATGATTTCATATTTTAATAAGATCAAACATTTAGTATTTATATATAATTATATACAAGATTGAAGTACCGAAAATAGGACTCCTAATTATATTTTAATTAGTTATACTCAATAGAACTCCATGATGATAAATCACCTATAATTTAATAGATTTTATAAATGGAATATTCTTGATGATAAATATAATAAAGCCATGACTATTAGAGGTGATAGGAGTGATTTTACTTTGTTTTCAAATAATTAAAACTATAAAGATATGAATTCAGTATTCCATGATTTGGGCAATGATAAAATAGATTAAATTTATTTACATTAATATAGGTTGGATATTTGAGATAATATTCCTATATTTCAGGAAAAAGCCTCATATTTCAATGAGTATCATCAAAATAAAACACTATTATGTATGAAACATATAAAATGATGTCTACGTAAATCATTTCTCTTTTGTATTTCTCATTTCATGAGATCTTTTACATTATGTAATCACTGAGAATGAAAATTTATAATAAAGATCAATCAATGATACTTCCTAGATACATTCTTGAGTGGTGTAGTGGAACATCAATTTCTATAATAGAATCCTATGACAACATTACAATTCTGGTGAAATAGTTTATTGGAAATCACATGTTGTATGAGAAGAATTTCATGTAAATGGAGAAGATTGTGTACCCATGAGGTGGTTTATAGCCTTTATGGGTATTTAATCAAATCTAAATGAATTGATCATTTTTGAATGTTCAATTGATGAGGAAAACCCCTCTAAATTTTTTGAGTAAATATAATATTTAGACATACGATTCATAAATATTTATAAGATGAATAAATTAATTAAGAAATATCACTATAAGGTTATGTATGATAAAAAATGTAATTTGAAGAAGGTAATTTAAAAACAATATTCCAACCATGATATAATTTATACGGTGTCCTATTCCCACCATCCAATTGTAACTCAGATATGAAAATATCTGAAATGTTCTTTCATGAATTTTCTTCATAATAAAATAATAAAAATATGAAAGAATGAAATTCTCTATTTTGACCTTTAGATAATGAATGATGGACATCAAGTTAATGATTTAGATACAAATTTATTTTTAAAATAACAATATCTATCCATGAATCACACATCGACCCATAATCACATATTCGATGCTAAAAAGTAAAATAATCCAGATGTATATTCGCATACGAGGTGAGTTGAAAAATTTTAAAACATCATTTTAAATGACTATAAATCTCATCCCAGTATTAAAACACAATCAAATGACCAAATAATACAGTGTACTTGGTTTCTATATATAGAAACATGTAATATTATATAATTTTTCAAATTTCCCAATATTTTCACAACACATGTCCCAATATAGCAATGCTAAATCTAATTATCATCTACATAAAATTGTAAATTTATGATTATTAATTAGTTACTTCATATGAATAATTAGGATTGAACATATGAAAAATCAATGAATGATACAAAATCAGCATTACATGAAATTTTTTGAATGATATAATAATAAATGAACACGAATAAAACATAATGATATCATAACAATTAAAATAAAGACCATGAGTCATAAATCATAAAATAAGGATTTATAAATAACATAATTTATGGGTCATAAGAATATTGAACAAACCTAATTATTGAAAAAATTATAATATCTATTTAAACTAGGGGTATTCTATTTTGAAATTGGAGGGGGGTTTGATTTTGTTGTCAATCCAAGATCGTTTAATTGGGGATTTTTCAAGGCATGTGATTTTGTTGATCAAGTTGACTACAATGTTGAAGGTAGTGTTATTACCTACTGTTTTCATAAAATTTTTGATGAAAATAATGTAGATGAATGGAGAATCATGAAAGCTATTTCCCTTAGATTGAATCTTCATAAATATGGTAAAGGCATGGGTTTTGGGAAGATATGGTTTTGATAATGCTATGATAATTTAAGTTATACAGAAGTGAATAAGTGATAGTTATCCCTATGAATCTGATAAGTGAAGTAGGGTGAATGAACTATAGGTTGATTGTAATCACCATCATTATAATAATCACTTTGACCAAGTTGAATTTCACTAGTGATTCATGAGTGAAGGAGCTTTGTGAACAAAATATTGGAGTTTCATGAAATTTTTTGTAAAGGAGTCTAATCATCATGAAAGGAATAGACTATAAATATGAGGCTACCCTTATATAATTTGACATTAAAATAATTACAGGATAAGTGAATCACTCCTATTTTATAATGAAAAAAATATTCTCTAACCAATTATTCAATGTGATCCTGAGATTCGTGAAAAGGGGATCATATTGTTGACCAATAATTATGTATCTTAGAAAATAGAATATCATGATGATGAGGTATTCCATGATTACTCTGTGAGATTAATGAGGTTAGTTTGTTCTGCTAAGGTAGGATTATTAGTGAAGGAGGTATTTTTGAAGCAGCACTACAGACAACAATTCTAAATATCAGGTCTAATTGAAGAGTTCATTCAATGAGTATCAACAAAATTTTACATTGAATGAGATTCTAATGATAGACAGGAAAACATTCATTAATTCCAAACCACTAAAGCGATCATCAAGTTGATAAACTGACTAATGATTCTTCATGACCAGTGAGCTAGGGGGAGTTGATGGATGTGTTCTAAGGGAGTCATGTGCTTTCCCTAAAATTCAGTAATGGAAGTGTAACCAACATAGGGTGACTATGGCTAAAAATTTTAAATTAATAACTAGTGATTATTTGTGGATATACGTATGACTGACACATTGTTGGTGTGTGTTAAATTGACTAGCCATTAGACGTGAACCGAGTAAAACAAATTTTTTGTCACTCTAAATATGAAAATTTCTATTACACTATAGTACCATCAATCATGTTTAACATGTTCATATCACCTTGGTAGAAAAATCATTCCCTTTAAAATAAAATTTTGACGCCATGATTCACCCCTCCCCTCTCGGGGTGTTTTGGTTCCATCCTATTGTATCCTAGCTTACAGATTTCTAGATTCAAATATATCTATTTTTTATTATGGAAAATTTATGTATATTGATGGTTTACAACACAATATCATATGTGTGAGTTGACTAGGTAACTCTGGAATAATAGAATAATTTAATTGAAAGGGATGAACAATCATGGGACAAGAATGTAATTATTTCATGTAAGGATACTTAACAGATGGAAAGTTATATCAATTTGATTGTAAATAGAAATTTTTTTCATGAAAATAAAATAAGAAAAAAACACGTGCCACTGGAGGTTTGGTCCAATAAATCAACAAGACATGGAAACATTATATATGTTGAATATATTAATGGATATAAAATGTATAAATAATTTTTGTGAAAATAATTGTTATTCATGTATACTAGTATCATTGTCGTACTATTCATGTCTTCCAAAGACAAAAAAACTATCAAATATTATTGATCTCATCCACACTAACGTTGGTGGCCTGATAAATGTGGTTGGAAAATATAGAGCATGGAAATTCATTATTTTTAATTATTATTACATAATAATGTACTATGCAATGATTATACATAGTAAAAAACATGTTCCAGATTAAATGAAAATTTATTCTGGAATTTACTGAGAATGAAACAGGTTGTACAACTAATGTTTTAAGATCTGATAATGGAAGAGAATACACATCCAATGAATTTGAAAATTACTAGGGGAAATCAAGGAATAAATCATGAGGTGGATATTGTGATATAACTGCAACATAATAGTGTTATTCAGTGTAGAAACTAATGAGTCGACATTACAGATAGAACTATGTATATTTGGAGTCGTATATATCATCAATTTGAGAAGTGAATGTTCAAGCAGTGCATTATACTTAAAATGGAATAATGATTTATATGGAAGAATCCAAGACACCATTAAAGGTTTGACCTATAATGAAGCTGTATATGAAGTATTTTTATGTTTTAGAAGTAACTTTTTCTACTAAAAAAAGGAGGAATTCTGGGGAAGTATGGTGATGTGGCAGACAATGGAATATTCCATGGATATTCCATGAAGTGTAAAGAAAATATTTTTTTCAACAATAGAATTGGAATAATTATTAAATGTAGTAATGTCAATATAATTGATGATAAAACCAAAATTTCATTTAGAAGTTAATATGATGATATGATAAAACATGACGAAGAAAGTTGACAATGTATACATGAAAATGTCGAAGCATGGGAATGCATGAAAAATATTTAGGGGTCACAAAATAATGATTATTCATAATAATAATTAATAAAATAACACATTGATGAAGACGCTTCCTCTAAAACTAAAATGTGAAATAGAATGGAAAAATTGATCAATCCAACATCATTGTGGATTGTACTACACAAACAAAGACCAGAATAATGATGGATGATGCATGTTATTCCTTTTTATCAATTTTGTATCCTACCTCATTTGAAGAAGATCTGAAGAGTATATCCTAGATTGAAGCCATGAAAGAAGAACTATATCAAATTAAACATAACCATATATTTAATTTTTTTAATAAACATGAAAATCACAATGAGATTGGAATAAAGTTGATTGTTGAAAACCAAAACAATGGGCATGGAAATGTTTTCAGAAATAAGGGATATCAAGTTTATAATGGATATGCACAGTGTAATGGATCAAACCCTCCTAGCCCATCCCTTTTCAAATTTCTGGTGCTTGGCATGCCCTGGACCCATCAAGTCCAGATCCGAAGGGCGGCACATTGATGGCTGGAAGTACATGGTGTCACCATTGGTGACATCGATCAGAGTGATGCCAATCAGTTCCAGAGGGGATTTTCTGGTTTTTCTTCGCTAGTTTTTCCTATAACGCCACTTTTATGCCATTTTAACCTTTTTAAAGAAGATCAAGGTCATCTTTAGCCCCATAAAAAATATTTTAAATCCATATGGGAGAGGAGACCCTTAAACGGACCAAGCATGTGTTCCTGTTATGAATTTTCCTCTATTTAAATGAAATCTTTTAACTCATAGCAATTACGACCACCTCCCAAATGTTAATTATTAAATAACAATTAATAATATCATGTGTAACTGCCCAACCATGTGTAAAAACCACATTCCACCTTTAATGGCCATCAAAATTCGTATCCTTTAACTCCAAGATCTCGCCTCTTAATAACGCACTAGAATTAATTTATTATTTTTCATTGGTAGGTTATTTCTTCCCCTTGGAGCATTTGGAGTCCCCTTCCCGAGGCAAGTGATGTGTTGTGTTGTAGCCCTTCCTGCTTCTTCTTGGAGTCCCTGAAGTTCCACCCCTACAAGTCGCGCATCCTCAGTTCCTGGATTGAGGAGAAAAACGTTGATCATTGATCATAAGGTTGGGTTTTTCCTTATCCAATCTTTACTATGTATCATGTGGGTGGGTATGCTATTGATTTTATGAGGATGGATGAAACCAAACCTTAATGAAGATAACAAATAGACTTTTAAAGAATGATGGGGGGGGGATGATCGATGTTTCTATAGTACTATTTATCCTTGATTTTCTGTAGTGAAACATACTGGATTATGCCAACAGAAAATCATGGTCATTGGTGGCCTTTTCATGTGCACTAATGAACCTTTCTTTTTCTGGATATTTATGTGATTGAATGGTTGTGACATGGAAACTTGTAAATCATGTTAAAACAGTTGATTAAATAGATTCCAAATGAATAATAATCCTAGTGTGATCTCCCCGGTTTACAAAATGGAAAGACTAAACTAAATAAATGGTTCTGATGATATATACAGTGGATGCTTGGGAGGTGACGTGGATGGGGATGGGATCCTCTTTTGTGGTTCATTTTTTTGGCTTTTCGATCTGAGACCATATGGGGATGTATGTTGGGGCTTGGTTTGGTTCCAATACTTTGAGGGATCTCACATATCCCTTAGTTTGTTGAAACCTTACAAGAGAACCGTGTGTGAAAGCTTAAATTGTTGTTTGGCCCTTTTCCTTTCCTTGCCTTATTTTTATGCCTATTAAATTCTCAGTTGTGAAGATTTAATTTTTTAAAATGGAATAAATTGTATATGAAAACGTCAATGGGTTCGATGGGGAATTGTTTTCCAGGAATGAGTTGTGTCATGGTAGTGGGTGTGCTACTTCTTATGAATGAACAGTAACAAGGGAGTTTGTGGTTGGGCTGGTTTTTGAATCACTTGGTTGGTATGTGTGATTGTTTTCCAATATGTATAATTTTTTTCTTGGGTTTTATATTCATTCCCCACCAACGTTGAGAACTTTGTGATGAACACCCCCATTTCATGGGGAGGGATTTTTTCCAACACTCCCTTGAGTGGCAGGTTATTAGGTCACTTTCTACTCCCTTTCCTGAATAGCCCAAGATTCTTCTGGCAGGCTGTAATGTAGAGACCCGTATCCTGAAATACATGGACATTACATTACATTTGCGGAATACTTAGTACATAACAAAAATACAAACACACAAGGATCGTAATAGTTTAGTGTCTTTGGAAACTCGGAACGTAATCTTCTAATCGTGGTGAAAGATCTTCAACATCTCCCATAAAGATCTTCTTTTTTTTTAATACCTAAAACCTTTCTTTATCTCCTGGGGAAAAGAAAACATAAAAGGGTGAGCTCAAATGCTCAGTAAGGGTAAACAAAAGAAATATCAATCATATCATATAAGAACATAGCTTTTGGAAATCTTAACCTGCAAAAGAGCTCATAATATCATAACATGGGATAAATCATAGAAGTGAAATGTAATCCCAATAATCATAACTTAAAACATGAAACTTTGTGGCATACACACATAATCATAGAAAATCATTTCTTGTTAGTCAAGACTCATTTCCAAGACTATCTTAGTGGACAAAGTCCCTTTCTGAATCGAGTAACCCTCGTTTCAGTCCTGTTTCACTGAACCGGTATAACCTACCATTTCAGCCATGTCTATCTCATGAGATATAAAATCTTTACCCAATGCATTGGAGGGAGATATAGGTCCCACCCATCTCATAATGATACCATTCTTATGTGTGCCACAAAATCATAAATCATACATCATTGCATAACCCATGTAATAAAAATGGGAATCTTAAACATCATGCCATCATAATCCATAAACAATTGATATCATTCAATCATAATAATATTGAAACCATTTAAATCATAGAGACATTTTACTTGAAACATACATATCAAATAATGTCATCTTAGATGGAAAATAGTTTTGAGAAAAACACTCGAAATGAATTCTTGAGGAAAATATCCTTTCTTCTTTAAAATCATTTTCTTTTCACAAAATTCCATGCAATTTTAAAAGATAAGGGTTTTGTTGAAAATAATCATGAAATCTTGTAGAGGAAGCTTCTTTAAAATGAGGTTTTATGAAACCGTAAAAATCCTTTCACGCCGTATAAGTTAAAAATAACATTCTCCTCGTACTTTTTTCGGAAAAGTCAAAAAGTACCTTATATGGTAACCAAAGGAAAGATTCCATTCATACAATGTGGTAAAAAGTCAATAAAGGGTAAAAATGACTTTAAACATTCATGTAAGAATGGTAAACATTTTATAAAAACATTTTTAGAAAACATGGTCATGGATGTTAAACGTAACCCCAGTAAATACTTAAGTATAAGCAATCTCGGATAAAAATGAGATTGAAAATTTATCCCTTACCTTAGGTCTGACTTGCTTTGTACGTGTCCAAACCTCCTGTATAATGATTTACATAATGTTATTGACTTATTAGAGAATCATATTCATTGTTATGATATCATATATGGTTCTCTTATGGCTTTATATTACCCGGTCTTTTGTAAATTCATGTTAAAGTAGCATTTTGGGTAAAATCGTCTTATTTGTCGTTCGTCTTTTTAACTTGTAATTGTTAATATGATAACTTGGATCATGATTACTTATATCCAGAATGTAAAACATGATTTATATATAATATATATTCAGAATATACATATATATATATATATATAATATATTGATAATGGAATGAAATACACCGTTCATGGAGACGGTAGTCCGTACGTACGCATGAACGCTGTTTCCGTTTCCTTATTGAATTGAATGGAATTAGATGACATACATATAAATATACATAAATCCAGTATCATTATTATGTCATATATTTCATTAGTACTTATTATATATACTTTATAATCATTCATGAATGGATAATCATTGAGAATGAATCTCATCGCGTCGTGGAGACGGTAGTCCGTACGTACGCACGAGCGATGATATCGTTCCCATGGTCGTGGAATTGTGTTGAAGTGTTTGTATACTATTTATGTATCAATATCACTTTATAATAATCATATATAGTTACTCATTAAACCATTATACCCATCCAATTAAGGTGGTGGCGGAAAATAGATTACACCACGGCGTGGAGACGGTATTCCGTACGTACGCACGCACGGTGATTTCTTTTTCCGTAGGATGGATAGATGGTGAAATAGGGTTGTTTCATACTTATAATAACATATCAGTATATGAGTGATACTGATGTTATTACTTCATAATGAAACAACCTAATAAGAAGAAGTGGAAGAAGAAATAATGATGAAAGAATTGGTAACGGTAATTACCTCTTCTTTGAAGCGCCTCTTTGAGACCTCCTCTTAGGGAACTAAAATTGGTCTTTGAGGAAGACCAGAACCTCTAGAATGTTTCTAGGGAAGTGGAGAGGTGAAAATGGCAGGGGTTGGCCGAGATTGAATGCTCAAATTGGTGTGAGGAGGAAGGGGGAGGAGGTGCCCTTTTATAAGGGAGGAGAGGGGCACCTTAGGAATTCTAAAAAATATTAATTTATAATAAATCTAACTCCACTTAAAAACCTCCAAAAATGACTCATATTCGAAGATTAGATGGGATAGGGTTGTAATCTCATCAACCAATCAAATTTAGACATGTTTAGATCTTATTTTAAACCTTATCAATTAGATTTAACTCTAAGTTAAATAATTTAACTTTTACCGTGTCTTTTTGTTTTCTTTCACTATATGGTTAATACACTTACTATAACATGCCAAACGAACCCCAAATTGTTTATTATTAATATATATATCCTTATCTATGTCATTTGGCCGAACCTTAGATTTTTAGGAATAAAATAACAATTAATAATATAATATTTGATTTAAAAACTATTTTGTGTCAATTTTGACACTATTTGATATATGATTTTTGTGAAAGTCATAACAGAATTAAATGTTCGAACCAAGTTGATTAAATCAACATTAATATATCATAGTAACCTATAAAATTAGTGGAATTCATTAAAAATCTCAAATTACATTTATTTTGGTGTTTATAACATCAATTATGTCAATATTTCATTAATAAGATAATTACTGCATCATCGTTGTGTCATAAATAAATTAAATTATTTAATGTCTAAAAATTATAAATAAAATACCATTATGTAGTAAATCTTTTTAGCTTTCTAATGAATATTTATAGTCGAATTTATCTTATGTATAACCCCATATTAAAAATGATTTACTTATTAAACATTGATTTTAACTATTTTAACCCTTCTTTAAATAAATTAATAATAAATGTCCTAATCTAATCCAAGTGGGCCTAAATGGTCATATTTTATTCCTAAGTTTGTTTTTGGTCGAATTACACTTGTCCAATAGAATTAGGACATGTGTTAGGGTAATATTAACATCATATTTACCCTTAGTTACCCTATTTACTATTAACCGCGGTAAAAAAAGTAAAAAGTTACTATTCACCAAAAAATTATTTTCATCTCATTGAACCACATTTTAGTCCTTGATATTAACCGTGTCTCTCGGATTTTCGAAATTCCATTCACAGAAGCGGTAAAATTAAGTTTTATGCAAAATTCAGTTTTTTAACCTACCACTTAGTAGTTTCACTATTCATCAAAAATTGATGTTTTTCAGAACAATGCCAAAATTTCATCCCAAGCTATATTTCATATTCCGAATTCAAAAATAAAGTCTATTTTACCAAATTCATAACATAAAAGTTGCATTAATTAATTTTATAATTAAATCCCGCTGTTAAAACAAATAGCATGTTTTTAAGAAACAATATCTATCAAAAGATTGACACTTGTTTATGTCTAGTTTAAATGTGAAATTACATCCAATGACCAACTTTGTATTAAATTGTAAAAATATATTCTAAATATACTTTAAAACCACTCAAATTAATGATTTATCACTATTAATTATTTCGATTAAAAAAGTTGTTTTTAATTATAATTTAGTAATTTTCAATATTCATCAGAATATGAAAGTTATCCGAAAAGTACCAAAATTTCACCTTAGGCTAAATTCGATACTCCGAATCCAAAAATGAAGTTCATTTTGAGAGCTAAAATTTCTAAAATTAAAAAAATGGTTATTACTATTCATAACGGCTAGTTTTAATAATATTTTAATAGCATATCATTGTTTCGTGAAACTCAGTATTACGTACTACACACGCTATCGAGGAAGGTTGCGATTGCGTGTAATGCAAGGCAAGTCAAGGATGCGTGTTGTGCAATCTCCTTTTGGTGTAGCGTACAACACAAGACATTAGTGAAAGAATATTTTTCATAAAATCTCGGGCTGTTACATTCTACCCCCCTTAAAATGAATTTCGCCCTCGAAATTCGTCGGGGTTATAAATGGTTTACTATTCGAAAGTTTCTTTAACAGAAACCCACATCGTAAAAAAGATTACCAAAACTTGGATTTAAAAACTAAAGTATGTAATGTAACGATTACCCAAATAAACTAATCACTGGGTTTCCACATAGGTGAAAATATGGATATGGAAGAGAAATCTAACCATCATGTTCTGATGGAGAGTGGTAGAGAACATGGCTATGGAAAAGCCAGTAATCACAAATCCATAAATTTGTGAAGATCTAAGGTACCATCTGATTCATCAGGTATAAGAGAACTAGGACAACATTTTTGGTTTCCAAGATCATTTCCCTAAAGTTAAAGAATTTGAATTAGAATAAATACTTACTTTATTTTGGTACAATCTCACTGTTGTTCGTGCCTTTAACAATTTCCACTTCATCTCTTAAATAAATGAAGTTGAATTTGTTATTCGTGAAGTGTTAGCAGATCATGTGATAGAATGACGGTTCATTCCATCTGTCTCAAACAAAAGGTTAGCAAAAATTATATACATAAGTCGATCTATAGTGAGATTAATCACATATGGTTCCTAAAATGGACTTATACTTCATATATCATACTGCTTAATATAATAAAACTAGTTTCTACTAAACATGGACTTAATGTAGGCCAGTGGTAGGCGATAAAGGCCAGTCGCACTTCGGTTGTGGGTTCGATTCCTACAGCCTTGTTCGAAGCGATGGGCTGTCGCCCGTCCTGCAGGTTGTCCTTTTTCTAAAACAACATTACTATAACATCCCATCAATAATATCGAAAAAAAAACTTCTATCCTTAAACAATACTCACTTATGTCCAACATAATCCATTCCAATCTTTAGGATTATCCATAATACTGCAGTCCACTCTCATAACATAGTGAAAACGATTACCAGAGATTTAATACCATCGTTGATCCCCATATATCATAAGATATATTTTGTTGGTCACATTCCAAACATTCAAAGTCCTTAATCATGTATTCTCTTGAATACCTTAGTGAAAACATGAATGAAGTTAAAAGTTAACACTTTCCACCTACAAATATCCTCAAAATTATATATACTCAAACCATGATATCACTTAGTCCTTATATCAATCATGAGCTCATGAATACTGTCAAACATTTCATTTGCTCTTTATCCCTTCATTATGCGCATATCATCTACATTCCAAAAATATCTGAATAACCTTTCATGGATACTTGTACCATTAATTATACACTTTCAAAACTCAAGGAAGGACAACAGTGTAACAATCCTTAGATGTCTCTTTATTCCATAGTACCATGAGATTAATTATACAACATTACACATGATAAACATGTCATCATTCCACTACATTCTTAAACCATTGACCGAGCTTCAACAATTCCTTCATCTCACATATCATTTGTAGTCTCATCATCATCATCAACATAAATACTTCCTATACGACCATACTGATTATCTTCATGAGACTTTCCCTTAGGGCATTGGTTTGCATAATGCCCGTACATTCCACATTTAAAACATTTAACCATTGTTGATGTCGTAGCAATACCATTATCCTCATCCATGGTGTTAACTGAACCTTTTCCTTTGCACTTACTTGCTTTGTGTCCTTCTTTTCCACACCCAAAGCATCTTCCAGTTCCTTTGAAACATTCTCCTTGATGCCTCTTCCCACATGATATACATAGGGGAAATTGAACTTTCTTTCCTCTATGATCATCATGAAACTCCATCTTTCTCTTATTAGCCGAGTCAGGAAACTTACCAAATTTTACTTTATTGATCATATTATGAGATTGTTGATTCAGCATAATAATGATTTTTGGACTTCCAAATACCATTTCATTTGGTTGCTCATGAAAAATATCATTCCATTGTCCAGCATATCCTCCATTATCGTGAATCACCTTGTTTCCAGCCATTTTCTAAAACCCAAAAAGAATAGTGTGAGAGGAAAAAATCATGCTAGGGAAAACAACATAATAAAGGGGGAGTACCTTCAATATCTAACATTTTAGGTTAAATTCTAAGATCGTTACCGTAGTTCTAGGAATATATCTTATACGTATACTTATCCTTAGGGACATCCCTAGACATACCTTAGAAATATCTCTAGGGATCTCACTAACGTTTTCGCGTCCTAGTTTCCAAAGGTTGACTAAACCTTTCCTCTGATACCAACTGTAGAGACCCGTATCCTGACGTACATGGACATTACATTACATTTGCGGAATACTTAGTACATAACAAAAATACAAACACACAAGGATCGTAATAGTTTAGTGTCTTTGGAAACTCGAAACGTAATCTTCTAATCGTGGTGAAAGATCTTCAACATCTCCCATAAAGATCTTCTTTTTTTTAATACCTAAAACCTTTCTTTATCTCCTGGGGAAAAGAAAACATAAAAGGGTGAGCTCAAATGCTCAGTAAGGGTAAACAAAAGAAATATCAATCATATCATATAAGAACATAGCTTTTGGAAATCTTAACCTGCAAAAGAGCTCATAATATCATAACATGAGATAAATCATAGAAGTGAAATGTAATCCCAATAATCATAACTTAAAACATGAAACTTTGTGGCATACACACATAATCATAGAAAATCATTTCTTGTTAGTCAAGACTCATTGCCAAGACTATCTTCGTGGACAAAGTCCCTTTCTGAATCGAGTAACCCTCGTTTCAGTCCTGTTTCACTGAACCGGTATAACCTACCATTTCAGCCATGTCTATCTCATGAGATATAAAATCTTTACCCAATGCATTGGAGGGAGATATAGGTCCCACCCATCTCATAATGATACCATTCTTATGTGTGCCACAAAATCATAAATCATACATCATTGCATAACCCATGTAATAAAAATGGGAATCTTAAACATCATGCCATCATAATCCATAAACAATTGATATCATTCAATCATAATAATATTGAAACCATTTAAATCATAGAGACATTTTACTTGAAACATACATATCAAATAATGTCATCTTAGATGGAAAATAGTTTTGAGAAAAACACTCGAAATGAATTCTTGAGGAAAATATCCTTTCTTCTTTAAAATCATTTTCTTTTCACAAAATTCCATGCAATTTTAAAAGATAAGGGTTTTGTTGAAAATAATCATGAAATCTTGTAGAGGAAGCTTCTTTAAAATGAGGTGTTATGAAACCGTAAAAATCCTTTCACGCCGTATAAGTTAAAAATAACATTCTCCTCGTACTTTTTTCGGAAAAGTCAAAAAGTACCTTATATGGTAACCAAAGGAAAGATTCCATTCATACAATGTGGTAAAAAGTCAATAAAGGGTAAAAATGACTTTAAACATTCATGGAAGAATGGTAAACATTTTATAAAAACATTTTTAGAAAACATGGTCATGGATGTTAAACGTAACCCCAGTAAATACTTAAGTATAAGCAATCTCGGATAAAAATGAGATTGAAAATTTATCCCTTACTTTAGGTCCGACTTGCTTTGTACGTGTCCGAACCTCCTGTATAATGATTTACATAATGTTATTGACTTATTACAGAATCATATTCATTGTTATGATATCATATATGGTTCTCTTATGGCTTTATATTACCCGGTCTTTTGTAAATTCATGTTAAAGTAGCATTTTGGGTAAAATCGTCTTATTTGTCGTTCGTCTTTTTAACTTGTAATTGTTAATATGATTACTTGGATCATGATTACTTATATCCAGAATGTAAAACATGATTTATATATAATATATATTCAGAATATACATATATATATATAATATATTGATAATGGAATGAAATACACCGTTCATGGTGACGGTAGTCCGTACGTACGCATGAACGCTGTTTCCGTTTCCTTATTGAATTGAATGGAATTAGATGACATACATATAAATATACATAAATCCAGTATCATTATTATGTCATATATTTCATTAGTACTTATTATATATACTTTATAATCATTCATGAATGGATAATCATTGAGAATGAATCTCATCGCGTCGTGGAGACGGTAGTCCGTACGTACGCACGAGCGATGATATCGTTCCCATGGTCGTGGAATTGTGTTGAAGTGTTTGTATACTATTTATGTATCAATATCACTTTATAATAATCATATATAGTTACTCATTACACCATTATACCCATCCAATTAAGGTGGTGGCGGAAAATAGATTACACCACGGCGTGGAGACGGTATTCCGTACGTACGCACGCGCGGTGATTTCTTTTTCCGTAGGATGGATAGATGGTGAAATAGGGTTGTTTCATACTTATAATAACATATAAGTATATGAGTGATACTGATGTTATTACTTCATAATGAAACAACCTAATAAGAAGAAGTGGAAGAAGAAATAAAGATGAAAGAATTGGTAACGGTAATTACCTCTTCTTTGAAGCGCCTCTTTGAGACCTCCTCTTAGGGCACTAAAATTGGTCTTTGAGGAAGACCAGAACCTCTATAATGTTGCTAGGGAAGTGGAGAGGTGAAAATGGCAGGGGTTGGACGAGCTTGAATGCTCAAATTGGTGTGAGGAGGAAGGGGGAGGAGGTGCCCTTTTATAAGGGAGGAGAGGGGCACCTTAGGAATTCTTAAAAATATTAATTTATAATAAATCTAACTCCACTTAAAAACCTCCAAAAATGACTCATATTCGAAGATTAGATGAGATAGGGTTGTAATCTCATCAACCAATCAAATTTAGACATGTTTAGATCTTATTTTAAACCTTATCAATTAGATTTAACTCTAAGTTAAATAATTTAACTTTTACCGTGTCTTTTTGTTTTCTTTCACTATATGGTTAATACACTTACTATAACATGTCAAACGAACCCCAAATTGTTTATTATTAATATATATATCCTTATCTATGTCATTTGGCCGAACCTTAGATTTTTAGGAATAAAATAACAATTAATAATATAATATTTGATTTAAAAACTATTTTGTGTCAATTTTGACACTATTTGATATATGATTTTTGTGAAAGTCATAACAGAATTAAATGTTCGAACCAAGTTGATTAAATCAACATTAATATATCATAGTAACCTAGAAAATTAGTGGAATTCATAAAAAATCTCAAATTACATTTATTTTTGTGTTTATAACATCAATTATGTCAATATTTCATTAATAAGATAATTACTGCATCATCGTTGTGTCATAAATAAATTAAATTATTTAATGTCTAAAAATTATAAATAAAATACCATTATGTAGGAAATCTTTTTAGCTTTCTAATGAATATTTATAGTCGAATTTATCTTATGTATAACCCCATATTAAAAATGATTTACTTATTAAACATTGATTTTAACTATTTTAACCCTTCTTTAAATAAATTATTAATAAATGTCCTAATCTAATCCAAGTGGGCCTAAATGGTCATATTTTATTCCTAAGTTTGTTTTTGGTCGAATTACACTTGTCCAATAGAATTAGGACATGTGTTAGGGTAATATTAATATCATATTTACCCTTAGTTACCCTATTTACTATTAACCACGGTAAAAAAAGTAAAAAGTTACTATTTACCAAAAAATTATTTTCATCTCATTGAACCACATTTTAGTCCTTGATATTAACCGTGTCTCTCAGATTTTCGAAATTCCATTCACAGAAGCGGTAAAATTAAGTTTTATGCAAAATTCAGTTTTTTAACCTACCACTTAGTAGTTTCACTATTCATCAAAAATTGATGTTTTTCAGAACAATGCCAAAATTTCATCCCAAGCTATATTTCATATTCCGAATTCAAAAATGAAGTCTATTTTACCAAATTCATAACATAAAAGTTGCATTAATTAATTTTATAATTAAATCCCGCTGTTAAAACAAATAGCGTGTTTTTAAGAAACAATATCTATCAAAAGATTGACACTTGTTTATGTCTAGTTTAAATGTGAAATTACATCCAATGACCAACATTGTATTAAATTGTAAAAATATATTCTAAATATACTTTAAAACCACTCAAATTAATGATTTATCACTATTAATTATTTCGATTAAAAAAGTTGTTTTTAATTATAATTTAGTAATTTTCAATATTCATCAGAATATGAAAGTTATCCGAAAAGTACCAAAATTTCACCTTAGGCTAAATTCGATACTCCGAATCCAAAAATGAAGTTCATTTTGAGAGCTAAAATTTCTAAAATTAAAAAAATGGTTATTACTATTCATAACGGCTAGTTTTAATAATATTTTAATAGCATATCATTGTTTCGTGAAACTCAGTATTACGTACTACACACGCTATCGAGGAAGGTTGCGATTGCGTGTAATGCAAGGCAAGTCAAGGATGCGTGTTGTGCAATCTCCTTTTGGTGTAGCGTACAACACAAGACATTAGTGAAAGAATATTTTTCATAAAATCTCGGGCTGTTACATGTAATGTCATGAGATCTGTTATAGACCTAGATTCTTCAGGCATGGTACGTGGTGGTGGTTGGCCAAGGTGTGTGCGGGTTGGTGGCTTACCCAGTGTCTTCGGGATGAAGCAGAGGTGTCTTCGAGCATGGCAGTATGTGTTCAGACCCAAGTGTTTGCAGGCAAGAAAAAGGATGGTTGTTGTGGCCTAGGTGTTTGCTGGCACGATGTGCGGTTGTGATAGACCCAATGAATGCAGGCGGGGTTTGGACGTTGGACTACGGTGAGAATAGAGAGAGAGGTTTGGTGCATAGGATGTCTTCAATAACCAGAGGGAAAGTTGCACGGGGTACCCAAATATCGACGAGCTGTTTCTATTACTTATTTTACATTCTTTTTTAGGGGAGTGTGACTTGATGAGGTTGTGGTTGATAGTTTTCCTTTCTAGGTGTTTTTTGGTTACCTCTTATCTTCCACGGGGAATTAGAATTCCTAACCAGTTGTGCATGAGTGCTTTTGGTTTTCTCTACTGAGTATACCTATATACTCACTCTACATATATAAACTTCTCTTAGGTTTCCAGGAGGATATCAAGGATAGTGTAGGACCGTTTTAGCTCGGACCATGGGTCATTTTTTGTTGTTGACTTTCATTTCATTGTTATTTTCCTTTAGGGTTTCCTTGTAATTTTTTATCATTTACATTTCATATATTCATATAGGAATAGTTGGTTTTGGGTTTATTTTTACCTCCATTTTTGGTGTTGTTTTGGATTTACTATCTTATCTCCTACTCCTACTAAATAAAAAGGATAATGAATTCCATTTTGAGTGTGATTATATACCCTTGGTGTTAGTCTCCATTCTAGGTATATTGAAGCCAGTTTTTGTGGAACATTATGTCTCCTTCTACTTGAGGAAGGAAGGGTCTGGAAAACAGTTGTCTCTTCCATCATATTTGTGAAGGCGAGTCATGATAGAATGGTATCAGAAGAGGTCGAGAGAGAGGATGGAGTTTGACATTAGGCATAGTTAGGATTTCATGGGATAGTAGGGAAATAATATTATGGAATATTTGTTCTTAAAATAGGATAAGAAAGACCGGCTAGGACACGTGATTTTAGAGCCCCCCGTGATCTAATGAAAAGACTCCGGGCCTACCAAACGACCAAGTGTCACTGCACTAATTTCAGGGTAGAGACCCTAGGAATTGTACATGCATCATAATGACTTGTGTTCTTGTGTTTCTTGGATATTTTGGAGATTTAAAATGAATAAAAAGTCTAAGAAAATTTAAAATGAATTTTCTACACAACTTGGTCTTAGGCATTCCTTTTATAGCATGAAGTTATGTCACTCAAATGATGACCATGAGTAGTGTGGGCGATCGAGAACCAAGAGGTTGATTTGTCTGATCAGCAGAGGGTTGACCAAGAGAGGGAAGATGAACAGTGGTAGAGGATGGTTTGTGCCTCTCAGAAGTAGAACCTCGGGATGTACGAGGGCAGTGTCTCAGACATGGAGACAGAGAGCTGACTTGAGGTGCTGGTGATTGCTTTCAGCTTGATCTGATCTCTGAAGGTGTATATGGATCCTTTGGCTGTAAGCTAGATGCTTGGAGCAGCCTCTCAATTTTGGAATCTCTAACTTGGGGACAAGATGGAGGCTGATGTTGTTTGGAGTGACATTGAGAAGGAGTTTTGGGTGAATTCCTCTCTTCCATGATGAAGGCTAAGAAGAGGCAGTAGTTTCTCTCCATCTAGTAGGGGATCATGTAAGTGATGGAGTTTGGGATCATATTCAAATACCTCCGTAGTTTTTCTCCGATCCTTTTTCTAGATGAGGAGTCTCATGCGAGATTTTTAGAGGAGGCAGTCATACCTTCTCTAAAATATGTTGTTATTCCCATCACCCTAATGACATAAATCGAGGTGCAAAAGAAGGATGAAGTGGTGGGGGTGATGCACACGATTGGAGGTAATCCGCGAGAGGGAAACAAGTTGGGATCGTCAATGGGTAGGTTAGTTAGCAGCAGGCCTCGAACATCAGGGTCTTCTAGGTTTTGACCTATGGGGAGAAGGCCCTAGAAGTTTCAGTTTCAATCTCTATGTCCTTTCCCTTTACTTGTGGGAGGCGTGGGCACCTTCGGAACTAGTTCCCAGACAAAGTGTTGTACAGTGGGGGTGGGAAGGTTCTGTGACCACCTCAACCACAATAGTTTTCAAGTAGGCCCTTACAACATCATAAGCAGGGATAACTATCTCCTACTCCTCCGAGAGCAGACATGGTAGGAGGAGGCCGACCCTAGGGTAATATTCAAGGACCTCGACCATTGCTTGGTCGGGGAGGAAGTCGATACCTGAGAGGTAGAGGAGCTGGGTGTGGGCATTTGTACGCCACAGAAGAAGAAATTCCAGTAGGTCCAGAAGTTGTTCGAGGTACGATCATCTTGTTTAGTACTCTTGCATATGCCTTGTTTCATACATGAGTTTCATAGTCATTTGATTAAGCCATTCTGACCCGAGCTCTGGGTTTAGACGATGAGATACTTCCAGTGCCCCTTGTGTTGAGTATGCCAATCATAGGTCAGACCGACTTGTTTTATGTTTTCTGAGGGTGTAGACTGATGATAGGGCCACATCAATCTAGCACGGTTATTCTACTATTGTATATATAACCATATGATGTTATCCCATGAATTTATTGGCTATTTTATGTACATTTTGATATCAACAATTTCCGAAGAAGAGTTATGTTCTCCGGTGAGGATAGCCAGAATGGGTCTATCGCCAGTGAGCGAGGATTCCATGAAGGCAGACGAAGGATGGAGCCCCTCCTTTCCTTGTTATCTGAGCTATCATTGTTTTCGAAAATTATAGAGATGGTGAATGTCCCAGAGATCACCAGTGAGTTCATGGAAATCTTCACTAAAGAAGTGGCTACTCTACCCCCACAAAGTAATGTTGTGTTCAGGATAGACTTTCAACCTTGTGCCCGTCCTATTTCGATGGCTCCTTATTGGATGGAGCCTTCTTAGTTGAGGGATTTTTGGACTCTGATTAACGATCTTATGAAGAACGGTTTTTTCCGACCTACTGTGTCACCATGGGGTGCTCAGGTATTGTTTGCAAAGAAGGCAGATGGTGGTCTAAGGTTGTGCAGAGACTACCAGAAACAAAATCTGGTAATAGTCAAGAACTGTTACCCTCTCTCGAGGATAAAAGATCTCTTTGACCAACTGAGGGGAGTAAGTTGGTCCTTTAAGACCATTCTGTGGTGTGGGTATCACCAGGTACGGGTGAAGGAATGTGATATCCTGAATACTACTTTCAGGTTCATGTGTGGGCACTTTGAGTTCATAGTCTTGCAGTTCGGCATTATGAACACACATGTTGTGTTCATGGGGCTCATGAACTCTTTTTCCCATGTTTTTTTGGACCAGTTATTCATTGTGTTTATAAATGACATTTTGATCTACTCAATATTAGAGGAGGAGCACACTAATCACCTCAAGATAGTCTTTTAAATCCATCGACACCACCAACTCTATGGTATTTTTTCAAAGTGGAAGTTCATGTCATGAGAAGAGAATATATAGGGACATGTGGTGTATCAGCAAGGGGTAGCAGTTGACCCATCAAAGGTAGAAGAGGTTATTTCCTGGGAGGAACCCAATAATGTAACAGAGGATTGCAAATTTCTATGTCTGTTAGGCTATTATCGGAGGTTTGTACCCTACTTCTCTTGAGTTGCAACTCCATTGAAAAATTTGACCATAAAGGTCTAGGAATATGTGTGAAGTGAGTAGTGTCAAGCAGTGTTTAGCTATCTAATGGAAATGATGTTCAGCGCTCCAGTGCTCAGGTTTCCAGAGGAAGTGGTATTTTGTGAGGTATTTGTGATGCTTTTGGACATCTCCTAGGTTGTGATTAGATGCAGAAACGGGGAGTGATATCTTATGGATCTAGGCAGTTGCGTTCTCACAAGTGTAACTTCGCCACCCATGACCTAGAGCATGCAGTGGTAGTGTTCGTGTTGATGTTGTGGCGTCATTACCTCATCATGTAACAAACTATAGTGTTCACGAATCACAAGAGTTTGAGGCATATCATTACCAAGTAGGAAATAATCATGTGAAAAAGAATCTGGGTGTAATTTATTTAGGACTACAACATCGAGATATCTTACACTGAATCTAAGGGAATGTTTTGAATGATTCCTTGAGTACGATGTCATGGAGGGAAGCTGTTCATGAATCTGTGGTAAATTGGAAGGCAGTGGAGGAGTTGGTTGCCATACCCCTGGATGCAAGGTTGGATGGTGGTATGGGTTTCCTGTTTCAGATTATAGTGCATTCCTCTCTGTTTCGGTAGGTGAAGGAGTCTAAATGGGGAGACATAATGAGTGATGTGATGCGTGATCACGTTAACCAAGGCAATACTCCGTAAGGGTGGTCAAAGGTTGGTCAGAATCAGATTCTTTTCCCAGAGAAGTTGTTTGTCCCAATGGCGATGCCGGAATAATTTTACTATGATTTACATAACTCACTTTTAGTGTCACACTCTGATGTTTCCAAGATGTACCAAGTCCTGTGGAAACATTTTTGGTAGCCCCGAGTGAAATGGGAAGTGGGGGAGTTCGTGGCATTGTGCCCGGTGTGTTAGTAGGTTTAGGCTGAACATTGCATCTCAGGAGGTTTGTTGCGCCCTATAGATGTCCCTGTGTTGAAGTGGGATGGAATCTCGTTGGATTTTTTCTTAGAACTACACATGGTTCAAGGATACTGTGATGCTAATTGGGTAGTGGTAATCATATTTACAGAATAAGCTCACTTCTGGTCGATCAAGGAGCTAATTGTGGTGAATGCCTTAACATAGAGATATGTGGATGAGGTGGTGTGGTTGCATGGAGTTCCAAATTCCATAGTCTTGGATAGGGATGCATGGTTTTATTAATGATTCTAGAGGGAATTACAACATGATTTTTGAACCCATCTATACCTTAGAACAACTTTCCACCCCTAGACCGATGGGTAGACAAAGAGAACCATCCCAACCTTGAAGGATATGCTATAGGCATGTGTCTTGGATGTCGAGGGATCATGGGACTAAAATTTTCCCTTATAATAGTTTTCCTACAATAATAGGTATCACACTACTATTGGAATGACACCATATCAAGCCGTGTATGGGAGGTCATGTAGTTCGGCCATGTGTTGGACTGAGGATGGGGAGGCAGGTGTTCTTGGCCCAGAGGTAGTGCAGAGCATAATAGAAAATGACCAGCAAGTGTGTGAGAGGATAAATGCAGCCTCGTACTGGCAGAAGTCATATGTAGATCATAGGAGGATGCCCATGGAATTCGATGTTAGAGACCATGTGTTCTTGAAGGTTTCCAATAGACATGGGCAGCGATGGTTCGGCAAGGAGAGAAAGCTATCTCTTAGGTTCATCGGGCCTTTCAAAGTGTTGGGGAGGGTCGGTGAAGTGGAATATCAACTATCCTATCAACCTCAGTTGGAGAGGTACCATGAAGTTTTCCACATCTCCCATCTCCATCGATATCTACATGATAACTCCCATGTCAGTGAATGGGGAGAGTTGGATATATGGTTGATTATACATTCTTGGAGCGAATAGTGATGATCGAGGATCAAAAGGGGATAGTTCTTCATGGACGAACCATCCCATTGGTTCATGTGCTGAGGAGGAAGGATTCCCATGAATAGAGTAATTTGGAGCAAGAAGTTCAAATGTGTGCTCAGTCCCCAAAGCTGTTTTGAGTTGCTGTTCCAAGCCTTCTTTGTTGTTCGTGTTTTTGTGACCGGTTTTGACGTAATGCTTACCTTGTTAGTTTATGAGGTGTTTTTTCCTTACTTGGAGAATTTTTATGAAAAGACCTAATATGTGGGGATGAGATTACATGATCCCTAATCAAGATGCATTAAGTTGGATGTGATTAATCCCATGAGGGAAAGTTAGTGCTGCCCAAAGAGGATAGTATCCTGACTAGATGGAAAGAACTCCTTGATCCGTGTGTCGGGAAAATATGTTCCTTGGGGTTGATATGGCTGTTTGGGGTAGTTTTTCCCCGAGATGTATCTTTTGGGGTGGTTGTTCAGACACCTATCTTCTATTTGGATCTATCTTTGATTCTCAAGGACGAGAATATTTTGAGATGTATCTAATGTAATGGTCAAGACCCTCCTAGTCCATCTCTTTTCCAAACATCTAGTGTTCAGCACACAATTGACCCATCTAGTCCAGATCTAAAGGGTGGCGTATCGATGCCTAGATGTTCATAGTTTCACCATCAGTGACACCGATCGGAGTGGCACCGATCAGTGTGTAACCGATCGGTGCCAGAGGCGCATGTCGGGGTTGTCTTCCCCTGTTTTTTCCTTAACACAACTTATAGAAGATACATCGCAATACATAGCGTGTAATCTGGGAAATACACGGACACATGCCATAATACACGGTCTAGAGGCACAATGTCTAATCTCTACACAAAAAGGAAGAAGTGGCTTAGTGAGACTCGACATGTATCCTGGGGATACATGGACACGGGGTGGAGTACATGGTCATGTACTCCACCACCCAGCCAGGTGTGGCTAGTGTCACGGGCTACCCCGTGTTCCAGTTACACGGTTTGGAGAACACGGGTTGAGGCCATGTATGGGCACATGGCCAGAATATATGGAGCTGACCCCAGTTACATGGAGACGACATGTAACCATACCGCACGCTGTGTACATTATTTTCTACATGACCAGATTCTCGACATGGGCCATTTCACAAGGGCACTACCTGAGGTTTGATTACACAGTGTGTACCTTATTCCAACACGCAGTGTACTTTTTGATAAAAGGATTAGTCATCTTGTACTCAGTATCTTGGACATGCTTTGTTTGGATTATCCCCCTATGACGTGGAGGACCTTCGGGATACATCATCTTGAGACTATGAGGCAGTTGATGTGTCGACACTTTTCTTGAGGAGCGGACCCTCCCGGAATCAAGCATGCTTTTGGAAACCCTTTGGCTGGCTGTGCACTGTTGATTGTTCATGGATCATGTGTTGGTCCGACAGTTCTGATGACAGTTCCTGGATCATGTGTTGGTTTGACAGTTCTAACTTCTGTTCTTGGATCATGTGTTGGTCCAACAGAATAGCTGGACCTGGATCATGTGTTGGTCTGACAGCTCTAACGACAGTTCCTTGATCATGTGTTGGTCTGACAGTTTTGATTTCTGTTTCTAGATCATGTGTTGGTCTGATAGAATTGCTGGTCCTAGTTCATGTGTTGGTCCGACAGCTTAGACGATTCAGTGGCTATATCTGATCATCTGAACCTCTATACAAAAGTTGTATACCTATGTGAGATGAGTCAGTAACTCTTATGTTTTCCTCACTATTGAGATGGGTCATTTGATAAAAATAGGTATATGTGTGGGCATATACTTTTGTGTGGGTTTTTGTTGATCTCATAATTTTTTATTTGTACTAGTTGGATTTTGTGAGACCTAGAGGGTCTCGGGGTCCCTACTGAGTATCGTTATACTGACCCCGGCACGGGCATTGCCCGCACCTCATTGTGTTGGATGTAGATGACAGACAATGCTGACCGAGGCAGAGTGTACGAGGACTGGACGGTACCCGGAGGTAGACCTCACGATGAGTCGGTACCCAGAGGAGATTGACAGACGTGGAGCACGGAGGATGCTATCTTTACCTAACTTTCAAGTAGGATCTTTGGGGGATGATCCAGGATCTTCTTGATACCTTCTAGATATTTTGTCCCTTTTTATTTGTACTTGTTTTCAGTTTTCCTTGTACTTTAAAGTTGGACTTGTATATCCGGCCACTTTTACAATCCATCACTTCTTTTGTATACTATTTTACTTAGGGTCTTGCTTCCAGCTTATTTATCTGATTGTGTGTATTTATTGTTTATAAAGGCAATGCCTTACCAGTTTTAGGGATTTTTTCCTTTGGTTCTAGTCACTAGCCCCTAGTTTATGGAATGTGGGCTTGGGGTAGTCATGACCCAGGTCCCGAGGACGGGTCGTGACATAGATGGAAGTTGATGTGCCCAATTGTTTTTGATGAAACACACAAACACATAGACTATGGAATGATATTTACAAAACACATATATTGTGTGATAAAACCAGTTCAATTTATAAAAGAAAAAATGATGCACATCACTATGGTTAAAAACACATAAATATTAGGCATCACTTTCTTAGGGATCACACACTTAAAGAGATATCATTCTTCAATTTATCGGAACACATAATCAAATTTCGAATATTTTAAAAAATCATTACCCTCAGATAAATTTAAATACATTAAACTAATGTTATGAATGATAAACGTAAGGTAATATTCCATATTAACGTTTTGTTGATACTTATCTCCTTACATTAAGTAACTCTTTCTCATAGGGGGCGCACATTTGTTTTATAACCAATTTGTTTCGTATTCAAATTTTATGAAACCAAAATATTTCATAAATCAATTTTTTTTAACCAATATCTTTCATTAATCAAATTTTTCATAACCATATTTTTTTCATTAATCATATTTTTTATAACCAAATTTATTCCATAACCAAATTATTTTTCATTAATCAAAATTTTGGGAATCCAAAACTCAATAATCCAAATTTTTCTTCCCTTATCAAAATTATATAGAATCTAATTTGATTATGAAAAAAATTATCTATACTTACATTTTATTTCTATGAAATAATGAAGGTATGTTTTCATTCTTAATTTTTTTAAATTTTTGGTATTCTTATAATCTTTAAAAGAAACATTTATCAGATTCACTTTTCTTAAATTACAGATGTTCCTTAAAACCTCTAAATATTAGAACATACCAAATCCTTCTTTGGATTTCTACAAATCCATCAGATCGGTTTTGGCATTTTTCAACTGTCGGATCAACTTGGGAGTTTAAACTATCTCTTTAATTCCAATATAAAGGCCCCCGATTCGTCAACCCACATCAATTTTCAATGTTTTTTTTGATGAAGCTCTACTTATTTTAAAAAATATCCTTATGCTTTTCCATGTAATCAAAGACTATGAATGTTGTTGGAAGCCTCCACATAGAAAAAGATGTCTTCAACCATGGATTTTAATGTATGCAAAATATATATGGAAAGGTTAATTGATTAAAGATTCATCACTATGAATTATTCCTTGATTACGAAAAACATTAAACAGAATGGACGGGACACCATTTACATAGCAAAGGCAAAAAGTTAGGATCTGGTCTACCAAGAGTTGGTTATAAAATTTTATGATATATTAATTGTTTATAATGATGGAGTAAAATAAAAAATTACCATCAAGAGCTATGGGAAAACCTATTCTCTATCATCTAATATGGCAAAAAATATTTATCAAGTTCTGTATGAATGTGAAGAAATTTTCATCACTCCCATGATGCCTGGTCAGTTAGGATATTCTAGTATTGAAAAGAAAATAGTGTTCATTGGACTCAAATGAGTAAAATGACAAAATAATAACCATCCCTCTATAATGTTTATATTGTTAGAATTATGGTTATAGGGTTTCCACATTCCGAGAAAAGGAGACAAAGACTCCTTAATGAAAAGTGACATCTTTATATTATATTTTTTGGTTAACCAGATGAAGATAAAGGTTTTGAAGTATATACTCTTAAATATTTACATCATTAATATTGGAACTCTAAAATATCAAATCATTATGTATCTGTGAATTTTCTCAATGATCATATTGTTATTCTTAGAATCAATCAAAATTCCCTACAGCTCTAGACCATGAAATTTCATGCTTTTGTTTCTACATGATGACACATTGAAAAGAATTAATATCATTTTCAATACCATGTCTGGATAATATTATGATATTTTAGAAAGTAATGTCGAAGCTCTAGATATGTTTGTGGAAGTATGATATACTTCCATAAAATATCAGAACAATAGGAAGGAAAAATTAACATGAAACCAAATAAAAGCCAATATATTCCGAAACTCAGTCAACACCCCCAAAACTAGAAAAGAAAAAGACTTTCCTGGATAAAGCGGTATTGAAGTACAAGGAATAGAAGAAGAATAAAAAATAAAGAGATCATAGTTTTGGCGTAGATCTCACTAAGTAAAAGACCTTAAATATTCAAGCTCTTGAAGTGTATTAACGGAATGGAAAATATAATATAAATGGGAAGAATATTTCTGAGGCAGAGATGATTTAACAACTTCTCAAGGACATTGAGAAAGATTCTAAATAGGTTTAGGTACTAGAATCACTTCTTTAAGAATCAGTACAAGTAGATACTCTAGGAATGAAGATATCAATCACATCTCCTATTGTAGAAGAAGATATAGTTCATGATGAATAAGTAGAAGAATATTAAGAAGAAGAAGATGATGATAGTGATTATGTTATAAAGAAAGTTAATGAATATCATGTGAAGAAAATTAATTCTAAAATTAAGTAAATACAGACTTTCTAGGTTGAATAAACTATGATTGTTTCTCAATGAAAAAAAGGATGAGGTTTAGGAAGAGGTTAACAAACCTTTTGATGATGGAAGTTTCAATCATTACTTCATACAAGTAAAGACCCAGAATTTCTAGGTAATTTTTTTAAATATATGGAAATGTTTTGAGTCTACGAAAAATGATGGCACGTGATTCCAAGGCCCAGAGTGCCCAGAATGAATATTTGAACTTATGTTTGGGTACGTTCAGTAAACGTGTGAGCGGGTTTCTTTAACTTTTGAACTGGTGCTTGAAATTGAAATTTGCAGACACTTTTAAACTCACATTTCTAATATTCACTTAAGGATATCTTCACCTCATCCATATTTGGTCGAGAGTGAATGATAGAATTTGGGTTTTTCGTGAATGAATAAAATAAAATAAAATAGTGAAACATTTTATTTTTAGTTTATTTGGAAACCAACCATTTGGATATTTCACAGTTGGTACCACTTAAACTAAAACATCCCATGACTGGTTTTAGAAGTGAAGACCACTAATCCTAACCTCCCATGAGAGGTTATGGTGGTGGGGACCACCTGAGGATTAAAACCTCTTGAATCCCTTGAACTCCCTCAAAAGTGTGGGGAGACCTCTTAAACTTCCACCACATAAAAGGTGCCACCACCTTTAATTTTTTATGCCAACCTATGTAATTTATTAACCCAATTTGAAATTGTTCCAATGATTAGAATTGGGGAAACACAAATGTTGGATATTTTTCATTTTGGTGGAATTTATTAGAAAAAGGGGAGAGCTCTTGGAGGCTTACACTTCTTCCAATGAAGAACGACGATCCAAAACATCGACTTATTCTTCAGAACATCCTCCAATGAAGAATGCCATCAGAGAACATTCTTCTCAAATCATGGAAGAGGATAACGAACAAGCCCATCATCGAAGCGTGGTTTCAGAAGCGATGATCATAGGCACTCTCTTCTCCTTCTTTGACTTCCTTCTTGCTCCAAAATCAATGAACAATCCAAGATAGGGTGGTAGTTTGAAATTATTCTCTCTTTTCGTACATGATAAGTCTTCATAAATAAATAAGGAATAATAGCTTCTCGCTATCACTCTAACACGGGGAGTGCGGGCAAAACAAACATGGCCCTGCCTTATTGCAGTACTTGTGATTAATTGTTGATCATGATGCATGAACGACTACAAACCACGATGGGGAATGAGAACAGTGACTGACACCACCGCCGAGTGAGGCAAAGGAGACATCGCCTCCTCGCAGCCCCTACGGCCCCGCGGCACCACCGCCCGCGGCCTCTGTGTCCTTTGTGGCCAGGCTGTAGCCCGGTGGCTGAGCCACCACCCTCCGCAGAAGAGCCTCTATCCGCGGCCGAACCCCATGGGTAATCCACTGTCTACAGCCACATCCCATGGCCGAGCCTCCACCTTGGGTGGTCGGCCCACTATATATGTCCAAACCCCGCGGATGAGCCACCACAATGAGGCCGAGCCGCTATCGTCCGCGGCCCTGGCCTGCAGCTGAGCTACCGCCCCACGGCCGGGCCACCATCCTTGTACAAAATGAACCATGGTCGGGCTGTTTCCCCAAGGCCGAGTCACCGCCCCGCGGCGCCTTTGCCTCACGGCTCCGCCGTCCACGGCCCCGACACACTGCCCGCAGCCTCGCCAAGCCACCCCGCAGCCTCTATCCTCTCAGCCGAGCTTCCCCGAACCCTTGCGGTGCACCCGCGGCTGAGCCGACTCGCAGCCTCCACTGCCCTGTGTCACCTTTGGCCCCTCACAGCCCTCACGACCTGCCAGACCACCCAGTGGGCCAGGCCTCACCATGGGTCGGGCTTGAACCAACAGTTTGGGCTGTTTCGACCCGAACCGGTTCGACCCAGGGCCGATCCAGTCTAGTCAGTCTGACCTGGTCGGACCAGACCTGGACCTAATACGAACCTATACATTACTTGGACCATAACATTAGCATCAGACATTGTTTTCACAATCCTTCAGCGGTGCTGGAAATCTTGTAGTGAGACAACCCCTTTGAGTATACCTCACTGGAGTTTTGGGTAATGTTTAGGTACATCCGGGTTGGATCGAGAACGAATCCAAACAGGCCGTTGGACTAAGAAGCTAATAACTCACAGAACAAGTGTATGATTGATGATTTGTCTGTTGCGTTGAGACCCATATGACGTGGAAGACCTTTGAAATACATCTTCTTGTGACTTCATAGCAGTTGGAGTATCGACCAGTGACTTGTGGAGCGGATCCTCCTAGAGACGACCAACCTTCATGCGGGAACCCTATAGCTAGCTGTGACGAGTAGAATGAGGAGTGATCCTCTGTGGGTCAGCATCTAGAGATCCTGTGTGGGTCAACACCTAGCGATCCTGTGTGGGTCATCTCCTAGAGATTCTGTATGGGTCATCTCCTAGTGATCCTCTGTGGGTTAGCTCCTTGGGATCCTATGTGGGTCAGCTCCTAGCATTCTTATGCGGGTCACCTCATAGCGATCATGTGTGGGTCTGTTCCTAGAGATATTGAGTAGGTCAGCTCCTTGCGATCCTGTGTGGGTCCACTCCAAGAGATCCTGTGTGGGTCCGCTCCTAGTGATCCTGTGTGGGTCATCACCAAGAGATCCTGTGTTGGTCAGCTCCTAGCGATCCTGTGTGGGTCATCTTAAATACTGAGTAAGCTGATTCAATAGTTACATCTAATAATCTCTACTACTGTACTTATATTATACCTGGTATGAGATGAGTTCGTAATTGTGTGATACTTTTCCTTCGTGGTAATACTTTGGTGGTAATCTACAGTGTTGCGTACCTATATTGTACTTTCCATCGTGGTTTTCCATTCTTTTTGGAATAGTTAAGCATTGGGATTTCGTGTTGGACCCTATGTTTCCTCATGATTGATATGGGTATACATGATAACTTAGGTATATGTATCGGTATATACCTAAGTAGGGTTGAATGTTGACATCATGCTTTTAGGTGTATCCTTTGTGGATTTTTGAGACCTTGATGTTCTCAGGGTCCCTAATGAGTATCGTTATACTCACCCTTTTACGGGCTATGCACGTACTTGATTGTGTTTGGTGTAGATGACGTACATCACTGATCGAGGCTGAGAGTACCTTGACAGGACGGTACTCGGAGGTGGACCATATGGTGTGTCGGTATGTAGAGGAGATGCATGGACATGGAGTTCTGAGGAGGTAATCTATACATAACCTTCAGTTACAAACCTCGAAGGAAGACCTAGTATCTATCTTTCTCTCTTTTTTCTGTATTTCAGTTGTACTTGATCTTTCCAGTTGGGTTGGTATTCTGGCCCCTTTTACTTACTACACTCACTATGTTTACTATTTAGTTTACCCAATTTCGTATATTTTTGTGTGCTTGGTTGCATGTGCATATAGGTTATAAAGGCAATGCCTTCCCTGTTTTAGAGAATACGCCTTTATTGCTAATCTCCAACCCCTAGCCTATAAAAGGTGGGTTTGAGGTAGTCAAGGAATGGGCCATGTGGAATGGGTCGTGGCAATCCAACCATATGATTATAATATTGATTTTGAGAAAGAATAGGTTGTTAAAGATAAAATTTTTCAACTTTCAGATAGTGATCAAGAATCACTGAAGGCTACAGAGATGATTTCTGAAGTAGAAAAAAGAAAACAGGTGATTGATGATACACCTGAGAAAGCTGTGGTAGTTATGAAGGATGGCGGTGGATCATCCAACAGGAAGTATGTAGGAAAAGAAATGTAATTTTCACCTAATATGGAATTATATTCTGAATCGTCTACCATGGGTATGGATTTCATGGTTCAATCAATAAAGTAGTTAGTAGACACCATAACCTTGTTTCCGAGTATTTACTCAAGGTGTCAGATTCTTAAACACACTATTTAATAGATGTCTGATTCCGTAAACATACTCAAGGAAAAATACATGAAGCTTGAGGCTGATTTCAAAACCAACTATATCGGTTATGATCTTCAAAAAATATCATATAATGAATGTTCAAAATGATCTAAGAGAATAATTGAAGGCATGACAATAATTTTTGATGTCCATGAATTTTTGTAAAAAAACTATGTTACAATGATAATACATAAAACATGTTTAAAATAATAAAATATAATGAAAAGGATTAAAAATTATAAATATATCAAGATATATAATTTTATGACCATGCATTGACCTTATCTAAAGTAATATTCTAAGAAGGTTCATTTTGTATCTATTTGTTTTGCATAAAATATTAATATAGTTTAATCTTATGGAAAACACTCAGGTCTGTCCTCTCCCTCACATATAGAAGGGTTCATACAAAAATTTATTTTTCAGAAATAATTATCTACATATATAAAAAATTTCAACCCAAAATACATTCATAACATACCTCCCCAAAAAAATTTCACCATTTTTTATAATAATAAAATCCTATTAATTATTTTTTAATAATAGTAAGGATGTTGTCCAATGCAGATGTGTAATTGATAACCATGTGTTCTATTTTTTATTTATTACTATACATCCTTAAAAACTCTTAAAAATTAAATGTAATAATAGAAATATCAACCATATAATTAAATTATATTATGTTTATGTTTTATCCCTTTCTCGTCTCATTATCAATCAAATATTTTATTAAATGATGTTTTTTGTACACCATGTCTACCACCTTGTAAAGACGATGTGATTTATTTTCCCCCACTCACTCTTAATGTTTTTTTCTAATAATGGATAAAATGTTTATATATTATATTTTATACATAATTATGTTTCTTTAATATTAATATTTTATATACCTTCTTATTATTAATTCCATTAGAAAATGATTACTCCTTTCATGTTTACGCGTGGACTGACACCTCCTTGAAGAGATGCGAATATTTTCCATCACTAATATATATGTTTGACTAAAAATGATTATATACTGAATATGTATTAATTTAATTTCATTAATAAAATTATATATATTAATAAAAAATAATTAGGGGTCATGTATAAGAACCATTGAACCAAAAAAAGCAACAAAAATAGACCACTATTCAATAGAATGTTCATTTACTAAAGATTTAGTTAATTATAGAATAATTAGAAATTGTAAAGGAATATTAAATTGAATATAATTTAATAATTAATTATATGATATATAATTATATTAAATTTGTATTTATTATATATGATATTTCAATATATGTGAGGAATTTTAGGAGTCATGGATAGGTTTTTTGTTAGGATATAATTTTATTTTTGGATTCTTTAAACAAAATTTTTATTTATGTAATATTAACTACCATATCATTTAAACTCTATATATTGTCATGTTACAATGATATTCCTTGAATTTTCTATTATTAGTACAATATTTCTCACATCGGTGATTCAAATGATTGATAAATTTTATTAATGAAAAGTAAGCCATATTTCATTTTTAGTTACAGATATTTTGCAAAAATGTTCATGATAACCAGAGTTGTTTAAAAGAATTTTTTTTTCATATAATAGATGTTTTCTAAAAGTCCATTTTCATTATCTAGTAATTTTTTTTACATATTTTTAAAAAGTTTCCCTCTGAAGAAATTTTTTCAAAAACATTTGTTTTTTACATTTTATAGAAGTGTTAAAATAATGTTCTCTTTAAACGTATATATTATGAATGGATTTCTCCTCAAAAGTATGAATATTATTTTCATCAACTAATTCTTCAATTTTTATCTTATTTACTTTTATATAAATGGATTTCATCAATTTTCTGGTGTTATTTGTTTAATTTTTTTTCAATGGAAAATTATATTTTATCATGTTTAAGAATAAATGTTTTGATAACATTTAATTGTATTTTTTTCAGATATGTCATCATCCATTAATTATTTTTATGATTTATCAAGGTTATAATAGAATGATTTCATATTTATACTTTCATGAAATGGTTTGTTATTATTATGATGAGATTATTAAGAAAATTATTTTTCATGTTTTATGTTATGAGGATATGATTGATCTTTTATGATCTTGCATCACCCATTTGTGTGGTTTTTGACTATATAATCGGTGTTCTAAGAAATAAATTTACATAAAATTTACTTTTTATATTCTTTTATCCTATGATAATATTATGGGAATGGATTTGAAGTCCTCAATATACTCTGATAAATTAATGGGGTTACATGATCCAATGTGATATGAAAAAAAGTGGTGATTCATGATCTATGATGATATGATGGTCATAGAAGATAACCATGACATGTGATATACTTTGTATTATAGTGATTTTGAACAACTCTAATGATGTGTTGACAATTTTGTTTAAATTCGGATCATAATTTGTTTTGGGATAAATCCCTAATATGTTAAAATATAATTGTATTTTCTATAAACCATAATTATGTTATATAAATTATTGGGTATATTTAATATTGATAAGAACACGATCTCATAAAAATAGGCTCTTGATTTCCTTACATGTAATCAATGATTTAAATATATATATATATATATATATATATATATATATATATATATATATTACATAATGGGAATTAAATCACACCCATTCTCATGTTTTAATATATTCCCACATTATGAAGATGGTTACTATGTATCATGAGTCTTGAAGGTTGTCTTTTGTAATGGAAGATATTATAGATGATGAAAATATTATTTATTTAAATAATTTCCATTAATATTAAAACATTATCATTCTTTTGAAATTTTATATCAAATATATTTTCATTATTAATAATATAAATATATAAATTATTTACATTAGGCATGGGGTTTCTAAAACCTACCAAATATGTGGTCACCTACAACATCATTATTTATATTTAAGGGTCCCTTTCTATGGTTGTAATATGGTCTTCATCCATAATAGAGATTTTAAAGCATATTATGTCATGTTTTAGGTGAGGATCTTATTCAAAAGATAATGAGGAATCTCATAATGTTACAAATCATCAACATGGAACTCTATTTCGGTTATTATATAATATTTTCATTAGTTGGAGGAGTTAAGGTTGGTAATAACTACATTATGATGTATGGTGTTTTTTTTTCAATTTTTGGAATCATATTTATTTGAAATATGTGTGTATCAAATTCATTCAACTCACCCACTATGATTGATTGCATAAGACAATGGATTATGTTTATGCCTTATTTAATATTAATCTGTACTTTTTTTGGAGATAAGATTGATAATATCTTTATTTGACCTATGTAACAAGATATTGTAACAGATGCTAATGTTTTTGGAAATATATATTTCTTGATATTAAATCATTATCATTATCTCCAACATAGACTTTATGTATAGAATCAAAGATCTAACTAAATTCTACCTTCAGAAGGTTCATTTTATCTCATAATGGAAAAACCCATGTAATTCATTGTGAGTGGGATACATGTTCTCATACAAAAGGCATGATTATTATAGTCGGTGGATATATTACATCTCTACTTTCTATGTTATTTCAAGAAGTCATCAAGGGGTTTTATATGGGATACATGTTTTGGTAATATAGGAATCAAGAGGAAATTTCTAATGGTTTTTCTATGATTCCCCCATTAGGAAGCAGATTCCACCATCAACCTATAGCCCATAATATTAACCATTTCATTACTATCATACCGAATGTACCCTACCAAGTTGAAGGAGAATATGGTTTAGTTTGATGATCTCAATTTTGAGGGATTCATTGACTGAAGTATATCAATATGGGAATAATAGATGGTATTTTTTACAAAGGATTATAAAAGCCTCAAAATTTGTATTATCATATAAAATCTCAACACGGTGATTATTATGAATAATTTTCAATTTCCTCATATTATATATCTGTTTGATCATCACATGGGTGCCTAGTAATTTTCAATAATTGACATTAGAGTAGGGTACCATTAGTTAATTATGATGGATAAATTCATAAACAATTCTTCTATATAATGAATTTATAACGACCCACACTTTACATACATTGTTAATACTTCAAAATTGAATCACACTTATTACAACATATGACAAAACCACAAAGGACCGTATAGGTATAGTGTCTTTAGAAACTGGGAAACATAAACAACTGGTTCATAAATCTTCTACAGTGTCTCCCATTTATTTCATCATATATAGGGTCCCTTTTAGCATATTCTACTTAATATCCATCTTCCTGGCCTGGGGAAAAGAAAACATAAAAGGGTGAGCTCAAATTCTCAGCAAGGGAAAATAAAGGAAATAAAAATCATATGATATCTTTTTGAAAATTAAAACCTGCAAAAGAGATCATAATATCTTAACATGGAATAAATCATAGAAGTGAAAATGAGATCCCCATAATCATAACATAAAACTTGAATCTTTGTGGCATGCACACATAATCATGGAAAATCATTTCTTGTTAGTCATGACTCATTGCCAAGACTATCTTAGTGGACAAAGTCCCTTTCTGAACCGAGTTCACTCCTCGTTTCAGTCCTGTATCACTGAACCGAAATAACCTTCCGTTCCAGCCATGTCTATCTCATGAGATATAAAATCATTACCCAATGCATTGGAGGGAGATATAGGTCCCACCCATCTTATAATGAATCCTTTCTTATGTGTGCCACATAATCATAAAACATACATCATCGCATAACACATATAACAAAAATGGGATTCTTGAAACATCATGACATCATAAATCAATTCATATATGATAAAGGAATTCATAAACATAATTCCATCACAACATAGTCAAACCAATGTAAAAATATGGATAGAAACAGAACCCTTTATTATCTTAGATGGAAAATAATTTTGATAAAACACTTGAATTGAATTCTTGAGGAAAATATCCTTTCTTCTTCAAAAACATTTTTCCTTTCATAACATGTCATACAACTTTAAAATAAAAGAAGTTGATTAAAAATAAACTTGAAAACTTGTAAAGGAAGCTTCTTTGAAGTAATGTTTTAAAAATCCATTCATGCCGTATAAGTTAAAAAAACATTCTTCGTACTTTTGTCGGAAAAGTCAAAAAGTACCTCGTACGGAAAAACGACAAAAGATTCCTTTCATATTCTTTACTAAAAACTCACCTAAGGGTAAAATTGGATTTAAACTATTTCAAGTGGATGGAAACAATATTACATATTGAGGGAACATGGATGTGGATGATAAAATACACCCCAGTAAATACTTACGAATAAACAATCTCGGATAAAAATGAGATTGTGATATTTCCCTTACCTTAGGTCCGATTTGCTTTGTTCATGTCCGAAGCTCCTGTATAATGGTTTAAATAATGTTATTGACTTATTCCATAATCATACATATTGATATGAGATCATATATGGTCATATTATTAGCTTCTTGTTAGTAATATTTCATTGTTACTTGTTACTCGGGTCTTTATAACTTTTTGTTCTTATGCGTGTTTTGTCGAATAAATTCTTATTCTTATCTTTAGGTTATAGATAATTCATTTCCAGAATGGTATTAGTGTAGTATATACCATATTCATTCATTCAATTCATTTATATAATCATTATGAAATGAAGATCATGTAGAACGAGTCGCATCACATCGTGGAGACGGTATTCCGTACGTACGCACGAGTGATGATATCGTTCCTATGATCGTGGAATTGTATTGGAGTATATATATATATTATTTCAGTATCAATATTACTTAATAATAATCATATATAGTTACTGATTACACCATTATACCCATCCTTGTAAGGTGATGGTGGAAAATAGATTACACCACGGCGTGGAGACGGTATTCCGTACGTACGCACGCGCGGTGATTTCATTTTTCCGTAGGATGGATAGAAGGTGAATTAGGGTTGTTTCATATTTATAATAACATATCAGTATGTAAGTAATACTGATGTTATTACTTTATCATGAAACAACTAAAGAAGAAGAAGTTGAAGAAGAAAGAAATTGAAAAGATCGGTAATGGATATTACCTCTTCTTTGGAACGCCTTTTTGAATCCTCCACTTAAGGAACTAAGATTGGTCTTTGGAGAAGACCAGGACCTCTAGGATTATTCTAGGGAAGTGGAGAAGGGAAAATGGCAGGGGTTGGCCGAGCTTGAGTGCTCAAATTGGTGTGAGGAGGAGGGGGAGGAGGTGCCCTTTTATAAGGGAGGAGAGGGGCACCTTAGGAATATCTCAAAATATTATTTTATATTAAAGTCAAAATCGGTTTATAATGGTTCCAAAGGGTCTTATTTCGAAGCTAAAGTGGGGATGGGTCGAAATCCTATCAACCAATAGGATTTAGACAAGTTTAGGGTATTATGTTAACCTTATCAATTAGATTTAACTCTAAGTTAATTAATTTAACTTTTACCGTGTCTTTTTGTTTTCTTTCACTATATGGTTAATACACTTACTATAACATGCCAAACGAACCCCAAATTGTTTATTATTAATATATATATCCTTATATAAGTCATTTGGCCGAACCTTAGATTTTTAGGAATAAAATAACAATTAATAATATAATATTTGATTTAAAAACTATTTTGTGTCAATTTTGACACTATTTGATATATGATTTTTGTGAAAGTCATAACAGAATTATATGTTCGAACCAAGTTGATTAAATCAATACTAATATATCATAGTAACCTAGAAAATTAGTGGAATTCATAAAAAGTCTCAAATTACATTTATTTTGGTATTTATATTATCAATTTTGTCAATATTTCATTAATAAGATAATTACTGCATCATCTTTGTGTCATAAATAAATTAAATTATTTGATGTCTAAAAATTACAAATAAAATACCATCATGTAGGAAATCGTTTTAGCTTTCTAATGAATATTTACAATCGAATTTATCTTATGCATAACCCTATATTAAAAATGATTTACTTATTATACTTTGATTTTAACTATTTTAACCCTTCTTTAAATAAATTAATAATAAATGTCCTAATCTAATCCAAGTGGGCCTAAATGGTCATATTTTATTCCTAAGTTTGTTTTTGGTCGAATTACACTTGTCCAATAGAATTAGGACATGTGTTAGGGTAATATTAATATCATATTTACCCTTAGTTACCCTATTTACTATTAACCGCGGTAAAAATAGTAAAAAGTTACTATTCACCAAAAAATTATTTTCATCTCATTGAACCACATTTTAGTCCTTGATATTAACCGTGTCTCTCGGATTTTTGAAATTCCATTCACAGAAGCGGTAAAATTAAGTTTTATGCAAAATTCAGTTTTTAACCTACCACTTAGTGGTTTCACTATTCATCAAAAATTGAAAGTTTTCATAAAAATACCAAAATTTCACCCTAGGATAATTTCGATATTCTTAGTCCAAAAATGAAGTCCATTTTGAAAAATAAAATTTATAAAATTTCAAAAAGTGGTTATTACTATTCATAACGGCTAGTTTTAATAGCATATTGTTGTTTAGTGAAACTCGGTATTGCGTACGACGCAAGCTATCGAGGAAGGTCGCGATTGTGTGTAAAGCAAGCCAAGCAAGTGTTGTGTAGAAAAAGATTCCTTTGATGATTTATATAACATAAAAGTCTCGGGTGTTACATTCTACCCCCCTTAAAAAGAATTTCGCCCTCGAAATTCGTCACTTTGCAACAAACAAATGAGGATACTTCTCCCTCATCATATCCTCAACCTCCCATGTAGCTTCTTCAAGTTGGTGGTTTCTCCATAAAACTTTCACCAAGCGAGTGGTCTTGTTTCGTAGGACTTTTTCGCTACGATCCAGAATCTCCATCGGCTGTTCTTCATAAGAAAGATCTTGCTCCAACGGTACAACTTCTGAGCTGAGTACATGTGAAGGATCTGGTATGTACTTTCTCAGGAGAGATACATGGAACACATCGTGAACTTGAGAGAGATTCGGTGGAAGCGCCAATCGGTAAGCTACCTTCCCAACACGATCCAGTATTTCAAAAGGACCGATATATCTAGGGCTCAACTTCCCCTTCTTTCCAAATCTCATAACCCTCTTCCAGGGAGATATTCGTAAGAACACTTTATCACCCACTTCAAACTCTAGGTCTTTTCTTCGGTTGTCGGCATAACTTTTCTGTCGACTCTGAGCTGCTCTTATGTGTTGTTGAATAGATCTGACCTTTTCTGCCATTTCATCAACGAGATCAGGTCCTAATAGCTTTCTTTCCCCAACTTCATCCCAGCAAGTTGGAGTCCTGCATTTCTTTCCATAGAGAGCTTCATAAGGAGCCATCTGAATACTGGAGTGAAAGCTATTATTATAAGAAAATTCCACCAAAGGTAGGTGTTGATCCCAACCTCCTTTGAAATCCATAGAGCAAGCTCTCAACATATCTTCTAGGGTTTGAATTGTTCTCTCAGACTGACCGTCTGTCTGGGGATGATAAGCAGTGCTGAAACTGAACTCTGTATCCAGAGTATGCTGAAGACTTCGCCAGAACTTCGAGGTAAATCTCGGATCTCGATCAGATATAATAGAAAGTGGTACTCCATGCAATCTTACCACTTCCTTTACATATATCCTGGCAAGCTGATCTAGAGAGAAATCCTCTCTAATAGCAATGAAGTGTGCAGACTTTGTAAGACGATCAACTATGACCCAGATAGCATTATTGCCTTTGGATGTTTTAGGAAGTCCTGTGACAAAGTCCATAGTGATGTTTTCCCATTTCCATTCGGGTATGGGTAATGGTTGTAACATCCCCTTAGACTTCTGTCTCTCAGCTTTAACTTGTTGACAAACCAAGCATCGAGAGACATATTCAGCAACATCTCTTTTCATGCCATCCCACCAGAAGTACTCTTTCAGGTCCCTATACATCTTCGTGCTTCCAGGATGAATAGAGAATGAAGAACTATGAGCCTCATCCAGCAGCTCTTTCTTTAATTCGGGGATGGGAGGAACACAAACCCGATTCCTGAACTTTATTATCCCATCACAATCAAGGTTGAATTCAGGAACATTTCTCACCTTCTTTTGTAACTCGGCATCTTTTTTCTGTGCCTCTTTAATCTTCACATGTATAGATGGTTGAACATTCATTTGAGAAAGATAAGATTTTTCCCCTTCCATTATAATTCCAAGATCCATCCTTTGTAAATCCATAAATATTGGATCTTTTGTGATCCTCATCATGGATAAACTAGCATGGTCTTGTCGACTTAATGCATCTGCCACCTTGTTTGCTTTCCCAGGGTGGTAATGGATTGAGCAGTCATAATCCTTAATCAGCTCCAACCATCTTCTTTGGCGCATATTCAGCTCCTTTTGTGTGAAAATATACTTTAAACTTTTATGATCAGTATAAATATCACACCTTTCACCATAAAGGTAATGCCTCCAAATCTTTAATGCAAAGATTACCGCAGCCAACTCCAAATCATGTGTTGGGTAATTTTGCTCATGGATTTTCAACTGTCATGAGGCATAAGCTATCACCATATCATTTTGCATAAGAACACACCCCAATCCCTTCTTGGATGCATCACTGTAGATCACAAACCTTTCTCCACTACAAGGCAGTGTGAGCACAGGTGCACTGGATAACCTTCTTTTCAACTTTTTGAAATTCTCTTCACATTCCTCTGTCCAGACAAACTTAACTCCTTTCCGAGTCAACTTGGTGAGTGGATTAGATAATCGTGAAAAATCTTTTACAAAACGTCGATAATAACCAGCCAAACCAAGAAAACTTCGGATCTCAGTTACTGTTGTTGGTCTTGACCATCTTTCGATAACCTCTGTTTTTGCTGGATCCACAGATATCCCCTCTTTTGAGATTATATGACCCAAAAATGCAACTTTTTGAAGCCAAAATTCACACTTGGTAAATTTGGCATAAAGCTTCTCTTTTCTCAGGGTCTTCAATATAATTCTCAAGTGATCTTCATGCTCTTCCTTGCTCTTTGAATAGACAAGAATATCGTCTATAAAGACTACCACAAATTGATCAAGATAGTCTCTAAAGACTCTATTCATTAGATCCATGAAGATAGCAGGGGCATTAGTAAGACCAAATGGCATCACTATAAATTCATAGTGTCCATACCTTGTACGGAAAGCCGTCTTTGGTATATCCTCCCTTTTTACCCTTAATTGATGATACCCTGAACGAAGATCAATCTTGGAAAAGTATTGAGCTCCGCGTAGTTGGTCAAATAAGTCATCAATGCGTGGGAGAGGATATTTGTTCTTGATAGTGATCTTGTTAAGTTCTCTATAATCAATGCAGAGTCTCATTGATCCATCTTTCTTCTTAACAAATAGAACAGGTGCTCCCCAAGGTGACGCACTAGGGCGTATGAATCCCTTATCAAGATTCTCTTGGAGTTGCTTCTTCAATTCCTGCAACTCAATTGGGGCCATTCTATAAGGTGTCTTTGAAATAGGCAAAGCACCCGGTACGAGTTCTATTGAAAACTCAACTTCACGATTTGGTGGAAGACCCGGTAATTCCTCCGGAAAGACATCATCAAACTCCCGTACAATGGGCATATTCTTAATCGTGAGTTTCTCACCAACTATTTGAGATAAATAACCTTTATTTAGTGGAATCAATACCCATAAGATGGAAGAAATTTCCACTGGAAGGTTATGTTCATCCTTGCATTGATAGACGATTGTAGGTTGATCTGGAATATGAAATGTGACTTCCCTTCTTTGGCAATTGATATGAGCTCCATGTAGAGAAAGCCAATCCATGCCAAGAATCACATCAAATTCCACTAAAGGAAGGATCACAAGATTTGCAGGAAGCACTTTCCCACAAACTTCGATCGGAGAAGAATTATAAACTTCTGATGCGATTGATGTGCCATTAGGTGTTGTCACAGCTAACTCAACATCTAATTGTTGAGGTAATACGGTGATACCCTTAGAAAATTTTTCAGAAATAAAAGAGTGGGTGGATCCAGAATCAAATAAAACATTTGCTACTTTAGAGTGGATGGTAAGTGTACCTTTCACCACATCGTTATCGTACTCCACATCGCTGATAGAAATTGCATGTGACTTTCCTTTTTCTTTAGCCTTAAGAGTTTGTTGACGTCGACCATCATCATCAACCCTTGGATTTGGGCATTGATTGGCATAATGCCCCATCTCCTTGCACTTGAAACATTGAAGTGTAGCAGGTTCATTCTGTGTATCCCTTCCTTTGTTTGCATCATTAGACATCTTCTTCCCATTATCACGGCATTCAAATGCCCGATGACCTTCCTTTCCACATTTAAAACATTTACTTGTCCCTTTAAGACAACTCCCTCCATGTTTCTTTCCACACTTTGAGCATAAGGGAAAGTTCATCTTCTTTTCCGTGTGCTCTTTAGATTTTTCTTTGAATTCCATCTTCCTCTTCTTATCAAACCCATGTGACTGATGGGTTACTCCAATCTCCATCTCGACTTTGAGAGCACATCGAACGATTTCCTCGTAGCTATTGAAGTCCCTTATGGCTAACGCCCTTCGAAGACTTGGTTTTAAGCCACTAAAGAATCGATCGATCTTACTCTCAGGTTGGATAATAATACCAGAAGCGTACCTTGCAAGTCTGGTAAAATTTGCTTCATAGGTACCAACAGATTCATCATCCCTTTGCTTCAGTTCAAGGAACTCTTTCTCCATCTTTGTTCGGAGAATACGAGGGAAGTACTTATTGAAAAATAAGTTCTTGAACTCATCCCATTCCATAGACTCAATTTCATCCCTTTGCCTTGTATTCTTAACAAGATTCCACCATTGATCAGCATCTCCTTCCAAACGATACACTGCTAGGATGACTTTATCATGCTCAGAACATTGAATAACTGAAAATATCTTTTCAGTAGTACTAATCCATTGTTCAGCAACTAATGGATCAGTAGACCCGCTGAAAGATGGTGGACGCTGCCTCATGAAGGATTCAACAGAATGTTGCTCCCTCCTTTGTTCGTTTGGAAATCCTGCATGATTCATAGCTTGAGAAAGTTGTGTGAGCATGGCTACAAGATTTTGCATTCCAGCTCCCATATCGTTTGGTTTCTCAGGGGGACAATCATTGCATTGCCCATCACATTCCGCATTAACACGGTTCCTTCGGGTTCCAGCCATTGACTAAAACCAAGAAGAATAGTGTGAGCAACACTAATTATAATAGGAAACCACATAATTCAAGAATAAAATTTTCATGCTTATGGTCTTATCCTAGGTTATTCATGGCCATTTCTAAGATTGTGTTCTATGCTTAGACTTATCCTTAGGGTTCTTACTAAGGATTTCACATCCTAGTTTCCAAAGGTTGACTATACCCTCCCTCTGATACCAACTATAACGACCCACACTTTACATACATTGTTAATACTTCAAAATTGAATCACACTTATTACAACATATGACAAAACCACAAAGGACCGTATAGGTATAGTGTCTTTAAAAACTGGGAAACATAAACAACTGGTTCATAAATCTTCTAAAGTGTCTCCCATTTATTTCATCATATCTAGGGTCCCTTTTAGCATATTCTACTTAATATCCATCTTCCTGGCCTGGGGAAAAGAAAACATAAAAGGGTGAGCTCAAATGATCAGCAAGGGAAAATAAAGGAAATAAAAATCATATGATATCTTTTTGAAAATTAAAACCTGCAAAAGAGATCATAATATCTTAACATGGAATAAATCATAGAAGTGAAAATGAGATCCCCATAATCATAACATAAAACTTGAATCTTTGTGGCATGCACACATAATCATGGAAAATCATTTCTTGTTAGTCATGACTCATTGCCAAGACTATCTTAGTGGACAAAGTCCCTTTCTGAACCGAGTTCACTCCTCGTTTCAGTCCTGTATCACTGAACCGAAATAACCTTCTGTTCCAGCCATGTCTATCTCATGAGATATAAAATCATTACCCAATGCATTGGAGGGAGATATAGGTCCCACCCATCTTATAATGAATCCTTTCTTATGTGTGCCACATAATCATAAAACATACATCATCGCATAACACATATAACAAAAATGGGATTCTTGAAACATCATGACATCATAAATCAATTCATATATGATAAAGGAATTCATAAACATAATTCCATCACAACATAGTCAAACCAATGTAAAAATATGGATAGAAACAGAACCCTTTATTATCTTAGATGGAAAATAATTTTGATAAAACACTTGAATTGAATTCTTGAGGAAAATATCCTTTCTTCTTCAAAAACATTTTTCCTTTCATAACATGTCATACAACTTTAAAATAAAAGAATTTGATTAAAAATAAACTTGAAAACTTGTAAAGGAAGCTTCTTTGAAGTAATGTTTTAAAAATCCATTCATGCCGTATAAGTTAAAAAAACATTCTTCGTACTTTTGTCGGAAAAGTCAAAAAGTACCTCGTACGGAAAAACGACAAAAGATTCCTTTCATATTCTTTACTAAAAACTCACCTAAGGGTAAAATTGGATTTAAACTATTTCAAGTGGATGGAAACAATATTACATATTGAGGGAACATGGATGTGGATGATAAAATACACCCCAGTAAATACTTACGAATAAACAATCTCGGATAAAAATGAGATTGTGATATTTCCCTTACCTTAGGTCCGATTTGCTTTGTTCATGTCCGAAGCTCCTATATAATGGTTTAAATAATGTTATTTACTTATTCCAGAATCATACATATTGATATGAGATCATATATGGTCATATTATTAGCTTCTTGTTAGTAATATTTCATTGTTACTTGTTACTCGGGTCTTTATAACTTTTTGTTCTTATGCGTGTTTTGTCGAATAAATTCTTATTCTTATCTTTAGGTTATAGATAATTCATTTCCAGAATGGTATTAGTGTAGTATATACCATATTAATTCATTCAATTCATTTATATAATCATTATGAAATGAAGATCATGTAGAACGAGTCGCATCACATCGTGGAGACGGTATTCCGTACGTACGCACGAGTGATGATATCGTTCCTATGATCGTGGAATTGTATTGGAGTATATATATATATTATTTCAGTATCAATATTACTTAATAATAATCATATATAGTTACTGATTACACCATTATACCCATCCTTGTAAGGTGATGGTGGAAAATAGATTACACCACGGCGTGGAGACGGTATTCCGTACGTACGCACGCGCGGTGATTTCATTTTTCCGTAGGATGGATAGAAGGTGAATTAGGGTTGTTTCATATTTATAATAACATATCAGTATGTAAGTAATACTGATGTTATTACTTTATGATGAAACAACTAAAGAAGAAGAAGTTGAAGAAGAAAGAAATTGAAAAGATCAGTAATGGATATTACCTCTTCTTTGGAACGCCTTTTTGAATCCTCCACTTAAGGAACTAAGATTGGTCTTTGGAGAAGATCAGGACCTCTAGGATTATTCTAGGGAAGTGGAGAATGGAAAATGGCAGGGGTTGGCCGAGCTTGAGTGCTCAAATTGGTGTGAGGAGGAGGGGGAGGAGGTGCCCTTTTATAAGGGAGGAGAGGGGCACCTTAGGAATATCTCAAAATATTATTTTATATTAAAGTCAAAATCGGTTTATAATGGTTCCAAAGGGTCTTATTTCGAAGCTAAAGTGGGGATGGGTCGAAACCCTATCAACCAATAGGATTTAGACAAGTTTAGGGTATTATTTTAACCTTATCAATTAGATTTAACTCTAAGTTAATTAATTTAACTTTTACCGTGTCTTTTTGTTTTCTTTCACTATATGGTTAATACACTTACTATAACATGCCAAACGAACCCCAAATTGTTTATTATTAATATATATATTTTTATCTAAGTCATTTGGCCGAACCTTAGATTTTTAGGAATAAAATAACAATTAATAATATAATATTTGATTTAAAAACTATTTTGTGTCAATTTTGACACTATTTGATATATGATTTTTGTGAAAGTCATAAAAGAATTATATGTTCGAACCAAGTTGATTAAATCAATACTAATATATCATAGTAACCTAGAAAATTAGTGGAATTCATAAAAAGTCTCAAATTACATTTATTTTGGTATTTATATTATCAATTTTGTCAATATTTCATTAATAAGATAATTACTGCATCATCTTTGTGTCATAAATAAATTAAATTATTTGATGTCTAAAAATTACAAATAAAATACCATCATGTAGGATATCGTTTTAGCTTTCTAATGAATATTTACAATCGAATTTATCTTATGTATAACCCTATATTAAAAATGATTTACTTATTAAACTTTGATTTTAACTATTTTAACCCTTCTTTAAATAAATTAATAATAAATGTCCTAATCTAATCCAAGTGGGCCTAAATGGTCATATTTTATTCCTAAGTTTGTTTTTGGTCGAATTACACTTGTCCAATAGAATTAGGACATGTGTTAGGGTAATATTAATATCATATTTACCCTTAGTTACCCTATTTACTATTAACCGCGGTAAAAATAGTAAAAAGTTACTATTCACCAAAAAATTATTTTCATCTCATTGAACCACATTTTAGTCCTTGATATTAACCGTGTCTCTCGGATTTTTGAAATTCCATTCACAGAAGCGGTAAAATTAAGTTTTATGCAAAATTCAGTTTTTAACCTACCACTTAGTGGTTTCACTATTCATCAAAAATTGAAAGTTTTCATAAAAATACCAAAATTTCACCCTAGGATAATTTCGATATTCTGAGTCCAAAAATGAAGTCCATTTTGAAAAATAAAATTTATAAAATTTCAAAAAGTGGTTATTACTATTCATAACGGCTAGTTTTAATAGCATATTGTTGTTTAGTGAAACTCGGTATTGCGTACGACGCAAGCTATCGAGGAAGGTCGCGATTGTGTGTAAAGCAATCCAAGCAAGTGTTGTGTAGAAAAAGATTCCTTTGATGATTTATATAACATAAAAGTCTCGGGTGTTACAGAATTCATGGCCCTTTTTTATATGGTCTTGTATCCCCCCCATAATTCCCCAATGTTCATTATAGTCATGATTAATTGGATCTTTCATTAGTATCATAATTTATTAATGGTTGGATTCATTGATGAAATCCTAAATGATTCCAACATGAATGTGGATTATATGGTATATATATGGGCATCCATTAATGGGCATCAAGAGTTTGTCATCATTATGTGATGCCATCAAAATGAACGTCTGTTTTGAACTTGCGATATATTGGGATAAATATAAAAATACATTATAGGTCTACATTTTCATGGGTTTAGATGGGTATTACATGAAATATGTGCAATACATATCAATAATAAATTTTCCATTTTTGTCTCTGATGTAGAAAGATGTAAAATTTTAATAGTGTGGGAAATTACCAATGGGGTTATATTGTTAACATTATATATGACATAAAACCCTATATTGATCCTAAATATACATGAATTAGATATTCTATATATTTTTTCCTTAGAAATAGGTTTTTATTGTATGTGGATACAGAATGTCCACATAGAACTATCACAACACTTCTAATTATTACATTTTAATATATGATATATTACATAATATTTTAGATAACAAAACAAAAAATATCGATAAGACTTTTTTCATTGGGAATTAGGTATGTAGAATAACATCATGATCATGGGATACAATAATATTATTTTAATTTGACTAAACATGATCATAAAATTCCATGTGTTTTTAAAATTGCATGGGACTTCCAAGGTAAAAATATTAGAATGTCTTGAGGTATAATGCATAGTAGGGAAATAAAAAAGTCAAAACATCAAAAACATAATACATTTTCGACAATAGGTATATCAATGGGGCATACAAAGAATATTAATAATAATTATTGATATATAATGATAAACATTAAATAGAAAATGTTGAAATGACTTAAAAATATACATTATAAACCAAATTCAATCCTAAACCTCCCACAAAATCATGGTGAAAAGTGTCCCATAAAGTAATTAGGATCACTCCCTATCCAAAAATGAAATATTATGATTTTAATAATTACAAAAGGCATTGAACAACTATATAATTCTTGGTTCACCCATCAAATTCATTTCAATCTCATGCTTAAGTCTTCCACAAAGATCATAAAACATGGATTAATTCATCATCTAAACATATGAAATTATAAAATAGTGTGGAATAAATACATGGGTGTCCCAAATAAAATGTTTTTGTGTATAATAGTGAACACCCCAGATACTAAATGGATATTTTATTACCTACACAATTGGTTTGGCTGAAAAAAAACATAGTGATATTTATGAAGCATAACGACATCACTTAACGAATCATAAAATGTGTTTTTGAGAAAGAAAGGGGAATCACATAAATTGAAAATCAATTGTGAAGTAATAGGTACATATAAAATTGTATCCCAAAATCATAAATTTTAAATAAAATGAAAAAATTAATGCAGAAACATGAATATAGTAGAGGATCCTGGAAATATTACGGAATGATAACAAGTGTAAATAAAAGATCGCAATATGATAATGAGAGTGAAAGGTGGATATCATCATTAGTTAATTTTATATAATGTATTAGGAATATTGAAGAACATATCACCACCTAATAAAATAAAATTTAAGTTACATAACATAAAAGAAGTCCTTTAATGAATTGAGGAGATAGGAATCCCATACAAATTTTTTGGAATAGTGAGTTGTTTACATAAAAGATAATAGAAGGCTTAATGAGATTGAAATGAAAATATAGTTATTTATTCATCAAATTGATAGTATTTAAAAAAATTATTAACAAATCCCATCATATGAAATAACAAAGTTAAAGACAAATCAAAAATAAGATCATGATAAAAATAGAAGAGTGGAAGACCCCTTAATTGATTATGTGAGTTCAAATGCTAGGTAGGGGATCCACGAGAGATTGGGGGTTCCTTGGTAGGATAATAAATAGTGGAGAAAATGGTATGGAGGTTCTAAATAAAAGTTTAGTATATGAAAATGGGATCTTTAGTGGGTTTATATAAGAAAAAGTTGGGGATTTATTTATTATATATATTTTGGACTCTACAGACAAAAAAAACCAAAACCACAAATCCTTCTATGCACATTCCACCTGATTTTAATAAATGGGGGTGGATCTAATTATTTAAAAAGTAAAATTTTCTAAATTTATAAAATAATTCACCAGATTGAGTGGAGTTGAGTCATACTCTTAAATAAATCATTTTAAAATAATAAGATATATTATATTTTAGGGATGATTCATAATGGATTTATAGGATATTTAAAATAAACCTAAAATCAAATAATATTAAACTTAATACATATATTTGTTAATTTATAAAATTTATAGTATTTATTACATCATTTTTTGGGTCTTTATGATGTCATAATGAAAATATATATTAATATAGTATTTATGTTTTATCCAGAAATTCAAATTTTTCAAAAATTTATAAAACATTCTCCAATGGAATTTTTTTATTTAATTACAATAATAATATTCATTTTACTTAAATAATTATATACTTTTCTTAATTTTAACTTCTAAAAAAAATTGGAATTTATTAAAAATGATGGGTTTTTTTACAATAAGAGATTTTGAATATTATAAAAATTAAATTTTTTATCATAAACATTATTTGATAATATATAATTCATAAATATTATTTAATAAAAATATTTTAGTAAAATTTTATTTATTTCAAACATCCCTTAATTTATCAAAATAAAATCATTAATTCAATTTGAATATTATCAAATAATACTATTAACATATTTTTGTATCAAAATAAAAAAGAATAAAAAATAGACGTAGTTGGGAAATATATTAATTATTATATAGAAAATAATGTATATAGTCATATTGTTATGGTCTTTATATATATCACTATAATACACATGCAAAATTCCTATAATTAAGTTGTGTTATTGTTAGACATTCATTGCGTGATTAGGTAAATATGATTTGTTATGTGTTCTCAATGATCTTTAAATTCACCGATAAATGATTTCTCCCATGATTATGTCATTGTATATTATCTTTTCCTTGATCAAGGTCAAAGACAAGTGATGTTATCACCCTCAAAAGATCTATTAGATGAAATTCATAGGGTCAATCCAACTATTTGAGGTTGTCACTTCCATTGCTGGTTTCAATTGGATTTTCAAACCCCTATATTTATAATAATCATGTGTATATGCTTCAATGGATATATAATAAATGGTAAGGACACATAATGATAATTTAAATTGAATTGTATAAAATAAAAAAAATAAGATCATGCCTTTTCTATAACCATAATACATAATAATAAATTTAATTAAATAATAAGGTAAATATTATTTATCATAGTTAAAGTCATTAGAATCATCCCGCTTAATAAATATCACCCTAAAAATATTTTTTTCCTCTCACTAAAATATATTAAGATAAATCTCTTGCATTACCACCTCTTTTTCGCATGTTGGTTCTTCAAACATGTGGTTTATCCACAATAGTTTGTAAAGATGTGTTGTCATATGTGATTGAACTATCCTTCTATGATCTATGATTTATATCGTATAGTCCTTATAGGAAATGACATTATATAATTGTATCACCTCTGTACATAGTACATGTAAGGGGTCTTGTAAGTACTCTCTTAAGAGGGATATATGTAATATATTGAGTATTTGAAATGGGATCAGTGGGACCTCTATACTATAGGCCACTACACTTATTCCATCAAGGATCTCAAAGGGTAGATTTTTCTTAGACTATGCTTTCTCTTCTTCCCAAATTTCATCACCTTCATCCATTGAAATGTGATGAGGAAAATAATATCTCCCACATCAAACTCTGTCTCATCGATGATTATCAGCATAGATCTTATGTCGAATCTATTTAGTCTTGATGTGTGGATGAATGGTTAAACATTCCCCACCATTTTCTAAACCATTTATAGAACCAGATGTTTTCATTCCCAAACATTTTCCTAATATGTTGGTGTTCTACACCACATCCCATAAATGGATTCATATGAGACAATTGGATGCTCGAGTGAGAACTTTTTTTGTGAGATAACTAAACCAAATAAGATGTTGGTATCATAATCCATTGATTTTAAAAGAAAATTCAGGCAATATATCATATGTCATCTAAATAGACTACTCGGATTGGTCATCAGTGTGTGGATGAACGGCTATTCTGATGTTTAGCTCAGTGTGTTGAAATGATAGAGTTATTTCTTGAAAATATATATGAATCTTATATCTTGATTGGATACAATCGATAGTGGTACTCTATGTAGCCTCACCACTTATTTTTTGGAAATCATTTTAATTTGATCTAGATATAAATCCTCTCGAATCAAAATAAAGTGTGATGTATTTGTAAGACAATCACAACATCCCCGATGGCATTGTTTCTCTATTATGTATTCAGATATCAAGTGATAAATCCGATGGTGTTATTCTCATTTCCATGTTATTATTGGTAATGGTTGAATCACCCACTTAGAATTATTCCTATAATCATTCATTTACTGATATACCAGGGACTTCAATGTATATACATCTATATACATCTTAATGTTCTCCCATCAATAGTTCTCTCAGATATCTCAACACATCTTTTTCATCATGGGTGAATGGAGAGAGTAAAATTTCTTCATCAATGAATATTTACTTCTTTATCACAATATTTTATATATCACATAGTCCTACACAAAATCTTACAATTTATTCTTCATCAATTTTAAACTCTTAGGATGCCCCCTTTTTCATGGCTTCACCTCCTTCTAAATAAGAAAATCATTTCCTTGAGAATATATTATTCTATCTAGGATTGATTTTTGGGAAATAATTTGAGAAAGGGTTGAAAATGTTCTATATTAATTATTCACATGTCCAACCTTTATAGGTAGAATAATATTGGTTCCCTCACAATTCTCAAAATTAATAATGTTTCAGTATCATTTTTACTTCTACCATCTAATTTTCATTACCAGGATGTTACTCGATTGAGTAGTCATCATCCTTGATGAGATATAAACCTCATTTCTGGAACATATTAATATCCTTATATGTAAATATATATTTGAGTCTCTTATTATCAGTGTAAATTTCACACTTCAACCAAATAAATCTAATTTATCTAGATATTAAACTCTATGATCATTGTTTCCTACTCAAGAACATGTGTTGGTTAGTGTTTCAAGTGAATTTTCAAATTCCTGAGTCATATGATATCTCATTGTCATTTTTATTCATTATATAGCATAAAAATATATTAAATAATTAATTTATACCAATAAATAGTTTCCCACTTTTAGTTTGTTTGTTCACTAGTGTAGTGATAAGCCGGTTTTAGAGCACATTAATGTTTTCATCACATTATTGTATCCAGAAAAAAATCATGGCCTTTAGTGTTAGCTTGGTAATAGGTATTAAAAATCCTGATAAATTTCTCACAAATCATTGATAATACACATCTATTCCAGGGAAACTATTGATATTTATTACCGATTATGGTCTCAAACATCCTTCAATTTTTTTTCATATTTTAATGGTCCACACATATCCCACTTATTGTCCTAATATGACCCATGATCAAGATATAATTCAAACAAAAATCACATTTGATTTACATGGAATAGTTCGTCTCCTTTCAAACGGTATTTAGAATAGTTCTCATATCCTCTTAATTCTCCCCTTTATTTAGATGTATATTGGAATATCATCTATAAAGGAAACGACTAATATTTTGAGGAAATATATACAACTCTATTCCTAAAGTTCAAAGAGATTTTTTGAGCCCAATGTGACAAAATTTAATCACTATGTACTTATAGTGATTGTAGTATATATGAATAGAATTCTTGGAGATATTTTTCTTCTTTAACAACATATGATAATATATTGACAAAAGATCCACCTTAGATAAGTATTGATCTACTTGTATCCAATCAAACATGTCATCAAACCGAGGAACAGGATACCTTATCTTTATCTTGATCTTGTTTATCTCACAATAATCAATGAAAAAAATCATTGACCTATCCATCTTCTCGATGATTATGCATAGTGCACCACCAAGTGAAACACTTGGTTATATGAACCCTTTATCCATATTATCTTGAAGTTTTTTCTTTAGTAACTCATGTCCTATAATATCCATTAAAAATGATATCTTTAATAATGTTTATTCCCTATTTATAATATCAAAAGAACATTCAACCTCTCATCTTTGAAGAAGACCATGAAATTCATTAGTAAACACACCATAAAATTACCTCAATATATACATGTCTTCAAGGACAGTTATTTCTTTATAATTGATCATTAGAGCTTGAAATATTTTCTCATAGTAGAATAATATCCATTCTTGATATTATGTATCTAATGAAGATTCATCCTCCCCCTTTATCATGCAAGAAATCCCGGCTCTATTATCAATATAGAGAGTGATTTACATACCATGGAAATTTATGTTTCCTCTATATAGGTAAATCCAATACCTGCACATAATTTATAAAATCCCACCAATGGAAGTATAAAATGTTTTTCATATATGTTGAGACCACTAATATTGACATGGAAGGATTTATATACATGGATTTCAATGACTGAAAATTAATTTTGTTTATTATCACAAACCCTCATTAAGGGTGAGGGGATCCCAACATGACATCAGTGACTTAAAACATTCAAACATGCCACCACAATCCAAGGACACAGAGAAAAAAACATCCAAATTCAATACAAAGGTAACCCCTCCCCAACATCAATCACGATAAGACCAACTTTCACCAGTACATCGCTGCTCAACAAATAGTCCCATGCAAGATTGCATGGGCCTAGAACAGTAGGCAATTACCATACCCTCTCGAACAACGAAATCCAAATATAAATGGATAGTTAAAACTCTTTGTTCTAAACCTCATCTTGAAGACCCCTGTAGGTGAGCTTGTTTCCATGCCCCAATGACAGCATATTGCAGTGCCACCGTGAAAAACCCCTCAAAATTCATCCCTCACATTTCAATGCCCAATTTGCTAAAACTTCTCAAATTTGACCATCAAACAACTTTTAGCATACCACCATGGAAAAATCAAAAAATCCCAATGAAATAAAACCACCGCCGCAACAAACCATGCCGCTGCCGCCTCAAAACACCGAAGCAAGACAACCGCAAATCAAAAATCATATTCCAAAGCATGAACTAGATTCACATCCAATCGCACAATGGAAACAAAAACTCCATTAAAAAAATCAACGTAAATAAAAAAATTCACTAAAAAACATCACCCAAACAAGATCTACTGCAATCTTGAAGCACAAATCCTGTCGCCACCTTCAAACTACACACGATGACCAGATCCTCTAAAACAACCCACAATCAACAGAGAAGTGTGGTGGTGATATTCATCACAACGGTTGGAAACATGAACAATAGATCTTCACCATGCCAACCTAAAATCCCCTTCAAGTTCGATAAATCCTGAAAATGGCCAGGAACAATGAGATTAGCCAACTTGATCAAGACCACGGAGCCACGCCGACCAAATAAGATACACTGCATGCCACCAAAAACATTCTTTGCATGCTTTTTTTGTGATTAGATAGTTCTACCAAACATTCTTGATATGAAAATAATCATAATCAATATTTATATTCACTATTCTTTAATGAATTACTAGAATAGCTATCATCAATTTTTTGATGGGATCTACATTAATGGTATTGATTGAAAATTTTCCTCCTTACTACCTTGATGTTTTTTGTTTATCTCCAAAAACCATTGGCCTATTTCATTGGATTTCAATGTACCATGGTTACATGTAGTTGAAGCAATAAGAAATATGCTATTGGTTGACTAGGGAATTATATTCCTCTTTCTCATTAGTGGGTTTATCCTATCATCAATTTTTAACTAGGTGTCCTTCCATCCCACGCATAATTATTTTCATAGTTCCCATTATGAAATTATCATAGTTTTTCTTCCCGCAACATTTTCATGTGGGATGGTGAAATTTATTTTCACCATTAGATTTTTCTATCATAACACCAAAATTAAACATCACTTTATGCTTATTATCTGTTTGATTCCTTATAAATTATCTATCCTCCATTTCAACTTTGAGGGAACATAAAATTTTTTCTCATATCTATAAAATTCAAGGATCACCAAGCCTTTTCGTAGACTTGGATTTGTTCCCCTAAATAGGTAGTGAGCCTTACATTTTTCGGTAACGATAAAGAGAGTGGTGCATCATGAAATCATTTTGAATTTTTCATCATACACCCTGATATATTAATTGTATGATTTTTTTGGTCATGAAAATCCATTTCCATTTGGTGTGAGAGAGTTTGAGAAAAATATTTAACCCAAAACATTTTTTATAATTTCTTCTGCTTGATTGCATTGAAATCTTCTCATGATTAATACTCTCGATCAATGTACACCACTAATAAGATTATCCATCCATATGATAATAACATATTAGAACAATATCTTTCTCGAAATGGTGAATAATGGATAAAAAATTCTCAATGGAGTTGATTCATTGTTCCACCGATTAAGGGTTCAGATGATTCCTTGAAAGTTAGAGGACTTTTTCACATAAAGGACTCAATTGCATCTTGTTCTTTCATATAAGGATTTTTGAAATTCCTCTTCATAATGGAATCTATTTTTAAACTGGGTAATCTAAGAGATTATATTTAAAAAAATTCAATTCCTACTCTCATCGGGTTGGGCATCACATTTGAGATGTCGTCAAATTTCCAGTCGCATATAGTTTTGTACCAGATTCCACATATTACAAACCATTTTCTAGAAAGAAATTAAAATTAGGGATGCGTATTTTAAAATATTAAACAGATAATCGTTAACCCAATTACATCAATGAAATTACTTATAAATTAAATTAATTTCATAAACTATGAATTTATGGGAATCAATCTATGTTATCCTGGAATTATTTACTCTCCCATAGTCTAAAGTGATATTACCCCCTTAATAATGGTTCATAATGATCTTATGAATTTCCCAAATCATGTCCCCTAGGAAGGAAAAAAAATGTCTGGTAAGTCTCATTTTCGTGTACCAGGTTACCATGACTTGGGCCTAATACACCACATTAGAGTTGTTACCCCAAGGTACATCTGTTACAGAACAATTTCCACTTGTATTATCATAAAAAGAATGAATTTTATTGATAAAATAATTAATATATATATATATTTATGGATTTTCCTTGTACTCAGTATTATCCCAATGTCTTTCAGTAGAGTATTCTAATCCAAGCGTAAGAAATAAACAAAAATTTTCTCTGATAACAACTATAACAACCCTTCTCTTTATAATAATTTAATACATGACTAATCACATAAAATTAAACATAATACATCCCAAATTATTGATAATTCTAGTTTATATTGGTAATTGGAAAATATAAAAACATCATGAACATGTGCTATAACAAAATTATTGAAACAATCCTTAACATACTTGTAAGATTATATTTCTTTTTAAAGCATCATGAGATAGGGAAAAACATAATTAAGGGTGACATATAAAGCCCAATAATGGAATAAAAAATGAATAAAAAGAAGATTTAAATACATGTTAGAGAATAAAAATATAAATGGGGTATTAAAGTAACATTAATAATAAGGCTTTATATTTTATGATAATAAAAAAATGGGAAATGTGTCAACAGTATAAAACACTGCATCATTAACATGGGTCATGGAAAAACCCAACAAGACATCATGGTGGAAAATTTTCCATAAATAAATTAGGTTCAATCCTCATCCAAATATTATTTATCATGATACTAAACATTACTAAATTCATTGGATCTCTATGTAATTTTGGTCGCACCTGTAACACTCAATTCAATCTCTTACATAAGTGAGCCACATAGATCACACATTACAGATTCATTCATAATAATTATTTATTACATGATAATGGAGTATGGAAAATATAAATATATGTACCCAATAAAAAATATATATTCATAAAGGTTAACAGCCTTGATAAGAAATGGGTATGGTATTCACTACACAATAGCTTTTCCATGAAAAATAATGGTGAGATTTATGCAGCAAAACTGCTTCACATAAAAAATCATAAAATGGGTTGATGAGAGAGAAATATATATCTCATCCCTAGATATAAAATTCTAAGTAATAGTGATATGTAAAATCAGACCCCAACATTATAAATTAGAACTAAAAGGCATAAGTTAATGATGAATAATGGATAACGAAGAGGATCTTAGATATATTTAATCTTCGTAACATGTGTAAATAAAGGATTATAGTGGTATGCATCAGAATGAAATAGAGATCTCATAATTTATAAATAATATGGCTTTCACTAGTTGAATACCCCCATATAAAAACGCACTTATCCCAATTGTTTATGTCAACTATTGTGAAAGGAAACTTATTTCAATGGTTAGTTATAAACCATTGGCACTTTGGTTTTTACAGAAGCGTTCTCCCAATGGGTTTTCAAACTATTGGGATAGGCCTTGTTAAAGAGAATTTTTTCCAATGTTTTCATATAACTATTAAGATACCACATTTAATACAATGGTTTCAATGAACAGTTGGGATAGAATGTAGCATATCAAAATCCCTTGATACTCCCGCATTGTAATCAAAATCAGAGCTCCTGATCCTCCCTCCCATGCGAACACTTCATCCAAAATAATCTCATTTGAACCCTCCTCCCAACAAGAATTTTTTTTTATTCCACATCCTATATGTTAATTTTAACTTAGTTTTACATTATACCTCTGTTATTCATTCATATTTATTTAAAGGTAAGGTTGTTTTTTTTTTGATTTACAACTCCCCTATGGTTTGAAGTCCATCATTGATTCAACATCAATTCTAAATTATCATATTCTAAATAAGCTATATATTCTGCCAATATTATGATTTAACTTGTTCATTTAGATTGATTTAAATGTATGGATTTGTGTGTTTAGTTTTTTGATCAATAATTATGGTCCTTGATGATTTATTTAGAGATGTGTTTACAATTCGGCGTGTTTTTCAGAATTCATGTATGTTATTTAGAGTAGAAGAGAAAATCTAATCCATGTATTATGTTTTTAGGTTTGTTTACTATTAGGTGTGTTGTGATTTATATGTATGATAATTTTGGATTACATCAATAGGATTCCGAATCATCATTAATAATCTTGAATTCATGGTACAATTGGATAGGGATTGGATTCTAGGATCCCTTTTTGGGGTGTTAAATGATGATGTAAATAAATTCCATTAGTGAATTTGATGTATTTTAACACTTAAGGATTCATTTATTAATTTTATGGATTTTAAATTTTTTAACGTATTAATGTTAACTATAAAAATATGGTTCATTATGGAAATAATTCACCTTGATTGTTTCGATACAAATGTGTTGGTAAAAGTAAATAATTGTTAAATTATTTATATCTTTTGAAAATAATTTATGTGATCTAATTTAAGAACAATGATTATATGAAGTGGGGGTGATATGTCTTGAGAGAGGTGGGGGTTTGTTTTTTCTAGGTACGGGGGTTGGTTGTCCCTGTGGGGTGGAGGGATGCGCAGGTAGGGAGGGGGTGTGCATGTTGGGATGTGGGTGTGGGTTGTCCAGGGAGGGGGATGTGATGTCAAAGTGGGGTGGGGTTGGGATGTACAAGGATAGATGACTGTATAGGTTGGGGGGGGGCTATCCATGTGGGGTGGGGTGGGGGTGGGGGTGGGGGTGGGCTATCTAGGTGTAAGGGGTGGGCTCTCTAGGTTGGGGTGTGATGGTGGGGAGGGGGTGCGGTTTTCAGCTTCGGAGGTGGGTGTGGGCTTCCCAGAGAGGGAGATGGTGGGTTGTCCAGGTGTGGTGGGGGTGTTGTCTATGTGGGGTGGGGGATATGAAGGTGGGGAGGGGGTGGTCATGTTGGGAGGAGAAAGGGTGTTGGATATCCAGGGGTTGTCCAGCTGGGGTGGGGGTGGGTTGTGTAGGTGGGGAGGGGGTGCTGGTTGGGAGTGGGTGGGGGCTGTGCAGGGAAGGGGTGTGGGCTCTCCCGGGGGTGGGTTGTTCAGGGAGAGGGTTGGTCTTTCTAGGTGGTGTGTGGTGGGGGGGGGGGGTGCACATTAATTGAGTTTTAGATTAAAGTTAATGAAAAAAAATATTAATTTTAATACCTGACATGTTCTAGGGATTACTCAAGATTCCATGCATGTCACATGCAACATGATTTCATGAAGAACCATTGAGAATCTGAATCTAAAATTAAATACCTTCTATTTATTGAATTTATTTTGATGAAATGAATATAAATTTTTTTACCTAATGGAAAGAAGTGGGAAGTATTAAATTGAGCATATCTCAATCTTTTTTCAAAATAATTAGGAAAACTTTTTAGATTATGCATTTCACAATGTTTCAGATTGTGGTCGCATACACTACCCTTATTTAAATTGTGTTGGAAGAAATTAGTTATGTCATGAAGAAGTCTGCAACTACATTACAAAATATGGTTTTCATGAAAACAAGTGTGTTTGGTAACACAATTAAGAGAAAATTAATTCTCAAAATACTGATGATCCATATGAGTGAACTGGATTCGAGAATTTGTTATATGAATTGTTTTTTATTATTTTTCATCATAAAATAAAAGTTTCCAACCCAAGAAGACTTCGATATGAGAACACATGATGTGTATAATGAAAATGATGTTGTTCTTAGGGTGATTACATTGAATAATTCTACAACTACTGTACTATATCGACAATGTGATAAAAATAAAAAGCAATAATTTTTTATCTAGATGATTCATGGGAAAACAATGTGTGATATTTATAATACTTCCATCGATTATATTATTATATTCATGAAAGAGTTAATTCTAGATGATGCCGATATTCTCTCAAACCATTATAATGCATGGATGGTAGTCAAGGACATGGATTTTCAAGAAACAAATCCATGATTTCCAAAAATATAGTAGTTTATTCTAGGAGGAAAATGTTGAACATAATGATTCTACAAAATGTGGAATATCCTACTCTATTCCAAAAGCTTATGGAACAACATCACATGTTCCAAAAAATGTAATGTGACTCTTTTCATGGAACACAAGACTCTAGAATATAATTTTTTATGATTAAAAAACATTAAAAATGTGATTTCATGATACCGAGAGAAAAAAAACTATTGATTAGTTAGTTCACCATTTGGATTGATTTACATGAAATCCATTTGATGCTAAATAACTAGATTTTTTAAATGGTGTGTGTAATGTGAGGAAATTTATTTCATGTGATGGTTTTAATTTGATGGGGATAATGATCACATCGTACTACACATTTTCGGTTTTTATACACATTTATATCCTTCAACCGTTGTTGTGTATGAAAAAACTTATAACATTCATGATTATACTCATATTTGGTTGTTATGATCCTGGTAATGATATATACGAATACATTAATTCATTAATAATAGAGTTTAAACTTCTTTGGGATGTGGGTGTGATCACATATGATGCATGTTCGAAGGATATATTTCAGATGTGTGTTCGCTTATGTGGATGATCAATAATTTCCCTACTTATTTAATGATATCTAGATGGAACCTGAATGGAAACCTATCATATCATGTTTTTATGAAGAATACACAATTTGAAAGAATTAAACATCACTATAGTTTCAGTTTTATGGGACATTGACGATTCATGCTAATAGACCATCTATAAAAAATAATTGTCGAAGAATTTATGATACCATGGAGACCAATGATCCACCTCTGTGTATGTTTGGAACTGCTGTGCTTAATGATTTGAAAGATTTCATATTATAATTTTGGGAATGGTCCAATGAAATATTTATATATAAATAATGGTTCCCCTAAATCAATTATAATTGGAATAAGGGGATTATCTTCATGGATTTCCATTATTAGTCAACCAATTCTTTATTTCATATGCTTAAACATAGTTCAAATTCCAAAAATTATATGTGAAATGTTTCATTTGGGTCTTCTAAATGTTAAGGGAAATAAAAATGATTATTTACAATCTTAGTGGAACTTTGTGGAATAGAGAATCAGAACGAAATTGCATCTTGTGTGTATCAGTGAAAATAAATGGAATGTATCATGTGCTTCTTATGAAATGGCATCTAGAGAAAAAAATCAATTTCTGGAAATACAATCAGATATTAATGTTTCATATTTATATTCAAGAAACAAATACAAGTGGGTAAATAGAAGTGTGCTAAACCTAAAATTATTGATGATTCTGGAATATCACGCCCTTCTGCCAGAGTTGATTCCAATATAAATCCATCATCTGGTTTCTAATAATTTAAGGTTGTCTCTTATTCTGTATTTGTATTTTTATAGTGATCCTAGTTATAAGATGGTTACTATATCATTCTTGTCAAAAAATTAGCAAATGAACTATTAATTTTGTTTTAGTTAGATAAAATATTTCTCCCATCATTTTTAATTCATACTTCATCTAACTATACATATTCAAACTAAAATACTTATTAGAGGACCTATTTATTTTTGTTGGATGTATCCAATTGAAATAAATATGTACACAATATTGTCTTCTGTCCAAAATAAGAATCATCCTGAAGGTTCTATCTTGAATGGATACATGGCTCAAGAATGTATTGATTTCTTCTCTTTATATTTTTCAGATTATACAATAATATTGAACATAAAAATGAGAATCATAGAAGAATAGTATGATAAAATTGAACCTAGTTTTCCAAAACATCCTCAAATAGAAAGAATTCCAACGTCATATACATTGACAACATTATGTCTTGAAGAGCAGGGGTGGAATATCACACTATTTTTTCATCTGTGATTTATTCAAAGACTAGATCAGGTAAGTAAATTGAATATGTATATCTTACATATCTTTTAAACTATTCCTATAATTATCTATTGGAAACCTAAAGAAATGATAAGTAGAAATAGTCTTTCTTTATCATTGAGAAGAAGATATAATTTTAATAGCAATGTATTTTCTTATTGGTTATAATTGAAGGTAAACATATTTCTGTTTAAAATAATTAAATCAATGTTTAATTAAATTTAATATTAATTTATATTTCAGGTATTGATTTTTCACGATAACTCTTTCTTTGATAAAATAATATATTTGGATTTTGATCCAAATACTAGGATTCATGACTTTAAATCATATTTTATCATTAGGTATAGATTTATTGTCACTGAATGAGAAAAGAACATGATAACGCAATATGATGGTGTTATGTTTACTACCACAACAGACTATTATCCCAGTGCATATAACAATACACCACGATTTAAAAATGCAGGTTATAATGGAGTCGTTGAAAAAAATAATATTACAAGATTATTACTCTAATCTATGAGTCATGATGATGAAATTACAGTGGTTTGATACAATGATGAGGTAGGGAACAAATATCAATGATTATGAATTCTGAGTAACTGATATGACTCTCAATCATGCTACAGATGAAGCATATGTATTGGAATCAATGGAGAAAAACATTTTTTTGACAAAGTCCATATTCAACCTGAATTTGGTGTCATTATTGAACTAATTACATGAAATATTTTTTATCATGGTGATGATAGAGTTGAAACCATCCCTACTGTAATTGGAACCAATCAATCTATTAATGTTGATTACCCTAATTGCTCAATTGTTTGAGTTGACTGTGGACATGATGTTTAGTTCGGAAATATATATATTCATACATCTTTGATCAAAATTCATTTGGTTTTTCTTTACATGGGATGTTATGGTTACTACTATTAATCATATATAATATTTATTACAAATATGTTGTATCTGACTTTCCCATAATGTGAATTTTCAATGTTTATTAGTTTCAATTTTATTTGGATTGCATTTTCTAATTAGTAATTGAATTGTTTTCAAACCGTAGAAACCCACATTTATAATAAGGTAAATATTTAAATGATTTATTTACCATGTATAAAATTAGTATAACTCTATGTCCACCCTTTAAAATTTCAATAAAAAATGGACATGATGGTTTTTCTTCTTGGGCAACACATGTATAGAAACCTACATCATCTACCTAGGATAATGAAATCAAAATTTTCCATAATTTCAACTTGTTAATTTAGCCTTGTAAATCTTGAAGATATCTTATCCTTGGTCATTTGATTATATCATCATTACCAACAATCTTATGGTTTTAATAATAAATAATATATACCTTTCTGTATTTCATAGAGGCATAATTCAGTATGTTATCTCCCTTTGTTTTGAGTGAAATAAACCCTCAGAATCAATGATCCACGATTTTAAGATTCTGCGGAAATTTAGTAAATAAACATCCAACTAAAAATTAAATTTCATTATTACATCTTTTTTATTCATTTAAATCATTATATATCAATTCATGCTCACCTAAAACAATGGATAGTTAAATTATACATGAATCCCCCTATTCCATGTCATATATTTTGTTTTTGGGTTACAAATTAGTTATCCTTATCTAATTACATCCATATCTGTTTTAAAATGTAGGAAACACAACCAATTTATGAGAGGTGAAGAAAAAAATGGACAACAATCATTGCATGACTGTGATGGGAGTTCCACCACTAGGTTCTATAGTGAATATTTTATTTCAAATATATATATTTAAATAATTTATAATGTCATGTGATTAATTTTTTTTAACTTTTTTTAAGGATCCATCATTTATGTGAAAATTATTTTATGACCAGCCTCGTAGTAGTCTTAGTACTCATGCAGGTGGTACCAGGGGAGGGGGGAGGGGGGACAAGAGCTAAGTGATCTGGTCGGCATAACCGATTAGACCCTACCCCTCCCAAGGACATACCATATATCCCACATTCTTATCCTAGTGCATCTTTAGGGACACATATGCTATTTAGGCTTCCCATTTCTTCACCTACATTTACATCTGATTATACTCACCTATCATTACCAAATCTGATGATGATTCTCACTCCACATCCAGCATTCGGCTAGACATCTATGCCATTTTCTTTTACTTCTACTTCATTCTCTCCGATATTCTATATCCAATCTTCTTCAACTCATACGATGGAACATTCTATCCTTGAAGAGAATACATTGGGACCCTCTCTACCTTAAAATGTTGTACCATCAGTTTTTAGGGATCCATCGGGTCCCATTGATCAGACATCGGTATGTATATTTTTAGAACCCTATAAAATTTTCATTCCATTATTTATTTTCCTTATAACATGTATTGATAAAATATTTGCTTTTATTTTATAACAGATACATCTACTAAATAAGGGAAGGGTAGGTACATAAATGCATGCGTGCGTTGTGGAACCACCACACCCAATTGAATGTGGAATTCAATGAAGACATTCAAATGTTTGAAAAAATCGAGCAACAATGTCAGATTTTTTTAGCAACGCTTTCCAAATACTCTGACATCATTCCCATCAGCCCGCTCTCATCGAGACAGTTACCAAATTAAGTCATTGATAATTATTGGTCCCAAATAAGGTTAAAAAATATGTTGTATTTAACGCTATATATTAATTTTTCATTTATATGAATTAATATATTGGTGACAACTTCAGTTTAATTTCCCCGATGGTGAGGGTAAACGACAAACACTTCTAAAGGATTTTGGTGAGAATTATAGAGCTAAAGAGCATGAGTTTTATATTGGATAGAGTTCAATAGTTATCACATAGTTTTATGTGGTTCCTATAATAGATGTTTGTTTGATATAATAATATCAGCAGATGATTACTCATTGAGAGACTATCCAGTTTAAGGTATTAAACACATTAGAGGTATTTAAATGAAATTTTATTTGTTTTTCATTAATAATATTTTTTACCATTGAATGTTCTTTAAGAATAATCCGAAATAAATATAAAACATTGATGTTAAAAAATTCTGAGACACATTGGGATGTACTAAAATGTCAGATCATGAGAGGATGTAGATATGATAGTTGTTTATAATTTTTCTTTACGACATACACTTTCTAATTTTTCCTCCATAATTTATTTTATTACTAATGTTTGCATAAAATTATAGTGATAAAATTAATTATTGGTATCCTATTTTTTATAATGGTTCTTACATTTAATTTAATTGTATAGGTAAACATTTAATATTGAAGGATATGTGACTCAAGCAAACCCTTTAAGCTCGTGTTGAAGGAAACAATATGGCAGTGCGGTTAAAGAATAGACATAACAATAGATTGTATGTTTTACTTTGTGTATTTTATTTCTTAATATCTATTTTTTAACATAATAATCTATATATATTTGTAAAAGGATACTATTGAGGGCCTTGATAACCAAGAACCTGACAATTTTGGGCCAAATATTTACTTACATCATGTGTTGGTAGATCAGAAACCTGGAAGAGTATGATGCCAACCATGGAAGAGTATAGTTCTAACAAGATGTTGTACCATTTTAGGTATGAGTTGTTTGCCACTGAGTTAATGAAGGTTATTTCAAAAGTAGAAAAGGTTGAAAATGGGAAATAGAGAAGAAATAAATGAATGCTATGGAAAACACTACAATTCTGAAACTGATCAATATTTTAAGTCCAACACATCCACTAGAGGTAAAAATATCTTGTGATGTATATATGTCATTTATGAAATCTATATATGGTGAAACAAGTGGCCATTCTTGTGTTGGTAAAGACGATGTCATTAATGGTGATGATGATGGCGAGGAGGAGGCTGAGGTGGAGGAGGAGGGTGAGGGGGAGTTTGAGGCAGAGGAGGAGGAAGAGGAGGAGTCGGAGGCAGAGAAGGAGGATGAGGAGGAGGCTGAGGCATAGTACGAGGGAGAGGAGGGAATTTTTGATGGGAAGGATGATGATGGGGTCTATGATAAAGAAGTGAATGTGGCTGATGATGATGGTGATGGTCATGATGGTGATGAGGGATAGATTGATCCATTAAATTTGTGATTTATATTACAAACATTTAATGTTTGATGATTGGTTGTACCTAAATATATATGGGATTAGGTAGGTCAGATTATCATTATTTCTTTATCTATAAATAATAAAACATGACTTGATTATTTCATGTGACTGAATATATGGGTGACCAATACACCCCACCCCTAGAGACCCCCACCCCCTTGGACAACACCCACTCTCTGTGGACACCGCCTGGACAACACCTTCCCCAGGACACCACCACCCCCTGCACACCCCACCCCCAAGACACCCCACACCTTTGGACGACCCCCCCAGGACACCCACACCACAGGACACCCCCACCCCCCTAAAAACACCCAACCCTCAGAACAACCCCCAACCTAGGATACAATCACCCCTTGGACACCCCACCCCGACCCCCCCCCCCCCACTCAACACCTCACCCCCTGGACACCCTCACTCTCCGGGAAAACACCCCCTCCCCCATCACCTGGACACCCCCACCCCTTGGATAGCCTCCCCACCCACCACCATCGCAACCCCCACACCCTGGCCTGCACCCCACCCCCCTGGATAGCCCCCACCTGCCTAGACACGCCCACCACCAGGACACCCCCACCCCTAGAATGCCAACCCCGCCCCCTTGGACACCTCACCCCCTTGGACATCCCCACCCCCTAGATAGCCCCTCCCCCATGATATCCCCAACCTCTTAGACGTCCCCACCCCACCCACCATGTATAGTCCCCCCCCCCCCCCGAACACCCCCACCCCCTTGGATAGCACCTCACCCCATAGACAAACCCCACCACCGGGAATGTGAAAATTTTTATGTCAGGTATCCATTTTCATTTATAATTACCCAACACTGGACACCCCCACCTCTTGGACGGCCCCCACCCCCTTGACATCCCCCACCCCCTGGACACCCAACTCCCTTGGACAAACACCTCGAGACCACCCCACCATCTAGAAACCACCCTACCCCCCTTAAACAGTCCAACCCCATTTGACAACCCCACCCCAACCCCCTGGACACCCCCTATCCCTGGACTGCCCCAACCCCGAAGGGAACAACCCACCCCTTGGACATCCCCCGCCCCTTTCAAAATCCCCACACCCTTTGACACCCCCACCACCGTTGTATAGACCGCACCCCTAGACACCCCAACCCTTGGACACCCCACCCCTGGAAATCTCCCACACCTTGGCCAACCCCTAACACCCCTAGACACGCCAACCCCTGGACACCCCTTCTGCCTTGTACCCCCCCCCCACACACATTCCCCCCACCCACCACCCCTAGACACCCCCACCCCCTTGTACAACACCCCCTAAACACCACACCCCTGGACCCCCCCTCCCCACCAACATAGAAAACCCCCACAACCCTTGAAAGCCCACACCCCCACCCCATGGACAAAACCACCACCCCTATATAGTCTAACCCCACCTTGACACCCCCAACACCTAGACACCCCTACCCTATTGGAATGCCCTCCACAACCCCTGAGTAGCCTCCCACCCCCTAGAAAATAGAATTTTTATGACATTTATCTATTTCCATATCTAATTACACCCCCACTACCCCTGGACACACTCACCCCCCTTAGACAGGCCCCACCCCCTACACCCCCCCTATACACCCAACCCATTGGACATCGCCCCTAGACACCACTACACCACTGCACCCCTTGCACACCCCCACACCCTAGACACCCCCACACCCTTGGACAACCCCCACCAATTGGAAAACCACCACCCCCTGGATACCACCTCCCCCCTCGATACCCACCCCCTGGATAGACCACACACTACCCCTATATAGCCACCCCATAGATAACCCACCCCGTGGACAACCCACCCCCTAGACACTCCCACCCCCTTGTAAAGCCCCCACAAACTGTACACCCTCCAACCCCACCCCCTTGGAAATCACCCCCCTCCAGACACCCCTACCCCAATGGACCCCCCGGACAGTCCCCACACACTAGACAGCCACCCCACACCCCTAGACACCCCCACCAACTTGGACAACCCCCCTAGACACCCCCACCCCAAACTTCCCTAGACATTCCCTGCACCCCCCCGGGACACCCCACCCCCTTGGACAGTCCCCCCCCCCCCCACCACAATACCCCTTGAACACTACCACCCCCTTGTACAGTCCCCTCCCCCCTTGACACTCCCACACCCTTGGAAAACCCCCCCGGAGACCACCGCCCCCATGGATAGACCTGAAACCCTTGCACAACCCTCCTGGACCCCACCCCACCCCGTGGAATCCCCCCCCCCCCCGCCCATAAACATCCCCACCCCTTGGACACCCCCACCCCATGGACACCCGACCCCCTCCCCCACCACCCTAGGAAGATGACATTATATAAGTCATTTATCCATTTTCATATTTAATTACATGTGAAAATTATTAGTAAATCTTCAATCACACTAATTTCATCTAAAATCACCCATCCATATAAATTACATTCTGAATTCATATGATGTATTCCATATTAGTTATATTATAATATGTACACCATATTAGTCATTTATCCATATTTTCTATGCCATACTCGGAATTCAATTTTTTATTCCATATTCTGTATGTGTTATATGAATTAAATTATATATGTACTGAATTATGAATTAAAAAATATATGAACAATTCATATTTTTTTATTTTATTTGTAATTAAATTTTTATGTGTCAATCATTCATAATTCATAATTCAGTACATAATTCATTATGTATGTATTCAATTGAGATTTCAAATTTTAAATCATTATTGCATAGGGTAATTTGGTTCTAAATTAAATTTTGAATTCAATTAAATTCTAAATTCAGTGTTCTGTTCTTTGTATTCCTGCTTTTATGGTGTGTAGGGGATTGTAGAGGGCGAGGTAGGTTGGTCTACTACTGTAATTGCAGCAAGGCTATACCAATATTTTTTAATTATTTGTATCTGTGTGAAAAGTAACTTTATACCAATGATTTAAATAAAACCCTTGGTAAAACTATATACCAATGGTTAGTAAACCATTGGTATAGAACCTATAATAAATTTTTACCAATGGTGTTTATTAAATCTATTTGTAAAATATTATTTCAATTGTTTTAGATCCATTGGAATAGATCTAAAATTCATTAACATACAACAGTCATCAAAATTCGGTATAAATTTATACCAACAGATAGCTCAAACCATTGAAAATGGTCTTTTCAACGCCATATACCAATATTTATACTATAAATGTTGGTATATATCTATTCCAATGGCTAACTAGCCAACAGTTTTTAGGACTTTACCATCATTTTGAAACCATTTGTATAATTCATGTTTATAGTTGTGTACTATATGGAATATTGGATATCATATCCCAAAATATGAAAATGGAATTTAAGAAACATAAAATAAAAGATGTTCATAAATGGAATTGAGAAAAGTGGAATCCCCTACAATATTTCAGCCTAGTAATAGGTCTATATAAAGGATCATAGAAGGCATAGTGATAATGAAAGGTGGATACAATTATATATAAATCAGATTGATTTTATGGGGAATATATAACAATATATTCTAACATATGAAAATGTAACATTTGAGAAAAATCAAAAAAGATGTTCCTGATAAAAAAGAGAGAGTGGAATATCAAATTACCAGTTTGTGTGACTCAAAATGACATGAGGGGTTCCTTTAGAGCTTGGGATGCCTTATGACAACTATAAAGACTGTAAGGAAGATTATGGACCTTCTCCAAGTATTTTTATTTAAAATAAATGGGATATGGTGTATGATTATATAGAAAAAGAGGTTTATTTATTACTATTTTTTATAACTTTACATAATAAAAAACCACAAACAATAAACATTTTATACTTCAGATCCTTGTTATAGATCTATTGTATCTTAAAGTCTCACCTTGGGTAAGAAATAAGTGTTTTGGAAAGAAAAACTAGTTGGATCCATTTTATGTTATGCATTTCAAGATCATAGTGAATCCAAAATGGTGAAATATTTATTAGACTTTACTCCATAGAAGAAATATATTCATGAAATACATAACATTTTCCAAAAAAATATGTATTATTCAAAAACATATCTTTTTTTAGTAATAGGTTAGTCTGGAATAGGAACCTGACACTTTTGGGGTTGATTAGACTATTCATATTTTGGATCAATAGTTCATGATTCTCTATGTTAAATTCATTCATTTATCTTAGGTGTTATGGTAGAATATTCAGGATATCCTTGAGATATGGGAGTGTGGGGTCTTTATGAGACAAGGGTGTCTATATATTATTATTGTAGTCGAGTCTTTATAAAAATATTTGTGTGGAATTAAATAAGTTGCGGATTATTTTTACTCTTATCTGATCACTAGTAAATATTTTATATAAATTTATTTTTAATGTGTTCTGGAATTTTCTAGGTTTTATGGGTTGAATTATTTAAAACAAGGGAGAATATACCATGCACTCATTTACTAGTAATTCTGTTCCAACCAAAGATAATGGGGTAGAGGGGTTCATAATCCTTATTTCGTGGTCTCTAAAAAATAGGAAAATATGGAACGAACATATAAGAAATCATTTAAATAATTGTGATGATGGGTGACCCAAATTGTTGGCACATGTTTTGTAAAACATCTTAGAAAAACCATGTGATCATCACTATTTTGTAATAAATGTTAATTAATTAAATCATGTCCTGATTATATGACCCATATTCCACTTTTTTCCTCACTCTTGTGTCTTGGGTGATCTATAAGACAATCCTCACCATTAAATTTTAATGTGGTTTAACATCTTATATAGAGGATTACATCAATGTTAGTATCATTTCTACAAAGTTTTACTCTTCTTACTCCTCTTTTTTCATATTCTTTCATCATTTTTTTATCCTAAAACCCAAAATCCATGGAAGTCCAAACCATGGATTGGGGGTGTGGTGTTTATTGGATTCGATGGGTTTTATGATTATGAGTATCCCTTTTATTCCCTCATAGTGATCATTTTAGAAGGCCACAACATTTCATTACTATTCCTGTAGGTTTCCCTATATATATATTTATTTCATTTATTATAGAATATTTCTTCAATGTTTTGTTTTTATTGATGTATAATTCTATTATTGGCTTCCTAAGGGAAATAATGCTTGAAAAATTTTTATGGTATTATATTTTGTTGATAAAATTGAATATTATTTTGGTAATCTATTTATAAATAAATTTTATGTTTAAAATTTGTATCATAAAATGTTTCAAGGAAAATATTGTTTTTAATGAGAAATAAATGTGAATGAAAAAGTCTATTTTACTAGAAAACATATTTAATATTCATGAAAATTGTTTAATGTGATAGATGAGGTTATTGGTTCACATGTGAGTCCATGGATTTCTACGATTTTGGATGGATTCTTCTCTATCCTTATGTGTGAGTAATATAGGGTCTGTTTCCCTTTAGGTCATCTGAGGCACTCAGATAATAAAAATTTTAAGTTTCACATTAGTCATCGAATTCCCAATGATGTAGTCCTATAAAACTACATCCCATAGGTTAGTCATCCTTTTTATTTTCATGTATAGTGGGACAATTATGGAATTCTATTATATTTTTCTAATGTATATTTTATTTTTTTTAAATATCATGATTCCCTCAATTATATTTTTTTAATATACATATACTATTTATCATTTTATTTAATTTATTACAAAAATAATGGACTTATAAAACAATTTTCAAATAAATAATTTTCAAAACAATATTTTCATACTATTACTATGGGGTTGAAATGAGAAATGTTTTATATAGATTCATGGTGGAATCCAACTATGGTTTGTCTTACACCCTTCAAATTTATATGGTAAAATAACAATATAGTTTTTTATTTCATTTGTATAAATAAATAATCATCTTCTCACATTTTTTTTCTTGATATCGTGTCTCCTTTTGGGGTATGGTATTGTTTGTGGCCAAGGGCCACGTGAATATATGTGGGTTGGGAATTTTGAGATCCTTTTTCCTAATTTCATTGGAATTTAGTATGGTAACATTCAATTCATCCATGGAAATAATTTGATATATTAAATTTTTATGATGTTGTAGCACTTAGATTTGTTATATATTGATATTGGTAATGAAATTTTTTTATGAAAACTATGTATATAAATGGATTAGTATGAGTTATATTATTCTCTAGATATATATAATTATGTATAAAAATTATGGATGATTCCTTTTGAGTATTAGATTGAATAATTTTTATCATTTATTAGATTCAAATAATTAATTATTTTTTATCGAGTTATCATTATTACCCTCGTGCTATTAGAATCTTGGGATTATCTATATTGTACCTAGGGAATTGGGGTGGGATATATTTGGTGTCATAGCCAGCTGACTAGGGTTTGTTCATTACTTGGGAGCACTACCAATACAAAAAATCACCAAGTCATATTTTTATAGAAACTGATTACCTTTTATATACTATTAAATAAATATTTTTATATTTTAAAAACTCCAAATAAACCACCCTAGGAATCTATATATCACTAATTGAAAGGAAAGCCTTATAAGAATAATCTTAATTTACATATGATCATAGACCAAAAAATATGTAACTAAATACCACAAAATATAATTCTTATTTCACCCTTAATCTCGCTAATAGAAAAATTATTTTTCACCCCAGATTATATATACTAAAACAATAAGTAAGGGAAGGTAACAGATTCACATAAAATAATTTTGGAAAATAAATTTGGAATATATATCTTAATATATCAACTCCACATGACTTGAAAAAATTACATGGTAAATTTCCTAGAACCGATACCAAATTTTAAGTAATAATCATTTGGAATGGAATAAATGGAGGGGTGTGATTACATTAGATTGATGTAAATTATGCAAGATGGGTCATATTGAAATCAATATTCAAATTAATGGTCTAGAAAATGATAAAATATAGTTATAATTGAAATATAAGATAATATAATAATTATAAAATTTAATTTGGGGAAAAGTGGTTAAATATATTGATTGGAAAACAAATACATCCACCCTATAAATATGGATAAGAGGATACAATATAATCATTTAAGGATCACATAATACTATATGTTAGCATAAAAATAACGCCTTTTTTCCTAACCTCACCAAGTAACCAGTATTCAAACCCTAAATGGATACATAGTGATAAAAATAGTATTAAACTATAAATTATTGGAAATGGGCCTAAAAAATATCTACAAATATTGACCCTTGTACAAAAAAAGATAAGATTCTATCCAAAAATATCAACATTCAAAATTAAATCATAAAAAAAACCACACAATAAACAATATCATTCTATGGAATAATTTATCATTCACCTATATTCCACTATTAAATCTTTCTTTATATTAAAAAAATAAAAAATAGAAATGTAAATTTTTATATAACCCACAAAAAGATAAAGATTCATTTATATATTATATTCTATTAATTATTATAACATGAATGTTTTGAAATTCCTTTAATTTCATCCAAAACATTAAATATTACATCACTAAATGTTCTCTAGAAACATGGGAAATGAGGTTTAAACCTCTATGGTGTTTAACATAAACAAGTCAATTTTTATGTTATATACATGATTGATATTCTTGATGGTATCTTGACCAATGTAGGAATATTTATCTGTATGGTGGATTTTATCATTCTAGAGATAACGAAAGAAAGAGAGTATCCCTTGATAATTTTATGAATATTTCTTTGTAAGGGGGAACCATATTAGTATAATACATGAATGATGGATCTTCCATGTTGGAGAAGAATAAGTAAATTTTCATTTATTTAAATAAATGTATAAGCAATGTTTTTTTCTTCCCCTGGTACACATGTTTTGAGTTGGTGTATACCTACATACCAAAGGTAGACATGCCCTATGATAGACATAAGATACAATGGATTTTACTTTTCTAATGATTAATAGAGAATTGATCATATAATGAGATGTTATATTGATTATTTTGAGAATCAGTTATATATTAATTAATTATTCTTGAAATTATTCACTTTAACAATATATGTTTCCTTCATTTTTAGAGTGACTATTTATTATCAAGAATTTATATCATTTATTTTTTGTATTATATACTTTATAAATCTATATTATATATAGATTATACTATTTCTTAATTCATCATATATGAGTTCTATAGAATCTATCTCTACTAATAATGGAAAATAGTGTTGCAGAGTTGGGATATCTCCCCTGATGGAGGCTTCATATGTATCCATATAAAGGGAATCATAATCAAAATAGTTTAGATCTAATTAATAGGACATGCAATACATTTTTTTATTCATGTGAAAAGTACCACTATGTATCTTTCAAAATTAGTGAATCAATGACCATATTGGGTTCCTTTAAAAGTTATTCTACATTGATCATGTGATGTTCCATTTATGGTCATGCATCTGAGAACTATGTCAATGAATTTAATATAATACATAATGGATAATATTTTATACATTTTAATGTCATAAATTGATGACTAATAGGTGAATGTTATATATAAATTGGTTTTTCATTGACGTCGAGATGAACAACCATTTTAGGATTATCATATTGAATGTGAACTTTCCATGAGAAGGTATTTATAGAGGTTACACTGAATAAGTGACCTATGATATTTATGGATTTTTTATTGGGTACATAGATGAGTTAATCAATGAAAATTTGGATGGTTCTTACACATTGTTGGATTCCCATATATAATCATTCCTACGTTGTCTATTGGTAACTAGATGAGGAATTTAGTTGGGGGCTTCATCGGATATTTTTAGATGAATATCGGCATTGGTTTATAATGAATTAAAAAAATAATATATGAATTTATACCCATGGTCAATAGGTAAATATGTTTGGAATGAATTATGTGCCCACATGAAATAAATACCAACAAAAATGGTTGGGTCTTATATAGACTATAAGGGTCATATATTTATTTACAGCTCATTGAGTAGAAAATGTAAGAAAACTATATGTATTTGGGAAATTTGAGCTCACATGAGTATCCATGATGTGCATCCTATGATAGAGGGTTTTTACCTGTTTCCTAATCATTAGAACCATGATTTTAAATGGAATACATAATTTTAAAAAAGATGCTGGTCTTATTAATTAGGGTGAAATGTCTCATTATTTTATTACATTTTTTATATAGAAATTATCAATTGAATTCATGATACATTGGGATGATACTAGTGATGATGTACCTGAAATTTATCTAATGTTTCCATGGAGGATTCATGAGTGTATTTGTACATAATTTTGTAACCTGGGAATGTATGTCACCAAAAAATGTGACATGTGTGATATGAAACTGTAATAAGTTAATCATGGTTAATATAAGAATGAAATATTCACAATATATAGTAATGGTAGAATTAAATCCCTTTTATTAAGGGATGAATTATGTTTCTCCCTGCATTGGAGGCCTATGTGAATCCTCCCCCAATTGTAGAATCCTTGAAAATGTGTCACCCAAAATGGTTCATTAAGTGATGTTTCACCCTATTATGTAGTCCATGGAATGGTTTCTCCCAATTATGTGGTCCTAGGAAAGTTTCTACCATGTCGGCAGGTATGTCTAACTTGTTCCCCAATATAGAGTCCTTTTGGTTTATTAGGTAATGTGTAGAACTAGTATATTATATCTAGGATAACTTATCTCTGTGGTTCCCTATAATTGTATATCCCAATAGATCATTGGTTCATAGAGCCATGTATTGGGTCTTCCTGGATGTGGTATATTTCCCATGTCTAGATTTATCATAGGTGATGTAGTCTTCTATAATGTGATGATGGTAAAATATACGGATGATGAAATAACTCCAAATATTGATATTTTTTGTTTTTTTATAGAGAGTATCCTAAATGGAAAAAAGATGCTTTGGAACATGTGATAGTTTTATTAGAATCCATTTAATAGGAAACTCTCACTATATCCCATTTCATTTAATTGTGGAGGAATGGTGTCCCTTTTTTTGGAAAAGGGATGGTAGGTTGTACGTCCAAGGTTTTGATACCTATTACAACATTTTGGGATGTGAACATCACGTAAGTGGGTTTGGGAATAGAGGAATTGTATGACCACAAGGTTTTATAAATAAATTTAATATAGAATAAATGAAATAGTGATCCCATAAGAAACAACCACATTTTTATAGGAGATAACTATAACCTAGATGCAAAACATAATTTTCTTATTTCGTGTTTCAAATTTCGAAAATCTGACTCACACAGTTGGGATCCGTATGATATTTAGAGTTTGGTAGGATCAACATTCATTTTTATGTGAATAGTTACATATAATTATAAATATTAAATTACACTTATGAATATTAATGTACCCTTATTAATAGAAACCTTATACATGTATGTATAAATAAAATTTTTTCACCCTATAAATGAGAGTGAAATCTTTTACAATTAATAATTAAATTTTTATATTTAGTTATTTTAATTATAGTTTTAAATAAATAACGCAATTTATAATATAATTATTTTTCCTAAAATTTATTCCTCAATAAATATTTTCTCTTTAACTGATTTTAGGACAATTTAATGAGATCTTAGTTAACTTTTGGGAGTATTATAAAATTACTTTTAAAGTTAAAATATGAATTTATTAAGTAAATAATGATTATAAATAAAAAATAAATTTATTTTTTAAAAATATTATTTTATTAAAATTAATATCATCCTTAAATTCTACACATTGAATAATGGTTTTGGTTAATTTTTTGAATTTTTATAAAAAACCTGATTTTTTCTGAATAGTGAAATTCGATAATATATGAAATATGATAAATAAATGAATTTATGCATCATGAAAGATTAATAAATGATATAAATGGCCCTTGGTTCAAACTCACATGAACTGATGACTATTTTATGTTATAAGAATCAAATAATATTTCTCGTCTTGATCAAAAAAATAAAATAATGAATAAGATATTCAAAATTCACTCCACTCCTCCATAATAAAAACTACCCCTCACTCCAACATATCTTCACTCCTATATGCCTTAAATATTTTCAGAATTTTACTAAAAAAATCTTCCATATATTTTTCCCCCATCCAAGAGGTCTTTGTCTTACCAAAATACCACCACCCCTTCCCTTGTGGGAGTTCTCAATGTGGTGTACTGAAGTGGTAAAATACTATACTTTTTCCATTCAATATTTTTAGTTCCTTGTTTTATTATCTCCTCACTGCATCTGTCATAAAGATAATGATAAGTATATTATCATCTATATACTTTAATTATATTATGTTAATGAAATATACATCATCCATATCTTTTCACCCTCTCTCTATTATTTAAAAAACCAAATCATCACCCAGGAGGTCCCGATTTACAACCATCATGGATGATGATGTATTGTTCTTAAGTTTCTTATTCAAGATTGGTCATCAATAAAATTTTATGGTTAAACTATATTCTAAAATAATTTTTATATCTTATTTACTGATTCTTTATATATAATTTTCTATGATATAAAATAAAAGAACAAATATAGTTCGTTGAGGTCGAGAAACTGCCGTAAAAATATAAACGATTTTCACTAAATGTTTTATCTATTGATTCATACACATAATATTTAACAAATGATATGAATAATAATTTACACTGATTTATTTTCATAAATATTATATGAATTTAATTTTGTATAATTATACCCATTCAACATGATCTCCCATTATCATATATCTCATTATAAGGACATAAATGAAAATAGTAAAATAATATAGAATCCAAAAAAAATGTTATTATTTAAAAAATTATTGGAGTTGATATTAATATTTTGGACGTCAAACTCAATTGCATAACACTTTAGGACACATGGTATGTGTTTTCTACCCTAACCTCTATTTTTTTGGTTACTCTTTGTCACACATAGTCCCAATTAAATAAATAATTATTAATATGTAATCCTCATATATTCTATGTGAATGTTTTATATATGTGTAAAAATCCTAATTAATCAATATTTAGGGGGAATTAAATGTTGTATAAAGATATTTCTCAATTCATCCTGATAAACAATCCTGATTCAAAGGAACATCTAAAATTCATACAGAATTACAAATTCACTCTATAATATTTTTTAATAGTCAATTATTTTTATAAAAAAACTCTTTTAATCATAGAATAACTACATTAGTTAAATTTCACTTTTTTATATATTTTTCCAGAATTAATCTTCTTTTCAAAGTAAAAGTGTTTTTCTCTAATAAATTACTCAAATAGTTTATTAGTGTATTTTTTCTATTTCAACACCTATGTTTAATTTTATGTCATATTGATGTTAATATATAATTTTTATCGTATAAAATTTTGCATTAATTTGGTATAAGATCCATTTTAACACTTATTGTGAAATATTGATACCATTACCATACTACTTAGAATGGATAGTGTTTATATGTATAGATTGGGAAAAGTTATTTCATATGATCATGTTGTTTATGTTTTTCCCCATTCATATGAGGAATGAATTAGACTTATCAATTGATTATTGTGGCCCTCTATAGCCCCATTATGCATCATTAGGTCTCTTTTGACCAATAATTGATTTGGCTAAGGCCTTACCCTATTATTTCTGGACATGTGGGATGAGTCCATAACAATGAATTTTAGATGTATGTAATTTTGAATTCCCTCAATATGATATTATCAATTGATATAACATAAGATTATTTGACTAGTATAATACAAAGAATTATGTTTCATTCTATCATGATTATTTATATGTCTTTATTTAATCCTCATTCATTCATTCTATATTATGATCAACTATAAGTTTTTAAGCTATGTGTTTTTAGTTATTTACAATGACTAATTTTTATGTTTATGATCACATTATATGTTTTAAATAACCTTATTGAGCATCTGAGATCACACATTTCTTATGTTTTATTTTTTCCCAAGTGGTGATGATGAGTATTCTGAGAGACATGAAATTATATTCTTATAGTTTTTGTGTGATTTTAAATAAGTCGATATGTTGTATTTATTTTTAAGTTGTAATGTTGAACTTATGTATATATAATCATTTCTAAAGCCACTAAATTTTTAGTTTCTTCTGAATATGAATTCCAAAATTATATGCCAATGAAATAAATTACTGAACAGGATCTGGGAAATCGAGGTCGGGTCCTTACAGTTGGTATCATAAAAAGTTTAGTATAATATTTGGAAAATATATTTAAAAAACATAAATTAGGGGAAAAAGATCTAAAGTATATTTTGAGGATAATAATAAAGGAACATCATATAATTTTGGTACATTGTGGGTTATGTGGATATTTCACAAAAAATATACCACATTCTGGATACTACATGTGGATGTGATTCAGGTAAAAATGTACATATAAGTAACTAATACAATAAGGTTACATTGTACATGACAACAAGCCTTTCTACACATATGGATTGACACAGCAAGAGTATATACATAGGATAATTCACATTTTCATTATAACCCATTATGACTGATTAAAATGTAAATTATTCCTCAACGTAACCATGCTTATGAGTATGAGATTATACAATAATAATATTTTAGTTTTTGTTATGTGTTTTACTAGTTCAACATTATACATATTTATTTGTAACCTAATTATGTTTATGAAGTTATATATAAATGGAACATAGTATAAGGAATAGATACATTAGGAAAACAAGTATCCCATGTAGATATTTTCTTCCTATGAATGATAATGATGTCAGAATTAGAGTTATGATTAGTGCTAATGAGTTTATAACTATACAAGGACTGCTGACTCATGTTATGAAAAATAACCATACCCTTATAGAGCATATTGAATCACAACATAGAGGTGAAATGTTAGACCACTTCTTGTGAAAACAACCTCTATCATTCAATGGGACTACAAACCCATTTATAGATTTATAGTGGATAAATTCCATAAAGAATATATTTCTATATTTGGGATGTAACAAAGGGGATATGGTTGTCATGTCATTTTGTTGTCTATCGGGAGTTGTGGATCAATGGAGGTTATTGATTCAAAACACAAAGGGCAAGGAAGATAATAAATAAATTGAATGTAGGGACATTAAAAAAATTATCATAGAAAAAATACTTTCTTTGAGAACATTTTTAGTTATAGAGAGTAAATTACATGGTTTCAATCAAAAATAGGATGAATAATTTTCGATTTATGAAACCAATTTTAAAAGGATAGAAAGGAATGTCTTATAATACATAATAAATCTGAGTAACATGCTTTATCGATTTTTTGATGGTCTAAATACATTCCTCTAAAGGGAACTATTTTTCCAATCATTCTCATCATATGATAAAATAGTCTCATGTAAAATAAATACTGAGAAATAAATCACAATTTCATATGAAATTAAGGAAAAGGAAGATAATAATATGGAGACAAAGTACTGAATGGATAAATTTAAGAATAAAACTAGGAGCATTCCAACATGTGATACATGTGGAAGGAAACACCTCAAATCCCTATTAAAAGGAAACAAAGTCAGTTTCAAATGTCGAGAAAGAGGCCACTAAACTCAATATTGAAAGGGAATGAAAAAAATTATCAATGTTCAAGGATAAAATTGTAAAGACATGGGACATTATTCCAATGGTTGTCCTAAGTGTTAGGTAATCATTCACTAGAGAACGCTAAGGGAAAAAGGAAATTATTATCTGATCACAATTGCTGAAGTTCATGTTCCTTGTGATGTGGTAAGATGTACTATAATCATTTATATAATCATGGCCAATTCTTTATTTGATTCTATATCATCACATTCCTTTATATCTTCCCATTTTTCTTTAAAAATTAGTTATTTCCAATTCTCTTTAACAAGGGTTTTGTCAGTCCAAAAACCTAAGGGGTGTATCATTGTAATAAATATGTGTCATGCTATCCAAATTATGGAATATAAATGTGTTGTATCTATAGATTTTTTCATTATATCATTGATTGACATTTACATAATCTTTGGTAGGTAATGGATTTTGAAATATTATGTTAAAATATATTACCGTAAGAATTAAGGTGTGATTTTTGAAGAATGTGTAGAATACATTATCTTTAGAGAAGAAACATCACAATATGATTCTTATATAGATCCACCTCTAATAGCTCTACTAAATTCAATTCTAGGGTGGAATACAATGCAATAACTATGGGTGAGGGAATAATTCTTCAAATTGATGATGTAACTGTTTTGAAAGAATACGTTGATTAATTTTTAAAAGATTTACCTTTCCATCCTCCCAAGTGGGAAGTTGTGTTTTATATTATTTTAATTCCTTGGTCATGTCATATATCAAGGAACCCAGATAGTATGTACATAGTGGTATTAGTATAAATGATGAAACAAATAGTGGAATTGAGTGATAAAAGATGTATGTTCACTAGTGGTTCACCTTGGGAAGCCCATATTCTCTTTATCGAGAAGAAATATGTATTTCTGAGGTTGTGAATTGACTATAGAGAAATAAATTCTAATACAATAAAGAACATGTATCACATACCTCATATTGATGATGTATTTGATCATTTTACAAGAGCCAAATAATTTTCAAAGATTTAACATATATCTATATATCATTAGTTTCATATGAGAATGGATGATATTCCAAAGACCATATTTCTAACTAGGTATAGGAATTACGAGTTATTAAAAAGTCCTTTTTGCTGTCTAATGTACTCAATATTTTCATTGTTTAATGAATAGTTATTTCTAGGAATATCTTGTTAACCTTGATTTGGTATTTATGTATGATATCTTGGTATACTCCAAAAGCTAAAAAGGTCATGAGAATTACTTTAACATTATTTGGATGACTCTTAAAAGAAACATGTTATATGTGATGTTTTTCATATGTTAATTTTGGAATTAAAAATTTATTTTATTGTCCATATTGTATCCAAAAATGGAATTTAGTTGATCTAGAAAAGAAAAAGGAAATTCATGAATGGTATACTTCACTGCAAATAACCGAGGTACATAGTTTTTTTAGTTTATTAGGTTATTATGAGTGTTTTATTCATAAAATTTCCAATTTAGCTATCACGTTAACCAAGCATACTCATAAAGGGGTTATATTCTTATGGATAAATGAATGTGATGAATGTTGGGATGAATTATATAAGAGGTTAGTTAATGCTCCAATATTGACACTAACTTATGGAAATGGTAGTTTTGTGATTTGTAGTGATGCATCAAATTATGTAATTGGTTGTTCCCTTATCAGAATGATAGAGTTATTTCTTATGCATCAAGTTAGTTAAAATCTCGTGAACATAACTTCCCAACTCTTTATCATGAGTTAGCATTTTTTTCTTTTCTATGGTGATATGAAGACATTATCTCTATCATGAAATATGTGACATAATTATTGATCAAAATAAAATAAGATATACCTTCTCCTACATTAAACACATCATAATGCTAAGACAATAGCTCGATCTAGAGAAGGATAATGATTGATTCGTAAACTACCTCCTAGGAATGGAAGATAAGGCATCATACACATTGATCATGAAGGAACATGGAGGTTTAAAATAAATTAGGATTGAAAGGGATACCGTATTCATAAATATAGTAAAGCTAGTTTTTGGAAATATCATGAAATTTGAAACACCATTACTTTATTAATTTTTTCCACAACCATATTTATTGAAAATAATTAAAACATCTCAGTCTGATGATGAGAATATACAAAAGAAAATTAATTTTTTAAATGATGGGAGGTTGGATGACATCATGTGTGAAGATGAAATTTGGAAATTTCGAATGGGATATGTTTTCCCATTATTCTATACCTGAAAACATAGACAATGGATGCTGCCCATAGTTTGAATATATCTAAAAAACATGTAATCACTAAAATGTATAGAGATTTGAAAGATCATTTCTGGTGGGAAAACATGAAGGGTGAAATTAATGATTATGTATCAAGATGTTTTGTCTCTAAACATGTGACGGAAGTCTGACGAAGTCATAACGGAGTCATGAAACCACTAACTATGACATAAGAAAATCAAATGATAACACAATTGTTTTTTCACATGATTACCCAAGACTCTATGAAAAATGATTCAATAGGGGTAATTGTAGATTGAATTAAAAAATATACACAATTCCTCACTATAAGGGAAGATTTTCCACTAGATCCCCCAGAATGACTATATATCAATGATGTATTGAGTTTTCATAGATAATTTATCTTAATGTTGTCTGATCATAATCCATGACTCACATAACAATTCAGGAAAGTGTTCAAAAATTATGTGGATACTTAGCTTCTATTGAGAACTTATTATCACCCTAAAATTGAAGGGCAATGCTAAATAATGATGAAAACTTATGATGACATGTTAAGATCATGGTCACATGATTTTAATGGTATATGGGATCAGTATTTACCTTTGGTGTAGTTTTCATAAAATAATAATATCAGTTCAAGTATTCAGATTGGACCATATTAAGCTCTCAATGGAAAGATTAGCCGTACACCAACGTGTTGGGGTGAATTTGGTGAAAGGAAGCATGTGTCCCCAGAGCTTGTGGAGGAAACAACAGTTAAGGTAAAGACAATTCAAACTCATATCAATATATATTAATACATGAAAATGTTCTAGGAATATAATCGAAAGATGAATTTTGAATATCAATGCGGAAATCATGTTTTTTAATGGAATCTCCATGGAAGGGTGTTATAATATTTGGGATTAAAGGTAAATTGATCCCAATATAAAATGACCCTTTAGAAATTCAGGATATAATTGGTGATGTGGCTTTCCATTTTCCAATGCAGCCTATCCATTATAAGGAACACAAATATTTCTATGTATCATTGTTGAGAATGTACAAGACGTACCCTACACATGTACCTAGTTATCAAGGTATATAATTTGAACCAGACATAACATAATTTGAAGAGCCTAACAGGACTACAGACACAAAAGAATAGGTGTGGATGAATCTAATGACTTGGATGTTAATGTTGATTTGGGAAATCATAAAATTGAAAAGGTAATGTGGGATCATGGGGAACTTATGATGATAGAAGAACCCAATATTTTTATGAGCTAAAATTATGGTCATTTTGAGGTTGAAATTTTTATAAGGGGAGAATAATGTAAACCCATAATGTTTTAAAAATGAAGTTTATATTGAATGAATGAATCATTGATCCCCTGATAAATAAACACATTATTATTTGATATTGTTATAAAATACCCTATAACCTTAATTTTTCCTCTAATGTGTTTTGAATCCTGAAAATCTAACATAAATAGTTATGATCAGTAAGATATTTAGATTCTTATACGATCAACATACATTTTTAGTTAATATTAACAAATCAATATTAATAGTAACTTACCCTTATAAATAGTAATATTTCTATGTTAATAGAAAACTCACCCATATATGTCGAAATAAAATTTATGCATCATATATAAGAGGGAGAACATTTTATGAATTAATAATTATGTGTTGATATTTTTTTATATAAATAAAATTTATAGATTAAAAAATTTATTTAAAATAAAATTAATTTTCATAAAATGTATTCTCAATAATTATTTTATTGTCTTTTTATTTAATAATAATATTCTGAGACGTTAGATAAATTTTGATCATATTATAAAATCAGTTTTACATTTTAAATATGTATTTTTCATGTAAATGATGAATTTATTTATAAATTAAATTTAACATATTTATAAAATTATTTCCATAAAATGTTATTAATTTTCAAATTGTACACATTGAAAGATGGTTTGGTTTAATTTATGAGATTTTCGTAAAATACATGAATTTTTGGTGAATTGTAAAATTCTATAATTTACAAAAATATTATATATAAATGACTTTATGCATCATTCATTTTTCATGCCTGATGTAAATGGAAAATGTTTCATACATTCGTGAACCTATTACAAATTTTGGTCATATTAATAAAAATCTATATTATTTTCCTGAAAAATAATAAAATAATTAATAACATATTCAAAAATCTCTCCTCTCCCCCACTATAAAAACCACACCTCACTCCCCCTTCTCAAAATTAGACTATGCCTTGAAAAATCTCACATTTCTTCCCAAATACTCTTCTATAATCTCTCCCCATGTCCAGGAGCTATTGGTATTTCCAAAACACCAAAACCCCTTCCTTGAAGGAGGTGTACTCAAGAGGTAAAATCCTCTTCGTTTTTCCATTAAATTTATTTTTTAGTTCCTTATTTTGTTATCTCCTTACCTAATCTATAAAAATTATCTTCGTAACTCCAGTATAATATATATATTAAAAATAATTCATGTAAATTAGTGATCCAACATCGATATAATTACAGTATATCACTTTTACATAAAAACATCATCATCTGGGAGGAGCCGATTTACTACCATCGTGGACATAAATGTTTTGGTTTTCTATTTATTCTTCACGGTTTCTCATAGAAAAAAATTATGGTTGAACCAGATTATAAAATATGTATTATATATTATTTAATGATTCTGGAACCATCAGTTATATATAATATTAAGTAATTGAACAATAATAGTTTGTTTTGATGGATATAACGCCATAAAAATATAAACGATTATCACTAAATGTTTTATCTAATAATTTATACTAATAGTATATAACCAAATGATGTGAATAAAAATTTACAATAATTTATGTTCCTAAATATAATATAAATTCAATTATCTAGAATTAAACCAATTCCACTTGAACTCCCATTATAATATACAATTAAACTGATCTTGAAAACCAAGGAAACATACACTCCAGAGCGATAGATTTGAATCTTATAACTTAATAAAAGTATATAAATGAATGTAAAATAATTATTTTCCATAAAAAATGTATATAAGGTTAGTAACTATATAATTAATGGATTATATTTGATTTTTAAGACATTAATCCCATGTGAAGTACATATTATGACAAAATGTAAGGGTTTTCTACATGATCCTCCATTTTCATTCGGGTGACTCTTTCCCTCCATTAATCCCAATTGAAATCATAATTATTTTTATTGACTCCTAATAAATTCTATATTAATGATCTATATGTTTTTACAAATCATAATCCATTTATATTTTATTGGTAATTAAACGTTTTATAATGATCTTCCTCAATTCTTCCTGATAAAAAATCCATATAAAATGGAACATCTCAAATTCATACATACTTTCAAGTTCCCTCTATAAACTGTATAAATCAAAACATAATTGTAAAATACCACTCATTTATTAATGGAATTAATAAATTAGTTTATTTTTTGTTTTATTAAAATATTTTTCCAAAATCACTCTTCTTTTCAAAGTAAAAAAGTATTTCTCTTAGAAAATCAGTGCGGATTTTATTAGATTACTTTTGACTATTTTCAGACCTCTATAAAATATTATGTCTTATAAAGGTTAAAATGTTATGTTTATCATCTAACATATTATATTAAATGGTTTATGATCAGCTTCACATTTTATTTGCTATCTTTATACCATTCACCATACTACACAGAATGGTTGGTGTTTACGTGTACAATTTGGTGAATGTTATTTCACATGATCATGTTGTTCATGTATAGCCCCTTCCATATGATGATTTCATTGGATATTTAATGTGATGGGTGGGGCCTGATATATCCCCTCGATTCATGGGTTGGTCTTTTGAGAAAAAACTGAATTGGGTTTTCTCTAAGCCCTTACCCTAGTATTTTCATATGTCCTGGCTGAGGCCTTATCAATATGTTTCATTTGTCTTTAATTATGCATTCCCTATTTATTTTATTAGTAATTGATAAACCATGTTATTACACAAAAAGAATAATATTAATAGGTATTTTTTCTTCTCACATTATCATGTTGATGTCCAAATTTAAGCATCTTTCATTCCATCCATATTATGATCATTTATAACTTTTTAAGGCATGTATTTTTAGTTATTCATCATGCATAGTGATTATGTTTATAATAACGACTTGTGTATTAGCTACCCTTACTCAGAATCTATGATCCCCCCTTTATTATGATTTATTTTTCCCTAGGATGTTAAGATGAATATTATCAACTAATTTAAATGATAATATTATAGTGCATGTTGGATTCAAAAGAAGTATATATATATTGTATTTCATTTAAAATTGTAATGATGATCTTATATATGTATCATGTTTTCCAAAAATACTAAACTATTCATTCCTTTAGGAAACAACAACCATGTTTATATAAAATTGTAATAAAATACGACATTGGAACTGAGAAACCAAGGTCGGGTCCTTATGGGATGAGTTTGTAATGGCCTCGTGAAATGATATCATTGATATGTGTTAATAAATTTGGTATTTAAGGAATATTTTTCTAGGGTTTCAAACAATGATAAACACAATAAACATATGGAGACATGGGGATATAAGATAGTAATGAAAATAAAATATTATAAATGTACTTATAAATGGTGGTTATGTGAATAATGATAGGTGCATTAAGTATATCTCGGATGGATTCCACGTCAATGATGTCAAGGCATTACAATAGTTGGGAACGTGAAAAAATAACTCCATTAGGAGTCTCATTATAGAATTTCATCCTATAACCAATGTTAAAACCATAATACTATTATCCCATATTTGGTGGTCTTTTTTTACAATGGAATATATACATGTGATCACATCACTATGGATTGATTAGTTTAGTTTCCATGAAGAAATTAGAGACATACATTGTTATCTTATTATAATGATAATTAATCATAGAAAAAACTAATGAATATAAACTTCTTCTTCATCTCTTATTAAAATGATTCATCTTAATAATGTCGGTAAGGAAACCAAATGGAAGGGGTCAGTTTGGATTTTTATAACTTTTACATGATTCACTAATAAGTGAAACAATGTTGATAAGGAAAAATGGAAATGTATTTAACTGAAAACATTATTGCATCAATAATTAGAGAATGAAAATTTATCCATATACTTTTTAATTGTGAAAATATCATTGAATGTAATAATTTATTACTAAATGAATAAAATAAGGATATAATGAATTTAATGTATCCATAACATAAACCATTATATCTTCAAGATTGTTTAATTGTGTGGGTAGAAACTCATCTGACATTTCATGGAAATAAACAAGAAGGGATTGTCACAAACTGGTTTACCTCATTAGACCTATCGATTAATCAATGGGATATAATGTGACAAACCCATTTCTACAATTCCATATCATTCATCTTACACAAATTCAATTGAAGAATAATGTGACTACCAAAATATCTATATTGAGTATATGAAACAAACTTATCATTAATTCACCATTCAATGTAAACATCGTATATAGAATTCATATTAGTCTTAGAGAATGATCATATCAATGATACAAGAAAATACAGATATATAAGCGGAATATAATGTATATTTTAAAATTATTTCAATGGGATAGTATATAATAATAATAAAATGATTTGGTGAAAAATACCATGTACGTCTCAATGAATATTAAATTGAGATGATATCCCCTTTATTATGTTTGAATGCACTCTAATGTAGAACTAAATGTATTGGATAACCGTATTAAATGCATTAATAAATTAATTCATAACATTTTAAAAATGTGTTTTATTTTTTATAATTTTAGCTTGTTCATTTATTTATTTTTTGACGATATATATGATACAATTTTACCTATTGAGGGAATTCATTTCTTTAGTGTTCATGATGGGTTTACATGTATATATGTACGGAATATAAAGAAGTATTATAATAGTTGACCAGAATTGAAATTATATGTCATTAATGAACTCATATAATATTAAATCGTTATATATTCCATTCAATTTTATGGGGTAGGATGATTCATTAGATAAAATGATAGTGATAATCGTCTAGATTATTTTGGCATTACTATTGATCATCATGAACTAGTTCTGTTTTATTAATTAATATTATATATATAATCTGGTTTTATAACCATAAATAATATTTAATAAATATATTATAATATATTGTAACCATATAAATGGTTTCATGACTAGACTTTAATGGTGGTAATGGAAATTTTAAATCTTTTGTCTTTGAATGCTATAAATTAAAACATCATAGAAGATATTTTAATTTTTAGAAAAATATGAGAGAGGAATATAAATGGCGATGGATTACTCCAATAACATAATTAAAATATAATATATATAATAAAAATTATTTATTATTCGTGTTTGGATAAATTGGGGTATACAAGGATAATAAATAAATAGAAAAAAAATAAAATGAAAAGGATGGGTTAACAGTTTTACCTCTTGAGTTCTTCTCCTTAAGAACCTCTTTTAGGGTTCTAGGTTTTGTATTTATATAAACCAAAGTCTCAATACCATGGGAGAGGGATATGGGTAGAGGATTTGGAAGAAATTTGACATGATATAAGGCTTTGCTGGTGTTAGGAAGAGAGGCGGTGAGCGATAGTAGTTGTATCGGTGCAGAGGGGTTTTTTTATTATTCTAAACACTATTTTATTATTTTCGAAAAATATAAGAGGTCGTGATTATTTAAGTGAATAAATACAGTAACAAGTATATTTTGATTCTAACCAATGTTTCTTCGAATATAAAGACATAATCTATGACTAAATAATCCATGTCGTTAGTTTACACTGTTTATTATCATCTTCACTATTCACAAACAATTCTACTATTTTAGAAAAATCCCAAAAATTCACCCTATACAATTTTCAATGAGTAAAATTAGAAAATGAATATCATTTTATGGAAATGATTTCTGCATATGATAAATTTAATTATTAAATAAAATCATATTTTACTCAAAAAGTACAAATTTAAAAATTATAACTGATTTTATAACACGTTAAAATATAACTAAGGTCTCATAAATCAATCTTATAATCGAAAGTAAAAACATTTTAATATATAATTTTATTTAATAAAAATTATTTCTATTTCCAATCAATATATTATAAAATTCATAATAAAATTTTATATTTTATAAAAATACCAACACCTAATTTATCGTTTTTAAGATATTTATGTCTTTATACTGTAATATAATTGTATCGTATATTAATTTAAAATATTATTGAATTTTATTTATACTTTATTTTGTGAGGATACTATTTTATTGCCCAATTTACCATTTCTAAGGTCATCTTTCTATTTCATTGGAATGTGTTTGTTAATATATAGAAATGGTATCTTATTTCTTTTATTATTAATTTATAGAGTTTATATATGTTTTCTATGTAATTATATATAATTTATACTATATTAAAAAAATTATGCATGTTATGCTATCAAATGAATAGAATTTATTTAATACGAAACACATTATAAAAACATAGGTAGTTATAACCATAGTAAAAGTCATCACAAAAATGGCCTTTATGATTTTGATAAACATTAATGAAATTTATCATTACATTGGATTGAAGGATTGTTTCAACCCACCCCTAGATAGACTAGATCTAGTTTCTACTACTAAATACATTGGAGTGACTTTAAATAATCAATACCTGATAGACATATCATTTTTGTAGTGTTCGTGAAAAAGATACATAAATGAGTATCATATTACAAATGAATACATTGATTAAAGCATTATTGTTTTTATTCATTCTAAATAAATGACTATGAGTATTACTATAATCTATTTAGTGAATCCCTAAATATCTTTCATACTATTCTTCTTGGATACCAATGGAATGAAACATAATATGGATGAGCTCAATTGATTAGTAATGATAAAATAGAACAGAAACAATAATGATTCAATTTGAATAGTCACTATTGATAGTTAAATAACTATAAATACATTCGAGTCGAATAAAAATATAGAGAAATTTTAATATGGAATGATTGGAAATGGAAAAACATGTCATTTAATCAATGAATTCAAAATGAAACACAAGCATTTATATGTGGATTCATTATCTCATGGATGAATTATAACTCAATCATGAATGAATGAAATTCTTAATTAATGGGTGCCATTTTCCCTAGGTACATGGTACATTTAATTTCAAGACCATTCAAAAGAAGGTTTAAATATTTTTTGTAAACCCCTATCTAAGGAGGCTATCTAAATAACATGCCCCATGAGACTATCTGTTCCTTGTGCAGCTATCTATAACCAGGCCCCTCTCGGGTTGTACCAGTCCAAAACATAATACATTTATCAAATAATAAATTTGAAAATTGTCTTTATATATTATACCTTTGGATTCAATGATATAGATTGATCAAAAAAACATTCAAACTATACACAATATTTAACAGGGAATATGTTTTAAGAAATAGTAATATCCATGATAATTTAAAATGGATAATTTATGGGATATTCAATGTTAAATCATCATAAGTGATTGAATATTTCAAAGGGACTAATAAATAAATTGTGGAAGATAATTTGAGTACTATCCTTGGACAAATAAACCATAAAACATCCAAATAAATATTGAATATGGTATATGAATAGTAAATCCCATGGGGAGTAAAAATAATTAATTTTCATTGATGAAATAAAAGAATAGTTTTTTAATTTATTCTTGAGGAAAATAGAATTTTATTTTGAAAATTAATTTGAAAATATTTTTCTTAAAAAATTAACCTTTTAAACCTTATAAGGACACTTCAATGAAAACATGGGAAATGAATTATTACTTGTCATACCAGGTAAAATGAATAATCCTACTATATGGAAAATGGATATAAAATGCCTCGTTAGGAAGGAAACAATAATATTTCTTAAAAAAATTGGTAAATAGTGATATGGGTAACAATGTATTTAACAAATAATTTGAAAATACTTTTTTAAAAAACAATTCATTAATCATTTTTTATAAGAAAACATGTTCTCCGACTAAAGAGAGAAATTAAGTAGGGTTTTCTTAAAAACATTTTCTAAATAACTATGAGTACCAAAGAGTTGAAGAATGGTAATAATACATGAAAATTCTTATAAATAACCAGATAATAATGAAATGTATTATTTAATAATGTATATATAATTTCATTGAAATGAAATTCTATTGAAATATCCTTAGGATTAGTCTGTAGGAAAATATTCATTAAGAAAACAAAAGTGTCCTATACCAATTAGAAATATTTTAAAACATAATCCTTAGGAAGGAAAAAATTATTTAAACGTTTAAAATGTAATGATAGTAAGGATATTGATGATAAATCAATTAAAGGGATGTAAGTACACCATGTAAAATATACCAGGTGCATAACAACAATTACGCCTCAATGGAATGTAAATTGAGATGAAAAACTCATACATATGAATTGAAAGTCAAAAAAGTGATAACAGTAAAATTAAGCTTCAAGATATAATTAATATTTTAGTTTTCAGGATATTATATATAAATATAAATTTATTTAGACCCTATATTTTTGTATATAAGAAATTATATGGACGACACCAAATTATATCGCAAAGAAAGAAGAGTGAGACAAGAATTCCTTACCTTAAACATCATTTTGTTTTGTGTTCATTATCCTGTCATATAGCTATTTAAAATTTGTAACATACTAACAAGATAATCATATTTATTATTATAATATCTTATATTAGTAATTGTAAATATACAATACCTCTTGTTTAACAATATTTTATTATTTTGATAATTTCGAGTGTTAATTTCCAGGTTTATCGAGTATTTTATATCTTTTTATTATTGTTGTTATAAAATATATCATGGTTTAATCATCTCATCAATTTGAAAATTATCTAATTTATATTATATATTAATTAAATATGATTTATAATGGTTCATAATATTTTGAGATTACACTTTAAGTGCACCGTTCATGGAGAAGGTTTTTCGTACGTATAAATGAAAGAAACATTAATTTATTTGTTATGTTAAAATAATTAAATCTAATTGAAATATATATATATAATTATTATAATATCATAATTATGTTATATAGGATTATTTTAAAAAAATTATATTTTCAATGTATGGCAAGAATGAATCATACTGCTTTGAGGGGGTCGTAGTCCATATATCATCAAAAAAAATTATCATATTAACAAAACATGGATAGAATAAATTTATATTCAAAATAAAAATTACAAAATCACGATAAATTTGAAATAAAATATATATCATATATAAATATATCATCCATCATAATGGACACCATGAGAGGCGGTAGGGATAAAATGATCAATCTTCGATTTGTGATGCAGTAGTTCATCGTACACAGAAATATTATGTTTTACACCAATTTCAAATTGGTGCATGTATGTGTTAGTTTAAATATCAGAAAAGAATCATACTAGTATAAATAGTATACATGTGTTCTTACACCAGAACATCATAATATAATTTTAGGGATTTGATAATGGAAATGAAACTAGAGATATTGAGAAAACACAAAACATTTTAATCTGGTAATTTGTTTTGGTTTCACCAAAAGAATTTCATGGAAGGTATTCATCCTAAAAAGATTTCTCTAGGTCTTGGGGAAGGATTTCGGGAGGCCATTTTGGTAGAAAATGGTCGAACATTATATGTTTTAGAGAATTGAGTAAGGGGTATAGGTGGTGTCCTTTTATATGGAATGAAAAATACTCACATGGTATTCATGAAAATAATTTACTGTTACCCATGTTCATACCATCAAAATCCATACCAAACCACCAAATTTATGAATGGAAGATTAATGGGATAAATATAGTCATCCAATTGGTGTTAGAGATGTGTATAGGTCATTTGGTCCATTAAATATTGGGTTTTAATCCATTTTAAGCTTAATTTAAACAAATTCATTGAATTTATTTTAATAACTATCACTAATAATTTATTTCTAAAATATTATCTATATTATTAGAAAAAGAATTAATAGATTTTAGTAGCAAAATGATCAATAGATTGTTATGTTTTTATATACAATTTTAAAAGGTAATGTTTTTGTAATGAAATAAATTTTATTAAAAAATGTATAATTTATCTAATGTGAAAAAAATAATGATTATGATTTAATTTATCATGAATAATTATTTAAATGAGAAGGAATTTTTTTAACTAAAACAAATTATTTTTCACTATTCAATGAAAATGATGATTCTCAGAAAAATCCAAAAAATTTCATCCAAATATAATTTTGAAATTAAGATTTAAAAAAAATGTATATTTTATAAAATAAAATTTAGAATTGAATTAAAATTATGATTTATAATAGGTTCTCCATTAAAATGTGGAAAAATTCCTTAATAAAAATATAGGATTTTAGGAAATACATTGGGTTTGTTCTTAACTCATGTTTATGAATCCTAATGGATGAATATAGAAAATATATTATTTAATTTTTAATACATATATTCCTTTAAAATAGTTAAATAATTGTAATTAATTCAATTTATTATAGTAAAACAGCTTCGTGAGCATAAAAATAGTTTTCTATAAAATTAAAGTTTTAATATTCATTTTTTTAATATTCCTTTATAATTTATTTTTCATCTACAGTTTAGTTTTCTAAAATATATATTTTACTAAGTCAGTTAATACTATTAATAATGTCTGGTTTATATCTTATAATATTTAAATAATATATCTTTTCTTGGTGAAACTTGTGTAACGCCCCGACCCTAGTTACCTAGAGTCGGTGCATTATTACATAACATTGGCATGATCACAAGAAAGATAAAATCTTGAAAGAACGATTAGTTTAGTAGCCTTGGAAACACTAGATATATTCATAAGTTTTAAATTACATCATAAAGTAAAAAACTACTACAACAACATAATGTCTCCATAGTCCACACTATTATCCCCTCATAATATCCCTGCAGGTCATTCATAACATACTTCTTCACATCCTGGGAAAAATAAAACATAGAAAATGGGTGAGCTCAAATGCCCAGTAAGGATAAAAATATAGTGGAACATTCATAAATAATCATAAAAATTTAAGGCAATGCATTACTAAAACAATAGCCTTTTAAACTTGAACTTCAACATAGTATGGCAAAAGTAAAATGTAATAATTCCATTTACTTATTCACATGGAAATTCTACTAATCAAATAATAACATGTAATATTAGTAACCACTTTCATAATGTTGGAATACATAATGCTGAACTTTAATTTCTTTGTCAAGGCCTCGTCCCAAGACCTAGGGGCTAACTGTAACTGGAACCCAACCCGGAGTGCCTCTAATAACCGGACACCATCCCGGAGTGCCTCTAATAACCGGACACCAACCCGGAGTTCCTCTAATAACCGGAGACCAAACCGGAGTTCCTCTAATAACCGGAGACCAAACCGGAGGGCTTACTTTTACCGGTCCCCAACCCGGAACATACTTGTCTAACACATTCATCTGAATGAAAGGTTGAAATATAACATAAACATCCGGATTAAAAATAACTTCTGAAATGTCAATACTTTAAAAAAACCATGAGTGACATAAGAATAACATATCCACAGTCAAAAATATCACAAAACCTTCAATAAAATATGGATGTTTTGTATCATAATAAATCAACTTCAAATAAGCTTAAAAGCCATCAAAGGATGTTGACATAGATGAAATCAAAACTATTTTAGAGAAATATCTCTTTTTTTAAATCATTTTAAAAGTAACATAATTATAAAATAATTAATTCAATTTGAAATTATTCTTATAAGCTTGTAAGGGAAGCTTTGATGATTTTATAACGGCGGTAAATAGCCGCACGCGCCGTATAAGTTAAAAAAACATTCTTACCTTAAATTTGTCGAAAAGGTTAAAAGTGCCTTGTTTGGAAAACAACGGAAAGATTTCTTTCGAAACACATAAGGGTATAAATGACTATAACCCATATTCTTGTAAATAGTAAAAATGTTTTGAAATACATTATTATGAAACATGGATGTGGATGATAAAGAGATCCCAGTAGATTATTACGTATAAACAACCTCGGATAATGAAGAGATTGTGAAATAACCCTTACCTTGTACTTTTCCTTGGTTGGGGTAGGTTAACCTCCTGTATAATGGTGAAATAATTTTTATTAAATTATACAATAATAATATACATTAATATGATATTATATATGATCTTTTAATATTGATTTGATAATAATATCTTAGTATTATCGTCGTTTCGGGTGTTAACTTACTTGTTTTATTTTATATGTTTTGTTACCTAAGCCATGTTTGTAATGGATAGGTTGTATATTATTCATATCCAAAATGATATCAAGTCCTTAAACATAATTTTTAAATCATCAAATGATAATTATACTTGAATGGATACGATGGAGAATGAATCTCATCGCGTTCGTGGAGACGGTAGTCCGTACGTACGCACGAGCGACAATATCATTGTTTTGATTTTAAAATAATATATAAATGGATTTTATATCATATATACAGAATAATTAACATGTTATATTTATTATTTACATGAGTTACACATCATTATTATACCCATCCAAATAATAATATATTGACTAACAATTACACCACGACGTGGAGACGGTAAGCCGTACGTACGCACGTATGGTGACATGTTACTCAAAAGGGTGGATAGAATACTGAAAATGGTTGTAACAAATTTATAATAACATCACAGTATATATATGATACTGGATTTAGTATTTTAGAATGGTAAAAACAACGAAAGAAGATGTGGAAGAAGAAAGGAACTTGGAAAAGGGTGGTGAAATCATTACCTCTTCTTCGGGTTCTTCCTTTTGATTTGATCAAAATGGATCCTTAGGTTGACTTTGTGATCAAACTAAATCCTCTAGGTTGTATAGAGGGATGTTAGGAGAGTATTTGGGGAGAGTTTGGCCGAACCAAAAGGTTTTTATGGTGTGAATAAATGAGAAGGAGGAGTGCCCTTTTATAAGAGGGGTGAGGGGCAGCTTTGGAAAATCTTGAAATATTAGTTTATAATAAATTCATATTCGGATTCTAATGGCTCAAAAGTTTATTATTTAAATGTTAAGGTGGATATGGGTCTAAAAAAACTCAACAAATTGAATTTAGATAGGTTTGGGTAATTATATTAACCTTATCTTTAAGTATTAACTCTAAGTTAATTAGTTTCACTTTTACAATGTCTCTTTGTATTTTTATATAATATGGTTAATAAACTTACTATATACATCCAAGAGACCCCCAAGTGGTCCATTAAAGATGAAAATATAATGATATAAGTCTCTTGTCCTAACCTTAGATTTTTAGGAATTTAATATCAATTAATAATATAATATTTGTTTTAAGAACTCTTTTATGTCAATTTTGACACTATTCAATAGTTGATTTTTGTGAAACTCATAACAGATTTATTACTTCAAAAAAAGTCAATTAAATCAATCCTAATATATCATATTATCCTATAAAATTAGTTAAATTAATTACAAGTTTCATATTATATTTATTTGGGTATTTATAATATCAATTATTTTAATTTTTCACTATTATTGTAATTAATTCATCATCATTGTGTCATAAATAAATTAAATTAATTAATGTCTAAAAATTATAAATAAAATATCATTATGTAGGAAATCTGGTTATCTTTCTAATGAATATTTATAATCTAAAATCCGAAATATATAACCCTATGTAATAATTTTTTTTCTAAAAGATATATGCTTGTGTCATTTTTGTATTCATTTTAACTTAATTAAAATAAAGTGTCCCTATCACCTACAAGTGGCAGCATGGGGTCCAAAAATCGACCCAAAGATGCCTATGGTCGAACAGGTATCAACCAATAAGGCTAGGACACGCTTTAGGGTAATTTAGTATTATTATAATATTATTTTTTAACCCTTATTTACCGGATTTACCCTTTACCATGGTAAATAAAATATTTACCGCAGTAATTATTCAAAATGTCTAAAAATAAAAGTTACCTATTTACTCAATTTAAACATCCTGATTCTAAATATGGAATCCATTTTTCTAAATTCAAAACAAAGAAGTGGCAGAAATTAATTTAAAATTAATTTCCGCTGTCAAAACAAAAAGCGTGTTTTTAAGAGATAATAACTATCAAAAGATTGACACTTGTTTATGTTCGGTTTAATTGTAAAATTATGTCCAATGACCAAAATTATATTAAATAGTAAAAATATATTCTAAATATACTTTAAAACCACTCAAATTCATAATTTATCACTATAAATTATTTTTATTAAAAAAGTTGTTTTTAATTAAAATTAAGTAATTTTCACTATTCATCAAAATATGAAAGTTATCCGAAAAGTACCAAAATTTCACCTTAGGCTAAATTCGATATTCTGAATCCAAAAATGAAGTCCATTTTAAAATATAAAATATATATAATTTCAAAAATTAGGTATTACTATTCATAACAACTAGTTTGATTGGTTATGGTGTGTTAGAACTCAGTGTTGCGTACAACACACGCTATCACATTATTCAGAGAGAAGCGTACAGTAGAAGCTTGGGGTGTTACATTCTCCCCTCCTTCAAATAATTTCGTCCTCGAAATTTCTATAATACTACCGCATGAAAAGACTCGGGTGGTTCTTCATCATAAGTTGCTCGGGTTCCCATGTTTCCTCATCCATCTTATGGTTTCTCCACAAAACTTTTACCAGACGCATCGTTCGGTTTCTCAGCACTTTTTCTCTCGTATCAAGAATCTTGACGGGCTCTTCGAAATAAGACAGATCGGGTTCCTGTTCTAACTCCTCATAGGTGAGTACATGCATTAGGTCATGCATGTATTTCCTCAACAGAGATACGTGGAACACATCGTGAACTTTGGAGAGACTTGGCGGCATTTCCAATCGGTAAGCTACAACCCCAATTCGTTCTAGAATTTCGAAAGGTCCGATATACCTGGGACTCAATTCACCCTTCGTACCAAAATGTATGACTCCCTTCCATGGAGATACCTTCAGGAAAACATGATCACCAACATGAAATTCCAAATCATTCCTTCGATTATCGGCATAGCTCTTCTGCCTACTTTGAGCTGCTTTGATGTGATTTTGGATTACCTTCACCTTTTCCATCGTTTCCTCCAACAGTTCTAGGCCTACAAGATTTCTTTCACCAACGTCATCCCAACAGGTTGGTGTACGACATCTCTTTCCATATAATGCTTCATATGGTGCCATGTGAATACTCGAATGGAAGCTATTGTTATAGGAAACTTCTACGAGAGGTAAGTATTGATCCAACATACCCTGAAAGTCAAGTGAGCAAGATCTCAACATGTCTTCTAAGGTTTGAATAGTCCGTTCTAATTGTCCATCTGTCTGAGGGTGGTAAGCAGTGCTCAAATGAAGTTCAGTATCCAGGGATTTCTGAAGACTTTTTCAGAATCATGAAGTAAAATGGGGATCACGATCAGAAACAATCAATAGGGGTACTCCATGAAGTTTCACAACTTCATTAATATATAGTCTTGCTAGACGTTATAGGGGTATATCTTCTCTTATAGCAAGAAAATGTGCTGAAATGGTAAGATGATCAACAATAACCCATATTGCATCGTTCCTTCTAGGAGTCTTTGGTAGCCCTATGACAAAGTCCATCGTAATGTTGCCCCATTTCCATTCTGGTATGGGAAGAGGTTGCATGACCCCTCCAGGCTGTTGCCTTCCAGCTTTAACTTGCTGACAAACCATACATCTTAACACAAAATCAGCAATCTCCCTCTTCATGTTGTCCCACCAAAAATGTTCCTTAAAATCTCTATACATTTTGGTGCTCCCAGGGTGTATAGAGAAATTGGAACTATGAGAATCATCCAGCAATTCCCTTTTTAGATCAGGTATATCGGGAACACAAAGTCTCTTCCCAAATTTCTAAATTCCATCTTCATACACAAAGTCTCTCAATATCCCATCATTCAGAGCTTTAATCTTCTTTTGGAATTCTTCATCATCGGTCTGAGAACTCTTAATCCTTTCTAGTAATGATGGTTTGGCAACCATTTGAAAAAGAATTGATGTTTCACCTTCCCTGGTTATTCCCATGTCCATCTTCACTAGAACCATGAAAATTGGATCCCTTTCAATTCTCATATTGTTCAAATCTCCATGGTCTTTTCTACTCAAAGCATCTGCCACCTTGTTTGCTTTCCCCAAGTGGTAGTGTATCGTGCAATCATAATCCTTGAGTAATTCAAGCCATCTCCTTTGCCTCATGTTGAGTTCTTTTTGTGAGAAGATATACTTCAAACTCTTGTGATCAGTATAAATCTCACATTTTCCACCATAGAGGTAGTGCCTCCATATCTTCAAAGCAAAGATCACAGCTGCTAACTCGAGATCATGAGTAGGATAGTTTTGTTCATGAATTTTCAACTGTCGTGATGCATAGTCAATAACTCTATCATTCTGCATAAGTACACAACCAAGTCCTTTCATTGAGGCATCACTATAAATAACGAACCCATCATTCCCCGATGGTAGAGTCAATATAAGAGCATTGACTAATCCTCTCTTCATTTCTTCGAAACATTCTTCACACTCTTTTTTCCAAACAAATTTAACCCCTTTACGTGTGAGCTTCGTTAATGGGTTAGCCAATCGGGAAAAATTCTGGAAGAATCGTCGATAATAACCTGCCAAACCAATAAAACTACGTACCCCAGTTATACTCGTAGGATCTGGACATTCTTGGATTGCCTTGGTCTTAGAAGGATCAACAGAGATTCCATCTTTAGAGATAATATGGCCAAGAAAAGAAATCTCCTAAGCCAGAATTCACACTTGCTAAACTTCCCATATAATTCATGCCTCCTTAGAGTCTTCAAGATAATGCGCAAGTGATTTTCATGATCTTTGTAGGTTTTGGAGTATACCAAGATATCATCAATAAATACCACCACAAATTCATCGAGATAATCCTTGAAAACTCTATTCATCAGATCCATGAATACAGAGGGTGAATTAGTCAATCCAAAAGGCATTACTGTAAACTCGTAATGCCCGTACCTAGTTCGAAATGATGTCTTCAGAATGTCTTCCTTCTTCACACACAACTGATGGTATCCAGATCGAAGGTCAATATTTGAAAATTATTGAGCTCCATGCAGTTGGTCAAATAAATTATCAATGCGTGGTAGGGGATACTTGTTTTTTATTGTTATAGCATTGATCTCCCTGTAGTCGATACATAACCTCATAGATCCATCTTTCTTTTTAACAAAAAGAACAGGGGATCCCCATGGAGAAACACTAGGGAGAATAAATCCCTTATTACTCAATTCCTCTAGTTGTTTCTTTATTTCAACTAATTCTAAAGTGTCCATTCTATAAGGGGTCTTCGATATAGGCCTTGATCCAGGAATCAAATCAATGGAAAACTCAACTTCTTGTTCTGGAGGATTTCCAGGTAAATCTTCCGGAAATACATCTACAAATTCTTTCCCAATAGGTACATCCTCTATTTGAACATTTTTTTCCTCACCCATAGTTATTTCATTCTCTTCCTCCCCAATAATTGAATTTAGTTGAGATATTGAGGGTGGATCTAAATAAGAATTAGGTGGTGACGATTCTACTCTAAAGATAATGTGTTCCTTATCATTATCATCAAGAACCGTAACCTATTTCTTCTTAAAATAAATCTTTGCATCATAGTCCGAAATCTAGTCCGTACCGCGGATTATATCAAACTCAATCATAGGTATGACGATGAGATCAGCAGATAAAGAACATTTATGTGCTCTAATGGGGACTGATTCACAAAACTTTGTTGCAATGATACTTCCCTTAAAAGTTTTAACTGACAAATCCCTTGTTAAATCAAATTGGAAATATCTAATTTTCTTAGCAAACTGGGAAGATATTAAACAATGCGATGATCTAGAATAAAATAATGCATTTCCTAAACTTGAGGAAACCATTAAATTACCTACCACCACGTCTTTCGGAGCTTCTACCTCAGCAGTAGTGATAGCATAATCCTGGACTTGATCCCTTGGCCTTTTCTGAGGTAAGTTCTCCTGACGCTTAGGAAATTCATTTGCATAATGTCCCATCTCCCTGCAACTGTAGCACTGAATGTTGGTGGCTTCCTTCTTCCCTTTGCAATCACGAGCTTGGTGGCCTTTTTCACCACACTTATAACATACTCCCATTCCCTTCAAGCAAGTACCAGGGTGTTTCTTCCCTACATTTACCACAGGATGGATATTCAACCTTTCCTTTTTTCCCCTTATTTCCATTCCCAGATTGATCAGCAAGCCTCTTCTTCTCTTGCTTTGCTTTAAAGTCATATGACTTAGAGAATTCCTTTTCGGTCTTGATAGCACATGAGACAATGTCTTCGTATGATGAAAAGGATTGTGAGACTAATTCTCGATGGATAAATGGTTTTAACCCATCAAAGAAACAATCAATCTTAATTCTTGGGTTACATATATAATCTTCAGCATACCTTGCTAACCTTGTAAAGTTAGCCTCATACTTTGTGACATTCTCATCCTCCTTCTGTATCAAACTCAAATATTGCATTTCCATATCTGCTCGATGGTCGCGAGGAAAGTATTTTTCTAAAAACAGATATTTGAACTACCTCTATTCCATATTTGATACTTCATCATCTTCCTTCGTATTTTGAATCAATGACCACCATTGATCAACATCTCCAGTGAGGCGGTAAACTGCCATGATAACTTTTTCCCGTTCACTACTCCCCAAAGCCTAAAATATTTTCTCTTGGGAATTTATCCATTGCTCAGCTACTAAGGGATTTGTACTCCCATTGAACGTTGGTGGTTGTTTCCTCATGAATCGATCTAACATTGATCCTCCACGCTGTGGATCATGGTGCTCCATACGAGTAAGGTTATTATTCATAACCTGAGTGAGTTGTCCCAGTATGGTGATTAGCTGATCGACACCAGTTTCATTACCAGCTCCACTATAATTATCTTGAGCAGGAGGGCAATCCCTACATGGAGTGTGTGCATTGATACAGTTTCCATTTCTTCCACTAGGAGACATTTCTAAACAATGGCATAAACTAGATCAGTTTATGAATCAAAATACATAATACCATACTTATAAAACACTTAACATAAATTGAACAATTTATGGATATAATCCATAATCATAAAAATGTTTTCTTTGAGGATGTATATACTCATAAACCCTTCATAATGATTTATAATGAAAATGAGAGTTATCCTAAGCATATCCCCCAGGAGTGTCGTAACCAAGAGTGCAGCAAGGCCCGTTGTCATCCACCAGTTCCCATTCGAGTCTAGCTCAAAGCGGGGTTTTCGGGTTTTACCCCTAGGTACATCTGCGCCAGAGCCGCCTCTACATGCTCGTATCCAGATAGGGATGTATTGCTCGGAAAACTCACAAAATCTTTACAATACCAAAATTATAGGAAGTTCTTCTATACTAATCCTCAAAGTTCATCTTAGGATACTAATCCTCAAAGTTCATCTTAGGTCTACGTGCTCTAATCAGAGTTTATCTAAATCTAACTTCCAAGGTTTGTACTAAACTTCCTCTTATACCAACTTGTAACGCCCCGACCCTAGTTACCCAGAGTTGGTGCGTTATTACATAACATTGGCATGATCACAAGAAAGATCAAATCTCTAAATACCGATTGGTTTAGTAGCCTTGGAAACACTTGATATATTCATAAGTTTTACATTACATCATAAAGTGAAAAACTACTACAACAACATAATGTCTCCATAGTCCACACTATTATCCCCTCATAATATCCCTGAAGGTCATTCAAAACTTACTTTTTCACATCCTGGGAAAAATAAAACATAGAAAAGGGGTGAGCTAAAATTCCCAGTAAGGATAAAAATATAGCGAAACATTCAAAAATAAGCATAAACATTTAAGGCAATGAATTACTAAAACAATAGCCTTTTAAACTTGAACTTCAACATAGTATGGCAAAAGTAAAATGAAATAATGCCATTTAATTATTCACATGGATATTCTACTAATCGAATAATCACATGTAATATCAGTATCCACTTTCATAATGTTGGAATGCATAATGCTGAACTTTAATTTCTTTGTCAAGGCCTCGTCCCAAGACCTAGGGGCTAACTGTAACCGGAACCCAACCCGGAGTGCCTCTAATAACCGGACACCAACCCGGAGTGCCTGTAATAACCGGACACCAACCCGGAGTTCCTCTAATAACCGGAGACCAAACTGGAGTTCCTCTAATAACCGGAGACCAAACCGGAGGGCTTACTTTTACCGGTCCCCAACCCGGAACATACTTGTCTAACACATTCATCTGAATGAAAGGTTGAAATATAACATAAACATTCGAATTAAAAATAACTTCTAAAATGTCAATACTTTAAAAAAAACCATGAGTGACATAAGAATAACTTATCCACAATAAAAAATATCACAAAACCTTCAATAAAATATGGATGTTTTGTATCATAATAAATCAACTTCAAATAAGCTTAAAAGCCATCAAAGGATGTTGATATAGATGAAATCAAAACTATTTTAGAGAAATATCTCTTTTTTTTGAAATCATTTTAAAAGTAACATAATTATAAATAATACATTCAATTTGAAATTATTCTTATAAGCTTGTAAGGGAAGCTTTGACGATTTTATAACGACGGTAAATAGCCGCACCCACCGTATAAGTCAAAAAAACATTCTTACCTTAAATTTGTCGAAAAGGTTAAAAGTGCCTTGTTTGGAAAATGACGGAAAGATTCCTTTCGAAACACATAAGGGTATAAATTACTTTAACCCATATTCTTGTAAATAGTAAAAAATTATTGAAATTCATTATTAAGAAAAATGGATGTGGATGATAAAGAGATCCTAGTAGATTATTACGTATAAACAACTTCGGATAACGAAGAGATTGTGAAATAACCTTTACCTTGTACTTTTACTTGGTTGGGGTAGGTTAACCTCCTGTATAATGGTGAAATAATTGTTATTAAATTATACAAGAATCATATACATTAATATGATATTATATATGATCTTTTAATATTGATTTGATAATAATATCTTAGTATTATCGTTGTTTCGGGTGTTAACTTACTTGTTTTATTTTATATGTTTTGTTACGTAAGCCATGTTTGTAATGGATAGGTTGTATATTATTCATATACAGAATGATATCATATCCTTAAACATCATTTTTAAATCATCAAATGATAATTATACTTGAATGGATACGATGGAGAATGAATCTCATCGCGTTCGTGGAGACGGTAGTCCGTACGTACGCACGAGCGACAATATCATTCTTTTGATATTAAAATAATATATAAATGGATGGTATATAATATATAAATAATAATTAACATGTTATATTTATTATTTAAATGAGTTATGCATCATTATTTTACCCATCCAAATAATAATATATTGAATAACAATTACACCACGATGTGGAGACGGTAAGTCGTACGTACACACGTATGGTGACATGTTACTCAAAAGGGTGGATAGAATACTGAATATGGTTGTACCATATTTATAATAACATCATAGTATATATATGATACTGGAGTTATTATTTTATAATGGTAAAAACAACGGAAGAAGAAGTGGAAGAAGAAAGAAACTTGGAAAAGGGTGGTGAAATCATTACCTCTTCTTCGGGTTCTTCCTTTTGATTTGATCAAAAGGGCTCCTTAGGATGGATTTCTGATCAAAATAAATCCTCTAGGTTGTATTTAGGGATGTTGGAAGAGTATTTGGGCAGATTTTGGCTGAACCAAAAGGTTTTGAAGGTGTGAAGAAATGAGAAGGAGGAGTGCCCTTTTATAAGAGGGGTGAGGGGCACCTTTGGAAAAACTAGAAATATTAGTTTATAATAAATTCATATTCGGCTTCTAATGGCTAAAAAGTTTATTATTTAAATTATAATGTGGTGATGGGTCGAAAAAAACTCAACCAATGGAATTTAGACAGGTTTGGGTACTTATATTAACCTTATCTTTAAGTATTAACTCTAAGTTAATTAGTTTCACTTTTACAATGTCTCTTTGTATTTTTATATAATATGGTTAATAAAATTACTATATAAATCCAAGATACCCCCAAGTTGTCCATTAATTATGTACCTATCATGATATAAGTCTCTTGGCCGATCCTTAGATTTTTAGGAATTTAATATCAATTAATAATATAATATTTGTTTTAAGAACTCTTTTATGTCAATTTTGACACTATTCAATAGTTGATTTTTTTGAAAATAATAACAGATTTATTACTCAAAAAAAGTCAATTAAATCAATCCTAATATATCATATTATCCTATAAAATTAGTTTAATGCATTAAAAGTTTCATATTTTATTTATTTGGGTATTTATAATATCAATTATTTTAATTTTTCACTATTATAGTAATTAATTCATCATCATTGTGTCATAAATAAATTAAATTATTTAATGTCTAAAAATTATAAATAAAATATCATTATGTATGAATTCTTTTTTTCTTTCTAATGAATATTTATAATCTAAAATCCAACATATATAACTCTATGTAAAAATTGTTTTTCTAAAAGATATATGCTTGTGTCATTTTTGTATTCATTTTAACTTAATTAAAATAAAGTGTCTCTATGACCTACAAGTGGCACCATGGGGTCCTAAAATCGACCCAAAGATTCCTATGGTTGCACATGTATCAACCAATAAGGCTAGGACACGTTTTAGGGTAATTTAGTATTATTATAATATTATTTTTAACCCTTATTTACCGGATTTACCCTTAACAATGGAAAATAAAATATTTACCGCAGTAATTATTCAAAATGTCTAAAAATAAAAGTTACCTATTTACAAAATTTGAACATCCTGATTCCAAATATGGAATCCATTTTTCTAAATTCAAAACACATAAGTGGCAGAAATTAATTTAAAATTAATTCCCGCTGTCAAAACAAAAAGTGTGTTTTTAAGAGATAATAACTATCAAAAGATTGACATTTTTTTATGTTCGGTTTAATTGTAAAATTATGTCCAATGACCAAAATTATATTAAATGGTAAATATATATTCTAAATATACTTTAAAACCACTCAAATTCATAATTTATCACTATTAATTATTTTGATTAAAAAAGTTGTTTTTAATTAAAATATAGTAATTTTCACTATTCATTAAAATATGAAAGTTATCCGAAAAGTACCAAAATTTCACCTTAGGCTAAATTCGATATTCCGAATCCAAAAATGAAATCCATTTTAAAATATAAAATATATATAATTTCAAAAAGCAGGTATTACTATTCATAACAGCTAGTTTGATTGGTTATGGTGTGTTAGAACTCGGTGTTGCGTACAACACACGCTATCACATTATTTAGAGAGAAGCGTACCGTAGATGCTTGGGGTGTTACAACTTGGTCATGTGTACAACACACAATTTCATAGAAGTTTGCTCTTGTGTGTAATTTAAGCTATCAAGAAAGGTCACTCTTGCTTGTAACATATGCTAACTCTATATTTCATGCAAGGTGTCTATTTTAAATTATAAATATGTTATTAAGTATTCAAATATTTTATTACCTTATGAAATTATTATCGTGTGTCATACATGTTATCGAATACAAAATTCTTCATTTAGTTTTTTGGGGTGTCACATTCTCCACCCCTTATTTAAATTACGTCCTCATTATTTAAAATCAATATTGGTAATATATAGTTTGATCTATCCTACATTTGAATCCCTCATCATTAGAAGATTTCATGAAACATCCTCTAGAAATGAAAGAATTGAATGTAAAACAGGACACATGGACTACCATGTAACTAGGAATCTATGTAAGAGTACATTAGTGGAATGTACATATACATAATTTGAGGAAAGGTTTAAATATTTATAGGGAATAAATGAGTTATTCCAACATAAACAAGTGTATGATAAATGAAATGTTGAGGGGATGAAATCCATAATTTTTTTAAGATATAGAAGTTCATCGGATCAATAGAAATTAAACTATTAAGAAAAAATTTTATTTCTAATTCATTTTCATAATATTTGGTAATTAAATTACTAACCAATAATATAATAAATTTTTAAATTGTAGGTTTAGATTTCATATGAACCATATTATATGTTGGATGTGCTTCGATAAAATTATAATTCATTCCTTTACAACTAGAATTTAATTACCAATGATTAACTTTTTATTCCATAAGAACTAAAAGATAATTTTAAATTATCATAAGAGTGACTAGTTTAACTATTTATCCTAAACTATCTACCAAAACAATTTAGATATTAGATTAATATCTAATCCTAAAAATGGATATTATCGGTTCATCGTTAACATCTATTCATCAAATTTTATAACTAAAAATTGAAAAGATAACTAGGACAATGCATTGGTTAGTTGTTGGTTTTAAATAGTTATTGTCATTCGGTCACTGGTTCATGTCCCGTAGCCTTACTGGATTTATTTAGATTACACATGGCTTATATAGTTTCCTTTTATAAAACAATATTAATATATTTTCACATATTAATATGATGGACATCCTATAATGTAGGTTAGTATCTAAATATCATTTAAACTGATGTCTTCAATACAACCTCAATATATAAATACCTTATCCATTTTATTTATACATAGGTCATTCTATGGTCTAGGGTTTATCTATAATATCATTTGTTGGATTTTAAAAACATGACACCTTATCATGAATATAAATATCCTTATGTTTAACCTATGATACTTAATATGTAACCAAATACTTTTTATTGGTTTGTAATGAAAATTGGATTATCTTATGAATATCCCCTATAGTTTCATTCTAGGTGCATAGTAAGTTTGGTTGTTGTGTACCAGGATTCCACGAATCACGCACAAAACACCTTGTTAAAGTTGTTACTCCTAGTTAAATCTATTCCAGAACCACATCTAGTTGTTGTATTTAGATAAGGATGTATTGTTTGTAATACCCACATCATCTATACTGTAATAAAATTATAGTTTTTTCATATATATTTATTCAAATTCTACCTTTGGATTATGTTTTCTAATCAAGGTTTTCCTAAACCTAATTCCCAAGGAATATATCAATTATTCTATAATACCAACTGTATTGAATTAACCCCATATAGACCAGAGCTTGTGTTTTCTACTAAATATAGTATCATGATTACAATGAACCATGACCTGATTAACCTATCAGTTTAGTATACTTGGGAAACCAGATACATGAATTAGTATTATATTGAAAATGAATACATTGATTAAAACAGTATTTTTCTCATCATTCTAAATAAATTACTCTAATGTTAACTTTAATCCATCTAGTAAATCCATTCATATCATTCGTAGTAAGAAACAGAGATTATTGTAGAAAGAAACTTAATAAAGGTGAGCTAAAATGATCAGTAAAAAAAATAGAGTGGGATAAATAATGAATCAATGGGAATAATCCTTATGGAAAGGTAAATAATTTGAAATAAATAAAATTAGAAAAAATAAATAAGTCAATATAAATATGGAATTTTATGAAACTAAAACACCAATCATTAATTCATTGAACTGTAAATGAAATGAATCGATGGATATGCCGACTTATTATCTCAAGGATGAATAATAACTGAATAATTAAGGAATGAAATACATAATTATTGGATTCCATGTTTCCTAGGTACAAGGTAAATTTCCCTGTAAGACAATTCATAAGTGATTTTACAAAATTTCATGTAAAACCCCATATATGGAAGCTATCCAAATTACTCCTCCCAAGAGAATACCAATGTATATGTTGGAGATTGGTAATCGGGCCTCAATCAAGTCGTACTAGTACAAAACATTCCTCCTTTATAAAATAATACATTTAACAATGTTACGTATCTAATATTTTATAGGTTAGAAGATACAAATTAATCAAATTACATTCGAATTATACACTTTATGTAAAACGGAATACGAATTAGGCCATTGTAATGTCCATGATAACAGAAATGTATAATTTAGGTTAAATTCAATGTTCAGTGATCATAAGACATTGAATATATCATTGGGACTAATGAATAAATCCAATAAGTGAATGTGAATACTATCCTTGTCTACATATATCATAAACCATCTAGAGTAAGAATATGGATTGTGTCTATACAACACATACCATAGGGATTGAAACAGATGGTTGTTGGCATTGATGAAATAAATGAACATATTTTATAAATATTCATGAGGAAAATATCCTTTGATTTCGAAATTTATTTGAAAAAATATTTTTCTTTTTAAAAAATACCAAATAATCATGAAAAGTATGCTTTAATGAAATTATGGCAGAGGAATCCGTACATGTCATATTATGTAAAATGAATAATAATTTAGTTATGGGGAAATGAAAGAAATTTTATTATTTGGATGGTGAAAGATGTTTTTTTAAAACATTGGTAAAATAAAAAAAATGTTAAAAATTATTTACCATATAATTTTAAAATCATTTTTGAACATTCTTTTAATAAAACAATGTTAATAGAAGAAAACTGGTTCTCTGACTAAAGAGTGAAATAATGTAGGGTTTTCATAAAAACATTTTCTAAAACACATTGACTACTGAATAGTTGAATATGGTATTAAAAATATAAAAAGTTCATAAGTAAAGAGATAATAATTAATGTAATTATTTATCAATGGTCAGATAATTTTCTCGAATGGATATTCCATTGAAAGATCCTTAGATTAGTCTTGATGGAAATAATCTTTAAGCATTCCAATGTGCCCCATACCAATTTAAAATATTTTAAAACATAATACGCAAGAAGGAATAAAAATATATGAATGTTTAAAATATCATGAGAATATTGGGATTCATTATATATCATGTAATGGTCTATAAAAAGACCATGAAAACGAAAAGAGGTGCTTAACAACAATTAAGCAATAATGGAATGTAAATTGAGATGAAAATCCCTTAAATATGAATCGAATGACCAAAAATTCATAATAATAATATTAAAATTATAAATACCATATATATATATTAGGTTTCAAAAATTTTATTTCAATATAGAAGTAAGTGCACCATACATATATACATATATACATATATATATAATAAATTAGGTTTAAAATAATAAATTATGCCTCATAGAAAGAAAAGTTGGACAAGAATTCTTTATCATAAAATTCCTTTTGTGGTAGGGAATTTATCATCCTATATAGCAGTTTATTGTATGTTACATAATTATACCGGAAACATACTATGGTTTATAATATCATTTATTTACTACATATAATATTTTATTACAGTTTTGTAATTAATCATCCATTATTTTGACTATTTTTGGGTGTTAATTTCCTAGTTTGTAGATTATTTTTAAACATGTTATTCGTAGTTCTCATAAAATAAATCAAGGATTCATAATACCAATAATTTAAACCATGATTAAATTATATTATATATTCAGTACATATTTATTTATAATGTTTCATAATATTTTGTGAAGAGATATAAAGTGCACCATTCATTGATATGGTATGTGGTTTGTACGCATGAACACTACTTTCATTTAGTTGTGTATTAAAAATATTGAAATAAAATTAAACATATATATATCATAGTTATAGAATCATAACTATGTTATATATGTTAAATATTTTTATTAAAAACATCCTCTAAATGTTGCATGTATTGCATGAACGAATCATATCGCTTTAAGGGGGCGATAATACACACTTCCTCAAACCAATATATCTTATTTACACAACCGTCATAGAATTAAATTTTGTTCAAAATAAAAATTATGTAAGAATTAAAAATCTTAAATAACATATATATCTTATATAAACATAGTGTCCATCGTAATTTCTACCTTGGGATGCAGTAGAGAAAACTTGAAAACATCATCGTTTCGTGAGGAAGTAGTTTGTTGTACATAGAAACATTATGTTTTTTACCCACTAGATAATGGTGTGTGTATGTATAGGATTAGATACCAGAATAATAACATCCAATTATAATTAGGGTACTTTTGTTTCAAAATATTATAATAAATAAATCATTGGGGTTGGAGAATGGAAATTAAACTAGAGAGATTGAGAAAATACATTAACTTTTTATTGGGTAACATTTTTTGGTTTGACCAAAAGGAATCCATGGATGATATTATGTAATAAAGAAAGCTTCAAGGGTTAGGGGAGGGATGTATGTAGGCCATTTGGTTAGTGATTTGATGAGCTTAATATGTTTGATAGGTGTGAGGAATTGGTAGAGGTGGTGGCCTTTATAGGGAAGAAAAAAGGATTCACTTGGTATTATAGAAAAGATGATGAGTGTAAACATCTTATTACCTTAAAAAATTTATAGAAATTTACCCAAGCTCTGGAATGTTAGGTTAACTGAATACATATGGATATACATGTTGTTTTTCAGTAGTGGATAGGTCATTTGGCCTCTTAAACATAGGATTTTAGTCCATTTAAGCCAAATAAAACATTAATCGACGCATTTAATTTTAATCACATTCACTAATAAATTTCTAAAAAATAATTTTGATATTGTGAGACAAAAATATTATATTTATTGCATTTAAATAGGTCATATTTGAAAAATTAAAATCATAGAAGCCTAAAAATTATCTTTAATGTTAATCTCACAGATAGACGAATTAAATGGTTTTTATAGCAAAATGTTCAAAAGATTCTTATGTTTTATATTCAATTTATAAATGTAAATATATTTCAATGAACTAAATTGTATTAATATATGTATAATTTATCCAATGTTTCTTTAAAAAAATATAATATTTTTTAATGTATATAATTATTTATATGAAAAGGATGTTTTGAACTAAAACACAGTATTATGCACTATTAACTAAAATTGATGTTTCTCGGAAAAATTACAAAAATTGATCCAAATATAATTTTTAAATTTATAATTAAAAAATAAATTTTATTTTATCAAACTTTAATCTTAAAAGTTTCAAAATTAATATTAAAAATATTTGTTCCATTAAAAGCCATTAAAATGAATGAATAAAAATATTTGTTTTTAGGAAAACATTCAGTTTGTTCTAATCTAATCTTTATCCAAACAAACTTATGAATATAAATAAAATATATTGAATATATAACAAAATATCCCATTAAAATAATTAAATAATTTTAATTACTTTTATTTATTATTGTAATACATCATCTAGATCATAAAAATTGTTTTCTATAATAATATCATTTAAATATTCCATAGGTTTATATATTAATTTATAATTTATTTGTAACAAAAAACGGAGTTGTATAAACCAATTATTCTCAAAAAATTTCAAGTAATATTCCTAACAGATTGTTTATGTCTACTAATATTGTAATGTATATCAATTTTTTTTGAAACATGGTATTGCATACAATGAAATATTTCGAGGAATGTTGCTCTTGCGTGAAATGAAAGGTATCAAGAAAGGTCAGTTTTTCCGATAATAGATACTTACTCAGTGTTTCATGCATGAAATTTATTTTAAATAGTATTTATATTATAAACTATTCAGATATTATAGTACCTTATGTTCTTTCTGTGATGTGTCATTCAAGATATCGAATTCAATATTTTTTATTTAGTATTTGGTGTGTCACATGGTGGATTCAAATAAATTACAGCACTCTCAGGTTGGAAAATATTTTAAAATGGATAATGATATATGATCAAACTAAAAATTTGTATCAAGGAACACTATTTGTAAGGAATGGGTTGTTTTGATAGGCTAAAAAAGGGAATAATTTTCTTTAGGCATTCAATGAACTAAGGGAAACATGAAGATCCCCCTATTCCTTTCACTCATGTCATTTCCCTACTCCCGATGATTCTCGGCATAAAAACCTATTTTTTCATTCTATGTACACACTTTTAATCCATGCTATGATGTATGATCATTATTAAGGATACAACCATCATGTCATGGAGGATGATCACATGGAATATTCGCATGAAATTACTACCTAGTAAAAGATGGGTTTAGTTAAAGAACAATATAACAATATCATATAACAATCCAAGGTTAAAAACAATGTATATTACATCATTTTAGTTTAATATTCCTCACATTACAAAAATACATTCCAATGGAGAATAATAGTTTACTGTCATTGAAAGCATTGAAACATAATATTTTAACTTGGTGAGTGATCTTCTACATAATCATTAAAGACCTAAACCATTATTCTCCTACTGAAACCTAACTTAATAACATGGTGAAAGTAAACAAATGAATTAGTTCATCTCGTATGCTCTATAAGGGTAAAAAAGGTATATATGTATTTTTGAGATTTTCATAATAATGGAAATGAAAATATATATTTGATTGTATCATTTGTCAATGACAGGGATCCATCCCCTACCGTTATTTTTCAGCAAAATACTATCTTCATGGATGGAATTTGGATTGAGATGAGGGTTTAGATGGTGGGTTAAAGCTTTATCATAATTGAAAATATTGGGATTTACTCTCAAGTTCGTAAATAAATTGTTAACTTTAGGTTTTTCCAATCAATTAATATTTCTTAATATCACAAATATACATATACAATACCTTTTAACTGATTCTATAATTTTTATGTCATTGGAGTCAAGATAAAAACACATTAAACCTAATACAAGGATAGATTGGTATCATTCAATGGGATGTATATATGGTATCCTGGGTAATAATTCCTCAGATATATGTATGATGAGTTTCATCCTCCAAATACTACTTGGGGAAATTCCAAATGAACACCTCTAGGGATCAATTACTAGAGAAAGAATTTGTAAATTCATCATTTAAGGAGTACCATTCTTGAAAAAAATTCATTTTCGAAACATGAATGATGTTCTACATGGGTTTTTTTATATATATCTACAATTCATCGTGGAAAATCAATATGTGTGAATTGAGTTTCAATTTAAAATTTCTATATAAAAATTATTTAATCCAGATCCCCCAGATTAAAAGAACATTTCATAGTTAACGAAAATAGTTATGGTAGATAATTAAATTTATCGAAATACTTCACAAAATTTTGATTACAACTCAATTAATACATGTTTTGAAAATCATTATCCTTATAAATAAGGATAGATGATAAAATTCTATATATACTATAATTAATAAAACTATTTATCAATGGGGTAGTATTATATATAGTTTTTGAAAGCTAATAATATATATTTTTAAAATAAAGGAAAAAATAATAAGACAGAAAACTGAAAAAATAGGTCTAGTCTCAAGATGAGACATAATATTCTTCACTAAGAAGTATCTCACTGAAAATAATTTTAATAATGAATAAACGGATCCACAAAATGGATCTAGTTTTCATATAATACTACTACACATAGGTTGTCTAGACTATACAATTCATCAACAATAGTTATACGTGGGATTAAATATGTAAATGAATAAATTAAATAGTTTCTATAAATAATTAATATTATATAATATTCTCTTATGAAGAATAAATAGATTATAGAAAACAAAATTCAAAATGTATGATAAATAGAGAGATAAAAATATGAGAAGAGTAAATTCATACCGTCACCTGGAATGATAACAGGGCTAATTCATATGGTCATTTCAATTATTAAATAGATCTCATATTTACATTACACAACCACTTATATTCTTCTTATAGTCATTTCCATCTTTTTTTGTAACTTAATATAATCTTGTAGTTGATTCTTTACCAAATGAGGTTACATCACATAATTTCTCAATAGCTTACTCTTTTTTGGTGGTATGTGCTTTTCATCTTGTTTTTAGTTCTCTTCTTCTTTCCTTCACATAATTTTTTCATATAATCACATATCATATTTTTATAGTCACATGAATTATTTTAATTTTCTTAATAATGAAGGCACTATTAATTCATGAATTGGGTAATATATTCCCTCTTTAATAACGTTACAATTATTGTTCATGAATTAGTTAAATCATCACGTGGTCACATGATCTTAAAAAGTGGTTGGTTCATTAAACTATGTTTCATATGAACTACAATGAATATCCATTTATATTCAAAAATATAATTTTCTCTTCTTAAATAGGGTTACTTATTCGTGAATGTGTTCTCATGGAGTTCAATTGCATTTACTTCATCAATGTCAATTGAACTTCATGGTTAGTATATCTTATTCACGTAGTAGGTTGTAATGGTAACATCACGAAAAATATATTTTTATAATTTTTTCTAGAAAACAAAGTCAAACAACATAAAATGTGAATAAAGGATGTATATAAGAAACATGATTTTGGATCATCAATATAATGTTTTGTTTCACAGTGGTAAAAATTACCTATTATTTTGTTATAAAAACTCATGATATATATAGTAAAATGAAATGAATACATCAATTTTTCCTAAATTTCTCATGTTCTATTTCATTTTATATTATTAATACAATCATGCATTTGAATATATTATAATGGAAAATTAGTGCATAAATAAAATAAATTGAGAATATAAATAAAAATGATTAAACGAACGTCATTAATATTAATATGTTTTCAAAGAGAGAAATTTTTTCCCTATTATGAATTATAATTAGAATCAGAATCATACACATCCTTTTTGTCAGTATTGATAATATGATCCTTTACTTCTGAGGTAGAGGATGGAGAATTTAAGGTAGGGTCTGGAATAGAGGTAGAAATTAGGTATTGGACTTACAATAATATAGAAATTGAACGAAGGTGTTGACTTAATGTCATAGAAATAATAAGAAATAGGTCACAAAATATATAGAATTACTATGATTTGAATAAATTGGAATGTAATGAGGAGCTATGATGGATTTTTTTTAATGTGTCATGTTTATATTCTAGAAATATAGTAAAATCATTTACTACTCTTTATCCATTTTCTATTTCCAGAAATTAATTCTTCTTAAATATCATAATGTTTTATATACTATGAATTTTTAGTTTAATCTTCTCTACATGAGAATTGAAGGCCAGGTTCAAGGTATTCATCATGATATTACTAGATATACATCTAAACATAATCATTTGTTATGAAGTTCAAAAAATTATACAAGTTATAAGTCAATTTCTTTTGTAATGATTTCTCTATCCCAATCTACATGATTGAAATCATTTCAATTAAATTCTAATTTCTAAATTGTGTGGGTGTAAAAATCACCAAATACTATTAATATTATCATCATAAAATCTTTGAAAACAATATTCACTCATCTTCACAAGACACGACATGTGCAGTCAATGATGATGTAGGGATGAGTATAACAATAATCAATCGGGGACCCTAAAAACCAAAAAGAAATAAAAATTTAAAGGTATATTCATCTCCACAAAGTATATGTCTATTAAACATATAGCTAGATAAACACATCCAGATATACTTGAAACCTGGAATTATAGTCTAGTGTTATGTCATGATGGTCGTATACCCACGCTAGGGATTTAGTTTGAAGATTAAAAAAATCACTCACTCTAGGGAACTCACTTCATAAGTTTTTTATCTCTGAAGACATACTTCCGAGGATTATTGTACTTCATGAAAATCCATGAGTGATGTTGGTGCACTGATATATCATAAGAGAGAAAAGATATATTCATTCTAGGAGGGAACACTCGTGAGTGGGAAAATATCTGGATACACATATTTGGATCACTTCTTAGGCCTTGATGGATACCACACCTCATTTAGATTCACCATCCATGTAGAGTATCAACATCCTATAGGATTGGTCACATTGATACCTAACATGTCCTAAGATCAATTATGGACAGAGGATCTCACACTAGGACTCTTAGAGGGATACATGACTCTATATCGGAATTTCCTATGGAAGGGATCATCCTCTTATGGATGGAAACAATACATGACATCCAAGGGAATGAGAGAAGGGGGAAATAATCGTAATGAAACAAGTCCAAGGAATGGTGGACAGGAAGATAAATTATTGAATAACGGAGTACATAGTGTGTAGAAGAGGTCACAGACCATGTCCCTTGACTCCGGCTGCAACTCATGTACAATGAAACAAGTCAAGAAAACAAGCCATGTAAAAATATATATACACGGCGTGTAGGAAGGATCACATGATTTTTCCGAGAATATAGGGTCTTCAATGTGTATGTTGGACATGTTCCAAGAAAAGGATTCAACTCATGTGTCTGATATAAGGAACCGGTACATGGGGTATCCTAAATATCTGGCCAGTTCTGGCAGTCGGGTGGAGTTCTTGTCGTGTACTCCAACTTGTGTCTATGTTTCTCTCGAGATACATGCTGATTCATAGTAAGGACCCACTCGATGTGTGAAAATTTTAAAATTCAATATTAGTCCTTCCCAACACCTGTAGCTCTAGCAACTATTGGGTGGGCCCACACGTCGTGCCCTTCGGGGAGAACACTGTTTTCTTCATTGTGTGTAGTGAGGAAACCCTACATGCTTCCATACAGGTCCCACATGGTATATTTTTTGGGATACACACCATGCTAATCATGATTTTAAAGAAACAAGATCCTCCTCTGCCACAAATCACCTGCTCCAATGGCCTTCGATCTGGACATCTAATCATTGTGTAACACAAGATTCTAGGTCACCCCGACACCGCAAGGTCATTTCCATTGGTTTCAATCCTCTGATCATCCCCAAGAATTGATTCTGATCCACCTACACAAAGAATGACCGATTAAAGATCCTCCTCTATTTGAGATGATTCATTATCTTTCATCGTCATCTCACCTCTATTATTTCATTATGATATTTGATCTCGTGTTTGAGATCGTTACATTGAGAAACGAATTTATAATGATCCATTGTTCATCGCCCCAGGAAGAATGAAAAAAACGTGGGGCGAGGAGGGAAGAATTTCAATAAATTAATGGAGGAACAAACTTCCTCCATTGTTCATTAGGGTATAGATTCTCTCTCACTATATGGTTTGATAGGGGGAATCTAAAACATCACTTCTAATCAACAAGAATTTTATTCACAGAATCAAAATTGCCAATGGAAATAAAAATAATCACCCACTCATAAGAATGCATGATCCTCTCATAAACCAGTTTATGTGTTCATCTATGTTCATCATTTAATACATGAATGGGGAAATTAATAATTGATATAAAAACCCATTCCTTGATTTGGTTATATAATTATCACCTCATCTCATGTGTTAGCGAGGTTATATTGAATTTGAGGTGCGTAGATTGATCAATCAGTCATCATTCATTTCTTAGAGGATTCTATAAGGTTGGATCCTCTCCAAAGATCCATAGGAATCTAGAGAGTTTTCTAGGGTTATGAGCCTATCCATTGGTCCATATTATTTAAAACAAAATAATCATCGCTGCGTTAAGAAAAATTTAAAAATAAAAAAATTATTAATTTATTTTACTTACTTTAAAATATCAAAAAACTAACTCCTACAACTAAATATAACCATAAAATTTGAGGCCAACCTAATGTAACATCAATCCATTTAATGCGACGTTTCCATAAGATTTATGATCTATGCACCCATTTAAAATTTACTTCACTTTTTGTGGAAAACTACTCTCGTGTGCTATTTAGAGTTTAAATAATTCAATATATTCAGTCTAGGCACCATGAGCATTAGAATCACATGACGTCATAGAGTCAGCTTTTTTAATAAATCTATATAATATTTAAAAATAATAAACAAAACATATGATACATTACATTACCATCTCCTAAGGGAATTTACATCCCTGAAATTTGAAAAAGGATACTCAAATAGATTTGGCTACTTCAGAAGAATCTGTGCATCCCACACCCATGTTCCCTCTTTAAGATCCCCATGTTGCCACCAGAAACACACTAAGGGAATATCTCACCCACAAAAAAATCATCTAATTTTCATCATCAATATCCACTGGGTACTCTACAAAGGTTTATTCATCCTCGATATCAAGCTCTCCCCGGTCAATGACTTGCGATGGGTAATGAACGTACCACCCCAATTGTGTCACATGTACCTGGTGCTACTACAGTAGTAGATCCTGGTGGTACGACATCTCACCATGTCTACGCAGTATTTAAAAATGGACGATGAACCACATAGATAACTTGTCGCCCCGGACAAATCCCTCCAATCCTCATCATGGTGAGACCCGAAGGAAGAAATAGTCCCCCTCATTGAAATATATAGGTCTTTGTTTCCGATGATCATTAGACTTTTTTAAGCTCTATACAGTCTTCATCCACTCTTATATGATATGCACCTTCTCGGTGGTAGCTGACACCAACCCTAGGCCCATGAGTGTCGACTCTCCTGGGTCATACCAATAATGCAGTGTCCGAAATGGTTGGCCATATAAATCCTCAAATGGTTCCATATAAATGGTTGAGTGGTATCTAATTTTGTACGAAAACTACACCAGTGGTAGGTGGTCCTCGTAAATATGTCCAAAGATTATGATTCAGGACTGAAACATATTCTCTATATCCAAAACGTTTCACTCCATCTAACCATCTTTCTGTGGATGGAATGTTGTTTTCAAGCATTTTTGGGTCCCAAACTCCTCCTACAATCCCTTCTATAACATCAATGTGAAATGAACCTTGAGATATGAGACTCTCTTTTAAGGGATTCCATGAATATAGACTATCTCATGCATTTAGAGGCGTCCCATGCTCTTTATGGAACTATGAGCCATGATAACAATGAACATGGCCTACTGGGTGAGTCAGTCAATGATCACCTAGTTGAAATCAACCCTCATGGATGTTTCTGGTAAGCATGTCTTGAATTCAATAGATATTCAATCTCACTTCCACTTTGTCACTTCCAAGGGTGTGCTATCGCTACAAGAACATGGTGGGTAGCCATGACCTGCTGACTCGTAAGGCATCATGAAATGAACTCTGCTACTACCGTCATCACGCTTGTCCACGAGAACAAATTACTATTATAATGATTCAATTTTTCTACTTTAAATTGTATCTCTAATGGCTATGTATGAAACACCCTCATAACCACCTCCATCAACTCCACTAGTACAACTTTTTTTCCTATGAAAAACGATTGAGTGCTCCCAAAATTATGATTATCCATAAGGAGCATGTGATGTGGATTACTGAGCATATAAATTCTCTTAGTCGAGATCCCCTTGATGTACCAACAAGAATCACTGTATGAGTGGAGGGGAAAAAATCAACGACTTCATAAAAGATTCATCTCCTCGATCCATGATGGATAACTATAGTTAGGCCAATTTCTCTAATTCCTCACTTATCATCTTTGAACTCGATATCCAAATGAGAGAATCCACTACTAAGTTCCCCTTCCCAATAGAATAGAAAATAATAGAGTCATAATTATACAGGATCTCTTTATATAGCCTCTGCCTCAAATTTATATCCTTCTATGATAATATGTACTTGGGGAACTTTTGGATAGAGTATATGACAAATTCTTCTCTCATCAGATAGTGGTTCCACATCATTAATGAGAAAACAAAAAATGCCAACTTAAAATAATGGTATGTGTAGTTTTTCTCATGTGGTTTTAGCTGGTGCGAAACATAATAAATGACCACCTGTCTCTGCATCAGGACACATCCATGCCCGATCCCTAATGTGTTGTAGAAAACTATGTAGTGGACCCCCTCTTCTGGCCATCTCAAGATCAGTTCCATCATCGAACTCGGCCTCAACTACTGGAAAGCATGCTGGAACTTCTTCATCCATGCGAAAGGATTCCCTTTATGGTTCAATGATTTCATTGGTGCATATATCTAGGCGAAATTATGGTTAAATCTTTGGCAGTATCCTGCCAACCCTAGGAATCATCACACTGATGTCACACTCTAGGGTCCCTCCCATGCTAACACTACCCCGACCTCATTGGAGTCCAATACTAATCCATCTGATAAGATGAAATTTCCCATAAACTAGACATTATGTATCAAGAACATAAACATTTAGATATTCCCACAAATCTGGTGCTCTCATAGTTTGATTAGATCCATCCTCATGTGTCTATATGAACCGCCTCTAACTCCGAGTACACAACCATGTCTTCGATGAAGACCACTATGAACCTGTCTAGGTATGGATGGATGATATATATCAAATGTAATGTGAAAATAGTCAGTGATTTTATCATTCCAAAGGGAATCACCATGTACTTGTATTGACCGTCGTGGAATATGAAACTCTCTTCAATATATTCTCTTCCTGTACTCGTAACTAGTAGTAACCTGATCGAAGGTCCACTGGTGAAAACCATTTCCACCCTCTCAATTTATCGAACATGTCATTTATTATCAGTAGTGGATAATTCTTCTTCACTGTTACCTAATTCAGGTGACGGTAATCCATATAAAACCTCCAACTCCCATCTTCCTTCTTAGAAAAAACTGGGGCATCCCATAGTGAAACAGAAGGTCTTACAGATCCCTTACTCTGAAAATCCTTCAACTACACCCTCTTCTCCTGGAGCACTACAGGATCCATCTGATATGCCTATGAGGATATCAGTTCTATACCACGGTGAAATTCAATCCATAAGACGATCTCCCTGCTGGGAGTTAATCCTATGTCATCTTGTGGAATCACATCTGCATACTCAATTAATATGGCTACAAACTGAAAGCTCCCAACATCTACTACTCTAAGGGTAAGGCTATCCAACTCATGAGTGATCGGCTACACCCTTCATTTCATGAGAACATTCTATGCATCCTGGGTATCTTTCACACCAACAAAGAAAAACCTCATTCTATCACTGCGGACACACAACACCCTTCACAAAATTCATTCATTCTAGCATGGACCGAAGATAACCAATCCATTAAAATAATGATGTTTTAAGTACTTGATACTTCCATAAATAAGTTCCTACGTTAATCTCGCCTCCAAGAGAAATATCACACTGTCTACACAGATGATTAATCATCTATTACCCTCTCTTAGGTGTTGCTAAGAATAAGGGTTGAGTCAACAGCTCTACCGGAATCTAAATGCTTCTAACTAGACATGTGGTGAGGAAATAATGAAAGGAACCTGTATCTATAAGTGAAAAATGATAAGGTAGGAAAGAAAAATATCATACCACATATCATCCATGGAGTCCCTGTTTTTTACACCTATAATGGATTCAACTATCCCCACCGGTATCCCCTACTCCATGAGCCTGATGCGGAACTCTTGGGGTTGTTGAGGAAGTAGATCAATGTGTATTTCACAACTTGCTTCTCTCCCTACTCTTGTGTAACATTCTCCACCTAGTAGGTCTTCCAGCTCTACTCTCTGCCTCTGCAGCGATGGTCCATCTACAACCTCCTTTTCAGTAGCTCAACATTTTGGAAAATCCCTATCTAGATGTCTTCTACTGATGCACGAGTAGCATTGCCTCTCCCTTTACTAACCGTATCCATCCTGAGAGTCATGGACCATCGATACCCTAATTTGAGTCCTCCTAGGATGTCTCACATGCCCCACACCATGTGTCAGATGTTAGATCCATGCTTTTGAGGTCTCTGCACCAGCCAACATACAATTTACTACAACTAGCTATCTCGGCATAGCCAAGATGATTCAGATCACCAAGTACCTCTCGAGAACTCTTGAATAAGTCAAAATACATAGAGGCATGACACAACCTCATATTTATCATTTTATTAACTTGCTCAAATGTCCAAGATCTGATGTACATATCTCTTACCATATATATCGAGTACCTGGAGAGGTTAGTGAACCTTGATGACTAGTCATCCACCACTATACATCCCAGTTAGACCTAGAGAGGCTCCTATATATGCACTGCACTCAGTGAAATATGGGAGAACACCTTCCTAAAGAGTCACTAAAACTATATCCATGACTGAGTCTCCACATTATTAGTCTTTGTGGTCAAACACTACCATCATTCTCTATAACCATGAAAAATTCTCACTCCTAGAATCATTATTTGGTCCACATGTGTCCACACTACATGAAAAACACTTCTCCCCACCTCTTTATAGTCATCAGTCTCTTGAGGGTTGGGATCACCTCATATCCTGAGAGGTCTCTACCTCTGAAACTCATGGATCATGCACAACCTATGCTCCTCATCTGTATGTACTATAAGTACCACGTTCTTCTCAAATGTTGGTGGTTTAGCTGGAGAACCACCTAGTGGTAAAACATTGGGATATGATCCATTTATAAAACCCTCATCAATGATGGTGGTCATCCTCGTGATCGAGATTCCATATCCTAGTGGGTATGTGTCATGAAGGAATCCTGTAAAGAATGAAGATGTACTATAGTCAATGAGTATATTTGGATAGCTGGCATAAAGTACATGGAAAACACTACCCATTCTTATATGATTCTTGTATCATTATATTTTCCCTAAAACAACCTTCTTTATGAACATAGTCGAAATAGAGGTTATCATAGTCCTGGTAAATGAATATGTTAATGCCCACACCAACAGTAGAGCCCCTCACCTGAAATCCGTACTCGAAACACTAAACAATGTGGCCCTAAACCCATCTCACAGACTCTAGTTCCAATGGTAGAATAGATCAACTTTGATACCACTCAGTCATGACCCATCCTAGTAGGTCTCATGCCATGAATCCCAAATCCCACCTCCAATTGGACATGAGCTAGTGGATAGCGCCGACTAGAAATATCACTAACATGGGAGGAATTTCCTATCTACTGATATAAACAAACCCATCTCCTTGACCAAACATGGTGAAAAGTAAGAAACACTAAGGAAAAAAATCTATTGAACAGCTGAACCCACCCAATAGAGTACAACAAAAGTAATGTGGGGAATGTAAACTCAGACCAAATACAAGCCCAAAAAAATAAATAGTCTACAAACTAAAATTCCAACATGTATGAATGAAGAGGTACTGGGACTATTTCTCATAGTTTTAGGATAACCTCAACCAATGGGGAACATATAAATCTAATTGTGGTCCTAGTCCACCGTGGACTCTGTCAAAAGGGTGCTCATTATCACAAGACATGCCACTTGTGGGAAAACCCATTCTAGGGTGAGTATAAAAATACTCAGTAGGGGACCCCGAAAACCACAAATATTTACATAATATAAATGTATAGTCATCACTACATAGTATATGTCTACATAACATATATAAAAGTGATACACATCCTGATAAACACGAACCCCACACCCGTAGTCTATGGTATGTCACAATGACCACATAACCATGTTAGGGATTTAGTTCAAGGATTCCATAAACACTTTTCCAAGAGAACTCACTCCACGATTCTAATAGCTCTTATGAAGTCCATCTGAAGTTTAATTTTCATCATGAAAATCCATGAGAGAGATAATAGCACTGATAGATCTGAAGAGCGAAACGATACACTCATTCAGGGAGGACACACTCATGAGTGGGAAAATCGTTATACATGGATGAGGATCCCTGCTGGGGAATGAACAGATTCCATGACTCATCTAGATCACATGCTAGGTAGAGGATCGACATCCTGTAGGATTGGTCACGACGATACCTATCTCTACCTATGGTCATGAATGGATAGTGGATCTTACTCTTGGTCTCTCCGAGAGATACATGACTCCATCTCCGAAGGTCCTGCTAAAGGGATCATACTCATGTGGATGGAAATGATACCAAACATCCTATGGAATGAGAAAATGGTGAACTAAAACAAACTAATACTATCCATGGAATGGTGTAAAAGCATATCAGACCATGTATAATGGAGTATACGGAGTGTAAAAGAGGTCAAATGTTGTGTGCCATGACTCTGAGAACTGCTCGTGCACAACAGCCCGTGTGTGGAGAACATGCCATGTCAAAATGTATAAACGCATCCTGTAAGAAGGATCACATGCTGTGTCTGAGTATCTGGGGTCTAAACCATGTATTATAGCCTTGTTCCTATGCACATCTACAATCTGTGTGTTCCAAACAGTGTACTAGTAGACGAGTAGTGAACATATTTAGCCATGTCGGGTTGTGTGGTGGAGTACCTGTCATGTTCTCCGCCCCATGTCAATGTGTCTCTTGAGTTACCAGCCTAGTCCGAAAAAGTTCCTAGACACAATGTGAAAATGGTAACTCATTGTTTAAGTCTTTCCCCTCAATTGTATCTCCAGCTTTCACTGGGTAGGTCCCAATATTTATATCCTCTTAGGTCCATGCCACGTTCTTCATTGTGTGCTGCACAAAAACCTTGCCACTTCCACACCGGTCCTATAAGGCATGATCTACAGGATACACAACATGATGATCATTATTTTCCAAAAACATGATCATCCTCTTTCATTCCATGGGTGCTCCTTCAATCTTTGATACAACCATCCGATTATCATGAAAATAAGGATTCTATGTTGTGAAAACACTTCAGGTCATTTCAATTGGTTTCAGGACACCAATAATTCCCATGAATGAGTCCCAATACACCCACATAAAGAATGATGCACGATAAATTCTCCATGATCCATGCCAATTCATCATTTACCATCTTCATTTCAACTCTATTAGGTTGTTGCAATATCCGATCTCTAGTTTAGGATTTTTGACTTGTGAAACGGATTCACAAATATCTATTATTCATCGCTATATGAATAACATAATGAATGGGGGTGATGAGGATATAATTTCAATAAATGAATATAGGAATGAACTTCCACCATCGTTCATCAAAACATTAATTCGCTCCTGTAATATATTTTAATAGGGTGAGTAAAAAATAACTCTTCTATTCACTAATTACTTAATTCCCAAAATCAAAATCCCTAAAGGAAACAAAAATAATCCCCCTATTAAAAGACCATACAATCCTCGAATCCTCATATTTGTGGGTTTATCTATGTTCTTTGTTTAATCTAATAATGGGGAAAATAAGAATTGAAATAACAATCGTACCTCAATTAGGATGAAGAGTGATAATCGAGTCGCATTCATTTGAGAGGTTTTGTCGAATCCAATGTGTGTCGATCGATCAATCCATAATCATTCGTTGTTTTGTAGGATCACTAAGGGTGGATCCTCTCCAATTCTCTATAGTATTAAAGGGAGTTTTCTTGGGTAATAAACCTAACCTTGGGTTCTCCCTTATTTATGACAACATATTCCTCAATGCGTTATGGAAATGTTTTAAACAAATTAAATTATTTATTTATTTGAAATCCTTACAAATATCCTAAAACACACACCTACATTTGACCTGCACTAGTCAATGTTATCCCCCACTTAAAGTAACGTTGCTACTCTGAATGCAAAAGTGCACTAAAATTTATGATTTTGGCAACCCATTTAAATGTTATTTACCTTTTTCTAGAAAACAGCACGAGCGTGCTATTTTGATTTTAAATTATTTCAAACATTTATTATGAGCACCCTGTGCCACATAATAACATTCCTTTAAAATTCATTGTCTCGTAATAATTCCATATAATATTTAAAAATAATATACAGAAAATACAATACATTGAATATAAAAGCACCTAATTGTGCATTAAAATCTTCAATATCATTTATGATAACTTTCATTATGATATTGAATCTCTTTTGATGATGGGGAATCACTAGATTCAATATTATGGAAATATATTCCCCTTTTATTGGAACCACTAACTACTCTATTCTATAGATCAATTATATTAGCAAACCTATCCACACTAGTTTTAATTAATCTATATAAACTTATTTTATACAGTATGTGGAAGGGATAGAGGCATTTAAAGGATTATATGGATCATAATTCACATTCCTACCATCTAACTCATCCTCAATATCCACTGGCTTGGACCCCATAGACTAAATTATACGTTAAATTAAATAACATATATATGTATAGAACTGATAGGTGTTGTATGTTTTCATTTTTTGGGTTCCCCACCATTCTAAGTATGAGTTGGAAAAAAATATAGTTTTATTAATGAATCTATTACATGGGATATCTCAAATCATTCTTCACAATCCATCCCACATATCGAATATCCTTTTAAAACCCTTTTAGAAACAAGGGTTGGCATGTACACCTTGCCCTATTGGGATACCTCCATTATAATTATCATTGGACTCATAGAAATGAAGACAAAAAACTATTGATCATAGAGAATTTCCCATAATAAGGTGTTTCTAGTACACTGGGTTTAAGAGAAACATCAATTACTCATCATTGAGTGGAAAACCTATCATGACATTAATTATCCTCTTCAGACTCTCCTGGATCATACCATTAAGGTTCTTTAAAAAATCCAATAAATAATAATTCATTTTCATCAAGATAATCATCTTTTAATTCATCATCATTAAATGGTAAATGTATAGGATATTCATGAGGTCCAAAAGAAGCTAAAGTGAAGGTTATTTTTCAGCATTATAATTTATCTCGACTTATTCAATATGGTTTACCATATCAATTTTCCCTTCTTCCAATCCCCTATAAATTCCACTTTCATTATTTGAAAAATATTAAAAAATATATGTATTCTCAAAAATAGGATACACAATATTCTATTACCTAATTAGATACTTGAAAATATCCAAATTGTCATAAAACATTTCACTATCAGTCTTCTATTATTTTCCCAATGGGTTCTTATTAACATTCAGGTTACTAAAAAACAACTAGTTTTTGTAATGACCATCAGATATTATTATCTTTTCCTCCACCTATGGAATGAATACCTTAAACTCTACAAGGATTGATATGAACATTCACTATTTATTTTAATTTATCATATTTGATGTTTTACAGATATCTTATATATGTCATATAACACTCATAGATAAGCTAATTTGGATCAAATTTTTCATCTAGATATGAAATAAGAAATCATTTTTCTCATTTAAATATAGTACCATCCCCATGGTGTAATGTGGTGTAAGATAAACATTAAAAAATATACATTCCCCACAAAACATGAATTTACTCAGAATTATAAGATTCATATTCCAATTAAAATTTTCAAAAACAATTTATAATTAAAAATAGATATGATTTAGAGGAATAGAAAATTGAGAGTATTCAGTCTCATTATTGTGAAGAACAACATATCTTTTACCAAAATATTTAATGAAAACACAAAAATTTATCTATTTTTAATTTTTTGAATGGTATCTTTTTTATCTAAGAGAATTAATTCTATATGTGTGTAAAATTATTCAACGAACAACAAATTTAATAATTTAATTTTTTCCTTGAACAATTCATTTCGTCAAAACCTTTGAATAAATTTCAATACAATTTATTTTCTCGATATAAGATATTCTTCATTAAAAACCTTTTTCAAAAACACTGTCTAATAGATAAAATAATTGCTTCATTGTATAATTGTTGCATCAGAGGTACCATTGTATTTTGTTTAATTCATCATAGGAGATCATTCATAAGGAGGAGTGACATCTCTAACTAATTTCATTATTTTCATTCTAATATTATGATTTGAACTCCAAAGGTTTGAGTTTGAGAGAGTGGTTCAGGGAAGAGGGTTTTGGGAGAGAGGGTGTGGAGTGATGTGTATAAAATTAATTATTTTTATAAAAAACATATAATGATTCATATTTTTATTTTCAATTTTGATCAAAATTTTTGGAAATATGATTTAATATAGTTAATTAAAATAAATAAAAAACTAATATTATAAACAAATCAAACAAAAATAGTGAAAATATTTATATTTACCATGTATTCATGCTAAACAAGTAAATGTGTGTATAAAGATTGAAGTATCATTGTAGTTGTACTAACTATAAGATTAAATGGTCATAGTTTGTGTATATACCATATTTCTATAGTAGGTACAATGATCGCTTGAAAAACTAGTCGCAGTCACTTAAGTGACATTATGAAAAAAACATGGTTAAGTAAATGAATAAAAGAATTAAAATTTATAGATAATTAATATATATATTATTATGTATGGATGTTATAAAAAATTAAAAAATCATGAAAATTTTATGGTACAATTTTTTTAGATATTTTGGAATATATAATCATCCACAACTCATGTCTTATATAGATCATTCCATCAATATTCATGGTATTGTTACAAATATCCATAATGTAATGTTCAATATGTATTAAATTCATATTAATACCACCATTTTAAAAACAATTATCTCCAAAATTGATGTCTTATATGAATATTTTCCCCTCTAATGAGAGCCTGGTTTTTTAATCAAATTCATCACACCTGTTTTATCGATATTTGTTTAGACATTTCTAAAATGATATCTATATTCCAACAGTAATATTCCACTCATCACCCATTCCCTTGGGATGATGTAGTGGTTGATATTATCCTTATGTGACTTCCCCAAGACACAAAATTCTAGGAAAAAATTTCCAAAATCCTTATAATTATATAAGGTTTTATTTTACCACCATTTATAAATAAAACAAACCATGATTGTAATAAAAAAAACTATAATATTATGCATGATTATAAAGGAAAACTCAAAACAGCCAAATCAATAAACATATAAGATTACAAGCGGAACCCGTCCGACACTACCAAATGAATAAAAATATTTAAAACCTCAATTACACTAAAGACATCAATTAAGAAACTCCCCTCCTTTAATAATCATCAAATCGATAATGCATACCCATGTAATCAGGAATCATCACTAAATAACTATTTTAGATTTATTTTACCTATATATCAATAGATTGAAATTAAAAATGAACAACATTGACCAGGTAGGGGGTGAGTCTAAAATTCATAGGAGTTCCTAATGAATTCCCATCTCACATGATTAAGAAAATTATTTAGTCATCTTTAAATAATATTTCTTCATAATATATAATATAGTTTATATCGAAGAAATAAAATTTTACCATCCAAAATAGTTTTATTTGGAATTCAATAAAACAAGGCTTCAAAAAAAATTTCAATTCATTTTTTCATACCCATTACACAATTCTTCAAATCAACATATCAACCCATCTATACATTTATAAATTAATTCTCATGTTACAGTTCAATACTCATGAGGGGTCTCTCATTGATCAATCAAGTCATCCCAAGGTAACCAATTCCATGTTCCCAATTAGAACATTCCATTTTATTTGGTTTATGTATAATATAAATCAACACACACCAACCATATATGCTATAATTCCATACCAATCCATTTTAGGTAAACCCTTCATTCATTAAATCATATGTACAACTATTTTCCACTAATCAAATCAAAACCATAACTTAAAAATCACAACGTTAAAATTTCAAGAATATGATTTTCCAAAAAACAATCCAATTTATACAATTTCTGCCAAACCATCTATAAAAATGTTCCCATAATGAGTAACCTAAGGGTTTTATAATCATTTCAGAAAAATGTTCTTTTCTCTCTAATAATTCATGCTAAAATCATGTAGATTCAAGATAAAAGACACCTACCTCACAAATGTTGGTGAAAATAATGAATAAAAAAATGATTCTCTTGGTCACATAACGAACCACATTTCCATTATTGGATCTATCAATAAAAAATCACAATTTCCATCATTGAATATGTATATATTTCCATTGGATTATATATATGGTATTAGAAAAAAGAAGGATAAGAGATCTAAGAAGAACAACCAAGAATAATGACTTATTGGTGACTATGAATCACTAATGGTATTTGAATTTCTAAAATATTCTCCGATATCATAGAATATAATATACCAGGTTGTGGGAGGAAAAGTAATCTATTTTATTATAGAATTAATGGGATTATTAATTAATAAATGGTAAAATTTATTTAGATCCACTAATTTTGGTGGGCCAATTGTATACTTCATTGTTAGGCAATAAGGATTGAATTTCCATGTTCCACCCATGTAGATTATACTACATATAAAAAATCCTCATAGGTTGGCTCTGACTATTAGAATAATCAAGAAAATATTTTTATTTTACATCAATCCATCATTACATGGTTTGTCTTCTGCATTCTTATTGTTTGACCAAACTGTGTGCCAACCATGCACCTGCTGAATTCCCACATTCATTATATGAAAGGTATCTTAGAGATACATCATGTGTAAGACCCTATGCTTCCATGGTACACTTTTCTTAGAATAATATAATAGCATGTGTTGTATGCAACTTCTAGTTTTATCACACCACAACCAATCAAACTATCTGTTATGAATAGTAATACCCACATTTTGAAATTATATTAATTTTAACATTCAAAATAAACTTTATTTTTGAATTCTTAATATCTAAATTAGCTTAGGGTGAATTTTTTTGTATTTTTCTAAAAACATTCAATTATTGATGAATAGTGAAAACACTGAGTTATAGTTTAAAACCGAATTTGTATTTAAATAATTATTTATTTAATTTAAATTTAATTTATGTCAAAAAAGATACATAATACCTATATAAATTCAATGTAATTCATTGGGTTCAGTTTATAATAATTTTAGATATAAAATAATTTTATTGAACTTTTTACAATCTTTTACCCACCACCTCGGAGCATTTTATAATTTACATAAAACCTTATTTTACCACTTCTATGAGTTAAATTTAGAGAATCCAAGAGACATGGTTGATATCATTATGTAAAATTAGTTTCAATGAGATGAAAACAATGTTTGGTGAATAATAACTTTTGACGTTTATTTACCACGGTTAAAAGTAAATCCGGAAATTAAGGGTAAAAATGATATTATTATTACCCTAACCCATGTCCTAATTCTATTGGATAAGTTTAATTAGACCAAAACCAACCTTAGGAACAAAATATGATCCTTTACGTCCACTTATAATATATTATGACATTTATTCTTATTTAATTCAAAGAGGAGTTAAAAGTGTTAAAATCAATGTTTAATAACTAAACCATTATTAATACAGGGTTATATATGATATATTCGACTATATGTATATATAATAAAGAAAAAAGATTAAATACATAATGGTATTTTATTTATATTTTTATACATTATATAATTTAATTTATTTATGATAAAATGATGATGCAGTAATTACCTTACTAATGAAATATTAAAATAAGTAATAATATAAATACCTAAATAAATGTAATTTAAGACTTTTTAGGAATTACACTATTATTATAGGTTAATATGAAATGTTTGGGTTGATTAAATAAATTACTTTTGAAGTGATAATGCTATTATGAATTTAGAAAAAAAAACAAAATACCAAATAGAGACAAAAATGTCATGAAAGAGTTTTTATAACAAATATTATAATATTAAATGATATAATATTCCAAAAAATCTAATGTTCAGAAAAATGAATTAAATAATGTTATATATGTTAATAATGAACCAATTGGGATTCTATTGGATGTTTATAGTATGTTTATTAACCATATAATATAAAAATACAAAGAGGCATGGTAAATGTCAAACTACTTAACTAAGAGTTAAATCTAAAAGATAAGGATGATATAGTGACCCAAACATATCTATAACCTATTGGTTGAGTGGTTTTAGACCCATCACCACCATATCCTTTAAATAATTTTGTTTGGAGCAATTAGAAACCGAATATGACTTTATTATAAAATATTATTTCTAGCTTTTCCTAAGGTTCCCCTCACCCCGCTAATAAAAGTGCACTTCCCCTTCTCTCGAATTCACACCCTCAAATCCAATTGGCTCGGCCAAACCCTGCACAAATACCATAAACAATGTCATACTTTCTTCCGAGAGGCTTTTCTTTATTCATAATTCAATCTTAATGAGCCCGTTTGATCAAATCAAAAGGAAGAACCTGAAGGAGAGGTAAATATCTCACCACCACATTCATGTTTTTTCTTTTCTTCCACATCTTCTTTACTTGTAGTTTCCATTATAAAATAAATAATCCAGTATCTTATATATTCTGTGATGTTATTATAAATATGGTAAAACCATATTCATTAATCTATCCATCCTTTGAATGACTTGTCACCATACCTACGTATGTACGACTTACCGTCTACACATCGTGGTGTAGTTTGTAATTCAAACACTTCATCAGTTGGATGGGTATAATAATGAGTATAAAATATGTAAATAATAAATTTTACATGATAATGATTCTGTATATATGATATACCATCCAATTATATATGATTTTAATTTCAAAAGAATGATATTGTCACTCATGCGTACATACATATTACCATCTCCACGAGCAGGATGAGATTCATTTCTCATCGTATCCATTAAAGACTAATTTTCAATAGATTATTAAGAATAATGTTTAAATATGTAATATCATTTTGAATATGAATAAGGTACATCCTATCTATAACAAAATTACTTAAGTTACAAAGAATATAAAGTAAAATGAATCAGTTAACACTTGACATGACGAAAGTACAAAAATAATATTAACAATGAAATATTAAAAGATCATATATGATATCATATTAATGTATATGATTCTTGTATAATTTAATAACAATTAATTCACCATTATATAAGAGTTTAAACTACCCTCGACCAATGAAACGTAAAAGTTAAGGGTTAATTCTACAACCTCTTCATTATTCAAGGTTGTTTATATGTAATTATCTATTGGGACATCTTTATCATCCACATCTGTGTTTTCATAAAGATGTATTCCAAAAAAATTACTATTGACTAGACTATGGGGAAATTTCATTTATACCATTGTTTAAATTTTTATAAAATGGTTTGAAAGGAATCATTCCATCATTTTCCAAAGAAGGTATCTTATTAACTTTTTGACAAAATTACAGTAAGAATGTTTTTAACTTATACAGTGGGTGCAACTATTTTATTCCATAATAACATCATCAAAGCTTCCCTTACAAGCTTATAAGAATATTTTCAAAATAAATGTTTTATTTTATAATTATATTACTTTTAAATTATATCAAAATATAAAGAGATATTGCTCTAAAAAAAGTTTTGATTTCGTCAATGTCTACATCCTTTGAATGATTTTAAGATTATTTGAAGATTATTTATTATGATACAAAACATCCATAATGTATTGAATGTTTTGTGATTTGTTTGAGTGTGTATGTGTTATTTTTACACCATTCATTATTTATGGATAATGTTTTGACATTTCGTATGGTAGTTTTAATACTATTGTTTATGTTATGTTCATAACTTTTCATATGAGAAATGCATTGGACATAGTAAGCGATGGGTGGAGATTGCTATAGATCCTTGATTAATCTTTAGGTCTCATGTGAAAAACTAGTGTCTTGGCACAAGGCCTTTAAAAATATTTTTTGTAATCCTAGAACAAGGCCTTGACTATGTGGTTATGATGTCTGGAATTATGCATTCTATCATTATAAAAGTGGTTATTGATATTACAGGTGATTATTGGACTAGTAGAATATCATTGTGGGTAAGTAAATGGAATTATTTTTATTTTTATTTTCCATATAATAATTAATTTTTTGTTTAAAAGGAATTTATTTTAGTCTTATACATTTCTTTAAATGTGTATTCTTATTTATGAATGTTTCTGCAATATTGTTATCCTTACTGAGAATATGTGGTCACCCCTTTATATGTTTTATTTTTTCTAGGATGTGAAGATTTATATTATGACTGACCTACTAGGATAGTCTATGGGATCTCAGTGTTTTCTATAGAAATAATTTGGTTGTAATTTTCCAATTTATATTATGAATGTATCTAGTACTTACAAGGCTACTAAACTAATCTGTCTTTCGAGACTTGATCTTTTGTGATCATGCCAATGATACGTAATAATAAACCGACATTGGGATTCTGGGGTCGGGGCAATATAGGTGTTATTAGAGGAAGTTTACTACAAACCTTGGAAAATAGATTTAGAAAAAATGAAGACTAGAGCACATTATCCTGGGATAGATTTGAGGAATAGAATTGAAGAGTTTCCAAGAATTTATCTACTTTATAGATTTTGTGAGTTTTCTAGAAATACATCTATGTCTGGATATGATTAGGTAGAGACGGCTTTGGCACAGATATACCTAGGTGTAAAACCTGAAAACATCACTTTGAGCAAGACTCGAACGGGAACTGGTGCACTACAACGGGCATTGTTGCACTCTGGGTTATGACACTCCCAAGGGATATGCATAGGATAATCCACATTTTCTTTACAAACCATTATGAAGGATTTATGAGTATATACCTCCTCAATGAAAACATTTTTTAGGATTATGATTATATCCCTGACCTGTTTAATTTTTGTTATGTATGTTATAATTATGGAATTATGTATTGTGATTAATAAACTAATCTAATGTATTCCATTGTTTGGAAATGGTGCCTAGTGGATGGAATGGAAATAATATCCATGCACACACTCCATGTAAGTATTTCCCTCCGGCTCAAGATAATTATAGTGGAGTTGGTGACACAACTAGTGTTGATAATCTTATCTCTATATTGGGATAACTCATTAAGGTTATGAATAATAACCTTACCCGTATCGAGCACCCCGATCTTTAGTGTGGAGGATCAATGTTAGATCGCTTCACGAGGAAACAACCACCAACATTCAATGGGGGTACAAATCCATTAGTAGCTGAACAATGGATAAATTTCATAAAGAAACTATTCCACACCTTGGTGAGCAGCGAATGGTAATATGTTGTCATGGAAATTTACCGCCTCACTGGAGATGTTGATCAATGGTGGTCATTGATTAAAAAAAAAGGAAGACGATGAAGTGTCAAATATGGAATGGAGGGAGTTTAATGAAATTTTCATAGAAAAATAATTTCCTTATGACCATCGAGTGGATATATAAAGACAATTTCTGAGTCTGAGGAAAAAGGAGGATGAGAATATTGCAAAGTATGGATCTAACATTACAATGTTAGCGAGGCATGATTCATATTATATATGAAACCCAAGGATTAATATTTATCGTTTCATTGATTGGGTTAAAACCATTTCACCATTGAGAATTACTCTAACAATCCTTTTCATCGTATGAAGATATTGTCTCATGTTCTATCAGGATAAAAAAATAATTCTCTATGTGTTACGACTATAAAGAAAAGCTCGAGAAGAAGAGATCTTCTGAACACACTAGAAATGGAAATAAGGGGATGAAGGGAAATGTTGAATATCTATCCTGTAGTAATTGTGGGAAGAAACACCCTTGTACTTTTCTGATGGTAGTGGGTGTCTATTACAAGTGTGGTGAAAAAAGGTCACCAAGCTCGTGATTTCAAGGGAAAAACGAGGATAATAATGTTGAATGATAAAATTGTAGAGAAAGGGAAAATTATGAAAATGAATGTCCTATGAGTCATGGGAACATACCTTAGAAAATGCCAAGGGATGAAGGCTAAGATTATCCTATAACTAGTGCTGAGGTTGAAGATATGAAAGATGTAGTGGCATTTTATTTAATGGTTTCCTCAAGTTTAGTCAATGCAATATTTGATTTTGGGCCATCTCATTGTTTCATATCTTCCTATTTTTCTAAGAAAAATATATATTAACAATTTTATTTAACAAGGGATTTGTCTTTAAAAACTCTTAATGGAAGTATCATTGCAACAAAGTTTTGTGAATCATTCCCCTTTAAGGAATATAAACGTTATTTATCTACTGATCTCATAATCATACCCATGATTGAATTTGATATAATCCTCATTATGGATTGGATTTAATACCATGATGCAAAAATTTATTTTAAGAAGATGGAGGTTGCAATATTTTATGATGATAAGAAGTGCCTTATCTTTAGAGCAGAAACGTCACCACCTAATTCTTATCTAGATCAACCCATAGTATCTCAAATAAAATCAATTATATTGGAGTAAGAGAATGAAAAAACTGTATGTGATGAAAATAATGTTCAAATAGAGGATGTTTCTATTGTGAAAGAATATGGTGATGTGTTTTAGTGGATTTACATAGACATCCGCTAGAATGAGAAATTGAGTTTTTTCCTTGATTTAATTCCTGGTTCAAGGCCCATATCAAAGACCCCTTATAGAATGGCCACTGTGGAATTAGTGGAACTAAAGAAACAGCTAGAGGAATTGATTTATAAGGGATTTTTTCGCCCTATTGTTTCTCCATGGGGTGCCGCTGTTCTTTTTGTTAAGAAGAAACATGGATCTATGAGGATGTTAATTGACTATAGGGATATGAATGAAATAACAATAATGAAAAAGTCTCTCCTACCTTGCATTGATGATTTTTTCGACCAACTTCATGGTGATCAGTACTTTTAAATGATTTACCTTCGATACAAATATCATTATTTGTGTGTTAAGAAGGAAGTCATTCCGAAAATAGCATTTTGAAACAGGTATGGGAATTATGAGTTTACAGAAATGACTTTTGGATTGACTAATTCAACCTCTATCTTCATGGATCTTTTGAATAGAGTTTTCAAGGAAAATATTGATGACTTTTTAGTGGTATTTATTGATGATATATTGGTATACTTCAAAAGCTATGCAGATCATGAAAATCATTTGTGCATTATTCTAAAGACTCTTATAAGACATGAATTTTTTGAGAAGTTTAGAAAGTGTGAATTTTGGATTTAGGATTTTTCTTTTCATGGCCATATTGTCTCTATGGATGGAGTCTATGTTTTTTCTTCTAAGACCAAGGGAATCTAAGAATGGCCAGACCCAACAAGTATACCCAAGGTATGCGGTGTTGTTGGGTTAGCAAGTTATTATGGACACTTCATCCAGAATTTTTCCCAGTTGGATAACCCATTATCAAAGATCACAAGTAAAGGGGTTAAATTTGTTTGGACAATATAGTGTAAATAATGTTTTGAAGAACTAATGAGAAGCTTAGTCAATTCTCCTATATTGACTCTACCATCGGGGAATGATGGGTTTCTTATTTATACTGATGCATCAAGGAAAGGACTTGGTTGTGGCCTTATGTAGAATGATAGAGTTTTTTCCTATGCATCACTAAAACTAAAAATTCATGAACAAAACTATCCCACTCATGATCTTGAGTTAGCAGTAGCAATCATTTTTTGGAATATTTGGAGACACTATCTATATGGTGAAAAATGTGAGATATATATCGATCACAAGAGTTTGAAGTATATTTTCTCAAAGAAATAACTCAACATGAGTCAAACATGATGGCTTGAACTACTCAAAAATTATGATTTCACTATACACTACCACCCAGAGAAGGAAAAAAAGGAGGCGGATGATTTGAGTAGAAATGATCATGGAGTTCTAAACAAGATGAGAGTTGAAAAGTATCTAATATACAATGATATAGTAAAGTTAGACCTAGGCATAACCATGGAAGGTGAAACATCAAAATGTTTTAAAATGGTTTCCAAAACATGTCTATAAAAATGGATAAAGAGTTCTCAGAACGATGATGAAGGGTTTCGAAAGAAGATTAAAGCTAAGAATGATGGTAGATTGAGTGACTTTGTGTATGAAAATGGAGTTCTGAAATTTGGGAAGAGACTTTTTCTTCCTGATATACCTTATCTAAAAAGGGTATTGTTTGATGATGCTCATAGTTCATATATCTCTATACACCCTGGTAGCACTATGATGTATAGAGATTTGAAGGAACATTTATGGTGGGAAAACATGAAGAGGGAGATTGCTAATTTTGTGTCAAGATGCATGTTTTTTCAACAAGTGAATGAAGGAAGGCATCAACCATGAGGAGTCATGAAACCACTTCCCATACAAGAGTGGAAATGGGATAATATTATGATGGATGTTTTCATGGGACTACTAGTGACTCCTAGAAGGAACGTTGCAATACGGGTCATTGTTGATCATCTCACAAAGTCAGCACATTTTCTATCTATAAGAGAATATTTACCACTTGAACGTCTAGAAATAATATATATTAATGAATTTGTGGGAATTAATGGAGTACCCCTATCAATTGTTTCTGATTGTGATTCACATTTTACATCAAGATTCTCAAAAATTCATCAGAAAGACCTGGATAATGAACTTCGTTTGAGCATTGCCTGCCACCCCCAAACTGATAGACTATCAGAACAGACTATTCAAACTTTAGAAGACATTTTTAGATCTTTCTCACTTGTCTTTCAAGGTATGTGGGATCAATAATTACCTCTGGTAGAATTTTCCTATAACAATAACCTCCATACAAGTATTCAGATGGCACTATATGAAGCATTATACGGTAAGAGATGTCACACACCAACCAGTTAGGATGATGTTGGTGAAATGAAACTCATAGGCCCATAACATATGGAGGAAATGATGGAAATAATTATTGTAATCCAAATCCACATCAAATTAGTTCAAAGTTGGAAGAAGAACTATGCCGATAACTGAATGAAGGATTTGGAATTTCAGTTATGAGATCATATTTTCCTGAAGGTATCTCCATGGAAAGGTGTTATACATTTTAGTTTGAAGGGAAAATTAATTCATAGTTATATAATACCTATTGAAAATTTAGAAAAAATTGGGGTTGTATCATACCATATGAAAATGTAGCCATGTCTCTCCATAGTTCACAATGTGTTCCACGTATCACTTTTGAGAAAATATATTCCAGACCCAACACATGTACTCACCTATGAGTAATTGGAACTGGAACCCAATCCATCTTATTTAAAAGATCCTGTCGAGGTTCTTGATACAAGAGAACAAGTTTGGAGAAACCGGATGACTCGTCTGGTAGATGTTCAATGAAGAAACCATAAGATAGAAGAGGCAACATGGGAACCCGAGAAACCTGTACTAAAGAACTACCTGAATCATTTTATGGATTAATATTCTTGATATTTAGAGGAAAAAATTATTTGATGGAGGTGAGAATGTAACACTCCATGTTTCAATGGTGCTCTTCTCTTTGAATAACACAATAGCGTGTGTTGTACGCAACTTTCAGTTCTAACACTCCACATCCAATCAATCTAGCATTTATGAATAGTAATACCAACTTTTAAAATTTTTATAAATTTTATCATTCAAAATGGACTTCATTCTTGGTTTTGGAATATCAAAATTAGCTTATGGTTAATTTTTTTTATTTTTCTGAAAACTTTAAATTTTTTATGAATACTGAAAACCAATGAGTTATAGTTTAAAACCGAATTTTTATTTAAATAATTATTTTTTTTATTTAAATTTATTTTAGGTAAAAAAGTTACATAATACCTATATATGGTCAATTTAATTAATTTGAGTCATTTTATAATAATTTTAGATATAAAAAATTTTTATTGAACCTTTTACCATCTTTTACCCAACTCCTTGGAGCATTTGCCCATTTACATAAAACCTAAATTAACCGCTTCTGTGAGTTGAATTTTGAAAATCAGAGAGACACGGTTGGTATTAGTAAGTAAAATTTTGTTCAATGAGATTAAAATAATTTTTTTTGAATAGTATGTGTTCACTTTTATTAACCATGGTTAAAAGTATATAGGGTAATTAAGGATAAAATTATTATTATTATTAAACAAATACATGTTATAATTCTATTGGATAAGTTTAATTCGACCAAAAACAACCTTATTAATCAAATATGATCTTTAGGTCCACTTTGATCTGATTAGAACATTTATTATTATTTAATTCAAAGAAGAGTTAAAAACGTTAAAATCAAAGTTTAATAACTAAACCATTTTTAAAATAGGGTTATACATATGATAAATTACACTTTAAATATTCATTATAAATCTAAAAGGATTTCATAGATAGTAGTATTTTATTTATAAATTTTAAACATTATATAATAAAATTTATTTATGACACAATGAAGATGTAGTAATTACCTAATTAATAAAATATTAAAATAATTAATATTATAAAAACCCAAATAAATGTAATTTGAGACTTTTAATGAATTACACTAATTATATAAGACAATATTACATGTTTGGGTTGAATAAATAAATTTTTTCACAATAATAATGCCATTATAAATTTAAAAAAAATGAAATACCAAATTCTGTCAAAATTGGCATAAAAGAGTTTTTTTAATCAAATATTATATTATTAATTGATAAAATATTACTAAAATTATAAGGATCATCCAAATGATTTGGATATGGTTATATATATTAATAATTAATGACTTGGAGTTCTACTGTATATTTATTGTATATTTATTAACCATATAATATAGAAGTACAAAGAGAATGGTAAATGTCTAACTATTTAAGTAAGAGTTATATATAAAAGATAAGGTTAATATAGTGACCCAAACCAGTCTAAAAGATATTGGATGAGTTTTTTCGACCCATAAACATATTAGACTTTAAATAATTAATTTTTAATCCATTATAAACTGAAAATGATTTAGTTATAAAATAATATTTCTAGCTTTTCCTAAGGTGCCCCTAACCCCTCTTATAAAAGTGCACTTATCCATCTCTCCAATTCACTCCATAAAAGCCTTTTGGCTTGCCCAAACCCTACCCAAATACCATCTAAACTGTTCTCCTTGCATTTTAGAGGCCTTCCATTTCTCAAATAGCCAACCTATGGAGCCCTTATGATGAAATAAAAAGGAATAACCCGAAGAGGATGTAATATCTCACTGCCTCTTTAATGTTTTTTTCTTCTTCCACTTCTTCATTCCTTGTTGTTTCATTATAAAATAATAACTCCGGTATCTTCTATATTTTTTGATGTTATTATAAATATCATACAACCATATTCATTATTCTATTCATCCTTTGAATGACATGTCGCCATACGTGCGTACGTATGGCTTACCATCTCTACGTCGTGGTGTAGTTTTTTTTCAAACACCTCATCTTTTGGATGGGTATAATAATGAGTATAAATGTTATAAATAATAAATATAATATGATAATGATTCTATATATATTATATACCATCTAATTATATACAATTTTAATATCAAAAGATATATTTTTTCGATCGTGCATACGTACGGATTACCGTCTCCACGAACACGATGAGATTCATTCCCCATCATATCCATACAAGACTAATTTTAATTAGATGATTAAAAATAATTATTAAGGACTTAATATCATTCTTAATATGAATAAGATACATCCTATCCACAAAAAACAGTATATACGTAATAATTCATATAAAAGAAAACGAATCAGTTAACACCCAAAACGAAGATAATACTAAACTATTATTAACAAAGAAATATTAAAACGACATATATGATATAATATTAATGTATATGATTCTTTTATAATTTAATAACAATTATATCACCATTATATAATATGTTAACCTACCCTCGACCAAGGATAGGTACATGTTAATGGTTAATTCTACAACCTCTTCATTATTCTAGGTTGTTTATATGTAATTATCTATTGGGACCTCTTTATCATCCACATCCGTGTATTCCAAAAAATTTATTCCAAAACCTTTTTAATATTTACTAGACTATGGATTAATTTTATTTATACCCCTTTTTTATTTTTATAAAATGGTTTGAAAGGAATATTTTTGTCAATTTCCAAATAAGGTACCTTATGACCTTTTCGCCAAAATTAATGTAAGTATGTTTTTGTAACATATATGGCGGGTGCAGCTATTTTCAGCTATTATAACAACATCTAAGATTCCCTTACAAAATTATAAGAATATTTTAAAATTAAATGTTATGTTTTATAATTATATTAATTTTACATTATTTCTAGAAATAAACAGATATTTCTCTAAAAAAAGTTTTTGACTTCATCAATGTTAACATCAAGTGATTGATTTTATGCTTATTTGATGTTGATTTATTATGATAAAATCCGTCCATATTATATTGATGGTTTTGTGATATGTTTGATTGTGGATGAATTATTTTTACCCCATTCATAGTTTATGTATAAAGTATTGACATTTAGTATGCTAGTTTTAATATGAATGTTTATGATATGTTTAAACCATTTAATATGAGGAATGCATTGGACATAGTAAGTGAAGGGTGGAGCCTACTATAGATCCTAAATGCATTAGTAGGTCTCATAAGAAAAACTATTTTCTTGGCACAAGGCCTTGACTATGTGGTTATGTAGTATGGCATTATGCATTTCATCTTTATGAAATTGACTATTGATATTGCATGTGATTATTCGACTAGTATAATATCAATGTGAATAAGTAAATGTAATTATTTTGATTTCTATTTTCAATATTATAATGATGTTTATGTTTAAAAGGCTTCTTTTTAGTTCTATATATTGCCTTAAATTTTTATGCTTAATTATAAAAGATTCCGCTATATTTTTATCCTTACTAAGAATCTAAGCTCACCCCTTTTTATGATTTAATTTTAACAATATGCGAAGAAGTATATTATGACTGACCTGGATGGATAGTCTATGGGATCTTAGTGTTGTCTTTGGATAAAATGTTGTTATAGTTTTCCATTTTATGATGTAATGTAATCCTTATGGCTGTATCTAGTACTTCCAAGGCTACTAATCTAATCGGTCATTTGAGACTTGATATTTTGTGATCATGAAAATGAAACATAACAATGCACCAACTCTGGAATGCTGGGGTCAGGGCGTTACATCATTGTTTTATATATTCATTCTCAAACCATGATCCCTGACAAAGTCTTATAAAATTTACGACTCTTCATTGAACTTCATAAAACATGAAGGTATCAATATATATACATAAAATACATAATTAATGGGCCATGTTCCCGAAATCGAGAGGGGGAGAAAACATTCTCCCAACCACCTTTCATTCCTACCTCAGAATGTAGAAGACCTGATTTTTCAATGAAGACTTCAAACCATTTCCCCTGCATTTCTTTTTAATTTTCCCACATTTCTTCATTAATCTGATTGTGTTTCCATAAAACCTTATTTAGAATAATGTTTTTCCCGCCCAATAAATTTTTTTCCTCTCCAAAATCTATACTAGATCATAATCCAATGAGGCATTATTTTATATTTCAATTTGATCCCATTTAATAGAAAGTTTAGTGTCATATTTTACCTTCTTCAACTGAGACACATGATGCACATGATGCATTAAACTATGCATGGGTGGTAAATCTAATCAATATTCCACCTCACTAACGAATCCATGTTCATCATAAGGGAATAAATGTCAAGGAGATAACATACCTTAATAAAAAATTGATTGTTCCCAACACTTGTAGATATTCTTATCAATTCATGATAACTCTCCTCTTTTGAAAACGTCTATCGACATTGATCAGCATATGATTTCTGACAGATTTGATTTGTCTCCTTTCTCTTCCTTATCATCTCAATCTTCTATTTTTTCTCTTCCTTAAGGAATTTTACAACTAGTGGAGTATCACATATTTTCTCCCAAAAATATGTGGAATGACATTGAAATCTATAAAATCCTACAAAAGTACCAATATGAATCAATTCTTAATAATATTTTTTATGTGAACTCCACCAATGATATGTGCTCCTCCCATGAGCCACTAAAATCCATTAAAGAAGCCCTAATCATGTACTCCAACTTTTGAGTTATCCTTTCAGAGTGTTAATCCCCTTGGGAATGATACATTGTACTCATAGTAAACTATGATCAATGGTATTATGGAATTTATTTCCATGAACAAGACATTAAACCAGGGTCTATGCCCATCCCATCAAGACTAGAACATCATACAGCTTTATACCTTCTAAATCATAGATATTGGACAATTCCTAAAATAAGTAGGATTCAAAAATAAGGATAAAAAAGATGAATTCTTGAGCCATTCCATAATTACCAATTTGTATTCATGTTTCCTAACCATTCTTAGTAAACGTATCACAAAATCCGTGTCTAACTACTCCTGCATCCCCATAGGAATTGGTAAATAATGAAACATGCTCATTTGACACTAGTGATATTCCTTAACCTATTTATAGGTGAGGTCTATCAAAATATACTCCACCATCTTCTTTTTCATCCAAAATTCCAAAAAATATGGTTAAATAACTATATATATCATCCAAATTTCATGACGAACAAACCTATTTTAAATGTTGGTAATCCTTGAGAATTTATACCTAAAAAATAATGGTACCATGATTTTTTCACTAAACAAAATAATTGACATCCCATATAGCATACATAACTAAATGGTATCCACACATTTGAATATTGACCTCACTATAACTTATTTTGGTAAGGATATATGGGCCTTATTTACATGAAAAACCAAATCAGGAATTTCTAAAACTGGGCTGAAATCATTAACATCCCACTAGTCAGTACAATCCTATTTAATGCCACCAAGAACTAACATCATCTTCCAATGATAAAAATAGTCATTAACAGAATGGTTATATGAATTTCTATATACAACATTTTCAATTAAACTTCAATTTCTATATGTATACATCATATAAATTTATAACATATGAAAATATTATATCAAACTTCTTACTTATATTCATATCATCTATTGAGAAAATTGTTTTCCAAAACATATTATCTATAAGAACCTTTAAATTTTCAGAAGGTGGATAATGAAATAATTTCATTATATCATGGAATATAGTATAAAATTCCGAATTGATTTTTGTTTACTTATCATCATGATACCATAACTACCAGGTGTTATAAAAAACAAAATGAACTTTATACATTAGAACACATCTTTTCCTACATCTAAATTAATCAAAATTGTCTATATAGCAAGGTGCGTAATATGAAAACATGAGAATGAGTGCAGACATAAGTCATTCCATAATCTCATTAGTGGATTATATACATTTATAATTCTATTGGAATGGAATCCCTTTCATCATCAAAACTCTCCGCAGTTATCCCAAATGTAAAAATTCATGTAAAAAACATTTGTAGTATCCACCTAAGACAGGGGAACTATATATCTAATAAAATTATTATGTGGATTCCATGAAATAATTACTTAAATATTTTTCAATTATATAGAAATAACTTTTAAATATATTTCCTCTAAAAGGAAACGTACCTCTAGTATCTACATATAAAAGTTTTAAAACATATAATACAACAATCCTCCCTCAATATATGGATCATTATAGACATATGTTGCTCCTAATTTTCTTGTTTCCATGAATAAAAGCATATATCATTCCCAAACACCTCCACAATGTAATACAAATAATAACAAAATATCATATTCATAAATTCAAAAATTATATATGGTTTATTCAATATACCAAAAGGAATGAAAAAAAACTCATGGTATTAATATTTTCTTTAGAATGGAGGCTTTAGAATATCCCCAATTTAAAATATATTTGATTATTTCCAAAACATAATTCAATACCTGAGGACCACTAGTCTCCTCTATACTGGTAAAAATTATCATCAATGAATGGACAATGATTACTTATTTATTATAACATGGTTATTCTTATAATAATGCAAATAAATACAAAGAGTGAAATCCTCACTTCTCACAAAAGAAACATTGCATACCTTGAATAAAAACATAGTCTGAAGAACCCCTTCACTTTACACTCATCCAAATGATCATTTAATTCCCTTAATTCTAGTGGCATCCCCTGATAAAAAGTTTGTACAAATTTATTGGTCCCCTATAAGAAATCAACAATAAACTCCACTTTTATTTTGGGTGGAATCTTAGAGAATGTTTTTATAAAAACATTGAAACATTGGTCCACTATGTTTGTAAAATCTCTAATCCTAATATCATCAACCATTTCATAAGCTACTATAGTTATTTGGTAAGAGATTATTCCATCCTCTAGTACCAAGGGTCCTATTATGCATTCATCCACTCCCCAATATCATTTTAAAATACATCTAGCATCATCAGAATATTTGGAACTCAATTTCAATGCAGAAAAATCAAAATGGACATCAAAGTTCATCATCTAATATATTCCCAAAATTGCATCATAGACATCCATCTCAATAATAGATAAATACCATACCATCACATCCCCATCAATTGTTATCGAGCACCTTATACATTTTCAGTCTAAACACTATGATTATATCAAATGATAATATGGTTTTGAAATAGAAGGCATCATAATATCATGTAAACCTTTCAACTATTTGATATGATAAGTAATTAGAGAATCATATGCACACATATCAATCAAATATTTCATAAGTTTAGAATTCATGAGAATCATACATCACATCTTTGATGGTCCTAATATATTATCCATGCTCTCTTTCACATATCCATTCAGATGATTAATCTATCCACTATTCTCTTTGTTACATTGTTAAAATTTCCTAGATTGAGGCATAATGTGGTTTGTATAATCACCACAAGTTGGTCGATTTAGCAAAATAATACTATTTTTTCTCTCTTCCTATCGAAGAATTTAATTCATAAGAAGCATGATATTTTTCCTAAGCACCTTGAAAATGAGAACAATGAAAATAACACCAACAATGTCTCATATGGTTCAAATTATGACATGCTAGAGGTTTCTTCATCTAATATAACTTCATAAACTCAAGAAATAAACATTGGGAACATGTAGTACTACTCCTTGGTTGAAGAGGTAAGCTCACTAATACCATAGTATATTTCTAATATATACAACCACTTTGGAATTGGTGTCTAAACTCCTCTTGTTTCCCGCATTAGAGTTACCACTAGTTCCCATATGAATAAACATGGTTCCTTTGACCGTTATCCCTAGATTTATCTTTTTACCACTATCTCTCTATTGATCATATCATTATATTATTTTACATAAACCATTGGATTGAGGAATTGAATTTATAATTTTCACTTAAATCAATAATTTATTCCTTCAAGGTTACACATTCAAGAATCATCATGCACAAAGATGACTAAATTCATAAATATAGTCGTAAGAATATTAATGGAGAGATTTTACTTCTTCAAACTGATCAATTGCATTATTTTAGACATTTTTAATTTGTGGGGATAGAATTTTTTATACAATTATTCATAATCCACTCATACCATCCTTTTTCCTAATTTATCCTAATGGCCCAAATCCCTCCATTAGAATTACACGACCTCTAGCATATATGTTACTGAATTTAAATTTATCTCTACTAGTTTTTCAAAGTAGTTTAATATTTGATTCATCATAATCATCCAAAAATATTATTTTTCCATTTTCGAGTCACCTAGAATGATAGTTTTATTTTTCTTTTGGAACTGAATGGAATGATCTACATTTCATGTTTTGTCATTTCCATTCCATCTATTGGTATCCGGATAATTTTGGAATGTAATTTGGAACAAATTTTGGTTCACCTTTCACTCATGTGTATCCAAATTCAGAGCTCCCTATTCTGGTGGATACAAATGTTCCCTTCCAAATTCCACTATTTATAAGCAAAAAAACTCCCCTTATCCTCACTTTCTTTGAAATAATGGCATAGCTATTTCAAATTAGCATTTCACCCTATTCCACAATCATGTTTACCAAAAAAACTATATTAACCAATTAAAAATATTACCATGAATCCCATTCAATATCTCACCATTTTAATACATTTTCATCAAATTTAAAAATAAAAATACTTCTTACCATTTTGATTTATATATAACTCACTAATGAACTTGTAATTTCTATGGGGATGTCAAATGATCAATGCATGTCATGAAACTCCCACTGGCTAAACCCATGATGATGAGGGGAAAACTATTCTATTAGGGTATAAAAGAATTTGGGTAAAAAATACTTTTATAACATTACATTCAGTATAAAGTGGTCAAATACAATTTATTGTTCTCTATATTCTATGTTCAGACAGTACTATCTTATTATTAAATCCCATGAAATAGAAGAACATTTCTTGGATTACAAAATTTATAACTCCATGATTAATCACAACTAGTACCAAAGGATAATATAAACTAATAAAATTTATAAAATCCTTAACACATACATTTTCTTCATAAGTGTTTGTGAGTGTTACTAGACATAGGTGATACCCCCATGAAACCAATAATTTTCAATAATTTATGAGGACCCCATTAACATTTACGGGATAATTTTACACATAAAGATAAAACAAAAAAATAGATAATCATAAAGAAGTAGTCCATTATATGATTCATGATTACAGAAGAATAATATTTATAACCAAAAAAATAATTATATTATATTACCTATGGAAACTAAATGACATCATAAAAGTAATAAAAAAACCAAAAAAAAAATTCATCCAACTATAAACTCCCAATCATCTCCATGATTCAAATATATGGGGTATTCCTACAATATCATTAAGAATCACTAAATAAATAAGATATATTTCCTTTACATGTGCCTCAATTGATAACATCATCTAATTCACAATAGTTCCCAATTATGGGACGAGTCTAAAATTAGAAGTAATTCTCCCAATGAATTCAAAAAACACAAAACTAGGGAAATATGTTGTATATCAATATAAATTTTCTAAAAACAATATAAAATAGTTTATAGCAGTGACAAAATATTCTTCCTTGATAGAATATTTTTCCATTGAAAGATATAAATCAATCATGTAAAACCTTTCTTAATTCCTTTTGTAATACTCAATCTTATATTCGACATGCCCACACACCCACACATCAACCCATGCATGTTATAGTAATACATCAATACTACAAATTGTTTTCTAATTATTCAAACAAGTCATTACAGGGTAACTAATTACATGATCATCAATGATAGACACCCATTTTATTAGGTCATGTCAAATTCAAATGATCCCACCCCAACCATGTATACAAAAATTCAATTCCATTTCATTTCATATAAAACCATTATTTATCTTGAACATTTCAATAACCAATTTTCATTGATCAAATTAAACTATAAATATAATATAACAATTTTATAATATCAGTATTGGGGTTTTACACAAAACCATAAGATTTCCACAAATAGCCACAAACTAGAACTATAGTGACTTCAATCAAAATTTAGTAGAGGGTTTTATAAAAATATCAATAAAATAAATAATTTTAATATAGGCCTTAAATTTATAATCATGTGGAGTAGATATAGACTCCACCTACATCACAAACATTTCTCAATACAATGAACAAAATAACAATTCCTTATATTTGATCATGAACCACCTTTCATTTCTCAGATCCATCAAGAAAATATTAACATTCCCATGATTTGAAAATGATTTATACCAAGATGATATGCTCTATGGTTCTTGAAATGATAAAGAGAATATGTATAAGAATAATGGAAAATAACAGAGACATAGCATTGAAATTTTATCTCGAAGGTGATTTGAATCACCTAAAACATTCTCCTAGATTTATGATAATCAACACCTATTATTTTATAAGAAAATGAATTTGGATTATTAGATATGCATGGAAAAATAAGTCTTAATGTGATTAAATTTGGTTAGATTCCCTAATTTTGGAGTTTTAGCTGTATTTTTCATAGTTTAGATGAACAGTTTGGTTGATCCTGGGTAAACCATGAAGACACTACTACCTTAGTCAACCCCTCACAAGGTTGGCTCTCAGGCAATAAAATCACATCTGCCAACAATGATTTTTATGAAATATTTAATTAAATGTCTTCTACAAGGAATATGTATGGAATGGTTAAATCATGCCCCAAAGGTGTGCCCACATAGGGCCAACTATCATTCCTTTCACTGTTTCATAAAGATACATCAGAGCTTCTACATACCAATCGACATGTTGATCCTCCGGAAAAGCCTCTGAAACATTTTGAAACTCTTACAAACTTATAAAAACATAACCTATTGAACATTCATAATTAATATAAACAAATACATTTTCATGTACCAGAAACTGATTGTTCAACACTTGTAAGGATTGGTTCATTGTAACACCCTGAGATTTTATGAAAAATATTCTTTAATTTCATTGATGTCTTCTATTATACACTAAACAATGTTTATCTTGTACTATATGAACACCGTATTAGATTGCAGTATACACAACACTATTCTTAGCTCATGTTACACACAATTTCAAGTTCGTTTTGTGGAAATTATTCTATGCAACATTAAGTATAGATTTTGTTTAATGTATAAATGAAATAAGCTTTGATTATGTTATACGCAACACGAAATGATTCCTTCACTACACGCATCCCTGACATGGCTTTCATTACACGCAATCAATACCTTCCTCGACAGTGTCTGTAGAAGGCAATACCGAGTTTCACTAAACGAGATATTATTATAATATTATTATGAACTAGCCGTTATGAAAATTAATACCTGATTTTTTAAATTTTATAAATTTTATCATTCAAAACGGACTTCATTTTTGGATTCGGAATATCGAAAATAGCCTAGGGTAAATTTTTGGTATATTTCTGAAAACATTCAATTTTTGATTAATAGGAAAAACACTATGTCACTATTTAAAAACTGACTTTTTATTTAAATAATTATTTATTTTATTTAAATTTATTTTAGGTTAAAATCGATACATAATACCTATATAAGATCAATGTAATTCATTGGAGTCATTTTATAATAATTTTAGATATATAAAAATTTTATTGAACTTTTCACAGTCTTTTACCCACCTCCTAGGAGAATTTGGATATTCACATAAATCTTAATTTTACTGCTTCTGTGAGTGAAACTTTGAAAATCTAAGAGACAAGATCAAGATCAAGGACTAAAATGTGGTTCCTTGAGATGAAAATAATTTTTTGTGAATAGTAACTTTTTACTTTTATTTACCACAGTTAAAAGTAAGTAGGGTAATTAAGGGTACAAATTATATTATTATTACACTAAAACATGTCCTAATTATTTTGGATAAGTGTAATTCGACCAAAAACAACCTTAATAATAAAATATGACCATTTAGGTCCACTTGGATTAGATTAGGACATTTATTATTAATTTATTTAATGTTGGGTTAAAATAGTTAAAATCAAAGTTTAATAACTAAATCATTTTTAATATAGGGTTATACATAAGATACATTCGACTATAAATATTCATTAGAAAGCCACAATTATTTCCTAAATCATTTTATTTTATTTATAATTTTTATACCTTAAATATTTTAATTTATTTATGACACAATGATGATGCAGTAATTATCTTATTAATGAAATTTTAACATAATGGATGTTATAAATACTGAAATAAATGTAATTTCAGACTTTTGATGAATTAAACTAATTTTATAGTTTACTATGAAATGTTAGTATATATTTAATTTATTTTTTATAACTAATCAGGCTTTTATAATTTTCACAAAAATTAATTTCTAAATAGTGTCAAAATTGACATAAAATAGTTTTTAAAACAAATATTATATTATTAATTGTTATTATATTCTTAAAAATATAACGTTCAGCCAAGACACTAATATCATGATATTTGTATCATTAATGGACCAATTTTGGGTGTCTTGGCTGTATATGGTATGTTTATTAACTATATAATATAAAAATACAAAGTGACATGGTAAATGTCAATCTAATTAACTAAGAGTTAAAACTAAAAGATAAGGTTAATATAATGACCCAAACCAGTCTAAAATCTATTTATTGAGATGGTTTATACACATACTCACCTTATATTTGAAATAAAGCAATTTTGATCTGTTAAAAACAGAATATGACTTTATTATAAAATAATATTTTATGTTTTTCTAAAGGTGCCCCTCTCCTCCCTTATAAAAAGGGCACCCCTTCCCTCTTCTCTTGACACCCTTTTGAGCCTTGAATCTCGGCCAAACCCTTCCCATTTCGCTTCTCCCATTCCCTAGTAACATTCTGGAGGTTTTGGTCTTCTCAAAAGACAAACTCTACTTCCTTAAGAGGATGCTTAAAGGAGGTGTGTCGAAGAAGAGGTAATCTCTTCTTCCGATTCTCTCAAGTTTCTTTCTTCTTCTACTTCGTCTTTAGTTGTATCATTATAAATTAATAACATCAGTATTAATTATTTACAGATATGTTATTATAAATATAAAACAACCCTATTTCACCTTCTATCCATCCTACGGAAAACCAAATCACTGTGCGTGTGTACGTACGAAATACCGTCTCCAAGGTGTGGTGTAATCTGTTTTCGACCACCACCTTACTTGGATGGGTATAATGGTGTAAATAAATAACTATATATGATTATTGTAAAGTGATGTTGATTTTGAAATATTATACATACATTTCAATATAATTCCATGATCATGGGAATGATATCATCGCTCGTGCATACGTACAGACTACCGTCTCCACGACACGATGAGATTCATTCTCCATGTTAAACATTCATGAATGATTATAAATTATATATAATGAATAATAATGAAATATATGAAATAATAATGATACTGTATTTATGTATATATATGTGTATTTCATCTACATAATTCCATTCAATTCAATAAAGAAACTAAATCAGCGTTCATGCGTACGTACGACCTACTGTCTCCATGGACGGTGTATTTCATTCCATTTATTGGTCTATCATATATATATATGTGTATGCTGAATATATATTATATATAAATCGTGTTTTACATTTTTTAATTAAGTAAATCAGGATATAACTAACAATATCAAGAACAACATTTCGAAACACGTACAATAAATGAAACGATTTTACCCAAAACGCTGTTTTAACATGGAATTTACAAAACAACGGGTAATATAAAGTCATAAGTGAACAATATATGATATCATAACAATGAATATGATTCTATAATAAGTAAATGACATTATTTAAATCATTAAATAAGAGGATCAGATACATACAATGCATATCAGACATAAGGAAAGGGATAACTATTCCAATCTTGCTCTTATCCAATATTGTTTATTCGTAAGTATTTACTGGGGTTTTTGTTATCATCCATGACCATATTTTCTAAAAATGTTCTCAGGTATGTTTAATGGACTTTTTAACCATTTTTTAATTTTACCACATGTTATTAAAGGAATATTACTTTTGTTTACCACACGAGGAACTTTTTTACTTTTCCAACAAAAGTACGAGGAGAATGTTATTTTAAACTTATACGGCGTGAACAGATTTTTACGGTTTCATAAGGCCTCATTTTCATGAATATTCCTCTATAATATTGCATTATTATTTTCAAAAAAACCCTTTCCTTTTAAAATTTCATGGCATTTTGTTAAAATAAAATGATTTTGATGAATAAAGGATATTTTCCTCAAGAATTTATTTCAAGTGTTTTATCAAAACTATTTTCCATCTAAAATGACATTGTTTAATATGATTATTTTTCAATTATAATCTCTCAATTATTTACATGGATTGATTCTTCTTATTATGAAATTATATCCCTTTTTATATGGATTATGTTATGATGGCCTGATGTTTAAGAATCACATTCTATTACATGGTTTATGCTATGATGTATGATTTATGATTTTGTGGCACAACTAAGAATGATTTCATTATGAGATGGGTGGGACCTATATCTACCTCTAATTCATTGGGTAAAGATTTATATCTAATGATACAGACATGTCTGGAACGGTAAGATAATCTGGTTTAGTAATACAGGACTGGAATGAGGAGTGATCTCAATTCAGAACGGGACTTTGTCCACTAAGATGGTCTTGACAGCAATGCCATGGCTACTATGGAAATCATATCATGTGATTAATGGTTTCCACAATCACATGTTTTATTACCATGCTATTTTATCATGAATGATGTTCCTATATCATATATTCCTTACATTCTTCCATGATTTATGACTTTGCTCATGATTTTGATGTTTAGATTTTATGTTCAAGCTTTGGCATTCAAATGTTTATGGATTGTTTTATGTTCTCTATGTTTACCCTTACTGAGCATTTGATCTCACCCTTTTTATGTTTTCTTTTCCCCAAGATATAAAGAAAGGTTTTAGGTAAGAAAACCAAAAGGGGAAGATCTTTTTGGGATATTTTGAAGATCTTTCACCATGATTAGAATATTTACATTCCGAGTTTCCAAAGACACTAAACTGTTACGGTCCTTTGGTGTCTGTTTTTATTATGTATTAAGTATTCTGAAAAAGTAATCTAATGTCCCTGTACGTCAATCTTTGGGTCTCTACACTCATCCATAGATTCAATTAAAAACAAATATTAGAATCTATGTTTTAAACATTACATGTTGATAATGAAATATACTTTTGTTTCATTATACATCGTGGGACAATAGAGTTTTTTTAAAATTTTCTATGTTCAGGAGGTTTTTTTCTATCAACCTTTAATTCATAAAAATATAAATTTTAATAAAAAACTATGTCATGTTCTTGTCTTCTATAATAAAATGATCCTTAATTAGTTGTGAATTGATGTATTTGAAAATTATATTGATATAATCTAAATGTGATGCCATTTTATTTTCATTAAAACATGGATACATACCCACACTAAAAATAATATAATTTCAACTATATTTTATTTGTATAAAACATCCAATCATTCTTTTTATATAGATTTGATAACTAACATTATTGTTTCTTCTATATTAAACATACAATATGGACTCATTTGAGTATCACAACCATTGTTGTAATACATACCAAAACATTATAAATTATCATTTGGGAATTTTGTTTTATTTAAAATAAATCTGTCATTATTTTGAAAAAAATTAATAAATGATGATTAATTTTAACCCATTCATTAAAATTATTTCAAATTAATTTTGTATCTATTATTAAAATTCAATACAAAAGGGTTATTGCAAGATACAAAAATAATATCATCTAAATAAATTTGGACCACCAAAAATTATCTGTAAATTTTTATTGAAAATGGGGGATCACATTTACCTATTTAAATTACATTTGAAATCAGAAGTTATTTTATTCTAACAAACCTAGCACAATGAAAACGATTTATTCCATTAAATAGATTATGTAAATTTGAAAATACGACTCAGATATTGTGGTTTTTCAAATTCATATGTTGATTAAAAAAATTCTCATAATTATAATTTATTAAAAAAGGATTATTAACATCCATTATAGATCTTTATACAATTATATGTGCTTTTTAGGAAGTAAGAATTATAATATGTTCACGACATGATAATATTACAGTATATTGTCCATGGATAATTCCATATTCCATATTTTACCCTTTTGAAACCAATTTTTCATTATTTTTAATTATTATGATATACTCACTGAACTTATTCATAAAGAACCATTTAGTTCAAATGGTCAGTAAATATTTATTCCTATCTCATTCATCCCATATGATGTTTAATTAAAATAGTTTTAACTCTTGTAGAATATATATTTCATAAAATTCAATATATCTAGATGAAATGTTTCTATAGGTGAAATGTTTAATAATAAGGCATGATATTCAAACTCGATTCTAAGAGAATCTCTCATTTGAGTCCATCTATCTAGATCTATAATTATAATGTCAAAATGATGGTCCTTATAAGTGCTAATGGCTCATGGGATAGAGGTACATGGTACATCATATTCTTCCTTAGGATATGGTTCAGAAAAATCCATTGATTTGCATTATTTTATTATAACATGTTTTACAAAAAAATCATTTTCCTTGATTTAGGTACTGATATTCTATTTTGAAATATCATCCTCATAATTTTTAAACGAAGCCTTACGTACATTTGGACTTATTTAATCCTAATTTAATGATACATAATCATATACAATTTTGTTCCATTTACAAGATCCCTTATATGATTCAATGGATGTTGAACAACAATGTACTATTCTATCATTAATTTTGGATGAAAACTTATCAAATATCACCTTTTTTAATAAAATGACATTTCATCGAAAAACAAAAATTTAATTATCATTTGGTTTTTCCCATTCTATATATCATATGGATTTTTCCTTAAAATATTTATCACATGAACCATATTGGTAATATAGAATGGTATTTTGGAAGAATATTTAAAAAACCAAAATAAGTAGGTCGTACAGATTGAGTATAGTCTAAAATATCTATTGAATTGTGAAATAACTTCTTTCAAAAACACTATTTTTTGTGGATTCAAAGGATAAAATATGTTTTCATTATATACATGATGTGATCATAAATATTCAATGTCTGTATTTATAATCTCAAGGACATGATCACTCATTAAGGGATTTATAGAAAATATATTAATATTATATTTAAAATTTTCTAGTTTTCTAAAATAAGAACAACCTTCACTACTACGAACAATAAATAATACCCATTTGTAACTAGATAATAATCTACACGAACATAGTTGTAAGAACTCAGTTCTTCTTTCTGAGGTACGCTTTCATTAATTCTATTTCCTTATGTTTATTTACAAAAAATAATGGAAAATAGACTTATATTATAATCATATTTTTGTATGGTCTGATTAGGGGTTACACATCAGGGAATCATAAGTACACGTTTTGTAATTTCGCGTTGTATGGTAGGAATACATGGTGTGTATGCATGTCGGCAAGGAATAGATGAAAAACCTACAACATGTGGTATAATTATTAGTACACAACATGTAGGCATGTAGACAGACCCATGAAAGTAAATCCGTGGTATTAAACACTAAAATAAACATTAAAATGATATACACACCGTATATATGGACTTACAAATAGTTTGTCTGTGTATTTATCATAAAACGTGAAGTAGCCTATCCATTCTCTCGATTGGATAATTGGCTAGATATGGGAATTGTAGATGAGTGTCGGAAATTTATCCTCTTCCTGGTTGATCATATAAACACTAAATCAATCATTATCATTCTCATTTCAATCCTCTCGTTGAGTTCCTAATCATCGTTTAGCCTTTCATGGTGATTTTAGTTCTTGATGTAGTTATTAATGGTTGAATGAATGACTTTTTTTCGTATCTCTACACCATTCTAGCATGAATTACAAGTTGTGGTAGGATGAGGAGAGTAATACTATGACGAGATATGTGGTTTCACTCTAATTTCTCATTGTCAAGTTATTTATATCTGTCTTTTTTCCACTCGCCCACATTTTGTGTGTTGTTTGGTTAAGAATTTGAACCATGTTAATGGGAAAGGAATTTTAGGTGATGAATTATATGAATTAAATCATTATGGAACAATATGTTGTCATTAAGGGCCACCCCACAGTTTCATTTTCCTTCGAAAACTGTTGTTGGACCTTTTTTCTTAGTATATCCATGGTTACGCCTTTGTTTTCCCTGTAAAGGGTTGTTTGAAATAATTTGATTAATTGGACATTTAACAATGTGTGTTTTTTCTTTTTAACCATATAATAGTGTAAATGTTTCATGTTTTGTTTAATATGATGAAATGATGAGATAAGGGAATTCCCTTGTATAAGTTTTTATGCATGCAGGTGATATTTGTAGTTCCTACCTGGGGGATTGGTTCTACCTGTGGGTGAGGATTTGTGTTATGATTTCCGGTGAGGATTTGTTTTTCCTACAGGTGAGGCCTTTCCTATAGGAAAGTTGTTTAATTGATTATTAAATGAAAATTTAAAAGATGAATTCTAGGATTGTTTTATTTTAATTTCTTTCTTGTTATATCATTTTACCTTCTACACAACTACATCATATATTCACTAACATAGTGGCATAGAACATTAGTGGTTATCTACTACGATTTATCTCACACACCCTATTTGGGTCATGTTTTTTCTCCCAAACCGATTATATTATTGCAAGTTTCAATAGGGTAAAGGCCCCTTCTCAGGTACTTGATTGGTTTATAGGAGAAGAGGGAATTAGAAAAATACAAGGCGTGTGATGCTGTTGAGATTCATTTTATTTTACCGTACATTTCTATTGTATTGTACTTTATTGTAGTGTATCTTGTTTTTGATTTTTTCTTATAACATATGACATGATTCTTCATTTTGTTATTATATGCCTTATGGTTAACTTTATATCTTGGTCTCCTATTGTGTACCCCATTTTCATGTAGTTTATTGCTTCCACTATTACTTATTATTTATTTCGATGTGTTACACTCTGCTAATGAAGGCCTAGCTTCTTCAGAATCACACAATAGGCCCTCAATGCTAGTCAACAACCACTAGCATTTGGGGAAATGTGCAAGAGGCCATGTCGGCAACTGTTTACTGGGAACCAATTGAGTGGCTTCCGGAGCCGGGATGTTACAAAGTAGTAGGAGAGGATTTATTTTCTACTATGTATTAATATGTAGAGCCTATATTCATGGATTGGAAGGAAATGGAGATTTGAAATTAGCTGTTCTTGAGAGTATCTACCCCGTGTACAGGGAAAATCAAAATTTCTTCAAATTAGATTTTTCTTTTGTATTTAGAGCTATTATAGATGATTTGAATTCACCATTTTGAGATGCACTTGATTTATTATATTAATATTGATGCAATTTTGGTTTCTATTTCAGTAGCAACCTGATGAGAGGAGGGTGTTCTATCTCATGCATCATTTATACACTTGTTAGAATCACATTCCATGCACTACACCATGCCATATAGGATTCACTAGAGATTTAATGTTGTTGTGATATATTATGTGATAGTTTTCTTGTTTTTGTGTTTGTAGGGTGCATTAGAAAATGATGTGATGTCATATATCAATCCATAAAGAGTATGGACCCTTTTGAATTATGAAATTAAAGAACGACAGAATGTAAATGTAATCAATACTTGTTTTGAGTTATGTTCATCATGGGTACCAAAATATGATTCGTGGGGAGTATGGGCCATCACAAATTGGAATTTGGAATCCTATTGGTTAGTTTTCTGTTGAAAAATGGTTTTCTCGGAAATCGGGAGGTTCTTTCCTAAAAATCCCAGTATACACAACATGTAGTTTATATTAACATGTCGTGTGTTCTTCATGTTTGGGAATAATGTGTTCCAATTTTTAAGATTTACATGTCGTGTATCACTTGTACAGGTCATGTATTATATGACCATGTAATGGGTTCTGGGAGAAGAAACCCAGACTATGATTTCTTGCATAAAACACTCCATGTACATTGGGTACACACCATGAAGCCTACCTAGAGAGACCCCATGTGGACTTGGCCATGTGGGGGTACCTGGCGAAGAGGGAAGACCCAATTTTATGCCTTATTTATTCTAGTTATTTCGTGTACTTAGGAGCTTCACACGACCAAAATGGTAATGTTACACGAATTGGTTAAATTTTAATAAAACAAACATTGTGTCATAATGGCATGCCATGTAGCCGGGGTTGCTACACGCCTAAGCTAGCGGTAGAACATGACCATGTCAGAACAAAAAGATACACATCATGTATCATAAATACACTCTATGTAGTCTCTTTTTGGGGAAATTATGAGGATCGATTCCTATTTTGTACACATATTTTTTTTGAATGGAAATAAATTGACAAAGAGTTTTGAACTGAGGCATGTTAATGACAATGTAGATTCATGTTGCTACAATGACCATGAGCTATGTGTTAAGAGAAAATTAATGATCCAACTCTTGAAAGGGTAGGCCATGGGCTACCAATGGATCCTCTAGTTGTTCTAACTACGACACTAGATGTTATACCGGACGCAGGAGCAAATTCATAGTTCGGTGGAAGCTTATTGAGGTTCATGGAGAACATTCATATATCACCATAGGCTTTCACATCTACGATAGAGCTAACATGTATATTCCAGCAGAAACATCTGCCTAATGTTTTTGGGGATGGAGGACCACATGCTGTGGAATCATGGTTGGAATCAGTTCTGACTATCTTTGAACATATAGAGACATCTCTGGGTAGGAGTGTCAAGCATGTGATGTATATGTTTCATGATTATGCAAAGCGATGGTGGTATGTTATCAATCATGAAGGTATTAATCAAGATATGACTTGGGAAGAACTTTTGGATGCGTTTTATTATTATTTTTAGACACTGAGGGCCAACTGATCTTGGGTTTTCATGCACCTAGTGTAGGGTACACTATCAGTTATGGAATATTATACAAATTTTACTAAGCTTTAGTGTTTTTCACCTATTCTAATTGGGGATGAATTTTAAAAATCTATAATATTTGAGGATGGTGATCGGTTCAACATATGATCACAGGTGAATGTCTTCAGGTTTCCTTCAGTCTCTTCTATTCTAAATTCATCACTGATAACATAGTGTAATTTGTGGTAAGATGGAGGTATGAATCAGGAATGTTCGGCACTAAGATATAGTAGTGTCCCTTCTATAAGAAAGAAGAATATATGGTGCTTTCTCAGGGGGATACGAGCAGTCATAACCTTTATTACAATACCCAGTTGAGGTGCTACCAGTGTGGAAGAGCTGGTCACATGGGGCCACAATGTCTAATAGACCCAGTCGAGTTCCAAGAATGATGCAGGATGGTCCACCTACAGAGTTACTGCAGAACATTTCCACCAGAAAAAAGTGGGAGAGGGTCTGTACCAGCTCCACATTGAAGAGTGGGTTCAACAGCTTCTCATCGGTTAGGAAACTATAATATGTCATGCCATTCAGGCCAATGAGGTGTTCATAGAAGTGGTTTCTATACTCAATGATCTTAGAGACAGAATGGTGAGTCAGCTCAGGGTAGCAAGGCAGTGTCCCAAGGTCGTGGTACTGGCTAGACATATGTGGTTCAACAGATCCAACATGGGAATGATCTCAGAACTTCCACATTCGTATCTATTATTCTAGTCACATGTATTGTATCTTATGAACTTTTTGATACTAGTGGTACACATAGTTTTATAATTTTTTTCTTATATAGGGCCTTGAGCTTTGTGTTTATACTTTAACTGATGTTATGAAACTAGACATAATTTTAGGGATTAGAAGAGTAGGTGTGCGTCAGTGCAAGGAGCCCTTGAGATTGGTGGGTGTAACTTTCTATGAGACCTCTATGACTTGGAGATGATGGGATTTGATGTCAGTCATGGAACGAAAAATTTGTTTTCTTTTCGATCCTTTGTTGATTTCTATCACCGTAGGGTGAGATTCACATCACCAGTGGGCAGAGATATTCTTCATAAGGGTGAATGAGATGAATAGGCAAGTCGAGCTGGGCCCGAGCATTGTGGGTTGGGTAGGATGTCATCCCAGATTGTGAGTTTATATTGGGATGACTAAATAACATGTCATGAATATTTTCCTCTAGTTATTGATCGCTTGAGGTAGATTTTTGTGGATGATTTTTCAGTCTTACATCATGTCAAATAGGTGGAGTTCACTATCGAGCTAGTGCAAGGAGCTACACTAGTATCCATTCTTCAATACATGATGGCTACGATGATGATGAAAGAGAAAAAGTGGAAATATAAAGATATGGAAGGTATGGGTTTTATCTTACCTAGTACTTCACCATGGGGTTCAATAACCCTTTTTCTGAAAAAGGTGTATTGTACCATTAGGTTATTCCTTTAACATTGGAAGCTAAAGTTGATGAATGTGTAAAACACATATCCCATGCTACAAATAGATGACCTAGTAGATCAACATTGAGGAAATCAATTGTACTTGATGATTTACCTAATGTTAGGATATCACCATTATTGCATTCTAATGATATACATACCTGTTAAAACCTTTTTTAGTAGGTAATGTCAATATGTGTACTTGGTTATGCAGTTTTTTTCTAATGAATGTGCTAGTATTTTTCATTGTTCTAATGAACCGAGTGTTCCATCCTTATCTAGATTCATTTGTGGTGGTTTTCATGGAGGATATATTGGTGTATTGTCACAATGGATATGAATGTGAAATACACATTTAGATCATTTATAATAAATTAAGAGTGCATCAATTATATGCTAATGTTGCAAAATTCCACTTTTGGATGGATCTGATACACTACCTAGTTCACGTCATCTCAATGTCTAGAGTATAATTGGATCCAAATAAGGTAATAGCATTAGTGTCATGGGAGTTACCCAAGAACATTTTTGAGGTACCGACATTCTTGGGACTAGAATGTTACTGTAAGAATTTTATAGATGAATTCTAACAGTTAACAGTGTTGGTGAAGGGCTTGACTAAAAAAGGTGTGATGTTTGAATGGTCGTATTCTTGTGACACTAAATTTAATGAGTTGAAGGGAAATTTGGCATTAGCACTGATTTTGGTTTTTCCAGAGCTGGCCTACAGTTACACTATATACTTTGATGAATATGGTATTGATCTGGGAGGTATTCTTATGTTGGGGGGTGGGGGGCTCAAGTTGTTGTGAATGGGTCTTGATAGTTGAGACAAAATTTTATGAATTACACAATGCATGATCTCGTGTTAGAAATAGTCATTCATGTTTTGCACTGTTGGGGACATTATTAATTAGGAGAGAATTTTGTGGTGTATATGGACCAAGAAACTATCAAATAAATCTTTACTAAGATTGATTTGAATCTGAGATAGAGAATGTGGGTGGAATATCTTTAGTCGTTAAATTTTGAGATTTATATATGCCTAGAAAAGACAATACAGATGTTGATGCACTGAGCATGAGGACTTAGATACAGACATTTCATGAGTCTAGTGGTGAGGGGAATATTATGGATTCGTACTCCGAGATGCATTTTGTGGATTACAATAGTTAGTGAATGACTTTTCATTCATATTTATTTATTACATCTATCCTACTAGACAATGTGGGGATGAGGAAACAACCATATTCCAAAGGCCTAGTTCAATGGGAGAGTGGGGCACGTGAGGACCCTCCTCCTATATGGGCGATAGGTGATGATATAATCCTTTGAATTAATGGTCTAGTGTGGGTTATAGGGGATATACGTTAGGAGTTCATGTAGTAGATTCATGTTTCAGCTTAGGAAGTGCATGCCAGAGACACTAAGATGTACCGTGACTTATAGAATTAGTATTGGTGGCCAGTAATGAAGTGTGAATTAGATGGTTATGTTACGAGTTGTTCTACCCATCTAAAGGAAAATGTGGAACATTAGTGGATAGTTGGGATTTTACAGCAGCTACCCATTCCAGAATGGATGTGGGATGATTTAACGAAAGATTTTATAACGGGGTTACAAAGTTTTCCCTGGGGAAATGATGTTATATGGGTTGTAGTTGACAGGATTAAGAAGTTTTCTCATTTCCTCCTGATGAAGGAGACATAATGTGTTGATGAGCATGAAGATTTGAATATCAGAGAGGTGTTATGACTTAACGGGATCCCATATTCTATCATTTCATATAGGTATTCCATATTTATGTCTCATTTTTGGAAGAGTTTCCAGAGGGCGCTGGGTTAACATGTGCGTCTAAGCACAACATACCACCCTCAGTGTGATTTTCAGTTAGAGTATATGATACATGTACTAGAGAACATGTTGTGTGAATGAGTCCTAGACATTGGGGGTTCTTTGGAGAAGTATATAACCCTGTTTGATTTCTCCAATAATAATAGCTTCTATGCTACTATTAAGATGGCGCTATTTGAAGCTATATACGGAAGGCCATGTTGATCACCCCTATAATGGATTGAGGTAGGAGAGACACTAATGATGGGACCACATCTTTTCTAGGAGACTACTAAGAAGGTCCACATGATTGAAAATAAAATGTATATTGTGCTATCTCATCAGAAATCATACAATAATCACTAGAGATGAATTTCTAAGTATGAGGTCGGGATCAAGTTTTTCTTTGCATCACACTGAGGTTGGGACACAAGATGATCATGAGACTATGTAAACATTCCACATGATATATTGAACTGTTTGAGATTCTTCTGTGTGCTAGGTTGGCTACCTCTCGATTACAGATGCCTCATAGGTACAGAACCATTCACAACATCTTCTTTTGGTCTAAGTTACACCTCTATCATTCATACCCGTCTCAATTTTTTTATCCATATAAGGTTTACCTTTATCTTGATGCATCCTTTGAGGAGAATCTGATTCATTTTGTTTACATGTTCATGAATGTTCTCTAATGATGGTCATTTCATCTCTTTTTGGTGTTATGGAAACAAGGTCGAGTACAAGAAGAGACTTGGAAGCAGGAGGCTGACGTACATGTTTAGAGGCTGGAGTTATTTTTAGGTTTTCCATCACCACCCTTGGAAGGGAATTTAGAGGATGAATTCATTTACGAAGGATTTTTGTAAGATACTGAGTTTTCTTTTTGAGGTACAATATTGTTTATCATTTTTCATTATTTTTGTTTGAGAAAACAAGGGTAAATTAGACAAGTGCTATTATCATACTGTCGTATGGGCTGATTCAGAGTTATACACCATGTAATCCTAAGTACACAGAATGTAGTTTTTTTGTGTATGATTGGAATACATGGTGTATGGTTATGTCGACATGGGAATGAAGAAAATTCAAAAAAACATCATGTACTCCTTGGTACGGGTTATGTATTCATGTCGACAGACCCTAGAAATTATGTTGTCAGAATTCACCTGTAAAAGTAATAGTAAAATGATATAAACTTTGTGTATATGGACATACATGTTGTGTATCCTTGTTTTTTTCTTAAAACAGCTAGTAGCCTCTAAATTATTTGGATTGGACTTTTGTCTCACTAGGGGTACTCCATAGGAGAACTGGAACATTAACCTCTTACGACCTGATCACTTGAACTCTAAATCAATCATTGTTGGCCACTTTTGAATCCTCTTAGTTTATGCTCAATTACTCTTTAGCCTTTATTGGTGATTTCAATTCTCTAAAATGTTTTTTATGTTGAATTATTATGCCTTTTTCATATATATACTCATTTATAGATTGAATTGGAATTTGATTCTGGATGAGGACTGTCATGCAATGATGAGGTAGGTGGTCTCATGCTAATTGATTATTGTCAAGTTGTTTATATGTGTCATTGTCTCGTACGCCCACATTTGGTGTGTTTTTTGTTGACAAGTTGACACATGTTAATTCCTATGCATGTTTAATTGGATAATTATATGAATTTATGCATTCTAGGTCTTTTTTTATTACGTGCCACCCAGTGGGGGCGTATCCATTTAAACACTATTTTGGGACTTTTGGATTAACATAACCATGGTTACTCCTATGTTTTCCCTTTTATGGGTTGTTTGGAATGAGTTCGTTAATTAAATGGTTACAAACATGAGTTGTTCCTTGTAAACCTTGTAATAATGATAGGATTAGATGTGTTGTTTAATAATCCAAAATAATGATATAAGGGCTCTCCACTTTTTTATTGTTGTTCATGCGGGTAATTTTTGTTTTTCCTATGTGTGAGATATTAAATGTTTGCGGGAAAGTTATATTGTTCATATGGGTTTGATTGGTTTTTCCAGTGGGGGAGGATGTTTTTTATGCCTGTGGGTAATGATTTTTTATGCCTGTGGGTGAGGTCTTTCCTATGGTAATGATGTTGAATTGATTGTTAAATTAAAGTGGAAAACAGATCATGTAGGATTGTTTAATTTTGATAACTTTATAGTTACTACATTTTCCATTGTACACTACTACTTCATATACACACTGACAGATTGGGATAGACCATTGGTGGTTTCCTACTGAGATTTTTTTCTTACACCTTATTATTTCCATGTTTTTGGGACCAAACTAACCATATTGTTGTAGGTATCGAAAGTGGAAAGTCCCTTTTTCAACTACATGAGAGCTGCTTAGGAGCTGGAGTGCATGAGACCAAGCCCAGTCTTGCGATGCTGATGAGTTTCATTTTTTACTGGACTTTGGTATTGTATTCTACATGATTGTATTATATCCATTTTCAATGTTTTCATAGAACATGTTACATGATAGGTCATTTTGAAATAATATGCCTTCTGTTTAACTTTATCCTTTAGTCATCAGTTGTGTACACCAGTTGCATGTTATTTACGATTTCTTCTATTTCTTATTGTTGATTCTGCTATGTTACACAATTTCAATGAGGGCATAGCTACCCTACTATCAAACCCTTGGCACTCGCTACTAGTCAGAATCCTCATGCATTTGGGGAAATTCTCTTGAGGCCATATGGCCAACCGGGTATGTGGAACTAGCTGAGTGAGTTTTGGACCATTAATGTTACAATAGTTATATCACATTCCATTGAATATAGAAACTCATGAAGGTCATAACAATTTCATGTGAACCAACTATAGGGGTTGACGAACTTAGGGTTTATTATATGGATTGACACATGTCTTGTGATGTTTCCATTTTGACAGGGGTTATTGAGATTTCCATTAGGGAATTCTAATTTAGGATGATCCTTAACTAATCATATCCTAGTAATATTTATAATAATGTAAAGTTATTAGTGGACTAGTCACCTATTTCATGGTCATGAATCATTTTGTAATCCACTTAACTAAAAAATATGTTCATAAAAAAATACTATAATTAAACAAAATAAACAATATCATTACATAATGTAGTAATCTAAAAATCATGATTAAAGTCATTGAATTTCATGGCATGGTTTTAAAACTAGAAATAGTATCTATCATTACAGAATTTTGAAATTCTGAGAAGATTATACTTAAACCAAAAACTAATAAACAATTAGAAACTAAAATACTACTAGAGATAACAATTTGAAAGAGTCCTATTATTTTTCCATTATAATTATCTCTAAAAGTGACATGTCCAATATCATCCTCTACATGTATCCAATTTCTTTAGTTGCCTCCAATAATGTATCAATATTATCTACTCTCTAGGTAATTTATGTGTTTCCATGTACACTTCATGTTAGTTGCTAAATGAAAAATAAAACTTTAAAAGATTATGGGACTGACAGATTCATGTGCCTATAAATGTTAGTCATTAAATCTTTTGGAATGACTATATTTTTAATTGGTTTACAATAATCATATTAAATAATTTTACAAATAAAAATATTATTATTAAATAAATTATTTGACTATTTGGGAAATTGGAAGATCTTTATCATTGAATGTATATATTCATATATGTTATAATATTACTAGGATGGTAACCAATGCAATTTATGTACATGTGTGGGTAATGTTTACTAAAAATCCAAATCAAGTATATTCACACATTTTTAATCATATCAACATACTTTTTTTGTTTCTCAAATGAAAAAATCATTTTTATCGGTTTTTAATGTTATAATTGTTGTATTTTTTAATAACAATATCACATCTAATATGAATAGATAATTAATGTTGATTCTTTTAATTTTTATACATTTCTTTAACTTTTTTGAATGTCAAATCCATCACATTTCAATATTCAAATAAATCACTAGTAGTAATATTTCTATAATTATTAACATTTAATATGATATTATAAATAATAACATGATATACAGAACCAACAATTATTTACTCGGAAATATTTTCAGAAAAACACATAATGGCCTTTTAATCCTTGTGTTCTCTTCTCAAGAGAGACTTAGTATAATTGCACTCATAAATTATCTATGTATCTCAAAAATAAATATTAAGAAATTTTATTTTATCATCATACATTTTATTATATGTTAATTTTGGACATTAATCTTTGATATTATCTTTTCACTTTAATTCATAACAATTAAATTGTATTGATTGTTTATTCAATTTCCAATTTCCGTTTTCACCATATTTTAACAAATAATTTGATTTATTAAATAATTATTGATTCTTGATGAGCCTTGTAAATATTCTATCATGTTGAAACATTAGGTCATCATTATTTGAGTTTGATTGTTCCTTAATGTAATTATCTTCTTCAATATTCGAGTTCATCGCTTAGTCAATTTATTTGAATAGATTGAATTATTTCATAGAGTCAAAATATTTATGGTTTACATGAATTTATAATAATATGTGAATCCCAAATTTCATAAGAATTATGACAATTATAAATTATATTTCTTTTATTTTACCTTTAAATCATATTATAATTTATTTATATATTTGTAGTTTAATTCCCGGTAGGCCTATGTGGACTCACTCCAATAATCTCTACCAGGATTTATTTTTTCATATTTTTCATATATGAATGTATAAAAATAAAATTCCATTATATATTTATATATTTCCCATTAATTATAGTTGGTGATGATTTAATAAGAGTACCTATTAGTAGTTATACCTTATAGTATATTTTTATCTAAGAATATATAGTATTATTATTTATAAAACTACTTCAATGTTTAGAGTATAATAGAATGAAATATAAATACTCTAATTAAATTTTTTTTGTAGTGGATCAAATAATAGGGGTGTGAATTTTTTTCAATTAAAATATATATTTAATGAATATTTTATGAATTTTCCTCAGATACTATAAAATTCACTACTTTACAGATCATCTAGCGGTATACAGTTTTATTTTCCAAATAATGTCTCTAAGATAGATCAACATTCAGTTAAAATATTCCATAAAATCTCATTAACATTGAAAATAATTTTAAATATATCAATTAGTTTATATAAGTCACAAATTTAAAATTACTATCAGAATAGTCTTTTAATGTTTTATTTTTGAAACTAATACTAGTTTATGTTGAAGTGGATAAAATAAAACATAAAAGACATAGTGGGGTAATACAATATTACAACTCTCAAAATAAGGAGTAGTACTCTACTCCTATTATTCACATACTTTAATGAATATTATTATATTATGAACTGATCACCAACAAATATTGGGGTTTTACATAAGAAAATGGTTTTTAGGGACTCCACGCTACACGAATACACTTCTATAACACTACATTGGATAAAAAGATTTAAAACAATCAAGGTTAAAATGTCTATAACTATTTGATATTATAATGAATCCTATGTAAAATAATAAAATTATTAAAATAAATACTGATTTATATTTAAGTTAAAATAGGAATAGAAAGTAATTAGAAGATATAATGTTTTATTAATCAGAATCTAATAATCTTTAGTTGATCAGGTTTCAAAAAATCTATGATTTTATTTTTTCAAGTAAGGATGCATTTTGAGGTCTAGTTATTAAAGGATCATGCGAGAACATTACAGAACTATATATTTTTCCATAATTTTACATATAAATTTTATTCTTATACATGATTTTTCTCTACATAGTAATGAAAAAAAACTATCTCTGATTATCTATTTTATGATATCAATACATAAATACTCATACTCATGACTTTGACTTGGTATCATTAAATGCACTATCTCATAAATAATAAATCCAAAATATAGAGTTTGGAATTGGATAATAACGCGCTACATAAGGTAGTTATGGCACACGATATTCACCACGAAATAGTTATATTGGCTAAGTCTTACGTGGAATGTTCAGTTACAACACTATCTATTGAAGTTAATATTCCATGGCCACATACCAAAGTAACAAGGATAAATGACATGGGTTGGAAACTTATATTGTTTGATAGATCACTTATTTTCATCATGTAGTTACTTATTTACTTCACAGGATCACAATACATCATATTCTGTGAACCATATATCTTCATATAGTTGTTTCATTTCATTTTTTATTTAGGATTCATTACATCATTTGACCACATAACATGTTATTTCGTTTGGTTATTTTCTCTAGGAATTATGTTCAAATCTTTATAATATCACTTATCATGTTATAATTTTCACTTAATTTTCTTAATGTCACTTAACTTATTCTTTCTGTCAATTGAATTCTCCATTTGGAAACAATATTAAAAACATGTTTGGTTATATAATTGAGAAAAAAAATTCTCACCTAAGCAAAAAAGCATGATTATTCAATAGTTTGGTTGAATCCATCATATGATCATTTCATATTCAACAAGTGGTAGGTTTACTACACATGAGGTGACAAGAAAATAAACACATATTCATTTCATATGAATGAATAAATGTTCCCATATGATGCATGATCATTAATTTTTTCACAATGTCACTTGGATTTCAGCATTCAATTTCATCCACAATGTCACGTTTCCTTCACTGTTAGATGAACTTATTCACATGGTAGGTGGTCAAGGTGAAATGATGATATATCTAATTTTATCCTTTTGAACAGAGAAAATTAGACTAATATTAAATATCAAACACATTTGTAACATAATAATAATTATTTGGCATATTTAAATAATATTGAGTTAGATTAATACATAGTTCCAATATCAAAATTCACAATAGGGTGCCTATCAATGTGGATGTTGGTGAATCTATATAATGTATTGTATTGATTTGGAAAGAGTTCATTATGAAGATTCATTCATAGGCATTATCATTATAGCCAACCTATGATATTACACAATCACTTGTTTAATGTGTATATGTTTATACTTATATATATTATATTGGTTTACAACTAACACCAAGGAATAATACTTATAACGTTCATGATGGTGTCCATGATCAATGATCACATGCCCATGGGTATGGTAATACTTTTTTTGGACATGGTACAATAGTTCCTTTTACACATATATTAATATAAAAACATATTTTTAATATTAGGACCATTCCATGTTGTTTTGGGCTTCGTATATGTACAAATCATGAAATATGATATCCATAGTGATGTTAAATATTTAAGGTACAATTTCAACCCATTTTTCCTGGACATTTCTATTATCAGACTATTTTCATTAATGGGGGAAATTTACTTGACGCTCTTAAATCATCACACATAATTCAACTAAATTAAATAGGTAAATCCCCAAAATGTGATAATAATTGAATATGGGTGTGTTTATTACAAGGCACGATAAAATACAATAGTCATGACTGACCACATCCTATAATTCATGTTTTATTTTGGCATCTTCTATAAAGAAAATACTCTATACAGACTCTCAAATATTTTTTTGTGTCTTCCACATCAAGTGGTGGAACCTCTAATAATCATTAGAATATAATTTCACCTAACTATGAAATTGAATCTATAGTTGATGACAGAAAATAAGGTTACTAATGAATATAATTTATTTTATTTTTTGAATGAATTCATTATGATGAAACCTAGATGCTCCCATTCCAGTATGTTAACATAAAATCAAAGGTTTTTTTATAACAGTTTCTCCATATTATTTTGATCATCAAGCCTAATGAATGTGAAGTAAAATACTTGGATATACTGTAAGAAATTAATGAGTAAGGAGGCTTCTATGTCTTGTGATTAAACTAGCCCATGTACAATTCAACAACTAGAGATTTATGATACCTTAGATCATGAAATATGGTTTATAGAATTTTTTTATTGTAAGTGGAGTTATTACACGGTTTACTATAAGAGGATTTGAAAAACATATCTATGTGGTCAGACTCATATTTGAGTACTTAAATGGGTCCTTTAATAATATCTTAATAATTAATATAACCTATGTATATCAAATTATGTTGTATAATTGCTATAAAAACATAATTTATTTGTCAATGGACTACTCATCAGGGTGTTATTTAAAACCCTTAGCACTAAAACAAGAATTCTTGAAATGATGTTGACTTTTGAGACATATCATTGTGAGTTTAGAATGTATCATTGGGAGCAGGAGAAGATTATGGATGAAATAGATCGTTGGGTTCCAATCATAATATAGGTTTAAGATATTTTGGATCTTGTCTCCATTGAGGGTGACATCAATCAATCTATTGATTATAAATTGGATAATATCCTCATCATTGATGATATATAATGAATATCCTCTATGAATATAATCATCATATTTCATTATAACAAAAAAAATTTAACTAACTCATTCTTCCAATTTTTTGGTGTGGGACATGAATTGTGGAATCACCGCGGGCTCCTGATGGGGCACTCTGATAAGATATATTATGTGGTTATCCACTCTAGAGAAAGGGTACATGTGTCCTATATATAATTTTATTTTGTTCATGGTCAGGTTGGAACAAGTCCATATCATTTTAGATCAGGGACCATCACACCAATGGGTGAGGCCATATATCCCACTTTTAACTGATGAGGAATTGTTAGAAACTTTGGTATTATAGAAAACAAAATTTTCATTGGAAATATTGATCACTTATCATTTCCAATCCATATCATATACTTCATATAGAAATATTATAATTCTTTTTAATAGAATGTCACTTTTATCATAGGAATCCATTTTAGTTGATCCTGAAATGTGACCAATGGAATATTTAAGATACCTCCTTGCATTCTATTGAAGTAGTTATTTTAATGATAATGGAGAAACTGAAATTGGTTTTCCAAAAAATTTCTTCATGTGAAGTGTAACATTGATAATATATAATAAATGAATATAATTTCTATATTATGTCTTACACTCCACATTATTAGTTATATGTAATGTATCATAACACTATAGGATGAATCATTCAGGGTTGATTATATCGTATAAATTATAAACATATACTCTTTATTAGATGACTTCAGCAACATCAATAAGAAACAAGATAAACATAGGTCTTCGAAGATTATTATTTCCATAAAATTATTATATATTCTATTATGATTCTAACTAAATTATCAGATGTATTTTTTATAAAATAAATATGCCCAACATGGACCATTAACATCAATCTATATTGATTTCACCTCTTCAAGTACCTCAATATGAAAAAATTGATAAATTATTGCACCCATTTAACCCATTTGATATGAATTATTTTAGTATCCTATAAGGTTTTAATCATTTGGATATCTCTACCCTATAAGTCAATTAGGTGACCACTATAGAATAGGGTTAGGATTCACTAACAAATCATTCCACTGTGGGATGTATAAATGTCTAGATAGAACCAAATAATGGAAATATTTTGACAAGTGATGTCTTGGTCTTAGAAAATTAATAATAATAAAATTTAGGGGATGTGATAGTTCAACATATAAAGGGTTTAAACTTGTTGATGAATCTAACACTATAATAGGAGTAGGTAATTTCTAGAATAACATTGGATAACATTAATACTCATTTTTTGAATGAATTTACGCTCCATTTAATGTGCAGTAATTCCATAACAATAAGAAGAACTATTCCAAGAGGCTATCAAATCAAAACATTAGAAATAAATGTGCACAAAAATTTATCTTCTTTCAATTCCCTCAAACGTGGGGATTATGGGTATATGGTCCGACATATCAAACTGGTCAGATAGTTCTTTTATGACTATAGAAGTGTGTTTTAGTTAGACATGGGGTCAATTAATTTCTAACACACATATTTGAAGCATATTTGGATTGGAATCAAGAATATGATATGAAAAAACACTCATAGTGGGACTAATAAACAAGTTTCATTATCATAACAACAACTTTATAACCCTACTATATGGCAGTTTTAACTTCTATATCATTCATAATGTCATGAAAGAAATTATTATATACTGAGAGAATAATAAATAATTAAATCAAAGAATTTATATTGTTAGATAACTACCATGTTTTATGTATCTCAGATTTACATCACATCATGAAACCTTTTAATATGCAGTGATGTTAATGAAGATGTAACATGTGGTCATTGATGGAAGGTTCTTAGTTGAATGAATTCATCAAGGGATTTCCAACACAATAAAAGTGATATATGATTAATAAATACTATTTTATGATCTTGAAATAGTAAGGATATTTATCGTAACAGGGTAGAGGTATTTTGTTTTGTTGACGAGGTATCTACTGTAATTCAAGGTGAGTTGAATCAATCTATAATAAAAAAGAAGAGTAAATGGAAAAACGTTAAGACACCGTCATGTATGTTAAAAAAAATAATATCATTTCATCCATCATCTTAAATATAGTTAGAGAAAGGGATGATAGAATCCATATTCTCCTTAACCCATTTAATTCATTAACATTATTTAATACTTTGTATCATTAATGATTTTCCAATCTCCATAAATTCCCTACCGAAAATCAATGATCATATGAAAGAATAAAAAATTATAATATAAAAATAAATGATTTCACTTAAAAATTTAATGTTAATGGATAAAGTAAATAATAATGTGATATTTAAAGTAACACCCCAAGATTCCATATTATGTTTCCCATTGAATAATGCAATAGCTTGCATTGTAGGCTACATAGAATTTTAACACACCATGACAAATCAAACTAGCTATTATGAATAGTACTACCAACTTTTGGAAATTTTATAAATTTTATTTTTGAATATGGACTTCATTTTTAGATTTGGAATTTCAAAATTATCATATGGTGATTTTTTGGAATTTTTCTGAACGAATTAATTTTTAGATGAACAGTGAAAAGCACTGCATTGTTGTTTAAAAACTAATTTTTATTTAAATACTAAGTTATTTATTTAAATTTATATTACCTAAAAATATATATATAATACCTATAAATGTTCAAGGTAATTCATTGGTGTAATTTTATAATAATATTAGATATATAATTTTTTGTTAAACATTTTACCGTCTTTTACCCACCTTCTTTGAGCATTTTCAAATTTGCATAAAACATAATTTTAGAGCTTCTGTGAGTTGAATTTAAAAAATCCGAGAGACACGGTTGATATCAGTAAGTAAAAATGTTGTTAAAAAATATGAAAATAATTTATACTGACTAGTAATCATTGACATTTATTTACCACAATTAAAAGTAAATATAGTAATTATAGTTAAAAATGATATTATTATTACCTTAACACATGTACTAATTATATTGTATAAGTGAATTTAGACCATAATAAACCTTTGGAATAATATATGATCCTTTTGGTCAACATGGATTAGATTAGGACATTCATTACTATTTTATTTAAATAAGAGTTAAAAGTGTTCAATTCAAATTTTCATAACTACACCATTTTTAATATTGGGTTATACATAAGATAAATTAGACTATATATATTAATTAGAATCATAAAAAAATTTAATACCTTATGGTATTTTTTATATATTTTTTAGTTCTTATATAATTATATATATTTATGACACAATTATGATGCATGCAATACCTTTTTAATAAAAGGTTAAAATAATTGTGGTTATAAATGTCCAAATAAATGTAAATTGATACTCTTTGTGAATTATAGTAATTTTATAGATTAATATGACACTTTAATGTCTATTCAATTATTTTTTTGGATGTAATCATACAGTTATGACTTCCAAAAAAATCATTTACTAAATAGTGTCAAAATTGACATAAATGAGTTTTTAAAACAAATACTATATTATTATATGATATAATAATCCTAAAAATCTTAGGGTTAGCTAAAGGAATTATATAAGAAGATATTTTTCATTAATAAAACACTTTATATTCTATTGTCATTTTATAGTAATGTAATTAACCATATAAAATAATAATACAAGAATACATGGTAAATGTTAAATTATTTAACTAAGAGTTAAATCAAAATGATAAGGTTATTAAAGTGACCTAAACCTATCTAAAACCTATAAAATGGGAGTTTTTTAATCTATACCAACCATATCCTTAAAAAAAATCTTTTTATAACCATATTAAACTGTATATGATTGTATTATAAAATAATTTTTCATGTTTTTCATAAAGTGACACTCATCTCTCTTATAAGTGTGTACTTCCCCTTATCTCCAAATTACACCTCCAAAGCCATTTGGATCAGCCAAACCTGGATGAAGTATACTCCAAACTACGGTTAATTCATCTTAAAGTCCCCAAATTGATCCTAAAGCTAACATATGGAGCCCTTTTGATCATATCAAAAGAAAACACCTGAAGAAGATGTAATAATTTCACCATATCTTTCAACGTTCTTTTATTCTTCCACATCCTCTTTAAATGTTAATATAATAACAAAATAATAACTCCAATACCTTATACATACTATGATGTTATTAAAAATATGATAAAAACATATTCATTATTCTTTCCATCCTATTAGTGACATGTCACCATACGTGCGTACATATGGCTTACCGCCTCCACGTCGTGGTGTAGTTTGTTATTTAAACACTTCATTATTTGGATGATTATAATAATGATTATAAATAATATAAATATAAATATAACATGTTAAGGATTATTTATAAATGATATATCATCCAATTACATATGATTTCACCATCAATATAATGGTATTTTAGCTCCTGTGTATGTACGGATTACCTTCTCCATGAACGCAATGAGATTAATTCCCCATCTTTAGCATTCAACAATAGATTTAATTTTATGATTAAAAAAATAAATTTGAAGAACCAAAAATAATTATAGATATGAATCAAATACATTCTATAGAAACGAAACCTTGGTTACATAACAAACCATATAAATGAAAACAAATTAGTTAACACCTGAAACAATGATACTTCTGAAATATAATTAACAGAGAAACATTTGAAGATCATGTATGATATCATATTTATGTATGTGGTTCTTTTATAAGTTGATAAAAATTATTTAACTATAATAAATGAGGTTAACGTACCCTCGATCATGGAAAAGGACATGTTAACAGTTAATTCTACAATCTCTTCATTATTCGATGTTGTTTATATGTGAGTATCTACTAGGACTTATTTATCATCCACATCAGGGATATCGATGAAATATATTAAAAGAACATACTATTTACAAGAATATGGGATAAAGTAATTTATTCCCTTGTTTAAATTTTTATGTAATTTTTATAAAGGAATCATTTTGTCGGTTTCCAAACATGTTTCTTTATGACCTTTTCAAGAACATTAAGGAAAAAATGTTTTTTTAACTTATACGGAAATTTCGGCTATTTTCTGCCATTATAACATTTTCTAAGATTCCCTTACAAAATTATAATAATATTTTCAAACTAAATGTTTTCTTTTATAATAATGTTACTTTCAAATTATTTCAAAGTATAAAGCATCATTTCTTTCAAATAATTTTGATTTCATCTTTGTTAACATCTTTTGAAGGATTTTACACTTGTTTGAAGTAGATTTTTTAAGATACAAATATTTCATATTGTATTTAATGTTTTTTGATATGTTTGACTATGGATGAGATATTTTTATAACATTCGTGGTTTATGGATAACATATTGACAATTTGTATGCTAGTTTTAATTCGAATGTTTATGTTATGTTTGAACCTTTTCATATGAGGAATGTATTAGACATAGCAAGTGATGTGTGAAGCCCGCTATAGCTCCTTGATGCATCAGTAAGCCTCATGAGTCAAACTAGTGTTTTGGAATAAGTACTTGAAAAAATATTATTTGTATTATTGACATGAGGCCTTAACTTTGTGATTATGAAGTCTGACATTATGCATTCCGTTATTATGAAATTGGCTATTGATATTACATGTGATTATTCGACTAGTAGAATATCCATGTGAATAAGTAAATGTATTTATTTTGATTTATATTTTCTATATTATGCAGAAGTTTAATTTTGAAAATTATTTTGATTTATTATTACACGTTTCCTTTAATGTTTATGCTTATTCAAGAAATTTTCCTCAATATTGTTATCCTTACTGGGCATCTTAGCTCACCTGTTTCAATGTTTTATTTTTCCCTGGATGTGAAAAATTATTATTACGGTTGACCTTTAGGGATAAGATAAGGAATGAAAGTATGTTCAAAGGAGAAAATTTTTGTTGTTGTTTTTATTTCATGATGTAATGTAAAACTAATGTATGTATCTATTCATTCCAAGGCTACTAAACTAATCGTTCATTAGGGATATGATTCCTTGTGTCAGGACAATGTTATGTAATAATGTCCCGATATTGGGTAACTAGGTTCGGGGCATTATAGTTGGTATCAGAGGATGTTTAGTAGTCACCATGGAAGCTATATTTAGGAAAACTATGATTACAGAACATTACCCTAAGATAGACATTGAGGATTAGTATAAAATAAGTTCCTATAATTTTGGAAATGTATAGATATTGTGAGTTTTCCCATAAATACATCCCTTTATAGATATGATCATGTTGAGGAAGCTCTGGCACAAATGTACCTAGGAGTGAAAACTCTGAAAATGAGTTTCAGGCATGTCTTGAGGTATCTCGGTACATGACAATGGGCCTTACTGCACTCTTGGTTATGACAGTCCCAGAGGATATGCATAAGATAATTCAAATTAACGTTACCAACCATTATGAAGGAATTATGAGTATAATTCTCTTCATAGAAAACATTTTTATTTCAATGGATTATATCCATAAATTGTTCAATTTATGTAATGATTTTTACAAGTTTCGAATTTTTTATTGCGATTCATAAACTAATCTAGTGTATGTTATTACTTAGAAATGGTTCCTTGGGGAAAGAATGGAAACAGAATCAACAAACATAATCAATGTAGGTATTTCCCTCCTACTCAAGATAATTATAGTGGATCTAGTGATTCAAATGATGCTGATCAACTTATCACCGTACCAGGAAAACTCACTCAGGTTATGAATAATAACCTTACCCATATGGAGCACCCTGATTCACAACATGGGGGATCAATGTTAGACCGCTTCATGAAGAAACAACCACCAACATTAAATTAGACTACAAATATATTTGTATCTCAGCAATGGATAAGTTCCTTAGAGAAAATATTTCATTCTTTGGGGAGTAGCGAAATGGAAAAAGTTATCATGGTAGTTTATCACCTCATGGGAGATGCAGATCAATGGTGGTAATATATTAAAAACACAAATGAAGATGAAGAATTTGAAAATATGGAATGAAAATTGTTTAAATAGCTTTTACTAGAAAAATATGTTTCTCATGACCATTGAGCAGACATGGAAAGGCAATTTCTGAGTCTAAGGCAAAAGGAAGACGAGAATGTCGCAAAGTATGAGGATAACTTTACAAGGTTATGAAGGAATGCAGTAGATTATATACGTAACACAAGGAGTAATATTATTCGATTCTTTAATGGGTTAAAACAATTTCTCTGTCATGCATTACTCTCACAATCCTTCCCATCATACAATGATATTGTTTCATGTTCAATCAAAAAAAAATTCTCTATGTCTTAGGACATTAGAGAAAATCAAGATAATAAGAGATCAGTTGTACACTCTGGAAAGGAAAATAAGGGGAAGAATGTAAATGTTTTATATACATCATGCGGAAAATATGTGAAGAGACATTCTGGTACATGCTTGATGGGACTGGGAGTCTAATAAATATTTGGTGAAAAAGGCCCACAATCTCGTGATTGAATGGGAAAGTAAGAGGATATCAATTTAGAATGATCAAATTTTAGATAAATGGTACATTATTCTAATTAATGTCCTAAGCACCAAGGAAATTACCTCTGAAAAGGCATAGAGAGAAAGGCCCAGCTTATGTGATCATTACTGCTGAGGTTGAAGTTCTGAAAGACATGGTGGCATGTAATTTAATGTTTTTCTCATGTTTAGCCAATGATTTATTTTATTATTTATCATCACAATATTTCAAATTTTCCCAGTATTCTATGAAAATTATATATTCCCAATTTTATGTTAGAATGGAGTTTTCAGTCAAAACTCTCATGGAAAGTATCACTACAATAATGTTTTGTGAATCAGTTCCCATTAGGGCATATAAGTTATCATTATCTAATGATCTCATCGTCATACCCAATATTGTATTTGATATAATACTTGGAATGGATTAGATTTTGGACCAAGATGAAAATGTTTATTGTAAGAAGAAAGAGGTTAAAATTTTGGATAATGAAAATGAGTACCTTATCTTTAGAGCAGAGACGTCACCCCTTGATTCTTATATAGATCCACCCACAGTAGCATTACTAAATTCAATTATTGGGGGAAGATAATTAAATAATTATTAGTGAGGAAAATAATTTTGTAATAGATTACTTACCTATTGTTCACGAATATGTTGATGTGCTTCTAGAGGATACACGTTGATATCCTCAAGAATAAGAAATATAGTTTTCCAGTGATTTAATTCCTAGTTAAAGGCCCATATCGAATACCCCTTATATAATAGTCAATAAGGAATTAGGGGAACTAAGGAAAAATATAGAATAATTGAGTAATAAGGGATTTATTATCCCTAGTTTTTCTTCAAGGGGAGCCCCTATTATTTTTCTTAAGAATAAATATTGATCTAAAAGGTTGTGCATTGACTACATGTAGATCTATTTTAGAACCATAAATCACAAGTATCCCAAACCTGATATTGATTATTTATTCAAGGAATTTCATGGTGCTCAATATTTTTCAAAGGTTGACCTTCGATCTGGATATTATCAGTTTTGTGTGGAGAAGGAAGACATTCTGAAAACAACATTTTGAACCAGGTATGGAAAATATGAGTTTACTATAATTCCTTTTAGACTGACTAATGTGCCATCTTTTTTTATGGATTTAATGAATAGTTTTTTCAAGGAATATTCCGATGACTTTGTAGTTTTATTTATTGATGATATCTTGGTTTACCCAAAAATATTTTTAGATCATGAAAATTACTTGCGCACTATTATAGAAACCTTAGAAGAAATGAATTATTTGGGACATTTAGAAAGTGTGAATTTTTTCTATAGGAAATTTTTTTCATGGACATATTGCCTCTAAATATGGAATATCTGTTAATCCTTCTAAAAATAGATTAATACGAGAATGGACAGCACCGACGATTGTCACTGAGGTATGTAGTTTTATTGATTTAGCATGTTATTATCTGTGTTTCATCTAAAATTTTTCCCAATTGGAAAACCCATTATCCAAGATCCCATGTAATGGAGTTAATTTTTTTTGGAAAAAAGTGTGCGATGATTGTTTGGAAAAACCGAAGAGAAGATTAGTCAGTTCTCTTTTCTTGAATCTACAATCGGTGAATGATGGGTTTTTTATTTTTAGTGATGCATCAAATAAAGGACTTGGTGGTGTCGTTATGGAGAATGATAGAGTTATTGACTATGCATCCCGACAGCTAAAAATTCCTGAACAAAACATTTACACTAATGATCTTGAGTTAGCAGTTGTAATCGATTCTTTGAATATATCGAGACACTATTTCTATGGTGAAAAATGAGAGATATATAATAATCACAAGAGTGTGATGTATAGTTTTCTCACAAAAAGATCAAAACATGAGGAAAAATATAAGGCTAGAACTACTCAAAGATTATGATTGAACTATACACAACCACCTGGGGAAGGAAAATAATATGGAATATGCTTTGTGAAGAAAGGATAATGGATTTTTGAACAAGCTGATAGTTGAAAGAGATCCTATTTTCATTGATGTAGTAATGACGAGTATGAGAAAAACCATGAAAGGTGAATAATCAATACATTTTCAAATTGTTTCCAAATCATCTTTACTAGAATGGATGAAGATTTCTCATACTTATGATGAAGAGTTCAAAAAAAAAATTAATTATTTGAATGATGGGAGAATGATCGGCTTCTTATATATAGATGGGTTATTGATGTTTTGGAGAATACATTGTGTTCATGACATACATGATCTTAAAAGGGAATTATTGGATGATGAAATAGATCCAATTTTCCTATACAACCTGGAAGCACAAAGATTTATTGATATTTGATGGAACATTTTTGGTGGGACAACATTAAGAGAGATATTGCTGATTATGGGTCATGATGTATGGTTTGTCAACAAGTGAAAGTTGGGAGACAAAATCCTAGAAGATTCATACATCCTCTTCCAATACCTAAGTGGAAATGGGATCATATTACGAGGGAATTTTTCATGGGACTACCAATGACACCTATAAAGAATTATGCAATATGGGTCCTTGTTGATCGTTTTACCAAGTCAGCACATTTTCATGCTATAAGAGAAGATTTAAGACTTGACCATTTAGAAAGATGCTTTATTAATGAAGTTGAAAGACATTATAATGTACATCTATCGATTGTTTCTAATTGTGATCCCCATTTTACAACAATATTCTGGAAATTTTTTAGATGTCTGTGGATACTGAACAAAGATTGATCATTTCCTACCACCCACAAACTGATGGACAATTATAATGGACTGTTTAAACCACAGAAGACATGTTGAGATCTTTTTCATTTGACTTTCAAGGTATGTGGGATCAGTATTTACCCCTGCTAGAATTTTCCTTTAAAAATGGCTTCCATTAAAATATAAAGATGGCACCATATGAAGTGTTATATGGAAAGAGATGTCGTATACCAAATTTTTGGGATGAAGTTGGCGAATGAAAACTCATAGTCCCAAAACTTATTAAGGAAACAATGGAAAATGTGAAGGTTTTCCATACCCACATCAATGCACCTAAAAGAGCTATATTGATACCCATAAGAAGGATTTCGAATTTCAAGTATGAGATCATGTTTTCTTGAAGGTATCTCTTCAGAAGGGTGTTATACATTTTGGTAAGAAGGAAAAATTATGACTCAGAAACATTAGACCTTTCAAATTTTTTGAATGAATTAGAGTTGTATCTTATCGTTTGGCAATGAAACCAAGTCTCTCCAATGTTCATGATGTGTTCCACATATCACAGTTGAGAAAATACATGCCAGACCCAAGGAATGTACTCACCTATGAAGAAATAGAATTGGAACCCAACTTATCTTATTGCGAAGATCCTATTACAATTCTTCATTCCAGAGAACATGTTTTGAGAAACCAGACGACTTTTCTTGTGAAAGTTCTAAGGAGAAATTACAAGATCGATGTGGCAAATTGGGAACTCAAGGAACATATAATGAAGAACAACATGAATATTTTTATGCAGTAATATTATTGAATTTTTGAGGTTGAAATTAATTGTGGGATGGAAGAATGTAACACCCCAATAATCCATGGTATGTTTCCCTTTGAATAATGCAATATTTTGTGTTATATGCCACATAGAGTTTTAATAGACCACATCCAATCAAAATAGCCATGAATAGTAATAACCAATTTTTTAAATTTAATTTTTAAAAATGGTCTTCATTTTAGGAGTTGGAATATCAAAATTATCTTAGGGTGATTTTTCAGTATTTTTCAGAAAACATTCAATTTTTTGTATAGTGGAAAAAAATGCTTTATTGTTTAAAAATGAATTTTTATTTAAATAATTAGTTATATTATTATAATTTATATTAGGTAAAAATAGATACATAATAACTTTATATTTTATATTTAATTCATTGGATTAATTTTATAATAATATTAGATATATAAATTTTTATTGATCTTTTTACCATCTTTTACCCACCTTCTAGGTGCATTTTCAAAATTCTATTAATTTTTTTTACCTCTTCTATGAGTTGAATTTCTAAAATATGAGAGACACAGTTGTTATTAGTAATTATAATGTTGTTAAATAAAATGAAAATATTTTTTTGTTGAATAGTAACTTTTGTAATTTATTTACCACGGTTAAAATTAAATAGGGAAATTATCGGTAAAAATGATATTATTATTACACTATCACATGTCCTAGTTCTATTAGATAATTATATTTTGACCAAAATAGACCATAGTAATAAAATATGACCCTTTTGGTCCATATGGATTAGATTAAGACATTTAATATTATATTATTTAATGAAGATTTAAAAGTGTTAAATTCAAATATCCCTAACTGATACATTTTTTATATGTGGTTATACATAACATAAGTTAAATAATAAATATTCACTATAAATATAAACATATTTCATACATAATAGTATTTTGTTACAATTTTTAGACATTAAATAATTAAATTAATTTATGACATAGTGATGATGCAGTAATAACCTTTTTAATGAAAGGATAAAATAATTTATGTTATAAATATCCAAAAAAAATTGTAAATTGAGGATTTTGATGCATATAACTAGACCTATAGATTAATATGATCTAATAGGGTTTATTCAATTAATTTTCATCAAATTAATCATCATGTTCTGACTTTCACAGAAATCAATTACTAAATAGTGTCAAAATTAACTTAAATGAATTTTTAAAACAAATACTATATTATTAAATGATATAATAATCCTAAAAATCTATGGTTTGGAAAAAAATACTTATATGATAATAGATATATCATTAATGTACCACTTGGTTTTCTCTTGTATATTTATTGTATGATTATTAACCATATAAAATAATAATACAAGAATTCATGGTAAAAGTTAATCTATTTAACTAAGAGTTGGAACTAAATAATAAGGTTAATATAGTGACCAAAACCAATATAAACCCAATTGGTTGAGTGTTTTTCTCCTCATCCCCAACATAGACTCGAAATTAATTATTTTGGATCCATTATTAATGTATTATTATTGTATAATAAAATAATATTTCATGATTTTCATAAAGTGACCCTCGCCTCTCTTATAAAAGGGTATTTCCCCTTCTCTCAAAATCACCCCTCCCGGAACATTTTTCTCGGACCAAACCTACTCATATATTCTCCAAAATACCCTACCTTAGTCCTAGATGACTCAAATTGATCATAATTTAAACCTAAATAGCCCCTTTGATCAAATCCAATGAAAATGCTCGGAGAAGAGGTAATAATTTCACCACCTCTTTCAAAGTTCTTTTCTTCAGCCACAATCTCTTTCATTTTTATTCCCAACACAAAATAATAAATCATGTACATTATAAATACTATGATTATATTATAAATATGGTAGAAACATATTAATTATTTTATCCTTCCTATGAGTGAGAAGTCACCATATATGTGTTGGTACGACTTACAGTCTCCTTGTCATAGTGTAGTTTGTTATTCAAACTCTTCATTATTTGGATGGATATAATAATGAGTATAAATGATGTAAATAATTAATATAAATTATTAAGGATTCTTTATATATATATACCATCAAATTAAATATGATTTTACCATCAATAGAATTGTATTTTCGCTCATGCATACATATAAAATACCGTCACCATGAATGAAATGTGATTCATTCCCCATCGTAACCATTCAAGAATAAATTTCATATTATGATTAAAAAAAAAATGTTTTTGAACATAATATAATTTTGTATATGTTACAAATAAATCCTCTCCCTAACAAACAAGGCTTACATAATAGTGCATATAAAGGAAAATGAATTAGTTAAAACCCGAAACAATGATACTACTTAAATATAATTAAAAAAGAAAAAATAGATGATCATCTATGATATCATATTTTTGTATGTGGTTCATTTATAATTTAATATAAATGATTTAACTATTATAAAGTAGGTTAATATACCCTCCATCAAATAAATGGTTAAGTTAAAGGTTAATTCTAATGACTTTTTATTATATGATGTTGTTTGTACGTGAGTATCTACTATGACCTCTTTATCATCCACATCTTTTTTTCTTAATTTTTTTTTTCAAAACAACTTTAATATTTACTAGAATATGGGTTAGAGCTATTTATACCATTTTCTTAATTTATATAATTTTTTGTAAAGTAATATTTTTGTTGTCTTCCAAACAAGGACATTTACAACCTTTTCGAAAAAAACTAGGGAAAGAATGATTTTTTTAAATTATACGGTGGGTGAGGCAATTTACCACCGTTATAACATTTGCAATGTTTATCTTACAATATTTAAAGAATATATTCTAGATAATTTTTTTATTTTATAATTATTTTACATTTAAATGATTTCAAAATATAAAGGGATAGTTCTCTCAAATAGTTTTTATTTCATCTATGTCAATATCCTTTTATAGATTTTAAACCTGTTTGAGGATAATTTATTATGATACAAATCGTCCATATTGCATTGAAGGTTTTTCGATATGTTTGATTGTGGATGTGTTATTTTTATACCATTAATGGTTTTGGGATAAGATTTTGACATTTCACATGCATGTTTTAATACAAATTCTTATGTTATGTTTCAACCTTTTCATATAAGGAATTAATTGGACTTTATAAGTAACATGTAGAGCCTGATATTTCTATTTGATGCATCGGTTGGTTTCCTAAGACCAACTTGTGTCTTGGAACAAGGATTTAAAAAATCTTTTTTGTAGCCTTGGCATGAGGCATTGACTATGTGGTTGTGATGTCTGACATTATGCATTCTATCAATATAAAATTGGTGATTAATATTACATGTGATTATTCAACTAGTAGAATATCCATGTGAATATGTAAATAGAACGGTTTATATGTTTTATTTTCCCCAGGATGTGAAGATTAATTTTATGGTGGAACTATTGGGATAAGCTAAAGAATATAAGGCCGTTCAAAAGGGACAAAATTGTGTTGTTGCTTTTATGACATGAAATAATGTAATACTTTTGTATGTATCTAGTACTTCCATCACAACTAAATTGATCTGTCTTTCAGGACATGATTCCTTAGTTCCATTCAATGTTATGTAATAATGCACCGACTCAAGGGATCTAGGGTCGGGGCATTACATTTCACGAGGTGACGATGTCTAGTATAGATCTACAAATCAATTTTTTGACACTAACCCACTGATTTATTCAGAAAGACAAATTATGTTTTCACATATACTATCATTATAATTTATTATTACTCTATGAAATAAATGTTTCTGATATATGATTTACACATTAGAAGTTACACTTAGAAGGGTATTTGGTCCCGAAATATGTTAAAATAAATACAATCACAATAATCTATGAGTACTCCATTGGGTTATGAGATTGTAAAAAAAGTATGAATACTGAAATTCTTGAAATGAAATTTTAATGAGGAATTAATTTATAAAAAATGGCTACTGTGACATGATATTACATGTCTTAAAATTTTACACAAATCATTCATACCAATATCTTCTAGTATAGTAAAGATGATATATATTTTTCCCATGTTGATGGACATAGGGATAACACATATATTTTTTTTGTAAGGAATATTGGCCAATTTAATATTTATGTCTTATTTATTTTACATGTCTCTCTTCCCAATTAAATGGATGAGGAGAGTCATTATAGGTAGGAAGATTGGTTTGTTCTTAGGTCACTATTATTTGGTTTTATGTAAACATGTTTGGTTCAATTTCCATTTCTCAATTATTAATGTTTTTACTTTAATTTATGAGGTTTACTCATAGAGAGAAAATATTTGACATTATATGGTTATAACCATTATTGATTTCTAGCATAGTGTGTACCACCTAACTTCTATTTAGTATTATATGGAATTTCAAGTCATACCAATGAGTGTTGTAATTTAAGGACAATAAATATTGTCTAAAAATTATGGTTGAAGGTACAACCAAAATAGCCTTTACCAGATTGTGAAATAGTATATAAATATATATGGTCTGGATAAACATAAAGTCAATAATATCCCAATTAAAATATATTCTACTTCAAGGATATATGCCTATAGTTTAATTTAAATATGATTGCACTAAAAGTTTTTAGGTTTCAAGCATTTTTATCAATGATCAAATACAATGGGTGTGGTTGATTATATTATATAGATACATGGAAAACATGAAATGAATTCATGAGATACTACAACATTAATAGAATTATTAGAAAATGTGTAAAACATTTATGTTCAATAATATTATACGATGAGATTTTTGGGATTTAAAGTCACACAAACTTGACCAAAAATATTAGATGCCACCATACATTGAGAAAACTACATCCTAATATGAATGGGATCCTAATTTAAATAAAGACTCTCTCATATAGTAGAGAACAAATCATAAGGTCATGGTTCATGTATAAATAATTAATGTTGGGATATGAAACCCCAAATGGGGATCATTGGCTAGTTGGCCGCTAATACATTTGAACATGGAATGAAAAATGGAGTAAATTATAACGTGACAAATTTTATTTTTACTATGATAAAATATAGAAATGATTCTATGGATGATCATTGACCATATTCAAATGATATGTTTTACTAAAATATTGTTAATTGAAAATGGTTTTAGTTGACCTTAAACTAAAAAAGAAAATATCCAATTATTGGAATGTCAGATATGTTGGAAAATATATCAAAACAAAGAAGAGGTGTTATGACACAACTGTTTCAATTTAGTTTATTAATTTATATAAACAATCGTTGAATTAATTTTTTATAGTTTTAGTCTTTATTTTGTTATAGTTTTTCCTATTTAAGGTATTTCCCTCCAAAATTATGGATAAATCATATATGGGGTCTTACATAAAAGGTTTTTAGTTAAATGTTTTAATGGAATAGTTGGAATATATAGGCATTGCATCGTTCAGTCCCAAACATGTGAAATATAGTATCAATTTTGTTATCCCTTTTGGTATTGGAGTTTTTGTATAAGGCTAATAGAAATAATGTGGGTGAATATTTGATAGTGTTGTAGTTTTTCACATGGTAGATTTTTATGATTGTAAAATGGGCTAGTAAACCTCTTGGAAAACTATGTGAATGTGTTTTTATTTTCTAGTTCCGACCACATAGTTGGTAGATGGTTTATGAAATCGTGACTCCTATCCCTAGAAGTTTCACAATTTTAGCAAAAGATGAAATATCCTTTTTTTTAATTCTATTATTTTAAGGTATTTAACCCTCCTACTCCCAAATAAATATTTTTACAAGGCTATATAGAGTCTTTATGATCTCACTAACCCTTCCCCCTCTAAGTATTTTTTCATTTTTTCTAATTATTTTTATAAGGTAATTCATCCTTCTCTATTTTATATTCCCTTTAATCCCATTTCATTATGTCTTCGTCTCCTTCCATAAAAAATATGGGGGATTTTGTTTAAAAATAGAGTTATATAAAGGAATAATCATGGGGTTTTTTTATATCTTTTTGGAAGAAATTCCATTTCCTGTTTTAGTGTTTTCTATTTATAGGTAAAACACCCGACTTTATTAACTCTTGATTGCGGAAAGTTCATTTCATTTTTCCCATTATATGTAATTTCATAATATTATTATATTATGTAAATATATATTATATCCAAATATATCTATATGTTATACCCTTAATGGGTATATGAAGTATTTTAATTTTTGTACCCAATAATAAAAGGATCACTTATTGGTTTTTCTAGTACTATTTTTTAAATCATATAATTGAGAATGAATAATGTTTTGATAAAATATGATTATTATTTTTATAAATGATTTTTAAATTTCAAGTCAAATTTTTCACTATTTCTTGACTAAAAAATTTATATCATTATTTATAAATGGGGATGCTTCCTAAAATATAGGGGTATTGTATATTGAATGGTTTCCAATAATGGTTAAATCCTTTCATTCTAATGAATGTGATTGTTTTTTTTAATATGGAAATGGTTTAAATATAAATTATAAAAGATCAGTTTATAAGAAAAAATATTGAATAATTAAAGACTATTGTTTTTACTATAACATTTAAATGTGGGTTTTCAAATAGAATAATATATTTTTATATCATTAGGATGATTTTCTATAAAATTCCCATCAATCAATTTATAAAACAATTTTTTTTTCTATGTGTCGAAATTTACTATGAAACCATTGTTTTTTAATTATACCTATTTTTCCTTGCGGGTGATTATATTTAGAAATGTATTTCTTCTTATGCGGTTTTGGATGATGAGGTGAGGGTTATTTTTTGATGTTTCACATGTTCCAATTGTGAATTATTTATTAGATAACCACATATTGAGTTTTACAATGGTAACCATGGAGATAATAGACGACATGGTTTTGTTTATGACCACAGTTTTGTTATGTTCATGATGGGGATAATGTTTTTTGATATTGGAAACTCTTAGATGGATTTTGGTATGTGGTATCATGATCTCTCCACAGAAGGATTATATTTTCTGGTCAGTTCAACAAGACTTTAGGGAACATTATTTAATCTATACAGTTATCATTGTGTTTTTATAGAGACAATGGATTAGCATATATATATAAAATCATTTTTCGATGAATATATTTTAAATTTTTCATATACTTTCCCAAGGAAAATAATAGTTTAGTGTCTCTCAAAACATGGAAACAAATTCTTATATCATGAAGAATGATCTTAAACATCTACCATAATGTTCTCCACCTTTAGTAATCCTGAAAATGAATCATCACTGCATTGGGAAAGGAATCATAAGAAAATGGTGAGCTAAAACTCTTAGTATGGGTAAAAAACGGAGGTATTAAAACATTATTAGGAGCATAGATATATGAGAACATGATACTGAATATAAAAGATCATAACTAACATATCAATTATCATATACAAGAATCATGGAATAAGTCATGGTAGTTCCTAATAAATTAATCATAATGAAATATAGATCATAATCCATGAATGCATACAAAAAGAAAAAAACAAATTATTGTAGACATATAAGCATATAATATTATTTCCATACTATACAAGTCATTGTTTCAAAAACTATCTTGGTAGTATGGGTTCACTCCCCATACAATCATGGAATTCATAGTTCACTATCGTTTCAATATTAGTATCACGAGTTCACTCCTCATACCATATTGGTTGTCATAGTTCACTATGGTGGTCATCTTAGTGGCCATGGATTACTCCCATGACCATTATAGTCTATCTCATGTGATATAACAATTTACCCAATGCATTGAAGGGAGATATAGGTCCACCCATCTCATAGTGAAATCCTCATTACTTGTGCCACAATTTCATAAATAATCATATCATAACCCATGATACTAAATTTGTATTATAATCATGTAATGTTGTTATAACCTATTAAAAAATAAATAAGTTTTATAATAATTTCATCATAATCATAACTCGTGAAAGGGAATCTTATTTCATAAACAGACAGTCGATGACAGAGAATAAAATTTCATAAACATAAACCCAATGAAATAGAAACAATTTTCAAACAGAACATGAAATTAATCATAACCCATTCATCAAATAGATATGAATGAAAATTTTACAAAAATTCGTTGAAGGGAATGAATAACATCAATAGATGTTATGTTAGATGGAAAATAAAATTGATATATCTTTTGAAAACTATTATAAGTAAAATAACATTTCTTCTTCTAGAGGGTAATTTTAATACAAAAAACTATTTTATAATCATTTTCATATAAAATATGTATAATTCTTATATAAAAGAAATAGAGTCCTAGGAAACCATTTTCTATAAAAACACTTTTAATATATATGAATAAATCCTGAAAAAATTTTGAAAACAATTTTCCTTGAAAATTAGTTGAAAACATATAAATAATTCTTGAAAATATTCTGAAAGGAATTTTCATAAAAACATATAAAAGATACTTGAAAAAAGTTTGAATACAGTGTTCCTTTAAAAAATATATAATAAGTTTGAAAACGTATTGAAATCCATCTTTCATGAAAATATCTTCAAATTTTTTTAACCAATATAACCATCAGTAATGTATATAAATTTTCAAAGGAATTATTGAAGTTAAATCCATACATGTCGTATGAGGAAAAATGAAAATAACTTTTTAATGGTAAATTGTATAGAAAATTTCATCATTTAGAATTTGACACATAGATCTTCTGAAAACATTTATAAAAGACTAGTAGTGTAATTTTTTTATATTATCATAGTATATTAGTGGAATTATCTTGATAGCCCTTTTTAGAAAACATGGTTTTTAAGCAACATTGATTTTTGACTAATGAGAGGGTAAATTAGAGCATTATTAAAAACATATTATTAATTATCATATATAATAAAGATAAAAAGTAATCCCTCTATATGAAAAAAGAATGAATAAAAATATTATAATAAAATTCATAAATTTCTTGAGATAGGGAACATAAGAATTCATTAATGGAGTCATAAACGTAATCAATCTTGAAAAACAATGAGACTTTCTCAATTGGAAACATAGGATCATACTCTCCATGTAAAAAATGGAAATTACAGAAATATTAAAATATTGTGATAATAATGATATTTATAAACTAACATATAAAATGGAAGTATATACACAAAAAAGAGTTTATGTGTATAACAAAACATGAGTCTCATAGAAGGAAAATTAAGACAAAATGTTTTTACCGATTTGGTATCATATATAATATAAACCCAATGAATAAAAGATCATAAAAAGGTTATGTTAATATCTATAATAATAGTAATAATATGCTAAAAAATAAATTCACTGTATTTACTTGAACCCCATAAAATGAAAGAGTGGTGAGTGTATCATGTATCTCTCAAGAATAAAAATCAAGATGAAATTCCCATACCTTGTGTCTCGAAACTCATCGTATGAATTAAAACCACCAATTTAATAAATATAAATTTATAATAAATCTTATATAGAAACACATTATTATAAATAATACAATATATGGTCTGATTATGACCTTATATTACCCACATGTTAACAATCCTATGTTAATGTTTCAATTCACTTAATATTCACTTTATTATTCTCATATGTATTAATTTATTATATCATTGATATTTAAAATTTGTAAATTGATTTCAAGAATTTAAACCATGGTATAAATATCATATATTTATGGTATATGTGTATTATAATAATCCATTGAATATATATGAATGAAACAGAATACACCCTTCATAGAGACTGTATGTCTTATGAATGCATAGACGCTATATCCATTTAATTTTCATGTTGATAGAATGAAAGTAATATATATATATATATCAATATTAAATTATATTTCCTATATCATATATAAATTATATAATCACTAAAAAATCATAAATACAATCAATGTGGTGTAGGAATGAATCAAATCACTTTGAGGGGCGGTAGTCCACACTTCCTGAAATTAAATAATCGTATTAAAACAAAATGGATTGTTAAAAATGATTTTTTTTCATAAAAATGAATAACTATGTTTAAAAATTTATTAATTTAGTATAATACATATATAATCATATTATACATCATAATTTCTAAAAGGGATGGTGGTAACAGAAAAATGAACAATTATCATTTCCTGAGGCAACGATTCCCTGTAAAAAGAAATAGTGTGTTTGTTACCCATTATATAGATGTGTTTGTTAGTGTATGTAGATTAATTTACATACAACATACTAGTATATTTTTTTTATAATTTTTTCATTATATAATAATATAATAAATAAATTAATGTGGGGTAGAGATGGAAAATTAAAGAAAGGACTTGAGAGAAGTTAATATGTCTAAATTATGTAACATTGTTTAGTTTATTCCAATAAGAATCCTTGGATTGAAGTATTCCATGGGTAAGTATTATATGATTAAGGGATGATTTATTGGTAGTGTATTGGGTAGGTATTGGATTAACATAATAGGTTTGATTGTTGTGAAGTGGTGGGAGAGGTGGTGGCCTTTTATAGGGAAGGAAATGGACTAACTTTGATTTTTTAAAACAAGTTATGTGTAAAAATGGACATACCTAAAAAAATTCATACCAATCCATCCTAAATTATGAATGAATGGTTTTACACAACTACATGGATTGAAAAATGGGTTTTAACATTTTTATAGGGTATTTGGGCACTTAATTTTATGGTTTATTACGTAATTATAGTTATTTCAGCCTCAACCACATTGATTAATTTTAATAATATTTACTAACAATTTTTGAAAAAAATATGTAGATATTATTAGATTAAAAATATTATATTATTTAAAATGTTCAATGTGGTTTTTTAAAGAAAATTCATAGGATCGAGAAGATTAATAATATTGTTTATCTTACAAACGGGACGAAATTACGGGTAATTAATGTAGAAAAATATTCAAAATGTTTTTAATGTTTTTATATTTAATTACAACATGGAATTGTTTATAATGAGATAAATTTTATTATTATATGAATAATTGATCTATTTTTACCTTAAAACAAATTTATGGTATAATTTAACAAAAATGTAGTTTTAACTACTACACAGTAGTGGTCTATATTCACTAAAAATTGATGTTTCTCATAAAAATCCAAAAAAATTACCTCAACCTAATTTTGATATTTTGACTTCACAAATAATTTTATATTATAATATTCAAATTTTTTAATAAGTGTAAAATTACTTTTATTATTAAAATTAGTTCATTCGAGAAAATTGTATTTTTATACATCGAAAGACAATTCCAAAAATCATATCATTCAATATCAATATTTTTTATTTTTATAAAATAGTTATAAACATTATTTTGGATGTAGTTATTAAAATGTTTTTGTAATGACCCACCAATTGTCATTGGATTGAGAGTACAAAGAATCATTAGTTGGCCTTAAGAAACAACCCCAAGACACCAATGGTAGGCAATAAATGCCACAGGGTTTCAAATACAAGTGTGGGATGATTTAACCTTTAAGAAATAAACCAATAAACCAAAAAACCAACATTAACTAAGATTAATTCCATAATGAATGAAAACTAAACAACTTAATTTATGTCAAACCACACCAGGTACACAGTAGTGGAAGACCCAACCAAACATCAAAGTACACAGCGGAAGTACAACTCATGACTCTCAATAGACACCAAAACTCCATGCTCCACATGTTCCAAGCTTCAAAATCACAGAACTTCCCCAATCGTCCAGAGGTATTACTAAAAAATTCGGAAGCATTTAATTTTCCACTGTCCCGGAAAATAGAATCTTTAAAAGCAACAATGTGCCAAAGTAGGGGTGAGTATAAAACTCAGTATGTTTCTAAAATGACTTCACTACTCATGCCACTAGGTTAGAAGAGTTATCAACATTTATATAAAAACATTTTATATAAAACATTTTATCAAAGAAGTTTATAAATAAATATAAACAAGATTCCCAAAACCAATTATGACCAAAAGCATTCAATGCAAATGAAACCAATTTTCCAGTGAGTTATTTTCCCAGAAAAATAAGTAAACAAGATTGAGATCCATTATTCAAACATCCCTTTTTGGAATACCAAACCATTTCCCAACATGTGAAACCAACCATGCATGCTTCGTTATGATAGTTCCATACTCATGAGTGGTTTCTCATCGATCTACCAATTTTTCCCAAGGTAATTGTATCCCATGTAAAATTACACCATTGGTACTGAGCATAAGGTCATATTTCAACCATGCCTCGTACAAATAGTTACCATGTGACATTACACCTTTGGCACTGAGCACAAGGTCTTATATAAACCAAGCCGCATACATGAAACATGAACACATATCACATATTCCCATTAATCATCCCAAAACACCAATTCAATAAAAACACATTTTTATTGAAAACCATTTCCTTCAAAACCATTTCAATGCGAAACCATTTCAATTCTAAACTATTTCAATAAAACATTCTTTTTATTGAAAACCAATTCCATAAAAATTATTTCAATGCCAAACCATTTCAATTTCAAACCATTATATTAAAGCTCCATTTTTAAAACAATTTTTCATCAAACCATTTACAATTTCAACAAATCCATAATTTAATATCAACATTTTAAATTCAAGAAGCCGCATCACTTGTAGAACAATTCACCAAGATTTCACAATTTCACTAAAACCATAAAACATCAATAAATAAGATTTATTCTATTTTTTTTCACAATAAATTACATTCAAATAACCCAATTTGAAACTAATGGAACCAATTATAACAAGGGTAGTCGATATTGAAGCCTCTTACATTTAGGGTTTTGACAAAAACCACAACGAACAAAGAACGCACAAGAAAACCGGGTTGCTTCTTCAAAAACCAGCCTTAGATCTCTTCTCCTATAAAGACCAAGACCACATCTCATCATATTTGGAATCCACACACCTAGATCTACCCATAATAGGCATTGATCTATGAAACTGATGGATGAGGATAAGTATATCTATGTATATCTATGAAACCAAACAAGAACAACAAATAATGCCTACATAACTCAAGAATCCGGCTTCCATTCGCCAAGTGAAGCCTTAAGAAAACCTCTGGAATGATGGGAGAACCCTCTTTGACCTTATGATAAGCAAAATCCCGAGTTAGGGCCTCTTAGGAGGAAAAACGAGCCACATAGAGGCAAAAACGTGTGAGATACACCTTTATTAGATCTTGTTTAAGTGGTCGCATGGTTTGCTGACACATTTAGACAAATCATGCACAAACTGTGCATTAGCCACTACATCGGTAGACCCTCCACGCTTTGTTTGGATGCATTGTTAGAAAAATCACGTGCCACCAATGTAGAATTTTTTGACTCCAAGACAAACTATACATGGTTTTTCCGCAAGGTTTAGACAAACCGTGTGTCGTCCGTCTGACTTCCCCTTTAACTGAAAACATCATTCATTCTTCTCCCGACTCTCCCATTCATTACCCTTAACTTCAAAACCATGAGAAGCATCAATTAAGGGTTATATACTAGAAACTAGGGTTACTACATTCTCCCCACCATTGGTTTTTCCATCACCGGAAAGTAGAAAAATTTACCTAACTGAATGAGTTTCGGCCACTGCTCTTTCATTTCCTTTTCACATTACCAAGTCTCTTCCTGAATCTGGCCATGCTGCCATAAAACCCACACTAGACCGATGCTTTTTCACACAATAATTTATCTTGCCTACCCATAATTCGTACCGGGATATGTATCAATGAATCATCCAGCTCTAGGTCAACGTGATCCCATCGGATCACATGGTCATGATCATGTTGATACTTTTTCAACTACAATATATGGAACACATTATACACCAAACAAAATCATGGTGGTAATTCCAACTGATATGCCACCTATCCAACCTGTTCTAGTATCCCAATAGGGCCAATTTATCTACCAGATAACTTTCCCTACTTCTTGAAATGACGATGTCCAAGCCTTGGAGATATCCTCAAGAAGACATGATCACCCACAACAAACGACAATGATCTTCGATGGTGATCTGCATAAGATTTCTGATGACTCCGAGCCATCTCCATCCTCTTTCTAATCAATTGGATCTTAAATGTTGTCTCTTGGACAAGGTTTGGCCCAACTAGTAATGTTTCACTCATTTCCATCCAGCATAGTGGAGAAAAACAAGGACGACCATACAAATCTTCAAAGGGAGCCATGCGAATCGAAGCTTGATAGTTATTATTGTACGAGAAATCCACTAATGATATATTCTCATCCCATGAGCCACTAAAATCCATTACACAAGGCCGAAACATGTCTTCCAATGTTTGTATTGTCTGCTCAGATTTCACATCCTTCTAAGGATGATATGCTGTGCTCATAGTCAACTAAGTTCCAAGGGGTTTGTTGTAATGATATCCGGATACAATATGTAAACCACTGATCTCTATCTGATAATATAGACACTGGTACACCAGGCCTCTTGGATACTTCATCGATATATATTTTTGAAAGATCATGCCCACACAAGTTTCACGAATAGGTATGAAATGGCCCGACGTGGTTAGATGATCCACTATCACCCAAATGGCATCGGGTTTCTATACCGCTCTTGGAAGACCTGTAACAAAATAAATTGAAATCGGATCCCACTTCCACACTGGGATGGATAGAAATTGTAACATACCTACTGGTCTCTGATGCTCTGCTTTAACCTGCTTACAAGTTAAGCACCATGAGACAAACTCAACCACATTCCATTTCATGTTGATCCACAAAAATGACGCCTTCAATGCCTTTTACATCCTCAATGTACCTGGATGTACAACCCATCTTGAATGGTGGTAAGCATGATGGAGTTGTTCCTGACAAACTGTAGGTACAACCATCCGATCACTGAAACACAACCCTGTACCCCAATAAAGCTTCCATCCCTTAATTGTCTCCACACCATTGAGTTTTGAACATATAACCAAACATTCTACATAAAATATTTGTTCTTATTTAATCATTTTTACTAGATTAGGAACATGATTAGCCAAAAAGAATACTGCAACATCACCTCGGTCTTCACATTCCAAATGCATGTTGGCTAAGACCGACATCAACTGCCATTCATTTGAAGCTTCTTTTCCAACTGAGCATATGAATCTCTACTCAATGCATCTGCTACCGAATTTCCTTTCCCCGGTGTTTACATCAAGTCAAAGACAATCATTTAGAGATAATCCATCCATCTCATTTTCCTCAAATTCAAATCTCACTGTAAGAAAATGTGTTTCATGATTTTGTGATCTATAAACATAGTATTTTTCTCACCCAAGAGAAAATGCCTCCTTGTTTGCAAACCATGGACGACTATAGCTAATTCCAAATCATGTGTTGGGTAATTCTTCTCATGCAACCTCAAATTCTTTGAAACATAAGAAACCACATTGTCTCTTTGTATGAGAACATAGCCCAAACCTGATCCCAAGGCATCACAATACACCACATACCCTTTTACTGATTCTGGTAAAATCAAGATAGGTGCTGTTGTAAGATGAACAATCAGTTCCTAGATGGAGTTCTGACGTTCTTTTGTACATAGGAATGGAGCATTATTATTTTATAGAGCTGTCAATGGTGAAGCTAGTCATTTTAAATCATGCACAAAGCATCAGTAATAAACATCTAGACCAAGAAAACATTATATATTGAACACATTCTTTGGTGGTTTCGAAGATATAATTACTTATATCATTTCATGATCAACAGAAACACCTTTATCTGAAGTGACATGGCCAAGGAAACGTACTTATTGTATCCAAAAAACACACATTGATAATTTGTCATATAAGAAATGATCTTTCAAGATTTGTACCACTGTTTCAAGGTGCACCTCATGATCAGACCTTGTTTTGAATAGGCCAAAATGTCGTCTAAAGCCAACATTACAAAAGTATCTAAATATTGTTGAAATATCTGATTCATCAATTCCATGAAGTCTACTGGATTTTGTTAGACCGATGTGCATGACTACATATTCGTAATGGCCATATGTACTTCAAAAAGCTGTCTTTGGAATATCCCCTTTCCAAATTCAAAATTGGTGATATCCTAATCACAAGTAAATATTGGAGAACCATAGAGCTCCCCTTGATTTATCAAACAGATCATCAATACATGGATGTGGATATCTTTTATTTATCATAACTCGGTTAATATTACGATAATCAACACACAGCCGGAGAGTTCCATCTTCTTTCTTCACAAACAAAATTAATGCGATCCCACAGAGACATACATGGTTGATTAAACCCTTTTCTTTCATGCTCCTAAAACTACACGTTCAATTCCCGCAACTCTGTTGGTTCCATAATATATTATTGAAATGAAATAGGACTGGTCCCTAGAAGGAGATCAATCATAAACTCTACTTCCCTTAGAGGTCGCAACCCTGAGAATTTGTTGGGAAAGACATCAGGAAATTGATCCATAACAACTAAAAAACTATCTTCCTCGATCTCTTCCATTGATTCAAAAGTAAATGCTACCAATTGGTAAGAGATTGTTCCGACTATTGGTGCCAACAACCTCTTTTAACCACTCTTTACAATTCTCTCTCTTCTAAAGAGATGCTCGATGCTTTTCTTAGTCATGAAACTAACTGTTCTCGTATAATATTTTATTCGATCCATGAACATTATCAGGCACTCTATACCCAGGATTACATCATAGACATCCATCTCCAACATTGAGAAGTCCCATTTTAACTCAGCTCTATCAATAGTTATAACACATGCTCTACACACAATGGCCTAATGTTCTCTTTCAGCAAGAGGAGTTTGGAGTTTCAGAAAAGAAGGCATCATTTCCAGTTTTAAACATTGAAAGTCAACAACATGGGAAGAAATGAAGGAAGGTGATGAACCAGTATAAAAACAACACTTTCACCAAGGTATAATTCAAAATAATCATACCTCTTAGTGTAGATGGTCTATCCTGATCATCGACAATCATTTTATCAGCTCCATACAATTGCTTCTTCACTATACTATTCTCCATGTGTCATTGCTAAAGTTTCTCTAGTTGAGGAGTCATGGTATTTATAGAAATTCTATGGCTAGCTCTGTTATGCAGGACAGACAGACTCTTCTATCCTCGTCATGTCATAGCATACGATGCTTCTGATGCCAGGGAAGTGTCACGCACACTAGGACTCAGAGAATTTCTAGAATAGAACTATAGATTCACTATTTTCTTGTAATTGTGACTTGATTGAGGTTGTTCCAGACAGTCCCGCATCATGTGGTCTTGTGAACCACATTGAAAACTTCCTACTTTGCTCTGGGGTCATGGTGGAAGGTTCATGGATCCTGCCGTCTGGTTATGATTTCCCCTTGCAGCATGGAAATAGGTGTCCCTTTTCCTCTTGTTCCCAGTGGTAGAGTACCCATTGTTTCCTGTAGGTACCATCATTCCTCTTCCTATTGATCCTGAGATATTAGTCTCATCAACAGTTTCTCTGTTCACCGTTTATCTATAAACTATAATACACAGCACTGCAATCATCGATCTAATCTCCTACCTTAGCCCCGATTCGAATATTCATGCCTTGAAGGACGCACTTTCCGTAACCTCTAGTGAAAATGTACTATATTCATGAAATTAGCTGCATACTCTCTGACAAATAGGCTCTCCTATTTCAAGCTGATGATGTCTGTTGTTTTCTGGATTTTGAACATGTGAGGATAGAATTGTTGGTTGAACTATTCTTCAAAATCCTCCCATGTAAGGACTTCATCCAATTTAGCCTGTAAAACTAAATCCCACCATTTAAGTGCAAGATCATCAAGCATATATGTCTCCAACTTGACCTTCAGCTCTGATGGTGAGCCGATGAAATAAATGATATGATTTATCCTACTTAGCGACACCTCCACCTTTTCAGGTTCAGCATCACCCTGAATGGTTGCTGTATTCTGCTTCATGAACAAGATGGTATGATCCACATGCCTTGGTTAATTCCTTTGGTTCCCCGTATCCACAGCATGAAAAGCTTGGAAAATAATCTGAACCAGTTCATGGATACCCTATGGTTCTGGTGAAACCACATTCTCCGTAGCTTCTTTGGGTTGGTTTTGACGACGCCTACTGGGTGTCATTTTCTAAACCAACAACATCCTCTGTCAATCTCACTCTCTAGCAACTGATGGCATAGCATTTCAAATTCTATCACATCAATTATCAAATCAATGTTTTCCAAAACCTACTTTTTCCATGTTCAAATACTTTTTAAAACATTCAACATGATTTTTGAAAATCATTCCATTTTCAAAATACACAAAATAACATATTTTCAAAATAATTTAATTAAAATAATTTCTACATTTTCAAAAAATCGCACCTTCCATAAAAACATAAGTCATTACTCACAATGAGATATGAAATCCTAGTGGGAAGTCATTCCTGTTCAATTTATGTCATGATCATCTCATTGGAAAAACCCATGACAATGAGATTTCCAACATTCTAAAAGGGTATCCAAGACACATATGTACCTAGCACCATGGTAACTTGAAGATCAGAATAAATGGGTTAGCTACGTTCATTTATGCTATATATTTAAAGTTCTGACAATCCAACTGTTGTCTATGATTTTTACCCAAGGGATAGACAAGAACTAATTTCAACTCCAAGGATAGGAACATCAGTGAACATTTGTTAGGAAGGGACCGAACAAGCTGACACCATTTCTAATGACCCGCCAATTATCATTCACTTGAGAGTACAATGAGTCATTACATGGCCTTAAGTGTCATTCCAAAGATGCCAAAGGCTGGAAATAAATGATGAAGGGTTTCAAATACAAGTGGTGTACTATTTTCCCACTAACAAATAAACCAATAATTCAACCAACCAACATTCACTAAGATGCATGAACGAATGAATTACAAGTAAACAACTTCATTTATGTCAAACCACATCAAGTACACAACAGAGGGAGACCAAACCAAACATCAAAGTGCACAATGTAAGAACACCTCAAGACTCTCAAAAGACAAAAAAAATTATGCTCCACAAGTTACAAGATTCATAATCACCGAACAACACCAATCATCGTGAGGTAGTACTAAAAACATGGGAAGCATTACCTTTTCCCCTCTCACAGAAAATAGCATCTGCAAAATCACCAAAGTGCCAAAGCATGGGAGAGTATAAAACTTATTAGGTTTCCCCAATGACTTCCCAACTCATGACACTATTATAGAAGAGTTAGCAATATTTATATAAAAATAGTTTTTAGAAAACAATTTCTCAATGCAGTTTATAACTAAATATAAACAAGTTTTCCAAAACCACTTATGAATAAAAGAAGTCAATGAAAAAGAAAATTTTTTTCCAGTAAGTTAGTTTTCCCAAAAAATAACTAAACAAGATTTAGATCCATTTTAAAAACATCTAATTTTGGCATACCCAACCATTTTCTGACCCATGCAACCAACCATGCAGGATTCTTTATGACAGTTCCATACTCATGAGCAGTTTCTTGTCGATTTACCAAGTCATCACAAGGTAATTGTTTCCCATGTGCCATTGCACCTTTTCCACTAAGAACAAAGTCATATTTCAACCATGCCTCGTACATATAGTTACCATGTTCCAATAAATGTTTGTCGCCAATCACAAGGTCATATTTCAACCAAGCCTCCTACAAATAGTTACCAAGTTCCATTACACCTTTGGCACTGAGGACAATGTCATATTTCAACCAAGCATCGTACATACTACATGAACACACACAATATATTCCCATCAATCAATCCAAAACACACTTTCAATAAAACACCTTTTCTTTGAAAACCATTTCCATCAAAACCATTTCAATGCCAAACCATTTCAATTCTGAGACATTTCAATATAACTCCCTTTTTATTGAAAAGAAATTCCATAAAAAATCATTTTAATGCCAAACCTTTTCAATTCCAAAGCATTTCAATAAAACTAATTTTTTTTTGAAAAACATTTTTCATCAAACCATTTAAAATTTCAGAAAATCCATAATTTAAAATCATCATTTTAAATTCAAGAATCCTCATCACTTGCAAAACAATTCACCAAGATTTAACAATTTCACTAAAGCTATAAATCATCACTAATAAATATTTATTCTATGATTTTCACAATCTATTCCATTAAAATAAACCAATTTGAAACTAAGATTATCAATTCTAACAAGATTAGTCGAGAGTGAAGCCTCCTACCTTTAGGGTTTTGACAAAAACCACAACGAACGATGAACGCACAAGAAAAACGTGTTGATTCTTCAAAAAACCCGCCTTAGATCTCTTCTCCTAGAATGAACAAGGCCATATCTCATCATATTTGGAATCCACACACCTAGATCTACCCATAACGGGCATAGATCTATGAAACTGAGGGAATAAGAGAAGTAGATCTATGTATATCTAAAAAAAAACAAGAACAATGATGAAGGACTACATACCTCAAGAATCCAACATTGATTCACCAAGAGAAGCCTTCAGATTGCCTCCAGAATGAGGGGAGAATCCTCTATGACTTTAGGAGAATCAAGATCCTGAGTTAGGCCCACTTAGGAGGGAAAATGATCCACTTAGAGGAATAAACATGTGAGATCCACCTTTATATGATCTCGTTTAAGTGGACACACAGTTTCCTCACATGGTTAGACAAACCGTGTGCTAATCGTGCGTTACCCACTACCTCAGCAACCCTCCATTCATGGTTTGGACTCATAGTTAGATAAATTGTGTGCCACCCGTGGTAAAGCTACTACCTCCAAGACCAACTACACGACGGGTTTGACACACGGTTTAGACAAATCGTGCGTCGTACGCGCGACTTCCCCTCTGCCTCAAAACATAATTCAATGTTCTCACGACTCTCCCATTCGTCACCCTTAACATTAAAACCATGAAAAGAAACAATTAAGGGTTACATACTAGAAACCGGGGGTATAAAAATTTTGATGTCCAGCGAATAACTCACTCGTTTAAATAATTAAAATAATAAAATGATGTTTCATAGAAACTTGATATTGTGTGTAACATTCACCAAGTCAATTATATGTGTGAAAGAAATGTTTGACATAGTGAATTGTAATACATAAATGAAAATATAATTTATTAAGGTAATACATTTTTTGAACCATAATAATATTTCATTTTATATTCAATCTGTTTTCATATACATTTATAATAAATCGGTATCCTTTCAATTCATATTATTTTGTACTGACCGTATATTTTGATAAATTAGATAATACTATTCATAATATCTAGTTTGACATCATAGTTTGATATTTTTAAATTAAATATTCAAATATTAACAATATATTATTTTTCAGTAGTCCATGGTCTAGCGTGTTACACAATTCAATGATTAAAGTCATTATTGCGTAAAATAAAAGATATCCACGGTTTTCCATGTAGAGCATGACTATGTTTATGTGGGATGTAGTGTATGATAAACATTTTGTTACTTATAATGCATTAAAAACATAGTGATTTAATATATAATGAAATATCTTCAGTGGTACATGAATTGTAATGTATCAAAAAGGATTAATTAATTCATAAAAATCCAAATATATTATAGTGTTATTTTTTGATTCTCCATTATAGGAATATATTAAATGAATAATTCAATGTTTCTTGATATTCCTTATTCCTTTTGGGGATTATTTTGGGATCCTAATGTTTATATTTATTGATATTTCTAATTATATTATTTTTATAGATATAACTATAATTTTAGATATTGACATTTACATGACTTTATGATATTAAGGTTCCTGATGTTGTTTATTTCATTCTGTATATGGTCTTGATTTTCATTAAAATACATTTATAAAAGGTTTTGTAAATTATTTTTTAAATTATAATCAAATATTTTATCAACAATATGAGTTTTTCAAATTTTTTAGAAAAGGGATGGGGGTTTAATTTTTTTCTTGGAATTTATCAAAAAATGCCTATTCCATTTTTAGTGGTATTTTAATAAAAATTGTTTATTCTTGCATTTGATTTTATAACGAGTATTAAGTTTTATTAATAGGTGATTTGTAGAAAGATACTTTTTTTCAAATACCCACATGTGGAAAATAGACTTTCTAATTTTAATTAATTCTTATATTTATGAAATTGTATTCTAAGATAAATTTCATAAACTCCTTGGTGAGATTAATCATAGAGTGTGTAGCTCATGCCATGAATAAACCCTCCAATGTATTTTTTTTAAATTTGTCATTATATTTACAAGTATATATTCTATTCATATGTTAGTGTGTGGGGTGACTAGTTGTGGTAAGTGTAAGATATCTTGACCTCCTGAGGGTCACTATGAGTTAGTTAGTAGTAGTTTTGGGTTTTATTTTATTTCTAGGATGCCAATGTATCAAACATTTTATTTATATGGTTTACTAATTAGTTTAAACTATGTAACATATATTTATTTATAATTTTTTTGTTATGTGTGTTTTTAGTAATTCATTTCATTATTCATATTTATTACTCTTGTAAGATGTTTCTTTTTTACTAATAGTGTTTGTTTTATCCATGTGCTTCTGACACCTAGATGGGTCATGTTAGATTACCAAGTTGTATTTATTATGTGATTTTTAGATTTATAGGAAGAAATAATTCCCCAATATTACATTCATGATACACCATACCTTGTTTCTATCTTTTAAGGATTAAGAATTCCTTTTTTTCCCATTAGAAAATTGGATCATCTAGGTAGTCAGATAATCTCGGGGTGTTTCATTATAAATTATTACAAAGAATAGATTTGTAATATTGACTATGTTATTTTGAACTCTTTAGTTAGTTGTTATGTTTGGTCATGTGTATATATATATATATATTAGAACCTCTTAATTAGTCACTTGAAGTGTCTAGAAACGTATTCCTTGAACTGGGCCTTAAGAATCCTAGGATGGTGTGTTTTGTTTAATGATTGGACTATTTTATGGACATAATATTTGAAATAATGGCATCATAATAGTCATTGTAATTTTATATATTTACATTGGGATTATTTTTCAAATATTGGTATAAATTAATTATGGAATAAGAGAGGTATGTTTGTTGAGTGTGGCCTGAGAGACCATGAAATGGCCGAAAATGTGATTTTGAATATTATTTTGGGATATGTTAAAATAATGGAGTATTATCAATAAAACCATAAGAAACTTCAAACATGTTCCTCTCTTATTTAGAGTTATTTATTTATAACTCTCGAGTCTTGAATTTCTTTTTGTGGTTTAGAAATAAAAAAGTGTCCAAATATTGTCTTCTAATATATTGAGAATGTTATATTGGAATTTTGGACAACAATGTGATGTCTTTTTAATGATGTTTTTTTAGATTTAATGATACATGAAATGTGTGATCAATGAAAACATATTTATGTTTTTAATTATTCCAATGGATTTTATATTAATATTTTGTTTTTCGTTAGATTCAATTGGAATAGGATTTTTTTTCATGAAATATAGAAAATAATACTATATTAAAACAAGTTACTAATTTATTTTTAAATTACTTTCATCTCATTGGATTATATTTTAAATATTTTACAACATTAAAAAGAAATATTTGATAGTAAGAATGTTCATTATAAAAAGTTTAGCTTTTTGTTAATTCATGTTAAACATTATAAATTTTGCTTTACTTCTTATTTTGAAAGAGATTGGTGGTATTAATTAGATAACATTATGATTTATTTAGTTTTTTGACACCTAATGGGTGTATAAAAGGTTTTATGATGTAAATGGTATTAAAGGAAAACTTAAATTACGTGAAAAATAGAGTATTTTCACTGATTTGATTTTATGATGTGGGATATTTTATTTTACATTTATTTTTTTGGAACATTTTTTATTTGGAATTCCAAACTGACATGGGTAGTTTAATAATTTCCATTCATTCCCAAGGTAATATTTATTTATTTAATAAATGGGGTAGTATTAAGGGAAATTTTCATTTTTTGATGAATTATGATTTTTTATTTTTCACTTGATTGATTTTAGGGATATTTAATATTATTTATACACAAATGGAATGGTTGGGTTAGTGTTCTGTATTATTTGATATATGCCACATAGAAACTAATTGGATTATGTTAGTTTGTTTATATGTCAGTAATCTATATTTCAGTCTCTTTGTCTTACCTAGACATTGAATAAAGAAGCATGATTTTTTATTTTATATCATTAGTGTAATTGAATGTTAGGGTATCCTTTATCATATTCATTTAGGGAACCATGTTGGTTTAGTTGAGTATTCTCCTCCAATAAGCATTGGATTAGATTTTAAAAAGGCAAGGATATAGACAATCGAAGTTAGTGTGTAACGTCCCGGTTCTAGTAGCCACCCAGAGGCACCCGGTACCCAGTTAGTCACATGGCCTCAAGCACTTTTCCCCACACGGCAGAGGCTACCGACTAGTAGTGAGGGCTTGGGTGTGATAGTGGGGAAACTATGCCCTCATTTTGTAGAGTACACAGTTGATGTAAACAATGCACAAAAGTGAACTTAGTAAATTTCCAACAATATTAATTAGTGGAGGACTGAATGAATAAACAACTAGAGAACATATATATATATATAATGATGCATGATACATATGTCAAAGAAAGCATCCAAACTAGTCACAATGCTGGAAATACAAACAGTGCTAAACCAAAGTATAAAAGAAAGAGATAAACAGCTCCACAACAATGCAAGCATAATCTTGGTCCCATGTTCTCCATATCCACAGCATGTCAAGTACATGAAGTATAGGGGGACTTGAACTAATCTATACCTACAATAATATAAGCTGTTTGGGCCTAAAAACATGACCGAAATAGGGTGTGAGACTAAATCCCTGTAGGGTACCACATGAAGATCTCTACCCAACAGTCAGTGAATATATGGTAGGTAAAAGAATAGAAAATATAAAACAGGAAAGTACTCAGTAGTAAAAAATCCACAATTTCAATATCAAGAAATCAGCGAGACAAAAATCTAAACACAAACAGGTAACCCTTTGCGAATTACTCTCACCCATCCCCTCTAGTCCTACCTAACATGTACAAGCCACACTCTAGTCACTAAACTCAGCCTAATCCACATTGTTCAGTGTATAAATACTCTTTGAGGAAGCACTCATAGTATATTCCACTTGTAGTCTAAGGTAGTTAGAAACTTTCTGAGAAGGAACTCACAGTTAATTCCCCTTATAGCCCGCAGGTCACGGAATCTCGGAGGAAGCTCATTCGGTCAATTCCCATTATAGCCCCAGTCGTTCATAGACTCTCTGAGGAAGCTCTCACCGTCAATTCTCTATATATTCTAAAGAAGTTCAAAATAATACAAAGACTCTATGAGAATGCTCACTCAGTCAATTCCCATTATAGTCTATAGTGCACAATGACTCTCTGAGAAATCTCACTCAGTCAATTCCCCTTATAGTCTACTACGCCATGTTCTCACGACCCTATGTAGGTCAATGAGAATTGAAATACTATATGTACAAAAAAACTATAGAACTACTTGGATAAATAGTCTAAAACATTTCACGCATATCATAATACAAAATCTCCCTCATATAGTAATAGGTATGGAAACCAGGAAAGGCAGTCAAACATGGTAAATAAGAAAAAATGGTCGTAAACAAAACATACAAGGGAAATACATCCAAAGCATTGAAATCAACCTTATTCATATCCCAAACAACCTCTACAGAAACTTTCGAGCAAATTGGAAATCAAAGGGGGGGAAATGGTAAACACACAATTCCCCATTCAAGGGTATTGGTGTAATTTGTTCATAATAATCAAAGACATTGAACGAAAAGTCACAAACCTCCTACCATGGCATTATGAGATTGATATGCATGAACCTCAAAGATTTAATCTCCTCATAACATTGAGGATATACAAAAATACCTAAAATGTCCAACCCACGATATCTCATGAGAGAGGAGAAATCATAAGATGGTGCTCTAGGAGAAGAGGGAACTCACTGATGCAATTCCAATGCAACAGACAGTGTTCGATTTAGAGGACAGAGACATGCACCGAGGTTCGTCAATGATTTGCAGCCGTATAGAGCTCTTGGACGAATGAGACCTAAATGAAAAGAGTTCTGTCTCCTAATCCTCATGTGTTCCAACCTCGTTGTGACACACAAGAAAACATGATCCCCCACCACAAACTCCAGAGGTCATCTCCGTTGATCTACATAAGACTTCTGTCGAGACATTGAAGTATCCATCCTATTTTGAATCAACTCTATCTGTTATTTGGTCTCTTGGAAAGATGAGGTCCCAACATAGCTGCCTCTCCTACCTCGAGCCAACACAAGGGTGATCAGCATGGCCTAACATACAAAGCCTCATAAGGTTCCATCTGAATAGTTTCATGAAAACTATTGTTGTAGGAAAACTCCACAAGAGGTATATGATTCTCCAAATAACCTCCCAAATCCAGAATTCATTCTCGAAGCGTGTCCTCAAGAACTTGAATCGTACGCTCAGACAGGCCATCAGTTTGGGGATGGTAAGATGTACTAAAAAGTACATGTGTACCCAACACCTTCTTAAGTTCCTTCCAGACCTGAGAAGTAAAATGATCATCCCTATATAAAACAATGGAGTTTGGAACTCCATGTAGACATACAATTTCACGGATTTAAAGTAGTCTGAGCTCATCATCACTGAATGTATCCTTGATTAGCATGAAGTGAGAAATCTTCGTGAGTCTGTCAATGAAAACCCATACTACATCATTCCCTCGAGGCGACCTTGGAAAACTGGTCATGAAATCCATCGCGACATCACTCCACTTCTTCTCGGGAATGGGTAACTACCATAAGAGCCCTCCAAGTTGCTGATACTCCACCTTCACCTGCTAACAGGTGGAACACCTCATGAAAAAACCAGCAATGTCATTCTTCATACCTGACCACCAATACTAATGGGGTAGATTATGACACATCTTGGTGACGCCAGGAAGAACTGCCCAAACTGAGGAATGAAAGTCCCACATCAGCTCCTTGCGTTTGTCTACAGGAAACCATAAACACCCATGGAAACACAAGATCTCATCCTAGCCTATGATCTATCTAGGAATAGGGACCTCTCCATACCCATTCAACCTTATGACTAGGCTTTCAGAATCTAATAGCAGCCTTATTCGAACTCAATCAAGAAGCATAGAGATAATAGCTACAGAAGATAGAAAATTGTGCCCCTATTTTTTCGTGCACCTGAAAATGCATCTTAGAGAATAGAGACATATGCTACCACTCATTTCTGGACTCCGGAACTGTCTGTATCAAATCCTCCTTCTCAGTGCATCTACCACTGTGTTTCCTTTCCCATTCATATAGGCAAGCTCGAAATTGATGGATTGAAGTTACTCAACCCACCTTATTTGTCCTAAATTCAGACCACAATGAGTGAATATGTACTTGATACTCTTGTGGTCGATGAAAACAACAAAATGATCTTCCAGTAGATAATGTCTCCAACATCACAAGGCATGAACATTGGCAGCCAACTCGAGATTGTGTGTTGAGTAATTCCTCTCATGTGGCCTCAACTGTCAAGACCTGTATGCAACGACACCATCTCCCTTCATAATCACAGCTTCCAGCCTGATACCTAAAGAATCATAGTAAATTCTATAACTCTTTCCCAACTCTAGAAACAATAGTATCAGTGCTGAAGTCAACCTCACCTTCAACCCTTGAAATTTTGACTTGCAAGAATCTGACCACAAAAAGGTTGCACCATTTTTAGTCAGACCTATTAGTGGTGCTTCTAAGAGTGAGAAGTCTTGTATGAAATGTCTGTAGTATTTAGAAAGCCCCAGAAAACATCGTACCTCAATGACGTTCTTCAGATGCTCCCAGGAAACTACAGATCTCACTTTCTATGGGTATACTTAGAGCTTATAATATAACTGATGCTATCTCAATGTACTCAAAATGATCTCAAGATTGGTGGCATGGTCGTGTCGAGTATGAGAGTACACCAAGATATCATCCAAAAAAAACAACCAAGAAGGAATCCAAGTATGGATGGAACACTCGGTTCATCATTTCAATGAAAAATGTAGGCGCGTTCATGAGACCAAACAACATAAACATGTACTTGTACAGACCATACCTACCCGGGAAGGCTGTAAGAGGTATATCTGATGGTCTAACATGCAACTGATGGTAACCAGACCTCAATTCAATTTTCATGAACACTCAGTCTCATCAAAGCTGATCAAAGTGATCATCAATCCTTCATAAAGGATATCATTTCTTGACTGTCAACTGCTTCAACATCCAATAATCTACATAAAGCCTAAGGGTACCATCTTCCTTCTTCCCAAATAGGACAGGCGAACCCCAAAGAGAAGTACTGGGATAGATGGAACCCCTTGCCTCCAACTCCTCCAATGGCTTCTTGAGATGCTAAAACTCTGGTGAAGCCATCATTTAAGGAAGAATGGACACTAGGGCCACTCATGGAATGAGCTCAATAGAAACATACACCTCATGCTCTATAGGTTAATTTGAATAGTTCTCTGGAAAGACGCCCCTGAAATGATCCACCACTAGAGGAAAGTCTAACTACGATGTCCCTTGATCATCCAGATACAGACTAGCAATCTGGGCTATAAATCCACCCAACTCATTATGCTCTGGTATTTCTCTACTCACTTGGACATCCCATTAATCCATATTAAGAAATGATATTCCCTCTAGTGGTGTAAAACCCACCATGCGGCGATAACAGTCAATGACTGCCTGGATAGAAACCAACAAGTCCATTCTGAGAATGACATCAATGCCTATCATCTCTAGGACATAAAGGTATCATTGAAAGTGACACCCACAAACCTCAAGAGGGCACTCCTTGTAGTGACACATACTAGATTTTATCATTCTCAACAGAGTTTATAGCATCACGATATCAGTAGAAGAATAGTTGAAGAGCCCAAGGCTCACCACAATGGAAAAAAAAGATAATACTATGGAAAACCCCTCTGTAAAAAAGAGTTGAATATAAAATTAATTCTACTAATATCATTCCTCAAACTATGGAGGGAGCAAGATCCTGCTTCTGCTGGGTCTGCTCCACTGCAAATGTTCGGCCTAGGCCGCGACCCTGTGACCCTGCTTGACCACTGTTAGATGATCCACCATACTGTCACTGAAAATCGGGGGATTGGCTTCCACAGCCACAAATTTTTCTATGGACTGAACATCTATAAGAACTATAGTTCCATGATTACTGGGAAACAGATGGTGCTACACCTGAACATGGAATCATAGAAGAACCCCAGTCACCAGCTGCTGGTGAGAAGATCTCGAAAAAACACTGAAGGTGACCCATCTTGCCTCATGATCGGCACTCCACCGAGTCTCTCAGGCAATGCAGCCTCGAATTACAGCTCCACCCACACTGGTATCATACCACATGGCTACCATAAGATGAAACCCACATACTCTGATCTCCTAGTGCAGTCTCCCTACGGCGCTTCTTGCTATCATCTAGTAGAGAACTAACTATGGATGCTGAACCACACTGGATCACAGCTTCATAATCCCTCATATTACACTTTGTGATCAGCACCTGGTTGATAGAAGAGGATATAGTAGTCAACCTGAAGATGTTCACCAGATATAGGATGTCGTACCTCAGACCATACTCAAACTTCCATAGAAGGAATAAATCATGACCTCCTAGAATAGGCATGAAAACCTGCACCTCAGTGAAGCGAGAGGATTACTCCATAACTAAAAGATTACCCTACTCCTGGTTCATGAACTCTCGGGCTTGATCTTCCATTAATGTCCCCAGAAAGAAGTAATCCTAGATGACTCACTGAAACTCATCCCAACCCATATTCGGTTGGCATCCCGCCTGTGAGATCCCGTCCCACCACCTCTTGGTGGAGTCTCAAAGCATGTAAGTAGGGAGCCTCACCCTCTTCTGGGGAGGTATCTCTAGATGCTCGAATATCGTCAGAGTGGTATCTATCCATGACTTGGAAGCCTGGGGTCCTCCATTGACTAAGAATGTAGGAGGATACTACTGCTGAAAGAACCGCGTCAATTCATCCCATGACGGGGCAGGAGGAGGTGCTCTCGGAATGGTCTGCATCATCCACAAAAAGAACTCTCTGAACTGTGCATCAACACCTATGTTGGATATAACAGCTGGTTCCACGACTAGCATAACTGGAGGATCTGTATGTAGTCCCGGATCTGCCAATTCCAATGTCTGATCACTGCCTGGAAACTGGCATACAACTAGAGGACGTCTTGGTGGCAAGACGGTCAAGCACACACCTTATATCAGGATTATCAAGGACTGAAAACTATAAGTGTAAGAAGGGTACATGAGAATGGTAACATTAATGTTTCACAAAACATGACTACACAGTCTGTACAATTACTACATGGCGTGATCCATCAAGTTATTTACATGGGCGTGGACTCCTGCCTAAACTGTTCATGTAACATCCAAAACACACAGCGTGTTCTCCTAACACACGGCGTGTACTTGAATCCTCTTCCCCTGCCCGAATACTTCTAGATGGTTAAGCCACACTACACACCTAAGACAATACTACATGGCGTGTTTAAGATAGACATGGCATGTACTAGGAAAGCTTCACCCGACCCGTGTTCTTAGTGACATGGCCTGACACACGGCTCACACAACACGACATGTTCAAGGTGGACACGATGTGCATTTGAAATGATAACACCGACCCATGTAGTTTTTTACATTGCCAACTACACGGCTGACACTACATGGTGCGTTCAAGGCGGACATGGAATATATGAGAAATGATAACACCGATTCGTGTTGCTCGTGACACGGTCGGGTCCCTAGGTCAAAATATATGGCGTGTTCAACTGGTACACGACGTGTTCCTAGAAGAATTTTCTTATACTATGTATCTACCCACACGGCCTATGACATGGTTATAAACTACACGGTGTGCGCATAATGTACACGGCATGTAATTAAGAAAAATAGTTTCTTCCCGAAAAGAAGAACACATAGCGTGTAGTCAAAACTAAACGACATGTATTCTTGTTTTTTCAGGACAAGAAGCCTCAAAAACTACTCCGGAGCCCAGAAAACTCTGAAACCAAAATCAATGTGGATAAAATCTGATCCGTGAGGGCCCATACTCCCTGTGAATCAATTTTTGGAATCATACACTAGTTATAACATGGGAAAAAAGAAATGATCCACCAAATTCCGGTCCATGAGGGCCCATAACCCCTCAATAACCAACGTTTGGCATTAAATAAGACAAAACATTACACAAAAAATACCCTATCTAACAATAGGTATTTTATCAAGGAATCCATCAAAACAACCTACATATAATACAAAACATCAATCATAGCAACATGCAACTACTAATTTACCCTAAATGGAATGGCAAGAATACATGACATGTGATTTCTAACATGTGCCTATATGATGCATGAGATGGTATACCCTTATCTCATCGGGTTATGACAGAAATAGAACATTAATAACATCAAAAATAACAACACAAATCATGTGAATCACTCAAGGTGAAATCAAATCATCTGTAAAATGGCAATACCATAAAATTGAAATAAATGTGGTAGGTTGGCTTTTCCCTGTACACGGGTTAGCTAATCCTAGGAACAACTTATTATAGGGTACCTATTCTCTCCTATCCCAGGCTGAAGTCTCCAAATAGTATTTCAAGAGAAAAGAATTCCTATGATGCAACATCATAATGTCCCAGTTCAAGAAGCCACCCACAGGCTCCCCATACCTTGTTAGTCACATGGACTCAATCACATTTCTCAAAAAGCTAGAGGCTGCCGACTAGCAGTGAGGGAATGGGTGTGATAGTGGGAAAACTATGCCCTCATTTAGAAGAGTACATAGTGGAAGAAAACAATGCACAAAAGTGGAAGTCGTAAATATCCAACAATAGTAAATGGTGGAAGAGTGGAAAAATAAATAACTGGAGCAAATATATATATAATGATGCATGATACATATGTCTAGGAAAGTAGAAAAACAAGTCCCAATGCTGGAAATACAAATAGTGGTAAACCAAAGTACAAAAGAAAATGATAAAAAACTCTTCAGCATCGCCATCCTATTCTGGGTCCCATGCTCTCCAGCTCCACAACATGTCATGTACCTGAAGTAGAAGGTTTATTGCCCTTATCTATACCTGCAGCAATACGATCAGTTTGTGCAAAAAAACATGACACAAACAGGGTGAGAGAAAAAATCCTATTAGGAAACCACCTGAAGATCGGTGCCTAATAGTTAGTGAATATATGGAAGCTAAAAATACTGAAAACAACAAATGGGAAAGTACTCAGTAGTAAACAATCCACAGATTCAATATCAGGCAATCAGCGAGACAAACAGCTAAACCCAAACAAGTAACCCTCTAGGAAGTAATTTCATTCATCCCCCCTGGTTCTACTATACAAGTAAAATCCACATATTGGGGAGTAAAACTAGCCTAAACCCTGTGGTTCAGTATATATAGACACTATGAGGAAGCACTCACAGTGAATTCCCCTTATAGTCTATGGTAGTCATGAAATCTCTGATGAAGCACTCATAGTCAATTACCCTTATAGCCCCATGGTCAATGACTCTATGAGGACGCTCTCTCGGTCAATTTCCCCTTATAGTCCATGTCATTCATAGATTCTATGAGGAAACAATCACAATCAATTACCCTTATAGTCACACATAGTTGAAAATAATTCAAATACTCTTTAAGGAAGCTCACTCAGTAAATTCCCCTTAGAGTATAAAGTTTTCAAAGACTCTCTGAGGAAGCTCACTCGGTCAATAACCCTTATAGTCTACTACACCAGGATCTCATGACCCTGTGTAGGTCAACAAGCATAGAAATACAATATGGCCAAAGTAACCTACAGAACTACTTGGCTAAACCGTATACAACATGTAAAGCATATTAGTATAAAAACTCTCTATCCTACAGCAACAAGCATGGAAAACAAGCATGGCAGTCAAACTGCATAAACGGGACGAAACTGACGTAAACATAAAAGACATGGGAAAACATCCAAATAATATAAATAAACCCTATTCATATCAAAAAAAAAACTATACACAAATTTCTGAGCATAAGGTAAATCAACATTGGTATAGACGGTAAACACGCAGTACCCCGTTCGAGGGTATTGGTGGAATTTTCACATAATACTCAATGACATTGAATGGAAAGGAACAAACCACCTACCATGGAATTAGAAGATCGATATATGTGAACCATGAAGCTTCAATCTCTTTATAATGTTGAATATCTACAAAAACTCCAAAAACATTCATCCAACGATAACTCACGAGAGAGGAGAATTCAGAAGATGGTGCTCTAGGAGAAGAGAGAACTCACCAATTCGATTCCAATGCAATAGACGGTGTTTCATTCAGAGGATGGATGCATGCTCGGGGGTTCATTGATGATATTTGGCCGTACGGAGCTCTCGGTCAAATGGGACTAAAAAGAAGAGAGTTTTGGAGATTAGACGCGACCCCAGTGCGTTTAATGAAAAAATTAATGTACACGGCATGTACTCTCCGTTTCCATACTCTTCTTTAAGCGGCCTCCAAATCACTCCCACATGGACATGTGTGTGGATACTACATGTCTAGCACATGGGCTCCAGTGACAAAGATTTACACAGTGTGTACTCATAAAGTACATGGCGTGTACATAGAAAAATTCAATAATTTCCTCTTTTTCTAAAAAATGACCAGAAAGAGAAAAACATACCTAAAAATAAGATCAAGGATTTTATATAGTGTCTCTATAGGGAAATAATTTCTTGACTATGATACTTTTTTCAGTTAATTATCTATTTTTGGAGTCATTATCAAAATTTTTGAGAGGTAATATTTTTTAGGAGGAATTTGTGTGGTGATATGGTTGTGTACCGTGGTGGTTCGTCATTTATGAGTGGTTGTTGTTTTGGAATCTTAATTCCATTCTCATTCATTGATATCCCTGTGTCTTGTGACGGTTTATGAATGGACGATGTTATTAATTTATATTTTGTTTGAATTTATGAACATGGAGAAGATTCTATATGAGAACAGGTACTAGGGGTGAGTAGTTATGTGTTATGGGACAATGTGGTTCCACTAGGTTGAGATTATATATTATGTTCATCATGGGATAGCGTTATTTGAGTATAAATATAAATTACTATCATAATATATTAAAAATACATTGGTAAGAACCATTATATTTCCTATTAATGCATGATTCTATTTTTGTAATAATTAGATCTCTTAGGATGTGATATTAATGGTTCATTTTGATGATCTGGTATTATAATAGACTAGATATTATTCAAATTGGTGAATTAATTTTGCATTTAGAAAGTTTTCCCCATGTTATTTCATATTATTTTTATGTTGTGGGTTTTCTTGAGAGTTTATATATTGATGGATATTTTCTTGATATACTATTTATGGGAATGGTTTTCTTTTGCTTCATAATTTAAGACGAATTCAAAATTATTGGGAGACATAGGATAGAAAAATGTATTCCAAAAGGATTCTATTTATTAGATGTGGCGCAAGTATTATGTGAGTTTTTTATGTTTTTTGAGGAGTCATTTTATTATTTGTGGATGAAATCATGTCATTGGAATCCGTAAGATTCATTCATGAGTTATATCACTCCTTCACATATTTAACAATTATCTATGACATTCTGGGTGTAGGATGTGACATGGTGGGGAAAATTATTTGACATGTATGTCACTGTAAGTAATTATTTGTTATTGATTTTTTTGAATGTTTTTTGAATCAATGATATGTATTTTAGAAATTTATATATTCTATAGTTATTTAATTTAACAATTTAGGTTATATTTTACATGGTGTATTTGTTAAAACTTTTTCATGTAAATTTTTTCACTACAATGATTTCCTGGAAGAGTGGAACATGGTGTAGTCCAAATCATTTGAAATTCAATGTAAACTATATGAGACATTACATTCATATATTTTTTATTCATGTCTTGTGAATTAATTTGATAAACCATTTGGCTAAAAATTTGAATGTATTTATCTTCTTATACATCGGTTTTATATTTCTAGTATTATATTCACTAAACCATGTATCCAAACCATGAAACAATGTTTTTCCTATAAAATTCCATCTAAATATTTGGAACATAGTTTATTTTACCCTATTGTATAACTCTGGGATCATCTTAGTTTTAATAAATTATCATTCTTGACTCCTTTTATTTTAAGTAATATGCACATCATACATCCTCCGCTACATTTGATAGAGCCAATGAAGAATCCCTGGGATGTTTTCCCAACTTATCCTTTAATATTGAGATTCTATCATGTATATTCCAAACTATTTCCTTCATGTATAATTCAATTCTCTCTATTTTTATCTCATTTCTCTAATTTAACCCAATCTTGGTCACCTCATGTGAACCATAATGGTAATTTTAGAAAAGAATACCGCTATAAAGTAGCCCTACTAAGGAGGTTTCAATTTTAGAGATTGAATAATGAGTGTTGATTCTGGTGTGGTTTTTCGCCATAGAAATATGAAACTTTCATATTGATCATCTCGTGATTGAGGTATGCGAATATTTCATTCCATTTCATTGGAATTTTATAACATGATTATCATAAGGAAAATTCCTTGATTTGGATATTTTTGTTTTTCTTGGTTCTTTATTTTTTTATAATATTTAATATTTCATTTAGCACATGAATGAGTATTGGAGGTAGAGTCATTTCTTATTATTTACCAAATTTATTTATATAAAGTATAACGAGAATATATGTAAGGAAACAAGATAAAAATTAGTAAAGGGAAACTTCTCAGTTAACATCCATGTGATTCTTTAGAGAACAAATAGTATGTATACTAGTTTTATTTGTTAATGTATAGATAGTTTGTATTCTATAGAAACTTGGTAAATACCTATATATTACTTTTGTATTATTTGATAAAATACTAATAGAACTTATAATATCATTAAATATTCTTGAAAATAATTAGTTCTCGTTGTTGTCATTAGGCTATTTCTTCATAGAATATTTGATAAAAGTTTGTCAGGGTGAATATATTTTAAAAATTCATAGTGATCTAGGGGACACCTTGATTGCATGTTTTTTATATAAAAAATAATAGTGGAAGTGCATTATATGAAAAAGAATTCATGGAGAGAGTCATTGGATTCCCTTGGTTTGTATTCTTTCGACATTATCTACCTATATAACTATAAATATTAAATTTATTATTAATATTGAAAAATTAATAACAAATATCCTTATTATAGAATTTTTAATAAGTTAAAATAATATTCATGATTTATATGAGTTCATCAAGTACACAGGTTCATGATGTAATTATGTTTTAGAAGGATGACTATTCACAATTAAATCATTGTTTACCAAATGCAACCCTTCAAAAATGAAAAATCCCTACATGAATATAAATCTTTTCATGAGTTATGGTATGATTGTGGTGGGGATGTATGTCATGTTTAATCATTATGAGGTTCATAGTGATCCATGAAGAAAATAATAGGAATAAGATTTTGTGAAGAGAACATATTGCAAAGAGTATTTTCCTGAGATAAATACTACTCAGTAATGAAATTTTTTTCTATAAGTTTAAAAATTTAATTATCAAGACACACTCACTTGTATGAAAAAATGTAGATCTAATGAAAATAATTTTGCGAACATCTATCTGAGGAGTTTAATCACTTCAGTTCAGTGAGAAATTTTTTATGAAGGGTAAATGGTTTTCAGAAAGGTGGTTAGAGACCCCCACAACAAATTATATCATTCATTCACTTTAGTGTATTATGGTACATTTCCATATTTTTTCTCCTTTTACAAGACCATTTATGGTGATACAGGGAAAATTTATATCTCTAATTCATTCCTCAATTATATTATAACATTTTTATATAAATGAAGATTATTTTTTATTTAATGAAAAAATATAATTAAAAAGGTCAATTGATTTAATTTGATAAAACATGACTCACCATGCATTGTAATTAACCCAATGGGAAAAAATTAAGTATATAAGAGACTTGTATTAATAAATAACTATAACATCTATCCATGGATGAAATTAATCACAATTAATTTTTATCATTGAGGAAATTAATTTTCAACTATGGAAGAATTTGATGGAACCATAATTTAAATCATTAGTTATATATGTGTATATAGTAGATGTTTATGGGTTCATTATTAGTATATCATAAACAGAAATTCTAAAATTATACATAATTAAAATGACATATAATTTATTTTTCGGTATAAATATGTCTTTCGACTAGTCAACATTTCTAAAAGAATATTCTTATGGATATGAGAAAATATTAATAAATTAGATTTTTTTATTAAATGAAGTCAAAAATACACTACATTAATATATTTTAATGTAATTCCATCACTCTCAATAAAGAAATACATAATAAGTCTAAATCACATAGTGATGATGATTTTTTTCTTCTCTATTCAGGAAATATAAAACCACTTAAATTATTCAATATGTGTCTTAGAATTATTTTCATAAGAATTAATAATAATGTATGGCAGAATGATAAGAATCTACAATATAAAAGTGAGTAGTTTTATAATTAAAGTGATGTGTTGGTATGCTGTACATGGGAAGGATATGTGGAAGATGATAATTTAGATGAAAATACTTATAATGTGTAGAATTTAAAGACACATTATTATATATAATATATTACAATACAGATATATTGATATGAAAAATTTCATTTCAGACTTGATGGTGAATTTGAAAATGAGTAGAGTGATGTTTATACACTAAAAATTATTTCTATAAAAAGATAACCCCAAATGATTACAATTATTATAAATTAAATTGAATTGTATTTTATAGATTAATGATGATTTTCTTTAAATTGAGATGATTCGGGCATGGGATATTTTATGAGATGATAAAGAAGAATATCATCAAGGATAAATGGTGAAATATTAACAAGATAAATGGAGGTAGAGTGTTGATTCCAAATAAATCCCAAAAAGAGTGTATGGGGTACATCCATATAGTGAAGATATAAGTTTTTGAGACACATTAATTCATGGAATGGAAGGAAACAATTTGATTATTGAAATGACATTACATCTTAGACCTTGTAATCCTGATGTTATCTTTATTATCATGTGCTACACTCAAAATACAATTTGAAAAAACCATAGTATGTTAACATAAAATTATTAAGTAACCCTTAATATAAACTACAGTTTATATTTATTAATATTTAACACCATTAAATGATAACGAATTAAAACAAGAAAAATTGAAAATGATTATTATTAATAAAAACAATCTTCATAAAATATTGTAATTTAATATTTGATGTAAATTTTGGAAATTTATGAATTTAAATTTGGTATCATAAATTTAATTATTCAACACATAAAATAAAATATTTTGGTTTTTGAATTTCATAGGTTTCTTTAAAGTGGAAGATTTTATATCGAAAAATATTTTTTTAGAAAATTATAATTTCCTTGATTTTATCATTATGTTAGAGTATACCAAAATATTAAAACCCAATTATGTTATAAAATATTTATTTATGGAATAATTTTATTAATTTTATAATATTCTGTGAAATTAAAAACCCTATGTCCAAAAAATTAGAATTACATTAAAACTCTAATTTAATAAAAATAATTTTTTTCTGTGGTTCTTCTTATGGGGTTTTATGGTGAAATTTTATTTTTTTATTTAAAAAAACCATTATTTCCATTTTATCTTATAAACCATTAATAATCACAAAAAAATTTGAATATATGGTTATGAAATTTTGTACATAATTTTTTATTTTCAATGATGTTGTTTTCAAAAAAAAAATATGTTTTTACACATTATCTGCAATTATTTTAAAAATGTCACTAAAATCCTAAAAAATTAATTTTATAAAAAAATTTATAAATTATAAATCAAAATTATAAGATGAGTTACAAGCTCTAATATTAAATTTTTTAATTAATATAAAATCATATGTTTAAAAATTAATTACAAAAATTATGTTAAATGAAAAAACAGTTACCATATAATTAATGAAAATAATTTGTGATTTCACCAAAATGAGTGCATGTAGATAATATAGACCAACACACAGTTCCAAAAAAATATTTCCAATTATTATTAAATTTTCATTGAATGGTGACAATACATTGTTTAAACTGTAATAGTTACTTCCAAAACTACTCTTCTCTTTGCATATAGAAAGATAACCATTTGAACAATTCAAGACTCACCTCTCCCTATATTGTTTTGTTGAAAAATAACAACATATATCCTTCAATAACCTAGTCCCACATCCATAAGATTCATTTAATATTTATTTTTATTTAAGTACTTCATTCCCAAGGAGTTGTTGAAGAGAGAACTCAACTATCCTATGTGATTATTACAACAAATTACTAAATTATTTTACACTACACATTAATTCGAAATATCGAACATAATTAATAATATTAAATTAATATCATTAGTATTCTTATATTATTTTAGAGTATTTATAATGAAAATATTCAATCATTACAATACACTATGAAAACAATATTACATCGGCGAAGAAAACATGAAGACTACATCATCCATGATGCAAGGTTTTTCATTTTCAATCGACCCCTTTAAAGATTGTTATCAAAGATTTATTTTCTGAATAAGTTATTTTCTTCACAACAATAAATCATAAAATTTATATATTCTTGTTATATCATTACATACCATCATTGAGAAAATTGATCATTAATTGTGTTTTCATCTAGACTAATAACTCTATGAATGATGTATTTGATTTTTCATCAGAACCCATCACTGATGGGTTCTAAAAAGTATTTAATGAGTATATATGATTTTTATGAAATTTTTATGTTTCCATATATGTCGCATTTTCCTTATCTAAATACATCCCATTAGTAATTATATTATTATTATTACAAAAATATAATTTGGGTAAATTTTACCACCTATGCGAAAAATATTATATAATAAATGATAATGGGATTTAATATAATGATTATATAATTTAATAATTATTTAATTAATATGATTCAAGGATTTTTGAATTTATTTTTAATATATAATACTTTTTAACATATCACCATTTGATTGTTAGACACATTGGAAACTGGTACATCAGGATGTCTTTTTCAAAATTCATATTCGTTTCATTTAATATATAAAATTGGGACGTAAGTAATAAAATAAGAATTATTATTCCATATTATATTATATGATAATTATGATCTTGATTCCACCTATTATGAATTTATCATTTCTTAGTGATGTTTTTATGAAATAATCTACCAAAAAGTATAACACCTGAAAAAATCCAAAATATATTCGGTTATTATATTTTGAATATTTGGCAAAAAATCAGGAAATGGGTTGTATATTTATATTACGTTTATTATATTAGTTATTGTGATTTTTATGTTTAGTATACATGAGGATGAGTATTCTAGAATACATAGTTAAAGGAATCACAGAACACATAATCAAATGTATTGAATATTGTCTTGTATCTAGTCAATGAAAATAATAGAAACATTGTGATATCACATTAATTACTATAAGAGGGTCTAAGATTATAATATAAACTACCCACATAACTATTTAATGTCATTCTAAATCTAATGGAATAAATTACCTTCATATATTTTTTCAAGGATAGTTTATGGATGAACACCTCTATCAAATTCTTATCCTTTACACTCATCTTATGATGTAGCAATTTAAGAATAGGATACAACCATTGTAGAGTAGCTTATCCAAAAATTCTCTATGACCTATGAAACCATCTTGATAACTCAAAAGGTAGACCTCCAATGATAATTGAAATTGTGATCCTCTATTTTAGTTGAATATTTCTCTCCCACATCTTATGAGAATCAAATTCTACTTTAGCTTTAGTAACTAAGTTAGCAACTGATATTTCTATATGAAACTATTATCCATTGTGACAGATAGAAGTAATGTGACCTAGATGCCTTTATAATAAAAAATTATACCCATAACATATAGTGAACAATATACGTCCAATATATCACCCCTTCAATTTCAATGTTGATTAAATCCCTCAAAACCAAAGAGAAAATGACTTGTAGACATATCTGTGTAGAAACTGTATGGAAGAAATAAATGGTATGATTATCTAACCAAATTGTGAAATTTTATTATTGAATGTTTTTTTCCATAATTTAATGAAGTAATAACAAGGTGTTTTGTGTTTTTCCAACAATTTTTAAGAATCATTATGAGAACCTATTTATTCACACATTGGTTTATCTACTAAAAACATGGTGGTATGATTACAAAAAAATTTCCACACCCATATATATATATATATATATATTTAAATATAGTAATTTATGAAAATATATTTTTTACTAACATTAATTTTAGGTAGATATATTACTTTTTTCACAGGGGATTATAGTAAAACATCATCAAATGACTTATTGATTTTCTTGAAACAATGTATAAGATATTTTACATAGTAATACTCTTATGAATGGTTCTTACAAACATATTCCCATTAAAAAAATCTTTTAAAGAATCATATTGAAAAACTTTAAATTTTTTCACATTAATATGTAGTTTAATACACATCATGTAGTCAATTGATTAATCATTTTTCTATATTAATCAATATTTATCCCCCCACCTTGATTATTTTAACTTTATAATCAATATTTGTGGCCTTTTATTGTAATGAAATTCATAGATCGTTGACCTTTTTGATTTTAGTATCAAATTATGAATTACTAAAATTAATGTTGTTTTCTAATTTTTCTTCTAATACATGGACCTTCATTTAAACAATCATCATAATTTCAATATATTCATGAATGGTGTTGATCCAAAAATCATGATATTTTGTATCCATTTATTTTCAATAAAATAATAAATATTTATTTTCTTATGTCCTTTATTGTGTGTTTTATAGTTGATACAATCCTTTAAACCCAATAATGTTTTAAATTATAATGTGTCCTCATCAGGTTAGTTGTTTTATTTTTTATGTCTATAAAAAATCACAATCTAAATAAATCAATTTTTTGGAGGGAATTGATGGTTATGATTTAATACCATAATGATGTTTCATGTTAATATAAATATATATACACATGCAAACATAATATGGATTCTTCATTATGGAAATAAAAACCAGAGTTCTTAGATACCTCATTGCCACTTGAGATTCATTAATCATTTTAGCTGGAAGGTCATATATTTCCTTGGTGGTGCGTCAAACAACCTTTTCTTCTCCATTTTAGTTAGATCCTTTTTTTATTTAATTTCATGAATATATAGATTCTTATTATTTATTACATAATAGATGTACCATCATTAACCAATTATTCATTTTATTTCTAGCATCTATCATATTAATGATATAATGAAAAGTCTGATTAAGACAAATATAATGTTTTTTTAATACGAATCATCATTAAAATATAAGAATAAAAAAATATTCATAAGTGAATAAATCCAAAACATAAAAATCCAATAAGTGGTTGATTTATTTTTACAAAAATTTTAAGGACATGTTATGGATATAATCAACATTTATTTGTGGGTGAATTTTTATTGATGACCATTAAATATTATATATAAGTTTTATTCTAGTATTTTTTAATATTATCTTTTTATGGTGAATAAATATTTTTTTCTCCAATCTCTAGTTAATTTTATCATATAAAAAATCAAAAACAATATTCACACATGATTAATATAGAATATTAATAGGTTTTACTTTCTATAAGGAATTGGTAATCCTATGTGTGAGGGTAGAAAACCCATGATCATACGACCAACTAGTAAAAAACTTATGAGAAAAAGTGTGTTTTGATTATTATGGAAAAATTAATTTTATCATATCAAGATTATTAATAGGTGTTCAACAATCTAATGTTATTAAAATTACTTTAAAATGATTATTATGTATAGACTTTAGATATTTATCATCCTCTTACTTTATTAACATTATAAATCACTTTATTCATCAGGTATAGCCACATCATTTCACAGATAATCATTATTATTATTGACAGTGCTTCTAAAATATTATTTTTATTTTACCTGGAAAAAGAGAATGTCTCTTGTCATATGGTATCTAAATAATAAAAAACTGGATTATTATTCTTGTTCTTATTCCAATGAAATAGAACAACACATCACCTCTTATCTTGTTATATAATATTTTATATTATTACATTAGAATAGAAATAGATTAACCTATTTATCTGAAACATAGTATAGATATATTTTGGATTTTTGGATTACCATATTGGTTCTTCAATAATCTTGACACAAATATTGTTTCATTGAAAAAAATCTTAAAATACGTATTTTTTATATAATTTTCCTATAAAATACATGATAATCAATATAGTAGTATCTAAGTTCTCATTAAAGTTGAATAATTTATTCATATTGATATTAAATTCACATTAAATATTAATTATCTAAAATAATCATAGTCCATATATTTATTCAAAATATATTTTAATGTTGTGGGGTCTATAGTGATTTCTATCTAAAAAATATTCATAATAAAACATGATATCTTTGTGATATTTCATATGTAACCTTCTTTATAATCATATAAAAACATAATTGGTTAATAGTGAAAGACCCTCCAATATCCTGGAATATTATTCTCTTAATTAATATTCATAGGAATCAAATTTCATAGAATCATGAAATTTGGAAACATTAGATGCTACATAAAGTGTCTTCGTCATATTATTTGAAAAAACAGAAGAAAATTCAAATGATGTTACATTCCATTAAAAATATCAAAGTCATATTATACATTCATGTTCATGAAATAATAAAATTCATATGTCAATTCCCTAAAATATGAGTTTTTATACACATTCAGGTAATAATTAGATCACAAAAGTCATATATGTTCCCTACACTTCTGGGCATGGAACTCAACTAAAATATCATGATAAAATCATCTTCAAAATTTCTCATATTTAAATTTTGATGAAAAAATATAATAATTTCTTATTAATCTCAATATATTTCATTTAAAGAAATTTCATAATGTTTTCCTTTGTGGAAAATAATCATTTAATATAAAAATATCTCGTCGTGGTCTCGTATGGAAGAGCTTCGTGTATGTTGACCTGAAATGCCTGAGGTGGAAGACGATAACATTGATATGCCATATAGATGAATGAAATGATTTCCATATCAATGGTGTAGTTTACATATTTCATGAAACAACGATCTAATGAGGGTTAAGGTAACTAGTATGACACCATTTTTTAATAAAAACATGCCTCGTTTAAATATGCACAGTTTTGTGAAACTGGGTCCCACAATGGAACTAAATTCAGGATTGATCTCTTTAACAAATATCAGTGTCTTTCATAACATTAATTCAAGTCCAATAGGGCTCATAATATTTTGTGGGTTATATTGGATCATCCCAAATATATCTCTTTATCATTGACCCACTCATCCTTGTGCTTCACCCATGCCCCAATTTCCACTAATGGAATTTTTTCCCGAGTAAATATTAACCCTTAAATAGTTTGTATGAGTAAATGGATGAAAAATATGTAGTTAAAAAATGATTATATACAGTTTTTTACCAAATCAACAATAACTAAAATAATTCATTCAGACAACTCTTTTCCAAATTATATATTAATATAAATCATATAAAATAGACATAAAATTCAAACTGAATTTTGAATATTTTCCAGAAAATATTATTAATTATCCTTAACACCCCCGTAATATTTTCAAATTAAATATTATATTCTAAATTATTTAAATTATTTGAATCTATATATACATAAAATCTATTACATCTTTTCCATTATAATGAATATATTATAATAAACATCCAATAAAATGAACACATCGTTTTTAAATATAGATAATAAAAATAAAATCAAAATAATCAATAAGATCTTATATATCAGACTTTCTTCCATACTCTATATTTAAATCCACCAAACAATTAAATTTTTATATTCATTTACATGAAATGAAAATAAATACAACAAAAATAAAATTGGATTACCATTTTCATATTTTTAGTGAAATATATATATTATATATTAATCAAATATCCATGATTCCCTTAAAATTGATCTATAGTTATCCTTAATATGGATGAAAAAATCACTACAAATAGATATAAAATTTGTGTTAATGATTTTATGGTTTGATTCATAGAGATTTTGGAATGGAATGTACATTTAATGTTGAAATTCCTTATAACCCAAACCTATTTTGATGTAACCATCCTAATCAAAATGAAATTAATTTCACCTATGACAATCTTGGATCATACACCAATAATCATGAAATAGAAAAATATTGGAGAAACATATTTGAGTAACCATTCTTGGGGAAATTTATCCTTCAATGTGAATGATCTATCGTTAAGGAAGGTAATTGGATCTTATATTCTTCAACATCAGAGCATAGTTCAGCAATTCATAGCCAAAAATTGTACTTCATGGAAATACATTATTCTATACAAACTTCTACATCCTGATAGTGAAGCCTTAATTTTACAAGGGTCTACGTTGTTGCATGAACCATTCTAATGAGACACATACTTATAGAAAGGTAATCAGAAATATTTGTTATGTGGTGTTTCTTCTTCTCTCATGGAGATACCAATATTTTTTCATTAAAAACATTTCAATTTGTAAATCCTATTATAACATGAAAAATATTTTCATGGATTGACAATTATCCCATCAATATAAAAATTATAAATAATATTAATCACCTCTAATCTAAAATGTATTTATAATTCAATACATAAATCATTTTTTATGATTTTTTTTCATTTTATGGGAAAATATAATACCAAAAATATTTTTAGATGATTTCTTCTAAATTAATATATCACTATACGTATATTGTAAATCCTTTAGCACAATAATAATGAATTGAAATTAAATTTATACTATAAAAAACATTTACTGAATATTTTGATAAACCATTAGTGAAAAACCAATAGAGATAGCCAAATCATTAAAAAACTATTTTAGAATTCGTTTTTAGACTCCCTAAATAATTTCCATGATATAGTGTTTACCTAGGTGTCTAGATAATCCATTTGAAGATCTCCAATTCTAAATGCCAATTTGTCCCATGATTATATATACTACCCTATTGTGACATTCCCCTTTTTTAATCCTATTATTAAAATCAGGTCTTATTTATTAATATTGTTGGCATGCTCCTCATAAGGAGTAAGGCTTAGCTCCCTTCACGTCATTATTTCATATTTCTATTTAGTAGAATTAATTGTCAATATAGTTTCAACTTTTTCCTCTTCAGAATCCATAAACTATTCCAATGGTATATAAATAAAGCCAACATACTCCCACTACTGGAAATCTTACTTATCGCTGGTCATCTTTGCGTACTTTAACTTCTTTTTAGATATGGTCTCAATTGGAAGGGGAAATAATAGCAGTCCTTCCACTGCTTATGGATACCCCCTCTATATTTTACATCTCCTTAAGATTGAGTACTTACTATCCTAAATATCATCCCCCTTATCACCAAAATAATAAATGGAATCTACTTCACTAGTCTCATTCTCAAGGAACTCCTGCTTATCAATGGAAGAGAAAACCATGGATTTTTCAGACACTTAGAGAGAATTATCATAGTCTATTAGATCTAACCAATTTCCTAACACAATAATTGACACCTCTCTATGACCAGACCAGAGAAATTAATCGCCCCTGATAACATTTTCATGATCAATTCAACCTATAGTAATACTCATTATATCTTTCGTATGATCCACTTCTTTTCCCACATCATTGTTCCTCTACCCTAAGTGCGCCAATATAGGACAGGAACCACCTAAGGATTTCCTAGTACCTCCCTCCTCCATTTTTTGTTCTAAATTAACACTTACAGAAAACTTGATCACCCAACTCAACTACATTAGTTGACTTTACACAGTGGGCGGGGGAGAACCCAGCTCTCCTCTCAGGTGGCTGAAGATATCTTCTATATGGGGGTTACCATTTCATGAACCATATTTCACAACCTTAGTTAAATTCATGATAGACTCCATAAATGCTATCCCATGAATAGATAAACACTCCACCACGTTGTTCTCAATATTACAATGATCACTATTTATCACACCATTCTAAAAATCAGTATTCGTTGCCCCTGGCCTTTGGCTATCTACCGAGTGACCAAGATGATTGCTAGCTAGATAAAATTGGAACCACGATTCATAGAAAATATGTTTTTTTCATCATAACTCTTCACCTACTCTTATCCAAACAAAGTATAAAGGCACCCTTGAAGCATTAACCTATAAACACACTCGAGGGTTAAAAGGGTTATAGACATCATTTTTATAGATATAAGAACACAATTACCTACCCAAAATATTCCCAATAATTTTATCAATTAATTTATTTTGAAATAGTAATGGAAAATGAGGAAAAAAAACCGTAATCGCCACTGAGCATGAATTTCACTATATAACAAAATTGTAATACCATTAATACAGGAAGAAATGTGAGACATTTTAGTTGAGTGAATCCCTATGCCATTCCACAATCAGGTCTTACTCCATAGAAAATGGGATTATAACACCCATGTTATCCAGAAAACCAATATTTTCCCTCTCTTACATATCCCAGGAACCAAACGCACATGTATCAAAATGATCGACTAAGGGTCTTCTCTTCAAAAATCAAGTGATCAATTTCTGGCTATGGAGAGAAAATGTTTCGATAAACTCTAAAAATGAAATTATGAGATTAAGTATTTAATCATGTAGATATGGGAACTTAGGGATCAAGAATATTTTAGGGAATGGTGGAATAAGATATGTTTTAGAGAATATTCCCACCATTTTAGGATGTGCTAAAAAACAACACTTGGTTAAACATTCCAAATTTATAAAGGGCATCAATATTTTATTAGTTATATAAAATATTCTCATAGGTTTGACACATATTATGAAAAATAAGAGGCAATGATCAATTCCATAGGAATATACCTCATTTACTATCATGATTATCTACACCCCACTGTATCAAAATATGTTGAGAATAATCGATTTAAATATATAATAAAATTTCCATCCCAAAAATTATTATTTCTAAATTCTAATTACAAAATTTAATGCTTCCAATTTTATTGAAGGAGAAAACATTAGATCCATTTTCTAATTTCAAAAATGTATCCCCTTTTTTCAATGGGAATAAAGTGAAATTCTATGAATGGTATCAAGAGTGGATTAAAAATCCAAAAAACTAGTTTATCACACCCATAATAGCTTTACACTTATAATATAAATATTATTATACTATGGATCATATCCCCAATTTATTTAGTTAGATTGAGAGGGTAAGATTCCCTGATCGAACTAATGACATTTATGTCATCCATTTGTAGCTACATTTTCTAATTTCCACAAATTGGTTTTGAGTGTAATCCCAATATAATATCAATAGTCTTTATTCATCCATCTCCTTCATAAATTGATACCGTAGTATTCATTGAATTTTCCTTTAGTGGTGGAATTTTTTTTTATGATTGATAGTTTTCGAGTTCTCACAGAGAATTGAAATTTGAGATATAATATTACTTATAACATCCTTGAGTTATTTACTCTTCAAAATATTTTCATTTCATAATTATCTATCAAAATGTAATAATTTTACGTGGTTCTCAAAAAAATTCTATCTTCATTATTAAAAATACAATAAATACAAATTCCTTCAAGATAGAGTGAACTGCCTGATACAGACATGCAATCATCCATTGAATCAACCCAATATACATCAATAAATCCCAATATACCCTTCTATAAATAACAATAGTAAAATAATATAAAATGTATTATTCTAGTAGATGATGCAAATTTAATTTTTCACTAACTAAATATAAAAATTTTGGGATTTATTTGGTGCTATGTGCAATAAAATTTGAATAATAAATTGTTGGGTAATGCATTTATTTTGGGAGGTAAAATATCAATGATATTCCAATATTCCAACACATGAATTTGTTTTTTAACATTATCTCATCAAATTATCAACCCAAAATTTACTAGTGTTTTAATGTTCATGTAATATTCTATTATAATTATTTTAATTACCTGTAGAGAATAATTAGGGTAATTCCATGAGATTTTATATTATTCATGAATTTACAAGAACACTATATCATATACAAGAAAAATACCAAATAATTAAAAGAATACAAAATTTATATTTTTATATATGATTTTTATAATATATTTATTGGTTTTATGGTATGAATAAGAATAACAACATTATGAAGAAAATGTATGTTATTCTATCCATAGTAAAAATAATTAAATTAATTAATAATTATGACATTCATTTAATTTTAGTTACAATTAAATGAATAATAATAAAACCATTTTATACATTAAAATAACTTTTCATCTAATATTAGTTTTTTGGAACTATATTCATGGGTAATTTGAAATAATTAATTATAATTTTAGAATAATTATTTTTTAAAATTTACATCATTTTTGAAATCAACCTGTCCAAATTATAAAATAGTGAATTATTGAAATTTATCATGAAATATATATTTTTAAATAAATATTGTAAAAATAATATTATTTATCAAATGTATCATTTTTTATAATTTACTTTAAAAAACAAAATATGAGTTAGATATGAATAGAAGCTACATAAGAATAATTTGATGAATCGTAATCCAATGAGGTTAATATGAATCAATAGTTTTGTAACACCTCGACCTGACCCATCGTATATGAACCAAAGTGCCACATGACCTCATGTGTTTCTCCCAATACCCAATAGGATGTCGATTATTATTGAGTTTATATGTCCATTCGTGGTGTGACTATACCATTAGTATAATTTCATAGAACAAATAACTGTAATAAAATTATTAAATATTCATAGTAACATGAATAGACTAAATGACGCAATACACAATTAATAAAAAAATATTTGGTCCCAATGTTGTAATTAAAAGTATATTTATATATTAAATATAAAATTAAATATTACTAACCTTTAGTTTTCATCTATATCCCCACCCAAATCCATAATCCTCTACTCATTCATCGATAATGGGAACATCCCCTTACTCAGATCACTTTTCATGAAGACTTCATCCACAAAACAATTCCCATATAGGGTGAGTGTAATAAACATGTAGGACCCAACTGATATGGTTATAATAATTGTTCTTAATTTTAATAGGTTTATTCCATAATAATAAAAATATTGTGTTAAAAATAATAATATCACATAATCACATAATGAGTGGTAGTGATTTAACCAAGAATCCCCAAACCTATGGTTGTACCTACATCGACTACATACAATTAGGATAATCAAATGATGAAATATGAGAAATAACATATAACTAGGATCATAGCCACAAATCTCAATGGTCCAAAGGAATCAAATTAGATATGGACCACATATTGTTGTATCCCAACTCCATCAGGGGTTATACATCTTGGCGAGCATACTCTATATATTCCTCATGTCTAGATCCAAGGTTATCATGCCCAAAATGTGATTATTTTTGAATATTTCACAAGGAAATAATTCCCCAAAGTTATTATCAAGTTCTTAATTTTCAATTGTGTATGTCATGTTCACTCCCTCTCTAAAGATTAAACATCACAAAATGCCCCGACTATATTAATTACTAATAAAAAGATACATGTAATGGTAATTCACATAATAGGTTATAGAATAGAAAGAAGTCAAATAATATCATTACGAAAATATGTTATGAAAAAATATCAAAATTTAATCATAATCAAGCACTATAACAAGTAACATTATTAATATGGGTGAAATAAAACATGATTGTTTGTCACAAAGATTAAAAAAAACCGACATGTGATCCTAATCAATAACAGTTGAAATAATATAGAATCTAAAAATTAAAACAAAGAAACATGTCCCATTATAACCCCAAAAGGTTTGGATCTTACTTCCTCAAAATTCATTGATTATAATTTCTAGGACAATCCACCATATATGGTTCAAAAGATTGACTGGAAGAGGTAATCATGGAAGAACACCTCCTCTACATCCATGTTGTTGAAACATCAATGTTTGATAGTTTGTATGGATTCATAGAAAAGATAAATATTTGATTTAAAAAAAACACCACAAGAAATTATATTTTTTCTACCAAATATAATTAATAAATTAACAATATATTCCAATTAATTTTCTGTCCTGTCTTCCTTATAAAAAATTATAATTAACCTATGATGATAATTTTCCATCTATAAAATTATCAAGGATAAAAATTATCAGACCCCTCTTTGATAATTCAAATAAATAATTCTTTATTCATTCTCGTAGTAATCAAGGATAATAATTATAATAACTATTCATTACTCTAAATTTTAAAATACATTACTATATTTCAATTTCTGAAACAATAATATTAATTATCACTTATAAATATTTTTTAAAATGATACACCCAATTAAGAAATGGAGGTTGAGGTTCTACCTCATATTGAAACGTGAATATCAACATATATTAGTCAAAGAAGGTTTCACTTATGAATTTATGGGGTTTCTAAAACTCAAAAAATCAACAAATATTTTAGGTCTAATGTTTGGATATATTAGAAAACAACTACCCATAAATTTTCTATATAACCAAAACCAAAATATTATCATCATTAAATTTTAGTTTTATGTGATTCATAATAACGTAGTGTATAATTTCATATATTATTATTAATAATGATTTTCAAAATATCAAAGGATTTAATTATCATGATTGTTAGCATTTACATTAACACACATTTAATAGTTAGTATATGAATGAGGAATTGAGAAAAAAATAATTGAGGTAAAAACATCACCCCTAATATGAGGCATTCATAGCCTAAGTCAAACTTTAGTTTTCCCTTACACAGTGGTAGATACCTTTACATGGGATTTGTAAAAACCTATTTACTCATATGTGGCACCATTTTACCCTTATGCGGTGATTATGTACACATATGTAAGACTTTATGAACCCTTATGAAACATAACCTACCAATATGTAGCACATTGATATCTCCTACGCATCTATTGAGATAAACCTTATGCCTGATAGTAGCCTTAAAAAATACCTTTACGAATTGTCGTATGATAATAAAATCCATCGGATACCCTACCATAGTGTCTAAGATCACATAAATAGTTCCTTTTTGCACATAACAATTTCATAGTTACCATTACGAAACTAATGGCTGAAAGTTTATTCCCTTACTCAACATCAGATACTCATACATAGTGCCTGTGGTACACTTGATTAACATGGATTACCATTAAAATGCATATTAAGTACCCATACAATAAAGAATATCTATGTTATACATTACACATCAGTGACAATACCCTTAAAAAATTCATCAAAAAAGGATTTTCCCTTATTTTAGGGATTGAAAACATATTGTACACTTACACAACTAATGTAAATAGGGTTTTACCCTAACATAATATCCTATAAACACACCATACCATTACATAACAACTTAAAAAAATAAATTATGATTATTTAATTTTATATATTATATTATCTCATAGAAGAAATTATTAATTAAATTCATAATATTATTTTATAATGATTTGATATTTTCTAATTTTAGATGTCCCCTCCTATGACAACATTATATCATCATGAGAATTCTCAGTAAGTATTTCTAGAAATACATTGGCTAATGAGAATGAGCATCATAATGGAACATTGATGTCTCCTCCTAGATCAATCCATTCTTCCAGAGAACATAGAAAAGTGTTACCATCTTTCTTAAGTTGATAATCAATGTCCGGTATATAATCAACACCAAAAGATTATAGTATGATTCATTAGTTGTCATATCTAAATCCTCATAGTAGATGAAATTTTAATTATCTATAATATAACTCTAAATTTTAGATACATGAAATAAATCCTGCACTACTCAGTTTAATCCAGGAAGGTTTAGACTTTTGTTTGTTATCCATATTTTTAGGGTGATCGTGGAGGGTCCACAAACCATGGTTCTCTCAACCCTTTCTCCCTCACATGATGATGCCCCAATAGAGGTGACAAAATCAATAGTGTAAAAAAATGTTCATATTTTATATTATAAATAAAATAAATGCCATATTTGGGAACTCAAAAACATCTTGTAAATTGACATTAGTATCTCTTCATTCACATAGTCCAATTTGGACCCCAAAACTGTTACCTCACATACATCATGAAAATGACTGGATGAGTGGTATTGCCTCCCATATAGACTCTATTAAGGATTCATTTGAATGGAATCCTGATTAAAAAATTGTATGTGAAATCAACCAAGTCTATGTGATCATTCTTAAACCCAATATTGTCAATAAATGATTTATGGAGCATAGGATCTAGTATTAATATCCTCCCCTTTGATAGTTTGTTTATCTATTCATAGAATAATGTTGTCAATATCAGTAGAGACATATTAGATTTCATAAATACCTTAAAATTATAACATAAAAACATGTGTATCTATAAGATGAAATCCCAATTTAACTTTATTTTATATTGTGATCCCATATAGATAAATCAATCTCAGTTCGTCAACTAAGTGGGACTCTTGTATTGGTATGAAGTAAAGATTTTCAACCATCCATTCGATTAAAACATTGATATAAGCCCAACTCCCTAGGGTCCTAGGTAACCCATAAAAAATATCCTTACTTCCTCCCAGTTGTACCTAGGATGTTTATTTGGATGGATAAAAAAACAAAATATGGATTCTCAATATACACACACAAGACGGTGCGATGTCTAGATATAAACCCTTCGATGTACTTCTTCATCCATAGCCATCATAACTATCACCTTAAGACATGGTATACATTTTTCAAACCCTATTATAAAACCCACATAAAAATGTATAAATTCCTCATTTGATCCACCATAATATAATAAATTACTACTAATCATTCATGCACAAGGAACTCATCATCATCACCTAAATACCCTCTAGGAGTCGGGTGACCTCTAGAATGTTATTCCTATATCACAACAAATTCTAGGTCCAAATGTTGACTTTACTTTGTCGATCTACCATAAAATCGGTGAATAAAGGTTCCATCCATTATAGTTCTTTGATCCTATGAATCACCTATACTCCATTCATCTAAAAATGTCATCATGTTCTACTACTCCATAGATGGAAACTCACAAATCCCCAGAGTTAACTTTTTCTTGAGGCTAAGAGTATTTTAGATTATGTTTCCCTTATAAAGAATATAATCCCCATAATATTAAAATTTATATAAATAAACTACCCATGAAATCTTCCTTACATTATGTTCCAAATATTTGAAGATCTAATATAGGATATTATGGTCGACATGGAAACAAACCTCTCAATGAAGAGAAATTTTCACCAATGATTCAGATTGTGAACCACAACTGATATATTTTTATTATTAGTAGGATAGTTCTACTAAGGGGTTCACTATTAATGGGACTCATAAGAAAATACATGATGCCACTAAATTAATACTATAACTAAAAAAATTAATGACTCATCATAGTAAAATTTAGAAATGACCACATGCTCAGGAAATTATAATACGGGTTCTATATTCAATAGTCTCATCAGCTCAAGATATCATTATTCACATTGGTCTATCCATTGTAACCATACGATATTATTTATTATTGTTGAAATTTGTGTTTATTATTGGGATATGTATGGAAAAAACGAATATTCTATCATTATAAACTAAAAAAATCTCCTAATCATAAACATGTTCTATAAATATATTAAGGATGTTCCTACCTCCACATTATGTGGGTCTAGAGATATACCATTTTTGGACACTATATGTCCTAAGAATCTCATATCCTGAATACATAAGTCACACATAGAATATATAACAATAATTTTATGTGATCATAACATACTAAAGACTATCTTAAGGTGTCATGTATGTTGCTCTAGTTTGGTCAAATAGATGAGAATTTCGTCAATGAAATACATGATGAATGATTCTAGATATAGTTTGATTATCTTATTTATGAGGGCCATGAACTCTATGGTTGTCTTAGTCAATCCAAATAGAATCTCTAGATAATAATAAAATAAATATATAATCCAAAACAAAATATTTAGAATGTCCCCATCACTAAACTATTGTTGATTATTGCTCAATTAGAGATCAATATTTGAGATCAACTAGGATCCACATAACCAATCAAAATGGTCATTGATCTTGGGAAAATGATATATATTTTTCAAAATTATCATGCTCAGTATATAGTAATAGATATAGATTAGATGAATACCAACCATTATCTTGGTGAATAACAAAGCTACACATCATGGTAAAGTACAAGACCTGATAACCCCATTATAATATATCTCTTCATGTTGCACCTTGATCCCCTTTAACATAGCGAGCGTCACATGATATGGGGTTATAATATTGGATTTTTCATCTTGATTGAGATTAGTCTAAAATTCAACTCCTCTTACAAGAGGGATTATTTTTTATTCATTAGGGGTGACATCCTAATAGTGATCTATGACTATATGAAAATTTGTGGAGGATTCTACTCATCCTAACAGAATTTCCAATCCCACCATTTACTTAATATTGATCATGAGATGACTCATGTAAAGAAAAAACCTACCTACTCTCTATTACCATCATCTGGTTATCAAAAAAATCTACCCCTTTGGTTATTTAAATGATTATAATCTACAATAAAAACAATGTGAGATAATAATCTATTCAGCTAGCCCTATTCATGAAATCACATAGAATGTCATCATCACCCAAGTCAAAATGATTCTTATATTTCAATAATCAGTGTAGACTATAGAACACTATGGGAATTATTGGGGAAATTCAACATTCCTGAAATTTTTTCTATCAATGTATAATTGCAATGAAGGTTACGTAAAAGGTATTTATATTATTTTATCAACTTATAATTATATGAAGGATTGTAAATAACCAGTATTTAAAATGTCAGTAGATATAGTATATGATATCATGATCACACCATATATAATAAAATATCCCTCACTATCACCTTCTGAATTGTGATTCACCAAATAGAGGCATTAATATCTATGACTCTATGAAATTTTCCATGAGATGCATGAAAACTATGATTTTTCATCTTATTCTACTACTAAGGACCCTGATCGGATCCATGGTTTCCTGAATGTGTATTCTTTCACCATAAAAAACATTACAAAATTTCATCTATGAAAAAATATATAAATATAGGCCATATTTCATCATTACAAGATATTATTTAATGTGATGAGAAGGCCCTATAGTAATTTTTGATCATCGAATATTTGAAAAACATAATCTTACATCCTAAGGGAACTAATGTAACTGAACTCTACACCACCTAAATGACACTAATCTATTTTTCATACATGGTATTTGGGGTCCTTCTACTATATAACATCATTAGAGCATCGGGAAGAGAACTGACCTCATAAAATCTGATGATTATATAAATATTATTAACTCAAACAACCAAAAATATATTCCTGATAGTCAATTACTTCCATATAATCTCTATGATTGATGACAAGTTGAAGGTCATGCAATTCGTTTGTATGTTTCAATAATGTATATTCTCAAAATGCACACCCATCTGATAGAAATTATTGTCAATAAGTATTATAAAGTGAATAATCATAATAAAATGGTTAGAGTGGGTGAAAAAATTCCTAGAAAGATACTATAGATGTATTTATAAATGTCCTTAGTCATGCTTACACATATTAGAATGGAATCCATATAAAAGTCCACGATGGCCTACTAAGTGAGTCCCTCACATTAAATATGATATATGAGTTTGAAGATACCCTCAATTATGTATTCCCAGTACTAGATGTATTCCAAAATCCAATTTACCATAATTTAAAAAGGATGTTTATGCTTGAAATACTTATAATAATTATCCATGGATTTCAGTGGAAGGACTACTTGTTAGACTATGACCATTGAACACACCATCGATGCTTGTGTGGGAAGGTTATCTTAATTACCAACATTATTAACTATATCTCTTACTAAATTCCTAATATATAATATCTTCTAAAACACAAAGGTGAATTAGGAACATAAAAATATCCTCACGAGTTTGTTAGAACACACACTAGTTTCCCAATGAGTCTACCCATATCCTAGTTAAAACCCTATAAACACTAACCAAATATAAATATCATCACATTTTTCATAGTCATATATACATTAAATTATATTAGTCTTTATTCCTCAAATTTCATCCAAATAGAGATAAATCATACACCATATAATCTATTTCGAATAGATATCACAATTCAAGACATTTAATTAATGAACAATTATAATTTATAAATACATGGGTATATATTTCATGTGAACCCATATTCTTATACATGAAACAAGAATTCACATAAAATCTCATTAAAAAGTATCAAAACTCCCTTGCATTTTATCTTGCAGGTTCATTTCACATGTGCTGGACAATCACATGGAAACGTCCGTATATTAGTTCTAAACAAAAATCTCGATTTTACCACATCCCCATATGGTCAAAAATAATTGTAGAAAATAGTCCTTGTAATACAATTTTATAAGACCCTAAACTGAACCACTAGGTCCAAACCAAAGTGGGGAATGACCTCATGTTCACCTCCCATTATGATATATTGCGAAATCAATCAAAGAGGATCTATGAACATCAATAAAAAGTCTATACCCTTAGTGCCAGGTCATAGAAAAAAATATAAATATTAAATTAATAAGTAATTATTGAAAAATATGTAAATTAAAGAATGGCATACCTGTGATCCAGAAAATTAATATACAGGATCCCATGGTGGAATGACAATGAAAAGTTTATGTAGAAGATTAAAAAAATATAAAAAATAGTGGACTAATTTAGAGATATCTTAGTCTTTTACCATCTCCACGCACTTTTACTTAGTCATTATCCATAATACATTTTCCCTTACATGAATACCTATGCTTGAATTATAGATGCACATCAAAATTACCATATAGGGTTTTATAAATAAATAATTTAGGAAACCAAAAACACATCCTAAAAAATTAAGCAAATGTACAACTTCTGTATTACATGATATTAACAAATACGTAAACCGGAATTACATCACACAATTACATACCTATTGGTTATGTACAATCTGAGCTTCAAAAAACCCATTATGATACATTATTCCTGTCCAAGCTAGTAGGATTTTCATTGTATTTAATTTGAGATAGAACAATCCACTAGGAACTTAGTCACATTTCTAATAAGTCTTAGTTTGTTGAGTAAGATAAATCCCATAGAACATAGTATCATGAATTTGTTACAGTTTCGCCTATTGAATATCTTATACCATCTATGCCTTAGGTTATTCCCCCCGGTCATCATGCTCTTAATTTGATTCCTCTGGTTAATCTCCCAAACAATCATCCCCCTTCTCTATTCTGAGGTGCCTCATCATCAATTTTTAAAATCATTTACACTCCTCTTATAAGGGATAAACATCAAATAATGGTCCACCAATAGAAATTACTAATAATAACCTCCAAGGAATTGTAACTCATATAACATGTAAGATCATTCAATGTAGACATATCATATCACAATGATAATATAATAAAAATATATAAAAACATTTAATTATAATGTATCCAGAAAACAAGAAAATCTAGAAACACTTATTTAATCGAGTATCAAACATAGAATCATAGTCTAGACAAATATATGTGATCTTAATCAATCATAGTATTCAATGTACGATAACAAAAAAATTAGACCAATGATAACATGACTAATGAGTGAAAAAAATGAGATAGAACATAATACAAAATTTTCTTTTATAATAATCTTAATGATTTAACACATTGTTTGTGTTGAAATATAATGTGAAACCTCAACAACCGAATACATCACCTACTTATTCTAGTTTTTTGATATGTTAATGTTTACGATTCATTTGGTATTTTTATAACCAATTTTATCATTTTATTTCAAATTGAAATAAATTTCTTCATGTGAAAATTTATTACCATTCAAAGATAATTTTATAAGTATCATGTTATTAGAATGAATTTTATAATCCTTTATCATTAGATAAAATTATAATTTAAAAATGTTAATAATTTCTCCCTCTAGAATATGATTAGATAAAAAATATTTTATCATTCCTTGATAATTAGAAAAAATTTATTTTATCAATATTTTTTATTCTAGGATAATAATTCATATATTTATTAATTATTAAAATTACAGAGTGGATCAGAAGATAAAAATTTATGAAAAAAATTTAAATTCCCAAATGGAATTATTCATTAAAGGTATACACCCAATTAGGTAAGAGAAAGTGATGTTCTTATATTCCATGAAATTAAATAAATAACATAGATTCCTCTAAGAAGGATTCCATAAAGGGATTTTTTCTGCTCAGACTCAAATGATTGAAAAAAAATTAATTTATAATTATTCATCCATTTTAGTATATTTGTATGCCATCATGTTTTGTTTAATAAATTCTAAAAATTAAATATCATCATTTCATTTTCTCTAAAACGATCTATAATATTGGAGTGTTTAATTTCATCAAAAAAATGAGTAATGTTCCATAATTGATATAGTGATTCAATTATCAAGATTTATTTCACTCATAATAGTCAAATAATAAATTCAGGGACGATCTGGTAATGAATAAGAGGGAAGGTTTCATATTTTGTTAAAAACATTACCCCAACATATATATCATATGTTTCATAAGGGTAACTATGGTTTACCCTTAGAAAATTTTAGATATGCATATGGGGAGATTTAAAAAAATACATATCATAATATATGTAATTTTTACCCTTTAATATCACCTAATTACCCATACATAGCTCCTTAATAACCCATATATGAAATAATTTACCCTTACCCCTCACTGGAATGGCCCTTACACAAATTATGAGATGACCATATTGCATGATTTCACCCTTACATAAATAATCATACGCGATATTGTACCCCTATTTAATATGTAGGTTACAATTACTTATGTGATATCCAATTCTTCTATAGTTATTTCTCAAGATCATTTACATGAACACATTTTACACGTGAAGAGTAAATTTCGTTTTGGATTTACAGTAGGATGTGTTTGGGTGAACATTAGAAAAAATGAAGAAGAGATGGATTCACATGGTTGGCGCACCGTTATTGAATATTGTCTGTCCCAATATAGCCAACTATGAAACCCTAGACAGAGGGGAATTTCATAGTTGGAACAATTGTTTTTCAAAGAGTTCTCCTCCTTTAATGTAACCATGAAGCCCTAAAATAATAGTTACATCATTAAAAACGATATGCCTCTGCCCAGAAAACCATAAACGTGAATTATTTTGACTTGAAAATTAGATTCATAATTACCCAAACCCCCCAATTAAACCCAAATATAAACACATTAGACCATAGCTCATTCTTCACAATTTGTTAGAACCCTGGATGAATTAGAATCCTTCCAGAACTCCATTAATCATGATCTAAATCATGGACTAGATATCTTTATCCCTACCAATATATGGATCATATCCTTTTACATTCTCATTCATCCCCTATTCTACCTTCCTTATTTTGCTGGGATGTCGCCATTAATTTTTCTAGATCATGAAATAGATTTTTTGTTTCTATATCTATGATTGGGGTTCTCTATCTTGACCTCATATATCATCAATTTATTAATCTTGATTTAGGGTTATAGATTGGGATTATGTTCTATGTCACTATACCTCTCAATTTCGATTATTTTTTGTGGGACATATTATATTGTAAAATTGTGTTAGGTTCCCTAAAACTAAAATACCATAGTTATGATTTTGATTACATGTATGAAAATTAAAGAGTTCCTATATTTTTTTATTAATTGTATATCCAAATAGAATAATATTATTATGTGAATTAATTGATAATTTGATTATGTAATTGTTAATATGAGATAATTAAACATAGAATTTGTTATTCGAATATTGAATTGTGGATTTGATAAAACTATTTATTGAATTAATTATGGGTTTTGATTATTGATTATATATTCATTATTTTTTAAATTTTTTTAATGGTTTTAACATACATAATTAATTAGGGAGTAAATTAATGGAAATTATGTGACAAAATAATTGATGAATTTGTAGTGAAACTAGAGTTATTATGTATTTTTGGGATCAATTAATCATATTGATGCGATTTTTTAACTCTATGATTAATAAGTGAAATTGTTGTATTTAAATAATTGTTGAATTCGTAATTGAAGTTATGTGGATAATTAATTCTTGAAATAATAGTGAGTTGATGAATGTTATCATGGTCATCTTGATGAGATTTAAATAATAGGAACATTTTTACTCTAATATGTGATGTGTAAATTAGAACATGGTCATTAAAATGTGAATTAATGGATGGGAACATGGTGATTATAATGTGTGATTTATAAACAGTAACATGCTAATTAAAATAAGACTAGATAAATTAAATCATGGTCTTTATAATGTGTATAATATGGATGGTAACATGGAAGTCATGTTTTTATTAAAGAAAGGTAACAATGGAAATCTGATATATGACCTCACATGGAAATATATTAGGATTTGACATGAGCCGAAGGTGGAATAGGGATATGATATCACCTTAGAATACATCGGTCTCCAGAATGATTCAAAGTAGGTATTAAGATGTGATATTATCAGGAAATTCATCAAGAACTAATATAATTCAATGATGGTGTTGATGTACGAATATCCTCAAGTTCTCTAGAGTTATTGTAGTTATATAAAGAATAAATAATAATGTGATTACTATTATTTTGTCAGTGGTAGATAATTATTTATAAAATTTCATACACACTTATTGACATGAGTTTTTAAACACCATTGGTGGTGTCCTAATAAGTTGTACTCACACCCTTGTCAAGATACCTGATCAGTATAAGAATAGACGTTATTATTGCATGAAATGTTAACGGAAAAGGACATATATAAGATTTCTTGGGATGGGTATGTAGATTTGAGGAGGGTACCAGATGTTATACCAAGCCTACCTTGGAGTATTTAGTCTCAATAAATAAAATTTTAATTCTAGACACTTCGATTGTACATTGGGATGTCATGTTTGAAAATTTAGATGGATATTGTATATAATGATTCGATTATCTTGAGATATTGGTATTGATATGGTTATATATTCTTTAACTATTATTTAGTTATTATTGATGGTATATTACACTAATAAAAGATGTTATAGTACACCCATGATATAGATTTCAGACCCTCACAGCTTATCTGAAGCCTCTTCCATATGAAGAGGCATGCTTGAGATCATGTGACTGACCGAATCGGACCCTAAGTGTCTTTCCCCATTGAATGGGTGTTTCAAAGTGTTATTGAATCCAATTTTTCTTTTCATTTTAATTTGTTAACTATTTGTGAAATCTATATAGGTTTCTAGGAAATTTTGGGTTTTCTTCTTGTGATGATTAATGGGTGTTTCCGTCCGATGTATCAGGGAAAACTATGTACTTATAATGGGGTTGTTATTATTGGTTTTTTTTATGTTTGAATATTATTTCACCTTTGGGGACACACATGTTGTTTTATGGGATTTTTTTTTGGTTTTTTATATAATTGTATCATTTCTCAGAATGGAATTATTATTGAGCCTATAATCATATTTTAGGTAGTCAGGATTATTTTGTGATATGTAAATGTTTTTTCATGCACCAAGAAAATGGGTTTTCTGTATATTATTGGACATAAACTTTTTTTCCTTACATGAGAAATTGAATTGAATATAATTGTTACTATGATATTCAAAATGGTAAAATGATGAAAAAATGTGAATTAATTGGTTCGTAAATGATAAAAAAATGGGAATGTGAATTCCCTTTATTAACCAATACGCTGGTATAGGATTGTAAAGGGATGTTATAACACCTCAGTTTTGATTGTGCAGTTGGTTTTGTGGAAAATGGTTTTTCTGACATGTTTTGAATTTCATATTATGTAAACTAATACATGTTTCTTATTAATATTATTATAGGGGTTTTGATTTATAGTGTTATGCCTCATGATGACACCTGTTGAGAGGATGGTAGGTGGATATGGCAGGGAATGTTCTACCAATAGTGAAACCTAGTTCACCAATAGTGTTGGGTGACGATGTAGGGGAGAATATTGGAATTAAATTTTCTCAAATTATGCAATTTATGAGATGTCACCTAGGGATTATTGGGAAGATTATGTCTAACCTTATGAGGGAGTTTCATTTTTAGCACCATCTGATGATTACTTTAGATGGAAGACCTATGGGAGAGGAGTTCTAGGATGAGTCCATTGAGAAGATACATGACCATTTGGAAACTCCTTCTGAGTGGAAGGTCTAGTTGGATTCTTATATGCTATGTGGATTAGTAAAGACTTGTTGGGACATTTAGGCATGGATTGGAAAATCATAAGGTATACTATGGAAGTACTTCATGGAGAGTATCATGGATCAATTCAACCTAGACACTCTGAGGTATGAGAATGAAGAAGAATTTAGGCAGTTGTCTACGGGGAGCATGTCTGTGATGGACTCTTCTAGACACATTATAGACATGCAATGCTTTGCTCCATCATTGGAAGGAGATGAAACAACTATGGTGATAAATTTTCAAGATAGACTTATATGTGATATTAAGTCACAAGATAACCTCTTTAGGTTATATATGATTATTAATGTGTTGGATCAAGATCTAATATCTGAGGGATACCTAAAAGATGATTCTAATTCTCGGATGATAGTTTCTATAAGATGATTTCGTGGTGTGACTTCTTATTTATGGAAGAATCATTATATGAACTTTATCCAGTGTAGTGAAATGATGAGTGGTGAACACGTGGGTCAGTTGCAAAGGACATTACATGAATCATCTATCATTATTGTGGTAGGATGGTAAATTTTCATAGGAACTATGCAAAACCACTTGTAATGTTTTGACCCTATAGAATGATGGAGAATCTATTGAAGTTATAGAATATGAATCAACAGATGGTCAACGATGGATTAGATAGGCAGAACCAGGGTGTAGGAAGGGGATCATATGCACCATGTCAGTATAGCATCATGAGTTCTACTATCTGAGGTTTTATCGTTATTGTAACTAGTTTTTCAGGGAATGAGAACCCATATCAATAGAGTGGTTCAACTCATGAGAGTTAGACTGCATCACAATGAAGAGGGACACAACAACTACATGCAGTGTAGCCTTCGATTGTGGATAACAAAGCTGGAGAATCAACAATAAGAGGTACTAATATTATAGATTCTAAATTTTGGATTTCCATATTTGAAATTTGGCCCTCTAAATATGTTATATCAACAAAACATGGTAATTGATTCATCCTAGTGGGGGAGTTTGGAGTTGGGCAATTACCATAAATAAACTATTGTAAGTGAGGTAAAGATACATATGTTTGAGAAAGAGATGTTCTCTTAGGGAGTAAATTTTCCTATGGGATTCTTATATTCTTGACATTTCATGCCTTGGCCTAATAATGGGTATGGACTGTCTAGTCACATACCAATCCAACATTGATTGTTACCATTAGGGATTAATGTTTACAAATTCTAAGGGTGACCATTACATTCACTGTGGGGAGTGGGATATCTATGAAGGTTGAGCATGGCTAATCACTCCATAACTGGGAGATATCACAACCCATTATTATATACTTTTTTTGATGATGGATGTGTGAAAAATGAACTATTTTCACCTATAGTGGAACTATTTCATGATGAGTTTTCTAAATATTTCATAGAGATGCCACATGTGAACATTGTTTTATTCAATATTAACCTCACATGGGGGTGGGGGCTGATCTAGTATCTATTAAATTGTTCAAAATGGAACTGACATATCATCAAGAACACGAGATTCAATTTTAGGAGTTAAAGGATAATGGTTCAATCAATCCAAAGGTTTCCATAGAAAACACCAATATTTTTTTGAAGAATGATGGCATGATTTTTAACATATGTGTTGATTACCATAAGTTTAATAAGATGGATGTATAGAACATGTATCCTCTACCACATATTGAAAATATATTTGACATGTTGAGATGATCTAAAGTTTTCTCTATGATTATCTTGATATTACTATATCATTATGTGTTATTTCATACTTTCGATATACTGAGTAATTCTTTGAGAAGTTTCTATGGCCTATATCAGTTCATCATAATGTTTTTATGCTGAGTAATACACTATAAGTGTTTTTGTCTTGGTTGAATAGAATCATCCATTTGTACACGGATCAGTTTTTTGTAGTATTTCATGATGAAATCATAGAGTACTCCAAGACTCCTGATGATCATACCCAACAACTTGGACTCTTATTGAGTGTACTAAGAGAGAATATTCTATACGCCACACTATCTATGTGTTGGTTATGAATTTCCCATGTTCACATCATCGAACACATCATCTTGAAAGAAGATGTATTAGTGCACAAAGAGAATGTTCATGAAGTTGTTTCGGGGGAGCATCCCAAGAACGATTTTGATATCTATTGAATTGTGGGGTTAATTAGTGTGATATTACTAAAGGTTCCTCGTGGAGATTTACATAATGGATTCACTTATTTCTGGATTTACTAAAAGGGGTTGATGTTTGATTATCCAGAATCATGTGAGGTGGTATTCCATAAGTTAAAGAAGATATTTACATATTAACCAATCATGAACCTACCTGATATAGGTGAAGAGTTCATGTTGTATTATGACACTTCTTGGATCCGGATTATAATTATGTTATTTCTAGGTGGTTTATTTTTTTTTGTATGGGTATAAGAAGTATATGCGACATGACGGGAATTACACTATCCACGGAAAAAAGTTATAAGTTCGGGATTGTTCATTAATGTGTTAGTGTCATTATATATTGGGTGAAATGATTATTATGTATACAAACAAAAAGATCATGAATTATATTTTTTTAGATAGATTTGAATATTTGTTAGTGATGATGGGTATAATATATGTAGTTTTTTAATTTTTAGATATCATATACCCTACGAAACTGAAAATGTGTGGATGAGACATTGAGTAGGAAAAATCAAGCTCATTCATTTCAAGAGTCTAGTGGTCAGTGGAAGATGATTAAATTTCTGGTTGAGATGTGTGTGGTGGATTTGATGACACAGGAGAATATAACTCTGCTATAATACTTAGTGGAATCTAAAATTATATTAATTATTTGGGATATAAATTATGAGGATATGGAATGTTGGATTTTGAGGAAAATATTTGATGATAGGGATTAACCTTCATATTCGAGCACAGATAAGAATGAAATCACCTATATCAAGAACCAGGTTTTTTGTTCCTATGATCATGTGATATGAGTTGATGTATGAATTTAATGCATCAAATATGGTGGTATATTTAGTGGTGTAAACAATTTACCATGAATTATGATGAAATTTTTGGATTCGAAAAATGAAAAAGGAATTTCACGATTCGATACATGATGTTACACCTACCAGAAGGTGAAGGGAGAGAATCAATGACCTGGAGGTTTTCTACCCCTATCACCCATTCTAGAGAAGAGCTCGGATGATGTGGTTGTGTATTTAGTGGTGGGTATCCCAACTAATCCAAATATGTATGAATTTATCTGGGTTATTGAGGAACTATTGATGAAATTAGTGCATTTCATTCCCATATGAGAGACATTCAGAGTGGTGTAGTTCGGAGATATTTATGTTCAATAGATATTTCACCTATATGTGGTGACACTAAATATTGTTTCAGATTTGGACCCATTATTTAGTTCACACATTCAGAAGGTCATAAAGAAGGAACTCTGTATAAATGTAATAATGATTATGAATTTTCCCTGGTAGTGAGATGGAATGTCATATCGTACAATGTTGGTTATAGAGGATATGATGAGGTCTTGGTTTTTTTTCTTTAATCGATATTGGGATAAACACATGGATTTAGTGGATTCTTCCAATAACAATAGATAACAAGAAAATATACATATGAAACCATATGAATCCCTTTAAGTTAGGACATGAATATAAATGATTTGTTGGATGGAGGATGGTGAGTCGGAATTTTTGGTACGAAGACTCGTACAGGAGATGTTGGAGAAGGTGTATATATTTCATAAATGTATGGATACATATTAGGTTATATAGATATCGTGTAATGGTAGGAATATATGATCACTAGATTTTACAGAGTGTTATCATGTATTGATTTGGGGTTTTCCATGATTGGGTCCACACAGGATATAGTGACAGTGCAGGTTGGCACCTAGGTTTGTGGGACTGTTTGAGGTTTTGGAAAGTATCAGGCCAGTGGCATACCAATTGGTTCATCCATATAAATATAAAGCCATGTATGATGTTTTACATGGGTCATTGATATTATGGTATCAACCCGAACCCAATCGAGTGATCTAGATGGGTGATGTTGAGATTGAGATAGATTCCCCATTTCAAGAGCATCTGATAAATATGTTGGATCTTAATGTGAAAGTATTGCATAGAATGATCATGTCAACAGTTCATGTATTGTGGAAACGTGGGCATGCATAGGTGGAAATATATGAAAGGGATGTAGATATGAGGTATCGTTGGCCTAATAATTGTTTACTTAGAACCATGTATAATTATGAGAGACCAGATCGATGATGAGATTCTATAAGGTGGGGAGATTGAATGTTCTTGAACATTTATGGAGATATCTCATGATCATCTATATGTATGTTTGGACTTTTTTTTATTAATTTTCATTTGGGATTAATATTGTTTTGTTTTCGCATCAACGTGATAAAAATTTACTTAAAGGTGGTTTTTCCCTATTGGTGCACGGTTAGGGAAAATTGTGCACCCTAGCCAATAAAATAGTGAAACCCTATACTGGGGGAAATTACATGGATGGGGAAAAATTTTTCATAACATGCTTCCTCTTAGATGTGACAGTGATCCCCAAAAATAATAATATGATATTTTATGTGCAAGGTTTGGGAAAACTTTTCACTTCTACATAGAAACATGTGAGTGAGAATTATATTGACCCAAAAATTAATTTTTTTTAATTACACATTCCCCATAAGTTACCCCATGTTCTCATTTATAAGACAGTAGCTCCTATTTCACAAATTTAGGGATGTCTATAATAATTCTCGGAATTCGTGATCTCCATTCATCATGATTCAAATCTCAGATCAAATATCATCATCCCTCGTAGTAAGTGGATCTTATCCTGTTGATTTCCTACTCACCTTTTGTTCTCACATTCTTATGGTGGGATGTTTTATGTTGTTTTTTCATATCTATATATTGATTTTATGAATCTATATTTATTATAATGGATATATATCATGATCTAGGAGAACATGAATTATTTAATCTTGATTTAGGGTTATAGATCTGTGTTTTGTTCTACACTATTCTGCCACTCAATTTGGTGAATGTTTTTGGGGAAATATTTCATCAACTAAATGAGGGAGGTAGTGTAATATTCATATCCAAGGTTTTCAATTTGACTACATGTACAGAAATTTTTATAATTTCTATATTTTTTAGAATTATAATTTCCACATAAAATTAATTAATTGGGTGAATTTATTAATGAAGTAATTATGGATGTATAGATTTGAAATAATTAATTGTAGAATTAATTATGAGTATGTTGAATTTCTTATTTGATATAATTTGTTGTGTAAATAATTATGGGTTTTCATTTGTTAGTATTTATTAATTAATTTTTAAAATAAATAATGTTATTGTCATACTTAATTAATTGGGAAATTAATTAATAGAAATTAAGTAATAATCTAATTGATGAATTAGTTGTGAAATTGGTGTTCTTAAATTATTGTTGAATTTATTATATTTATAGATTTGTTTAGTTAATTTTAAGATAGCTAATTAATTTTCGATTTGACTGAATATTTAATTAGAAATTGATATTATGAGAATAATTAAATGTTGAATTAATGAATTTTTCATGAATGGTATCATGGTTAGTCGAATGTGATTTAATGATTAGGAACATGGTCATTAAAATGTGTTATATATGAATGTGAACATGGTAATTAAAATATGAATTAAGGAATGGGAACATAGTCATAAAAATGTGTTATGTATGAATGGTAACATGGACATTAATGTATGAATTGATGATTAGGTAATAGAAATATACTTTGCGCTCTAAAATGAGCCTAAAAATATATTGAGATATGATTTCACCATTGAATACAGAAGGCTCTATCATGAGATGAATTTGGTATTATGATATGATATTACTTGGAAACTATTTGTACTTTGGTATGAGATAAAGCTAGTATTTTAGAACTTGTATCCTAGGGAACATTGGAGTTAATGTGGTTATTTAATGAATACAGAATAATTTGATAACTGTTTTTTATGAATTTTATATATTCTTTTATACATCATCATACAATATTATTAAATGTATTTGTTTTAAAAAATGGTTGCGGTGGACAACTTATTTGTACTCACTACCTATTTAGGTTTCATGATTGGTACCATAATAGACTGTACCTTCGTATGATATTTTAAGGGAAAAGTCACTAGGATAGACTACTGATCTTGGGATAAAGATTGGATACGGGATAAGTATGAGGTTTGAGACCCTCTTGGGATTCGTTTTTGTATTTATTTTCAGTTTTCATTTTAGAAACATGACTCTTACATTATTATGCAATGTTTTAATTATATATATGTATATTTTATTTCCTTCATTGATTATCTTGAGATATTGGAATTTTATGGTATTTATTCATCCAATATTGTTTATTTATTTTCTAAGAAGTACTACTCTAATATAAGTGTGTATAGGCTCTCCATGTTTTATGTATTTGACCCTCACTGCTAATCAACAACCTCTAGTATAAGGGTAGGCATGCTTGAGCTCATGTGACCTATAAACTCGGGACAATGGTCCATAACACTCGGGTAAGGATGTGAAAACATGACACCTAAATACCATGACACATTTCCTTCATTCCCTTCCATAATGTTGGATTACCCATACGTAATATATGGAAAAAATAACATTACCCCCACACAACTCTGAAAACTCTAACATATCGCTGATATTTCTTTATGCAACATTTATTACCCTTAGGAAGTGTATGATGTACCCTAAAAAACACTGGAACCCAGTTTTAGCATTAAATATTTGTTAGGATATCATTACACATCATATGAATGATGAATTTGAGCTTACATAGAGGCTAGGAAAGCTCCCTTAACCATCGCAATTTTTCGAAAATGTGGTTTTTACCATTATTAAAGGTCCGAAAAACACACCCCACCATTACATGTCACATTAATACAAAAAAGAGGTAATTTTTATTTAAAAGAAATAAACCCATATATAAAATTTTAAATAAAATTTAAATAGGGGTTTATGAAACTTTATGAATTGTTATTATTACAATTACGCTCGATTGTGGTGTAAAATTATTTTCTTGTTTAAAAATGCTATTTCTCTAAAAAGTATTTTTGATGAATTTTTTATACTTATATTAATAAATCACAAAATTAATGGAAAATGATATTGAGAAATAGATTTCATATTTATATTATTTAATTAAAATTTCGTAAAGCGTTCATTTTTTTTAATATAACGAATTGTTATTATACAAAAAACTAGTCATTATAGTAATCGGTAAAATTTATTAACCATGGTTAAATACTCGGGATAATACATTAAAATCACTCTAACACTTTCTATTGATCAATTGTAAGACTTTATTTTTACCGGCTTCTTCTAATACTTAAACATATGATTTTTTTGGGTCATTTCCTTTGAATTATGATATTTATATTGTTTTAAGTAAAGAATATATACAAAATATCACCCTCATTGTTTTAATATAAAATTTCAGATTTAATAGTAAGAAAATGTTGTTATAGATGATTATAAGTGGTATTATTTGAGACGAATAAATTACTTGTGTGATAGTAATTTATTTTAATTTTTTGGTATTGGTATAATTACATAAAAAACATAATCATCATTGATGTAGTTCTTCTTAATGAATAAAAAAGATTAAATTAAATAATTTTAATATATTAAAATTAATATTATTATATGTTAATTTATTGAATGTCTTTTATTGATCAAAATATTTTTTTTAGTTTTTTAAATAGTAATATTTACAATCCATTTTAATTGGGTGTTTTGAATGTTTTATTATGCGATTAATCTAAAAATTAATTTAAATAAAATTTATGTTAAATAATATTTAATTAATCATTATAAAAACAAATAAAATAAAATATTATGTCTTTTAGTATGTAATTTATTTAAATATCACCAAATTTCCTATTATGATCCACTTTCCAATTTTTAATCACTTTATTTATCCTTGAAGACTAAGATTCCCTTTTATCACAAAAAGGGTTAAAAATTGGTAATTAAGGATTAAAATAAAGCGATATAGTTAAAATCATCTAAAAATGACTTAATCATATGGTATGAACATATTTTGACCCAATATCATCCCAATATAGAAATGGATACAATTTGGAGCCACATTCCTATAAAAGTTACCCTATTTTATTTTAATGTTTTTATTAAATATAAGTGTGCCACCAACATCACTTATAAAAGGGAACCAACTACCCTCACTTACTCACCAAAAAATATCCATTTATCTCAATGTATAATTATTGAAATACCTTCATTACATACCACCTCACAAACTTGAGATCATGTTCTGATCAAAAGACATCTTAAATGATACCTAAGGAGTATTCCAAAGGAGGATACCAATAGATAACGCTTATCTACTTACAACTATTTCTCATTATAATTTATTCAAAAAACTCTTCCAAAATTTCAATAACCATATTAAATTAATTAAATCAGTTTACAAACCATTTTTTATGTTAATTGTAATCCCATTCAGTATCTTTAATTTTGACATATATAAATTGAAAAAGTATTATGTGAATGTATGTTATACCATTTCCATATAGTGGTGTTTTTGGTTTTTTGTCACCACCATACTCGGATGGTTTTAAGAAATTAATTAATGAAAAACATGAAACATATTATGTAATTATTTTTCTACAAATGAATATAATATACCTTCTCACTCCATCATCTGATATATAATGAAAACATCATTTGTAGAATCTTGTGGACTACCATCCACACAAAAGTGATGTGATTTGTTTTCATATTACCAAATAGAATTGATGATTTTGAAATTATATATAATAAATAATAAAATAATCCTAAAATTATAATAATTTATGAGATGATATATCATATTCATAAAAAAATTATCCATGGAAAATAAACTAAAAAATGGTTTGGTGAAATTGACCAAGAGACATAAGTAGTAAACATAAAAAATTTATATTCAAGTAATGAAAGACAAATATTTCTAAAAATATATTAAAAAATGAAATATAGATGAAAGAGTTTCATAATAATATATTTAATACCTTTTAAATTATTATTATTTAGTATATAACATGTCTAAAAAAGAATGAATCCAAGGTTATGGGTTTTTATCTCAATTCCACAATATTAAAAAATATTTTATATTAAGAAAATAATTTATTTTATTATGTTAAATACTACAATTTGAAAAGTGATATTATGAATTCATATTTATACATTTTATTTTATGTTTTAAATAAGTTTTTTGAAATATTTGTCATTCAATTGTTATGAAATACTTTTGGGATTTCAGTTACAATAAAATTTATTTTTTAGGAATGTTTATTATCTTACATATTTTGGGAAAATTATATAATAATAATCTCATAAAACTAGTATATTTACAAATACTCTAGATTTTTGGGTTTTAAATTTTTATTTTTCATTTATTCTCTTGGAGTATAATAAATCAAGATGTATGTTACACATATGGGATACTGACTCTATCTCTACTTTTTGTTTGAGACTTTTTTCCTTCCATATTTATGTTTATTATAAATTTAAATGATTATTATAATATTTTCTTAAGTGATTGTTTGAATTCATTTAAATTTTATTTTTTATTCACATTTTAATATGGAATATTCTAACAGGTTTTTGAAATGGTTATTTTTTATATTCCATACAGATGTGTGAAAGGAATGTTTTAAAAAAATATTTCATGAATTGAATTTCACACTCCACTACCATTCTTATTTATCTATATTACTAAATAATATTCCACTTTTCTTTTAAAAAAATCATAATATAATAAATATTAATTGAATGGAAATTGTATTGTTTTCATATTCAAATGAATATAATTTTTATATTAATTTAAAAAAATTCATACTCAATGTAACAGGGGTTATTTTTAATTGTTTTAATATAATTTCATTTATATTATTGAACACCATGGTTTTATTACAATCCATAATATCTAATTATTTCAACATCTTCTTTAATCCATTAACGATTTACTTATTTTTCATGAACTTTATCATGATTATATTCCCTGAAACTCTCCATTGTTTCATTTGAAATTAGTCTCTATTCTATTCTCTTATTTTATGTATCATTAATTTTATACTTTATTAGTATTAAAACATTGATGATATCTTAATTTTATACAATTTAATTTAATATGTTGGTTTTAGGAGTATTAGTATGATTGTTATTTCATTGACTATAAAAATATTTTATATTCAATATTCAATAAGGATAATTTAATATTTATATGACATTTTGGGAATAAATGGTATTGATCTTTCAATAAATATGTAATTTATTGAATATGAATCTGATTCATAGATATTAGTTATAGATATTCCCTTAATGCATGAATAGGTATCATGAGACAAAATAATTTGGCATGATGTATATATTGGGGTTTTAATATCATGTTATAAAAATATGGTGATTGATGTATAATTACCAATATAATGTATGTATTTTTTTCACATCTCTGATTGTATGATTCATCATATCTTGGATGAGGCCTTGATGATATGATCCTGAATTTTTATAATTTTCAGTGTCCATTAGTGATAATTTAGTTATTATTATCTTATTTTAAACATAAATCAGTGGATGGATGGCATGGTATTATAATTATATATTCTAAATTTCTTTATTATTCACACTATAATATTGTTATTCATTATCTACATATGGCTAATTACGTTATACTATTTCCATTACCAGTAATTGGGTCTAACTCGTTATTGTGTATTCTTTTACCATGGATTATAAAAATGAATTTTTCAATGTTCTCAAGGTATGTAATAATTTTTTTCATTTTATGTATTTTTTTTCAAAGCGATATTGAAATAACATCTATATATAGTCTCTGAAGAATTATAAACTAATAGATCTTTCATGGTGTGATCCGTTGTATCATGTACCGTTATAATTAGTTGGAACTTCCTCAATGTTATTGGAGTATGGTTTATTATAGTTTGTATTTTTGGAAGTTTATTAGGACCCTTGGGAAATATATTTTATAATGTTATAAAAAAATCATTATGACAACCCATTTGAATATTTGAATACATTTAATATATTTTTATTACATGGATCAATATTCATGATAACGCTTGGCTAACTATGTGAGTGACAATGTTTAGGGGTGGTGCTTCAAGGATGTAAGGGAACCACAACTCATGGATACTATATGTATTACCATACAGATAATGTTAATATTCAGGTTACAAATATATTATGATCGTTGATATATTTTTGAAACGAACTCAAATTTCAATTTATATCTATTAGAGTATAGAGAACAAATAGAGGATAATTTGGAATGAAATTTATGATAAATATTCCAGATAAGATATATCGAGTTACATTAAATAATAAAAAATTAATAATATTTTCAATTCATGAAATAATAGAATAATATAGTTTACTATTACTTTTGATGATAAAGATCATGAAATAAAAAATGATCCAACACAATACATTTCAGGATTATGAGAAAAATCAAATCAATAAAATACTTCATAAGAATGGGATGTTTTTAAAATTGTAATGAAAAATCCTTCCATGTATATAATTGAAAAGGAAATTAAGAATCTATTATTTCCTAATGATTTAATGATTAGGACATTGCAAGGTTATAGAAAAAAAATCCCTATGTATGATGGATGGTCAAAATATTTTCTTTGTGTATTTATTGACGACATATTCAAATATAATAATGATTATAAATTGAATGAGAGTAAATTGAAAAAAATAATTATAGAAGTGGTGTTATATGAGAGATTTTTTAAGTTTGAATATTGATTTCAGTTTTATACTTTTATTGGAAATATTCTCTGCTACGATATAATATTTTTTAATTATTTTATGAGTAAAAGTAAATAAATTAATATCCCTCATTGAAAAATGTTACAATTGTGGATCTTAATTTATGAAAAATATATTTCATTTGGGAATATATAATTATGATGTAATATTATTTACCAATAATTTTTTTTGTATGAGTATTAATATAATACAAGCTAATATTTTTATAAAAATATTTAGCTAAATTGAAAATTTAAAAATTGTAAATTTTGGTCACATATTTCCAATGGTATTTATCACCAAAAAATTTTACTCTTATAAAAATAATATATTTTTGGATGAATTTATAGATTAAATTAAATGTTATTGTGGCATAGGTCTAGGAGGTCCAATATGAAGTATTCTGTAATTTTTTATATTTTATATCATTGTAATTCTCATTATTTAAGAATAATTTTATATTTTAATATATTATTATTGAATATTAATATTATAGTATGTGACAATATAACTGTTAACAATATTTTTTCCATATAATGCAGTTTATGTTTTCAAATCATTTTAATTTTTGGGCTCAAATTTACTCATTCATATTTGAGGAGTTTTAGGTTGATCTTCAATTATTATCTTAATATCTATTTGATATATCAGATTTAGATAGTAATAATAAAATTTCATCATTTATAAGATCATATATTCAATTAATATTTTATTTTATTGATTTATACGTGAAACATTAGTCATTACCAAGATTATTGACATGGAAGGATTAAATCTATCTTATTGAATCAGAAAAAATCATGTATGTACATTTTAATAAGTTTTATATCCAAAATCGTAATGAAATTTTTCAAATGTAATAAAAATAAACATATACTTATAATGTATTACATGGAAATTAATACTCCTTTTAAAATGTAATTTTTTTATAAACTCATTTTACTATATGAGTCTTATAGTGGTATATCCATCATAAATTTTCAATTCATAACCAAGAAGTTAATTTTCATGATAAAATGTATTTATAATATTTTTATAATGTCATGAAATATTCAATTTAAAAAGTTCAATTTATATTATGATGTTATAATTTTTTATTGAAGCAGATAATGTATTACCCATATATTTTGTTTTATATTTTCTTTTAAAATATATAAATTATATACAGCATACAAAACCTTGAGTGTAAACCAAACATGTAATACTATTATTTAAAAAAGAATGTTATTTCCTAACAATTTGTGCAGATTGTATAAATAGTAATCAACCCCATATAATGTATTTCATGGATAATATTTCCCTTACAATAAATATTATAATACTTATTATTCTTATCATTCATATATTTTTAATACAAGTCACATAATAAGAATGAATTCAGTGAATTCTTAAAAATTACATTTCACTAAATAAATAATTTATATGTGTTTTATACACAAGTATTTAGAAAATTTTCATTCTACTTATAGAAGTATTTCAAAAAAAATTATGAACCACATTCATTTAATATTAATGTAAAAACTATCTTATACTTAATTTTTGTATTTTTTCTAAAAAGGCTTTTATCTAGTGGAATAGGGAAAAATACATATTTAAGTAAAAACTAACACTTCTTTTTTATTAATTAAAAAATAATATTCTATATTATATAAGATTGGATGTTATATTGGTTTTATATGATGAATCATAATCCATTTGAATCTATGGGCATCAACAATATACATGATTTTCATGTCAAATCATATATTTTCGAAAATTTTATATTACTGAAAACTATTTTTGATAATTTTGTGTAATTATATTAAAAAATATTTATTTTATTTCTAATAATTTAATATGGAAAATTAATTTAATATTTATAATATGATGGTTATGATTCAATAAATAACGGGAAATCAATTTTTCATAATGAATAGTAAAAATATTAAAAAATATGTGATAAAAGGTAATTTGAATAAACAGGGTAAAAAATATGGTTTAATGCATTATGATCACTCTAAAACTGTAATTTATATTATTCAAGTAGTATATTTTTACCATACTTATCCTAAATTAAAAAATATGTCATATTCTTCTCACTTTTCTTTGATAATAGAACTTCTATTACATTATGTAAATATTAAATAACAAAATTAACTCTAATTATTTAAATATATATTCAATATATTTTCATAATAATTAAAAAAACATTATTATTATTTTCAAATTTTTTTTTCAAATTTTAATAAGATATTTTAGTGGGGGATAATTTTTTTTATTTTTTATTGGTAAAATTACATAATTTTGTACTCACCATTTATTTAATGCTACTTCATGTAAGTGAAAAGTCAAAGTGAATTGTTTTAGCATACGAAAAATTATGTTTTTTCGATAAAATAATTCTTGAAAAAATATAATGGACAAAAATTAAAGGTATCGTCTATTTTAAATATTCAAATTATATCTATAAGGTAATCATTATATTATTTATGTTAATTATTCTTTGAATAGTCCCAAAAATAACTTTAATATTATTTTATATTAATCAATATTTTATTAAAATTAATAAAAATAATATGATTTTTCAATTAAATGATAAATGTTAAATAATATTAACCATTTTACACTTCTGATACAATTTCCGATTTGGAATAAAAATATTAACACTTAATAACTAATTATCATGTTACCATTGTATAGGTTAAAAAAAGTTTAATAGGGGTAAAACTAAATATATAATGGTTTAACTAAACTAAAAACATATCTAATACAGATTGGATTAATGGATTTACACGATATATCATACCAACTTCAAAAAGATGCTAACTTAGTGACAAATTTCGATCAATGTAAACATGTATTAATTTTATGTTGAGATTAATTACTAGTGACACACACACCTCACTTAAATATGGGAAGAAGATACCCCATATTATTCACACATCATGAGATATTAATACTGATGGATTACTAATCAAATACATACCAAATAGTTTTATTCACCTTAGAGTGGCTCTGATTTCAAGAGAAGACAAATTTTATAAGTCATAATGATTAATTCAAATGAGGATACAAAAATAAGAGGTATATGTTCCTTCCATGATTTTCCATCTTATTTTCCTATTAAACAATACATAAATATCCAATAACCATAATAAAATTATTAAAATTTTATAATAATCATTTTATTATTTTTGTATATTAAATTAAGAACAATTTTTTGTCTTTTCTTTTCCATTGAAAATTAAACATCACTCTTGTGTATACAGAAGAAAACAATCTCAACATATAGGTGTAATTAGTTTTTCAGGAACATATAAATTTTGTTGATTTAAATATTAAATTAATGAATATTTGTTATATATATTATATAATTACGATTCTATGAATATAATATATCATCTACCCATTTCCTTACCATCCAATATTTAATACTAATGTCGTTTGTGCATATGTGTGGACTTCCACATCCACAATGAGATGTGACATATTTTCCAAAAAACCCATTTATAGATGATTAGAATATTTTAAAGAACAAATAAATGTTATTTTATATATAGTATTAATTTTTTCAGGATTATTTATCTATTTGATAACATAATTAACTATCGTCAATATATTAATCTATTTTTTGATAAATGGATCGAACTACCATATTGGGACAATATTAAAAATAACTATTCGATGATTGAATACCAAATTTAGTATAAAATAATATTAAAAATTGAAATATCGAAAACAAATATTTTTAATAAATTATTAAATAATTTTATTTGATTATTTATGAGTGCATACACCATTTTCTGTTTAACAAAACGAAGGTTAGGGGTTTTATCACAATTCCACTTCATTGATAAATATTTCATTATATTCACATGATTTAAGTTATATTGTCTAAATATTTATCATTGAAATATTATATCATTAATTCATACATATTAATGTTATTTAAAGTTACATTTTATTTTTTATTTTTTGTTGTTTTTGATTCTAATGTCATTAATGACGCAAGGGATTTCAATTAAAATTTATTTTTTATTTTTGGATTATTTATGTTTATATTTCCTATATTAAGTTTATATAATCCTAATAGTATAAACCACAACTATATTCTTATAATCTATCCAATTTTGGGATTTACATGTGTATTTTCCATGTCAAATCATGTTTGATAATGAATTAAAAATTTAAATAATGTTAATAGATATCGACCTAATCTCCTCTAATCATCCAGAAAATATTTCCCTCTTTATCCACATTCTTCATATAATTTCTCGAATATCTATCCTTACAATATAAGGATTATTTTTTGTCTCTTTCAAATACATTGATTTTATTAAAAATGTTTTAATATTAATTGTTCAATTTATTTTTAAAAAAAATTACTTCCATTTCCATGCTGTGGTAGGAGTATTGATTAAAAATATCTAGAATATAAGAATTTTATCACCCATATTTTCATTACTCTATAATTATCTTCCTCTCTAATTTTTTATGGTTCATCAAAGAACATTATATTTTAGGGATTTAGATATCAATATAAAGGATAAAATTTTAATATTTTAATTAAAAATAATTTTTAATTTGATGTAAAATTTAATTAATTAAAAATGTTTCAAGGAATTTTTTTAAAATTGTTTCGCCTTTTTTATTTTCAGTTATTTAATATCTTGGATTTACAAATAACCTTTTTTTTATGTTAATTTATTTTTATTCTTCATCCCTGGCAGATTTATGGTTTTTTGATCATTATCTTTCTCATGATCACTTCCCTATCACTCTCCATTAATTCAATTGATATTATTTTCGGCATAATGCTAATATTCTATAAATCTGGGAATAATATAGTCTTTTATCAACTATGTTGATACTTTCTTAATTGTATTTGATTTCTATATACAGTACAATTTGAAGTATTTTTTTAATATTATTTCATTTACTTAGAAAATTTTCTATATTATTGATTCCAAATTTATAATGGTATATTTTTAGATGAATTTTGGTAATGAATTATTTTTATCAGTCAATATATGAAGAATATGATGAGATTAAATGTTATGTTATATGATCATTTATAGATATTCCTTCAATGAATCAATTGGGCTCATGAATAAAAACCCTTTTTCAAGGTGTACAGGTCAAGGCTATACGATCATGTCATAATAATTATGTAATTGTTGAATTCCTACCCACATTGAAGGTATCTTAGCCACGTATGATATGTTATGATTTAAGAATTCTTTATTGATTCCTTTAATGAATTATCACCAATTCCATAATTTACATATTATTATCCACATTATTAAATTCATCCATGGACTGATTACATTCTCATTTTATGTATTAAATTCCATATTTATTGATTATTACCACTTCAAAATTTGTATGTCTGATTTTATAACATTCACTTATTGAGAAATTCATCCCATACAAAATTATTTTTTCCATTCTCTATAATAATAATGTGTTTACATTGATTGATCAATTGGGATGTGAAAATAATTTTCGGTTAAGTGTCATTTTACTAGTGTAATATAGAAATTACATTAGTGTTCAGTCTCCAAAGACTGATAAACTGAATTTTCCTTCATGGTCTGATCCCATGAATCATATATAAATTTTATAAGAACTCATGTTATATATGGTATTATAGTAATGGTTTTTACATTATTATAGTGAAATAAAAAATTTGTACGTTATTTGTGTCACCTCCAGTCTAATGTAATATCTTATCTATTTGATCATTGGAATTTCAAACTCCCACATCATGAATTCCATAATCTACAATTATTATCCCTTCATTAATACATTTAATATTACTTCATCAATATAAATGATCAATATGTTTATTTTAAAATTATCCTCATAAGGTAGATATTGTGGTCAAATCCTCCTAATTGTAATGTAATCTTTCTTCTGTTTTGATAAATCATAAAACACAATCCCTTTGTATAAAATTCATCACATTAAATGACTTATTTAAAAATAACAAAAATTATTTTGAACATCATGAATGATGAATCCATATGGTTTTTATTCATATTCATGATTATCATGTTATACATTAATTAATGTTGATTTTATGTTAAATTAATAATAACTTCAATCCCCATTATACTATAATGACCACGAGAAGAAAAATCATCTCTATCTATGATAATTGTAAAATATATCATATATATCAATAAAGAAAATTATAAATTTCTCCTTTCACAATTAAAATTTCTTCCTCCAGAATACCATGATCTTATCATGAATCTTCTTATGAACAATGAATAATTTCAATGTTTTGATTCTTCTTAGTTTTTTCAAGTACTTCATGTATCGACATGACCTTGTTTTCTTCTTTAGTATCCTCCTTAAAATTCAGTGTCTATTCTTGATATAGTGATAATTTTTGTTGTATAACAATCAAAATTTTTGATTTTACCATAGCTTTTAATTGGGTAACTTTATTCTATTCATCGATTCCATCACTATATTTATATTATTTATTATTCATTTGTGTTTCCTAAAAAACATTATTGTACATATATTATTTATAGGTATTTGAAACTCTTTATGTTCCCTTTGATCTTCTAACATTAGATTTATTTTCATTCAAAAGTTTCTCACTCATTTGGTAATTCTTCTAAATTCTTATAATAATGAAATCCTGGATTAAAATTATTCATAAGTAATATTTATTAAAACACTTGAATTACATTCTATTATATGTGTATCCATGAAATATACCATCATATCTTTGAGATTCATAATGATGATATAAATCATTATTTTAAATAAATGCATTACTCTAAAAAATTGAATCTTTTATAATGCCAAATTACATAAGTACAACTTATGGTAGGCTATATTTTCTTATCATAGATATGAAAAATCCCTTTTAGTTATGCAACATTATGTCAAGGCCACATTTATAAAATATTTCACAGTAAGAGTTTTTTAATCGGAATCATATAGTCTATGTTGTTAATGGAATATTTTTTCTATCTAAATACATTATTTTATTGAAGATCCATTTCTACCAATAATTAATGCATTATATCATTCTTCTCACTATCATATTTTACATGATTTTTTGTAAATTAAATTATAGTTTTTCTCTAGAATTTTAAAATTTTAACCCTAATCATCAACCACATTAATATTATATATGATTAAATATGTTAGAAAAATTAATATTGGAGAGATATAAGATTCAAATAATTCATCATACTGTAGCTTTTTATTCATAATAATAGTTCCTCTCCCATATATGGCTTTAGGGGATGTTGGACCCCATAATTAAAACATACCCCAAATCAGGAACCAATTTTTGAAATTTTGTGCAATGAATTTTACAAAATTAAAATAATTATTATATTTTTCAAGGTATCACACATATGAGTAAGATCACATTAATATTTAGTATTATTTTGATCCCCTTTATATTAAACAAAAAATTTATTGAATTTACAATAACAAGTGAAACCTTTTGTTCCAAAACATTTTGTTATATTCCATAGTCCGAAAACTCATGTCACCTTATGTTCTAGTAAGGTATATATTTCCATTTTTAACTTGTATAAAAGTGTTAACATCTATCCAATTTAAAATAAAATACATCATGATGGAATTCATTGCATAATTTGAGTCACATAATTGAATTACACGTTGAAAATTTGGACTAATGGCTTCAACTTGGAACACAAATGAGGTCCTCATGTATTTCCCTGCAATTTGAAATCTCTAAAATTTAATATATTCCACCCCATAAACATTTGAAAATATAATAATACATTCGTAATTTTACTTTTTTCTCCTAAAAATATAGTTCATTCCCATCAGTTCGGATGTACTATTATATCCAAGGGTCTATGATATAGCCGGTTTAATTTAGTTCCAATAAATATTTATGAAATTTTCAATGTTATTGATTAATTTATTAGTTCATACTTTTTTCATTCCCCCATGTAGGTGGTGAATATTTTTTTTACTATTTAAAATTTTATTATCAACCATATCTCATTTTTATGAAAATTGGTTTTACATTTTATTCCCACTTGTTTACACTTCCATCTAATGATATATGTCATTTGATGTCTCTATTATCGCGCTCCATTACAATGTTGATAAGAAATTTGTAAATTTTTTCTAATAATATTCACACTATAAAATATATCCCTTATAAACATTCTAAGTATATGAATTTATATTCATTTTTTTATCATTTCATGATCTGTCAAATTTTTAAGGAACATGTGTATCATGTAACATCCTAGGTAATGATAACATAGCCTTTTATATAGATTAATATTTTGTTATTATATATTAATTGTTCCTTAAAATTTATACTATTTCCAACAGAGTGTGTGAAATTTAACAACGACTTTCTTTAAACTCTTGGGTCACATGCATGACAAAGTTATACCAAAAAATATTATTTTGTTAATAATATTATTTTATGTGGTAGTGATAAAAACGTTTTTCTATTTTCAAAAGTGAATAGTAATAATTATATTACCATTACACAAGATTATTAAATGTTGTTACATTCATAAAATAAATTTTATATGATTAAAATAACTATAAATCTATTTTTAAGTATAGAAACTATATTTTTTAATAGTGGTTTTATGTCATTGTAATGTTGGACACATTTTATAAATATTATTTGGAACTTGTATAATTTTAATATGGAAAAGTAAACTTAATTTTTGAAAATAATTTGAGATTTGTTTGAGTAAATTTTATTTTTTATTTTTCTGAGAACATTCATATTTTGATAAATATTGAATATTAAAGAATTTTAGTTTAAAACTAAATTTTCATCTAACAGATTAATATAGTAAAATTATTACTATATTGGGTTTTAAAGTATATTTAGATAATTATAAATCATTTACAAGAATTTACATTATTGGAATAAATTTCCTATTGAATTGAGATATAAAAACATAACAATCTTTTGAAATTTTACAATAAAAAATTTCTTTTTCATCTTGTCAATATTATTAATTTTAATATAATTCTATAAAATTAAGTGATTTTAATTTGAAATAATTTATTCTAGACGTGAAATACTAATAAAATATAATTTAAAATAATTTCAACTTATATTTTGACCAAAACCATTAGTCAATTTAATTAAAATTAATTACGTGATTAAGAGAAAAAAAATTGATTAAAAATTGACAAAACCTTAAACATTAGAGAAATAATGTCCTATAAACTTGTTTAAAATAAAATTGATGTTTCTATTTAGAAACTATACTTAGTTTTACAGATATATTTCCATTATTGGATCCACTATATATTGGAAATGTGGCATCAATTCTATTTTCTAAATTTTATAAGAATTTCTGTCCTCCTCTATAAAAAATCACTCATACATACCATTTATTGTTTTTTCGGAAGCCCATTTTTCTTACCACACACATTAAAAATTATATACCTACATCAGAGTCCTCACCCAATAGGCCTCATATTTTTAATAATGGAAACAAATAATTTCTTTGGTGCAAACCAAAACCAGTTACCCAAAAAATAGGTAACTAGCATCAAAATGAATTTTTATTTCATTTCCTTGTCCACTAAGTTCTGTTTATATTACTACCTGATTATATAGTAAAATAAGTATGCCCAATAAAATGGTATTTTTTTATTTTATGGTTTCAACCTACAAAATCAAATGCATTTATCAAATGGGAAACAATATTATCATTCATGTACTGTGAACTACCGCCTCACTTATTGAGGTTGATTATTTTTTCCATTAACACCTCGCATTATTGGGAATTATGATTGATATAATTTTGTATATATGAGATATTTTTGATATTTTTTATTTATTCGTACATCATATGAATTTTCATACACATGTTCTTATGATTTCCATTTTTTATATACGATAACATTGTTTGTTGACGAGAGGACTACAACCTTCTCTAAGAAATGTGAAACATTCACACATTAAATTGAATGAATTAAGGATGTTTTTAGTTTAACATATGTAAAATACATACCATTAATATTATATTAATGATATAATAAGTGTTTTTAATTTTAATATATCATTTTATATATCAACTTTTCATGTACTAAAAATGTGATAATATAAAGACCCGGCCTTAAACATTACTTAATATTGAATTAAATGAATAATTCACATAGAGGATCTTTTCAGGTTAAGAGTTTTAGAGAATTAGGACATAACTATTTCATCTCAAAGATTACAAATTATACACTTCTACTACGTTTCCATAAAATAAAAAACTCTTAAAAAGAAACATGTCTAGTTCCATGTTTTAGATAGAATTTTTTTCCTTGATCCTATCCTTGACCCTATTCATTTTTAAGTCCTGTGTAAAACATTTAAAAAACATGGGATGAGCATAAAAATCCCACTAAAGGATACACAAAGAAGGAAAACTATTAGTTTTTCAAAACAACAAGTAAACCAAGAATTATTTATCAAAGTAATACTTTTCACCTTTATGAAGTAGTAAAAACTCTTCACTGAATAAAAGTCCATTACATACCCTTTTGTAACCAAAATATTCCCATAAAACCCATATAAAGAACACATAACATATAAAGGTAACTTGGGCCATAAACATACCTAAATGGGATAACCAGACGGTCGAATTCCCCACATACTTAATGGAATATCCATACGACCAACTTCCATACCCAATGCATTGGAGGTTATAACACAACCACCCGTCCTGGTATTCACAGTACCACTCGTCATGTGGTTTGTCACATAACCACTCGTAAAATGTCCAAGTACCATCATTACACATAAAATATTGAAAATATAAATATTTCAGTAACAACATTTCATTTGCAATAACAACAAGTAATTCCAAGATATTGAATTAATAAATCCATTTTCAAAAACCATTTAAAAGTGATTTTTGAATCAAAGTGTCCCATACAACATTGAATCTTTTAATGGAATTATTATTTTAAATAATTAATTTCCATACATATAAATACTGAAAACCATTTTTAAAATATGTACATTAAAGATAAAGATTTATAATAATGAATCATTAAAACATTTAAAATGATATTTTTGTTAAAGTGTTTTTAACAAAATCAGAGACTCTTGAATAGAAATAATTATCGAATAACATTTAATCAGAGCTCAATAATATCACGAGAATAATGGGATCCATGATATAATATAACATAAGATAGTATACAAACCATATAAGCGTGAATTGGTGCATAACAACAATGAAGTTTCAATGGGAATGTAAAATGAGATTAAATCCCTTATAAAGAATGTATCCTTAAATTAAGGATAAATCAATCTCATAATTATGTGTGAAAAATATACATACACCTAAATAAGTAGATATTAATTGTAAATAAATCAAATGTCATTAACACATATTCAAATGATGACATATTTAATAACTACATGTTGAACCCAAAGAAATCGAAATTGGGTTAAGAAGTTCCCTTTGTAAAATTTGACAGCCTAACAGCATCACTTTAAAATTCATAAAATGAGTTGATGAGAGAAAAAAAGTGTATCTAATCACTTGGAAATAAAATTTACATCAATAAGGATATATAAAAACATATCCCAACATAATATTATGTGAATTAAAAGACATAACAAAAGAAGTCTTTTAAGAAGATGAAGGTGAAAGGTTCACTTACCGACTTGGGTAACTTTCGAAACGTACACCCCATTAAAGAAGGGTCATAAAATGAATATGTAAATACCCATAAATGGAATTATATTACACCAGGAGTATAATAATGGTCAGTACATACACCAATCAAAGGAAATAGTGGCAAATTTATCATAAATCTCACGAGAATAAAAGTGAGATGAAAAAACCCTTATGAAAACTCGGCAGCCTAACGACGCCACTTAAAACTTCAAAAAATGTATTAATGAGATCAAATAGGGTTTCTCATAATAAGAACATAAAAATTACAGTATGAGTAATATAAAATAACATCCCCAAACATTAGAAAGGTGAGCTTAAAAGAAATTACATAAAATAGAGTACTTAAAAAGAAAGAGAGAGGTTGGATCTCTTACGAAAATTCGGTAGCCTAACGGCGCCACTCAAAACTTCCAAAACGGATTGATGAGAGAAAAGAGGGTCTCTCATAATATTAAAATAAAAATTAAAGTAATATTAATATAAAATAACATCCCAATCATACGAAATATGAGCTTAAAAGGAATGACATAAAAGAGTGTACTTAAAAAGAAAGAGAGTGGTAGGATCCCTTACGAAAATTCTGCAGCCTAACGACGCCACTCAAAACATCAAAAATGGGATGATGAGATCAAATAGGATCTCTAATCATATGAACATAAAATTTAAATAAGTAGGAATATAAAATAACATCCCCCAACATATCAAAGAACAACTTAAAATAAGTGACATAACAAGAGTACTTTAAAACAAAAGAGAGAGGTAGGATCCCTTACCTCAAGTCCGACTTGTCTTGCTTGTTTCTTTATATTCCAGAATAATAAACTTTGGTCAATTTATAATTTTTTAATTACCTCTTTTAAATATTATTATTTATTTAATATCACATATTATAATGTTATAATAATTGGTTAATAATGTGAGTTCATATCAGACGTTTTTGTTAATGTTTGGTACATGAGTCAAAAATGAACATGTATGAAAATGATTGTCCATGTAGTTATAAGTAAATCATCTCCAGAATAGTATTAATTATTTTAATATAATATATATCCAGTAAAAATTCATTTTATACTACTCCATAAAATTTGTAGATAAAAATAAATGAAATGCACCGTTCATGGAGACGGTAGGTCATACGTACGCATGAACACTACTTTCATTTCTATGTCATATTAATGGAATTAAAAATAATTGAGAGATATATATATTATAATTAAAGTATAATATATATTTTATATAGGTTACATATGTTCATTAATTTCATTCTTTATACATTCTATGTATTGCATGAACGAGTCACATCACTTGAGGTGGCGGTAGTCCACACTTCCTCGTATGAAATTATCGCATTTGCACAACATGAAAAGCATAAAGGCATGATTTAAATATAAAATTCAGAAGCATATAGAAAAAATAAATAACATATATATCATATATAAAATTTAGTGACATCATAATGTCCACCATGAAAGGTGTTAAGAGAATATTGAACAATAATCGTTTCGTGAGGCAAAAATTCACCATCCACAGAAACAGTATGTTCTTTAACCATTAGAAGATGGTGTGTGTAAGTTTAGCTCAAATGCTTAACATAAAAAAATCCTAGTATTTATATGATACTTGTTTTGTTACAAAATAAAGTAATAAAAATAGTTTAGGGGTTTGGAGAAACAAAATAAAACAAAAGAACACAAGGGAAGACATTACCTTTAAATCGGTTACCTCTTTTTTATTTGAGCTCAAAGGATTCCTTGGAAAGGATTCTGCCCAAAGGTGAGGATTCCATGATGAAGAGAGGGATGTGGAGAGATGAAATGGGAAGGGCTTGGACGAGACAAAATCTTTAGAGGTGTGGGTAAGGTGGTAGAGGTGGGGGCCTTTTAAAAGAAGAGAGGAGGGGCACTCTTGGAAAGTTATAAAATATTACTTTATTATAAACTTATTTTCGGATTTTAAAGGTCCAAAAAGGATATATTTCGAGGCTAAGGTGATAAGGTTTCGAAATCCATCCATCAAATATGTTTGTTACAAGTGTAGGTATTATATTTTACATTATCATTTAATTATATTTAAATCGTTAAATAATGAGGTAATCGCTGCATCATCATGGTGTCATAAATAATTTAATTTATTTACTGTCTAAAAATTATAAAAAAAATATCACGATGTAGGAAATCTTTTTATATTTCTAATTAATATTTATAGTAAAAAATATGACTTGTATAACACCATGTAAAAATTGTTTTATTAAAACAACACATGTTTGTGACATTTTAATTTTAACTATAAATAAAAATGTATTAATGTCATTTTCCTACCAAAGTGGCTCCATGGGGTCCCCAAGTTAACCCATGGATTGTCTTCATCGTCCATGACTCATTCAATAATGGTAGTACATGTTTAAGGGTCATTTCATATTATTAAAATATTATTTTTACCTTAAATTTCACCGATTACCTTTAATCGTGATTCATAAAACATAAAAGTTACTATTCAACAAAAAATTATTTTAATCTCATTGAACCAAATTTTACTTCCTAATAACAACTATTTATGTCGGATTTTTGAATATCAAATCACAGAAGTTCTAAAGATTCATTTAAAGGAAAAATCAGTTTCATTAACTACCACTTAGTGGTGTCACAATTCATCAAAAATTGAAGTTTTTCAGAAAAATGAAAAAAATTCACCATAAGCTATATTTGATATTCTAAATTAAAAAATGATTTCTATGTTAAAAAATTCAAAACATATAAGTTGCATTAATTAATTTAATAATTAATTTCCAATGTCAAAACAAATAGCGTGTTTTTAAGAAACAATATCTATTAAAAGATTGACACTAGTTTAAGTCCAATTTCAAAGAGAAATTAAATCCAATGACCACTATTGGATTAAAAGGTAAAAATATATTCTATTTTTACTTTAAAACCAATTCAAAATATAATACTATCATATAAATAAATTAGATTAACAATACGTTTTGAATTAAAATATAACATTTTTCACTATTCATTAAAAAAATGAACTTTATTGGAAAAATACCTAAAAATTACACAAAGTAAATTTTGATGTCCTGATTCTATAGAAGAATTTTATTTTGTCAAATATAAAACATAAAATTGTCAAAAAGTGGATTTAAAAGAGGTTCACCATCAAAATGCGATTAATCAGCCTTTTAAATAATATTATAATGGTTACGCTTAAAATTGGATTCATTCGCATGTTTAATCCTCTATCATTTATTGTAAAAAGTAAAAATATTTGACAAAAATATATAATCATTTTGTAGTTAGTTTTGTTCATTCCCGCCATTACAACGGCTAGGAGTTAACTACCATTTAAAATAAAATTATTTTATTATTAGAGTGCAACGTAAGATTCCCAAAAAACTCGTTGCTGCGTATTGGGTACGCCATCGAGCATAGCGTTCCATTTAAATTAATATTAATATTTTATTCAAAAATATGGATAAATATTAAAATTTCATATTCTTTATTTACCTAGGGTGTTACATCCTTCCCCATTTTGGGAATTGCATCCTCGCAATTTTAAAATTGGGCTTGGAAACTTCATTGGAAATCCCACATCGGAACAATATTCAGTAAAAATATCAATTTAAAATAAAGAAAGAGAAGTACAAAGGTCACCCGAGTTAACCCATACAAGGATTCCATGTATGAAAACATGGACATGGAGGAAAAACCAAAGGGCCGGGTTCTGAGGGAGAGTGATAGGAAACATGTTTAGGAGAAAGTTAACCACAAGAAAATCACAAACTTGTGGTGGGTTAAATGGTATTCGATTCCCCAGTAGGAAAATTTAAAAGACAACATTTTTATTTTAAGTTACTTTTCATTGAGGTATTTATTTTTGATCTTAAGGAAACATACTTACTTGTCATGTTTTCTTTCAACTTTTACTAGATTTCTTACACAAACTCATACTTTCCCAAAATGATGAGTATTTAGGAAGAATTGTTTACATTAATAGAGCTATAATCAACTTCTATAGAATCACCTAATCAAAAAAAGAGAACTATATACTTCCCATGTCTTTAGACTTTAAGCAAAACAAAAACCAAAAAGATTAGTACAAGATCAGATAATCCAGAAAAGGATAACCCTTTATAAAAAACAATATATAATTAATCTCCAAAATTTGTCCAACAGAACCCAAAGTTCAACGAAGACCATTCAATAAACAATTTGTCCATAAAATTCTTCAAATTAAACCACACTAATATTGAAACCCAAATATTTGATGGATTTATTCACATAGACTTTCAATGTACAAATTAACACTTATCTCCAAATAACATCAGTTTCTCTTAATGTCTCATATTGAAAAATAATTAACCTAATCACATATCCTCCATGATAGGTTAATAATTTCCATAGATAACCCAAAATCAACTTATGCTAGATTCATAAGATCATCTAATTAAAATAATTCGTCAACTAACCAGGGACTTCACGTAGTCTAGTGGCAGGTGATAAATACCAATAACACTTTGGTTGTAGGTTTGATTCCCACAGCTTTGTCCGACGTGACGGGTTGTCACACGGTCTGCGTGTTGACCTTTTTCCAAACTATATAATTCTCAAAACATTCCCAAAAAAGAGATAAAATCTTAAAAAATAATCATAACATATTTTAACCTCAATTTTATCTTATGCCTTTCATTTTCCATCATAACATATATTAACCCATAATTACCTCAAAAGTAAGGATCATATAAACCCTAATGGTTACCTGAACTTCCACATCAAGTTGGTTCTCTCGTACAAGATGAATTAAAGAACTATACAAGGTTCAAGTGGTTGATCATGACTCCTGATAGTTGGTTTAGAATAACCACAAGATTTCTCATTGAATCCCCCATTTCATCTAGCCTCTTAATCAGAGAACCACCAATGTTTCCTTCAAACCCATTGTCACTTTGGTGCCTGCTAGATCCATCCATTTACTAAAACCAGAAATGTCAGTGTGAGTATATCAACAAAATTATCATGTACTAATGAGGAAGATAAATACTAAGATATACTTACTCATTCACATTATCTAAAAACAATGACTCTTTCTTAAATCCTAGCCATTATGGTAATGTCACTTATGCTTAGAGAATACCCTAACCTCTAAATTTGTCTAAACCGACCTCAGATACCAACTTTAATGACCCGACCTTAAACATTACATAATATTGAATTAAATGAATAATTCAAAAAGAGGATCTTTTCAGGATAAGAGTTTTAGAGAATTAGGACATAACTATTACATCTCAAAATATTACAAAGTATACACTTCTACTAAGTTTCCATAAAATAAAAAACTCTTATAAAGAAACATGTCTAGTTCCATGTTTTAGATAGCATGTCTTTCCTTGATCCCATCCTTGAACCTATTCATCTTTAAGTCCTATGTAAAACAATTCAAAAACTTGGGATGAGCATAAAAAGACCAGTAAAGGATACACAAAGAAGGAAAACTGTTAGTTTTTCAAAACAACAAGTAAACCAATAATTCTTTATCAAAGTAATACTTTTCACCTTTATGAAGTAGTAAAAACTCTTCACTAAATAAAATACCATTACTTACCCTTTTGTAACCAAAATATTACCATACATCCCATATAAAGAACACAGAACATATAAAGGTATCTTGGGACATAAAAATACTTAAATGGAATAACCATATGGTCGACTTCCACACATACTTAATGGAATAGCCATATGGCCGACTTCCGTACCCAATGCATTGGAGGTTATAATGTAACCACCCGTCCTGGTATTCACGACATCACCCGTCATATGGTTTATCATGTAACCACCCATAAAATTTCCAAGTACCATCATTACACCTCAAATATTGAAAATATAAACATTTCAATAACAAAATTTAATTTGCAATCACAATAAGTAATTCCAAGATATTGAATTAATCAATCCATTTTCAAAAACCGTTTAAAAGAGATTTTTGAATCAAAGTGTCCCATACAACTTTGAAGCTTTAAATGGAATTATAATTTTAAAACATTAATGTCCATATAAATAAATACTAAAAACCATTTTGAAAAAATGAACATTAAAGATAACGATTTAGAATAATGAATCTTTAAAACATTTAAAACGATATTTTTTTTAAAGAGTTTTTAACAAAATGAGAGATTCTTGAATACAAATAATTGCGGAATAACATTTAATTTGAGATTTATAATATCATGATAATAAAGGGATTCATGATATAATATGTTAAAGGATAGTATACACACCATATAAGAGTGAATTGGTGCATAACAACAATGAAGTCTCAATGGGAATGCAAAATGAGATGAAATCCCTTATAAAGAAGGTATCCTTAAATTAAGGATAAACCAATCTCATAATTATGTGTGAAAAATATAAATACACCCAATATAAGTGGATATTAAGTGTAAAAAAATCAAAGGTAATTCAAACATATTCAAATGATGACATATTTAATAACTACATGTTGAACCGAAAGAAATCGATATTGTGTTAAGAAGTTCCCTTGGTAAAATCCAACAGCCTAACGACGTCACTTTAATGTTCATAAAATGAGTTGATGAGAGATAAAAATTGTATCTCATCACTTGTACATAAAATTTACATCAATAAGGATATGTAAGAATATATCTCAATATAATAGTATGTGAATTAAAAGACATAACAAATAAGTCTTTTAAAAAGATGAGGGTGAAATAATCACTTACCGACTTGGGTAACTTTCGAAACGTACACCCCATTGAAGAAGGGTCATACAATGAATATGTAAATACCCATAAATGAAATTATATTGCACAAGGAGTATAATAAGGGTCATTACATACACCAATCAAAGGAAATGGTGGCAAATGTAGCATAAATCTCACGAGAATAAAAGTGAGATGAAAAATCCCTTACGAGAACTCGGCAGCCTAACAGCGCCACATAAAACTTCCAAAAATGGATTTATGAGGTCAAATAGGGTATCTAATAATATGAAAATAATAATTATTTTATGAGGAATATAAAAGAACATCCCCAAACATAATAAATTCTAGCTTAAAAGAAATTACATAAAATATAGTAATTAAAAAGAAAGAGAGAGGTTGGATCTCTTACAAAAATTCCGCAGCCTAACGACGCCACCCAAAACTTCCAAAATGGATTGATGAGAGAAAATAGGGAATTTCATCATATGAACATAAAAAGTACAGTAATAGTAATATAAAATAACATCCCAATCATAAGAAAGATGAGCCTAAAAGGAAGGACATAAAAGAGTGTACTTAAAAACAAAGAGAGTGGTAGGATCCCTTATGAAAATTCAGCAGCCTAACGACGCCACTCAAAATTTCCAAAATGGGATGATGAGATCAAATAGGATCCCTAATCATATGAACATAAAATTTACATAATTAGGAATATAAAATAACATACCCCAACATAACAATGAAGAGCCTAAAAGAAGTGACATAACAAGAGTACTTTAAAAATAAAGAGAGAGGTAGGATCCCTTACCTCAATTCTAAATTGTCTTGCTTGTTTCTTTATATTCCTGAATAAAAAACATTGGTCAATTTATTATTGCTTAATTAACTCTTTTAAATATTATTATTCAGTTCATATCACATATTATAATGTTATAATAATTGGTTAATAATGTGAGTTCATATCAGACGTTTTTGTCGATGTTTGGTACATCAGTTAAAAATGAACTTGTTTGAAAATGATTGTCCATGTAGTTATAAGTAAATAATCTCCAGAATAGTATTAATTATTTAAACACCATATATATCCAGTAAATATTCATTTTATACTATTCCATAACATTTGGAGATAAAAATAAATGAAATGCACCGTTCGTGGAGACGGTAGGCCGTACGTACCCATGAACGCTACTTTCATTTTTGTGTCATATTAATGGAATTAAAAATAATTTATAGATATATATATTATAATTCCAGTATAATATATATGTTATATAGGTCACATATGTTCATTAATTTCATTCTTTATACATTCCATGTATTGCATGAACGAGTCACATCATTTGAGGGGGCGGTAGTCCACACTACCTCTTATGAAATTATCGCAATTGCACAACAAGAAATGCATAAAGGAATGTTTTAAATATAAAATTAAGAATCATATAGAAATCATAAATACAATATATATCATATATAAAATATAGTTACATTATAATTTCCACCATGAAAGGTGTTAAGAGAAGATTGAACAATCATCATTTCGTGAGGCAGAAATTCACCACCCACGGAAACAGTATGTTCTTTAACCATTAGATGTAGGTGTGTGTAAGTGTAGCTCGAATACTTCTTATAAAAACATAATAGTATATGTAATATACTGTTTTTGTTACAAAAAATGAATAAAAAGTGTTTAGGGGGTTGTAGAAGCAAAATAAAACAAAAGAACACAAGGGAAGACATTACCTTTAAATCGGGTAACTCCTCTTGGTTTGCACCAAAAGGGTTTCTTGAAGAGAATTCTGCCAAAGGTTAGGCATCAATGATGAAGAGAGGGATGTGGATAGATTGAAAGGGATAGTTTTTTCTGATCCGAAGGCTTGATTGGTGTGTGTAAGGTGGTAGAGGTGGGGGCCTTTTATAAGAGGAGAGGAGGGGAACTCTTGGAAAGTTATAAAAAATTACTTTATTATATAATGGTTTTCGGATTTTAAAGGTCCAAAAAGGATATATTTCGAGGATAAGGTGGTAAGGTTTATAAATCCACCCATAAAATAGGTTTGTGAAAAGTTTAGGTCTTAGATTTTTTATTATCGTTTCATTTTATTTAAATCGTTAAATAATGAGGTAATCACTACATCATCATGGTGTCATAAATAATTTAATTTATTTAGTGTCTAAAAATTATAAAACAAATATCATGATGTAGGAAATCATTTTATCTTTCTAATGAATATTTATAGTCAAAAATATGACTTCTATAACCCCATGTAAAAGTTTTTTAGTAAAATAACACATGGTTGTGACATTTTAATTTTAAATTTAAATAAAAAGGTATTAATTTCATTTTCCTACAAAAGTGGCTCCATGGGGTCCCCAAGTTGACCCATGGATTGTCTTGGTCGGCCATGACTCATCCAATAGTGGTATGACATGTGTCATGGTCATTTCATATTATTAAGACATTATTTTTACCTTAAACTACACTAATTACCTCTAATCGCGATTAAAACTTAAAAGTTACTATTCACCAAAAAATTATTTTAATCTCATTGAACAACATTATACTTCCTAATGAAAACCATGTATTTAGGATTTTTAAAAATTAAATCATAGAAGTGGTAAAGTTCCATTTAAATGAAAAATATGTTTTTTAACTACTACTTAGTGGTTTCACTATTAATCAAAAATGGAAGTTTTTCAGAAAAATACAAAAATTCACCCTAAGATATATTTGATATTCCAAATTCATAAATTTTGTCTATTTTAAAAAATTCAAAACATATAAGTTTCATTAATTAATTTAATAATTAATTCCTACTGTCAAAACAAATATCGTGTTTTTAAGAAAACAATATCTATTAAATGATTGACACTAGTTTGAGTCCAATATCAAAGTGAAATTAATTCCAATGACCACTATTGGATTAAATGGTAAAAATATATTCTAATTTCACTTTTAAAACCAATTCAAAAGATAATCTAATAATATAATTAAATTAGATTAAAAAGTTGTTTTGAATTAAAATACAACATTTTTCACTATTCATAAAAAAATGAACTCTATCGGAAGAATACCAAAAAATTACACAAAGTAAATTTTTATGTCCCGATTCTAAAGAAGAATTTTATTTTGTCAAATATAACACATAAAATTGTAAAAAAGTGGATTTAAAAGAGGTTCTCCATCAAAAGGCTATTAATTGACCTTTTATAGAATATTAGAATGTTTACGCTTAAAATTGGATTCATTCGAATTTTTAATCCTCTAACATTTATTGTAAAAAGTAAAAATATTTTACAAACATATATAATCATTTTTTAGTTTGTTCTGTTCAATCCCGCCATTACCACGACTAGGCGTTAAATACCACTTAAAATAAAATTATTTTATTATTAGAGCGCAATGTAAGATTCCCAAAAAACTCGTTGTTACGTATTGGGTACGTCATTGAGCATAGCATTCCCTTTAAATTAATATTAATATTTTATTCACAAATATGGATAAATATGAAAATGTCATATTCTTCATTTTCTAGGGATGTTACAGATAACGTTGTTTGTGGGTGTGTAGACTATCACCTCCTCAACGAAATGTGATTCACTATATATCAAATGAATTATATATATAAGTATATATGATTAGATAAAACTGTATTTATTATGTAAATATCAATTCTGAATGGTAAATATTATTATCCATCTTTCAATAAAGATCGTTTCAAAAAATGGGAAGGTTACACTTGCGTATATATGACCAACTATATCTATGATTGCAATGTTGGCTAATTTTTCAAAACCATCCTTAATAATTGGTTTTAAAAATAAATTATGTATAAATATGAAAATCATATCATTACTAGTATTCTTTATATTTTTAGACAATGACCAATTTGACATTAGTTAACCTACCAAATTTGTTTTTGGCACCTGAACAGAATATGGTCTGAACACTCGATGTAAACATATCAATTTATGTATTTGATTACGATATTGAAATAAGAAAAATTAAAATAATGATAAAAAATAAAATTTTTCTAAAGAAAGTAATTAATATATATAATTTTATTATTTATTAATATAAAGACACATGGGACAAGTCATAATCAAGCTAATATATTTTTTCTCAATCTCCTTCCATTAAGGAATTTCTAAATGATATGTACTTTATTCATTATTAATATGTATATTCATCCCATAGGACTTCCAATACCGATATTTTTACCGTTTCAATTGTAATTTAATGTTTTGTTAAATTTTCAACTTTCATGGTGCTTATGATGTAACTATTCAAAGTTTTATGGGAATCTTTGAGTGTTTAAATATTTATTTTCCAAATATTTTTAACCATTTCAATATTCACAATATTATTATGTATCAGTATTTGTATAAAAGGAGTATATAAGCAATATTATTTCCCTTTTTTATTCCTTCCAAATTGTTTAAGAAGGAATATTTTATGATATGTTATGTGGAATTATTTTACCAAATATAAATAGAATGTTTTATTATTAGCCTATGAAGCTTGAGTGAATTTAATGCCACTATGGCTGTTATTTTATTTTTTGGGTTCATTTAAAATATTTAATGTTTTCATAAATAAAAAAATTACTCTTTATTTGGGTATTATTTTTATTGAAAATTTGTTTTAAATTAAAGGATTATTTTTATTGAAAATTGGATTTTTGGAGGAAATGGTATTTTAATAATTGAAATTGATTATCATATGAGTTTGAAATATTTTTTCATATGATCAAATTTTTCCATTCATTTTCTGGGTCATGGTAATTATAAAATATTGTTGGAATAAGATAGAAATTGTGATCACATTATAGCAGAAATGTGGTTTTGCCTATATATCTCTTTGATGTGTTCGGTGATCATTCTAATCTATAGATAATTTCAATGGAAGATAGTCGTATGGTTATTACAGTCTATAAGGTTTTTTTAGGGGTTCAAAGCATGATGTAAAAAAGTACCAAAATAATTTTTAAATATTTATTAAGGAGTTTTCATTGAAATTAATTTTTTTTAAATGTCAAATAAATGATATTTATTAAAGTACGATATTTCATTATTTTGGTAAAATCATTTGTTTTTAAGAAATGTTTTTGCATGAGTTTTACATTTTTTCAATAGACTAAGGGTTTCCTTCTTTATATTTACTATACTACAATATTTATTATCATACATCATCTTTTAATTATTATCATTGGGTTTACTGATTGATAAGGGATTTTAAGAGATTGAGTTAAAATTCATGATAAGATTTTATAAAAGAAAATGTTCATTATTTTCAACAGTTTTATACGATGGAAAAAATGGGTACTTATCAAAAGAATAAAGTTCTAATTTTCTAGTTTTTTTATGTATATGTAATGGTATAATTTTCTACAACTCTAAACATACTCAGATCAACAGTGTAAAATAACTTATTTTCTTAACTGAACCTAAAAATTATGTAATTTTTATGTCCATGGCATTATACTCGGAGTCAAAGGAATGGTTTACATAATATTAGAGTACATAGTAGTGTTAATAGAATTACATAAGAAGATTTTAATTTATTATTATGTTATAATGTTATATTATTTAAATAATACCACGTTTCGTTATCTTAATTATTTTTTTCTGATTTGTTTTACATGTATGAAATACAGAAGCTATAGTTGGATAGAAGGAAAAATAAAATATCCTTTAAAATCAACATCCCAAGATTGTTGGAATAGAAATATTATAGTTTTTTATTGTAATGGCATTGTTTATACTAGATATATATGGTGTTAGTTTCCATTCTATAGAAAAAAATATCTACAATAGAAGAACATGATAACAGTGGATCATATTAAGATACAACATCCACAGTTATTTAGAGGATCATTTTACTCTGTTCCAGCTAATGGCTGTATTAATGCACTAGGAAATACATTAAATGTAAGGAGTAGTTCAAATCAAAAAAAGGAAACTTATCTTGTCATTATTTTTCTTAGTGAATCTAATTAATGGTTGTCGATGGATACAAATATACGATTAAGTTAATAGATTTATTCCACATCAGGATTTTCATGGAAAAATTCTTCCAGAAGAAACAATTTGGGAAATTTTTCAATTGTTAACTTTTGATTCAATAAATTTCATTCTTGTTCAAATTGTATTTAAAGATATAATAACTAGAAACTCCACTAAAATAATAGTTATTGAAGATTTTCCAGTACAAAGAAACATGACCAAGTCATATATTTTTCTTAGATTAATGGGTTATTAATAATGTATTGTTGAAATATTTTCTTGGATTGATTAGAAACTTACATAGTTTATAAGAAAAATAATTATGATAATTTTTATAAAAATAATGTGATGTTTGTTTTGAAGAACTATACATTAGATTAGTGAATTATTATGTATTATCCATGCCTTACACAAATGGAGAATTCATCATCTATAGTGATTATTTGTTTAAAGGTATCAATTATTTCCTCATAAAAAAATTCATACAATTTCTTATTCTTTATATAAATTGAATCATCATTGGATGAATTACCCTACACATTTTTTGAAAGTAGATACTGTTGTTTTTGGATAAAATTTTTGAACCATCATTTGAATGGAGAGAACTAATAAATATAAACTGATCACGAAAGTATTTATTTTATATTCTCTAAAAAGCAATTGAACATAAGGTAATGAATTTGGGTATAATTAGTTTACGGTTATTGTTGCATGATTCCTTATCATCATAGAAAATAAAATAAGGATGCCAAATCATTGATTCAAAAATGTAATCCCACATTAATTATGTTATGTTTGTATTGTGACAATTTTGTTAAAGATTTGATGTATTTTTTTGTATATGTTTTTGATTCAGGGATATCCTATATTTTTTAGGTTTCATTATTGTCAAAATTTTTTAAGAAAAATTATAATTCCTTGAAGGTGGATCAATATTTGGATGGAAATGTTTAATCTATTAATGATGGTATGTTTCCTAATTTTAAAATTTACTAGGAATGATTTTTACTATTTTTTTAATATTATTTATTCATTGTGATTAATAATTGAGGAAAATAATGTTGAACGAATCTCATAGTTCACAATTTTATATCCAGCATGGTAGTACTATGATTTATAGAGTCCTTTAAGAGTATTAATGGTTCTATGTCATGAAAAATTATATTTCAATATTTTCAGTGAAATGTTTGACTTTTCATAAGGATGAATTAGTGAAATGATTAAAAAAGGGCACGCTTTATCCATTTCCAGTACCAAATTTCAAATGGAATAATATATCAAGGGATTTCATAGTAGTATTTAAATATACATCCAATTATAATAACAATATTCTGGTTATTTTTGATCTATTATCTAAATGTTCACATTTTCTTTCCATTCATTATACAATGTATTTTGAGAACCTGTATATAAAATATCTAATAACGATTATTAGGTTACATAGTGTTCCTCTCTCCATTGTATCAAACAATTATATGTGGTTTTTATAAATGTTTTTTAATGGAAATCAAAAGACATTGGATTCTAAATTAAATATTATTATTTCCTTTCAACCTCAATAAAATAGACAATCCTAACAGACAATAGAGTTCTTAGATGATATGGCTAATTGTTACAAGATGAATTATCTGGTAAGTTGGGATCTAAATACTTATTTTCATTTGATTTATTAAAATAAATTTTTTAATTATAATATATATATGGAAGTAATCATTGAATTATACAGAATACGATGGTGGAAACTGGATATTTGGGATGATGTAGGATAAATTATGTTTATGTGAAAAGTGTTTATAGAGAAAAAACATAAAAATTATAGTTCAATCCACAAAATAAGATGTAACCTCTGCGTAGGAAGAATATTTTTTCTAATAAATATCGAAAACATCATTATTTCAAGGAATGAAATCATGCCTTTTTAAAATTTTCTCCATTTAAAAATATGAGAATTTTTTGTAAGAAAGAAAATATGAGTCGACAGTTAATTAGAACATATAAAATCCTAGATAATGATTTATCATTTTTATACAATGTGTAAATATCTTTGAAATTTTCATAGGTATATAAAATATTTAATTTATAGATGATAATGAATTATGAAACAAATTCATCTCATGATTTGAGTCCTGATGTAGTTCTTCGAGAAGATAATATTTTGAATAAGGAATAACTTGATCAGGTTCATAAAAAATGGGTAAGTGTTTATGAATAAGGTGATTTATCATGTTATTTTTTTTATTAAGAGACGATATTCTTTATGATAAAATATTTGGATTAGAAAATTATATGAGGGAAAAATATGTCCACATATTTGATAAATGAATGAAAATGAGCGGACACAATTTCCAAAAAAAAGAAGAATATAACATTCCAGGTAATGCAAGAATTATAAAGTTAAATTTTTATTAATATTTATGAATTATATAGTATTTTTACCTTAAAAGGAATGAAATTTACAATAGCATACATAACATGAAACTATGAGATTGTCTAAGATCATGTGTTCCACATACGATTGAGTAATACTTAAAAATGATATAATTTTATCAGTACTATTTTATGTGGTAATTATATCCATGCCATTATATCAGTGATAATGAATATGAAATAATATTTTATGTTAAAACATGTTTATTAAAGATTTTTACATTCATCCAATAAATATTTTAGGCTTAAAATAAGAATAAATCCGATTTTAAGAAAAAAAATCATAATATTTTTTGTTGGTAGTTTTAGAAACATTTAATGTAGAAATAATTTTAAATATTATTTTTTAATATTTTATAATTTTTATAGGATTAAATGAACTTCCTTTTTTAATGAAAAATTTCCAAATTTACCTTCGGTGACTTTACGTTATTTTTCTATGAACTTTCAAATTTTTATGTAGAGTAAATAATACTAAATTTTAGTTCAAAATTTATTTTTTTAATTTATTTTTATTGATAAATTTGGTTTTTATTTTTTTATTGTATAATTATAAAAAATTTATATCATTTAATCTGATTTAGGAAATTGGAATCAACTTCATATTTAATTAAGATAAAAAAGCGCATCATTTTAATTAGTTAATTTATAAAAAACATACTTTATCGTCCCATCTATGGGTTAAATTCTTATTTAATTTCTTTCATGTATATTATTGGATGCTGGAAATAGGTATTAAATATTTTTAATAGAAATATTTTATAATTTATAATATGGTTATCTTAGTTTTGACTTATATGATTACTGAATTTCATTATAAATATTTATAGTGAATACGAGAAAAATTAACTTAACAAGTTACTGAACCTTATACGAGATAGCCATAATATCCTAAAAACCAATAAAAAATCCATTTTATGTTAATATTTATTAGTTATATTCCATTTTAAATAGTATTTACAATCATTTGAGCCATTTTACATTGAAAAACGTGGCGTGAATTCCCCATTAAATAATTAATAAGAATGCCACTCCGCCTTCACTATAATATAAATCAAGTTTCCAATTTATTAAAATATATAAATAAAATTCATCTCATACAAAATGGAAAATTTAGTCTCCTAACGTTTCTACCGTAATCCTTTTGGGAAATCCATGGGTATAAATCCAACCAAGAAGTCTACTTGGTGCACACAAAATGTATTTACACGAAAATAGGTAATTTTCATCATCATGAAATTTTAATTTTCTCTTTATCCATTCCGTGATATTATTAATATTCCATTATTATATAATGAATAATTATCCTAAATAAAATATTATTATTTTATGTTAAGGTTTCAACATATACTTAAATAAAAATTCATCAAGTGGGTAATGAAATTATCATTTTTGTTTGGTAAACTATGGACTCATGTAATGATGTTGTTAATTTTTCCTTTACAACATCTCATGGTTGGTAATTAAGATGAAAAATATTATATGGTATTTTGTATGTAATAATAAATTTTTAATTTTTATTTACACAAACATTCTTGCATTCCATTTTTTTTAATACTTAACATTTTTTTGGACAATTTGAGTACGATATCCTAAAAATGATGTGATATGTTTACACATTATGTGGAATGTATTAATGTTGTGTTTAATTAATAATATTTGAAATAAATTAAATACATGTAAAATAAATTAACTAATTACCTTTATGGAAATATAATATTTCATTTTATTTATCACCTTTTGACACACTAAAAAAGAGATAAAGTCATCTGTGGGAGTGTTCACTACTACCTCCTCGACGCGATGTGATTACTTTTACATTATTATATATAAAAATATATGGTAAAATTTTATGGTATTTATGTTATAATAATTTTGTTGATAATATAAATTTTACATGCCATTTTTCCATAATTACCATTGAAAAAATTTTAATGGTTCTCATGTTTACATTCGACCTACTATCTCCATGATTATAAAATTTTTTAATTAGTAATAACCATAATTAATGATTGTTTTTAAAATTTTAATTTAATTATAAATAAGAAAATATTTCATGATTATAATTCTGGTTAATTTTATATAATTACCCCACTGACAATAGTTGACCTACGAAAGTCATTTTCGATACCTAAACTAAATATCGTCAAACCACACAATGTATGTTTAACAATACAGGTATATTTTTATGAAATTATAAAAGTTAAATAAAATTAATGGTAAATTTAAAAAAGTATCTGAAGAAAGTAATTAATTATCATATTTTTATCATTTAGTAAGATAAAAACCCATGTAACAAATAAGATACAATGAAATGTACCTTTTCACAATCTCCTTTAATTGAGGAATTTTTAAATGTTTTAAATATTTATTCTTTTATTAGGTGCATATATAAAACATTTGAAATTATATATCCATAACTATTTTATTAATATTTTTAATGTTTTTGAAATGTAATTCATTCGTGGTGCTTATAATTTAAATGTTCTGAGTGGTATGGTACACATTGAATGCCTAATGGTTTAATTTTCCAATATTTTTCTCCTTGTAAATATTCATTATATTATTTTATATGTCTAATGGTATAAAGTGGTTATAAATTAAAAATTATGTCTCTTTTTAATTTCATTTTTTTTCAAATGAATCATTTTTATGTATTTTATGCAGATCATTTCGACAATTTAAAAAAATAATATTTTATTCTTAAGTTATACGTTGATAATGAATATTCTGTTGTCATGGAAATTATTTTATTTTTGGATTCCATTTTGAGATTAAATGTTTTATTTAGGGAAATACATTATTTTATTTTTATGTTATTTTGGTATTGAATTTTTTTTTTCAAAAGAAATGAATATTTTTAATTGAAACATTCCTTTTAAAAAAAATGTTATTTTAATATCTGAATATGATTGTCATATCAGTTTATAAGAGTTTTTAAAATGATGAATTATTTTATTTCATGATTTGGTTCATGGACAATATAAATGATTGGTTCGCCAAGATAACATTGTGTGTACACATTATAGCTTAAATTATGGGTGGGCACAGATAGTTATCTAATGTATTAGGTAATGATTATATTATTTTAGAAATTTATATTAAAATTTAGATGTATAGTCATTTCAATTTTTAATGGTCCTCTAATGGTTTTTGAATGGTAAGAAGTGATGTTGTCCAAAGGTACGTACATTTAAATTATTTGTTCGCTAATGAATTTCTCATGGAAATAATTTTTTTCAAAACATAATTTAATTAATATTTATTAAAGAATGATTTTTACTTCAATGTTTAAATTTCTATTTATTCATGAATGGGTTTTTAATGAGTTGTAATTTTTATTAACAGATTATCAGTTTCCATCTTTTTATATCCCTTTTTTTTATTTTGTATCTTATCTCATTTTTTAAATGTTTCTTCATAGGAGTCAATGATGAGTGTGGATTAGAATAATTCATATAGAAATTCTAAAATAGTTTTAATAAAAAAGACTATCATATATTTTTAGATGGTTTTATATGGTGTAAAACGGTTACTAAATGGAAGTTTCCACTTTTTATTTTAGAGTTTACTTATGTATGAGCTATATCATAATTCTCATCATTTATAATCATAAAAGTGTTTGCAATGTGAAAGAACATAATTTCTTTACTAAAACTAATTATTATGTAATGTTTATGGTTAGGACTATATATATTTTATATATAAAATGTTTCAATGATAATAACACTAATAATTTAATAATTTTCTAAATATTTTCAATAATAGACGGGCTCAAATTTTTTCCTTTTTCATGTTACCCATGCTAATATTCTCTATTTTATCCCATGTTCTTTTCAAAGTTGTATTTTTTGTCATTAAATAGAGTCATTATGTATGTTATTTAAAAATTAAATTTTTAAATGGGAATAATTAATGAATTCCATGAAATTAATAATTGGTTTCATGGATATAAGGGTTTTTAAATTAAAATCATGAAATTCAATGAATATTGTTGTTGAAATGGTTAGAATATTTTATAATAAGGTCAAAATGTTGTATAAAAATAATATATGAAGTTAAATTGATATTTAGAAATTTATTTTACTAAAAATTATTGGAAATGTAATTTTTTTCCATGAATATGTGTTTCTGAATCTTTTAGTGGATATGACAATTCAAAACGTCAAGATAATGATCATACTGTATAGGTGAAGTAAAAAATGATTTTGATAAATGCAGGAATCTATCCATGAATCAGTAAAAATTGGTCATGAAACAATATTATTAAATGTGTCTATTTTTTGGGGATTTCCTAATATAATATACGAGGAAGTATATAGTACAATTGAGTATTATCAGCTTGCATAGAAAGAAAATTATTCAAATAATTATTCAATGTTGTGGAATGAAATTCAATGTAATGATGTGCATGATAAAAAATGCGAACAAGTGTATAACCTCCCCAGTATTAATAAGAATAAAATTTATAATAGGAAGAGAAATATGATTGTGTCTGTGAACTCTTATGGAATCTTTCTTGGTGTGTAGTATTTTTGGTCGAGTCATAAATACTTTCCCTTTGTATTTTACGATGATTAAATAATTATTTGAGGTGTTTTCCTTAAATAAAGAGACCTAATAATAGTATTGTTTATCCGTTAAAATTAATGGTTTATATTCCATAATATTGTCTATATTTCACAATAAGAGGGTGTTGGGTATAATAATGGAATAATGATATTTATGTGGTGATGGTTTTCATAACGCTATAATAATTGAATGGTTTTTAAATGTTCATGTAATAAAATATTTCGATTGTAAATGTCATGATGTCTGGTGGAAAAAATGTATTATTGATCATGAATGATGATATTTTTCATTTTCTATTATCAATTTTTTACCCCATTAATCAAGTTGACACATTGTGATATGATGGACAATGTGGCATAGTATCATTATCACACCTCGAAGTTTCTGAATAATTAAATTGAAGATAATGGGAAAAAATTATGAATCTATTTTATTAACTGAACACCATTCATTAAAGAGGAATTCCACACTGTATTTATTCTATATAAAAAGAATACCACACCTAATTAGATGAATCATCTCTATGGTAATGAAGTTTTTTGGGTGTCTAGAAGATTGAGATAGAATTTAAAATGATGATATATTTATTTTATCCCTTTTCCCTATTTGGGATATATTTATTATAGTTTGATAATTTTACCTAGTTTAATTGTAACATAATGTCCTTTTGTAATCATTAGGTAGAACTAGTAATATCTCAAATGATTAGAGAATGAAAAAATATATCTTCATTCTTATGGTAAGGTTGGATAAATGGATGATGTACATAAACCCTCATATAAATTCTGTAAAAAAATATATAAGAGGAAAAGAAAAATTGATTATCTAAAAATGATTTTTAATTCATGATATTGTTAAATTGGATTCGAAGAAATTAGAATAAGTTATATAAAAAATTTCCATTGGTAAATCTTATTTCTTATAATGTATAAATCATGAAGAGTGAAATAATTAAATTGATATATGTAGATATTGAAAATGGAGTTCAATAAGGTATTTATACAAAGTAATTTTCTACATTCAGAATATGAAGCCTTTACTATGATTATTTATGAGAAAAATATTATACCTCTATAGAAGGAGTATACTATCAATTTTTTTAAGGAAATAAACACATGAAAAAACATACAAAAATGATTTTTTCTAATCCTACATAAATATTTGGAGGATAGTGATGAAGGATCATATCAATAAATCAATAAATCAATAAAGAATCATGGTGTATAAAAAACCATTATTGACCTATAAAATACATTCATATGAAAAAATAATGATGAGGCCCACATATATATAAATAAGCTATTTCATAATTTTAGAAATTAATAGATATAAAAAGATTAAGTGTCTAAAATACTTATAATTTATCATCACTAAATCATTGTGACACATTAATTAAATAGTGTTGAGTTTTGGTACATCGAAAACAAATCTGCATATGGCCATCAAATCATATTTTTTTCTGAACCACGTAAGCTCATTATTTGATGTGAATTATCTACATTTTTCTTATTTTTTTTATTATTGTGATCATAAATAATTACAGTTGTATTGAACGTGTTTTTTCAACCATTAGAACATTATCAAAACACACTAGGGTAATATATTAGAAATGAATACAAATAATCAGTATAAACCATGATTACCCCATCCCCCAATCCTATGGTTCTTTGGGCCAGCATAGGCCCAAAAATTGTTACTCGAGATGGCTTTTACATACATGAAGTTAAATATCTAAATATATTCCACCTTTTGTATTCATGGAGTAAAAACTAATGCCTCCCTTTTTCAATGGAACTAGTTTTTATGATTGGAGAAATATATATTTATATTTCTTCATGATAGTTGAAATTAGTTCATGTATAAAATTTTATATTTTTTTACTAACAAAAATGAATGAATATTTCATAACAGGATAGAGAAAATCATTACATGATCATTATTTTGATATTTATATAGAAAAACCACACTCTAAAATGAGACATTAATGAATTATAAGACAATAAAATTAGTTTTTAAAATATGATTTTATAAAATAAGTTATAATAAATAAATTCAATATAAGATGGCAAATAACAATTTAAAGAAAAAATCATCGAATAAATACATAACATGCTATTATATGTTTGTAGGTATGAAGAAAAAAATAGAAGTAGACTATTTAAGATATATAAAAAATTGAAGTTAAAAATTATTATTCTATTACCAAATATGATATTAATAAAAAGATTGACGATTTTTTAAAATATGATTATTCAATGCTTCCCATGGATGTTGATAAAAATTATAATTCAATGAAATAATTAAAACTATATGATCTTTCCGATCATGAGGTTATTCGTAATGAAAACAAGAAGACTATCAATCAATTTATGAAAATAATATTAAATTGGGAATCCTATATGAAGTGATCCATGCATTAATATAACATCAATATTTGAATCATATAATATTAATGAGAGTAACTGTTTCTAAGATAAAAATTTAGTGAAAATAGGTTCATAAATTATTAGCCAATGTGAAATATATGAGGAAATTGTATAATTTTTTGGAAAAAAATTGATATAGAGAAATATTTATGCCTAATAATTATCATTATCACAAATATCTTGAAGAGATAAGAAAATATGAAAATATAACATGATGAAAATATTAATACCCATATAAAGTAGAAATTTGAGAAGATCAGGGAACATAATTCAGAAGTTATATCTTTATTAGGGGAAAGTAAGATGTATATTCCACATAGGGTTTCCCCAACCTGTAGAGAATGAAAAATTATAAAACATGAATTATAAAATAAAAATAGTATTCTTATTAGATCTTAAATAATATTTCTCTCAAAGAAATATTAACATAATGGTCAATTATTATGAAATAATGGGACACATAGACAGTGTGCATTTAGAAAATCATTAGAATTACAGAGGGAATAGTTCTTCAATATCAGTATCAAAAATTAGAAAGGATTTGAAACGTTATTATGTTAATGGAGAAAATTTTATTTCATCTAACTAGAGACATATATCTAGTGAATTATTTAAAAATGTATGAAAACATTCCCTATGGAATTCCTCCATTCCTATGATGAGGACAAAAATAATTTACACTAACAACGACTATGTTGTATTGAAATTCATATTTAGTATATTTCAAGAAAATAAGAGATCTATAAAAAGGTTTAACCAATCACCAATGATAGTATACTCAAAAAACCCCACCCTGTGAGAAAGAATATAATTTTGTAAAAATAAAAAGAATCAATTTCAATTATATTAATGGTGGAATAACTTTTCAAGAAAGATTCAACTATTAAAAATTAATCTGAAGTTATTTTAATGGCCATTTTAGAGGAATGAAATGAATAATTCATTAATTATTTAAGAAGTCATAGAAATTTCAATGAACTAATGAAATGTTAAAGGGAACTAATATAGTATATGAAAATTGTCAGAGGATTCTTGAAAAAAATCATCATTGAAGGAATAAATCATGTGTGGCAATTGATCAAAAAAAGATATAAAAACAATGTCCAGAAAGAGGAAGAAACCATAAGAGCGAAAAAATATTTCAATGTTTTGATGTGGTATTGAAACAAATACCACTAGAAATCCTTGTAATAATGATAGAGTCAATGTGTTAGTCTACAAGGGCCAAAATATTTCTTGAATTTGATTGGATAAAAGACAACCATCAACCCATTTCATTTAATTTTTAAAAATATTTGTTGAAGTTATGTAGATATATGATAGATATATAATACATAGGGTGTGTGTTGGCCATTAAAATACTTTTATGTGAATGATATAAATTAAAAAAATGTGTATAAGATGAAAGAGGATGTGTATCTGATAATTAAAGATAATTGAAATAAATAGATTAATAATTTTTTTAAACCCTAATTAAAATCCTGTATAAAATTGAAAATATGTTTTCATGATTGTGATATAAATCAACAATTTTTTAATAAACCATTTTTAGAGTCTATAACACAATCAAAATTTTTTGTGAGCTGATAATGAAATAAAAATGATGTAGATCCCCATATATACATAAAGAAACTTGGAAGACATATCCAAAATATCCAATGAAATAAATCCATCTCTATTTATCAACATATAATATCAGTCTATATATTAGGTGGCATGAACCTGCTATGAAATAGGAGGAAGATTCATCAATAAAGTAATAATGTCTATGGAATTTTGTTTTTTCATTTATAAAATTTTTTGTTAAACTTATTTTTTTATGCAACCAAAATCTAAGTGGAAGAAATAAGGAACCATAAAAAATTCACATTTATTTAATGATTATTTTAAAACATTATGTATTTATATTAATGAGTTTATGGGGATTACGTAATGAGTTCATGAAGGTTGTTTACCCTCATCTAGATTAGTATAATCTCCACAAATAATGGCTGAACATTGATAACAAGTGCTTTAAAATAATATCACAAACAAGTCATATCAATTGATAAAATTTATGGTTTGACTCAAAGCCATTATTTATTTATTATTCACTAATGGGTTTTTATAATATCAATTGATATCTCATGATTTTTTAATTATATAAATAATCACAATATGTTATTTTTTGAGATTAAGTTAGTGAAATTGATAGTTAAGATGTTGTTGACAAAAAATATAATATTAGCAATATCATGTTTTAAATCAACTGTCTCAGAGTACTAATTGATGGATAAATTCCATATGGTCTATTCACACGTAATAAATCATTTATTAGTACTATACTAATGAATATAAATCATCATAGAACATGAAATGTGAAAATAAAAACATAAAATTCTTTTATCCACTGAGTGGAATCCATGAGAATTTTAAATATCTACAATTACACCAGTGGTTAGTATTGTTTTGAGTGAGTATCTCAACATAGAGTTGATTAAGTACAAACTATATGTTTTATACAAAATGGTTAAAAATAGATTCACACAATTTCATTAAAATGAGCCCAGTTAATGAAAAGAAATGATCATTATAAGTTTCAATATTTTGATAAATTTATTAGAAGATTGATGATGTCTAAGGTAAAAAAATAAAAAATTAAATTACCAATTGACATATATTTACTTGATTACAATATTAAAAAATAATAATTAATTTTAGCTATCAATTTATGTATGTTTTTTTATAGTTTAAAACAATTTTTATTTTTAAATAATATTATAAAAACATAATAGGATAAAACAAAAAGTGGAATTTTGAGAACAAGAGGTTCGGTTTTAAGATTAGACTTATTCATCTTAACATAGTTATTAATTTCCACAAAGTAGTTTATATGAATAAATAGTCATATATATAACCTAGATAGGGTTTTACAAAAGTATACAGCTTTTAAGATCTCATAGGGCCTCTTCCACAATTATTTGTGGGAGAAAAAATGAAAAATGTCACAGAAGAACTATTTCAAAGTTATATGTGGGATTAAATTTTTAAAAAAAGGTTTATAAGATATCTATATATCTTTTAGATATTGTGTGAGAAAATGTGTTTTGAAATAAAGAGAGCAACACACATGGATCATAATGTAAAAGATGATAATAAAAGTTATAAAATGAATGTGTAAAGATATTGAGATGCTATGTTTTTCTTTATGTATAGATCATGAATCTTGATTTTGATATTCTGTGTACCTTGAGTAATATTATTGTGAAAAAATCAGTAGAAAATAGTTTAATAGATACTTTTCATTTTGACAATAAGAAATAACTAGATGTTTAATGAGCATCATCTTCCTAAGTCGAATGAGTTGGATGAAAGATTTATCATATATGTTTTTGAAATTAGTATTATCTCTTTGTGTGTTTTATATGAGAGATCTCACTATTTCCCATTTGTTCATGAGGTATTCCTATACACTTCATAATAGTAGCAGTAGTAGTAAGTAGGAATATCCAGATCCTCTACTAATTTATACAACATGACTGACACATATATTAATGAATATGTGTTGTAAAATAAAGAAAAATAACTATAATAATAAAGGGAATTAAATTAAACAAACTATCCATTGGAAATATTTCATTTAAATTGATAGGTTTGAGAAGTAATGGTGGTGATTCTTGAAACAGTGAATCATTTCTAGTATTTTTTTTATTCTAGGGATGTCTTAGGATAATGGGGTCCCATTCTGGTGGTTAGTCAAGCTAGCAGTTTGATATTTTGTACATAGCAAAATTTCTACACTAGTAATGTCTTAACTGATGGGGAGTCATACTTCGGGAAGTCACTCCTTTGATGGTATATCCCAATGGTGGTGTCTCATACTTTACTAATTTTATATATCTACAGTATGAAACATCTAATGGTGGGTCATTGTTGGCATTGTCTCATACTTCTTCAAAATTCTGTTCTACTTCCATGACATCATGGTAGTGATTCATTTTCTGGTGGCTAGTTAGTCTCGACGATAACTCTTCAAAAGTGGTGTATCATCCTCATTAGTGACTCATACTTGAAAAATTTAATCAGCGGTCAAAGATTATAAGATACTAGAAGAAGACATGAAACTCATTAATTATATAATAAGCATGATTTAGTTTTCATTAAAACAAAGAGGTCATGAATATCCCCCCTTTTAATGAGCAATAATAAAGGAATCAAATATAATAATTTCAATGTATCTATGCTAAGATAAAAACATGATATTGAAGGGAAATTTTCTAATAGTGTACATATGTAAAAATAAATCAAATATTAATGCAATTATTTTATCCTTATCCCCCTTTTGGGATTATCAATGAGGTAATTCATAATCAAAATAAAAAGCATAATGAAATTAATAAATATATATAAAGATTATAAGAATAAATAATTTGTAAATAGGATAAATAGATCATTAGAAATTTCATTAAACATCACTGAGGATTATCCAGGAAAAGTAATAGAAATTAAATTTCATGTCAATGAAAAATTTCTAGTCCAACAAAATATCAAGGATTGGAAGAAGGTTCAATATCACCATCTCCATTGTTGTTGGATTTATCCTATTCTGAGACAGTATGTGTAGTAGGGTCTGAAGGAGCTGGAGACATGGTATTTGGACGTATTGTTGTGATTCTAGATAAAACATGAGATTGATATTCAATTACAACAACAAGAATATTTATTATCATAGGTTGAGATGGATAAAATGGGAAAGGTTATAATCTGTAGGGAAGTGGTGCAATTGAATCCCTATTAACCCTGGGACTAAAATATACCGAATGGGTTATAATAATTACATCATGATCCAACATTTTCATTCCATGAACTTTCATAAAAGGTTTCATAATGCTCATAAAATCCATTACATTTGGAATACCTCTCTCTAAGGATCTTTAAAAGTCACCACTCTCTTATATAAATCATTGAAAACCTAATGAAATCTATTTCAAATATCTTATATGGTCTTTAAATTCATTAGTAACATGAGGAATCATCAAATTCTCAGCCGAAAACGTGATGTTAGCATCCATGGAATTTGGGTAAAAATTTATTAGTGATAATAGTTGATGGATTTGGTTATTGTTTCTACATCATCCTTTATATTCTTTGAAGAAGTTATGACCATTATATGATTATAAAATATAATCTTCTTAAACATCCTCAAAATCACCAATGGTAAGACATATTATCTAATAGGAGGGACACTAGACATAGCTACAACTTCTTCTCTGAACACAATTCTAATATGATCAATATCGACATTAGGTTAATCCTTTGTGGTAGAAATATGTGAGGATATATTCTCATTATTTTTTAGAATTTCATCCAATTAGAAAATAATATTTTATTTTAAGTCTTCATATATATACAATACATTTTCCAAATCACCATTTATTTTCTTATGTTCATTATCAATCTCCTATATGTGATGTGTCATATAAGGTTGAATGTGGTGGAGAACCAATTCAAAAAACTACCAGGCATCATTTTCACAAAGCATTTGTTGGAGAAATTTTTAACTCTTCAACAACATATCAAAATCTAACAATAATTTTTCACTTAAAATATCAATGTCCCGTTTTGTGACCACATCCACTATTAAAATAACTTACAATAGTGGTTGTAGTATGTGTTCTTATAGAATCAATTTTTTAGAATAGTAATACAACATAAACCAAGTAAACTATTGGTCGTTAATGATCATTTTCTTCTAGAATTGCAGGTTCACCAAACTTTAATGAACTGTCCCCTTTAACAAATAATTCATATCATTCCTCTTCAATCGTACAAGCCCAACCCATTCTAGGATTATAAAAAAAAGAATAAATATATAAAACTATATTATGGATAACTTTACGGTATACCTTAACATATAGTATAACACTAGGAACAAATACATCTGATACTAAAATAAGAAACTCAACAGATTGATGAACAGTTGAGAAAGGTGAATCAAAATCATATTCACCAAGCGTAGGTTCATCCTTCATCTAAACATATTTTTTCTTCAAACCTACATGTGTTTTAAATTCCAGAAGCCTATCCACAATAGGATCATATAGTTATTCATTTCCATATTCTAACATAATAAGAAATTTTTAAATCTGTTTAGCATCATGATGCTCAATAAAAGATATAAAAACCATCTGCTCAACCACATCAGAGTTAGAAATAGTTTGACCATCTTTAGTAAAAATAAATTCAAAAGAAGAAATTTCTAGAATAATTTACAAATATGTGGAACTATCTATATCAACCAGTCCATATTTTTTCGTGATATTCAATATATCTCCATATAAAATTAGAGAAAATGATCTGAAGGAATCTTTACAAATATCATTCCATCTCTACAAACTGAACCATCTATGTTAGAATTATCATTATCATCATAATAATTTTCCTTTTCAGAATATCCATTTCCACTAGAATTTTTAAAATTTTATTCTTCATCATCTTCATCACTATCGTCTTCTTCATCATCAGTCTTCAACCTTATTTTAAATAGTTCCTCTCTTGAATCTTATGTTTCTTCATAATCACTCATAACTAATTTTTCATTTTGGGGAAATCTCATGGGAGGACAATGAACTCCATATGTAGTGGCATGATATGTTAGTGTCATATCTAGGTATCTCCAAAAATAAATTGAAGGTTCTTTCTCTTATTCATTTTTGAAGAAACTACCTCTTCATCAACCACATCCAAATACTCTTGTTTTATATATGGATCTAGTCTAGGGTCAAATGTATCCCTCAGTACTATCAAATGGTCCTCTGTGTAAAATTCAACATATAATTTTTCATTATAATCTACCCCTACATCTATTTTGGGTTATAAATGATCATCATTGTTGAGAAAAGTTCATTTGAAATAAAAAACCACCACAATAATCCAATGTTTTATCCTCATCTGAAACATAGACTTTTTCTTTCACCATGTTTCATATAATATTTCCGTAAATCAAGGAATTAGAAATTGATGTTGGATTTATCATCATATATAGATGTATTATATGATACATACAAAAGGTTATCATATGTAATCATTTCATAATACCGAGACAATATACATCATGGTATATGAAAGTAAAATATTCCCCATTTATATGGATAACATGCGCCTAATAAACTAGAATAGATATATACACTCTCTATCCATCTCAGATGAAACTATTCATCTAGTTATTACATCATTAGTAAATTCTACAAGAGGGTCACTGAATACAAACAACTGACTATTTTATTGAATGGAGCCATTGTATTCATCATAAAACCCTTCAGGTGGAAAACACAGACATTCAACCCATTTCAATCATGTGAAAACAACTTTACATACATTTTTTATTGATCTTATCTAGTATTATTTATCATTATTATAGAAAAATAAAACATTCTGAAAAAATTTATGTAGTAAACATGGTCATAATGGTCAATCATTTAAGGCTTACTATTTAATCCATCGTTGGGTTTGAATGGATTTCATCACTGGAAACATACTTGACAATAAATACATTTCATTAACATAAAAATCAGGTATAACATTCCTATATTTAATTCATTGGTTAGCTAGGGAAACCAGAGTAGGAACACAAGGATCTACATTTCATTTATTATCTCACAATTTTTTAGATGGTTAAGACTAAGAGAAACCATTGATTATTGTATTACAGATTGGTCTGGTAAACTCAGTTGAAGGTTTCAAGGTAGGGAGATATATGATTGCACTAGGATCGATTGAAACAAAAATAATTAGAATATATTTATGATAGAATTAAAAAACCAATGATTCTAAACAATTTTTTATTTATGCATTTTAAAAATCGAAATAATAATTTAAATAAAAATCAACTATTTGGAATGGATCGCCTTGAGTTTTTAAAATAAAATAAACCAGTGTCAATTAAAACTGAAAACCCACTGGTACAAATATTTACAAAAGAAAATTTCATAGAGGATTGAAAACCAATGTTGTGAAGTTCAAAATATTTAAACAATAAAAATGGTTTGAAAATCACAAGAGTGATACAATCACAATAGTGAGAAAATCACAATTTTGAGAAAATCACAACGATTATCCATACCCAATGACATGTCATACCAAATTGTGTGTCACCAAAAAATATATCTTATTTAAAATTAATCATAAATTGATCATGTTTTATGTAATTCACTCTCTCATAATTCAAAGTATTTATAAATATATATTCAAATTTTTGATTTGTGCCAATGTATTCAAGAGTGACATCACTGTTTTGAAAATGATCTATCAAATTTTGATGTATAATATCAATATGTTTTTCTCAAAAATGTAATAAAAGACTAATATAAAATATTATTCTACATTTATTTTCATAATTTATAGGGACGTATCATAATTGATATTTATAGTCTAGTATTGTGTATTTCATACAAAATAAAATTTGCACATCAACTACCTGTATCTTGGTATTCAACTTCAGCTATGGAAAATAAAAGTAAATTTTGTGTCTTACTACACCATGAAACTGTAGGCTTTCATAAAAGGTCACTGGTTTGAGAGGTAATTTTTCAATCAAACATGTACCCAAAATATCATCATCAAAATATCTATCTATATCAAATAAATTTTTTCTAGGGTAAAAAAATCCTAATGTTGTTTTCTATTTGAGTTATTTAAAAATTCATTTGACAAAAAACAAGTATCACTCTTTTTGGATTATCAAGTGATCAAGAACACATATACACACTAAACATCATATCTTGTTGGCTATCAGTCAAGTAAAGAATACTTCAAATCATTCCACTATAACCAGTTTGATCAACTGGATTTCTATCATCATCATGATCCAATTTATAGTTAGTACTCATAGGTGTATCATTTATCTTATTTTATCAAATTTAACAAAATTTAAAATATCATTTGTATATTTTCCTTTATTAAAAATTATTCCTTCTTTATTTGGAAAAATATGAAACCCAATAATGTTTTTATGTCATCCCATGAAAATCATCTGAAATTCATGTCACATTATTTTATAAAAATAAGTGCAAATATAAATTCATAAATATTCAAATATAATATCATCGATATATATTTGAACTACAAAAATATCATTTTAAATTCATTTTATAGAAATAAAATGATCACCTATATCTTTTGGAAATCATTTTGGAAATCCAAAACATAATTATCAATCAAACAAAGATAATGGATCATGTTTCAAACCATAGTAATCATTTGATAAATTTTAATCCTTATTTGGAAAAATGGGATTTAAAAAACCATGGGATGTCAAAAAACACCATCAATTATTATACCATTTAGATATGCATTTTTGACATACATTTGATTAAGTCTAATATCCTGATGTTCTATATAAGAATTAAAGATTCTTATGGATTCTTGTATAGCTACTACTGAAAAATCTTCTTTGTATACTATCCCTTATTCATGAACATAGCATTGTGCACCTAGTCTAGCCTTGATTCTAACAATATTCCCTGATTCAACATCCATGTTTCTGAACGCCTATTTAGTACCTATAGTTAAGGTGATGTTGGTCTAACAACGTGTTCCTACACTTTGATTCATTAAAATTGATTCAATTCATATTATATTTCCATCACCCATAATTCATCATTATTTGATTTGTTGATGTTCTTATGTTCTAGTTAATATAAGAATGATTGATGTTCAACATGATTTCTAAGAGAAGATCTAGTATATTTGCCTTTATATAGGTCACTAAAACAATATTTATGGGTTTATACTTAAGGGTTATAATATCTCATGAAAAAGTAGTGCTGGTAAAATTAAAATTTTCTATAGGTTCAGATTGAAGAAGCTATTGAAATTCTTCAGAACTAGATGACTTTTCTTACAATTTAATTACAGAATCTAAAGGTTTAAATTTTTTTAATGAAGATAAATCATCGCTATGGTTTTCTGGGAATTTATTTGGATCTTTTGGATTTGTCTTATCAAATTTGAATGAAAAATATCATCCAATATCATAGTTTTCTTATTGAAAACTCTATGGGTTTTAGTAGAAATTGAATAAAACATGAAAAATACATCATCACATTTGGAAGAACATTTTTCCCGAATTTTCTATGTGTTTAGAATAAATATTTTGTATCTGAGGAATCTAAAGTAATTAACATTAGGATTTATATTGTTCAAAATCTCATAAATAGTGTTCTTAAAAATAGTTATAATTAAAAAACATTTTTTTAAATAGAAGGATTTGTATAAATAATCTACCCAAATATATATAATTATGTAATACACATATAACATAGTATGGGATATCTATTGTAATGTAATATTTCGACCTTCTACAACTCCATTGTGCCGAGTTTTCCTAGTAGTAGATAAGTTATGAGTTTTTCCTTTTTTAGAAAAAGAATCAAAATCATGATTTTAAAAATCACAGGCATGGATAATGCTTATGGTATAAATTCTATGTCCGAATAATTTTATATTGATTAGTCATACTTGATTATGTAAGAACAGTCTTATCTTTTAGGAGCTAGAAAATATACCCATGTTTACCTTGAAGAATCGTCTAGAAATACAAAGTCATAGTGCTTTCCATTTAAATTAGAAACTCTAGATAGCCCAAACATATCTATATGTACCATCTCAAGAGGTTCTGATGTTGACACTTATATCTTTAATTTAAAAGAATAATTTTTTCCCATTTTTACAGGGGTTGTAGACTTCATTAGTTGGTAATTCATATTTTGGTTGATCCCTAACTAAACCATTCCTTGAAAACATTATATGGGATTTAATGTACCAATGTCCAGGTTTCATTTGCCAAAGCCAACATACATCAAGAAATTCCTCATGAAGGAATCATTTTGAGATATCAAATAATAGTAATCATTGTTATAAACATTAATATTTTTTAATTATGTACAAATTAAGACATTATTAAAATCATAAAAATTAAATGCATAATTCTCAGAAACAAGACATGGAAACCATCAACTCCTAATTGAGAAATACTAAGACGGTTATATTTTAAATAAAAATAAATAATTATTTATAAGTTAAAACAAAATTAATGCTACAAATTTCTCCATGGATGATGATTTTTTGTTTAACATTGTCACTAAATGTGACAAGACCACCATCCACCGTAATAAGGATCTCGGAGAATGAAAAATCTCATGTGATATGTCACAATCAACCACTATGTCAGTACCATACACTGTTATAGGAGGTATTAATGATGTTTTTATTCCAAAAAAATTATATATGAGAAGACATTGGTACAATATTTTATGGGTTTCATAGAGGTTGATAATTTATTAATTACAAACACGCATTTGTTTGGTTAGTTTCATATAAATTGGATGATGAATTTTTGAAATAAAGACATTTTTAGATCATCTAGAAGAACAATTCGTTGAATAAAATTCATTCTATGTCATTGGAATAAAATTTTTCATTAATACATTCAACTATTTATAATGGTATCCAATACTAGTAAAATATTTAGCTGCAACTTGTTTACCTAAAACCTTTGTGAGAATTTTACTACTATTGGTGTTTTTTTCTAAGTCTAGATTTAAATTGTCATTAGAATTTTTATGTTTAGTATTCTCAATCAACAGCTGAGTGTTATTTTCTTTTTCAATACACCGATCAAATTTAATGTTTACAGATAAAGCGTAATTTAAAAAAACATTATATATTTATTTTAACACATAATAGTATTATCGATCACAATAAAGTGTTACAACCTTTATTAATTAGATATATATTCATTAGATTATTCAATTATGAAATTATCATAAGCATCATAATTATGTATTGGTAAAAAATTATAAATAGTAGGTACCTCATTGACTTCTTTCATAAAGCATATATTGGAAATGTCATGTTTCTCCTCTCTGGATGAATCGGAATCACCACAGCTGTCACTTGAGGCCCTCTATATTGCATTCATGTATTTATTGTATCTTATTCCATATTCATCATATATCGTTATGTACATCAACTTTGGATAGCCAGCCTTTATATGTACTTTCTTCTTACATTTGTAGTAGAAACCCTCATTTTCATCATTATTAAAGTATTTCTTCCAGGTTCCTTTTGAATCTTATATTGAAGTATAATTAGAATTTTTAAATATGTTATTATACTTTTAAAATTTCATAAACTATTTATCTAGATGATCCATATCCACACACTCTCTGGAAGAGATTCATTATCACTTGGATTTATATCATTGACTTTCTCTTAATATTTTTATTTAGTTTTCCTAGTCATAAAGGCTACATATATTATTTTAGGTTCTTTATCATCTTATAAAATTTAATTTAATTCTTCTTCATACAAAATTATTTTACCAATGAACTCGCTAACAAATATCATTCTGATATGATGTGCTTCTCTATGTAAGAAAAATACACCTCTCCATCATGTTGGCTGAAATTTTTATAACTACATGATCTAGATATTGATTGATACTAGATTCCCAAATGAGCTCATTGTACCCTCAGTTGCATTGAACCAAATATACATTCCAATAATAGGTTAATCATAATTCATCTTAATGGTGTAATACTTAATAGTATACGGGTTCATCCTTACCTTTTAAATGTTTTTTTCTTCTTGTGAAACACATAATGTATCCGAAATTTCATATATAGTTTTTCATGAAGATATTATATTGAATTTTTCATATCCTAATGAACAACATAAAAAATTCATTTATTTATAATTGTGATCATAATTAGTTTTAGTATCATCATCCCATGTATCTCTAGAAGTTTCAATTCGTTCAAATTTTTCTTCTATGTAAGTTGAAATATTAAAACTGATACTCTTTATATGCATTTTCATTTTTATTTTCCCTTGAGCATAATCGTTGACTTTGACAGAAGGAGGTCTATTATTAGTATATCTTTTTTCTATTATCTATTTAAATAAATGAACTTAGATATTACATAATGTTATGATTATTAACCCTTAAATAAAATCATTGTTAAAATTATTTAAAATCATTAATACCAATGGAAGTATACATTAACACAAAATGTTGGTTACACATAGTATCTCAAGAGTTGGTGAATTGAGTTCTCAATAAAAATTTCTATCCAAAATGGATTAAAATATATTCCCCCATGTACCTTAAAATCTACCTATTTACCCAAAATTGAAGATTGTTATAGATTTTAATCTCTTAAAATATTTCTAATATGATTGACCAAATATTTGGAAAGTAATACAAAATATTACTTAACACTTTAATTTCAATTTAAATAATTAATAAATTATAAAGACAATATTAAATGGTAATTTTCAATGTTGATATATATATATATATTATAGTTAGAAAACTTTGTTTTAAAGAATACATTTAGAAAAAACTATAGAAAAAGAAGCAATGTATTTTCTAAAACAAGATGTTTAGTCTCCAGCTACGACATATTACAATTCAATTGGTAATCACATTCCACCACAAATTTTATATAAATATATAGTTTGATCCATAACCTAGATTATGTTTTACTATATTTATAATTACGTAGACCTCATAACACCTATTCAACTATTATCCCTCTAAAAAAAATTAGGCCACATATGTCCTCTTCCATTGTTATTCATGTTTATACAAGTGTAAAAAATGTTCAAGAAGATATATATGTATCTTTCAGATATAGAAGGATATAATGTGTAGTGAAATAATTTGATAAATTCACACACTACTCATAATGTAAAATCTGATATGCAGACATAAAAAATAATTGCATCAAGGGACAGTGATCCCTAGTTTATTATGCAGTGCTAGACGTGAATATTGATTTTTTTTGTAGATATAGTAATTCTATAATGAAAACATTTTTTAAATAAAGTATTATGGACACTTTTTTCATTACACCAGGATGGCACTAGATGTGTAATGATATTTTGTTTCCCCATTCAAATGATATGGATGCTAGATGCAGTGTGTAAATTCTTGCAATAAGGTTTACCTCTATATGTGTTCTGTATGATAGTTCTCAGTACTTATCATATATTCCTAAGGGATTCTTCTAAACTTATTATTAGAAGAAGTCGTAACAGGTAGGGATATATAGATCCTTTTCTTCCCTATATATCATTTAAAACACAAATTTTAATACATTTCCATTGATAAATAATGAAAAACTATTAGAGTAAATAAAGGCATTGAATTTTACAAACTATCATTTAGAAATATTTAATTTAAAAATATATGTTAGAGAAAAAGAAGTGTTGATTCCTGAAATAGTGATTCAATACCGACAATTTCTTGTTACAGTGGTGTCTCATGTTGAAAGTGTCTTGTTCTAGTGGTATGTCAAGGTCATGTTGTTACATTTTGTACTTATCCACATTTAAACAATGTGAATTTTTTAGCTTAGGTGATTCATCGTTAATGTGGTGACACCTATTACTATATTTCAGGCTGGTGGTGTCACATTATTTATAAATTTTCTAAATCAACGGTATGCCACATATGATAGTGATACATTGCTGATAATGTCTCACACATTTTCAAAATTCTTATCTGACAGTATGAAATCATGGCAGTGACTCATTTTCTGGTGGTCAGTCAGTCTCAACCATGACTCATCCTTAGTCTTTTTTCAACCTCAAAAGTGACTCATAATTGGAAAATTTTGTTCCATATATTTGACATTAAGATAATTTCATAAAACATGTAAATAATCAATGTTATTATAAGCATGATTTACTGATCATTAAATCACAAAGGAAAAATAATTAGAGTTACTCTTATTTATACACTCAAGAGGGGGTGAATTAAGTTCCTATAAAACATTCTGTCTTAATTTATTTATCTATATATTCCCCAATTTTTAATGAAAAATGGCCCAGTTAACCAAAGTAGGAGATTTATAAATATTTTATTGTTCTCAAATACTTCTCAATGAGTAATTGGTTAACTATTAAAATATTAAATATTATTATTATTTAATATCACGAAATAAATATACTAAATCATGTAATAATATAAACACTATCAACGATTAACTATCAAAGTAACAATATTAATTAAATGAATAAATAAAATTGTGAAAATAGAATATTGAAAGGCATTGCTGAATTAACAGTCAGAGGTTCATTCTCAAGAAGAACCATAATCCTCTCCACATTGTGATCACCACCCACAAAAAAATATACATAAATATACAAGTATCAACACCCTTGATTGGGGTAAACAGTATCTACACTTTTTCTAGGTAAAAAATTCATCTTCCATAGTTTTTTATGGGAGTGATAAATGAACCAGGACATGTAGGGACCTCATCCACTTTTATTCGTGTTAGTGTAATAAATAAAGAAGTTAGTTTGTGAAGATATATATGTATCTGATTTTTTTAAAAGGATTTGGGGTGTCTTTATAAAACAATGATACACACATTGCAGGTAATGTCGAAAAAATACAAAAGAAGAAGAAAATACACATAAAAATGTTTATAAGGCTCTGTGTGATATCTAATATGTCTTGTGACTCTTGTAAGATGTATTGAAAAGTACCTTGAGTCGATTTCTGGAAATAGAGTGTGAATAGTGTCATGAGAGCTTTTGTCTCCTATTTATTATAAGGTATAATTTTTATCGAGTAGTGGTTCCCTTATTTTTTTTACGGCTATATGTTCTTCAGTTTATTCTCCAGGTAATATCACCTGTTGAGTATATCAAGTAGTTATGAATTTCTTTTTAGTCGCATGAGGAGATCTATATATTTCCATATTCTAACTATTTCCTTTTTTATGAGTATTCCCTTTATACTGTATAGACAGTCTGATGCATGTTCATTGGTACCTCATACCACAAATTAGTCTCTAACATCTATATTAATGTATTCAACAAAATATAGATAATGTTATTAAAATTAATAATAGCACAAAGAGTCACAAAGATGACTGTTAGAATACATTGGAATTTAAATGTCAATGTATTGTGTCTAACGAAAGGTAGGATAGGTATCGATATATTTGAACAAGTGTCTCGGAAATATAGCATTATAAAATATGGAATTGCGAGTTGAGTAGTGATAACTTAGGAATGGAAGGTCATTGTGATGGTGACTCACTCCATATGTACCTCATACTAGTAACTCATAAATTGTAATAATTGTGATGCCAACAGTGAGTCACTCTTTCAGTAGGATGATTAAACATTGACTCAACTATCGGCATCTCAAGGTGGTGGTGTCTCGTCCTTTGCGGAAATTCTGAGTTGAGCTGTTGGTGAGATAGTTGTTGTTGAAATCTTATCAGTAGGTCAATACTGGAATTATATTATACTTACCAAATTTTCTATCATCAGTATGTAAGGTCTAACAGTTTCTCAATCTGAATGGTGACAATGAGACCACCTTAATGGGGAATCATACATAGTCAAATATTGGAAACTTGTCTTATTATATTAAATTCTAATAGAATATATTAAGATGAAATGTGAACATAAATGACCAAAATGAAACACAATATAAATTAATTATGTACGATTTTTTAGCATTTAATCATTAGGATGCCAAATATATCACCCCTTTTGATGATCCCAAATCATGGCATTAATAAGTAATTCACAATGATCAAAGGAACAATTCTTCTTAATCATGTGATATATTTCAAGTGATTTTAGATCAGAAGAGAGTAATACTCATGTAAAATTAAATACCAATTAAATATCATACCATAAATAACAATTAAATGTGATACAATAAAACCAAATTAAATTACATCTCATATTTCTCCAAATTGTGGGATTATAAAAAAGTGAAAAAATAAGAAATGATAAATATCATATAATATAGTAAAAGAGAGAAATCATTTCATGGTAAAAATGGATTACCTTGGATTTGAAAAAGTCAAAAAATGGATCCCTATAATAAATCATTTGAATGTCAAGAACTAAAAAATGAAGGATACATGAGTTCCTTACCCTTATTTATTTAAGTAGATGGATATAAATAATGTTCATAAGAATCAGAAGTTTACAACAAAAAATGGGAACTTCAAATGGTTTTGTAGATATAATATTCTAGGTTGAATAGGTAGGAGCTAAAGGTTCCCTATATCTCGTAGGTCCTAAATTTATATTCCATGTTCTCTAACGAATTTTTCAAGGAAGTAATTTTAATGAAAAGTTAAATTTAATGATATTTATTAATGAATGATATTTACAACATTGGGTAAAATTTTATGTTTTTAAGAAATGGTTTTTAATGTGTTACGATGTTTATTAATGGAATATCAATTTCCATCTTTTTATATCCTTCTAAGATCTTTTAAGGCACATCCCATGTTTTTTAAATGTTTTTCTGAGAGGAGTTATTGATGATTAGGGATTGGAATCATTCATATTGGAATTAAGAAGTGTTTTCATAGAATATATCATGATTTTATAGTAATTATTTTTATGGTAGAAAAAATGGTTACTGAATAGAAGTTTCCACATCTAATTCTATGGTTTTCTTATGTACAAGTTATAGCCTAATTCTCTAAATTTATAAACCTAAAAATTTCTGCATTGTAAAATAAAGTACTCTCATGACTAAAATGAATATTATTTAGTGTTTTATGTTGATACCTTATATAATTTATATGTGAAAAGTTTTAATGATAATAACACTAATCATTTAATGTATTTCTATATATTTTCAATAATATATTGGAAACTATTTTGGTATTTTTCAAGAAACATGTATTGATATTCACCTATTGTATCCCATGGTGTGTTCGATGATCGATTTATTGTCAATAAATAGAGTTATTTTTTATTTTATTGATGAAAATAATTTTAAATGATAATGACAAAATAATTCCATGAGAAGAATAATTGATGACATGGATGTATGGGTTTTTAAAGTCAAATAATGACATTAATGGATTATGAATGTTGATATTGTTTGAATGTTCTACATGAATGTCCAAATGTTGTATAATAATAATATAAAAACTTTAATTGATATTTTGAAAATTATTTCACTATAAATTAATGGAAATGTAACATTTTTTTATCTGTGAATAAGTGATGTTGAATGTTTTAGTGGTTATCGTAATTCATAATGTCGAGAGAACGATCACATTTTGTAGGTGAATAAGAGATAATTTTGATAATAGATTATGGTATCCATGGATATGGAAAAGTGGGAAGGGGAAAATATTATTAAATGTAGACATGTGTTGGGGAATTCATAGTATATTATCAGAATAAATATTGTTGAAAAATTTGTATTATCACCCTGCTTTAATAAAAAATTGATTTATATTATTATACAATGTTTTGGAACCAATTTTAATATCATGATGTTTATATTATAAAATGAGACCATGGGAATAACCTCCCTAGAATAAATATATATAAAATACAGAATTGGAAGTGAAATATGAAGGTGTCGTTGAATCTGTAATTTTCTATTCTTGGTGTGTAATATTAATGGACGAGTCATAAATATTTTTCCCATGTGTTTTCAGATTATTAATAAATTCTTTGAGGTGTAATTAATATAGTAAATATACCTCATAAAAATATAGTTTTTTCGTTAATATTAATAGATTATAATCCAATACAGTGTATATATTTTAATAGAGGTGTTTTTTGGGTAGAATAATGGAATATTGATGTTTATTATGTGATGGTTGTCACACCACTATAAGGATTGACTCTATCCAACCTGTTTATGTAATCAAATATTTATATTGTTATATGCCGTGATGTCTTGTTGTATGTAAAGTAGTATTGGTCATGAATGATTCTCATTTTTCATTTTCTATTTGAAATTTTTATCACCATGGCACCAACTGACTCATTGTGATCTATTTTAGACTATAGAATAGTTTCATTATTACACCTCTATGTTTATGAATAATTAGAAGGAAGAAAATGGAAGACATTATGAATATTTGTTATTAACTGAACACCATTTCTTATAGAGGAATGCCACACCATATTTATGGTATATAAATAGAATACAACACAAAATTAGATAATTATTCTCTAAAAATATGTGTTTAATTGGTTATATAGTATATTGAGTTAGCACATAAAATGATGATATATTTTGTTATTCCTTTTTCCCCCTTTTTTGAAATATTTATCGCAGTTTCATAAATTTACCAATTTTAATCAGAACATAATGAGCTTTTTAAATCATGTGTAAGAAAATAGAAATATCTCAAATGATTAGAGAAGTAATAAAATATCTCAACCTTCTTATTATAGGGTTGGATATAAGGACGGCATACATACACTCTCTTATTAGTTCTGTATGAATTGAGATAATAGGACAAGAAAAATTTAACATCTAAAAATGATTTTGATTGCATTATATTATTAAATAAGATTAAAATGAAGAAAATAAGATATATTAAAATTTTTATTGAAAATGCTTATTATGCAGAAGGTGGAAGTCTTGAAGATTGAAATAATTATATATTAATACGTTGATATAGAAAAAGGAGTTCAATGTTATATTTTGAGTAAGGAATTTTCTACATCTGGAATAGGAAATCAAAGATATGATTATATAGGATAAAAATATTAAATCCCCACAGAGGGAGTATACTATCAATTGGGTTTTAAATAAATAAACACATACCAAAACTCAAAAAAATGATTTTCACATATCCTGCTTAAATAAGTGGAACATAGTGAACTATGTTGTTATCAATATATCAATCACTAAATAATGATTCAAGTTGTATATGGAACCATTATTGACCTATAAGAGACCTTCATAGGTAAAAATTAATTAAGTGGACCACATATTTATAAATTGACTATTTCATTATATTGTAAAGTTGTAGATTTAAAAATACTCAGTTTACACAACATTAATAGTGTATCATTACTAAATTATTGAGACATATTAAGTACATAGTTTTATCTTTTGTTACATCATAAAAAATCTGTATATGGTCCTCAATTCATCGTTTTTTTTCTGAACCATATAAGATCCATATGTCATGTTAGTTCACTAAATTTTTTCCATTTTTATTATTGTGATCATATATAGTGACAGTCATATTGAACATGTTTCTTCTACCATTGGAACATTATCAGAACATAATAGGGTAACATATAGGAAATGGAAAAAAACTAATCAGTATAAACCATGACTCCCCCCTCACCCAATCAAATGGTTCTTTGGGTCATCTTGGGCCCATAAAGTGTTAATTGAGATAGGTTATACATACATGAAGTTCAATATCTCAATATATTCTACATTTTTTTGTGGATAGAGAAAAAACTATTGCCTCCGTTTTTCAAAGGAAATAATTTTTATGTTAGGGGAAAGAAATATTTATATTGCTTCATGAGAGATGAAAAGAGTATATGGATTAAATTTTCTTCATTTTTTTACTATTAATAGTAAATGAATATGCCGTATAAGGAAAATAAGAAAATTACATGATCATTATGTTGTGATGTATACAGAAAAACCTCACTCTAAAATAAGACATTAATGAAATAGAACACACTCAATTTAGTTTAAAAAAAATGATTATATGAAATTATTTTTGAGTAACTAAATTAAATAAAATATGAAAAATCAATATTAAATGAAAATAACCTTGAATAAATATATCGAATACTTATTTATGTGGGTAGGTAGAAAGATGAAATAATATATGAAGAATTTATGGAATATAAACTCATTTATTGAGGTGAATATTTATTATTCTATTACCAAATATGAAATTAATAATGATATTGGATATTTTTCTAAATAGGTATTTTCAATGATTACCTTATAAATTGGAAAAAATTATAAACTAGTGAATTAATAAAAAAATATCAACTTTCTAATTATGAGTTTTTTCCTAAAGAAAACATGATGTGTCTCAATCTATTTAATAAAATATTTTTCAATAAGGAATCACACATTAAGTGATCTGTTCATTAATATAATTTTATGGATTTGTAGAATTATTCACAATATCTTTTAATTGGTCAATGGGTCTTTATTGTTTTGAGAGAGTAGGTGAAGAAGGGTCTGAAGGAGCTGGAGGCAAGGTAATTGGAACTCTTGTTGGGATTGTAGCTAGAGCGTGGTGTAAAAATTCAATAACAACATCTAGCCTAAGTAGACTCAATGATTGAGATAGATAAACCGAGAATTATTATAATTATGATAGAATTAGTGCAATTGGATCCCTAGTTACTACTGTTCTAAAATATATTTGATGGGTAATAAGAATTTCATCCTGATCCAAAGTTGACATTACATGAACATGTAAAAAACATTCATAAGGCGCATGAAATCAAATATATTATGAACACATCTCTTCATGGATCATAAAAATTCACCATTATCATCCATAAATAATTAAGGCACCCGAATCAACTCTTTCAAATATATGACATGATCTTTCAAGGCTTTAGTAGCACGTGTCATCATCAAATTCTCTGCTAAAAACATGAAGATGGCAGAGATGGAATAATTGGTAAAATATCACCAGTGATAATATTTGATGGATTATGTTATTTTTTATGCATCATCCTATAAATCCTTATCATGTGATCTTATAATTATATGATCATGCTTTATACTCTTATTAAACTTCTTCAAAATCTCTAACGGTATAACATGTTCTACACTAGAAGGTTCACTGGACACAACTACAACTTCTTCTCTAAACAGAATAATAATATGATCAATATCCACTTTAGGTGAATCATTTGAGGTAGAAATGTTATAGAATAAATTCACATGATTTTTTAAAATTTTATCCAATTTTAATATATAGTTTAATTTCAGGTCTTCATTTATAGACATCACATATTCCAAATCACCAATGATTCTATTATTCTCAGTCTCAATATAAAAGATTTGATGCAACATATATGGTTGAATGTGGTGGGGACCAATTTAAAAACTACATGTCATTATTTTCAGAATTCGTTTTTAGGAATGATTATTGAATCCTCAGCAAGTTAGAAAAATCTGACAACAATTTTTCTCTAAAAACATCAATGTCACATTTTTTGATCACATCATACAGAAAAAAAAACTATAATAGGGGATATATTTTCCGTTCTCATAGAATTAAATATTTTCTAATAGTACAAAAACATCAACCTAGAAATCTAGGGGTCATTAATGATTCTTTTGTTATATAATGGTATGTCTTCCATTCTGTAAATAATATTCCCCTTTAACCAAGAATTTATCTCATTCCTCTTACATCGTATCAGGCCAACACTCTCAAGGTTTATAATCAAAATATTAGGAAGAAATATATACAAATGCTTTAGGGATAATGGTTATAAATACCTCAACATATGGTATAACACTAGGAACAACTAAAGAAGATTCAAAAATAGGCACCTCAATAGATTTCTGAACACTTGAGCTAGGTGCCCCAAAATAAGATTCACCAACAGCAGGTTCATCGCTCATCTGAACATATTATTTCTTCATGCTGGCATGTCTTTCGAATTCTATAGTCTTATATATAGGTGGTATATAAATTTGTTCATTTCCATCTTCTTCCACAATAAGATATTTTTAAATCTCATTAGAAACATGATGCTCAATGGAAGCTTTGAAACCCATCTGCTCAACCACATTAGAGTCAAAATTAGTCAGACCATCAATAGTATAACTAACTTCAAATGTAGCAATTTTATAAGAATATACAAATATGGGGATATATCCCAATCAACAAGTGCATCATTTATCTTATGATTCTATATCATTGTAGATAAAATAAGAGAAACATGATCTAATTTCATATCTACAAATCTCCATTCAATTCATCCAACAGAACAATCAGGGTCACAATTATCATCATCATCAGAATTTACATTTCCAACATCTCAATTTCCAATACCATTTTCTAAATTTTCTTCTTTATCTTATCCATCACCATCATCTTCTTCTTTACTTGTATTCAATATTCTTTTAAACATTTCTTCAATTGAATCTTCAGTTTCTTCATCATCACTCTTCCCTAATTTTTCTATTTTGGGAAGTCTCTTAGGTGGAAAATGAGTTCCATATGGGATGGAATAATATTTGGGAGTTATACCAGAGTCTCTCCACTAATCAACTATAGGATCTCTCTATTATTATTCTTTTGAAAATTCTACCTCTTCATTAACCACATATGAAAAATATAGTATTTTATATAGATCTATACTAGGCTCAACTATATCCCTCGGTATTTTGAAATGCCCCCCTTGGGTTAAATTTGATATACAGTTTGTCATTATCATATACCCATACATTTTTATGGGTCACAACTAGTCCTCATTATTGAGAAAATTTCAGTTGAAATGAAAAACCACAATGATCGACCAATGATTCATGATCATCTAAAACATGGCCTTTTTCATTAGCATTGTCGAGATAATCTTCTCATAAATCAGGGAATTTGATATTGATGTTGGATTTATCATCTTATATAGTTGTATTATAAGATAACTAAACAAGGTTATCATATGTCCTAATTTCATAAGACCAAGAAGATATACATAATGGTATCTTAAAGTGAAAAATTCACTATTTCTTTGCATAACATGTGCCAAATAATCTTGAATAGAAATATACACTCTCCATCAAACTCAATTGAAACTGTTATTTTAGTTATTCTATCTCCAGTTAATTCTACACTTGTATCTTCATAAACAAACATCTAACTATTTTACAGGATGGATCCTTTTTATTCCTCACAAACCCTTTCATGTTGTTCACCCATACATTCAACCAATTTTTTGAGGACAAAATACTTTATGACCTTTTTTTCTAGTTCTCATATTGTATTCTTTATCATTATTATAGAAAAACACAATATACTGAAAAACATTAATGCACCAACCATGGGTATAAAGGTCTATCATTTGAGGCTACCAGTTTATCCACCCTTGGTGTTCTATGTACTTTATTCCTAGAGACATACATGGTAGTAAAAATTTCACTTTAAATTCCATTTCAGGTATAAAAATCCTCTTTTTTAGTACATAGTTCACTAGTGAAACCAGAGTAGGGACACAAGGATAACCATTTTGATTATTATTTCATAAGGATATAGATGGTTAAACTATGAAGATCACTTCAGAGTTGGCTTGCAGATCTCTCTAGTAAACTCAGTCGAAGGTTTTAAGTTTGAGAGATAAATGGTTTCACTAGGCTCAATAGAAAATAATGGAATAATGATATAAGTACAATGAAATTATAAAACTAACTAGTCTATAAAATTTGGGATTTATTAACATAAAAAATTGTAATAACAAATAAAATCAAAATCAATTATTAGAAATGATTCGACTAGACTTTCTGAAATAAAATATACCAAATAATTTTAAAAATGAAATCCCTATGGTACAACTATTTAGACAATATAATTTCATAGAGGCATGAAACTGAGTGGAATGATGTTCTCAATAGTGAAACAATAATTACAGTGACAAAATTACAATAGTGATATAATCACAATGGTGAGATAATCACAATGGTGAGAAAATTGAAATGGTGTGTCATACCCAACAGTGTGTCATACCCATTCGGGTGTCACTAAATAAATTAAACATATTCAAAATTAATCATACCAAGATCATGTATTATGTAAATAATTGTCTCATAATTCAATGTCTTTGTAAATATATCATCCTGTTGTTGTTCGGAGCCAATGTATTCAATAGTGATATCATTGTTCTGAAAATGATCTCTCAAAATGTGATGTATTATATCTATATGTTTTGTTTTATAATGTAAAACTAGATTCATATAAATTATTATAGATCATTTATTGGAACAATAAATGGAGACATGTCACAACTAAAATTTATAGTCTAGTAATTTGTATTTCATACAATAGTTTCTTCATAACATCTACCTACATCTCTATATTCAACATCATCTATGGAAAATGAAAATGACATTGGTTTTTTTCTACACCATGAAACTATATGCTTTCCTAAAAAGTCATATGTTCCAGAGGTGATTATTATATCAAACTTGCATCAAAAAAATCATCATCCATAAAACAATCTATATCAAATGATTTTCATAAAGGGTAAATCAATACAAAAGTGGATTTATATATGAGTTATTTGAATATAAATTTGACAAAAATCAAGTGTGACTTTTTGGATTATCCTGAAAACAAGAATATATACACACACTAATCATTATATTAGGTCGGATAGGAGTCATGTAGAGAATACTTAAAATCATACCTCTATAAATAGTTTTATCAACATGTTTCTTAGCTTCATCGAGCAACATTTTACATGTGGTAATCATAGGTATATCATTACTCTTATTTGTATCCACGTTATAACATTTTAAAATATGATTTGTTTATATTATTTGATTCAAAATTATTCCTTCTTTATTATGAAAAATATAAAACCCAAGAATGTACTTATGTACTCCCATGAATCTCATTTCAAACTAATATAGCATTATTTTATAAAACCCTTAAAATGAAAATATAATAAATATTCCAAAATAATGTCATCAAAATAGATTCGAACTACTGAAATATCATTTTTAAATTCATTTTTTTCAAATTATGAGATCACCTATACCTTTTGATAATAATTTTCGATATAAAAAAGATAAAGATCTAATCGACCAATCTATAGGATCATGTTTTAAACCATATTAATCATTAGATAATGTTTAAACATTATTTGGAAAATTAGGATTTTGAAAACCTTGTGATTTCAAAAAAAACACCATCAATTATACAACCATATATAAATTCACTCTTGACATACATTTGATAAAGTATAATATCATTATTTTCTTCATAGGCATGAAGGAATCTTATGGATTCATATCTAGAAAATGTTGGAAGGGTTTAATTATAGTTTATCCGTTCTTTGTGATAATAACATTATACAACTTATCTCACCTTGATTCTAAAAATATTGCATGATTCATAAACCATGTATCTAAAAACATATTTTGCGCATATAGTTATATTATCTTTGGTATAAAACAAGTTCCTACACTTTGAATCTTTCCAATTGATTCAATTAATATTATATTTCCATCTCCCAGAATTCATCATTATTTCATATGTTTACAATCATAGGTTCCAGCTATGATAAGAGTGATTGATGTTCAACATGATATCGAAGAGAATCTCTCGTAAGTGTACCTCTATGTAAGTATACTAAATCAATATCTAAGGGGTTAAACTTAAGGGTTTTAATTGCTTAAGAAAACATAGGGTTGTTCAGTTTAGTGTTTTCTTTTGGTTTATGTTTAAGATGTTATGGAAATTCCTTAGAACTGGATGGTTTTTATGACTATTAAATTGAACAATATAAAGTTTGAATATTCATTTTGTGAGAATATAAGTCATCCCAATGGTTTTCTAGGGATGTATTTTGATATTTTGTATTATTTTCATCAAATTTTTAAGGGAATGAAATTCCAAGGTCATAGGTTTCTTAATGAAAACTTTATAGGCTTTAGTAGAAATTTAATAAACCATGAAAAACCCATTACACTTTTGGAAGAACATTTGTCCATATTTTATTAAGTGTTAATAATAAATTCTTTGTAACCAAGTAATCTAAATTAATTACCCTTAGGATTTATATTACTCAATATATCATAAGGGGTCTTCTTCAAATTTGTTCTAATTCAAAAACAATTTATTAAATAGATGGTTGTGTAGAAAGAATCATCCCAATAATAAATAGTCAGGTAATACACATATAATATGGTATAGGATATATCTTGTAAGGTTATATTTATACCTTCTACAAATCCATTGTACTATGTTTTTCTAGAATTTAATAAGTTATGAGTGATTCCATTTTTTGAGAAAAATATTCAAATTATGATTTTCAAAATCACGATGATGGAAATTTCTTATGTTATAAATTCAATGTCCACATAATTTTATATTTATTTTTCATACTTGGTTAAATAAGAATACGATTATCTTTTGTGAGATAGAAAAGTTAATCAAATTTACCTTGAGGAATCATCTACAATTACAAATTCATAGATCATCCCATATAAAATAGAAACTCTTGATGGTCCAAATAAATATACAAGAACTAACTCAAGATGTTTTGAAGTTGACACATATTTATTTAATTTGAAAAAATCATTGTGGTGTTTCCATTTTTTATCAGGGTTTCATAATTTATGATATGGGAATTCATGTTTAGGTAGATACCTAACTAACCCATTCCATTTAATAATTTTATGTGATTTAATGTTGAAATGTCCTAGTTTCATATGATAAAGACAGTATACAACGTGAAATACCTCAAGTAGGATTCATTTTTGTGAAATTAAATAATGTTAATCAATAGTATAAACATTATGATTTATTATTGAGGTAAAAATTGAAGCATTCTAAGATTCATAAAAAATAAATCCACTATTCTAAAAACATGATATGAAAACCATCAACACATAATTTAGAAATACTAAGAAGGATATATTTAAAACCATAAATAAATACTAATTTAGAAATTAAATCAATATTAATTTTACCAACTCTTCCATGGAAGATGATTTTATGTTTATCATTGTCACAAAATGTGACATGCCCACCATAAACCATAAAATGGATCTTGAAGAAAAAATAATATCATGTAATATTTCTCAAAAAAAAAAACATTTTTTAAGTACCATGGACTCTTATATCATGTCTTCAAATAGTTTTTATACAAAAAAATTATATAAGAAATGAATTTTGTACCCATATTTTCTTTGGTCCAGATATGTTAATAATTAAATCATTAGGATATCACGTTAGTTTGGTTAGTTTCTTATACATATGTTAAAGAATTTTTGAAATATAAACATTGTTTGTTTCTCCAAAATAATAATTGGTTTATGAATATTCATGTTTTGACTTTGGAATAAAATTATTCTTTAATATTTTCTTCTATTTGTGATGGTATCCAATACCAGATTCATATTTAGGTACCACAGGTTTTCCTAAAACCGTTGTGAGAATTTCTCAACAATTAGTGATTTTTTCTATGTATATATTTACATTCTCGTTAGAATGTTTATATTTAGTATTATCAATCAACACTTCAGTGATATTTTCATTTTCAAAAGATAGAATTGATTTAATGTTTTTTTGATAAAGCATACATATTTAAAAAACAATATATTTTTATTTAATCTCATTAAAAGACTCATCCATCATACTAATGTGTTCAAGAATTTATTATTTAGTCATATATTCATCATATTGTTCATTTCCAAAATTATCATGAACATCATCATTATGGATAGGAAAAATATTAGAAATAGGTTGTACGTCATTGAATTTTTTCATAAAGATCATATTGGATATGTTAGGTTTCTCCTCATGTGATGAATCAAAATCACTATAACTACATTTTAATGCACTCCATATTGATTTCATGTATGTTTTTTTTCTTCTATTATTTTCATCATATCTCTTTTTATACATCAACATTGGATAGTCTACCCTTATATATACCCTCCTCTTACATTCGTAGTAAAAACCCTCATTTTCATTATTATTCTAGTATTTTTTTGGGTTCCTTTTGAATCATATTTTATTGTATAATTTGGATTTCTCGAATACGTTTTTCTTCTTATAAAATATCATAAACTATATATCTTGATGATCCATATCCTCACCATTGTCTATAAGAGATTAACTATTAATAGAATTTACAGTTGGGATTTTCTCTTTCTATTTTCAATTAGATTTTGTATTAATATATGCTACAGATTTTATTTTAGGAACTTCATCATCTTTTATTTACATTTAATTCTACCCCATACATCATCATCATACCAATAATATCATTAATATGTATCTTTTTAATATCTAATTCTTCTCTAATTGTGAAAAATGCACCTCTTCATCTTCCAGGTAGAAATTTGAACATCCACATGATCAGTTCCTTGTTTAATACATGATTCCCCAAAAAGCACATTGTATTTATGGTATCATTGAACCTAATATACATGATAGAAATTGGTTAATCAGGATTCATCTTAATGGTGTCATACTCGAAAGTATATATTTTCAGCCTTATCTACTAAACATTTGTTGTTCCATCATCTGAAATTTAATAACTATCCCAAATTTCATATGATGTTCTTCAAGAAGGTATTATATTTAATTAGGTATATCCTAAAAAAACATGGAAAATTTATTTATTTATAATTTTTATCATAAGATGTTTTATTATCATCATCCAATTTCGCTCAGTGAGTTGCAAGGAGTTCAAAATTTTCTTATAGAGAAGTTGAAATCATAAAACCCATTATCTATATATGCATTTTCATTTGGAAGTTCCATTGAGAATAATTATTACCATTCACAAAAGGTGGTATATTATTAGTATAACATTCCTTTCTATTTACCATCTATATAATTGAATTTGAAAAAAAATATGATCTTTAGTCCTTTATTGAAATCACAGTTTAATCGATTTGAAATAATTAATTCCAAAGTAATTTTACATTGACAAAAAATGTTGGTCAGAGTTAGTATCTCAAGAGTAGGTGAATTGAGTACTCAAAAAACTATTCAAAAAGGATTAAAATATATTCCTCCAATTACATTAAAATCATCTTAGGTATCTAAAATAGAATTTAATTACATGTTTCAATAATTCAAAATATTTATTATAACATTGACTAATTCTTGGGTAAATAATATACAATATTACTTAACCTATTGATATCATTTACATAATTAAAAAATTATAAAAACAATAATAATTCATTATTTTGAAAGTAAATATATATATTATAGTTCAAAAAAAATTTAGTTTTAAATAATACATTTAGAAAAAAAACATAAAAATAACAGTGGATTTTTTAAAACAAGGGGTTTTGTCTAAGGATTAGACATAGTCTAATTCACTTGGTGATCACATTCCACAGTGAATTTTATATAAATTAATAGTTTCATCCACAACTTAGATTCATTTTTACAATAGTTTTAATTTTCAAGACCTCATTGGTCATATTCAATTATTGTCCATTAAAAACCAAAATATTTGGTCACATATGACCTCTTCTGTTATTATTCATTTTAATACTGGCGTAAAAATGGTTATGTAAATATATGTGTATCTTCCAGACGTATAAGGGGATAGTGTGTTGTGAAACAAATAGATAAATTCACAAACTACTCATATTGTAAAATGTGACTAGAAAACTGGGAAAATAATGGTATGATGGGATATATATCCTCTGTTTATTATAAAGTGAAGGTCATGAATATTGATTTTAATTTTTTATGTAACTCTAGTAATTTTATTTTTAAAATATTAGTAGAATAGTTTTTTGTGGGAGCTTTTTTTCATTACACCAAGAATCCAGTTGATGTGTAATGAGTTCAAATTCCTCATTCGAAGGAGTAGGATTCCATATGCAGCTTGTACATTCTTGAAATTTTGTTTGCTCTATTTGTGTTCAATATGAGATCTCCCACTACTTATCATATTTTCATGAGTTATTATACTTCACTTCTTAATAGAAGTATTCGTAATATATAGACATATTTGGATCTTTTTCTTCCTCGAACATCATGACTAAAACACATATTAAAACATATCCATTTTGAAATAATGAAAAATACTTAGAATAAATAATGGCATTAAATTAAAAAAATTCCTTTTAGAAATATTTAATTTAAAAACATATATTCGAGAAAAATCCATGTTGAGTCCAAAAAAATTGACTCAATACTTGAAATTAAATGTTATAGTGGTGTCTCATGTTTAAATTTTCTTGTTTTACTGGTATGTCAAGGTCCCAGTGTGACATTTTGTACTTATCCAAATTTCTATAATGGAGATGTCTCAGATTAGGTGATTAATACTTCATGTAGTGACTCCTCTGATATTATGTCAGGATAATGGTGTCTCATAGATTATAAATTTTCTAAATCAAAGGTATGACATATCTGATGGTGATACATTGTTTACGGTGTCTCATAATTTGTCAAAATTGTTGTCTGATAGTATGAAATTTTGGCGGAAAGTCATTTTCAGGTGGTGAGTCAGTCTCAACCATGACTCATCCTCTATGGTTTCTCAACATCAAAACTGACTCATACATGGAAAATGTTTTTCCCTATATAAGACATGAATACATTTTCAGTAAACATGAAAATCATTAATATTATAATAAGCATGATTTACTAATAATTAACACAAGGAGGTCGATAGTTAGTGATACTCATAGTAAGACACTCAAGATGGGGGTGAATTTAGTTCTTATATAAATTTTTATCGTATAAAATTTATCAATATGTTCCCAAATTGTTAAATAAAAAAGGCCTAATTTTCAAAAGTATCATATTTATAATGGTTTTAATGTAATCAATGACTTCACAAATACTGATTGGTTCATAGTTAAATTAAAATGGATTATTATTGTTTTACATTATGAATTCAATATAATAAATCATATAATAATATAAACATTAACTTTTATTATCTATCAATGTAAATAAATGATTTTATTGAATAAATAATTTTTTTAAAATAGAACAGTGAAAGCCACTGCAGAATTAACAATAAGTGGTTCAGTCTCAAGAATATTCTTAATCCTCTCCACTCGGTGATCACCTACCACATGAAAGATTATAAAAATAAATATGGATCCATGCCCTAGACTGGGGTAAAAAATATCATACACACTGTTCAGGTCAACAAGACATCTTCCATTGTTTTTTTTGGAGTGATAAAATAACCATGCTTGTCTAGGACCTCTTCCACTATTATATGTGTCAATTTCAGAAATATATCATATGATTAGTGAAGAAATATATTCTAATTTTGGTTTTTAAATGGATTCGATGTGTGTTTATAAAACAGAGATATTCACACTGCTCGTAATATAGAAACAATACACAATAAGGAGAAAACAGACATAAAAATGTTTAGAAGGATCTATGTGATTTCCAATACAACTTTCAATTCATGGAAGATTACCAAATAATTTGATCGAGTAAATTTATAGAAATATACTATAAATAGAGTTTCATGAGAGCTTTTGTCTCTTTTTTCTGGAGAGGTAGATGTTTCATCATGTAGTGATTCTCTTATTTTTTGTTTATTGCTGAAACATGTTTTCTAGTTTATTCTCTCAGTTGTATCACCTATTGAGCACATCAAGTAGTTCATTGATTATTTTTAGTCTCACAAAGATATCTATTTCATTCCTTATTATCAGTATTTCTATTTTGGTCAGAAATTGCCTTTATACTGTGTATCCAACTAGAATCATGTTCATTGGTACCTCATACTGTATACCAGTCTCTGACATCTACATTAATGTTTTCAAGAAAAGAAAGAAAGAAATAATAAAATTAATAATAGAACTATGAATCAAAAAAATGACTATTATAATATATTTGAATTTAAATTTCAATGTAAAAGTTGACTGTGTCTCATGAATAGTAGGTCAGGTATTGATGTCGAAGAACCGGTGTTCCGGACATAGATCCTTCTATAATCTGGAATGTTGACTTGAGTAGTGGTGAAATAGGAATGGAAGTTCATTGTGATGGTGACTCATTCCATCAGTATCTCATACTAGTAACTCATACATAGGAAAAATTTTAATGCCATTATTAAGTCACTCTTTCAATAGGGTGATTAAATGATGACCCGGCTATCTGTATCTCAAGATGGTGGTTTGTCATCCTTTGTGAATATTCTAAGTTGATATATTTGTGAGATAGTTGTTGGTGAAATCTTATTGGTTGGTCTATACCAAAGTTAGAATATACATACCCCATTTTATATCATCAGTGAGTCAGTTCTAACAATACCTCAATCCAAATGGGGATAATGATTCCACCTTAACCATTAATCATACTTTGTAAAATATAGGGAACTTTTCTTACGATATGAAATGAAAATAGAATAGATTTAGATGATAAGTGAACATAATTAAACATAATGAAACACAATATACCCTAATTATGTAAGATTTTTTAGCATTAAAAATATATAAGGCCCAAAATATGCATGATTTTGATGATAAAAAATCATGGTATTAATAATTCATTCATAATGATCAATGGAACAATTTCTCTTAATCATGATATATAGTATACATGAAATTAGAATAGAAGAGAGTCATAATCTTATAAAATTATATACAAATTATATTTCATCTCATAATTACCAATTAAAAGACATATTATAAAAACCAATTAAATTAAATATTATATTTCTCCCCCTTTTGGGATTATAAAAATGAAAAAATTTAGAAATTATAAATAACATATAATAGAGGAAAAGAGAGAATTAATTTCATGATAAAAATAGTGTACATGGGATGTGTAAAAGCCCAAAAATACAGCCCTATCAAAAATCTATAAAAAATAAACAATTACCTAATGATGTAACCATGGGTTCCATTCCTTTATCTATAGAATTAGATGGAGGTACTTAATGTTCAGAAGGAGAAGAAGTATACAAATAATGAATGGGAACTCCAGAAGGTACTATATGTGAAAAATGCTAGGAAAAATATTTTGGAGATATAGGTTACCTATATGTCATAGTTCTTACATGACTAAGAGTCTCTTCTACGAACATAATAAATGGTTAAAGGGTTGTAGGCATAGGAGAAAAAGGATCTAGAGTCACCGTAGCTCTGAACCGGAGAACTCTTTTTGCAAGCATAGTAGCATCTGTTTCACTAAGAAATCCCATCGGTGTAGATTTTTGTTAGAAAAAATATTTATCCACTAACCACAAATCCTCTTTAATAGCATGGAATTCATTTTGGGTCACATAGAATACATTCATAGACACAATAGGAGTAGAAATAGGAGTAGGAGAAACTGTTGGAGTAGGTTATATATCTTGAGTTCATCCAACTGGATCTCTTTGTGAATGATCTCAACTATGGACTAATGATCTCTTAGGATTGCATTCTTCATTATATTAATTTTTATATTCTACACCAAGAGTGATGTACTAAGGGTATTTTTTCAATTACTCAGAGGCCACATCATAAGGAAAAAGATTATAAAATTAGATTCTTTTAAATTATTTCAATCCATCATTTGATGATTCTCACTCAATAAATGCTTTATTTCTATCATAAACATGTTATTACATGTGACAAAGTGGAGATTACTCTTTGAATCAAACTAACATAGGATTCTTTTTAGGTTTCAATTCATTTTTTCTCAATAGAAACAGAGTCTGGGGAAACATGAGATTCAAATAATTATTCTTGTTCCACTAAACCAGTTTCAGCTGGAATTGTTGGTTCAATGTGATTTATATCAATTAAATCATGATCAGATGGTTCATAACAGTTCCTTGATCCTTATCAGTATGATATCCTCCACCACCCACTTCACCATCGATTTAACCCCTTTCTTATTTTTTCTCTTCACTATTTACATCTCTTTAACTACCACTTTCATCCACATAATATTCTTCTTCTTCTTCTTCTGTATTCTCTTATTTTTATACCTTTTCTTCAATAGTTTCCTCATTATTATTTTCTTCATCCTCAGTCTCTTTATATTCATCATTAATATCATCATCATTACTCTTACGTCAACTAGAATAATCATTATCTATAGATTCTTCTGTCTCCTCATCAAAATTTTCTTCTAGGAGAGGTTTTGTGGTAGGAATATTTTTTAGAGGGTTTGGATATCCAAACGAAATTCCTTCAGTTATTTAAAAAATATCAAGATATTCCCTATCTTCAATGGGAGTTCTTATTTCTTTCTATGTCTCATCTATTTATTCTTTCTCATCTAAGTATCTAGCCACCTCATATATTCCAAGACTTGGGTCAACCATATATTTTAGCCTTTAAGGATGTTGAATAGAATAGAAATAATTATAAACTTTTTCATAATACTAATCCCATTACCTCTTCTAGGTATTTCATTTATTCTTTATCCTTTTTATAAGGATTTAGTAATACAAAAAAACATAACATTTAGTCATTGTTTCTTATCCTAAATTTACAAGTCCTTTATCATTTAGCATTGTTTAAATCATATTGGAATAAAATAAAGAAGTTAACATAGTCTGAAAATTTATCTGGTCAGTCATGAAGACCATGAACTATCCACACAATTTAATCATGTGTCCATATTTCTTGAGATACAAAAAAAGACACCATGGTATTTCAATATGGGGAAATCCCATTTCTGGGGATAATTTTGATGCTCAATAATCAAAGAATACAACCTTCATTCCCCATACCGCTGAGTTTTTATAGGTAATTTTAGGATACAATCACTAATTAACATGTTTTGGAATATTTAATCTCTAAAAATATCACTACATGGAGGGTCACTAACATAGTAGTCATGAATCGATACTTCAAGAGGTACCTTTAGACATTTAACACACTTATTAGAAGACAATTCAATCATTTTTTCACTAATTATTTACATAATCCAAAATAAATATGTCCCCTCAATAATAAACCATCCATATATATATAAATCATGTACTAGTCTCATATAGATATTATAAAAGTTTTTTTCTAACCACTCCAACCTTCTGTGTTCTTCTAACACACTCAAAACAAGTGGCTTACAAGATAACAACCAATCTCCATGCATTTACTTTATTGGTATGTCTATTATTTTGAAATGATCTAGGATAACATGTTAAACCAATGTAGCACTTGAGTCACCCATTTTCATCTTTTCATAATGAGGATTTTCAAGAGACTTCTCATACTTTTCATCACTCGAGCCATTGTGAAGGGTTCGAAAGTATCGGTTCGAGGATGAGAGAAGTAGTGATTTTAAAGTGAAATGTAGGAGAGTGTGTGAGTAAGAAATGATTTTCGATTTTTATGATAGTTACCATTTAGGGATTTCAAAATCCTAAATTGATGATGCTGAATAAAATAAACCAAAATGACTAAAACAATGATGTTAAGATCGAGCGAGAAAAGTTAAAAGAGAATACCAAAGGTAATTCACAATGGCGAGTTCTAATGTGGAGTTATCATTAGTGATTCATAAATAGTGATTCACAAAGGTGATTCATCAAAGTTGATTCATAAATGGTGATTCATCAATGATGATTCATCAATAGTTATATAGAATAGTGAGACATCAACAGTGAGAATTCAATAGTGAGACAACCAACAATTGGTCACTATAAATTTATCATGCCCAACTAATGTATAATGTTACTCATTCTATTATAATTTAATGGATTATTAAATATATTAGAATGTGGATGTTCACTTCCTATAAGATCAAGATTTATATAACCCTATTGATAACGATCTCTTAAAAAGTAATGTCTTACATCATTATAATGTTTTTGTGAAAATGAAACTGAATTTTCAAAAATTTTAATTGAACTTGTGTTTTTTGCATTTTCAAGGGACATGACTAAATTGATATCTATAATTTTGTAAGGGTTTTTTCATCGAAATTTTTTTATCACAAAAACTAACAGCAACTATGTATCCAGCTCTCGCATTAGATAATGCAATAGAATTTTGTTTCTTACTACACAGTGAAACAAGATACATTCCCAAAATGTTATATGTTCAAGAGTTTCGTATTTATATATAACATGAAACCACAAAAATAAGCATTATAATAACTATGTAAAATGGTTATCCTCTATGATAGAACCATCTTATGTTGGTAGTATATTTTTGGTAATTGAAAAATATTTTAATAAAAAGTAGAGAATAATAACTATGTAAAATGGTTATCATTTATGATATTCATGAAAACCATTTCACACACAGATATTAAACATATAATCAGCTCAGTTATATGTCTAGTAGAGAATAATTCTAATCATAGCTTGGAAATTGGTTTTATCCCCTAATTTTTTCATCTTCATCAAGATCCAATTTATAGTTGGTAATCATGGGTGTATTTCTAATTTTATTGATATACATATAAATCAATTTTCTAGGATATATATGGTATTTACATTGATATATAATAATCTGTTTCTTATTTTGGAAATTTTGAAATCCAAGAAAAAAATTTATTTCACCCATTAAACACATTTCAAACTCATTTTAAACATTTTTGAAAAATAGTCACACAAGTATTTGTTTGAAGATCTAACAATAATATCATCAACATATATTTGAACAACTGAAACATCACTGTAAATTCATTTTGGAAAAAATACGATCAACTATGACTCTGGTAAAACCATTAGAAATATTAAAAGTGAGAAGTATATCATGCCATGCTCTTGCAGCATGTTTTAAACATTATAGTTCTTTTGTTAATTTAAAAAAAATATTTGGAAAATAAAGATTTGTAAAAACATGGTATGTTCAACAAAATCAACCACAACATTATAGACATTCATGATTGTACATTTGTGTTCATTTGATAGTGTTTAAAATTATTATGTGCTTCATAAGCTAGTATTATTATAATGGCATGAAGTTGGAAAACACGTGCAAAGGTTTCTTCATAGTATATTCATTTCTATTGATTACATCCTTGTGAAACTAATCTGGATATATATAATACTATTGTACCATCTTTATCCACTTTTATTCTAAACAGCAACTTAGTTCATATTTTTAGGGTTTTTATGGTTCTATTAACAGGTTTCTATATATTTTTTCTTTCATATTGGATTAATTACTCCTAAATTTATATCATCCAATATTCCTTATTGATTGGATCATTTTTACGTTCAATTTTAGATAGGAATACTATATGTTCAACTTGGTTTCATATAAAGGCTATACTATGTATTCCATTGTCAAATTATCCAACTAAAAAAACAAAAGGATGGGTTTTAAGGGTTTCAATAGATTTAAAAAAATGATGGAATAGACATTTTAAGTTCATTTATAGGTTTAGTGTCAGTTTCGAAATCTGGAATTATTTTTAGAATTGGATTTTTCTTCTTCTTTAATAGATGAATCAGATGATTTAAGATCTATATATAAAATAGAAATTTTCTCATAATTATTTTCTTGGGAGTTTTTGAACTTATTGGGCATGTTTCCTAAAACATGACATAGATAGATTCTCCCACAGATATTGTTATTTTATTAAAGTCCCTATAGGGTTTACTATATATTGAATAACATAAACAAATCTGTTCATTATTTATAGAGGAAAATATTTACAGATTAATTTTTTTTATTATTGTAAAAGTCTTTGCAACCAAAAAACATTAAAGTAATTAAATGTGGTTTTCCATTTATTCTATAGATCATATAGGTTCTTCATTAGGATTTGTCTAATTAAGGATATAATTAATATATTACATGATTTATTCATAAATTTTTCAAAAAATAGGTAAATCATATTAATTAATCATATTCCGAGATTTTTTGAAGGTTATATTTATATTTTTAAAACAAATTTACAAGGGTGTCCTATGAGTAGATAATTTTGATTATAGATATTTTATGAGAAAAATGATTCAAATTGTGGATTTTAAAGCTCCCTTCTATGGTCATCTCACGACGTGTTGATCCTATGATCTGGTAAATTTTCACATGGTCGATCATAAATGATGAAATTAGATCAAGCGTCACTTATTTTGGAGGAAAAAATCATACATATATACCTAGAAAAGTCATCTACTAGAACATGGATATAGTTATTCCAATTTAATCCTGAAACTATAGAGGGTCTGAACAAATCCATTTGAACCAAATAAGGAGGTTTAGATGTTTAAAAATATTTTATCTTAGATGAAATATATTTTATGTAGTTTTATTTTATGATATTTTTGATAGACTTTATCATTTGGAAACTATAGCTTATTTAGATTCGTGACTAATCTTATTCTAGTTATCATATTAATGGAGTGAATGTTATAGTTTTCGAGTCATTTATTCTAAAACCAATAATATGTATTAAAGGCACTTAATGAAGATAAACTCTATGAGGATAATGAGTCTAAATTTACAGTATAGTTATTTTCATTTCTAAATCCAATATAGACTTAATCATTATTAGTATAGAATACATTACAAGCATCTTTTTTTAATTTTATATCAAATATATCATCACACAAATACGAAATGATAAATAGATTGTACATAATACATCAAAAATAAATAATGTTATAAATTAAAGCTTAGTGAGTGTTATCAATTTACCCAAGTCCAATAATTTTCCCTTTTTCATTTTCACAAAAGGTGACATTTTCATCATAAATCATTATGTGGTTTTTAAGCTCAATTTGTCTCATGTCATATGTCTTGAACACTCATTTTCCATGAACCATAAGCTTCTATAATATATCTTCAAGAATCATTCTAAATTAAATAACTAAAACATGAAATGAATTTAACAACCATACATGATTGGGTCTAGTAATATTAGTAATTAATGTATTAGGAATCCAATTTTTTCAGGTGTTTCTATAAGCACATTGTAATGATATAGAAAAAACTCTATTTGTTCAAGAAGAACTAGAAGATGTAAAAAAATTCCACTACTAGAACTTATAGAAAATTTTCTAGAATTGGGCATAAAACCTGTTTCAATAGATTTGGATACAAAATTAGTTTTAAATTTTTTTTCAACATCGATATCCAATACAAGTGGTATATTTAGCAGAAACATATTTACAATGAATTTTAATTATAGTCTCTTTACCATTTTTAAATCATTCTAAGCCAATACTTAGTTTCTTATTTGAATGTTTATTTTTGGTCCTTTCATTGAGTAGTTGAGTATTCCTCCATTTTTCTACAGTGATTTTAGATTTAATAGTAGCAATAAGAGAATGTTCATTATTTAAATATTTGAATATAATATTAAAATCATTATAGGTATACTCATTAATTTTATAGTATGAAATTTTTTCTTCATTAGTTATATTCTCATCATTTTCAGATTTATATTCATCTCTACAATAATAAGAGTTCTATGTATGATATAATAAGGTAATATCATATGTGATTGTCTTAAAACACATGTGGTAGTTTTTACCCATTTCAACATGAGATGATTCATACATACTGTATTTGTCCCTAGATGAAATCCAAGTAGCCATAATAGCCTTATTTTACATTATATCCTTATCCTTATACATAGTCATGTACATTAGTTTTGGACAGTCATCCTTCATGCATCTTCTTTTTTTCACTCATAACAGTCACTTTCATTGGAATTATCATTCCTTTTCCAATCATTTTTCTAGTTACCATTGTTATCTTGCTTCCCTTTGTATCTAGGTTTTCTAATTAATTTATTTTTTAAATAAATCTTCTTAAATCCCCATGAAATTTGATCTATTTATTCATCACTAACAGTTGATGTATCATCATTGTAAGAACATTCAGCATGAACTGAAATTTACTCCATTTTTTGGGGAAGTGGTTTTTAAAGCCACTGAATTTCGTTTAGGTTAATATTCTTCTTATATGTTTACTTTAATTTCTTACTCAAACATAATTATGTTTAAAATCGGATCCTTTATAGGTAGCGCATTGATGTCACAATTCTCTAAGTGATACTAATGTCCCTCACCGCCTTTCTGTAAGACATATCAAGACACTCAATATCATTTCATTTACAATTATTGTCTTTCGTAATGATATCAGAGTATTTGCAATCTAATTATTCCTAATATACATGTCAAAGATAGGAACATCAGTGTTAATTTTGAAATTATCAGATTTAATTGTAAATGTGGTAAGTCTTATTTTTTTTATTAGTAGTGGTCCCTTTATGTGAAACAGAAAAAATTTCCCAAATTTCAATGTATATTTAACAAGGATAAAATATAATATAATTCTTTGTCACCTGGATCATAGAAAACAAAATTCATATAATTGTAATTATTATTATACGGTACCATAGTGGGGTCATAGTAGGTGTTTCTAGTAGTATCATGAATCTTATATTCATCTATAATTGATGACCATATTTCAAAACCCATGATTTGTAAATATGTTTTCATCTTCAGTTTCCATTGAGTATAATTTGTGTCGTCAATATGGGGAGGTCTTTTTGAATAATAACCTTTTTAACTATTATCCATTCAAAACATATTTTATTGAACTATAAATTTGAATTGACATAAATTTCTTGGTCTTTAATACACAACTAAAATCATAGTTCAAAATATTTAATAGCTTTGTGATCCTTGAACCTCCGAATGCAAGAAAAACACTAATAGCTAATGTTGGTCATATTAAGAAAATCAAGAGGGGGTGGGGTTAATTGAGTTCCTATAAAATTTATATCGAAAAACATTTATTTATAAATTCCTGAATTTTAGATGAAAAGAGGAATATTTAACAACAGATGCATATTTATAAATGTTTTTATTTTTTAATAGACTTCTAAAATAGTGATTAGTTATCAGTAAAATAAATATGGATTATTATTATTTAATGTTTTGAAATCAATTTACTAAATCAAATTATAATATAAAAACTATCTATGATTAATTATCAAAGTAAACTAATGTTTTAAATGAATAAATAAAACTTTGAAAATGGAACTATGAAAATAAATATGAAATTAACAAGAAAAGGATAAGTTTCAAGAGGAGAATTAATCCTCTCCACATGGAGATCACTTTCCAAAAAGTAGTTTATATAAATAAACAAGGATCAACGCCCCATATTGGGTTAATTAATAGCATAAACATATTCTAGGTCAGCAAGTAATCTTCTGTAGTTTTTTTTGGTAGTGCTAGAAATTTCAGGACATGATGTCACCTCTTCCAAAATTATCCATTGGAGTTTAAGATAAAAAATAAATCGTTTGTGAAAATAAATTTTTATCTTCATGTTTTCCACATGAGTCAGTGTGTTTATAAAAAACTGATATATACACTTATTCTAAAGTATAAATTTTATAATAGTATAAAAATATATAGATGAAAGTGTTTATAAGGATCTATGTGATGGGAAATGTGGCTTCTGACAAATGGAAGATATTTTGAAAATTTACTTGGGTCAATTTGATGAAACAGATATAAAAATGTTTTTGTGAGCTTTAGTATCATATTCCCAATGACGTATCATTTTCACAAAGTACCGATTCTCTTCACTTTTATTTGTTGCAGAATTATTCTCTTCTATTTAAGCACTCGACGATATCACATTCTGAGTATAAAAAGAACTTCTTCTATTCATTTTAGTCACATGAGTATCTTTTTATGTTTCTCAATTCACACTTCTATTTTGATGGTGAAATATTCCCTTTATATAATTCCTTCTACATGTATCATGTTATCAGGTTCCTTGTACATAATACTAGTATCATATATTAATATTAATTTTGTATAAATAAGATATAAATAGTTTTTAAAACGAATAATATCACTAATATTATCAAATATGATCGTCAGAATAAATTTAAATTTAAATGAAATGGTAAAATTAGATGGTTTCTCTAGAATGGTATGTCTGGTATCAGTGTCATATAAAGGTTTTATTATACTTATACAATTCTATGATCTAGAATAATGTGTCATGTAGTGGTTACACTGGATGGTAGGTCATTCTGATGGTGACTATTTCGATTATTAGTTTATACCGATAACTCAAACATAGAAAATATTTTGATGTCATGAGAATGTTTCTATGTCTGTAGGTTTATGTAACGGTGTCTCTACTATTAGTAGCTCATGTAAATGGTGTATCATACATTGCAAAACTTCTGAGTTGAGTTTTTGGTGAGACAATTGTCTTTGAAATCTTATCCTAGGTCTATTCCAAAGGAAACTTATACATACCAATTTAATATCATCAGTATCTCCATCCAAATGGTGTATCAATATTAATGGTGGTATTTAGTCCACTTTCACGGTATGTCAAACTTTGTCAAATATTAGAAAATTGTCATTTGACAAAACACACTATCATAATAGATTAAGATGACCAGTATTCAAAATTTAATATAATGAAACATGATATAACTTCATTATGCATTATTTTTTATCATTAAAACTAGAGGATTATAATAGTTTGAAGTTAATTTTTTTTAATAAAAACTGTCAATATGTCATAGATGTTTGGATTGGGGGAATAAAGTCAATATAAAAAGAGATAAATTTTAATAATATGTGTTTAAACCTATTCAATTTTTTTAAAGGAAATATCCAGATGGCTGATATATCCAATATATATTAGATTAAAACTAAGGTAATTTAGGTTCATGGAAGATGAATTCATGACATATGAAGGATATCAAACTATATCATTTTATATCAAAGTGTCATTAAATTATTTATTCACAATTAAGTCCATTAGGAAAATATATAGAATTTAAGAAAAAATATTGGTCATGTTTAAATGAATTATAAATATGGACTAGGTAGAAATTAATATTTTTCATTATAGGGGATGTAATCAAATGATAATATAATTTATATCATTTGACATATTTTTTTGAGGGTGGATTGATCATATTTATGACAAAGTAATCTAAAGGTGAAAATTTTGTATTAGAAACTATTTTTGTTGTAAAATATTTTTCATTAACTATAATCATGAGGTATAATAGTGAAAAGGGATTGTGGGCTTCATAATTTGTCTATATGAACATTATACATGTTATTCGATGTTTTTTGTATGATATGTAGAGTTCATAACATGACATACATGGCATTTAGATGTTGAGATGTATTTAATGTTCTAGAAGTTAGTCGAAAAGATTTATAAGAAGTGACAATTAACTAGAAATGATATTATAGAATGTAATAGAGAATAAATCAATGGATATGTAATCTATTTTTTGGTTAATAAGTCCTATTGAATGTCTCATATGTTATCACAAGTCATTTCCATAAGATAATGATCACACATTATAAGTGAAGTGGTGAAATTTTTTACAATGTTATGAAGCAATCCTGGGAAATATAAATATTTTTAGAAATATATATTTGAAATAAGGATATATATTTTTACTTGTGTAATATTTAGATAGAATACATCGATTGGTAAATTCAAAACCAACACCCCATATGCATTATAAATTTAGGATGCATAATATATTTCCACACCATGGGAATGATGGCTATGCCAATATGAGAAAGTTCTAAACAAAAACAATGTGAAGAACCTCCAATAAAAAAAAAAGATTAATAAAATATAGAACAGGCCCATGAATAGGGATTTTTTATTTAATTTTTTAGGTTATTTATAGACTAGTTTCTATTTTTATTGAATCTTATGTTTTACCCATTTCATTTGGAGAATATTTATCCATCTTGTGCTACATTTTTTATGTCATGTTGAGAAATTGAATGATTTTTTATTGTGGAATTTTGAAGGATAATATTCTATAACATGGTGTTCATTGAATGTAGTATATATTCCATTAATATTTTTATTTATGAAATTTTTATTGGGATAGTGTGTTTGTTCCAAGGAAAAATTTTAAAGGTCAACTGTTGTTTTAGATTTGGTAAGATCCACATGATCACACCATGATATTCTGGGAAATTTCAATGGAACATATATCATGAATATTATAGATCTAGTTGATTGATTGAACACTATGAATGTAAAATTAATGAAATAAAATTTCAAGGATTAATTCAAAAAATACATTTCCATGGTAGAGGATTCCTTGTTGCGATGAGGTGGTTTACAGTTTGTCTAGAAGATTTTGTTAAACATTAATATAATAATATCCGGCAAGATATATTTTCAATTAACCCAATTTAATGGGGACATATTGACCACATTAAATTATTTTATAATTAAATAATGATCTTAGAGGAATATATGAAAAATTTAACATCCAAACCATTTGATTAAATTGTTTTATTCATGTAAGATCATTGTAACAACTCATTGAAAATTTAAATAAAAATACTGAAGAGGCTAAGAAATATTGATATTTTATATATTTATGGGATTAAAGAATATTGAAAAATATTTTATAGATGAGGTATAATATTATATGTATTGTAATTCCATTCATACATATATATATATGAATGAATCTAGAAATCTAATAGCGTGATAAGAGTACATTTCTACATCTGTTTTATTAATTAGTTGTGAAACAAGAAAATATTAGTGTGGAATTATATTCACCCATAAGTGGGAGGCACTATTGAAGTTTTTGGGGATATTATGTTTCAATTATCATAGTGAGATGATAATATAAATTGACTATAAATATTTTAGTTTTAATAATTTACTCTCAACAATGAGTTATACTTATCTATCATTAAAAATATGTTAGTAATGCTCAATGATCTTATTAGTTCTTAAATTACAAAATAGAGAGTTTGGTTTTACAAAACACCTGAACCTCAATTATATTAAGATAAAATCAGATTATATTAATCTAATAAAATAATTAAAATTATAATATTTCATGGTAAAAAATTTAGAATTAGATTGGAGTAATATCAATTTTGAATAATTTCAAAATATTCAAATAAGAAATCATTGAAATTTTTCTTATGTAATATGATTTTATAAATAATAAAAAAATGTTTTATTTAACTATTACCACTAATATTTACAATAACGAGTTATAATTTGTATAGTTAAACCTTTAATAACTATAAATTTTTTATAAATAATTATAAGATCATTTGGACATAAAATTGGATATTTTACATAACAAATTAATTTAATAATGCATAATTTTTACCCATTTAAATTAATTAAAATTATATTAATGTTAAAATATTTTATTTAAATTTATTGATAATATATCTAAATATATGAATTTAAATCCATATAATGGTGATTACTAGTCATATTGTTAATATTAAATCATATATTAGTCAAAAAAATGAATTTCTTGGCAAACACTTCTAAAACACGGATTATGTGAATTGCCATTCAAAAAAATATAATATTTATGTTAATTCAGATTAATAAAATGGATTCAATATTTGTAAATATCATATTTAATCTTATATAATAAGGTATACAATATGTTTGTTCAAAATTCCCACTAATAAAGTAAAAATTAGTAAACATGGTTGCTGTTAAAGTGATTATTTTTGTGTTACATGCGCTTATGGTAAAATACGTTTTACTCACAAAATGAATTCTTATTTTATATTTTAGATTTACATTTTGAATTAGTAGGTCCATATTATTTATTAATACTTGTTTTATTTTATTATTACTATATTAATTACCAATGATAAAAAACTAGTTAATGTGTTGAATTCTAAACTTGTGAAAGTAAGTGAACAAATAAGATAAAGAAATAACATGTCTAAAAATGATTATCATTATGTATGTTAGGTTTTTAAAGATAGTATATTCAATAAAATAAATTATTTATTACTTTTTTTGAACATTTTGTGATATTGACTTCCAATTACTAAATATTTTTTGGTATTTATAAAAATGTCTCTCCTCCTCAATAATAAAAGGTATCTCCCTCCAATATTGCTCTCACACCTATCATGACCCATGAATGACTAGACATGTAATAAAATTCCCCTATAAAAAAATACAAATTCTACTAGTTCATGTATTCACAAAAGTCCATTTTTATAGTACTTAAGAAGATATCTAAATGATGTTTCTCTAAGTGAAGGTAATAATATAAAAGAAGATCTTTCATTTTAATTCTTCTTTTACAACCACAAATTGTTCCATAAAATTTACCATATAATAGTATAGTTATATGAAACATATTGAGATGTTATTAATATAATGTCATAATATTTATCCATTTCACTCTCTATAAAATGTATAAGATCCCAGATCTTCTTTTCAGGTATGATTTTTCTTTTTCTGGAGATTTTAAGAAAAATGAATTTTCTAGAAATTTTTGAAGTACATGTCATGTAGTCTTCACTGGATAGAAGCCGTGTGATGGTCATGCCCAGGCCACAGACATGATGTGTAGGGGTGACATGGAGGCCATTTTTAGCGGAGTACGGAAAACCCCACTACACACCTTGTACTTTAAAAATACACACCCTGTACTTTTTTTCATTAAACAGATCGAGGTCACACCTAACCCCCGATTTCATCTTCTTCTACATATTTCATCCGTTCGAGAGCGACCTATACGACCGAATCTTCCCCAAGCTCCCGCCTCACCGTCCGTTCTCTGATTCAAGCACGGTCGATTGCATTGGAATCGCAGTGGTGAGTTCTTCCTTTTGCTTGAGCCTTGTTTCTTGATTCCTTCTCATTTCCATTTTATCGTGGGTTGAATGTTTTGTGCGTTTTCTCATATCTTCGTCGTTCTAAGGGGATTCTGTCGTCGAGGTTCACGTATATCGATCTCCTAGGATCGAGTTAGGTGGTTTTTTCCTTTTCATAGAAAGTTAATGATTATTTTGTGAAAATTACACCAATTACCTTTGAACGGGGAATTGTGTGTTTCTGTTATTCCCTTGTTGTATTGCCTACTTTTCTTGATTTTTGTAGTAGAGGTTTATTGCTTGTGAGTAGAGTAATTTATTTTGTGCTCATGTTGCTTTTCCAGGATTGTTCTGCCTGTTTGGCATTTTTCAAGTTGCCATGCCTAGTCATAGGATAGTGGAACTGCTATTTTTTATGCTCTTGAGCCTTAGTAGATAGCCAAGTAGTCCTTGAGGTTTACATGGATGATGCACGTGCACTAAGCATGTTTAATTTTCCACACCGGACTGTGAGAGCCTAGTGTAGTAGACCATAGATAGAATCGACGTAAGGGATTTTCCAGAGTGTCTTTTAATGCGATGTGAGACCACAGGGGGAATTGATGATGAGTTCTTCCTCAGAGAGTCTATAGTTCCTCGACGTGGGATACAGGGGGAATGAGATGTTGAGGGCTTCCCTAGAGATCCATTAGTACGATACGAGACTATAGGGGGAATTGACGGTGAGTGCTTCCCTAGAGAGTCTACTTTTTAGTTGAACCAGTGGGGTGAGAATGTGTGTGCCTCCTAGAGGGTTGCTAGTGCTTATAGGTTGAACCATATAGGTTATGCTATGGGAGCAACCCAGAGGGTTACCTATTTACTTTTGTTACTGGTTGTTTACATGAGTACCTTATATGTTAGAAATGTGGATTGTTGTTGTTGTGTCATTTCGTATTTACTACTTCTTGTTTTATTATTACCATGTATTCATTGACTATTAGGCACAAATCATTGGGTGATTTCCTATTGGGATTGTATCTCACACCCAGTTTGGGCCATGCTTATGGTCCCAAGCAGACTATGTTACTGCAGGAATAGATAAGGGAAAGCTCCCTTCCACTTCCGGATATTGATTTCACTGGAGCTAGGGAGCATGGATTCGATCCATGGCTCGCGATGCTGAGGATTTTACCTTGTTTTCTTTTGCACTTGGTTTCAGTTGTATTTCATCACGTTGTTGTGTTAGCTTCTTTCCTTAGATACTTGTACTTGCTACATCATTATCATCATTATTATATGTATTCATTGCTTCTGTTGTTTGGTTTCAGTTGTTATGTATGTTGTTACTGATTCCGCTATTGACTGTGTTTTTCTGTTTTATACCTTATCGAATGAGGGCATAGTTTCCCCACCGACTCACCATGGCCCTCGCTACTAGTCGGCAGCCTCTGGCGTTTGGGGAAATGCACTTGAGGTCATGTGGTGAACCGGGTCCGGGGCACCAGTGGAGGGGCTCCGAATTCGGGTCATTACAAAGTGGTATCAGAGGAGTTCTTTTCCCTTGATTTACTGTTTGGAGACCTTAGCCAGGGATAGGTTAGATTTGGTACATGGCATTAAGTTGTGCTAGGGAGTAGCTAACCCGTGTACAGGGAAGATCCATACTACCACGTTAATTGTAGTTTGCTGGTATTGAGATTTTATAGTTGACCTGATTTCACCTAGAGTGATTCACATGGCTTGTGCTATTATTGTTTTGATATTGCGGTTCTATTTCTGTCACAACCCAATAAGATGAGGTTATTCTATCTCATGCATCATATAGACACTTTTAGGAATCACATGCCATGCATTCTAGCCTTGCCATATAGGGTGCATTAGCGATTTCATGCTGTTGTGATAGACATTGTGTAGAATATGCATTCTGTTGTGATAATTGCTTGATAGATTCTCTGCTGTTATGTTAGAAAACTATTTCTTTTGTTCCTTGAATAAAGTGAACGCCAAATTTTGGTTCTTGAGGTGTTATGGGACCTCACAGATCGGAATTTGGCACTTTTTTGCCTTGTTATTAGTGTTTCTGGAATTCTGTGCAGTTTCTGAGCTACTGCCCAAAAAAACCCAGAATACACAGCATGTACTTTTTGGAACACGTCGTGTAGTTTTCAGGCCATGTCACTTACCGTGTGAGCAGAACACGGTGTCGTCAAAGTAACTTCGGGAACACGCCATGCACGGTAGGTACACGCCGTATGAGTTCGGAGCCATGTACCTGGTCGTGTAACTTTCAAAACGGGTTGGGGAAGCTCGGGTAGAACACGCCATGTCCTTAAGGAACATGTCATGTAGTCCTGTCAAGGTACCCAGCCATGTCACGAACAACACGGGGCGGTGTTACCTTCCTTTACACACGCCGTGTTAGTGCGGAACACGCCGTGTAGTCTTGCCCAGGTACCCGGTTGTGTCACGAACAACACAAGACGGTGTCGCCTTCACCTATACACGTCGTGTTTGTTTTGAACATGTCGTGTAAGGTTTAGCCGTGTAGACGGTTGTGTGCTCACCAACACGGGCCGCCGAAGCCTTGTCTAGTACACGCCGTGTTTATTTAGAACACGTCGTGTAGTCTTGGGTTTAGTCGGACCGTGTGGGTTAGCCGTGTAAAGAGACATTGGCAGGGGAATGTTTTTCTTGTACATGCCATGTGTTGGGGTCAACATGCCCTATAGTTTGAGGTGTTACACGACTTGTGGGCCCATTTTAGTGTCTTAAGAAGACACGCCTTGTAGTTTTTATACACACCGTGTAGTCGTGTTTTGCAATCTTTTGAGTTTTTCTTTCCCATGTTCCTGTTATGTACTCTTGTGTTCTTTGTCCTTGTTTTACTGATATAAGGTGTGCTTTTGATCTTTCAGAGCTATGCCTCCGAGACATGCTCCAGTCGTACGTCTGACGTCAAGAAGTGATCAGATGCCAGATATGGCTGATCAGGAACTCCCTACCGATCCTCCAGTAGGGCCATCCTTGGCGCTTTCTATTATACCAGTTGCAGGTGCTGATGCGCAGTTCAGGGAAGGATTGATGAGGATAATGCAGGCCTTCCAGGGAGTTCCGCCTCCTGCCACGGATATGGCAGACTTGACGTTTGTCTTTCCATAGCAGCATCCTCTCACATTCATGGGGGAGGGAGGACATCAGGCTACAAGGTCATGGATGGAAGCCTTGCTCACTATCTTTGAGCATCTGGAGACACGTCCAGAGAGGCGGGTCAAAATCGCCACATAAAAGCTCCGAGACTCTGCCAAGTGGTGGTGGGACGTTATCTCACAGGCGGGTCAAAAACATGCTATGACATGGGAGGAGTTCCAGCGCGTGTTCTACGATTACTTCTACCCAGAGACCCTGAGGTCCGATCGAGCCTGGGAGTTCATGAGTTTAGAGCAGGGTAATCTATCTGTCATGGAGTATTCCTCTTGTTTCATCGAGCAGCAGCGTTTCACACCCCTCCAGGATGGAAGTGGGATGTTATCATTGAGGAAGGATGAGTATGGACTCAGGCGGGTGAGCCGCTCGAAGGTGAACTTCTTCCAGATGACTTCCATCACTTCCATCTTCAACCAGGAACTGATTGCTGAGTGCATTCTAAGAGACTACAAAGCTGTGAGCTAGGGCGGTTCTGCTTCCAAATTTAGCTTTAATCTAGATGACATCAAGAAGTGTCGTAGGGTGTCTACGCGTGGTGATTTGAGGAAGCGAGATGCATCGTCAGGTATCCAGGTGACATGCTACCAGTGTGGCCAGACAAGACACACAAGGCCGCAGTGCCAGATAGACCCCGTGGAGTGCCGATATTGTGACAAGATGGTCACCTATAGCATTTCTGCAAGGTTTTCTCACCGACAGCTGGTGACTGTGGTTCTTCCATGACTCCTCATTCAGGAGCATCCCTACCTGTTTCTCACCAGTTAGGGAACTGGAGCTCTTCCGGCCATTCGGTTTGAGGTGGAGGTCGAGGCCATGTCGGACAGTCACCAGTCACTCAGCACCAGTAGGGAGGTTCAGCTCAGAGTGGTCAGCCATGGGCGCAGGGCCGCAGTGCAGACCTGTCTTTCTCCATGTAGAAGACTTATCAAGAGCAGGAACCTTTCCCTTCTACAGTTTGAGGTATGATTTTAGTAGCCTCAGTTTTATCATCAGCCTTTTTCGATACTGTTGCTACACATGTCTTTATCTCTATTGCTGTTGTGGAGAGCCTGGGACTCTGCATCTTTTCTTCTGCCGACTCGTTGACACTAGGCACACCTTTGGGGATGAGGACATCTACTGTACGCCATTGTAGAGAGTGACCTCTTGAGGTTTCATGGTATCGTTTCTTATGGGATCTCTATTTTTTAGAGATGAAAAGCAATGATTTCATCCTCATCATGGACTCATTGATTCCCTTCCAGGTTGTCATTGACAGTTATCACCACATTGTCAGTTTCATCTCACTAGAGGGTGGATCTTTTCTTCATAGAGGTGAATGGGCCGTTCGGGCGAGTCGGGCGGGACACGGGCATCTTGGGCGAGGATGGGTTATGGACCAAATTTCTAGTCTTTATCTGGATAATTAAGGGACTCCACAGTTGGACTTTCCTCCAGTAGTGGATCTCTTCAGGGACATCTTTCCAGAGGACTTTTCAGGTTTGCCTCCAGAGTGTGAGGTAGACCTCTCTATTGACCTCGTGCCAGGTGCAACACTGGTGTCCATTACTCCCTATAGGATGGCCACACCTGATTTGCAGGAGCTCAAGAAGTAGTTGGAGGAGCTAGAGGCTAAGGGTTTCATCCAGCCCAGTACTTCTCTTTGGGGTTCGCCTATTCTGTTTGCAAATAGGGTAGAGGGTACCCTTCAGCTTTGTGTGGATTATCGGATGTTGAACCAGTTGACGGTCAAGAACCGATATCCCTTGCCATGGATTGATGATCTCTTCAATCAGCTTCGAGGATCCCGGGTGTTATTGAAGATCGATTTGAGGTCCGACTATCTTCAGTTGCGCGTTAAACCCTCAAATATACCTCTGACAGCCTTCAGAAGCATGTATGGTCATTACGAGTATACATTCATACCCTTCGGTCTCACGAACACCCCTATAGTTTTCATGGAACTAATGAACCGAGTGTTCCAAATTTACATGGACTCCTTCACCATGGTCTTTGTGGATGATATCTTGGTGTACTCTCACACTCGACACGACCATGCCACACATCTTGTGATAGTTCTGGGTACACTGAGAGAGCATCTTCTTTATGCTAACCTCTCGAAGTGCCACTTCTAGATGGATCAGATTCACTTCTTGGGTCACGTCATCTCAGAGGAAGGAGTATCAGTGGACCCAACGAAAGTGATAGCAGTAGTTTCCTAGGAGCAGCCGAAGAACATATTTGAAGTACGGAGTTTCTTAGGGCTGGCTAGATACTGCAGATGCTTCATTCAAGAATTTTCTCGTCTAGAAGCACCTTTGACAGGTCTGACCAAGAAGGGGGAGCAGTTCTTATGGTCATATTCTTGTGAGACATCTTTTCAGGAGCTGAAAGGAAGGCTGAAGTCAACACCAATACTTGTCTTGCCGGATCCAGGAAAGAGCTACATTGTTTACTATGATTCTTTAGGTATTGGGTTGGGAGCTATTCTTATGCAGGGAGATGGAGTTGTCACGTATGGGTCTCGTCAGTTGAGGCCACATGAGAGGAACTAACCTACGCATGATCTAGAGTTTGCAGTTTTTGCTCATGCCTTGTGCTGTTGGAGACACTATCTTCTGGGAGATCACTTTGTGGTCTTCACGGACAACAAGATTCTCAAGTATATCTTCAATCAGCGTGATTTGAATCTGAGGTAGCGCAGATGGGTTTAGTGTCTATAGTCTTTTGACTTCGATCTTTCCTATATGCCGGGTTAGGTCAACAGAGTGGCTGATGCGTTGAGTAGGAGAACTCAGATTCATGCAGTTCAGGAGGACAGCAGTGAGTGATAGCTTATGGATCTGTTCTTTGAGATGCATCTGGAGGTGCACAACAGACAGGGACATACCTTCCTATCTTTTGTAGCTGTTACCTCTACACTTCTTGATCGGGTACGGATGAGGCAGCTATCAGACCCAGAAGGCTTAGTCCTACAGGAGAGTGTGTCAGGAGAGGACCCTCCTCCCGGATGGATAGTGGGTAAGGATGGGATCTTGTGTTTCTAGGGACGCGTATGAGTGCCAGAAGACATACATGAGGATCTAATGAGGGATTTTCATTCTTTAGTTTGGGATGCTTATCCTGGCTTCACCAAGATGTATCGAGATCTTCATCACCAGTACTGGTGGCCAGTTATGAAGAAGGATGTTGCTGGTTTTGTCATGAGATGCTCTACTTGTCAGCAGGTGAAAGTAGAGCATCAGCGACCAGTGGGACGTTTACAGTAGTTACCCATTCTAGAGTGGAAGTGGAATGATGTTGTGATGAACTTCATGCCCGGGTTGCCGAGATCGCCTAAGGGAAATGATGTTTTTTGGATTGTCATCGACAGGATTATGAAGGTTGCTCACTTCTTGACGATCAAAGAGACCTTCAGTGTCGATGATCTGGGACGACATTAAATTAGGGAGATTGGGCATCTGCATGGAGTTCCACACTCCATTGTTTCAGAAAGGGATGTGCTCTTTACTTATCGGTTCTGGCAGGGACATCTGAAGGCCTTGGGTACACAGGTACTTTTGAGTACAACATACCATCCCCAGACTGATGGCCAGTCTGAGCGCAGGATCCAGGTGCTTGGGGATATTCTTCAATCTTGAATTATAGACTTTGGCGTTTCTTGGATAAATCATATTCCTCTGGTGGAGTTCGCCTACAACATCAGTTTTCAGGAGACCATTCAGATGAAAAAATACAAGGCTTTGTACGGTAGGCCATGACGATCACCCTTATGCTGGCTGGAGGTAGGAGAGGCATCTTTGCTAGGACCTCATCTTGTACAAGAGAGTTCAGAGCAGATATAGCTAATTCGTAAGAGGATGGCTATAGTTCAGTCTCGACAGAAGTCTTATACTGATCAGCGAAGACGACCTCGGGAGTACGAGGTTAGAGATCAGGTTTTCTTATATGTCACACTGAGGTTGGGATACAAGAGGATTCAGAGACAGGGCATGCTTTCACCATGGTACGTTAGGCTGTTTGAGGTGTTAGGGAGAGTGGGACCAGTTGCTCATCGGTTGCAGTTTCCTCAGAGGTATCGGGCCATGCATGACTTCTTCCACGTCTCTCAACTCCGATGTTACTTTTCAGACCTGTCACACGTCTTTCAGCCTGAGGATGTCGAGATTGAAGCAGATGTGTTGTTTGAGGAGCATCCTATCCGGATTGTTGATTGCAGTACGAAGGTTCTCTGTGGGTGGTTAGTTCCTCTGGTATGGGTGCTATGGCAGCACGGGCGAGTAGAGGACGAGACCTGGGAGAGGGAGGCCAATGTACGATCGCAATGGCCGAAGCTGTTCAGGGTTTCTTCTTCTTCGTCTCGTTAGGGAAATTCGGGGATGAATTTTTTTAAGGGGGGAAGTTTGTATGAACCCGAATCTTCTTTTCAGGTATGCTTTTCATTTTTCTTGAGTTTTTAAGAGAAACAAATTTTCTGTAAATTTTTTAAGAACACACCGTGTACATTCTGAGTACACGTCGTGTACTCTTCTCCCGCTCGAATTCGTGTGATGGTTGTGCCCAGGCCACACACACGATATGTAGGGGTGACGTGGAGGATGTTTTTAGAGGAGTATGGAAAAACCCACTACACGCCATGTACTTTAAAAATACACGTCGTGTACTTTACTTTTTTTTCATTAAAAAGACCAGGGTCGTGGCTAACCCCCGATTTTATCTTATTCTCGAGATTTCGTCAGTCCGAGAGTGACTCGTACGACTGAATCTTCCCTGAGCTCCCACATCGTCGTCCGTTCTCCGATTCAAGCATGATCGATTGTGTTGGAATCGCAGTGGTGAGTTCTTCCTTCTTCTTGATACTTTTTTCTTGATTCCTTCTCATTTCCAAGTTATCACGGGTTGAACGTTTTGTGCGTTTTCTCAGATCTTCGTCATTATAAGGGAATATGTCATCGAGGTTCACGTATATCAATCTCCTAGGATCGAGGTAGGTGGTTTGTGCCTTTTAGTAGAAAGTTAATGAGTATTTTGTGAAAATTCCACAAATTCCCTCGAACGGAGAATTGTGTGTTCCTGTTTTTCCCTTGCTATATTACCTACATTGCTTGATTGTTGTAGTAGAGGTTTATTTCTTGTGATTAAAGTAATTTATTTTGTGCTTAGGTTGCTTTTCCATGCATGTTCTACCTGTTTGGAATTTTTCTAGTTACCATGCCTAGTCGTAGGATAGTGGAACTGCTACTTTTTATGCTGTTGAGACTTAGTTGATAGCCAAGTAGTCCTTGAGGTTTACTTGGATGATGCACTCACACTGAGCTTGTTTACATTTCCACATTGGACTATGAGATCCTAGTGTAGTAGACCATAGGAAGAATCGACGTAAGGGATTCTCCAGAGTGTCTTTTAATACGATGCGAGAGCACAAGGGGGATGGACAATAAGTGCTTCCTCAGAGAGTCGGTAGTTCTTCAATGCAGGCCACAGGGGGAATGCGACGTTGAGTGTTTCCCCAGAGATCCTTTAGTATGATACGAGACTATAAGGGGAATTGACAGTGTGTGCTTCCCCATAGAGTCTACTTTTTAGCTGAACCAAAGGGGTGAGACTATGTGTGCCTCCCAGAGGGTTGCTAGTGCTTGTAGGTTGAACCATATGGGGTATATTGTGAGAGCTACCCAGATGGTTACCTGTTTACTTTTTTTTATTGGTTGTTTACTTGAGTACATTATATGTTAGAACTGTGGATTGTTGATGTTGTGTGCTTTCCTATTTACTAATTATTGTTTTATTACTACCATGTATTCATTGACTATTAGGCACAAAGCATTGGGTGATTGCCTACTGGGATTGTATCTCACACCCTGTTTCGGCCATGCTTTTAGGCCTAAGAAGACTATGTTTCTACAGGTATAGATAAGGGAAAGCACCCTTCTACTTCAGGATCTTGGTTGCACTGGATCTGGGAAGCATAGGACTGAGCCATGGCTCGCGATGCTGAGGAGTTTTCCTTGTTTTATTTTTCACTTGGTTTCAGTTGTATTTCTGCACGTTGTTTTGTTTTCTTATTTCCTTAGATACTTGTACCTGCTGCATCATTATCATCATTACTATATGTATTCATTGCTTCCACTGTTTGGTTTCAGTTGTTATGTATGTTCTTACAGCTTCTACTATTGATTGTGTTTTTCTGTTCTATACCTTACCGAATGAGGGCATAGTTTCTCCACCGACTCACCAAGGCCCTCGCTGCAAGTCGGTAGCCTCTGGCATTTGGGGAAACGCGCTTGGGGTCATGTAGCGAACTGAGTACGGGGCACCAGTGGAGGGGCTTCGGATACGGGTCATTACAAAATGGGAAGTGAATCAATTACCTATGTATATGTATTACTATCATCTTTCTGACAGTTGTAATTTTCTTTCCTTAACCGAATCTCATATATTTTTATACTGATATAAATAGTTGAATGTATATGAAACATATCCAATTATATTAACTCTACTAAATTTATATATCATCCACATCCATACCATTTATCCCATTAGGTGAAAGATATAATTACTCATTCATATCTATGTCATGTCGTCTCCACAAAGATATGTGATTCATTTTCATTGTCAAAAAATCCAGAATGTTTCAGAAAATGTATCTAATGAATAAATTTTATATTTATAAAATTAATATCATTATGGTGATTATGGAAAATAATTTTATGCAGAAGTACCATAACATTCATGACAAATCATATATGAGAAAACAAATAAGTTAACACACAAATGAATTGTAGTAAAGAAATATTATAATCAAACATGATGTAAAACGTTATAAAAGTAACATATATTTAATTATTAATATGAACATGGTTAATGTTTAATTTAATAAAATGAATAAAAAAATAAAAATGAGGTTAACGAGCATTCAAATGAAGGGAATTGTGAGGTAATGGGTTTCATCTAAATTTCCATTCCATTGAGACATATTTGTTAATATGAACCTATACACAATTAAGTTTTCTATATAATTACAATATGATATAGTTGAAATGATTATCAATTTATTATTTATTGTTAATAATTCAATTCATGATATTATTTGGTTATAATTAAATATTTACCAAAGAGAGAAGATTATATTTTACAATATTTGTATATTTTTTGATTGCTTTATCTCTTGTTGAACGAATTATATCAATTAAAATTTATAAGATCTAATAATTTTCATATAATATGGATACTTAATGATTTTTTATATTTTCTTCCATATTTTTCTCCCTCGTGTACTTTAATCATGGAAATATAATTTTAAAATCAAAACTAATTTTATTTCTCCTTAAATCAAACCTATTTTTCTTTCATGTCCTTATTTGTGAAAATTGTTTTTCAAAAGTCCAATTATTTAATATAATGATATATTATAGTCATTTTGTGTTAAATTTCACAATAAAAAATATTTTTAAGTGAATTATTATGCTATTTTATAAACGGTAATTTTTTTATAACATATCAAAAGGATTAATTTTTAAAATTCACAAGGTGCCAAAGAACTTCCTACTACTGTAACCATTTTATGAAATGTCGATTATTATACATTTTATTAATGGTTTTTGAAATATGAATCTTTAATTATTTTTAGTTTTAATAAATAAATTCAATTCCTTTTATTCTTCTGAAGGACATGATCTTATTTAAAATAAACTTTATTCCTGAAGAACGAAAGGTTACCTATCACATCTTGATTTATATTGTGTTTATTAACATTTTCTTGAAATGATTGTTTTTTGGGAATATTTTTAGTTTTTCAGTAAATTTCCCTCACATATACATAATATTTGTGTATCTTAAAATATTATTTCATAAATAATTTACCATTTATACATATTGTTTTTAAATGGGAAATTATTTTATTTACATGGGAAATATTGATAAATATGTATTCCTAATTCAATATTGATATTTATTAATAATTAATAGTTTTCATGAATTAAATTCATCATTAGATATATTAGTAATTATTTGTACATATAGTGATGGGAGATAAATATAAATATTTATCCACTCGATGAATTGGTAGGGATTATGGAAAAAAATTATTTTTCTTAATTAAATATCTTTTTACCCATAACTTTATACTATCTTGTGAGAGGTCATCACAGTACATATATCACGATACCTAAAATAATGAAATATATAATATGTATTTCTATAATTATGAGTTTATTTGTTATTATTAAATTTTCTATTTCATTGATATTATCCATAGATTCATTTTTTCTCATGTTACTCACTAAATGAAATGTATTTTCAGTTATTTTCATTTCCATATTAATTTTTGACTTATTTATTTATGTTCGGAAAGTTATTGATTAAATGGAATGTGTATAAAATTATTTATCTTACAATATTCATTATTGATTATTTATTTGTGAATGATTTCATTGAATATGGGTCCCCATAAAATTTTATGGCACGTCCCTTTTTAATTATTTTTAATCAATTTGATGGCTTACGTTTCCATGAACAACGAGGCCAAATGAAATCTAAAATATTATTATATTAACATGAAAATTATAAACATGATGTCCAATTTTTGGGTGTGAATGTTATTAACTATATTTTAAAAAATATTACATTTGTGTTCAATAAAAATTAATTAATATTATTATATAGACACATAATTTCTTTAAACAAATTTTTCTTGAAATATATGATTTATTAAAAAATAGTTTCTTATAGGTTTGTAAGAAAAAATAATTATAATTTATTTTTACCACATTTATTATTAATTTTAAAAATAATATTAATAATTTAAATTAGAATATTTATATTAGCATAGGGTATTTTTGGAATATTTTTTAAAAAAGGTTGATTTTATAATTAATAGCAAAATTTATTATTTTTATTCTAAACAATATTTTATTTATAGTGTCAAATTATCTTCTATATCAGTTTAAAATTTTTATTAGTTCTTTATTATTTAATATAATCCAATTTTATTTTTATATAATATATTTTCTTAATGAATTTAGTTTAGAAACACTCATTAATTAAATAAATTCCCAAAAAAATATAATTTTTTCATTTTTATGATTTAATTTTAAACATAATTCTGAAAATTAGGTTCATTGAGTTTTCTAAAAGGGGTTCTATATTTTTACATAGAAATTAAAAATGATCTAATACGGTCATTTTCAAGTTTTGGAATAAAAAATGATACTGTGTTATGAAATGATTTACCACATCCTTGGTAAAATAATGTAGAATGTCAAAGATTACAGGTGTAATATTACAATACATAACAACTATAACATTAAATGGGTGTTTGATATTTTTCATGACCATAACCACTCATTACAAAATTAGTTATCATAAAAATTATTTCGAATTTAATTCCATCCAAATGTGTTTTGTTTTAAATACAAATTAATCCTTATTTAATCACTAAAAACCACACATCCTCATGTATAAATAACCCAATTCCCTCATAAATTATACACTCCATGAAGCTCATCTAGACTCTTTCTATATCAATTTATAATATATTTTGATACGTTTTGAAGAACATTGTGTTCCCAAATATATAATCCTAATGTCCCTAAAGAGAGATTAAAATGGCGATTCTTATAGAGTAGATAATCATCTTTACTAACTCATTTAATTTTAATTATTATTTTACATCATATTAATGTGTTGTATAAATTCATGAATAATAGGTCTAGTATCATAAATATTTTGAATTGTTGTTATGCTCAAGGTAAAACCATTTTCTATCTCTTCTCTATCCAATGAATATTTAAAACATTGCTGAGTTGTACATATGCACAATCTTCGCCACATATTGGTGTAATTCATTCTCCTCATCCCATTACTTGGATGGTTATAATGATATGAATTATTTATATGTATGATAATAATGAGGTTGTATTTATTTTTTACATTTATATACGATCCAATTCTTTTTCCTTTTTCCATTTATAGAAGATATCATTTCTCGTGCATATATACGAGGTATTGCCTCCATGAAGAGTTGAAATTAATTTTCTATGTTCAGAATTCCTGAATGGCAATAAAAATGAATTTAATGAGTAAATATTATATTTTTAATATTATTATAATTCTTTAAATTATGGATCTATATATTATTCCATAGATCCTAGAAATTCAAGAAAATGTAAGAATAATAAAACATGGAGATTAACCCCTGAAACATTTAAAAAAAGTGAAATATAATAAATGAATAGTTTGTAAAATGTTATAAAAGGATAAAATAAGATTTTATAAACATATTTAATGATATTTTAGAATATAATAACATTTTTAAATCCATTATATAGGGGTTTTAAAAAGGTTTTATGGATTTAAAACATAGAGTAAGGTAGTTTTTAACTCCATTGCCATTATGTAGGATAATTATCAAATTAATCTATAATGTCATATTAGGAGTAAGAGAGAAAGGAGTTTAGATTATATTATGTTTAATTTACTATAGGTTTATATATATTTATAGTAGAGACATATAATTGATTCAATTCAATAATTATTACTTCAATGATATGATATTTTTAATGTATTTTGGTCTCATTTATATTTTTATAAGACACATTCCATATTCACCTCTTTTTTCATAGGTTTTGGGAAAAAAAAATCCATTATTTTCATGATCGTATGTTTCTAAATAATTTTTTGGATGGAAACATATACATATAAGGTTATTATCTTAATATGGATTATAATTAAATATTTACCAAAGTGGTAAGGGTTTATTTCACAATCTAATTATTATTGGACATAATATCTACTAGGGAATATGTTATTTTGTGCCACATTTTACTTTTAACGAAATTTTTAGAAAAGAATTTTTTTTCATTATCCAGTCAATGTAATTTATGAATTTAACAACACAAATATGAATGGATATTTTATTGTAAATAGATTGACATTATTTTCTTGTCATCATGATATCTTATTGATTTGAATCATCTTACAAAAGCATAGAAGGTTATTTAAAAAAATATTTTTCAATTTTTAATTTCATGGATTTTCAATAAAAATGTTTCAAAAATAGAAAGTATATTTTACTTAAGAATTATTTGAACTGTTCATTCAAAATAATTTTCTAAATAATATGACATTATTTTATTTAACAAAATCATTACTGGGGATATAACAACAAATAAGATCATTAAAATTTATATTAATGGTTTATGTTTACTCTTAAAAGATGAAATTATTATGAAACACATTTGTTTTACATGGGTTATTCTATAATGAAATGTCTTTAGAACCCATTTTATTTAATGGGATATTTTGAGATAAATTATTTTTGTACATGTGGAACAAATATGAATGGTTTTCATTAACTGATGGGTGGGACCTATATCTCCCTCCAACAAATTGGGAATATTATTATTACTCATAATATAATAATGGTAAATTGTTCCATAAGCTTGTTCCACTATGGGAAATAAGTGTGTCCTCATTCACTATAGGAATCAAGTGTGTCCTAATCCATATTGTTTATTGTATTTTAAGTTAACCATGACATATGAAAAGGTTTTATATATTTACGATTGTGTCACACTCTAATGACATGACATTAGACATCATTATTTATTTATGATCAATTCTCACTCTTAAGGTCCATGTTTTCACAAATGATAATGTTCATGACCTGAATCATGTTTATGATATATGATAGGTTAGACATGAAAAAACTAAGTTTTGTTCATGCTCACATAATCTAATTATTTTATAAATATTATATATGATCGCATAGAATTATTTTTCTTAAATTTTACTGGATGCAAATCTACTCTCACAATTTCTTATGTTTCCTTCCATAGGTGGTGAATAAATATTTATGTGGGGTTTTCTAAAGAGGAGTACTATGTGACAAAATATTTTTTGGTGATTTTGAATATCTTTAATAAATTAATAATATTATATATCATACCTCTATTTATATAATCATTTATATTTCTTAAATCAATAGAATATTCTGTATTAAATTTTAATCTGAATTGATGTTATATTTTTGTGTGAAAATTGTGGGTCATTATTTTATGAAATCCTTAAAGAGAATTTTATCTCACCATTATCGTTTTTCCTTTCCTAGTGATATGAAAAATAATTTATTAAAAGAGTTTAAAGATAATGATTTCTTTTCATTACTTTGTTTTATTTCCATTATCTACAATATATAATGGGTATCATATATTTATCAAATTCTCCATGAATACTAAATTCGTCTATCCTTTTAAATTTTACCCCTTGTATCTATTCCAATGTAATTAGGTAAAAACCACTATGAGTTACTAGAGTATGTGTTATTACATTGTATCTATATCCTATATTAACCAAAACTATTTTGAAATGTTTATAATCTACTAAAAAGTACCTCTTTTCTATAAACTATACAAGAATTCATTAAAATAGTTCATTAAAATATGAATAGGGATTTACTAATGGATTGAATTTTTTTTAAATTATTACAAATATTGAGTGGTTAGTATTATCTTCATATATATTAACACATCATCAATATTTGATCCTAGTATTATCCATTTATTTTGAACAATGAAAATACATATATATTGTATATGATATAAATTGTTTAATTCATATCTATTGGTGGGTTTTACTAGATTTAGTGAACATGAGATTGAATAGGTTAAATATAATATGATAATAAAAGAAACATAGCCCCAGGACCACATAGCAATAGAAAAAATTATCATCATTTTTCTAAAAAATTCACACACATCCCATGGTGGTTCAGGTTAACCAAGTCCTGATATCCTATAAGGTTTATATTATTGGGGAGTTTTTTCATCCCAGGATACATTTTTATCTCATTGAAAAACGTATTTAGATTTTCCTCCATTATTACAATGTTCTACTCATGGGAAAAACTAAACATAATTATTTTTATCCCAATGTTTCACATAAACCTTATCTATATACCATTAATTCTAATTTCATAATATCACACCAGGAGTCATGATCAATTCTTGATCTTCAATTGTTTAATGTAATTCAAAAAATTCAACATCATGGTCTTTATTCTATTATACTATATCTATGAAAACACTTATCTTTATAACATATTAATTCATTATTTATTTCATTATATTATAGATAATACTACCCAAATTATTGATATGTCTTCGGTATTTGGGAATTAGGTACATTACATAACAACATCTAATAGAAAATAAATCATCCTCAATGGAAACATCGTTAACATGCATGTATGTAAAACAACTTCAGATAACTAGGGGCCATACATATGAAATTTTTGAGCCATAAATCACAATAAGGTAATACACATGGAATAACACAAAAAAGAAAATACATGATTGAAATTAGGCATATCAAGGGGTCATAAAAGTGGAGATAAAAATAAATATTGTTAATTAGGCATTATATTACATGATAATCATCCAAGAAACATAGGAAATGTAGAAACTAAAAAATATGTAACATCATAAACACATGAAAAAGATAACTACCAATAAAATAGGATGGAAAATACCCATGATGGATTAGGATCACTCAATAATCACTTTCATTACATCTCATGATACTAAAACATTACCCAATTCATTGGAGTGCTGTATAATTCATGGTTCACCAGTAACTTTAATTTCATTATCATTTATAAGTGTTCCATATAGATCAAAAAATATGGATTTTATCATCATTATATTTTATCACATGATTTAGGAGTGTATAAAAATAAATTTATGACTCAATAATGAAATATTTGGGCATAATGTTAAATTCCCATAATAGGAATTTGTTATTGGTATTCACAAAACTATTGTTTGGAATGGGAACTCATGGTGAAATTTCATGAGTTTAATAGGGGTGTATAAATGTTCATGGACGTGAATTATGATACTGAAATGTCTCTAAATATATATATATATATAATGTAAATTAAGGGGAATATTAAAAAAAATCCAATCATCTTCAAATGAAGATAAAAGATATAGAATAATAAAGATATTTGAATAAAGTGGTGATAAAGGGGATCCATTACCTTGATGGTGTGATCCTAGATACTTTTGAGGATCTTTTCGATCTCTTACTTACACCATGGGAGGACTAAATACTGGAATGGTTAGACTAATGACTTGATCCAATTATTATGAGTGATAACAAATATGCTCATTGATGGGTGTTTTAGGAAAATGGTGGGGAATTATTTATTATTTCCCAAACATAGGTTTTTTACTCTTATAATAAAAAGAAGACAACCACAAACATCTAATGGGTTTTCCCATGGTATTTTCTAAAGAGTTGTTGTTTTAATTTTTTTTATTAGTCAAAGTGCTTAACATTTAAAATATCATCCTTGGTAATGTGGAGGGAAGTAATGACCTTAAATAAATTATTTGAAAACATTAAAATTTATTATAGGATTTGGATGATTCATAAAATATTTATAATATTAATCAAATAAACATAAATTCATATTATTCTATCGAAAAAAATATTTTTTCATATATTATCTTTATATTATTTAGTATATCACTTTTGGGTAATTATAATTTCGTAATACCAATCCTTTATTTATACATTATAAAATTATAAACTGAAAATTTTTATGTCCTAGAAAATTATGAAAAATTTACCTAAGGATATTTCAGAAATTATTAACTAAAATTGTATTATTTAAAAAAAAAATCAAAATATGTGAATTTATAATTCTATTAGACAAGTTTACATTTATGAGAAATGTTGTGTTTTTGACAATTATATTATTCAAACCCCTATAAAAGCTACATATTAGTTCATAAAAATTAATTGATAAATTAAATATTTTAAAGATTATTTAATAACAATATTGTATGAAAATATTATTTACTTCAAAAATACTATAATTTCATAGAATAAATTCCATAATTCAATTTGAGAAATACCAAAAAATAAAATTTCTATTTAATTGGAACAAAAATGAAAAAAATATTATAAAGTTCAAAATAAAATGTAAATGTAACCATTATTCTATAGAAAATAGAATATAAATATTATTATTATTATGTTCTTGATACATATCCTTTTAATACATTACGAATTTTTTAATGGGTAAGGTGTGTGATTGTGAGAACATCATGAGGTGGTTCAGAGTACATCGTTAGCATCATGATCTTGAAGAGCATAAACTTATCTCGTAAATGGTTTCACTCATGATTAAGTATTTGTATCTCATATTTGGATTGATCAAGGGTTTATACAAGGATGTTATATCCCATGTAAGCTTTGAGAAATGTGATTTGTAGGGAATGATCTTAATAGTTGTGGCCATTAATTCATTTTTCTTTATTAATTGGACTTATAAAAACCCTATATTTTAAATAATCCTAATATCATTATTGAACTACTACATTTTCTAGGGAAATTTTGATTATATATTTTTTAAATCAAATAGGATATAATAAAACCAATAAATTTCATGTTTTTACTGTAACCATAATATAAAATAAGTTATTTAATTAAATTAGAATCTTAGTTTAATTATAAAAGATTGTTTCATTACAATCCCCACCATTTTAGAATGTTAACCCTCAACATTTTCATTTCCCACTCTAAAAGTTATGATTATAATTCAATTCAATCACCTCCTCCATTTTTCACATTGAATCTTAATACTTTTGATTTATCTACATCAATTTAACCATGTGGTTTGTCTTATTCCATAGATATTTTTCTCTATAATATAATTTCTTTACTATATGCTCCCCATATGAATGTTCAAACTCTAATGGTATAACTTACGGATTCAGTATTTGTTAATGGTATGTTATGATTTTACTTAAAATGGATACATGGAATACATCATGTTCTTGAGAAATGTTAGGTGTCAATGTTAGTCGATAGGCCACCACTCCAATGTGATAAATAATATCGAAGGGTTAAACTTTCCCCATCAATGATAACATAGGTAAACAGTTGGATTCTTGAGTGAAAACTGTTATTGTGTGTGAACTCGGCCGGGGGATGATTTTTTCCCATCCCCAATTGAATTCAATTAAAGAGAATCCCAACATGCCCTCAAATATCAATATAGTCTACACAAATTGGTCATATGTTTGAGGTTTATAATCATTTATGAAGTTCAAATCAGTATTAAGAACATGTTGTATACTCTTCTTGAACATGGTGGTAAATCTTTAATCTCAGTTCAGTACAATTGGTAGTGGTTTTCCATGCAGACTCACCAATTCTGTAAGTTATATCATTTCAATTTTCTCCATTAAGAAATCCTAATGGATTATAATGAAGTGGTTGGTCAATATTTGAACATCAACCATAACCCCTGTATATTTATTTCCACTTTATTTGTTTGGAGGAAAAATGAAAAAATACATGGTGATGGTTTAAAATTTTCTTGTATATGTGGGTAATGTTTGTGTCATTCTCTTGGATTTTTTACTTTAAATATTTACTCACTAACATACTGGACATCGTTATTATAAGGCCCTGACCTTAAACATTACTTAATCTTGAATTAAATTGAATAATTCACATTGAGGATCTTTTCAGGTATAGAGTTTTAGAGAATTAGGACAAAACTATTACATCTCAAAAGATTACAAACTAGACACTTCTACTAAGTTTTCATAAATATAAAACTCTTAAAAGAAACATGTCCAGTACAATGTTTTAGATAGCATGTCTTTCCTTGATCCCATTATTGACCATATTAATCTTTATGTCCTATGTAAAACATTTCAAAAACATGGGATGAGCATAAAAAGCTCAGTAAGGGATATAAAAATATGGAAAGGAAACATGAGTACATGTATACATAAGAATCAATGAAATCATACTTTACTCAAAAAACATAAGCACTTTAACATACCTCATAAAATCACGAATAATACATAGAAATCATAAGGCATAAAGGTAACTTGAGGCATTTCTAACATTCTTACGTAGGGAGTAACACTCTTGGTTACGTTTGGAATACCCATCACTGTATATTCCCTAAATCTATTCAGAGAAACCTTAACATTTAACTCCTTCACGTTACCCAATGCATTGGAGAGCTATATTGGGCTCACCCGCCCTTAGTTTATTACGGAACCACCCGTCTTCATAATAATGCCCAAGAACCATAACTTAATCGTATCACATAAAACATGCATAAAGGAAACATAACATTTCCACTTTTCAATCACAAGATATCAATACAACACATTGATATAAAAATATTATGAAAACCATTTTCAATACCAAAATAAAATAAAAGTAAAACATGGTATTTATTTTTCATTTAAAAAAAGGTATCGCTTGTAGAGGAAGCCGAAACTCAAATATTGGTCACGGCAGCGAAGAAGTCATTGTCGCCGCATATGTACGGTAAAAAAACATTCCCTTTTTTCTCTTAGTAAGATGATTCATATAAAAAAGATTCATTTTGGATAAATTTAAATGTCAAAGGGGTTTATAAACCCCATAAAATAAGGTTGTGTATAAAAAAAATATGCCTCAATGAAAGGAGATTGAGATGAAGAACCATACAAAGACAGTATCCTTGTATTAGGGATAAATCAATTACATAATTATGTGTTACAAACAAATACATCAAATATAAGTGGATATTAATTGTAAAACAATCAGAGGTTATTCATATATATTCATAGAACGACATATTCAAGGAGTACAAGTTTATCCCAAAGAATCAAAATTGGGTTAAGAAGTTCATTTGCAAAAATTCGACACCCTATCGGTGTCACATCAAAATTCAGAAAATGAGTTGATGAGAGATATAAAGGGTATCTCATCACTTGGACATAAATTTTATATCAATAAGGATATATAAGAACATATCCCAACATAATAGTATGTGAATTAAAAGACATAACAAAAGAAGTCTTTTAAAAATAGGAGGGTGAAAGGTTCCCTTACCGACTTGGGTAACTTTCGAAACATACACCCCATTGAAGAAGGGTTTTACAATGAATATGTAAATCCCCATAAATAAAATTATATTACACAAAGAGTATAATAATGGGCATTACATACACCACTAAAAGGAACTGGTGGAAAATGTAGCATAAATCTCACAGGAATAAAAGTGAGATGAAAAATCCCTTACGAAAACTCGGCAGCCTAACGACGCCACTTAAAACTTCCAAAAATGGATTGATGAGATCAAACAGGGTCTCTCATAATATTAAAATAAAATTTATAGAAATATGGATATAAAACTACATCCCCCAACATAACAAAGAGGGGCATAAAATAAGTGACATAAATGGGAGTACTTAAAAAGAAAGAGGGAGGTTAGATCTCTTACACAAATTCGGCAGCCTAACAGGGCCACTCAAAACTTCCAAAATGGATTGATGAGAGAAAATAGGGTCTCTCATCATATGAACATAAAATGTAAAGTAAGATTAATATAAAATAACATCCCAATCATAAGAAAGATTAGCTTAAAAGGAATGACATAAAAGAGTGTACTTAAAAAGAAAGAGAGGAGTAGGATCCCTTACCTCGTGTCCGACATGACTCGATCATTCTTTAATCTCCGGAATAATAATATTTGGTCAATTTATAATTGCTTAAGGAACCCCTTTAAAGATTATTATTCAGTTCATATCACATATTATAATGATATAATAATTGGTTAATAGAGTGAGTTCATATTAGATGTTTTTGTCGATGTTCGGTACATGAGTAAAAATTGAACTTGTTGGAAAATAATTTTCCAGGTAGTTATAGGTACATCATATCCATAATAGTATTAATGTTTTAAATATCAAATATATCCAGTATATATTCATTTTTATACTATTACATAACATTTGGAGATAAAAAATTAAAATCACCATTCATGGAGACGGTAGGTCGTACGTACGCATGAACACTACTTTCATTTTTTTGTCATATTAATGGAATTAAAACAAAATGAGAGATATATATATATATATATATATTATTCCATAATGATATCAATAATTTAGAAGTAATATATTACATATATATCCATTATATATATGTACTTGTAATAGTACATAACATTTGGAGATAAGAAATGAAATGTACCGTTCAAGGAGAAGGTAAGCCGTACGTACACATGAACGCTACTTTAATTTCTTTTTATTATTAAATGGAATGAAATAATTATTATATAAAGGTATATTATAATTCCAGTAGTATATCTTTTGTTATACCATTAATTTCTTCCTTTATACGTCCCACATATGCCATTAACGAATCAAATCACTTTGAGGGGGCGGTAGTCCGCACTTCCTGAAACAAAGATATCGCATTTACCCATAATGGAAACCATAAAGGTATGAAATAAATGAAAAATACATAATCTTAAGGAAAACATAAACATATTATATATCATATATAAATATAGTGACATCTTAATGGCCACCCTTGAAGGTGTTAGAAGAATATTGAACAATCATCGTTTCGTGAGGCAGAAATTCACCATCCACAGAAACAATATGTTCTTTAACCATTAGATATAGGTGTGTGTAAGTGTAGCTCTAATACTTATTATACCAACATCCTAGTATATGGAATATACTGGTGTTGTTACAAAAAAATGAATAAAAAGAGGTTAGGGAGTTGGAGAAGCAAAATAAAACAAAAGAAGACAAGGGAAGACATTACCTTTAAATCAGGTAACTCCTCTTGGTTTGAACGAAAAGGGTTCCTTGAAGAGAATTATGACAAATGCTAGGCTTCAATGATGAAGAGAGGGATGTGTATAGATTAAATGGGTCGGTTTTGTCTGAGCCAAATGCTTTATAGGTGTGTGTAAGGTGGTAGAGTTGGGGGCCTTTTATAAGAGGAGAGGAGGGGAACTCTTGGAAAGTTATAAAATATTACTTTATTATATAATGGTTTTCCGATTTTAAAGGTTAAAAAGGATATATTTCTAGGATAAGGTGGTATGGTTTCGAAATCCACCCATCCAATAGGTTTGTGACAAGTGTATGTTGTAGAGTTTTTATTATCTTTTCATTTTATTAAAATTTTTAAATAATGAGGTAATCGCTGCATCATCATGGTGTCATAAATAATTTAATTTATTTAGTGTCTAAAAATTATAAAACAAATATCATGATGTAGGAAATATTTTTTTATTTATAATGAATATTTATAGTAAAAAATATGATTCTATAACCCCATGTAATTTTTTTTAGTAAAACAACACGTGGTTGTGACATTTTAATTTTCAATTTAAATAAAAAGGTATTAATGACATTTTCCAACCAAAGTGGCTCCATGGGGACCCCAAGTTGACCCATGGATTGTCTTGGTCAGACATGACTAATCCAAAAAGGGTACGACTTGTTTCATGGTCATTTAATATTATTAAAAAATTATTTTTACCTTAAACTACATTAATTACCTCTAATCGCGATTAAAACTTAAAAGTTACTATTCACCGAAAAAATTATTTTAATATCATTGAACCTCATTTTACTTTCTAATGACAACCATGTATGTAGTATTATTGAAAATAAAATCATAGAATTGGTAAAGTTTCATTTAAATGAAAAATCTAGTTTTTAACTACCACATAGTGGTTTCACTATTAATCAAAAATTGAAGTTTTTCAGATAAATACCAAAAATTCACCTTATGATATATTTGACATTCAAAATTCATAAATGATGTCTATTTTAAAAAATTCAAAACATATAAGTTGCATTAATTAATTTAATATTTAATTCCCGCTGTCAAAACAAATATCGTGTTTTTAAGAAAACAATATCTATTAAAAGATTGACACCAGTTTAAGTCCAATATCAAAGTAAAATTAATTCCAATGAACACTATTGGATTAAATGGTAAAAATATATTCTAATTTCACTTTAAACCCAATTCAAATAATAATCTAATCATATAATTAAATTAGATTAAAAATTGGTTTTGAATTAAAATACAACATTTTTCACTGTTCATAAAAAATTGAACTTTATCGGAAAAATAAAAACAAATTACACAAAGTAAATTTTGATGACTCGATTCTAAAGAAGAATTTTATTTTTTCAAATATAACACATAAAATTGTCAAAAAGTGGATTTAAAAGAGGTTCTCCATCAAACAGTGGTTAATCGAATTTTTACGGAATATTAGAATGTTTACGCTTAAAATTGGATTTATTCTCATTTTTAATCCTCTAACATTTATTATAAAAAATAAAAATATTTGACAAACATATATAATCATTTTGTAGTTAGTTATGTTCATTCCCGTCATTACAAAGGTTAGGCATTAAATACCAATTAAAATAAAATTATTTTATTATTAGAGTGTAACATAAGATTTCAAAGGAACTCGTTGTTGTGTATTGGGTACGCCATCGAGCATAGTGTTCCCTTTAAATTAATATTAATATTTTATTCACAAATATGGATAAATATAAAAATGTCATACTCTTTATTTATCTGTGGTGTTACAGTTATGTATATTTTAGGATCTCCATATTCATATTAAGGCATCAATAGTTCTCTTATAGATTTTTAGACATCTTTATTTTTCCTAGATAGATAGAGAAGGTTGGTCTATTTACATCATACAACATCTCCTCCATTTACTCTGGATATTATAGTAAAAAAAATTCGTGACCCAAATCTCACAAGTCCTTCTTCATTAATATTGAACTTTGAGGGCTCCCCATTTCTATTATCTTTTAATTTTTTCTTAATTCCTGGATCATCTCTATAAGAATCCTTTACCTTTTAAAAATAGATAGTTGAGAAATTTTTTATGATGATATTGATAATTTTACTTCATTTATGATTCTAATGTTCATTATCTTCAATTTTTTGTAGATAAGATCATTTCCAATTATCCTAAATGGAAAAAATTAGGGATCATTTATACATATAGCTTATGGCACTTTATTCTCATTTCAATTATGATAGAGGATGAGGGATTTATAGTCCTTGATCATCTCTAACAATCATCGTTGGTGCATATTCATCCCTTTCATTGTTAATATAATCATTATGCTCTTCGGATCTATATATATTTCACACTTCTCCCCAAAGAGATAATTCAACTATAAATTTAAGTAATATATCACTGCAACCAAATCATGATCATTCGTTGGATAGTTATGTTCTTTAACCATCAATTCCCTTGTGGCACAGTCTATCACTTATTCAATATACATTAACACAAAACCCAAGCCCTTCATCACAGCATTGAAAAATTCAATGAAAAAGTACCCTCTTTTTGGTATAATAAGTATATATGAAATGATAATACAATTTTTTCAACTACTTGATTATCTCTTAACATTCAACATTCCAAACAGACTTCACACCCTTTCTAGTTATCATGGTTATAAGGATTAAAAATTATGGGAAATTTCTCATAACTCATTGATAATACCAAGATAATCGATAGAATATCTGGATATCTATCATAAAAGTTGTCCATATCCAACATTAGATTTCATATATATTTGAATGGACCATATATTTACAATTTAATGTGGTAATATTTCTAATGAGTCATAATTCCTTCAAATAAAACTAAAATTAGATGTAATGGGCATATTACATCTCAATTTATAATATCATCTGCGCAGTACTCAGATGCTCCTTATACACCTCCTTCATTTTAGATAATAATATAATACCATCTGTAAAAAAAACCATACGATTTTCAATGTAATCTAAAAAAATTCCCTTCCTTTTGTCCATGAATATTGATAGATAATTAGTGATTCCAAGTGGAATTACAATGAACTCATAGTGATTGTATCTTTCATTAATAGTAGTTTTCAGTATATCCTCCTTCATCACCCTAAAATGGTAATATTGTAACCACAAATCCCCCTCGGAGAAGTATTGTGCCCCATGTTACTAATAAAACAATTCATCAATCCAAGGTAGTGGTTGATTTTTCTTTATCATAACATTATTGAGATCATGTTATTCAATGAAAATGTGCATTGGGCCATTGTTCTTCATGGTGAAGAAGAATGATGCAACCCATGGTGAAGGAAATGTGTGTTCAAAACCATTATCAAGATTCAATTTTAGTTGTTTCTTAACCACCCAAATACCACAATAGACATTCATGACAGAGTATTGGATAATGGGAGTCCCCCATGTATAAGCTCAATTTAAAATTCAACCTCTCTAATAGAAGGAAAACATGAAATTATTTGGTAAAATATTCATTATATTTCCTCAGAATGGAAATTTCATCATCAATGATCCATTCCATAGAATCAATCATTTGACATAGATATGCTTTCTCATAGGAAAATAATATCAATTATTATTATGTTCTTCATAAAAAAGATTCATTTTTATTCTTTTATTTTTATAGAATCAGAGGATTATTCATGATATGGTTGATGATTTCCATCTCAATTAAATTAATGTTTGATATATATAGGGAAATAAAATTTATACATAGAATTGCACCAAATTCTACCAAAGGGAGTATCACATGGTTTTAAGGGATGTTCAAACCACATTGCTTGATTGGGGATGAGTTATATACATGTTATAAAATACTTTTTCTATTTTCCATTTTCATTAATAACTATACATCTAGGTTTTGTGGTATTGCTTGAATAGATCTAATAATCATTCGTCATATGAAGAAGTGTGTAAAACCAGAATCAAATAGTATATTTACAAATATTGAATGAGTTACTAGAATACAAGTCACCACAATATTTTTGGGATCCGCGTCAGAAGTTCTAATATCACAATAATTCCCTTTCTTCAATTGAGGTTATTGTTTGTCTCTAAAAAAATTATGGATGGTTTATTATACTTAGTTTTATCCCAGACACATTAGATAGAGTTTTCTAATCCTATTAAAAAAATTAACTAAACATTAATTTGATATAAACTATGACATAACGTCTCTTAATTAAAAAATAATTCATTATTTATTTCATAATATTACACATAATACAACCCAAATGATTTAGAAGTTTACATTATTTAGGAATTAGGTATATTACATAATAATATAAAATATGAAATCTATCATCATTATTAAAAACATCCTTACCATTATCATACATTAAAATTCATGGGATAACCTAGGTACATATATAAGAAAGAGGAGATTTATAACTCCTATTGATGGAATATTTGTTGTGTAACATGAAAAATTTAATACATGTTAGAAAATTAGAATATCAATGATGAATAAAATGGGAGAGAATCATAATCAAGAACCATTAAGAACAAAATATAATGATATTCTTAAAAGGAATCTTCAGAAATATGACCTCAATTTAAGAAACTAAATCATAAACCCTTGTCCAGGATGACTACAAATACAAAATAATGGAAAAAATTCTATGATTGATTATTTTCACTATTTAATACCTTTTTTTATGTCTTGTGAGATGAAAACATTACCCAATGAATTGGATAGATACATAATTCGTGGTTCACCTACCACATTCATTTCATTCTCTTGTTTAAGTGTGCCACATATATCATGAGAAATGGATTTATTCATCATCATATTTAATTGAATGATAAATGAGTGTGGAATAAATAAAATAAAATAATTGAAAATAATATTAGGTTCATAATGTATAATTCCATATATATGAAATGGATATTGGTATTCACTACAGAATTTTTTCAAATGGAAATTCATTGTGAAATTTGGGCAACATAACGAGGGAGTAAAAATGTTCATGGGAGGTGCTGAGTAGAGTTTAAGGGGAGCCACAATATTTAGACATAAAATGGAATATAAGGGGATATGTTATAATATATACTACCATTAATAAATGTTGATAATTGAAATAAGATAATAATGTTACTTGAATAAAATAGAGTTGGATAGGATATCATACCTTCATAGGGTGATTCCAAATGACTTGAATGGGTTTCTTGAAATCTTGGGAAACCTTGGGAGGACTATATATAGGGGAGGGAAGAATGAGGACGTGTTAAATTTATTTTGAGTGAATATTAATGGGTTCTTGGGTTGTTTTTACAGGAAAAGAGTGGGGAATTATTTTTTGATTCCCAAACATAGGTTTTGTACAATATATAACAAAACGACAAAAGGTGAAAACCTCCCCTTTGGTTTTTTAATGGGTTATGCCAAAGTGGTGTGGTTTTTATTATATTATTTGGCCATGGTTAGTACATATATAAATATTTTCCATGGTGATGTAGAGGTGTGTCATGATCTAAAAAAAATTATTTTGAAACTATAAAATATATTATTGGTTTCTGTGGATGAATAAGGAATTTATAAAAATAGTTAAATAACATAAAATAAAATTTCATTAAAATAAAAAAAAATATTAGGTTTTTTAACCTTAATAGTATATATTTCATCAATATTGCGATATTATGATTATATAATACAAAATGTATGTTTATACGATATATAAGTTTTTCGCAAAAATTTGATTATCTTAGAAAATTGGGAAAAATTTCTTATTAGATAATTTTATTTTTATTATTCCAAAAAATATATTAATTTTATCAAAATAAATTTTTAATTTTTTTTAATTTGTACTTGTAATATAACGTTTGGCATTTATTAATAAATTCATGGTTTTTTAACAATAACAGTTTATAAACCCCTAAAAAATCACATTTGAATTTAATAAAATTATATGAACATTTATATTTAATAAATATTATTTAATAATAATATTATATTAAAATATTATTTATTTCAAAAATCCATTAATTCATCGAAGTAAAATCCTTATTTCAAATTCAATATTACCCAAAAATATTTTTTTTATTTTTATCATAAATCATAATCATTTGTAATGTAACATTAAAAAAGTAAATATAAACATTAGTGTATTGAATATAGAATATGTATATATCTGTATTATTAGGATATTGATTCAAATCCCTTTAATAGGATTGAAAATTCACAATGTATAAGGTGTGTGACTATGATATTTTCATTTGGTTGTTTCTGTTACATGATTTGGGTCATATTCTTGATGTGATTGAACATCTACTATAAACTATTTTTATCATACTTTAGTTGTTGTATCATAACATGGTCATGGTTAAGATAAATTCCAATTGATGTTATCACCTAAACATGCTATAAAAAATTTGTTTCATAGGGAATTCCCATAATGTTTGAGTCCATTGCTTTCTTTGTTAATTGAAATTAGACTAATGAAAACACTATAATTATAATATTCAAAAGATTACTTCACGACAACTATATTATCAATGGTAAAGATTCATAATGTTATTTTAAATCTATTAGGATATACTAAGTCCAATTATTTTATGTTTTTTCCATAACCATAATATATAATAAGACATTTAATTAATTGTATTTTCGAAATTTTACTTTTACAAGTTTGTGGTTTTATAATTTCATTTATTATATTAGATAATATATCAATGAATTGGTATTCCTCTCCAATTTTTAGAGTGTTTTCAATGTATCTCTCTTTTCATTTCTAATTTCCATGTTTTATCCATTCAATTATTCCTTTAACTCAGACTTCCACACTTCATGTTTTTACATGTAATATTTAGAATCAGAAAAATTATTATTCTAATTACTTTTTTATTTCATTTTAAATATAAATTCCATCTAGAATAGTTTCTAACAATAAAGGATGTAGACTCTTCCCTAAAAATTAGTCTTTTACTTTTAAAATCACTTGTTTTTTTATTTATATGATTGCCACATTGTATTATTTATTAATACCTTTATAGTCCTCAATATCATTCACCTCCGTCTGTTCTTGTATAACTTTGTCATGTGAATGAAAGGTTTTATTCTTGAATAATTTCTTCACTAAACTCCAATTACTTTTATCATATAATGAAAATGTTTTCATGTCTGATTCATCATCATCATCATCATGTAAAATCATAACTCAACACTATGTGAGGTTTCAATCATATCGACATTAATAGAATGTGAGAGGAAGCATGCCTTTGATTTATTCAGTTCCACTTTTCAAGTAACAAGAATCTAAGTAAATGACCTCTATTACATATCTATCATATGGATAATCTTCCAGAGTTAGATTTTTCATTTTATTGAATTCCAAAAAATTAGATCACTCATCTACCAAGACATTATCACACTATTCTTCATCTTGAATAGACAGTAGTTTTTAATTTATATCAATTATAATTTCATTTTAATCCCTATATTTCATAATAGAGATAAATATATGCAATTATGGTGGAAATATTCCAAATATACCTTTCATGATTTAGATATAATTTAGGTATTATATAATTATATGCATTTCAATTTAAATTACATTGACATAATAAAATAAAACATTAATAAAATCATTCATATATATGGTCAATTACTTGTATTATTCTAAATTGAAATAAATTTATCTTTATATAACATGATGTAACATAGATATATTTGTATAAAAATATTCAACTTTGATTTAAATATTTACAAGATATTTCTATCATGTAGAATAAAATAGAAAAACATCCCCCAAATGTATATACTACTTTTTCATTGGAATATATCTCCCATTAGCCATTATATGATAATTATTCTACTTCAATGTTTAATAATATATCATGTGTTGTAGTCCATTATAAATTTATTCCCAATGAATAAAAGTAGTTTTGTTTCTTTTTCATCCGCATTTGAAATCATTTTACATTGATGATCATAATTACCATATGATCACTAATTGTTTTAGTGGATTACAATATATATTACTCACTAAGAACATTCTACTATGATAACATGTGGTCATCCAAAAACAATTAAATACCCTAAGAGTGGTGTGAATTAGAAAATACCAATTATATTCAACTGATCCTTACTAATTATATTGTACCAATTTTAGTAAAACCACTTATCTACCATTGAATAAACATAATTTTAACTTTCAAGTAGAGATATATAGAGAGAGAGAAAAATGAAATTTTCACATGGTTAACCCATAAAAATATTCAAATAATTATATCAAAATATAGATGTACTAATATAACAAACAATCTAATGACATCATTTTTTTCATTATGATTTAGAGTGGTTTCATAAGCCATCAAGGGTTACAACCATCATAACATATACAACTCAATATAATGATCCACTGAAAAAAATCCATTCACCTATCTGTGAATCTATCATGACCTAATTTAACCAAGAATATAGGTTACTCCATGGATGGTGTTGTAATAATATTCTACTTAATCTATGTGATGATCCTATATTATCATTATGTGATATAAAAACATAGTTCATATTCCCCTCTCTCATTTTATTTCTCGAAATGATATGCACTTAATTATTATTTTTCGATCCCAAATCCTGCTACCCTATTTTTAGATAATGATATATATTCCATCCGGATTGAAACTACAGTATTCCATTACAATTTATCTTTAATTATACTTGTATGGGATGATAAAATTCAACAAAAATGGTTCTATAATTTTGGATAAACACTCAATAATTTTTATCCCACAAAACCCATAAATCATAAGAAATTTTATTTAATAAAGTATTCCATACTCACTCCTATTTCTGTGTTACCATTAATGTGTTATATAATATATATTTCTGAAATCTCGTAAATTTTATTTATTTATTTTCATATATCATATTTTACAATATAAGATTTCCATACTGTATATTCTTCTACTTTAGTTTTCATCATTTCATATGTATCATATTATGAAACACATGGATCCAACCAATATTTAATTCAAGTGATGATTTACAAATATAAACTCATCAATACCTCATATGTTTCATTATGTAAAAAAGAATTCATGTAAGAATCACAAATTTTATTATGTCTACATTAGGAGGAAATCTTCAAGTGATTTTGATAATGTATTCTTGCCAAAGGCACAACCGTTTCTCTATATATTACACTAAATAAATCTTCTTCTTCCATTTTCCCATGATAGGTACTAAGATATCAATAATGGATAATAGTATCTCTGATATAATGTGTTTTCTTGGATATAAAAATGTTTTAATGATTTTTGAGGATGTATTTCATCTATACCTTATTGATATTTATCATGAAATTGTTTTGATGATACTAGTAGTGTAGATAATTAGTTTAAGGTATATAATAGATATCTTTCATAAATTTAGAACATTTAGGTATTATATTACATATATTGTACATATTGGGAATTTTAGTCTCTTTTTATTTTTGATGACCTGATTATGTATTGATCGATCCTTAGAATCCAATCAGTGGTTTTAAAGAATCATAGTGTCTTATTATTATTTGAATCATGTATAAAAGTAATGACATAATATATTATTTAGAATTCATATTATATGTCATTTTATATGATTAATATGTCGAACCATGGAATATTTTTATATATTAGTTGATTTATATAATCATATATGTTTTGAAATTTTGAATATCTTCTCTTATATAATATTAAAACATGTTGTTTTATAATAGAATAAAATATTAGGTATAATTATAGTGGTATATCCAAACACTTAAATTTGTATCATTTAATAAAATAATCTTTTGGATATCACATACTATAGTGTTTACATTTTTAAAATTGATATCAAATCTTGGAATCTCCAATTTGATTTGGTCAAAAATCATAAAATATGACTCATGTGGAATTACTCTTATACAATCCCATGTCAGAAGGTATTCCTACTTCTATTCCAGATTCCATTAAACACTATATGTCATCATATATTAAGTTACACTATCAATCATAAAATACAATTAATAGTTAAAAAAGGCTTTAATATCATAGCCTTAAGATTAATTCCAACAGATTTTTATTATATAATTGAATAGGAAATAAAATAAAATTTTTCATTTTTCATAATTCAAATTTAGAATTAAATATAATGGGTTTAAAATTATTATCAATAAAATTAAATTTATTTTTGGATACATATGAAATTTATAATGGTTCATAAAAATAAATATATTTAAATGATATTTCATGTAAGTAATTGTTATTTTATGAATCATTCATTAAATTAAAATTAAAATTTAAATACATTTTTTAATTTCATGTAATGACTTATAACATTGATATAAATAGTTTTATGCATTTAGTAAGTGTAATTTATAATTTTTTTATAAATTACACTGATAATGTAAAAATAAATATGTCTAAATATTGATGTTATGAATTTTTAATAATGATTGATTTGAATTGTTCTTATCAAAATTTATTATTTTCCAAAATTATGTTGAACTACGTACAATTAATTTTTATATTTAATATGATGATAATTTAAATAATATTAATCACGTGAGATTTTGAATATTTGTATAATATGTGAATATGTCATATATTGAATGTTTATATTAATGTTTTCATGGATTTTATTTATGTTATATATAATAGGTTAATACAAAGATTATCATATTTGAATAAATATAATATGTTTTTATATATTTCATTATAATATTTCTAAAATGCATGGAAGAATTATACAGTGTTTATATCTTCATTGTCTAAGAATTAATTATAAATTTATTTTTTATTCAAAAAAATATTAATTTTTTTTCATTTAATGTATTACCTATATTTTAAATTAATATAATAACTAAAATATGATTGAATTAATGATTTATTTTAATGAGTTGTATTACTTCAATAATTTTTTAGACATGAATCTAAGGAGTTATAAGCCATGTATAATATTTTATTTAGTTTTTTTCTTCATCGGCTCTGAATAGTACTAGGTTCTGAGCTTAAATATAACAATTTATTATTATTTATAGATATTTGGTTTCATAATTCTTTTGGAATTAAGATCTGTTTTTAAAAAATTATCCAATGGAATAGAGGATTTTGGTCAGATCGCTCACAAGACTATAGTGTTATTCCATTCCTAGAGAAGCATAAGATGTCTAATATCTGTTCAAAAAATACACTTCAATGGTTTCTTAGTTTAATATAATTCTATGCATTTCTAATATAAGATTTTTTTATACCTAATTCATTAACTATATTTGGATATTTATGTTTATAGTCGATTTTAATTGTCATTAACAACACTTGATATGGAATGTGTAAAGAGGTACATATCAAAATTATTGGTATATTTTTATTTGGAATATTGAATTGGATTCCAAAATAAATTATTAGAATCATGGATATATGTAAATATAATGACCAGAGATAATATGACTACATTAAGTCTCCTTTAAAAAGGCAATGTGCAATATTCCTTCTATTTAAAACATGTTCTAGGACCTTGATAACCCATATGGGTAGTTTAGAGGCAATATAAAAAGACCGAGTTTATATATTTTTTGTATTTAAGGTAAAAAGGTTACCATAAGTGTTAAGTGACTCAATTATATAATTTTTTTTAGGTTATAATTGTCTAAAAACTATAAGAGTTATTTTTAATAGAGAAATGGTAATGATTTTATACACAAAATATATTGGACAAAGAGTTTCTTTATTAATCATTCAATTGTCATATCTAATTTGATTAACATGAATTTATACCTATATAAAAAAATTGATGAGGTTAAAAAAATTAAAATAATTTATTAGTGAAATATGGATATTTTCCAACTAATAGATATAATGAGTTTAAAAGGGGTCATAATTTTTAAAGTATGAAATTTATTAAAATCCCTTATTAAAATATTTTAAAAATTATCACTAAAGAGATAAAATATTTTACTAAAGATAAATGTATTTATCATAATACAAATTTAATATTGTGGTCAATTTATGAAAATGAGAATTCTAATTTAATACACTTCTTTAAAATTTTAAAAATCATATTTGTTATTCCTGGAGTGCCCATGTAGATTAATGGTGTTTCTAATGTATTTTTTGTTAAGGAATTTTGAAATTGAAATGAATACTATTATATGGGGAGAAGTATTAGGTTATCCACCCAACATTTGAAGGTTTTGATAACATACATGTTACATAATGGATTTGGAGTTGTTTCTATATAACAATTTATAAATAACTAATAAAATAGAAACATAAACATAGTCCATTTATTATTAATCTATAAGGATTCCGGAAACAAATATTATTTTAGATTTAATCAAAAAGGATTGTATGTAAAATTTAATGAGATTCATCTATTATATATTATTGTATAATAATTCATAATACAATTGATATGGAAATAACACAAAGGATATATAATTGTAGATGAATATGGAATGAAGCTACTTTCTACAACCATTATAATATGGTTGGGAGTTGTTTCTTAGAGTGAATATACTTAATAAGATGTTATTATCATTTTATATGTATATTTTATATTAATAATTTTCAATTTTCATGATGTTGTATGACACATCCACATATTTATTAAGGAATAATTGAAAATTTATATGTATAGATAGAGCAGGATAGTGATATTTTAATGTCAAATAATATATTAAGCTATAGTAACATTGTATAAAGTTGCTCGAATTTTTATAAGATCCTATATATTATTAGTAGACCGATCCATATATTTTATAGAATATTTGTTAATTAAATTTTTGTGATTATTCCTAGGTTTATTCTTTTATTTTCTTTGAGAATCACTAGAGAAATGTTAAATCATTTCTAAGTAATTTGATTAAATCTAAAAATTTTGGACTTCCTAAAATTGGATAAATATGGATCATATCAATTTAAGTAGATATAATGAATCTAAATTAATGTTTTAATTGATCTTACATATTTAGATGACAATTGCGTGACATCGCTTCTGAACAAAATACATTTATATTTTTGAAACTCAAAAATGGAAAAGGCATTGAGTATATAACATTGATGGAGCATCGAAAACCACTGTATGACTTATACCGAATGTATTTTATCATCATATGACTTCTATAGGGTGTATAATTATATCATACAATGTTCAATCATTCACATTAAAGAATATTTGAATTTATCAATTCATGCTTCATAAGATATTTTTTATAATATGAAATTTATTTAGCCAATGTATTTTGTTTTTCAGGCATGGAAAAATTTTATAATTCATTTAGATGAATTATGTTTTACATAATGGTAAATTAGAAGTTATAAAAGATTCTTAAAGACCATATTGACATAGTTAAAGGTAACCATACTCTATTAAAATGTCATATTGACTTTATAAATGCAATACTATGTTTTCTACTATCACCATAATGTTAATCATGAACAATGTAAGGGTAATAAAAAATATAATAGAATGGTAGTTTAATTTTCAATAATTACAAATTCTTAATTGTTAAAATAACTATATGTTTCTCAATCTATACTTTAAAGTTGAATATTTCTTAATTAAAATGTTATTCAAGATGAATAGAAACATTTAGATAAAGATTTTTTTGTACTTAAGTGTCTAAATATAAACTAAAAGAAATATTATTTGTTTTTTCATGGATATGTTATTTATACTACAATATTAATATCACATTTAAATATCAAATACATCGCACTTCAAAAATATATTTTCTATCATAATCCATAATATTGACTGATTGATTAAATCTTCTGGGATAATGTTTGTTGTGGATAAATTTTGATTAATATCATATCAAAAATATGATTAATAATGGATGATTTCTAAGACTAATATAAGAATCAGAAAAAATTCATTTAATAAAGATGAATTAGAGATGAAAAGATAATGTTGTATATATGGGATCTTTTAATGTTTTTCAAAAAATATTCCCATGGAAGGTTAATTTTTATTAGGAATTACATCCTTATATAAATTTATTTGTAAAACTTAAATTAACTAAATTTAAATGTGGACAATATTATCATTAATACTTGTCTTAATGACCAAACTACCTGAATGACTAAATGTTACAAATATACCCATATTGAGTAGTCTCAATCATGACATGTCAGTAGTCAAATGTCACCTCCACCCCCACCCCCATTAGTAGTCATTGAACCGTAATCCCTATATGGAATTTATATCTCCCCTAAAATGATCCAGTACATCATGCAAGGCTACCACATTTTTTTAGGTCACACCCCAATCCAAATTGTGGAAGGAGGGATTGGTGATATATTCCAGCACACCAATATCTCTTTAGATCCACCCATATGGAGAAAAATATACTGCCCTCTCTTGCATCACCTTCTTTTTTTATGTTTTGAGACTGGTCCAAAAAGTATATAGTAATGTGGAAGGTCACCCATCCATCTCTCTTTAGTTGATCACGGATAATGAAGGATAAATTATAATAATAGTCACAATTCTCCCTCTAATCAAGGACAAACACGCATTTGTATCTAACCACCCCAGCATCCAAGTGCACTACGACATTCACATATCCCTTATCACTCAAAATTATAACCACAAGACTGATCCAATAAGGAAAAATTCCATAAATTATGGTGGCACAAAAGAAATCTCATTTAATCCTAAAAGACAAATTCCATAAATAATTACTAAAATTATATGTGTTTGAAACCCCAAATTTTTCATCCATTTCCTAGAGTGATCCATAGAATCTACCAAAAATATGATCATTATCCTAGTTGTCAAACAATAGGTATCATCCCAAACCCAATCATCTTTCCACCGAAAACTTCCACTAATTCATCACTCAATGATCATGATGTTTTGATAACCCTCACTGAACACTACTTCCAATCTCCTTTAATGATTTATGTTATCTTCATCATTTTAATCCACATATGTCATTTCCTACCTTGATTTACAACTACAAAAACTTCATAATTATAATGCTACCATCTATGTATCCTTTATACATAATATACAATATTGTATATTCTAAATTGAGGATCGATAGTAGATGTGTGAAACTAAAAAATTCAAAAGCTAGAAAAATGAATGTCAGAAGTGAATTTGATTTGAATGAATAAATCCTATGGTATAGAGGTACCTGATGATTTCTATTATAGATTATATATAGAAAAACATTACAAAAAATCCTGATGATTTAATCTTGAGGAGAACCTGTCTAAAGTGCATATCTATATGTGGATCTTGATTAGTTATTTTCTATATTTTCAAAACAAAATGATCTTTTCCATACACCAATAACTCTTCTATTTGAAATTTCCATTATGTTAGTACGATAATGAGAAAGGAAAAAACGCACCATCCACTAAGATAACCAACCATAACCCATGTATGTACAATTTCATATTTGGGAACTATTAAAAATATATATGAGATAATGGTTGAGGATAAAAGAATAAATATCATGGTGTAAACCATTATATTTAAAAAAATGAGATGTTTCAGGTGATTATATGGCCTGAGAATAATCCAAATTGGAAGAGAAATGTAATTGGAGGATCATGGGAAATTATTTGAATTGTTTTTCTCTATTTTTAATACAGATATTAAATTTTTTAAAAAAATATTTAAAGGTAAATGGGGGAGAGAGATAATGTATTCATGTTTTGTAAACCTAGATATTGTGCATGTATAAGAACTAGGAAGATCACCTGAAAAAGAATTTATAGAAGAATTTGATACTGAGTTGAATAAAAAATTTACATAGAATCAATAATGAAGAATGATGAATGATTTATCCCTTTATTAGTGTTCAGTCCATGTGAGTTTAATTAGAGATAGGAAGAAGGAAGTGTACAAGAACGTCCATTTTTTTCAATGTTTATTCCTACTGTCAATCCCATATGATATTTAGAAATGCTAAATCATGGTTTATTTTTTTAATATGTTGATATTTGTTAATGAAGATACCATGTTACATGTTATTATTCATGATGATCATAAGGAACTGAGAGACACCTTCTGAGTGGAAGAAGATCAGAACTATTAATATAGAATCATTTTTTTCTAAACATTGTGATCTAATTAATGATGAGATTAATAGACCCCATATTTTTATACATTTTGGTATGTGATATAACATTCGTAACCAAATTTATTAGAAGAAATAATGGTACGATGATACTATTATAGTGTGAAGTTGTTTATTTAAGTATTATGATATCTATAAACTTGTCTACTTGGTTAAACTCTGTGAAGATGGTAGAATAACCATCCATTTCTATAAAAATATGATTATAGTATGGAATCCATGATTGGGTTGAATGACCAATAATGGAATAAATAATTCCATTGACCATAATGTTTTTTTAAAAAATTGCAGTCACATTATATTATTTACAATTATTTCTTGTGGTTTGATTGATTTGTTAAATTTTAGTTGATCCTACTGCTCAAATAAATAATAGATATTTATAACAAAGGTTTATTAGAATAATCTAATAAAAAAATAATAGGAATATTTTTACAAAATCCGATTTAGCCACTTATTTGGTGTCTGCAGTTTTCTAAAAGTGTTTTTAATATTTTATTACATTAATGGTTCCCACTTGTTCGATGTAATTTTAAATTCACATGAATTGTTATATATTCTTATCAGGTAATGATAAACATAAGTCATTATAAGAGAATAGAAATATTTTTTCCTATTTTAAATATAGTGGAAATATCTCAAAATAATATTAAAAATATTAAAAATAATGATGCAATGAATCTGAGCTAAATATAAGGAAGGAGAGAAGACCCACTATTATCATAAGGTAGTTTGCGCAGTATTATGAATTCAATAACATATGGTACTTATTATTTTATTGATACTGATAATATCTACTATGAGGATGAATATTATTTGTATAATATTTCTATGAGAACCACAAATAATATATTTTTTATTTTTAAGGATCCAAATGATGATACATTACAGCTGATTGAGATGAGAAAGAAATATAAAATCCATTATTCGGATAGTTGTGGGAATAAAACACTATCATCATGGAGAAGAAATGCATAGTGTAGTCCTTAATTATTGGAATATATATGTTACCAATGGTTGATGAAAAAATATAATTTGACATTAATGATGGTAATGAGTATCTTTAATGAGATGATGTTTGATCTAGAAAAATACGATAGTGCTACTATAGATGTAAGGGAGACACAACATTAAGTGAAAGAAAAAATAATTAAGGACCATTTAATGTTTTAAAATAAAGTACCAAATTTCACGAAGAATATATGTTGGAGATGAATAAGAACAAGAATGATATCCAAATATAAGTTGAAATTTAGAATATTTAAAACAAAATTAATTCTCTTGAACTATTGCATAAACAAAATAATATGGAAGCTACAAAAGTTTAATCATAACAAAATGTTTAAGAAAAGATGATATTATTCAAAAAAAATTACATGATTTTATTGTTTCAAGGAATACTTATAATGGTGGAAAATACAGATTTATGTCATCCAGAGAATACTCCTACAATGTCCCACTAATAAACAGATGAACTTTTTCATATACACATTTTCTTAAAGAATCCATTTTTGTGAAAGTGCTGGGATGAAATTAAAAAACTATATAAACAAGGATGTGAAAAAAAGTTGGGACATGACCAAATATATCAAGGATGGAGGTGGGTATGTAATAGATATTTTTATCATTAAAAGGAGGATATAATGTTTGGCCTATTTACTCATGATAGAATGCATTTTAATCTTAACAATTGCTTACCCAACCCAAAATAAATCATTGGGATGTATTTTCTCTGATAGAAATTTCTATATAGATCTATTCCAATCCAGAGTAAAAAATTAGTATTTAAAAATCCTATAAGTCCTAAATCAAGGTTAAAAAATATGAAATATAAAAGAATCTTTTAGGAAAAAAATTGATTTCACATTAGAGTAAAAAATGTTATAATATAACTAAATTAGGACACTGAATAATATATATGTATTTTCTAAGAAATGTGGTCACTCTTATGATGAAGGAGAGTAAAACTACTTCTGTTAATATAATTAAGAGGGAACTACCTGTAACATAGAAGTAGGTACATAATTAATGGGTGTTCTTAATGGGATATAAATCTGCAAAGAAGGACGTTGAATCAAATCTATACAAGAATCCAATGAAGGATACTCCCCATGATGTTCATCATATAAGAAAAAATTTAATTCAATACCGTCATAGTGCCTATATCATGGTTCATTTCTAAATGGTCGATCATCAATTTTAATATTGATTGGACCAATATAGGTTCCATAAAGGATTTCATCAAATAGAATAATATATATCTACATTGAATAAGTAGTTCCAAATCCTTCTAAATAAGAAAAGAGGTTACACATTTTGGGAGTGTTATGATATAATGAAGATGTCTATAGAATATATCACCCCAAAACATTTAGCCCACCAAATAGATTTACGGGTCATGTGCGACTAGGCCTTATTCCCACCTCCTCATATTAAAAATGCTCCTGAATAGCATTGATGGTGTAAATAAGGGGTATTGGGGAGAATGTACCATTTGGTGATGATAATAATAATGGTCTATATATACAAAGCAATGAAAAAGGATTACCAACAGACATTAAAATAGTAAGATACCCATGGAAGATGAAAATGTTATATTATCATACGTAATGATAATAAAAAAATCCCAATAACATTATCATAATGGAATATTACAAGATACCATTTGTAGAGATTGCATACAAAAAAGTTCATACATGACCATAATCAAATTAGGGTCACCCATGTATAGAAACTAGTATATACATTTTTACATGGTGATACAAAATATATATATATATATATAATCAAGATGAAGAAAGACACCATGGTCCCCTTATTTACATCACATGATAAATAAATCACTTCGATCCTTCTACGAAGCATAAATCATTACTTGAATTCAAGTCCCTACATTCTACTGGCATCCATAAGGCCCCTTGTAGGATAAGGAAAATAATCTCAACAGTCCACCACCAATTTATTCATATCATACATATGTGATTATGAATATGTGTAATAAAAATAATTAAAATAATCACATGAAAATTATATAAATAAACATAGATCCAATGTGCTCAAAATACACAAGAAAATAATCATCTTATTTGACCAATTCCAGTATAAGTGAAGTGGAGAGAATCATTAGGATAAGACAAATAATTCAATAAGGAGAATCAAACTAGGTGAACCCTTAGATTCCAACTTGGAAAAATCATCTATATACTCGTTCCAAATGAATCCTCATCTCCAAATCAAGTGATTGATGTCCCAAAGGCCTTCCCAATCAGATACCTGACCACCAAGACCATATCTCATTAAAACCCCTTAATATAAAAGAAAAACATAAAAAGCACAATGATGCATGTCCTCCAACTTAAATAAAATTAATATTAATATCCAATATCTTGAGTAACATTGTTGTTCTTCCTCCAAAATAGTTATGGCCCATGGACCTCCAGCACTATGAGCCTCATCCCCAAACCGATAATCCTAAAAATATCAATTGATTGATCATATTCATCCCCATGGATCTCTATTGAAATCAACACCAACCATTAACCTAATCCACATCTAATGAATTCTCCTACCCACATGATCAGTTAAATCCACCTCAAAAACTAATCCATAGAGTTTGAACACAACTCTAAATGATTGAATGGACAAAAAAGGTGAGTGGCCAGTACTGAATAAATCCCAGAGCTACATCATCAAGAACCTAGAACCCAAATGACCATGTCACTCACCATAATGTTAATTAATATATCAAATAACTTAGTCCATGATCGTAACCTTGAGTCGTCCAGTTCAAAAAATAGATTATTATGCCTCACAATTTGTGATAAACATCACTTGAAGCATTCTAGGCTCACCAAACCGGAAAATCACATCGCCTAGAACTAGATATCCAATGCCATTTCAATCCTTGGGCTGCGACTATCACATTACGATGGAATTTTTTATTGCATCAACTTTTAAAAAAATGAATTTAAATAAAATAGTACTCAGACATACTTTACCTGATGTTTATATCTTCTCACTTGGTTCAATCCATTTTTAGTCTCGAATGAGCATGCCAATTAGAATATCATTGGTTCAAATCATTAGTTAACGTACACCAATTATGTATTATAGTCTATCTCATTTAACACAATGGAATACAGAGATATTATCCACCATAAAATAGTTAAAATCATGGAGGATGACAACAAGTACCTTTTTCAGGTTGGTAGATGCTCGCAAGTCCAACATTAGCCTCTAAATCGAACCAATCTTTATAAAAAATAAAATCTTAAGCAAATTTCATTAAAAAATGGTGAATTATATTGTATGTATTTAGTTCTACATAATGAGAGATAAATAGAACAAAGAATTTAGATGATTCAAGATATCACCATTATAATTTTAATGAAATTAATAATGAGATTATCAGATTTCAGAAGGATAGTTGAAATCAATAATTAGTAGCTAAGAAATGGAGGAGGAAACCTCTATGTTTATAAGTGAATGGGGGGAAGGAGGAGAGAGATTGAATACGAATGAAGGGATTTGGAAATTTACCCTATTAAAATGTGGTCTGTGGTTGGTTTACGTTGTTTGGATAATTATGTGCCAACTACGTGACACCCACATTCCAAAGAGATACCACACATGGCTGCCACGCATGGTTTTCCAAGACAATGCTTCAACAATGAAAATAACCTCTAATAAATTATTTTTAGGTGGGACACATTCGTGAACCCCCCTTCATCACACTTTGGAAAACTATGTCCAGGTGACCTAGAGGGTTTAACAGTTTCGTCAATCAGGCCGCATTGCTTGTTCAAATTGTGCTCCTCTGTCTCCACACCACAGAATGTTGGGTGTTCATCCTATGACACACCAGAAACCAAATCAAAACCCCATGTCACTGACCAAGAATTAAAAACCATTTAAATAAATGGTCTTGGGTCAAATCAATTCTGTCAATTATGATCCAATAATAAAGAAAAGTGTAGTTCTACACACCCAACACTAAAAATTCAAAATGGGAAAATAATTTGACCTGCACAAAAAACAATGGATGTTACAATATGTCCACCATAACATAGATAATCTTTAAGATATAAAAAATATAGTGATTGTAAAAAACGTAAAAATATCATTGAAATTATCCTGGAATACCATATTCTAAAATGAAATATAAGAAATTCATCAGGGAGATCCCCACCATTGGAGTCACCTACCCAAGTCACATCCCTACCAAAACCATAAATAAAATTTATGTTACCTAGAAATTTACTAGGCTCAAAATTCATCTAGGGATTCATCTACATTAATTTAAATCATTGGGTTCTAACATAATTCATGTTTCACATCTGGAAAGAGTAATGTACTGCATCTCATTAGATTCCTTCCTCATTCACATGCAAAACATTGAACCTTTGGGGTCCTACATCTTAACAGATGATAAAAATGTCACGGTTCCTGAATCCTCACATGAAAATCAAATCTCATAAATTCTCATTTTCTAACACACATAATCAAGACATGAACCAAGATATTCTATCATATAAATACTGGTTCCATGAACGACATATAATTATATATATATAACTCATCTGGATTAATGCCAAACAACTAATGAGGGTATGGTTAGTATATTGATACCTCACACGCACCATGTTCCCCCACAAAGAAAATTAATAAATATAACCCCAAGAATAAATAAAACAATATTGAAACCTCAGTCAGGCCAATGGAGTAACTATGTCCACCGTTTTCTCCCCATCCTACTCTAAAATTGAAATATCAATAGCATGAAGCTATCCCAAATCCCAACATCATGATGACAGAACTCCCACCTATGACGAACTATGCACTATATACTAACCCCATTGTATTTGTCACTATATATTCCATGACATCCATGTGTAGTTGAATCTTAGGTACCCGCTTCGGGTACAGATCCCTATTAAATCTCAGAACCATGAGTCTTCCATGGTCAATGAATGATGAATTTCCAAGAAGCATTCTTGAAAATTAGCTCACGATTAATGACCATGACTCCTTATGATCACTCATTCAGGGCCCGATATCACTATATCATATCATTTCCCAACAACCCCCACTAGAAAAGAACTATAAAAAAGCCACTATAATGTGATCTTATTGGGTCTCATGGATGAACGCACTATGAAGAATCCTCTATGTCCTACTTATTTATATGTGAAAATCACTATTGACATCACCTAAAGAATCCACCAAACTCTAATAAGAGTTATCCATCAATGTTTTCTAATCTATGAGTGAATTATTCAACTCCATTGAGAATTAGTTTAATATGAAGATGTTTCACTGTACCAAAATGGCATGTCATAAACAATCCTAGAAACACCTTTCCGTCATTATGTAATCACCCACCATAGATTGTGTGAAATGATACTACTCAGTTAATTTCACTTCATAGTCCATGGATTAATTGTCTCCCTAATGTAGAATCATGAACTCTTGAGCTCTCCCTTCCCTTAGAACCTATATAGTGTAGTTCTTGATTAACCTGTCCTCAAAGTCCCTCTGGGATATCCCTCTTGTCTACCCACATAAACTTGATCATTTCACTAGATCATAGATTGTCCCCTAAGAATAAAAATTTCTATCTTATTCCTCCAGACATAGGGTATCTCAAGAATTTCAAAGATCATCTGCATATAGTTGATCATGTACTCCACCACCTGTGGTCCACCCTCACCGAAAAATAGTGTTTGGTGATGCAGCAATAACACTCTATTAATATATTCCTTGGATGGATATTCATCATGATCTCTTATGTCAATAACCTATATATCACTCAATAAGATATCCCTAAACTTCTCATTCATAAATGACCAAAAACCAGTTATAAATGGTGCATTTGCTAAATTTACATGATCTTTTGCCTTAACCTCTACCTAGGTGTGAAACTATGACTCATTGTATACCTCACTCTCTCGGGCCTCAACCCGAACCCAAAGGGTGTCCACCTCTGTGTTATCCTTTAGAACTAGATAAACACCCTGTTGAAACTCCATTGGAGCCCATCTAGGTGGTATCCCACTAAATACCTATATAATGGTCTGAAATCCACCAAACGTATACACATCGCAGATAGTGAATGTAGTAACAAGAAGCACAATATCACTACCCTTACTATACAACATTGAATCCTTATCACATTCCATCTAACCACTTTACCCCATACCCTCCCATCAGATACCAATATCATTGTTGCACCCTAAAAATCTTAGGTTGGAACACTACCTCCAATAATATGTATGACATGAAATACCAAGCACATAATGGAACATAATATCTTCAGTTTTTATAATATATTTAATATTTCAAATAATTTAAAAATATAATATAACATTAAATTCATCTGATACTGATTTATAATTCCACACAGGCCACAATGACCATCTTTGATAGCTTTCAGTATATGCATTCCCGTGTTTTACCAAAATACAATATATTATAAAATATTATTATTTAATATATTAAGATATGAACTAATTGATAAAATATTAGTTATGAATATTAATAAGTTACTAATAAAAATCTATGGTTTCATATAATATTAAAAGAGTTCATGGATTACAAATTAATTATAAATAAATATAACAACCAATTGAATATAAAAGGAATGTTTTTATGGAAAACAATTTTTATAAAAACAAATGTGTTTTCCCCTAATAATATCAATGAAATAAAATTATTAACTCCTATTAATGACACACACATATATATATAATATATATTCAATAAAATAGTGTTTATAATCTTAAAATATATTTGATAGACATAAGAAATGGATAAACTCATTATTACAATTAAAACCTATTATTTTTATGAAGGCACTTTTACCAACATTCAAGGGGAAACCAATTTTAAATATAATTTTTCACCTTTTATAAATATTTTATGTCCAAAATAAAATTCATATTCAAAATAAACCCCAAAAAAAATTATTCTATCGTAAATGTTTTGTTTTTTTCTTCGAAGATTTTCTTTTAATGCATATTGAAAATACTGAATTGAAATTCAAAATTGATTCTTAATATAATTTATTTATAAGGATATATTATACTTGTAAATGGTTTTATTGTTTAATTATATATTATTTTTATCAATAAATACAATATAGGTCCTTGAGTTTAATTTCACTGTGAAATTGTGTATAAAAATATAGCAATCTTTTGGATATTTTTAAATTAAAACCAAGCAATGTTGACCAATCTACAATGTTAAATTAAAATTAATATCACACACTTATGTGATTGGAATTAAAAAGAAGAGATTCTATATTTTGAATCATAATTATTTATAATGTATAATAATATCAACATAGTTATAGACAAAAAACTATTATTGAAGGTAATTAAAATTAATTACAACTATGACAGTTAGATTACATATAACACTAGATTAAACCTCAATCAGAAGGACCCAAATGACATAGAAACTTCTCAAAACCGATTTTATGACCATATATCATCCTTATACTCCCATTAATATAGTTGGGACAATTATGGATCCACTTTGAATTAAAAAACACTGGCGGGGTTCCATTTTTCCAATATATATTAAGAGGGTCACTCTACCACCACTTTAAAAGACCTCCTTTCCTCCCAATTCTTCACACGTCTCAAGCCACATTGATTCTTCCATGATCAGACCAATTAAATACCAAAAATACATCCCATATTAATTTATTCCTACCTTTGGGATTATATAAAACAATGGATTCCTCTTTGTGCAAACCAAAAGGAGTTACCTGATTAAGAGGTAACATCTTTCCTCAACCTATCAACAGTTGTTTCAATTATACACCACCAAAACATTTAATATTCAAGGGCTACATCACAAAAAATTATAATAAATATACTAAGATTTTTGAGGATTTGTATTTTGCCTACACTCTTACACGCTTCCATGTAATGTGTAATGTACATACTTATTACATGAATGGCGAACTGTACCTTATGAAATGATGATTGCTCATTTTCCCTTTACCACCTATACTGTTGGAAATTTTGATGGAAAAACTATTAATATATGTTATATGTGATGTTAATTTTTTAATTAATATTCTATAATTATTTTACAACACATATCATAAAATTTTCCCTTTTGTGTAAAATTAATAACATCGTTTGTGAATGTGTGGACTACCGCCCCCTCAATGTCATGTGACTCATTAACATGAAACATTGAATGTATGAAGGATTGTATTAATTAAAAATATGTGATATCAAACACATATATATTATATTCATCACCTATGTAACTTTTTTATGTATAATATATATCATTTTATTTATTACTTATTCATATACTTTAAAAGTGATAACATCGTTCTTGTAACATTACTCAAGTGTATATACAGACTACCATCACTTATGGTAACGTTGGTAAATTTTCAATAAAAATTATTAATTAATTATTGAAAAAGTATAATTTATCTATAAATATTATAATTATATCATGATTATTATTTTTTATATGTTACATAGTCACCCCTTTGGCCATAGTGGACACACAAAAGTTGTTTTATACATGTAAATCGACTTCGGTCGAAACAATAAACGTAAATATATTGGTTTAAGTAATTTTATAAGGCAGGTAATAAGTGTAATAAAACATATGATAATCATAAAAAAGGTTCTCAATAATTTATATAACATACATAGGTTTTTATCTAGGAATATGAAGACACACAAGACAAGTCAAACTCAATGTATGGGATTTTCATATAACTTTTTACTTCTATGAGATAAATGTCATGTTAACCATTAACATATTTTTTTGTAGTATATAATAAAAATTTAGATATATTATTACCTCAATTATTTCATCATTATGGTATTTAAAATATTAATTTAATATTTTTCATTCATGAGGCATATGAATTGAAATATTTCAATGAGGTGTTGGAAACATTGGGATGTTTAATGATTAATTTCTTCAAAATAAATTTTAATAATCTATCAAAGGTATTTGAATTAAAAGAAAATATATGACCATTACTAAATATTCCTTTCATTTTTCCATACTATGATTATAAATGACCTTTTTCAAGTATTAGTACCATTTTTCCTCTATTTGGTACTCAATGTGTTTTAGAAAATGTTCTTAAGAAAACCTAAATTCAAATCCCCAATTATTCGATGAACCTATTTCTTATAAAAATAAATTTTTATTAAAAAAGTTTCAAAAATGATTTTAAAAGTATTTTGTAATGACGTGTTTACCTTTTTTGTTGTTTTATAATGTTTTTGAAGTAATATTATTGTCTCTTTCCAGACAACGCATTTTTAATACCATTTTACCCTGTAAAAAATGTTGTGTTTACCTCGTATGGAAAGAAAATATTTACATACCATCATTTCAGTATACATTATTTTTAATGTTTAAAATGTCTCTTTATAAAGAATTTTTTTAAAAAATTGATATTCATAGTCAGGTTTTTTCAAACTCAAAAATATTTTTTAATGATCTTTTAATAATGATTCCATCCATCAATTAAATAAAACCTTTTGGGATATACTATATTGATATCATCCCTAGATTTCCACATGATAGTTTTTTATTGATTTGTTCTGGTGTAGTATTCACATTCAATTCCTTGATTCATTTTTTATTCCACTTGAAATATTCAATTTATTATGATCATTGATCATTGAATTTTCCCCTTATTAGGAATTTTATTAGTCATTTATATTACTATTTCTTAAACTGTATACTATTTCACCTACGCTTTCAACTACCAATGTTATTTATTTATTTGCATAAATATTCATAATAATGTATTATTTATTCAATATGGATATATAATAGGGAATATTAAATATTTTGATTAATTGATACGACGAATATTGTATACAGGTAATTACATGTGCAGATGAGTCTTTATATATCCCTGTCATGCATTGACATATTCTAATGATACAAACTAGTTGCCCAAATTAAATGTGTTTCCATCCATGGTTTTAAACCATCTTGTGAATGGTTTTAACTACATAGGTTTTCGTGTTCCCAAGACATGAAATCCCATAATTAATAATTTCACACATTTATTTTAAGTTATTATTTATCCCTGAGATTTTGTTTCTACATGTCTATGGATAAATTTTATTTAGTTCATTGGTTAAATGTCATGTGTTTTATCTTCTAAACATTCTATATTTCTTGTTCATTATCTAGTAATTTTGTTTGAAAGTGTTTCTAGATATTATATTTCAAAAAAATTTATGAACATCCTTCTATGTTTTTTGATTACATGGTTTGTGGGTTCAGTTATTTACCATTCCATAATTACTACTCTCAATGATTCATTATTATTTTTGATATTTTTTTTCGTATTGATCATTTAAACTCACCCTTATTATGTTTCATTCTCCAATAGTCGAAGTACCGTATTATGAAAGATATCAAAGGATTTACTATTTATATTAGAGTTATACTCAAGGATATTTATTTAATGGGAAATATTATTTTGCAATTATTTTCTTCATTTTTAATGAAAGACTCATTTATGTACCTAGTATACCAAGACTACTAAACACTTTGGTAATTTGGAATTTTTTTCCCATGTAATCATAAAAATATAATAGTATTTGACACAGACTATTGGATATCTAGGTTCGGGTCTCCACAATCATATATATATATGGCCTCATGTCCCCTCGACAACCCACATCAGAGTTTGGTATCATATATTAGTCTGGGGTAGCTATATAAATATCCACCAATGATAATCTTGGAATTAAATCACAACATAGATTCCATTAATTAAATTTTAAGAAGATTACCCCCACGTTTCTCAATCCATGACCATCTTGATAAATAATGTCCCCTCAATTCGATAACCTCATCTTCCAACTTAGTGATCAACATTACCACATGTCCTCATCCATGTCTACTTTGATAATAGCCGGTCCCAAACACACAGACACATAGATATATATATTTATATATTTATATATCACATTTTCATATCATATATAATATATAGATTCCATTGTATCCTTTTTCAAATGTTGTTTGAGTATAATTGCACCAAAAAGAATCTTGGAAATAAATGGCTGCTTAGCTTCTATTGTTGACATCACAAACCCGTTGGCACCTCATAGTGAATTACAAGACTCTAATGGAAATCACAATTTTTTAATCACATCACATGAATATATATATAACATCTTATGTGCCTAATAATAAATCATAACTATGAACCCTTTCCAGATCATAACAAGGGACCATACTTCTCCCTTTACATAATTGGTAAAGGGTCACACATACCATAATAAATAATAAAAACACTCATGTGAACCACGCGATGTTGAAATAATATCAACTATAAGATGATCAATGTAGAACAATAGTTCTTACCCTAGGAAATATTATCTTCCCCCAATCTTGGGGCTGCACGCACCCAAACCTGATCTATAAACTTATTCCGACAACATCATAATCACTAGTGTATTGTAGAAGAAATATTTAGACCTAACTGTTTTTAAAATAAACCACCCTTATACCAAATTTTTCACCACTTCCCATCTATCCACCTTAACAGTGTTACCAGATGAGTTACACTAGGCTATAAACATGCCTCCCTATAATACAATGGCTATAATCTAGTAGTGAGGGAATAAAGATATTATTTATGGGAGACTATATCCTCTAGTGATAATAATAATAATTTTCTATATATGTATAGAGTAAGGGATAGGATGTACCGAATATAAATGGACCATAAACCTTCCCATAGAGGAAGCATGTGCAATAAAAGCAGAAGAAATAATAATAAAAAATTTCATTTCCAATTTGATAACAAGATATTAAAAAGATAAAATTTGTAGAGAATTATAACCAAATAGATCATACGAGATAATAACAAAAAAAGGGTCACCCATGTACAACTACTATTATATACATATAAGTATCCTGATACAAAGAGAAAAAAGGGAAAATCTTCAGTAGAGGAAAGACCCCATGGTCCTTGGCATTCCATCCCATACTAATCAATCAATAAGATCCAAATCCTGAGCTTGAACCTTTACTGGAATGTAAATCTATAAATTCTACACAAGTCTCGATGTGCTTGTGTAATTTTTGATAAAGAGTCTTAGTAGGAAAAAACCATTATGTTCCTATCTTACATAAGTGAATAAGTATGTGTGTACTAAAAATAATTAAAATAATCACATGAAAATCACATGAATTAACATTCTTCACTTGCGCTCGACAGCCATAAGGAACCAATCACATGCTTCATCCAACACCTGAATGAGTGAATAGGAGAGGACCCTTATCCTAATACAAGGAATTCCTTGATGATACTAAGACTATGGGAACACTCAAGTCCAACCTATAAATGAATCCCTTGGCACCACCTAGAAACTATTAACTTGAGTCTAATTCAACTAATCAAATTCCTAATGGGCCACCTAACTAAAAACCTAGTCCCCCAAACCTCATCTCGTAATAAACCGTGTAGGATTAAAATATTACATCATATGCACAATGATACATGGCCACTATGTAATAATTTATTCTCGCAATATGTTATATCTTTAGGAATGTAATTGTTTATCCTTTTAAATAGTCCTTCCCTAGTGGCCTCATGTTTTGAGATCCTTAATCCCCAACCAATAGTTAGAACACGGTCCACTGATTTATCTTCACTATACCAATGGATTTCTTGGAAAAAAAACCTCGAACCATTTCTCTAAGGAGCTTCTAATGGAGGACTCTACCAACAAGAAATCTTAACACCACCTCAATATTTCATCCCTACAATGTGAAAACAACTCCAAATGGCTAATTGTCTAACACATGTGATTGGATGTCACAAAATTATTATTTAAGACACATCACCTATTATATCACTCTCCTGTGAATGTGCCTCTAAACTGGATGGTCATCATCATCTCATATCACTCAATCCAATCCTACTACCAGATGGCCTCTCTATCCTTCAATAAAATGCCTATTGTACCCATCATGTTTTCAATACAATTATTAGAATCATGTCCTCTCAAAATCTGGTGATCACATCAACTAACACCAGTTGTCCAACACCGTTTAAATAATCAATTTGATTCCTTCAATTTGACATGGAACTCATAAATTCATCACAATTAATATAATCAACTAAAATTAAATAAAAACCCCCAAAACCTAATATCCAGAAGGTTTTAATTCACTCACTATCCTCAAATCATTTGTTTTCTTTAATTAGCATTTATATATATAACTCATGTGTACAATTAATTAAATAAAAAAAAAATTTAGTTGTTAATTTATTTCTCAGTTACCACACCCCCACACTAAAATACTCACCATAAAAAAAGTAGGATCATATAGAAGGATAATAAACACCTTCCTCACTTTGGAACATGCTCGTGTGTTTTATTTTATCCTCCACCTGATAGCTATTTGGTAGAAATAGGTGTTTAAATCATACGGACTACAAATATGGAATTTTTATCTCACTAATTTAGTTCTCCATAAGGTTAATGAAAATGAAAATATATGTAAGAGGATTAATGATCTCATCATTGCAGTGTCAATGCACCTGGTGGCAGGAAGATCGGAGCTCGGATGATGATTTTTTCTCAAAAATATATAGTGAGAAATAGAAGTGGAAACCCATTTTCTTGTGGTTTAATGAATAGAAATCGAGGATAAAGATAAAATAATAAGGGAAGAAAAATTTAATCATTCACCCCTATAAATGAGGATCACTATTGTCTTGCACATTTTGGCTCATTGTACAACAACTGTGAAACTCCCACTATTAAAGGTCTACCTCGTACATTTGTCCCGCACAGTTCTCCAAAATGCTCAAAAACCATGAAAATCCCCACTACTATAAATTAAAAATGTGTCACATGGTTGTGTGACCAATCCATCATGGTTATGAAAATTGTGTCTAGAAGACCTAGAGAGCCTCACGGTTTCACCTAGGATAATGCTTAGTTTGTTAAAATTGTGTTCCTCTATCTACAAACCCTTAAAAGTTATTTTTTTCTTTTTTTGCACCTAAAACTAATCAAAAACTCTGATAAGCAGTATGAGAATGAATAATCTTCTAAAAATAAGGTACAGGGTTAATGTAATTCAAACAATAATTCTTTTATAGTGAATGATAGAGATTTTTTATCCACCAAACCCTAGAAGAACAAAACAGGTAATGTATTTTTCTGGAAATAAAAACCTAGGCTGTTAAAATAAATGTGCAACATGGAAGGTCACAAAGATACAAATTGAATGACATGAATTTCATATAAAAAATATTTTTAGGGAAAAAGGTAATTTAATTGAGACAAGGTAAAAAATACATATATAACAAGATACATAAAATACATCTAAATAAGTCACATATGCTAAAGAATGAAAGAATTAGTGTAATAGAGACCAGAAATAAAAAGAATATTTTACATGTTTAAAAAAAATTACATATTCAAAATTCACTTTTAGATATTCCATGAGATGTAATACTCTCAAAATTATAGGGAAGGGAAAATATAATAAAGGGTCAAAATAGATTCAATGTAAAGGAAAACTTATCAAAAATAGTTGTATAACTAACTTGAATAAATATAGATTAAATTATTTAATATCAAAAGATGTTATATCATAATGTGTTATGTCAGATGATCAATCTGGAATAAACTCATCATAAAGTGTTATACCATTAACAAGAATAATTATAAAATATAGTATTAAATATCATAAGAAGAGACTATAGTACTTTGAATGATAAAAATAAATCATGATAATGAAACATACGATCATAAATACAATGGAGATAATGTGTAAAAGTTATGAGTTTTTTTCAACATATATATCAATAATAAATTTTTTTTATAATGTCATAATATTGGGGAATATATTATTGATAATACATGATACTTAAATACTGGGAAAATCGATAAATAACCTGATATTTTGGCACAATAATAATCATATAAATTTTTTTCATTATGAACCTAGAAAACCAACTGACTCATTCACTCTAAAAATTTTGAATGGGATTAAACACCATCAAAATCAGATATTGTAAACCAAGATACTCACTAACATATTCAAATAAAAATTATATTCCATGAGATATATTCATTTACCCAATGAATTATAAGGAGATATAATTCCAACCACACTCAAAATCTATATATTTATGTGGTACTTCAAAAGATTCATCACAAACACTAACCCATAAAAGATGATGGGTTTCATGATATTTAAAAATCATTATATATAAAACATTCTAAAAAATAATTGTTAAAATAAATTGTTTAGAAGAATCGCATTTCATGAAACTAATAAATTATAATATTTTAAAAAAAATTCATCTTATAAAATTAATCTTGTTATTAAAACATATATAGGGATATGAGAATATCACATCACGAATTATAATACTTAATGGTAAATTTAAATGAAAATATAAAATTTATCAAAAAACATTTTAAATCATTGAATAGAAATTTACATTCAAAAAATGAAGGGGATGAAGAGAATTTCTGAAAACCCTAATATTAATGGATATAAAGAATTCATCCTAGAAAATACATAATGTTTGTAAAATGTGATAATTTTAAAAACTACTAAATAATGATCAACTTAAAAAAATGTAAAATTAAAGAAACTTGATAAAGACATCATTTCTTCAAAAATGGAATTGAAAAAACAATTAAAACATTTACATTAAAAAAATATTTAACAATGGAGAGTTGAAAATGATATAAAGTTAATAAAAATAAAATATTTATAAAATGATGAATATTTTAATTTTGAAAAATGGAATAACCATCTAGACACATAGAAAATTAATATTTTTCAAAAGGATAAAGAATCCTTTAATGTAAAATGAAATAAGGTAAAAATATATACTAGATATAATAATTGGTTGAGTTTCAGCTTCTGCAAGGAGATCACTAGTGGGAGGTAAAAATACATACATGGAAGAAGAATTCATTAAAATTAGTTGGAATGTTTCTTAGGAAATTTTTTTAACAAAATAATAATATAAATAAATAAGAATATATTTTTTCGAAAAATGATCTTCCATGAAATGGATGTGGAAATAAATTATAAAATCATCCTACGATAGTATTTAAGTGCCTTCAATGATAATAGTATTATTTTATTGATTATGGCCAATGAAACAGAATCGAGAAATCAAAACCCCTTACAAATTTAGTAATTGTTCAATCAAATATAATTAGAAGCATGAAAATCTCATATGACAGAAAATATAGGGGATTAAATCAGGTAAAATGTAAAATTAAAATTTTTGCAGTAATATAAACTGTATAAAAATGAAATTGGTAACATGAATTAAAATATGTATTAGAATATATGATTTGAGATAAAAAACCCTTACCACCATTTTATATTTTAAATGAAAACCCCAAGATGGAATTAACAAGGAAAAAAACCATGGAACTCTTGTTATATAGTAAAATAATGATAAAAAATAAATTCGGTATAATTTAAACAACAAAAAATGAATCATAGTGTATAGCATAACCATATCTCATGGAGTTGAAATTTTAGATAAAGAACCCCTTAAATTGTTTGACATATTAGGAAAATGTGATCTAAAATCACATAAAAAACATGAATTTATTAATATAATAATATATAACAATATTTTTTAGAATAAAATATTTTAAAAAATTTCTTATAATAATTACCTCAAAGTATATTAGTTTTTGCTTTCATATTTTCTGATATCAGGTCTATTGTTTTGTCCATTTGTAATAGTTTCATTATAATAGGTATCATTGTTATTCCTTCTTCAATGGTTAAATATTAAAATTTACATAATGTAAAATTAATTTATGTCTTATAATATGTTATTTATTTTAATTAATATTTCATTATATTTTTATCCTTTATCCAGGATGATGTAATATGTAATGATCATTCTTTGATTTTCTTTAACCAACGAAGGGTGTTATCTTAACTAAAGACATAGATATTGATAATTGACTTCTAGAACCAAAAACTATTTATTAATAAATTATAATTCTATCATTATAACATCAATAATTTTTTAAAATTTATCTTTGATATAATTTGCATCAATTATTCTTATAGGTGGTCAAACATACACATACATTGAAACACTTATACTCAATTGGCGAGTGTGTTATAGAGGGTTTTTATTTTGAAATAATATTTAAATTAATGAATCATAAAGGAATTGTTTTTAAATTTATAGGTATGTGGAATAGTTTTATATTTTTTAGAAAATTAATGAAAAACTATAAGAAAATTTAAAAATATAATTCTTTTTGAAGACGGTAGTCCATAAAATGTAAGATTTTTGTTTCTATAACTCAAGGGATGAAAAATAAAATGGTGTATAGTAATTAATCATTTAATAAATTTCCATAAATTTAAAAAAATACTTTTTTCATCAACATAATTATGAATACAAGCAATAATGGGTGTTGATGAAAAATAGAAAGTGTTGCTTCTTTGGGGGGGTAACCCGCTCACATGCATTAATGTCAGTTATTATTTTTCTTATTAGATGGAATAAAATAATAACAATTATACCATTACCATAATAAAATTTATAACCAATAATGTCTCAGAGAATGTTTTAATACAAGTGTTATAGTATTCTAATAATTAAAATAATAGTAAATAGACATTATGAAATATGTGATACCAATTTGGAGACCTTGAACTCCCTATTGATAAAGGACTAGAATTTGATGGAGTATTACGTTTTCTATACCATGGTTATTATTTAGTGTAATTTAATTTATGGTGAATATATTTGGGTGGGTTTTCAAGAATATTTTAAAAAAAGAGTGGATTATTTAAAGGATGGAAGTGATCCCACTATTAAATTAAGGTAGATGGGATTTTCTACAGAACATAATGGTATGTTTGGGGTATGAATCGAAAATAATGAAATTTAGGTGTATAATCGATGTTAATTCAGTTAGTTATGACTAAAAAACCTGGAAAATTATTTACTATATTCTCCAAAATACAGGTTAATTTAGCAAAAATCAAACAACAAATGAATTTTTCATTTAGACATTTATTACTATTGATTAAATTTAATCTGTCAAAAAATTTATTACTAAAAATAGAAGTAAATACTTGTTGCAAAATTTTGACATTTTAATTATAATTTCAGGCTCAATTAATCCAAATTTATTTTAAGAAATATTAAAAATGATGATTTTCAATTAAAAACATATAATAAATATATTTGTTTAAAAATGAAATCTTTTAAGAATTTATGATTTTGTGTATGATTAATTTTGTATGGTTACTCATTTTAATATTAATAGTTGTTAATTATAGATAAATAAAATTTTATATATAATAAAAATCATGTTGAAATGAAATTCCATCATTTAATTTTTTATGTTACCAAAACCAATGAAAAAAGTTTTTAAATTCATATAAAATGTTATTTAGTCATATGATATTTTAAATAGAATTAATAGGTTAAATATAATATTATGGATTTTATAATTATACCCTAAACATATATATTTAGTAAGATAAAATATTTTAAATTATATTTTCCATCACATATACTAATAAAGTGTTAAAATTTACATGTTTGGAAACAATTAGTATTTTTCACTATTCACCTCAAAATAATTATTTTAGGAAAATGTTATAATTTATATTTAAGTAATTTTTCCATGATTAATAAAAATATGATACTGTTTTTACAAATTTAAATATTAATATTTATAAATTTAACACTCAAATAAAATTATAAAATATAGCCAAAAAATTATTTTTATATGAATTAATTTTAAATCAATGATAAACATTCATATAAATTTACTGATAATAATATTAATATAAAATAAATAAAAATTTCCATTTTCAAAAACAAATATTAATCCTAAAAATATATTTTATTTGTTTTATAGTTATGCTAATTGTGTATGATGTTTAAGGGGAATGTGATTTTATTATTTTTATTTTTTATAAATATACATGTATATATATATATTCTTTTATATATATTTTATAGTATTTTTACTACCAGTTATACGTTGTAATGAAATGGGTATCTTATTATGGTATATAAATGGATTAGTTTTTTAGATTTTCGTCTGAAGAAAACCATAAAAAATAGAATTTATTTTATAAGAAAAATAAGTGTCTGAATATTCCCCAAAATTAAATGAATTGTGACCTCATAATTTAAAAGCACATCATATGGGAATAAATTTCATAATGGGATCTTAATATCCAATGAAAAATTATTTTATCACGTGTAAATTTTGGGTTCCAAAGGCATTATTCCCAATAAGAATTGTTATATGATCCTTTCTAAAAAGATAAGTCTACTCCTAATATATTCATAATAAATGATGAGGAGATAAACCTATAATCCGTAAAAATACTAAATTATTAAAGAAAATTCATATACCATGGATATAATAAATATACCACCAATCGATTTTTGTTTACAGCTAAATATATAATATGTTTAATCTTTAATTACAAAAGAAATCAATAAGTCAGGAATTGGTAATCATAATCTAATTTATCATAGGTCATCTCATAGTCATTTCCTTGTTCTCGTGACCTTTGAGGTGGTTAGTTTCAGTCATCCTCCTTAACCCCAAGGTTGGTACAATAGGATTCATAGAGACAAAATTCATTACGTATAAAACATTGAATCATTAGTTGATAGAAAGGAATAATATTATCTTCCTTCATTGTACCTTCTTTTTTCCCTCAGAATCTTACCAATTGATTTCCTCCTTTATAAAAAATAAATCATCTTATAGTCCCCTTGATTAAAATCCATTTATGATTATTCCAAAACCAATTACATTTATGTTGTTGGATATATTTCTTTCTTAGGCATCGTTGACATGATTTTAGTGAGTCTCCTTCATTTTCAACATTGGTGAACTAACAAATTCTATTATGGTTAAAATTTTAATCATGTTTTGTGATAGATTTTTAGCATAATAAACTAATTTATCACTATGTATCCCATTATACTGAGATACTTTTAAATTTAATCATAATAATTTCCTTCACATACAAGGTTAACTATGTAAATTTTAGTTTTATTCATTAATAAAACATATAATGGATTATAATTATTCATGTGTAATTACAATCATGATAGAAAATAGAAAATATGACCCAAAAAATTAATTATTTATAAAACCACATTTTCATCCTAAAACACTATTATTTCAATATATATAAATCATTGTTTAACTGATATTATTGGGGGTGTTACCTATTTTTGTTACACCCCAATGATTTATAAATAAATTTAATATTAAATGCATGAAAAACTATGTCTGTAAAAAACCCCACTTTATTATAAACTATTTGGAAAATATAAATTTTCCACCTCTGTGATTTGAATTTCGAGAGCCTGAAAAACACTCTTATGTTCAGTAAGATATTTAGAATCTAATTATAAAAAATTTATTTTTGATGAATATTATCATTTCATTATGAATATTAAAATGAATATTAATATGAATGTTATGAATAGTAAATAATCTAATTATTTTATTGACTTAATGTTATAAGATAATAAGATATTGATTAATTTTTAAAGGTTAAATAAAAAAAATTATAGTTCTAAAATTGTAAATTTTTTTGTAAATTGAGATTTTATTTTATTATTAAATTTATCTTATATAGAAAATTATTTTCACAAAATGGAGTTCATATTTGAATTATACATGTCAATAAATGGTTTTGATTAAATTTTTACATTTTTCTGAAATACTGAAATTTTTTATGAATAGTAATATAAGGTAATTTAATGTATATATACATTATCAGGTAAATTTACTATTTATAGCTTCATGGATAATGTAAGAAAATTTGGTTTGAAATCATATGAATATATTAATGTCATGGGTCACATGAATCAACACTATTGGTTTTCATGAGGTAAATAATAAAATAAGCAACAAGATATTCAAAATGCACTCCTCTCCCCCACTATAAAACCCCCCTCAATCCCTCTTTTCATCAATCCACTCAATACTTATGCGTTATATAGATTATAATAAAAGATTTTCCGAACATCTCCTCCCATGTGTACTAGCCCTTTTTCTCATAGAATTACCAAAACATCATCCCTAAAGAGGCACTCAAGGAAGATAGCTTTAAGAGGTAAATTCATATTTTTTTTATTTGGACTTCTTTTCATTTCTTTTTCATTCATCAGCTCCTTTCAACCAAATGTTATAAAAACTAAATTATGATAAATAAACTATAATTTTTTTATGATAATGTAATAATTCATCATTAACTCTCATTTTTCCTTCTTTTAAACTAGAAATGAAAACACGATCATTAATTTATCACATTCAAGGACACCAGGCTTTCAATTTTTGTTAATGTATTCAATTCTCATCATTAACACATTATTATGGTAAAAAAAATTATAAATTACGTATTATAATTTTTTTAAGGTGTTGGAATCTTTTTATAAAATTTATATTAATTTATTAACCAAAAGTAGATCGTTGTGATCAAAAACCACCAATTAACCCAATCAATTATCATTGATGTTTTATATTATGATTCATCTTCACTTAAAATAACAAAATGAATTTTATAAACATGTAATCATATGTATTATAACAAATAAAATGAATCCTTTATTCTAGATATCAATTCTTATTTTATATGTTTTTCCTTATATGTACATAAGTAAACTGGTCATTAATACTAAGGAAGAAAACCCTCCAAATCAATAAAATTGAACCTCTTAAACCCATTAATAAGGACAGTATTGAACATAATATGGACATAATATATCAATTAAATAAAGAATATGTTTTGGAATTATTAATTAAAGAATTAAATTTGGTCATGCAAGAATCCAATATCCTGTGAATAACACCATTAGACTTAAGGTAAGGGTTTGCTACCGACTCCTCCATTTTAATTTATGTTACACATATTCACTACATTCCTCACCTAAATTATTATTTATTAAATATTACTCCACATAATTTCCATGTGAATTTTCTATTAATATATAACAACAATAATACTACTTTCATTTCAATGGAGTTATAAGTTATAAAATGATCTTTCAAAAATTCTTCTCAATATAAAATCTCGATTCAAGAGAATTTCCCAACCTCAAGATTATTTTCAATGGAACTCTATAATCTGTCCTTAGAAACCATTATCATTCCAAAGTAACTCATTTTATATTGAAAATATAATCTTAATTAACTTCTATTTTAATACAAATTTTTTTCCAAATGATCTCTTCTTTTCAAAGTAAATGAGTATTTATCTCAAGAATTACTCAGTGATTTTATTAGAGTATCTTCATCTATGTCAACACTTTTGTTGATTCTTATGTATTATTTGGATTAATACACCATTAAAGCGTTTACTATATTTTTTTAATGGTTTATGATTTGTTTGATTGTGGATGTTCTGTCTTAAAATCATTCACCAATATACTCTGAATAGTTAGTGTCTATGGTCAATGTTTAGAGAATGCTATGTATATTTCATATGCCATTTTAAATGTGAATACATATGTTATTTATGTTTATACCATTTCATATAAAGAATTTATTGGACCTAATATGTGATGGGTTGGGTCTCCTATATCCCCTCGATGCATCTGTAGATCTCATGATACAAACTATAGCCTTGAGACGAGGCCTTGATAAAATGGTTATATATGGTCTTAATATGAGGGCCTAGATAATATTGTTATGACATATGGAATAATACATTCCCTATTTATGAACATATGTATTTATTTTTCATAAGGTTATTCAATAATATAATACCCATGATTATGATTTATTATGGAATTATTTATTCAGCTATTACTTATGCTAAAATGTGTTCAATTTTATTTGTAAAGGCATCTTTATTTAGTTATTAAGAATGCCTAATGTTTATGTTTATGATATCTTCCACTGTATTGAATTTCATATTGAGAAATTGAGATCACCCCATAATTATGTTTCTTTTTCCCCATACATGAAGATGTATATTATGAATGACATACAGGGATATCCTAGGAGTTGTGGATGTTTTCATAGGAATTTCAGTAATGTTTTTTCTTTAAAGTTGCAATGTTGTACATTAGTATATATATTGTTTTCTAAATCTATATAAATATTTGTTCATTTAGGATAATACATTATTGTAATCATTCCAATTTAATGAAATAAGGAACCATCTCTAGGAAACCGGGATTCGACATTTATAGTTGGTATGATAGGATGTTTAGTAGAAAACCAGGTAGCTAGATTTAGAAAATGTATATTATAGAACAAAACCCTAATATATATATTGAAAATAAAAATAAAATAATATCTTTGAATTTAGGTAAATAATATATTATTTAAATCTTTCTATAAAAGACATCTTTATCTAGATACTACAAGTAGACGTGGTTCTAGCACAAATATACCTTTGAGTAACCTCTCTGACAAAGAGTTTAGAGCTTGACATGACGTATCTAGGTACTCAAAAAGGGGAAATCATGTGAAATTGTCTTCACACTCATGAGGGATAAGCTTATAATAATTAACATTTTCTTTATAAGCCATTATTAATGATTTAAATGTAATTTTTCCTCAAAGAAATGATTTTTATTATTATGAGATTCGCTATGTATAGAATTTCAATTTATGATTAGTAATTTTCTTATGTTGAGATTATATGTTATGATTAATAAACTAATCTATTGTATTCCATTATTTTTAAATAGTTCGTAGGGGAAGGAATGGAAACATCATGAAAGAATGTGTCTCATGTAGGTATTTCCCTCTGATTATAAGTAATGATGTTAACTATGGTTATGCAACTTGTGGTCAGACACATATAACTATACTGGGAAAGATGACTCTGGTTATGAAAAATAATCTCACCCGTATGGAGCATCCAGATCCAAAAAATTTATGATTTATTCTAGACCTCATTATTGTGAAAAATCATATATAATATAATGGTACTAAAAACCAATTCATAGAGGAGTAGTTTATATGTTCATTAGAGAAAATATTTCTCCATTTTGGATGTAATGAAAGAGAGAAGGATGGAAAGGGGGTCTATTATCTATAAGGTTATAAAAATCAGTGGTGGTTATTAATTTAAAATAAAAATTATGAGAATGAAATAGAGGAAATGAACTAAATGTATTTCAATGATATCTTCTTAGAAAAATACATCCATCATAAATAGTGAGAAGATATAGAAATGAATATTCTAAATATGAGGGAAAAATAGGATTAGAATATTGAAATGTATGATTCTAACTTAACAAGGTTATCAACACATGTTGCCGAATACATACGTAATCCAAGGAGAAAGATTGATCTATGCTTTTATCTTTTAAAACCATTCCTCCAAAGCTCTTTAGTCTCTGATATTTTCTCATCATATGAAGATATAGTCTCATGTGCTATCAAGATAGAAAAGGAATCTGCTATGTCTTGCAATATTAATGGAAAGAAAGAGAAAAATAGGTCTAATATATACTCTAGAAAATGAAATAATAAAAGGGGGAGGAAGGGTACAATTGACCATACTCTATTTGATAATTGTGGGAACAGACACCCTGGTACTTTCCTAAAGTATGTGGGAGTTTGTTAAAAGTTTTCTGAAAAAATCCACTTATTCCATAATCGTATGGGGATGAATGTGGCTACCAATGTTCAATGATACAATTTTAAGAGAGGTTAAATATGAAAATGATTGTCCTAAGCCTCATGGATGTGTTCCCCTATGAATACCAAGTGTGAAAGGCCAAGATTATACGATCACAAAATCAGATACTAATGTCTCTAATGATGTGGTGGAAGGTACATTAATTGTTTCCAGAAACATAAATAGTTATTTATTTGATTCTGGATCATCACATTATTCCATATCTTCGCAGTTTTCCATGAAAATTAGATATTTCCAATATAATATAATTATGGAGATGTCTGCAAATAATCCTAAGGGAAGTTTCATTGCAATAATGATTTTTCATGAAGTCCCCATTATGGAATGTAAACTTTATTTATCATCTGATTTTGTTATAATTCTAATGATTGAAATTCATATAATCTTTGATATGGATTGTATTTAAAATCATTTGGAATAAGTGTGAGGTTATAATTATTTAAAATGACGTATAATCTCTTATCTTTAGTGCATAATTGTCACTATCTGATTCTTATATAGATCAACCCCCATTATCTCTACTAAGTATAATTATTGGGTAGGATGAGAGCTCAATATCTATTAGTGAGGAATGAAATATTAAAATGGATGGTGTACCTATTGTGAAATAATATATTGATGTTTTTATAGGATCTACCTGGACATCCTCTACAATGGGAATTTGAATTCCATATTTATTTAAATCCTAATTTACCCCAATATCATATACTTATTACTAAATGTACACTACCGAATTAGTATAATAGGTGAAAAAATAAAAGGAATTAAGTGATAATGATTTATTCTCCCTCGTGTTTCTCCATGGAGATCCTATGTTAATTTTATTAAAAAATGAAAGATGGATCTATGAGGTTTCTATGATGACTACATGGAGATCACTGCTATAAAAATAATGAACAAGTAACCCCTTCCTCGAATTAATTAATTATTTGATAAACATTATAAGGAAAAATGTTTTTTGATGATTTATCTCTGATCTGGATATCATCAATTGCGTATGATGAAGGAAATTATTCCCAGTAAAACATTTCAATCCATGTATGGTAACTACGATTTTATAGTAATGAATTTTGAATTGACTAATGTATGCTATGCCATCATGGATCTAATGAACATGGTTTCCAAATAATATAATGATGAATTTTTTTTTGTACTTATTGATGTTATATTTTTATACTCTAAAAAGAAAAAAATTCATTATAATCACTTACGCATTTTTCTGAAGACTCTGAAAAGAAATAAATTATATGGTATGCTTAACATGTTTTAATTTTGGGTTAAATCATTTTCATTTCATGGACATATTTTCTGTAAAGATAGAATATCTATTGATCCTATAAATAAAATGGATGTTCATGAATGTCCTACTCATATTAACATAACTGGGGTATGTATTTTTCTTTAATTAGAAGGTTTTTATCAGCATTTTATTTAGAAGGATTCATTTTTATCCAACCCAATGACCAAGGTTACATGTAAAGGGATAATGTTTGTATGGAAAATTTAATTTCATGAATTATTAGACAAATTGAAGAGGAGGTTAGTGAATGCTTTGATCCTAGCTCTACCATCGCGAAATGATGGCCTTGTGATATATAGTTAGGCATCAAAAAATGACTATCTTTTTTCTTTATAGAGAATGATAGATTTATTGCATCTGCATCATGGTAGTTAAAAATTTATGAACACAAAAATAAAACTCATGATCTTCAGTTAGATTCTACATTCATTGCACTGAAAATATGGACACATTGTATCCATGTTGAATTATGTGAGATATATATAGATCACAAGATTCTGAAATATATCTTCTCATTAAATAAATGAAACATGAGGCAAAGTTTATGTCTCTATTTACTGAAGGATTATGATTTTTCCTTATAATATCACCAAGGAAAATAGGGTATGTAATGTACTGGGCATGAAGGAACATAGAGTTTTATACATAATAGGGATTGGAAGGGGTCATGTATTCATGGATCTAGTAACGGTGGACCTAGGAATTGTCAAATAATGAGAAACAACATTACCTTTTCAATTGATTTACCAACCATATTTATTTTAAATAAATAAAAGTTCTCACTCTGATGAAGATAATATTTAAAATAAAATCAGTAGTGTGGATTATGGGAATTTTGACGATAATGTCTATGAAGATTGAAATATTAAATTTGGGTAGAGGATTTGTGTTCTAGCTATAACTAATCTAAAAAATGAGTTATTCTATGATTCTTAGAGTTTTAATTTCTCTATACACCATGTTCGAAATAATATGTCTACATATTTGAGGAAAAATATAATGTGGGACAACATGTAATAGGAAATTACTGATTATCTATCATGATATTTAGTTTATCAACAATTACAGGATAAATAAAAACTACTTAGAAAATTCATGCAACATATACCTATTCCTACTTCGAAATGGGATAACATTACCATTGATTTTTTTATCTGGATATCCCAAAACTCCAATATAGAATGACAAAATATGGGTAATTGGCGATCGACATAAAAAATATCCACATTTCCTCGCTATAAGGGAGGATTTTCCATCAGATCACCTTACACCACTCTATATCAAATAAGTTTCATGACTTCATGGAGAACCTATTTCAATAGTGTCAGATCATGATCCCCAATTTACAAATAAAAATCAAGAAATGCCTTCTAAAATCCAATGATACTGAGAATTGATTGAGTACTTCTTATAACACTCAAACTGACAGACAATTAGAAATGACGATCCAATCATTAAAAGAAATTTTGGTATCATGATCACTTTCTTTCAAGGTATGGGGGATAAATATTTATTATTTATGGAGTTTTAATAAAATAATAGTTTACATACGAGAATTTAAATGAAACTATATGAAGCATTTTATGAGATGAGATTTCCTACACCAAAATGTTGGGATAAATTCCATGAATGAAATATTGTATATCCAGAGCTTGTAGAGGAAACAATAATTAATGTAAAGAATATTCAAAACCATATCAAATAATCTCAAAGTATGAAAAAGAGATATAATGATAATCAATGGAAGGTTTTGGAATTTCAAGTGGGAGATCATGTTTTCCTAAATGTATCAATTTGGAAAGTTGTTATAAGATTTGGGAAGAAAGGGAAACTGAGCCCTAGGTACATTATCCCTTTTGAAATTCTAGATATAGATGGTGATGAAGATTATAATTAGGAAATTACTCCATGCATGTATAATGTAGACAATATGTTCCATGACTCATATGCTGATAAAGTACATGAAAAACTCAACACATTTCCTGACATCAAATGTTCTAGAAATAGAACATGCCTTATTTTAATATGAATAGCCTATTCAAATTCTATACACTAAATAAATATTGTTGAGGAATCAGAAGACATGAATGGTAAAGGTACATTGAAAATAACATATAATTTTAAAAGAAACAGGGGATCTTGAGCAGATTTTGATAAAGACGTACCCAAAAATTTTAATGAGGTAAAATTATATGAATTTTGAGGATGAAATATTTGAAAGTAGAGGATAATGTAACACCCCATGGAATTATAACAAAATTTAATATTGAATGAATGAAATAATGAATCTATAAAAACAGAACATTGTTATAACTTATCTAGTAAACATAAGTTTTTCACCATTAAGATTTCAATTTCAAAAACTGAAATACACAGTTCCATATAGAGTGATATTTGTTATCTGAAAAGAAAAAAAAATTGGTTAAAATTAATACGAATAGTAATATGAACCTTATGAATAGTAACTCATATTATTATTTTGTATTCTTACAGTTAGAAGATAATGAGATCATGATTAATCATTCAAGGTGATATATAACAAATTATTGTTTAAAATAGTTATTTTTTGAATAAAGTGTGGTTTTGTTAAAAAAATTAAATTAATATAGTAAATTATTTACAAAAAATGGAGTTCTGTTTTGAGTTTTACACATCAAAATATGTTTTGGGTGAATTTTTGGGATTTTTCTGAAATACTCAAAAAATTTATGAATATTAAAATATGGTAATTTACTCTATATATAAATATCCAATTATATTAATGATTCCTATTATCATGGATGATGTAAGAACCATGGTTTATAACATACATGTACTTTTTTACTTTTATGGGTCACATGAATCAACATTAATTGGTTTTCTTGATGGAAATAATAAAATAATTAATAAGATATTAAAAATCACCCCTCTCCTCCACTATAAACCCCACCTCACTCCATCTTCTATTCGCTACACTAAATAATTGTTCCTTAATTAAAGTCATCTCAAATCTCCATCAATGATCCTTACCCACATCCATATTCTCTTGGTCTTATAGAAAACCTAAACCTCTCCCGTAATGATTCTCCAAAAGAATACATCTTCAAAAGGTAAATTTTTTTTCATTTATTTTATTTCGAGTTCCATTATTTTATTTTTCATTACTCACATCGTTTCATTCAAAGGTTCTGATAACTCATGTTACTTAAAAGTACATAATTATTTTATGTTAATGGAATAAATCATCTTTATCTCTCACTTATCATTCTTCATACTCTAATGGAAACCACCATCAAAGATGTACTAATTTATCACATTCAAGGATGACAGGTTTTCAATTTTTATTACGAACTTCAATTCTAGTCGTGAATTTTTTTTTGGTTGAACCAGACTATAATATATGTATTGTAATAGATGAATGGTTTTGGAAGATTTGTTTACACGTTATATTAATTTATAAATCAAAAAATGTGTTACATGATAAAAACCCACCAATTAAACCAATCAATTCTCATTAATGTTTTTTATAATGATTCATTTTCACTAACAATAACGAAATGAATTTTATTACCATGAAATATTATTGATGTTTTCAGATAAAATAAAACTTAAATTTGGAACTACCATTATCATCTTATATGTATATCCTTACATGTATATCAGTATACCAGTCATGAATACCTAGTAATAAAATCCACTGATATCAATTAAATTGAAATTATTTAACCCATCAAAGAGGACATGAATGAACTTAATAATGATATAATAAATAAATTACATAATGAATAGGTTGTTGAAATGTTAATTAATTAATTTAATTCGGATATCCATTACACTAAGACCATGTGAATTACACCATCAGACTTAAGGTAAGGGTTTTATACCTGAACATCTATTTTCTTCTGGGTTACCCTTATTCTCTAATTACCTAAAAAACATATTTATTTATATTTACTTCTCATAATTGTTTTGTGAAATATATATATATTTTTATAAACCATAATCCAACTTTTTTATGGGTTTTTATATTTTTTATAAGGATCTTTTGAAAATTCATCACGAAATACAATCCCAATTCAATGGAATTTCTCAAATACTTATATATTTTCAAGGGCAATATATAATCTGTTTTAAGTAAACATTATCAATATAAAATAACATATTTTTTTATTAAAATACTATCGTGCTTAAATTAATTATTAATATGTGTATTTTTTCAAATTAACGTGTCCTTTCAAAGTGAAATAGTTTTTATCTCAAGAATTTCTCGATGCTTTTATACAAGTAACATCATCTATTTCAACACTCCTATTTATTATTATGTATTTTTTGGATTGATAATTTATAATATCATCTATCATATTGAATTTAATGATTTATGATTATTTTGACTATAGATGCACTGTCTTAAAACCATTCACCAACTTACTCTCAATGGTTATTGTTAATGCATTATGATCTGGGAATGTTATTTACATTTCCTTTGTTAGTTTCAATATGAATGTATATGATGTTAATGTTTTTTTCCATTCATATGTGAAATGAATTAGAGTTAGTAATTGATGGTTGGGGACCTATATAGCCCCTTTATGCGTTAGTAGTTCTCATATGTCAAACTACAACATTGGCGTGAGGCCACAACAAAATGCTTAGTTATGGTCTTGGCATGAGGGCTTGATGTTATTGTTATGGTGTCCAACATTATGAATTCCCTAATTATGAAAATACTAATTGAAATTTCATGAGGTTATTCGTCTATTATAATACTCTTTATTATATATTATTATGGTATTATTTATTCATCACTTGTTCCAACCATAATGTGATCAATTATTTTTTAAAATCTTGGGTTTTAAGTTATTCACTATGCCTAATGTTTATATTTATGATATCTTTCACTGTATTACTTACCCTTATTGAGCATTTGATCTCACCCCTTTATTTTTTTTTATTTTACCAAGACATGAAGATGTATATTATGAATGACATGAGGGAATATCCTAGGAGTTATGGATGATATAAATGGAATTTCAAAAAAAAAAATTCTTTTCATGTTATAATGTTAATCATATGTATGAGTCTAGTTTTCCAAATATACTAAACTATTCATTCTTTTAGGAAAAAAAATTATTATAATAATGAAAAATTTATAATATAAGGCCCCATCTATGAGAAAATGGGGTCGATTATTTACAATATAATAATTAGATCAACTTAACCAATATCATTAGAGATTCTAACAAGTTTTCCTTAAGTTGGACTATATAACACTTGACATCCCCATAACTCAATGTGACTATAAAATCAATACATAATAGGTGTTTGTTATACGAGTATGATTAACCAATACATATGAACTGATAGTTACAAACTAGTTTTATATATATCTCCCTCTTCTTATGAACCATGTTATAATATAGTCAATACCCAACAAAATTTTTAAGGGTTGTTTCCATGAGTACATTTATTATACATCCAACATAAAATTATAGAATTTATATAGGGTTATATTTTTAGTAAATGATCTTACTTAGGGAAATACAAATATTTGATGACACCATCCTATAACAAGACATAGTAAATGGTTTTTTCAAAGGTTCTCTAAACTAATTCACAATACAACAAAACCAATACCAAAAAATAACTAAACCCTTCTTTGATATCAACTGATGTGACACATAATTAACATGATAGAAATAATAAATTAATATCATTATTTTAATATTACCTCTCACAAATAGTCTCACAAACCATGGACTAAAATGCGTATTTGTTTGGAGGCTAAAAACATAAAAACACTTATTTATCATGGAGTGATAATTTATCCATATATAACTCAAATTTTTTATATTTTATGATACGTAATCCAATTATAATCTTGGGTAAGGGAACATATAAGTAATGGGATAGCTTTGATTTACACTAGGGGAAGAAAATATCATAATGTGTTAGATTTTAAACATGATGGTGTACGTAGAAATTATTTAAATTTCAAAATAAGATATTTTAATTTCATTGATGATTATAATAAAACAATGTAAAGACAAATATAATCATAACAATAATTTTATTAATGTGTATTATTATTGAATAGGAAAATAATTTTTTTCACTAACCCATAAAACACATGTCTTCATGATGTTAGTGTAAAATAAATACAAAATTAAAGATAGCCTTGAGAAAAAGGAATAAAATGATAAAAAACATGAAATTATGGAAAAACTAATATCATAATATTTCTTATAATTTTTTTCCCTATGTACCCTCCAACTCATTCACTCATAAAATTATGAGTGGAGTTAAACATGATCACACTAACCAATTGTGAACCTATATACATGCTAAACCATTTACATAACATTATTATATCATGACACATTACACATTAACCAATGATGTTGATCGAGATAAATGTATCAACAATCTCATACTCCATATATTTTGTGCCACATAAAAAAATAGTCATAAAAAACAACCCATGAAAATAACATGAGTTTCATGACATTTTAAAATTATTATATATAGATACCATGGAATAAAATGGGTTTCTATATCATTCAAATATAGAAAATTTCCAAAACTAAATAAATAATAAGATTTAAAAAAACATCTTACAAAAGCAGTTATTTTATAATACATTTATAGGGTGATCAAAATAACACTTCATCGATGATATACATTTTAGTGTAGATAGATGATCAAATTGAAAACTACTCACAAAAATTTTAAAAAAATTATATAAAGAATACATTCAATAATATTTCATTGGATGGAATGAAAAAACATTCATAAAAATTAATAAATAAAGTTGCAAATAACAATCAAACATAAAAATATATATATTATAAAAAAGGAAAATGTGAATAATTTTACGACATATAAATTTAAAATGTTATTTAATAAATAATACATAAGATAGATATAAAATTTATTTGAAAGGTGAATTGAATAAAAAGTAAGGCATTTAATTTTAGAATAATATTTACTGAATTATATTTTAAAGAAACATTGTTTAATTGAATATATGTAGTCCATGAAAAAAAATATTTTTACAAAATGGAAAATTTATTTGAACATTTTTTAAAACCCACATTATTAAATGGGATAAATAACTCATTTCCAAAAAATGAAATTCGAAGACAAAAAATATCATAAAATAAAAAAAATTTAGTTTCCACTAGGGAAAGGATACTAATGGTGGCATGTAAAAATAGCCACATGGAAAAAATCCAAAAAATATAAGGGGGGTTATTCTTAACAAAATGATTTTTAACAAACTATTAAAATAATTGATGATGATTTTTTATATGAAACATTATTTACCAAGAAAATAATATATAATTACATTATAAAAGCATAACAGGGGAGAATATATTAATTTTAAATGAAAATATACATTGACAAGTGATTATAATCAATGAGAGAGTCTTGAAAATAGTTTAAGGATATAGTAATTGTTTTTAATTAAAAGTCATTGGAAGACTGAATATAATATGGTCCTATAAATACCATGGTTTAAATAATTTATTATGTCCAAATTAATTTTGGCGAATTTAATACTCTTTCTATATAATAATATTAGTTCAAAACATTAAATTATATCACAATGAAGAGAATCTGAGATGAAAGACACTCTCAACGTTTTTATCATTCTAATCGAAACCACAACAACAAACAAACATTAATAAAATATTAGAAATTATTAAATATAAAATTTCAGGTTATAAAATTAAAATGTGGTATTATATAACCATTGAAAATAAAACAAGGTGTATACCATAACTTGTATCATGAAATTCATGTTTTAGGCTATGAAAACATTACCTCATTTCCCTACATAGAAAAAAACCTTTGAAATCGTTTTAAAAGAATAAATATATTATTAAAATATTTATTAAAAATATTAATACTTTAATTTAATTGTAATCATTATCTATATGTGTATTTTTTTTGTTTTACTGATTTTCCCACATCATGTGTTTATAGTTTTGACAGTTTATAGGATTTTCAGAGGAGTTTTTTTATTATTTCCTCATTTAAATTTATTTATTTAAATATATTTATATATAATTTAATGGGTGATTTATAATTATTTATGTAATTTAAACTTATTTTCAATAGTACTTTATTCATTTTAATATACGACATAATCGATAATGAACAATTTTCTATGATTTCGACCTATGAATGGTATTTTCTGACTTAGTATGTTAAATATTAATGTATCGATTTCAAAAAAATATTAATTAAATAATTATTCATTTCATATTATTAAATAATTAATATTTTCATATTCATCCATGATAAATTTCACACCATTATTAACGTAGGTTTTCAAAATGATCAAAACATGACAACACTATAACTCAATTAATGAGTGTGATAAAAAATGTGTTTCAATTGACATAAAATCATTATAACATATGCATAAAGATATTAATTTTATTTTTATATTATGGTGAAATATATTTTAACATATTTTTATATGTAAATAAAAAATATAATGAAAACAAAATAATTAATTTTCATGGTGATGGTAGTATATATGACACTCAATTTGAATTTTCAATACTTTTTGGATCATATTGGTGATGATTGATACTAAATGGTCAGTTTACGATCATAAATAAATCGTATAAATAATAGTTATTCATAAATACCAACATTAATACTATCCATTAAGTGTGGTGATGGAAAAATAAATGTGTCGCATCATGGATGTGGTATTCAATGCACACACTATAACATATGTTCTTTATTTTCATAGCAGGCAGAAGAAAATAATAAATGGTTGAAACATTTCCATAAAAACAAATAAAAAAATAATGTTTCTTATTCTTTATTATACAATGAATATGTTTGGTTTAGAAATGAATTAATTTGAAAAAATGTTATACCCCAATAATTTAAAAATATTTTTTTCATAGAATGCATGAAACCCTGCGTCTCTACAAAACCCCCCTTTGTTATAATCTGGTAATGTAAACATAATTTTTCCACCTCTGTGATAAGAATTTTGAATAATTTACATACACAGTTGCATTCAGTAAGATATTTAGAGAATGATAAGTCATTCTTAATTTTAGGTGAATAGTAACTAACCCTTATGAATATTGACATACCCTCTTGAATAGTAATGAATAAAAATGAATTTTAAATCATAAAAAAATAAAAACATCACCCATGAATGTATAAATATAATTTAGACCACATAAACATGTAAAAATGATCAAAGTATAAGTATTGGAATTTTTTTATTTCATAAATATTTAAATTACGATTTTCAAATTAATCTAATAATTAAAAATGTAAATTTAATTTCATAAAATTTAATAACAAATTGTTAAATTATTTTATTATTATTTTAAGATAATTTTTTGGGTCCTTGATTAATTTCTCAATGTCTTATAAAACAATTTATAGTTTTAAAGTTGTTTTTTGGAATAAATTATGATTTTCATTAAAAATTACATCAAAGTATTTAGAAAATTAATTTCCGAAAATGGAGTTAATTTTTTAATTCTACCCATTGAAAATTGGTTTTGGTTAATCTTTGTGATATTTCTAAAATACATGAATTTTTCGCGAATAGTTAAAATAATGTTTCGATTGTTCGGTAGTTTAATGAAATCATAATGACATAACAATAAAATAAAAGTGTAGTAGAACTGTGTATAGTAAAATATCACTTGAGGTGTATCATGTAGCTAATACCACGAATAAATACCATGGTGATTCCCTTGGTATTACAAAAACCACAAATGAGGTGTCTTTTTAAATAAATAAACAATTATCTCTATTTTACAATAAATACCCACTCATCCATTCATTTTCATTCATTAAAAATTCCACATCATGTAATAATGGTTGGTTTACCTCACTAGGAGTCCTCTCAATGTATCTTTAATCCCCTAATGTCCCATCCTTCGTCTTCAAGGAGTTACTCTACAAGTTAAGAGATCCTTTCACCCTCCCCTTTAAGTCAACACTTCTTTTATGTTATCTCTATGAATTTCAATTATCATATGTTGGGGTTTGGTATTATTTATTCCTCTTAATTCACTTTTTATTTTTATATGATGAGATAGACCATTTCTCTCATTAATTCATTTTATGATATTTTATGGAATGTCGATATGCTACCGAATTTTCATAAAGGATCTCTCAACTTTTTCATTATTTTCAAGTTCATCTGTTTTCTTTTTATATCCTCACCTCCTCTATCCAACATACCATGATAACTCCAGTATAATAAATATATTAATATTATATCATGTTAATTTAATAAGATACATAAATATTCTTACTCCCTTTCATTTATTTTTATATATGAAGTCAACATCTATGAGGTTCCAATTTATAACCTTCATAGATGAAAAAGTATCGTTCTTCAATTTCTCTTACATTATTGGTCATGAAAACATTTATTTTGTTAAACCAGACTATACTATATTTATTATAATGTAAGTAATATTTATTACCCACTATATGTACATATTATTAATTTATATGACAAAACTAGATAATAATAATCCAAATACCGCCAAATAATTGAAGTTGTTGTCATCTAATGACTCAGCCTCGCACCATGTAACAAAATGATATAAATGAAAATTAAAAATTTTATATGTTCATAAATAATATTTTATTTCAATTATGGATATTTACAACCAATCCACATGACCGCCCATACATAAAAACATGTTAACAGTTTATAAAAATCATGAAAACAAACACTCTAGAACGACATAATTCAATATATTAACGGATCAATAAGGAAATAAGTGAACAAAATAGAATTAAAATGAAAAGAAAATTATATTATGTTCAAAAATAATATATTATTAAGTAAAATGTTCACATTTTAGGATATAATTTTCAAGAGAAGAACACATTCAGAGTTAAGATAATGGATTCTTCATCTCACTCCCATTTTTTGATATTTTCCATATTCACTACTAATACTTGTTTATTGTGTATGTATACTAAATATTTATATAACAAATCATGAATATATTTATTTTAATGGTATTAAAGTTATCATTTTAATATTATTAATTTTGGGTCATACGGGTAGTTTGATTACAAAGTCGTAAGGGTCTTCCACCCGAACATCCATTTTCATTCATGTTACTTTTATAGTCTAATTACCTCAATGAAATTACTATGTTTTATTATGTACACTTTATAAATTATGTCTGAGGGTTTTATATATTTTTACCAACTAGAATACATGGTTATTTTATGTGGAGATACACATTTTAAAAGGTACATTCAAAATGACTTCTAAAATACAAACCTGATTCAATGGATCTTTTCGAATTGTTACCCATTTTCAGGTGTAAACTAGAATCTCTGTTAAGAAACCATTAATTTAATAAAAACAATATTTTTATAATAAAAAAATTCCTTTGAATCATTTTTGGATTTATCATAACAAACCTATCATTCATCATTAAAATTCTATTTAATACATTCCTTAAATTCTCTAAAATGATTTAGTTCTAAAGAATCCCAATAAATATTTTTTCATGATTTCCCTTAAGTGGGACATCATTATGCCTAAAATATAATTTCAAGGTCCTATTATATAATTTTCATGGATATTTGTTTTTCAAAACTGATTTCATGGAACGTATAAAGGGTTTTTTAAAATAAATCTTCTTCCTGAAGTAATAAATGTTTTTTCTCATCTCACATTATCTTCTATGAGATATATTCCTTCTTTACCACATACTTCATACATTTGGGGTATGTACTAACCATATATATATCATATCAAGATTATATTTATTTTCTTGATATTCTAAGGTATTATGATTTTAGTGTTTCATAGTGGCGTGGGGCACTATGGAATGTTTAAGGATTATTTCCTCAAGGATTTCTCAATGGTAACATTTAATATTATCTTCATCTATGTCAACATCCTTCTTTTAATTTTTTACATCATTGAGTTTTATCTCATATGCTACCAAATACAATATTTACATGAATTGTTTAAGATTATATTGACATTCTATGTGCTATCTTAAAACCATTCACTAATTTACTCTGAATGGTTAGTGTTTGCGATTAATGACTAGGGAAGGTTTCTTATATTTCATATGTTAGTTTAAATATGAAGGTTTATCTTTTTTATGCACACCCCATTCATTTGGGGAATGAATTGGACTTAGTAAGTGTCAGATGGGGACCATTTTATCCCCTAGCTGCATCGGTAGGTCTCATGAGAAAAACTACGATCTTGGCATAAGGCCTTGAAAAAATGATTATCTATAGTCTTGGAATGAGGCCTTTAGTGTAAGGTTTTGTTGTCCCACATTAATAATTCTCTCTTTTTGAAAATAGTATTGATGGTTCATTCGGTTATTAGAGTAGTTGAATACCCATTATTATGTTTTATTATGGTATTACTTACTCATCTCTAATTTCATTTATAATGTGTTCATGTTTATTATTTTTTAAAAGCATATGTTTTTATTTATGAAACATTCCCAATTTTTATATATCTTCTGCTTTATTTTGTACCCTTACTGATCTTTCGATCTCACCCATTTCTTATGTTTATTTTTTTCAGGACGTGAAGATGTTTTTTTATTGAACTATAAGGATAATCTTAGAATGGTGTAGGTTCCCAATAAAACTTATATGTTTTTTTCTTTTAAATTTTTTATATTGGACATATATATGTTGTAACACCCCAAGCTTCTACGGTACGCTTCTCTTTGAATAATGTGATAGCGTGTGTTGTACGCAACACCGAGTTCTAACACACCATAACCAATAAAACTAGTCGTTATGAATAGTAATACCTAATTTTTAAAAATATATATATTTTATATTTCAAAATGGACTTCATTTTTGGATTCGGAATATCGAATTTAGCCTAAGGTGAAATTTTGGTACTTTTCGGATAACTTTAATATTTTGATGAATACTGAAAATTACTAAATTTTAATTAAAAACAACTTTTTTAATAAAAATAATTAATAGTGATAAATTATGAATTTGAGTGGTTTTAAAGTATATTTAAAATATATTTTTACTATTTTATATAATTTTGGTCATTGGACATAATTTTACAATTAAACCGAACATAAACAATTGTCAATCTTTTGATAGTTATTATCTTTTAAAAACACGATTTTTGTTTTGACAGTGGTAATTAATTTTAAATTAATTTCTGCCACTTCTGTGTTTTGAATTTAGAAAAATGGATTCCATATTTGGAATCTGGATGTTCAAATTGTGTAAATAGGTAACTTTTATTTTTAGACATTTTGAATAATTACTGCGGTAAATATTTTATTTACCATGGTTAAGGGTAAATCCGGTAAATAAGGGTTAAAAAATAATATTATAATAATACTAAATTATCCTAAAACGTGTTATATCCTTATTGGTTGATACATGTTCGACCATAGGAATCTTTGGGTTGATTTTGGGACCCCATGGTGCCACTTGTAGGTGATAGGGACATTTTATTTTAATTAAGTTAAAATGAATACAAAAATGACACAAGAATATATCTTTTAGAAAAACAATTTTTACATAGGGTTATATATGTTTTATTTTAAATTATAAATATTCATTATAAAGATAAAAAGATTTTCTACCTAATTATATTTTATTTATAATTTTTAGATATTATATAATTTAATTTATTTATGATACAATGATGAAGAAGTAATTACTATAATAGTGAAAAATGAAAATAATTGATATTATAAATACCCAAATAAATATAATATGAAACTTTTAATGAATTAAAATAATTTTCTAGGATAATATTATATATTAGGATTGATTTAATTAACTTTTTTCGAAGTAATAATTCTGTTATGAGTTTCACAAAAATCAGGTATTGAATAGTGTCAAAATTGACATAAAATAGTTTTAAAAAAACAATATTATATTTTTAATTGATATTAAATTCTTAAAAATCTAAGGTTCGGCCAAGAGACTTATATCATGATATATTCATCATTAATGGACCACTTGGGGGTCTCTTGGATGTATATAGTATGTTTATTAACCATATTATATAAAAATACAAAGATACATTGTAAAAGTGAAACAAATTAACTTAGAGTTAATACTTAAAGATAAGGTTAATATAAGTACCCAATCCTGTCTAAATTCTATTGGTTGAGTTGTTTTCGACCTATCCTCACCTTGAACTTTTAATAATCAACTTTTTAGCCATTATAAACCGAATATGAATTTATTATAAATTAATATTTCTACATTTTCCAAAGGTGCCCCTCACCCCTCTTATAAAAGGGCACTCCTCCTTCTCATTTCTTCAAACCTTAAAAGCCTTTTGGATCGCCCAAACTCTGTACCAATTCTCTCCAAACATCCCTCACTACAACCTGGAGGCATTAGTTTGATCAGAAAGCCATCATAAGGATCCCTTTTGAACAAATCAAAAGGAAGTACCCGAAGAAGAGGTAACGATTTCACCACCCTTTTCCAATTTCCTTTCTTCTTCCACTTCTTCTGCCATTGTTTTTACCATTATAAAATAATAACTACAGTATCATATATATAATGTGATGTTATTATAAATATGGTACAATCATATTCAGTGTTCTATCCACCCTTTCGAATAACATGTCACCATACGTGCGTACGTACGACTTACCGTCTCCAAGTCGTGGTGTAATTGTTATTCAATATATTATTATTTGGATGGGTATAATAATGATGTGTAACTCAAGTAAATAAAAAATATAACATGTTAATGATTCTTTACATATGATATACCATCCATTTATATATTATTTTAATATAAAAAAATGATATTTGTCGCTCGTGCGTACGTACGGACTACCGTCTCCACGAACACGATAAGCTTCATTCTCCATCGTATCCATTCAAGTATAATTATCCCTTGATGATTTAAAATTAATATTTAAGGACTTGATATCATTCTGGATAGGAATAAGATACAACATATACATGAAAAACATGTCTTACTTAACAAAACATATAAAATAAAACGTGTAAGTTAACACCCGAAACAACGATAATTCTAAGATATTATTAACAAAGCAATGTTAAAAGATCATATATGATATCATATTAATATATATGATTCCTATATAATTTAATAACAATTATTTCACCATTATATAGGAGGTTAACTGACCCTCAACTGAGGAAAAGTACAAGGTAAGGGTTATTTCACAATTTCTTCATTATCCGAGGTTGTTTATACATAATAATCTACAGGGATCTCTTTATCATCCAAATCCATGTTTCTTAAAAATGTATTTCAAAACATTTTTACTATTTACTAGAATATTATTTAATGACATTTATACCCTTTTTGACTTTTATAAGTGGTTTATAAAGGAATCTTTCCGTCGTTTTCAAAACAAGGTCCTTTTTAACCTTTTCGACAGAATTGAGGTAAGAATGTTTTTTTTAACTTATACGGAGGGTGCGGCTATTTTCGGACATTATAAAATCTTCAAATCTTCCCTTACAAGCTTATAAGAATATTTTTAAAGAGAATGTTTTATTTTATATGGATCATAAAAGATTTCAAAATAAAAAGAGATATTTCTTTAAAAAGAATTTTGATTTCATCTATGTCAACATCCATTGATGGATTTTACGCTTATTTAAAGTTGATTTATTATGATAAAAAACTTCTATATTATATTGAAGGTTTTGTGATTTTTTTGACTGTGGATGTGCTATTTTTATATCATTCATGGTCTATGGTGAAAGTATTTACATTTCGTATGCTAGTTTTAATACGAATGTTTATGTTATGTTTAAACCTTTTCATATGGGAATGCATTGGACTTAATATGTGACGGGTGGAGACCGCTATAGCTCCTCGATGCATCGGTAGGTCTCATGAGACAAACTAGTGTCTTGGCACAAGGCCTTGACAAAATCTTATTTGTAGTTTTGGCACGAGGCCTTGGCTATGTGGTTATAATAGTCTGGCATTATGCATTCCATCATTATGAAAGTGGATATTGATATTGCATGTGATTATTTGATTAGTAGAATATCCATGTGAATAAGTAAATGGAATTATTACATTTTAATATTTCTATAATATGTTTATGTTCAAGTTTAAAAGGATTTGGTTTTAGTAATGCATTGCCTTAAATGTTTATACTTATTTTTGAAAGTTCCGCTATATTGTTATCTTTACTGGGCATTTGAGCTCACCCCTTTTCTATGTTTTATTTTTCCCAGGATGTGAAGAAATAAGTTATGAATGACCTACATGGATTTTATGTGGGTATATTAGTGTGGAATATAGAGACTATGTTGTTGTAGTAGTTTTTCACATTATGATGTAATGTAAAACTTTATGAATATATCTAGTGTTTCCAAGGCTACTAAACCAATCGGTCATTCGAGATTTGATCTTTCTTGTGATCATGCCAATGTTATGTAATAACGCACCAACTCTGGGTAACTAGGGTTGGGGCCTTACAGTTGGTATCAGAGGAAGTTTAGTACAAACCTAGGAAGCTAGATTTAGATAAACTCTGATTAGAGCACGTAGACCTAAAATGAACTTTGAGGATTAGTATAGAAGAACTTTCTAGAATTTTGGTATTATTGAGATTTTGTGAGTTTTCTGAGCAATACATCCCTGTCTGGATACGAGCAGGTAGAGGCGGCTCTGGCACAGATGTACCTAGGGGTAAAACCCGAAAACACCGCTTTGAGCTAGACTCGAACGGGAACTAGTGCACGACAACGGGCCTTGCTGTACTCTTGGTTACGACACTCCCGGGGGATATGCTTAGGATAACTCTAATTTTCTTTACAAATAATTATGAAGTGATTATGATTATATAATTCCTCAAAGAAAACATTTTTATGATTATGGATTATATCCATAAATAGTTCAATTTATGTTAAGTTTTTTATAAGTTTGGGATTATGTATTTTGATTCATAAACTGATCTAGTGTATGCCATTGTTTAGAAATGGCGCCTAGTGGAATAAATGGAAACTGTATCAATGAACTCACTCCATGTAGGGATTTCCCTCCTACTCATGATAATTATAGTGGAGCTGGTGATGCAACTGGTGCTGATCAGCTAATCACCATAATGGGACAACTCACTCAGGTTATGAATAATAACCTTACCCGTATGGAGCACCCTGATCCGCAGCGTGGAGGATCAATGTTAGATCGATTCATGAGGCAACAACCACCAACGTTCAATGGGAGTACAAATCCCTTAGTAGGTGAGAAATGGATAAATTCCCTAGAGAAAATATTTCAGGCTTTGGGGAGCAGTGAAAGGGAAATAGTTATCATGGCAGTTTACCGCCTCACTAGAGATGCTGATCAATGGTGGTCATTGATTAAAAACATGAATAAAGATGATGAAGTATCAAATATGGAATGGAGGGAGTTCAAAGATCTGTTTTTAGAAAAATACTTTCCTCACGACCATCGACCAGATATGGAAAGGCAATTTCTGAGTCTGAGACAAAAGGAGGATGAGAATGTCACAAAGTATGAGGCTAACTATATAAGGTTAGCAAGGTATGCTGGAGATTATATATGTAACCCAAGAAGTAAGATTGATCGTTTCTTTGATGGGTTAAAAACATTTCTCCGTCGAGCATTAGTCTCACAGTCCTTTTCGTCATACGAAGACATTGTCTCATATGCTATCAAGACCGAAAAGTAATTCTCTAAGTCTTATGACTTTAAAGCAAAGAAAGAGAAGAAGAGACCTGCAGATCAATCTGGGAATGTAAATAAGGGGAAGAAGGGAAAGGTTGAATATCCATCCTGTGGTAAATGCGGGAAGAAACCCCCTGGTACTTGCTTGAAGGGTATGGGAGTCTGTTACAAGTGTGGTGAAAAAGGCCACCAAGCTCGTGATTGAAAAGGGAAGAAGGAAGATACCAATGTTTAGTGTTACAATTGCAGGGAGATGGGTCATTATGCAAATGAATGTCCTAAGAATCAGGAGAACTTACCTTAGAAAATTCCAAGGGATCATGTCCAAGCTTATGCTACCACTACTACTGAGGTAGAAGCTTCAAAAGACGTGGTGGCAGGTAATTTAATGGTTTCCTCAAGTTTAGCAAATGCATAATTTGATTCTGGATCATTGCATTGTTTCATATCCTCCCAGTTTGCTAAGAAAATTAGATATTTCTAATTTGATTTAACAAGGGAGTTGTTAGTTAAAACTCCTAAGGGAAGTATCATTGCAACAAAGTTTTGCGAATTAGTCCCCATTAGAGCACATAAATGTTCTTTATCTGCTGATCTCATCGTCATACCTATGATTGAGTTTGATATAATCCTCAGTATGGACTGGATTTTGGACTATGATGCGAAGATTTATTGTAAGAAGAAAGAGGTTATGATTCTTGATGATAATGATAAGGAACACCTTATCTTTAGAGTAGAATCGTCACCACCTAATTCTTATTTAGATCCACCCCCAGTAGCTCAACTAAATTCAATTATTGGGGAGGAAGAGAATGAAATGACTATGGGTGAGGAAAAGAATGTTCAAATATAGGATGTACCTGTTGTGAAAGAATTTGTAGATGTATTTCCGGAAGATTTACCTGGACATCCTCCAGAACGAGAAGTTGAGTTTTCCATTGATTTAATTCCTGGATCAAGTCCTATATCGAAGAACCCTTATAGAATGGACACTGTATAATTAGTTGAACTAAAGAAACACCTAGAGGAATTGAGTAATAAAGGATTTATTCACCCTAGTTTTTCTCCATGGGGAGCCCCTGTTCTTTTTGTTAAAAAGAAAAATGGATCTATGAGTTTATGTATCGACTACAGGGAGATCAATGATATAACGATAAAGAACAGGTATCCCCTACCTCGTATTAATGATTTACTTGACCAACTGCATGGAGATAAATACTTTTCAAAGATTGACCTTCGATCTGGATACCATCAATTGTGTGTAAAGAAGGAAGACATTCCGAAGACAACATTTCGAACCAGGTACGGGCATTATGAGTTTACTGTAATGCCTTTTGAATTGACTAATGCACCCTCTATATTCATGGATCTGATGAATAGAGTTTTCAAAGAATATCTTGATGAATTTGTGGTGGTATTTATTGATGATATCTTAGTATACTCCAAAACCTATGAAGATCATGAAAATCACATGCGCATTATCTTGAAGACTCTGAGGAGGCATGAATTATATGGGAATTTTAGCAAGTGTGAATTCTGGCTTCAGGACAATTCTTTTCTTGGACATATTATCTCTAAAGATGGAATCTCTATTGATCCATCTAAGACCAAGGCAATTCAAGAATGGCCAGCACCTACGAGTATAACTGAGGTACACAGTTTTATTGGTTTGGCAGGTTATTATCGACGTTTCATCCAGAATTTTGCACGATTGGCTAACCCATTAACGAAGCTCATACGTAAAGGGGTTAAATTTGTTTAGACAAAAGAGTGTGAAGAATGTTTCGAAGAACTGAAGAGAAGATTAGTCAATGCTCCTATATTGACTCTACCATCAGGGAATGATGAGTTCGTTATTTATAGTGATGCATCAAAGAAAGGACTTGGTTGTGTCCTTATGCAGAATGATAGAGTTATTGCCTATGCATCATGACAGTTGAAAATTCATGAACAAAACTATCGTACTCGTGATCTCGAGTTAGTAGCTATGATCTTTGCTTTGAAGATATGGATGCACTACCTCTATGGTGAAAAATGTGATATTTATACTGATCACAAGAGTTTGAATTATATTTTCTCACAAAAAGAACTCAACATGAGGCAAAGGAGATGGATTGAATTACTCAAGGATTATGATTGCATGATACACTACCACCCGGGGAAAGCAAACAAGTTGGCAGATGCTTTGAGTAGAAAAGACCATGGAGTTTTGAGCAATATGAGAATTGAAAGGGATCCAATTTTCATCGATCTAGTGAAGATGGACATGGGAATAACCAGGGAAGGTGAAACATCAATGCTTTTTCAAATGGTTGACAAACCATCTTTACTAGAAAGGATTACGAGTTCTCAGACCAATGATGAAGAATATCAAAAGAAGATTAAAGCTGTGAATGATGGGAGATTGAGAGAATTTGTGTATGAAGATGGAATTTTGAAATTTGGGAAAAGACTTTGTGTTCCCGATATACCTGATCGAAAAAGGGAATTGCTGGATGATGCTCAAAGTTCTAATTTCTCTATACACCCTGGGAGCACCAAAATGTATAGAGATTTGAAGGAAAATTTTTGGTGGGACAACATGAAGAGGGAGATTGCTGATTTTGTGTCAAGATGTATGGTTTGTCAGCAAGTGAAAGCTGGAAGGCAACAGCCTGGAGGAGTCATGCAACCTCTTCCTATACCGGAGTGGAAATGGGACAATATTACGATGGACTTTGTCATGGGGCTACCAAAGACTCCTAGAAGGAACGATGCAATATAGATTATTGTTGATCGTATTACCAAGTCAGCACATTTTCTTGCTATAAGAGAAGATCTACCCCTGGAACGTCTAGCAAGACTATATATTAATGAAGTTGTGAGACTTAATGGAGTACCCCTATCAATTGTTTCTGATCGTGATCCCTGTTTTACTTCAAGATTTTGGAAAAGTCTTCAGAAATCCCTGGATACTGATCTTCATTTGGGCACTGCATACCACCCTCAGACAGATGGACAATCAGAACGGACTATTCAAACCATAGAAGACATGTTGATATCCTGGTCACTTGACTTTCAGGGTATGTGGGATCAATATTTACCTCTCTTAGAATTTTCCTATAACAATAGCTTCCATTGGAGTATTCATATGGAACCATATGAAGCGTTATATGGAAAGAGATGTTGTACACCAACCTGTTGGGATGATGTTGGTGAAAGAAAACTTGTAGGTCCAGAACTGGTGGAGGAAATGATGGAAAAGGTGAAGGTAATCCAAAATCACATTAATGCAACTCAAAGTAGGCAGAAGAGCTATGCCGATAATCGAAGGATTTTGAATTTCAAGTCAGTGATCATGTTTTCCTAAAGGTATCTCCATGGAAGGGAGTTATACGTTTTGGTAAGAAAGGTATATGGAGTCCCAGGTACATCAGACCTTTCGAAATTCAAGAACGAATTGGGGCTGTAGCTTACCGATTGGCAATGCCGCCAAGTCTCTCTAAAATTCACGATGTGTTCCACGTATCTCTGTTGAGGAAATACATGCCTGACCCAACGCATGTACTCACCTATGAAGAATTAGAACTAAAACCCGATCTGTATTATTGCGAAGAGCCCGTCAGGATTCTTGATATGATAGAACAAATACTGAGAAACCGGACGACGCGTCTGGTAAAAGTTTTGTGGAGAAACCATAAGATGGAAGAGGCAACGTGGGAACCAGAGGAACTTATGATGAAGAACCACACAAGTATTTTCATGTGATAACTATTCTATAAATTTCGAGGATGAAATTATTTTAAGGAGGGGAGAATGTAACACCCCAAGCTTCTATGGTATGCTTCACTTTGAATAATGTGATAGTGTGTGTTGTACGCAACACCGAGTTCTAACACAACATAACCAATCAAACTAGCTGTTATGAATAGTAATACCTAATTTTTAAAATTATATATATTTTATATTTCAAAATGGACTTCATTTTTGGATTCGGAATATCGAATTTAGCCTATGGTGAAATTTTGGTACTTTTCGGATAACATTAATATTTTGATGAATAGTGAAAATTACTAAATTTTAATTAAAAACAACTTTTTTAATCAAAATAATTAATAGTGATAAATTATGAATTTGAGTGGTTTTAAAGTATATTTAGAATATATTTTTACTATTTAATATAATTTTGGTCATTGGAAATAATTTTACAATTAAACCAAACATAAACAAGTGTCAATCTTTTGATAGTTATTATCTTTTAAAAACACGCATTTTGTTTTGACAGCGGAAATTAATTTTAAATTAATTTCTGCAACTTATGTGTTTTGAATTTAGAAAAATGTATTCCATATTTGGAATCAGGATGTTCAAATTGTGTAAATAGGTATCTTTTATTTTTAGACATTTTGAATAATTACTGCGGTAAATATTTTATTTACCATGGTTAAGGGTAAATCCGGTAAATAAGGTTTAAACAATAATATTATAATAATACTAAATTACCCTAAAACGTGTCCTAGACTTATTGGTTGATAAATGTTCGACTATAGGCATCTTTGGGTGGATTTTGGGACCCCATGGTGCCACCTGTAGGTGATAGGGACATTTTATTTTAATTAAGTTAAAATGAATACAAAAATGACACAAGCATATATCTTTTAGAAAAACAATTTTTACATAGGGTTATATATGTTGTATTTTAGATTTTAAATATTCATTAGAAATATAAAAGGATTTTATTCATAATGATATTTTATTTATAATTTTTAGACATAAAATAATTTAATTTATTTATGACACAATGATGATGAAGTAATTACTATAATAATGAAAAATTAAAATAATTGATATTATAAATACCTAAAGAAATATAATATGAAACTTGTAATGAATTAAATTAATTTTATAGGATAATATGATATATTAGGATTTATTTAATTAACATTTTTCTAAGTAACCATTATTTTACGAGTTTCACAAAAATCAACTATTGAATAGTGTCAAAATTGACATAAAATAGTTTTTAAACAAAATATTATATTATTAATTGATATTAAATTCTTAAAAATCTAAGATTAGGCCAAGAGACTTATATCATGATAGATTAATCATTAATGGACCACTTGGGGGTCTCTTGGATGTATATAGTAGGTTTATTAACCATATTATATAAAAATACAAAGAGACATTGTAAAAGCGAAACAAATTAACTTAGAGTTAATACTTAGAGATAAGGTTAATATAAGTACCCAAACCTGTCTAAATTCTATTGGTTGAGTTTTTTTCGACCTATACCCACCTTAAACTTTGAATAATCAACTTTTGAGCCATTATAAACCGAATATGAATTTATTATAAATTAATATTTCTAGCTTTTCCAAAGGTGCCCCTCACCCCTCTTTTAAAAGGGCACTCTTCCTTCTCATTTCTTCACACCTTAAAAGCCTTTTGGTTCGGCCATACTCTGCCCAAATACTCTACCAACATCCCTAAATACACCCTAGAGGCATTAGTTGGATCATAAAGCCAACCTAAGGAGCCATTTTGATAAAAGAAAAAGGAAGAACGCGAAGAAGAGGTAATGATTTCACCACCATTTTCCAAGTTCCTTTCTTCTTCCACTTCCTCTTCCGTTGTTTTTACCATTATAAAATAATAAATCCAGTATCATATATATAATATGATGTTATTATAAATATGGTACAACCATATTCAGTATTCTATCCACACTTTTGAATAACGTGTCACCATACGTGCGTACGTACGGCTTACCGTCTCCACGTCGTGGTGTAATTTTTATTAAATATATTATTATTTGGATGGGTATAATAATGATATGTAACTCAAGTAAATAATAAATATAACATGTTAATGATTATATATATATGATATAGCATCCATTTATATATTATTTTAATATCAAAAGAATGATATTGTCACTCGTGCGTACGTACGGACTACCGTCTCCACGAACACGATAAGATTCATTCTCCATCATATCCATTCAAGTTTAATTATCCCTTGATGATTTAAAAATAATGTCTAAGGACTTGATATCATTTTGGATATGAATAAGATAGAACATATACATGAAAAACATGGCTTACTTAACAAAACATATAAAATAAAACGAGTAAGTTAACACCCGAAACAACGATAATTCTAAGATATTATTAACAAAGCAATGTTAAAAGAACATATATGATATCATATTAATATATATGATTCTTGTATAATTTAATAACAATTATTCCACCATTATACAGGAGGTTATCTGACCCTCAAACAAGGAAAAGTACAAGGTAAGGGTTATTTCACAATCTTTTCATTATCCGAGGTTGTTTATACATAATAATCTACTGGGATCTCTTTATCATCCACATCCATGTTTCTTAAAAATGTATTTCAAAACATTTTTACTATTTACTAGAATATGAGTTAAATTCATTTATATCCTTTTTGACTTTTATAAGTGGCTTATAAAGTAATCTTTCCGTCCTTTTCAAAACAATGTCCTATTTAACCTTTTCGACAGAATTAAGGTAAGAATGTTTTTTTAACTTATATAGCGGGTGCGACTATTTTCTGCCGTTATAAAATCTTCAAAGCATCCCTTATAAGCATATAAGAATATTTTCAAAGAAAATGTTTTATTTTATATGGATCTTAAATTATTTCAAAATAAAAAGATATATTTATTTTAGAATAATTTTGATTTCATATATGTCAACATCCTTTGATGGATTTTACGCTTATTTAAAGTTGATTTATTATGATACAAAACTTCTATATTATATTGAAGGTTTTGTGATTTATTTGACTGTGGATGTGCTATTATTATACCATTCATGGTTTATGGTGAAAGTATTGACATTTCGTATACTAGGTTTAATACGAATGTTTATGTTATGTTTAAACCTTTTCATATGGGAATACATTGGACTTAATATGTGACGGGTGGAGCCCTCTATAGCTCCTCGATGCATCGGTAGGTCTCATGAGACAAACTAGTTTCTTGGCACAAGGCCTTGACAAAATCTTATTTTTAGTCTTGGTACGAGGCCTTAGCTATGTGGTTATGATAGTCTGGCATTATGCATACCATCACTATGAAAGTGGTTATTGATATTGCATGTGATTATTCGATTAGTAGAATATCCATGCGAATAAGTAAATGGAATTATTAAATTTTACATTTGCCATACTATGTTGAAGTTCATGTTTAAAAGGCTTTTGTTTTTGTAATGCATTTCCTTAAATTATTATGCTTATTTTTGAAAGTTCTGCTATATTGTTATCCTTACTGGGCATTTGAGCTCACCCCTTTTCTATGTTTTATTTTTCCCAGGATGTGAAGAAATAAGTTATGAATGACGTACATGGATTTTATGTGGGGATATGAGTGTGGAATATGGAGACTATGTTGTTGTAGTAGTTTTTCACTTTATGATGTAATGTAAAACTTTATGAATATATCTACTCTTTCCAAGGCTACTAAACCAATCGGTCTTTCGAGATTTGATCATTCTTGTGATCATGCCAATGTTATGTAATAATTCAATGACATTGGGTAACTAGGGTTGGGGCGTTACATATGTATCTTGTTTCCAAAATATACAAAGATAATTGGTCCTTTAGGATGCATATGCCTTTTTTATTTTCCAATTTAATAAAATAAGACACCGACTTTGGGAAACTAGGGTTGGATCCTTACAGTTGGTATCAATTGATGTTTAATATAAAAACATGAATCTAGATTTAGGAAACAAAGATTAGGGAATGAATACTTATGTTACACATTGAGGATAATCATAGAATAACATCTACGTATTTTTGTAAGGAATAGATTATGTGTATATTTCTATAAAATACATCCTAGTCAGGATACAAACAAGTAGCGGTGGATTTGGAACATATGTACCTAGGAATGAAATCTTCGATAAGGAGTTTCTTGCTTGACCTAGGGTATCTTGGTACACGACAATGGGCCCTGCTATACTCTTGGTATTGACACACCCAAGTGATATGATTAAGATAATTCACATTTTAATAACCCACCATAATGAAGGATTTATTCCCCCAAAGTAACCATATTATATGGTTCTAGTCTTTATGATGCATAAATTTATACTACGTGTTATAACATATTTAGATTCATAGAGAGTTCATAATGTTACCAGCTAATATATAATATGAAATTGATTAGAAATGGAGCCTAGAAGAAGAAATCATAACTTCACTAATGCATGAGATGCGAAGAGTAAAAAGGATCATATATTTTATTGTATTAAGCAATCATTTCAATGGATGATTGTCTCTCATGTATCCTCATCATATGTGAAGATAGTATAATGTGTTGAAAAGGTATATAAGGACTTCTTTATGCCCTATGGAATTAAAGAGAAGAAAAAAAAAGACGGGGATGGAAGGGAAACATTGATAAATGGAATAAGAGAAAGATGTATTTTCCCACATGTGATAATTATGGAAGGAAATAGATTTTTATATAATTGAGTGGAAAATAGTTTTCTTCTAGAGTGGATAAAAGGACACCATACTCATAATTGAAATACAAAGAAAGAATTTACCTATATTCAACGATTTAACTGAATGGATTTGGGACACTATGCAAATAAATGTCTAAACCATCAAAGGAATATACCCCAAATTATGATTTTCGATAATGATCAATTTATGATTCTACCACAGATGAAGTAAAATGATTAATATTCCAAGTCATGAATCATATCATTTGAACGTTTTTTCATTATTTTACTAGTTGTAAGAATTAATAAATTTATACTAATTGAACTGAATTTGTATTTTATTAAGGATTTGAGGTCATGTGGTTAATCGTACAAAGGAAATGTGATTCTGTATAAATTTAAACTTTTTAAAAAATACATGATTGATGGAAATACCACCCTTAATATATATATATATATATATATATATCTCATGTTGACATAGTGATGAACAAATGATTGATTTGGATATGTACTGACTACCTTGGAACTGTTTATTTACTTATCGTGAAGTGGTATATGTTATCATCGAGGGAGTTTACATTCCTTTTGGATTTAAGGAAAATATCCAATAACATGCATCTTATATAAGAAATATAGTGGAATGCATGTACTGATTTGGTTTTTATGGTAATTCAAGTTATTACCATATTTCAAGAGGATACACGATTATGTTATTCCCGTGTTTATAAAGTGAAATTTAGAGATTCTTCTTGTTTATTAATGGTTATAGATAAGTTTATCTTTGAAAATTAAGGCCTTCATTATAATGTGTTGAATAATTATATTTTTTAATTTTAAACCATTTACTAAATAGTTTATTTTGATCATTGTATGACTTTTTTGAGTTTAATTTTTCTACAAGATGGTTTGGTTATTCTTTCATGACCCAGTTTTTCAATTAGAATGCATTATCTTGTTGTAACAGATGCTCTTCCCTTGCCTCTTATAAATAGAATATTTTAACTATATTCATGATGTAGTTTTCCCAAAAAGTAATATTCAAGTATAAACCATTAACATTCGATGTTAAATTTCAAATTTCGAGGAAGAAATTTTTGTACGGAGGGACTAATGCAACACCCCATGAATTTAAAAAAAGATTTAACATAGAATGCATGAAATACTGAGACTCTAAAAAACACCACATTTTTCTAACATTTTTTTTAAGAATAATTTTTCCACCTCTATGATTTGAATTTTAAAATACTAATATACATGGTTGTGTTAAGTATAATATTTAGAGTTTGATAAGACAAACATAAATTTTGGTAAACAGTAACTTACCCTTATGAATAGTGACATATTCTTATGAATAGTAATGAATATTAATGAATACAAAATGAAATAAAAAATATAAACCTCATCCATGGATGTATGAAAACAATTTAGACATCTTAAAAGTCAAAAAATGATCATAGTATAAGTATTGGTATTTTTGTATGACATAAATATTAAATTACAATTTTCTGTTTAATTTATTAACTTAAAATGTAAATGTATTTTCAGAATATTTATTCACAAATTGTTAAATTATATTATAATCATTGTAGGATAAATTTTTAGGACCTTGATTAATTTCTCAAGTTCATTAAATGGAGTTATAGTTTAAAAGTGGCTTTTTTGGAATGAATTGTGATTTTATTTAAAAAAGATATCAAAAAAATTTAAAAAATTATATTCCAAAAATGGAATTAATTTTTGAATTGTACATTTTTTAAAATGTTTAGGGTGAATCATTGAGCTTTTTCTAAAATTCATGAATTTTTGTTATTAATAAAAATACAGTTTTGGGTTTTCAGTTGTTTAATGACATCATAATGAAATTATAATTAAAATAAAAGGATTATATAATTTTTTACAATAACATATTACATGAGGTGTCCCATGAGGCTAATAACAAGGTAAAATACCATGGTAGAGCCAATGGTTTCACAAAACACACTAATGAGGGGTCTTTTAAAATTAATAATAAATTCTCTCTCTTTTACAATAATTACATAGTCAACCATTTGTTTTCTTTCATTCTAAATCCCTTATCCTAAAATATCAGATGTTTAACCTCCATATGATTCCTCCTGAGGTATCCTTAATTCACCAAGGTCCAAACCATCATGTTTTAGGAGTTACTCAACAAGATAGGGGAAACTTTCACCCTCCTATTTTAGTCGACACTTATTTTATGTTATCTCTTTGAATTTCCATTATAATATGTTGGGGTTTGATATTACGTATTAATATTATTGTATTTTTTTCATATTATTATATACTATTTTTCTATAATCAATTCATTTTATCCATATTTAAGCGACATTGTTAGGCTGCCGAATTTTCATAAGTGATCTATCAACTTTTCTTTTATTTTTAAAGTTTATCACATTTCTTTTTGTATCGTAAACTATTTGGTCCAAATGACCATGATAAATCCATTATAATTAATATAATTGAATTATATCATTTTAATGGAATAATCATATTCCATATTCTTACTCCCTCCCAATTATTTTTATAAACAAAAGCATTGTCAATGAGGTTCTCATTTAAAACCATCTGGGACAAAGAAGTTTTGTTCTTCAATTTCTATTTCATTGTTGGTCATGAGACCATTTAGACCATTGAACCAGAAGATAATATATGTATTATAACTTAATTAAAATTCATGAACTAGTATATTTCTATATTATTAATTTATATGAAAAATCTATTTCATAATAATCCAAATACTGCCAAATATTCAAAGTGGTTGTCATCTAATGATTAATCCTCACTCCTGCTAATCAAATGACAAAAAATAACATTAAAAATTATAGATGTTCATAAATGATATATAATTTAATTTATGGAGGTTTACAACCATTCCAAATTAACTCCATTTCATAAAAACAAGTGAACTATTTATGAAAATCAATAAAACAAACAATTCTCTATGACACAATTCAATATAATAACATATCAATAAGATCATAAGTGAACTAAAAATAATAATGACTAAAAAAATACATTTCTATTATGTTATGAAATAAAATATTAATAAGTATAAATTTTAAATTCTAGGACCTTATTATCAAGAACGGAACACATTCATACTTAAGGTAAGGGTTTCTTCATCTCATTTCCAATTTTTAGAGAACTTCCATTTACACTACTAATACTAGTTCATGGTGTATGTATATGGAAAATTAATGTAACATATCAATAATATATTTATTTTCATGGTATTAAATTTATCATTTTAATGTAATTAATTTTTGGGCATTCGAATCTTTTGATCACAATGTGGTAAGGGTGTTTCCAAACGAACCTCTATTTTCCTTCAGGTTACTTTTATTGTCTAATAACCTCTATGAAATTATTATGAATTTTTATGTACTATTTATAAATTCTGTAAGATTGTTTTATATATGTATACCAAAAATAATAATTCAATATTTTAATGGGAGTTACACGTTTTAAATGGATCTTTCAAAATTATTTCTGAAATACGAACCAGATTCAAGGGATCTTTTCGAATAGTAGCCGGGTTTCATGTGTAATCTAGAATCAATTTTTAACCCACCATTTGTTTTATAAAAATACTCATTTTATCATGAAAATGATCTTGGGTATTTTCTGGATTTAATAGAAAAAACATGTCTTTATAATTTAAAATTCTCTTTAATACTTTCCCTAAAAGGGTCTGAAATGATTAAGTTCTAAAGAATCATAAGAACGTTTTTTCCCTGATTTCACTTCAGTGGAACATCATTTATTGGTAAAATATTATTTCAATGTCCAAGTATTTTATTTTCTGGTATATTCATTTTTACATACTGATTTCATGTCAACTACAAATAATTTTACAAAAGAACTCTTCTTTCCAAATTAAAAAGGTTTTTTCTCATCTCACTTTATTTTTTAATAGATATATTCTATGTTCAAAACTTACTTCTTACATGTGGAGTATGTAATTCCCTTTGTAATATCATATCAATAGTCTCTTTATACTCATTATATTTTAAGGTATTATGATTTGAATGTTTCAAAGTGGTATGGGACACTTTGGAATGAATAAGTATTATTTCTTCAAGGATTTTTCAATAGTCTCATTAAACAGTATCTTATTCTATTTCTATATCCATTGTTGAATCTTATATATAATTTAGTTTTATCTCTTATGATATTATATAACATATTTAATTTAATGTGTTATGATTAGTTTGACTGTGAATGTTTTACTTTAAACCATTTAGCCATTTACCCTATAAGGTTAGTGTTTATATTTAATGACTAAGAATGTTATTTACATTTCATATGTTAGTTTCAATATGAATGTGTATGTTTATTTATTTTTAAAACATTCATATTTTGAATGAATTGGAATATGTAAGTGTCGGGTGGGGCCTGATATAGCCCCTAGGTGCATTGGTTGGTCTCATGAGACAAACTACTATCTTAACATAATGCCTTGAAAAAATTATTATTTATGGTATCAGGACGAGGCCTTGACAGTATGGTTATATTGTCCCGCATTATGAATTCCCTCATTATGAAATCACTATTGATGGTTCATGTGGTTATTATACTAGTAGAATACCCCTGAATATGTTTTATTACGACATTACATACTCAGCTCTTAATCCAGCCATAATGTGTTCAAGTTTATTATTTTTTAAAGGCATATGTTTTTAGTTATTCATCATTCCTAATGTTTATATACCTTTCATTGTATTTATTACCCTAACTGAGTGTTTGAGATCAAACATTTCTTATGATTCATTTTCTCAGGATAGGAAGTTTTTTTATCATTGACCTACAAGGATAATCTTAGAATGGTAGATGATCCCAATAAAACTTATATGTTTTTTTAATTTCAATTTGTAATAATGTACATATATATGTATCTTATTTTCAAAATCTATTGAACTAAATGGTCCTTTGGGATGAATATTCCTTGTTTATATGCCAATGTAATATAATAAGGCACCATCTCTAGGCTACTAGTGTCTGGTCCTTATAGAAACGTTCTGAAAAATGTGATACTGATGTTTATACATTCAACAGGATTATAATGAAGGACTTATATATGAGGGTCATTGAATAATTTTTTTATTATGATCAGAATTATGTAATATATAGGATTTAAGGGAGGTTATATTTGGGTAGGGGTTCAAGTACTTTTTTAAATTTTATTAAAGTACTGATATGGTGGAATTGACCCCTCCTTTATCAGTGATGAAGGGGGACTTTTCCTTAGAAAATAGTTATAAATAAGTGGAAAGAATGGAATGATATAAATGCTTCAGGAGTTAGGTGAATTAAAGTTAGCAATATATGTAGGTGATACATTAAAACCTATTAATCATTTCTACATTGTTTATATGACTTATTAATTTAGAGAAACATGAGGGACACTATTATTTATTGAAAATTTTATTACTCATAGTTATGTTTAAATCATACCAATTATTTTACCAAAAAACCTAATTATAGACTTCATAACAAATATAAAAATTATTATTCTAATAATGGGATCCATTATACAAAATTTTTTACAATATTATAATAAATTATTCTTTTAAATTAAACAATTATACCACCTTATTTTTTTAATATGTTTTTAAAACTCAAAATTTTTTATACAGTAGATTATTGATTGTTAATCATTATTATGATTGTAATTGATTTATTATAAATAATATTAAAATTTATGAGTTTTTAAAATCAACCCAAAACCTATTTTCCCTATAAAATGATTAAATTTATTAAAATATGTGAAAATAATTCGTAAATTTTAATAAATTGTTCCTTAAGTCATAAAATATGAAAAATGGAATTTGAGGGATCAAGATAACCATTTTTTTAATTTAGAATTATATACATAGTATATATATTTGAACAATTAAAAAATTATAATCAATTATTCCTTACATAGATATTGACCGAGTGATTAAAGTGTCTTATTTGTTAAAATTTTTATTTTTCCATATTCAACTGAAAATAATATTTCTGAAAAATTCTAAATATTCATCTTAAGAAAATATGAATTGATATATTAAAAAATTATATCAGTTTTTTCAAATATTCATACTCAAATAGATAATTTAGTTTTTATAATAAAGTCATGAAATATTGGTAAAATAGTATTTCATAGGGATTCATTTTTTGGTATATTAACTTTTCTTCTATAATTATTTCTTATTATTAATATATCAAACATGGAAAAATATCCAATTTATATAATTTATTTTCAGTATACATAGTGATGTTAATAGTTTCTTTGTTTTACTAATTTATTTGGATGTTTAATGATAATTATTTTCATTTTTGTTCTTATATATATATATATATTCATTTATTTATATTTATTTCATAATTATACTACCTCTTTGAGAAACATTTAATTATTCAACATCCTTATGAAGGTCAATGTTGGTTTTGTATTCAATGTTATATGAATATAAAACCACATAAAAATTATTTATTTAGGGATAAAAACATGTGATGTTATAGAAAACCAATGATACATAGTACCATGAAAGATAATGTGGAGGATTCAACACACAAAAAGTGGTATGATCATGCCCCAAATGATATATTAATCTTAATGCCAAATTAGGTATATGAATAAAGAAGATATATAAAACTGAAAAGCATCTATTTTCATTTCTAGATAATGTGGAGGTTCGTATTCCAATTAAGATGAATTAGAAAAACATGAAAACACACATGCTACCCAATATATTAATATTTTTATTTTAATGGAAAATTATATAATGGATATGATGAAACAATTTGGAAGCACAAATAATAGTGATTCAATATTGAGAAAGGATTCATAGGCCTATTAATACTACATAAGATATGTGTGTAACCATATTGTTACCATTATTATATATTAGTGGTTTTGATTTGAAGTGGAAATTTAAGGTGAAGATACATGAATTTAAAACCAAAATAGTCAAAAATTCAATGTGTATTTATTTTTAATAGGTATAATGATTTCTTATAGTATCATTAAATTTCAAAGATTATTCATTAAATAAAAATGGATTCATGGTTATGCATATAGTTCACTACATGGGGGTTATATGCTGATTAATTTTAGTGAACTACCGTATTTATTTTCCCAAATTTAATGTATTTATAGATTTAAAAAACACAAAACAAAAATGATGTATAACACTCACTCTACAATACATGTTATGGTTTATTATTTTTCTAATCATTAAGGGGGTGTGTTTATTTAAGATAATGGGGAATTAGGAAATCAAATTCAATTTTATTTATGTTTACATTTATGTTGAATTCATATTCAAAAATATCTTCAAAAATCTAGTTACTTAGTCCTTGTATGAGGAAAACCAGAGATGGTGAAACATTGAGAAATATGTATGGATATAATTGTTTAGTTTTTGAAATCAGACATGTATCGTGTAGTGTGTTATCCAAGTAGACTTACATATGACACAATCAATGTAATATTCAAAGAGGAATATATAGTTCGTACCTTCTCTAAATATAGTGTAAAATAATTATCTATAATAAAAAAAAATTGAGATAGGGATGAGAGACATTTATGTCCTCTTATGTGTCCCTTATATGAAGGGGATAAAGTTTTACCCATTTTTCATATATTATCAATATGGTTCAACGAAATTCATTTATTGTGTACATTAATATTTAGAAAAAAAAATTAATATGGGGGGATTGACAAGTGGATATTTGAGTCTTCTATTCATTTTATTTTAAATTTATTTGTTGTTGGACAGTAAATAATTCATAAAGGGGTGTTATATTAGATTATCCACTCAATACATTATGAATTTATCTCTATAAATTCTATGAAAATTTATCGGAGTTTCTTGTACTTAGGTACCATATTGGTATGATTTATGTAGCCATTTTTACATAATGGGATATCATTACTATTATCATAGTAAAGTGACATGGATCGTTGTAGATTAAGTCATGATACATGACATGTTACATGGAATTATCTACTACAATTATAGATTAATGTAAAATAACACATCATAAAATATATATAGATGGACCACATGAAATATATAGGTGTTGTTGAAGTGGGAATGAGGTTCTCGACTATAATTCGTAGAGAAAAATTTAATGTTACGGGTTATAATAAACATTCAGGGGAATTTTATTATTAGTGTTAATGAATATTTTTAAATTGGGGAGATTGGAGACCCATTCTATTTATGGAACCATCTTTGTATTTATAAATAATGATTAAATATGATCATTTATATAGGTAACTACATATATATTGTTTAATGATAGATAGAATATTAATATTTTGTCACCTATTTTAAAGCATATTCAATGTGTGGGGAGGTGGAGTACAAAGTTTGATGAGCTATACATCGATATCATAGAATATTTTATACTAAAATTGGGGGTAATATTACATTGAAAATTTTCTGATAATCATAAATAAGCATTAAAAAAATATTGTTTCATTTCAAAAAACTGTAAATATATATGGAGTTTTTTTATTCACTAAAATTTTTATAAATATACATCATATAACTTCAAAGTAACCGTATAACTATTACGAATCATATGACTTGATTATAATACATTAGTGGAAGATCATATTAATTTCCTACCGAATGTATTACTTTGAGATTCCTAAAACAAATAAATAGAAAATCAACTGAACGTATGGCAATAATTTGAGCATGTTCCCCCACTATATGACTTTTTCCAGTGAATGTATTTATCATAGGACTCCATCAACGTAGATGGATACAATAATACTTTGATGAAATGTGATGTAATGTTATCTACAATACATGACATATTAATTTAGAAATAAATAATTTATATTACATATCATGTAATATCAAATGAAGTTTCCCTATTCATAATATGTACTTTGGATATTAGAATATTTCAGAATGAATAAGGATGAAATGAGAACAACATAAAAGTAAATTAACAATTCTGATAGTTATGTAAATATAATATGGAACAATATAATGGTAACAAACATCTATATAAAAGTATTCCTGACTTTCATAAAGGTAGTAATATATTATTCCACTATCATTATAATGGTTAAATTGACCAAAATAAGTGTAATAATAAAAAAAATATTATATACAACGATTGTTTTCAGTTTCAATAATAACTTATATTATATAGTTATAAAAATTATATGGTGCTCAATATAGATATTAATATTATAAAAATAAAAAATATTACCAGATTCATGAGGAACAGACTAATTTGGTTGATTATTTATCTATGTTCTCATGCATCCGAATGATCAATTTGAGGATTTCTTATGTCTTCCTCGTTAGATCTAAAATTAATTCCCCAAGATAATACTGACATTGAAAAACAAAAAATCCAATGGGGAAAATAGGGGTTGAACTATAATCTATAATGTTTCTTAACCTATCATACATCCTGGTGAATTGATTTTTTAGATATTAGTGAGATGAATATCATTAAAAAATATTCTAAAGAAAAAATTAATTCAATTCCTTCTAGAAGAATATGGAATAAAAAATATTTTTATGAAGAATAGGAAATTAAATTCGAATGTGGGGAGTAAGTTTACTTCTATTAATGTTCCTGAGATAACTATTGAGGAGATATGTATAAAGAAATCAAGAATCATAATAATGAATGAAAAAGTAATATGATTTATTAGATCATAGAGAATGAAAATGAGAAAAACTTAATGATAAAAATAAATGGAGGATATTTTTAAATGACTTCAATATTTTATTTTTATTTTTTATGTTTTGAATATGATTTATTTTTACCTCTATATAGAAAAAATTGAGGATTGAGAGCTTTTGTTTTTGTTTTGTGAATTGTATTCTTGTGAACAATGACAATAAATCTAGAAAACTCAATGAATAAGAAGTGTGAGGATTTGATAATGGTTTTATGTTAAATATCACATTGAATCAATTAAAATGAAAAAGGAATGATTTCCAAAAACATTATGATGTTAATTATGGTCAGTTGAAGTAGTTAGAAGAATGTGGATGAGTATAAGAATGATTGACCTACTATTTGTATTATTATTCATAGTTCCATGCCTTTTAATTATAATAAAGTTAGAAATATGAGTATAAAAATTCTATTGAAGATATTTAAAGATGATAATGAGTAAATATTAGGTTGTGGGTTGTTATTCTTGTATATTTTATGGAATTTCAATACTCTATCTGTGTGGATGAAGATCATACCAATTGGCAGATAATCATTGTAAGGAATATTTCTTTAAGATAATCCGTGTAAAAAATAAAATGTGCCCTCATTTTTTTTGTTTCATTTCCTTTTATATGGTTTGACTTCTTATTTAAATATAAATCCATCAAACTAATATAAATAAAAATATATGTTTTTAACTAAATGTTGTTAAAACAATCTAAGAATATTTATTAATTTGTAAAAAATTAAAAACCATTGATCAAACCCATGTTATATGTATCCATATTTCCTAAGGGGTTTTCACTTAATAAGATCAAATGTTTTGTTTGTCAGAAAAACAATTTCTTGTGTTACCAAATATTTAATTTTTTTGAATATGAATCTTGATTCATATTGAAATCACATAAGTATTCAACAAAATTTTGAAATGAATTATATGAAAAATGGTCTAGGAATATTTTTCTCTACTCATATATTCAAAATGATTCAGTATGTTAATTACTTTGTGTAACTAAAGGTATGTTAACCAGATTAATATATTTAATTAATTTATTAGTCTCATTTTTAAAATATTTCTAAAAATGAAAATGTGTTCAAAAAATATTTATCAAATTTCCCTAAAGTATTCAGAATAGATAAACATACAAATTATATTTCCAAGTTCTATTATTGTGTTGATTGTACATGTTAGTAAAAATCATACTATAATATAAAATGAAAATTATGAACCCAAATAATTCCTCTTTAAGTAGTTATCCAAGGTCATTGAATCCTAAAAGGAAAAAAATCAAGAAGTAATTGATAAGTTTACATATTAGGTAAGTTTTTATGATACTTGAATGAGACTGGGAAATTATAAAGAATTTCAATTCAATTACCAGTGTTATAGAAATATTTTTTTTATTGATACGGTATATGATTAAATTGTTTATTTTACACATTTTTAAAATATCAAAAAAATTAAAATCAAGGAAATAATTTATAGAAATAATTTATATTTAAATTATAAAATGGAGGGTTATTTAATCAAAAAAATTAATTTTATAGAATATATCAAACTATAATGAATATGAAATGTTTTTTATTTTCATATAATTTATCATATATTATATTAGATGTTTTAAAAATGTAATGAGTAATTTTAAAATAATTGAGATGATGGTTTCAATACACAAGAATCTTGATTCATAAAATTAAATTACATACATAATAAGAAGATAAAAGACAAAAAATTAAAATATTAAATAATTTATCATACATATTTGTTAAAATATTCTAAATTTGATCAGGCCGCAATCATTAGTTTATTTTTATTAATAACATCCTCAATTTTGAATATCGTTTTGGACAGATAAAATAACTTATACAACATAGATACAACTTATATATATATATATATATTTATTAATGGAAATAAATATAATCTATTATCAAAAAAATATTAAATATATCTTAGTATTACACTATAAAGTGAATTTAAATATATAGGAGATTAATGTGAGTATATTTTGACATTGATATGTTCAAATTTTAAAAAATAAATATTATACTAGTAAAAATAAATAACTGATGGTCACTAGATTTCCAAAAAGGATTGGGGTATGTCGTAAAAATAAAAATGGAAATAATTACTTATACTTCCAAAAAAATTTGGATGTATTTTAATTGAATATATAACAAGGAATATAATGTTAATGAAATGATTAAATGTATATTTAAGAAAAAAAAGGCTGGTAAAATCATATTATTTTATAATGTGAAGTTAACAAGTTGGGATACATGTTTAAAGAGTTGAAAATTATAAATATAATTCTTAAATCCCACCATTGGTTAAGCAATATTTAATTATATATTTTACTCACTAAATATTTATGTGGAATAATTTTATCACATGGTCCTATAGAAATGTTTGTGTGATAATATAGATTAATAACAATTTTATGAAAACCCTGAAACTCAAAAAACATAACAATGATCTTTTAACTTGTAATATGTGATATGGTATGACATACACAAATGTAATTGTTTGCTAAATTTTTAATGGATTTTAGGGATAAAAATTATATCATTTTATAAAAAACCTTATTAATGTTTCAATTTATTGATGTTGGATACATATACTAATGGGTTTAAAGAATAATATAACTCTAAAGGAGATACATTTTCTTAACATTAACCAGTTTTTTCATTGATTTTCAAAAGTTTTGATGGAATGTTGACGTTAGTATGAGTATTATTACATACTTTTAATTTAGTATACTTTTGGTGGATGGTTTATATTTGGGGAACATAATACCTATGTAAAGTAAGATTCATAGTATTAAAACCACCATACACTGATATAATACTTTTGAAATATTTTTGGCTCTATAAATGAGAGGGTTTTGGGTATCTTATGGAAATTTTCATCATTTATAGCTTAAAAAAGATTTTATTACTCTCCACCTATATATATTTTGACATATTGGACCTCAATTGAGATATAATATTGATAATTACATATATAATTTGATAATTAATATGATTTCCTTTCAATTTGGAGAGGAAACAGTTATTTTTTTATACATAAGAGTTAAGGACACCTAATGTATCCATTTACATGTTTAGTCAATACTTAGATAATTGAGAAAATATGAGTTTAGATGTGGTGTTGAAATATGTTGTTCTAAGTGTTTAATGAATATCTTATAGAAGTCTGTTGCTAAACATTTATTCTATACAAAGATGTTGCTGGTGGGAATAGGTATATAGAGACAAGTGTTTAATGTAGATCACACCATATCAATTTCTAGCTAAAGTGACAATGATTATATATATAGAGGATTTCATTTTATTACATTTATTGAATTAAGAATTCATATTGGTTTTTTCATCTATATATCTTAGTGGGGTAACACATTTTGGTTAACTGAATGATGATTGTTTTTTATTCATACATCTACTCTATATATTTTTTAATGTTTATTTAAGAGGTTTTTTGGATTGTTATTCCCAAATTTTGATTTTTTTTCTGTAAAGAAATGGGAGCTTCTGATTTCACAAAAAAAAGTTATTGAAGATATCCAAATGGATTTTTAGATATGGTATCCTAGTTTATTTTCTATAGTACTATATAAGTTCAAATGGAACTATATATAAAACGATTAATTTTATCTTAATGTATTGAAGGAGATAATCCTTATATCCTACACAAATTTGATAAATATATGGGTTATATCATATTTTACAATAAAATAAAATTATAATGAATGATATACATGAAAAACAATGGTATATATTGTATTCTATGATTGGGGATATAGTATTATGTGATAAAGATATATCACACCACTTCTTCTTGAGTTTTCTTATTGTATGACATGGAAATACCATAACAGTTATAATAATATTTTGTTTTATTACATGATTAATTAGGGAAGTGGGGTGATAATTGATAATGTATGATTATTCATCATTTTTCGTCACCAATTTAGGTGTTACTTGTGATGAAATTATTTGGATAAAAAAGTATCCTTCATTTGGTTAGTGGTTGAAACAACCACATGAATAAATCACTAGTTTCATAATGTGTTAATTAATGAAATAAAAAATCTAGAATATAGCTCTAGATATATAAGGAGTTAATAACCATGAGATATTAATTATGAACTCTTTCCAAGGTGTTAGTAATTTCTCCCTATCCCTGAATGTATCATCTTTGTATTTCTATTTTATGAGAGGAGTTAATTTACCATGAATATAAGAGAGTTTCACCAATAGTGTGGGTGACTCAAACTCATCTCATGGATATACCATATATGGGGGAGTCCTTCGACTGGAACTTAGAGTTATTTTTTTGGTTATTTCCAGATGAAAGTGGTGTTAATGATCATTAGTATAAGTTACTCTAAATATATGTTTCCTCATTTCTATTTATATATGGTCTTGGTTTTATATATTTTTTTATTTCGGAATTTTGGTTTTTTATTTTTTAACAATATATTGTTTAAATATTAATTGATTTCATTAGAAAGATCACAATGAACTAGCTCACCCCTGGGGTCTTAATATTTGCTATTTATTTTCTTCTCATCAGGTTTCTAAATTGAAATCATCCACCTCAAGATCTTAGACACTTGATGAGGTATCACTAAAGTGTTCCAAAACATTTATCAGATTTTTGGGAGGATATTTCACCCTCTTATGAATCATTCTTCTAAATGAATTTCCAGGAATGGATCGACCACACATGTTTCATATTCAAGTGATGAAATATTAGATCACCTTGATTTATGTATGTTTTCATTCATTTCTCATATATTACTGCTGAATGGATCAAATCCCAAGAACGATTTCATCCTAGTAACTAAGTTATCTTCTATTTGGTGATTTTATTGTTTCAATTGTGTTTGTCTTGGCCACGGTTTTTTTCACATTCTATTACCTTTGGCTGAACTTATAGGTCGATCCAGGAGTTCTGGTTTGATTATCCTTAGGATCGGTACTTTGAGGATCTATAATTGGAAACTAAATTTCAATCTGAACGAATTTATGGATACTTATGCACAAATATTTGTTAGAATTCATGGGAATAATTGAGTGTTATGGCACCTTGAATTCCTATATGACATTGAATCTGTAATTGGTATTCCAATAAGGATAGTCAATGCCACCAAAATGGTTAGTTAGGTTCATTATACACGTGTTCTAGTTGAATTATATTTATGTTCTATATTTACCAATAGAGTGGTCATCTCTTCTCCACAAGATGAAATCATTCTTCGGATTGAATTTGAAAAAAACCGCATTGTTTTGTGACTCTTGAACAACTATTGAACATTCATAATCTCTGTGTAGAGGTTAATTAGTTGGACAAAATTGTATTATTTGATGTCACAAATTGAAACATTGTCAAAAGAATAAAAATCAATGGAATACTGAGACAATTGTGGACATGACCCAATGCACAGAGGATAATGTTGGGCTTGTTTCTTCTCTTATCCCCAAGAGGTACAATATACTATAATTTCATTGAATGAGGGAAATTCTGATCATCCCATACATGGCCCTGTTAATGATGGTTTGGTACTGTTTTTATTACTCATACTGATGATAAGATCCCCTTCGGGGATGACATTGCAGTGCGGGTTCACCCCATTGAGGGCATGTTATTTTAAATATGCTTTATCTAGAGGTATTATTGAGGGGCATGTTGGAGAGGAAACTAATAATGGGAAAATATTCAAGGAATATGATGCCCATAATGAGGATGATTTTGACGTATGAATGAACAAAAATCACCTTCTTCAAACCAAAGGGGAATGAAAAGCTCATTTCCACTACAAACAAAAAACACAATAGTCAAAAGTCACACACTTTTAACTCAAAAGTGAAATGTCATTGTTCTCATATTTTTATGCATAGATCTTCTGATCAATAATTGTTTCAAAATGTTCCTATAGAAGTAGATGTCTCAAAGGTTTAATCTGAACCTGAACATGTGTTGGTCATTATTCTGGGATGCACCCCCACAGTGAATTTTTCAAATAGGATTTCATCATGTGCTTCTGGTAAGACATATGCCTCTCCCGGTTTGTATCCTATGGGTCTGGATACTTCTAGCCTTTCCTTAACTACCATGAACCTCCATCATTTGTGAAATAGAAAGGATATCCCTCCAGCTAATGAACCAATTGAAGTTAGGTCCCATGCTTGTGGTTCTACTCATAAAAAAGATGGGCCAAGGGATTCCAACATAGAATCAACTGTGATGGAGCTGAAGGCTCTTTCTTCTGTAGGATCTTCCATGATTCAGCCTATAGATTCTAAATCAACCTCCTAGGTTAGTACTCAAAATCCTCTTGAGTTTCTTTCAGAAAGTTGTGAAGTGCATGATCAACCAAATGTTCAAACGTCAGATGATGGAAAATCATTATACATAGTTGGAATTAGACATCATGAAGAGGGTGGAGCCTAGGATGCATGTTGAATCAGGGAGAAGGGGTAAAAATATATGTGGTTGGTGTGGGAGAATTTCTCACCATAGCATTAAGACTCATTCATGAGCCACCTGACTTTCATTCATTCATTTTGTTTTACCAATTCCTCTTTGAACATTTATTTATATTTTAATAAAGGGGAATGGGCCTCACTATTTCTAAAAGAAACATTAACCAATGATATTTATGGTACATAATCATTCATTTATAGAGTATAAAAATAATAATATTATTATTTATTTACTATCCATAGTGGATTCTATCCTTCACAACATAAGATCTATCTTCTAAGTAGATCACTATATCTCAGATTATTCTAATTCACATTGTCGTTAAAAATTACATTTTGGACAATTATATTTCACGGCACATCATTATTCCATATAACATGATTGTTTGTTAGTCCATAGACACTGAATAACCAATTTTTATTTGGGACTATAATAGGCATGGTCCTTGACTGTGGTTCACATCATTAGAAGAAATTATTTTTTTATTAGCAATGAATCATGGAATCATCCCTCATGGGATACAAACATTAATCGATGTATATATTTATTCTTACATGATATATATTTTTTTGTGATATGTAGTGTTGTATCATGTTCACTATCCTATCCAAAGATGTTTTCTTCCACTCGCCTAAAATTCTCATGGCAACTATTTTTCCTTACTCCATGAATACTTTTACATTACTCAACATTAGTTTGGGTGAAGGAATAAAACATAAACTTCTCCACATGTATTTTTTTCTAACATTAATAATTGACATATGGCCTTCAGATAAACATATATTAAAATAGTATCCCTACAATTAGAGTATATAACTAACAATTAAAATCATTACCTCACAACTAGTCTAGTAAAGAAATTGATATAGGTAGTTGAGTAAATTGTTTTTAATAAATATATTAAAACATGAGAATATATAAAATACTAAAAATTATTATTTATGTAAGAAACTAAATGATAACTCATCTTCACTCAAAAAATAAATTATTGTTAATAATTTTTATATCTAATTTTGGAATGAAATTATAAATTCAGTTTATAATTTTATATTATTTCATTTAGAAAACATTATGATCAGATGGTTTACAAAATTATCGTCAACATATTAAAATTAACCATCAAATATATTTTGGTAATTTTGGAATAGTTTAAATTTTACGTGAATATTAATATACTTTATGAAGTATGATAAATTTACTTTTCTATAAAAGGTAAGTTATTAGTTAAAAAACATATTCAAGAATGTTATGATTGATTTCTAAAATCTATAATTAAATTTATTAATCAAATAATATTACTTATAATATTTTTTTAAATGTATTATATCTTAACAAAATCAATTCTCATATAATAGTGGATTTTAAAAAAAAATATTTCTCTCCTATATAATAAGTTATTTTCTTATAAATAGTTTCATTTTTTAAAAAAGATTTATAATTTCTGTTTGAATGAAATGATTGAAATTTTTCATGAAAATTAACAAAGTAAATAAAAATGTAAATATGTTGAAAAAGTAATCTAATGATGAAATCATCCCACAAAAAACCGCATACAATATAATAAATTATTGTGTTTTTATAAAATATTGTGTAATAATATTATTTCTCAGATATAACAACTCTTATTGTTTTTTTTGGAAAAAAAGTAGTTTTATATTTATTTTTTTGTACCAAAATATCTATATCCTACTTGTATAAATAGCATCACTCAACCAAGTTTCAAATAAATTCCATATAATATACATCACATATAATATCTACCAACATTTTCCCCCTTAATACTCTAATTATTGTAGGTAATTTTCTGGTTTCACCCACCTACAAGCCTTCAAGGTATTAGGCCATTATAATATTATTAATCATTTAGGAATATGTAAAAACTCCCACATATTCATTCAATTATTTTTATTTTCACTATTCTTATTTTTCTCCTTTGTATACATATTTTGGTCACTTTATTAAAATATAATAAATATTATATAACATTTATAATATTAAGTTATATTATTGCAATTTTACTTTACATATTCAAATTCTATATTCCATATTAATGGTTGGATTTACCACATATGAAGATGTGGTAAATTATATTAATATTTTTCCTTCATTAATAGTTAGATTATTATAAATTATATATAAATACATAATTTTATTTATGAAGAATAATATAAAAAAATTTAACTAATATTATATAACGTATTTTATATTTTCATTTGTAGACTGTAAAACCACATTTAAAAAATACGAGAATTCAAAAAACATGTCACAATAGGAACTAAAAAAGAGAGTTTCAATATTTAGGAATAGTTAATTAAAAATAAGTTAAATTATACAAATTATAGTTATAGATAAATTACAAAATATTTAATATTTTATTATATACGAATTCATGTTTCCCAAACCCATCTGTGTAATTGAAGATATAAGAGCTCTATTCTGAATTGTTAAGCTTTTGGGGAAAACATATCTCATCTTCTATATTCATTATTTATACAATAAATTATATACAAATAAAAATTCATTTATTTATTCTCCATTTCATTATTATTTACTTTTTAGTATTATCTTTTTTGTTTAAAAAATAATATTTAATCATATTCTCTATTTTCACTAAAACTCATTATTTTTTATTTTGTTATTTTCAATGATTGTGGTGATATTTTATATTGAAATTTTCATACTATTTCATAATTACTCAATATGGGGATTTACATTTATTAATAAAATTTAATATATTGATTTATTCCACTTTAAAAAAATTATTTTGAATGTGAAACAATTCTTAATTCCCCTATTGATTTCTTATTAAATATAATTTTTGGAACATTTTTATTATTAAGGATATACATCATCTATATGTTTCAAATTGAATATGTCTTTATCTTGAGTGTATATTAAAATCATTATGGTAACCCTCATGTTAAATTACATATGTTAGCTTAAATTTGATTATATATGATATTTTATGAGTTAATTATGAATAAAATTTCTATTTCATCAAAGATTATACCGGTTATGGATATGGATTTTTGTATTACAATTTTTCTATTTATTTTAAAAGTGTTTTAAATCCTATTTAACATATAATTTTGTTATGTGTAAGATAAGAAATATAAATACAGGTGATGTATTTGTAAAAATATATATGACATATTAATCTATGAATAAGGAATGGGTAGAGGGCATATCCTTCTTATTTTATTCTATTCTTAATATTGTATGATATTATAGTATAATTTTTCATTATTAAAAATAGTCCATATTTCATATAACATGACTCTTAATCCATAGACCACCAGCCAATGTCCTATGTCCCAAATGAGGTGACAACAATATCTTAGGCACACCTTCTATTATTTTAGAGGGTTTCTTCTAGAATTTGATGGTATACAAAATTACTACTAGATTAGTATAAACTCTTATAAAATTTAAATAATCAGATAAGTAACTATGATTTATCAACATCAATAATATATCTCTATGAAACCCAATAATCATTATTCAATCTAAATAATGGTTTTTTTTTCATAAATGAATGTGTTCATCATTCCCATCTAATCTCCAACTAGTTTGATCTCATATAAACCAATTTTAAAAGACATTAAATACAATAATCATTTACCACCATCATTAACCCTCACATGTTATGTCCTTCCAAATCCATCTTGATATTCCATAAATCATGAGACTATACCCGAACAAAACCCATGAAAAACAAAGTCTTATCACATGACAAATTTTTGTGGGATTTATTTTACATTTCTAAATTGGTAATTTAATTTATGACTAAAATAATATGATTATGGAATAACATCTCCTCCAACAGAAAAAATCATTTAGACATCTTTTAATGTTGTGTGTATAACACCCTAGGATTTTAGAAAAATATATTTTTTAAATAAAATTAAATATTATCAATATTGTTTTGTAATAAAACAGCTATTTTATCTTCTAATATAAATAATATTGATATTTTATTTCATTACATGAAACATTTATACTTACTTGTGCTACAAGAAATGTCGAGTTTAATCAAGACCAGACTTACTACTGATATATTATTATTTAATACGATACTTATCAGAAATACATTTTGAATGGAGAGTATAAATAGGATTAGCTAAAATAAGAAAATATATTGTTTACAAACATATATATAATGAATTATATGGTGAAAAATTAATTAAATATAAATAAAAAATTATTTGATAATAACGGAAAAGTTTTTAACGAAAAATATTTTGTTGAAAAATAATATGTTCTACATCAATAAATCAGAAAAATAATATTGGCTGAATGAAATTGATGAAATTTACATAATATATAATTAATTTTCATTTATTATTAATTCTATTTTTCTTCTAGAAAATAAAAAATAATTATTTCATTTTTACGAATAAAAATGTATTTTTCTAAAGAACTATTTTCTCGCCTATTGACTGAATATTTTAAAAAAACATTTTGAAAAATCTTGAAATAATTTTAAATAATAATGATAATTATTTAAATAATCATTTAAAAATTAATTAAGGATTAATTTTTTTGATTTTTCTGAGAAAATAAATTTTTCGATCTATATTGGACAATACAAATTTTATAAATAATTATATATTTAAAAAATATAATAAAAACCATCCAAATTGTTTTCTGATTTTGTTAAAAGAAAATTATTTTCAATTATATATCTACTAATCATATTTATTTTTCTGTAATCATTTACATATTTAATATTTTAATAAAAGAATTTGACTTTTGAAGATTTTGTTTTCGAAAAATGCATTCTTATAGAAATTTTTGGATTGATTTTTTGTTAATTTTTTAATTATTTAAATATTATTTTTAAAAAACATATTAAATATTTCGAATAATAATTATTACTATTATATAATAATTTCAAATTAATTTTTGTTCATAAGTACTAGTATACCCTTTAAAATATCAATCTTTTTGTTAAAATTTGGTTTACTGATGGTGAATCTAAATATATAGGGGTTAAAAACAACACAACATTTTCGATAATACAATTGGGGGATATATTTAGAAAATATATCATTAATTTTATATTATTTACAATCATTTAGCCTTCTGGAATTTGAAAAATCATTGATACACCTTTTTCATTTAATATTTTTCAAGTGTTTCACTCACCTAGGTTATAAAAGGCTGACACCATACCACTCCAACATAGACATCCAATTTTTTTCAACTGATATCTTCAAAAATCACATAATTTCCTCCCGTATATAATCCAATAATCATTAGTTTTTTTTGAAAAATCCATCCTAGGAATTAATTTTGTTGAAACCAAATGAATTAATCTGAAGAAGATGTAACATCCCTAACCGGGCATTTTATATTATTTCTCCCCCTTCTCTGTAAATTCATACTATGTCGTGTTTATAAAATCATATAATTATATTAAATATACTAGTATATAATTATTTTATGTGAATTACTTATAACCATCTCCTATTCTATCAAATGGGTTAGTAAATCACTATTCATGTGTACAGAGGACTACCACCTTACGAACTGAGGTCATTCATTGTTTACAATACAACCACTCACGGTTAGAAATAACGAAGGAATAAATATTAATATATGATATTTATGATATTATTATTTTTATTTAATAATAATATCACATATACCTACTAACATTCCTTTTTTTCTATGTATGATAATATATGTCCTGTGTATGGATGACTATCGCCTCGTGATGCATTTTGATTCGTTCATTCTTTACATTAAAGATATTAAATAAGTATTTAATGAACATATGAATCATATATTATATAAAAATTATTCTTTAATTATAGTATATTATTTTCATTCTTTATTCTAAATCATTATTTCAATGGAAACAATGTTTATGTGTACGTATAACCTTCCTTATCTGTGAACATATTATCTCATTTTCTTTCATTAACTTTTTGGATCATTTTAAATACATATATAATGACTATATATAATAATTATATATATTCTCCAATTATTTATATTATATAACCAAGAATAATTTATGATTTCAAAAAATAAAAAATAAAAACATACATGAAAATCAAAATGGTTATTGCTCAAAATTCAACTTTTACATGTAATAGTTCATAAATGGGTACTAATATTTCAGGATTTATGAAACCTGAGTTATGATATATTTAGGAATAATAAATAATATATTTATAAAAAAATTATATATTTTAAACTTGATGCATGAATTTGTATGAAGGAAATTAATACTTGAGGTAGGGTATTTTTGACTCACTTTTTACTTCCATGAGACACGTGCCATATTCACCGCTAATTTATTTTTATTCCATGTATATATTTCCCATCAATTTATTTTTTTATTATTCTGATTAATATACTTTTTATTTACATATATATTTTTGTATCTATCTCTTATGGATTTTACTATATATAATTTACCAAAGCGGTGAAGGATTTTTTTTCCTCAAAGTTCCTTATTAAAGACAATAGTTATTTTATACACCTATATTATTATATGAATTGATTTAATGACCCTTTGACATGTTATATCATTAATTTAATAATTTTGAAGATATTAAAATTTTCATTTCATATTTCATCACTAATGGGGCCGATGATTCAAATGAGACTAATGTGGTAACAGTTTGACATTACTATTACATTTATTATCATGATAGATTATGATTAATCTTTTTAAGAGGAAATATTATTTACCATATCTCAATAAATTCATTTTTTTCTTCTCATATGTTTACTTAATGATAATAAACGTTTTTGTTTAATTTTCCAATCTTTATTTAATCATGATTTCAAATTAATAATTTCTTAAAAATACATATCTTTATTTTGATCATATCATAAAAACCATTTATCGTCCAAAACATTGTTATATAAAAATGTTTTCAATTATATTATAACATTCTCAAAATTTTATATTAAATAAATATGTGACCATGTTTTAATTTTTATTAATTTTTGTAATAGAATAATCATGTCATTTTGCAAATAAGTCTCATTTGGTTGTTACAAAAAATGTGAAAGTATCCATTGTTTTATCATGCACAACATTATATGAATTTACCATTGACATTAAAATAATTTTATTTGATGATTATTTTTAAAAAAAAATTATGTTCAATGAAAGGAATTTTGGAAATGTTTTACGTTTTAAGAAAAATTTATTGTGAGAATTATATTTTCCTCATGAAATATTTCAAATTATATATAATGTTTCCTTGATAAGTTTTCAAGGTATATTATCAAGGAAAATTATTTCAAAAATATATTATATTTTTCAGTTTTAAAAACTAATATTCAATGAAATTTTATTTTATTTATGAAATATTCGAAGTGATTATTATTATAAAATAGTTTACCTTTTTTTTAGTAGGGATATGATAGTAGGATATCATTCTTGTTATTTCTATTAATGTTTTATGATTAAAATGAAATGATTTTTATGATTCTCAATTCCCTTATATTTGTTATACCATTATAAAATTGTTATGAAAAACACTTTTATCCATGGGATAAACCACGATATAATTTATTAGAACTGTTATTATTTCTCCATGGGTTATACCATGAAATAATTCATATGAATCCAAATTAATTTATCACTTTTTATATAATGATATAATTCTTATAAAACCCATGTATTTTTTCATAGGATATGTTATGATGAAATAATAAAATTATAATTAACATGTTTCATTTTCATAGGTTATGCTATGATGATACGTTTCTGAACCCCATTTCTTTTTATGGGTTCTTATATAATGAATGTTTTATGGTCTTATGGGACACATGTATATGATTACAATTATGTGATAGGTGGGTCCTATAACCCCCACAATTCATTGCTTAATGATTAATGTTTTATGAGATCAAAAAGTACATTGGGGGTTATCCCAAGCCTAAATGAGGGTACATAGAAGGTTATTACTATACCCAAAGAGGGTACATTGGAGGTTATCACATGATTGGAGTAGGAATGTGGATAGTTAGACCAATCCTAAAATGTATTGAATGGCTTTTTGGGTTTTCATAACATAAGATTTTCTAATATTAGATATATTCCAAAAATCCATGTCTTATGAAAATATTATACTCTTATGTCTCATTTTTCATGATTTCCTTTTGAATCATGTCTTATGGAATACCAATAATTATGAAATGAATCATGATTACGATCATTTATTTTAAAGGTATGGTTATCAAATACAATAGTAATGTTCTCAAACCCTTATTCTCATTTTATGAATATATATCTCCCATTTTACCCTTATTGAGCATCTTATATCACTGGTTATTGTGTTTCATTAACCTATTTTATAATTAAATGTATTAAAAATGGTATAACTATGAATAGTAAAATTTCGGAAGATATTTTGGGGAGATGTAGATGGTATTTTACCAAATTAGATGAATTTTTACCAAGTCTCCGTATACACTTTTCTATTATATTCCTCTGATGTCGATTTGTGTAATTTATTAAATATTCATCTAAATTATGTAATATCTATATAAGATAATCCATGACTCATATTATTGGTATAAGATTATATAATTCATTAGAATTACAAACTATAATTAAAAAACCATTATTGATATCATTATGCACATGTCTAAGGTTAATTCTAATCTTGAGACAATGCATTGGAATATTTTAAGGAATTTTGATAGAGGATTGAGCGAGTAGTTTCCTGTAATTTAAATCCCTATAGAGTTAATAAAATTGGATATTTATGTATAAGATAGGTACCTAAGAGTTATAAATAAAATAATGGCAAATTTAGAAGGGCCCAGTCATCACCTAGTACGTGACATTGTCCTTGAGGAAGAACTAGTTTGAGAGTCCTAAGGGATATGATTTAAAAATTAAAAAAAATCATTAAGAACCAACATGGAGGATTAAAATAGAAGTTGTTGTGAGTGAACTCAGATAAAACAATGGTTTAAAGGATTAAAAATAATTTTTCAGCATTTGGGCATCCATTAAGTGAGTTTTCAGGAATATGTGGTAACCCACTATGATTAATATTTTTCACACTCTGCCTATATTGCTAGTCAATAGATAGATCCTGATAAAATAATATTAATGTTAAATGTAGTGGAAATGAAAAAATTTCCCTCTATTAAAACTGAGTATTATGGGAGATATAAAATGAAAATAAATTATATTCTCACACAACCATCTCAAGTTATGATTCGTGTTGGATATTGAAATGATGAAAGGACGGAAGAACATTCTTCTATGTCCTTTATGATGAAAAACACTTATTATTTCAATGGGTCATCTAATTACGATGTTTCATATAAAAAATATTAGAATCGTTGGAAATATATTATCCATCATGTAATGTTAGGTGAATGAGAAATTCAATATGGTTATATACTGTTTGGAATATAGAGTAGATAAATTTTGGACACTTATTAAGAATACAAAGAAAAACAATGATCTTAATATCATATATTATATACAGTTCATGAAATAATTTTTTAATATGTACTTTCCATATATAATTCATATAATGATGGATAATGATTTCATTGAGTTAAAAAAATAGATGATTAATCTATTTCTATGGATGAGTGAATTTTTGTAAGACTTGAGAGGTATGATACTAGTATAATAATCCAAACTGAAATTACAATTGATCAATTAATTAGTAGAAAAATAAAGTATCTAAAGGGAGTTATAAATAAAGGACATATGTATCTTTGAATAAATTTTTTTTTATGTCATGGTGGAAATTGATATTTGTGGGACCCATCAATCTTATGGTCTTGATAATAAATAAAGGATTGAATTAAAGTGAAACTGCACAAACAATAAAGGGAAGATGATGATATTTTCCTTATTATATGTGTGTGGAAGGAAACATGGCAGAAAACTTATTTATGGGTATACTAAAAGTTTTATTCATGGAATGTGATTGCATCATCAAATCAAATACCAATGTGATGGGAATAAATAAAATAATTATAAAAATTTAGAGAAAGATGAACAATATAAGGCCCCAGCCTTAAACCTTACTTAATCTTGAGTTATTACAAGATTACACATTGAGGATCTTTTCAGGTTTTGAGTTTTAGAGAATTAGATCATGAAACTTGCATTACATTCCACATTTAAACAAAGTGTTTACATAAAAGACAGTATTCATTCTTCCCATCAACGGAAACATACTTAAAATATAACACAGATTCTTTCTTGACACATCCTTGACACTATCATCACATCATGTACCTTTCCCTTGACCTGTGAAAAACATTTCAAAAAAACATGGGATGAGCATAAAAATCTCAGTAAGAGTTATAAAAAATATGGAAAGGAAACATGAGTTCATATATACATTAGAATGAAATCACACATTACCCATAAAACATAGGTATATCAAATCATAGAAAACATAAGACATAAAGGTAACTTGAGGCATTCATAACATTCTTACGTAGGGAGTAACCCTCTTGGTTATGTTTGGAATACCAATCACAGTATATTCCCAAAATCTCTTCAGAGAAACCTTAACGTTTCACTCCTTCGCGTTACCCAATGCATTGCAGAGCTATATCGGGCTCACCCGCCCTTAGTTTGTCACGGAACCACCCGTTTTCATAACAATGCCCAAGAACCATAAAATAAATGTGTCACATAAAACATGAATAAAGGAAACATAACATTTCCACATTTCAATCACAATATAACATTTTAGTATATTGAAATAATGAATCCATTCAAAAAGAAACCATTTCCAAAACCATTTAAAAACATTTAATAAAGAGATTTTTGAATCAAAGTGTCCCATACCACCTTAAAGCATAAAATTTTAAACCATTAATATCCATATAAATAAATCCTTAAAACGATTTTGAAAACATGGATATTAATAAAAATAAATAATTAAAACATTTAAAACGATATCTTGGATAAAGGGGTTTTACCAAAATTAGAGACACTTGAGTACAATAATTGAGGAATAACATTTATTCAGAACATTATAATATCATTAGAATAAATGGATTCATGATATAATACTCCAAAGGACAGTATATACACCATATCAGAGTGAATTGGTGCATAACAACAATGAACCCTCAATAGAAATGTCAAATGCGACGAAATCCCTTATAAAGAAGGTATCCTTAAATTAAGGACAAATAAATCTCAAAAATATGTGTGAAAAATATAAATACACCCAATATAAGTGGATATTAAGTGTAAAACAATAAAAGGACATTCACACATATTCAATGGATGGCATATTCAATGACTACATGTTGAACCCAAAGAAATCGAAATTGGGTTAAAAAGTTCCCTTGACAGCCTAACGACATCACAAAAAAATGAGTTGATGAGAGATAAAAAGTGTATCTCATCACTCGGACATAAAATTTACATCAATAAGGATATTTGAGAACTTATCCCAACATAACAATATGTAAATTAAAAGACCCAACAAAAGAAGTCTTTTTAAAAAGAGGAGGGTGAAAGGTTCCCTTACCGACTTGGGTATCTTTCAAAACATACACCCCATGAAATAAGGACAATATATCATTGAGGTAAATACTCATAAACGTAATTATATTACACAAAGAGTTTAATAATGGGAAGTACATACACCACTCAATGGAATTTGTGGCAAATGTAGCATAAATCTCAAGGGAATAAAAGTGAGATGAAAAATCCCTTACGAAAACTCGGCAGCCTAATGGCACCACATAAAACTTCCGAATATGGATTGATGAGATCAAATAGGGTATCTCATAACATTACAATAAAATGTAGAGAAAGATTAATATAATAGAACATCCCCCAACATTACAAAGTGGAGCTTAAAATAAGTGACATAAAGGAGAGTACTTAAAAAGAAAGAGAGAGGTTAGATCTCTTACGAAAGTTCGGCAGCCTAACGACGCCACTCAAAACCTCCAAAATGGATTGATTAGAGAGAATAGGGTCTCTCATCACATGAACATAAAAATTATAGTAAGTGTAATATAAAAGATCATCCCAATAACAAGAAATATGAGCTTTAAAAGGAATGACATAAAAGTGTGTACTTAAAAAGAAAGAGAGGAGTAGGATCCCTTACCTCGGGTCCGACTTGACTCGATCATTCGTTAATGTCCTGAATAATAAACATGAGTTAATTGCTACTTGATTAAGAACCTTTTTCAATATTATTATTCCTTTTATATCACTTATTTCCATGTTATAAACATTATGTAATCATTAAGTTAATAATGATTGTTTTGTCGATATTTGGTTCTTAAGTCGAAAGTGGACTTCATACAATTACATGTTGTTCGTGTGGTCAAAGGTTCTTTATATCCAAAATTAAATTCCTTATTTGGATATCATATATATCATATATATACAGCATATACATGTATTTATAAAATCACATAATCATTTAGAGGAAAGAAATGAAATGCACCGTTCATGGAGACGGTAAGATGTACGTACGCATGAATGCTACTTTCATTTCTATGTCGTATTAATGGAATTAAAACTATATGAGAGGTATGTATATTTTAATTCCAGAATTATATTAATAATTTAGATGTATCATACATCATATATATCCATTATATATATGTACTTATAATAGTACATTACATTTGGGGATAAGAAATGAAATGCATCGTTCATGGAGACGGTAAGCCGTACGTACGCATGAGTGCTACTTTCATTTCTATCTCATACTTTATTGGAAAGAAATAATAATGATATAGAGGTAAATAATAATTCCAGTATAACATAATATATAATAACATTAAATCCATCCTTTATACGTCCCACGTATGGCATTAACGAATCACATCACTTTGAGGGGGCGGTAGTCCGCACTTCCTAAAATGAAGATATCGCGTATACCCATAATGGAAGCCATAAATGTAAGACACAAATGAAAAATACAGAAGCATAAGTAAAACATAAACATATTATATATCATATATAAAAATAGTGACATCATAATGGCCACCTTTGAAGGTGTTAAATGAGTATTCAACAATCATCGTTTCGGGAGGCAGAATTTCGCCATCCACGGAAACCGTATGTTCTTTAACCATTTGATGTAGTTGTGTGAGAGTGTAGCTCGAATAAATATTATAACAACATCCTAGTATATTTAAGACACTTGTTTTGTTACAAAAGAAGTAAATAAAAAGAGTTTAGGGGGTTGGAGAATCAAAATAAAACAAATGAACATGAGAGAATGAATTACCTTTAAAAGTGTAACTCCTTTTGATTTGAGCCTAAAGGCTTCATTTGAAAGTATTCTGCCCAAAGGAAATCCTCTATGATGAGGAGAGGTATGTGGAAGGAGTAAATGAGCAGGGTTTGGCTGATACAAAGGCTTTAGGAGTGTGTGAAATGAGGTAGAGGTGGGGGCCTTTTATAAGAGGAGAGGAGTGGCACTTTTGGAAAGTAAGAAATATTACTTTATTTGAAAATGTGTTTCTGTTTTAAAAGGTCCCACATTGATATAATTCATGGATAAGGTGATAAGGGTTCGAAATCCACCCATCCAATAAGTTTTGGACATGTGTAGGTCATAGAGTTTACATTAACTTCTCATTTTATTTAAATCGTCAGATATTGATGTCATCGCTGCATCATTATGATGTCATAAATAATTTAATATATTTAAGGTATAAAAATTATAAAAAAAATACAATGATGTAGTAAATCTTTTTATTTTACAATGAATATTTATAATTAAAATTTGGACTTGTGTAACCCTATTTAAAAACTGTTTTAGTAAAACAACTCATGTTTGTGTCAATTTAATTATAACATTAAATAAAAATATATTATTGTCATTTCCCAACTAAAGTGGCTCCATGGGGTCCCCAAGTTGGCCCATGGCTTTTCGTGGTCGTCCATGACTCACTCAATAGGTTTAGGACAAGTGTCATGGTGTTTTCACATTCTTATAATATCATTTTTTACCTTAAATTACACTAATTACCTCTAATCGCGATTAATGAAAAAAAAGTTACTATTCACCAAAAAATTATTTTCATCCCATTGAACCACATTTTACATACTAATGACAACCATGTATGTCAGATTTTCAAAATTCAATACACATTAGTGGTAATCTTTCATTTAACTGAAAAATCAGTTTGCTTGATTACCACTTAGTGGTTTCACTATTCATCAAAAATTGGAGTTTTTCAGAAAAATACCAAAACTTCACCCTAAGCTATATTTGATATTCCGAATTAAAAAATGAAGTCCGTTTTACAAAATTCAAAACATATTAGTCACATTAATTAATTTAATAATTAATTCCCGCTGTCAGAGCAAATAGCGTGTTTTTATAAAACAATAAGTTTCAAAAGATTGACACTAGTTTAAGTCTGATTTCAAAGTGAAATTAATTCCAATGACCACTATTGGATTTAATGGTAAAAATATATTCTAATTTCACTTTAAAACCAATTCAAAAGATAATCTAATCATATAAATAAATTAGATTAAAAAGTGGTTTTGAATTAAAATACAACATTTTACACTATTCATTAAAAAAAGAACTTTATCGGAAGGATACCAAAAATTTACACAAATTAAAATTTGATGTCCCGATTCTAAAGAAGAGTTTTATTTGGTCCAAAATAATGTATAAGAGTTATCAAAACTATATTTAATGACAGTTCTCTATCAAAAGGAGATAAGTGAACCTTTAATGAAAATTAGGGTATAAAAGCCTAAAATTGAATTCTTTCTGTATTTTAAGCCTTTATCTTTTATTGGATAAAAGTAAAAACATTTAAAAAACATATATAATCATATTTTAGTTATTTATATCCATTCCAGCCAATACAACGGCTACATGTTAACTACCATTTAAAATAATATTATTTTATTATTAGAGTGCAACGTAAGATTCCCAAGAAACTCGTTGTTGCGTGTTGGGTACGCCATTGAGCATAGCGTCCCCTTTAAATTCATATTAATATTTTATTCACAAATATGGATAAATATGAAAATGTCATATTCTTTATTTACCTGGGGTGTTACATCCTTCCCCCCTTTTGGGAATTGCGTCCTCGCAATTATAAAATTGCGCTGGGAAACATCTTTGAAAGTCCCACATCAGAACAAGAGTCAGTAAAACAATCACTTTAAAATAAAGAAAGATAAGAACAGAGGTCACCCGAGTTAACCCATACTAGGACTCCATGTAGGAAGAAATGGACATGGAGGAGAAAACATAGGGTCATGTTCTGATGGAGAGTGATAGAAAACATGTTTAAGAGAAAGTTAACAATAAGAAAATCACAAACTTGTGATGGGTTAAACGGTGTTGGGTTCCCCAGTAGGAAAAGTTAATAGACAACATTTTTGTTTTAAGTTACTTTTTATTGAGGAATTTATTCATAAGGAAACATAATCACTTATCATGTTGACTTTCAACTTTTACTACATTCCTTAATCAAACTCATATTTGTTTCAAAAGACGAGTATTTAGGGAGACTTGTTCGCATTAAGAGTACTATAATAAACTTCTAGAGAATCACCTAATCCAAAAAAAGACAGCTATATACTTCCCATGTATTTATGCTTTAACCAAAACCAAAACCAAAAAGGTTAGTACAAGGTCAGATAATCCAGAAAAGGATAACCCATTAAAAAAAAATCCATGCTTAATCTCCAAAATTTTTCCAACAAAACCCAAAGTTCAACGAGGACCATCCGATAAACAAATTTTACATAAAATTCTTCAAAGTAAACCAATATAAGATTGAAACCCAAATATTTGAAGGATTTAGTCACATAGTCTTCCAAGTTAAATCGTAACACTTATCTCCAAACAACATCAATCGCTCCTAAAGTCTCGCATTGAAAAGTAATTATCCTAATCACATATCCTCCATGATAGGTTAATCATTTTCATAAATAACCCAAAATCAACTTACTCTTAATTAATAAAATCATATAACTAAAAATAATCGGTCAAACTAACCAGGGACTTCACATAGTCCAGTGGTAGGCGATAAATACTAGTCACACTTTGGTTGTGGGTTCGATTCCCGCAGCTTGTCCGACGCGACGGGTAGTCACACGGTCTGCGTGTTGTCCTTTTCCCAAAACTATATAATTCTTAAACCATTCCCCAAAAAGAGATAAAATCATCAAAAATGATCATAACATATTTTAACCTCAAGTTTATCTCATGCTTTTCATTTTCCAGGATATCATATAATAACCCATAATTACCTCAAAAGTAAGGATCATATAAACTCTAATGGTTACCTTTATTATTATTACCTGAACTTCCACATGGATTGGTCATCTCGTACATGATGCATTAAAGATAATACCAAGGTTCAAGTGGTTGATCATGACTCCTTGATATTTGGTTTAGAACAACCACGTGGTTCTTCATTGAATCCTCCATTTTATCTAGTATCTTAATCAGAGAACCACCACCGTTTCCTTCAAACCTGTTGTCTCTTTGGTGCCTGCTAGATCCATCCATTCACTAAAAATAGAAATGTCAGTGTGGTTATATCAACAAAACCATCATGTACTAATGAGGAAGGTAAACACTAAGATACACTTACTCATTCACTTTATCTAAAACTAGGACTCTTTCTGAAATCCTAACCATTATGGTAATGTCACTTATGCTTAAAGAATACCCTAACCTCTAAAGTTATCTAAACCGACCTTTGATACCAACTATAAAGCCCCAGCCTTAAACCTTACTTAATCTTGAGTTATTACAAGATTACACATTGAGGATCTTTTCAGGTTTAGAGTTTTAGAGAATTAGATCATGAAACTTGCATTACATTCCACATTTAAACAAAGTGGTTACATAAAAGACAATATTCATTCTTCCCATCAACGGAAACATATTTAAAATATAACACGGATTCTTTCTTAACACATCCTTGACACTATCATCACATCATGTACCTTTCCCTTGACCTGTGAAAAACATTTCAAAAAAACTTGGGATGAGCATAAAAAGCTCAGTAAGAGTTATAAAAAATATGGAAAGGAAACATGAGTTCATATATACATTAGAATGAAATCACACTTTACCCATAAAACTTAGGAATATCAAATCATAGAAAACATAGGACATAAAGGTAACTTGAGGCATTCATAACATTCTTACGTAGGGAGTAACCCTCTTGGATACGTTTGGAATACCCATCACAGTATATTCCCTAAATCTCTTCAGAGAAACCTTAACTTTTCACTCCTTCGCGTTACCCAATGCATTGGAGAGCTATATCGGGCTCACCCGCCCTTAGTTTATCATGGAACCACCCGTTTTCATAACAATGCCCAAGAACCATAACATAAATGTGTCACATAAAACATGCATAAAGGAAACATAACATTTCCACATTTCAATCACAATATATCATTTTAGTATATTGAAATAATGAATCCATTCAAAAAGAAACCATTTCCAAAACCATTTAAAAACATTTAATAAAGAGATTTTTGAATCAAAGTGTCCCATACCACCTTGATGCTTAAAATTTTAAACCATTAATATCTATATAAATAAATCCTTTAAACCATTTTGAAAACATGGATATTAATAAGAACAAATAATTAAAACATTTAAAACGATATTTTGGTTAAAGGGGTTTTACCAAAATTAGAGACACTTGAATACAATAATGGAGGAATAAAATTTAGTCAGAACTTTATAATATCATGAGAATAAATGTATTCATGATATAATACTCCAAAGGATAGTATATACACCATATAAGAGTGAATTGGTGCATAACAACAATGATCCCTCAATAGAAATGTCAAATGTGAGGAAATCCCTTATAAAGAAGGTATCATTAAATTAAGGACAAATAAATCTCAAAAATATGTGTGACAAATATAAATAAACCCAATATAAGTGGATATTAAGTGTAAAACAATAAAAGTACATTCACACATATTCAATGGATGGAATATTCAATGACTACATGTTGAACCCAAAGAAATCGAAATTGGGTTAAAAAGTTCCCTTGACAGCCTAACGACATCACATCGAAATGAGTTGATGAGAGATAAAAAGTGTATCTCATCACTTGGACATAAAATTTACATCAATAAGGATATATTAGAACATATCCCAACATAACAATATGTAAATTAAAAGACCCAACAAAAGAAGTCTTTTAAAAAAGAGGAGGGTGAAAGGTTCCCTTACCGACTTGGGTATCTTTCAAAACATACACCCCATGAAAGAAGGACAATATATCATTGATGTAAATAATCATAAACGAAAGTATATTACACAAATAGTAGAATAATGGGCAGTACATACACCACTCAATGGAATTTGTGGCAAATGTAGCATAAATCTCACGGGAATAAAAGTGAGATGAAAAATCCCTTACGAAAACTCGGCAGCCTAACTGCGCCACATAAAACTTCCGAATATGGATTGATGAGATCAAATTGGGTATCTCATCACATTAAAATAAAATGTACAGAAAGAGGAATATAAAAGAACATCCCCCAACATTACAAAGAGGAGCATAAAAGAAGTGACAGAAAGGAGAGTACTTAAAAAGAAAGAGAGAGGTTAGATCTCTTACGAAAGTTCGGCAGCCTAACGACGCCACTCAAAACCTCCAAAATGGATTGATGAGAGAGAATATGGTCTCTCATCACATGAACATAAAAATTACAGTATGTTTAATATAAAAGATCATCCCAATAACAAGAAATATGATCTTTAAAAGGAATGACATAAAAGTGTGTACTTAAAAGGAAAGAGAGGAGTAGGATCCCTTACCTCGGGTCCGACTTGACTCGATCGTTCTTTAACGTCCTGAATAATAAACTTGAGTTCATTTCTACTTGATTAAGAACCTTTTTCAAGCTTATTATTCCTTTTATATCACTTATTTCCATGTTATAAACATTATGTAATCATTAAGTTAATAATGATTGTTTTGTCGATATTTGGTTCTTAAGTCGAAAGTGGACTTCATACAGTTACATGTTGTTCGTGTGGTCAATGGTTCTTTATATCCAAAATGAAATTCCTGATTTGGATATCATATATATCATATATATCCAGCATATACATGTATTTATAAAATCACATAATCATTTAGAGGAAAGAAATGAAATGCACCGTTCATGGAGACGGTAAGCCGTACGTACGCATGAACGCTACTTTCATTTCTATGTCGTATTAATGGAATTAAAACTATATGAGAGGTATGTATATTTTAATTCCAGAATTATATTAATCATTTAGATGTATCATACATAATATATATCCATTATATATATGTACTTATAATAGTACATTACATTTGGGGATAAGAAATGAAATGCACCGTTCATGGAGACGGTAAGCCGTACGTACGCATGAACGCTACTTTCATTTCTATCTCATAATTTAATGGAAATAAATAATAATGATATAGAGTAAATAATAATTCCAGTATAACATAATATATAATAACATTAAATCCATCCTTTATACGTCCCACATATGGCATTAACGAATCACATCACTTTGAGGGGGCGGTAGTCCGCACTTCCTAAAATGAAGATATCACGTATACCCATAATGGAAGCCATAAAGGTAAGACACAAAAGAAAAATACAGAAGCATAAGTAAAACATAAACATATTATATATCATATATAAAAATATTGACATCATAATGGCCACCTTTGAAGGTGTTAAATGAGTATTGAATAATCATCGTTTCGGGAGGCAGAATTTCGCCATCCACGGAAACCGTATGTTCTTTAACCATTTTATGTAGTTGTGTGAGAGTGTAGCTCGAATAAATCTTATAACAACATCCTAGTATATTGAAGATACTGTTTTTTTTACAAAAGAAGTAAATAAAAAGAGTTTATGGGGTTGGAGAAGCAAAATAAAACAAATGAACATGAGAGAATGAATTACCTTTAAAAGTGTAACTCCTTTTGATTTGAGCCTAAAGGCTACATTTGAAAGGCTTCTGCCCAAAGGGAATCCTCTAGGATGAGGATAGGGATGTGGAGAGAGTAAATGGGCAGAAGTTGGCCGAGCCAAAGGCTTTTGGAGTGTGTGAAATGAGGTAGAGGTGGGGGCCTTTTATAAGAGGAGAGGAGGGGCACTTTTGGAAAGTAATCAATATTACTTTATTTGAAAATGTGTTTCGGTTTTAAAAGGTCCCAAATTGATATAATTCGTGGATAAGGTGGTAAGGGTTCGAAATACACCCATCCAATAAGTTTTGGACATGGGTAGGTCATAGAGTTTACATTATCTTTTCATTTTATTTAAATCGTCACATAATGATGTCCTTGCTGCATCATTATGATGTCATAAATAATTTAATTTATATAAGGTCTAAAAATTATAAAAAAATACTATGATGTAGGAAATCTTTTTATATTTCCAATTACTATTTATAATCAAAATTTGGATTTGTGTAACCCTATTCAAAAACTATTTTAGTAAAACAACTCATGTTTGTGTCAATTTAATTTTAACATTAAATAAAAATATATTATTGTCATTTCCCAACTAAAGTGGCTCCATGGGGTCCCCACGTTGGCCCATGTCTTGTATTGGTAGTCCATGACTCACCCAATAGGTGTAGGACAAATGTCATGGTGTTTTCACATTCTTATAATATCATTTTTACCTTAAATTACACTAATTACCTCTAATCGCGATTAATGAAAAAAAGTTACTATTCACGAAAAAATTATTTTCATCCCATTGAACCACATTTTACAGACTAATGACAACCATGTATGTCGGATTTTCAAAATTCAATACACATTAGTGGTAATCTTTCATTTAACTGAAAAATCAGTTTGCTTGATTACCACTTAGTGGTTTCACTATTCATCAAAAATTGGAGTTTTTCAGAAAAATACCAAAACTTCACTCTAAGATATATTTGATATTCCGAATTCAAAAATGAAGTCCGTTTTAAAAAATTCAAAACATATTAGTCACATTAATTAATTTAAATAATTAATTCCTGCTGTCAGAGCAAATAGCGTGTTTTTATAAAACAATAAGTATCAAAAGATTGACACTAGTTTTAGTCTGATTTCAAAGTGAAATTAATTCCAACGACCACTATTGGATTTAATGGTAAAAATATATTCTGATTTCACATTAAAACCAATTCAAAAGATAATCTAATCATATAAATAAATTAGATTAAAAAGGGGTTTTGAATTAAAATACAACATTTAACACTATTCATTAAAAAAAAGAACTTTATCGGAAAGATACCAAAAATTTACACAAAGTAAAATTTGATGTCCCGATTCTAAAGAAGAGTTTTATTTGGTCCAAAAGAATGTATAAGAGTGATCAAAACTATATTTAATAACAGTTCTCCATCAAAAGGAGATAAGTGAACCTTTAGTGAAAATTATGGTATAAAAGCCTAAAATTGAATTCTATCCGTATTTTAAGCCTTTATCATTTATTGGATAAAAGTAAAAACATTTAAAAAACATATATAATCATATTTTAGCTATTTATATCAATTCCTGCCAATACAATGACTACATGTTAACTACCATTTAAAATAATATTATTTTATTATTAGAGTGCAACGTAAGATTCCCAAGAAACTCGTTGTTGCGTGTTGGGTACGCCATCGAGCATAGCGTCCCCTTTAAATTCATATTAATATTTTATTCACAAATATGGATAAATATGAAAATGTCATATTCTTTATTTACCTGGGGTGTTACAAACAAAATACACCACCCAGACTACAATGTTTTAGATAAAAGAAGTATGAGAATTTTGTGAATCAAAAATCCCAATCCAAGGGATAGTATGGATTATGTGCCTCGAAAACCTATCAATACACTTTTAAATGGTAAATATTTAGAAATAATTTATGATTAATTGAATCATGGAAATTTGATAACACTTATCCCCCATTCCATAGAAGGGAATTTAATTTTCTATTTTTTATGGTGAAGCCATGTAAATATCTTATTGTTAATCTAATTGTCATGTTTTATGTGATTTTGAGAAATTATTATGTATAAATACATGGATTACTGAACAATGAAATAACATTTTATATTTTATCAATATATAGTTGAACCCGTGTTTCTAATGGAAATGATTTTGAATAATATAAGAGCATATTTAAGGAATGGAGGATGAATTCTATTTTGGAAGCATATATGTATCCATGTAAGATTAACTTATGATTAGAAAATTCCACAATGGGATTATGAGATTGTTGTTGATTTTATGTTTAATTACCTTGAGTCCCCTTTTTAGGTTTTATGTTATGGGGGTTTACAAATATAAGGATATTTCAAGATAAATTAATTGCAATATAAACCCATGGTTTTTTATTTTGTAGTGACATTTTAATTTCAAGAGGTATTCCATAAAACATTGTGTACATATGATTAATTGAAATTTTAATATTTAATATTTACATTATCTTTTTTGTTTATGTAATTATGGGTTGTATTCGATCAAATTATGATGTTAAATGAACTCATTATAAGCATATAAGATTTATCATCAGATATTCTCCCCAAAATATAAATTAATAAATTAGTACTGTTTCGTGGAGTTTCACTTTTATTATATCTTATTTTGATCCAATGTTTACCTTTATGTTTTGGTGATGTCATTAGAATGAAAATGTTGTAGAGATGGGTTTCATCAGTGCCTGTCATCCTCAGATAGATGGTTATTATAATAGAATAATTAAAACTCATGAGTATATTTTAATATCATGTTATATAGATTTTAAATGTGTTTGTGATCAACACCATACTCAAGTTTTGTTTTTAGGGAATGATATATTTCACTCTATCATTTTTATGGAACCTTATGAATCCATTTAGGAATGGAAGTGTTGAACACAAATTTATAAGAATAATTTTGCAGAAATTAATCTATTGGTACTAGAGGTAGAATTATGATATGTAAGAGAATGTTATATCCATTCAACAACACATAAGGGTATAAAAATGTCGCAAAATGGCTATTTTGATAATGATAGATATGATATATGATTTTATGTTTGTGAGAATCTGATTCTATTAAATTCTCCATAGTATAAAAATAGAAATATACTCTCTAGGAATATTAGTATCATCAAAATACATTCTCATATCGAGATAATTGATTATCATTGATAAATTCCATCAAACCTCTCTGAGGTTCACAAACAGTTCCTTGTATCTCTCTTGAGGACGTACATACCTAATCCATCACATGTACTAAAATTAAAATTCATTCCACTGGAGGATGGTCTTTCCTATGAGAATTAACTAGAATATATTTTGTGTCATACTAAAAACGTTTATCAAAACATTTCCCTTCAAAAAGAATATATTTTTTTTTGGTGAAACCACAGACGTGAGGATGCTATTTGGGATCCTCAGGATTTAATGAGGTGGATGTAACCCTTTTCTTTTGTACAAAATTGATGATTTTATAGGGGAAATTCATTTTATAGGGGGAATAATATTACAACCAGATATTTTAGACAATTTTTTTTCCAATAAATTCAAAAAATTAGTAAGTTATGTTTAGAAAAACATCTATATTAGATTTATTTTTTGAAAAACATTAATTTCATATTATGCTATAAGCATCATTGGAATTACCTTCTGTTATAAACAACATAGTTTTTAAAAAACATGGATTCTTATTATGAAATTATTATTTAATAAGATATTTATCAGAAATATTGTTTGAATGGTGGGTATAAATAAGATTAACTAAATTATAAAAATATATGGTTTAAAAAATTATATATAATGAATTCAATAGTGAACAATTATGAATACTAGATAAAACTATTTTAAAATTAAGGAAACCATTTTCTAAAAAACTATTTTTTGGAACACAAATTTTTTTTACATTGATAAATTTAAAAAATAAATATTGGAGAATTATATTAATGAAATGTATATATTATATATTCAATCATATTTTTATCATTTTTCTTTTGTTATTTCATAACATTTTTAATAATAAATCTAATTTTATATTTTAAACTGTATTTTTCTAAATAAAGTTTAGTCACATTTTTACATTGATAGAATTTTTTGTTGATAATTTTAAAATATAAAATGAAAACATAACAGAAATTTCTGAAACCATTGTTTTACATTTATCTTATTATTATTTACTAAGAATTTTCCAAGAATATAAATTTTTCTATGAATAGTAAAAAAATACTTCTTTTTATTAGGAATTGGCATTTATTTTAATGATTTTAATATATAGTCATTGTTATAAGATGTTATTGGAAGAAATTTTTGGCATATATTTATATTAATCAAATTTAGATCATTGGAATTATTTTCATTTTTATTTTTTATATGAAAACTTTTTTATCTTTTGAATATTTTCTCATTAGAACCCTCTTATTCATATCGTCTACATGGTTTATTTTATATTAATATTTTTTCACTTATTTAATATAATTTTTTTAAAATGGTTTCCATATTTTTAATTAATATATTTTATATTATCTAATAATTGAATATTACTTTTTTACTTTCATGAATAATGAATTAGTAAAAACTATTTCCCACGATTAAGGTAAAAAATGGTTTAACGATGGTTAAAATAAGAATATAGGGGCTATAAATTACTGAAATTACTATGAAACAAATTTTAAGGAAATATATATAATTTATATCATATATATTTGATGATGTACATTTTTATCCATTTTAAATGTGAAAATCATGGATACATCATTTTCATTTTAAGAATTACATGTGTTCTAGTGAACTCATTTATAAATGTTCACCCCTATCCTCTCTTATTAACACTTCAAAAACCCATTATTTCAACCATGAACTAGTCAAACATGATAATTAATTACATAGTATCATTCTATAAGTCTTTTTTAGTGTATAAAGCCAAGTGAAAAAGTTTTTTGGTTAAATCAAAATGATGTTGTTTGAATAAAAGGTGAAATCCCTCAACTAGATTTTTATTATTTTTCTCCCCCAAATCCTTAAATTAATAATAAAATAAGATTATATAAAAACCTCATTATGCATCATGTACTGATATTTTCTTTTATTTTTTTTAACAACCTCAAACCATGCCCCATTTTATAAAATGGGTTTTAAAATTATTATTTTTTGTACAACTGACTACCCCTACCTGAATCGAAGACATTAATATTCCAATTACCACATATCACATATGGATATATATATAGATTAAGTTTTTATATATTATATTTATAAATTAATTTAATTTTATAATTATTACATTTTATAAAACTTCTTAAAATCTATTCATTTGAAATAGAATAATGTCGCTCATGTGTACATCATAATACCGCCTCCAGAAGTGATGGGATTTTTTCACACATTACTTGGAAGGTAATAATGAGTTTTTTATTAAAAATATTTAATATATATTATGTAAATATAATTTTATAATTTTAATATAACATTTAAATTTTTTATTTCGATCCAATGAGAAAATGGAATCATCTTTCATCCATATGTATAGCCTACCATCTCCATGAACAGTGTATTTGATTTTCTATCACTTAACATTATGGAAAACTGTACATATATAAAAAAGAATATTATATTTATATAATGTTAAATATTCCTGTAAATACAGAACCATGATCAATGTAAGTGGACCAAAAAAATTATAACATAATCGGAAAACAATGAATTTGTTACCAGAATCACAACATTAACATTAGATTCATAACAAGTCAATAAAAAATGGTAATATATAAATATTATATTTTATTTTATGTAAAATTATTGTTCTGAAATATTTGTATTAAAATTTATATTTATTATACCAATTTTTTGACTGTACATAATGGAATTCACGACATAATGTAAGGGATTTCTATCTAATTTTTACTTATGTGAGATACATGCAATATTTATAATCATTTTCTTTTTTTTGGGTTATATACAAACAATAAAAATTTTAGTTATCCTAAAAAATATTGGGATTTATGTATACATTTTTGGATATTTCATCTATGGGGTTTATAGTTAAAAATTTTCCAATGCAGTATCATAATTTTCACTCAAATTACCTTCATTGGGACATGTGTTTTGTTATGAACATATTTTCATAAAAGAAGATAATGTACATACCCATTTACTTATTATATGAATAATATCTTTAGTGTAATGATAATAAATGTTCCATTTGATACAGTATTTTGATGGGGCCTACGATTCAAAAGATTCCCAAGTGGTAACAGTTTGATGTTATAATGAGAATATTTATCAGGATTGTTTCTGATCATTCCTTAAATCATAAAATAATATAAATAATTTCTCATGATACACATTATTTCGTGTTATATGATTACTATTTAATTATAATATATTTTTTCTCATCTTTTTAATCTATTTATGTACAAATGAGTAAAAAAGGACTTTTTTAGAATAATAAAATTAATTTTTTTCCTTCATTCGAAAACAATTTTTCATCATATACCATGTTTTTTAAAATTCTTCCAAAAATGTTTCAATATTATCCAATGTTTTTATTATTGTAAATTTAACACATTTTTCCATTTTATAATTTTTTAAAAATTTATCATCCTATCATTTTATTAACGTGTCTCATTTTGATTTTATCCAAACATTGAAAAGAATCTATTTTTAACATGTATAGCTTGAAAAGAGTTTACCTCCATCATAACATCTATTTAAATTTAATATTAAACAACTATTATTCAATTTTATTTTCAATTAAATGGATTTTGATAATTTTTTATGTTTTTAAAAATTGGATTTCCAATTGAAAATTAAATTTCAATCAATTTACAATTTGAACTGATTTTGAAACATTCCACTATAGGATTTTCAAGATTATTTTCAAAGAAAATTATTTCCATGAAATTTTATAGGTATTATTTTTTAAAAATTGTTTAAAAGGAAAGTTTATTTTCCACAAGAAATTTTCTAATTGATTTCTATTTAAAAATCATTCCCTATTTAGATTGAAGTCCTTAATGATTACATGTTATTTACTGGAGAATGATCCAAGGATATCTTTATTATTATTCAATTGAATGGTTTGTTTTCCCAATGAAATAATATTAGTAAAAATCTTTTCCCTTATTTGTGTAATAAAACATTATAAATATTACAAAACATACTTGGTTTTCTATCGGTAATATCATTATTTATTTCATATGAAAACAACACCTCTTTCAATATGTTATTATATGATATAATTATTATGAAACATGTTACTTTTTCCATTACATGTACCATGATAGAATTATTATGAATCTGATTTCATTTTCCATTTGTTTTGAGATAATGAAATGATGAAATAATTATGAACCTGTTTCATTTCCATTCGAATTTCTATGTTGAAATGTTTATGAAAACAATTTATTTTCACGGTTTCTAATATGATGTATGTTTTTTCGACATTTTGGAAAACATGTATGTCATTTTCATTATGTAATGGGTGGGACCTATATCTACCCCTTATGAATTGGGTAATGTTTCATGTTATATTAGATAAAAGGATATCTTGGAGATTATCCAAATCCCTAATGAGGGTATATGGCTAGTTATATAAAGCTCAAAATATTGTACGCATGAGGTTTTCACAAGACTAAAGAAAGTACATGAGTGGTTATACCATGCCTAAAATTCTATGAATGGGGAAAGAAGTGATGATGTACCTCAGTTGATGCTCTAGACCAGATGATGATGATTGGATATATATGTTATTATTTGTATTGGGTTTATAAAGATATAAAATCATTTTTCTATCAAATTTATTATTAGATTCCTTCAAAAGGTGTATCAAAAATTATCTTTGATGAACTTTTTTAACTCAATGAAAAGTATTAGGAGAAATTCCTTTATTTATTAAATAATGATTTCTTTTTTAAATAATATTCATATTTAGAAGGGATTGAATCAATAGGTTTTGTAGTGTGATGAGATAATGAATAGATTTTGGAAATCTTTAATGGACATTATGAGGTTGTTCCAATATTATGTTCCTGATGTGGTAGAGCGGGGAAATTTTTTTGAATCATTAGTGGGGTTTTAGATTCATAAATCCTTCATTACTTTTAGTATGGTTCTAACTTATCGGTGAAATATGGTTAAATTTTCATGGATAATGTAATGTTAGTGGTTAATAATACTAGAAAGGACCTTTATTGTAAATTAATTTATCAGATGAATTTTTTGATTTTTTATTCTCCATGTTAGTTTATTATAAGAGTAAGGAAATATTATTAGAATGTAATATAATTGGAAAGTATGGGGTTGAGTATCTTGAGGTATATTTGAATGAGGGATTTGATATGTTTCCACTTTATTTTTTTAGGGGATCATTACAATGACTTACCATATATTCATCATGATTCACGGTTTTTGGGTGAGAGTGACCAGGGAGACAGTATTATTGTTTCATTATCCTATTACAAAATTCATTTAGTGCATTTATAAATTTGTTTTGAGTTTTTTTGAATGATTTAGAAATTTAATATTCTGTGTATTTATGGAAATTATCAAAAATAACTTTTTGAATTTATGAAATGTTATAAAAAAATCTTGATATTTTTTCAAAACGAGACTAAATAGTTTATCTATTCTAATGTAGAAGGACTAGTTAGGGAGACTTGGTCATGGGGGAGGAGGGTAGTGACACTGTTTCTTCACACGATAACAGTTTTACATGGGAGAGGTATTTCCTAAAATTGTGCTTTCGGGGAAATATTATTTCTACAGATGATGGTTTTTCTTTTTGAAGGTAAGAATCATTTATTATGTATATAATGTTACAGTCATGACCATCAAGGTTTGTTAATTTATGACTATTTCATTCAATCTTTTTCTAGTGGATATTTGAATATGAAAATATCACTATAGAGAAGAAGTTTTATCTATAAGAGGAATTCATAATAAAAATAATATTTGTAGTTTGTAACCATACCTTGGATGTCCATGTGAAATTATGGAGTGGGAATATTTTTGGTTTCAATGATATATTCATAGTGATAATGATCTTGGGTCTTTTATTATCCAAGAAACATGTTTCTTGCTAGATGTTTGAAAAATCCAACTCCTGATGTGAAGCATAAATTAGGCCATCATTATTTTCTCCAAAAACATTTATTTAAATATAAAGAAACCCCTGATTTTATTCATTATTCTCCCTTTCCCCTATATCATTTTTTAGACTTAGTGTGATTTTATTTGTACATAAAGACCCTCTATATAGATTTTGTCATTTTCAAGGAAATTAATTTTACTTTAGATCCATGGTGAGATTATTTTTCTTCTCAAACCTCAATTAATTTGACATTTTGAAAGGCTTTATGTTATGGTCTCTCTCTATTTTGATGAGGAAAATCATTGTGATATTGTTGTTCGAGTGTTCCTTTCATAGATTTTTTCTTGTGATGAGATAATTATCCTAATATTTCCAATGATTGTGAGGATTTAATTTATATTGGAAATTCCAAAAGATATCACTAATTTTCTTGGATAATATTCAATAATATATTTAATGTTATTCCAAAAACTCATATATTCAACCTCTCCATTAATATATTTTGATATGAGGTTATTTCCATTACCTTGGTGTTATGTTTACTAGTATTTTTTCACAATCATAAAAGGTTAATAACATATATTTCATTATTAAAGATGAATGGACATAATATGATAAATTATAGTGTTTTTATAACATTTTTATATTTTTGTTGATGCAGTTTTATTTGATTATCCCCTTGTATATTTTTGAAATTGGTTCTTGTGTTAATAAGATAACGAAACTAGTGTTGGAATGTGAGAAGAAAAAAATAAGGAGATTTGGATGTTTATAATTTTGAAATGGGTCAATGAGTAAAAACCAAATCTATAATGATGGGGATAATGATGAATAATATTAATTATCATGAATTAAGATTATAAATTGAAAATTAATATTGAATAACGAAATGAGGGTATTATGAAGTGTTTATGATAATATGTAAAAGAATGTGGTTCATAATTAAATATACAAACATGAATCTTGAAATCAATAAAAATTTATTAGTAAAAATTTAATATATATTTTATGTGAATAATTCATGATGAATAAATTTTTAACTCTTATTATGAATAAGGAAAATAGTGAATTTTGATGTATTATTTTCACTATAAATTGTGTCATTATGACATGGAACTTTTTATATGGGTTAATAAATTAAATACTGAATATATCATGGATATTAAATATAAATTTTAAATTAAGGATTTTCAACCATAAAAATTATTATTTATCATTTTGAATTTACTTTTTTGAACCTGGTTGTACAGTTTTATGGATTATTACCCAGGAATTTCTTTCTGGTCTTCATCCTTGATTTAGTGAACAATTATGGAATTTACCCATTGTGTACCTGATAGTGGATATTAGTTTGGGGGGTTGGTTTCTACTAGGGTAATATATATTATAGGATCAGTGAATAAGGTAAATTGACCTCATCCTAACATTATCCCATCAGGATATGGGTTAGATGCTTAAGATGTGATGTGTGATTAGTTTTGTTAAATGTAATGTGTGGTTGGAACTGTGATATGTGATTTTTGATTTGTTCTATGATATGTGATGAATTGTTAGTTCTGTTAGATAAGATGTTTGGATTGTTCCGTGAGATTTTCCATTTGGTTTGTGTCATGGGATATGATATATGGCCATGGTAATTATTAATCATCATTTTAGGTAGATATTTGATTAGTTACATAAGTGGAGGGATGTTTTTATGATATGTGTGGGATATATTATTGGTTCCAAGCCAGTATTAGATAGGGGTAATTGTTTTGGATATCTACCGATTAAAGGATTAATGAATCTTCCTACTACTAAGGGTGTTAATGGATATTAATCATCAAATTGTATGAGGATATTGTAGGAATGAAGGGTTATATTGACCATTATTTTTTTAACTATGGGTACTAAATACTCGTATGTAATGTCCATGATGTGGCGGTATAGGTTAATGATGTTGTGGAAAATGAATGTTTTGGTGATGTTTGATATTCTGGTAAAGTGGTACTCTTATAACGTAATTTAACATATTTATTACAAAATTTCACGGTCTTTCTTGGTCGATATTTATTTATGATTATTCATTTGTATATATTTTACATGGATGTTGGTATGATTATTGGAATGTTCCTTCAATGTACTCTCAAATTTTAACCCACTGTAGTTTTCTACTGTTTTCAGGATATGTCAGTAAATATTGGGGATGATATTCATGTTTCTTAATGATTGATCGAGGATGTTTTAATTTCTCATGGTTTTTTATATGAATATTATCTTTATCTAATGGATTGTACCAGAAATTATAGTTATGGGAATGATATTTATAGGTTTCTCATTCCTTTTTTATTAGGAATATTTTTCTTTGGGATTGTGTATATATTCCTTCATAGTAATTAATAAGTTACTTCCTACCATATGATAAGTTTATCCCCTTAGTTCTAGTCTCTAACTCATCACTTACTAGAGGTCTAAATTGGTGAGAGACTCTTACTCTTAACTACTATCCTAGGATGAGTACCAGTAATGGTCGGTGTCTTTACATATGATTCAATAATTAGGGATATATTAATGGAGTATAAAAATACAATAAGAAAATCAATAATATAATGAAATAATGTCTCATAATTTCCAAATATCCACCCCTATAAATTTATTTTTTAATAAGTCTGAAGGGTAGTTAAACATTTATCTATCTCATAATTATATTCAACAATCTATACTAATATATGAAAATCCCACCTACTGATCATTCTTATAGTAATAATATTTTAATTTATTATCTCATATGTTTCAATATAAATATTTAAATTAAACTATATTTAATACATAGGAAGTCTGATAAAATAAACATATTGATCAATATATATGAAATATCATCTTTTAATTTAATTTATTATTTTTTCTCTACTTATGTAATTTCCTTCAACATGAGAACAAAATAAAATCATATTTCATTTATATACTCATGATGATCTAACCACTGGATGAGAATTTTAAATAAGACATATACATTGTTTTTAATTGGTATTTTAACTTTTACCTTACTTATCTTTACCATATGAGTAGAAGGATTTTCAAGCTTCTTGTCTTTGGAAATTTCACTAAAATTGTGTAGATATCTGGGATATACATCTCAATGTTTTTTTTATAATAATTTTAAAAATGTTAGGAGTTTCTTAGAGGGATTAATGAAACCATGAGATATTTTAGTAAATAATTGGGTAGTTAAAAACAATACCTTAATTAATTATATCAATACAATCATTTTGACTATGTGTGGACAAATATATAAACCTTTTCAGTGTATAATCATGAATTGATCCTTGGAAATATTTTAAAACTATAGTCTTTCCCAATATAAATAATGACCATGGATATGGTTGAGCATAGTCTCTTCCCCCATAACCTCATGAACCCTCTAAGCTCACTAGACCTATATGATAATATAAAAAACATGGATTCTAGAACATTATCAAATTTATCTTATAGAAAAAGAAATCATCAAAACTTAAATAAATATGAAAAATATTAGAAATAGTAGATTCTAACACAGTGAAACGTAATCTATTTTGTTATTTTGTATAAACATTAATACCTAATATAGAACACTTCTTCCTGTAAGAATAATCCTAGAGGAAAGGAATTATATTATTGTTATCATGGTTGATGAAATTTCCATTTTATGAAACTAATATAATGAAATACTATTATTATTATATATTATTATCAATTTTTTGACATGAAATAATTAAATTATACTATTAAGTCTCCAACTACATTATCATGCTTCAATATCCATCCACATTGAACTCAGAATATCTTGATGAAAATATATTCAACTGTATTTTATCTCTATTTACATCAAAATCATCATAAATTTTAGCATTAATCCACTATAATTTATTTGGGAAGGTGTTCATCATAAATGTTTAAATTTTTCTCCTAGATATATTGAGTAACCCCCTGCCAAATGGGAAATACTAACATAGATTTCTTCACCATATTACCTTAATGATTTACTAAATAGACTATGGTTGTTAAATTAAATCATATTTAGTTTAATCGGCTAAAATACACAGTTTTGACTCCCTATTAATTAAAATTGTACACAAATTTTGAATGAACTGACACATTAATAATGTTCTGTCTTAATTGAAATGAGATAAGTATTATCCTAACTTAATATTTCATCAAGGGGTTTTTCTTTATTATGAATAAACATGTTCTATTAATCTCATGTAGGTTTTATATGCCCTATAAAATGGTTTCTACATAAAATCTATTTTTCACATAATCTAATTTAATTTATTCATATACTATATGATTTTTAATTTATTAATTTATATGATCATCATAAATACTCCATTAAATTATTCATTAACATGATATAAATAAAATAAACAATGTTTCATAGTGATTATAATTCATTAATAGTTTTTTTATTGAGTGAAAAATAAACTAGCAATTTACCCAATGGAAAAAAATTATGATATAATCATGGATAAAGTTACATCATTCCTCATTTTTCATATGTATCACATCAATTTATTATTCCTTATAATTATCTAAAACCATATTTAATAAACTAGGAGATCCCTATTTATATTTGATCTACTCAATCATTGTTGAGGGGAGCCAATAGAATGATTTAATGGTGTTTATAAAAAATTATTTTCATACATGCATGTCTTTAAATGATGTATTGATGTGATTAAACGTAGCGGTTGTGGACCTAAAATCATGTAAGGACAGAACTTATAGTTTTAAAAGATTTTCATGTCTGTGGGTTCATACTAATTAGGGGGCTGATGTCAGTATAGTTTATAACCCATGCCAAGTTAAGATCCTAGTGTCTATAGAACAGGTCCTTGGTGAGGGCTTGAATCATCCCTATTCTATTCGTAGAGGTATAGATAGGTTTTTAGTGCTTCCTAGAACCGTTGTGCGGTTCTGGGTATTGATGATCCTCCTCCATTTGAATAAGTGAATTTCAAGTAGGATGGGCATTAAGCACTCCATTATTTACAAGGAAGGTCAGATGTTACAATAGATGATAGTGAGTCCACCTTAGAACTCTGGTCACCAGAGCCCAACGAACTGTAAATTGATTAATAGTTCATTTTTTCATCTTCATCGAAAGGTTAGAACACCCTTGCTGATTAATATTGGTTTATCCAGCACAATCATAGGTTGAGGAGACAAACAAGGTACTCAACCATGCCCAGTACTACTATAACAAGGACTCCTACTAAAGTAAAAGTCCCTCAAAAGAGTTTGGAAGTTTCTGCTGACATCCCAAAGACTATTGAGGAAGTTAAATCATGTATCATCAAGGATATTCTCATGAATTCTAAGAAGAAATTCAAGAGGAATTATTCTTGGTCATGATTTCAAAGGAGGATGTACATAAATTGTTTGAAAGACCATTGCGTGTTGATTTGAGTGATGATCAATCCTCTTATATTGAAAAACAGAAATTGATTTTGATATGTGGTATTAATGAAGGAAAACAAGCCTAGAATAGCATGTGAAGACCTAGGACCAGATGGATTCCCACTTAAAGGATTTCATTTAGGTCAACCTAGATATATAGGCCACCGCAATCAAATGGCGTCTAGTAAAGGAAAATGATTCTAATTAAATTAATTTGATCTGTAATGGTCTGATTATTTCTTATGAGGTTTGATTTTTCTTATATTCTTAACCCGGTTGGATTCCAACTATTTCCTTAAATGTTATTTTTGAAATAAATATATTTATTGGCATGATGAAACCTTGGAAAACATTTTAATTTAATAATATTATTTCCAATAACACATATAATTAATAAAAAATAGAATCCATATATATAATAATTAATCTTATCATAATACATCCATGAAATTAATACACTTTTAACAACCTAGAATTTATTTCAATCATTATTAATTAAGATAAAATATTTTATAATTAATCAACGTTCAAAATTAGTTAATTAATTCATTTCTCTCCATTTCTATCCAAGTAGTCCTTGTGACTCTCTTCTATTTAATTTGAAACAAAAGGGATTAATTTATATTATTTATAATTACTAATGTATATAATAATATAAAAGTGGAAACATGGATAATACCCATTACTAGGAAACACAATTTTGGTGTCATTTTTTGAATTTTTTTTGTAGTTTTATAACTAACATTGTTTCTGGTGATGTTAAAAATAATAGTTTTGAAATCATTTTTCAAATAGCTAATGTTATCAATTACAAAAATAAAGAACTTATTTTTCATTTTTGAATATTATTTCCTTATGCACACTTTTAAATACAAAAAATACATTTTTAATATTTCACAAAGGTTTTTAGGAAAAAAATGTGCTAAAATATCTTAAAAATTATCATGCATTCTACATCTTTTTTTTCTAAAAAACAACTATGTGAACAGTATATATTGACATTGGGTTTTAATCAAACACAACATTGAATGTTTTTTAATATATATTTTTTCATACTTTATACTTCAGTTATTCTAAATAACTAATATAGAAAGGTTCTTTGAAAGTCTATTTTTGGTAAAATATGATTTCAAAATATCCTAATGATTTATCTTTATTCCTATACAGTTTATCCAAAACAACCAAACATGGAATTTTTTATTTTTACAAAAACAAAATAAAAATACCTTCCATGAAAACCTATGAAAATATTTCAAATTCAACAGGTAGAAACATTTTTCATGAATAGTACATTTTTTATATATACCATTGTTAGAACATTAATCAAAATAAAAAGAAATACATGTTACACAAATTAGAAATTAACCATAGATAAAAAATAGATTTCTTTCAAATTTTGAAGGTAGGTAAGATCATCATATATATATGACCAACATCATAGAAAGACTATAAAAAATTAAAGCTATAATATTATAGATTAAAATATTTGAATATTAAACATAAAATTCATAATAAAAATAACATTATTAATATCAGTCAACGTCATGGTTGTTATGATATAAAAAATTATTATTAAAACATAATAATAACATTAAATTTTTTTTTACGATAACATCGTAGTTATGAAACATTACATTCAATATAAATACAAATATATATATATATATATATATATTGATGGAAGAAATAATTATTTTCAAATAATAATTTAACGTAACTGTAATTTCACATTTTAAATATTATTTCACTTTTTTATCAATTGTTTGAAATTTTTTATCTCTCCACATAACCAGTATTTACATATATAATAATATATATATATATATATTATTGAATGTTTAAATATGGAAAAAACATACTTTTATAAAAATATTCCAAAATATCATTGAACTCCACCAAATACTGACAAAAAACAATATATCATGATATTATGTATGTATAATTTGTCTAACGTCAAATGAAATATAAAAAATAAAATTATTAAAATTTATGTTTTTTTATTGAATATTGATTCATAATTATATTAGTCATCTTACTCATCAACTAATGGAAAAAACCCAGTATCTATTTTTTATAATCATTCACAAATACATATGACAGAAGAAACATCATTCAAATATATTATAGTTTTTTAAATGTATTTTAGATCCATAAAACCATACATGTTTGTTCCATTATTTTAAATTAAATTCATGTTGATATTTATAACTATTTGAGTAGTAAATTATTTCACTAAAACATGTATTTATTTAATGAAATATAACAATAAATTACAATTTTCCAGCAATGGAAGCCACTGCAATAGAACAATGGCGAGATGATAAAAAATAAAAAAAATTGATGATGCATTTTTAGAATATTCTTAATAAATATTCACTTCCATGTATGTCATTTTTCATTGAAAACTCATAAAAAGGATTAAAGAATGATGAAATATGGGATAATCTATTTATCCCGCCAGAAATCCAAAAATATTTCAGATTGTTTTGGATCACAAAAATAATGTTTTCCTTATAATAATTCCATTGATTTTTTGATAACCATATATAAATTAAATATATGAAAACATTAAAATTAATAAGTCATAAGTTAATATGATTATAAAACTACTAATTTGTCATTTTTCTAGTTATAAATAATTGTAACTGTCTTTAAATAGACTAAAAAACTCTATATCTTTTGACAACTTATGTACAAAATGATTCTAGATTTTTTGGATAAAAAAATCATGTACCAATACTCTTAAATAACCCAAATGAATATGAAATAGATTTATATAATCCCATAAAATATGTACTATTATGTCAGCTAGAATATGTAGATGGTGATCCCCACAATACAACACGCAGTACAATGTTGAGTCTAAATGATAAGTGGGATGATATGAGTAAGTAGGATATGTGGGCTCTAACAACTTCATCATATGTTCAAAGTAGTTTGAATATACTTATATAATATGATTATTGGCTTATTATATTAGTTCATATACCAATGTTTTTATGGAATACATATATGTGTCCATAAATTTAATTTTCGGATTAACAAAATATTTTCAAATAATAAAACCAAAATTTTGTTGTCTTATGCGGGAAATATTCTTCATATCTTGAAAATAAATTTCATTAATGTTAATCCCATTAAAAGAAAAAAATTCCCAATTCATATATTTTTCTTAATGATTATCAATAAATGATATATTAAAATGTTATATTAGTGAAATTACTATACTAATTATAATATTCATGAAAAATAAATATAATTATTACAATTCATGCATCTCCTTATTTAAATGGATATGTACAAAAATTATCCTTATTTTCTCATTCCTTAAATTTTCCATTTTCAAGGAGTGATGTGTTAGATGGATGACAAGTTTGGACCTCATCATATTCCGACCAGATATATCACTTAATGTATAAAACTATTCTTCATTCATTTTCTCCTTTACTAAATGATGCCCTTCAGGTGGTAATGTATGATGGTATAAATTGTGAACTTAGATATCTTGGTGAGATGTACTATAAACATATTACATAATAATAAATCAATACCTTATCATGTAATATACAATAAAATTTATAATATTCAATTACTATCATTTTAGATAATCATCATCATGTCTACTCGAAACATATTTTTCAAATATATCTACATCTAAAAACTCATTATTGAGGCACATGTTTAAATTTTATAACATTAGGACATTGTAATTTCATTTTAAATATAATTTTCAAGTATCTACTTTCACCATACTCTAAATATAGACCCCATTTATTACTAACTTTTGATTCTGGAAGGTCAGATTTCACCTATAATTGACTATATTAAATCATAGTTTTATAAAATTTATTTTATTTGAGGAAGTGAATAAATGTAAATCCATTGAGATATAATACAATTAAGAACATATATAGAATATCATTTGGGGTATTATTGAATGAATTCTAATCTATGTATAATATTTTGATACTAAATTAATTTTCAATGAATGATAACTCCAACAATATATTCTTTTTTGGCCAAATGGGTTATTATTATCCTCAAAAATTAATGTGTATCATATACTATCCAAGTAAAAGTGAATGTATTGATAAACATGAAACCCCATGTCATCCATATCTATGAATCATGCATTTTTTGAAGAAGAGGAAGTCTCTACTGAAGGTTGCTCACAAGTGGTCATGAAAATAAACTTACTGAATTAAATATTTTTTAATTAAATGATTTGTTATTGAAGAATTATTAACATTAAAAAAATAACATATACTTTAGTAAATTTACACCTTCCTCTGTGTCTATCACATAAATATATGAATATAATGATATTCTATGTGCCTATATAATACTAGAAAACTGAATATCGAAAATAAATTCATATAAAAATAACCTTGTAAAAACTTTTTTCAACATTTGTGCTTGTTTTATATAAAATATATGTATTTCGTGATTCATAACAAAAAATATAATTATTTTTATAATAAATATAAATATTAATTAATAATGATAAAAATTTATTCATTTTAATATGATAGTTACAAAAAAGAGTTTCAATATGGTTAAATTTTAGAAAAAAATTATTATTCCATGTTTCTTCTGTCAATTTCTTTATACTAGAACTATAAAATATAAAATTTAACAAATAAACAAATAAAATAACCAATATATATAAATTAAAGCAACAAAATAAAAAAATTATTTTTTACATGTTAAAATTTCAATATATATATACCAGAATTATTAGGACGCTAAGTGAGTGATTTACCATATCACTAGAACATGATAATTTCATATTTCATCGACTATGTCTACATTTTAGTCACTAATATCATTACAAAATATTTTTAATATTTAAAAAAATATCACATAAGATCATAACATCATTATGATCATCCTTGTGACCTAAATAAGTTTATCACCATTAAAAAATAATGGTTTATTGATTATTAGATTGTTCAATATCATAGGATATATTATCTGCATGTGTCTCCATTGAAAACAGTTCCACTTTACAAATAATTATTTTTAAAAGTATGAGTGCAAATCTCTATTTATTATATTTCACTACATTGTTACGGTCAAAACAATTGTAATAAAACACAATTTAAAAAATTTAGTATATTCAATTTTTCATAAACCATCCAGAACTCCAAAGTATTTCACTAATGAATATATTGTGTTTTTTTCATTTTAACTTAAAAAATGTTGTTCATATTAAGTTAACATTACATCATAATTTTGAATAATAATATTATCATCCTGATTTTTTTTAAATGTATGACCATTAATTCCAAATCATGAACAAGTAATCAATTCAAGAAAAAATCCCCCATCATACAATTTTAGTATACTGATTTAAATAATTAAATCTTGATTTTCTATTTAAATTAATAAACTATTAAATTTTTATGGTCAATATATAACCTCTATTTATTTTATATTCGATATGTTACATTAAATATAACAATATGTGATAATGTGTATATGGTTAAACCTCATATGTGTTGTTCAAAATTTATATATGTTCCTACAAAAATGTATCCCATGGAATGAATATTACTTTTAAGCCACATATTCAATTATATAAATAATGAATTATCAAATTTTGACATATTTTGAGTAAAATTTTCTCCACGTCTAACTAATAATTACTAGAAAACTCAATATCTTCATCCAATAAATATCTGTGAACAATAGTGGCATATGGTCGATTAGAATTTTAAACATATCCCTTAAAAAATTCCATAGATCATTAAAAATGATACATCTTATATATATATGTAGTCCCACATTTTCTTATCTGTCACATAAAATGAATAGTCAAACAACCCATTTTATCAATAAATATTTGTGGTAAATACATTCCAAATTCAGAAAGTATAAGGGAAGATTCATTTTCTAACACATCTAATGAATTTGGATCCACATAATTGCTATTGTTATATTTAAAATCTTATATATTTAGATGGTATAAATTTATATAGGCGTTTAAAATATTCAATGAATTTCAACTTGTAGTTGTTGTTTCATCAACACATGATAATAATGAGTTATTATACCTATTAATTTTGAATCAGTCAATGACACTACATTTGTCGCATAAGAAGAATATCAACATGTTATATTAATACATTGAAAATGTTAATAATAATGAATCGTCTAGCTCTTGATTAATGTGTTATAAGACAATGGTAAATATTTTATTTTTTCAATTCATTGTTGGAGATAACACCAAACATATACCCATGGATATTAGGTCCAATATTTCCTGAAATACATATTTTTTCATTCCTTTTATGTCAAAATAATATTAACTCAAACTATAACATATGTCTTTATTATAATTAATAACATAAATGTTATTTTTCAAGCAATATTCAATATGGTAGCTCAAATAAGATAGACTATTCCATCCAATAATTTTTTTCTAGATCGGATCTTATATCCCTTTGAATTGTGAAACCTATATTTTTCAACTTATCCTAATATTATTGTATTAGAAATAGTAGTAGGGATATATTTTACTCTTATATAACAATAAATGGTTTTTTAAATCTCAAATATGGGTTATCTATTAAAAGGATATCTATGGACTCATGTACATAGTCTTTCTGTAGTTTTATAATTTGTATTATTAATTAACTTCTTCATGAATTAAATGACATTAATTATTGTTTTCAATGCATCTAGATAAGTTTTTATATAATGGAAATAAATTTTTAGTGAACATTATCATATCATGAAAAATAAAATTTTAATTCTTGTTTTAATTAAAAAATGAATAACTTATCACCCATAATAATTTCATAACAATAATCATTATTGAATGATACAAATCAATATTTTTTCTGGGAAATTATTATGACAAAATCTACAAGATCATGATAAAATATTTTTTTCCTCATATATATATTTGGGGACATGTTGTAAAATACTAATAAAACATTCCAATAAATTTGTGGACTACTGGGGAACTGATATTTATTCATTACATATTCTTATAGCCTTATTTTGATATTTATAGCATCACGCCCAATATAAAAACAATTATATATCAAATATCTTCCACTATGGTGAATCAGTGAAGAAATATCAGATTCCAGAAAATATTTTTAATTTATATTTCATATTATGAACATTTAATAATCTTTATTTTGTAATAGATTAATTAAATAAGTAATTATTGGAATATAAAAAATTTATTTAACAATATTGTGGGTTCATATTATTTATAATGAATCAGAGAAGAATTTTCCATCCATATTATATCAAGATGTCCCATATTTGGGAAATCATGATAACTGATCATATTATATCCTATAAAAGACACATTCACTAGGGATATAATGTACATTTTTCTAGCAAAAACCCATTAGGCTTAGTACTTGTTGTTATTATTATAATCAGGGTGCTCATTTCCATCTTGAAGTATATTTTTAAGAGGTCAAGAGAATCTTTTAAACTCTTCTCACTCCACCCATTTATTCATTTCAAGTTAAGCAATCATAACACTGTTGAAAAAAAATTATTTTTTTGTATCCTGAGAGATGTTTTTTTAATCATCTCTATACAATCAATTAAAATTTTCTATTTATTTAGATGATTTAATGCCTATATAATGAATTAATTTAGCAAAAATATCCTCTATCTCATGTTGAGTATCATAATCAACATTTGATGATTAATTTTCAGTTAGTTCATTGTTATAGATCTAATATGTATAAATATTATTAAAAAAAATATAAAATCATATTGACTTTTATTCCTATAGAATTTAACATTCTCATATTCAGCCACTACATGCATGGAATGAAAATCATATCTTCCTTTTCATGACTTATTTTAAAAAATTCAATTTGATCAAAAACCCCATTTTCATATTCATCAATAGTTCTTCATAAATATTATAATTAGGGTCTACTAATTACATTATATCACAATATAAAAAGTGATTTTATTAAAATCTATTAACATTTAAAAATATATATAAACTAAATAATTTAAAACATATAAACATATAAAAAAATAATAAATTTATTTTTTTTAAAAAAACTACTTTTTCAAAACTGAATCAAATAAAATAATAATTGAATATGATAATATAATAATACCTTATATATGTTTTCAAATGAAAAGGGAGTGAAAAAATTATCTTAAATTTCTAGATGATATTCGAATATATAATATCCCAACATCTAACTCTATCTTAATATATTTATTCCCTATTAATTATATATCTACTATCAAAGAGATCTAAAAAACACTAATATCAAAAAAACCAACTCAATCATACAATTTATTTCGACAATTATATATTCTCCAATAAGAATAAGAATAAAAATAATAATAATTTATTCACAAAGAAAGTATAGTATCAAAATACGTATAATTCCATAAACATATTATAAAGCCCTAGCCTTAAACCTTACTTAATCTTGAGTTATTACAAGATTACACATTGAGAATCTTTTCGGGTTTAGAGTTTTAGAGAATTAGATCATAAAACTTTCATTACATTCCACATATAAACAAAGTGGTTACATAAAGATAGTATTCTTCTTTCCCATCAATGGAAACATATTTAAAATAAAAAATGGATTCTTTCTTGACACTTCCTTGACACTATCATCATATCATGTACCTTTCCCTTGACCTGTGAAAAACATTTCGAAAAAAAAACTTGGGATGAGCATAAAAATCTCAGTAAGGGATATAAAAATATGGAAAGGAAACATGGGTATATATATACATAATAATGAAATCATACATTACCCATAAAACATAAGTACTTTAACATACCTCATAAAATCATGAATAAATCATAGAAATCATAAGACATAAAGGTAACTTGAGGCATTCATAACATTCATACGTAGGGAGTAACCCTCTTGGTTACGTTTGGAATACCCATCACAGTATATTCCCTAAATCTCATCGGAGGAACCTTAACGTTTCACTCCTTCGCGTTACCCAATGCATTGGAGAGCTATATCGGGCTCACCCGCCCTTAGTTTTTCACGGAAACACTCGTCTTCATAATAATGCCCAAGAACCTCAACATAATCGTATCACATAAAACATGCATAAAGGAAACATAACATTTCCACCTTTCAATCACAAGATAACAATAAAAAAATTGATATAAAAACATTATGAAAACCATTTTCAATACCAAAATAAAAGAAAATTAAAACATGGTATTTATTTTTCTTTTAAAAAGAAGGTATGGCTTGTAGAGGAAGCCGAAACTCAAATAACAGTCACGGCGGCAGAGAAGTCGTTGTCGCCGCATACGTACGAAAAAAACATTCCCTTTTGTCATTTAGTAAAATGCTTCTTATAAAAAATATTCCCTTTGTATAAACGTAAAAGTCAAAGGGGTTTATACACCGTATAAAAGAAGGTTGTGTATAAAACAAAATATACCTCTGTGAACGCAGATTGAGACGAAGTCCCATACCTCGGGTCCGACTTGACTCTATCGTTCTTTAATGTCCTGAATAATAAAATTGAGTTAATTTATACTTTCTTAAGAACCTTTTTCAAGTTCATTATTCCTTTTATATCACTTATTACCATGTCATGAACACTATGTAATTATTTATGTTAATAACGCTCATTTTAACGATCATCGGTACTTGAGTCAAAAATAAACCCTTTATAATTACAAGTTGTTCATCTATCCATTATATACAGAATGGTATTCATGATGTAGATATCATATATTTCAAATATATCCAGTACATTCATGCATTTATAATATTACATAATCATTTAGATGTAATAAATGAAATGCACCGTTCATGGAGACTATAAGCCGTACGTACGCATGAACGCTACTTTCATTTCTATTTCGTATTTTATAGAATGGGATCATAATGATATCAAGGTATATTATAATTCCAGTATACTGTCATATATAATATCATAGTTCCATCCTTTATACGTCCCACATATGGTATTTAACGAATCAAATCACTTTGAGGGGGTGGTAGTCCGCACTTCCTTAAATGAAGATATTGCGTTTACCCATAATGGAAATCATAAAGGTATTCCCAAAATGAAAAATACAGAATATTAAGTAAAACATAAACATATTATATATCATATATAAATATAGTGACATCTTAATGTCCACCTTTGAAGGTGTTAAAAGAATGTTGAACAATCATCGTTTCAGGAGGCATAAATTCGCCATCCACGGAAACAGTATGTTTGTTAACCATTAGATGTAGGTGTGTGTTAGTGTAGCTATAATACTTAATTTAAAAAATTCCTAGTATATTGAGGATACTGGAGTTGTCACAAAAGAAAAGAATAAAAAGAGTTTAGGGGTTGGAGAAGCAAAATAAAACAAAAGGACTCAAAAGAAGACATTACCTAAAAATCGGGTAACTCCTTTTGGTTTGAGTTCAAAGGCTTCATTGAGAAGAATTCTGCCCAAATTGAGGCTTCAAGGAGTAACATATGGAAGTGGAGAGACAAAATGGGCAGGGGTTAGCCGAGAAAAAGGCTTTGGAAGTGTGGGTAAGGAGGTAGAGGTGGGGGCCTTTTATAAGAGGAGTGGAGGGGCACTCTTGGAAAGTAAAGATAAGTTACTTTATTTTAAAATGAGTTTCGGATTAAAAAGGTCCCACATTGATAAAATTCAAGGAAAAGGTGATAAGGGTTCGAAATACACTCATCCAATTGGTTTTTGCCATATGTAGGTCTTAGAGTTTACACTATCTTTCCATTTTATTTAAATCGTTAAATAATGAGGTCATCGCTGCATCATCATGATGTCATAAATAATTTAATTTATTTAATGTCTAAAAATGATAAGAAAAATACTATGATGTAGGAAATCTTTTTATATTTCTAATTAATATTTATAGTAAAAAATATTAATTGTATAACCCCATGTAAAAATTGATTTAGTAAAATAACTCATGTTTGTGTCATTTTTACTTTAACATTAAATAAAAAGTTATTTATGTCATTTCCCAACCAAAGTGGCTCCATGGGGTCCCCAAGTTTACCCATGGCTTTTCTTGGTCGGCCATGTCACATAAAATAAGGGTAGGACTTGTGTCTAGGTCGTTTCATTTTATTAAAACATTATTCTTACCTTAAACTACACTAATTACCTCTAATCGCGATTAAAAATTATTAAGTTAGTATTCACCAAAAAATTATTATAATCTCATTGAACCAAATTTTACTTCTTAATGAAAACCATGTATGTCAGATTTTTGAAATTAAAAACAAAAAGATGGAAAAATTTCATTTAAATGAAAAATCAGTTTTTATAAGTACCACTTAGTGGTTTCACTATTCATCAAAAATTGATGTTTTTCAGAAAATTACCAAAAATTCACCCTAATCTATATTTGATACACCGAATTCAAAAATAATGCCTATTTTACAAAATTCAAATCATATAATTTACATTAATTTATTTAATAATTAATTCCCGCTGTCATGACAAATAGCATTTTTTATGAAACAATAAGTATCAAAAGATTGACACCAGTTTAAGTCCAATTTCAAAGTGAAATTGATTCCAATGACCACCATTGGATTAAATGGTAAAAATATATTCTAATTTAAATTCAAAATCAATTCAAAATATACTCTAATCATATAAATAAATTGGATTAAAAAAGCAGTTTTGATGTAAAATGCAGTATTTTTCACTATTCATTAAAAAAAATGAACATTGTCAGAAAAATACCAAAAATTCACACAAAGTAAATTTTGATGTCCCAATCATAAATAATAAGTTCATTTTGACAAAAATATCTTATAAAATTGTCAAAAGATAGATTTAAAAATGGTTTGCCGTCAAATGGGAGTAAAACAATCTTTTAAAAAATATTAGTGTATTTCATGCTTAAGATTGTATTTATTTTCATTTTAAGCCTATAAAACACTATCTAATTAATTAATAGACATAGATAAAAATATTTATTATTCATTACTTACTTGGGATGTTACATCCTTCCCCCCTTTAGAAAATGGTGTCCCCGCAATTTATTTACTTATTGAATAAATGGGGGTACTTATCCCTCATTGCATTTTCAGATTCCCATGTTGCCTCTTCCATCATGTGGTTTTTCCACAAAACCTTTACCTGATTAATCACCTTATTCCGTAACACTTGCTCCTTGTGGTCAAGAATCTGGACCGGTTGTTCCTCATAAGATAGGTTCTCTTCCAGCTGAACTACCTATGGACTCAAAACATGAGATGGATCTGGAATATACTTTCTCAACATCGAAACGTGAAAAACATTGTGTACCTGAGATAAACTCGGAGGTAAAGCCGCCCGGTATGCAACTGATCCAAATCTCTCTAGAATTTCATATGGTCCAATAAACCATGGGCTCATCTTTCATTTCTTACCAAATATCATCACACTTTTCCATGGAGAAACCTTGAGAAAAACATGATCACCTACCTCGAAAGATAGATCCTTCTTCCGGTTATCCGCATAACTCTTCTGCCAGCTCTGAGCTATTCTCATGTGCTTCTGAATCAGCTGAACATTTCCTGCCATCTCTTCTACCAATTCTGGTCTCATCAACTTCCTTTCACCCACTTCATCCCAGAGAGCTAGAGTTCGACAATGCTTCCCATATAATGCTTGAAATGGTGCCATCTGTATACTGGAATGAAAACTATTATTATATGAAAATTCTACCAAAGAAAGATGTTGGTCCCAACTTCCCTGATAATCCATCGAACAAGCTCGTAGAATATCCTCCAAGGTCTGAATTGTTCATTCTGACTGCCCATCTGATTGAGGATGAAATGATGTAATAAAATTTAATTTAATACCCAACGACTTCTGAAGGCCTTTCCAAAAGTTAGAAGTGATCCTGGGATCGCGGTCAGATACAATGGAGAGAGGAACTCCATGTAACCTGGATATCTCTTTAAGATACAAATGGGAAAGTTTATCCAGGGAAAAAGTATCTCGTATAGCAAGGAAATGAGCAGATTTAGTCAAGCGATCAACAATAACCCAGATTGCATTATTACCTCGTGATGTCTTCAGTAATCCCACAATAAAGTCCACAGATATATTCTCTCATTTCCACTCCGGCACTGGTAAAGTCTGAAGCATCCTTTTCGGTAACTGCCACTCTGCTTTAACTTACTGACAAGTCAAACACTTCACAGTAAAATCAGCAATATCTCTTTTCATTCCATCCCACCAGTAATACTCCCTAAGATCTCTGTACATCTTAGTACTGCTAGGATGAACTGAAAACGGAGAACTATGAGCTTCACATAACAACTCTCTCTTCAACTGTGAAACACAAGGCACACACAATCTCTTCCCAAATCTCAAAACACAATCACTATCAATGTTGAGTTCAGGCAACTTACCTTTCTGAACCTGCTCTACCTTTTTCTGCAAACTGTCTTGCTTCTGTGCTTGCTTGATTCTATCTGATCGAGATGATCTCACTGATACCTGAAACAAAACAGAAGAACATCCTGCACCAACAACTTCTATGCCAAAGTTCATCAAATCCTTAACCAAAGGATCACGTTCCAAACACAACATTTTCTAATGAAGCATTACATTTTCGACTCAAAGCATCAACCACATTATTTTCTTTCCTCAGATGGTAATGAATTGTACAATCATAATCCTTGATTAATTCTAGCCATCTCCTTTGTCTCATGTTTAATTCTTTCTGAGTGAATATATACTTTAAACTTTTTTGATCGGTATATATTTCACACTTTACTCCATACAGATGATGCCTCCAAATTTTTAAAGAAAAAACAACAACAGCTAATTCCAAATCATGTGTAGGGTAATTTACCTCATGAGTTTTCAGCTGTCGTGAAGCATAAGCAATTACCTGATCATTCTGCCTTAGGAGGCATCCAAGTCCTTTCAATGAAGTATCACTGTAGATAACAAACTCACCATTCCTGGAAGGTAGTGCCAAAACTGGAGCATTCACCAATCTTATTTTCAATTCCTAAAAACAATCATAACATTATTTTGTCCAGATAAACTTAACACCTTTCCGAGTTAGCTTAGTCACTGGACTAGATAACCGTGAAAAATTTCTAACAAACCTTCGGTAATAGCCTTCCAAACCATGGATGCTACGAATCTTAGTTACATTTTTGGGTCTTGGCCAGTCTTCCACAACTTTTGTTTTTGCAGGATCAATAGTTATCCCATCATTAGAAACAATGTGACCAAGGAACGAAATTTTTTGCAACCAAAACTCACACTTGATGAATTTACCATACAATTTCTTTTCTTTTAAGGTTTGCAAGATAACCCTTAAATGTCTTTCATGCTCCTCTTTACTTTTAGAAAACACTAAAATATCATCAATGAAAACCACCACAAACTTATCCAAGAACTCATGGAAAATTCTATTCATTAAGTCCATGAATACAGTAGGTGCATTGGTTAGCCCAAAATGCATTACTATAAATTCATAATGGCAATATCGTGTACGGAACGCGGTCATCGGAACATCTTCTTCCTTTACCTTCAGCTGATGGTACTCCGATCTCAAGTCAATCGTTGAAAAATAATGAGCTCCCTGGAGCTGATCAAACAAATCATCGATATGAGGCAAATGATATTTGTTATTAACAATGATGTTATTCAAGGCTCTATAATCAATGCAAAGTCTCATTGATCCATCTTTCTTTTTAACAAATAAAATAGGATCACCCCATGGTGATGTGCTAGGTCGAATGAAACCTTTCTCTAATAAATCTTGCAATTGCTCATTCAACTCTAAAAGTTCAATTTGAGCCATTCGATAAGGTGGTTTTGAAATTGGCTTAGCATCAGGAACTAAGTCAACAGTAAACTCAACTTCCGGATCTGGTATTATTCCAGGCAACTCATCAGGAAAATCATTAGGATACTCATTTACCACTGGCACATCCTTAATCTGAACAGTTCCTTTATTTTCAACGATGTGTCCAAGGTAACATTCATTTCCATCTTATACAAGTTTCTCGGCCTCTTGATAAGTTATCAATAGTAAGGGTTCATTCTTGTACACAAACTGAAATTCTTTCTGAAAAGAAACATCTTTAGCTCTACAGTCAATCTTAGCATGGTAAATAGAGAGCCAATCCATACCTAGGATAACATCAAACTCTACTAGAGGTAGAACAATAAGGTTTGCAAGTAGGTTCTTTCCATAGATAAGGATATGGAGATTCTTATAAATTCTTTTTGCCTCAACATTCCCCTAGGTGTTTTTACCAAAAGATCAGGAGTCATTTCTTGAGATGGTATTCCCATTTTACTAGAAAAGGTTTCAGAGATGAAAGAATGTGTAGACCCCGAATCAGACAACACACTGGAATATTCTGAAAAAACAAAAAAAAAGTACCTGATACAACTTCATTTGATGGCCCGACATCTGCTGAAGTAGTTGCAAAGGATTTCACCACCCTTTTCTTCTTGTATTCTAACTACTTCCCATCACTCAAGCTCTTTTTCGGACACTCGTTTGCATAGTGACCCATCTCATTGCACTTATAACATTTCACTAACTGTAAATGAAATTTGGTCTTACCTTCACCTTGATCCTTTTTAGTGCAATCACGAGCCTTATGTCCCATCTTACTACATCCGTTGCACTTTCCAAAATTTAGAATACATTCCCCAGCATGCCTTTTTCCACATTTATCACAAACTAGAAACTTAGTTTTCTTACCATCAGACTTTTTTGAAAAATTCATACCTTTCTCCTACCACCTCAGTCTCTTATTCGGTTGGTTTTTATAGAACACTTGATCATCGACAAACTCCATTTACACCTTCTCAGCACACCGAACAAGCTTTTCATAACTTTTAAACTCACGAGAATCTAATTACCTTCGATATTTTGGCTTTAATCCTAAGTAAAAACGATTGATTTTACTATCAAGGTCTTGGATAAAATTTGGAGCATACCTTGCCAATCGAATGAACCTTTCTTCATAGGCAGCCACTGAGTCTTTCTATTGCCTCAATTATAAGAATTTCTTTTCTATCCTAAGTCAAACAGCCTTAGGAAAATACTTCTCAAGAAACAGACCTTTGAATTCATCCCAGTCGAGAGCATCAATCTCATCAGCGTCCCTGATATTTTTAACCATCGACCACCACTGATCTGCTTCACCCTCCAAACGATAAATAGAAAGACTAACCTTTTGATTGTCTGAACACCCCATGACATCAAAAATATTCTCCAGTTCTTTAATCCACCCTTCAGCTAGCACAGGGTCAGATGATCCTTTGAATGATGAGGGATGTTGCCTCATGAAATGTTCCACCACTGACATGTTCCTCTGCGGTTGATCTGGCTGATCTCATGCATGGATACCACCGCCATTTATCGCTTGAGTCAACTGCGCCATTACTGCAACAAACTGTTCAGTTCCAATTCCGACCATCTCAGGATGATGATTCAGAAGGTTATTTCCTTCTGCATGCCTTCCTAGCACTTCTTCCCTGTTTCCTCTGCGGAAAACCATTCTGAACAAACATGTCTTAGATGAAGCAACATGGTAATCTTCAAATACTATATCACTTCAATTTGACCATAAAAAAATATTTTTGTATAATCATTTAATAGAATTATACCTCCTAAATTTATCTAAACCGACCTCTAATACCAACTATAAGGCCCCAGCCTTAAACCTTACTTAATCATAAGTTATTACAAGATTACACATTGAGGATCTTTTCGGGTTTAGATTTTTAGAGAATTAGATAATAAAACATGCATTACATTCCACATATAAACAAAGTGGTTACATAAAGATAGTATTCTTCTTTCCCATCAATGGAAACATATTTAAAATAAAACATGGATTCTTTCTTGACACTTCCTTGACACTATCATCATATCATGTACCTTTCCCTTTAACTGTGAAAAACATTTCAAAAAAACATGGGATGAGCATAAAAATATTAGTAAGGGATATAAAAATATGGAAAGGAAAAATAGGTACATATATACATAATAATTAAATCATACTTTACCCGTAAAACATAAGCACTTTAACATACCTCATCAAATCATGAATAAATCATAGAAATCATAAGACATAAAGGTAACTTGAGGCATTCATAACATTCTTACGTAGGGAGTAACCCTCTTGGTTACGTTTGGAATACCCATCATAGTATATTCCCTAAATCGCTTTGTAGAAACCTTAACGTTTCACTCCTTCACGTTACCCAATGCATTGGAGAGCTATATCGGGCTCACCCGCCCTTAGTTTATCACAGAACCACCCGTCTTCATAATAATGCCCAAGAACCTCAACATAATCGTATCACATAAAACATGCATAAAGGAAACATAACATTTCCATCTTTCAATCACAAGATATCAATACAACACATCGATATAAAAACATTATGAAACCCATTTTCAATACCAAAATAAAAGAAAATTAAAACATGGTATTTATTTTTCTTTTAAAAAGAAGGTATGGCTTGTAGAGGAAGCCGAAACTCAAATAACGGTCATGGCGGCAGTGAAGTGGTTGTCGCTGCATACGTACGACAAAAACACTCCCATTTTTCATTTAGTAAGACACTTAGTATAAAAAAGATTCCTTTTGGATAAACATAAAAGTCAAAGGGGTTTATACACCGTATAAAAGAAGGTTGTGTATAAAACAAAATATGCCTCAATGAAAGGAGATTGAGACGAAGTCCCATACCTCGGGTCCGACATGACTCGATCATTCTTTAATGTCCTGAATAATAAAATTGAGTTAATTTATACTTTCTTAAGAACATTTTTCAAGTTAATTATTCCTTTTATATCACTTATTACCATGTCATGAACACTATGTAATTATTTAAGTTAATAACGGTCATTTTAACGATCATTGGTACTTGAGTCAAAAATAAACCCTTTATAATTACAAGTTGTTCATGTATCCATTATATCCAGAATGGTATTCATGATGTAGATATAATATATGTCATATATATCCACTGCATGCATGCATTTATAATATTACATAATCATTTAGAGATAAGAAATGAAATGCACCGTTCATGGAGACGGTAAGCCGTACGTACGCATGAACACTACTTTCATTTCTATTTCATATTTTATAGAATGGAATCATAATGATATAAAGGTATATTATAATTCCAGTATAATATCATATATAATATCATAGTTCTATCCTTTATACATCCCACATATGGTATTTAACGAATCAAATCACTTTGCGGGGGCGGTAGTCTGCACTTCCTTAAATGAAGATATTGCGTTTACCTATAATGGAAACCATAAAGGTATACCCAAAATGAAAAATACCGAAGATTAAGGAAAACATAAACATATTATATATCATATATAAACATAGTGACTTTTTAATGGCCACCTTTGAAGGTGTTAAAATAATGTTGAACAATCATCGTTTTGGGAGGCATAAATTCGCCATCCACGGAAACATAATGTTCGTTAACAATTAGATGTAGGTTTTTGTAAGTTTAGCTCGAATCCTTATTTTAAAAACATCCTAGTATATTTAGGATACTGTATTTGTTACAAAAGGAAAGAATAAAAATAGTTTAGGGGGTTGGAGAAGCAAAATAAAACAAAAGGACTCAAAAGAAGACATTACCTTAAAATCGGGTAACTCCCTTTGGTTTGAGCTCAAAGGATTCCTTGGGAAGACTTCTGCCCAAAGTGAGGCTTCAAAGAGTAATATAGGGAAGTGTAGAGACAAAATGGGTTGGGGTTGGCCAAGCCAAATGCTTTGGAAGTGGGGGTAAGGAGGTAGAGGTGGGGGTCTTTTATATGAGGAGAGGAGGGGCACTCTTGGAAAGTAAAGATAAGTTACTTTATTTTAAAATGAGTTTCAGATTACAAAGGTCCAAAATTGATATAATTCTAGTATAAGGTGATAAGGGTTCTAAATCCACTCATCTAATTGGTTTTGGCCATGTGTAGGTCTTAGATTTTACATTATCTTTCCATTTTATTTAAATCGTTAAATAATGAGGTCATCACTGCATCATCATTATGTCATATATAATTTAATTTATTTAAAGTCTAAAAATTATAAATAAACTACTATGATGTAGGAAATCTTTTTTATCTTTCTATTGAATATTTATAGTCAAATATCTGACTTTTATAACCCCATGTAAAAATTGTTTTAGTAAAATAACTCATGTTTGTGTCATTTTTACTTTAACATTAAATAAAAGGTTATTTATGTCATTTCACAACCAATGTGGCTCCATGGGGTCCCCAAGTTGACCCATGGCTTTTATTAGTCGGCCATCACACATCAAATAAGGGTAGGGCATGTGTCTATGTCGTTTCATTTTATTAAAACATTATTCTTACCTTAAACTACAATAATTACCTCTAATCGCGATTAAAAACTTAATAAGTTACTATTCACCAAAAAATTATTATAATCTCATTGAACCACATTTTACTAATTAATGAAAACCATGTATGTCGGATTTTTTAAATTCAAAACACAAAGATGGAAAAATTTCATTTAAACAAAAAATCTGTTTTTATAAGTACCACTTAGTGGTTTCACTATTCATCAAAAATTGAAGTTTTTCAGAAAATTACCAAAAATTCACCCTAAGCTATATTTGATACTCTGAATTCAAAAATGATTTCTATTTTATAAAATTCGAATCATATAAGTCACATTAATTAATTTAATAATTAATTCCCGCTGTCATGACAAATAGCGTGATTTTATGAAACAATAAGAATCAAAAGATTGACACCAGTTTAAGTCCAATTTCAAAGTGAAATTGATTCAAATTACCACCATTGGATTAAATGGTAAAAATATATTCCAATTTCACATCAAAACCAATTCAAAAGATAATCTAATCATATAAATAAATTAGATTAAAAAGCAGTTTTGATGTAAAATGTAGTATTTTTCACTATTCATTAAAAAATGAACATTGTTAGAAAAATACCAAAAATTAACACAAAGTAAATTTTGATGTCCCAATAATAAATAATAAGTTTATTTTGACAAACATATCTTATAAAATTATCAAAAGATAGATTTAAAAATGGTTTTCCATCAAAAGGTAGTAAAACAATCTTTTAAAAAATATTAGTGTATTCCATGCTTAAGATTGTATTTATTTTCATGTTAAGCCTCTAAAACACTATCTAATTGATTAATATACATAGATAAAAATATCTATTATTGATTACTTACTTGGTATGTTACAAATATAATAAAAACCTCAGTTCAAATAAATAAATAAATAAATAAGCTTTATAACTAAACAATTCCTAACAAATAATTTTTTTTAAAAATAATTATCATTAAAAATATAAATATTTTGTTTACAATTATGTGAAATAATAATCCTAAATGAAAAGGGATTACAATAAAATTTCATGAATTGATTTATTATGGCACAAATTTGATGTAAAAGATGAAAATAGTGAAACTAAAATATGATAAATGGGTCGTAGATTGGTTGGAGGATTGAAACCAAGAAAAAGGACCTACGATTAAATTGAGAAGAAAAATTACTAAAATTATGTAAAATTATATTTCAAGCATGGAAGAATTATTTATGGTGAAGAGGGTCTGAGATCCAATTGTCACACATATTTGTGTTTTTGGAAGAATAATACAAAATATTGAAGGATTAATCATTTATATATGTTAATTTTAAATGATTATGATGTGGGGTTTACTAAAAATATAAATCAAATTATAAAATTTTGGCGTTGGTTTTTTTTAAAAGATGTCAGATGTTTAAAAAAACATAAAATAGATTGTCTCAAAATTTACTTCAAAGATGAAAAGGGTTTTTGGGTACATTTTAATAAAAATTGATGTAAAAAATTCACTCCATGTTCATTGAGACTTTAGTTTTTAAAAAAAATGTTAAAATAATAATGTTGAATCATATTTTTCAACTAGTGACCTATCATTACTAACTGCCATAGTCTATATCATGTATATTGCACCCATATATCATCTATATTTCTTTGTGTGTAACATAATTAAAAAGTGTTTAATATTAGTTAATTTAATGGAGGCATATTCTTATTTTCTGGCATTTAATAGTTTTGATTAATTCAGTATACACAGTCCGTAATGTCCAAACCTAGTATAGAATTCCAAATTTTTACATGGTAATTATTTTGAAATTTCATATATATATATTAACATGGTGTGTTATATTGACAAATTAATCATGAATACATTATTATTATGATTAAGAAATAATTTATTGATATTATTTTTATTTATAATCTGTTAGGATACCTAGTGTGCAAAATCCTGATATGCATCATCAATGTCATTTGGACGTCTATCTATTATATAGGCCTAAGGAAATGGTATGTATATCAACTGTGGAAGTTTTTTATGTCCATGGAAAATAAATAATATATATATTTCATGTATCTTTCTAGTTGCATAGAATCCAATCACATGCATTATGTATGAGTACATGATGTGTCATTGACAATGCATTTTCATCTTTGAAAGGGGGTGGACTACACTAATTGTAAAACATAAAAAGGCATGTATTTTATAAAATCATGTGTCACACTATATAAGTAAACAAGTTTTATTTTATTTAAAACACATGTTATTCAATTAAAGAAATGTTAAATTAATTTTTAAGATTGTACTGGTGTATTTTAAATGGGTAGACATCATGTGCCTTCATACCACATGTTGTGTATCCCCATGTAATATATGATGAATCATCAACAACATCAGATGGATTCATTGGATGTTCTTCATATTTTATCATTTTGTTTGTTTTACGGGCAGTAAATAATAATAATATGTGTTAATATTAATTTAGGATTTAAAAATATTTTAAATTAGAAACCTAAACTATTAGAAATCAATTGAATTGATCAAATTTTAATAAATAATAACATATTTTAACAAGGCCTCATTGAATCTACATGGTGGTTGTGGATGTATCTAAAGAGGATATTGGGACACGGTGAAATTTTCGTTCATCGATTTCAAACAATTTTCCATGATGTAAATGGTGATAAACGTCATGAATAGTGAATTAAATCCAACGAATATTTAAAAACAACATTAAAATAAAAAGGAGAGGATATTTTTTATATTATATTAATAATTAAATGAAATTAAAATTTAACTGAATATTGGATATTATTTCTTTAATGAATTGGTTATCCTAATTAAAAATTTTGGTTTCATTGTCCTTGGTTTATTAGGACTCATGAAAACAATCTCTCTAGTGTTGATATGTGGGTTCTCTTTTGATCTTCAAGAGTCCTCAGTTGTAATCTAGGTGCTAATGTGATGGTTTAAATCATTCTAGATCACTCCCTATTGTCAAAACAATGATCCGACGGACCTCACATTCCAGAAGTACGAGACTGATGCTCCACATTCTTGCCCCCGCCCTTGACATGGAGGATCGAGGCGAGGGTTCCATTACCGAATCATAATCCACCTCAGAATCTATGAAGGAAAAAATATAATCTCAGTCTAAATCATTCTAGATTTTTTATGGTGGCACTGCCTTTCCCTCCTACCCTAGTATGGCTCTTCAAGATATGGTATATTTCTTTCTTGGGGAGGTCCTTTGACCAAACTAGTGCTGGGTTGGAGATCCCTTCTGCCTGAGTGAACCATGGTGCGAGGAGCACCAAGGAAGACGTAAAAGTGAACACGGGGAGGACCTTTATGTCCACTGGCCATTGTGCGGAGGGAATCTCCGAAGAAGGTGATGGTGCAGGTAGGACCTCCTCCAGATCTAGTAGGATCATGGGTTGGACCTCCTTGCTTATTTCCCCTAGTAGTGTCACTGCGAGGAGGGTCCCTATACTGGGCAAGCTGAACATGGATAGGACCTCCGTGCTGGGGCTGATGAAGTGATACCGACCTTCACTCTTCATATTTACATGGTGAGGAGGACCTTGTTCGGCTGCTGTAAGGACATGGGGAAGGCCCCCACAATGAAGATTGACTAGATGTGTAAAATCTCCACGCCGGTGGCCTGTGGTGGGAGGAATGACTCCATACCCGATGTCATGAGTGTGGAAGATGCTTCTATACTGAGTGTCACTGCAATAGGGTGGGGCCTCATTCTGATTTAAGGTGGCATTAGGCATACATCCATGTCAAAATTGGAAGCGGGGAGGTCTCACGCTCTCATTGGTGGTGGTATTGGGAGGACCGCTATTCTGGGTTTCATTACCACAGGTCAGTCCACAGTGGGCACTACCTACACCGAAAACCTGGAGAGTTAACCCATCCTACTAGTGGGGTGATTGGGGACTTGATCTGGGATGGGATTCTACTCGCCTATGCTCGTAATAGATATGGAACTAATGGTATAAGTTGGCAGAATCATGATTCATGGTAGTTGTTGATGTTGGTGCCCCTTTACGACCATCCTCCTCAGCCTGGGCTCGACATTGGCGTCGAGTTATCCAGACTGGGGCTGGTGCTGTAGGTGCATAGCTTACATATTCCTCGACTTATGAGGTTGGGTGGTGGAACTAGCGCTACATTGTGGGGTCCCTCCATGGGAGACCATGGAATGGGATTGTAGATGGGTGTTCCCCAAAATCCCTTACCTCGTCGGCATAAGGGAGGGGGTCATCGAATCATTCTTGGAAGAGGATCCCAAAATGGTTGTGTGGCATAGTGGGGAACAGTGGCACCTTGCACTTCCCTTGGGGGCAGTGGTGGTAATGAGTCATAGATTCCCTTACATCCTGGTGTGCTATATTTTATGTCCCGATAATCCCCACCTCCTCATATTGGTGGAAGAGGTCATTAAAAACCCTTCACTGAACAAACTCAGACATGGAGATGGGGTTTGGGCGCCCAGAAGTTGTGAACATAGAGGCTTCCATGGGGTAAATGAGTCCTCGTGGGATTTTTGTGATGATGTTTCTCCTAACCCAGCATTGGTAGGTGGATAGTGATCGATTTCCTAATACAATAGCATGGGTCCAAAAATGGAAGAGAGAATGAACTGTTAGTGTTACATAGATGAAATTGACATTTAGTGCCCTAGTGTCATTCTGTCTTCCATCGCTTGTAAGAGAAATCCACACTGGAAATGTCATAGATCGAGATGTCAAACTTTCTATAGACCTCACGTTTGGGGAGTTTCATGCAAGGACCACTAATTTCATGTCCATACATTACGCCGGATAACTGGATCTGGTGACACACTAGTCCGCTGATGTCTCAAGCGCTACTAATCTCAACATTGAGGAAAATAACGTCATTTTGGGTTCACTATTTCTATTTCTGATGATTTCTCTGGTGCACACTCATTCGTCTATTTCGAATGACGCACATACTATTTCCCCACATTCCAGTTTTACAAAGGTGGGAGACATTTGTTTCTAGTTTAGGGAAATTTTCTCTTTGATCTAAATGGGATGATGGGATGTCAGTTCCTCTATCCATTGATTCCTCCTTAGAACTCATCACCTAGTCCAGGTCTCCCTCATAGATTAAGATTTTGTTCATGAAAATCTTCCTATTTACATGTCTTCATGTACATGGCTTAATTACACTACTTCTGTTCGGACATTCTAAGGGGTTCAGACAGGGAAGCAACCATCTGTTGGGGGGAGAAGTCCTGTTGGACAACCGCGACGTGTCTGCACTCTGGAACACCGTTACATCTCGGTTTCTTCCCTTTATGATAGGGCTTCCTGAGTGCGTAGAAGTGCAAGAAATCCCATTTCAAATGTAGGGAATTTTATGCCATAGGCATGTCCCTGTGGTTTTCTTCAGCCTCCAATGTTTAACATAGTGTATGTCATAGGTTTAATGTCTAGTGGAGACAGATCGGATTGATCAGAACACAAAAGAGAGTAGATTATCTGGGTTCGACCTCTAAAGGGATTTTTGACGCTGGGAGCACCAAGAAATTGGGTGACATGATTTCACCAGGATGTGGCATCCCGGTTAAGAATCTGGATGGGAATGGATTGTTTAGTGGAGAGAGAAATGGAACTGACAAGAGGGCAATGGTGATGTTGGGATTGAGACTCTAACAGACTTCCTACGATTCATGGTGGCAGTGATTCAAAGTATGTGTAGTTCAGTGATGCAATGAGACACCTAAGGAGGCGACCCATATGGATGGGACCCCAAGGAAGTGGAACCTCCGGGTTGGGTAATGACCTTCCTGAAAAACATAGGGACATGGGAGAGATCGTGATGATATGTGGGTGATGGTATTGAACCACAGTGAGGCTTCCAACGTACCATTCCTTGGTAAGGAGCATTGTCCCCGTAGTTTAGGATTGGGGCAGAGAATTTTGGTGTATATAGAAGACAACAACCCAATGATATACTGAGGCTTACACATGGTTAGCAGCTCGGGATGGTCTGAAGCCACTACGGTGGACCAGAGATGTCGATCCCAATGAAAGGGATGACAACGGCTTAACACTTGATGGGGATCACAATGGCTTACCATTGTCAAAGGTATTACAATGGCTTACCACTTGTTGGGGATCCAATAGACTACCGATGAATATTGTTTCAATGGCTTACCACTGACAAGGGAGGAAAATAGCTTACCGCTTGTCATTGAACACAACGGCTTACCACTGGTTGGGGTTCGACCTCAGTAAGGATTCCTACCTACCCTACCAAGGACATAGTGATCAAAGCCCACATAGTTCAATGTGGTGCAGTTTAACGTCTTGAGGGATGAAAAGGATGCATAGAGTTTATCGTCGTGCAGGGTGAGGTTTGACCGACGTGAAGTGGCCGGGACTTGTAGATGTTGTTCATGAACCTCAAGTAGGGTTCCTACGCACCATGTCATGGAAAAGATCAAAGTCCACATAGTTTTCGATGGGATGTTGGTGAACCGACATGAATGGGGTTGGGACCAATAGGTGTCAGGATTGAACCTCAGGGAGGCTTCCTACATACATTTCCTTGGCAATGATCAAAGTCCCCATAGTTCAGGAGAGGTGTTGGTGAACTGACGTGAAGGAGGTCCGGACCAATAGGTGTTGGAGTTGAACCACATGAAAGATTCCTTTGTTCCTTTCCTTGAAAAAGATTAAAATCCACATAGTATAAGAGAATTTTTGGTGAATCAACATGAAGGGGGTCGGGACCAATAGGTGTGGGGATCGAATCGTAGAGAGGCTTCTTACATACCTTTCCTTGTAAAAGATAAAATTCTATGTAGTTCAAGAGAATTGTTTCGGGCTTACACGCTTGAGAGGCCCATAGAGGTTGTCATGGTCGATGCTTACTCTACGGCCATGTGATTCATGGTTGGTGTGAGAAACAAGAGGTAGAAATGACATGATCATCACGTCGCGAAAGGTGTTTCTGTGGGAAGTGAAATGGGTCTTACACGTAGTTAGAGTCCAAAAGAGGGAACAGGTGATTACGCATGGTTAGAATCCCAAAAATATGGATATTGGGACTTACTCCAAGATGGAAGCCTACATGTTGATAAATCACTGAGGGCTTTGGCATGGAAGATAGGAGGTTTCTGGTGCCCATCCCTCTCTATGGTCTTTAGCACCAAATAATAGAAGAGGGGGATAATGATTTTTCCTCCCACAATAAAGGAAAAGAGTTAACAATAATATGGATTCCCTTACCCAATTTATGTCACTTTGGCTGGGGCGTGCACTTCCATTCGTGGAGGACACGCAGCTTTTTTCCCACATTCCCTCCTTCCAAAGGTGGGCGACATATGTTGCTTATCCAGGGACGTTTACTCTTGATTGAAACAAGATGATGGAATGTCGGTTCTTTCATCCATGGATTCATTCCTGGAAATCATTACCTAGTCTGGGTTTCCTATAAATATTAATTCGTGGATCGTGAATCTCTTTCCCAGTTCCATATCTTTTTGGATGCTGGTTAATTAATCTACTTCTGTCAGGACATTCCAAGGGGTCTAGACATGGTAGAAACCTTCAGTTGGAGTAGATGGTATCATCAGGAATGCTGGGGCATATCTGGATGTGTGAACATTGTGGAACCTGTATTTTTTATCATAAGAGGGAATATCAAAGGGTCCATGACCCAAGGCATCCCACATCAGTCAAGGGGTATCTTATTCCAGAGGTATGCCACCAATGTTTTCCTCAGCTTCCCATGTTTATCACAGGGAATCTCGTGAGTTTGATATCTTGTGGAGACGGTTATGACAAATTCATGTCTTCCAAGGTTTTCCTCACACATCTCATGATTATCACGAGGTATTCTACATGTATGACATCTTGCGGAGATTTAATGAGGGTGATCAGAACATCTCATAGAGACGGATCAGATTGGTGTATCCCAAGGAGGGAGTTCAAGGAGTGTTTACTAGGTGGATGGATCCAAACACTCAATAATATCAGACCAAGGATGGTGTGTCCCATAAAAGAAAGATGTCACACAATGAAGCCTGATCTGGACACCACCATGGGTAGATCAAGGAATGTTCACCCCATAATGTGGAAACACCAATGTTTTCCTTTGGCTAGGATTGAACCTCGTGGTGGTATTCTATATACCCCGTGTAGACGATAGGAATCAAAACCCACATAGTTCTAAGGGGTGATAAAACATGGTGTACACAGAGGACAGATACCTGAATACATGATGGTGCTTATGCATGGATTGTATCCCATAGAAAGAGGAATACTCTTTGGTTGATAGTTATGGATTTAGTGGGGCTTATGCAAGGTTTGCTACATGGGTTCCGCGAGGAGCGACACTAGGATGAATTTCATTATCTCACCAAGATGTGGTGGCCCAGGTGAGAATCAAGATGGATGATGGAGAAATGAATTAAATGGAGGGGGAATGATATGGAACCGGCATGAGGATGACAGTGATGGTAGGATTGAGCAATGAGGAGACATCCTACATATCCACGTGGCAGGGAATCAACACTTGTGTAATTCGGTGGGACGATGAGACACATGAGGAGGTGACCCGTGAGAATGGACGCATGGATAGGACCTAGAGGAAATAGGACCTCCATGTTTGGTCACGACCTTCATAAAACACATAGGCTCAAGGGAGATATCAGTATGGGACATGGGTGATGGGATTGAACCTCAGGGAGGCATCCTACATATCCATGTGGTATGGAATCAAAGTCTACATAGTTCATCTGATGATTTATTACCGTCGATTGGGGACATCAATGGATTACCGCTTGATGGGGTCACAACGGCTAACCATTGGATGGGGTCTCAACAACATACCACTCGATGGGGGCACAATGGATTATAGTTTCATGGTGGAAGCAGTTTAACGTCGTGCAGAATAGAATGAGAGAATATAGTTCAACGTCATGTAGGACGATGTTGGTCCCACGTAAAGGGGTGTCAAAACCAATAGAGTGTTGGACATGACCCCAAGGGAGGCTTCCTACGTACCTTGCCTTGTCAAGGATCAAAGAACACATAGATCAGGAGTAGTGGGAGCCGACAGGAAGGGGTTTGGAACCAATGGGTGTTGGGCATGAATTTTTTGGTGGCTTCCTATGTACCTTTCCATGGAAATGATCAATGTCCAAATAGTTTATAATGGGTTTTGTTGAGATGACGGGAAGATGGGTGGGACCAATGGGTGTTGGTCTTGAATCTCAAGGAAGTTTCCTACGTACCGTGCATAAGCATGGATCAAAGTCCGCATAGTTCAAGAGGAGTGGGTGCCTACGTGATGGGGGATGGAACCAATGGTTGTTTGGATTGAACCTCAGAGAGGCTCCCTATGTAGCTTTCCTTGGCAAGGATCAAAGTACACGTAGTTCAGAATGGGTTTTGGTGTGCTGACGTGAAGATGGTCAGGACCAGTGGGTGTTGTTCTTGAACCTCATGGAGACTTTCTATGTACCTTTACCTGGCAAGGATCAAATTCCACATAGTTCAGAAGGATTGGTTTCCAATGTGATGGGGGTTGGAACCAATGGGTGTTGGCCTTGAAGCTCAGGGAGGCTTCCTACGTACCTTGCCGTGGCAAGGATCAAATTCCATATAGTTTGAGAGAATTGGGTTTGACGTGAAGGGGTCCGGAACCAATGGGTTTTGGGATTGAACCTAAGGGAGGATTCCTACATACATTGCCTATCAATGTCCATGTAGTTCATAATGAGTTTTGGTGATCCGTCATGATGATGGTCGGGACCAATGGGTGTTGGTCTTGAACCTCCGGGAGGCTTCAAACAAACCATTCCTTAGAAACTATCAAATTACATGCAGTTCAGGAGGAGTGGTTTCTGATGTGAAGGGGTCTGAATCAATGGTTGTTGGGATTGAACCATAGGGAGGATTCCTACGTACCTTGCCTTGGAAAGGATCAGAGTCAATGTTGTTCAGAATGTGTTTTGGTCATCTGACGTGAAGATGGTCGGGACCAATGGGTGTTGGTCTTGAAACTGAAGAAGGCTTCCTACATACCTTGACTTAGTAGGGATCAATGTACACATAGATTACGAGGAGTGGATACCGATGTGAAGGGGGTCTAAACCAATGGGTTTTGAGCATGAACCTCATGGAGGCTTCTTACATACCATGCCTTAGCAAGGATCAATTTCCACGTAGTTCGGGTGGAGTGGATGGTTCACCGACGTGATGATGGTTGGGACCAATGGTTGTCGAGCATGAACTTCAGGGTGGCCTCTTATGTACCTTGTCATGTCCATGATCAAAGGCCATGTTTTTCAGAAGGGTTTTTTTGGCATACACTATTGGATCCCCGGAAAGGATGTCAAGGTTGATGCTTACTCTAAGATCACGTGAGTCATTCTCGGTGAGAGAAACAAGAGGCAGCAAGGACCTGACGATCATAGCTCAAAGGTGCATCCATGAAAGGTAGTGAATGGGGATTATGCAAGAAGGATACCTAGGTGCCACTATGGATCGACAATGGTGAATGAGGATTACATAAGGAAGCTACCCAGGTTCCGATATGGAGCGGCAATGGAGGGTGGGGCTTAATCAAGGAAGCTGACCAGGTGCTGCTATGGAGCGGCAGTGGTAGATGGGGCTTACGCAAGGATGGTGCCCAGGTGCCGCTATGGATCGATGTTGGTGGATGGGGATTACGAAAGGAAGCTACCCAAGTGCAGCTATGGAGCGGTTGAGGCGGATGGGGATTATGCAAGGAAGATGCCTAGGTACCACTCTCTAGTGTCAATGGTGTATGGGGTTTATGCAAGGAAGCTGTCGAGGTGCCTCTATGGATCACCAATGGTGGATGTGGCATATGCAAGGATGATACTAGAGTTCCACTATGTAGTGACAATATTGGAATGGGATAATGAAAAAAAAGATTCATGTGTGGTGCAATGGAGTGGCAGTGGTTTATTGGGATTACACAAGGAAGCTTCCCATGTGTTGCTATGGAGCAGTAGTGGTGAACGGGGCTTACGCAAGGAAGCTGACCGGGTGCCACAGTGGAGCAGCAGTGGTGCATGAGGCTTACCTAATGAAGATACTGTGGTGCCTCTATGAATCAACAATGGGAAATGGGGATTACGCATGGAAGCATCCCGTAATGTATTCCTCATGTCAGGCCATGAGGGCATCCCAACCCACTGGTGGGTTGAGGCCTTCACCAATGCGATCGTGCATGAGAGGGATAATGCCAAGGGTATTGGAATTTGTCTAAACAATGGGAGATAAAACATGTGAATCACATTCCCAACATTTGGAACACGGTGAGGGTTGAGTGGAGATGAAGGATAAATTTTGATCTTGTTTGAAACACAGCATCCATATCACGTTTTCCTGAAATGTGGACAAAAAAATTAAGGGTCGACTCTGGACCATGTTGGAAACATAGGACATGACTCAATGTGTGGTCCAAAGTCATCTGAGGCGTTGTCCCAGGATGGTAGGGGAGCTTATGCAACATGGGACTAGGCTATTAGGGGGTCCCATTAGACATGGAAGTGGTTGAAGATCATAATGAAGGATATACAAATCGTGAGGTGGGTGATGGAATATTTGAATGGATTCCAATGCTAATGAAATTATGCCACTGTAATCATGGCATTAGGATTCTTATGCTTGTAAAATAAAGCATCTCTTTTTGGAACCAGAGTCGTCCTATGTTTGGAACATAAGGTGTTCCATGGTTTATAGTCAAGTAGAAAGAACTATTAGCATATTATTCTTGGAGAATAAGGAATATCTTATTTGGCGCAAGAGGAATTCTATGATTTTCACATAGGTAGTTCTATAGTTTGTAGTCATGTAGAAAGACTATTCACATATTATTCTTGGAGCATAATTCATATCTCATATAGAGGAAGAGGAATCCTTTGTCTGGAACATAGGGTGTACTACAGTTTATAGTTTTTTAGAGAGGACTATGGGCATCTTATGCTTGGCGCACAAGGAATCTCTTATATTGAGTAAGAGGCATCTTGTTATTGAATAATAGGGTGTACCATAGTTTTTAGTCATGTAGAGAGGAATGTTAGAATCTTATTTTAGGAGAATAAGGAATCTCTTATTTGGAGCAAGAGGAATCCTATGATTATCACATAAGGATTACTACATTTTATAGTCTTGTATGGAGGACTATTAGCAACTTATTCGTGGAGCATAAGGCATCTTTTATATGGAGTTAGAGGCATCCTATGGTGGTCGCACTAGGTGTACTAAATTTTATAGTCATGTAGACAAGACTGTTGGCATATCATGCTTGAATTATTTGGCATCTCTTGTTTAGATCAAGAGTCATCCTTTGATTGGAATATAGGGTGCAATATAGTTTATAGTCCTGTAGATAAGACTTTTTTCATCTTATGCTTGGCATACAAGGAATCTATTGTTTGGAGCAAGAGGCATCCTATGTCTTTAACCTAGGGCATACTGTAGTTTAGTGTCATATAGACAAGACTATTTTCATATTATGCTTAGAGAATAAGGAATATCATGTCTAGAGAAAGAGGCATCTTATGTTTGGAATAGAGGGAGTACTATAGTTTAGAGTCATGTAGAAAGGACTGAGGGAATCTTATGCTGGGAGCATGAGGAATCTCTTGTTTAGAGAATGTGGCATCCTATGTTTGGAACATAGGGAATACTATAGTTTAGAGTCATGTAGAAAGGTCTGTTGGGAAGAAGGTGCTTAGAAATGGTTGATGATGGGACTTATGCGAGGGCGGCCCTTCCTGGTTCAACCTTGTATATGATCCATGTGATGGGGTTTGGATGAATTACTTGAGGAATGGTTCAACTCATGGTACTTGGGGAATTGATGATGATAATCTCAACTCATGACATTGGAAACGGACAAATAGAAATATGTCTATTCAAGGTGTTTCATGGTGTGTGGAGGAGTATCTCAAATCATGGTATTCCATAGGTGGGAGGTGGGTGTGCATAAGGGCGCAATAGAAAATGTCGATGACCCAGACCGAAAAGTTCACCGTGTGACTCTAAATTTTTCATGAGCAATGGTGCGGTGGCACAACCATTGCGGTATGAACCGGTGGGCTTGAATATATGAGCTTTGAAAATAATAGGTCATCGTGATGTAGATTCTCAGAGAAAAAGGATCAAGGAGCATGGGTTCTCACGGAGTATCTTCACTTAGGAATGATGCCCACAATGCATAGACCCGTGAAGAAGTCTCGTGATGGAATGCTGATCACAGAGCATGGACTCGTGAAGTAGCATCACGAAGGATACCCCTCACAAAACATGGAATCACATAGCAACTTCGCAAAGAAAGCTACTCACAGAGCATGGACTCGTGAAGCAGATTCATGAAGGAAGCTACTTGCAGATCATGGACTCGCGGAGCCACTTCACAAAGGGAATAAGAGCTCTGTGAAATGGGAGTTCTGCCACCCAAGGTGCAGAGTGACCGTCCTAATAAGGGGGATGAGATGGGTATTTATAGGGGGGAGGCACTGCAAAGTAGAGCCTTCTCAGTGTGAAGATATTTCTCACACCATGATGGGTTTGCGAACGTCAAAGGGATTCATAGAGAATCATGCCTCCTTGCTCCATGGCAGAGGGAGCCTCACGAATGGGCTCCATGAAACAGTTTTCCTGCCCAACTTCAAATGTCCATAACTCCTAATCCGTAACCCCATTCTGAATCTACAACCTATCAAATTGAAGCTCACGAAACATGATACGCTCATGGATCATTTATGGGAGAATTTGTGAAATTTTAGGTATGCATTTTATGGTGTCATAAAATTCCCCCCTATGAATGGGGTCCAACGAGGACTAGGAGGGCAAGGAGGACCGCGTTCTGAGGAAATGAATGATCAAAATGCATGCATTGGGTTCCATTGTATCTTGATCGTATTGAGGAGATAGTTGACTAAATACTTAAGCCCATGTGATCCATTCATGGTGTGGGAAAAAAGATAATAGGATCTTCAGTACGAGAGTGCTAAACAATGGAAGGTGTGAGGGAATTAGAATGGGACATCAATCACAACATGGGAGAATCCAAAAAGAGAGATGGGTCACAACTAGAGAACGTGGATCTCTGGACAGCCGACTTGCTTCTCCCAACGTGCTCTGGTGCACTGCAGGGGTTACACCAGGGGCATTAGAATCAATCCGAATAGAGGGGAGTGGAAGGTGTGAATCATGATACCCAAAATCAAAAATACTCTGGGGGTGGCATGACAATGAAAAAAAATCGACCATGTTCAAAACATAATATCCTTTTTGTGTTTCCTTGAAATGTGGGTAACAGACGAGTGCCAACCACTGACCATGTTCGAAACATGGGGCCTGACTCAAAATACTACCCATTAGTCTTCCATAACATTGTCCCAGGACAGTAGGCGAGCCATAGGCCGAGCATCCCTAATATTAGGAGATCCCCATAGATGTGAAAGTGGATGAGGGTCTGAATAAAGGTAACACAAATCATGGAGTGTATGTTGTTCGAATGGAATCCAACACTCTTGAAATCACACCACCGTGGGGGAAACAAATTAGTTGGGTGTATTTGTCTGATGATGGATCAAACGTACATCCTAGAAGGACCACATTGGCAAGGGATCTGGTGCATCCCATGATTAACATTTGTCATCCTGAACTTGTTCAGGGTAGAATCGTTGTTTAATCATGCGATGAGGACATATGGACTCATGTAGTTTAATGTCATACAATAGGATGGAGAGTGAAATCGAAGATCCAAGAAATGGATTATGTGGTGTGTAAGCTATAAAGCCAATGTGAATGAGGAAAAAAGGAGTCAGCACTACAACATGTGTCCCTGAAGGAAGTTCATTAGGTCAAGGGACCAAAAGTGAATGTTAGGCTGAGCCCGAAGGAAAATGGTTGGGTGTTTCTACATACACCGATAGGATGGAAATAAATCCAAACATAGTTATGGAAGATGTCGTTTAGTTTAACGTCTTCTGATGGGAAATATAATGTCATAGTATAGGGTCATTTGATGGGACCAACCAGAAATATTAACATCATGCAGTATAGACGCAATAGTTTAAAGTCATGTGGGACTAAGCATCATAGTTTAAATTCATACTGATCAGACATATATAGGAGAGATGAGGTTCCAGAGGAAATGTGCACGGCGTAATAAATCATACTCGACATGAATGAGGATGACGTCCATATCATACTGTGCATGATTCTGAGGAGGAAACCTCAGGTCGAGGGACCATGAAAGGATAGAGGATAAGGGGCAGGAGAAACTTTCTCCATGAGGAGCTGGACCCAAAGACGAGATGTCCAGGTCTTCCTACATATCCCATTAGGATGGTAATAATTCCACATGTAGTACTTCAATGTTCCTTTTAGCATCATGTGGGACAACATACAGTTTAATTCCATGTGGGACAGGAAGTAGGGGATAACACCCAAAAAGGGGACTACGTGGTGTGTCTAATGAAAACCCGACATGAATGAGGACATAATAACATACCACACCATGCGGTCCCCAAAGAGATAGATCCTAGAAGGCATAACAGAAGAGATAAATTAGTGGAACTCGGGCAGGACCCAATGATGTGATGTCTAGGTGTTCCTATGTATCACATGGGAATGAGAGTCAAGTCGTACGTTGTTCTAAAAAAGATAATAGTTTATGGTCTTAGAGCTTAGACCACAAAGAATTGGAATCCTTCCATGTATGTGCGGACCACGACTCGATCCCTAAGCCCACGTGAGTAAAACTTGTTGTGGGAAACAACGACGGAAGAGGTTTTTTCAATAAATATAATTCAATCCAATGAGAAGTCGGTGCGGATCCCCGAATGATGCCTTTACCATTGACTTTGTCTTCCTAATATGTAAATGTGCACTGAGGGATAGTACTAGGAGTGTCTAAATTCCATTTGAACCTGATGGGGTGAGAAATAATGTGAATCATATAACCAACATTCAAGGAATGAAGGGGGTGGTGTGACGGTGGATGATAACTATGGACCGTATTTGAAACACAACATCCATATCCATGTGGCCTGAAATGGGAACAAAAAATGAGCGTCAACCAGTGACCATATTCACAATGAGGGACCTGATTCAATTTATTTTCTAAAACCCTCGAGGTCATTGGAATGTAATTGTATGAGTGCCCTTAGTCCTAGAATCCATGCCATTTGGCGGTCCCATCGGGTGGGAAAGATAACGAAATCCCAAATGGAGGGAAACACGAAGCCCGAAAACTGGGTGAAAACATGTCCAACTTGAATCTGACACTCTGTGTTCTAGACCAGAGTACTTGTGGGCCAATTGGTGAATCACCAAAGAGGGCAGAGGTACCTGACATAAGGTCAGTCGACTCAAAGAGATGAAAGTATGGAAAGGTAGTGAAGGTCACCCAAGAAAGAGAGAGTGAGGTATGCGTAGTGGTCAATATAAATCCAACGTGAATGAGGATATGAGTCCTTACCACACTGTATACCCCTATTCTGGATGAACACGAGCCAAGGGGCCAAAATGATAGGGAGGTTTCTATGAGATGGGGCTAGAACCGAAGACTAGACATTCGGGCGGTCCTACGTATCCCATGAGGGTGGGAATCAAGACACATATTGTTCTGGGAATGGGAAGATGTAAATAATGTCTAGATACCCCAATGAGGGGCGTGTATGACACAGTGAGTAACCCGACGTGAATGAGGACATAATCCTGCACCACATAGTATAACCCAATGTGATAACATGGGCCAAGGGCCCGAGAATTCCATGGGGCCGGAGGCTGGGCCATGGATAGAATGTCATTTCCATCATGAAATTTAACGTCTTGCAGTGAGGAAGAAGGTAGGGGTAATGTATATCATCTAGGGATGTTTACGGAACGACAAGAAACCCGACATGAATGAGGACATAATCATGCACCACACTGTATAACCTAATGTGACCACTTTGGCCCGGGGCCCGAAATGGACAAGGGGCTTGAGGCTGGGACAAGGACAAAATGTCATGGCCAACATGCAGTCTAACTTTATTCCGTGAGGTTAAAGGTGAACATAGTTTAAGGTCATAAAGCTCAAACCTTATATGCCTAGTTTAATATCATATTTGTGGGATAGAGAGGGTGAATCATCGTGCCTATGGAAGACCACAAAGTGGAAAATATGATAGAGGAAAACTGCTAACAATGTTTAAAATAAAATATCCACCATAGTGTGATTGGAGTTCGAGGGAAAATAATTGATCATCGACCATTGAACATATTCGCAACATGGGACTTGTATCAAATTATCACTCACAATCCTTGAGGATGTTATCCCGTAATGTTATAAGGGCACTTGGGACAAGTATCCAGTCCATTAGGGGGTCATTTTGGATATATATGATGATGGAAACCCAAATTATGGGCCTCACAAAGCATGGAAGGGCCGATTCTTACCGAAAAGATGATAAACATAGGGATGTCTGAAAATGGGGATGTGTAGCATGGAAAAATAGCCCGACATGAATATGGAAATGAATCCAAACCACACTACATATTCCAATATGGGAACTCAGAATAGGGGGCCGAAAAGGGTGAGGGGCATGAGGATGGGCTAAGGATGGGAAGTCCCAGCCATGTGCAGTTTATTGTCATGCGGGACAAGTGCTGAGTGGTTTTATGTCGTTTAGTTTGGATGGATAACACTGTTTAACATCGTGTGATATTCATGGTTGGTATCCTAATTTATGGTCATATATCTTGGACCATTTTTCATCTTATTGTCATGCTTGACGATAATGAGCAGTTTAACGTCATGATGGACGATAATGTAGTTTAACGTCATGTGGGACAAAGATGAACAGTTTAACATCATGCATGATGATAATGCAGTTTAAGGTCATGTGGGACGAAGACGAGTAGTTTAACATCATGCAGAATAATAATACAGTTTAAGGTCATGCGGGATGAAGATGAACACTTTAACATCATGCAGAACAATAATTCAGTTCAACATCATGAGGGGTGATAATGATAAGTTTAAAGTCATGTAGGACGATTATACAGTTTAACGTTATGCAAGATGAAGATTAACTATATAAAATCATGTAGGATGATGATGAGCAGTTTAACTTCATGGTGGTTGATGTTAAACAATTTAACATCAAGCAGGATGATAATGTAGTTTAACGCCATGTGGGATGATGATGAAAATTTTTACATCATGCAGGACGATGATGCAGTTTAATGTCATGTGGGGTGATAATGCAATTTAACGTCATACGGGATGAAGATGAACAATTTAACATCATGAAGGATGATAATTCAGTTTAACATCATGTGAGACAAGTGATGGAGGGTGTTTACGGTCATGATGCTTTGACCATAGTTGTTGCAGTTTTAGGTCACGTAGCTTTGACCATGGTTGCTGCAGTTTTAGGTCACATTGCATTGACCAAAATGTTGTTACTTTTTTTTTTCATGTGACCAAGACATTGTTTAATAGTATAATGTCATACAACCAAGACGATGGTTGTTATATAGTTTAACATCGTGCAACTTGGACATGGTTGTTATGCAGTTTAACATCATGCTACTGGGATGTGAAACCACATGGATTGTGTTGGTAGAGGGATGGTCATGTATTCCCCCTTCGGGTGGGTTGGGATGAGGGGGAAATCTATATGATGGGATTTCCATAAAATTCCCAGATCGTATGCATGTATTTCCTCTGTTCGTGAGATGGGATTCCTCACAGTGAACCTTCAACAAGCTGGTTTTAAGGCCACAGGGAGAAAATCTATATTTGATGCAATGTTGTAGTTGGGATGACAAAGAGTGTCTCAATGGCGATAGGGATGACAAAATTCCCTCATTCCAGTGGAGCGATGAACCCAAGATCATTGGTACGATGGGGTGATGAAGCCCAAAATGTGTGGAACCTTGGAATGTCGGTACGATGGGATGATAGAGCCTATAAGGCAGGGAATCATGGACGTCAGTACGATGGGGGCGATGGAGTCAAGAAGGTGTGGAAGCCTGGAGCATCGGTACGATGGGGGCGAAGGTTCCTGAAAGGTGTGGAAGCCTGGACGTCGGTACGATGGGGGTGATAGAGCCTGGAAGGCCTGGAAGCCTGTATCTTTTGTACGACAGGGGCGATAGAGCCCAGAAGGCATGGAAGCTTGGACATCGATATGATGGGGGTAATAGAGCATGGAAGTCGTGGCAGACTAGAGTGTTAATACAATGGGTGCGATGGAGCCCGGAATGTGTGGAAGCCTGGAGTGTTGGTACGATGGGGGAAATGGATCCTAGAAGGCGTGGAAGCCTAGATGTTGGTATGACAGGGGAGATGGAGCATAGAAGGCATGGAATCCTGGAGCATCGGAACGACATGGGAGATGGAATCTATAAGTCAAAGAAGCCTGGGTGTCGGTGCGACGAGGGATGATAGAGCCCTGAAGGTTTGGTAGCCTGGAGCGTCAGTACGATGTGGGTGATGGAGCCCAAAAGGCGTGGAATCCTGGATGTCAGTACGATGGGGGCGATGGATCCCAGAAGGCATGAAATCTTGGATTGTAACACCCGAGACTTTTATGGTATATAAATAATCAAAGGAATCTTTTTCTACACAACACTTGCTTGTCTTGCTTTACACGAAATCGTGACCTTCCTCGATAGCTTGCGTCGTACGCAATATCTAGTTTCACTAAACAACGATATACTAGTAAAATATTATTAAAACTAGCCGTTATGAATAGTAAAAACCACTTTTTGAAATTTTATAAATTTTATCTTTCAAAATGGACTTCATTTTTGGATTCGGAATATCGAAATTAGCCTAGGGTGAAATTTTGGTATTTTTCTGAAAATTTCAATTTTTGATGAATAGTGAAACCACTAAGTGGTAGGTTAAAAACTGAATTTTTGCATAAAACATAATTTTACCGCTTCTGTGAATGGAATTTCGAAAATCCGACAGACACGTTTAATATCAAGGACTAAAATGTGGTTCAATGAGATGAAAATAATTTTTGGCGAATAGTAACTTTTTACTTTTTTTTACCACGGTTAATAGTAAATAGGGTAACTAAGGGTAAATATAATATTACTATTACCCTAACACATGTCCTAATTCTATTGGATAGGTGTAATTCGACCAAAAACAACCTTATGAATATAATATGACCATTTAGGTCCACTTGGAATAGATTATGACATTTAATATTATTTTATTTAATGAATAGTTAAAATAGTTAAAATAAAAGTTTAATAACTAAAACATTTTTAATATGGGGTTATACATAAGATAAATTGAACTATAAATATTAATTAGAAATATAAAACGATTTCCTACATAATGATATTTTATTTATAATTTTTAGACTTTAAATAAATTAATTTATTTATGACACAACGATGATGCAGTAATTACTCTTTTAAGGAAATGTTAACATAATTAATGTTATAAATTCTCAAATAAATGTAATTTGAGACTTTTAATGAATTCCACTAATTTTATAGGTTACTATGATATATTAGTGTTGATTTAATCAACTTGGTTCGAACTTATAATTCTGTTATGACTTTCACAAAAATCATATATCAAATAGTGTCAAAATTGACACAAAATAGTTTTTAAATCAAATATTATATTATTAATTGTTATTTTATTTCAAAAAATCTAAGGATCGTCCAAATGACTTAGATAAGGATATATATATTATTAATAAACAATTTGGGGTTCGTTTGGCATGTTATACTAAGTGTATTAACCATATAGTGAAAGAAAACAAAAAGACACGGTAAAAGTTAAATTATTTAACTTAGAGTTAAATCTAATTGATAAGGTTAAAATAATAACCTAAACTTGTCTAAATCTTATTTGTTGATATTATTTCGACCCATCCCCACTTTATCTTCGAAATAAGACCCTTTGGAACCATTATAAACCGATTTTGACTTTAATATAAAATAATATTTTGAGATATTCCTAAGGTGCCCCTCTCCTCCCTTATAAAAGGGCACCTCCTCCCCCTCCTCCTCACACCAATTTGAGCACTCAAGCTCGGCCAATACCTGACATTTTCTCCTCTCCACTTCCCTAGAATAATCCTAGAGGTCCTGGTCTTCTTCAAAGACCAATCTTAGTTCCCTAAGTGGAGGATTCAAAGAGGCGTTCCAAAGAAGAGGTAATATCCATTACCGATCTTTTCAATTTCTTTCTTCTTCAACTTCTTCTTCTTTAGTTGTTTCATGATAAAGCAATAACATCAGTATTAATTACATACTGATATGTTATTATAAATATGAAACAACCCTAATTCACCTTCTATCCATCCTACGGAAAAAATGAAATCACCGCGCGTGCGTACGTACGGAATACCGTCTCCATGCCGTGGTGTAATCTATTTTCCACCATCACCTTACAAGGATGGGTATAATGGTGTAATGAGTAACTATTTATGATTATTATAAATTAATATTGATACTTAAATAATATACATATACTCCAATACAATTCCATGATCATAGGAACGATATCATCACTCATGCGTACGTATGGAATACCGTCTCCACGATGTGATGCGACTCGTTCTACATGATCATCATTACATAGTAATTATATAAATGAATTGAATTAATAAATATGATATATGTTACACTAATACCATTCTGGATATAAGGTATCTATAACCTTAAAAGAATAATAAGAATTTATTCGGCAAAACACGCATAAGAACAAAAGGCAATAAAGACCCGAGTAACAAGTAACAATGAAATATTACTAACAAGAAGCTAAGAATTTGACCATATATGATATCATATCAATATGTATGATTCTGTAATAAGTCAATAACATTATTTAAACCATTATACAGGAGCTTCGGACATGTACAAAGCAAATCGGACCTAAGGTAAGGGAAATATCACAATCTCATTTTTATCTGAGATTGTTTATTCGTAAGTATTTACTGGGGTATATTTTATCATCCACATCCATGTTTCATAAATATGTAATATTATTTCCATCCACCTACAATTTTTTAAATCCATTTTTACCCTTCGGTTAGTTTTTAGTAAAAGAAATGAAAGGAATCTTTTGTCGTTTTCCGTACGAGGTACTTTTTGACTTTTCCGACAAAAGTACGAAGAATGTTTTTTTAACTTATACGGCATGAATGGATTTCTAAAACATTATTTCCAAGAAGTTTCCTTTAAAAGTATTCATGTTTATTTTTAATCAACTTCTTTTAGTTTAAAATTGTATGACATGTTAAGAAAGGAAAAATGTTTTTGAAGTAGAAAGGATATTTTCCTCAAGAATGGAGTTCAAGTATTTTATCAAAATTATTTTCCATATAAGATAATAAAAGGGTTCTGTTTTTATCCCTATTATTACATGGATTTGATTATGTTGTGATGGAAATATTTTTCTGAATTCCTTTATCTTATATGAATTGTTTTATGATGTCATGTTGTTTAAGAATCCCATTTTTATTACATGGGTTACGCTATGATGTATGGTTTATGATTATGTGGCACACATAAGAAAGGATTCATTATAAGATGGGTGGGACCTATATCTCCCTCCAATGCATTGGGTAAAGATTTTATATCTCATGAGATAGACATGGATGGAATGGTAGGTTATACCAGTTCAGTAAAACAGGACTGAAACGAGGGTTACTCGATTCAGAAAGGGACTTTGTCCACTAAGATAGTCTTGGCAATGAGTCTTGACTATCAAGAAATGATTCTATATGATTATGTGTGCATGCCAAAAAGTTTCAAGTTTTATGTTATGATTATGGGGATCTCATTTTCACTTCTATGATTTATTCCTTGTTAAGATATTATGATCTCTTTTACAGGATATGATTTTCAAAAAGATATGATATGATTTTTATTTCCATTATTTTCCCTTGCTGAGCATTTGAGCTCACCATTTTATGTTTTCTTTTCCCTAGGTCAGGAAGATGGATATTAAGTAGAATATGCTAAATGGGACCCTAGATATGATGAAATAAATGGGAGACACTGTAGAAGATTTATGAACCAGTTGTTTATGTTTCCCAGTTTCTAAAGACACTATACCTATACGGTCCTTTGTGGTTTTGTCATATGTTGTAATAAGTGTGCTTCAATTTTGATGTTTTAACCATGTATGTAAAGTACGGGTAGTTATAGTTGGTATCAGAGGAAAGGTATAGTCAACCTTTGGAAACTAGGATGTGAAAGCCTTAGTAAGAACCCTAAGGATAAGTCTAAGCATAGAACACAATCATAGTGTTTTAGAAATGGCCATGAATAACCTAGGATAAGACCTTAAGCGTGAAAATTTTATTCTTGAATTATGTGGTTTTCCTATTATAATTAGTGTTGCTCACACTATTCTTCTTGGTTTTAGTCAATGGCTGGAACCCGAAAGAATCGTGTTAATGCGGAATGCGATGGGCAATGCAATGATTGTCCCCCTGAGCAACCAAACGATATGGGAGCTGGAATGCAAAATCTTGTAGCCATGCTCACACAACTTTCTCAAGCTATGAATCATGCAGGACTTCCAAACGAGAAAAGGAAGGAGCAACATTCTGTTGAATCCTTCATGAGGCAGCGTCCACCTTCTTTCAGTGGGTCTACTGATCCATTATTTTCTGAAAAATGGATTAGTACTACTGAAAAGATATTTTCAGTTCTTCGATGTTCCGAACATGATAAAGTCATCCTAGTAGTGTATCGTTTGGAAGGAGATGCTGATCAATGGTGGAATCTTATTAAGAATTCGAGGCAAATGGATGAAATTGATTCTATGGAATGGGATGAGTTCAAGAACTTATTTTTCAATATGTACTTCCCTCGTATTCTCCGAACAAAGATGGAGAAAGAGTTTCTTGAACTGAAGCAAATGGATGATGAATCTGTTGGTACCTATGAAGCAAATTTTACAAGACTTGCAAGGTACGCTTCTGGTATTATTATACAACCTGAGAGTAAGATCGATCGATTCTTTAGTGGCTTAAAACCAAGTCTTCGAAGGGCGTTAGCCATAAGGGACTTCAATAGCTACGAGGAAATCGTTCGATGTTCTCTCAAAGTCAAGATGGAGATTGGAGTAACCCATCAGTCATATGGGTTTGATAAGAAGAGGAAATGGAATTCAAAGGAAAATCTAAAGGGCACACTGAAAAGAAGATGAGCTTTCCCTTATGCTCAAAGTGTGGAAAGAAACATGGAGGGAGTTGTCTTAAAGGGACAAGTAAATGTTTCAAATGTGGAAAGGAAGGTCATTGGGCATTTGAATGTCGCGATAATGGGAAGAAGATGTCTAATGATGCAAACAAAGGAAGGGATACACAGAATGAACCTACTACACTTCAATGTTTCAAGTGCAAGGAGATGGGGCATTATGCCAATCAATGCCCAAATCCAAGGGTTGATGATGATGGTCAACGTCAACAAACTCTTAAGGCTAAAGACAAAGGAATGTCACATGCAATTTCTATCAGCGATGTGGAGTACGATAACGATGTGGTGAAAGGTACACTTACCATCCACTCTAAAGTAGCAAATGTTTTATTTGATTCTGTATCCACCCACTCTTTTATTTCTGAAGAATTTTCTAAGGGTATCACCGTATTACCTCAACAATTAGATGTTGAGTTAGCTGTGACAACACCTAATGGCACATCAATCGCATCAAAAGTTTATAATTCTTCTCCGATCGAAGTTTGTGGGAAAGTGCTTCCTGCAAATCTTGTGATCCTTCCTATAGTGTAATTTGATGTCATTCTTGGCATGGATTGGCTTTCTTTATACGAAGCTCATATCAATTGACAAAGAAGGGAAGTCACATTTCATATTCCAGATCAATCTATGATCGTCTATCAATGCAACGATGAACATAACCTTCCAGTGGAAATTTCTTCCATTTTATGGTTATTGATTCCACTAAATGAAGGTTATTTATCTCAAATGGTTGGCGAGAAACTCACGATTAAGAATATGCCCATCGTACGGGAGTTTGATGATGTCTTTCCGGAGGAATTACCGGGTCTTCCACTGAATCGTGAAGTTGAGTTTTCAATAGAACTCGTACCAGGTGCTTTTCCAATTTCGAAGACACCTTATAGAATGGCCCCAATTGAGTTGCAAGAATTGAAGAAGAAACTCCAGGAGAATCTTGATAAGGGATTCATACGCCCTAGTGCGTCACCTTGGGGAGCACCTGTTCTATTTGTTAAGAAGAAAGATAAATCAATGAGACTCTGCATTGATTATCGAGAACTTAACAAGATCACTATCAAGAACAAATATCCTCTCCCACGCATTGATGACTTATTTTACCAACTACGTGGAGCTCAATACTTTTCCAAGATTGATCTTCATTCAGGGTATCATCAATTAAGGGTCAAAAGTGAGGATATACCAAAGACGGCTTTTCGTACAAGGTATGGACACTATGAATTTATAGTGATGCCATTTGGTCTTACTAATGCCCCTGCTATCTTCATGGATCTAATGAATAGAGTCTTTAGAGACTATCTTGATCAATTTGTGGTAGTCTTTATAGACGATATTCTTGTCTATTCAAAGAGCAAGGAAGAGCATGAAGATCACTTGAGAATTATATTGAAGACCCTGAGAAAGGAGAAGCTTTATGCCAAATTTACCAAGTGTGAATTTTGGCTTCAAAAAGTTTCATTTTTGGGTCACATAATCTCAAAAGAGGGGATATCTGTGGATCCAGCAAAAACAGAGGTTATCGAAAGTTGGTCGAGACCAACAACAGTAACTGAGATCCGAAGTTTTCTTGGTTTGGCTGGATATTATCGACGTTTTGTAAAGGATTTTTCACAATTATCTAATCTACTCACCATGTTGACTCGGAAAGGAGTTAAGTTTGTTTGGACAGAGGAATGTGAAGAAAATTTCAAGGAGTTGAAAAGAAGGTTATCCAGTGCACCTCTGCTCACACTGCCTTGTAGTGGAGAAAGGTTTGTGATCTACAGTGATGTATCTAACAAGGGATTGGGGTGTGTTCTTATGAAAAATGATATGGTGATAGCTTATGCCTCACGACAGTTGATCCATGAGAAAAATTACCCAACACATGATTTGGAGTTGGCTGCGGTAATCTTTGCATTAAAGATTTGGAGGCATTACCTTTATGGTGAAAGGTGTGATATTTATACTGATCATAAAAGTTTAAAGTATATTTTCACACAAAAGGAGCTGAATATGAGTCAAAGAAGATGGTTGGATCTGATTAAGGATTATGACTTCTCAATCCATTACCACCCTGGGAAAGCAAACAATGTGGCAGATGCATTAAGTCGACAAGACCATGCTAGTTTATCCATGATGAGGATCACAAAAGATCCAATATTTATGGATTTACAAAGGATGGATCTTGGAATTATAATGGAAGGGGAAAAATATTATCTTTCACAAATGAATGTTCAACCATCTATACATGTTAAGATTAAATAGGCATATAAAGAAGATGTTGAGTTACAAAAGAAGGTGAGAAATGTTCCTGAATTCAACCTTGATTGTGATGGGATAATAAAGTTCAGGAATCGGGTTTGTGTTCCTCCCATCCCCGAATTAAAGAAGGAGATGCTGGATGAGGCTCATAGTTCTTCATTCTATATTCATCCTAGAAGCACGAAGATGCATAGGGACCTGAAAGAGTACTTCTGGTGGGATGGCATGAAAAGAGATGTTGCTGAATTTGTCTCTCGATGCTTGGTTTGTCAACAAGTTAAAGCTCAGAGACAAAAGTCTAAGGGGATGTTACAACCATTACCCATACCCGAATGGAAATGGGAAAACATCACTATGGACTTTTTCACAGGACTTCCTAAAACATCCAAAGGCAATAATGCTATTTGGGTCATAGTTGATCGTCTTACAAAGTCTGTACACTTCATTGCTATTAGAGAGGATTTCTCTCTAGATCAGCTTGCCAGGATATATGTAAGGGAAGTGGTAAGATAGCATGGAGTACCACTTTCTATTATATCTGATCGGGATCCGAGATATACCTCGAAGTTCTGGCGAAGTCTTCAGCATACTCTGGATACAGAGTTGAGTTTCAGCACTGCTTATCATCCCCAGACAGACGGTCAGTCTGAGAGAACAATTCAAACCCTAGAAGATACGTTGAGAGCTTCCTCTATTGATTTCAAAGGAGGTTGGGATCAAAACCTACCTTTAGTGGAATTTTCTTATAATAATAGCTTTCACTCTAGTATTCAGATGGCTCCTTATGAATCTCTCTATGGAAAGAAATGCAGGACTCCAACTTGCTGGGATGAATTTGGGGAAAGAAAGCTATTAGGACCTGATCTCGTTGATGAAATGGCAGAAAAGGTCAGATCTATTCAACAACACATAAGAGCAGCTCAGAGTCGACAAAAAAGTTATGCCGACAACCGAAGAAAAGACCTAGAGTTTGAAGTGGGTGATAAAGTGTTCTTACGAATATCTCCCTGGAAGAGGGTTATGAGATTTGGAAAGAAGGGGAAGTTGAGCCCTAGATATATCGGTCCCTTCAAAATACTGGATCATGTTGGAAAGGTAGCTTACCGATTGGAGCTTCCACCGAATCTCTCTCAAGTTCACGATGTGTTCGATGTATCTCTCCTGAGAAAGTACATACCTGATCCTTCACATGTACTCAGCTCAGAAGTTGTACCACTAGAGCAAGATCTTTCTTACGAAGAACAACAGATAGAGGTTCTGGATCATAGAGAAAAAGTCCTACGAAAAAAGACCACTCGATTGGTGAAAGTTTTATGGAGGAACCACCAACTTGAAGAAGCTACATGGGAGCTTGAGGATATGATGAGGGAGAAGTATCCTCATCCGTTTGTTACAAAGTGACGAATTTCAAGGGCGAAATTCTTTTTAAGGGGGGTAGAATGTAACACCCAAGACTTTTATGTTATATAAATCATCAAAGGAATCTTTTCTACACAACACTTGCTTGGCTTGCTTTACACGAAATCGTGACCTTCCTCGATAGCTTGCGTCGTACGCAATACCTAGTTTCACTAAACAACGATATGCTGTTAAAATATTATTAAAACTAGCCGTTATGAATAGTAAAAACCACTTTTTGAAATTTTATAAATTTTATCTTTCAAAATGGACTTCATTTTTGGATTCGGAATATTGAAATTAGCCTAGGGCGAAATTTTGGTATTTTTCTGAAAACTTTCAATTTTTGATGAATAGTGAAACCACTAAGTGGTAGGTTAAAAACTGAATTTTTGCATAAAACGTAATATTACCGCTTCTGTGAATGGAATTTCGAAAATCCGACAGACACGGTTAATTTCAAGGACTAAAATGTGGTTCAATGAGATGAAAATAATTTTTGGTGAATAGTAACTTTTTACTTTTTTTTACCACGGTTAATAGTAAATAGGGTAACTAAGGGTAAATATGATATTAATATTACCCTAAAACATGTCCTAATTCTATTGGATATGTGTAATTCGACCAAAAACAACCTTAAGAATATAATATGACCATTTAGGTCCACCTGGATTAGATTTTGACATTTAATATTATTTTATTTAATGAATAGTTAAAATAGTTAAAATAAAAGTTTAACAACTAAAACATTTTTAATATGGGTTTATACATAAGATAAATTCGACTATAAATATTCATTAGAAAGATAAAAAGATTTCCTACATAAAGATATTTTATTTATAATTTTTAGACTTTAAATAAATTAATTTATTTATGACACAACGATGATGCAGAAATTACTCTTTTAAGGAAATGTTAACATAATTGATGTTATAAATGCTCAAATAAATGTAATTTGAGACTTTTTATGAATTCCACTAATTTTCTAGGTTACTATGATATATTAGTGTTGATTTAATAAACTTGGTTCGAACATATAATTCTGTTATGACTTTCACAAAAATCATATATCAAATAGTGCCTAAATTGACACAAAATAGTTTTTAAATCAAATATTATATTATTAATTGTTATTTTATTCCTAAAAATCTAAGGTTCGGCCAAATGACTTAGATAAGGATATATATATTATTAATAAACAATTTGGGGTTCGTTTGGCATGTTATAATAAGTGTATTAACCATATAGTGAAAGAAAACAAAAAGACACGGTAAAAGTTAAATTATTTAACTTAGAGTTAAATCTAATTGATAAGGTTAAAATAATAACCTAAACTTGTCTAAATCTTATTAGTTGATAGGATTTAGACCCATAACCACTTTAGCTTCGAAATAAGACCCTTTGGAACCATTATAAACCGATTTTGACTTTAATATAAAATAATATTTTGAGATATTCCTAAGGTGCCCCTCTCCTCCCTTATAAAAGGGCACCTCCTCCCCCTCCTCCTCACACCAATTTGAGCACTCAAGCTCGGCAAATCCCTGCCATTTTCTCCTCTCCACTTCCCTATAATAATCCTATAGGTCCTGTTCTTCTTCAAAGTCCAATCTTAGTTCCCTAAGTGGAGGATTCAAAGAGGCGTTCCAAAGAAGAGGTAATATCCATTACCGATCTTTTCAATTTCTTTCTTCTTCAACTTCTTATTCTTTAGTTGTTTCATAATAGAGCAATAACATCAGTATTAATTAAATACTGATATGTTATTATAAATATTAAACAACCCTAATTCACCTTCTATCCATCCTACGGAAAAAATGAAATCACCGTGCGTGCGTACGTACGGAATACCGTCTCCACGCCGTGGTGTAATCTATTTTCCACCATCACCTTACAAGGATGTGTATAATGGTGTAATGAGTAACTATTTATGATTATTATAAAGTAATATTTATACTGAAATAATATACATATACTCCAATACAATTCCATGATCATTGGAGTGATATCATCACTCGTGCGTACGTACGTAATACCGTCTCCACGATGTGATGCGACTCGTTCTACATGATCATCATTACATAGTAATTATATAAATGATTTGAATTAATAAATATGATATATGTTACACTAATACCATTCTGGATATAAGTTATCTATAACCTTAAAATAAGAATAAGAATTTATTCGGCAAAACACGCATAAGAACAAAAGGCAATAAAGACCCGAGTAACAAGTAACAATGAAATATTACTAACAAGAAGCTAAGAATATGACCATATATGATATCATATCAATATGAATGATTCTAGAATAAGTCAGTAAGATTATTTAAACCAATATACAGGAGCTTCGGACACGTACAAAGCAAATCGGACCTAAGGTAAGGGAAATATCACAATCTCATTTTTATCCGAGATTGTTAATTCGTAAGTATTTACTGGGGTGTATTTTATCATCCACATCCATGTTTCATAAATATGTAATATTATTTCCATCCACCTACAATTGTTTAAATCCATTTTTACCCTTCGGTGAGTTTTTAGTAAAATAAATGATAGGAATCTTTTGTCGTTTTCCGTACGAGGTACTTTTTGACTTTTCCGACAAAAGTACGAAGAATGTTTTTTTAACTTATACGGCATGAATGGATTTCTGAAACATTATTTCCAAGAAGTTTCCTTTACAAGTATTCAAGTTTATTTTTAATCAACTTCTTTTAGTTTAAAATTGTATGACATGTTAAGAAAGGAAAAATGTTTTTGAAGTAGAAAGGATATTTTCCTCAAGAATGGAGTTCAAGTCTTTTATCAAAATTATTTTCCATATAAGATAATAAAAGGGTTCTGTTTTTATCCCTATTATTACATGGATTTGATTATGTTGTGATGGAAATATTTTTATGAATTCCTTTATCTTATATGAATTGTTTTATGATGTCATGTTGTTTAAGAATCCCATTTTTATTACATGGTTTACGCTATGATGTATGGTTTATGATTATGTGGCACACATAAGAAAGGATTCATTATAAGATGGGTGGGACCTATATCTCCCTCAAATGCATTGGTTAAAGATTTTATATCTCATGATATAGACATGGCTGGAATGGTAGGTTATACCGGTTCAGTAAAACAGGACTGAAACGAGGGTTACTCGATTCAGAAAGGGACTTTGTCCACTAAGATAGTCTTGGCAATGAGTCCTGAATAACAAGAAATGATTCTCTATGATTATGTGTGCATGCCACAAAGTTTCAAGTTTTATGTTATGATTATGGGGATCTCATTTTCACTTCTATGATTTATTCCATGTTATGATATTATGATCTCTTTTACAGGATATGATTTTCAAAAAGATATGATATGATTTTTATTTCCTTTATTTTCCCGTGATGAGCATTTGAGCTCACCCTTTTATGTTTTCTTTTCCCCAGGTCAGGAAGATGGATATTAAGTAGAACATGCTAAAAGGGACCCTAGATATGATGAAATAAATGGGAGACACTGTAGAAGATTTATGAACCAGTTGTTTATGTTTCCCAGTTTCTAAAGACACTATACCTATACGGTCCTTTGTGGTTTTGTCATATGTTGTAATAAGTGTGCTTCAATTTTGATGTTTTAACCATATATGTAAAGCACGGGTCGTTATATGGATCACCGATACGATGTGGGTGATGGATCCTAGAAGGCGGGGAAGCCTGGAAGTCGGTATGATGGGGGCGATGGATCCATAAAGGCATGGAATTCTAGAGAATTGGTATGATTTGGGCGACAAGGCCCAGAAGGTGTACAAGACTTGAGCGTCAGTACGATGAGGGTGATGGAGCCGGGAAGGCGTGGAATCGTGGAGTATCGGTACAATGGGGGTGATGGAGCCTGGAAGGCGTGGATGCCCGAAGCGTTGGTAAGATGGGGGCGATAGAGCCAAAATGGTGTGGAATCCTGGAGAGTAATCTCATTAGGTAGTAGAACATTTTAGATGCATGTAGAGGACCTCCATATCGAATGGTAGTGGTGCAAGGAGAACCTCCGTAGTGGCTGTTGGTGATGTTGGAGTTGCGCCATTGGATTGGGGAGGTTTCTCCAGACGTTCCATATACAGGAAACAGAGTCAACAAGGATCTGATGAAATTAGGGGATGAATTCCACTTGCACGGACCATGAGGTCAGTGGAGTTAGTGAAATGTATATGAATTCAGGTGGTAAAGGCCACCTACGTGGCCTCTTGAGGTAGTGGAGTAGGCAAGGAGCCAAAAGAGTTAGGTGGTTGATGCCACCTGCATGACTTCTTGAGGTGGTGGGGTCTGTGAAGAGTTGATGGAGTCGGGGGTGGTTTTTGCCTGTGTAAACTCATGAGGTAGTGGGGTCGGTGATGAGTCGATGGAGTCTAGGGCGTATGCTTCATGCGTTTCCTCCTGAGGCAGCAAGGTTGGTGAGGTGTATATGGTTTCGGGTGGCGGATGCCACCTGTGCGGCCTCTTGAGGTGGGGGGGGGGGGTTCAACGAGGATCTGATGGAGTTGGGCGGTGGATGCCACCCGTGCGGCCTCTTCAGGAGGCGGTGTCGGTGAGGATCCAATAGAGTTTGGTGGCATATGAAAATTGTGGGGCCTCTTGAGGCGGCGAGGTTGGTGAGGGGCCTATGTATATGGGAGGTGGACGCCACCTGGGCTACCTCTTCAGGCGGTGGGGTTGGCGAGGAGACGATGAGGTTGGGTGGCGGATGCCACCTACGTGGCCCCTTAAGGGGGCGGGGTGAGCGAGGAGCCGATGGGGGCGGGCGCGGTTTCCCCCTATACAGCCACTTCAAGCCGCGAAATTGGTGAGGATCCTCTGGAGTTAGTGGTAGTTGCCCACAACATGGCCTCTTGAGGCGGCGGGGTTGGCGAGGAGCTGATAGAGTCGGGTGGCGGATGCCACCTGCACAGCCTCTTGAGGTGGAGGGGTCGGTGAGGAGTCGATAGACCATAATATTCACACACTCAATGTTACTCATCATCTCACAAATGAAGGACAGGGGATTCACCTGGGTGATGGATCAATTTTCACAACATATTTGGTCCACTCTATTTTTAAGGAGAAGATATTCACATTGGGTTCATTATTATTGATTCCGACGCTTTTTCCAGGGTTCACGCATTTGTCCATGGAGGAAACACAATTTTTTACCCACATTCCCACTTTCCAAGTGTGGGTATCATCTCTTCATTATCATGGGACGTGTTCTCCTTGATCGAAACAGGATGATGGGATGTCGATTATTCCTTCCGAGGATTCATCCTCAGAACTCGTTACCTAGTCTGGGTCTCCCTTAATGATTAAGTCATCATTCACGAATCTAATTCATGGTGTCATATCTTTTTGGATTTCGGTTAATTAAACTACATCCATCATGACATTCCATAGGGTCTTTACATGGTAGGAAACTTCGGTCGGAGTAGACGGTATCATCAGGCATGCGAGGGGCAATCTGGATGTGGGGACATTTTGGACCCTGTATTCTTCCTCATAAGAGAGAATCTCAAAGGGAGGATGACCCAAGGCATCCCACATTAGTATCATGGTATCTTATGATGGAGGCATGCCTCTGATGTTTTCCTCAGCTTCCCATGTTTAGCACGGGGTATCCCATGAGTTTAACGTATTGCAGAGACGGTTATGCCAAAGGTGTGTCTTTTGAGGTTTTCCTCATGAGTCTCATGATTACCATGAGGTAGGATGTTAGTTTAATGTATTTTGGAGATGGAATGAGGGATATTAGAACATCACATAGAGATGAATCATATTGGTGTATCCCTATGATGGAGTTCCAAGAGTATTTACCTGGTGGATGGATCCGAACACTAAAAAAGAGCATACCAAGGATGTTGTGTCCCATAAAGGAAAGATGTCACACAATAAAGGCTAATCTGGACCCCATTGAGGGTGGATCAAGGATTTTGAACCCTATAATGTGGAAACACCAAGGTTTACCATTGGATGAAATTGAACCTCGTTGAGGTTTCCTACATACCCTATGTATACAACGGGGTTCAAAACTCAATTGGTTCGAAGGGGTGATAAAAAAAGGTGTACATAGAGGACCACAACCTGAATACATGTTGGGTCTTATGCATGGATAGCAGCCCATCACAAGAGGGATACTCATGGGTGGATGGTTAGTGGTTGACATGGGCTAATTCATGTTTTTTTGGCCTGGTGCCACAATGAGGGGCGCTGGGATGAATGATGTGATCTCACCGGGATGTGGCAGCCCAGGTGAGAATCAGGATGGATGATGGAGAGTTTAATGAAATGGAGGGGGGATGATATGGAACCAGAATGAGGATGATGGTGATGTTGTGCATGATCCTTGAAGAGACATCCTACATATCCCAGTGGCAGGGAATCAAAGTCTGCGTAGTTCGTGCGGATGATGGACACCTGAGGAGGCGACCCAGATGAATGGACTCATAGATGGGACCTGGAAGAAATTGATTCTCTAGGTTGGGTCATGACCTTCCCAAAACACATAGGCTCAAGGGATATATTAGGGAGGGAAATGAGTGATGGGCTTGAACCCCAGGGAGGCTTCCTATATATCCCTGTGGTAGGGAATCAAAGTTTGTGTAGTTCATCTGAAGATGACTTAACGTCAATTGGGGACATCAAAAACATACTACTGGATGGGGTCACAGTGGCTATCCTCTAGATGGGGTCTTAATGGCTAACCACTATATGGGGTCACAACGGCTTACCGCTAGATGGTTGAGGCAGTTTAACATCGTACATGACCAAAAGGGGGTATACAGTTTAACGTCATGTGGGACAAAGGTGGTCCGATGTGAAGGGGGGTCGGAAACAATAGGTTTTGGGCTTGAACCTCAAGGAAGCTTCCTACATACCTTTCCATGACAAGGATCATAGACTATGTGGTTCAGGAGTAGTGGGTGACGACGTGAAGGGGGTCGAAAAAAATGGGTGTTGGGCTTGAACCTCAGGAATACTTCCTATGTACCATGCCTTGGGAAGGAGAAAAGTCCACGTACTTCAGAATGGGTTTTGGTGAACCGAAATGAAGATGGTCGAGACCAATGGGTGTTGGTCTTGAACCTCACAGGGGCTTCCTATGTACCTTGCCTTAGAAATGATCAAATTAAAAGTAGTCCAGGAGGAGTGTGTGCCAACATGAAGTGGTTCAGAACCAATATTTTTTGGGATTGATCCTCCGAGAGGCTTCCTATGTACCTTGCCTTAGGAAAGATCAATTCCATGTAGTTTAGAATGGGTTTGGTTGAGAAAACTTGTAGATGGACGGGACCAATGGTTGTTGGTCTTAAACCTCATGGGGGCTTCCATTGTACCTTTTCATGTTAATGATCAAAGTCCACATAGTTCAGAAAGAGTGGTTTCCAACATGAAGGGGGTCAGAACCAATGGTTGTTGGGCTTGAACATCATGGAGGCTTTCTACGTACCCTGCCTTGAAAAGAATCAAATTCCACGTAGATCGGGTGGATTGGGTGCCGACGTGAAGGGGGTAAGAACCAATTTTTATTGGCCTTGAAGCTCTGGGAGGATTCCTACGTACCATGCCTTGGAAAAGATCAAAGTCCATAGAGTTTAGAATGGGTTTTGATAAGCCGACATGAAGATTTTAGGGACCAAAGGGTGTTGGTCTTGAACATCATGGAGGCTTCATACATATATTACCTTATCAAAGATCAAAGTTCATGTAGTTCAGGATGAGTGGGTGTCGACGTGAATGTGGTCGGAATTAAGGGTTGTTGGTCTTGAAACTCATGAAGGCTTCCCACGTACCTTGCCTTCGCAAGGATCAAAGTCCACGTAGTTCAGATTGGTTTTTATGAGATTTCGTGAAGATGGTCTGGACCAATGGGTGTTGGTCATGAACCTCAGGAAGGCTTCCTATGTACCTTTCCATAGCAAGGATCAATGTCTAGGTAGTTTAGGGGGAGTGGTTGTCGACGTGAAGGGGGTTGGAACCAATGGGTGTTGGGTATGAATATTAGTGAGGCTTCCTATGAAACAATCCTTAGTAAGGATAAAAGTGCACATAGTTCAAAAGGAGTGGGTGGTTTAACGACTTGAAGATGGTTAGGACCAATGTTTGCTGGGCTTGAAGCTCAGGGAGGCATCCAACGTACCATGCCTTCGAAAAAATCAATGTACACATAGTTCGGAAGGGTGTGTGGGGCTTACACTCTAGGCTGACTAGAGAGGATGTCATGGTCAATTCATACTCTAAGACCTTATGGGTCATGCTCTGTGTGAGAAAAATACGAATCAAGGACCTGATGATCATAGCTCAAAGGTGCGTCCATGAAGGGTGGTGAATGAGGCTTACGCAAGGAACCATCCCCGGTGCCGCTATGGAGCGGCAATGGTGAATGGGGTTTATGCAAAGAAGGTTCCCTGGTGCCACTATGGAGCGGAAATGGCGGATGGGGCTTATGCAAGGAAGCTACCCAGGGTCCACTATGGAGCGACAACGGTGGATGGGGCTTAGGCAAGGAAGCTGCCCAAGTGCCACTATAGAGCTACAATGGTTGATGGGGATTACGCAAGGATGCTTCCTGGGTCCTACTATAGAGATACAATGGCAGATATGGCTTACACAAGGAAGATTCCCAGGTGCCTCTATAGAGTTCCAATGGTGGATGGGGCTTACGCAAGGAAGTTACCTAGGTGCCGCTACGGAGAGGCAGTGGTGGATGGGGCTTATACAAGGACGTTGCCCAGGTGCCACTATGGAGGGACAATGGTGGATGGGGCTTACCCAAAGAAGCTTCACGTGTGGCGCTATGAAGCGGCAGTGGTGCATGGGGCTCATCCAAGGAAGTTGCCCGGGTGCCGCTAAGGAGCAGTAGTGGTGGATGGGGCTTACCCAAAGAAGTTTCTCGGGTGCCACAATGGAGTGGTAATGGTGAATGGGGCTTACACAAGGAAGCTTCCCGTAATGTCTACCTCATGATTGGCAATGATGTCAACCCATCCCACTAGTGGTTTTAAGCCTTAACTTATGCTCTAGTGCACAAGATGGAAAATTCCAAGGGTGTTGGAATTAGTCCAAACAATGGGAGATGAAAAGTGTGAATCACATGCCCGACATTCAAAACATAGTGAGGGTGGCATGGTGATGAAGGATTACTGGTGACCGTGTTCGAAACACTACATCAATATCACGTTAGCTTGAAATTTTCACAAACAAATGAGGGTCGACTATTGACCATGTTCGAAACATAGGACCTGACTCCAAGTGTTGTTTAGAGTCCTTTGGGGTGTTGGCCTAGGACGGTAGGTGAGCTGATGCGACATGGGACTAGGCCGTTAGGGGGTCCCTTCAGACATGGAAGTGGTTTATGATCCGAATGATGGACACACAAAGCGTGCGGCGGAGTTATTGAATGTTTTATGGATTCCAACACTCATAAAAATACACCACTGTAATCATGGCATTAGACATATTATGCTTGGAGCATAAGTAATCTCTTGTAAGGAGCATGAGGCATCCTATGATTGGCACATAGGGTGTACCGCGGTTTATAGTCATGTAGATAAGACTATTAGCATCTTATTCATTGAGAATAAGGCATCTCTTATTTGGTGCAAAAGGTATCCTATGAATCTCACATAGAGAGTACTAAAATTTATAGTCATATATAGAGGACTATTAGCATCTTATAGTTTGAGAATAAGGCATCTCTCGTTTACAGGAAGTGGCATCCTATGTCTAGCATATTGGGTGTACAATAGTTTATAGTTATATAGATAGGACTATTGGAATCTTATTCTTGGAGTACAATACAACTCTTATATTGAGTAAGATGCATTCTATTATTGAATAATAAGGTTTACCACAGTTTATAGTCATGTAGAGAGGACTATTAGCATCTTATTCTTAGAGAATAACACATCTCTTATTTGGAGCAAGAGTCATCCAATGATTGTCACATAGGGAGTACTATAGTTTATAGTCATGTAGAGGGGACTATTAGAATCTTATGCTTGGATCAAAAGGCATAACTTATTTAGAGATAGAGGCATCCTATGTTTGTCACACAAGGCGTACTATAGTTTATAGTAATGTAGATAGCGCTGTTGGTATCTCATGCCTGGAGCATAAGGCATCTCTTGTTTAGAGCTAGAGGCATCCTATGTTTGGAACATAGGGTGCACTACAATTTATAGTCATGTACAAAGGACTTTTATAATCTTATGCTTTCCACACACGACATCGCTAGTTTTGAGAAAGTTGCATCATATGTTTAGAACATAGGGCATACTACATTTTAGAGTCATGTATAATGGAATGTCGGCATATTATGCTTGGAGCCTAAGACATATTTTTTTTAGAGAAAGAGGCATCCTATGTTTGGAATATAGGGAACACTATAGTTTAAAATCATCTAGAAATGACTATTGGAATCTAATGATGAGAGCATAAGGAATCTCTGGTTTAGATCAAGTGGAATCCTATATTTGGATCATAGGGAGTACTACAGTTTAGAGTCATGTATAAAGGACTGTTGGGCAGAAGGTTCCTAGAAATGGTTGATGATGGGACTTATGCACGGGCGGCCCTTCCTGGTTCAACCCAGAATATGAGCCATTTGATAGGGTTTGGATGAGTTACCAGAGGAATGGTTCATCTCAAGGTACTTCGGGGATTGATGATGTGAATCTCCACTCAAAAATTGGGAAACAAACCAAGAGGAATTTTCCGAATCAAGGTGTTTCATGTTGTCTGTAGGAGTATCTACAATCATTTTATTCCATAGGTGGAAGGTGGGTGTGCATAAGGGCACAATGGAAATGTCAACGTCCTGTCGTAAGAAGTTCAGGGTGCGACTCTGCATTTTTCATGAGCGGGGGTGCGGGGGCACAGTCCCCGCAGTATGAACTGGTGGCCGCGAAGGTAGGAGCATCGCAAATTATAGGTCTTCGCGAAGTATCTTCACAGAGAAAAGGGGATTGTGGAGCATGGTGTCTCGTAAAGTATATTTTTGAAGGAAAGGTGCTCAAGGAACATTGAATCACAAAGTAGTATTGTGAAGGAAAGCTTCTCGCGGAGCATGGATTCACAGAGAAGCATCACGAAGGAAGCCCCTCACGGAGCATGGACTCATGGAAGAAACATCACTATGGAAGCTAATCATGGAACATGGACTCGCAGTGTTATATCACGAAAAAAGCTACATGGGGAGCATGGACTCGCAGATCCGCTTCGCAAATGAAATAGGAGCTCTGCGAAATGGGAGATCGGCCACCCAAGGGGTGGAGTGGTCGTCCGGTGAAAGTGGGTGAGCTGGGTATTTATAGGGGAGAGGTGTGAAAAAGCATAGCCCGGTCATCACAATGACAGATCTCACTTAGCGGCGGATTCAAAAATGTCAAAGGGGTGTGCATAGCATCTTTCCTCATAGATCTCCAGTGGGTTTGTAAATGTCGTAGGGTTTCAAGGAGCATACTGCCTCCTTGATCTACAGTGGAGGGAGCTTCACGAATGGGCTCCATGAACATGTTTTCCATCCCAACGTCGAATGTCTATAACTCCTAATCTGTAACTCTTTTTGCGAACTATGACTTATCATATCAAAGATTAAAAAATTGGATATGCTATTGGATCATTTATGGGAGCATTTGGAAAATTGTAGGGATGGGTTTTTAGGTTTCAACATACCCAAAGACATAAACTCCTCCAACAAAGAGGATCTCATTTCATGTGAGGAAGATCTCACTCCCGTGGAGACGAGCGGGCGTGGAGAATGTCTGAGATGGGTAACCCCACCTATGATGCATTGAGTGAGACCAAAATTTAACATCAAGTTCTGGTGATGATGGAGCTTGGTAGTTTAATGTCCTGCAACTCGTACGAGGTAGATTCACTCCGTACCCCTAGGACATACATAAATGATACCCTCCCACCCTTTAGGAAGACAAGGCATCAGCAATTTCCTAGCAAGGAAGTGTCATTGAGTGATCAATTCAGGGGACCATATTAGCATGTATATTCAAAAAAGTAATAACTATTAGAATTCCTATGAGAAGAAGCATGAGGTAAATCAAAAGAACCTGAAGCCTCGCCCAAGGGGCATCGAAATCATTTTGTGCAAACCTAGAGGGTCGCAAAGGAAAATGGGGTGCAAGGAAAATGGGTTCACAGGAAGAGGCCTTGTGAAGATCTGGTTCTCCATGTAGTGAAAGGTCTTGGTGAAGTGGTATTCTTCACGAAGTAAAGTGGCCTATCCTAAGAAAATTACATAGGTGTGTATGGAGGGTACTTCGTGAAGTTTAAAGGATTTCACAGAGTAGTGCTTCGCGAAGTAAGGGTGCCTTGAGAAGCACACCACTGTGAAGTTGTGTGCTTTGCTAAGTAGAGTAAACCTACCTTAGCATGTGGTTTACATATTCATGGATGGTACTTCGCTAATAATAAGTGATATATTAATAACTGTGTCCCCTTGGGGTTCCCCATCCATTTCAATGGCCCATGGGCTCCATGAAGGGAATCCTGCTTTGAAGAGGGGCTTTGTTTAGGACTAGGGAATGGTCATTTGTGATGCTCAAGTACCTTGAAGAGCTCATGTTTTTCATAGAAGAAATTTATTCATGATTTGAGATCTAAGAAGAAGAATGGTTGGAGGATCCATCGTTTGGGCTCAAGGGGATTCTGATATTTATAGTCAAGAGGCGCCACGATGTAGGGGTCACTCGACACAAAGCTACATGGATACTTATCATAACCACAGAGCATCCCACCTCCTTAATTTACTTCCACTTTGAAAAAATAAATCTGACTATGGAGCCTCCCACCTCCTTGCTCCACGACAGCTTCACAAATGACAGTCGGTTCGTGCAGCCTCCCGCCTCATTGCTTCGCGGTGGCTTCACAAACATCAGTCAAATATTGAAGCCTCCCTCCATGTTGCTACATGGTGGCTTCAAAAACATCAGCCGAATCGCGGATCCTCCCATCTCATTGATTTGCAGAGGCATCACAAACTTCAGTGGGATCACGGAGCCTCCCACATCCTACTTTTGCGGTGGCTTCGCAAATGTCAGACAGACTGCAGAGCCTCCCGCTTCCTTGCTCCACGGTGGCTTCACAAAAGTCACTCAGATCGCAGAGCCTCCCGCCTCCTTGCACTGTAGAGGCTTCTCAAATTTCAATCGGAACATGGAGCCTCTCTCCTCCTTGCATTATGGTGGTTGCACAAAGGTGTTAGCTTCGTGCCGGCTATGGTGCTGCGGGGCTCTGTGAATAAGCTTCGTGAGACAACCCCAATGGCATCATGTTTTCTCCCCCGTTTCACAAAATCATTGCATAAACAATGGTATCTAATTATTTTTAAATCATATGGGTAGTAAATAAGAACTACAAAGAAATGTGGAAACACTAGTAATTGGGAATAGATAGAATATGAAAATTAGGAAACTTGATTAAAGAAGAGAAGACGAGGATCCCTTATTTGAGGGTGAGGCTCCAAAATAATGAGAGGGGATTTATGAGAAATTGGGGAACCTTGGGGGTACTATAGAGATTGTAGGGAATAGTGATGACATGTTGATTTAATTTTGAGTGAAGATAATTGGGAGAATGGGTGCGTTTATATTGGAAAAGAGAGGGGAATTCATTAATATTTCCTAAAAATAGGTTTCATAATTAATAAATAAATTAGTAACCCCAAAAAACATGCCAAGGTTTTTCCAAAGTGGGGAGGTATTGATTATTTCATTATAAAAAGGGATGATCTTAATAAAATAATTCACATGATTTTGTGGAGGTGAGTCACACTCTTAATAAATTATTTTAAAACAACAAAATTTATTAATGGTTTTGGAGGATTCATTATAGTTTTATAATGGTAAAAAATAAAAAAACTACATTATTTTAATGGTAAAAAATATATTTTTCCATGGATACCCATTATTGTATTTATCATGTCATTATTGGTTCATTATGATTTTTTAAAAATGAATATATATTTATAGGGTATTTATTTTTTACACAAAACTTGTATTGTCTCTGGAAATTATGAAAAACTCACCGTTTCCTAATTTTAAAATTATGACTGAAAAAATAATATTCATTTAACCAAACCATTTTTCTATATATATGAACTTTCACTTTAATGAGTAGAATCATCAGTTATTGAGAAATGTTTCATTTTTTTTACAATAAAATTTATCAAAACTTTATTTAAATTTCAATAGACATCATGGAAAATAGTTGATAATTTATATTTGATAAAATTTATTAAATAATAATAGTTCATAAAAATATTAATTATTTAAAAAACCCAATAATTTCTCAAAATAAATTTCTTAATTGAATATTAATGTTACATATAAATGCTATTTGTGTTTTATCAAATCAAATTAAAAATCATTTATAATGTAACAATAAAAAGATGATAATATATTCATTATTCGACAAATAATAATGTATATACTCATATTTCTATGGTCTTGATACATGTCCGTTTAATACATTAGAAAATTCCTTAAGAGTGAGGTACACGCCCGTGATATTGTTATGGGATAGTTCAACAAACATTGTTTTGAATATGATCTTAATGAGCATGAACTTCTTCATTCACAGTTTCTATCATTCTTATGTTGTTGGATATCAAATTCAGTTTGGTCAAGGGTAAATACCATAGTTTCTATCTCCCTTAGAAGCTCTAATAAATTTGCTTCATAGGGTACAATTATAATATTTGGGGCCATCAGATTATTTTTCTATGTCAATTGGTTTTTCTAAACCCCCATATTGATACTAATTGTATGATATTTATTCAAAATATATATTATCAATGATAAATATGGTTTAATCTCATTTATATAAAACTGGATATAATCATAAAAAACAGTTTCATGTGTATTCTATAACAATTTTACATAATGAGACATCTTATTACATCAAATAAGAAAATATTATATATAATTGATAGATTCGTTACAATAATTAAAACTTAAAAATTTTTTAGCTGAAAATATTAATTTCAAACATTAAAATAAATGAGGGTAACTATATTTTTTCACCTTCTCTGTTTCCCATGATGATTATTTAATCATTTGGTTTCTCCATAGAACATTGACAATGTGTGTTGTTTTATTTCATACAACATTGTCTCTATGATTTAAGATCTTCAACGTATTCTCCTCATTGGAAATATCATTCTCCAATGGTACAACCAATGTATTGAGTACATGTGAAGGTTCAATATTTAATTTCTCAAAAGGGTCACATGGAGTACATCATATACTTGAGATAGGATTGGCGGTAGTTCTAGTCAATAGGCCACCACTCTAATAGAATCAACATTCTCAAAACAATCAATGTATCATGTACTAATATTTCCTTTATTCCCAAATATAATCAATTTATTCCATTAAATTTTCATAAAGAATACCATATATCCAACCTTCACCTCTAGGTCCCTCTAATAATGTTCAGCAAATCTCTTTTATCGACTCTGAGTAGGCTTGATGTGCTGTAGAATGGTAAAAACCTTTTCAACCATTTTTCTGACCATTTCATGTCATAAATGTTTGTGTTCTCCAACATTATCCTAGCATGTCAGTGTTCTTTACCCCTTCCCATATATTTAATTATATGGTTCCATTTGTATTTTTGAGTGGAAAAAATTGTTGTATGAAAAATAAACTAGGATAATATTTGGACCCATACTCATTTAAAGTATAGTCAGTATTCTCTCAACATTTCCTCAATTATTTGGATAGTCTGCATAGATTTTCCATTAGTTTGGGTGGATAATCCTTTCTTATGTTCAACTCATTTTTAGAGAATGTGGGATACTCTTCTAGAGTGTAAAGGTGAATTTCATATATTGATTAGATACAATATATATCATCACTTTCTGAAGCCTCATCTCTTCTCTATTGAATATCCATCCATGTTAATCTAGTAATAACTCCTCTCAAATCACAAAGAAGTCTATGGTCTTTGTAATATGATCTACGAAAACCTAGATAAAATTATATCCCCTAGTTGTCTTAGAATTTCTAGTGACAATGTACATGGGGATGTCTTCCCCTTTACATGTAGGTATGGGTAATGATTGCATCATCCCCTTATACATTTTCTTTCTGCATTCACCTGCTGACACACCAGGAATCTTGATGTATATTTTTTGATATCCTTCATCATATTATCCCATGAATATTGTTCTTGGATATCACGATATATATTCTTACATCCTGAGTAGATAAAAGTTGTTGAGATACGTGCGTTATCCAAAAACAATTTTTACTCAGTATTTGATGGTACACATAGTCCTGACCCAAATCATAAAAACCCATTTTCATTAACATTGAACTCTATGGATTTCCCTCTTCTTATATTTTTCACTCACATCTAAATTACCACACCATCGCTTTGATAATACATTAACCTATCCATAAGATATGGTTTATAAATAATTTGTGAAAGGATTGAATATTTCCATTCCTTTATGATTCCCATGTTCATCCTTTCTAAATCTCTGAAGAGCAGATCCATCTTAATTTGATTCAATGATAGAATTTATGGATTATTTATAATTAAATAAAATTCTACTTTATTTTCATTCCCAGTATGGTAGTGTATTAATCAGTCATTGTCTCTGATAGGATATAAAAATCTTCATTGGAACCTATTTTTCACTTATTGTGTAAACATATACATGAGAATTTTTGATCTGTATATATTTCACACTTCTCCCCAAATAGATAATGTCTCAAAATATACAAAGTGAGTATCACTACATACAACTCCAAATTATATGTTTGGTAGTCCGATTTATATACATTATACTTCATCAAATCATAATTCAAGACATTTTAATTTTGTATTAACACATTACCCAATCCCTTTTTTGAAGAATCGATGAATACCACAAAAATATCTCTACTTATGGGTAGTGTGATCATAGGGGAAGTGATAATCCATAATTTCAACTCCTTGAAACTCTCTTCACATAATTAATTATATATAAACATGTCTCACTTCTATGTTATCTTTGTAAAATTGTTTGAAAATATCCACAAATTGCTCAAAAATTGATGACAGTACCCAGCTCATCTAAGTAAACTATGAATATCTATCACAAAAATGGCCTCTCCCATCCTTCAATTGATCTTATTTTTATGGTTCCATAGATGTACCATTTCTTGTAATGATATTTCCCAAGAATGAGACTTCGATCAACCAAAACTCACATATCCTATTCATGGAATAATGTTTTTCCTTTTGTATGGTCTTTAGAAATGTCCCCATATGCTCCTAGTTCTCCTCCATTGTTTTGAAGAATGTTAAAATATTATATATAAATACTACCAAAAATATTTCGACGTAATATCTAAAGTCACTAATCCTCATGTTCATAAATATTGTAGGAGTATTAATGAGTTCGAATGGAATCACTTTTAACTGAAAGATCCCATACCTAATACTAAAAACAGTATTTGGTATATCTTGCTTCTTCACCCTTACATGATAATATTTAGAGAGAATATCCACCATGAAGAATTATTGTGATCCACAAAGAAGATCGAACAAGATAACAATCTAAGGAAGAGGATACTTTTTCATTATCATTATCTTTTTGAGTTCATGATAATTAGTGCAAAGATGATGACACATCATTCTTCTTGATGAAGAGGACTACCACAGCCCATGGGGACGCACTTGGGTGTATGAAAATGTTATCCAAATTATCATGTTGTTCATTCTTCAGCTCAAGAAGTATTACAATATACATTCTAGATGGAGTGTTGGATAATGGAATCTCCCAAGGTATTGTCTCAAAAAAATTCAGCCTCTCATATAGGAGGATGACTAGGAAATTCTTTTGTATTCACATCATTTTATTCCTTCACAATTGTGATGTATTCGAAGATGGTTTATTCCATGGTCTCAATTATTTGAGCTAGATATGATTTTTTATAGGGGTATAATATCCATTCATGAAATGATGGTGAAAAATTGGATTCATCCTTCACCTTTTAGTTGTACAAAATATGTTGACATTTTGAAAAACAAAGAGTGATATCCATCTCATGGATGTTTTTGATGGATCAATACAGTGAAATTCAATCCATGCCATGAATTTCTTCAAATCCAACCAAAGGGAGTATGACATGGTTTACTAGAATTTTTTTATTAAACAATATATAGGAAATGATTTATATAATTTAGGTGAAATAATTTAACCATTTTCTATTTTCACCATGAAATCAACTTCTATTCTATATCATGGTTTTTGAATAGTTATACTATACTTTCCTGATATAATGTAATGCATAGAAATAGAATCAATAGGTATGTTTTTTTATTATTCAATTGATAACTATTATACCTATATGAAAATCATTTTCATGATCCACCTTGGTGGTTATGATGAAAAAATCTCTCCCTTGCTACCTTAGAGGTTCTTGGTCGTCTCTGAACACCCGTAGGACATTGGTTTAAAAAATTCACTAGCTCCATGTAGTTTAAGCAATGACAAAACACTAAGGGTTTACTAAAAAATTTCCATTACTACATCACATTGGTGGGTTTATCTTATAGGTTGTATCTAACTAGGTTCCCCTCCCTACCATATCTAAATAATCTCTTCATCCAATTCTGTAGTTTCTGATATGGTTCTCCCTAAACCATTCACATGTGGGTTGTTGAAATTAATTGGGACCGTTAGATTTCTACATTGAACTATAAGAATTAAAATAAACTTTCCTCTTCTTATCACCATTATACCATTAATATTCACCAATATTTGTTCAAACTTTTAGGGGACATTAGAAAGTTTTCTTCATAGTTATCAAGGTCAAGGATCAGCAAGTATTTTTCCAGAATTGGATTTATCCTACAAATTAATGATTGAACCTTGCATGTGGGGGTAACGAAAATGAAGGAGGAATATCTGGAAAGTATTTTGACTTTTTCCTCATACTCCGCAATATAACATTCAAATATTTTCTTATGGGAAAGTATATCCCATTCAATTTTATGATGTATAGTGTGAATAAAATATTAGTGAAATAACATTTTTCATAATTCCAACCACCCCATCACATTGATATCCCCATTAGGCGTCGTGGTTTTTATCAAGGTCCACCACTGCCCAGATTCTACATCCATATCATATAAAACTATCATAAAATTATCTTTATAATGACATTGATGTATTAAGATTATATTCTCAATGGGGTTGATCCATTATTCCATGATTAAGGGGCCAGATGATCCATTGAAATTTGGAAGCCTGTATCACATAATGGACTCAATCATTGTTTGTCCTCTCTTATGGATGATTAGAATATTCCTCCTGATGGAAGATTCTATTCATAACCATAGTTAGATGGAATAGTATCATTATAATGTTTTCGATTTCATCTCCCATGGGTTGTGAATCTCGTTGGGTTAATCATCATGTTTCCCATAACATTGATTGTTTACCTGATTCCTCCAATTTCTGGCCATTGTCTATAATAAATGGTAAATTATGAATGAGTATTTTTTAAATAAATTATTCACATAATGTTTATTTCAGTTACATAAATGGGATAACATAGAAACTCCATTTCTTTTATAAACTTATGAATTTTTTAGGTTTCAATCAATGATAACAAGTGTCTATTTTCAAACATATATTATTATGGGAATTATAATTCCCTTAATAATTGTTCTTAATGAGTTTATTAATTTATCCAAAAATACACCCCAGGATTTTCAAACTATTTTCATAGTAAGTAATTTTTTTTGTGTTTTGGGTTTCCATGGTCCGTACTTGGGACAACTTTTCATATTTTATACCCCTAGGTAAATCTATGACACAACCACATCCACTTGTTGTATCTATACATAAATGTCTTTTCATGATAAACTATATACTATATACATACCAAAATTTACAGCTTTTTTCATAATCATGTTCTTATCCCTATGGAATTATGTAGGGTTTTCAAATCCTAATCCCAAAAATAAATAAACATTTCCTTTAATACCATCTATGACAACCATGCTCTTTATTACACATTAATACATGATTTATTCCAAATGATTTCACTTAATACAAGCCATATGATAAATAAATCCTATATCTTTTGGATGTAGGCACATTACATAACAACTTATAACCTGATATATTTCAACAATATTGAAAAATTCCCTGACATGTTCTAACTATTCCAACTTACATAAAACATCAAGCGATAACTAGGAAAAATACATATGAAATGGTGAGATATAAATCTTAGTGATGGAATAAACATGGAATAACATGAATAATTAAAAACATTTCATACATTAGTCCTATTAATGGGGAATAAAATGAACATGAACAATAAGGTGTGATATATCATTATAATCATAAAGGAAACATGGTAAATGTGGTAACAACATAAAACACTAAATATTAAACATAGGTCAAGGCTAAACCCACCATGATTTCATGGAGTAAGAAGTACAATAAAATAATTAGGTTCACTCCCTCTTCTAGTGTAATATATTATGATACTTAACATTACCTAATTTATTGATGTTCTCAATAATTCTAGGGCTACTCATCGTATTCATTTTATTCTCATGCTTTGGTGTGCCACATTGATCATAATACCTGAAATAATTTTTCATCACTTTTTATTCCATGAATAGTTATTCTAGAATAAGTAAATGAAATTCCTCAATATAATATTATTAATAGAAAAAATGTGAACACCATTGAAAAACAATTGGGTATGGGTATTCACCGCACATTTTTTTATCATTAAATATAATGGTGAAATTTCAACGTCATAATGACGTCATATAAAAATTCAGGGCAGAGCATTGATGAGAGTTAAAGGGGTATATAAAATTTTTTACATCAAATGCATAGAAAATGGGACATGTGTAAGAACAGGGGTCTTCATTTCATGTATGGATCGTTATTTCACCTTTTCATGAGAAATAATTAAGAAATGGAAGATTTTAAAAGTACACGCTGTGTACATTTGAGTACACACCATGTACATGGTTCCCACATGTAGTCATGTATAGGTCATGTAATGACCATGTACATAGCCATGTGGGTTACATGGACAACTGCCTAATGCAGGGGCCTGTTGAGGGTAGTACACGAGATTTATATTAAATGAAAACAAAGTGTACCATTATTTTTAATTGATGCATTAGAGCCGGGCCACATCTCGTTTATGTATTATTATTGTTCATCTAGTATTTCATATAAGAGAGTGATAAATAGATGAATATCTTTGAGATCCAGTCGTTCCTCTATCTGACCTCTGACTGAGACGTTGTTGGGTGCGTTGGAATCCGCCTAGTGTATTTTATCATTCCCTAGAGTCTGTCCTCCTGATTCCTCTTCTCTCATTGCTTATTCTAGGTTAAATTATTTTACCCTTTTTTAGATCTACATTGTTCTAGGACAATTCAATGGCTGATGCTTATCTATAGTGATCTCTTGACATTGAGGTAGGTAGTTTGTTCCATGTTTTGATTGTCTTTGGATTTTATATGATTAAAGTGACGAATACCCATGGTCGGGGTATTGTGTGTTTTGGATTTTAGCCCTATTATCTACCTTTTATAGTTTAATTGGTTGAAAAGTGGTTGTATCACATGTGTATGGTTTGATTCAATGTTTGTGGGACACCCCATGGGTTTGTTTGCCTAGTTTGACTATTTATTCCTATTTGTACTAGGTTTCCTATGAGTTATACCTTATTTACAAGCCTTGAATTGTTAAGGATGGAGTTGATTGACTATATGAATTTCATGTGTTATGCAAGATAATTTTTACCATGTAGTAATTATAGAATACAAGTTCTACCTTGTTATGATTTTCACACTAATCTTCCAATGGAGCAATAGATCCATTGACTAGGGAAAATGTTGGTGTTTCAATGTTTATTAAGCAGCACCATGAGATCCTTGGTGTATACTTTGACCCAGGGGGTATTGATTGTGAGAGCTACCAGGGGACGTTTATTATTATTTATGCTATGTCGACCCAGGGGCTATTGACCATGAGAGCTACCCATAGGTTGTTCATATTTTATAGAAGCCATGTTGACACAAGGGAATTGAGCATGAGAGATACCTAGGTGGTCATTTGGGTTTTACTATTTCTAGTTTTAAAAAAATGTGGTTAGACCGTGATTTCGTTCCCATATGGTTTTTGGGAATGATTGAATGATTGTGACAAGCCTACCAAGCCAATGCACAAGCATGGACTCGATCTTACCTATTTGTTATGTGGTCTTTTGTGAAATCACTTGTTACTATAAAACAGTGGGATAAAAAACATACAAATGATCGTGGGATTCATTATTCAATGGGTTGAATGAATAATAAAATTAAAAAATGTAATTGAAAAAATTATGATTTTTATCTTTTGAGTACTATATAGTTTATTGCTTCATTTTTTCATATTACCTGCTACATAAATTCACTGACAGTTAGGAACTAATATTTTGGTGGTTTTATTCTGGGATCCGTCTCACACACTATTTAGGTCATTCTTTGGGACCCAAACATATTATATGGTTGTAGGTATAGATAAGGGAAAGAGACCTTCTTTATCTAGAACTTGATTAATGTTAGAGCTAGAGAGCATGGGACCAAGCTAAGTCTTCTGATGCTGTTGGAGTTTACTATTTTCCCATACCTAGGATTCAATATAGTATTTCAAGCATTGTGACATGTTTGGATACTCTCCAAGATACGTGTGACATGGATCATTTATTTTTATATATGATGCATTAGTTTTGTTCAATCCGTCTTCCATTGTTTACTTATGTTTAATTGTATTACTATGTCCACAACATTTTACTATTTTTTATTCCGATATTTATAATCTTCCAATAATGGAATAATTTCTCCATTTTCAGACTTTGTCCCTCACTGCTATTCACTAACCTTTGGTATTTGGGGAAATGATCTTGAGTTCATGTGACCAACCGGGTACGAGGCACCTTTGGGTAGCGCTGGAATCAAGACATTACATAGTGCAATCAAAGGAGTTTATTTTTTCATTTTATTACTTTTTTGAGCATATAGACAGGTATAGGTTGGAGTAGGTTGTTGGTAATAAGATTTTATTGGGAGTAGCTAACCCGTGTATAGGGAAAATCCATGTTATCTCGAATATTTCAATTTTTTTGTTTTTTCAATGGTTACAATTGATTTGATTTCACCGATGGGTGATTCACTTGTATTGTGCTATTATTTTGGATATTATTGAGGTTCTATTTTAGTTTCAACCTGATTATATGAGGGTATTATATCTCAAGCAACATATAAGAACTTAATAGACACCAGATTCCAGGAATTTTTATCATGCCATTTAGGATATATTTATAATATCCTGTAGTTATAGTAGATTATGTGCTATATATGCATGTTTCTTTCAAAGCTATTGTGATAGAATAAATTATATTTTCACAGGGTATTGGAATACGTAATGTTTTATTTATATTGATTCCAATCTTTTGTCCTTGAGGTGTTATGGGTCCTATTGGATCGGAACATGGTGTATCATGTTTGATATTTAAGTAATTTTGAAATGTATTGATGTGGAAAAGGTTGTAAAACATTTATTCACGGAGAGTATGGACTCCCACAGGTGGGAATTTTTCATGCACCAGAAAAAATTTATGTTTTTAGGGTTCTAGAGGAGTTTTAGAGGACTAATAACTTTAAACCCATACAACATGACATGTGATGTTATGAACACTCACTATGTTTTCTTCTATTCTAGAAGAATAAACATTTCTTTTGTAGACGTCATCTAGTGGGAGCACATGCCATGTAGTGCATGACTATGTCACTGACTATGTGGGAAGAGACATGGGGAAGGCAAAATTTTGATTGAACAAACCATGTCTAGATTGTACAGGTCATGCAGCAGAGAACCATGTATCCAGTCATGTGGCCCATGAAAAGGGAGGAAAAACATTAGTTTTACATGTTTTATCTTGTTTATGAACAACGTGTAGGGTTGAATGTGTATCTAACTGTGTAACTAATGACATTGGTGGTTAGAACATAAGTATTACATTTCGTGTCTTGTGTGAATATGATGTGTAGTGTTACCTAGGATAGAACCATGTAGTTCTATCAGTATAGAGAAACTTGTGTCGAACAGATGATTCAAGCACACTCAATGTCTTAGGAGGAACACAGTATGTGTATGGGTGTTACAAAACTAAGTTTGGAAGAGTTACACAACATGTTAAAAGCTTAAGGTAATACAATGTGCAGGGGTTATACATTCCTTATAACACAATTATATAAAACATGAATGTTTCTTCTCATGTTCGGTTCATTCACTTCTATGTTTTTGTCCTTGATAATTTTGTACTGATGTGTTTGGTTGATGTTGTAGAGTCATGATTCTAAGAGTTCCTCTAGTTGTATGCTAGATATATGGAAATTATAAGACATTGGAAATGGTAGATCAGGGACTACCAGTAGATACTCCTGTCGTGCCTGGTTTGGCATTAGCTATTATACCAGAAGCAGGTGTTGATGCACATTTAAATGAAGGATTTATGATGGTGATGCATAACATTAAGGGATCACCACATTCTTCCCCAACAATGGGACAGTTGACGAGGGTCTTCTATCAGAATCATCCTCCCACTTTTTCAGGGGACAGAGGACCACTGGCAATAGAGTCATGGTTGGGGGCCATGCTTTCTATCACTCAGCATCTAGAGACGCCTCCGGATAGGAGGGTGATGACCGCAAGGTACATGCTATGTGTTTCCTCAAAGATATGGTGGGATGTGGTCTCACAGGTGGGAAGTCATCAGGAAATGAATTGGAATGAGTTTCAGAGGAACTTCTAAAAATACTTGTACCTTGAGACTTTGATGGAGGATCGAGACTTAGAGTTCATGAAATTGGAGAATGGCGCTCTTTCAGTGATGGAGTACTCTTCTTTTTTATATAGCTTCAGCACTTCACACTAGATCTTGTAGGTGAAGAGTTATCTTTAGCTAGGATGTTCAAGGATGGTCTCATGTTTTTCATCTGATCATAGGTGAATGACTTCATGCTGACTTCAGTGACAGCTATAGTGAACTAGGCACTTGTTACTGAGCACTATCTGAGGGAGTTTAGAGCTTCGAGCCAGGGCGGTTCTGTATGTAGGGATGGTACTCTTTTGGTTGATAGCAAGGAGCACAATGGGGATTCTTCACATGGAGATTCCAATAGCATGTATGTATCAACAGGTAGCTAGGTGAGGTGATACCAATGCTGGAATAGTAAGAACACGAGACCTCAGTGCCCGAGAGACCCAGTTGGGTGCCGAGCATGTGTCTAGATGGGTCATCTTCAATGTGGTTTCCTATTATTGTCACTAGAAACTAGTGATAGGGGGTTAGTTATGACTCATCATTAAAAATAAGGAGCACTATTTTCTCCTCAATGAGGGAATCAGAGTTCATCAGGTCATCCAGGAAGACGAGGTGGTCATGGGCGAGGTTGCCATGCGGTAGGCTTTTAGAAAAATTAGGGTGGATCGACTCAGGGTAGTCAAGAATGGTCACATGGCTGCTATACTGGTCAGAATTTTTTTGTGAAGCATACCCAACAGGAGAAGGATCCCGTAGAATCTACAATTATAGGTACGACTCTTGTTGACTCAGTTTTATTTAATTCTATTTTTGATACGGTGTATTACCACCCAGTTTAATCTTCTTCTCTATTTGATATAGGGTCTTCCCATAGCTTCATATCATTTGTTTTTGTTTAGAGAATTGGGATATATATCATTACTTCTGTGGATGTTATGATTCTAGAAACTTTGTTGGGGATTAGGATGGCTAATGTACGTCTGTGCAAGGAATTACCTTTTGAGGTTGGTGGGGGTCACTTCATATAAGACCTATATATCTTAGAGATGAAAGGATTTGATGTTATACAAAGAATGGAACAGTTGGTCTCTTTTAAATATTTTGTTGAATTTTATCTCCATTGGGTGAGTTTTACATAACTATAGGGAAGGTGTTTTCTAAAAATGGGAGAATGGGATGTCTAGGGGAGCAGAGATGGACCCGACCATCATGGGATGAGAGGAATCATAGCCCATATTACTAGTTTATATTAGGATGACTTGGGGACTTCATATATGGAATATCTTCCAATTGTGGATCATTTAAGGGAAGTCTTTTAAGATGAAATTTAATGATTTCCTACAGATAATGTGGTATATTTCTATATTATATTGTGCCAGCTGATACACTGGTGTCCATTCCTCTGTATATAATGGCAACACCAGAGTTACAGGAGCAAAAGACGTAGTTAAAAGATTAACATGAAAATGTTTTCATCTGAACCAGTACTTCTCATTGGGGTTGTCATGACCTTTTTGTTTAAAAGGTATGTTGTACCCTCAAACATTGTTCTGATTGTCGGATGTTGACCTAGTTGACGGTTAAGAACCGATAACCATTTCTAAAGATTCATGATTTATTTAATCATCTTCGAGGAGCCCGATTGTTCTCGAATATTTACTTGAGATCCGGTAAATATCAGTTGACTGTTAGACCATCAGATATACCAATTACAGCCTTTTGGGGCAGGTATAGTCTATAGGAGTATTTGGTTTTTCCATTTGTTCTTACGAACACGCCAACTGTTTTTATGCAACTGTTGAACTGAGTTTTCCATCTTTATTTGGATTCTTTTGGGGTAGTCTATGTGGATGATATATGGGTTTACAGTCACACTATACATGACCATTCCATCAATTTTGTGACATTTTTTAGCACAAAGAAATAGCTTCAGTTATAGTCCATGATCTCAAAATACCACTTTTTGAAGGACATGATTCACTTCATGGGTCATGTTATCTCAGAGATAGGAGTATTAGTAAACCCAAAAAATGTGAGGCAGGTAGTTTCCTGGGATAAGCCAAAGAAAGTATTTGAGGTATATAGTTTTCTTGGGTGGAAGGTTATTACATCCATTTTACACAGGACTTAACACACTTTGAAAAACCACTAAAGGGATTCAATAAGATGTGTGTGTGGAACTTGTGGATAGATTCCAGTGATTCAAAATTTTAGGAGATGAAGGAGAGATTAACCTCAGCACCAATGATAATTTTCTAGAACCAGGATATAGTTACATAATATAATGTGGTGCATCATGTATTGGAATGGGAGTAGTGCTTATGAAGCGGGAAGGATTCATTGTGTATGGGTATCGGAAGTTGAGGCCACATGATAGAAATTTCCCGAATCATAATATCAAGTTAGCTATAGTTGTGAATTATTTATGATGTTGGATACAATATCTTCTGGGAGATCATTTTTTGATGTTCAATAACCCCAAATTTCTTTTGAATATCTTTACTCAGCGTGATTTTAATTTTACACAGTGATTGTGGGTTGAGTACCTTCAGTCTTTTTTACATTGAGCTTTCCTACATTCCTTGGAATGGAAATTCAATGGCGAAGTCATTGAGAAGGATGTATCAGATACCGAAATTTCAAGAGGCTAGTTTTGAGTGGCAACTTATGGACCTGTTCTCTAGGATGCATTTGGAAGTGCACGATAGAAAGAGGTAGATGTTTCATTCTTGTATAGTTGTAACCTCTTCTCTAATTGATCGAGTGTGATTGAGGAATCTATCTGATTATGAAGGCATAGTCCTAAGAGAGGTTGTGTGAAGAGGGGACCCAACTCTTTGGTGGACCATAGGTGATGATGAAATCTTGTGTTTTCAAGGAAGCATATGGGTGTCAGTAGACATAAATTAAGAGTTCATGTTATACTTTCATTCCCGATTTTGGGAAGTTCATCCTGGTGCCACCAAGATGTATCGAGATCTAAAATCTCAATATTGTTGTCTAAGTATGAAGATGGATGTTTATAGTTTTGTTATGCCATGTTCCACCTGTCATCAGGTGAATGCGGAGCATCAGCGGATGGCATGTCTTCTATAGTAGTTATACATTCATGAGTTGATGTGGAATAATGTCATAATGGATTTCATGATGGTTTTACTGTGGTCACCTAAAGGAAATTATGTGGTTTTGGTTGTTGTTGACAGAATCATGAAGTTTACACATTTTGTGCTGATCATGGAATCCTTAAGTGTTAATGATCTTGGAAGGTTACAAATCTGACAGATTATACGTTTTCATGGGCTTCCTCACTCTATTTTTTCTGATAGGGATGCTCAGTTTACTTCTCGGGTCTAGCAGAGATTATAGAGCGCTTTGGGTACACATGTACGTTTGAGTACATTTTACCATCCCCAAACAGATGGCCAGTCTGAGCTCATGACACATGTTATGGGGGACATGCTTCCTTAATGTGTCCTATATTTCCAGGGATCTTGGGAGAAACACTAATCCTTAGAGAAGATTTCATACAATTATAGTTTTTACGTGATGATTCAGATTGGTCCTTATAAGGATTTGTATGGTAAGCCATGATAATAACTGCTATATTGGCTGGAGGTAGGAGATGAAGTAATGTTGGGACCTCGTCTGGTCCAGTAGACCACTGAGTTGGTGGAGCTGATTCAAAAGAGGATAGCTACTACACAGTCTAAGCAGAAATCTTGTACAGATCAATGGAGACAAAATCTATAGTTCAAGGTCAGACATTATTTTTTCTTACATGTCACACAGTGTTTGGGACACATAAAATATTTGGGGAATGGGGATGCTCTCACTATGATAGGTTATGGAATTTGAGGTTTTAGAGAGAGTCAGGCCGGTTGCCTATCAATTTCAATATCCTCAGATGTTCCAGGCTATACATGTTGTCTTCCATGTTTCTCTTCTACGACGCTACTTTTCAGACTGGTATCCTGCATTTTAACCTCAGGAGGTTGAGATAGAGGTGGATCCATCATTCTAGTAAAAACCTATTGAGATTTTGGATCTCTTCATGATGGTTTTTTGTGGCTGATCTGTTTAATTGGTATGGGTTCTATGGAAGCAAGACCGAGTATAAGATGAGGCTTTGGAGAGGGATGCCATCCTATAATCCCAGTATACATTTTTGTATGAATTTTATTCTTATCCATGATAGGAAGGGAAATTCGAGGGAAAATTTATTTAATGAGGGATGTTTTTAATAACACATGTCATCATTTTAGGTTTTCATCCTTTTTTCGGTTGTTTTTTAGGAAAAAGGTGGAAATGTGGATTTTTAAAAGTACGCGTAGATTACTTTTGAGTACACATTGTGTAAACGGTTTCCACGTGTAGCCGTGTACATGCCATGTAATTTCTGAGTACATAGAAATGTGGGTGACCTGGAAGACATCCTAAAGAGGGGGCCGGTAGAGGCTAGTACATGGAAAGTACTTTAAATGAACATGCCATGTACTTTTATTTTAAATTAATATATCAATGCAAGGCCACATTTCATTTATATATCATTCTTCTTCTTCTTGTATCATGTATAAGAGTGCTAGGTATGGACAAATATTTATGAGCTTCTCCTATTCATCCACATGAGCTCTGATTCAGATGTTGTCAGGTGCGTTGGATTCACACCGGTGATTTCTCTCTTCCCCTAGAGTCTCTCATCTTGATTCCTCTTCTATCATGGGTTGTTGAATGTTGAACAATTTTATCCTTTTTGTAGATCTTAATTTTTCTAGGACCATTCAAGGGAAGGAATTCTACTATAGTGATCTCTTGACATCGAGGTAAGTGTTTTGTGCCTTGTTTTGATTGGATTTGGATTATATATGTTTAATGTGATGAATACCCATGTTTGGGGTATACTGTGTTTTGGATTATAACTTAATTCTAAACCTTCTATGGTTTAATTTAATGAAAATTAGTTTTGGTGTATTGTAATGGTTTGATTCCTTGTTTACGAGACACCCCATGGGTTTGTTTCCCTAGTTTGACTATTTCAAGTCATTTTTCCTGGGATTACTATGATGCATACCTTGTTTCCTTGCCTGGAATTTTTTAGGATGTAATTGATTGATTATATTTATTTCTTGTGTTATACCAAATAATGATATCCATGTAGTATTTATAGATTACATGTGCTTCCTTTTTATGATATATGTGTTGATATTCCATTGGGAAGTCAGTGCCTTGGACTAGGAAACCTGTGGGGGTTTCTCTGTTTATTACACAGGACCATGAGAGCCTTAGTGTAGACTTTTACTTAGAGGTATTGACCGTGAGAGCTACCCGAAGGTCGTTTATGATTATTAATGCTATGTGGACCCAGGGGGTATTAACTGTGAATTCTATCTAGAGGTCGATCATAATTTATTGATGTCCAGATGACCCATGGGTATTTACCATGAGAGCTTCCCAGGTGGCCATTTGTATTTCATTAATACTACGTTAAACCAATTCTGTTAGACATTGAGAGTTTTCTAAGAGGTTTGGTGTGAATTATTTAATGATTGTGATGATCAGCCCAAGCCAAAGAACAAGAATTGACTCATTCTTACCTATTTGTTTATATAGTCTTCCTAGATGTCTGATTTTACTATCACACAGAATGATGCTGAGCTTAGGCTAGATCCTGGGAATTCTTATTTAATGTTTTGAATAATTAAATAAAAAAATTAATGTAATTTAAAACAATAATATTGTTTACCATTGTGTACTTTCTTGTTTATTTCTTCATTTCTACATATTACATGCTATATATATTTAATGACAGTTAGGTATATATATTTCAGTTCTTGCCTACTAGGATTCATGTCCCACCCTGTTTGGGTAATTAATTTACACCCAAACAAATTATATTGTTGCAGGTATAGATAATGGAGTCCACCCATCATCATTAGGCACTGGATACTGTTTGAGATGGAGTGCATGAGACCAAGATGAGGCTTGCAATGTAGTCAGAGTTTACTATTTTTCTATACCTTGGATTCAGTATTGTATTTCCAGGATTGTGACATGTTTGGATATTTTCTATGATACATGTGGCATGCATCAATTTTTAATATATATGCGGAATTTGTTTTTTTATCAGTCTTTCATAGTTTACTTTTTTTGTATGATGTTACTGCTTCTGCTAATGTTTACTATTTGTGATTCTGATGTGTATATTGTGCCAATGAGGGCATAGTTTCCCCATTTTCAGACCATGGCGCTTACTGCTTGTTGGCATCATCTAGAGATTGGGGAAATACTGTTAAGGTCATCTGACCAACCAGGTATGGGGAACCATTGGATGACACCCAATACCGAGATGTTACAACATTGAAATACATTCCCCAACACTATGAATTTGGAATATAATGCATAAGAAAATTAATGTACATGATTAAAGATATGAAAGTGAGGATCCCTTACTTGAGTGTGGTACTCAAAAATCATGAGTGGGGATTCTGGAGTGCTTGTGGGAATCATGGGAGGAGTCTAGAGAGGGGAGGGTAGAGTGAAGACATGACTAATGAATTTTTAGTGATGATAAGTGGGTTCATGTGTTGGTTTATATAGGAAAAGAGCGAGAAATTCATTAATATTTTATAAAGATATGTTTTGGACTCCATATAATAAAATAACCCAAACCAAAAGCCATAAAATGGTTTTCCCCATTTTTTTCGAAATAGATGTTTTTCATTATTTAATTATCCAAAGTTCATATTTTATTCAAATAGTTCTATTTCGTATGTGGAGGTTAGTCACATTCTTAAAGTAGTGATTTTAAAACATTAAAATAATAAATGTTTTAGAGGATTAATGAAGGATTTATAAAATTATGAAACAAACATAAAATTTTAATATTTTAAGGGGAAAATATTTTTTTTGTGCATACAGATTAAATAACTTATAACATCATTTTTGGGTCACTATAATTCCATAATTTACAATGTATATTTATAATATATTCAATTTTCACACAAAATATTGATTGTCTCGTAAAATTACAAAATATTTACGGTTGAATAATTTCTATTTTCTAATTCCAAAAAACAGTATTGATTTAACCCAATTAATTTTGTAAATATAACAATTTACACTTTTAAAAATAGAATCGACTTTTATAGATAAATTAAGGGTTTTTTAAAATATAATATCTTTCAAACCATTATAATAATTACTTTTGAATTCATAAAAAATATATGTTCATTTATTTTTTTACAATGAATATATTAAATTAATATCATATTAAATTATTAATAATAATAAAAATCTATTAACTAATACCAAATAATTCCTTAATTGAATTTGAATATTCCACAAAAATACTATTTGTGTTTTATTGTATCAAAATAAAAATATTTTTTAAATTAAAAATAACATAATGAAAATATATTCATTATTTTATAAAAAATAATTCACAGAATCATATTTCTATGGTCTTGATACAATTCATTTTAATATTCTAGAAAACACCTGAAGCGTAAGGTGTGTGATAGTGAGATTGTCATGGGACAATTGGGTGAACATGGTTTGGGTCGTTATATCAATGAGCTTGATGTTCTTCCATAAATTTTTCCCCATGATTATGTTGTTGGATCTCAGCATGAGATTGGTAAGGGGATAACACTATAGATTCTATCTCCCTTAGAAGCATCTATGAATGAATATCATATGGTATGATCCAACTGGTTTAGGTCATCACTTCCTTTGTCTATGTCAACTAGTTTTATTAAAATCCAATACTAATAAAATTAATATTATCACTATTCAAGGGATATATTATCATGGGTGAAGATGATTAACAAACAATTAAATGTAATTAGGTATAATAAAACAAAATGAGTGAAAGTGTTTACTATAACCACATTACATTATAATACATTTAGTTTAATAAAAACAAATATTTTATATATAATTTTATAAGTTGTTAAATTATTCATCATATAATATGTAGAGACCCGTAGCCTGACGTACATGGACATTACATTACATTTTCGGAATACTTAGTACATAACAAAAACACACACACACAAGGATCGTAATAGTTTAGTGTCTTTGGAAACTCGGAATGTAATCTTCTAATCGTGGTGAAAGTTCTTCAATATCTCCCATAAAGGTCATCCCTTTTTTTTACCTAAAACCTTTCATTATATCATGGGGAAAAGAAAACATAAAAGGGTGAGCTCAAATGCTCAGTAAGGGTATACAAAAGAAATAAAAATCATATCATATCTTTTTTGAAAATCATAACCTGCAAAAGAGATCATAATATCTTAACATGGAACAAATCATAGAAGTGAAAATAAGATCACCATAATCATAACATGAAACTTGAAACGTTGTGGCATGCACACATAATCATGGAAAATCATTTCTTGTTAGTCATGACTCATTGCCAAGACTATCTTAGTGGACAAAGTCCCTTTCTGAATCGAGTAACCCTCGTTTCAGTCCTGTTTCACTGAACCGGTATAACCTACCGTTCCAGCCATGTCTATCTCATGAGATATAAAATCTTTATCCAATGCATTGGAGGGAGATATAGGTCCCACCCATCTTATAATGAATCCTTTCTTATGTGTGCCACATAATCATAAATCTTACATCATCACATAACCCATGTAATAAAAATGGGATTCTTAAACAACATGACATCATAAAACAATTCATATAAGATAAAGGAATTCATAAAAATAATTCCATCACAACATGATCAAATCAATTTAATAATAGGGATAAAAACAGAACCCTTTATTATCTTAGATGGAAAATAATTTTGATAAAACACTTGAACTCCATTCTTGAGGAAAATATCCTTTCTTCTTCAAAAACATTTTTACTTTCATAACATGTCATACAACTTTAAAATAAAAGAAGTTGATTAAAAATAAACTTGAAAACTTGTAAAGGAAGCTTCTTGGAAATAATGTTTTAAAAATCCATTCAAGTCGTATAAGTTAAAAAAAACATTCTTCGTACTTTTGTCGGAAAAGTCAAAAAGTACCTCGTACGACAAAAGATTCCTTTCATAGATATTACTAAAAACTCACCGAAGTGTAAAAATGAATTTAAAAAATTGTAGGTGGATGGAAATAATATTACATATTGATGAAACATGGATGTGGATGATAAAATACACCCCAGTAAATACTTACGAATAAACAATCTCGGATAAAAATGAGATTGTGATATTTCCCTTACCTTAGGTCCGATTAGCTTTGTACGTGTCCGAAGCTCCTGTATAATGGTTTAAATAATGTTATTGACTTATTCCAGAATCATACATATTGATATGATATCATATATGGTCATATTATTAGCTTCTTGTTAGTAATATTTCATTGTTACTTGTTACTCGGGTCTTTATAACTTTTTGTTCTTATGCGTGTTTTGTCGAATAAATTCGTATTCTTATCTTTAGGTTATAGATAATTCATTTCCAGAATGGTATTAGTGTAGTATATACCATATTCATTCATTCAATTCATTTATATAATCATTATGAAATGAAGATCATGTAGAACGAGTCGCATCACATCGTGGAGACGGTATTCCGTACGTACGCACGAGTGATGATATCGTTCCTATGATCGTGGAATTGTATTGGAGTATATATATATTATTTCATTATCAATATTACTTCATAATAATCATATGTAGTTACTCATTACACCATTATACCCATCCTTGTAAGGTGATGGTGGAAAATAGATTACACCACGGCGTGGAGACGGTATTCCGTACGTACGCACGCGCGGTGATTTCATTTTTCCGTAGGATGGATAGAAGGTGAATTAGGGTTGTTTCATATTTATAATAACATATCAGTATATAAGTAATACTGATGTTATTACTTTATCATGAAACAACTAAAGAAGAAGAAGTTGAAGAAGAAAGAAATTGAAAAGATCGGTAATGGATATTACCTCTTCTTTGGAACGCCTCTTTGAATCCTCCACTTAAGGAACTAAGATTGGTCTTTGGAGAAGACCAGAACCTCTAGGATTATTCTAGGAAAGTGGAGAGGAGAAAATGGCAGGGGTTGGCCGAGCTTGAGTGCTCAAAATTGGTGTGAGGAGGAGGGGGAGGAGGTGCCCTTTTATAAGGGAGGAGAGGGGCACCTTAGGAATTCTTAAAAATATTAATTTATAATAAATATAACCCCACTTAAAAACCTCCAAAAATGCCTCATATTCGAATATTAGATGAGATAGGGTTGTAATCTCATCAACCAATCAAATTTAGACATGTTTGGATATTATTTTAAACCTTATCAATTATATTTAACTCTAAGTTAAATAATTTAACTTTTACCGTGTCTTTTTGTTTTCTTTCACTATATGGTTAATAAACTTACTATAACTTGCCAAACGAACCACAAATTGTTTATTATTAATATATATATCCTTATCTAAGTCATTTGGCCGAACCTTAGATTTTTAGGAATAAAATAACAATTAATAATATAATATTTGATTTAAAAACTATTTTGTGTCAATTTTGACACTATTTGATATATGATTTTTGTGAAAGTCATAACAGAATTATATGTTCGAACCAAGTTGATTAAATCAACATTAATATATCATAGTAACCTAGAAAATTAGTGTAATTCATAAAAAATCTCAAATTACATTTATTTTGGTGTTTATAACATCAATTATGTCAATATTTCATTAATAAGATAATTACTGCATCATCGTTGTGTCATAAATAAATTAAATTATTTGATGTCTAAAAATTACAAATAAAATACCATCATGTAGGAAATCTTTTTAGATTTCTAATGAATATTTACAATCGAATTTATCTTATGTATAACCCCATATTAAAAATGATTTACTTATTAAACTATGATTTTAACTATTTTAACCCTTCTTTAAATAAATTCATAATAAATGTCCTAATCTAATCCAAGTGGGCCTAAATGGTCATAGTTTTTTCCTAAGTTTGTTTTTGGTCGAATTACACTTGTCCAATAGAATTAGGACATGTGTTAGGGTAATAGTAATATCATATTTACCCTTAGTTACCCTATTTACTATTAACCGCGGTAAAAAAAAGTAAAAAGTTACTATTCACCAAAAATTATTTTCATTTCATTGAACCACATTTTAGTCCTTGATATTAACCGTGTCTCTCGGATTTTCGAAATTCCATTCACAGAAGTGGTAAAATTAAGTTTTATGCAAAATTCAGTTTTTAACCTACCACTTAGTGGTTTCACTATTCATCAAAAATTGAAAGTTTTCAGAAAAATGCCAAAATTTCATCCTAAGCTATATTTCATATTCCGAATTCAAAAATGAAGTCTATTTTACCAAATTCATAACATAGAAGTTGAATTAATTAATTTTATAATTAAATCCCGCTATTAAAACAAATAGCGTGTTTTTACGAAACAATATCTATCAAAAGATTGACACTTGTTTATGTCAGGTTTAAATGTGAAATTACGTCCAATGACCAACATTGTATTAAATTGTAAAAATATATTCTAAATATACTTTAAAACCACTCAAATTAATAATTTATCACTATTAATTATTTCGATTAAAAAAGTTGTTTTTAATTATAATTTAGTAATTTTCACTATTCATCAGAATATGAAAGTTATCCGAAATGTACCAAAATTTCACCTTAGGCTAAATTCGATACTCCGAATCCAAAAATGAAATCCATTTTGAAAAATAAAATTTACAAAATTTCAAAAAGTGGTTATTACTATTCATAACGGCTAGTTTTAATAGCATATCGCTGTTTAGTGAAACTCGTTATTGCGTACTACACACACTATCGAGGAAGGTTGCGATTGCGTGTAATGCAAGGCAAGTCAAGGATGCGTGTTGTGCAAGCTCCTTTTGGTGTAGCGTACAACACAAGACATTAATAAAATTAAAAAATTTATTTTTCATAAAATCTTGGGTTGTTACATTCTACCCCCCTTAAAATGAATTTCGCCCTCGAAATTCGTCGGGGTTATAAATGGTTTTCTATTCGAAAGTTTCCCACATCGTAAAAAGGAATACCAAAACTTGGCTTTAAAAACTAAAGTATGAAATGTAACGATTACCCAAATAAACTAATTGTTGGGTTTCCACATAGGTAAAAATATGGATATGGAAGAAAAATCTAACCATCATGTTCTGATGGAGAGTGGTAGAGAACATGGCTATGGAAAAGCCAAAAATCACAAATCCATAAATTTGTGATGATATAAGGTACCATCTGATTCCTCGGGTATAAGATCACTAGGACAACATTTTTGGTTTTCAAGATCATTTCCCTAAAGTTGAAAATTTGAATTAGAATAAATACTTACTTTATTTTGGTACAATCTCACTGTTGTTCGTGCCTTGAACAATTTCCACTTCATATCTTAAATAAATGAAGTTGAATTTGTTATTCGTGAAGTGTTAGCAGATAATGTGATAGAATGACGGGTCATTCCATCTGTCTCAAACAAAAGGTTAGCAAAAATTATATGCATAAATCGATCTATAGTGAGATTAATCATATATGGTTCCTAAAATGGACTTATACTTCATATATCATACTGCTTAATATAATAAAACTAGTTTCTACTAAATAGGGACTTCCTGTAGGTCAGTGGTAGGCGATAAAGGCCAGTCGCACTTCGGTTGTGGGTTCGATTCCTACAGCCTTGTCCGAAGCGATGGGCTGTCGCCCGTCCTGCAGGTTGTCCTTTTTCTAAAACTATATTACTATAACATCCCATCAATAATATCGAGAAAACTTCGATCCTTAAACAATACTCACTTATGTCCAACATAATCCATTTCAATCTTTAGGCTTATCCATAATACTGCAGTCCACTCTCATAATATAGTGACAACGATTACCAGAGATTTAATACTGTCTTTGATCCCCACATATCATAAGAAATGTTTTGTTGGTCACATTCTAAACATTCAAAGTCCTTAATCATGTATTCTCTTGAATAACTTAGTGAAAACATGAATGCAGTTAAAAGTTAACACCTTCCACATACCAAAATCCTCAAAATTCTATATACTCAAACCATGATATCACTTAGTCCTTATATCAATCATGAGCTCATGAATATTGTTAAACATTTCATTTTCTTATTTTCCCTTCATTATGCGCATATCATCTTATTTCCAAAAATATCTCAATCACTTTGAATACCACATTAAACCAATACATAAATATTCCAATACTCCATGATACAACATTATTTTGGAATCCCATTACATAAACACTTAATAATTCCACCACATCGTTATCATATTCAACATTGCCAATAGTGATCGCATGTGATTTCCCTTTGTCCTTTGCCTTCAGTGGTTGCTCATGTTGATCATCACTAACCCTTGGATTAGGGCAATTATTAGCATAATGCCCCATTTCCTTGCACTTGAAGCATTGAAGTGTTGGCGGTGCGTTCTCTGCAGTGTTTTCTTTATTCACATCATTAGAAACCCTTTTTCCATTACTTCGACACTCAGCTGCTCGATGACCTTCTTTTCCACACTTAAAACATTTTCTAGTCCCTTTTAGACAATCTCCACCATGCTTCTTTCCACACTTTGTGCATAAGGAAACATTCATCTTCTTTTCACCATTATTCTGAGATTTCTCCTTGAACTCCATCTTTCGTTTCTTGTCAAAACCATGAGATGGATATGTAACACCAACTTCCATTTCTACCTTGATAGCACAACGCACAATTTCTTCATAGCTACTGAAGTCTCTTATAGCTAATGCCCTTCGAAGACTTGGTTTCAAGCCACTGAAAAATCGATCAACTTTACTTTCAGGTTGGATGATAATGCCAGATGCATACCTTGCAAGCCTTGTAAAATTCGCTTCATATATACCAACAGATTCATCATCCTTCTGCTTCAGCTCAATAAACTCCTTTTCCATCTTTGTTCGAAGAATACGAGGGAAGTACTTACTGAAAAACAAGTTCTTGAACTCGTCCCATTCCATGAACTCAATTTCATCCCTTGGCCTCGTATTCTTGATAAGATTCCACCATTGATCAGCTTCACCTTCCAAACGATATACTGCTAAGATGACTTTATCATGTTCAGAACATTGAAGAACTGAAAATATCTTTTCAGTGGTACTGATCCATTGTTCAGTAACAAGTGGATCGGAAGTCCCACTGAAAGAAGGTGGACGTTGCCTCATGAAGGACTCAATAGAATATTGTTCCCTTCTCTGCTCATTTGGAAGTCCAGAATGATTCATAGCTTGTGTAAGTATAGCAATAAGATTTTGCACTCCATCTCCCATAACATTTGTTTGTTCAGGAGGGCAATCATTGCATTGTCCATTGCATTGATCAACACGGTTCCTTCGGGTTCCAGCCATCATCTAAAACCCAAAAAGAATAGTGTGAGAGGCAAAAATCATGCTAGGGAAAACAACATAATAAAGGGGGAGTACCTTCAATATCCAACATCTTAGGTTTAATTCTATGATCGTTAGCGTAATTCTATTACTATAACCTATACGTATACTTATCCCTAGGGACATCCCTAGACATACCTTAGAAATATCTCTAGGGATCTCACTAACGTTTTCACATCCTAGTTTCCAAAGGTTGACTAAACCTTTCCTCTGATACCAACTGTAGAGACCCGTAGCCTGACGTACATGGACATTACATTACATTTGCGGAATACTTAGTACATAACAAAAACACACACACACAAGGATCGTAATAGTTTAGTGTCTTTGGAAACTCGGAATGTAATCTTCTAATCGTGGTGAAAGTTCTTCAATATCTCCCATAAAGGTCATCCCTTTTTTTTACCTAAAACCTTTCATTATATCCTGGGGAAAAGAAAACATAAAAGGGTGAGCTCAAATGCTCAGTAAGGGTATACAAAAGAAATAAAAATCATATCATATCTTTTTTGAAAATCATAACCTGCAAAAGAGATCATAATATCTTAACATGGAACAAATCATAGAAGTGAAAATAAGATCACCATAATCATAACATGAAACTTGAAACTTTTTGGCATGCACACATAATCATGGAAAATCATTTCTTGTTAGTCATGACTCATTGCCAAGACTATCTTAGTGGACAAAGTCCCTTTCTGAATCGAGTAACCCTCGTTTCAGTCCTGTTTCACTGAACCGGTATAACCTACCGTTCCAGCCATGTCTATCTCATGAGATATAAAATCTTTACCCAATGCATTGGAGGGAGATATAGGTCCCACCCATCTTATAATGAATCCTTTCTTATGTGTGCCACATAATCATAAATCTTACATCATCACATAACCCATGTAATAAAAATGGGATTCTTAAACAACATGACATCATAAAACAATTCATATAAGATAAAGGAATTCATATAAATAATTCCATCACAACATGATCAAATCAATTTAATAATAGGGATAAAAACAGAACCCTTTATTATCTTAGATGGAAAATAATTTTGATAAAACACTTGAACTCCATTCTTGAGGAAAATATCCTTTCTTCTTCAAAAACATTTTTCCTTTCATAACATGTCATACAACTTTAAAATAAAAGAAGTTGATTAAAAATAAACTTGAAAACTTGTAAAGGAAGCTTCTTGGAAATAATGTTTTAAAAATCCATTCAAGTCGTATAAGTTAAAAAAAACATTCTTCGTACTTTTGTCGGAAAAGTCAAAAAGTACCTCGTACGACAAAAGATTCCTTTCATAGATATTACTAAAAACTCACCGAAGGGTAAAAATGGATTTAAACAATTGTAGGTGGATGGAAATAATATTACATATTGATGAAACATGTATGTGGATGATAAAATACACCCCAGTAAATACTTACGAATAAACAATCTCGGATAAAAATGAGATTGTGATATTTCCCTTACCTTAGGTCCGATTAGCTTTGTACGTGTCCGAAGCTCCTGTATAATGGTTTAAATAATGTTATTGACTTATTCCAGAATCATACATATTGATATGATATCATATATGGTCATATTATTAGCTTCTTGTTAGTAATATTTCATTGTTACTTGTTACTCGGGTCTTTATAACTTTTTGTTCTTATGCGTGTTTTGTCGAATAAATTCGTATTCTTATCTTTAGGTTATAGATAATTCATTTCCAGAATGGTATTAGTGTAGTATATACCATATTCATTCATTCAATTCATTTATATAATCATTATGAAATGAAGATCATGTAGAACGAGTCGCATCACATCGTGGAGACGGTATTCCGTACGTACGCACGAGTGATGATATCGTTCCTATGATCGTGGAATTGTATTGGAGTATATATATATTATTTCATTATCAATATTACTTCATAATAATCATATGTAGTTACTCATTACACCATTATACCCATCCTTGTAAGGTGATGGTGGAAAATAGATTACACCACGGCGTGGAGACGGTATTCCGTACGTACGCACGCGCGGTGATTTCATTTTTCCGTAGGATGGATAGAAGGTGAATTAGGGTTGTTTCATATTTATAATAACATATCAGTATGTAAGTAATACTGATGTTATTACTTTATCATGAAACAACTAAAGAAGAAGAAGTTGAAGAAGAAAGAAATTGAAAAGATCGGTAATGGATATTACCTCTTCTTTGGAACGCCTCTTTGAATCCTCCACTTAAGGAACTAAGATTGGTCTTTGGAGAAGACCAGAACCTCTAGGATTATTCTAGGAAAGTGGAGAGGAGAAAATGGCAGGGGTTGGCCGAGCTTGAGTGCTCAAAATTGGTGTGAGGAGGAGGGGGAGGAGGTGCCCTTTTATAAGGGAGGAGAGGGGCACCTTAGGAATTCTTAAAAATATTAATTTATAATAAATATAACCCCACTTAAAAACCTCCAAAAATGCCTCATATTCGAAGATTAGATGAGATAGGGTTGTAATCTCATCAACCAATCAAATTTAGACATGTTTGGATATTATTTTAAACCTTATCAATTATATTTAACTCTAAGTTAAATAATTTAACTTTTACCGTGTCTTTTTGTTTTCTTTCACTATATGGTTAATAAACATACTATAACATGCCAAACGAACCACAAATTGTTTATTATTAATATATATATCCTTATCTAAGTCATTTGGCCGAACCTTAGATTTTTAGGAATAAAATAACAATTAATAATATAATATTTGATTTAAAAACTATTTTGTGTCAATTTTGACACTATTTGATATATGATTTTTGTGAAAGTCATAACAGAATTATATGTTCGAACCAAGTTGATTAAATCAACATTAATATATCATAGTAACCTATAAAATTAGTGTAATTCATAAAAAATCTCAAATTACATTTATTTTGGTGTTTATAACATCAATTATGTCAATATTTCATTAATAAGATAATTACTGCATCATCGTTGTGTCATAAATAAATTAAATTATATGATGTCTAAAAATTACAAATAAAATACCATCATGTAGGAAATCTTTTTAGCTTTCTAATGAATATTTACAATCGAATTTATCTTATGTATAACCCCATATTAAAAATGATTTACTTATTAAACTTTGATTTTAACTATTTTAACCCTTCTTTAAATAAATTCATAATAAATGTCCTAATCTAATCAAAGTGGGCCTAAATGGTCATATTGTTTTCCTAAGTTTGTTTTTGGTCGAATTAAACTTGTCCAATAGAATTAGGACATGTGTTAGGGTAATAGTAATATCATATTTACCCTTAGTTACCCTATTTACTATTAACCGCGGTAAAAAAAAGTAAAAAGTTACTATTCACCAAAAATTATTTTCATCTCATTGAACCACATTTTAGTCCTTGATATTAACCGTGTCTCTCGGATTTTCGAAATTCCATTCACATAAGTGGTAAAATTAAGTTTTATGCAAAATTCAGTTATTAACCTACCACTTAGTGGTTTCACTATTCATCAAAAATTGAAAGTTTTCAGAAAAATGCCAAAATTTCATCCTAAGCTATATTTCATATTCCGAATTCAAAAATGAAGTCTATTTTACCAAATTCATAACATAGAAGTTGAATTAATTAATTTTATAATTAAATCCCGCTATTAAAACAAATAGCGTGTTTTTACGAAACAATATCTATCAAAAGATTGACACTTGTTTATGTCAGGTTTAAATGTGAAATTACTTCCAATGACCAACATTGTATTAAATTGTAAAAATATATTCTAAATATACTTTAAAACCACTCAAATTAATAATTTATCACTATTAATTATTTCGATTAAAAAAGTTGTTTTTAATTATAATTTAGTAATTTTCACTATTCATCAGAATATGAAAGTTATCCGAAATGTACCAAAATTTCACCTTAGGCTAAATTCGATACTCCGAATCCAAAAATGAAATCCATTTTGAAAAATAAAATTTACAAAATTTCAAAAAGTGGTTATTACTATTCATAACGGCTAGTTTTAATAGCATATCGCTGTTTAGTGAAACTCGTTATTGCGTACTACACACACTATCGAGGAAGGTTGCGATTGCGTGTAATGCAAGGCAAGTCAAGGATGCGTGTTGTGCAAGCTCCTTTTGGTGTAGCGTACAACACAAGACATTAATAAAATTAAAAAGAATATTTTTCATAAAATCTTGGGTTGTTACATAATAACCACTGATGAGTAATTATTCCTTTGGAATATGCACCATATAGTTATTGAAAAAGATCACTAACTAATATATTCATGTAATACCATATATCTTTAATGGATCTCAATATGTACGCAGATATAGTTTTTCAAACATGTAGTGGGTCCATTATACTTGGTAAAAATTATATCCTTAAAAAGGGTTAAAATAAAATCTATGGTAGAGCAGTCGAATCATGATAACTAGAAAAATTATCCACTAAAATATCAATATTTTATATGGAGTACACTAAAAAATAATATTTATTTTGTTAGATATATTCTTAATCAGATGGATACCTAACTCTCAGACTCCAACCAAACAAATATAAACAATGTGTCAAACTCACCTATTAAATCTAAGAGGTGTATAAATTTTTAATTCTTATATCATATCCATCATACACAAAGACATGTATAAATTAGTTTGAACTACTGGTCCCCCCTATAATAAAGATATTCATTTAGACATAATTAGTGTGAAAATTAAATTCGTTCATGGGGAACGAAAATGTAAAATTTGATTCTTGGGAAACAATTCCTCTTGACTCACTAATATGTGATGAGTGACAAATCTAGAGGTAAATTATCATCATGTCTCTACATCAAAACTTAATAAGGATATTTGTTGAAAAATTATTCATTTTCTAGAATTATTCCACAAGGATTAGATTATATCTTTTTTAAATAGTATGGGAAGGACATGGAATATCATAACAAACCCCTATGAATATACCACATTATTTTACTCGATAATTAGTTTCACGGAGTTTTATGTTGACTAAAATGATTTTTTGTTTCCAAGATGAATTTATTTCAACGCAAATATGATGCTACCCATGATCTGTATTCCGATCATAATAACCAACTAACATAATTTATCAAAATTACTAAACCAATCCACAAAATATTTCTAACTACAACCTTATTCCCTATGATAGAATTACATTGGTACCACTCTCACACAACCTATCCTATCATTTCCCATTATATGTCACTGGTAGGTTGAGTGGTCCATTCCAATCAATACTCTATTAGTCTAAGGGCAGGTGTCTAGCACGGAGAAGGAATATATCACCACAAAGGAAGAATTATCATCTATAAACATACAAAATGTATAGTTCTCCATGTCATAAAACAAACATATATTTCATCATGATGGGTAAATGTAAACATCAAAAATATGTACCACACAATCACCAGACATAATTTACAAATACATCATCATGGATTAAAAAGAAAAAAAATACATCAAATATCCCTCTTAATATTATAGATAAATTCATAAGAATACTCCTCCCAACTATTTGTACCCCTGGAAGGAAATCTAGTATCAATGTTCACTTCAATGATCAGGGACCCCATTAATCCATCATGCAACCCTTTGCGTCAATTGGCATCATCCATAAACAACTCTCAGTAGTTCTACATCTACAAAAACCATCGTTCAAATAATGTATCGTCTGTGTAGTAAAAATACATATTGGGAAAGTGATAGTACTATGGTGATTATAAATACATTCAATACGAAGAATCATTTTAAAAGAAAGGAAAACAAATCTTTCATCCCAAAACCCTTAGTTCATATTGGTAACCAGGAGGAAAAATTAAGGATAATTGATATATTCTAAACAAAAAAATCATAGGAATAGAGATAAAACCAAATCATATAATCTCTAATATAAAAAGGATAAACAACATGTGAAATTATATACTCTATGAGCACCAAAAATCCAAGAATTAAAAAGTTGATATCCTAGCTATAAATAGTGACTCAAAAAAATTTTCTAAAGGAGTCACAATTTGAAAAACATTTAATAAGACCACCATTTAAAACTATAAAATAATTGTATTGATATATTAATGGGGTCCTTCTCTTCAATAATTCATGATCTTCATCCAAATAAAAAACCCCACATATTGGTCCTTGAAATTCATAATATTATTCATGTATCCTAACTATATTTTTTAAGGATACCATGTATTACCGCATGAAATATAGTGGAAAGTCCATTTCCCCAAGAAGGTGGACGGAATACTAAATGTTTTTGAGAATAATTCCTATTATGAGCTCTTTATACTGGGGAAAACTGAATCCCCAAATAGTGGGTTCCATTCCCCAATTAAGCAGTGAGAATAATGAAATTATCTCTAAATCGACCTGTAGATAGTTGATCTTCATCCCAATGTATAAATGTTATAATAATTACATCACCTATATAATGATAATTCTATAAGTGTCACACTTGTACCATTTTATTTTCCAAATATAGCTAAATTTAAAATCTCTTATACCTCCTTGTAGACATTACAAGATGGAAAATCGATCTACACTATCACACTATATATGGGAAAATATACATGATGGATTATATATTAATACAAAATAGAAGCTTGATATAAAACCATGGATAATGGGGTAGATGGGAAAGACCAAAAACATTACAGGTTCCAGACAAGTCACATGGAATGATGGGTGACGGTGGATTCACCTAGTGGGTTCATGGAATCCCAAACATGTCTATATTAATGGGAACATGTTTCTTCCATGTGTTTTGTGTGAACAACTTTGAAAAGTTTCAACACAGATCTACCACATGGAAGGAAATATTCCATCATTACTTTTGTGGATCCGAAATATGGGATATAGGGGTAGAGATCATTCCACCCCCATGTTTTTTAGCACACACTCAACAATATACAAGTCTTTGGTGTTGAATTATCTATTCGTGGAATCACCAAACCTTCCATCACATATCATTTAATGGCCATTATGGTTTCAATTTCGATTTATCTAGAAAACCACCCTTGTCCACCTATTTCACCACTAATCATACTCACAACAACCGCTAATTAATGCATGTATTATTTCCTAAATCTAATTCATTGTTTTCACCACACCTAAATTGTGTTGTCCAACCATCCACATTATGCCACCTATATAATCATGATAAAAATTCCCAAACTATTTCCAACATGAAATTCCATATCACACTATCCAATTATCTCTCCACTTATGTTTGCTAACGTAGTGGTTGATTATCTCATTCCATTCACACAAGAATAGAATAGAGTTGAAGTGAATGAAAAAAATGATAGTAGTGAGATAATATAGAATATAATAATTACGATTCATCAATAAAAATTAATACCCCCCCCCAAAACAAAATATAAATATGAAAAATGGTTAGGGTAAAATACTACATCAAATGGTAATCAACTGATGGAACAATTTTAAGATATTCAACATCAAGGGTTTAGTGAATAAAATATATTAATTAGTAATTCCACCAATTTCAATAATGAATAATGATAAAAAATAATATCCATAAAATCAAATATAGAAATTCTAATAAGATTAAATTGTAATCCATTAAATTTAAAAATGAAATATATGAAATAGATAAATGTTTAAAAAATCCCATCATTAGAAATGGATCGATCCATGGTGGTGAATGGTTACATTTGTTGATGTTCAATAACCCATTCAAAATTTAAACCCTTTGTACCCACTATTTCACCATGTAATCCTTCTCAAACATATTCATAAATTATAGTATTTTGAATGGATTACCAAATAACATTGAAAAAAGTGATTTAAGTAGTAGAGAAAGTATGGTTCTACATAGAAACATTAATTACATAATTAATTAATTAATCCTTACATAGTAGCCTAAAGTTATAAAATCTAATGTGAACATGAATTATATAAATCCATGTATAAAACAATAATTAAATAGGTAGTATAGTTCTCATATATTCTTTCAAAGACACTATTTGAAAGAAAATATAAAATTCTTAAGAATGCGTGTGCTTTGTAAAACATAATGTTTATAAAATTAATATATTCATATAAAGTTCTCACCATGATCTAAATTATATGATGGCTCATATTAGTGGAAAATTAAAAAAAATGGAATCTATAAAACATTCAGATAATATTAATGTTTAATGATAATTTGAATTTTCTCTTTCACCCACTTAAAGGTCCAGAGACCCCAAAAAATCAAAATAAAGCTAATCCTTTATCCGGAAAGCCTTGTAAATTTCAATTTTCATTATCATCACATAAATACATTTTAATAAAAATGATAAATATAAAATAAAATTCTATGTTCTCCAAATTTTATAAAAAGACATCACGGTGTAAAAATTTATACACTAAGATCAATGGAATCATCATATATTTCTTAGTGGTCATATTCATGGATAAATTTATTAATTTTGTATTATAGAGGTCCTGAAAAATTGAAATGATTATATTTGTTTAAGTCTCAATTATTCAAAACCTATGATAAAATATCATTTCCTCTATTAAAAAAATCATTCTGGACAAGTAGAAAACATTATTTTTTAAAAATAAGTCCCATAACACAATTTTGTACCAAAATAATTCCACCATAGTAAGAAATGTTTTGTCATAAGGAGTCTAAAAATAATATATATAATTATACCACTTCCCAAAAAATGAACTCTCATCCCCATCATCATAACTATTATCTCGAACGCATCTAGAAGAGATACATTATTATTAACCTAGGCTTGTAGTAGTTAACCATTTCAATGATTTTATACTCAATTTTCATCCAAATATATTGAAGGAAACAAATCCGTAATCCATCGACATACACATAGTGGTTGTTTATTTTTATGGTTAGATATTGTGAGAGAATATACATCCTCACATTCAAATGCAACTTTTAAATGTTTTTAATCAAGAACAACATAACTATATTTCACCATACTATGGAGCACTTCATAATGACTTATCACTGACATAAGAATAGATACAATATAGAATTATCTTATGGGACTATGTTGTTTTCTCCATCGTCCCCCAACATAAAATCACATTCAGCAATGTATCTATCGCATTTCAAAACTGAATATTGCAATTCATTCTGAAACTATTCAAAAATATAAAAATTAATTTGTTATATGCATCCCAATACGAAACTGTTTTTCAATCGATGTCATTGATAAAATAGTTATGTTGCCATCACACTACTATGAAAGTTTCCAATAAGAACATCAATAACATCACAAAACTCATTAAACTACAAAAATAATACCACTTCCCATCAGATGGAAAAATCTTTCCCAAAAAAAGTTAATTGTACTAATTATCCATTTCACCCTACTCAGTTGGATCCTGACCCCAATATAACACCTAGAAAGTAATGTGATAAATACCTATATATAAAAAACTCCACCTGTATTACATAGAAATATATTCAATGTGATTGGAATACACACAATTATTTTCTAGAAATACAATAATAAATTTAATTCTCTATTCATTTGGTCTCTATTCAAGGATTTTTATATTCGTATATAATATGAAAAACAAGTGAAAACCAATATCATCATTGGGGAGTGGAATATCTTCTCTATCTTTTAGGAATACCTCCATGTTTATGACATAGGAACATCTAGTTACATAATACCTCTAAGTAGACATCACTATTACAGATCATTTTGGGGTTACTAAACCACTACTACACCACACTACTCTTATTATCTATCAATATCTCAACTTTATAAGTTACAAACGATATTATTTGAATCCAATAGACACAATAAAAATGTTTATTTCATATTTTATACTCTCGTGGTATTAATATAGAAGATGTATAACTCTAAAAATTTATCACCATGAACCATAGTCAAAAAAGGTTCAGTCTATATGATCCCTAAGAATCAAAAGGTTATTCACCATTCTAATGAAAAAACATGAAATAAACAAATGGAATAAAATATAATGAATATATTGGACTCTCATAAAAAAAATACATGGGTCTCCCATTATAAGAATTCGTAAATTCCTTCCCATTCACATGGAGTTAAATTACATTTTCTACATAGTTGATAAATCAATTTTTCAAATCAATTTTGTATCTATTTAATACTTATTTATTATAGTTTCTACTAACCACACCTTAGTATATCCTATACATTACTCACTTAATTTACTCATGTATATCATTAGGTACTACTAGAAATGGGTAACCAATCTGTACTAAATTATTTACCCCTATTTCTCTTCCCTACCATGAAGATATTTATTGTAATTACTCTTTCCCAACTATAGATAAACTCCTTAACAAGAAGGGATGAGTGAATGATAGTCTCCATTAGTGGGATTTATCCATATGATAAAGGACAAACTAGATGGTCCCCATATATCACATCCTCCTGAACATATATTGAAGGGATAATAACTTTCACCCACACCATCATGTTTGATGGTCTAGGAAGAGAGGATGTAAATCTTCCTCTAAAATTTAGACATTTATATCTGAATATAACCATTCTTCTTTGTAATATTACTAAAAATATAAATTTAATTAGCATTTTCTTAGGAGGAACTAAAAATATATGTTAATGCGGCGATATGATTTCAGTGTCATTTAAATATTTCTTCTCTTACACCACCAATTTACATAGGGAATATACTATCTTCTAGGTTACTATATATTACATAACGATTTGTTATTTTAATGCTATATCAAACAAAGGGATCCATCCACAATGTCACTTTGGATATCCTCATAAGAAATGATAACTATATAGCAGATCTAGGGTTTATACCTTCTATGATTTCACAAATATCAATTTTTAACTTAGTGTCCCCAGATTAGTTGGATTTTTGTTAAATGAAAACTCCATCAATAATTCTCTCCCCTAAATCTCCCCCAAACTACTATGCATAATAAAATTCAATCTCAAACCATGTGAATAGAGCATCTAATGAGTTTTTTGGTCTTCAACATGTACTTTTATAATTTGGGATCTCCTATTGAGGGTCCAATATATTTTAAACTCATAATATCATTGTACTCTATAGATAAAACATCATAATGGATATGGATTCAAACTCAGACCATTTTAGAGTCGTATCATATCAATAATTTGTAAAAAAATAACCAAGTAAGTGCAAAACATTCTACATGGGAATATCAATTCCTGAAACATAAACTCATTATAAATAATATGATCAATACAAGAATGAAAGTATCAAAATCTAACCAACACATATCTCACATGGGGATAACACTCTCCCAAAACACATGAGGAACTAATTTTTGAAACGGACATGGTGTATTCAACCAAATGATGCTGTATACCATCTCTATGGAAACTATCTTCCATTCTATGTGAATGTTTTAACTACGAGAATAATTAAATGAGTATCAGCCTCATATAACAGGTATATTATATATCTTAACTAAGTCCCCAAAATAATACATCATCACCCATTGATCTTCATTAAGATTTCTAAATAGAGGAATGGTATTTCAAAGACCGTACATTTACACATAAGTTGGGAATAAATTTCTAAAACACTCTATTTTATAATAGTATCCTCCAATGTATATTTTATATTTGGATTAGTAGACATAGGATAAAAAATAAAAAATAATAAGTATCCATTATTGGATACTTGTAACATCTTTCTTATATCGAAAAATAGATATCCTATTGATATGGGTCAAATAATTTTTCATCAAATCCCTATATATTGGATATGTAAACTACTATACATAATATATCCGCTATTGACTAATATATTAAAAGAAGACATGATTAACACCATTAACCTAAACTCTCAAACTAATACTCACTTGACTACTAACTCCAAACTCCATCCTTGGGATAAGACCATTCTAATACTAGTCTAATATCACATCAGTAAATAATGAAATACATGGGAATATAATAATATATTATTCCACCACAATAACAATTACAACAATCCTTGATATGTGGCCATAAATACATATAAATATCACTCAATATGGGAGGGCATACCATATATCAACTTTTGTTACAAATATATATCAAATGCATAAAATAACTCAAAAGAACAAAATTAATATATAATTATACTATAAAAAACACATAAATATGAAATTACATGATGAGTATATCACGACAAAGGAAACCCCATATAATAACTATATAAATGGAAAGGTATCTAAACATGAGGGAAATTGAAAAATGGGTCACACCTCCACAATGTGAGGAATCCTAGTTTCATTTCTGACTAAAAGTATCACTAACAAAAAAATAAACCACTGTTTTTTACTAAGAAACATCAACAATCGACTATGAATACGAAACATTAGCTCCACATCCACTTATACCACCTCATAAACATTTTATTTCATTTATAAGTAAATGTTTTATGCAAAACTGTAAGAACCCGAACCTTCTTTTCAGGTATGTTTTTCCTTTTTCTGGAGTTTTTGAGAAAGGAGGAGTTTTTGGAAATTATTGATGTACACGTCATGTACTCCCTTTTCGCATGAGGCCGTCTGTTGGACGTGTTCAGGACACACACACAACCATGTAGGGGTGATGTGGTGGCCACTTAAAGCGGATTAGAGAAAATCCTGGTACATGCCATGTACTCTAAAACAACATGTCGTGTACTTTATTTTTTTTTCATTAAATGTACCAGGGTCGTGTCTTAACCCCTGAAGTGTCTTCTTCTCCAGCTTATTCGACCGAGGGAATCCCGTAAGGCTATAAATCTCCTCTGAGGCCCTGATCCTCAATCCTTTCTCCTAATCAACTATCGTCGATTGAGTTGGAACCGTAGCGGTAAGCTCTTCCTTCTCTGAGAGCTTTGTTTTCCAATTACTCCTCTTTTACAAGATATCATTGGTTGAAGGTTTTGTGTGTTTTCATAGATCTATGAAGTTTTAAAGAGATTCAAGGTTCGTGGATCAAGTATATCGATCTCCTAGCATTAAGGTAGGTGGGTTGTGCCTTTCTGCAGGAAGTTATTGAGTATTTGGTACAAATTCCACCAATACCCTAGAACGGGGTATTGCGTGTTTCCTGTTTTTCCTTTTTTGATTTCTTACATTGGTTATATGCCTTAGTAGATGTTCTTTTTTGTGAATATGGTAATTTTACTATGCTTTGGATGTTTTTCCCATGAATGTGTTTCATGTTTATGATCATTTGGTCTAGTTTTCCCTATTAAGCTATTGCCAGTTCCATGCCTAGTTGTAAGATGGTGTGACTATTGTTCTCCTATTCTGAGATACAATAGAATGCTAGCCTACTTGTTTTTTAGGTTACTTTGGACGTTACATGATGCGATACTTGCTGAATTTACACAGAGCTGTGGGAACCTAGTGTATTAGCCCATAGGGAGAATGGACGTAAGGGCTTTTCCATAGTGTCATTATAATATGATGTGAGACCACAAAGAGAATTGATGTTGAGGGATTCTTCATAGTTTCCATAGTTACTCGACATGGGCCATAGGGGGAATGAGACGTTGAGTGCTTCCCCAAAAAACCTTTAGTACGATACGAGACTATAAGGGGAATTGATGGTGAGTGCTTTCATGGAGAGTCTTTTCTATAGCCGAACCTGAGGGGTGAGACTATGTGTGCCTCCCAAGGAGTTGATTGTACTTGTAGGTTGAACCATAGGTGTTAGGCTGTGAGACCTACCCAGATGGTTACCTGTTTGTTCTACTTGTTTGTGTGGCTTCTTCCTTGGTTGTAAATTTTATGATAGGAACTGTGGATTGTTGTTGTTGTGTACTTCCCTGTTTACTACTTTCTGAACTTTTAACTGCCATATATTCACTGAGTGTTAGGCACAAATCTTCGGGTGGTTTCTTAGTGGGATTTGTTTCTCACACCCTATTTGGGTAATGATTTTGGGCCCAAACAGATTATATTGTTGCAGGTATAGATAAGGGAAAGCGCCCTTCTACTTCAGGTTCTTGATTGAATTGGAGATGGGGAATATAGGACAAAGTTGAGACTTGTGATGATGAGGAGTTGTTTATCTGTTTTCCTTTTCTACATTGATTTAGTACTGTATTTTGAATTGTGACTTGTTTGGATATTTTCTTAGATGCATTTGTATAATGCATCATTTATATGCATGTGTTCCTGCTGTTTATCATATTTAGTATTTCATTGTTCACTTTTATATGGATTGATTACTGCTTATGCTATTGTTATTTGTTTCTCATCTGCCATATACTTTGCCAATGTGGTCATAGTTTCCCCACTATCACACCCAAGGAACTTTGTCCTAGTCGGAAGCCTCCTAGGTTCTCGGAAATGCACATGAGGCCATGTGACCAACCAGGTACGGGGCACCTCTGGGTGGCTTCAAGAACCAGGGCATTACAAAGTGTTATCATAGGGTTTCTTTTCTCTTGACTTACTGTTTAGAGACTATATCCAGGGATAGGACGTAATAGGTACTTGGTGATGAGTTTTTCCTAGGAGTAGCTAACCCGTGTGTAGGGAAAATCCATACTACCTCATTTATTGCAGTTTTACTGGTTTTCAATTTTACAGTTGATTTGATTTCACCGTTGGGTGATTCGCATTCTTGTTGATGTTACAGTTGTTGTTATTGAGGTTCTATTTCTGTCACAACCCGATGAGATGAGGGTATGCCATCTCATGCATTATATAGGCACTTGCTAGAAATCACATGCCATGCATTCCTTCCATGCCATAAAGGATGCATTACCAATTTTATGTTGTTGTGATAGATGTTGTGTAGATTATGCATGCTATTGTGATAGATGATTTGATATAATCAGTGCAGTTTGATAGAGAATTTGTTTGTATAGTGCTTTTCTTAGATGGATTCCAAACTTTGGTTCTTGAGGTTTTATGGTCCCTCATGGACCAGAATTTGGTGGATCATTGACCTGTTGATTTTTTTTATAACTTGTATAAGATGCCAAACATTGATTCACAGGGTGTATGGGCCCTCACGGATCATAATTTGGCACCTTAACGCTGGTTTTCTATGTTTTCTGGGCTCTGGTGCTGTTTCTGAGGCTACTGTCCGGATAAACCAAGAATATGTAGCATGTACATTATGGTTACATGTCGTGTTGTCTATAGCCATGTCACTGAATATACGAGCAGGGACATGGGGTTATGAAAAATCTTTGAGGAACACATCGTGTACTAGTTTAACAGGTCGTTTAGTATGAAATAGGTACCTCGGCCATGTCACGAACAACACGGGTCGTGTTATCTTTTTACGTAAACATCATGTCTTACATTTATATGATGTGTATTCTAATCTGGGTACCCGTCCATGTCACAAACAACATAGGTGGGTGTTACCCTTTCTCGTACATGCCATGTCCATCTGGAACAGTCCGTGTAGTGTCATCCATGTGTTAGGCCGTGTCTCTAACAACGCAGGCCAGGTAAGGCATGTCTAGTACACGTCGTGTCTGACTTGAACAATCCGTGTAGTTTTTTCATAGAGGATCCGTGTGGCTTAACCGTGTAGAAGGACTCGGGCATGGAATATGATGCATGTACATGTCGTATGTCAGGACAACACACTGTCTATTTGGGGTGTTACACAACCAGTTTAGGTAGAATTACACGCCCATGTGAATGACACAAGGGAACACGCCATGTAGGGAAATAACATGTTGTGTATTCATGTTTTACATAACTTGAATGCCTTATTTTCCATGTTCCTTCTCGTGCCTTCAGTTTTTCAGTTCTTTCTAATGTTGAAATAAGGAGTACCTTTGACCCTGCAGAGTCATGGCACCAAGAAATCCTCCGGTTGTAGGCCAGTTTCCAGGTATTGATCAGACACCAGATATAGCCGATCATGGACTTTCCGCATATCCACTTATTGTGCCCACCTTAGAACAAGATGTGATACCAACTATAGGTGTCGATGCGCAGTTTAGGAAAGGTTTTATGAGGATGATGCAGACCATCCAGCGGGCTCTTCCTTCTTCCTCGTCTATGGAAGACAGGATGTGGGTTTTCTAGCTGTAGCATCCTCCCACCTTCTTCGGGGATGGAGGACCTCAGGCTACAGAGTCATGGCTAGAATCCATGATGACGATCATCAAGCATCTGAAGATGCCTCCAGAGAGGCGGGTCAAGCTCGCTACCTACATGCTATGTGACTCTACCAAGAGATGGCGGTACATGATCTCACATGCGGGTCATTAGCAGTTTATGGCGTGGGAGATGTTTCTGCACATCTTTTATTACAACTTCTATCCAGAGATCCTGAGGGCCAACTGATCCCGGGAGTTCATGAGCCTAGAACAGGGTACTATTTTTGTCATGGAGTACTCCTCTCATTTCACTGAGCTTTAGCATTTCACACACCTCTAGGGTGGATATTGGTTGTTTTTGGAAAGGAAGTTTGAGGATTGTCTCATACGGAAGATCCTCTCATATGTGAATATAATCAGGCTGACTTCCATCACCTCCATTTTCAACTAGGCACTAATTGCAGAGCACAATCTAGGAGATTACAGAGTTGAGAGCTAGGGCGGTTCAACATCCATAGTTAGTTCTTCTCCAGGTGACAGTAGGAAGCGCCGTAGGGAGTCTATGTGCGGTGATCCGATACAATGATACACATCTTCAGGTAGCCATGTGTTATGCTACCAGTGTGGAAGAGCAGGGCATATGAGGCTGTAATGTAAGAGAGACCCGATGGAGTGCCGATCTTGTGGCAAGATGGGTCACCTTCTGTGATTCTGTCAGGTTTTCTCACTAGAAGCTGGTGATAGATGTTCATCCATGACTCCTCGTTCAGGAGCAGAGCCACCTGTTTCTCACCACACTGGAACCTGGAGTTCTTCCAGCCGTTCGGGCTGAGGTGGAGGTCGAGGTCATGGTGTTCAGTCACTGGTCTTTCAGCGACATCATGGTGGATCATCTCAGATCAGTCAAGCAGGATCACATGGCCGCGGTATAGACCAAAATTTTGCTGTGGAGTAGACCCATAAAGAGCAGGATCCCAACACTTCTATAGTTTGAGGTACAATCTTAGTAGACTCAGTTTTATCTTCAACTCTTTTCGATATTGATGCTACTCATAGCTTTATCTCTATTGTTTTTGTGGAGGGCCTTGGGCTATGCATCTTTTCCTCTACCAATAACATGATGCTAGACACACCATTGGGAACAAGGGAGGTTTTTGTACGTTAGTGCAAAGAGTTCCCTCTTGAATATGTATGGTGTCACTTCTTATGGGACCTCTATGTCCTATAGATGACGTGCTATGATGTCATTCTCTGAATAGACTGGCTAGTTCCCTTCTAGGTAGTCTTCGACTGTTATGGCCGTAGGGTGAGTTTCATATCACCAGAAGGTGGGTCGTTTCTTCATCGAGGTGAGTTGGATGTTTAGGCGAGTAGAGATGGAGCCGAGCATCATGTTCTAGGAGGAGTTACAGCCCAGATTGATAGTCATTATCTAGATGACCAAGGGACATTGCAATTAGACTTCACTCCAGTGGTGGATCATTTCAGGGATGTATTTATAGAGGACTTTTCATGTTTTCCTCCAGAGCATGCGGTTTAATTTTCTATTGAGATCATGCTAGTAGAGGAATAGGTGTCTAATCCTCCTTATAGGATGGCCTCATCTAAGTTACAGGATCTCAAGAAGTAGTTGGAGGAGTTGCAGGTGAAGGGTTTCATCTGACACAATACATATCCTTGGGGATTTCCTATCCTGTTTGTGAAGCAGTTAGATGGTACCCTCAGGCTGTTTGTGGACTATTGGGAGTTGAACCAGTTGACGATCAAGAATCGATATTCCTTGATGAGGATGGTTGATCTCATCAATCATATTTGAGGATCCCGAGAGTTCTCAGAGATTGACTTTAGATCTAGTTATCATCAGTTGCACGTTAGAAAAGAAGATATATATTTGACAGCCTTTTGGAGCAGGTATGTTCTATTCAAGTATATGATTATGTCATTCAGCCTCACGAAAGCTCCTATAGTTTTCATGGCGCTGATGAACCGAGTGTTCCATCCATACTTGGATTCCTTTTTGGTGGTTTTTGTGGAAAAACTCTTGGTGTACACTCACACTCGACACGACCATGCTACCCATATTTGGATCATATTGAGTACATTGAGAGAGAATCAGTTATATGATATGCTCTAAAAATTCCACTTTTGGATGGATTAGATTCACTTTTTGGGCCACGTTATCTCAGAGACATGAGTATCAGTAGACCCAGAGAAAGTGAGATCTGTGGTTTCCTTGGAGCAGCTGAAGAATGTCATTGAGGGGTGGAGTTTTTTGGGGCTGGATGGATACTACAGACACTTCATATAGGGATTTTCATGCCTAGAAGCACCACAGATAGGTCTGACCAAGAAAGGTGTGAAGGTCTTATAGTCAGATTATTGTGAGTCATCCTTTCAAGAGATGAAAGGGAGGTTGATGTTAGCACCGATACTAGTATTTCTAGAGCCGTAAAGATCTATATTGTCTACTGTAATGCCTCAGTTATTAGAATGGGAGTTGTGCTTATGCAGGGAGATAGGGTTTTTGTGTACAGGTCTCTGTAGTTGAGGCCACATGAGAGGAACTACCCGACGCACGATCTTGAGTTGGCGGCAGTTGTCCATGACTTACGTTGTTGAAGACATTATCTTCTGGGAGAGCACTTTTGGTTTTTCACTGACCATAAGAGTATCAAGTTAATATTCACTCAGAGTGATCTGAATCTGAGACAGAAAAGGTGGATTGATTATCTTTGGTCCATTGAATTTTATCTTGCCTATACATCTGGAAAGGGCAACACATTATCTGACATGTTGAGAAGGAGAACTCATGTACAAGAAGTTCAGGAGGCCAGTAGTGAGTGGCAGCTTATGGCTCTGTTCTCTGAGATGCATCTGGGGGTGAATGACAAACAAGGGCAAACGTTTCTATCTTCTATAGGTGTTACCTATAGACTTCTTTATCGGGTATGGATGAGGAATCTATCAGACTCAGAAGGCCTCATCCTGCGGGAGAGTGTGTCAGGAGAGGACCCTCTTCCTCGATGGAAAGTAGGTCAGGATTAGGTCTTACGTTTCAACGGCAGGTATGGGTTTCAGCAGACATACACGAGGAGCTGATGCAGGATTTTCATTCCTCAGTTTGGGTAGTTCATCCTGGCGTCACCAAGATGTATCATGATCTACACCGCTAGTATTGGGGTCAATGTATGAAGAGATATGTTACTGGTTTTTTCATGAGCTGTTCCACTTGTCTGCAGGTGAAAGTGGATCATCAACGACTAGAAGGTCTTTTATAGTAGTTACCCATTCCGGAGCGGAATAGGAACGATGTTGTGATGGTCTTCATGAGCGGTTTTTTGAGATCACCTTGAGGGAATGATGTTTTTTGGGTTGTCATCGACATGATTATGTTGGTTGCTCACTTCTTGTCATTCAAAGATACCATCAGTGTTGATGAGATGGGATGGTTGTATAGCTGTGAGATTGTATATCTACATGGAGTTCCACACTCCATTATTTCATACTCGGATGCATGTTTTACTTCTTGGTGCTAGAAGGGGCTTCAGAAAGCATTGTGTACACATGTAATTTTGAGTACAACATACCATCCTTAGACAGATGGTCAGTCAGAGCACACGATCCAGGTGCATGAGGATATGCTCTGAGCTTGCATTCAGGACTTTGGTGGTTCTTGGGAGAAGAATATACCTCTTTTAGAGTTTTCCTATAACAATAGTTTTCAGTCGACTATTCAGATGGCACGATATGATAATTTTTATGGTAAGCCTTGCCAATATTCTTTATGCTGGCTGGAGGCAGGAGAGGCAGCTTTGCTGGGACCTCCTCTCATTTATGAGACCTTAGAGTAGATATAGTTTATTTGGAAGAGGATGGATATGGCCCAGTCTTGATAGAAGTCTTATGCTAATCAGCGGAGATGACCTCTGGTGTTCGAGGTCGGGGGTCAGGTTTTCCGGCGTGTCGCGCCGATGTTGGGACACAAGAGGATTCAGAGACATGGTAAGCTTTCACCCTGGTACGTCGGGCCATTTGAGGTGTTTGAGAGAGTTGGGCCAATTGCCTATCAGTTATAGTTACCCCAGAGGTACCAGGATATGAGCGATGTCTTCCACGTCTCTCAGCACTGAAGTTACATTTTAGACTCGTCTCATATCATTCAACATGAGGAGGTTGAGCTCGAAGAAGATGCATAGTTTGAGGAGCATCCTGTCCAGATTTTCGATCATAATACAAAGGTTCTATGTGGCCGGTATTTTCCTCTGGTATAGGTTCTATGGAAACACGGGCTAGTCCAGGATGAGACTTGGGAGAGGAAGGCCGATGTACGATTGCAGTGGCTGGAGCTCTTAGGGGTTTCTTCTTTTACGCCTTGCTAGAAAAATTCAGGGACGAATTTCATTAAGGGGGGAAGTTTTTAAGAACCCGGACCTTATTTTTAGGTATGTTTTCCATTTTTATGAAGTTTTTGAGAAAAGAGTAGTTTCTGGAAATTTCTGAAGTACACACCGTGTACTTTATGAGTACACGTCATGTACTCCCTTATCGCATGAGGTCGTGTGCTAGCCGTGTCCGGGCCAAACACATGTCCATGTAGGGGTGATGTGGAGGCCTCTTAAAGTGGAGTATGGAAAAGCCTGGTACATTCTGTGTACTCTAAAATTACACATTGTGTTCTCTTTTTTTCATTAAACAGACCGGGGTCACGTCTTAACCCCAGAATTGTATTCTTCTCCAGCTTCATCGACCGAGGGCATCTCGTACGACCGCGAATCTCCTCTGAGCTCTCGATCCTCCATCCGTTCTCCGAATTGACCACCATGGATTGCGTTGGAACCACAGTGGTAAGCTCTTCCTTCTCATAGAGATTTGTTTTAAAATTCCTCCTCTTTTTCAAGTAATAATTGGATGAATGATTTGTGAGTTTTCGTAGATCTACGATGTTCTAAGGAGATTCAAGATTAATGTTTCAAGTATATAAATCTTTTAGAATCAAGGTAGGTGGTTTCTGCCTTTCTCTACGATTTATTTGACTATTTTGTGAAAATTCAACCAATACCCTTGAACGGGGTATTGCGCGTTTCCTTTTTTTCCCTTGTTTATTTTCTTCTTTGCTTATATGCCTTAGTAGAGGTTATTTTTTGTGAATAGAGAAATTTTACTATGCTTTGGATATTTTTCCCATGCATGCATTTCCTGTTTATAAAAGTTTGGTCTAATTTTTCCTGTTAGGCTATTTCCAGTTACATGCCTTATTGTAGGATGGTGTGACTATTGTTCTTCCATGATGAGATGTAGTAAAATGCTAGCACAATAGTTCTTTAGGTTACTTTGGCCATTGCAGGATGTGATATTTTCTGAATTTGCATATGTCTGTGAGAACCTAGTGTAGTAGACCATTGAGAGAGTGGAGGTATTTTCTTCTCCAGAGTGTCTTTATAATACGATGCGAGACCACAATGGGAATTGACGTTGAGTTCTTCTTAAGAGTGTATGTAGTTCCTCGACGCGGGCCACAAGGGGAATGAGACGTTGAGTGCTTCCCCAGAGCACCTTTAGTACTATACAAGACTATAGGGGGAGTTGACAGTTAGTGCTTTCTCAAAGAGTCTATTCTTTAGCTGAATCAGAGGGGTGAGACTGTGTGTGCCTCTGAGAGGGTTTCTTGTACATGTTGGTTGAAACATAGGGGTTAGGCTGTGAGACCTACCAAGAGGGTTACCTATTTTTTCTACCGGCTTGTGTGGCTGCTTCCTTGTTTGTAAATTATATTCTAGGAACCGTGGATTGTTCCTTATGTGTACTTCCCTGTTTACTGTATTCTGCACTTTTACCTGCCATATATTTACTGGCTATTAGGCACAGATCTTCGGGTGGATTCCTACTGTGATTTTGGTCTCACACCCTATTTAGGTCATGCTTTTGGGCACAAACAGAATATATTGTTGTGGTTATATATAAGGAAAGCACCCTTCTACATGAGGTTCCGGATTGCATTGGAGCTGGGGAGAATAGGACCAAGCTGAGGCATGCGATGCTGAGGAGTTGTTTATCTGTTTTCCTTTTGTACATGGATTTAGTACTATATTCAACATTGTGACTTGTTTGGATATTTTCTTAGATGCATTTGTATCATGAATCATTTATATGTATGTGTTCCTGCTCTTTATCATATTTAGTGTTCCACTGTTCACTTTTGTATGGATTGATTTATACTTACACTATTTTTATTTGTTTCTCTTCCAATGTCTACTATGCTAATGAGGTCATAGTTTCTCCACTATCACACCCAAGGCCCTCACTGCTAGTCAGAAGCCTCTGGTGTTTGGTGAAATGCGCTTGAGGCCATGTGATCAACTTGATACGAGGCACCTCTAGGTGGCTTCTGAAACCGGGGTGTTACTGAAACAATATCATTCATGTATGAGTGAAATCGTACTTAATAAGACATCTAGAATCCATTATTGATACAAAAAAAAACAAAATTTATTCTTGTTCTCTATAAAATGATGTTAAAAGATAATTATATCATAAAAATCACAATTACAAAAAGTCTCAATGAAACTAACATGTCCCTTTCATTTCCAATCTAACACATTAATGTCTATATACAATATGAATCATGGTATGCATAAATTTCCATATGTAAAAAATGTGTTATGGTAATTACCCAGCTCTAAGTCACAAATCAATGGATTATAAGGAGTGCATGAGTGATTATAAGGATCAAATAATTTGAACTGATAATCCTCATTAACATCCACATTACAATAGGGAACCATCAAAAGGGAACATAATCCTCATTGTTCTATGAGTTCCACTCGAGAGAGTACTATGAATTTAAGAATCATTAAAATTCTTGGAACCAATTAGAGGATGCCATACTGACAAGGAAAATAATTTTTAATCAAGGGAGTTCAAACCCTTGTTATCATAACATCCATCTAATAGAAAAAAAAACCATGCATAATTTGTAGTGGATTACTCTCACCATATCGAGTGATTCACATAGATCTAGGGTGTACCTAAATCCATGTATAGAATACATTTTCTCCAGATACTTTGGGCATTCCAATAAATATCAGTCATATGGTGTCTTTCAACTTTTCATAAATAAGGGATTATTATCCCCATACTCAATCATGATGACATATACTCTAATATGAGGGTTGTACAAAAATACATGAAGAATTTGGTGGATGAATTTACTATCAACATCATGTTTTAATTTATTTGATACCCTTATCTATGTTCAGATGATATATTTTGGATCTTAGTCATGGGACCTACATAGCTAAAATTTCTAAACAATATAACATGTCCCCTTTAGTGTTGAAGAGGAACATAACATGGTATTCTAAAAAATAAAATCTTCAGGATTCACTACTTATGTGCCCATATCCGATTATCAATCATAGTGAAATTAAAACCCACCATTGCTAGAAATGTGAATATAATATATAGTGGGGGTACATGGAAGGTGGATCGTGGGAAATATTATAGTAATGTATTGTACCCACATGGGATATATGTTTTAATATAAATGTATTATTGAGTGGTATACATGAGGAGTGTTATAACAACCTAGGATCTTTATGTTTAAACAATACATATATTTAGATTAATAGAAAATATATTTCAGAAAATATAGTCATGAGGACCATAATAATTTTGTATCATTGGAGACTAATACACATTACACTTATTTTGTGAGAGATCATAAATATCTCCCACAATGAACTTCCAATTTTGTACTCTTCATTAACATACCCTAGTTAATATTACATAATAATGGGTGAGCTCAGATGCGCAATAAGGTTAAACATATAATATATCAAATAATGATCATACGAAAACATATGATATGAATAATTCTATGATATTATTCTTATTAATTATAAATTTCATACCCTATATATCATGGATCATAAACATGAACTATAGTATATTACATTATCATTTCAAAAATACATTAACCATAAGAGTGGGGAATTTTCAAAAATCAATCATAGATAACATATTCTTGTAATATCTGGGTGGAACCATCATATATATAGAAATAATTTCATATGTTAGGGTAAACAACCATGATCATAAAATCATAGTAGGACAGTAATTAACACTTATTCCCCATTTCATAACAAATTAGTCATCATCAACTGTTTCACATAGTAGTTCAAGTAGATAATTTTATTTCCCCCAGTTGATCAAGAAAGTTGGTTTGTTTCCCATCACTGTCTCATGAGATATAATACATTACAACATTCATTTTGGGGATATATTGGTCCCACCAATCACTTAATACATTCATTATTGTGTCATAATGTCATTAAATATTCATCATATCATAACCAATGTAAATGGAAATGTTTTTTAAAAACACTATACATATTATAATCAAAGAAAAATAAAATTGTATCATAGAAATTTCATCAATTCATTATATTATAACTCAATGAAAATCAACAAGATTCATAAGAATATTTTCATCATAATAATTAACATAAATAATCCAAATAAATATCAAGTGTGGTACCATTGGATTATATCGACAATAAAAAATAGAAACACCCAAGTATGTGGTCATTGATGAATATATATTAAATAAAATACAACTAAATCATTTTGAGGAAAATTTAATTTCCATTTGTAATAGATTATTTTAAATCTATGAATATCCTGAATATTATTTAAATCATTTTATATTTAAACAAGCATGAAAAAATATTAATCATTATTGAAAAAAATCAACGGTCAAAAGGGAGGAAAATATTTCTCATGCTGTCCATGTTATAACAAAGAATCCACTCAGAGTTTTTTTAAACATATCTACACTACATCATTTGGAAAAAAAATACAAGAATCCTTTGAAAATATTTTCCAAAAACACAATCATGGTTAGAAAATACATTAAAAAATCACATAAGAATTTTTAAACATTATTTAAATCATTTTTTTAAATCATCAACATGGAAGAAAAGGGGACTTTAATTGAAGTGAGAAATAAAATTAGATTCCCCTTAAAAACATTATATTTAAATATTGAGTACATAACAAGATAAAATGGATGTAAACCATGTATTTTTAATGAGTTAAATAGAAGTTAAGAAAATTCATGGGTTTTTTGAGAGATATATCATATTATATATTCCTATGAAACATATTCATAAACAATCCAAATAAATAATGAGATTTTAACATAAAACCATTTACGACTTAAGTATCTATTGAATCGTAATCCCTATAAATCAATGAAAATTAGAAGAATATTAATATAAAAAAATTACACAAGTATAATCAAAATTTGATTTCATGGGTATTATATACCCATAAAAAAAATAAAAGGTGATTAAGGAATGTGTACCATAAAAAATAAAATTGAGTTAAATGTCCCTTAAGTATTGTCTTCATACATACACGTTTAGATATCCTATTCTTACGAAAACATAATTATGTTTTCAAAAAAGTATTTATCATTTTTATTACAGATCAATTTAGGCCTCCAAGATGCGAGGAGGGAAATTAATCAAATTATTTTGGAAGGTATTCTATAAAAATATATTACAAGCGTAAAGATGAGATGAGAGGGGGTTCCCATTTATTTTTAGGTATATAACACACATGGAATATCTGGAAAGAACAATGTGTAGCTGTGTCTTTCACATGACACAAGGATCCAAAATAGAACCTTATCAAAACTAATATGGGATAATATCTAAATATTACCATACAATGATAATAGGATAATTGTGGATGTCATTTAATCCCATATCATTTTATACTAACCCCCATTAAACCAGTGTTTTTACAATTATTTATGAACAAAAATATTGATGAAATTATTAGATAATATTAAATATCATGATTTTAATATTTTAGACAACTTTTCAAAATTGAAATTGACATGATTGGAAATTTTTTTATTTAAAATTAATCCTTTTGATGGAAGGAAAATGTTTTTCTCTGATGAGAAAATATACATAAGTATAGAACAATTTAATATTATCCTTCACTCTAAAATTTATTCATATTAAAAATGTTGGAATATTTAAAAAAATATATAGAAAATAATTTTAATATTAAAATAATATTTAAATAAAATGGATCTTTTAAATTCATTAATTTACAATTAATATTGAAAAAATCAGTATTTTATTGATATTTATAAAAAAATAATCTTTTAAAAAAATTCCCAAAAATTCACTCCAATATAATATTAACAGATAGAAATAAAAAATTAATTTTATTTTTTAAAAATATATTTTTTGAAACTGGAAAATTTTCTATTATTACTTGTTCTAAAAAATAAATAAAATCATTGTTAGGAAAATGTAATTTTCAATACATATAATGATTTAACTCATTATAGTGTTCATTTTATAAAAAATCATTACATAAAAACATAATACATAATATATAACACTTGGTTACATTGAATCATATATTCAAGTTGGTCATCTATGTTTTAATGTTCTTGAGTAAATAATAATATTAATAGTATATCATTTTTCGTTAAAAATCAGTATTACATTAATACAATATAATCAATGAAATTAAATTTATTTGAAAAGAAATATAATATCGATGTATCAAATTATAGCATTATTATAATGAATTTTCCCCTAAAATTATATCTCTTTGGTTAAACAACATAGACCACTTATTCTTCATAACATTCTCATGTTCCCAAGTATCTTTTTAGAGCATGTGGTTTCACTGAATAAATTTACCCTGTGAGTAGTCTTATTTAATGGGAATTTTTATGTGTGATCTAAAAATATATAATATGTTTCCCCAATAATAAATATCATGCTCTAATAGTATGAAAATATAGTTCAATGTATGTGATGGATAAGGTATTTACTTCTTTTGGAGTGATATATGGAACACACTGTGTACTTGAGAGAGGTTCGGTGGGAGCCCCAATAGAAAATCTACCACCTCAATACGATCTAGATTATTATAGGATATCTTATACCAATGTAATAGTCTTACATAAATACTAAATATCATTAACATATTCCATGAATAAATTTAATTCAAAAACACTATTCCTCCATCATCAAATTCAAGATCATGATGATGGTTTTCTGCATAACTTTTCTACTGACTGTTTGTTCCCCTTATGTGTTTTTAAGGGATATAACATTTTAAATCATTTATCATTCTATATGAATTCACAATATCCATAATTATACATATTAAACATAGTACATTAGTGTTTTAAACATATTTATAATGAGCTATTTATAAGTATCCATCTGAATTATTTATTGAATGATATTATTGTATAAAACTCAAATAGAGGAATGTGTTATTCAGAACCACCTTTGAAATCCTAACAATAATATATCATAAAATTCACTACGGTTTAAATTGTTCTATTATACTGACCATATATCTATGTATGATACATAGTACAGAAACTCAACTCCACATACATACCCAACTATGTTATTCTTTAGAATATCAAGGTAACCCTAAAATCTAGATCAGACGTAATAGGATTCGATTATCCATTAAACCGAGATAATTATTTGATGTAAATCCTAGAAATAAGATCCAAAGACAAATATTCTCTATGAGATGTGATGTTTTCTATACTATTATAAATATGATAAACATTCATATATCATTGTTCCATATAGATGTTTTAGTAATTATGATGACATAATCCATAGTGGTGTTAACAACTTTTATTACGTTATGGGTAAAAGATGTAACAACCACATATATATTCATAACATCGAATTAGTATTGTGAAATATTGAAAAATAATATAAAAATTGTCTGATATATATTTATGAAATCCCAGAAGAAACATTATTTCAAATCTCATTACATGTTTTTACTTCTAAGATGAATAGTGAATGTAGAACAATGAGCCTCTTCTAATAGATCCTTCTTTAAATCCACTATTGATGGAATACCTACAACATTACTAAATAATATCATTAAATAATAATCATGATTGATCTCACAAGAATTATAACCTTTTTTTGATGCTCTACATTATCATTTCAGGCCTCTTTTATTGTTACCTAAAAAGATGGATGAACACTCATTTGAGAACTATAATGTTCATTCCCTTCTATCATGATCTATAGATCCATCATTTACAAATCTTTAAATATTGGTTCTTTTGTGTTAATCATCGTTAATATGATATAATGATCATTTCTACTAAATGATTCGTCCACCTTTTTCTTCTTCTAAGGGTTGTAATGTATTAATCTTTCAAAATCATTAATCAACACTAGTGATTTTCATTGGTCGATGTTCAACTCCATCTAGGTGAATATATAATTTAATAATTTTATATAATAATACATATCATTATTTTTCTCCTAAAAATAATTCCTGCATATAATTATTGAAAAAAATACTACATCTTACCTTAAATAATTATATGGGTAGTTTTTCTCATGAATCATTTATTCCAATGTAGATTAATCTTTCACTATATCATTTTCAAATCATATTGTTATCTATATGATAAAATATTTGTTCCAAAATTAAATATAATAATTTTTTTCAACATCATTCATAAATTTCATACTAACGAAGACATATTGTAGTTCAGTGATAGAAATTTCATGTTTCTCACCCTTCAGTTGTGGGTATAATCCCAACGGCCTTCCTCGATTATACATGTTGTTCTTTTTACTAACATTATATTAATATAATTCATATAACATCAATATAAATATGATTATCATCCTTAATCATCTATGTTTGTATGAACCCTAATGGAAATCAATATTATTAAACTTATGAAGGGTTAATCCACCTTAAATAATATATTATGATGATCCTATGCGTAACATATACCTTCTTCCAATAATACAATACTCAAAAAGTATATATTTAAACTAAAATTCCATTACATAGAACATAAAATGGTGTTGATAACACATTGAATCCTAAATCAACCTAAAACTCAAAACCACCTTGTTTGTATCCATAACGCTGAATATGATCATACATGATCACAAATATGTTCCCAAAATTAACACAATCCATATATGATTCATGATTATTATTACCAAAATACCACTTGGAAAAATAAATCTATCAATAAATTATTAAATCATAGAATATAAATACTTCCTTCATTCCACTTTATTCTTATACCATTATAAAGGCTTCGTTATCATGTTTCATAATAAATCATTCAATTAATTTGTCATCTACAGTATAATTACCAGGAATTAAATCAATTACATGTACCACCTTGCTGATAATAATCCTAATATTTTCTCCAAAGACATAAATTTTTATAATTCCTAGGAATTGTTTACTTATTAAATTAAACCCTTGATTATGCCATGTGGTAACCATTATTATCATTCAATACATTAACTTAATTTTTTATTTTTTCTTTATAAATCTCTCTCTTTGTTGACATCATCATAAAACATAAAAAATATTCATGTTCCATTCAAAAAGTATCTAGAGTGCTTATTTCTATATTTTATAAATATAGGAAACTGAATCATCATTCCTTCATTGTCCCCACCAACAATGCTCTAATAGATATTATACTTCTCTTCAATGATGATAAAGATAGTTTCTTAAGGTGAAAATTGATAATCATATTTCTTGAAAACATTAATTTGGAATAATCACATTATCCTTCTCCCCATTCATCATCCAATGTGACTTTTCATTATCCCATTGTCAACCATATTCAATGTTACCCCATTTCATATGGTCTCTTCAATTGAATAAATCCAAAAATCATAGTGTGATAAATAATAATCCTAGTGGGAAACAACATAATCATAAAAAATAATTCATAATATGTTTAAACCATAACACAATATATTAAATCTAGGTTACTTTAGGTTTTACTAAGACCATTTTAGATCATCATCAATTCAAATACTTCATGATGGTTTATAATGATTTTTTGAGTTTCTAAAATATATCCCCTTGGAGTGTAATATTATGAGTTCTGCAAGGACAATTTTCATGCACCAGGTGACGATTGATTCTATCTCAATTTACCTTTTCAGGATTATTATACCTAGGATTAGCTATTCTAGTGCCGCATCCACTTGTATTATCCAGGGAGGAATTCAATTTCTTGGAAACCACTCACTCTACCCTTCTAAAATATTATAGGATATCTTACCATAATTTTAATTGCCTGTATTCTTATCCATAGTGATATCCCTAGACCTATCCTTAGTCATATACCTTGGATTCTCATAAAGATATTCTTTTCTTTATTTCCAATGGTTTACAAAACCCATTGTCTTATACCAAATATAATTTTAAATTACATTCATATATCAATATTACATATCTTTATAATGGGTTTGAAATTCATTTTACAAGTACATGTATGAGGATATTGAAGGTTTTATGGATTTAGAGAATAAATACATAATCTTCTTATTTCTTCATTTTTCTTCAACATCTATAAAAATGATCATCCCCTTATAGACTATTTATATACATACCCTACAAAAACATATATTCATGACCTATATAAAGGAAAAATAATAACACGTGAACTCAGATGCTCAGAAAGAGTAAACGTGGAATTTTTCAACAGATTATCATTTCAATATGTATTTTAAGGACAAGGGTATGAAATTATGTTTATTACATTAAAGGTACATACCCAATATATTGGTTTGAGTATCTCATGAGGGGGGATTGATTATCCAAATAATTTTTTTGGTAATACTAATTTTTTAAAAATATACCATTTAAATTAATACCATCCCAATTAACTAGAATAGAATATTCATATAAGTTTTTCCCTTTTAAAATATTTATCAGCGAGTGGTTTTGTCTTAGTTAAAATAATATGTAAAATAATTCAACTTTTGATATAAATTTTATTAATTAAAACAATATATAATCACTAATTATGATTCACTATCGATGTAGTGGTTTAGGTTAAAGTTTAGTAAAAACATTGTTTAAATTGTAGACATGAAACAAAACAAAACACAAACCTGAAAAAAACAAGAGGTTCAGTCTATAGATGAGACCTAAACATCTCCACATTTAAATAAACCACTCCCAGAAAGAATATATAAACTAATCTGGATCCACAACTAGGATTGTATATTCAAAATATCTAAAAAACTTTTAAGGCCATGAAATGACCTCTTCCACAATAATCATTGGAATAAAAAAATACAATCCACACAAGGAACTCTTCAAAAACATTGTGGGTAAGAAAATTTAATGATTTTTAAGAATATATCATGTTAAATTTAGTTATAGAAAATGAGAGACTGTGTGTGTCGTTAATAAAATTTCTAAATCATACACTGCTCAAAATGTAAATTTGCTATGTGTAAAATGAATGTAAAAAAGATAGAGAATATGGTGTTTCTCGATCGGACGTGCATTAATGATGTCAGGCCCTTAGATGTAGTTTTTAGAATATATCATGTCATTTATCACCAAAACCAAATAACACATAGCATTGTAATTTCTCATGATATTTTTGAAGGAAAATTTGTGAATGTCCAATGTGATTCTCTCTACCATAGTTGAGTATAGACAGGATGAATTTTCTAAATCTCATAGTAAGTTGAACACATTATTGTCAATTTTAACTCTCCTAGAATTAATGAATTCATTCTATCACCATGTTAGAAGGTGGATTATTTGGATATATGGTATTTTATAGTAGAGATACCAATCAAGGAACAATCATCTGGGTATCTCTCGTCCTCGTACTAATCATTTAATAAAAGTTTTATCATCCCAGAAAAATTTTATGAAAAAGTGTTAATATAATATTCAATAATAAATTTTATTATTTAGGTGTTCCTAATAATTAAATTTAAATATCCCATAATAATTATGGTTACATTTCTGGATGTGAAACAATACTGGAGGTTACTCATCCAGGTGTTGAGTCAGGATAATAACATGTTTGGTTTACACTATATCATCTTGTGTTAGGTCATCTGGAGATATTACTTCCTCAATAGTGACTCATTTTAAGGGTGATCCTTTTCTGGAGGATATACATTTCAACATTACCAAATTTCATGGCAATAGGTATGGTGGTGGCAGGTCATCAGACGGTGATATAATTTTAATGGAGATTCATCCTCAACAGTGTATCCTTCCTAGTGGTATGTCATTGCTAAAAATAAATAAATGTTATCCTAATGGCGATACATTTCTGACAGCCGGACTTTCTCGATGGTGAATTTACTTCAATAGTGAGGAATTACTGGCGATGAGTAATATCTGACGGTGGTAATAACTCTCACAAAGGAAAAAATTCCCCAAATATCATTTTATCATAAAATTATTTCATATAACATAAAACATATTAAAATAATAATTGAAATTGTTTTTTATCATTAAAATAAAAAAATTCCCAAAATCTCCCAATTTTAATGATAATAAATCAGTTCATTTTATATACCATGTATAGAATATTATTTAGTAAAAAAATACCTAATTTAAATTTTAAAACAATAGGTATCAAAGATATTAAGTAACAAATCGAATGAAATGTAATTATTATATATTGTAGCATTGTGATTAAAAAAATTCAAAGGGTATTAAAGGTGTTAAAAAAATCGATGGTATAAAAAAATAAAATAACAATAAAAGTAAATACACCTAATTAATGAATATGGTATTAGTGGAAGAAATTTAAATAAATATGATATCAAGTTAGTAGTTAAAATAATGAAAATTAAGGAAAGTAACAAAGGATAATGATAATAACAAACACCACTTGTAAATATAGTAAATAATTTCCATATCCATCCTCCAAATTTTGGGATAATCATACAATGAAAATAAAAATAAAAATAAAAAGAAAAAAATAGGAATAATAATATAATTTCCATTGACAAAAATAAGTGATTTACAACCACAAATATATACAACCAAAAGGCATAATAAAATCTTCATTAGGGACTTAATGTCAAATATGAATACTTAAAATCCTAGTTAATGGGAAAAAGTGGCACCTTTCCATTTCCATTATCAGAAGTAGAGGGAATAGAAGTAGAGTCAAAGGTAACTGTAATAGTGATTTTAGGAAAAAAAAGTAGAGAATGGAGACATATGATAACAGTAGGGATAAAAATCTAGACAGGTTCTCTCGGAGTCGAAATGAATGGTTGAACATGATATTAAAATGGTGCATTGGGATCTCAAGTTACACCTAGTCTAAAAAACACTGGATCATGTACTGGAGGAGTATATTGAGTAGTGACTCGAAGGGAATCTATAGCCACTAATTCAGTTCTAGAAACATGAAGATATATTTTAATCTGATTGATGATGTCCAAGATAATATTTCTTCACCTTTCCATGGCACTGAAAAATTCCATTTTCACTTCCATAAACTACTTCATCACTAGGGTCATCACATTCAATTGATTGCCTTGTTCTTTGAAAATCAATGTAACTAGAGGCATCCTAAGGTTCTAAACAAGGAATGTAAACTTTTATTTGAGATCATTTTTAGTATTATTACTCAAAATTTAATTCTTTATAGCCTTTTTAATTTTTTCCATATCATCTCTAAACTAATTTAAGAATTCCTTAACTATCTTGTAGAGATGATCAGTATTATGCCTAATCTTCCTCAAAAACTCTTGAAGGATATTAGGTACATCTCCTAAAGCCATATAGATCTCCTCTCTAATAAATGACATTATCTACACAACATTTAGATGAGGGGTGAACTCATTTTAGATTACATATAGATAAATTTTCTACCCTCTTTTACAAAGAAGTCATAGAATCAAAAAAAATTAAATCACACCTCATCCACTGTATTTCTCATGGTCGCATTCCCATTTTCTAACATCCTATTATCTATATCTTCTTATTGAATATGATGAATCATATTGGGTGGGATGTTTTTTATCATTAGATTAACTAAATATAATTCATCTCACTCACCGTGTTTAGTGACTTGATATGCCTGGTTTCTCAACAACATACCTATACCAGAGCTAAGCCTCTACCTAAAGGATTACAGTTCAACTCTAGATACAATATTTATAAGTGTATAAGTGATGATATTAGTATAAAAGGTTTTAAAAGATATAAGAGGGTGCTTAGTATCTTCTACAAACTCAGAAAAAGTATGTACTTTAGAAATAAAACTCCATAAAACACCAAAGTTATATAACTATTCCATTTTTGCTCTTATAGGATCTATCTCTTCTCGAATAGTAGGTCTTCAATGGTTTGGTGTACAACTATCATCATCTAATTTAGTGTATTGCAATCCATGTCTGACATAACTAATGTAAGTATCCCATTCCTTAAAGGATGTGACATCTGACTTGGATAAAGACACACAACAATTTATAACAACTATTGGATCGACTATTATAGGATCAAAACCCATCTGGTCATCACTTATATACACATTATATATTATCTCAATCGATGTAGGCTCACCAAAGTCACAATAAGCAGGGTGAACATGATGAATAAATAGGATTGGGGACACCTCTCCCACAACATATGCTTCCATATCATCTCTAGAAGCTCTATCAACATCCTAAACTAATCTTGGTCTTCAATTACATCCAGAAAAAAACTAATAAACATGGATGAGATAAAACTGAATGATGAAAATAAACATATCTATCACCTATATGGCCATCAAGACCATCATGGTCAAAATCACTATCATTATCATCTCTAAAACCATCTCCATAATCTTTTCCATGTTTACTATTTTCTTTTTTTTCTCCTCCATATTTATCATTATGATAATAATTCTCGGAATCTTGTTCTTGACATCCATTTTCACTTCAATTTTATTAAAAAGATTAATAAGTTATCTCATATTTTCCATCTTTAGAATCCTTTATTTTATCAAAATCACGTCCTTCATTAAAAATAGTCTCCTAGATAGAGGGATATCTAGAATGTCCCGATGAACCATAAATGATAGACAAATACTCTAAGGAATGTTTGGGTCACTAAATTCATCAAATAAAAACTATTTATTCTCATCACTAGAAGAATAGGACCCCAATTCTTATTTATCTATGTATAAAATCACTACATCTGTCTACATTCTAGTATCCATGATATTATTCAACCTATTTGGATGATCAAAAAGATTGAAATACACATAAATTTGTATGGCATCATCAACCAACTTCCTCTTCTAAGGGACTCAAATTATCTTCTTTTAATTAAATATTAATTTTTTATGTCACGTTATTCGACATTTTTCATGTTTTTATTCTTCCCCATCAACCAATCACTTGGCCTCTACCACAGATGAAATGAAAATGGGATAAAGTAGGGTATTTTATTGGAAATATGACTTGCACATCTCCATCATTTAAATCATCAAATTTATACACATATTAATATTTTATCCTCTATTCATAATATATAATATATATTAATCTTGATACATCATTATAATGAAATCACATTTCCTATTGTACAAAATATGTTAACTAAACATGAAAAACAAATGACTTTCACCAATATTATCATTTACAACTGGTCATCATGCAGTTTCATCTCAATTCAGATCATCTAAAGAATCATCATTCAAGAATTTATTACTATCACATGGAACAGATCCTTTATTATCATTCAAAACACCTACATGATATACTTTTAGAGATCTGGGCCATTTTATTAAAGATAAAATAAATTTATGACCTTCTACTCTTCTTCTAAGCTAGTATTCATATTCATAAAATCTAAACTCAACATAATATTTGTGACTTCCATCATATCCTTTTGGGGTATTGCTTTTTTATTTTGGTACCATATTGATCCTCTATTTTTTCAATTTATTTATAGTGAAAAATACTTTTATTGGGATTGACATTATGAGAAGCATGATAAGCGCATTCTTTGATAAACCATGCGCCCTTTACTAGGAAATCATGTTTCCATGTAAGAATTAGTAAATTACTAAATATTGTGGTTAGAACATTGTTTTTCATACTATTTCAAATAACCATGTGACATGTGCTTCTTGAATAGTGAGGGGAACATGGTTTCCACATCTTTTGGAAAACCGTGCTAGATAACCGTGAATCCTTTCTCGATCATTAAATTTTTAAAATTACCTTTTTGTCCTATAAGGATTTAATCACAATTCTCCCCTCATCGTCCCCATAATTGAATTTCATTCATTGGCTGTCAAACTATAATTCTTTATATGTATTGGGAATCATCACTTGGGTTTGTATGACCATGTAACATCAAGGAAGTTTTAGGTAAAAGATTTTCCCTTGATTTTTCCATCCTTCAAGGGTTTCCTTTACCTCGTTCTTATTTTCTTATTTTTATTATTCAATGTTTGATATTTAGGAAGTTTGATCATGTGATGTTTTGGAAGAAATTGATGATTGTTGGTTGATATTGCCTTTATAAGGACTTATAGAGGTGAGGATGTTATTTTTACGACATATCCAGAAGTTTCCAAGTGTTAGGTAGGTTGTTCCATTCACTATCATTTCTAGATGATTTAAATATGAATTACTGGTTAATTATATGTGTTATATGGATCATTTTTGAGGTTTGAAATATGATTTAGTTGTTCTTGACATGAATATTTATGGAATCTAGATTTTCTAATGGAAAATGTTTTTTTCAATGTTTGTTTTGTTTTGTTTCTTCTTGGAAGTGTTCCATGAAGTATTTAAAAGGTGAATAATGTGTTTTCAAGGTAATATTAAGAGAGAATGTGTTGAAATATTGTTTTAAACTGAAAAGGGATTGTTTTACTATGTTTGATTTTAATGTAAACTATTAAATGTGATTTATGATTTTTGAAAATGATCTGAATCACATTATGATGTGAACTTGGTTTATGAGTGGATTTTAAAATGGATTGGCCGATGTGAAAAAGGGGTGCAATAATTGTGTTTTTTTCTTGTGTTTTTTAACAATCAGTTTCATGAGTGGGGAAAATGGTTCGAATGGTGTTTTTAAATATTTTTGGTGTGTGAAAATTTTTATGTAGTTTGTTTATGGAAAATGGTGCTTTCTGAGTGACGATTTGTGAAAAAGGTGATTTCCATGTGTGATTTTGATGCCTAGAATATTTATGTGAATGTTTTGTTTTGTGTGATATATGAAATGGTAATTTATAAAAAAGGTAATCTCATGTATCTAGGCGGGAAAACAAGAACATGTACGCTATTCATTCAGAATTGGAATGGCCAAGAATCCCTTTGCAAGATTCATGCTTGAAAATATAACAAGACATGTTACCAGATCAGAGACCATTAGGCCTTTTGTATGACCCCTACTAGTGTCCCATGCAAGAAAACATTGTTATAAATGGATTATTTTCTGGTGACCACTAGGCCATTGGGTTAATTATTCTCAATGACTCATGCACATGAATATTTTTGGTAGTTGTTTTTTTTTTATATTTATCATTGGGGTATGGGGATCATAGTGACCCACTTGTGAACGATACCCCTAGGTATTTACCCATGGTTATCTCTTGTGGTGTGAAGTTATAATATGGTGTCGATATTTTACATACGTTGGACCATATGTATGTTTTGGACTTTACAGAAATTGAATTGTTGAGAAATATTATTTTATAAATGTTTTATTTTAAAATACATTTTTGAAAAATGTTTCCTTTTGGTTTTATCTTGAAAATATTTTTAAAGAGTTTTTAGAATATGAATGTTAATTTGTCTTCTAATGCTTTAACCTGAATTCATTTATATGGATGGAATCCTTCTAGGATTTTTCTCACACCATATATATAATTTAGGGCTTATATAGATTTTGTTTTGTATGACCTCGGTAAAGGTAAGATGTGTCATGGTTATGGTGGGCCGAGTTGTTAGTGATCATGTTGTTTTAGTTGTTGGTGGTGGTGGCTTGGGGGTGGTTCCCCACATTTTTCATTATTTTTTTAGGAAATATTTTTTTTCCATCCATTGTAGTGTTTTATATTTTGGTTAATGTTGTAAATACTTGAATCAAAAAATTGGTGTTCCTTTTTTGGATATATTATCAATCATGAATTTTCATTCTGTTATGTTGAAAGGTAATGGCCTTACTCATGGGAGATATCATTCCCAAGGGATATTGTTGATACCCAAGCACCGGTTACCAAACCATGGGGCTTAGGAAATCCCTTCAAGTAATGTTTCAGACTATTCTATGAATTGGGTTGGATAGAATTTTGACATGATTCATGAAAAAATGGTATCAGAGTAGGTCCTGCTCTTTTTGGGTCAAGTTATTTGGGAAATATTCTAGATAGACATGATATAGGAATTTTAGGGGATGAGGTTTTGTTCATGATTATCATTTCTTTCCAGAACACCCTGTGATAGGGCTCAAGTCACCATGGTATTTGGGGATTTTACTTTTATCATCGACACTTTTTGAGACGTAAGGGATTCAGACTGTATAAGGAAAATGGGTGGTGGTAGGGTATCTAGATTGGTCTTCTTATTGAGATGAATTTTGAAATGTTTTCATTTTTGAAGGTGATATTAATTGTCATTTATTATAAAAATTTAGAAAATGTTTTTTTTCAGATAAGTTTTCTTGTTTTTTTACTTATTGTAGTGAAATCCATCCTTGGAAAGTTCATATGAAGATGCGGGAAGACGCTGGAGAGATATCTCCATCACCAATTGATCAAATGCATGTGGAAGAAGTGGTGTATGATGTCCCAAAATTGGATGAATGATTGGTTTACGGTCCTATTCATATTTGAGAAGCTGAACCAGGTTGTGTAAAGGATATGTCCCATGAGTTCCTCAAGAAATATTCTTATTATTTATTGTGAAATTAAGAACCTCATGCTGCATTGGAGTGGGTTGAGAATATTAAGAGGATTCTTGAGTTTTTTGAAACTCCAAAGGAAGTCATGGTAAATTTTTTTTCTTATATGTTGGAAGGACCTAGTCATAAGTTGTGGGAATTAGTGGTGCATAATGAAAATCAGGATAAAATTTGTCTGAATGACATTAAGGTCATTTTCAAAAAGTTGTATTATCTTGAGAGTTTATGGAACACATATAGGAATATTTCCCTATGATGTAATATGCTAGATACATCAAATAGGTGGTTTGAAAATTGTAGGAGATCCTTTTTAATGAGAAGATGAAGGTTTAGTGGTTTGAGAAGGGATTTAGACTACATATTCCTTCTCAATTCATCCTTTTTAAGCTATAAACCAATACCGAAGTGGTTGACCACTCCATGATGATAGAGACTGATCGAAAGAACAATTCATGTTTTTAAATATTATTATCAACATTGAGCCGTGATTTTACATAAGAAAAGAAGAATATATGGGAAGACTATGGGAATATTGGTTGATGTATTTTAGGATATCCAACAAGGTTTTATTCTTTTGGTGATTTAGGATATAGGTCAGTGATGTGACATTAGTCTTTTAATAAGGGAAAAAATAGATATGTGTGTTCACCTCCACCAAGACCTTTGCATCAGTGTGAGGCCTTGGGTAACTTGTAACATTTATTTAGGTGTCACAACCCATATTATAGTGGTGTAATATTATTAGCTTCCAAGGGTTTTCTGCATGGCCATAATAGCCTAAGACAATGGGATATCTATTCAGAAGTTTTGGAGGTATGGTTGGATCTTCTTATAGGAAGATCCACTTTAGTTCAGGACTGCATCTCAATGATCATTTTTATGATCATGCTGAGATAAGGAATATTTTTGTGGTGGATCAAGCACCAGTTGGGTTAGATGAAGGTCCTGCAACAGTTCAAGGTACCCATATTATTGTATCATATTTATCTATTGTTTTTTTCTTACAGCTCAAATTTTTCATTAATTTATAGCTATCATGTGTTTGTGATAATGTTTCCAAAAATTATTATTCCTTATGTAATGTATATCGTAATTTAATTTGGTAAGAAGGTAGAGAAGGACTTAGATGCTCATCTTATGCACTCACTATGTTAGCGGTTGAGCTTGAATGGGATTTTATAATTTCAGAAGTGGAACTCATCAAAATAATCTTTTGAATGGAAAATATGGGCTAGTTTTTAAAACATGTCTGTTGCAATAGGTGATGAGTGTGTTTTTGGCACCTAATTGTAGTAATAGGGTTTTCCTGGTGAATGGTATCCTTATTTGGGTCATGCATGACCTCCAATTTTAGAGTTAGGTAACCGTTTGTATCAATTATCACTGATTGTGATAGTGGATGGTGGTAATAGTTTTGTATCTAGATTACCATATGTGTTGGTTATGCTCTGAGTCATTTTCCAATAGTATTTATCTAGTTTTCCTCCAATGCAGGGTGTGGAGTTCTTTATTGATGTGTTGTAGGGAATACAACTGATTTATCATCCCTCGTATTTTATATCCCTCATCGATTTAATGGAATTAAAGATACAACTAGATGATTTAGAATCCAAAGGATTTATTCACATGATCATATCTCATTGGGCCTCCCAAGTTATATTCATAAAAAAATGTAGATGGTTCTCTCAATATATGTATTGATTAAAGAATTCTAAATGATGATAGAATCAATAAGAAGAAACCTTTTCCTTGTATTGATCACCATTTTTATAATATTATGTTAGAAATGTTGTTTTCTACAATTATATTTCATTCTGGTTATCACCAACTATGGGTTTCATAATTGGGTTTTGAAAAAAATATCTTTTCAAAATAGATACGACCATTTTGAGTACTTGTTAATGCCTTTTGGGTTGACTAACCCTCCAACAGTTTTATTGTAACTTATGAACATGGTGTTTCACTAGTATATTGACTCATTTGTTGTTGTATTCAAGGAAGAAATACTATTCTATTAATTAATGGGGGAGGATCATGATCCTCATTTGGTAGACACTGATAAGATCTGTGATGTAATTCCATGTGAGAATCCAATGAATGCTTAGGAGATTATTATATTTTTGAAACTTACATGTTATTACTAGTTATTTTTTGGTATTTTACAAATATTTCTTCATCCATGGTCGATCTTACACATAAATGCGTAATGACTGAAAAGAACATTGAATTTCAGGTATCCATGAAAGAGTGAAAGTGGTGGTTGAATATAATTTGTTTTATTATTTTGGAACCATGAAAAGGGATATGGTGATTATTTTTATTCCCTAGGTATGTTTATTTTGGTGGTTACTATTTTAATATGATCATGTAGTGGATAAGTATTCTCATTATCTCTGACCACATGAGAATAATTACACAAACCAGGACTTGAAATTAGCAGCAGTGATACACTTCTTGAAGACATGGTGTCATTATTTTTTTGGAGAAGTTTGTTGCTTGTTCGAATCATAATAGGTTTGAATATATCATCACCAAAGTGGATTTCAATTTGATGTAGTGTCATTAGGTTGAATACCTTCAGTGAATTGATTTAGATATTGTCCATACCCCAGGTAATGGGAAAGTTGTGGAAGGTACCTTGATAAAGAAAGTGTAAATGTATACCCTAATAGAGTCCAGTGAAGAGTGAACTTTGATTATTATTTGGTCCTAGATGCACTTGAAGACCTAGGGGCATGGTTTTAGTTCATTCTTGGATAGTGTGTAGAAAACATTGTCCCCTATTGAGTTGATTCAGTAGAACTATCTTGGTGATGATTTGGTATATCAATCTATGCAATTTTGTAATGGTGGAGAGGCGTCTTTGGATTAGTCAGTGTACCTAGAGGGATCATTATGCTTCATAGGTTGTGTTGTGGTTCCTTTTATATTATATAATATTGAAATGCATGATATACATCAATTATAGTTGGTCATTCATATCACCACTACCATGATGTTATATGATGTGAGTAGGTAGTTTTGGTGTACATGTATGAGGTATAACATAACTGACATTGTATCTCAGTGTTATACATGTTAGCAGGTTATGGAAGAGCCCCAAAATCCCCCCGTTTTTATTGAGCCACTACATATTATTACCTATAAGTGCAATGAGATATCCATCGATTTTATTCTGGTTTTACTTCTTACAACCAAGAGGAGGAATGTTATAAAGGTATTTATTGGCCATTGAACCAAAATGGATCATTTAATTCCAATCATAAATTAGGCCAAAGTGGATTATTTGAGAAAATTATTTGTTTTAAAGGACGTGAGGTTATCTGTTGTGACGCTAGAAGTTCTTTTGAACTAGGACCAACATCTCACCTCCCTATTTTGTGAAGGTGTTCAAAAGGCATTGAGGTCGCATGTCAAGTTGAATATGACATACCACCCTTAAATCGAATAGTTAGTTAGAGCAGTTGAATCAGCTTTTGTAAGTCATGAATCATGCATGTGTTCTAGTTATGGAGGATCATAGGATATCTATTTGGGAATGGTTGAGTATTTATATAAAAATTGTTACCATTATCCTATTTTTATGGCTCCCTTAGAGGAACTTTAAAATCAACCATGTATTTCTTCTTTGTGTTGGGATGAGGTGGGGGAGACCTCATTGTTGGGAATGAGTCGTGTACTGAAATCCTTGGCAAATTGAAATTTATAATACATGGTTTTCTGAAAATGAAAGGTTATTATAAGTCCTATTCTGATTATAGGAATCATGATTTTGTGTTTTTAATTGGTGAACAAGTGTTCCATAAAGAGGCACCTCACATGGCTCATCATCTTTTGGCTAAGAATGGGATGTTTACATAGAGGTATGATGTGACATTTGATATTACCAAGAGAGATGGTAAGGTATCATATTGGTTAGATTTTCCTTCATAGTTAACAAAAACTCATTATGCGTTTGATGCCTCACAATAGAAAAAGTGTAATCTAGATTCTCCGCATATGTTGTGATGGGAGGAATTATAGTTTGATCTCGATCTATCTATGTTTGGGTAACTACTATGAAATTTGGATTCACATGAGAGAGTTTTTATGAGAATTCAATTCTTCTAGTCCGAGTCCTTTGAATGAATGTTGTTGATGAACCTGAGACGTGGGAGTGGATGTCTTGGTTGAAAATGTGTACCCATTTTTTGTTTCTAATCAATATTTAGAATGACTGTCTATGGATAAAATGGTTTCATGGTTGAATAATTGTATCATATTCCCCTTCCTTTTGAGATATTAGTCTGTTTATTTTGGTATTGTATATATCATTCGGTTTTACAAAGTATTTTTGGTAAAAATAATGTTATGAGACATGATATTAGGAGGTCCATGGTTGGTAGACGATTTGATAACTATTTCACCCTTCCCCAAGGAACAATGCAACTAAGTGACGTTGTCGATAGCTGTGAACTACACAGTTAGCTCATGGTTTGTCAAACCATATAGGATATCTATGCAATATGTCCTTATTAGACATTGAGGGGTTCACAGTTGCTGCATCATTTGGAAAACTATTCGGCAAAACTATACGAATTGTATAGGTCATTAAAAATTAAAAAAATACCATATCTTCATCATAGGATTTAACCCTAATTCTTCCCCCATCCACCTATACATTATTATCATCCATTGTAGCTTAATCAAATCTTCTTTAGTCCTCTTGGGCATCATTACAAGGGTGGTTTTGACCTTATAACTTCATGTAATTTTCATGTAAGGGGTTTCACTCCTGATTTGTTTCTCATTCTAGGGGTTTTTCCCACTTTCTTGGGTTCATATTTTTCTAGAAGAATTTTTACCATGAGTAGTGTTTGGATCATGTGAGTTTGGGGAATATATAAATTGGTTTTAGTTAATATTACTTTTATAGGGTCTTTTGGAGGTGCAGTTGTGGTTTTTGGGAGAATTTCTATATGTTCCCAATTACGAGGTTGGTGGTTTCATGATTTGATTTTATAGATGATTTTTATATTCATTATTGGATAATTATATGGGTTATATGGTTCATTTTTGTGATAAAAAATATGATTTCTATTTTCTTGAAAATCACAAGTGATGAAAGTGGATTGTTAAATCAAAATTGTCTGATTTTTATGTGGGTTTTGAAATAGTGCTTCATGGAAGAAATATATGATTTATTTGAAAGGAATGAAAAGTCTTTTTAGTGTAAGATTAGGGGTCAATGTGTTTAACAAAGGATGTATAATTACAATGGATTATCTTGGTATGTTTTTTATTTTTGACCTTTAAATGTGATTTTTTGAATTATATAAATGATGTGAAGATGATTGTGAAGTGAACGTGGTTTATGTGTGTATTTGAAAAGGTCTTACCCCATGAAAACATGGTTGGATTAATTTTTGTGTTTTCTTATGATAGTTCCAAATGGGATTCATGAGTTTTTTCAATGGTGAGAAAAATATTTTCAAATGGTTTGGTGTTTGTAAAATGTAATTTGGTTTGATTATGGATAATGGTTGTTCCCATCTTTCATTTTTATAGGACCATTTTCGATCAAAATTATAACCAAAAAAATAAGAATTTGAATAACATACAATGTCAAATGTCTGTCCCCTAGGACAGAACAATCCCAGAATGGTTGTATGGTTGAGGCAATTAAAAATTCTTTTCGCAACAATTAAGTGTTACACTTTTTTCTTTTCTTAAAAACTATCACACATACAAACACAAAACATATTTTCTAGTCGTCTAGAAATAAAATTGAGAAAAAATCAAATCATTCCTATGTAAATGGTTTGATCCACTGATTTATCAGCTTCATCAATACCCCTCTTATATGTGGTACTAATGGGAGTGTCAATATTTTTAGTTTTATCTGAAATAGATCATTTTAAATTAAAATTAGTACACATACAGTAGCTAAGATTAATTCATTATTTATTTTTAGAAATATGAAAACCATTAAAAAAATTTACTACATCCATTAAACCCATTTCAAATTCATTTTTTTTCATTTTATAAGAGGTAGAACATAATGTGCTTTTAAAAAATACAAAAATAATACCATCAACATATATTTGAACAACGAAAATATCTTTTGAAATTATTTTTATAAAAAGGGTAGGATATGTTATACCGTAATTAAAAAAATTTAAAATATTCAAAGAGAAGATCATATCAAAGCCAGTTCTATGACCATTTTTTAAATCATATAAATAATTTTTAAACTTGAAATCATTATTTGGAATACGTGAATTTTGTAATCCATTTGGGTTTTAAATAAAAATAACCTTAATTATATACCCATTCAGAATAGATATTTTACATGCAATTGATATAGTATGAAATCTAGATGCACTGTATAGGATATCATTATTATAATAGCTTCCATTCTAGATATATTTGAAAAGTATTCCACATCATCTATTCCAGCTTTTTAACAATACCCTTGTGCAACTACAGTAGATTTATTTCTTGTTGTTGTGATAAATTATTCAGTGTTTTTTATAAAAAACAATTTAGTACCAATAGTTAGGGAGTGTTTAGGTCTATCTATATGTTCCCAAATATTATTTCATTCAAATATAATAAGTCATTATCTAATTTCCATTACCTATAATTCATCATTTTTTTCATCATTGATGTTCTTAGGTTTATGGTATGATAAGAAAGCTTGATGCTGAACCTAGTTTATCAGAGAAGATATAGTTTGTGTACCTCAATCTATGTCTCCAAAAACAAAATCTATAGGATGGTATTTAAGAGTCCAAACAGCTCTAAAAAAAATTTGGGTCACTTCTGGGTCTTCTATAGGTTATGTTTTTTTTAGGAGTATCCCATAAATTTTTGACTTTTGGACATGTTTTATTAGAGAATCAGAAGTATTGGAATTTATCTTCCAAGTTGATAAATAAGCCCCATGGTTTTCTAATGGATTATTAGGTGTATATCGATCACTCTCAACAATATTGACTTCGACAGACTCTACAACATTCAGGGTTAACTTGATAAAAACATTATAGGATTTAATATAAGTTGAATAACTATGACATCCCACCTTTTTATCATAAAAAGATTCATTACATTATATAAAACTGAGGATCATTAAGGTTTAGTGTCATAGAAACCAGGAACACAAAACATGAAAACATAAAAAATTATTCTTAAACACTTGAAAGTATTCTCCTTATGTTCATCCTAGGTTCATTACGGCATCTCATAACCTGGGACATACATCAAAAGAAAGGGTGAGCAGACAGCCCAGTCAGGGAAACAAGGGAAACATTTAACATGTGAACTTGATATACATGAGTAAATTAATGAAAAAGAACTTTAAGTCATGATAAAGAAATCATGAGGCATATCATAATAAAAATAACATATTTTATAAAATGAAGACGTGGATAAAAAATTTAACTTATACAATAAATTCCATTTCACCAAGTTCCATCCCTAAGGTGTCATTTAAATTACCAAGGTTTTTCACCAAGATATCGTTAAAAGTGGTGATCTCTAGAGATTAAGTCTTTACCTAATGCATTGGAGCGCTATCAGGGAACACCATTAAATTTTAATTTTCTATCATTTGAGCCACATATATCATCATATAACATTTCATAAATAACCCATATAGCATAAATGAAATGGTTTTCTCTTCATAATCATAACATTTTAAAAACTGCTTTAAAGACATGATCTTTATGTCACTTTAAACCCACAGAAAAGGAAAGCGGGTCTCATGTATGAAAATCCAAGAATTTAAAATAGAACATTTTGTTATAGATGTGAATAAACCTTTATAAGAAATATCTCTGAGTATTCACTTAATAAAATAAATGAATTTGAGAAAAATAGAGAGACATTTTGAGATGGAAATTCGTCAGCATAACAGCTTTGTTGTATGGTTTTAGAAAACAATGAAAAGATAGGGGACATGGGTAACCCACTCATAAATGATCCATAAAACGGTATGGGGAAATTATATAATGGATTTAAGAGAATGGTAATGAAATTTGAAAGATATACCATATGAAATGAAAACATGAAAGGAAGACATACATAATATTTCTCTTATGAAAATTCAGCAGCCTAACGGCGTCACTTAAACATCAAAAAAATTAATTGGCAAGATAAAATAGGGTCTCTCATAATATGAACATAAAATATCAGTATGATAGATATTTAGATAATACACCAACATAATAAATAATAACTTTAAAGAGTTGACAAGAAAGTAAACCTTGAAAATGAGAAGTGTGAAAAAATCCATTAAAAATTCGGCAGCCTAACGGCATCACTTAAACACCAAAAAAATTGAATTGACGTGATCCAATAGGGTCTCTAATCATATGAACATAAAATATCAGTATGATATATATAGATATCATACCCCAACATAATAAAAAGGAATTTGAAAGACATGACAAGAAAATAGAACTTGAAATTTAGAAGGGTGAAAGAATCCCTTAAAAATTCGGCAGCCTAACGTCGCCACTTAAAAATTCATAAAACGAAATGATGAGAGTAAGAGGGGATCACTCATCATATAAAAATTAAAAGGGAAGTAAGAGGAATATAAAATAACTTACTCCAACATAAGAACATGAAGCATAAAAGTAATGACTTAAAATAGAGTATTTGAAAAGAAAAGAGAGAGGTTGGATCCCTTACCTTAAAACGTAACACTTAAAACTTGAAGGTTGGGACCTTGAGGTCTTGGGGGAACCTTGGGAGGACTATTTTGGAGGAAATGAGACCAGAGCATCGTTGGGGGAGAGTTGGGATTGAAAACTAAAGGAGGAAAGGGTGGGTATTTATAGGGAAATGAAGGTGATACATTAATAATTTCAAGGGACACCTCACTAGTGGTTTTGGAAAAACCATGGGCTTTCCAACGGTATTTGCCCATGGTTTTGGCCACATGGGACCCCTCATACAATAATTCATCCCCTTTAGTCGACCATACCTTAAAATATCTCATGACATCATCATGACGCAGTCATGATGTCATTAAATATACCGAAACCCAAAAACTGTATTTTTACTATTCACTGAAAATTCGACTTTTTCCGAAAACTCCCAAAAATTTATCTTCACATAATATCAATGCTATAAATTCAAAAATAAACTCCATTTTATATAAATAAATTTATAAATATTTTTAAATTAATTTTTAAATAAAAACACCATTCACCAAAAATTCTTTTTTTTTCAGAAAAACCCCCAAAAATTACCTTAACATAATATTGATTCTATAAGTTCAAAAATATAGTCCATTTTATAAAAATAATTTTCTAAATATTTTTAATTTAATTTTTAATTAAAAAACAATATTCACCTGAAAAAACAAATACTTGACTAATAATTAATGAAATAGTTATTTACCTATTTTATTGAATCACACTACATAATAAAGGTGCCTAAATTATATTAATACTTTTTTGAAGTGAGATTACTCATCCATTTGGTCACATTACTAATCCTAAGCATTAAATCAATATTCATAATTTACTATTCATCAGAAATTATGTTGATCTTATTAGACTCTAAATTGTTTACTGAACACATTTGCGGAAGACCATTTTTTGAAAATCATTACACATCATTAATTATTTAAGGATTACATAAATATTTTAAAATATAAGTTTTCAAAATACATCAACGAAATACATCCTACATTCATTCAAACATTTGAAAACTCTCAAACATCACCATAAGAATAAAACACAATTTTTTTTATAACAAAGGATTATGGTCTCCTTATATAGCCCCTTATAACCCCATCATAGTACCTAAGTGTATGGTGTGCTAAGGTGAGAGAATCTGAGGGCGGCTTGACCAACATTGCACGAGTAGTAATTTCTATCATTTTGAACTTCTCACGAAGGTGATTCCATTCTAGCATCACATGATGATGTTCGGCTTGGGTTTGGTCCAGAGAAAAGCCCAGTGGTGCTACCTCCTTCCCAAGTTCTGTTAGATGGGCTTCGATCGGTCCAAGACTACTGGATGAGGCCATCGAATCATATTTCTATATTATTTAACCAATATCACTTGTATTTAGAGACAATAGTCACAACATTCAGTTTCCATTGGTCATACTAACTAACAGTCATATAATAGTCAAAACCCAACAATCTCATTTCAATTATACTCATGTTATCTAATGAAACAATTTTGTTGAGTATGAAAAATAAAATAACACGCAAATTTAGGAAACATGATTTATTCAAAATTTTGGGTCGTTAAAATAAGGAAGAAAATTTATATCATTACATTTATTGGAAAACATATCAAGATTATCCTCAACGTTAAGAATAAATATATTTCAACCAAAAACTTTAATTAATGAACAATAATCATTCTATTATTTTAGAGATCCTAAGGGGTTTTTCTGAAATGTGTCTAATTATAACTCTATTACATATAAATAATCTCTCTTTACAAAATATTCCTCGAAGTAGATAAGTAATTAATTTTCATTTTTCATTATTTGGGATATCTTTTTATTTGTTCTATTTTCTATTCTGCAACTTCATTCTACTAAGGGGTCCTCAAAGTAATGACTTGATGTTAATATCCATTTTGAGAGAAAAATGATTCGATGGATTTTTTTTCGAACTCATGGAGTTGGTCACCTCTTATGGTATTAATTCTAATTCCACATATGTTTTCTAATGATTTAATATATGTGAAAAATAGGAGAAATCCTATTTTTATTGATCTAAAAAGAATTCTTCGGTGTACATAGACTGTTTATATATAAGTGAATATATATAGTACTTCCAATTAAAAATAGATACTCTATATAGTTCAAACTAGTCAATGGAAACCAACACAAGACATTGAGAATATAATACTTATGTATTCAATTTAAATTTTTTTTTTGATATTTTGATTTTTGATAGGGGTTACAGACTTTGTCATTTGGGAATTCAAGTTAGTGTAGATCCTTGATTGACCCTTTCTTGTTAAGCATTCTCTGTGAGTGAATATTTTAGTGGCCCGGTCTCTAATTCAAAAGACATTATTCTCTTTCAGTGTAAATTAATCATGAAAATTTAAAAAATTATAATCATCATTGACATCATTCAAATTTTTACTATGGAAATTAGTAAATAGTAATTCATTTTTTTAATTTAAAACATTTCAAGTATTGTATTCAAATTTTACATAAAAACCATCCTCATAAAATCATGAGATGATAAGAATATTTTATTTTAAACCCTCAAAAAATTTAATTTTATAAATAATAACTATGTTAGAGTTACTGATTTGGAAAAAAATATTTAATATATTTCCTTTGGAATTTTCACCAAATTAAATATATACACCATCAACCTTCATTTGGTTCTTTATTCTAAAGTAATCCCCATTCATATGTTTGTAAAAACCGATGTCCATATACAATATATTTATAATAGATACTTTCAAGGAGTTTCCCTATAAAACACAATTTATACCAATAATGATTTTGGTACACAACTTTTATTATGTCCTGATATATTAGAGAATAATGATTTAGGAGACTATATTATCTTAATGGATTTACTATAATCAGACTATAACCCCTATGAAATAATAACTATATTTTATCCACTCGATTAAAACCTAGAAGTATAATTTCATGAATTTGATTTAGAAACAAATGTACACATAGTAATTACTCACTATCTAATTTGATAACATATACCAGTAATATATTTTACAGAAACTTTTTTTCTTAATATTTTAGTGAATATTGATCATACATTAAGGAAAATCTAGAAAATTTTATTCAACTTATCACTTGAATACTTGAGTTATATATTTTATTTATATAATTTATCATTATTTTCTTGTTCTACAGTAAATTCAATTGTAACACTACAAAATATAGCATATTGTTTCTCCCAAAATATGTATTTTTTATTAACATCATTTTTTTTATTTTTTAGAATATTTAAATATTATTACATTCCCACCTCAAACATATGGTAATATTTTTGTTCATATTTAGAATTATCATAATTATGCACTACAGATATAGGAGGTTCCTCCTATAAATTTATTTGGAGGAAAATATATTTTTTTCATTATTTTATTCATGAGATGAATCTGAGTCATTGTAGTTGTCATTAGATTAAATCCATTTGAATTTCATGGATTTATTATTTTATATGTCATTATATTCATATTTATTTTTTACATTAACTTGTAATATTCATCATTAACATGACTTTTTCTCTTACACTCATAACAGGAAATATCATTTTCATTTTCATCTCTTTTATGGTATTTTTCCAATTTCCTCTATTATTATAAATTTCATTATAGCTCAGCTTTCTGAATAATCAATTGTTTTTATAAAACATCTTGAACCTATTATCAACATGGTCCATTTCTTTAACACTATCAAATGGTGATTCATAGTCACTAGAGATTTTATCTTCAATTTGTTATTTTTATTTTGATTTAGTAGTATTTAAGGTAATAGATTTTGTCAAAGTTTCATCAACATCATCTCTATTGACCTTAATATCATCATCATACATCATCAATAACCAAGTAAATACTTAGATAGGTATTTTCCATTGATCATAGTTATTTCCATTAAATAAGGGTGTTATGTTGGTGGAATAACCATCTTGTCTATTATCCATTTAAAAGAATAAGTTTAGAGCTAATATAAATTTATGATATCGAAAAATAGCTAATGAAATTATTTGAAAAATTTAGAAAAACCAATAATATCAAATGTTAGTTGGATTCTGTATCACAAGAGGGGTGAACAAAGTACCTAATGAATCTTTTGTTAAAACAAGTTAAAATAAAATCACCCAGTTAAAATAAAAAACAACTGAGTTAATAAAAATATAATATCAATTTTTTTTATGACATTTGAAATGATTTCTCAAAAAGTGATTATGTCATAGTGAAATCAATATGAAAACTATTTTATAATTTTAAACCTATTTAACAAATCACAGTATTATATAATAACATATTAAGACTAACATTGAAAGTATATGTTTTTTTTAATTTTTAAAGAAAATATAATTTAATGATTATATATAAAAAACAAAACACTATGATGAATAAATACAAGAGCTTCAGTATCAATCTGAGTCATACTCCCCTCCACATTGAAATAAACCATTGTCAATCAGACTATATAATATAATCTTGATCTACAAAATGGATTGGATATAAACAATAACTAACCATCTATCTAAACCATGAATGTACATATTATACAATACCTATGGGATGAATACAATAAAAGACCACACACTGACCTCTTCCACAATAACGTTGTTAAAGAAAATATATAGCTAAGAACATATCATGTATCTAAGAGTAATAAAAAAGAGATAGTTTGTGTGTTTAATAAATAGAGTAAATCACACAATACTAAAAGTGTAAATGAAACATGAATATAGAGAAAGTAAAAAAATTGAGAATATGGTGTTTCTTGATATGATGTTCTCTAAATGCTTGAGAGGCTTCAAATGTAGTCCATAGAATAGCTTGAGTTATTTCTCAGTGAAACACAGAAAAAATAGCATCATAAGATGTTTTATTCTATTTTAAAAAGAAGTTCTAGATGTTGAATGTGTTTCACTCCTCCAAATTCAGGCATAGTCGTGGTTAACTATTTAATGCTCTAATTAATTGCAACAATTGATCATTTAATTTTACTATCCAAGCATGTTTGTGTTCATTCCATCACCATTCATAAGGGTGAATTCTTTGGATATATGATGCTTCATAGTGGAGAGACTAATAATGGAATAATCATCTGGGTATCCTACATCCTTGTATGATGCTATGAAATTTACATTAAAGTTCCTTAAATTATTTTCAAAAGACTAATTAGAATAATCCATAACAATATATTTGATAATATGGTTACTAGAAAAAAATTAATTTATTTATACTGGAACATTGATGGTGACTCCTCTGGTTGTGAGACAACACTGGTGGTGACTAATCCTGGTTATGTTCCATGTCAAAAATGAGTTAGGATGATGGTAGGTCTTCTAGAAGTAGGAAATCGGGTGTTAAATAATTTTTAGGTGTTACTTGCCTCATATATGTGTAATTTCTAGTGGTGTAACTTTTCCAAATTTCCAAATTTATTGGTTTTAGGTTGACAGAAATTTGTTCATATAGAAAGGACTCAATTTTGGTGCTGATTCATCATCAATAGTGACTCCTTTCTGAAGGTAGTAATTATCCATACATATCAACATTTTTATACTGATGGTGAAACATCTATGATGGAGGTTATTTCCTATTAGTGACTCAACTTCAATGGTGAGTCATTTATGATTTGGATTTTTGTCTATCAGTCAACCATTCCATCAGTTAGTCAACATTTCAACAAAATAGTTTATATAATTAAATGATATTATAAATCATAAAACTTATTAAAATCATAATTTATATGATATTTGAGAATTAAAACTAGTAGGTACCAACAAAATCTATCATGGGGAGTAAACATTCCCCATGGAATAAAACTTTATCATTTCAAAATGAATAAACCATAAGAGTATGAAATCTTCATAATTAAATCATGGACTTTATGTTCATTTCATATATGTGTGGAGGAATCATAAGTATAACACCATTTTTTATGTCAAGGATAACATCCACGACTATTAATTCTAAATGGATCAGGCATCAAAACCTATTTCCCATTTCATAATAGATTAGGTAACCCCTCCTTTATTCAATAGTGGATCAAGCACATTAGCATATTTCCCATAATGGATCAAGAAAAATGGATTGATTGAAATCATTATCAAATGACATATAAAAAATTACCCAATGTATTGGTGGGAGATATAGGTCCCACTAGTCAAATAAATGTTATTTTTTCTGTGGAATAAAAAATTCATCATATCATAACCCATGAAACATTTAATAGGTTTTATAAATATTTTTTTATAGTATAATCCAAATAAAATAAACTTTTTTCATAAAAATTTAATCAATTCATTATATCTTAACCTGTTGAAACGTCATGGGGTCTATAAAATTAATTTTTCCTTGAAAACAAGCACAGACAATCCAAATAATGAATAAAGGAGGTATTGATGGATAATATCCCCAATAAAAAATAATAAATATTAAAATCCTATTATCTATGTTGAATATAAATTCCAAAAAATATATCTTTTAAAAATTCTTGAGGAAAATATCATATTCATTTGAAATAAATTATTTAACATAAAAAACTCAAAAATGGTATTGAAAATATTTTCTTTGAAAAACCCTACTACCAATCATACATAATTATTCAAATAACTGTGTTTTCATGGTGGTTTAATATTTTTTAGTCCATACATGTGAAAATGATTATTACTTTCATATTTTTGTTATGAAATCTAAACTACAACATTAATAAAATAACAAGAATAATAATTTCAATATAAAATTGTAAAATTTAATTATATTAGTAATATTTTAATGATAAAAATTTTTTAATGGTAAAACATTCTTGAAAATGTTTCTTGAAAATGTTGGAAATGAACAAAAATGGGTTTCTACTACAGAGATAAATAAATTTTGGTTTCCTTTTAAAACATTTTTCTGAATCATAAGTATATAAAGATAGGGAAATGTATATAAAACACATTTATTCGTTTAATTACTATAGGATAAGAAAATTAATCATCTCATTGAGATATTGATTATAATATTGCATCATAAAAAACATAATCATAAATAATTACAATAAAAATGACATTGTAACATAAATTGTTTTACCATAATTGAATTTTATTATTAAAAATATCCAAAAGAGAAAGAACATTTGATATATATTTATATAAAATAATTTAATGATAATAATAAAAAAAGGAATTAATGGTTTGTATATACATCATGAAAAACGAAAAAAATTATAATGAATGTGTCTTATGAGAATATAAATGAGTTGATAACCCATTACATTAATCATTAACTTCCATCATACACATTTGAATTTCATATTCTTCGGATGATCTCATTTGGTTAAAAAAAATCCATCCTTGGATGACTTCCTAGTGATTCAATGTCCATTATGATGTGAGGATGGATTAATGGAAATAATTTTTGTAGAGCTTGGAAAAATAAATTTTTTAGAGTATTAATAGGAGAAGAGAATGGTTTCACTTTTATAAGTAGAGGAGAGGACACATATATATTTTTTTACAATAACAAAGTGTGGATGTATTTTTTTCACATTTAAAAAGCCTCAAAAATGGATGATTATTAAAATTTAGATGAGATGAGTTCATAATATTTCCATCCAATTGAAATTGAATATTTTTTAGGTCATTTTACCCCCCCTCTTTATTATTGGTATAACCCCTAGAAGCCTGATTTAATCTTCACTACAAGAATTAATTTTTAATGTGTTCACTATTAATTTTGACCAAAAATTATGTTAGACTTATTATATAAAATCCTAATAATTCTTATTTCAAATATGGAATTAATTTTTCAATGTTACATTCAATGAAGTGGAAAATTTTAATTCAAAACTAATCCAACATATCGTTGAAAATGCTGTTTTCCGAAAGAAAGAGTTTCATAAGTTTAAAATTTTTTAATATAAAATTTAAATATATAATTTTTTCTAATTAATTTTATTGGATTAATAAATATATAATTGAATATAATTGACTTTTAAAACCATATTAAAATAAAAATTATCTAGTAAATTCATTAAATTAGATGTTATTTTTTAATGAAAATCAATATTTTTTAACTATTCATCATAAAATTCAACTTTGTAGAAAAAATCTCAATACATCACTAAAAGATAATTTTTAAGTATATAATTACAAAATAAAGTTTATTTTTTTCATAAAACACTATAATATTTGGAAAAACATTTTTTTATAAAAAAAACTAATTTTTTTAAAGAAATTTTATTTTCTAAACATATATACACATTTCAGAAAATAAAGTAATATTTTATCATTATGTTCTCCTATATGAGGAAATTATTCATACTGTTTTAATAAATTCTATCTTATTTATACCCCCATTATTAATGTACACCTTATATTGTTTGGTTTAGATAATAATTTTAATAGTAAATCATGGTTTGATAAACTCAATATAGCCTATAATACAAGCTATCACATAAATGAAATTTATTTGAAAAAATTAAAAAAATATCAGAGTGTTACAAGTTCTAAAATAAATGTAACTTTTCAAACAACCACACTTCTAGTCATTTGGGGGCCCATATTTACATTATATTCTATGGAAGGAACATGGTGTGTTCTCTCGGCAGCCTTTACACTTCATGTATTCATCCTAAATGTGTCATTGAAATATTAACATAAATAGTGTCACCCATTGGTAAATGAAATATAGATGATTATAGACATGTGACATAATATCATGTTGATAGAAGTTACATTGATCAAATAGTATATGAGATATTTGTCTTCTAACACTATGTTAAATTACATTTGATACTTTTCTTTACGTAGCTCTGGAACCCATTAGGGAGGCACAAGGAATGTATTTCACGAAAAAAACACCATGTGATCATGGAAACCATACCCAGAAAACAAATCCACACAATAATCATTCATTTAACACCATTCAGGCATTATCTTCATCTAGAATCATCACCAAAGTCCAATTTAATCATTCCCAATCCTCTTATGGTGATTTGATGGAATTTCATCACCAAAAAATGACTCGTAAAAAGTTATCATGTAACCCTGATGCCATGAAATGATACATAACTTTTTAAATCCACATCATAACTATGTATAATAGAAGATTATATAATTATATCCTTCTTTAGTTTTTGATATTCATTTTCATCAATATATATAACATCCATCAATCTGAATCAGGATTCATCAAACCACTGTCCATGATGAAGATTGGTTAAGAATTTATTGAAGAAAAAGAGGTGTAAAATAAAATAATGATCATATAGTAATGAAAATTGATAGACCATTCATAGCATATCCATTTTTATTTGGTTCTTATCAGCCAAAATAATATAACATAGCAAGAAGAAATAATATCAAATAATATGGAATTTTTATGTCTGTGGGGAAATTACATTTATCATTCATTAAAAAATATTATAATCATTATAGGAATCACAAAATATAAGAAAATATATTGAAATAATGGTCCCAAACTCATGTTTTTAATGATTATTTGTGATGGCCATTCATGCATTGTATTGTAGTGTCAATTCATAATGAAAATTTGTTTCAGATCCAAAAATATTTAGATCAATCTTTCTGTCTTCATCCAATAACAATGTTCTAATTACTCCTTATACGTAAGGGATATAAAACATTTAAATAGTGTGAAAGTAGGGTTTTAAAAACAAAATCATATGAATTATGTTTTTCTAAATAATTCACACTCATGGAATATTATCCTAACAACACCGAGGGTCAGAGAAAATTATATCGCCCTTAGTGTAAACCAATTTTTTAGATTCAACTAAGGAAATATAATCCCATTTTAACAATCCCTTTAATATATACAATCAATCCATCACAAACACATGAACAAGATAAAAAATATATGTTATTTTTAAACTCCCCCGATGCAAAAAAAATAATACTGCTCAACATCATTCCTCTAAAATATTATAATAATATTAAAAACATTTAAAAGATATATATATATATATATGGTATATATTATATCAATAAAAACTATCAAACGAAAATTATCCATTAACTAATAAGTATAAAATATCCATTAAAATTATCCATACTAAAAAATTCACCAAAACCCTGCCCGAGGGTGAATACCACACACCATGATCAATGGAACTATTAGAAACAAATTTGAGTTGTGTTTTATGATGAAATTATCATTTTACTATTATGGAGGTCTTGAGATGGTAAAGACTCATACAATAATTAAGTCTCAATCAAGGGAAACCTAGTCCAATATTGAATATGGGAGAGAGAAACTTCAGGGATATTATTTCCAAGATCCATAATGTGATACAAAAAAATTAAAAAAACATAATGTGATGGATATCAGTGAAATTTACGTTTACCAACTGAGTTTTCATGAAAACGTAGTAAAATTAATCTCTTTATTTGTGTTATAACCAATTTCGTTTGAATGACACAATTTATTAATGTTTTATGTCATGTGCAGTGGTGTGAATTGTAACTAAACTCCCTTTATTATAATATTTATTTATCTAAGACCATATGTATTAATATGGACTTATCATGCACATGGGTTAATATACCAGGAAACAACTTCTTTGATTAACCCATGTGAACTCTCTATCCATGACCACATTTATTTTAACCTAGGTTTTTAATACTATGAGGTAATTTTTACTAACTATTTTCCTCTATAACATTACTCCAATTTTTGTGACATTATTAAAACAACTATATTATAATTTTGTGTAACAATATATAATGGGAACCATGAATCATTATAGAATATATACTTCATGGCATTCCTCCTCCAACCATAGGTCCTAATGATATAGCTAAGTGTGTAACACCTTCGTAATGAGAACTTTCACTATAATGATCCCATGGAATTACTTATCCATAAACCCCATCAATAATGTGGAGGAAAAAATAACTATTATTGGGATTCCATGTTATTATATATACCTAATAATTTCCCAGATCATACATATACTCCATTAAAATATTTAAGCTATTAGGGCCCTCCATTTTGTGCAACACCAAATGCTACTATCCTTAATCACCATTGAAAACTCTATGTTATCTACTCATTATAACATGTAAATACCACAATATCTCAATGTTCATATCATGATTCAAATTCTCATTCATGTTTATCAAAATTTTTTACATTTTAGATATTTATATACATCATTTCTCTATTGTTCCAACATGTCTATCATTAAAATGAAATATCCATAGTTCTTGGTTTCATATCCTTAATAATGACATCATTAATCCAATTTTAATGTCATTAGAATTCATTTTATTTAATCATGGTTATAAAAAATTAAACGGCACAACATTGGTCTTTTTTGTAAAACCATAAGCTATATGATAATCCCTACACATAGAGATTAGTACTACATGTAGAACCTTATTTATGAAACTAAATTTTCAATCCCTATTAACAATGTTTTAATTACTATTCATATATATTTATACTATAAAATGGAATTATAAGGATTTGGAATCACCCATATGATATACATGTGAATCCATCTTCAAGTCCAGTCCCAACATCAGGGAATACTCTAACACCTTCTACAATGTTACAATTATCTAGGTGGTGTTAATATCTAGAGTTCCTTTCTATATATCATCAAAAAATAGATTAATTAGTTATTCTCAAGAATCCATATATTAATGAAGGGATAATAATAATCAACATATTCATTTTGAAATACCTTCCTTCCCCCTCACACTTTAACTGCATCCTAATCAATTCATAATGCAACTACTCCTTAACTATATCCTTAATATCACCAATAGATTGAAAATAATTCCAATGGATTAGACCATTCTATTGTGGAATGGTTTAACATCATATAAAACACCTTACCCATTCCCATGCTTTTCAGATAATATTGCATAATTTATCCATAACTCAAACATATCAAACCTGAAAACAAACGGTATAATGCAATGGAAAAAAATATAACTAGTATCAAAATTTTTCCGTAAAACACATCTTTTAAAACTAATTTAATAGCTATAGTAATACAATAATAAAAAAACATTAGCTGATAAGTTTCACCATGAAACCCCTCAGGTTGATACATCTTAAAACTCCTCAATGAATCCACATTTCCATTATTCATCCCCTCATCAAGACTACACCACTATGTCCAATTACTATCATGACATAGGGAGAATTCATATTAACACATATTAAATTCATACAACATACATTTCCTTCAATGTAATTGAATATGGGTGAGTTTTAAACATGAAATGATTTACCCAATGCTCATTATAGAACACATGTATATGAAAAATTAATTAATATTCAATGAATTTTATAAAACATTCCCCATAAATTTTAATTTATAAAACACTATAAAAATTAATATATATATATATATAAACTAATAAAAAATCACAACTGAAAGAACATGTATGGATGAATACTCAAAGCCATCTCAAGCACTTAAAAAAAATCTAAACCCTGAGGGACTCCAAAATTATGATGACCAACCATGATTTTTTATTAGATACTCATAAGAGCAATGAATACCCCACCAAAATCACTTTCTTAGGTACAGTAGTGTACCCAATCATAAGTTGTATTTTCCATCACATAGCCTTTCCTTTATTGGAATGTTCCACATACACAATTGGGAGTTTACAATTACTCATGTACATTCCCAATTACATATAAAATCAATTATATTAAAAAATAATAACTGACATGGACAGAAAAACCTAAGATTCAATTCCAAAACATAACCATTTCCTACAACAAAATATAAACCAACAAAACAAACTAACTAAAAACCTAAATACACCTTTTAACATAATTAGATAAGACTGATTCTTAAAATCCATTGGGTATGTGGATTACAACATTAAAAAATAATAATATCACTTATAAACAAACACCGAAACCTAACAAAAATAGTCAATCTAACCAACAATTACACTAATATTAATCCCTTACCACTACCATTTCAAGAAAACTCAAACACACAATGAAAATTAATATTTTGTACCTTCATCAAAAATCGTACACCAAACCATTCATTTTTCTAACCAATATGACATACTCGTTATATAATTTTTGACATATTAGGAAATTTAATCAAAACATAACATTCATGGAACAATAATTTTTGATACTATTAATACATAATAATATACCTACCTCAACCTAGAAATTTCACAAACGAACACCACCCTGTTAATGATATTCCTTGTCTTTCTAGTCTAGAATTCCCTAGATCCAGATTTGGATAGTCATTACCTAAATTACTCAACCCCACCCATTGAATATTGGGTTATAGTTTTCATAGAGAGATAATAAAAGAAATATAAGAAGATGAGTTATGGTGTGACTTCCCTAGATTCAAACTATCATCAATCTAAGAATGGAGAATAAAGTGATATAACTAGTAATATTAACCTAAAAATGATCAAAAATAAATAGATCTTGTTGCTAGGAAGTGATTAAAAACAAAATAATTCAAACTCGTGTCCATTAGGATGTTAATTGGAATTTATTAGTGACTATGTCTCTCAGATACACAATCTCATTAACCATGAAGTGACCATGCAATAGACCTTCTCTATGACCTCTTGTATCAACTGTTTGGATGAATATTATTGGCCGAATTTATTGTGACATTGCAACCCCTTATTTCTCCTAACCGACCATTCACTGTCCCGATGCATGGTCCTTTTGATCCTCCATCAACCATATAGGAACAAAATTCCAAAAAAAAACATATTAATAAATAGTAAAACTCCTCACAATATTCCCTCATACATACCCATCACTTCCCAAGTCCAACTATATACATATACACATGATTTAAACCAAGTAAACCATCATAATTCCTTTTATAAATAAAAAGGTATTATAATTCGACATCCATAAATTTATTTCTTCCTAATAAACTTTTCATGATAAACTATTTCAAGTAAATCATAAAAAATGTGTGTGATAAATATCTCCTCCATCATAAGCCTTCCTTCTAAAAAATATACCGAATATATTGATCTAACAACTACCATTAGTGGAAATTTAAACCTAGGTAGCACTCCTCACATAAAGAATCTATATTCGAAACACACAACCATCTTATCACATAAAATCACTTGACCCTTGTACATAAAAACTATTATAAGAATCTTCATATATCTCCATATAATGGTTTATACCCATAATATCAATAGAAACTCATAATAAAAAAATAGAAACAAAATAAATACATCTGAATATATCTGGTATGACCCAAATGTGATGTATAACTAACTCCTATAACCTTTCCACCAAAAAATATCTTTTATGTAATCACGGTAAAAAAACAAAAGACTAATAAAACAACATGAATTCATCTCTTTAAGTAATTTTATACAGTAAAATGGAGAAAGAACAGTTGTGGTAATCCCAAATTTGTCACTTTCTAAATTCTAACAACTGACCTATTTCCAAGGGAAACATCATGAAATTGGATGTTGATGTTTGAAATTTTTGGGTATCCAATTTACATGCTCCCAAACAACAAAATCAATCTGATTCGAACCATTATTATTTAAATATTATAAAATACACATGTTATTAAAGCATGCATATTCATCGGATAATTCTTTCAGGTGCTATTTTATACCAACAATCTACCTTGAATATTTTAATCCATACTAAATTCAAACAAAATATATATATATAATAAAATTATGTTAAATAACATCAAAAATTATTTAAAATATCACTTTTTTACCAAGAGGATATAATATTTGAATGGGTTCAATAGTGCCACAACAAAGAATTAGGGGTCTGGCCCCACCTATATACTGATAGTAGAACTCATTATAGATAACCAATCCAGTGTAATAGATTTTTAATCACATTATAATGGTCAATAGATTTTTTATTTCAATCCACAATATCTCACTAATGATATAGTAATACAAATACCATTTTCACATGTTCACTATCCTATTTTATGAATTTTATGCCAAATAAAACTTCATGTCAGTTATAATTCACAATTATGATTTTTTAAGTCAATATAACATAAATTGACACAAAAATACCTTATAAAGAATAGTTTTTCAGTGATCCATCCTTGGTCTCCCACCATTTTTTGAATCCCTCAAGACCAATAATTTAAATTATGGAGATTAAATCTCTATTATGATATCATGATGGTTTGGTTCATTAATAAAAGTCATCCTAAAAACCTATTCACTATAAAATACTACTTGTTACCCCTAATAAGACACTTATGTTTCCATCCAGAATGAATTATCATAATCTAATATGCTTATGAGAATATTTCCATATACCATAATATCCGGACCGCTAACACTAATTCTCCTATTCCAACCTAATGAAACCCCTAGTTCATGTTAACAATGACTTCCACAAATTGCATGGGTTATATATTATTGAGAAATGTTTACTTAACATAAATGTCTATAGATTATCTCCATAGTACTACATTCAAAAATAATCCTGAAAAAAAGGTCACCCTCTATTGACTATATCACAACCAATCTTTCATTAATAATTATGTATTATCTTAGGAGGCCAATATAGTAACTATATCAACCATGATCCAAAATATACCCCATAAGATATATATTATAGAAATCTACATCATTTTATACATAATCTTTCACCATAACCCAAAAACCATGATGATGAAGTTGCATGTTGAGTGACTACACTCATTACCATGTGACAAAAGAATAAAATATTCCCACCCTCCCATCACATCCAACAATAAATTCCTTGAGATTGACTATTGTCATACATACACAAGTGAGGACCCATATATATTCATTGAAATCAACCGTACTACCTAGTAATTGTCCATATTTAACTCGTAATCCATTAGTGTTCATGGTGTAGTTGAGAGTCCATGTTTCATAAAGAATATCCAAAAACACTATATCATGATAAATGTCATATAGATATCATACTAGTCATATCGATGATATAGTATTTCATGATTTAGAATCCACCAATGTACATATAACAATTCCCAATTCAATTACATATTCCACTCACACAAAATCTATCATTATATGAACTATTTTATTATTCTCATATGAGTCAAGAAAACGTAATTTCCACATTTATAAGGGTTTTACCATACCCAAGAAACCTAATATTTATGGTAATTTCTCATATTACACTAGAGAATCACTACATTACTCCAATAAATTGATGAATCTATATGGTACACACACTAGAAAAATATCATTTCCCATAAGAATGATTATCCCATTACAACCATCTTTTCTCACATGCAAACAAAAATTGATCATAATTATCTAAGAATATAATTACATGTCTAATATTAATTGAATAATATGTTATCCAATAATTATGGTGTATAAGAACAATGCTTATTTCCTTTCCTAGTAATATAGTGCATAAAATAATTCACGAAAAACCTCAACGAACATCACATATGAAAGTTTATTCCCAAACAAATCACTTTCAAACCATTTAGACCAACTCATAATTTTTATAATCATATCCCAAAACCCCATTTCCAACATTCCTACTAATCCCACCATGAAACCTCAAATGTTTATCAAACTTTCCCTAAAACTATTTTATGCATCCTTACCTAAGATGTATCCAAGGGAATCAACCTACCTATTTAAACACCATGACCTGAAATATTCCATGTTTCATTTAAATAATAAGACACATTTACACATTCTTCTAATCTCTATGGGAATGCATATCGCTTGGATAAACCATACAAACACAAACCACTTTTAGAAATCACAATTAAAACACAATACTTCCCAATTAATCATTAACTAAATATCTTCTAAATAAATATACCTTCCCATCGAAGAACATAAAATTATATCAATTTAGACAACCAAAAAAGGTTAGAATTATTTGAACCACAATTATATTACATCAAACTAACATTATGTTAATTTCTTGTCAGACACCAATTTATTAGTCTAACAAATAATTCCTCAAGAGGTGATAATATAATAATAACCCTTTAATAACCACATCCCCATAGTATATTCATATCAATTAATAATGGTAATCCTATATAGAATATTTCCCCCATGTCAATGGATAGAACCTAAATACCATTACCAAGAACTAATAATAAATGGTTTCAAATAACCTATATAAACCTTATCCGACAATACTCTATATTTACTCCTTTAAAAATTTTAATAATAATTTTACCTAATTATCCACCCAAATCAACATAAGTGTTAGTTCCCTTTTCAAAAGAATACCACATATACTCTCCATTGAAACATTTAATCAAACCATCCCTCCTATATAGATTCATTAGGTATAATTCTAGAAATTCACATCCTTCTAACTATTTTCAAATAACCCCTCCACAAAATGGAGAAGTCAATATCAACAAATATACCATTATCATCTTCAGAAATAATCAACCAAATTTAATGTCTAAATGGGTGAACATTTTGAATCTAGTTTGGAAAACCAAAATTTCTTAATAATAAATAAGAAAAATGATCATTTACAAACAACCAATTTTGAAATCCATTTCCCAAAAAATTCCACCATTTTCTCAAAACCATTCCATCATTATGAATTTTTCATCCATGAACTATTGTATGACACATTAAAAGAATCATTTTCCTTTCACTAACCACATTGACTACCCACACATCCTATAAACTTATGGTACTCTACAAAGAGGACCAGGACACAATTTTATATATACAAAGGAGTCACAACTCAACAAATCTCTATCATACTACAATGAATAAAAATTGATATAATTTGAAATTTCTCAACCTAACCCATCACCCCACAACATCATCCAAGTCAATTCAGATTTCTACATTTCCACAGTGATGATTTTATTATAGTAATGGCTGGAAGTAAATGTAAATAATTTAGAAATTACCATTTATGGATGGATTTCCCTCATATTCAACATCCCATTAAAGCCTAATGTTTTTTAAATGAAATCATATATTAACTATATATAACCTATAATCATTAGAAAATAAATTAAATGAAATATTCTAGTGATAGAGGAAAAAACTAGGAACTAAATGATAAATTTTGAAAACCCATTAAAAAAATATATTAACAAAATCATAAAATTTATAGACAAATAAAACCCCCCAAACATCATCCAAGAAGACTACACGTTAAACACCTCATGTTGATCCCCCAACATAATCTACTAATGTTACATATCTATATGTGGAATCCCCCCTTTAGGAATCCTACCCCATAATCATTTTCCATGACATCCAAGGTATTATAAATCGTTACACTTAGGCCTAGCATAAATTAAACACATCGAGTATAGTGGGAAAATACTAAGTGAGTATTATAAAATGTATGATTTTATTAAAAAACCATATATAGACAATGTATCTTAAAAATAATCATCTTTAATGTGTATTAAAAACATGACATACCCATGATATTTTGTGAAAAACCATTAATAATAAAAGTATAATTTGTAAATAAAAAAAATAAATAAAAACCAATACAATATATATATATAATAAATTTACAAATTCTATTTCGTTCACCCCAAAACAAAAACAAGAGCCTAGGGGATTCTTATATCCTGAGAAACAATGAATATTGGATATCACCATCATGTTAATGAATTTAATACCTAAAACCTCCAACTTTATGTGTCTACAATTTTTACCAAACTGATGTTGGATTCTCTTTCACATCACTATTCAATTTCTGGCAGCGCCCCATACCCAATTTGATGTTTACCATTACTCATATATAATCGCTCTATAAAATAAAATCAATAAAAACTATAATATAATTACAAAAAATTATTGATCCCTTAAAAAAACTAATTCAATTAATTAACCCTTTCAAATTTTAATAAAGATACAACCAACACAATGCACTAACCTGAAACATGATGACACGCTTTACCACCAAAAATTATAAACTATTCTAACCCCACATATAAAAACACATAGCCATTATTCAAAGCATGAAACAAAACTAAATTGTGTCCACAAGACAATGGAAAAAGTTAACCAAATCATAAACCATTTCACTCAAATATAAATTTTATGTATATAAAAACCCACCCATGAAAAAATGTCCATTCTATGTTTATCAAAAAAAACCTAAACACTAAACCCATAATTTTTCTTCACTAAATTACATCACTATTGAATATTTTTTAAAAATATATTCATTTACTGAATAGATTAATTCATAAAACAATAATTTCACATATAATAAGAGAAAAAAAATCCTCCAATCTAAACCCAGTAATTTCATAATGAAACACATGCATACATGAGATCAACTATCTTTTTCACATTATTAATCTCCTAGAATTGGTATCCCACAATAATTTACCACAAAATATAGAATCATTCCCAAACCCAAATTAAATAGGGTTTACGCTATGAGAAAACCAATAACAAGATAATATAATAACACTTGGAGTAACATACCATATATCCCATATTTCATTACGCCATGATATATATTGTGGGAGATCGATATGTATATAATAACAAAATTAAAAATATATAGAATATTTGAAAATAATAGGGAAAAGCAACAAAATATTGATAAAATATGTGTTTCTATGGAATTTTTATATTGTTTTATTACCTCAATATAGAGATCCAACCATCATGAAGTGTCCATGAAATATCCATTTTCATCCCCTATATTATAAATGGAATAGATGCATAATTGTTGGAAATCATGTGGTGACCATGAAACCCCTATTATCCCCTAAAACCCCTTATATAATCACCTTTCCTTGACTTGATGACCATAATTAAACTATGTGAATCTAATAATGCCTCAAAAAGAATACACTCTTTCACTTTTAAACTCATCTAGACACTAGATTATTCTTCCCCACCATTTATGAAGACTCAAAAGTCACCTCTCATCATTTTTTAATAATATAAAACTCTATCATTTCATTTATTTAAAAGAGAATTTCCTTGTAATTCTACTTCCCAAAAATGTTTTCCACCTTAAAAATTACATCATGAATAATTTTTTTGTGAAAATAATTTAAATATTAATATTACATAAGTTTTTTTTAAAATTCATGAGGGCCAATCAATATAATACCTAAAAAATATTACAATAATATTTTATTATGAAGGATAAAAATATAATAATGAATTAATAGAGACATATAATAATAAACAAACCAATTTTTGGAATGAATAAAACTCCCATACAATCAATTATTCCTCAAGACCCTACAAAATTAAAAATAGCTACATAAGAAATCATTAAAAATATTTAAAAAATAATCATAATGTTTATTATTTTACTATTAAGATAATTTTATTGATTATGTGTTATAATTTATGATACTATACTAATTTGATATTTGTTAATGAATTTTCAATAAAATTTAATTGTAACACACATCTGATAAACAAAAATTTGTAAGGGTACCGATCATGTCTACTGGTGAAAAAATGGAAACTAATATTCCTACGAATCACCAATTAACCAAACTATATTCCTAGGTTATTATTAATTCTTTTGCAACTATATGAACACTAAGGAGACAATTTATATTGTAAAACCCATCCTCTAGTACCCTAAAGCTAGTGTTCATTTCATTACATTAATACCAAATATATAAATCAAAACATATAAGATTATATAGCATAGTATTCCCATGAAACTACATACAAAAAAGAATATTACATCTCATTAAAACATCAAATACATCATATATGAATACCAAAAAGTAGTACTATTTCACCTTAAAATCATATACATCACATGTATTGATCGTTATGGTTTTCTAAAAAGTGGGATAGAATATAAATTCATGGACTCAGATGCCTAGTAATAGGTAACATTAAACTAAAAAAATAGTTCCATTAGCTTAGAATAATTGATTTTCAAGGAATAAATAAATTAAATAATTTCATAACAAGTCAATCTATTGGAATAATATATCCCTAGATGACAATATTAAAAATAAACATATGGATTATGAATACTATTCTCATAGAGATGAAAAAATAATGGAAAACTTTTTAAACATACCATCAAGGCCACATGCTAATAAATATTACATAAACCAGTAAGGAATTCACTAAATAACCCTCTAATTTTTGTCATGAGACCAATCTATGAATTGATATTCTGAATAAGTTTAGGACAATCTAATTAAACAATAATTAAAATTCATGCATTATATGAAGATGATGGGTAATAAACATATAATAATGTTTCATAATGAAACTCATACATAATAGTGGATTAGTAATCAATAGTTTTCCAATTAAAAATAATGGGTATATATAAAATCATTATTTCACCATTAAATTGTAACATATAAATATCTAAGAGAATATCCAACAATAATCCAATAAACCCTAGGATATTAAATATGTAATGAAAATTATTATTTTCAATGGAATGATAACACGGTATTACTGATTGGAAATTTCATATCGCATGTCTATAAATCAGAAATACTCATTGTGGTCAATATATTCCAATGGTAGGAGGCTGATTAAGTGATAGAGAAATATCTCTCTGATCAATAACTCTGGATCTTCTGGAAAACATAATTTAGATATAACAACCCAGAACACACACTGGCTGATCTAGTATTGAAATTGTAATATTTACATATAAGTACTTTATGTTGACTAATGTGATACATTTTTTCCTTCCAATGCTTATAACATCAAAAGGTAAAACATGATCATTTATTTTTTCAATGACCTTTTAGGTTTAGTGTTTTATAGAAGTAGGACAAACTACTGCCTAAATATTACCCATGTAATCAAATGATTATTTATCCTATATCAACAAGTATTTCGTAATTCAAGTTAACTCATCATCAACATCTATATGAGTTCCCCTATAGAAAAAATCATTTATCATCATTCATTATAACATTATGAAAATTATAACATAAAAATGGTGAATTTAAAATCTCATAATGGTTAAACATAAGCACTATAAATTTAATTTAATAAATTATCATTATATGTGAATAATTGAATATCAGAAAAATATAAGTACATTATCCAATACTAAATGATTGATACCAATCAGAACCTGGACCATCTACTTTGAGGACATCAAAAAGGAAAGAGTCAAAAAATTGTGTAATCTTGAGCCATGATATATCAATCTGGCTTATAATGAATAATATAAACCCATAGAAATCATCTCATTAACATGTTTTTATCTAGGAAAAATATTCATCATAACTCATATTTTTCCCATATAAGAAATAACTAGATCCTAGTTAAACCCATATTATTAACCCTCAGGCCACTCCCTATTTATTACCTCTCTAGACAATTTATATTACCCACTGTGTTAGAGTGTTATCTATCTTCCCCCATCATTTAAGATATAACAACATTAACCGACACAACCTAAGACACCCCCATCATATAAACTATAATGGGATCTCCCTATAATATCTAGGAAAACCCATCTGATAAGCAGTAATGGGCTCACCCGACACTATATATAGAGCACATCTAATAAGTAATCTCATAGAACGAATAGATGAATAAAGTACAAGGATCTGGAATATCATTATAAAACTAATAAAAATCGTCATTTTATCTATTATAACATGATTTTACCATAGTAAATAAATGTATTCTAAAACAATCTCTTCGAAACATGATGGATATGTGGAAAAGAAACTGGTGTCATAACAATCTATTTGGAACAATCACAATACATCATGGGAAGGTATAAAGAAATCAAATTCATGAAATGTCCCCATTTTCTATTAAGTAAAAACAAGGGCTAATTACAATGATGATCATAAATACCATTAAAATATAAATAATATTTTTTGAGGAAATAACATTTTTTTTCGAAAATAACTTTTTTAAAACACAACAGATTTTCCAATTATTTTTATTTGAGAATAAACCTAAAAAAATATAAGTACAGTTGTTTAAAAATATTTTAAAAAGATTCATGATGAAACTATACTTATGTATTTCAAAATCACTATTTTAAACAAATTTAAATCATTATACAAATACATGATTATGAAGAAAAATACTTTTTGACCGAAAACATAATTTTTTATTAATAAATTATTTTATACTCTTGAATATATAGAGAAAGGGTAAAATAAAGGTAACAAATATATTTTCATTATATATCAATTGGATGATAAATTTCATGATAACTTTAAATATGTAGATGATAAGATTTCGGTATTATATACTTAACCATAAACAATTTTGATAAATGATGAGATTTTAAACAAAGACTCTAATAACCTTTGTAACATTAAATCATAATACCAATCAAATAATATTTTAAAATTAAACATATAATATCATGGAAATAACTATATTCATAATATAACATTTTAAATTGGATTTATATACACATCACAAAATAAATGAGGTGTATAACAAAACAATGTCTCAAAGTAGGTAAATAAAGTAAAAAACCCTTTATCATTTTTCAATAATTGTACCTATAAATCATATGGAATAAATATTCATGAATGGATTTTTAAATCCCTGAAAATTTAATTATATGAATCATAAAATAAACTCAATTTTATCATATACACATCACAATAGACAGAAGTGGTGAAATTGGTATATATCTAACCGAAATAAAAGTTAAACGAGAAATCCCATACCTCATGCTACCCTTTGGGTGAATGAAAAATAAACTCATGTATAGTTGATTTAAACATGTTATTAACTAATTAAAAAAGTATATTAATATTTTTTATATCATTTTGGATCCTTTTTTTAATATCTCATTACCCAATCATTAATAATCGTTTATTATTTTCATTATTTCGGGTGTTAACAACTTTGTTTTCTCATCTGCGTTGTGTTATGAATGTAATTGTTCATGTGCATATAATATAGTTATATAATCTACAGTATAATAATATCGGCATAATTATAATATTTATATGTAAATTATACATTTAAAATTATTCATGATCTATGGTTATAAAAAATGAATAAATGTTACAATCACGAAGATGGTATGTTGTACATACAGATGATCAACATTTCAACTTTTCAATGATCCTAATATAAATATGGTAAGTAAAATTTTTCATTTTAGAATGATCATAACATAAAAATTATAATATTATTTAATTAAATGTTCTTATATATTTGTTTCTTGTGATGTGGTGATGATAAAAAGAATCACATATCTTTGAAAAAGTGGTAGTCTATATGTCCACGAACGATGTTATCATCTTTTACAATGAGTGGTAAGGTCAAAATAATGTGATATATGATACATAAATAATGATAAATATGTCATAAATAGAATATATATTACATATATGTCACATATATTTATTTTATTTACCCTTATTACATTCCATTTAACATGCTAGTGAACAACTAATCATATCTCTTAATGAGACAGTAGTCTGCAGAAACACATGACTGATGTTACCATATATCCTATGGTATAATTGTTAAAAGGTATATTTTATATAATAACACCATATTTATAATTAGGATTCAAAGAAAATATATAGTCTTTGTATCTATCATCATACCCAATCGTTTGAGGTCGTAATGGGAAAATTAATGTCATGTCACAAGTTGTGGTAGTCTAATGTACAAACAAATGATAATTTCATAACCCATTTGATGGAAGTGGATTTGGTTTTATATTTTACACTTAATAAGAAAAATTGTTTGTACATTAATGAAAATTAGGCTATTACTTCATCTGTTTAAAAAATTAATTGGTGGTTTTGAAGAGAGTAATAAAATAGAAACACATGTTGAAGAATACTACCTCTTCTTCGGGTATCCTCATAATGTTTTCCCAAAATTCCTTCCTAGTATAGTTTTCAACCCCATATAAGTGTTATAATATGAGAGTAGGGGTGTTGGTATGTCATTTAGGTTGGTATTGGATGACCAAAAGTGGTTTTAATGCTTTAAGAAGATAGTATTGGAGTACCCTTTTATAAGTGGCTTGAGCAGCACAATTGTACATTTTTAAAAGACTGAATTCCACTGCAATGACCAAAATTTTCTCAGTGGTATGAATCATCTTTTTGGATTAAATTTATTATTTTTTCCCTTTTAATTTAACCAGACAAATTCAAATAGGATGTGAGGATGTTCAGGTCTTGTTCGGAGCCTTGTTTGAATCAAAAGGTTCAGTTTCATGGTTAGTGCCAACCATACTGCCTAGCCAGCACAGTTTCTCCTAACTGTGTGGGGAATTAATTAAGGTATCAATTATCTATGTTGTTTTTTATAATCATGATTTCCTAATATCCCATCCATGTGAGTTTCATATGAGTTTTGATTGTGTATTGCACAGATCATTCACATTGTTAGCTAATCTATGTGCCTAACCTGTGTGTAGTCCCTTCATAGACTTTGGAAGAAGTTTGGTTGTGCATAGTTTTCCCAAAAAGTTATGAAAACCTTGCACCCCATGTTTTTATGGATGTTTTATTTTTATTACCCTAAAAATACTTTAATCATATAACCTCTCTTCCTCCATTATATTCTAATGGATGACGTGATTGTAACAAAATACTCTTACCAATTTTGTAACATTAATTTGTAATCCATATAAAAAAAAATTAAATGAAACATATAATAATATTTTAATAATTATACAGGTTATATTACATTTAATACAAGTTTATATGATCCACGATAAATAATATCAGTTATAACATAAAATATGTCTCTAAGATGGAACATTCAGACAAATATCCCCTATCAATTTGGTAAATTTGAAACTATAAACCCAATTAAAGACATATTCTAAAATAGATAAGTAAATCCATATATATTTAATTATATAAATATTATAAAAAACTCATTAAATGTACACACGCCACAAAAAAATATAATTGTTTAATATGTCATATATCTCATAGAAATAAAAGCGAGATGAGAAAACATGTATCCAGTGCATACTTTTGGTTGAATGTTTATTAATATCTTATATAGTGGTTCTAAAAAATTTATTAACTTATTATATAATCATATTAATAATTTTATTTCTATATATGATTCATTCCCTATATATTTCCACACTTTCGTTAATAATTTACTATTATTACAATTATATCATGTGTCAATATCCTTGTTTTATTATTCATTATTTATTATGAATGTTTACTTTTATGTCCAAATAGTATATTTATATAATATAAAGAATAAATATCATCAAATAATTGTAATATTTTAACATTAATAATAATTTTGGAAAATCCCATGAAATATGGTTATGATAACTGAACTACTATTATGATCCTAGAGAAGGTAGGTCGTCCATGTGCAAGATATATGTTTCCTATTTTCAATGATCATTATGAGATGAAGGTTAATAAGATTTATTATTTCATAATTATCATAAACTCATAATTAACATATTATTCTTTATATATACTTATATATATAATTCATGTGATGTGGTAATCAAAAATGAAATACATCGGTTTAAGGAGGGAGTTGTCCACACGTCCATGAACAATGTTATCATTTTTTCCAGTGAGTGAAAAGATGAATATAAAACGATATAATATATATAAATAATGATAAAATTTTTATTAATATCAAAAATATTCCATGTTTATCATGTATATTTTTTATATTTTCTTTTATTGCCTTCCACATAACGCATTTGTGAAAAATCGATCATATCAATTTGTGAGAGGGTAGTTTGTCGTACATGAATTCTTCCCTTGTTATAGTTGTTTTAAATTTCATCATTGTGTGGGATGGGAGATATGTTTGTATGTTCATGTACGTTAACATATTGCCTCCCAATTGAGGGATATTCTTACTCATTGCTGGTCACTAGCCCCTATCCTATTCGATGAGATCATAGTGCTGTCATGGGGCAGACCTCATCATACCAGGTTATGAAAATTTGGTATCAGAGGAGTTGGTTATAATTTAGGATGGTAATCCGTGATATTGGGTTGGGGTAGCAGTGCTTTGTGTTTTGGGTTCTTCTAATAGGATATTGACTCCAATTTCGTTACAAAGGTCTAAGTATCCATACACCAGGGCCCTAATCGTAAACATTTCAAAATCATAAATATAAAAATTGGATGTAGGGAAATAATTTTTACTTTAAGAATATATGAATAATTTTCTTTTCTAGGTTCTAATTTAATCACCTCCCCATTTATATTCTTTTTACATGGTATATCTTGTTATATTTATGGATTACTAAATGAAGATATCCATCCAGTATTCTACTGCATTATCATGAGGTCGATTCTCCTAGAAATGATGCATCTGTATAGGGGGATTTAGTAGAGATATCACATCATGTTGGTTTACCAGCTATAACACCCCCCATTGAGATACAACGAGATATGTATGTACCAGATGAGTGTGAACTATGGATGTGTGTGTCTCATGAGTTCTAGATGAATTGACCTCCCCAATTTTTCGGCTGATCCAAATTCATATGTTGTCGGGGACACGATAGAGGAAATCACTCATGTTTTCCATCTTGTGAGGAAACATACTGACCAGTAATATGACATCATGGTGAGTATTCATCAATGCTCTGTAGGTCGACAGTGGAGATTTCAAACATAAACACACGAAGAGATATCCCTCTCATTGATATAATTTAAGAGTCTCATTGTGGAAGAGTTCTATCTTTCCACGTTGTGACTAGTATTCATGAATGATCTTATTCATATATAGTAGGGAAATTTATCTTTGGTGGGGTACTCAAAGTGTTCTATTTATCTCTCACATTACACATTGGATATGGTTTGGTACTAGTTCTTTTGAGATCATACCATAGAGAAAGGATTTCATTTGGACCTCAGGGCTTCACTAGTGTCTTTTTTCATTTCCACGTATGATGGAGTGCTTGAGAGAGCCTTTTAGGTGGAGGTATTTCTTGGTGAAAATACACTGATTTTGGAAACTATCAGTGGGAACCACATATCTAATCCCTCGGTAGCAAGTACCTAATAGTATTCACTTCGATCAATGTGTTTCAGACACTCCATGAAGAGATCCCATAAGTTGGTACTAGTGGTACCTGGATTAAAGGGTATCTTTAATTGGTAGGGAGAGAGAGGTGGTGTTCCTCTTATGATGATCGGGGACATATAGCCCGAGATTATCCAACCAGTCATAAAAAATATCATAATATGGTTAAGGGAGTAATGAGGTAGAGACTTTAGTAGGATAAGGGTGGTGCATGGGGTGGAAGATGTAGCAGAGGAGCTACAAGGGAAGAAGGAGGTGGTCGATGGATTTACATATTACCCCCACCTGATAATGTGGTCCATTCTAGGCCTAGAGAGATAGTGAGAAGGGATGAGGCTAGATTAAGGCTATGTATCCCTTGACCCCGTGGCTCTACAAATGATACTAGGTATGTTTTGTGTCTTTTCTACATTAAATATAGTATTGATTTGAACATGTTCTATCCATTCCTTCCTTGATATATTTTTTTGTAGTAATGAGGACTTATGATATCATATTTTAAATAGAATTATTACTTATGTATTTTACATTGATTGACTTATTTATGTGGAGGGTATGGTGTTTCCAAAATGATGGAATTTTGTTTTCCTTTGTGGGTGAAAAGGAGAACATGGGGGGAAGGATGACCCCAGTCATAGGAGAGTACATCTGATTACTAATCAGTTTGATTGCATTACTCTTGGAGTAGTGGATTCTTTGGGCTATCAATTTTCTGTAGTGGTGGAAGAGTACAAGGATGTCTTTCCCAAGGGATTACCGGATTTACCCCTCTATTAGTAGGTAAAATAATTCATCTATATTCATCCTGTGATGACACCAATATTTGTACCATCATATCTAGTGGCTCTCATAGAGCTTTGGGAGTTGGGAGTGAAGTTGGAGGGAATTCAAAAGAATGTCCTTGTGAGACCCAATTTTTTAACATGGGCATCCTCAATGTTGTTTTCCAAGAATGAATACATGATATTGAGGTTATTATTGGATTAATGGTGCTTGAAAGAAGTTACCATGAAGAATATATATCCACTAACAGGGATCAATGGCTTCTCTGATCAGTAGAGATGGTCATGATGGTTGTCAAAGATTATCCTATGATCAAGCTATCACCGGATACGAGTATAGAAGTAGGATATACCAAAGATGAAATTAATACATCGCTACAGTCTATATGAGTACTTGCTAGTATCATTTAGTTTGATTAATTCCCAATCTGTGTTTATCAGACTCATGAAAAGGTTATTTAAACCCGTCGTAGACTAGTTGATGTTTGCCGTCATCGATGACATCCTAGTGTATTCAGTGTCTATGAAGGATAACATTCGACCCCTCAGGATGGTCTTAGACACACTCTGAGAGAACTATCATTATGAGAAACTCTCGAAGTGTCAGTTCTTGATTCTATACTTCCACATTCATAGACATCTCATCTCAGAGGCCAGTTTAGTTGTAGATCTTACAAAGGATGATGAAATAATTTCATTGGAACAACCCAATTGTGTTACTAAGGGGAAGATATTCCTTGGGATGGTAGGGTACTATCATGGGTTTGTATTAGAATTTTGTGGAGTTTCACCACCATTAACAGATATGAATTTTACGGGGAATACAATTGTGTGGATGGAAATGTATAATTAGAGTTTTCAGAAGCTGAGGGAGAGGTTCATGAGTACTCCCATCTTGAGATTATTGGTGGAGGGTGTCAAGTACATAGGTTTAATTGATTCATAAAGGACTGAACATGGTTTTGTGACGATATAGAGGTAGATTGCTATTCCCATTGGTTTGTGCAAGTTGATACCAAATGAACAGAACTATGTGACCCATGATCTTCAGTTTTTTGTGGTTATCTTTGCTTTTAATATGAGGTAACACTACCTGTAACACCCCGAGATTTTATGAAAAATAATCTTTTTAATTTCATTAATGTCTTGTGTTGTACGCTACACCAAAAGGAGCTTGCTCAATATGCATCCTTGACTTGCCTTGTATTACACGCAATCACGACCTTCCTCAATAGCGTGTGTAGTACGCAATACCGAGTTTCACTAAACAACGATATGCTATTAAAATATTATTAAAACTAGCCGGTATGAATAGTAATAACCACATTTTTAAATTTTAGAAATTTTAGCTCTCAAAATGGACTTCATTTTTGGATTCGAAGTATCTAATTTAGCCTAAGGTGAAATTTTGGTACTTTTCGGATAACTTTCATATTCTGATGAATAGTAAAAATTACTAAATTATAATTAAAAAAAATTTTTTAATCGAAATAATTAATAGTGATAAATTATTAATTTGAGTGGTTTTAAAGTATATTTAGAATATATTTTTACAATTTAATACAATGTTCGTCATTGGATGTAATTTCACATTTAAACCAGTTATAAACAAGTGTCAATCTTTTGATAGTTATTATCTTTTAAGAACACGCTATTTGTTTTGACGACGGAAATTAATTTTTAAATTAATTAATGAAACTCATATGTTTTGAATTTGATAAAATAGACATAATTTTTGAATTCATAATATCAAATATAGCTTAGATCTAATTTTTTGTATTTTTCTGGAAACATTCATTTTTTGATGAATAGTGAAACCACTAAGTGGTAGTTAAAAAACTAAATTTTTCATAAAACTTAATTTTACCGCTTCTGTGAGTGAAATTTCGAAAATCCGAGAGACACGGTTGATGTCAGTAAGTAAAATGAGGTTCAATGAGACGAAAATAATTTTTTGGTGAATAGTAACTTTTTACTTTTTTTTAACACGGTTAAAAATAAATAGTGTAATTAAGGGTAAAAATGATATTATTATTACCCTAACACATGTCCTAATTCTATGGGACAAGTGTAATTCGACCAAAAACAACCTTAGGAATAAAATATGACCATTTAGGCCCACTTGGATTAGATTAGGACATTTATTATTAATTTATTTAAAGAAGGGTTAAAATAGTTAAAATCATAGTTTAATAAGTAAATCATTTTTAATATAGGGTTATACATAAGATAAATTCGACTATAAATATTCATTAGAAAGCTAAAACGTTTTCTACATAATGGTATTTTATTTTTAATTTTTAGACATTAAATAATTTAATTTATTTATGACACAACGATGATGCAGAAATTATCTTATTAATGAAATATTGACATAATTGATGTTATAAATACCCAAATAAATATAATTTGAGACTTTTTATGAATTAAAATAATTTTCTAGGTTCATATGACATGTTAGTATATTTTAAATTAACTTTTTTAGAACTAATAATTCTGTTATGAGTTTCACAAAAATCAATTACTAAATAGTGTCAAAATTGACATAAAATAGTTTTTAAAACAAATATTATATTATTAATTGTTATTTTATTCCTAAAAATCTAAGGTTCGGCCAAATGACTTAGATAAGGTTATATATATTAATTATAAACAACATGGGGTTATTTTGGCTTGATATTGTATGTTTATTAACCTTATAGTATAAGAAAACAAGAAGACACGGTAAAAGTAAAATTATTTAACTTAATGTTCAACATAAATGATAAGGTTAAAATTGGAACCTAAACTTGTCTAAATTCAATTGGATGAGAGGATTTCGACCCATACCCACCTTAGTTTCAAATATATCAATTTGGAGCTATTTAAAACCGATCATTACTTTATAATAAAATAATATTTTTAGTTATTCCAAAGGTGCCCCTCTCCTCCCTTATAAAAGGGCACCTCCTCCCTCTCTTCCTCACACAACTTTGAGCCTTCAAGCTCGGCCAAACCCTGCCAAAGTCTCTTCTCCAATTCCCTAGAAACATCCTAGAGGTTCTGGTCTTCCTCAAAGGCCAATTTTAGTTCCCTAAGAGGAGGTCTCAAAGAGGCGCTTCAAAGAAGAGGTAATTTCCGTTACCGATTCTTTCACCTTTATTTCTTCTTCCACTTCTTCTTCTTAGGTTGTTTAATTATGAATTAATAACATCAGTATCACTCATATACTGATATGTTATTATAAGTATGAAACAATCCTATTTCACCATCTATCCATCCAACGGAAAATGAAATCACCGCGCGTGCGTACGTACGGAATACCGTCTCCACGCCATGGTGAAATCTATTTTCCACCACCACCTTACTTGGATGGGTATAATGGTGTAAATAATAACTATATATTATTATATTAAAGTGATATTGATTCTGAAATAGTATACATACACTCCAATATAGTCCCACGATCATGAGAACGATATCATCGCTCGTGCGTACGTACGGACTACCGTCTTCACGACGCGATGAGATTCATTCTCCACTTTAACCATTCATGAATGATTATAAAGTATATATAATAATTAATCATGAAATATATTACATAATAATGATACTAGATTTATGTGTATATATATGTATGTCATCTACTTAATTCCGTTCAACACAATAAGGAAACGAAAATAGCATTAATGCGTACGTACGACCTACCGTCTCCATGAACGGTGTATTTGTTTCCATTTAATGATTTATTATATATATGTATATTATGAGTATATATATATATAAATCATGTTTTATATTCTGGAATCAAGTAATCATGATCTAATAAATCATATGAATAATTACAAGTCAAAACACGGACGACAAATGAAACAATTTTACCCAAAACGCTCTTTAACATGGAATTTACCAAAGAACAGGTAATATAATGTCATAAGTGAACCATATATGATATAATAACAATAAATATGATTCTGTAATAAGTCAATGAAGTTATTTAAATCATTATACAGGAGGTTCGGACACTTACGAAGCAAATCAGACCTAAGGTAAGGGAAATATCACAATCTCATTTTTATCCGAGATTGTTTATACTTTGGTATTTACTGGGGTGTATTTTATCATCCAAATCCATGTTTCCTCAATATGTAATATTATTTCCATCCACCTACAATTTTTTGAATTCAATTTTACCCTTTGGTGAGTTTTTAGTAAAGTATATGAATGGAATCTTTTGTCATTTTTCGTACGAGGTACTTTTTGACTTTTCCGACAAAAGTACAAAGAATGATTTTTTAACTTATACGGCATGAATGGATTTTTAAAACATAAATTCCAAGAAGCTTCCTTTACAAGTTTTCAAGTTTATTTTTAATCAACTTCTTTTAGTTTAAAATTTTAAGACATGTTAAGAAAGGAAAATGTTTTTGATGTAGAAAGGATATTTTCCTCAAGAATGAAGTTCAAGTGTTTTATCAAAATTATTTTCCATGTAAGATAATAAAGGGTTTTGTTTTTTTCCCTATTATTATTTTTATTTGATTATGTTGTGATGGAATTATTTTTATGAATTTCTTTATCGTATATGAATTGTTTTATGATGTCATGATGTTTAAGATTCCCATTTTTATTACATGGGTTATGCAATGATGTATGGTTTATGATTTTGTGGCACTTATAAGAATGGTATAATTATGAGATGGGTGGGTTATATATCTCCCTCTAATGCATTGGGTAAAGATTTTATATCTCATGAGATAGACATGGCTGAAATGGTAGGTTATACCGGTTTAGTGAAACAGGACTGAAACGAGGGTGACTCGGTTCAGAAATGGACTTTGTCCACTAAGATAGTCTTGGCAATGAGTCTTGACTAACAAGAAATGATTCTCTATGATTATTTGTATATGACACAATGTTTAATGTTTTAAGTTATGATTATTGTGATTACATTTCACTTCCATGAGTTATCCCAGGTTATGAAATTATGATCTCTTTTACAGGTTAAGATTTCCAAAAGTTATGTTCTTATGTATATGATGTGATTGATATTTCTTTTGTTTATCCATAATGAGCATTTGAGCTCACCCTTTTATGTTTTCTTTTCCCCAGGATATAAAGAAAGGTTTTACGTATAAAAAAAGGAAGATATTTATGGGAGATGTTGAAAATCTTTCACCAGGATTAGAAGATTATATTCCGAGTTTCCAAAGACACTAAACTTTTACGATCCTTGTGTGTGTGTTTTTGATATGTACTAAGTATTTCACAAATGTAATGTAATGACAATGTATGTCAAGATTCGGGTCTCTACAGTTGGTATCAGAGGCAAAGGAGGTAGGAATGTATCCAATCCTTGCGAACTCTCACATGTGAGCGTTGGACGAAGCATGGCTCTCCGCCCAAGGGCTTCGTGAAGAAATGGATGCCACTGGGGATGGTGGTGTGTCCCGCCCAGGGGGTGTAGCCGCCCATGGAGTTCCCTGATAGGTATCAACTATAGTCCATTGGAAGTAATTCCATACCGTTGTAGTTGGTATCATAGGAAAGGTTTAGTCAACCTTTGGAAACTAGGATGCGAAAACGTTAGTGAGATCCCTAGAGATATTTCTAAGGTATGTCTAGGGATGTCCCTAAGGTTAAGTATACGTATAGGTTATAGTACTAGAATTACACTAATTATCATAGAATTAAACCTAAGATGTTATATATTGAAGTTACTCCCCCTTTATTATGTTTTTTCCCTAGCATGATTTTTGCCTCTCACACTATTCTTTTTGGGTTTTAGACGATGGCCGGAACCCGAAGGAACCGTGTTAATCAATGCAATGGACAATTCAATGATTTCCCTCCTGAAAAAACAAATGTCATGGGAGATGGAGTTCAAAATCTTATTGCTATACTTACACAAGCTATGAATCATTCTGGACTTCCAAATCAGCAGAGAAGGGAACAATATTCTATTGAGTCCTTCATGAGGCAACGTCCACATTCTTTCAGTGGGTCTTCCGATCCACTTGTTGCTGAACAATGGATCAGTACCACTGAAAAGATATTTTCAGTACTTCAATGTTCTGAGCATGATAAAGTCATCTCAGCAGTATATCGTTTGGAAGGTGAAGCTGATCAATGGTGGAATCTTATCAAGAATACGAGGCCAAGAGATGAAATTGAGTCCATGGAATGGGACGAGTTCAAGAACTTGTTTTTCAGTAAGTACTTCCATCGTATTCTTCGAAAAAGATAGAAAAGGAGTTTATTTAGCTGAAGTATAAGGATGATGAATCTGTTGGTATATACGAAGCGAATTTTACAAGACCTGCAAGGTATGCATCTGGCATTATCATCCAACCTGAAAGTAAAGTTGATCGATTTTCAGTGGCTTAAAACCAAATCTTCGAAGGGAATTAGCTATAAGAGACTTTAGTAGCTATAAAAAAATTGTGCGTTGTGCTATGAAGGTAGAAATGGATGTTGGTGTTACATATCCATCTCATGGTTTTGAAAAGAAACGAAAGATGGAGTTCTAGGAGAAATCTCAAAATAATGGTGAAAAGAAGATGAATGTTTCCATATGCACAAAGTGTGGAAAGAAGCATGGTGGAGATTGTCTTAAAGGGACTAGAAAATGTTTTAAGTGTGGAAAAGAAGGCAATCGAGCAGATGAGTGTCGAAGTAATGGAAAAAGGGTTTCTAATGATGTGAATAAAGAAAACACTGCAGAGAATGCCCCACCAACACTTCAATGCTTCAAGTGCAAGGAAATGGGGCATTATACTAATAAATTTCCTAATCCAAGGGTTAGTGATTATCGACATGTGCAACCGCTTAAGGCAAAGGACAAAGGGATGTCACATGCGATCACTATTGGCGATGTTGAATATGAAAACGATGTGGTGGAATGATTAAGTGTTTATGTAATGGGATTACAAAATAATGTTGTATCATAAAGTATTCGAATATTTATGTATTGGTCTAATGTGGTATTCAAAGTGATTGAGATATTTTTGGGAATAAGATGATATGCGCATAATGAAGGGAAAATGAGAAAACGAAATGTTTAACATTATTCATGAGCTCATGATTGATATAAGGACTAAGTGATATCATGGTTTGAGTATAGAGAATTTTGAGGATTTTGGTATGTGAAAAGTGTTAACTTTTAACTGCATTCATGTTTTCACTATGGTTCAATGGGTATTCAAGAGAATACATGATTAAGGCCTTTGAATTTTTGGAATGTGACCAACAAGACATATATTATGATATATGGGGATCGACGATGGTATTAAATCTCTGGTAATCGTTTTCACTATATTATGAGAATGGACTGCAGTATTATAGATAAGCCTAAAGACTATAATGGATTATGTTGGACATAAGTTAGTATTGTTTAAGGATAGAAGTTTTTTTCGATATTATTGATGGGATGTTATAGTAATATAGTTTTAGAAAAAGGACAACCTGCAGGACGGGTGACAGCCCAACGCGTCGGACAAGGTCGTAGGAATCGAACCCACAACCGAAGTGCGACTGGCCTTTATCGCCTACCACTGGCCTACAGGAAGTCCCTAGTTAGTGGAAACTAGTTTTATTTTATTATGCAGTGTGATATATGAATTATAAGTTCATTTTAGTAACTGTATAGGATTAATCTCACTAAAGATAGACTTATGTATTTTTTGATAACTTTTCTAACCTTTTGTTTGAGACAGATGGAATGACCCATCAATCTATCACATGATATTCTAACACATCACGAATGACAAATTCAACTTCATTTCATTAAGAGATGAAGTGGAAATTGTCCATAGAACGACAAACGGTGAGACTATACCAAAATCACGAAAGTATTTCTTCTAATTCCAATTTCATCAACTTTAGGGAAATGATCTTAAAAACCAAAAATGTTGTCCAAGTGATCTTATATCTGATGAATCAGATGGTACCCTAGATCATCACAAATTTATGGCTTTGTGATTGCAGGCTTTTCCATAGCCATGTTCTCTACCACTCTCCATCAGAACATGATGTTTAGATTTCTCTCCCATATCCATATTTTCACCTATGTGGAAACCTAGTGATTAGTTTGTTTGGGTAACCGTTAAGTTTCATACTTTTGTTTTTAAAGATTAGTTTTGGTATTCCTTTTTACGATGTGGGTTTCTATCAACGAAACCTTCGAATAGTCAACCATTTATAACCCCGACGAATTTCGAGGGCGAAATTCATTTTAAGGGGGGTAGAATGTAACACACCGAGATTTAATGAAAAATATTCCTTTTAATTTCATTAATGTCTTGTATTTTACGCTAAACCAAAAGGAGCTTGCTCAACATGAATCCTTGACTTGCCTTGTATTACACGCAATCGTGACCTTCCTCAATAGCGTGTGTAGTACGCAATTCCGAGTTTCACTAAACAATGATATGCTATTAAAATATTATTTAAACTAGCCGTTATGAATAGTAATAACAACCTTTTAAAATTTTAGAAATTTTAGCTCTCAAAATGGACTTCATTTTGGGATTCAGAGTATCGAATTTAGCCTAAGGTTAAATTTTGGTACTTTTCGGATAACTTTCATATTCTGATGAATAGTGAAAATTACAAAATTATAATTAAAAATAATTTTTTTAATCGAAATAATTAATAGTGATAAATTATTAATTTGAGTGGTTTTAAAGTATATTTAGAATATATTTTTACAATTTAATACAATTTTCGTCATTGGATGTAATTTCACATTTAAACCAGCCATAAACAAGTGACAATCTTTTGATAGTTACTATCTCTTAAGAACACGCTATTTGTTTTGACGGCAGGAATTAATTTTTAAATTAATTAATGCAACTGATATGTTTTGAATTAGATAAAATAGACATCATTTTTGAATTCATAATATCAAATATAGCTTAGATCTAATTTTTGGTATTTTTCTGAAGACTTTCATTTTTTGATGAATAGTGAAACCACTAAGTGGTAGTTAAAAAACTGAATTTTTCATAAAACATAATTTTACCGCTTCTGTGAGTGGAATTTCGAAAATCCGAGAGACACGGTTCATGTCAGTAAGTAAAATGTGGTTCAATGAGATGAAAATAGTTTTTTGATGAATAGTAACTTTTTACTTTTTTTTACCACGATTAAAAGTAAATAGGGTAATTAAGGGTAAAAATGATATTATTATTACCCTAACACATGTCCTAATTCTATTGGACAAATGTAATTCAACCAGAAACAACCTTATTAATAAAATATGACCATTTAGGCCCACTTGAATTAGATTAGGACATTTATTATTAATTTATTTAAAGAAGGGTTAAAATAGTTAAAATCAAAGATTAATAAGTAAATCATTTTTAATATAGGGTTATACATAAGATAAATACGAATATAAATATTAATTAGAAAGATAAAACGTTTTCCTACATAATGGTATTTTATTTGTAATTTTTAGACATTAAATAATTTAATTTATTTATGACACAACGATGATACATTAATTATCTAATTAATGAAATATTGACATAATTGATGTTATAAATACCCAAATAAATATAATTTGAGACTTTTTATGAATTAAAATAATTTTATAGGTTAATATGACATGTTATTATAGTTTAAATTAACTTTTTTCGAACTAATCATTCTGTTATGAGTTTTACAAAAATCAATTACGAAATAGTGTCAAAATTGACATAAAATAGCTTTTAAAACAAATATTATATTATTAATTGTTATTTTATTCCTAAAAATATAAGGTTCTCCCACATGACATAGATAAGGTTATATATTTTAACAATAAACAACTTGGGGTGATTTGGGCTTGATATTGTAAGTTTATTAACCTTATAGTATAAGAACAAAAGAAGACACGGTAAAAGTAAAATTATTTAACTTAATGTTAAACATAAATGATAAGGTTAATATTGGAACCTAAACTTGTCTAATTCTATTGGATGAGAGGATTTCGACCCATCCCCACCTTAGTTTAGAAATATATCAATTTGGAGCTATTTAAAACCGAACTTACTTTATAATAAAATAATATTTTTAGTTATTCCAAAGGTGCCCCTCTCCTCCCTTATAAAAGGAAACCTCCTCCCTCTCTTCCTCACACAACTTTGAGCATTCATGCTTGGCCAAACCCTACCAAATTCTCTTCTCCACTTACCTAGAAACATCCTAGAGGTTCTGGTCTTCCTCAAAGGCCAATTTTAGTTCCCTAAGCGGAGGTCTCAAAGAGGCGCTTCAAAGAAGAGGTAATTTCCGTTACCGATTCTTTCACCTTTATTTCTTCTTCCACTTATTCTTCTTAGTTTGTTTCATTATGAAGTAATAACATAAGTATAACTCATATACTGATATGTTATTATAAGTATGAAACAATACTATTTCACCATCTATCCATCCTATGGAAAACGAAATCACCGCACGTGCGTACGTACGGAATACCGTCTCCACGCCGTGGTGAAATCTATTTTCCACCACCACCTTACTTGGATGGGTATAATGGTGTAAATAATAACTATATATTATTATTTTAAAGTGATATTGATTCTGAAAGTATACATACACTCCAATACAGTCCCACGATCATGAGAACGATATCATCGCTCGTGCGTACGTACGGACTACCGTCTCCACGACGCGATGAGATTCATTCTCCACTTTAACCATTCATGAATGATTATAAAGTATATATAATAAGTAATCATGAAATATATGACATAATAATGATACTGGATTTATGTGTATATATATGTATTTCATCTACTTAATTCCGTTCAACTCAATAAGGAAACGAAAACATCGTTTATGCGTACGTACGGCCTACCGTCTCCATGAACGGTGTATTTCTTTCCATTTAATGATTTATTATATATATGTATATTATGAATATTTATATATATAAATCATTTTTAAATTCTGTAATTAAGTAATCATGATCTATGTAATCATATGAATAATTACAAGTCAAAACACGGACAACAAATGAAACAATTTTACCCAAAACGCACTTTAACATGGAATTTACAAAAGAACGGGTAATATAAAGTCATAAGTGAACCATATATGATATCATAAAAATAAATATGACTCTGTAATAAGTCAATGACATTATTTAAATCATTATACAGGAGGTTCGGACACTTACGAAGCAAATCGGACATAAGGTAAGGGAAATATCACAATCTCAATTTTATCTGAGATTGTTTATACTTTGGTATTTACTGGGGTGTATTTTATCATCCACATCCATGTTTCATCAATATGTAATATTATTTCCATCCACCGACAATTGTTTAAATCCAATTTTACCCTTCGGTGAGTTTTTAGTAAAGGGTATGAAAGGAATCTTTTGTCATTTTTCGTACGAGGTACTTTTTGACTTTTCCGACAAAAGTACGAAGAACGTTTTTTTTAACTTATACGGCATGAATGGATTTTTAAAACATTACTTCCAAGAAGCTTCCTTTACAAGTTTTCATGTTTATTTTTAATCAACTGCTTTTAGTTTAAAATTGTAAGAAATGTTAAGAAAGGAAAATGTTTTTGAAGTAGAAAGAATATTTTCCTCAAGAATGAAGTTCAAGTGTTTTATCAAAATTATTTTCCATCTATGATAATAAAGGGTTATTTTTTTATCCCTATTATTACATTGATTTGATTATGTTGTGATGGAATTATTTTTATGAATTCCTTTATCGTATATGAATTGTTTATGATGTCATGATGTTTAAGATTCCCATTTTTATTACATGAGTTATACAATGATGTATGGTTTATGATTTGGTGGCACACATAAGAATGGTATCATTATGAGATGGGTGGGACCTATATCTCCCTCCAATGCATTGGGTAAAGATTTTATATCTCATGAGATAGACATGGCTGGAACGGTAGGTTATACCGGTTCAGTGAAACAGGACTGAAATGAGGGTGACTCGGTTTAGAAATGGGCTTTGTCCACTAATATAGTCTTGGTAATGAGTCTTGACTAACAAGAAATTATTCTCTATGATTATGTGTGTATGCCACAAAGTATAATGTTTTAAGTTATGATTATTGTGATTACATTTCACTGACATGAGTTATCCCAGGTTATGAAATTATGATCTCTTTTACAGGTTAATATTTCCAAAAGATTTGTGCTTATGTATATGATGTGATTTATATTTCTTTTTTTTACCCTTACTGAGCATTTGAGCTCACCCTTTTATGTTTTATTTTCCCCAGGATATAAAGAAAGTTTTTATGTATAAAAAATAAAGGAAGATCTTTATGGGAGATGTTGAAGATCTTTCACCAGGATTAGAAGATTATATTTCGAGTTTTCAAAGACACTAAACTATTATGATCGTTGTGTGTGTGTTTTTGTTATGTACTAAGTATTCTGCAAATGTAATATAATGTCAATGTACGTCAAGATTCGGGTCTCTACACTACCAATTGGGTGATCAATTTATCATTTACTCTGAACATAATATTCACATGTATATCATTCCATATAAGGATATTAACATGAGACGATAGTGTTGTATAGTGTTCCCCCATAACTATAAATTTGAGATTTTCTATACTCTTGTGAAGTGGAACACGGTGGTAGAAACTCTAATCTAGATATCCATTTATCAGTTGTTGGTCGAGGCGTTAGTGTAGTTATTCCCAATGCAGTTTTCCTTAATGGAAAAGGATAGTCCTTCAAATCATCAGTCGATGGTTGTTACCACACAAATTTTATATAATTTCAGGGATGCTCAGCATGGATATACCGACTGTGAGACCTTATGTACTCAGATGTCCACTAGACATGGTCTTGATGGATATTCTAAAGTCGGGGACAACATTATCCTTTTAAAAAGATATTTGATGGTACCTTTCACATTGTATGAGGTGGTGATGCAGAAGTTTAATACATTCCCTTTGGTGGTATGTCTATGTGTATAAAAAATGTTCCAGTACCTCAAGCATTAGTTTTGGTGGCCAGTTATGATGAATTGAGATTCATAGTTTGTCTCTTAATTCCTCACTTTTTGGAAGGTGTAGGCTATGAACCATGTTCCAGTAGGTTCATATCAACCCATTAAGGTGTCAAAGTGGAAGTGATACGGTATATCCATGAACATCATGATGTGATTTCCAAGTATTTCTAGAGGTAAATTATTTCAATTAAGTGGTCATAGTATGATTCACCATGACGACCCACTTCCAAACTATTAGAGAGTGGAGTTCAGTAGAAACCTTTGGTAGACTCAACGTGCATGAGATTGTGCTACTCTAGGGATATCCACCGGGGACTATATTTGATAATGATAGTCACTTAATATGTCAGTAAGAGATTTGATTATAAGAGGATTTTAGGACTCAATTAAATAGGATTGTGAAATTTCACTCCAAGACTGATGGCCATACCGACCATACCATCTTGGTTATGGAATAAATACTACTAATTTACATGTTTTAATATGGCCATAGTTGGGAGAATCACCAATACATGGTAGGAGTTTTAACCAATAATAAAAATAATTCAAAAACATTTTCCTATAGTGGAATGTTATCACTAAAATTCATTGGTACCTTCCAAATACTATGTAGGGTTGGTGAGGTGGTGTATCACTTCTACCACCTTAGTTTGACTGGGTACAAGATGTCTACCATGTGTCTCTATTGAGGTTGTAAGATAATGACCTATATCACGTCATTGAATGGGAGAGATGGACATTGAGGATAGATCCACCCTTGCAGATTATCTAGTTTAGATTGAGGATCGAAAAAAGATGATCAGACATGGGTGTTCAATTCCACTTGTGTGAGACTAGTGGAAGCACGAGATTTTTTAGGGGAGCACATGGGTGTCTGAGGATCAAATTAGTGTTACAAAACAACATCTCAATATATCACATTTTTTTTGTATTTTCATGGCATGTAATCTCTATGGTGGGTTGAATGTATAATCTTGAATTTTCTGAATATTATATTTGGATATTATATGTATTATTTCTATATCCTGCCAGTAAGACAGAATGTGATTCAAAGACCTGGTGTTCTTAGAATAATTTTCAAAAATATATTATATATATAATAGAAGGTGCACACTGTTTACCCTAACAGGGGAATGAATTATAATTTGGTACCCGGATAAGAAATATAAGGGAACCATTGACTACATAAAGCCAATTTTACCATAGGACAAATTAATCATTGTTGAAATAGTTGATTTATAAAAATGTTTTCATAGGATTAAATTTATAAAATAAATAAAATAATTACTTTATTTTGTTATTTCAATGAAATGAATGATTTTTTCTCATATGGTTATGGAAATTACTTTTGTCATTTAATTGGACACTAAACACTGGAGGCTGAGGAGCTATTGGAGGATAGATTTCTTTATAAAAATTGATGAATCAAGATTGGATCATGGATTGTTATGCCAATGGAATAGGAAGATATAATTAATAAAGGAAACACAATCATTATTCATCAACAATAAATAAATTATCCAAGTTTGATTCATTACCTAATGATTTAAACCCCACTTCTTAATCCTAGATGAATGCTGATCAATTCCAGGAATGGAATTTTTACCCCAACATCAATAGATTCAATTACATTCAATTGTTTATGGTTCATTGATTTGTCCCTATTCATAGATCCTTTCTATGAAAAATAATTGAGTGTAAATGAACAATGTATTAGGTTCATTCATCCAATTTTTGGCCTTTGTATTTCTTAATATATTCTTCAAACGTCCATCGCATGTATTTTATTTTGTCCCATAGTTCAACAACTACTATGTATTCCTTCATTATAAGACCATTCGACAGTAAAACCATTTGATACCATGGGAGAAGTTCATGTTCAATGGAATGATGGAGTTATGATGTTAGTGGTGGAAAATCAGTGATGAATTAGATCAGATTTGTGGATGTCATTAATCCTATATTCAACAAAAATAGACTTTTTTCTAGATGGATCAATAAATAAGTAGTTTTGGAAACCATATTCTAAATATCAGATGACTAGACACCTATCAAACTTTGGATATATATTTTCTAGTGATATGAGATGTAAGGATATTGTAAATATCAATAGAGAATAGAATCCTAGTGGCCTTTGGTTACATCGCTAGGGTTTTAGTCTCTATTTAGGATCATGTGGTGTGTGACCCATCTCACATGGTGTGTAACCCCTTCCATGTGACTCGACATGTACTATGGAGAGTGCATGGAAACTAGGTAAATATACCCAATGATATGGAATGTCGCGTAATTATACATAAACATGGTTTGGTTTACACTAGATGGTATTGAGACACTACCTCGGTGTATAGACATTTCCAGGAAACTTAGAAAGGATCTAATTTTTCTCTATATGTCTTATACTCCTTCTAAAATTCATCTATTTGGACACTACAGGTTGTGTGAGACTTATATGCATGGGAAGGTGAGAGGATAGCTAGAAACACTATGTACCCCTATAAAGAGTACATATGGATCTTTGTTTTCATATATTGGTATATTAAATGTTTATTACTTTTCCTTATACATTTTATTCATGGGTACACTGTAGGATTATGTCTATATTATTATATTGTGATCCCCATCTATATAATGAGACTTAGATAGAGTTTTGATGTCCCACTTTGAGATAGGAGTGCAATCCAATAACATCCATTCTTCCCTAATTGGATTTTTTGTAATCAACTTGACCTCCCTGATTGGGATGTGAATCCTCCATCTAGAAGGCCATAATGGTAGGGTTTGTGGAATCATTGGAATATGATCCCCTTTGTAGAGTGTTTATCCATATTGTGTTTCTTAGTTACCCCATTAGTTCTTGGCATTACCCCTATCTATGTATCATGGTCTTCTTAGACCAGTTATAATTCATGGGTATGGCCAATTGAGCTACACCTCTTCACTAAGTGTCTTTGATGATAGCTTTTCTCATGTAGTGGGTTCTCCCAGAATGAGTGCCACTTCGATCTGATTTCTATGGTTGAACATTGATTATGACCACCTGATTTCATGGTATATTTCATAAGTATATCTATATATTTCTATTATACATTGATTGTTAAATATTGAACTAATATGACTATACTTTCTTTTTCATATTTAGTATATTTGGGGTGTCCTACCATGTATTGTTATATTCACCCCTACATGGGGATTGCTCATGCGGGTCATGTCTTATGCAGACAATGACACATTTGATGGTGTCTTGGAAGGATATTGAATAGGTGGATCATAGATAGAGCTATCAGAATAAGGTGTTTTACTAGGATTGTGATTTCTACTTTTAGTCCTCACCACTGGAACAAGTTTCACTCTTTACAATTTTTGGTTGGTATTTTATTTTCCCCTTCTTTCAATAATTTTACTATTATACTCTAGATGGGATCTTAGAAATATGCATGCATTATTTTAGTAGTTTTACATTCCATCATTTTATGGTCTTAGATATGTGTGTATGGGAGTATACAGGTACATTAATATAATGCCTCCCATTTGTTGGATATACATACTCATAACTACTCAATAGCCCTTAGCCAATTAGAGGAGGTCTAGGGGTAGTCACATGTCATACCTCAGCAGGTCGGGTCGTGACAATAGTACTTTTAACTTTTTTAATAAATGAAAAATTATTGGTCTTAACCCACATACCATGAATGGAACATCTGACCATCATCATAAATCAATGATTTTAATATTACATTATAAGTTTCTAGCCATCCTTTAAAATAAAACTTCATCTTTATTACTTTGGAAATTTTTGGGATTTCAAATAATTGATTTGAAATTGAAAAGGGAATTTTTATTAGTAATTATTCAAATGAAATTTCAAAGAGAATATTAATATTTGATAAAATCATTTGACATTCATTAATATTTATTGGGGTAATGATATATTTATTCCATATTTATAATTACACTAGCTAATTTATTATTATCATGAGGATATGTTTATTAAGCCCTTCTATCTTCTAATATTTGTTCCATAATGAAATGATTATGAATCTTGTTTCCTTTACAAGAGTTATAATGAAATGATATGGTGAATTTTTTATGATTTTATTCCACCCATATAAATTTATTATGATTTAATTAAGTGTGTTCATGTAATTATATATCCCTACAATGAATTTTGTAATAATGGGTATCTCATGATTTAGGTCAAAATAAAAATAATTAGGGACTAAACCTTAAAAATAAGGTCCCAAATGACCTAGAATAAACTTTAACACCCATTATATCTTCATAGTATGGCCCCAAAATATCTATTATTAATTTATTTTGGTATTTTAGTACATTTTTATGTAATAAGATGTATTAACCTAAATTGTTTTCATAAATTCCAAGTGAGTCATTTTCCTTCCCTATAAAAGTCCCCCACATCTCCCTCTTCTTCACACATCTCAAACGTTTTAAGTTAGAAATATACCTACCCAACCCACTTCCAAAATATCATATCTTCCTTCTAGAATAATTCCATTATGCATAATTAAATCAATGTAAGCATTTTGGATGAAATAAAAAAGAGTTCCTCGATTAAGAGGTAACATCTTCACTCTAGATCATTCCATTTATTTTGCTTATCCAGCCCTCCATTATAATTATAACATATTTTAATAGATAAAACAGTATCAAAAATATAATATTATGTTTAGATTCTAAGAGTTGTACCTATAGTTACCAACATCTCCATCTAATGGGTAACAAACATACCGTTTCTATGTACGACTAACTACTACCTAATGAAACAATGATTGGTCATTTTTTCATTACCACCTATCATGGTGGACATTATGATATGAAATGTATTTATATACATTTTATATATGATATTTATTATTTATTTATTATTATTTAATCCTTTTTTGAAATACATTCATTTTTACCTTCAATTTCATGTTAATATACTAATTTCATTTGAGAAACAGCTGACTACCATCCCCTAAAAGAGATGTTATTAGTTCACATAATAAATCAAATCTATTATAGATGTATGTAGTAAAAATATATGATATATATTATATAATAATAGTATTTTAATAATGATATATATATATATATATTTCATTTATGTACTTTCTTTCAATATGACATTAAAAACAGAAACATCGTTCATGCATACGTACGACTTACCTTCACCATGAACTGCATATTTCATATAGAAATTCTATATGCTATAGAATATTATAATAAAAATAAAATAAATATTAATGATATTTATATAACGTTTTACATTATAGAAAAACTGATATAAGTATAAGGACCAAATATATAAAACATTAAGACAAAAGTGAAAAATGAAGAAAATATTACCTGAAGTGTAACCATAATATTTAATTTTAATCAAATGGGTAATATAAAGTAATAAGAAATACATATATGTTATTATATATAATAATTTGGTTCCATAAAATATTTATAATAAATTTATATTTATCATACATGAGGATTGATTTAGTACAATGAGAGTCAGGACACAAGGTAAAGGGATTTCATCTCACTTTTTATTTCAGTGAGATACATGCATTATTCAACAACTATTTCTTTTTTGGGGTGCGTATACTACCAATGTATATATTAAATTATTCTATTATTGAATTTTTTTTATTTAAATATAGAATAATTAACATTTATTTCAAGGGGTTTATGTTTAATTAGTTATAAAATTGGTTAAATAGTTTTGTCCCAATTTTCCTTCTTTTAGACTGATGATTTCTTATGAACCTAAATTAGTTTTGAGGTGTATATAATTCAATTATACCATATATATCATCAATGTCATTATTTTCATGATATTATAAGCTTCATATTATTTTTTTTCTTACATGTATATTATTATACTAAGTTACCAAGTGATAACAATTTCTTGAAAGAATATTATTGCTTTTCATGGTAGTAAATTATTATGCATCGTTGATGAAATAGTATGATCCATCTCTCAAGAAAAATAATGATTTTTCTTCTCCTATGTTTATTAATTTTATATTAATGAATTTTTATGATTTTCTACTCTGGTAAAAATGATAGCTAAGAATGTGAATTTAATAAAGCTCGACATTACACTCTCTTCAGTTGAGAAAACATGTTATCTAAAAAGAGATTCCAATAAAATTATACCAATATACTATTGCCCTTAAAAAGAATTTTTACCTCTTCGGTCTATTAAAAAAAATTGAAGGTAATTTTATTATCTCTTTCTAAATGAGGCATTTTTCTACCCTTTATACCCGTAAAAATTAATGTTCTTTTTTCCTCGTACGACATGTACGGAATTGTGAACCGTCGATCCTTTGAATTTTTTTTTTCATGATTATAGTTTGATTTTAATTAATTTTTTTAATGATATTTAAAAATAATTTTTTTTCAAAAGGTGTTCGTGATTATCTTTATGTTTTTCAGTAAAATGTGTTTGAAATGAATTGTGTTCCAATGGTACTTTTTCAAAGAAGAAAGGATATTTACGTCAAGAAATGATTTCAAACATATACTTATATATTATTTTCCATATACTGAAACATCTATTTATGTTACTCATATTATTTTAGGAAATTATATAATGTTTCCCTTCATATTCAGTAATGAATGAATTACGTTTTGATAGAATTATTCTCAAGACACCCATTTCACTTCCACATGTTTTATTATTTTGAAGCACACTTATTTTCGAGTGTTTTTATTTCATTATGAAACATATATTTTATCATAGGTTGTGATGTGAAGAAATGTTAATGATACCCATTTCATTTCATTTCATGGGTTATTATTAGATGTTTATAAAACCAATCTCTTTTTATGGGGCATTATATGATGAATGTGTAATGAATGATTATATTATTATATGTGTGAGACCTATATCTCCACTCATTGCATAGGGTATTGAAAAATTATATATAAGCTCCAATAGTTAATAGGTTGTTTCCCATGCCTAAAAACAAGAGGGTACATGGCTTGTATCTCAGACCTAAAAGAAAGATGGTACATGGGTTATAGCCCAAGCCGATATATAAGAAGGTACATGGGTTGTAGCCCAATCCTTAAAGGATGAGGGTACACAGGTTTTATCCCAATCCCATAAACAAGAAGGTATGTGAGTTGTAGCCTAATCCTATCATAAATATAGTAAAAGGGTTGAATCCCTAGATCAAAAACAAGAAGGTACATGGATTGTATCCCAAACCTAACGGTAAGAGGGAACATGGGTTGTTATCCTATGCCCATAGTAGGTACACTTTTCGTATCCCAATCCTAACATGTTATAAAGGTATTTGTATGTATCGTTAGAATAATATTTTGAATTCTTATATGTCTTCCAAAAATTCTATAACTTATTTCGTTATTACAATTTCATGTCATATGATATTTATAGCCTAAGGATTCATTTCTTATTAGTGACCATGATTTATTACATGAATCATGTATACGTTATTTGATATGTAGGCTATGATATTATATTTTTATGATCATGTTATCATAACCATATTATCATAATTATGCTTACATATCTCCCTTATTTTCCCATACAGAGCATTTAATAATGCCTCATATTTTTGATTCCTTCCCAATGTTATGATGAAATGTTTTAGGTAGAAGTTCTATTGGTGGATATATTTATTGGAGATGTTGAAGTAATTTCACCAAGATCGATGATTTTGATTCCTTGTTTCTAATGAATCTAAACTATTCTGGTCCTCGGGCATGTGTTTTTGTTATTAATATAATATAAATATAAAATTATGAAATATCCATGTATGTTTATACTATGTTACTATTAACATGACATTGTTATAGAGTGGATTTTATTGTTATATAATGAATATTTAGATGATAAGATGTAATATTGATGTGAAATTGGTGTGGGTCACTATATGTACACTTCTATTAAAATTGATAAATATAAATCTCATTGGATCACAACTAACAAAGTGTGTCGCAAAACAATGTGGTGATTATTATACTTATGATCCATTATTTAACATAAAATATATTTTTTATTCTATTAAATCATAATTTTTTATATCTAATGAAGCTTCTAAGGGAATCACATCACCACCACAATGATAAGATATTAAATTATTGTTGAAAATACCAGGTGGAATGATGATCACAACTCAATTATATAGCTACTCTCCAATAGATTCTTGTATAATACGATTCTTACCAATCATGATATTATTCCTCTAGTTTAATTTGATGTGATAGATGGGAATGGGTTGTATTTTCTTATTTATTTAACATCTCAATTCCAAAGTAAGGGAACTGCCATTTCATATCACGAGTGAACTAATGATTTGATATTAGTTTTTCGACTAATATAAACATAAAACTCCAATTATATGGTTCTTATTACCTTTTCATGAGGAGTAACTGCCTCAAAATTAGGGGGGAAATTATCAATTAATATGTTTTTATTCTATTGGAATGTCATTTTGTATTTACTAAAAATCTTCATATTCATTTCATGAATCATAAAGAATTATTTTAATATAACACATGTCTTCTAGTAGGCCTATTTAAATCATTATTATATTATATCCTTAATTGAGTTACATGAATGGAAAGAGAGACTCATATAGAATCAAGATATGATATACATTCATATGAGTTTATGGTCATAGGGTGAACCTATTCTTTTTATTGAGAATAAATATGGACCAATGCATCATTTCATTCGTTATCTAGAAATTAACAATATCACTATAAAGAATCATTATCATCTAACCCATATTTATAAGATCTTTGAATAGCTCTAAGGAACTCAATGTAATTGAAAGAGTTACCAATGATATGGAAATCATCTATTGAGGGTCAAAGATCAGGAAATATCAAAGACAACCATTCATGTGATGTTTGGTTATTATGATTTAATATCAATTCCATTTTCACCTACCAATCCCCATTATATCATCATATATCTAAAGAATATATTATTTAATGATTACATTGATCAATTTATGATATTCATTAAAGATTTTATTCAAATATATTCTATGATCATGGAAGAGAGATGATGATCATTTGAGTATTTTATTGAAAGCATTGAAATATGATATGATTCCTTTAATACAAAATAGTGTGATTTTTTCCAAAAAAATAACCATACATATACCACATAATTATATAAGAGTGTATATTTATAGATCCCTAAATGATTGATGTTATTGAACTATGGCACAAAGTAACCATGTTGGCCAAAATACATTATTTTCTTGAGTTGGATTAATTCTACATATTATTTGTGACAAATTTCTCATTGTTGTCAAATCAAATATTCTTGATGAAATACAAGGGACTAAAGTTTAATTGGGGAGATTTATGTTAAATAAATTTCAAGGTACTTATGTGATGTTTATTTAGTGAAACTATTCTCATAATACCATAAATTTTATAACTGGTTATGATCTATAGTGATTCATCAAAGAATTAATTGGTTTGTGTTCTCATGAATATTTACATCGTGCTAGCTTATACCTCTATTCAATTGGAGGTCCAATTAAAAATTACAATAAATTATTTGAAACTAGTTATAGTAATGTTTTATTTGATTATATGGAGTAATTATATTTATGGTTAAATTTGTAATCTATATTCCAATCATAATAGAATGAATTATATATTATAAAAAAGTTGAATATTTGTTTTAAGGGCGGTTTGGAACTGATTAATTATATTTATTTCCAATACATTACCAAATAACTAAGGGGAACAAGGTGGTATATGCCGTATGTCAAAAGAATTATTCTTTAGTGTCTCTGTTGAGGACTGATAGAGATATAATAATTATTGATATACATAAGATTGAAATTTAAATCATAAGAGAAGTAGAATGATCCTATCATTCTTAGATTAATTTTCAAAAATTAATTGATATTAATTTTAAGGAAATTTAGAAGAAGGCATTGGATTTACAATTTGAAGGAAATAATTTTTATTGAGTTTAACCATTACTATGATGGAATGATCCTATTATATAAGTTGATTATATGTATCATCAATACCATAATTGTACCAGGTTATATTCAATGAGTTTCGTATTTCATTTTTATTTATTTATCCTCTATGTATGAAGATATACAAATATGTTCATGAGAATTAATCATAATACTACAATAAAATATATATTTTAGAGTTTGTATCACCTTTCTCGATATATAACCATGCTATGGGTGAGATAAATAACAATAAGGGGCTCTTACAACCTTTAACCATGTTTGATTAGAAATAAAAATAAATCCCCATGGAATCCATTATTGGACATTCAAAGACTTTTAAAAAGGAATAATTTTCATTATATTATAATTGATCAACTTATGGAGCCAACAAAATTCATTACTATGAGATATTATTTCACTTTTAAACAGCTCACTAATATATTCGTTATGGATGTGTTAATATTTCATTGAGTACTAATCATGTTTTATGTATTCAATATATGTGTTTTACTAGAACTTCTAGATAAATATTTATCATTATTTAAATGTGGATATATGATATATAACTTCACATCATACTCAGATAGATGGTCAGTACAAGAAGGCCATTGAATTACTTGCTGATATAATAAAAGAATTATCTATAGATTATAAAGGATATTGGGATAAATGTCTACCTATGGTAAAATATTCATATGATAATAGCTTCGACTTCGAAATTTAGATGGATCCATCTCAATCACTCTATGGATAATAGTGTAAGAGTTGAACATGCTGGGTAGATATAATAACATGATACTTATTCAAACAATAACATTATTTATAAAAAAAATTATTTTGTTGTATTATTGAGGGCCTCGTCAATATTATAGTTTTAAATAATAATATAACCTCTATCATGTAAAAGAATCAAATATTATATGTTGGATAGTTCCTATTAGTACCCATTTTTTCCAAAATATAATTTTTTTAAATCAAAACATCTTTTATTTTAAGGAAAAATTTGTATGATTTTCAATCTTCATGTATCATTATTCCTAATCATCCATAATTTTTAGGATCATCATTTCAAAACATTTGATTATCCCAAATATCAAATTAATGGAAATATTCTTATTATTAATAAACAAATTTTTTGATTACAAAACAATGAGATCATAGAATGGTTTTTTCAATAACTATAATAAAAATTAAGCTCAAATAATTGTTTACCTTTACATATAGTCATATTTATTTCACAATGTTTTTCTAAAAAATATTTTTTCAATATTTAAAGATAAAATAATTATTTGGAGGGATTCATCATAATCCTTACTATTGATATTCCTTTCCTTAAAACATATAGTTTTACAGACGAAAGAAATAATCATTCATTTTAAATAAAATACCTTCATCTTACTTTGTGAAATCAAAAAAAACAATCGTAACTATTATAAAAACATAGTAATTTTATATAGATTCCTTTGATATAATATTCATAGAACTATACTATGAATCCTTAAAAAAGAATAAATCACTCTTTTAATTTTAATATAATTATATGGAGCTCATAATCATTACTCAATTAATTTGAGAGCTATATTGGGATAACCCATTATAAATAACAATTTTCAAGAAATAAAACACTCATGAAACACATAAAATCATTCATTTTCATCATAAATTGCGTAATAATATACTTTTAAACCCATAATAAAAACATTACAAGATATAGATATAACCCATTCCATTAATAACATATTTAAAGAAAATATTATACCTAGATTATAGGGAACAATAGTTTTTTATTTATGAAAACATTGAATATTATAAATGAATCCAAAAATATAATAATGATTATCGAAGTGGTAAAATATTTTGATTTATTATACCTTTCAAAAATAATATTGATTTTTCCTTTAGTAAAGAATGTCAAAACATTACATAAAAGATATTCCAAACAATTCCCTTATAGTACCTTTGAGAGAAACTAAACAAAGAAATAAAATTTCATTTACTGTTTATCATTATATATATAATTATATCAATAATAAATTTGAATAATTACATAGAAGAGAAATATATATATAATAAATCATTAAAAAAAGTATAATGAGGGTTTTAAGGTAAAGTGCATGTTACCTCATGTATGACTTGTCATATATGATCTTCATCTTCCCAACTAATAAATATATGCACCTTATTTAAATTTTTAATATAAATTTTCTTGTTCATAATTTATTTTATTTCAATAATATCTATTTTATTATTTATATATTTGTTTATTATGTTTACCAGGAATATTGTGAGCATGTTTGGTCCATAATTCTAAAATGGCATATGTATGTTAGTTTTTTTTAATAATGCATAATAGTTTTATCATTTATAAAACCATAATCATCTAATAATTATTATTTTTATAATTTAATTACACTTTTATAAACAACTATGTAATATTATTATGAAAATGATATTACATTATAATCATATAGATAGTAGTTAGTATATACGCATGAGTAAAATTTTATTTTTTAACGATTATGAGGGAATGTTGGGAAAAATAATTTCATCATCATGTAATGATTATTATATAAAAATTATAATATAAAATAATTAAATAAGTTTATATAAACCATCAATATCAGGTAGTGATTATAGATGAATGGTGATGAAAATGAATCATATCACTTCATGCCGTGGTAATCCACATATACACATGAAAGGCGTTATCAGTTTTAAATGTATAGAAAGGTTATAAAATATATGATATATTATATTTAATGAATTATGATTATGAAATATAAATCATATTTTTTCATTAAATAAATCACTATAACCTACCATGTGAGGTAGTGATGGGAAATGAACAGCATCGATTCCTGAGGTGGTAGTCCACCGTATGCATGAACAACAGTTTCAATTCACATTTGATTTATGAGGAGATTGGTAAAGGTTATAATATTAACTTAAATATATATATGTTTTTTATACTTAATTTATTATATTATTATGGTTATTAGAGGATTATATGAGTAGAAATATCAAATATTATTAAAAATCTTATGTAAGGTCTTTACCTCATCTCTAGACTAGATCCTTTGGATTACACCGTTGGCCTATTAAGGTGGATATTATGATCAAACATTAGAATCTAGGAAATGGGTAGGGATGTTAAGAATGTATTTGGTTTGAGATTTTATGATCTTTGATGCTATTAATGTGGGGGAAAATAGAATATGGGGTGTTGTTTTATAAGGGGGAGAGTACACAATTGAAATTTTTCAAAAGATTAAAATATAAAAATTACTTATTCAGACCAAATGGCTCAAAAATGACTCAAATTTGAATAATAGATAATACAGGGGAGACCTATGGAATTAAAATATATTTATTTATTTTAGTTAATTTTAACTCGTATCCTTCTAATTTTAACCCTTTTAACCAATTCTTAATTTAATAATGATAACTAGCCTTTTTACAAAATTTAATGATGACCATAGATGTAAGGGAACTCATTTAGAAATTTTGAAATTATAATTATAAATATATATCTGATTTAATATAATTCAATTATTTTATATGGTAGAAAATTGTTTTAAAACAATCCTTCAAAACGCGATGAAAAATTATATTTCATAAAAAATACCTATTCAAGTATGAAAATGTTGTTATATAAAATCCATGTATAATTTAGATTCCAAATAAATTGATTAGATTAGTTTTATTTAATATTAAAAAATTTATTTTTATTATCAATTTTACAATAATATTGGAATATTTGAAAATATGAATGGAAATGAGGGTTTTCAATAAAATAGGTATTTTATCAACATACATTGTAAAGTTACTATTTTAAGAAAAAAATATCTTTTGGTAACATTGATTTTATGATTCATAAATAATATTCATTTTTTAAAATAATATATAATATAATGAGAGAATTTAATTAAATTATCTTCAAACAAAATCAGTCAAATCATTTTTTAATAAAATGTATTTTTAATGTATAAAATGAATTTAGTCTCATTCATTAAAAAAAATATAATTAAATGAAATTTAATACATTTATTTGGATATAATATATACTAATTTCATTGTAATCATATATAAATGTTGATTAAAATTAACCATAAACATAAAAAATGTTTTGTGAAAAATAAAACTTTTACCTATGAAAACTTTTATCTTTATTTAAAACAAATTTCTATTAATTGCATAATTTATTTTTATATTTTTATGGAAAATACATCGACATGTATTTTATGATATTTGTTTCCAATTTATACCTACTAAATTAATTTCTAATATATAATGGTCATATTTACAAAATAATATAATATCATTGTATCTTTAAACATAATGTTGTTTTACCATATTAAATGAAATGTATTAGATAAAGAAAATAAATTCTTAAATAAATGGGGGTTACATTCATTGACACATAAATAAATTGATTCCTAAAAATGTTATCTCTTAACTAATACAAAATGTTCCAAACATTTTCTGAATCAATTCTATGGAGTGGAAGATAAATCAAACATTTATTAATGGAAAACCATCTCCAATATTTTAAAATAACTCCTCTGAAAACCCCAAACATTAAAAGTGTTAATAATGTTTCATTTTGAATTGTGAGAAATGAAAATACAAATGGAATCTAGAATAACTCTAAAGTAGGTTGACACATTAGGTGACCATTGGTGTGGAGTGAAGACATGGAATTTGAAAAATATACCCACTAAGAGATAACATTGGAATTTTTTAAAAGATGAAATTTGATAAACTCCTAAAAAATAAACATAATATGGTAAAAATAAATTATATACCATTTTCCTAGGGTTGACAGATTATTTTTCCATCAAGATAGAGTAATAGGAAAATATATTTATATTATTTATTTCTTTCACAAATGTTTTATTTCCTATATTTTTTCAGTTTTAATCACTTTCATCTTCTGTCTCATTTCATTCTCCAACAAGTGACAATTCAAGATGAATTTTTCATTCATGAAGCACTAAAATAAACTTTTAAAAATTGCATGAAAAATTATGACATCTTATTCCTATTTCTTTTTAACTCTAACCACAACCAAAATGGTTAGCACATGGGCAATTAATATAAAATACGAATAAATTTTTAATTAATCTAAATATTCTCAATAATAACACCCAATTATAATCATTAAAAATTATATAATAACTAACACTAAAACTCTTCCAAATATTCAATCAAATTGAAAACCCACAAATCAGAGGGAATCCATCAATTATTCTTCTTAAATCAATAAAAAATTTATCTCCAAACAATGTTACTCACTCGGAATATCAAATAACCAAAAATATATTTTCTATAATCAGATAATCTCACACATGTGTTAATCTATTCAATAAATAACCTACGTCAACTTAATGCCATAATAAAATCACATAAACCTCCCAAAGTTAATTTAAAATTTATTCTTAAAAAAATCATCTTACCTAAAAGTATTACAATTTACCATAATAATATAATGTTCCCAAAACAGTAAACTTCTTCAAAAATAACATTAATCCCTTAGTCACCAAATCACTTATCAAACAAAGAGTTCTCTATATGAAAAAATATAGGTTCCCAATATTGATTCAAACTTTTATCCCAAATAAAATAAATTAAATCATCATAAAAGATAGATTTAACCGACAAGGTAATCTATAACATTAATCATCTGTTCCAAATGAATTATTTATAAAATAGCTATTTCACTACAACAAAATTTACGAATATTGGTTATATATTTATATATCAAGAATATATAAAAACTCAATTAATTTCTCCCAAACTACTCCATTGATAAAAATACATAAAAATATTAAAAATTTATTTAAATTTATAATCATTATCAAATTTATAACTAGATTATAACTTTTAAAACCCATATATGTAAAAAAAATATTATAAAAAAATTATAATCCATTAACTATGATTTTATATATAATTCCATAATATATCCTTCCTATAATAAAAAATATGAATCATGTCCTTAGAATCATCACTTTCAAATCAAAGGTCAAAAATATTATCCATACATTTTACATTACAGTTATAGTTTCATCATCTTCAACTATAATGTGATTACACATTAAAAAAACTATATAGTCTTTTCATCCCATTCTTGATAATTCCATAGGAAATTGATTTGAATAATGACCATACTAGCCACATTTATTGAAATAAATCGATGCCTTAAGAAGAACATTATTCCAAATTATGGTGTGAACCAAAATCTACCATTTTCCATTTTAGTTAATTTATTTGTACACTCCTTGCTACATATAAGATATCTCATTGTTGTTTTAAATCATTTCCTCGGGTTTTTCCTCCAGCACTCTTCACACATTGTATATACAATTATTTTACCTTGATAATCTCTATCACATTAACTTCCCAAAATCTACATTTTCTCTTATTTTGTGCTTTATAAAACTCAGCTAGTATTAGGTTGTTAATCATAACTCATTATATATAGTCAATAAGAAGGCATAATATTTTTTACCAAAACCCCCCATTATATTTGGTTTCTTATTGAAACTACCACCACATTTTACCTTGGATCATATGATAATTTTATTCTAATTGGATTTATAGATTGACTAAAACAAAAAATAATAATTATATTGTGGATATAAAATAAAATCATTGTAAACTATCATATGAATATGATAAATACTAATACATACTTAACCACTTCATATTCACGTAAAATATTTTGATTCCTAAAAAACATAATTATTTTTCACATGATTTATGTTGTTTTTATTGAGTACCTTTTGTGGCACACAAATAATATACTAACCTATAAGGTCATATAAACCCTTTCACTAATATTAACTATAATGAAATAATAATTATTCAACCCATAATTTCACTTTTAATATTTTATAGTCTTGTTTTAAAAATTATATTTATAGATTTAAAATTTTATATAATTAGGTCTGAAATTGTATGTATCATACTTATAAATTACAAGTTGCACACATCCTCTTATAAATTTATTTTCACAATTCAAAAAATTTAAAAGGAATCATTTTTTATTTTCAAGAATAGTGCTCATGTTATTCATCTCAACTTCTTTAGTTTTCCAACTGATCCTTAATTATTATAAAAACATTTGTAATCATGATACGAAAAAAATATCAAAACATGATATGTATAATAATGAATAAGGAAACTTGTATATTCATTTCACAACCATGAGTTTGAAAAAAATATTTTTCCATTAACAATATGAAATTTGGGCTGAAATAATCATTTTTATACCTATGAAATCATCATTAATACCACAATTTTTTCATAAACTTCTTATATTAAATTATAAATAAAATAAATAGTCATGATGGTTTCTTAAAAGACATGATAACCCTTGATAAACACTTTCATAAAAATATTTATTTTTACCATGAAAGGGAATAATTATTCCATTAAAAAATATATTATTTTTTCTTATGAAAAAAAATCTTGGATGACCCATTATAAAGAATAGAAATATCATAAAGGTTCATTGGGACATCATATTCATATAACCCTTACAATATCACAGAAAAATTAAGTATACTTCATGGTTTATTACAATATTGTTCTATAGAAAACATATTTATTACCCAAAGAATTATATATACATATTGTGTTACATAATCATCATAAATAATGTACAAGGACCATAATATACATTAATATCATAAAACCCTTCATCTCAATCATCAAAACAAGATATGAAAATATTTTTCTACCCATAAAAAAATATTTTTATAAAATGATATATAGCATTACTTTGTACATGATTTATCAAAACTAAAATACCTATAAAAATATAAAGAGGGTTTTTATTGGAAAAGAAAAATATTATATTGTATTGTATACCATATATTAAATAACGGTTATTGAGGTGGAATAATATATTTATTGCATATATGATAAAAAAATTCTTTTTCCTTTTTGTAAATAATGTAAAACTATTCTATATTAAATATATAAAAAATTAAATTTTGAAAACCATTGTAAGTATGTAAAAAAGGGAAAAAATAAAATTTATAATTAATTCATAGGAATAATAATACATTAGTAAAATAATTTTAAGAATAATGACATGGAGTATTTTTTATTAAAAACATTAAAGAATTTAAAATAATGTTTTTATGGTGATGTGTCCCTAACCTCGAGTATGTCTTTCCATTTAAATTATTTATCTTCTACCATAATATATTTATGTTCATTATTTACTTAATTTATAAAATATTTGGTTTATTATTCAATTTATTTCATTTATATAAAAGTTCCACTTAAGTATGTAAGAGATTAGGTTTACCTCAATCATTTTGAGGATGTTTGGTTCATAAGTCCAAAATGACTTCCATATATTGGATTTAGTGAAATGAATACAGATAAAATCCTTTAAAATTTTACAATAATTTTATAATTATCATTATTATTCTTTAATTATTCTTTAAAGGACTTCAATTTTATATTTTTATGGAAAATCAATATTTTTACAATCAGGGAGATGCCAACATATGCATGAATAATATTTCCATTTTTCAAAAAAGGATAAAGAGGGTATTTATCATTTTATATTTTAAAATTTAATATTATATAATAAATATCATATTTTCTTTTTAAATACACATATATTTACCATCCATGTAATGTAATGATGAAAAAAAACTTAGGTCACTTTTTAGAGGTGATAAACCACACGTTTGAACAAATCATGTTATCATTTTTCAATAGATAGAAATAATAGAAAATATATGATGTATTGTTATACTATATATAAAATTATTTTAGGTATAGAATATATAAAAATTTAATACATCATTATAACTAGTCATGGGAGGTGCGGATGGAAAAATAATAACATCGGTTCACGAGGTGGTAGTCTTCTTTACACGCAAAAAATAGTTTCATTTTCCCTTTTTATGGAACGAGAGATTGATAAAGGTTATTAAATTAAATTAATATTATTTAATTATATTGTAAATATAAATCTTATTATATTTTAATGGTTAAGATAGGTACGATGTATATAAAAAATAAAATATTATAAATACACTTATTTTTGTTCTTTAACTTTTTGGCGGATAACATCCTTATGTTTACACCTTTGGCCTCCTATAGTGGGTATTCTGATCAAACCATGACCACATAGAAGTGGGTAGGTAATTTATTGATTGTTATTTATTTTTTTCTATAGTTGATCATGATGTGTGGATAAAATAGTTTAGTGGGTGCCCATTTATATGAGGGGGATGGTCACACATGGAATATTTCAAAATATTACAATATAATAACATCTATCTCAAGATAAATGGATGAAATTTTATGAACATGGATCTTCATTTTAGGTATGTCTTTCCTTTTCTTGTGTTTTTATAAAAAATGGAGTTTCGGGAAATTTTTGAAGTGCACTCTGTGTACATTCTGAGTACAGACCATGTACTCTTTTCTCGCTCAAAGCTGTGTGTTGGCCATGTCCGGGCCACACACACGGTGTGTATGGTTGATATTGAGGCCGGTTAAAGCGGTGTATGGAAAAACCTTTTACATGACGTGTACTCTAAAAGTTAACGCCTTCTACTTTTCTTTTTTTCATTAAACAGACCGGGGTCACGCCTAATCGACAGAAAGGTCTTATTCTCCAGCTTCTTCGTCACATTGCGCTAGGAATCCATAGATCTTCGACATGTCTCCGTTCCTCTGTCCATTCATTGAATCGATCGCCATCGATTGAGTTGTAATCACAGTGGTGAGTTCTCCCTTCTCCTTAAGCCTTGTTCTCTAATTCCTATTCTTTCACAAGATAGCGTTGGTTGAGCGTTTTTGAGGTTTTCTCAGATATTTGATGTTCTATGGAGAATCTGTCATTGTGGTTCATATATATATATCTCCTAGGATCAAGTTAGGTGGTTTGTTCCTTTCTGTAGGAAGTCGATTAATATTATATTCTATTTCCACCAATACCATTGAACGGGGTATTGCGTGTTTCCTGTTTTTCCCTTATTGTTTGCCTTCCATGTTGATATTCCTATGTAGAGGTCATTACTTGTGAATAGGGTAAATTATACTGTGTTCTGAATGCCTTTCCATGCTTGTTTCCTTGTTCGGCGTTTTCCAGTTTCGATGCCTAGTTGTAGGATAGTGGAACTATTTCTTTGTTATGTTGTTGATCCTTAGAATGATAGAAAAGTAGTTCTTGAGATTTAGTTGGATGATACGCGCGTGCTATGCATGTTTATTTCACACAGGGCTGAGAGAACCTAGTGTAGTGGACCAAAGGTAAAATTGACGCAAGGGCTTCTCGAGAGTGTCATTAATTTATGATGCGAGACCACAGGGGGAATTGAGGTTGAGTGCTTCCTCAGAGAGTCCGTAGTTCCTCGAAGCAGGCCATAGGGTGAATTGACATTGAGTGTTTCCCCAGAGATCCTTTAGTAAGATACGAGACTATAGGGGGAATAGACGATGAGTGCTTCCCTAGAGAGTCTATTCTATAGCTTAACCAAATGGGTGAGACAGTTTGTGCCTCCCATAGGGTTTCTAGTGCTTTTAGGTTGAACCTTCGAGGTTAGACTATGAGAGCTACCCAGATGTTTTCTTTTTGTTCGATGTTGTTTTATATTTTTAAAATATATTCTAGAATCTGTGGATTTGTACTACTGTGTATTAATTTGTTTACTGCTTACTGTTCACTGCTTACTGTACTTTACCTGCCATATATTCACTAACTGTTAGGCATAGATCTTTGGGTGGTTTTATATTGGGACTTTGTATCACACCCTTTTTGGGTCATGATTTTGGGCCCAAATAGATTATATTGTTGCAGGTATAGATAAGGGTAAGCTCCATTCTACATCAGGTTCTTGAATGCACTGGAGCTGGAGAGCATGGGACCGAGCTGAGGCTTGCGATGTTGAGGAGTTTCTCATCTGTTTTTTTTTATTTAGTCTAGTACTATATTCATCATTGTGACTTGTTTGGATGTTTTCTAGACATATGTGTACCATGCAACATTTACATATATTTCTTCTCCAGTTGCTTACTGTTAGTCCTCTGCTGTTCATCGTTTACTTTTGTATGGAGGTTTAATGCTTCTATTCTTGTTGTTATTTGTTTTCCTATTCCATTGTGTACTCTGCGAATGAGTTCATAGTTTCTCCACCATCACACCCAAGGCCCTCGATGCTTGTCTGCAGCCTCTTGCATTCTGGGAAATGCGCTTGAGGCCATGTGACCAACTAGGTATGGGGAACTTCTGGGTGGCTTCCAGAACCAGGATGTTACAAGGTGGTATTAGAGGAGTTCTCTTCTCTTGACTTACTGATTGGATCCTTTAGCCAGTGATATGATGGATTTGGTACTTGGTATTATGTTGTGCTTAGGAGTAGCTAACCCGTGTATTGGGAAAATCCATACTATCTCGATAATTGTTGTTTTCTGGTTTTTGAGATTTTCTGTTGATATGATTTCACCTAGAGTGATTCACATGTCATGTGTTGTTATTGTTGTTTCTATTGCGGTTCTATTTCTATCGCAACCTAATGAGATTAGGGTATGCCATCTCATGCATCATATAGGCACTTGTTAGAAGTCACATGCCATGCATTCTTGCCATGCCATCTAGGGTGAGTTAGCAATTGCATGATGTTATGATAGACGTTGTGTAGATTATGCGTGTTGTTGTGATAAAAGCTTGATAGAATCCCTACTATTGATAGGAAAATATTTTGTGTTGTACCTTGCATAAATTAATGCAAAATTTTGTTTCTTGAGTTGTTATAGGCCCCCTTGAATCGGAAATTGTTGAATAATTGACATGTTCTCCTTATATATGACGGTATTGGATGCCATGATTTGATTCGTGGGGATTATGGGCCCTCATGGATCAGAATTTGGCACCTTCTTACTCATTTTTCTGTGATTTTTGGGCTTCGGTAAATTTTATAAGGTACTACCCAGAAAAAACAAGAATACACGGCATGTTCTTTAGAAATACACGCCGTGTAGTCCTTAAACCATGTCACTGACTGCGTGAGAAGAGACACAGGTTGTGAAATATCGCTTGGAACATGCTGTGTACGGTAGGTGCACGCCGTGTAGTTCAGATCCATGTATCCGTCTGTGTCACTAATAACATGGGTTGGGGAAGCTCGATTAGAACACACCGTGTTGGTAATGAACATGTCATGTAGTCTTGTCCCAGGTACCCGGACCTATCACGAAAAACACAGGTCGGTGATCTCTCTTACTCTACAAGCCGTGTTTGTTTGGAACACACCGTGTAAGGGCCAGCCATGTACTTTTCTTTGTCTCCAACAACATGGGTCGGGAAAGTCTTCAAGTACATGTTGTGTTTGTTCAGAACACGCCGTGTAGTCTCAGTCGTGTTGTCGGCTGCGTAACTAAATACATAGGTTATTGAAACCACGCCAACTACACGTCGTGTCCTTCAGGAACATTCTGTGTAGTCTCAGTTTAAGAAAACTGTGTGGGAAAGTCGTGTAAGGAGACACATGTGGGGTAAAAGAGTTAATTACACGCTGTGTAGAGTTTATACACGTCGTGTAGTTGTGTTTTGTAAATATTGAGTGTTTCCTCCTCCTGTTTCCATTTTTTTACTCCATGTTCTCTGTCCTTATTTTCCTGATCTAAGGTATACTTTTGATCTTTAAGAGCTATACCTCCGAGGTTTCCTCCAATTGTGCGCCAGTCATCAGGCAGTGATCAGATGCCAGATATGGCTAATCAGGGACTTCCTGCCGATCCTCCAGTCAGGCCAGCCTTAGCACCGACTGTCATACCAGTTGAACGCACTGATGCATAGTTCAGGAATGGATTTATGATGATGATGAAGACCTTTCATGGAGAACAACATCCTGCCACGTCTATGGCAAACTTTAGGTGGGTTTTAAAGCAGTATCATCCTTTTACATTCTTGGGGGAAGGAGGACCACAGGCTGCAAAGTCAGAGCTGGAAGCCATGATGACTATCTTGGAGCATATGAAAACACCTCCAGAGAGGCGGTTCAAGATCGCCACCTATATTCTCCGAGACTCCACCAAGAGGTGGTGGGACGTGATCTCACGGGCGGGTCATCAATAGGTTATGGCTTCTGAGGAGATCCAGTGCATGTTTTACGACTACTTCTACCTGGAGACCTTGTGGGCTGATCGAGCCCAGGAGTTCATGAGTCTACAACAGGGTACTTTTTCTTTCATGGAGTATTATTCTCATTTCACTGAGTTGTAGTGTTTTACATCCCTATGGGGTGGATGTGGGGTATTTATAGAAAGGAAGGTTGAGGATGATCTCAGGAGGGAAATATGCTCGCAGGTGAATATCATTATGTTCACTTCCATCAATTCTATCGTCAACCAGACACAGATTGCGGAGCGCAATCTGAGAGACTCTGAAGCTGTGATCTAGGGCGGTTCTGCTTACAGAGCGATTATTCCTCATGTTTACAGTAGGAAGCCCCGTAGGGAGCCTAATCTCAATGATACGAGGAGGCGGGATACATCTTCAGGTAGCCATGTGGTATGCTACTAGTGTGGAAAGGCAGGGCACACGAGGTCGTAGTCCTAGAGAGACCCAGTGGAGTGCCGATCTTGTAGCATGATGGGTCAACTTCAGCGTTTATCCTAGGTATTCTCACTAGTATCTATTGAGGGGGGTTCTTCCATGACTCATCGTTCAGGATCAACACCACCAGATTCTCACCAGCCGCGGAACTGGAGTTATTCCGGCCATTTGGGCATAGGTGAAGGTTGTGGTTGTGGCTGTCAGTCACCAGTCCTTTAGTGACAACATGGAGGTTTAGCTCATAGAGGTTAGGTAGGGTCACAGGGCCGCGGGGAAGGCCATACATTTGTGGTGGAGCAGATCTATCAGGAGTAGGATCCCAGACCTTCTACAGTTCGATGTACGATTTTAGTAGCCTCAGTTTTATCTTCAACACTTTTCGATATTGGTGCTATGCATATTTTTATCTCTATTGCTATTGTGGAGAGCCTTGGGCTCTGTATCTTTTCTTCTGCCAACTCTTTGACACTAGAAAAACATTTGGGGACGAGGACATCTAGTGTACGCCAGTTTAGAGAGTGCCCTCTTGAGGGTGCAGGGTATCATTACTTATGGGATCACTATGTCCTAGAAATGACAGGCTACGATGTCATTCTTAGGATGGACTGGTTGGTTCCCTTCCAGGAATTCATTTACTTTTATCACCGCATAGTGAGTTTCATTTCACCATTGGGTGAATCTTTTCTTCATAGAGGCGAATGGGATGTTCAGGCGAGTCAAGCATGACTCGAGCATCATGGGCTAGGAAGGGTGACAGCCCGAATTTCTAGTCATTATCTAGACGACCAGGGGATTTCATAGATGTCTGTTCCTCCAGTGGTATATTGCTTCAGGGATGTCTTTCTAGAGGACGTTTTAGGTTTTCCTCTAAAGCGTGAGGTGGAATTCTCTATTGAGCTCGTTCTAGGAGCGGCATCAGTGTCCATTCCTCCCTATAGGATGGCTACACCTGAGTTGGAGGAGCTCAAGAAGTAGTTGTAGGAGTTGTAGGAAAAGGGTTTCATCTGACCCAGTACTTCTCCTTGGGGATCGCCTATCCTATTTGAGAAAAAGGCAGACAATGCCCTTCAGCTTTGTGTGGATTATTGGAAGCTGAACTAGTTGAAGGTCAAGAACCTATATCCCTTTCCACGGATAGATGAACTTTCTGATCAGCTTCTAGGAGACCGGGTGTTCCTGAAGATTGATTTAAGGTTTGGTTATCATCAATTGCACGTTAGACCATCAGATATACCTCTTACAACCTTCCGGAGAAGGTACGGTCTATACGAGTATTTTGTTATGTTGTTCGGTCTCACGAATGCGCCATCAGTTTTCATGGAACTGATGAATGAAGTGTTCTATCCTTACTTGGATTCTTTTGACATGGTCTTCGTGGACGATATCTTGGTGTACTCACACACTCGACACAACCATTCTACTCATCTTGACATCGTTCGGAGTACACTGAGAGAGAATCATATTTATGCTAAACTCTTGAAGTGCCACTTTTCGATGGATTAGATTCACTTCTTGGGTCATGTCATCTCAAAGGAAGGAGTATCATTGGACCCAAAGAAAGTGAGAATTGTAGTTTCCCGGGAGCATCCGAAGAATTTTTTGAGGTAAAAAGTTTCCTAGGGGTGGCTGGATACTACAGGCACTTCATCCAGGTCTTTTCACGACTAGAAGCACCATTGATAGGTCTGACCAAGAGGGGATGATGGTTTTAGGGTCAGATTCTAGTGATTCAGCCTTTCTGGAGCTGAAGGGAAAGTTGACGTTAGCACCAATTCTAGTATTTCCAGAGCCAGGCAAGAGGTATACTTTCTATTGTGATGGTTTAGGTATCAGACTAGGCGCTGTGATTATACAGGGTGATGTAGTTGTTACGTACGGGTCTTGGTAGTTGTGGCCACATGAGAGGAACTACCCAACACACAATCTGGATTTGGCAGTTCTTGTTCATGCCTTACGCTGTTGGAGACATTACCTTCTGGGAGAGCACTTTTTGGTTTTCACCAACAGCAGGCGTCTCAAGTACATATTCACTCAGCGTGATCTGAATCTGAGAAAGAGCAGGTGGGTCAAATATCTTAATACTTTTTATTTATAGCTTGCCTATACGCCAGGAAAGGGCAACGCAGTGGCAGATGCATTGAGTAGGAGAACTCAGATTCAGGCAGTTCAGGAGGCCAGCAGTGAGTGTATTCTTATGGATCTATTCTCTGAGATGCATCTGGAGGTGCATGAAAAATAGGTACATACTTTCCTATCTTCTGTAGCTATTACCTCTACACTTCTTGATCGGGTACGGATGAGGCATCTATCAGATTCAGAAGGCTTAGTCTTGTGGGAGAGTGTGTTGGGAGAGGACCCTCTTCGTGGATGGGTAGTGGGAGAGGATTAGATCTTTCATTTCCAGGGACACGTATGGATTCCAAGAGACATATGTGAGGAGATGATGCGGGATTTTCATTCCTCTATTTGGACAGTTCAACCTGGCGTCACCAAAATGTATCGGGATCTTCATCGCCAGTATTGGTGGCCAGGTATGAAGAGGGATGTTACTGGTTTCGTCTTGAGGTGTTCTACTTGTCAGCAGGTGAAGGCAGAACATCAGCGACCAACAGGTCTTTTACAATAGTTACCCATTCCGGAGTGGAAGTGAAGCGACTTAGCAATGGACTCCGTGACCGGATTATCGAGGTCACCTCGAGGGAACTATGTTGTTTGGGTTGTCATCGACAGGCTTACGAAGGTTTCTCACTTCTTATAAATCAAAGAGACCTTTAGTGTTGATGATCTGGAATGACTTTACATCTAAGAGATTGTGTGTCTCCATGGAGTTCCCCACTCCATTGTTTCAGGCAGGGAAGCTCTCTTTACATCTCGGTTCTGGTAGGGACTTCAGAAGGCTTTGGGTGCACAGGTACTATTGAGTATAGCATACCATCCCCAAACAGATGGCCAACCCAAGCGTAAAATCCAGGTGCTCGAGGATATGTTCCGAGCTTTCATTCTAGACATTAGTGGTTCTTTGGAGAAGTATATCCCTCTTGTGGAGTTCGCCTACAACAACAGTTTTCAGGAAACTATCTAGATGGAACCTTACGATCATTTGTAAGGTAGGCCATGCAGATCACCTTTATGCTGGCTGGAGGCAGGAGAGTCATATTTACTAGGACCTCATCTTGTTAAAGAGACCTCAGAGAAGATAGAGTTTATTTGGAATAGTTTGGCTATATCACAGTGTTGACATAAGTCTTATGCTGATCAGTGGAGATGACCTCTGGAGTTCGAGGTCGGGGATCAAGTTTTCCTCCATGTTGCACTGAGGTTGGGACAAAACAGGATTCAGAGACATGGTAACCGTTCACCATGGTACGTCAGTCTGTTTGAGGTATTGGAGAGATTTGGGCAGGTTTCCTATCAGTTGCAGTTACCTCAGAGGTACCGGGCCAAGCCCAACATCTTCCACATCTCTCAGCTCTGACGTTACTCTTCAGACTCGTCTCATGAGAAAGTTGAGCTCGAAACGGATGCATCTTTTGAGGAGCATCCCATCTGGGTTGTCGATCACAGTACAAAGGTTATCTATTGGTGGTCTGTTCCTCTAGTACGGGTTCTATTGTAGCACAGGGGAGTACAGGACGAGACCTAGGAGAGGGAGGCCAATGTACGATCTCAATGGCCGGAGCTATTCGGGGTTTCTCATTCTCTACCTCATTAGGGAAATTCGTGGATGAATTTCTTTAAGGGGGAAGTTTATAAGAACATGGATCTTCATTTCTGGTATGTATTTCTTTTTATGGTGTTTTTAAGAAAAATGGAGTTTCTGGAAATTTTTGAAGTACACTCCGTGTACTTTCTGAGTACACGCTGTGTACTCTTTTCTCGCTCGAAGCTGTTTGCTGGCCATGTCCGGGCCACATACACGGTGTGTAGGGGTGATGTGGAGGCTGGTTAAAGTGTATTATGAAAAAACCCAGTACACACCATGTACTCTAAAAGTACACGCTGTGTACTTTTCTTTTTTTTTATTAAATGTACCGTGGTCGCGCCTAATTGACCGAAAGGTCTTCTTCTCCAGCTTCTTCGTCTGAGAGCACCGGGAATCCGCAGATTTTGACAGGCCCTCGTTCCTCCGTCCATTCTCCGAATCGATCGTCGTCAATTGCGTTGGAATCGCAGCGGTGAGTTCTCCATGCTCCTTCATCCTTGTTTTCCAATTCCTCCACTCTCACAAGATATTATTGGTTGAGCATTTTTGAAATTTTCTTAGATCATCGACATTCTATGGAGAATCTATCATCATGGTTCACATATATCGATCTCCTAGGATCGAGGTAGGGGTTTTGTGCATTTCTGTAGGAAGTCATTGAATATTATGTGCAATTTACACCAATACCCATGAATGGGGTATTGCGTGTTTCCTGTGTTTCCCTTGTTGTTTGCTTTCCTTGCTGATATGCCTGTGTAGAGGACATTGCTTATGAATAGGGAAAATTGTTATGTGTTCTGGAAGCCTTTCCATGCTCGTTTTCTTATTAAATGTTTTCCAGTTTCCATGCCTAGTTATAGGATAATGGAACTATTGATTTTTTATGCTGTTGAGCCTTAGAATGATATCCAAGTAGTTCTTGAGGTTTACATGGACGATACACGCGTGTTATGAATGTTTAATTCACACAGTGCTGAAAGAACCTAATGTAGTAGACCAAAGAAAGAATGGACGTAAGGGATTCTCCAGAGTGTCTTTAATTTTCGATGCGAGACCATAAGGGGAATTGACATTGAGTGCTTCCTTAATGAGTATGTAGTTCCTCGATGTGGGCCACAAGGGGGATTGAGGTTGAGTGCTTCCCCGGAGAGCCTTCAGTACGATACGAGACTATAGGGGGAATTGATGTTGAGTGCTTCCCCAGAGAGTCTATTCTTTTGCTTAACCAGACGGGTGAGACTGTGTGTTCCTCCCTAAGGCTTGCTACTGCTTTTAGGTTGAACCTTAGGGTTAGACTATGAGAGCTACCCCGAGGTTACCTTTTTATTCTACTTTCTTTCTTGTTTGTAGAATATATGCTAGAATATGTGGATTGTTACGACTGTGTATTATTCTGTTTACTACTTACTGTTCACTACTTACTGTACTTTACCTGCCATATATTCACTGACTGTTAGGTGCATATATTTGGGTGGTTTCCTATTGGGACTTTGTCTCACACGCTGTTTGGGTCATGCTTTTGGGCCAAAACAGATTATATTATTTCCAGTATAGATAAGGTCAAGTGCCCTTCTACATCAGGTTCTTGAATGCACTATTTCTTGAGAGCATGGGACCGAGCCGAGGCTTGCAATGCTGAGGAGTTACTCATCTATTTTTCTTTTGTGCTTTGGTTTAGTATTGTATTCAGTATTGTGACTTGTTTGGTTGTTTTCTAGAAATATGTTTACCATGCATCATTTACATATATTTCTACTCCAGTTCTTTACTATTAGTCTTCCGATGATCATCGTTTAATTTTTTATGGATGTTTAAAGCTTCTGTTATTGTTGTTATTTGTTTTCCTCTTCCGTTGTGTACTTTGCCAATGAGGGCATAATTTCCCCACTATCACACCCAAGGCCCTTGCTACTATCCGGCAGCCTCTGGCATTCAGGGAAATGTGCTTGAGGCCATGTCACCAACTGGGTACGGGGCGCCTCTAGGTGGCTTCCGGAACAGGGATGTTACAGAAATTGTCTCATAATTGAAATAGATATAATATAGGGTAGAAATATATCCATAAAATTGTATTTAAACTTGTTTGTATCTAACATACAACATTATTTTTTTTTGTTTTAACTCTTTTAACCGATTTTAACTCTTATTATGATGTGTAAATGTTTTACCTTTCAGTATTCATAATAACCAAAACTAAAAGTTTTATAATTTCCAAAAAATATAAATTATAATACTAATTATGGGGAATATTTTATCAAATTAAATTTCAATAAATTTTTTTTAATTACTAAGAAATAACAACGTAAAAATTCAGGGAAAATGGGTTTTCTGAAAAAAAAAACTTTTAAAGAAAAAAACTTTTGATAGAAAATTTGTATATAATGTTCATTAAAATAAAATTATTTGTATGTTTTATTCTAAAAGAAAAAATTTCATTTTAAAATTAAATCAAAAATAAATGGGGAATTATAAACACATTAATAGAAAATATTTTTTTCAATAAATTCTGTATTTATTCATTATTTACTAAAATATTATTCCATTGAGAAAAATATAAAAACTTAATATTTATGTACTTTTGGTATTATTAAAACAAAAAATAACAACAAATTTTCTGAATAAAATTTATATAAGTTGTATAAATTAATTACTGTGACATCCTGGCCAGTAATTCTTTCATCTAATGTATAAGAGGTCATACTTCATGTTTAGATGGAGGTGGTAAAAAATTAGGTGTTTTATTCCTAGTATTTACTAATAACCTACTATAGATCTACTTTACACCATAAAAAAGATTCAAGAAGTGATTTGTTTTATTGGTAGGAGACATGAGTCTTGTTTTGGACCAGAAAATAAAACCAGACATGAATTCTTATTGATGTAATAAATATTCATTCGGGATTTTTAGTCTAACATGGAACCTTTTCTGGAATACATAATGTACAAGAGATTCACATCATTAATAAATGGTTCAAAAGATAATTGTTTTCTATAATTGTTTTATATGTTTCACACATCACACCCCTCTAATTTGACAAGAACTATGTCACCCAAACCCTAGGATTTCACCAAGAATTTTGAGGGAGTGTTCGAAACATTCAGAAATTTCTTATTGGGGGGTTTATATCCATATTGTCTAGTTTTTCATCCATTGGTGAGTTCTAATTTTGTCTATTTTTTTATTCCCATCATATTTCAGTTTCATAGTGGTTTTATACTTCATTTTATTATGTTACTTGATAGGTATATTATTTCTCTTAATCCATTGTATATAGCTTCATTTTATTTGTCCCAAAGGCTGGCACTCATATTAGTTGTAGTGTGGCGCAAGAGATTCGTGATCCATTTGTTGTAATATCAAATTCATCAACCTTACTTCTTATATTAATCAATTATGTGACTTGAGAATTGATTTTAAGGTCTATATTAATTATTCTTTTGTTAACTTCCAACTATTAAAATAAGGATCTTATTGTGGTTGGTGTGAAACCAAAGTAAGAGGACGATAATTTCATGTCAAATATAAAATATGATCCATGATTGATCGTGGATTTATAAATATCTTTCTAAATGTATATAAATGATACTTTCATAATTTATTTATGTATTTAAATAGGTTTTTTTAAAAAATATGGGTTTCCCCACAATTGTTTGTAATAAAAGGCATTTTCAAATAACAATGAATTGGATTTTTAAATGGATTTTCAAATAATGTTTTTGAAAAATGTTTTTTTATTGTATTGTGAAATGTGATAAAACCTATTGAAATTATTTGATAAATTCAGCACATGGGAGATATGGGTACCTAGGTGGAGAGTGTAGTACTGGTCCTCATCCATTAATATTGTTAGGGGATCAAATTATGGGGTGTTCTCCATTCCTAGATCATAGATTTATATTATCTTATACATTATAAAAATTATATGGGGCTCGCTTTCATGGGTGTTCTATTGTTCCCTAGAATAGATTCATGGGTTATAGGGTCTTGATGTATGAATTAGTCAATGATTAAGGAGCATGAAGCCTAGTTAACTTGAAATTTTGTGATCTATTTATTAATTACCTTTGTGACATTTATTATAATATTTTTTTATTTGGTAAACTTAATTTGATAAATTTGAAATGATTTGTGGAAAATTATTCTCTTAAGAAATTATTCACGGGATTGATCTGAAATAGTGGAAAATGATAAATTTTTTACTATTATTTTCATAATAATGTTTCAAATTTTTATCATTCCATATTTCATTTTAATTTTACAATATTTTTATTATTAAATTTGTAATTGATATGAAACACCTCAATATGATCCTACTAATCCAGTTTGGATCACAACATGCACATTACCTCTATTACATATAGACCCTGAATTTTCATTTGATGTAGTAAAAGGCAAGGTGTCATAGTGAGGCGGTCATGGTTATGTTTTCAGGGTAAGGGTAGAAGGTTGTTCTATGAGGGGATGATTTCTATATATCATATTGATTAGTTTTTTTTCTAGTTTTAGTTTACTTTTCATGGTTATTCAACATGTTTCATGATTTTTTAACCTCCAATTTTGGAGTTATATCACTACAACAATCTTTTTTAGTATGAAGTGTCTACTATTTCTTGTTTTTGTATTTCCATATTTAATTCCACTCATCAAAATTTGGATAAAATAATTTCCTCTTGTAATTGTATTGTTCTTGTATTGTATTTGTCATCCCACAACGATTGGTAATTCCCTTTAGTTCTATAATATACCAGTTTTGGTACAATTTAATATTCTATTATGGGTCGATTCATTATAAAATATTATCAAATTCAGGTTTTCTTCAAGTATCCTTATTTTGGGATGTGTAGTTCACTTTTAATAGAATTATTAAGAATATATTGGTAGTTTTTTTGGTTATTTTCTAGCCATCACTTTTCATGAATATCATCATGTAACCATGGGAAACTTGTATATGTGTCTATTTTGTTGGTGTTTGGATCATGATATTAATTTTTTGTCATGGTTTTTTATTTTAAAACGATCTTACTGAATTTTTATATCATTTTAAAAAAAAATTGGATGTATCATTCCACCATGATGACATCTATGAGTTCTTCATATGATTTCATTGGGAAATGATTCTTAAGGGAATACACATTTGAATCCTAATAATTTATATTTTATCATATGGGTAGTTTCTTTGAGGGACCAAAATATTTTTTATCTCTAGAACATAGCAGTAGGGACACATTAAAGTTTATGAAGAGATATGGCCTGTAAAAATAGTTATTATATTAAAAACCCTCTTTCATTTAGGTTATGAATAAGAGTTTTGAATTATAGTTTTGGATGTATAAGCTTGATCATTTCTTCAACATCATAGATACAATTGAGGTTATCTAGTTGATGTTCACAACATTAATGGTCGAGGATCCCAGAAATCATTTTTGGGATTCAATGTATAGTTAAATTAGTACTTGGGCCTCGATTGGAATGGTTTTAATAACCTATTTATTCAAGATATCATTATATAGTATCATATTATTGTGAATTCCCTAGAGTTACTATATTTATATAGGGGAGAGCTCATGGTGTCAGAGTACACCAACCATTTTGTGGAGCTTGCTTTTTTCTCCAAATATGCTGGTTAATAATTTTCTATGAACATATAAATACCTCTAGGGAATGTGACCATATATCATATCATTGATATATATTTACAATCATAGGACCCTTTATAACATAATTGATGATGTTTTGATGGTGTAAATCCTTATGAAAAGAATGATCAATTTCTCTAGATCTTATCTCACTACATGAGAATGTTTTAGTGGTGGGAAGGTAAATATGTTTTAATGGAATGATAATTTCATGGTTTGTGGTTTTGTTATCAATAATATACAACCTATGACCCATTATAAAATGTCCTATATTATGGTCTTCAATAGCTATCAGTGTGGTAAGGTAGGGTACACCTTCAATTCTTATTCCACAGCAAAAATGATTTTAAATTTTTATATCAATTGATACAATCTGTATAGTTTCATCAAGGATATTTCCATTCCCTATATGAGTTAAGGATCATAAAATCCAAAATATACTATAGTCCATTCTTATACATAAATTTCCATAGTGTGCAAGATATAGTTCTTGGGAGTGAATCAACATAACATTGTGGATGAGTTTCAAGAAGAGGCCAATTTGTGCTCGACTAAATTTATAGGGAAAAAATTAATTAATATTTTAGGGAAACTTCTAAATTTGATAGAGTATCCTCTCAATCATTTATATATTCCCTTTTTTTTTGATTTTCTAAAACATCTCAAAAATCTCTGGTCCTTTGTTATGGAGCTTGAACGACCAATTTTAAAGTGTAAGGGGAAATAATTTTATTTTTTCCTAGTTCTATGTTGATATATGACTTGAATTTATTCATGTATTTCTCAGTTCTCAATATAGATCTATTTGATGTAATTATTTTGATGAATTATCTTGTTTTTTCTTATGTTGAGATTTATTTTAATCATTATCATATTTCGTTTTCTACTACCAGTGGGATCTCGTGACTATTTTCGAGAGAGTGGTACCAAAGGTCTATTTATGTCAAAACATCCAACACATTGAATATGAATCAATTATCTGCCTTTTTGGATGGGCCGAGTGATGTTCCTTATTTTTGGGATCTTCTCATTGTTGTTAGGGAAATTCTAGAAATTTTCACTGATGACATCTTTTGTCATACTCTTGAATTTGAGGTAGATTTTATGATTTATCTAGTGTTGGGTAAATATCCAATTTCTATAAACTATTCTCATATAGGATCCGCTTAACTGAAGGATCTCATGTTTTATATTGATGATCTGATTGATCATGGATTTATCCATCCCATTGTTTCTTAATAGGTAAACTCCTATGTTTATTACAAAAAAGACTTATGATTTTGTATAATATTTTTATAGACACTATAAATATAAATTAGGTAACTTTTAAGAAAATTTACAATTTCCACCTGTGGATAGACTATTTTTCAATTAAATGGAGTGAAGTGGTTTTCAATAATCAATCTCAATTCTGGTTATCATCATATCATGGTTTGAAAATTTGATATTTTTAAGACCACATTAATGAGTAGGTATAAACATTATGGATACCTTATAATTATATTTAGTCTAACTACTAATCCTTTAGTTTTTATGGATTTGATGAACGGAATATTTCATCATTGTATCAACACCTTTATCATGGTATATTTCGATGATATCCTAGTTTATTCGGGATATAAATGTTATCATGATACTAACTAAATTCGGTTTCAAATATCATGAGAATACATTGAATTTATGAGAAGCTCTAAAAATTAAATTTCTCATTCCATGTGGAACATAATTTCAAAACAATTACTTTTATTCATTCCTGATATGTTTTATGTTATCTTTTTGTAGGAGAAAAAATGTAGTGTTTTTGAGATATGAAGATCCCTAGGTATTTTAGGAGATTACTGATGTTTCATCAAGGATTTCATAATGTTTTCAGAACAATTTACTTATATTGATAAAAAATTGGATAATTCACATGGGACTCAAAATGTTTTACCTCTTTAAATAAGTTGAATAATCTTCAAACATCAACAAATATTTTTATCATTAATGATCCTAGTAATGGTTATATTATATTTATTTTATGGCTTATAGCTATTTTAAAATTATGCCATATCTGAAACATTACCAAACTCATTATTTAGACCTTTTTGTAGTTATTCATACATTTACATTTTGGAATAAGTATTTTTTTTGGGATAGGATCCCAATAATTTATGATCATATGAATCTACTAAAAAATTATTCATAGAATTACCTAAATCTTGGATATATATGGTGAGGGAATACCTAAAGATGTTCAACATCGGCATCACATACACCCCATGTAAGAGGAATGACATGGTAGAATTTACCATTCAAAATGAAACAGTATAGGATATCTTGGATCAAAATAGAAATCAAACTTTTTGGTTATTTTTCTTAGAATCATCTTGGAAGTCATGAGGATGATTCAGGTATTATTATGATAATATTTAGTTATAATCTCCTCTACAAGATTCTAATCCATAATTTTATTAGTATGATGATGAGTTCATAGGAATCCGGGAATCTTTATATGATGGGGAGATTGTTTCTAGTTGGTCTCTCCCTTATATCAGTAATGTTCACTTTGATAATTGGTTACTCATCACATCATCCATGGGTAATTCATTATTTCATGATTTTCATAGTTCTTAATGGGTCATTAACATGAGCACTATGATGATGAACTGTGATATAACACATGTTTTTTGGAGAAAATATATAATGCATGAAATTGTTGATAATGTTTCCTACTATTACACTTGTATGAAAATGGAGTTAACCCACGTGAAGCCATATAGAACTTTATATTCTTTTCTAATTGTAATTTGGAAATGGTATGAGGTGTCCATAGACATCATCATTTATTTTCCATGGACTTTATGAGGAATGAATGTTATTTATTTGGGGATTTTTATTTGATTAAATAAGTTTATTTTGTTCTGACCAGAGATACCACAAATGATTAAGATTTGGATATGATATGTCTGTAAGATTTCATGATCTTCCATGTGATTCCTTCAATCATTACCTCAGATGGGAATCCCAAATTTATATCTAGTGTCTATTAGAGTATCCAAGAGGATTTGTGAACTCAGATTATAACTAGTACATCATACCATCCTTTGAAATTTGGCCAGATAAATCATTCTAATAATATCCTAGAGAATATTATTCATGTTTATATCATGGATTTTTTTGGATCATGGAAAATCCATCATTGATCTCTATTATAAAATTTTTCACTAGTCATCGATCAGAATTCTGCCATTTTAGGCTCTATAAGGCTACATATATAGGTCATATCTTTGTTAGCAAGGGATTATTGATGCCTATCTATGGGATTAAATCTCATTCAGAATATTTCATTGCGGATTGAGGATATAAATCAATTATTAGTTGTTTCTCATAGTCATAAAAAAAGTGTGCTCCATTAAAATCATTCTTTATTATTTACCATTGGTTATTTAGATTTCATAAATGCATATCCATAGTTAGGTCATTACGGTCTTTATACATATGAAATTTTCTCTCCAATATATACAAGATAGTTTAAGTTCACATAGTGGATTTTTAAGGAATAATATCTTTTAGAATTATAAGATAATTTTAAAGGTATTCATGATTTATTCCACAAATCCCATCTCAGAAAGAACCATATAGATACCACCGATATTTTTATATGAGAGGATAAAAGGGTGGATTTGGATATGGTCATTGAGTAGAAATTAGTGGAATTTTTTCATTCTCATTTTATATTCTTATGTGGATTGTCTCTTTTTTAGGAGAAAATTCCATGGATACATGGATTAAATTCACATGACAATTGGGAGCCTGAATATTCAAGGATGGAGTAGTGGCCTAACCTATTTGTCGATAACCCTTCAAACTCATGACACTATAGGGACATAAAGTCATATTGTAGGGATAATGAGACATCCAGAGAATGGTATGTACTCTTTTAATGTTTAAGATGTTTTCATTTAGGCTCAGACCATGGTGGACACAAGATGGGTTTTTTCCACATGCCTTGTGTTGGGTGATAGTTGTATAACTAGTTAAAATCATGAAATAGATTCATATCATTAGTTTCATTATTGTAAGAATCCAAAATTATTTTTCCTTACATGAATTTAATATTTGACTTGAATTCCATTTAATTCATGAATTCTTCCATCTGGAATTTTAATCAAAAGAATTTCCATTTTCGGCTAACATATAATATTAGAGATTCCCATTATGAATCAGTGATTCATGATGCCAATATTTCCAAGAGAATGGGTTTTTATGTACTACATAATAGAATTAAATCTATTTTTATATGAAATATATACCTTTATATCTTTGAAAAAACAAATAATTTTTGGGTGAGTTCATTTGTTTCATACTTCTCAAATTTCTGGATTAATATTCAACTTTTTTGGCTTCTATTTCTATCATAGTTAGGTTTATATAAACAATTTAACTCAATTAATTTTATGATATTTATATTTCTCTCGAGTTTTAGGTGTGACAGTTTTGAATTTTGATGTGATATTTTTTTAATCATGGTTCGTATGGTTGTTACTTAGTTTAGTCTTGGAGTTCATGATTGAATGTTGAGTTTTAGGTCTTTACAGAATGTGGTGTATGGTTTTCTCATGGTTATATGAAACCATGTAGAAGGTTTCAGGAAAGTATTCAGCCCATGTAGTGCCTCTGGCGGAGGGCACACTTCCTATGCATGTTTAGTAAAAATGAGCACAAAGCATGAAGTGAGGCTATGTGTCTAGATAAAACCATTTCGCACAGTTGGCACAAGGATTCCAAACCATGCATCCATCCCATGAGTGAGCCCATGTGTTCCTAGTATGGGTTATCTAGTTGGAACACTATTTGGTAAACCATGCATCCAAACCTTACAAGTTGCCAATATCTTCCAAAGTTTTAAATTCTAATTCTTCCCACTATAATGTTATTACCCAAAATGCCCCATTTCTCTTCCACCTAGTACATGAGACCAAAAGAGACCCCCTAACATTTAATATAAGACTCGTACTCTCTCTCGTGATGTGGATCAAGTGTTTCTTCATGGTTTTGGGAAATATCATCATGGTAATCCTCTCTCCACTTATTCCACTTCCTTATCCCTCCATTTCCTTTTCAGTAATTCTTCTCCTATAGTCTCTTAGATCTTGATTTTAAGTATCTTATTTATTTATGTTGGGGGGTTTCCTTGTTATAGTTTCTCACATTCGATATTGGATCATGGATGCTTCAAGAGGTTGCTTCATGTGTGTATTATTGAAGCATTGTGTGAATGAGGTAGGTTACCATTTTCACTTTCCATTTAAATATAAGAATCATAATTTTTTTTATTTTATACCTTTTATATAAGTTAAATAGTAATGTGTGATCATACAGATAAATTTTAGAAGTGAAATTATGTGTTTTTTTTGAATTTTTGTAGTTGTATATCATATGGCGTAGTTATGTGATACATATTAAGTGCTCGATAAAATGTATGGTTGTCTCTTGCATGTGATTTGTGGTTTTAAAATCATGGGGTAACTTAGTGAATTTTATTATGACATCTAAATGGTGGTTCTAGATTTATAAAATGGATTTTAAAAAAGTTGGTATTAGGATTTTGTATGTGGTTAAACATGTGACAATGGATTTTGGGCCATATGGCATTTTAATTTAAACAGTTTTTCAATCCTACATGTTGTGTGAGGACATTAATGGTCATTAAATAAATGATTTCAAATTAAATAATTATGTGTTTTCCCATTTTTTTAATGGTGGTTTGTTTCTTTAAAAAAATATATTTTTTTAAAACGATCTTGAGACATGTTTAGAAGTTTTATGATATTGGGAAAAAACATTAATATTTAAAAAAACCTTGGACAATCCCTTTTCCTTAGATATTTATAGATTTTTAATGGATGATTTTTCCTCACTATGGATTACTCATGATCCATTATTTTTTAATGGGTGGTATTTCCTCTTTGTGGTATCCTCAAGACTCATTTACTTAAGGCAGAAGTGTGAGGTCCTCGGTGTGGACTCCCCTATGATCTATATCATGTAATGCTGGAGATTGATCCATAGGGTGATTCATGGTGATTCATGTTTTCGGGATTATTATATATTATATATGTTTTTGTGACAGAAATCTCAGTTGGAATCTCTTGGCACACCCCACTATATATTCATGACATGTAAATCATAGCCTAGCAATTGAATTTTTTGAGAAAATTTTCTGCACTTGTTAGGTTTATGCTCAGACTAGTGGCCCATAATAGAGAATTATATAATGTGTATGTTTGTTATTGATATGGGATAATTCCCCTCAGTCTGTACCAATAAGGCGGTGGCTTTGTGTGTGTGTATTTTATGTCATAGAGTGAGGAATGTTTTCAGAGATGAGTTAATACATATAAATTGTTATGGATTATGCATGAGCTCCATGTATTTAACCAATATTCTTGGCACTTAGTATCTTATAGTGATGATTGAGATTCATTTTTGTTTGATAACCCTTATTTATGTATTCTCCATTTCCCTTATTATGTGATCATTTTAATGTTTCCATGTGTGGTGTATCTCATTCGAAATTGATGGGTTTCCTTAAATAAATTTATAAAAAAATGAATACTGTAAAAAAAAATTAGACATTATTGTTAATGTTTTTTAACGAAAGCCTCATTTTCCCTTTGAAAATGATAATGTGTTTTTGTTCGAATAGAACCTGTATATGGAATGAAAAAGGGAAATAGACACTATATTGTTTTGAAGTGAACAAGTGTATAAATTTTTACATTATGTATTGTTTTTCAATCCTAGAGTTGTTATTTCTTTATTTAGAGGAAGTGTGTTGGGAATAGATTTGTTCGGGCACACATATAGATATTAAACTCTTGTGCATATAGTAATATCTTGTTTTTTCCGTTTCTGTAGTGGCCTTTATTGGTTTGATTCATTGATAAGTATTTTTGGTTTTGGTATCGTAGAAAAACCCTCGGGTTCACATTAATATATTATGTTCATTATGTCCTACATGCATTTTGTTGTTAGGTTTTTGTATTTTTAGTTTATATGTATCTGATTTTCAGTTTGTATTATTTTTTTATGTTAGGGGAAATTATACCCTCTATTTTATCTTTTAATTCTTGGTACTAGTTTACAGACTATGGGGATTGGGAATGCCCTTTGGGCTATGTCCTGGACCATCTCGGGGTACCATTTTAGGGTTGATATATGTTTTTTAATGACAAAAGGATATCAAATTAGGATTGTTATTCAGAATACCTAGCTTTCATAGTTCCCTCTTGTAATTTCTAACTTCATGGTAGATAGAGTAGGACTATCAGAACACAGGGTGCAAGTGGGGGGAACTGTTTGTCCTCCACATTCTGGACCAAACCTTTAGTTTCCATGGGTAGTTGTTTTTTGTTTAACTTTACTAGTTCTTATTGTTTTCTTACTCTTTGGGATATCAAAATAGAGTTAGGATATTAGTCTTAGTGATCTCTCATGTCCATGAATTTCATGTGTAGTTGGGTATATGGTCCAAGAATACTCTCTATGATGGTGGTATGATTATTGTATGGCCATAAACCATATGACCATGTCACCCATGAAAACTATTTTCCCATTGTGAACTATTTTGGGTATTCCTTGTTTATAAAAATTACCTTGAAACCTTTGTTTCACAATTTTGGAAATTTGATATAAAACGGTAATTGTCTGGTTTTGGGATGATGAAAAATTAATTTTTAGAATCATTTTGAAGATGGAATTTTAAAATGGTTTTTTATAAAGTGATTTTTTTTAAATGTGGATGACTTCACTGAGAATAAAATTTGATAATCCACTCATGGGGTTTATCATTGTTTTATGTTTGAAATAGGTTGTAGGAAAAATATAAGTACTATGACTTTGTTTAAATTAAGAGAAATGTGGTATTTATCAAATAATTTATAATAAAGGAAAATTTATAGAGTTATTGAAAAATTCATTCAATATGATGAATTTGAATTTTTGGATGGAATCATTGATATTTTATTTTGAGAAAATATGAAGTGGTTTTATGTGTGGTGTTTGAATAATTTTTTTTGACTTTTTGGTTTTGGGATATTTTTAAAAGTGATATGAATTTTTGAAATGGGAAGTGAATTGACTGTATGAATACATAGGTTGAATGTTTTGTTTTGATAGTGGAAATGTTTTGTTTTGACCTTTGGTATTTGCATGGGTTCTCGCATGCATGGAAATGTAAGGAAAAGTGGATGGATAATGTTGTCAGTAACTATGTTCCTAGATTACAATGAGTTGATGAGTGCTCGAGATGGCATGGGAATTTTCATGTGTTCATCCTCACGAAATACCATTAGTGAGCGTCCAATCCGCTATGTTTGTTTTATTATAATGGTGTCTTCAGGAAGAAAATTTTAATGTTTTGATCATTAATAGTCATTTGGTGTGTTTCTCCCATGATTTAGGAAGTATATTTTTGATTTGTTTTGAGTTTGATAACTCTTATCGATGAGTTGGTTTTTATTGAACCTTTGGCTTTATTGTTTCCTAGTGTGTGCACCAAAAAATATTTGATGGATGTTCAGGGTATAGCTATGCATGGTTCCCCATTAGTAGGTTTTCTATTAGATGAATATTAAGACTACCGTATTGAGTTCCTGAAATTGAATCCTCCAATAATTTATGGTTATGCTGATCCTCTCAAAGAGGAATAATGGATGTGTAAAATCGAAAGGAATTTCAGTTTCCATGAGTTTCATAAGTTGTTAAATGTTATGTTTTATACCATCATTCAAGAAGGACCAACATGGAAGTGGTGAAAATTAATCTCTCAAAACAAGAATCTAGATGATCTTACCTTGGATTTCATCAAGGATTCATTTATCAAGAAAGTACATATCTGGGATAGTTACGGTGATAAAGAGGATGGATATATGTTATCTACATTAATGTGATGAATTATTGTAGGAGTATATTCAACATTTAGTGGATCTAATTCCGTACCTTTTAGAGTGGGAAATGGGTGATTCCTATATGTCTCAACATTTTGAATTTAGACATTGTCATTATCTTTAGTTGAATGTATCATAATTTTATTTATCATCATTTAACAACTTGGAGAGGTAAGCAGTTCATGTTGAAGCATCTCTAGAATAGGTGCATGTGATAATTCACCTTCCTTATTTCCCTAAAATCAGTGAGAGGGGATGCTTGTAAGGTGATCAGGAAGTGGTCTGATGCTTTTGGTGTTGGTTAGAGGATAAAAATTCCTCTAGATAATTTTTTTAGCCTCTTTTGGGTTTTGGATCCTTACATTTATTTATCATTGAATGATATTTCATAAGAATCCATCATGTTAGAGTGAACCAATGGCCTTCCATGTTTTTGGGTTCCTAGGTCTCTTGAAATGGATTTGTTAGGGTTTTTTCAAGAAGCATCATGGAGTGAGATCCACCTCTTTAAAAGACACCCCATCCAATATACACGAGTAGGGTGCATATTTTACCTAGTATGGAGTCCCTCTGGTTGTAATGACTCATTTTTTTAATTCTTCTATCGGATGGTATTTGGCGGCATTACATTCTATTTGATTATAAAGGTGGATGTCATTAACCACTACCCCACCTACTATATTATGATACAATGGAAGAATGTTTATCTTTTAAATTTTATAAATTTATACCCTAGTGAGTGTAGATGTATTTTTTCATGCATCTTTTGAATCCATGTTTAGGTTGAAAGAAGGAACTCTAAGTGGTGATTACTAGATTTTGACTGCAATGAAGTAGATTTTTCAAACATGAGGTCTCCAACCAAAGGCCCCATAGTGAATCTTTATTGTAGTTAGAGATCCCCAAGGTGTGGGGGACCATGGTGTGATTGTTGTCTCCAATGCTGGGAGGGGAATAGTTTATGTTTTCGTATTTTCTTGTCCTCATGTGAATTTATCCTTTGTGGGGTCATTTTTTGTTTCAGTTTAGGATCATCATGAGGATGTTTTATATTATGAAGATGGTTAATCATGTTTTGGTTCATTATGTGGTTTGGAGTTTCATTAGTTATGTTTACCCCAAGTGGTGGGGTGTTTTGGTCTATGTTTATTAGTTTATGTGTGATGTTCCTATGTTGGAATAAGTAAGGTATCTTGTGTTAATCTGTGATAGTTGGTTTAATCTAGTTTATTCATAATATTAGGGAGACCCATAGTGGGTCTCATTGAGTTTTTCCATATTTTAATATGGTGATAGTTCATTTCAAATGGTTGGGAGTCCATTCGGGCCATCCCATTGGGGTAATCAGGTATAATTTTGGGGGTTTTTATTTGGGTGGTTTTATTAAGGAATGTTAGTTCTAGGATCTCCATTGAGAAAAAATTAGGTTTTAGAGTATACTAAATGATGTTTTTTGAATCATGGTTATAGAATTTATAGCTAGTGTTATTCCATTGATCATTATTAAGTGTTTTTTATTCATTGGTACATTTTAGATAAGAGGTTTGATCTTTGTTTGGTTGTTATTGAGGTGTCTCTATATTTGAGAAGTAGGATTAGGCAGTTTTGTGAATCCATTATCATTGATCAATCAACTCGAAAATCTGGTGGCATTCCGGTTTATAAAAACGTTATAGTGGGGGGAAATATCACACCAGGGCTTTTCCCCCTTTTTATCCATGTTCATTTTTGGATCATTATTTTTCTCTTGAGTTCTGTATCTGATAGGTTTTAATTTTGAGAATATATTTTATTTATCTTAGGGCTCTATGTTATTCCTTAGTTTCCTCCATGTGTTCGTGTTGAAAAGTTTACTTTTGGGTATTTTCATCATTTGATGAAGAGTTAGAGGAAAAAGTGATGCATGCTCTAGGAAACCATATGGACCATGGAGTGCTTCTTATTGGTGGTGAACAACCCCAGCATGGTAAGTCAATCTGTGGTGAAAGCATGTGGGGGGAGGATATGTGTTAGGATATATCCATTTCACATGGATGGTGCATGGTTTCCAAAAAATGTGGTTAACCCATGTAAGTGCTTAGGTATGTACAGTAAGGAGTTCATTGTTGGTGCATAATTTGGTAAACTATGTGATCTTCCCATATCATAATATATATGAAATTCCAATTATACCCCCTCAATTATTTAACCCAAAACTCCCAATTTCTCCTCCTGTAGTTTTTATAACCACAGGGGTCCTCCTCTATGATTCTCCAAGCTTCCTCCTCCCTACCATGGTGTGTACCTGTGGTCTATTAAAGGTTTTGGACAAGATATTTATGGTAATCCTCCCCCCACATCTCCCTCTTCCTTTTCCTTACATATTTGTTTTGAGTTCTTCATCTCTAATAGTGTCGTTGAAGTATGGTTTATGTATCTTCTTAGTTTAGGTAGGGGGTTTTATTTTTTATGGTTTCTCTTTGTCGATATCGGATCTTGGATCCATCACGCGGTTTTTGGGTGTGCATTGTTGATGAGTTGTGTGCTTGAGGTCAGATACCCCTTTATTTGACCTATAAGTTTAAGAATCATTGGTTTCGTACTTTTTTCACATTTTTTTATTTTAAATTTTGATTTTTGTTATTTTGAATAATTATTGGATGTTGAATTTTGTGGTTTTTAAAATTGTTTTATTGTATATATTATTGTATTTTTATGTGATGATGATTGAGTGATCATTACATATCATGGTTAGCTCTTTTTTTTATTTGTGTTTTTTAAAACAAGTATTGTATTTTTGAATGTTGTTTTGAAATCTAAGCGGTTTTTTGGGATTTCGAATATGGATTTAAAAGAATTTTGTATTTAGATTTTGAGATCGATTAAACATATGGTGATGGATTCTGTCTTGTTTGGAATTATAATGAAATTGGATTTTGTATTTCATATGTGGTGAAAGAACATAAAAGGAATTTACCAAAATGATTCCAAACTATAAAATGTTGCATTTTTACCTTTCTGGAATGGTTATTTGGTTCTTTGAAAAATAATGGTTTTTTTAGAGGATCATGAGGTCTGTTTGGAACTTTTACAAAAACGGTGAAAATGGTAAACAAATAAACTATCCATAGAAAATCATATTTTCTTATATATATAAACTATTAATGGATGGGATATTCTATTTGTGGAATCCCCATGATCAATTATTTTTCAGCAGGTGGGATATCCTCACTGTTGAATCCTCGTGACCCATTTACTTAGTGTGGATATTGAGAGGTCCTTATTGTGGACTCTATTTTGATCTACATGTTGTAAGTAAATAGATTAATCCTTATGGGGAATCTTGGTGATAGATGTTGTTTGGATTATTATATAAGATATATGTGTGCATGATTGGATCCGTGGATTTCATTGGTTGGATCACCCCTCTTTTATACTCTTGAGATGGGAAACCTCTCATAACTATTGAATTATCTAAAGATGTTACTACAGAAGTTAGGATGATACCCTAACTAGGGGGCCCATATTAAGGAAATATATATTGTGTTTTTTTCTATGGGATATATCCCCTTGGTAGGTACCAGGTACAGTGTGTCCAAGCATGTTGGCACATTTAATTCCATCTTGTGATGTATTCTATACAGGATAAGGTTAGATATATATAATGTTCTAGATTATTCATGAGTTCCTATGATTTACCCATGTCTTTCGGCTCTTACTTTCTTGTAGTGATGATTTAGATGCATTGTTTTTTGATTAACCTTGTGTCATTTATCTCAATTTCCCTTATTATTTTATCATTGTGATGCTTCCATGTGTATTTTTTCTCTTCGTAAAGTGAAGGGTTAACTTCATATGGTTTATGAAAAAATGTTTTAAATTGTAAATTTATTATACATTCTTGTTCCTATTTGGAATGTAATACATCATTTTACCCTGGAAAATTTTATCATGGATTTTTTGGAAAAAGAACCAGAATTTGGAAAGAAAATGGGAAACATACCATATTTTTTTTAATGTAAAAACGTGTGGAAATTTTTTCATTGTATATTTTATTTCAAACATGAAGATGATGATTCTTTTTTTAAAATATGTGAATTGGGATTCGATTTTTTCAAGAATACTTACTAAGTGTTAATACACTTTACAATAGTTATTTCTTTTTTTATTCTTTAGTATAGGTCCATCTTGCTTCAGATCACCTTTTTTGATGTTTTGTTTTTTTATTAGTGAGTGTCATCATGGTCACATGGAGATTTTTTTGTCATCAGGTATTGTTTGGGGTTTGTTGTTCAGTTAATTTTTTTAGATTTTATGTTAATTATATTTAGATTAGATTATTTATTTATATTGGGATAAATTTTTCCCCCTTGGTTATCTGTTGATGCCCAACACTATTTGTCAACCCATGTAGATTGAGAATTCCCTTCAAGACATATCATAGATATATCAGGGGGCCGTTTTGGGGTCGACCCAGGTTGGTTTCGAAAAAATTCCTTTATGAGTGTGATCATTAACTCTTCCATTATTATTATAATATTTTTGTTTTTATGTTGTGTTGGGTGGTATTTAATGAATTTCTTGACTAGGGAATGATCTATCTCAATCCATTATAAATTCCCATATATTTCTATCTACCAAAGGATTCCCCAATGCATTTTATATTCAGGGGAATGAGTTTCTTAAGGTGTGTATTAATCTGTCCTTTAATCCAAAAGTCTTTCTAATGGAATTCAATTATATAATTGGATATGTTATGTTATGTCCTATATTCATTGTTATTTTGATTCCATTTCACTCTTGATGTTTAAATCCCATTGCTTTTTTTGTGTGACCTAAGTTTGAGGTAAGAGGTTCAGTATCATTCTAATGTCTTATTTACCAAAAATCCTTTTGGTCTTATAAAAAAATTATATAGGAATTTCAATGAAATAAGATTGTTTTATTTTATGTGTAAATGTGTTTTTGAGAAAATATGGTTTCCCCATAAATTTAGTAAATGAAAATCTATTTTCAAATAATTTTGATATGGGTTTTAGAAGGGGATTTCAAATCATGTTATTGTAAAAAAGGGTTTTTTGGGATTTTATTCTGAAATGTTATCTGAGAATTAATAATCAAATTCAATTTTTTTTGAAAAATAAAGCATAAGGGAGACTTGGTTTTTTTTATCGAATATGTTATTTTTATGGTTTTTCTTATTTATATATTTTCCATGAATCTAAAATTATGTTTGGATAACTAATTCCATTTTTTGGTGTTTTGTTATATTATTATACTCACATGTCAATGGGGATCAAGAATTACATTTGGGTTAATAGAGGTTTGGTGTGTGTCCCAGACATGAGGGTATCCTATTTTAGTTTTTTTCCATTTATAATGTGAAAAAATAAAAATTCAATAAAATTGATTTATCAGGGAATATTATTTTTGAATAATAAAATTACTTAATTCATATTGTTTTGCTAATAAACATAACTAAATAAATGATTATTCAATAAATTGGATATATAATATACATAATTTTTTAGAAACATTTATAAATAGTTATTGAAATTCATTTTTAGAAAAAAAAAGTTTATGAAAAATATTTCGTTTTCCTAAAAAAGACTATATATTAATTTCTATCAAATTTTATTAATACATTATTGATAATTAATTCTTATAATAAACATATTAATATATATATATTTCTTAATTTTTTACTTAATATATATTATAGGTAAACTAATGGATAAGTCATAAGGGTCATATTTAAAAAGTAATAGTATATCATGGTTCATTTAAGATTAATATTTCGTTTTCAATATGAATACAAATATATTATTTAACAAAAATAATTTCTAAAATAACATTGAATTAAAGATTAATTTGTGTAATGAAATTTATTGGGTAATAATATATTTTAGAAAATATAAATTATGGGTAGATCCATTTAGAAAAATGACCACGGAAGAGCAGAGGCAATATAATAGTTATGCTGATAATATTCGGGGAAATTTTTGTAACCAATGGTAGTGATAAGTTGTTCATATTGAAATATCATTATAATAATGTTACGATATTTGTAAATATTAGAGTGTTAATCATCAGATATATTGGTACCTATATGATTCATGATCATATCTATATTGTATCATTTTTCATGGTGTTTCCTTGAAACATCTCACTTGTTCATAATATGTTCCATGGAAAGATTTGTATAATGTATATACAATATCTTTCACATGTAATAATTTTAGAGGTCGTACAGTTGGAGCACAATCATTATTATGAGGATAAAGTATTATAAATATTTATTCTTACTGATATTGTGAAATTTCAAAAAGGATTCATATGTTTTAGAAACCAATGTGGGGACTCCAGGATGTGATGAGTTTGAGTTATCCTCAATTGTTTTTATGGGTTTTATAGACTTCCAATGGTAAAATTATTATAAGGGCCTACAATGTAACACCACATGATTTTAAAAAAAAAATATTTCTCCAATAAATGTGTTAGGTATCTTGTGAATCGTGAAACCTTATTGATATGTAAATTATTTTTACAAAATATGTAATTATTCATATTGTAAAGTATTTATATTATGTATAATTGTCAAAAATATTTTATAATTTAATTAGGAAATTTTATATATATTAAACAAACTATTGAAATATTCAGTTTATTATTATTTTTTCAATTATATTTTACTAATTCAGAGTATAAATATTATGAAAAGGAATTCGTTAAAAATATTGAAAATCATCTCATTGGTAATCAATTACATAGAAATGAAAATAAAATCATTTTAAAATAAAAAGAGTTTGTATTCTAAAAAATTCCTTTTATGAAGAAAATATGATGTTTGCATAATAAACGATATTAATTTATATTTGATTCTGACACTTTCGTCGGGGCACACGTATCCGTCTGTTAGAGGATGATGAAGACGCGATGACAGATGCCATGCATTCCCACTTTCCTAATGCGTGTGTCATTTTTCCCTTATTCATAGATGTTTTCTCCTTGATCAAAACATGATGATGGGATGTTTCTTCTGCCTTCTGTGGATTCTCCACGTTACTCGTTGCCTACTCCAGGTCTCCCATATAGATTAAGATGTTTGTCATGAAACTATTCTGAGTACCATATCTTCACGGACACCAGTTAATTACAATCCTTCTGTTGGGACATTCCAAGGGGTCTAGCCATGGAATCAACCTTCGGTTAGGGGAGTAGTCACGTTAGACATCACTAATGTGTCTGGACACTAGAACACTAGCATGACTGGTTTTATTCCCTTTATTATAGGGCTTCTCTTGGGCATGATACCTCAAGGAATCCCATGTCTAATGTGGGGAATTATATGTCATAGGCATGTATTTGAGTTTTTCCTCAATTTCCCGTGTTTAACACATGGTATGTTGTATGTTTAACGTCTAGTGGATACAGATCAGACTGATCAGAACACTGACTAGAGTGGATTAGATGGGTACAACACCAGGAGGGAACACTGATGTTGGGGATAACATGTTGTTAGCTACTCGGTTATTGCTAGGAGCAGTGAAGAGGAGAATTTTCATGATCTCACTGGGATGTGGTGGCCCGGTAAGAATCATGATGGATAATGGATGTTCAAGTGAAGTAGATGGAGAATGATATGGATTCGACTCATGTGTAACGTTGATGTTGGGCTTGATCATTGAAGAGACCTCATAAATATCCCTGTGGTGGGGAATCAAAGTCCCTGTAGTTCAAGATGGGAGTATAACATTGGTGTGTGTGCATAAGACAGCGACCCGATGATATATTGGGGCTTATGCATGGTTAACAGCTCAATGTTTGTCTTATGCCACTGGAATAGACTAGTGATAGGGGTCCCAATAGAAGGGATGACAACATCTTAGCATTGGGTTTGGTTTGACAATAGCTTACCATTGAATGGGGTTCACAACGGCATACCGTTGGATGAGGGAAAAATAGCTTACCACTAGAAGGAGGCCAATGACTTACATCTTGATGGGGTCACAACAGTTTACCGCTAGATGGGGTTTTCAAAGGATTACCATTGGTTGGGGGCACAATAGCTTACCACTAGATAGGGTCACAACGACTTACCACTGGATAGGGGCACAACATATTACCGCTAGATGGGGTCTCAACAGCTTACTGCTGGATGGGGTTGAACCTCATGGTGGATTCTACGTACCATTTCAAGGAGACAAGGATCAAATCCCACGTATTTTGGGATGGTGGATGCAGTTTAACATCGTAAGGGACAAAAGGGGGCATGAAGTTTAATGTCAAGTGGGATGAAGGTGATGTGAATGGGGTCAGAACTAGTGGTTTTTGGGTTCGAACCTCAGGGAGGAAGCCTACATATCTTACCTTGGGAGGAATCAAAGTCCACCTAGTTTGGTATGTTTTTTGGTGAACTGATGTGAAGAAGGTTAGGACTAATTAGTGTTGTGCTTGAACCTCAAGGAGTCTTCCAACATACCTTGCCTTGGTGAGGATAAAATTCCACGCAGTTCGGGATGGGTGTGTTGGACTTATACTCTATGCTGCCTGGAGAGGATGTAATGGTCAATGCTTACTCTAATCCCATGTGAGTCACATTCAGTGTGAGAAACAAGGGGAAACAAGGACCTGACGATCACATCGCGAAAGATGAGTATGTGGGAAATGTAGTGGGGCTGACACATAGTTAGCACCCCAAAATTGAAATTTTGGATTATGCATGGTCTGCATCCCATAGTTGAAACATGGGCTTATGCATGGTTAGCATCCCAGAGAGATGGATGTTGGGACATACTTCAGGGTGGAGGCCCGGTTGTGACAAAGGCCTATGGGGGAGGGTCCGGGTAATGTTTTCCCATTTTCCCCTCTCACCTCTTAGTCTATGTCATTGAAGAAGATAGGTGGTGTAGGGATACTGCCTCCCACAAGAATGGTTAGGGACATACACCATGATAGTTTCCCTTTACCCATGGAAAAATTCTGCTCTAATAAAGAGGATCACATTCCATGTGACTAATGATTTCACTACTTTGGAGCATAGTATGTGTAGAGAACGTCTGAGATGGGTCACCCCATGTATAATGCATAGGGAATGGTCATATTTTTACATCATGTGCAATGGTCGATGGTTCATGGCAGTTTAAAGTCCTGCAGCTTAGACAATGGGGGTTCTTTCCGCACCCCTAGGACCTACATAATTGATACATGCCCACCCATGAGGAAGGGAAGGCATCAAAAATGACATGGAGAGGGGTTGTTATGGAGTGATCCATTGAGGGGACCATTTTAGTGTGGTTATGCGAAGAAGAAATAGTCGTTAGAATTCCAATGTGAAGAAGAATGAGGTGAAGCAACCCAATAGAAAGTACCACCCAAGGGATCATGAAATTACTTCATACAATCATGACTGGTCTCATGGGAAAAGGAGTTGTGGAGAAAAGGGGTTTATAGGTAGAATCCTCATGAAGCTCTGGTGCTCCATGTAGTGGACGGGCTTCAGGAAGGGGTATGCTTCATAATGTGAAGTGACCTAGCCTATACCATAGGGATTGGTGATTATGGTAGGTGATTCGTAAAGTGGAAATGCAATCGTGGAGCAGTGCTTCATGAAGCAAGGGTGCCCCATGAAACGTAGCATTGCAAAGCAATGTGATTTATGAAGCACAGTGACCCTGCCTTAGCATGTGGGTCACATGTGTATGGAGGGTTATTCATGAAGTATAAGTGCTCTGTGAAGACTTGAGTCCCATTTGGGATCCCCATCCTTTGCGGAGGCTTGTGGGCTCCGCAAAGGGAATCCCTCTTTAAAGAGGGGCTGAATTTAAACCAAGGGAGAGGAACTTCGCGATGCTAAAGTACCTTGAATAGATCATGGTTCGTAGAGTAGAATTTGATTCGTGATTTCAGAGCTAAGAAGGTGATGGGTCAGAGGATCCGTCCTTTTGGATAGAAGGGACCCTGTTATTTACAGGAAAGAGGTGATGTGAAGCCGATCTCACTGAGTGGGAAGACAGATGGAATTTTGTCATAACCGTGAAGCCTCCCACCTCCTTGATCTACAACATGTTCCCAAATGTCAAAGGGGATCAAAAATCCTCCCCCCTCCTTACACCATGACAGGTTCGCAAATGTAAAAGGGGATCACGATGCCTCCCACCTCCTTGCTATGTGGTGTGTTCGAAAATGTCAAAGGGGATCTTAGAGCCTCCTGTATCCGTGTTCCATGGTGGGTTTACAAATGTCAAAGGGGCTCACGGAGCCTCACACCTACTTACTCCACGGCGGGTTCACAATCTTCAAAGGGGCTCGTGGAGCCTCCATCATCCTTGCTCTACGGTGGGTTCACAAATGTCAAAGGGGCCCTTATAGCCTCTCGCCTCTTTACTCTGGAGCACCTTCACGGAGGAAAAGCTTTGGCCATCAGCGGGGCTGTGAGGGCTTGGAGAACACGATTTTTGAGGTATCCCTTAAGTATTTTCCATTTTGTTCATGTTCTTCACCAATTTTGTTTCCAACAAATTCCCCCCTCCCTCAGAATTTGAGCTAATGAGAACGAGAGGGTCAATTTTTGCTAGTCAATTTCCAAAATTCCTCATCCAATTGTGAAGAGTACTCTCATAGGAGGATAACAAAGTATAGGGGTGATGTACGGGCTGAGTGTTCCATGAATATTTCCTCATTTGGATGCATCGTGAACCACTAGGCTTCCTTTCCTAGAAATAATAGATGTTGAACTCTCTTTTTTCCATTCTCTTTTCCGTGATTTTGGATTTTAGTGCTCTCAATTTGTGATGCTCCAGATACTCCACGATTGGTCCTTACAAATCGGGCCTTCTACTTTGTGTTTTATAGCAAGTCATTGACTTTGTGGAAGTGCACTATGTGGCTTGTGTTTGAAAGTCGAGGCCGGGCTATGTGAATTGTCTTCGAAAACGACCTCCACAAATGCGCTTCATGAAAGAGATCCACAAACCCAAAAAAATCTCTAAAAATCCAAAACCGCATGGCTCTCTAAGATGCTACTAGAGGGTCCTTGAGGATGATTCCTAGAGATAGGAGATAGCATATAGATCATGTGTTGGAGATTTTGTGCAGATCCATTATGACCATAATTCATTGGTGAAGATACTGTCAGAAATCCAAAAGAACAATTCGTTGTGTAAGAGGATGACTCAGTATGGATTTGAACTGAGGGATGATGTCTTTATCCCTGAAGTGAGCATGGATGAGCTATTTTACAGGTTCTTGAGCATGTTGTTCCTTATTCAGTGGTTCAGGGTGGCTGACGACAAAACCCAAGATTTCTTCACACCTCTCAATATCGACTATCTCCACAATCATCTAAACAACATTGACAGTAAGGAACTAAAGATGGATACATCCCCCCTATCTATACCACACCATCTTGAAGGCATCCCTGTGGAACCTGAGAAAGGGGTGGTATGATGAGTGGGATCTGCGCCAGGGTGGCAACTTCATAGACGACAAGGCCTCGGCCTACTCGGTAGGTGCCTCATTCGACGAATTCATTGTAGAGTTGGGAAGAGTGGGCCTGTATGAGGTGGCTTGGGCCTCCCAATTCCACATATATCAACCGAAGAAGTATATGCCGATGTTGATGAGCATATGGTCATTGACGACCAATACCTTCTATTTTTACAATAGAGAGGTTGGCATTTGTTTATGGGATGTGCATCAGATCTTGGGGATCCTGATACTAGGGGTGATGTATGATGACTTCCTCCCTGTTATGGGTGCGTGTGAGGATCTAGAGCAGATGCCACCACTGGTGATGGCTTTGATGAACCTAGTATAGGGAGAGAAATAGAAGTCAGTGAGGGATGTCCACTTCAAATGGTGGTTCAAGAAAATCTTGAACTTCCCGGAAAACATGATGTTCCCTATGAGGTCTTGGACATGCCCTAAGGGGGCTCAACATGGAAAGGAGAACTCGTACAGGTGGCTTTTGAAGGATATCTAGGGGAAAATGTGTGGCTTCAATGTCAGTACCATGCAGCAACCAGTAGTCAGGCTGGCTACATTCATTACAGCGCTCATCTACGGTTGGATCCTACCAATGAGAGACTCAAACACGGGCTTGCGGCCAAGCACGTTTATCATGGCATCCATTTTGGCGATAGGAGGGTGGGTAAACCTTGGGATCCAAATTCTTTCTAACATGTACAAGATTATGTGTCATTATTGTGAGGGGGAGAATCCCCATAGAATATGTGGGACATTCCACCTTCTATATGGGTGGATAGAAGCGCACATTAAGTGGGTCTATGAATATTATAACCCCATATCCCCTCCAGGATCGAACCTCCACCCGTCCATTTTGAATTCCGTAGGGATATTTCTGGACTAGATAACCATAGAGTCGGTATTGAATTAGGTGAGGAAGGTAGAAGAGTTCAACTTTCACCCATTCCCGTTGCCAATGGGTGTATTTACTAATGATTTTCAGGGAATGGAAGTGCATCAGTCTTACCTCATATACTTTTAAGGTGGAGTCCTGGTGGCACAGGTGGACTGTGAGCCCCTCTCTGAGTCATACACCCCACACCAATTTTCAATGAAATCTCAGTACATGCAGTGACTGACCCCACAAGTCTATTTGGATTGTTCTTTACGAGGACCATCAGTGCGTGATGAGAAATATGTGGCTCATGTTCACACGAAAATATGGGAAGATGAGGAATGAGTGGGATTATCCCACGATCGTATTCAGGATGGTGAAGAAGTATCCTAAATGATGGGAGGTGGTGTACCCTAGGGATATGTTGAAGTAGACCACTATTCAGGCCAGTGATGGTGTGCTTCCCCAACCTCACGGCAAAGGCCAGACGATGGCTATGACATCCCACAGTGCAGGGCATGTCGTGGAAGCGAGGCCGACACCGGTTTAGGGGGAGGCAGCGAGAGTGGATCCAATAACGGCACCAGAACCAAAGGTCCCAGAAGAGTAGATTTATCCAGAAGGGAGGCCACCAAGAGAACTCTACAGAACATCCACCTAGGCTCTGGGGAAGTGGTTGCGCCATATAGACATGCCGAAGAATGCTATATTCCCATAGGCCTAGGACCTATAGGATGACAATAGGAAATTCCTTGTCCCGTCCGAGATGTGGAAACACATGAACCATCTCAGGATGGATTTTTTGGTGATAGTACAAGTCAAGGCCGTCTTTCCAGTATCCTAGGTGGAGGTGGGAAAATACCTGGCAGTGTTGGGGGATTATGTGCACTCTCGGGGTGCCCCGTGTCTGATGACAGACCATGGTGAAGGTATTGTTGGATCGAACAACCCCTCAATAGTTATCGACTTTAGAATTGAGGGAGAAATTTCCTATGCTGGAAGAGTCAGATGAGTCCTCTTGGGAGGTATGAGGCTAGTAGAGGGAACACATTGGAGGAAGGTGATGTTGGAGACTCGGACCTAGTGCCTGAAGAGTTTGCATAGGCTCGCGGGTGAATTCCCCGAGTTCCTACCACAGGAACTACATCCAGACTACTTTGGAACCCTAACTAATATGTAAACTATGTAGGAGAACCTCATATATAGAACTTGTTCGCACCCCTCAGTGGATGCATATGCAGTGCCTTTGGGACCCATGCCCGTGGTGACAGTGATTACCATGTCCATCAAGGCCAGGACACACGAAGTGGCTCCTCCAGAGTTTTCATACCTTCCAACAATATATGTGGGTCCATGACTCAGGGTCCCGATGGAAACAACCTAGGAATGAGACAGAGAATTCTATCTATGTATGTATCCTCTAGAAAATTCATGATTGCGACCCATCGATCAGGTTAACTGACATCTGTGCACTTCTTGGTATGCACAGTTCATCAAATGGTGTGGGTTACCTTGGAGAGGTTAGTTGGTACTCTTAATGGCGCCTTTCCCAATGGAATGCTTGTGGTCATGGATGCAGATATTTATACCAACCATGTTTTTGCGCTTCCGGTCACTGGATTGATTGTTAGTAGGGTTGAGCCTAAGATTATTGAAGTGGTATCTGATGATGAATATCAATCAGATAGTACGAGTCGTGACATACATGATCTAACACCAGAGGTAGAACCTCCGGATGTGTTCTTGGGGAAATTCTCTGCATATGACCCCACCAACCCTACAAACTAGGATGAGACGACCTTTGATGAAGAGGAAAAGAATATAGTCTGCCACTGGTAATGGATGTTGATCTAGTGCATTATCGATAACACCCCTCAAGCATAATTGATAGACTATATGAAGAGAATTCATTTTAAACTACGTAAACTATGTTGTAGGAGAGTGCATGCCTAGTGTCCGCAGATGCTCGTCCGAGATCTGATGGAGAAGAACATCCATGAGTATGACCGTATCTTTGGTGTGGGTTGGTAGCGGAGAAAAGTTTTGAACATCAAGGGGCTCCAATAGGCTGAAATTAAGATTCAGAAGTTGTACATCTAGGAATATGAACATTCTGATTCCCTCAACACGCAGTTATAGATTATATCACGGCTTAAGGTCTAGCTGGAAGAGGCTGAAGATTGCATGAGGCAAGCCTCCAAGGAGATGACAATTATACAAACCAAATAGGAGGATGCCGGAATCATATCCTAATAACTATGGCCCATCACTGCAAAGGAGGAGGGGGAACTGAACAGGTGATAACAAATCGTGGACGCCACAATCCAGATGGTGGCGGAGCTACAATGCTTTTTTAATGGGGTCAACCTGTCCATGGGATGGGTCGATCCTCAAGTACTGTGATTCATTTAACATTTGAACACACCTACATGTTTTTTGAATATTCATGCTAGATACATGCATGATTTCTGTTATTCATCTTTAGTCTATTGCATTTCTATTACATTCATGGAGTATCCAGCAACCATTCCCTAAGCTCGCGTGGGTTTGGCCCAACACGAGAAACAAGGGATGACAACCATGACATTCCATCTGAATATAAGAGTGCTAACCATGCTCTAGGCATCTGGGGTTTGAATAACCAATATGGATTTCCAGGAAGAAGGGGAAACACCCTACTGGAGGATGAGGGCCATGGAACAATCGATGTGCCATCTTCTCAATGTTCTCTAGTGCACAAGCGGGGTAACTCTCGAGGAATTTGATATCAACCCAAACATAAGGGAGTTGAATGTGAGAATCATGATATCCCAGATTTGAAACACTTTGAGGGTGGCATGGAAATGAATGATAACCGCTGACTGAGTCCTAAATGCAGTATTGTTATTGCGTTAGCTCAAATGAAGATAAAAAATGATGGCTGACAATTGATCATATTAGAAACATGGGGACTAACTCGAAACACCATCCATTGGCCTTCCAAAACATTGGCCAAGACCGTAGGAGAGCCATAGGTCGAGAATCGATACTATTTGGGGGATCTTTTAGACATGAAAGAATATGAGGGTTCGAATAAAGGGAACACAAAGTGTGGTGTGTGGAGTGATGGGTTTTCTGAATGGATTACAACACTCTTGAAATCATGACACCGTAGTAGAAACACATGAGGTGGGTGTATCTTTCTGATTAGGGATCAAACATAATTCTAAGAAGGGCCTCTCCGATAAGGACCTGGAATGCTCTGTAGTTTCACATCATACAGATGCGAATGATAGTTACATAGTTTAAACATATTATGGTGAGGATGATGCACATAGTTTGAAGGTAGTACTGTATGGACCATGATTGGGCCCGAAGGTCCATAAGGGTTAATGACCCTGGGGATAGGCCCATGGTGAAACACCTGGGTGTATCTATATATCATATGAAGATGAGAATCATTCCAAATGTAGTTCTTAAGAACGATGTGGCCGTACGCCAACACTGATAGGGGAAATCCTCTCTAGCAATGGATTCGGTACATCCCATGATTAATATGGGGCATCCTGAAGTTGTTCTTGGTAGAACCGATGTTTAGTGTCATGCGTTTAAGACATATGGACATGTGTAGTTTAATGTCATACGATTGGATGGATAGTGAATGGGAAGATCCCAGGAAGGGTGTATGTGGTGCGATAGATATAAACCAAATACAAATGAGGACATAAAGAGTCTGAAGCACCGCCACAAATCTCCAAAGGAAGTTATTTACGTCAATGGACCAAAATTGAAAGTTAGGTTGGGCTCAAGTCACAGTAACTGGATGTTCCTACATACCCCATTAGGATGGGAATCAAGCTGCATGTATTTCTAGAGTGCATTTTAACATCATGCATGATGATGAAAGGCATGTGGGAATGGGTGCACCAGTACAAGTCCTACCAAAACTACTTAACCCACATGAGTAATGATCGATGTAGGAAAGAAGAAGTAGTGATGGTACTTTCCTAGTACTAAGAAGAACACATTAGGGGAAATGAGATTCTAGGTGAATGACATCCCAATAATACCGACCGGCTTACAAAACACACCAATATGGGAAAAGTAGTAAATCCATGTATGTTGGAATTCCACTTAAACATAAGGGAGTGGAAAAAAATGTGAATCATAATTCTAGAGACCTAGATCAAGATGATAGTGGTGTGATGATAGAGGATGAATGATGACCATGTTCGAAACAATGTTTTTGTTACACGTTAGCTAGGAATGGTGACAAACAAATGAGGGTTGACCACTGACCATGTTCGAAACACAGGACCCGTTGCAAATGTCATCAGAGGTCTACATGGGCATTGGAACAAGATGGTAGGTAAGACAATGTGACATGAGATCTGGCATTATAGGGGGTCCCTTTAGACATGGAAGAGTATGATTATCCAAATAACAGTATCATTAATCTTAGACATGGAATTAGGGAATTCCCCCATGAAAATTTCACACTTCAGGATTTTTTCCACAATGCGTCGGAGTACGACAATAAGACGTATCATATAGATGGAGTCAGGTCATTTCCAAGGAAAATGGCCCTGGGGTTGCATGATTTCAACTTAATGATCTTAGGATGGGACATTTAGGGGGTTTTATTTAATGAAGTGTGTTTAGGGTGGCGAAGTGGCCAATACTGATATGCAGTTCCAATAGGGATATCTTAGTTTAGGGTCATAGAACTTGGAACAAGTTGAAAAAAATACATGGGGTCACATAGAGAGGATGTTGAAAAACCTGACCTGAACATGAACCCATAAAAAACTCACCACACCACTTGTTCCCAAAATGGTTTGGGCCTAAGGGCCAAAAGAGAGGGAAATTGATTTTAGATTCCTAGGGTTGGACCAAGATATGAGGTGTATGGGTGTTCCTACATATCATGTGAGGATGGGAATCAATCCGTACATAGTTTTGGGAGATGTCATGCGATTTAATGTCTTGTGGCCGGGACGCATAGTGCTCTTAGTTTATGGTCATAGTGGTCGGACCTTGGGAATCAATCCATACGTAGTTCTAAATAGGGGACATATAAAGAGATCATAGTTTAAGATCATAGAGATCAGACCATGGAGACACAAAACTCTTCCTTGTAGGAACTAACCATGATCCAATCCCTAAGCCCATGTGAGTCAAAATCGGTGTGGCAAACAAGGGTGGAAGAGGACATTGCAACATATAGAATACATGTAAAGGGTAAGTCAGAGTGGATCCCCAAATGACACCTCACGACAGCTTTTTCCTCTTAATGTGAAAATTTTCACTTTGGGATAGTACCAAGAGTGTCAAAATTCCATTTGTACATGATGTGGTGGAAACTAATGTGAATCACGTAACCGACATTTAAGTATTTATGGGGTTGGAGTGACGATGGAGGATGACTATTGACCGTGTTTGAAACACAACATTCATATCATGTGACCTAAAATGGGAACAACAATTGAGCATCAACTGCTGACCATAATTGCAACACGGGACATGTATCAATTTTTTGTCCGAAATCCTCAAGGACGTTGGCATTTAATGGTAGGAGATCCCTTCAGTTGAGAATCCATTCTATTTGAGGGTCCCTCGGATGTGAAAGATTATGGAAACCCAAATAAAGAGGAACACGATGCCTGCAAAATGGGTGAAATCATGTCCATGTAGAATCTAACACTCTAGGATCTGAACAAGAGTACTCCTATTCAAATTGGTGAATCACCAAAGAGGACTGATTGACCCATCTTAAGGGCAGAAGACTCAACAAAATTAGAGTAGGGGAAAGGAGTGAAGGGAGATCATGAGGGAGATAGTTATATGGTGTGGTTTTTAAAAATAAACATGAATGGGGACATAATCCTATACCACACAATATACACCTCTCCAGGAAGAATGCAGGCCAAGGGGCCTAGATGATAAGGATGTTTCTAATAGATGGGGCTAGACCCAAAAACTAGATGTTTGGGTTATACTTAATATCCCATAATGATGGGATTCAATACATATGTAGTTCGTATTTGGATGTTGTGTAGTTTAGCATCATGTAGGAAGGATGGAAATAAGGGAAATAAACACCAACCAAGGACAAGTATTGCACGGTGAGAAACACGGCGTGAATGAGAACATAATCATGTACCACACCATACAATCCTAAGTGAGAACTTGGGCCTGGGGCCCGAGAAGGCCGAGGGCCTTGGGGCTAGGCCATAGACATAATGTAACAATAATATTATTTTTTAACGTCTTACAGTGAGGATGATGGTGATCTTAGTCTAAGGTCATAGAGCTCGGACTGTAGACACCTAGTTTAATGTCATATGCATGGGTAGCAGTGTAAAGAGGGAGAATCATTGTGCCTATGTAAAACCACAAAATGGAGATGATGATAGAGGATATCTGTTGACTATGACCACAACACAGTATCTGTATCTATGTGACTGTAGGTTAGGGAAAACAATTGAGCGTTAACCATTGACCATATTCTCAAAAAAGGAATTGTATAAATTTTTCACTCGAATTCTTCAAGGGTGTTATCCCTTAATGGTAGGAGATCCCTTGGGTAGAGTATCCATGAAATTCGGGGGTCATTTTGGATATAAAAGATGATAGAAACCCAAATTATGGGGTTCGCGAACCATGGCAGGGCCTGTGCTTGTGGAAAATACGATAAACTGAGGTATGTCTCAAAGGGGGGATGTGCGGTGTGGAAAAATAGCTCGATGGGAATAAGGACATCAGTGCATACTAAACCACATAGTCCTAAATGATTACTCGGGACAAGGTGGCTGAAATAGTCATGGGACCTGAGGCTTGGCATCCCAACCAAATATAGCCGTATGACCTCTCATGAGGGTATTTCCTTACCTCCTCTCCTAAGCCCACGTATGCAATGCTCAGTTTGGGAATCAGGGAGTCTGAATAGGATCTTCCCATCACATAAGGGTCCAACAGCTGGAATCACACTCCTACCCGAGGCAGGCTGATGCTTGAAGAGACATCTGAGAAGAATGAGCCATTGCACTCCACTTTTAGGACATATGGTCGTGATAACAACAACTAAGGATAACTGTTGACCAAATTTGAAACATAGCATCCACACCATGATAACCTGAAATGGGGACAACAAATGAGCATCGACTGCTGACCATATTTACAACATGCGACATGAATCAATTTTTCTTTCGAAACCCTCAAGGACATTTTCCTTTAATGGTATGAGATCCCATGGGCTGAGCATCCATGCTAATTGGGGCTCCCATTAGGTGTGAAAGATAATAACAACACATATGATGGAGTGTGGTGGATCATAACTGTACCCGTGCAACATGATGTCATGATGGACTGTAGAAGAGGTGGGGATCTTCAGGGAGGATGGATACCCGGTGCGGTCATGATGAACTTAGCATGGATGAGGGAAAATTCTTGTACCACACCATGTGTTTCAAACCAATAGAAGGTCCCATAGTTTGGGGTTGGGCCTATGTAAGAAACGTCTGGGCCGTCCTATGTATCCCATGAGGATGGGAATAAAGCCATACATAGTTTTGAATGCCTTGTAGTTTAACATCATGCAGTGAGGACGTGGGAGGGAAGAATAACAAGGGAGGGAACATGGTGCAATCTTCGTAATCATAACATGAGTTGGGTCAAAGAAGCCAATATAAAACCATGTGGGATCCTCTAAGAGAACTATACCCAGGTGGATAGTCAATGATGACACTAGGGTTGGACTCAAGATGAGGCGTCTGAGTGTTCCTACATATCCCATGAGGATGTGAATCAAGCCATATGTAGTTCTTGCAGTTTAGCATCTCACTAGGAAACACATAGTTTAACGTCATGCGGGGCGATATATCATTTAGCATCTTGTGGGATGACATACAGTTTAACATCATTCGGGATGACATAGAGTTTTACATTTTTCATGAAATTTTATAGTTCAAGGTCATGGAGGACTAGACAATATAAGTTCATGTAGGACCCAAAAGTTCAAGGTCATGTAGAAATAGAATTTAGTTTGGGGTTGTTCAGGACTGTACAGTATATGGTCGTGCATTACCATGTGACTCAGGAAACGTAATTCTTTAGAAACAAGGAATTTTTGGGAGGATTTATATGCTCTCCATCCATGGTAACCAGTTAGTAAGCGTCATTAGAGTAAAACGTGTGAATGATTTATGTTCCTTACCCTTTGGGCTCTAATTGCAGTGGTTTCCTACAAGGTATCATCGGTGTTCTTAGGGACAACACCAAGCCTCCTTGTAGGATGTAGTGGAGGTGACCATTCTTGTTGAAAGCTCTAGATATCTCATTTTGATTATTTTCCATATTGTGCAGGGCTTGAAACCTGATCTCGTCGATAACTTCCAACTAAGCAAGGCGGATTTCAGCTACTTTATATAAGACATTCTGATCATAGACAGTTGTGCGCAATGAGGGTAACTGAATCTCAATGAGTAGGACGACATTTTTTCTATACACCATGGAATATGGGGTCACCTGGGTGGAATTACAGGTTGTTATATGATAATCCCAGAGGGCGTTGGGGTGATTGTCAGGCCTACTCTTCTTTATCAGACCAACCATTTTCTACAGAATGGTAGAGAGGGTTTTTTTGAATTCCTAAATCTATCCATTTTCATGCTCATGATAGCATGATGTATGGTTATAATGGATGTTGTACTTAGTGTAAAACTTCTTCAGCTTTCCTGCCCGGATGTTCGTGCCCTTATCGGTGACGACGACATGAGGGACAAAAAATCGGTAGATGATGTTAATGCTCACAAAGTCAATGATGGAATGGTCCTTTTCCTCCTTGAGCGAAATTTTTTTCTTGCCAATTAGAGAAAAAATCTATAGAGGTTAGGATGAACCAGCACTGGTGAGCTGTCACCAATGGATATGATCCCATGACATTGTGTCTCCACACCGCCAATGGCCAAGAGTACTTGGTGGAGTGGAGAGGCTTCGGCTGCTGATGCCTAATGATTTCATGAAAATGGCACACATGACTTTTTTTTTGCGAACTCGATGCAGTCATGGATCATAGAGGGGAAAAAGTACCCCAGTATTTGGATTTGGTGAGATAGCTTCGTCACAGTCTAATGAGCCCCATAGGGACCGACATGAACCTCTAGCATGACATGGGAAATCTGAACTCCAATAAAGAAACTGAGGAGGACCCCATAAAACCCGTACTTGTATTGGGTCTGCTCATGAACAGGTCCATCCTGGAGGGTGAAATATAATGCATGGTGTCATATTCTCTCACATTCATCCCAATCAGTTGGGAGATTACCATTCTTGAGATAGTCATCAAAGGAATTACTCTATTCAAGAGTCACTTTGATCACTGCATGGGGTACATGGGGGTCCTGATGTGGAGGCATCAGCAGTAAAGTGGCTTACCTACGAGCTATCATTGTCACCTGGGGTGATGGGAGAAATGACTCTTTATTGTGCTATGTGGATAATAAGATCATAATGTTTGGGATCTGTAAGTGATGTAGCTTGGTCGGCCATAGATTTATATCTACTGTTTGAGGATCAAGGGACATGAGTAACTTCTGGCTGAGATGGGAACTTGGCCATTAGCTAGAGATTGTGCACCAATAATGGTACGAGCACTAGATTTTTGATTACATAGTCACCTTTTATCTGCATTATGACTTTTTCGGATTCCCCTTTCATATGAAAATGGAGCACATAAATCTCAAGGGCCAGCTCGAGACTGGTATTGGTAGCCTCATACTATGCCTCATTATTGGTGCATCCATCTGATAATAAGAATGGATACGGTTTAATGTCTTGTTCTGGAGAAATGAAGAAGATAACCAAGCCTACCCTATTGATCATTGCGTCATTGAGCCTTCCCCTGATGGGGCTCTGGGAAGCACCATAAAAGGTCATTTACCAGCAAATCATGGCTTGGTATACTGAGAGGATCGCTTCAACAGGGAAATCAAGATCCAAGGACTAGTCTGCTAGAGATGGATGGGCTGCAAGGAAGTATGCCAACACTTATCCCTTAATATCTTTTTGAGGGAAAAACTAAATTTCGAACTACTGGAGAATCACTACCCACCGAGACAGATGACTTATCAACATGGGTCGGTTCAAGATGTACTTTAATGGATCTACTCAAGAATTCAGTTGTACCTCGTGGTGTTGCATGTAATGTCACATTTTTTTACTACAAATACATGAAAAAGGTATCTCTTATAAATAGGGTATTATCTATTCTCCATATCGAGGAGAATGTGGCTGAGGTGGTAAAGCATTTTATCCATCCACTCGTTGTTTTTATAGGCTATAAGGGTGCCTAGAGACCTTTCCTGGAAGTCACATAAATGACCATCAGCTTTCTAGAGATAGGTGGAATTAAGACTTGAAGATGGAGTAGGTGCTACGATATTTCCTCAAAAGCAATCTGGCATTCTTTTTCCCACTTAAAGACAGTTCCATTATTCATGATCCATGAAAATGGCTTACACTTTCCGACCAGATTCATGGTGAATCGACATATGTAGGCCAAGTATCCTAGGAAGCCATGATGCTTTCAAATGTTACATGGGGGGAGTCATTTGTTTAATGGCCTTAATCTTCTTTGGGTCAATCTCTATACCCATGTATCTGACAATGAAGACGAGAAAATTTCCAGATGTGACCCTGAAGGAGAACTTCAATGGAATCATTTTTAAATGGCGAGAATGGAGGAAGACTGAATGTTTAACAAATACATTGATATGGTCCGGATGCTAACGAGATTTGACCATGAGATCATCCACGTAATATTCCACCAACATTCTGAGGATCGGATTAAATATGCAATGCATAACCTACTGATAGGTGGCACTTTAATTCATTAAACTGAATGGCATGACTTGGTAACAGAAAGTACTGTGTGGTGCTTTGAAATATTTAGGCTCCTCATCCATAGGGGCCATTTGGATCTGGTTATACTCCGAGAACCCATATATGATGGATAGGGCTTGGAATCCAGTTACAAAGTCGATCAACAATTCTGTCATAGGAAGGGGAAAGTCATCTTTTGGATAGTGATGGTTGAGATCTCGGAAGTCGATGCAGACTCTGATCAGTCTGTTATTCTTTCTATCCTACAGAATTTTGGCTAGCCATTTGGGGTACTAGACCTCTGTTACAAAATTGGCTCTGATGAGCTTATCAACTTCTACCTCAACCATGGAATAGTGAAAAGTGTGTATTTTTTTGGGAGGCTTCTTAAACCCACAATGATTATCTAGGAGAATGGGGTGGTCGACGACTACCTATATATCTTGTCCTAGTATCTCAGAAAAAATAAAGGTGAATACATCATGGTTCTGTTTTAGGAATTCTATGAACTTTTTTTCTCCTCGAGGGGCACGGTGGCACTAATCAATGTGGGTTTTGGGGTTGCCTCGCTACCGAGGTTCACCTGTACCAATACATCGATCGTGGTGGATATTCCCTCATCAAAAAAATGGGGAGCATCCTCTAAATGATATTCTTAATTTTTTGAGGTGGGATACATGGTGGGAGGAGTTTCCTCTGAGTCTAATGATCTTGCTAGGGGGTTGGTACCAGCCTGAGCAGTAGTGAACCCCACACAGGGGAACTCGTGTGCCACAGAAACCATAGCAATGAAGGCTGTGGACCTGATCCCATCTCAACTTCAGCTCATGGGGTAACCATGATGATATCAAAGAAATAGTGGCATGTAGTCTAGATCCAGTTCATTCCAGCCTATAAAAACAAGAAAGTATGATGTATTACCATTTCCATGGGGCAGACATCACTATAACTTATGGGAGTAGGAGGATCTAGGATCACCTGACCCTAATTTTTGTAGGAATATGAGGTGATATTCTGACGACTCTTAGTCTTGGGAATGTATTCCCCCTCATTCTAGAAAAATTTAAGCATTGTCCCATGTCTGTGGTTTTAGCCTCCAACCAGTGTATTGGAAAGTTGTAAGCGTCATCTAGATCTGTCCAAGGGCTGGTCGCGGCCGTGGAATACTCAAACTCTTTAAGACTGAATTTATTTTTATTTTCTCTTATAGTAGTTAGCATCCAGATAGCAGGATTCACATGAGGAAAAGGGAGAAGCATCCCCTTGAAGCATTCCCAATCGATTAATAAGAGAGTAATTGAGGTACCGGTGATACGATGAAGGTACTGCCACAAGCAGGTGGAGCCACGGCCTTCCCATCCACGCATTGTAGGAGGTATCCTAGGATACAACCATAAACTGGATGCTAGAAACTAGACCACCAGGTGGACCTTGCCAACCATTTCATGTTATATCATGTCATAACCTTGGATTCTATGGTTATAGGGACTTAGATTATCCTCAGACAACCCTAGTTTCATAGTGTCCGATTTGGGATTAGGTTGATCCCGGTGCACGTGTCTACAAGACATCATAAAACCTCCATGCCATTTAACTGGATGGTGATGTATAGTGGGGGAATTTTTTACTTTATGGGAGAGCCTTCATCTTCTCTCGAGAATGAGATGATGTCCTGACATACATCATTCTCGACTGCCTCAGCATGAATGGATTCTGTGACTATTACCTCCATCTCAAACTATAGGGGGTTTCATAAAGCCTCGGTGAGGGCCTCACACATATATGATGATAGGAGAAGGGCCTCAAGTATGGTGATCATAGCTGGAGTGCTTAAATGATGGTTGAGAATAATATTCTTCCACTCCAGGTGTGAAATTCTTCTTATAGGAGGTTTCTCTATGACATGAGGCTTGGTTGGAACTATCGACTAGGTCGGTAGCTGACCGGTGCTAGGAATATCTCAATGTACACTAGTCGAACCCTTCAGAGTGAGTATCAGATGAGGGCCAGATGACTGAGAGTATTCTGGAGAAAAACATGGTTTTTCAAAATGCGGTCGTGGTGGAACTGCCTGATCCAAAAATAGAAACGACAGTGAAGGCCGACATAATGACCCCAGATGACAGGGCTGCGTGTGTTGAGATCTACCATGGGACAGCTTCCTGGTTTCGGTAAAAAGTGTGGCCTAGATGGTAGTGCTGACTGAGACACTCCAAAAACCCATATAACCATGGCTCCATCGACGCTGGAAATAGCTGGGGACGTTGGGATGATATACCTGGCACTACTCATTGTCAGGAATCATTTAGGGGTTGACCAACTCTATAGTATTGTCAAAGGCATACACTTGATTATTTCTTGAGGATTCATCCACTACCGGAAGGATTCTAGGAGGAATCTTCATCTTTGGAAGAATGAAGTCACTGAGAGTATAAGATGATGATGGCATTGGTTGGGGACTTTGTTTTCCCTTGCACTGTTGGTGGTTGCCCTTCTGAGAAGGGGATTACTAAGACGACGATGCAGAAGTAGTAGATCCATCTTTTAAAGGACCTAGCTGATTTAGGCATCAACAGATAACACCACGGTTATGGTAGACTGCATTACGAGTCATCAAATCATCATACATCTAATACCCATAGTTAGAATCCTGACACCACCCACCTTTGTTGTCACTACTTCTGTCTGGCCTCACGAAGACACATTCCACCTATGTTGGAGCTAGGCCTAACTAGAGTATGTTGTTATCCTCCTGGTCTTGAAGCCAGTCATTAAACACACAGCACTGTTTGAGTGTGTTCCCCATGATAGGGTGATAGGGGTAGGAATTAGGGATATTGGTGATGTTTGCCTCTTATGGACTCCTGCATTCAAGAAAATGTAGAATCCCCTACTCCAGGGAACTTCAGAAATAACTAGGGACTTATGCATCATAGAATGAGTAGGACCAGTTCATCTTATATGAGAAGGGGGCCCTTGGAGTCTGACCCTAACGTGGGGATAGAGAGGCCTACCAAGGAGGTAAAGCCTGGTTATCTTGCCTAGGTGGTGGCGGCGCATTGCGTGGGGAACCTGTCGATTCTGAGGTGGGCACTATTGGGCCGAAGGTTGCGTCTGAGGTGGAAGGCCTCTACAAATCTATGGAGGCGGCACCAATTGTAACACCTCTAGTTGCTTGGGGGAATCTATTTGAGCCACTATAGCGGGCATGACCCTAGAGGTCCTTCTTGAGGGGATTGCAGGAGGCAACAGATGTGCCATCTTATCTTGCTATATGATTTTTTCTATGCACCGGGCTATATCAAAGAAGTCTCATAACCCCCTGGTGTAGTTCTGGGTGATCAAAGAGGGGACCCGTTCTATCTTGACATTCCATACACACATCATCTGCAATTTCGTCTGAGTCAGTGTCATGTCAATAGAGTATGGGAGCCATTTACATTAGGTGAAAAAGATTGAAATGCACTCATTAGGCCTTTGCTTGCACATGAATAGGTCTGTGATACTTGTCTTCTAAGTGGTTGAACTGAAATAGTAAAGGAATTTCCTACATAGGTCTTTCCAGCTGGCTATTGATCTGATGATGAGCTCACTGTACCAAACGAATGTCGGACCCTCCAATGTTTCTATGAAACACCGGATTTTGGAAGCTTCCTATTGCATTGGCGTTCCCAACATTGTTCCAATCCTTGGGATAAATTGGTTCAGGTTCTACGGTGTGTCCCCTGTCTCGTTGAAGGTGGAAATAATTGGATTCCCAAAACCTAGAGGTGCTGTCATATCATCCACCCATTCCAGATATGGCTTTCCATCACGCGGGATTACCATCAATCGAGTCTCTAAAGCATCGAGGTGGGTGATTAGAGCCACCATTGGATCATCTTTTTGGGGATTCCTATCATGATTGGGATCCCTGGTCATGAGTGCATTTGCTGGTTCTTCAACATGATAAACAGGCATAGCGGCTCATTGAGCAGCTGGAGGAATGACACATGGAGCAGTTGGGGGAACCTGAGTTGGGTCTTGAGGATTTTCATACCATTCAGGAGGATTTTTCGAAACATACCATGACCTATTAATGTATGTTCCAACCTCATATATTTCTACGTGTACAAAATGTTCAGGGTCACCTTGAGGTAGTTCACCAAGGGGAAGTTGTGCCTGCCCCTGCTACCCTGGTTGAGGATCACCGTAGTCTGGCCATCCCCCCACAGTGTGTACATCAAGGAGGTAATCTACCATCTTCTAGTGTTCAGTGAGTTAATGACGCATCTCTCCTTTTTTGGGATCACCTTCTCCCTTACACACTTAGCCAGATGGGTTGGAGGGTCTGATGGCTACGAGGTGTTCCTTGCCCTTTTTGGGATTTCGGCTTAGGGCTAGTTCCTCGGTGGGCATGGGAAGACCCAATAGATTCCATTATTGACAAGTAATCCATCCCAAGGGATCCAAGAGCTGTGAAACACGCTCTAGGGTTATGTCCTCTCCAGGAAGCTCTAGCTCATTCTCACCCACCAACAGGTCAACCATGTTAACCATGACCCTGCTAAGAGGAATATCCTCTATGTCGCCCAACAAATAGGGGTGACTTCAGATGGAACAAAAATGGAGGGTCGGATACATCCCCCAACTATAGATTTGGACATGGGGAGAAGCCTCCTTGATTACCGTACATATCACTTTAAATCTCTGGATGCATCATTGTTGGAGGGTCCTATAGAGACTTAGTGACTCCAGGAATTTTTCTATGGGGAGTGCGGCCAAATCAAACAAATGGAATTGTTGGGCAATGCCTTTGGAGTGAACTTGACCCTTAGAATAGTCCACCCATCATTGTTGAAGAATAAAATGGGTCACCCAGAGGGTCCGGCGAAAGCATCCAACCACCTCCTGGGTGAGTGCTTCTAGTGCCCTAAAATTTGGCACTATAACTGGCCAACACATATCCAGGAAATGGTCTACTGCAAGAATATTCCACAAGATCCTTGGTCATTATTCATGGTCTAGCCCTTCATTTCCCCAATCATCTATAGGAGGTGGCTAGGCAATCTATAGTGGTACTGATGCAGTCCATTGAGATGGAAGGCTGGACAGTGGGGAATACGAAGAGCGAGCTGATAAACCGCTACATCTCGTGCTATCCAATGAAGAGTGTAGTGAATTATCCACCACATTTCAGTAAGACGGGCTGGTGACAATAGTTTTTGGCGTAGGGAATATGGATACCAATGATGGACCACACTGCTATTCATCTACCATTGGTCCCTAGAATAGCTCTCTCAGATCTTTAATCAATGTAGAGAGTACTTCTGTTGATGATGGCAGTGATTGGACGACCGTAACCTGGGGGGTTTCCAAATTTTCGTTCTCCTTGATTTACCTATAGAGGGAAATGGGAATCTGATGTACCTCATATTCTAGAAGTATGTGGCTGATGCGCCTTGTTTATGCTCAGGTCCCTATCACAGAGGATCTAGGCGAGGGTTCCATCACTGAGTCATATTCTGCCTCAGAATCTAAGAAGAAAACTTGTTTTATCTCAATCTGAATCTTCTCAACATTTTTATTATGGAAGAAAATACCTGCCCTCCTGCCCCAGGATGGTTCTTCGGAACAGAGTAGATTTCCACCATGAGGAGTTACTTTAATCGTACGGGTGCTAAGGCGGGGAGGACTTTCGCCTAAGTGGGATAGGGTGAAAGGAGCACCTGGACAGTTATCAAAGGGAACACAGGGAGGACCTCCGTGTCAACAAGCTGATGTGTGGATGGGACCTCTACCATAATTTCTGGAGTGGGTATGACCTCCTTAGGAGCAGATGGGAGCATGGGTGGGACTTCCATTCTTTATTCCCCTGGCAGCGTCTACGCAAGGAGGTTCCTCATACTGGTCAAGCCAAAAACAGGTAGGACCTCTATACTGGGTTCCAATAAAGTGATGCTAACCATTACCCCTCTAATTGATGAGGTGAGAAGGTCCTTTTCCATCTGCTACAAGGACATTGGGAGGGCCCATGCTAGAGATTGACTGGATGTGTAACATCTCCATATCAGCGGTCTGTGGAAGGAGGATTTACCCCATACCCGATGTAAAAAGCATGATAGATGCTTATGTACTGAGTGTTAGTGCCATGGGGAGGACCCTCATTATTGTTGAAGGTAGAACGTGTCTGATCTCCATGTTGAGATTGGAAGCATGGAGGACCCATGTTCTCCGTGGTGGAAGTATTGGGAGGACCTCAGTACTTGGTGTTGCTGCCGTGAGTCAGTTCACGGTGGGTGCTCCCTGCGATGGCGGCCGAGAGAGTCAACCCATCCCACCTATGGGGCGGTTGGGGCCTTAATATAGATTTTTTATATAAATTCTCCTACTCAGCATACATAGGGGGTTGATGATATACATCAGTGGTGGCCCAATCCACAGTAGTTGCTGATGATGACACCCCTTGGCGGGTATCCTACATACCCTGTTCCTGACTATGGCATCCGGTAAACTAGACAAGGGCTAGTGGTGTAGGCACATAGCATACCAACTCCTTGAATCGTGGGACTGGGTGGAGGCACTGGCACGACCTGGTGGGATCCCTCCTTAGGAGCCCCTAAAATGGGACCTCGGCAGGGCAAGCCCAGACATCTCGTACCTCATCAGCATAGGGGAGGGATCCATCAAGGAGTTCTAGGTAGAGGCTCCCAAAATTATTGTTTGTTGTAGTGGGGATTAGTGTCTCCCTACATGGCCCTTGGGGGTGGTGGTAGCGATGAGGCGCAGATGCCTCAAAATCCTAGCAGGCTATATCCCGAGTTGGCATAATCCCTTCCTCCTCATATCAGCGTATGAGGTCTCTTATCACCTTTCATTTAACGAATTCAGTAGGGGAAATGGGGTGTGGGTGCCAACAAGCTGTGGGTGTGGAATTTATCATAGATGGGGTGCAGAAAAGCAGGATTGTCGTGTTGGCATTTCCCCTTCCCCTACGTCGGTGGGAAGGTGGCAATTGAATTTATGATTTAGTGGCTTGGTTCATTGAAAACAGGGAGATTAAACCATTAGTGTGGAAACAAAAAAACAACGTCCAATGCCCGAGCGCCATTCTGTCTCCCATGGTTAGTATGAAGGATCCACGCTGACAACGTCTTATACTGGGATGTCCAACATCTAACTTCCCCAACTTCTGGTGAGTTTGACGTTGGGCCCGCTATTTGCTTGGTGGGACCTAGCGTAGGATAACTGGATGTTGTGACACGCTAATCCACTGATGTATCGAATTCGACTAATCTCCACATTGAGGGGAATAAAATCACACTGGGTTCATTGTTTCTATTTTTGAACCTTTCACCAGGGCGCACACATCCGTCTATTGGAGGACGATGAAGATGCGCTGACGGTCACCCCGCATTCCTAACTTCCAAAGGAAGGTGGCATCCATCGCTTATTCAAGGGTGTTTCCTCCTTGATCTAAATGGGATGATGAGAAGTTGGTTCTTCCTTCTGTGGAATACTCCTTAGAACTCATTTCCTAGTCTGAGTCTCCCTTCTAGATTATGCGTTGTTCGTGAAACTCTTCCCAATGCCATATCTTCATGGGTTAAGGTTAATTAGACTGCTTCTATCAATACATTCCAAGGGTTCTAACCACAGTAGTAACCTGCAATCGGGGAGGTAGTCACGTTGGACATCACAGGCGTGTTTGGATGCTGGAAAAATAGCATGTATGGGTTCTTTCCCCTAATTATATGGATTCTCGAGGGCGCGAAATCCTGAGGCCTCTCACGTCAAATGCAGGGAATTATATTACATTGGAATTTTATATTCTTTTCCTCAGCTTCTCATATTTAACATAGGGTATTTTGTAGGTTTTACATCTAGTAGATAAGGATCAGACTGGTCAGAACATGCATTAGAGTGGATCATATGGGTGCAACCACTGGAGGCCACAATGATGTTGGGGCTAACACGTGGTTAGCAACCAATTACTGCTAGGGGCAGTGAAGAGATGAGTTTTCATGATTTCACTAGGACGTGGTAGCCCTAGTAATTATCAAGATGGATAATGGATGTAATACTGAAGTAGATGGATAATGAGAAAAAGTTAACTCTTGGGAAGTAGTGATGTTGGGAATGAGCCTTGAAGAGTCCTCATATGTGTCCCTGTAGAAGGGAATAAAAGTCAACAGAGTTCATGATGTTGGTATAGAATCATGGTGTGAATAGTGGACATCGACCCAATGATGTACTCGGGCCTATGCATGGTTATGAGCCTGAGGATGGTCTTACGCTACTGGTTTGGACCAGTGATATGGGTCCCAACAGAAGGGATGATAACAGCTTACCGTTGAGTTTTGGTTGACAACGACTTACCGTTTCATGGGGTTCAAAATGTATTACTGTTGGATGAGGGCGCAACAGCTTACCGCTAGATGGATGCACAATAGCTTACTGCTGGATGGGGGCACAACTGCTTACCATTGGATGGGGTTTTCAATGGGTTACCGCTAGATGAGGGCACAATGACTTACCACTATATGGGGGCACAACGACTAACTGCTAGATGGGGACACAACAGCTTACCGATAGATGGGGGAACAACATCTTACCACTAGATGGGGTCACAACGTCTTACTTCTATATGGGGTTGAACATACTGGAGGCTTCCTACGTACCCTATCTAGGAGACAAGGATCAAATCCCAAGGAGTTTGGAATGGTAGATACAGTCTAATGTTATGAGGGATGAAAAGGGTGCATGTAGTTTAATGTCATGCAGGACGATGGTGGTCCGATGTGAAGGGGGTCAGAACCAATGGTTTTTGGACGTCAACCTTGGGGAGGCTTCCTACGTACCTTACCATGGAAAAAATCAAAGTCCACATAGTTCAGTATGGGTTTTGGTGAACCTACGTGAAGTTGGTCGAGACCAATGGGTGTTGGGATTGAACCTCGGGGAGGCTTCCTACGTACCTTTCTTTGGAAAGGATAAAATTCCATTTATTTCAGGTTGGGTGTGTGGGGATTACACTCTCGGCATCCCAGAGAGGATTTCATGGTTGATGAATACTCTAAGACCATGTGAGTCATGCTTGTTGTGAGAAACAAGAGACAACAAGGTCCTGTCGATCACGTCGCGAAAGGTGAATCTGTGTTAAATGGATTGGGGTTTACACATAGTTATCGGCCCAAAATGGAAACAGGGGCTTATGCGTGGCTCGCAGCCCAAAGAGGAACATGGTCTTAAGCATGGTTACCAGCCTAGGGAGATAGAGATTGGGACTTACTCTAGTGTGGAGACCCGGTTGTGACAAAGCCCTGTAGGAGATGGTCAAGGTAATGTATCCCTTGTGCCCCTCTCACCTATTAGTCTTTGGCAAGGATGAATATAGGAGGTGCATGGATGCTCCCTCCCACATGAAGGGATTGGGGATTACACTAAGATGGTTTCCCTTTCCCCATAGACAAATACAGATCCAATAATGAGGATCTCATTCCATGTGAGGAATGATTTCACTCCCAGGAAGACCAGTGGGCATAGAGAATGTCTAAGATGGGGAACCCCACGTATAATGCATAGGGAATGGTCACTGTTTAATGTCATGTGCTGAGGACGATGGTACTGGGTAGTTTTATGTACTGCAGGTCAGATTATGAGGGTTCTCTCTTCACCCCTAGGAATTACATAACTGATACCCTCCCACCCTTGTGGAAGGGAAGTCATCATCCATGCTATGATGATGGTGTGTTATGTAGTGATCCATTGAGGGGTATACGTTTGCATGGCTATGCGAAGAAGAAATAATTGTTAGCATGCCTATGCTAAAAATCATGAGGTGAAGAAACATAATAGGAAGTACCACCCAAGGGATATTGAAATTTATTTGCGCAAACCTTGAGGGTCACATGTGAAAAGGTGTTGCGGAGCAATGGGGTTCATAATTAGAAACCTCATGAAGCTCTGGTTCTCAATGTAGTGGAGGGGATTCAAGAAGGGGTAGGCTTCATGAAGTGACATAACCTAGCCTAGACATAGGGAATTGGTTCATATGGAAGGTGCTTTACGAATTGGAAAGGCATTCGTGGAGCAGTGCATCACGAAGCATGGGTGCCCCGTGAAGCATTGCATTGCGAAACAATGTGCTTCGTGAATCATAGTGACCCTACCTTAGCATGTGGGTCACATGTGTATGGAGAGTATATAATGAATTATAAGTAATCTGTGATGTCCTGAGTCCCCTTGGGGATCCCCTTTCTTCACAAAATCATGTGGGATTTGCGAAGGGTGTCCCTCTTGGAAGAGGGGATGAATTCAAACCAAAGGAGATGCACTTCATGATTCTAAATTATCTTGAAGAGATCATGGTTCTTTGAGAATAATTTGCTTCTCAATTTGAGAGGTAAGAAGGAGGAAGGTCAGAGGATCTATCATTTGGGTGAAATGGGAGCCTGGTATTTATAGGCCAGAGGTGCCGCGAAATAGATCTCCCTGGTTGGGAAGACATGTTGCATTTTTTCATAAATGCGAAGCCTCCAACCTCTTTGTTTCATGGTATGTTCGCAAAAGTCAAAGGGGACCACGGAGCCTCCCTTTTCCTTTCTCCATAGAGGGTTCACAAACATCAAAGGGGATCATGGATCCTCCCACCTCCTTGCTCTGTGGAGGGTTTGTAAACATCAAAGGGGCTCATGGAGCCTCCCGCTGCACTGCTCTACGGTGGGTTCGCAAATGTCAAAGGGGCTCGTAGAGCCCCACTCCTTGTTACTTCGTGGCAGGTTTTCAAACGTCAAAAGAGAACACGGAGCCTCACGCCTCCTTGCTCCGCGGTGGGTTCACAAACATCAAATGGGCTCGTGGAGCCACCCGCCTCCTTGATCCATGGAACCTTCAGGGAGGAGAAGCATTGAGCTCGTTGTGGGGCTGTGAGGGCTCTGTGAACATTCTTCGTGAGGCAGCCCTTATGGAATTCCATTGGTTATTGTTCTTCCCAAATTTTTGACCCAACATTATTAAAGAATAATTATAATGAATGGTGTTATAAATATATTATATCAAATATTTTATGTTTTATCTAACATGTGGCCTCTCATATTTTAATTTCCTAAAATTTTTATTTTTGGGATGAAAATAGAAGATCTTTTAATGAGTTGTTTCCTGGAAATTTGGAATATAATATTGGAAAAATATAAAACATTATTGTAATCCATGTTAAAGTCTTATTCATGGGTTCAATGTATGATACAATTACTAGATTATATATCTTGAGGACACACATTAATGGAAATGGGTGATCATGAGCTCAATAAGTGAATTTGAAAAATATAAAATTTGTAACACCCCAAGCTTCCACCGTACGTTTCCCTTTAAATAATACAATGACATGTGTTTTACACAACTTCGAGTTCAAATGCTTTAAAACCTATCAAACTAGCTGTTATGAATAGTAATACCCACTTTTTTAAATTTTAAAATTTTATCATTCAAAATGGACTTTATTTTTGGATTCGGGATATCGAAATTAGCTTTGGGTAAATTTTTTGTATTTTTCTAAAAACATTCAATTTTTGATGAATAGTGAAAAAGCACTGAGTTATTGTTTAAAAAAAATTATTTTAATAATTATGTTTTTTATTTAAATTTATTTTAGGTCAAAATATATACATAATACCTATATATGTTCAATGTAATTCAGTGGAGTCATTTTATAATATGTTTAGATATATAAAAATTTTATCAAACTTTTTACCGTCTTTTACCCACCTCCTATGAGCATTTTAAAATTTGTATAAAACATAATTATTCCACTTCTGTGAGATGAATTTAATAAATACAAGGTAAAATGTAAATATTAATAAGAAAAATGATGTTCAGTAAGTTGAAAATATATTTTGGTGAATAGTAACTTTTGACTTTTATTTACCACAATTAAATGTAGATAGAGTAATTATGGGTAAGATTATATCAAAATTACCCTAACACATGTCCAAATTCTATTGGATGATTATAATTCAGCCAAAAACAAACTGAAAAATAAAATATGATCCTTTTTGGTCCTCTTGGACTAGATTAGGACATTTATTATTATTTTATTTAACAAAGAGTAAAAAGAGTTAAATTCAATGTTTAGTAAAAACACATATTTAATATAGGGTTACACACAATATAAATTCGATTATAAGTATTCATTATAAATATAAAAATATTTCCTACATAATGGTATTTTATTTATAATTTTTATACATTAAATAATTTAATTTATTTATAACACAATGATGATGTCGTAATTTCGTTATTAATGAAAATTTAAAAATAATTGATATTATAAATATCCAAAAAAAATTAAATTGAGACTTATGATGAATTAACCTAATTTTCTAGGTTAATATGACATGTTAAAGTTACTTAAATAAATTTTATTCTATGTGATACTGTTTTTATGGATTTCAAAAAAATCTAATACTAAATAGTGTCAAAATTGACATAATTGAGTTTTTAAAACAAATACTTTATGATTAATTGATATAATATTCATAAAAATCTAATGTTCAGAAAAAGGATTTATATAAAGTTATATATATTAATAATGAACCACATGGTATTATCTTGGCTTTTTATAGTATGTTTATTGACCATATAATATAAAAATACAAAGAGACATGGTAAATGTAAAACTATTTATCTAAGTGTTAAATCTAAAATATAATGTTAATATGATTACCTAAACCTATCTAAAATCTATTGGTTGAGAGGTTTTATACCCATCCCCATACTATATTCTAAATAATTCCTTTTGGAGACATTTGAAACAGAAAAATGATTTTATTATAAAATAATATTTCAATCATTTCCTAAAGAGACCCTCACCTCTCTATAAAAGTGTATTTACCCTTATCTTAATTTCACACCTCCAAATATGTTTGGATGCACCAACCCATGCCTGAATATCCTACCAACTTCCCTCATTTATTCCTAGAGGCCTTACTTTGATTAGAAATCCAATCTAAGGATCCCTTTTGATCAACTCAAAAGGAAACACCTCAAGTAGTGATAATAATTTCACCACACTCTTTCAAATTCTTTTCTTCTTACACATCCTATTTCTTTTTTGATTCAATACCAAAATAAAAAAATAAGTAACCTCTACATACTTTTATGTTATTATAAATATTATACCACATTATTCATTATTCTGTCCATCCTACAAATGAAAAAGTCACCATATGTGCGTATGTACAGCTTAACATCTCCACATTGTGGTGTAGTTTGTTATTCAAACACTTCATTATTTGGATAGATATAATAATGCGTATAATTTATGTGAATAGTAAATATAACATGTAAATGGTTCTGTATATATTATATAACATCCAATTACATACGAATTTTCCATCAATATAATGATAATGTCGCTTGTGCGTACGTATTAATTACCATCTCCGCGAACGCGATGAGACTAATTCTCCATCGTAATAAATCAAGAATAATTTTAATTTTATGATTCAATATAATGTTTATAAACATAATATAATTCTTTGTATTAATTAAATACATCTTATTCATATTTAACATGGCCTACGTAACAAATCATATAATGGAAAATGAATCAGTTAACACCCAAAACGAGGATACTACTAAAATATTATTAAAAAAACAATATTAGAAGATCATATATGATATCATATTTATGTATATAGTTATATTATAATTTAATAAAAATTATTTAACTATTATATAAGAGGATAATTTAACGTCGACCAAGGAAAATTAGAAGGTAAGTGTTTATTTTACAATCTCTCTATAATATGATGTTGTTTTTACATAAGTATCTACCGAAACCTTTTTTTAATCCACATCCGTGTTTTCTTAAAAATGTATTTTAAAACATTTTTACTATTTAATAGACAAAGGGTTAAATTCATTTATACCCTTATTTTACCTTATATTGTTTGAAAGGAATCTTTCTATCATTTTCTTAACAAGGTACATTATGACCTTTTCAAAACAATTAAGGTAAGAATGTTTTTTAACTTATATAACGTGTGAAGATATTTTGCGCTATTATAATATCGTCAATGATTCCCTTACAAGATTATAATAATATTTTCCAAATAAATGATTTCATTTATAATTATATGAATCTTAAATGATTTCAAAATAGAAAGAGATATTTCTCTAAAAAAAGTTTTGACTTCATCAATGTCAACACCCTTTAGATGGATTTTAGGGTTGTTTGAAGTTGATTTATTATGATACAAATCTTCTATACTGTATTAAAGGATTTATGATATGTTTGACTATGGATGTGTTATTTTTTATACCATTCATGGTTTAGAGATAAACTATTGGTATTTCATATGGTAGTTTAAATACGAATGTTTATGTTATGTTTATACCTTTTCATATGAGAAATGAATTGGACTTAGTAAGTCATGGGTGGAGCCTCCTATACCTCCTCGATTCATCATTAGGTCTCATGAGGAAAACATGTTTCTAGGAACAAGGAAGTGGAATAATATTATTTTTAGTCTTTGCATAAGGCCTTGACTATGTGGTTATGATATCTGGAATTATGCATTCCATCGTTATGAAATTTGATATTGAGATTGCATGTGATTATTTGACTAGAAGAGTATCCATGTGAATAAGTAAATGAAATTATTTGATTTTATCTTTTCCATATTATACTGATGCGTTAGATTAAAAAGATTTTGTTTTAGTCATATACATTTCCTGAAATGTTTATGCTTATTTATGAATGTTTCCGCTATATTGTTATCCTTAATCAGAATCTGAGCTCATCCCATTCTGTGTTTTATTTTTCCCAAGAGGTGAAGAAGTGTCTAATGGTTGACCTATAGTGATAGGCTATGGATATAAGTGTGTTTAAAGGCAAAAAAATGTTGTTGATGTTTTTATTTTATGATTTAATGTAAAACTTATGAATGTATCTAGTACTTCCAATGCTATTAAACAAATCTGTATTTCGGGAAATAATTCCTTGAATCATGCCAATGTTATGTAATAATGTACCTACTCTGGGTAACTGGTGTTGGGGCGTTACAGTTGGTATCAAAGGATGTTTTTTACAAACCTTGGAAACTAGATTTAGAAAAACACTAATTAGAGAACACTACCCTAAGATAGACTTTGGGGATTATTATAGAAGAACTTCCTAGAATTTTGGTACTGTAGATATTTTGATATCTTTTCAAGCAATACATCCCTCTCTGGATACGTGCACATAGAGGAGGCTCAAGTGTAGATGCACCTAGAGGTAAATCCTGAAAACACTGCTTTGATATCTAGCTGAACGAGAACTGGTGCATGACATTGGGCCTTGCTTCACTCTAGGTTACAACACTCCCAGTGGGTATGATTAGGATAATTCACAATTTCTTTACAAACCATTATGAAGGATTTATATGAATATAATTCATCAAGGAAAAAAACTTATGATTATGGATAATATACATACACTGTTCAATTTATGTTAAGTGTTTTAGAAGTTTGTAATTATGTATTGGGTTCATAAAGTAATCTACTGTGTGCATTTATTTAGAAATGGAACCTAGTGGAAGAAATGGAAACTGTATAAATGCATGTAATACATTTAGGGATTTCCCTCATATTCAAGATAATTATAGTGGATCTGGTGATGAAACCAGTGCTGATCAACTTATCACCATACTTGGATAACTCACATAGGTTATGAATAATAACCTTACCTGTGTGGAGAACCCTCATCCACAATGTGGAGGATCAATGTTAGACCGATTCATGAGCCAACAACCACCAACAATCAATGGGACTATAAATACATTTGTAGTTGAGCAATGGATAAGTTCCTTAGATAATATATTTCACGCTTTGGGGAGTAACGAATGGGAAAAAGTTTTCATGGCAGTTTATTGCCCCACGGGAGATGCAGATCAATGGTGGTCATTTATTCAAAACACAAAGAAAGATTATGAAGTATCAAATATGGAATGGAGGAATTTTAAAGTGATTTTTTTAGAAATATATTTACCTCGTGACCGTCGAACAGATATGGAAAGACAATTTTTGAGTCTGAGACAAAAGGAGAATGAGAATGTCACAAAATATGGGGCAAACTTTGCAAGGTTATCAAGGCATGTTGCGGATTATATACGTAACCCAAGGCGTAAGATTTATTGACTCTTTTATGGGTTAAAACTATTTCTCCAGTGAGCATTAGTCTCACAATCCTTCTTTTCATATGAAGATATTGTCTCATGTGCTATCAAGATAGAAAAATAATTTTTCATGTCTTGCAACATTATAGCAAAGCAAGAGAAGAAGATATCTATTGAACAATTTGGAACTGTAAATAAGGGGAATAAGTGAAAAGTTGAATATCCATCATGTGGTAATTGTGGGTAGAAACACCCCAGTACTGGCCTGAAGGGAATGGGAGTCTGTTATAAGTGTGGTGAAAAAGGCCACCAAGCTCGTCATTGTATGGGGAACAAAGAGGTTGTCAATGTTGAATGATTAAACTATATATAAAAGGGGAATTATGAAAATGAATGTCTTAAGTGCCATGAAAAATTACCTACTAAAAGTCCAAGGGAGCAAGGCCAATCTTATGTGATCACCACTACTGAGGTTGAAGCTCTGAAAGATGTGGTATCAGGTAATTTAATAGTTTCCTCAAGTTTAGCAAGTGCTTTATTTGATTCTGGATCATCGCATTGTTTCATATCTTTCCAGGTTTCTACGAAAATTATATATTTCCTATTTGAATTAACAAGGGAGTTGACCCACAAAACTTCTAAGGGAATTATCTTTGCAAAAATGTTTTGTGAATCTATTACCATTCGGGTATATAAATTTTCTTTATCTACTGATCTCATCTCCATATCCATGATTGAATTTGATATAAATATTGGTATGGATTGTCTTTCGAACGATGATGCAAAAATTTATTATAAGAAGAAGGAGGTTACATTTCTTGATGATGATAAGGAGTACCTTATTATTAGAGTAGAAACATCTCCACCTGATTCTTATCTAGATCCACGCCTAGTAGTTCAAAAAATCAATTATTAGGGAAGAATAGAATGAAATAATTATGGGTGATGAAAGGAATGTTCAAATAGAGGATGTACCTATTGTGCATGAATATGTTGATTTGTTTTCAGGGGATTTACCTGAACATCCTCTAGACCAAAAAATTGAGTTTTTTATTGATTTAATTTCTAGATCAAGGCCCATATCGAAGAAAACCTATAGAATGGCCACTATAGAATTAGTATAACTAATGAAACAACTAGATTAATTGTGTAATAAGGGATTTATTTTCCCTAGTGTTTCTCTATGGGGATCACCTGTTCTTTTTGGTAAGAAGAATGATGGATCTATGAAGTTTTGCATAGACTACAGGGAGATAAATGTCATAACATTAACGAACAAGTATAATCTACCTCGCATTATTGATTTATTTGATAAACTTCATGAAAAAAATTATTTTTCAATGATTGACCTTCTTCTGGATATCACCAGTTGTGTGTGAAGAAGGAAGACATTTTGAAAACAGAATATCAAACAAGGTACGTGCATTATGAGTTTTCAGTAATGCCTTTTGGATTGACTAATACACCATATGTTTTCATGTATTTAATGAATAGATTTTTTCATAAAAATGTTGATGACTTTCTCATGGTATTTATTGATGATGTTTTGGTATACTAATAAATCTATAAAGTTTAAGAAAATCAATTTCACATAATACTAAAGTCTCTTAGAAAAAATGAATTATATGGGATGTTTATAGAGTGTGAATTCTGGCTTCAGGAGATTTCTTTTCAGGGCCATATTGTCTTTAAGGATAGAATATTTGTTGATCCTTCTAAGACAAATTCATTCCAAGATGGCCAACACCGAAGAGTGTAACTGAGGTACACAGTTTTATTGATTTAGCAGGTTATTATCGGCGTTTTGTCCAATATTTTTCCCAATTGGAAAACCCATTAAGCAACCTCACACCTAAAGGGGTTAAATTTGTTTGAAAAAAAGTGTGATAAGAATGTTTCAAAGAACTGAAGAGAAGATTAGTCAATGCTCTTATGTTGAATCTACCATCGTGAAATGATGGGTTTGCTATTTATAGTGATGCTTCAAAGATAGGACATGGTTGTATCCTTATGTATAATGATAGTGTTATTGCCTATGCATAATGAAAGCTAAAAATTAATGAGAAAATCTATCATACTCATGACCTTGGGTAATAATCTTTAATCATTACTCTGAAAATATGGAGACACTATCTCTATTGTCAAATATGTTGGATTTATATTGATCACAAGAGATTGATATATATTTTCTTAGAGAATGAAATCATCATGAGGAAAATATTATGGCCTAAACTACTCAAGGATTATGATTTAACTATTCAAAACCACCTGGGGAAGGAAAATAAGGTGTTATATGATTTGAGTAGATTGGATCATGGTGTTATGAACAAGATGATAGTTGTAAGGGATCCTATTTTCATAGATCTAGTGAAGATGAATATGGTAATTACCATGGAAGGTGAAACATCACTACTTTTTCAAATGGTTGCCAAACCATCTTTACTATAAAGGATAGAGTGTTCTTAGACAGGAGATTGGGAGTTTCAAAAGAAGATTAAAGCTGTGAATGATGGGAGATTGAGTGACTTCATATATGAAGATGGAATTTTGAAATTTGGGAAGATACATTGTGTTCCTAACAAACCTGATCTAAAAAACGAAGTTTTGGATGAATCTCATTGCTCAATTTATATATACACCCTAGTAGCACTAAGATGTAGAGATAATTGAAAGGACATTTTTGGAGGGACATCATAAAGAGAGAGATTGCGGATTTTGTATCGAGGTGTATGGTTAGTCAACAAGTGAAACCTGGAAGACAACATCCTAGGGGAGTCATGCAAACTCTTCCCATAACTGAGTGGAAATGAGATGATATTACAATGGTATTTTTCATGGGGATACTAAAGAATCCTAGAAATAAGGATGTAATATGGGTCATTTTTGATGATCTTACCAAGTCAGCACATTTTCTTGCTATAAGAGAAGATTTACCAATTGAACATCTGGAAAGACTATATATTAATGAAGTTGTAAGACTCCATGGTCTATCTCTATTGATTGTTTTTTATTGTGATCCTAGTTTTACATCATGATTCTGGAAAAGTCTTCTGAAATCCTGGGATTCTAATCCTCATTTGAGCACTACCTACAACCCACAAACTGATGCACAATCAGAATGGACTATTGAAACCTTAGAATACATGTTAAGATCTTTCTCACATGACTTTCAATGTATGTGGGATCAATATTTACCTCTGGTAGAAGTTTCCTATAACAATAGCTTCCATTCAAGTATTCATATGGCACCATATAAAGCTTTATATAGAATGATATGTCCCACCCCAACTTTTTGGGATGATGTTGGTGAAATAAAACTCGTAGGCCCTGAACTAGTTGAAGAAACAATTGAAAATGTGACGGTTATCCAAAACCACATCAATGAATCTCAATGTTGGCAGAAGAGCTATACCGATAACCAAAGGAAGGATTTGTAATTTTAGGTAGGATATTTTGGTTTTTTGATGGTATCTTCATGGAAGGGTGTTATACATTTCGGTAAGAAGGGTAAATTGATTCCCAGGTACATCAGACCATTTCAAATTATAGAACGAATTGGGGATTTAGCTTACCATGGGGAAATTCCACCAACTCTCTCCAATGTTCACGATGTGTTCAAAAAATAACTGTTGAGAAAATACATGCCTGACCCATCGCATGTACTCACCTATGAGTAAATTGAACTGGAACTAGATCTGCCTTATTGTGAAGAGCCTGTCAAGATTTTTGATACAAGAGAACAAGTGTTGAGAAATCTGATGACTCGTCTGGTAATGTTATATGAAGAATCCATAAGATGGAAGAGGCAATGTGGGAACCTTAGAAACTTATGATGAAGAACCACCAAAATATTTTTATGCAGTAATATTCTAGAAATTTCGATGTTTACATTATTTTAAGAAGGATAGAATGTTACACCCCAAGTATCAATGGTATGTTTCCCTTTGAATAATATAATAACTTGTATTGTATGCAACTTCGAGTTCAAACATAACACAACTAATAAAACTAGCTATTATGAATAGTATTACCAACTTTTTGAAATTTTATAAATTTTATCATTCAAAATGGACTTCATATTTTGATTCAGAATATCAAAATTTGCTTAGGGTGAATTTTTTGTATTTTTCTATAAACTTTCAATTTTTGATGAGTAATGAACAAAAAAAAGTTTTTGTTTAAAACCGACTTTTTATTAAAATAATTAATTATTTTATTTAAATTTATTTTAGGTCAAAATAGATACATAATACCATTATATATTCAACGTAATTAATTGGAGTCATTTTATAATATGTTTAGATATATAAAAATTTTATCGAACATTTTACCATCTTTTACCCACCTCCTAGGTGCATTTGAAAATTGGCATAAAACATAATTTTACAAATTCTATGAGTTGAATTTCAAAAATATGAGACACACTGTTAATATCATTAATTAAAATCTGGTTCAATGAGATAAAAATAATTCATGGTGAATAGTAACTTTTGACATTTATTTTCTAGGGTTAAAAGAAAATAGTACAATTATAGGGAAAATAATATCATAATCACGTTAACACATGTCCTAATTTTATGGGATAAGTATAATTCGACCATAAACATCCTTATTAATAATATATGATCCTCTTTGGTCCACTTTCATTAGATTAGGAAATTTTTTATTATTTTATTTAATGAAGAGTTAAAAGAGTTAAATTCTGAGTTTAATATATATAACATTTTTAATATATGGTTAAAAAGAATATAAATTAGACTATAAATATTCATTGGAAATATAAAAATATTTCCTACATAATGGTATTTTATTTATAATTTTTTGACATTAAATAATTTAATGTATTTATGACACAATGATGATGAAGTAATTACCTTATTAATGAAATATAAAAATAATTGATATTATAAATATCAAAATAATTGTTTATTGAGACTTCTGATGAATTCCACTAACGTTTTATGTAAATATGACATGTTGGTGTAGGTTAAATAAATTTAATTCAAGATATAATGTTTTGATGGATTTCAAAAAAATCCAATACTAAATAGTGCCTAAATTGACAAAAGTGAATTTTTAAAACATATACTATATTGTTAATTGATATAATATTTCAAAAAATATATGGTTCGAAAAAAGGTCATAGATAAAGTTATATATACTAATAATTAACCTCATGTGTTTCTCTTGGCTTATTATGGTATTTTTATTTACCATATCATATAAATATACAAAGTGACATGGTAAATGTCAAACTATGTAACTAAGAGTTAAATCTAAAATAGAAAGTTAATAAGATGACCTAGACCTATCTAGAACCTAGTTGATGAGAGTTTTTTGACCCATCATCACGTTAGACTCAATGCAATTCATTTTGGATCCATTAAAAACTGAAAATTTTTTATTATAAAAAAATATTTCAAGCTTTTCATAAAGTGAAATTCACCTCTCTTATAAAACAGAACGTCCCCTTCTCTTAATTTCACACCTCCAAATCCATTTGGCTTAGCCAAAACCTGACCAAATATCCTCCCAAATCCCATCAATTCAACTTAGATGCATTAATTATATCACAAATTCAACCTAAGGAGCACTTTTGATCAACTCAAAAGGGAACACCCGAAGTAGAGGTAATAATTTCACCACCCTCTTTCAAGATCTTTTTTTCTTCCATTTCCTCTTTTTTGTTGATTCTGTACCAAAATATTAAATCCAGTATCTTCTACATACTGTGATGTTATTATAAATATTGTACAACAATTTTTGTTATTCTATCCATACTACAAATGTCAAAGTCTCCATACGTGCGTACGTACGCCTTACCATCTCCATATCGTGGTGTAGTGTGTTATTCAGACACTTCATTAATTTTATTTGATAAGGAATTACCTATAAGGAATTCATGATTCTTTTATGAATATGGTGACAGATTTATGGTGCACCATCCTTTCATTGTGAAAACTATATGTAGATTTTCTCTAACGATGATACAGACATGTTCTAGGAATCTCTAGGCATCGTTTAAGGAGTCTATGTGGTCTATCATAGAAGATCCATGAGCTTGCATCGTATGCCTTGATCCCCTTGAGAATCTCTTCGAAATAATTCTCCATAATCTAATGGTAGATCATTGATCTCCATTCTTGGGAGAATATTGATGAAGGGATCACTTTAGTCTTGAGAGGATTCACCAATATTATTTTGGAAAACTAAATTGGATAATGAGAAAAATAACATAATTGGGTATTTATATTACTATGGTTAAAATAAAATAATTTTAAAACCGCCAATGATTATTTTATTTAATACTAGAAGAACATCTTGTTAACTATTATTATTATAATTATTTCTTGACATGGGATTAAATTGTGAATTATAGTTAAATATTATTTCATTAAATAATATTTAATATTTAATATCTATCACCATACCATTAAACTCGGTCTGCTATTCATCCATAATATTTAAATGGCCATAAATTATGTATATTTATTTATAAAAAATATGGCATCAATATTCTTCAATAAAAAAATATATACTGAATTCACTAATGAGAAATTAAATATTTGTTAAATATTCTTCATCTAATATATTATCTAGAATAACTAGTGACGGAATAAATAAAATCAAGTATACAAAATAATTAGTAAACCACATGTGGTAATAATATTTCTTCAACTTGTTAAATAATAAATATATTATTTTACAGGGATTATAAATACACTTAGTGTGTGGCCTTCTATGAATCATTCTCAATGGCATTAAGCGAAGTAGTATAAAGTTCAATGTTATCATCTAGAAACATGCCAAGGCACCCATAGGGAATGAAGATATTTCCACAGTGACATATCACCTCATAAAAATTCATATAGTTAAATATAATCCCTTAATCATAATATCTCAAATTAAGTAGGTTTCATGTGACTGTCATCAACCTATATGATCGATATCTTTTTCTTTAACTTTCTAGAAATTGAACTTTCCTATATAACACCATTAAAATAGATTTATTTTGTTTATATAATTTCCATCAATGGTTCTAAGAAATTAACTTTCATTAATAATCATAAGGGATAAATCCTTTCTCTCATTATTTATTAATTCAATATTACTCATAACACACCCAACATATCCTACCTCCCTACAAACATATTTCATCACGGTTTTCATCAATACATTGATGTATATGACAAATAATATTCATTAATAACATTATTATATTCTTATTACCAAAACACATGTCTGCATATAGGATCATCCAAAGATACATATAAATTTAGATTTCTTAATGGTGGGTCTTGTTCTCATAATATCCTATAGGATATTACCAAGGTTGTAAACATGAGAAGTTTCCTCAAATATATAAGAGTCTCCAACCCTAATAGCTTATATCATTTTCATCCCTTAGATGACATCATCTAGCTATAGAAAATTATTTCAAGAATAGTGTCATAGTGCCTCTGAGCACTCATCATATTAGGAAACACCTATGACCTTTTAGTGTGATAGCTACTCTTAAGAAATTATCACATAATATGTCTCGCTGAAGAAAATCATGCTGTGATAAATAGTTGTTTAATATTAAAAACAAAAAATACATGTTTATCATATATTACAAATAATGTTGTTCTAGGGCACCAACTCCCACAGACTCCCACTTGAATTAGGGACAACTGCTACAAACCATTAGTTTGTTAGATGTCACATGATACTCATGCTTTTTTTTTGTGATAAGAATTTCATCGAGGGGTCGTCCATGTTCTATTTTGTGGTTACTCTTCTCACTGAAACTTCACCCCACTGATAATCATCCCTCAATATGTGATACTTATGATGTAAGTTCTTTTTCCGTTGGTGTGACCTTATATATTTTGAAAGAGCCACCACTATATTATTTTCACAATATATTGTGATGGGGTCATTAATTCTATGTAATACATCATGATCTTGGGAGATGTTCTGAATCCAAATTGATTCCTTGCCTTCCTTAGAAGCCACTATATACTTAGACCCTACTAGTGAATCAACAGCAACTTGCTACATTGAATTCTCCCAGCTCACAACTCCTCCATTGAGATAGAAAATATATCCTAATTACGACATCATATCATTCTGATCTATCTGAAAACTAGAATCTGTATTACCCTTGAGGACCAGCTTCTCATCTCCCCCATACACAAGGAAAATATCTTCCATTCATATTAGATACTAAAGGATAACCATAAAATCAGTACAATGTTATTCTCTCGGATTTTATTGATATCTTTCTACCTGATGAATTCCTAGGAAAGATCATGTCTCATATATAACGTGGAATACATTATCGATCCTATCACTGAATCTAATGGGTTATTACTCATTCATGGATTATCTTGTTGTTTCAGAGGACACAATTTCTCAAAAATATGTAAACCATATTACATTCGAACAAATCCCATAAAAGATTCATCTCTAATAAATCTCTTTACTATCTATTCAATATATGTATATTTACATATTAAAAGGAGCCTCTTGGATATATCATGAATGATTATGATCCATGGAATATAGGCTGCTTGACCTATGTCCATCTTGGGTAATGTCATAACCTGTCCCCCCAGGGCCCATGTTGGGACTATCCCAAGTCTGCCTTATGAAGGGAAGGGGCTGGCGACTAGCACTATAGGTTTCAACCTACAAGTGGGAGGCATTTTTCTAAGTACATGTGCACACACACACACCCAACCACATCCCAACACACTAAAAAAGCGGAATCAGGTACCACTAAAACAAATAAGAGTGAAAGTACAACTGAAAGAATATTGGCTAGAATTTAAACCCAACAAAGACATAAAACAGAAAGTATAAAAAGGAAACTCTGATGGCCATCTGCAGAAAACACCACGTTTTTGGGAATGTAGTGAATCTACTGGAAACCGAAGTAGTATGTCCCATCTGCTTTGTCTTACTGGGCCCCACCTAGTCCTAGTCCACCAAGTCCACTATCATAGCATTCGACAGTCCTATTTACCTGAGAACCACTGTCATAATGTCAGTCTTCTACACCAGAAACCACACGTGCTGGAGGATCCCATGCAGGGGTGAGTAACACAGTACTCAGTAGGGACCCAAAAACAAAGAGGAAAGAGCATAGAGAAATTCTCAAAGCATGAAACAACAGAAAACTCACATGAGGTATATTCTAGGGTAGTAATAATAGAATTAATAGTCACATCATCAAACTCCTTTGGTTTTTAAAGAACTTCTACTCTAGAGATTACATTAGGCTAGCCAAGCCTTGACAATGTGCTTCACACTAACCTTAGTCTACTTCAGTACACCTCCCACATCGGGTACCGTGGGCTTACAAAGTCATTGAGAGGTGCATTACCACTTGTCATGGACTAATGAGGTACTAGTCCTAATTGTGTACTATGGGCCTGCAAATCCATATAGTGGTGCTACCCACCATGGGATACCATGTCATGAAGATGCGATTTCCACAGTCCAAAATTCAGCTGTCATCAAGTCTCATATAGTCACAGGGTTATGTACATAGTGTGCATGGGATAGTCGCTCCTCAATTCCATTATCTCATATGAACTATCACAAATGTCACTATAGAGTGTGGCAAAATATCCTCCTCGTCAAGAGGGTCCCAACTCTGAAAACATATTTTCCATCAAACACGATGTTATCATGATACATGTGTTTTTGTAACAAGGGGGATGGTTAGGACGAGGCCTGATCTAACTCAGTCAGAACGACCCAAACAACCTGGATAGTGGTTCCCCTAAACCACAGTTCATTTATAGAGACTCAACATGACATGGTGTGGATCGAGGTTGGTCTAGTCCAGCCTATCCTATCGGCCAGGCCAAACATGCCTCACTGGACCAGCCCCGATTGGTCGAGGGTCAAGCCTACTAGATCGCACTGTGACCTGGTCTTTTCTGGAATGGCCCGAAGAGAGCATTGGTTCAGCCTGCATGGGCGGGTACAACCTAATGGGTGCGGGTCTGGACCGTCGGCATGGTCTGGACTGCTGGGCTCAAGTCTGGGACATTGGACAGTTGGTCCGGTCCAACCAACTGTGTGGCTCTGGGCCACAAGGAGTTCCATTCCCTGCTAGTTCCGCAAGAGGCAGACTGGTCCACCTTGTGGGATGCGGTTGGAAGCCACATCCGTCCATTGCCATTTCCCTGAGGGATGCCACAGGGAACCTCCACTATCGCATCCAAGAGACTACGGCCCATCACGTGAGATGAATCTTGGTGCCATGTCTACGGGCCTCTAACGTGGTCGAGCGACCGGGTCTGCTACCTCTAGCCATCGGCTCGGCTGGCGGCTTTTCCTACTGCTCCACGACTGGGCCTATCTATGTAATTTCCTATGGTGCATCATCACTCTCTCGTGGATGATTCTATAGTCCCCCACTGATGTCAGCACACCGACGGATTCTTCTACGGACCACCGGGTCCGCACCGGTGGTCTGTTACTCATGACACTTGCGCATGCATTCACTGGGGAACCTATTCTCCACTGAGAAGGTCTCAAGTCAATTTTGTCATCGATTCAAGATGTTTTCCATAAATAACACCCACAGTAGAGGGGTTCGGGCCTTGTTTGTGTTGGACAGTTCCCAATTCTTTAGATGTTTAAAAAACATGGGAGGTCTGGGGGTTTTAAATCAAACTACAATGATAATTCAAACACAGATAAAGAATCCCCAAAGAAGTCTCCCTCCCATTAGAATGCATAGGGAATATATTAACCAATTCATGGGTTAATCTACTTTAATAATTTTGAAATAAGGATGTGGAAACATTAAAATCAAACATCCCCTGCTATTTAGGTCATCTGAGGCAGCACATTCATCCTTGATGGATTTATGACGTCGATGTTTCATTCCGGTTCTGATCATTGAATGGCGTCAAAGATGACAAAGTTCCACCGGCATTCATCATTCTTCACACAGGTTTAATCCCATCTAAGGTTTTCTATAGAATCCTTCTAATTTTAATCCATATTTCCCCAGTGCATCAAACTATAAATAGGGGCACATCGCAACATCTCCATTATGATGCGACGTCGCATCCTAACACTGTTTTATATAAGAAACAATGTAACTATTACACGTCATTAAAGTTTCATTACATTATTAGTTTAAAGATTCATTAATGAGCCTCATTGATGCACATATTCACCGCCATGTTTCTTCCCCACAACGTCGCTTTACGCCGCACCATTTTGAGAAAGAAAATAAAATAATTCTTTTTAATTACTTTATTATTTTTCACGAATATTCAGAAAAATAATTTTTCCACTCGGCCCTTGTTGGACGAGGTTAAGTCATTTCTTATAAAATCCTGTCGTTTTGAATTCAATGGTTTCCTATTAGTTTTGATCTGAATGATTGTTCAAAAGATAAGAAAATATCGTTCTCTAGTTTTCTAATGTTACCTTAAAAAAAGATCAAAATTATATTTTGGCCAATCTGGATCTCGAAATCATGTGACATCAAATTTTGTAGTCTAGAAATAATTCCATGTAAATAAAAAAAATGACACAAAAATTCAAAAACATTACATTCTCTCCACCATGGGACTTTACATCCCTAAAATAAAAAACAACAATGAAACAAAAAGATAAGGGTACTTAGCATGAATTTGAGCCTCCTACTCCCATGTTCCCTCTTGGAGATTCCCATGCATCCATCGGATACGCACTAGTGGAATTGACTATACATGTTTCACCCACTCCTATCGATCCTCTATCTACAATGTGAACATTAAAAACATCTCCCCATCATCAATATCTGTCTCTCCTTAGTTGATGACATGTGATGTATTAAGCACATACTACCTCAACTGTGAAACATGGAAAATATCATGCACCTGGGGCATCATTGGTTGGAGAGCTAGGTGGTACGCCACCTCACCAACTCTACCTATGATTTCAAAAGGTCCGATTAATCTTGGACATAGCTTGTAACCCTTGAAAAATCTCAGAAATCCTTATCGGGGTGAGATCTAAAGGAACAGATGAAATCATCCAAAAACTCCAAGGGTCTATGTCTCCTGTCGGCATAATACTAATGCCTACTTTGTGTATTACTCATATGTGCCTGGATGATCTTCTCCTTCTTGGTGGTAGACCATACCAACACTTGACCCATGTGTGCCAACTCCCATGGGTCTGTCCAGCATATGGGTTATCTACAAGGTCGCTCGTACAAGACCTCAAATAGTTCCATTCAGAAGGTGGAGTTATAGGTTTTGTTGTATGAAAACTCCACCAGTGGTAGGTAGTCCTCTCATGTAAGACCAATGTCTAGGACACAAGAACAAATCATGTCCCCCATGGTATGTATTATTTGGTCTATCAGACCATCCGACTGAGGATTAAAACCTGTGCTAAAGTGTGGTTGCATCCTAAATGCCTCATGTAATACCTTCTACAACTAGGATGTAAAGCGGGTGTCTTGATCTGAGATGATAATCAATTGAACCCCCTAAAGCTACACTATCTTATTGATATAGAGGAATCCCAATCCTACTACCAGTCCCTGCTCCCATATGGGTAAGAAGTGAGCTATCTTGGTGAGTCGGTCAACGATCACCCCAATAGAGTCTTGACCTCTAGATGAACGTGGTAATACCGTCATAAATTCCATCGAGATACAGTTCTATTTCTAATATAGTACTTTGTGTGGCTGATTCGGGCCTGCTAATACCTAGTACTCAGCCTTCACTTGCTGAAAAGCGAGGCATCATGAAATGAACTCAGCCATTGCTTTCTTCATTCATAGACACTTTTACTAACCCTAGAGGTTCTAATACATCTTTGCCACTCCAGGATACACCACCAAGGGATATTTACGAATCTCTCTCAATACCTTCTACTTCAACCCTACTGGTACTATGGTGTGGTCTCTGAATAGGATGACGTCCTCCCCACATATAGAAAATCCACCAGGAACATATACTGAGGATATCTGAGCAAGCCAAGCCTCATAGTAAAAACCCCCCAGTTGTGCCTCCCTAACTAGTTGCAAGAGTTGGGGAGTAATAGTCATTGAGTTGAGGTAGGCATCCTCCCCATCATCCATAAAGGATATCTGCATCATGGCTCAATACTATGTCTCCACACATTGCATTTACAACCCAGTCTTCCTGCTGAACGCGTCTGTCACCACATTCCCCATTCTAGGATTATAAACTATATCAAGATCATTGTCCTAGAGGAACTCTATCCATAACCATTGTCTCGGATTCAAGTAATTTTTGGAGAAGATATACCTCAGACTATTGTGGTCAGTCTATACTATTAATCATTCCCCCATCAAGTAGCAAAACAACATATTCATGGAAAATACCACCGCTGCTAACTCTAGGTTTTGGGTCACGTAGTTCTACTCATGCTACATCAACTACCATGAGCTATAGGTGATCACTGCTTTCTACTGCATCATGACTCAACTAATCCCATACCCTGATGCATCATAGTAAACTACATACCAAACACCCTTCTCTAGTAGTCTCAATATGGGGGCACAACTCATTATCTACCTGAGCTCTTGTAAACTCTGTTGGAATTTATTTTTCCACACGTAGGGCTGTCCCTTTTGTGTCAATGACGATAAGGGTTCTTCTACCATATAAAATTTGGGAATGAAAATTCAATAGTAACCATCAAACCCCAGATGCAATGTACCTCAGTCATGCTTCTGGGTGGTTCCCAATCAAGGACCACTTCAACCATGGCTAGACCTACTTCAACTCCAGCCTCTGTGATAATGTTTCGAATAAAATAGTCCACCCGAATCCAAAAAATGAAACTTCTAGAGGTTACCATAATTTTTTTTCTCTCATGGTGTATCAAAGACTAACCACATCTCTACAGTTTTCCCCTCCTACGACTATGAGTACACCAAGATGTCATCAGTGAAGACCACGACGATCTAGTCAAGGTTAGGCTGGATGATTCTATTCATGTGGCCCATGAACACTCTTGGGGAATTTTTCCTTCTGAAAGGTATTACCAAGAAATCATAGTGGCCATACCATCACCTGATGGTTGTATTTGGTACATCCTCATCTCATACCCAAAGATGGTGATAGCAAGATATGAGGTCCATTTTTGAGAACCACATTGCTCCCTCCTGCTAATAAAATTAGACATCAATTATTTGGAGTGGATACTTGTTCTTCATGGTTTCCAGGTTCAGGCACAGGATGAATACACAAAACCTCAAACACCCATCTATGTTATGGGAAAAAAATTGGGTCTGACCATTGTGAAACGTTTGGCCTTACGAACCCCTTCTCCAGCAATTCCTCTAGCTATACCCTCAACTCACGAAGCTCTACAAGAGCCATTCGATATGCTGGTGTGGATATCAGTGTTGTCCTGGGGTAAAAGTCAATACATAAGTCTACTAATATATGAATAGGTTGCCCTGGAACATCATCTAAAAGAACATCCTAGGACTCGTCCACCACTACAGGGATGCTTGGACTCCTCTCCTCCACTACACCCTGGGTGAGGCTATCCAACTGGTGAGTGATCATTTTTAAACTCCTCTGAAAGAGTATGTCTTACACTACAATGGTTTCCTTATCATAGGTGAAGGAAATCATAGTACCATATTCATAGACACAATGCACCATAAACCTAAAATAGTCGATCTTATCATGGACTATTGATAACCATTCTATACCCATCACGACGTCGTAAGGCCTCGACACAGCTATTAAGAGATCTCAGCTGAAGCTCTCACCTCCTAGAGTAAGCTCACACTACTGGAACATGTGTGTTATTGTCTAATACCATCTTGTAGAAGTCTCTAGATGTAAGGATCGCGGAAACAGCTCCACCGGAATCATTGAGCTCCGAACAAGATCTATGGAATGGAAGGAGTGACTAGATCCTAGGACAATAAGTACTGCATCTTAGGTAGAGAAGACATATATCATAAATTAGATCATCTCTGGACTGCCATGGTTATTATATACTACTTTCTAAAGCTGAGCTCACTCATGCCCCCCTACGCTCTATGGTTGGGGTGGACCACCTGGGTGTGGTGGTTGTAACACATTGAACCGCCACCCACTACCTTCCACTCGACTAGCTCCCCTTACACATTCGCCAACCTGCAGACCTCCTTACTCAAACCGCTACTAGTGACATAGTATCCCCTCAATCATATGAAGGTCATCTATATAGTGGGTCTGGAAATTAGGTTCCTTGTGTCCCAACCCACCTCAATAGTAGAAAATGATGGCCCCTTCTGACTCCATCTGGCTTTGGAGCCTCACAGTGCCGACCATGAGTCCTATGGTCAGCCTCTGGAAAACATGGCCTACTTGGTATCACACATGTACTGTCTACTGCCTGCCAATGACTTTGTTGCCCAGGTTATGCTGGATGCTCATGTTGTGATTTCATGCTCTGCCAAAAATATCTTCATCATAAGGGCTCACTTTAGCACCCTGGCGAGGGTAGGGATGCTGAGAGACACCATTGAATCTGTGATCTCCCATCTGAGTCCCTTCTCAAAGTCTTGATCCATGAGAAAATGGTCTCTCTCTATATCTTTAGTTTATCAGGAAATCTCTGTGAACCATGTCTTGTAGTAGACCACCTTCATGATGTCCTACTATAGGTGAATCTGCTAATGGATGCGCATAAAGCGCACGGTTTTGGGGAAAAACTCCGCCCCGAAACTCCTCTCAATGTCAAACTAAGTGAGGTTCGCCTCATCACGAGTCTAGATGGACAAACTACACCATCTCCCTATTGAGTACTACAGAATGCATGCTTCTAATATCAAAATCTGGTCAGGTTGTGTCCTCACTAAGCAGAAGACCCACGTCACAACCTCCATCCAGTCCTTAGTGACATGAGGATCCGTCTCTCCCCTGAACCTAGGATGTCATTATCTTAAAAACTCTTGTAGGGAATAAGGCCTACAAATTTCCTCTTCCAGAACCGCCAACAGTATATGCTCACCATCAGGCGGTGGTAGAACTGGTGCACCACCAGGTGGGGCCATCTCTAGAACAGGTCCCTAAATGAAGGCTTCATCACTAGGTGGCTTGTCCTCATGAACATGCATCAGGATCATATATGGTCATCTATTTAGAGGCATAATGATACAGATCATGATGAATTATGGTTAGAAGGTTGTACCTGGTGAGCTGATTTTTATTCTAAATAAGGAGACACTTATGCAATCGGTGTTTTCATGTGTTGAACTGAAAATAGAATACATGATCCTGGTGTATTGATATGTCAGTCACCACACCAACACTGGTCTCCCTGCATCTGAATGTTGAACTTGCAACACATAACAATTTTCCCCAAAACAAAACAACAGACTCCCGGTCTTTGAGGGGGAACCGACCACCCTCTTATAATACTTTTTTTACAACCCATCCCCCAGATCTCGTTTTGTGACTATCCCAAGCCTGCCTATTGAATGAAAAAGCCTAGTAACTAGAATTGAAGGCATCCACATGCTAGTGGGATGCATTTCCCTGAGTACCTATATGCACACACACACCCAACCACATCCGAACAAACTAAAAATTGGGAATCATGTAAAACTAAAACAAAGTTGAGTGCAAGTACGACTGAATATATGTATACCAGAATACAAACTCAACAAAGATTGAAAACATTATGTACCAAAAGGAAACAATGATGTCCATCCATAAAAAACCCCACCTGATCGAGAGAGTAGTGAAGCTACTGGAAGCTAAAGTAATACGTCTCGTCCGCCTGGTCCTACTGGGACCTACATGGTCCTAGGCCACCATGTCCACCATCATTGGTTTTGATAGTACCATCTCCCTAATAACCCATGATGTAACGTCGGACTTCTACACTAGACACAACATGTGCGGGAATAGACCGTGCATGGGTGAGTAACATAGTACTCAGTAGGGACCCCAAAATAAGGAAAAAGACCACCGATCAATTCTCAATGTAAAGAACAAAACACAAGGCATCTCATTGAAGGTCTGTTCTAGGGTAGTAACAATATCGTCATAAGTCACATTGTCGAACACCTAGGATTTTGGAGACCTCCTCCTCAAGAGAGTATAGTGGTCCTACCATGTCACGATGAGGTGCTTCCTACTATCCTTTGACTACTTAGGTAATCATACCTCATCGCGTACTGTGGGCCTTCAATGCCACAAAGAGGTGCTTCCCCATAGTCATGGCCTGATGAGGTACCCATCCTAATCATGTATCATGTGTCTAAAATGTCATAGTGAGGTGCTTCCCATTATGGGTATGCTATGTCATGAAGAGATTCTTCCCATTCTGCAAAATGAATGTAGTCATCGGGTCTCAGCCAATAACAGGGTTATGTACATAGTGCGCTTGGGAGAATTGCTCTTCAAGTACTTCGTCTCATCTCTACTATCAAAAAAGTCCCAATATATCATGCCAAAAGATATGCCTCATCGAGATTGTCCCAATGTAGTTATCAGATCGTCAATGGAACATATGATTTTCAGGATAAAACCATTTTAGTAAATAGGGGGCCTGTTGGGACGAGGCCCAGTCTGACTTGGTTTGACCGACCCGACCAACCTGGCCCGGGGTCCCCCATACCCCTTTTCATTTATATGAACCCTTCCCAACCTAGAGTGGGTTTAGGTCTGTCTGGTCTGGTCTGGCTAGTGGTCTAGGCCCAACAGGCCTCGCTGGACCTTGCATGGATGGCCGAGGGTCCAGCCCACCCAGTTGCCTGGCGACACGGGCTTGTCCGGCCTGGACCAAAGATGACATGGGGTCAGCCCGCTAGAGTGGGTCTGACCATGTAGGTTTTGGTCTGGCTCATTGTGCAGTGGGACCAACCCAGCACAGTGAGCTACGAGTCCAGCCCATGGTGCTGGTCTGGAGCGCTGGGCAGTTCGTGAGCAGCCCGGTTGGCAAGAGGTGGACTGCTTTGCCTCGTTAGATGTGGCAGGGAGAGACGTTCATCCACCTCCATCACCCCACTGATCATCAAGGGGAAGCTCATCCACCATGGTCAAGCAACCACATCCCATCACACAGGACACAACTTGGTGCTGCTTCTACAGGCCTCCGATGCGGTCAAGTGACCGCGTCCTCTGGCTCTGCCGGTGGCTTCTCCTGGTGCACTATGGCCCAATACAGCCTCGACCATTCCTCTGGTGCACAGCCCTGGCATGACACCACCCACTCGAGGCCACCGCCATGGGCCACTTCCGGTAGTCTACAATGCTTCTGCTGACACCGGTGGTCTAGCAGATTCTTCTACAGCCCACCAGGTCTGCACCGGTGGTCCATTCTTCATGCTTCTAGTGCCGGAATTTACCAGGGAACGTCTTCTTTACCACAAATGTCTCAAGTCTATCTTACCTTCGATTCAAGTCGTTGATCATGAAGAGCACCCACTATGTAGGGACACGACCATTGTTCGTGTTGGCCCACACCCTCCATATTAGATGTTTACAGAGAAATGGAGGTATAAGGATTTTAAATCAAACAACAACTATAATTAAAACCCATATATAGAAACCCCAAAGATGTCACCATATTGCAAGAACACATGGTCTGTGGATTAACCAGTTCTTGGGTTAATCTCCATTCATAATTTTGAAATAAGGATGGGGAATCTTTAAAATCAAATAACCCCGACCTATTATTATGGTCAATGCAGCATCGTTCGTCCTTGAGTGATTTAAGACGTCAATTTCTCCTTCTGGCTCTGATCATCAAAAGGTGTCGAAGATGATGATGTTTCACAGGGATTTATGGTTCATAATTGTGGTTGAAGCTTCTCATTGTTTTTCTAGAGAATCCTTTAATTTTTTTCCTTATTTCCTCAGTGCGTTGATTTATAAATAGGGGCACATCACAGCGTACTGATTATGATGTGACATCATGTCGTTAAACTATTTTATTTAAAAAATAGTGTTTCTATTAGATTCCATTAAAGCATCATTATGAAGAGAGTTCAATGATCCATTAATGAGCCTCATTGATGTGAATCGTCTTCACCATGTCACTGACCCACTTCATCATCGTCAGCCACTCAAAAGTGAGAATGAAAAGAAAATATTTCATTTAAATTATTTTATTATATTTCTCAAAATTTCTAAAAAATAACTTCTCTACTTATCCCTTACCTCCAAATGTTAAGCCATTTCTAGGTGAATCTCGGCATTCTGAATTCAACGGGCCCCTCATATTTTCATTTCAAGTAACAGTTCAGAATATAAAAAATCTCACTCACTTGTTTACTGAACGTATCTTAAAAAAAGTTCAAAATTCCATTATGAGATCTCCGGCCTCAGAATCACTTGTCATATAATTTCGTGGTCTCGAAATAATTCCATATAAACAAACAATTACAAGGAAGTTATGAGACATTACAAATAGGCACCTGTACAACCATTCCTTAATAGATTGTAAGACTAATATGTCATTTCCAATATGTAATATGTCATAAAAATATACCTCTATGATAATGAAGGAATTCCCATTAAAACATTGGTAAAAATTGGACAACATTCATTCTTAGTGAAACCAAATGAATTTATGGCTTCATCAAATCAAATTTTCTATGACATGGATTCATGATTCAATTCATAAATGGATCTCTAAAAATTAAAAATCTATTTGGTATCACCTAGATTAACAAACACATCTGTTTGTGTCATATTTACATATTCTTAAATGTTCTCATTATGTAATTTTTTTATGTCCATCTAGAAAATAACATAGTTATGATAAGCTACTATATAATAAGTGATTAAGATACATTGAAAAATGGCATCTAGAGAAAAGGTTTCATCATAGATAATTCCTTGAGATTTTTTAAACCCTTTAGACACTATCCTTTCTTTATAGGTGTAACACCCCAATGATTTATAAATAAATTTTACATTGAATGAATGAAACACTAAGTATCTACAAAAAAACACTTTATTATAACCTAGATAGAAAACATAATTTTTCCACCTATGTGATTTGAATTTCTAAAAACTGACATACATCGTTCTATTAAGTAAGATATTTATAGTTTGATAAGGAAAAAATAATTTTTGGTAAATATTAACATAGCAATATTAATGGTAATATGAATAGTATTATGATCCTTATTAATTTTAAATCATATTATAATTTAATTTTCTTATGGTTAAAAGATAATTATACCATGTTTAATTTTTCATGTTGATAAAAAACAAACTATAGTTTGTAAATTGTTATTTTTCGATGAAATTATAATTTTATTTAAAAATAAAATTAATCATATTTAGAAAATATATTCAATAAATTGAGTTCTTTATTTTATTTCTATATGTCAAAAAAGGTTTTCTGTGATTTTTTTTAATTTTTCAAAAACTCTCAAATTATTCATGAATAGTAAAATATTTTAGTTTACTGTATATACACATTATCAATTAAATTTAGTATTCCTAGAACCATGGTTGATGTATGCACACTTATTTAAAACTCAAATGATCTTATTACTATTATGGGTCAAAAGAAACCACACTATTGGTTTTCTTGAGGGATGTAATAAAATAATGATTAAGATATTCAAAAATCAATCATCTCCTCCATTATAAACACCCCCACACTCTCTCTTCTTGTCACTTCCATAAATTTTTGTGAATTGTATAAATTATACTCAAATATCCTCCCATGATTTTCCCTCATATCCATCATCCCTTGTTCTCATAAAAATCCCAACACCACTCCCCTAAATAGGCTCTCAAGGAATATAACTTCATGATGTAATTTCATCTTTTCATTTCTTTTATTTTGTGTTCCTTTCTTTTCTTTACCTTTTATAAAATCCATTCATAAAATATTTATGATAACTAAATTATCATACTTGTACATGAATATTATTAGGATGATGGAATAATTCATCATCATATCTATTTTCCCTTCTTTTATACCAGAAATGAAAACACGACCCGATATGTGTTATTTTATCACATTCATGGATGATGATTTTTCAATTTCAATTCTCATCCTCATTTCTAGTCATGAAACCATTTTTATGTTTGAAACATACTATAATATGTATAATATAATATATTTAAGTTTATTTAAAATCTTTTTAAACATGATATTAATTAATAATTCCAAATGAATTTGTAGTGATAAGAAACCTCAAATTAACCCAAACAATTATAAAAAAAAATTATATAATTATTCATCTTCACTATAAATAACCAAATAAAATTTATAACCATGTAATCATATCTCTATTAAAAAGTAAAATATAACTTCTCTTATGTTCAACCATTCTCATATTACATTTTTATCCTTATATGTACATAAGTAAACCGGTCATGAATACAAAGGAATAAAACACTCCAAAACAATAAAATTAAACTTCTTAGACCCATCATGATGGCCATGAATCAACTTAATAAGGATATACTAAATAAATTACATAAATAATTGGTTCTAGAAATATTAATTAATGATTTAAATTTTTTTATATGGGACACTAAGATCATGTGAAGAATTCCATCAGACGTACGGTAAGGGTTTACTACCCATACCTCCATTTCTATTTGGGTTACTCATATTATCTACTGAAATCAATTAAATTTCCTATTTATTCACATATACTTATCATAACATTTATTTGAATGTTTTATATATTTTTAAAAACTGTAATCCTACTTTTATTTGGGATTATTTATACATTTTAAAAGGATCGTTCTAAAATTCTTCCCCAAATAGAAGCACGATTCAAGGGAATTTCTCAAATTAATACCTATTTTTAAAACCAATATATAATATATTTTTAAAAAATACTATCTTTCTAGTAGAATTAATTTTATTATTGAAATACTATCTTACTTAGATTCTATTTTTATAAAATTACTTTTCTAAAAGAAATATTCTTTTCAAAGTAAAATATTATTTATCTCAAGAATTACTCGTTAACATTATAAGAGTATATTCATATATTTCAACAGTCTCGCTGGTTCTTATGAATTATTGGAATTATTATTTTATGGTACCATCCAACATATTTAAATTATTATTTGTATGATTTTTTTACTATGGATGTTTTATCTTAACCCCATTCACCAATTCACTCTAAATTCTTAGTGTTTACGCTTCGTGTATAGGGAATGATATTCACATGTCGTTTGTTAGATTAAATATGAATGTATATGATGGATATATTTATCCCCATTCATATGTGGTACATTGGAGTTAGTAAGTGATAGGCGTGTCACTTTATATCCCTTCTATGCATCGGTAGATCTCATGAGACAGACTACAGTCTTCGCACGAGGCCTTGACAAAATGGGTTTTTATGGTCTCAGCACGAGGCCTCGACTGTACGGTTATGTTGTCAACATTATCCATTCAATCATTATGAAACTAGTAATTCGAATTTCATGTGGTTATTAAACTAGTATATTACCCATAATTATTCATTATAATTGACCAATTTTCTCAACTCTTAATCTTTCCATAATGGGTTAAAGATTATTTTTAAAGGAATGTTTTTTTAGTAATTCACAATACTTAATGTTTATGTTTATGATATATTTCATCATATTGCATAAACTTACATAGAAATTGATCTCACCCCACTCTTATATTTAATTTTCTTAGAAAATTAATAGTTATAGTATGAAAGTTGTGTAGGGAAAACCTAGGAGTTATGGATGTTAGAAAATGTATTTCTATATTGTTTTTTTCACTAAAGATGTAATGTTTAATTTATGCATGTATATAGTTTTCCAAAAACTAAAAAATCGATTCATTCCTTTTGGATATTAAATTCTTGTAATAATTCCAATATAATTAATTATGGCACTAATAATGAGCCACATGGATTGGGTGTTTACAATTTGTGTCAAAGGAAGTATAGTAGAAAACATGGATACAAGATTTAGAAAACGTCGATTTGGGAAAAAAACCCTAAGATATACATTGAGGATAATTGTACAAGAATGTCTTAAATATTTTCTAAGAAATATATTATGTGAATATTATTAGAAAATACATCTATTTCTATATACTACAAGTGGGCGTGGTTCTGGAGATGATGTATCTTGGAGTAACAACTCAGATAAGTAGTTTTGGACTTGACACAGGGTATCATGGTATATGGAAACGTTCCTTACTTTGCATTTGGTTTAACACTCCTAGGGGATATTCATAGGATCACATACATTTTCATTACAAGCTATTATGAAGGATTTAAAAGTAAATTTTCCCCAGTGAAATCATGTTTATTATTATGATATTATCTATGTATAGGATTTCAATTTATAAAAAGTATTTTTTATTTGTCGAGATTATAAAATATAATTCATAACCTTATATGATGTAGGAATATATTTAGAAATTTTTCATAGTGGATGGAATGAAAATCGCATGAACATGCATATCCCATGTTGGGAATTACCTTTCAAGAAAGACAATGATGTTGGCTCTGGTTGTGCAACTAGTGCTTAGAAACGTAAAAATATACAGGGACAGAAGAATCATATTATGAAAAATAACCTTACCTATTTGGAGTTTCTTAATCCCCAACATGGATAATCTATGTTAAACATCTATATTCAACAACAACATCTATCATTTAATGAGACTACAAACCCATTCGATGAAAATCATTGAATATGTTTTATTAGATAATATATTTCATTCATTAGGATGTAACGAAACAAATATGGTTTTCAAGGAAGTTTATTTGTCATCAAGAGATGTAGATCAGTGGTTTTAATTAATAAAAGTCACAAATGATGAGGATTATATATAATAAATTCAATAAATGTATATTTATGAATCATTCTTAGAAAAATACTTATCTTGTGAATAACAAGCAGATATGGAAAGGCAATTCCTAAATCAATGGAAAAAAGAGGATGATAATATTTAAAATATTGAACCTAATTTGACAAGGTTAGCAATATTATTTGTGGAATATGTACCTAATACAAGTAGAAATAATGATCAATTAATTTATAGTTTAATAATATTCTTCTGAAGGTCTCCATTTTCACAATTTTTGTCGTCATATGAAGATATATTCTCATTTTCTATCAAGACGGGACATGAATTCTCTACCTTATATGATTATAAGGTAAAGAAAGAGAATAATAGCTCTATAGAAAACTCTAGAAAAGAAAATAATGAAACGAGGAGGAAGGGAATAGTTGAACTTCCACCCTATGATTATTGTGGGAAGAGACATTTTGGTACCTTTCAGAAGGGTATGAGTGTTTGTCAATATTGGGGAGAAAAAGGACACCTCTCCGTAGATTGTAAGGGGGGTAAATAATCTAAAAATGTTCAATGCTATAATTTCATGGATTGTAGAAATTATAGAAATTATTGTCCTAGTAATTATGTAAAGTTCCTTAATGAAGTCCAAGGGAGAAATGCCAAGCTTATGCAATCAAAACTACTGATAATGAAGATCTTAATTCTATGGTGGAAGAAATAATAATTTTTTCCTAAAATTTATTTAAATCATTATTTGATTCGGGATCATCACGTTATTTCATAACTTCCCAGTTTTCCAAAAAATTAGTAATTTCCAATTTGATTTAATAAAGGGGTTTTTAGTCAAAACTCCTAAGAAAATTATTTTTTCCTCAAATATGTGCTAGGAAGTCCCCATGTTGTCATATTAATGTAATTTAGCTACATTTTTTTGTCATCATACCCATGATTGAATTTGATATAATCATAACTATAGATTATATTTCAAATGATTATGTGAAAATACATTATGATGTAGTAATTTACATTTTTTAAGGATGATGTAGAATCTCTTATCTTTAGGGAGGAAACATCACCATATTATTCTCGTCTAGATCCACCCTCAGTACCTCTGCTAAATTAAAATCTTGGGGAGGATGAGAACATGATATCTATGAGTGGGGAATGAAATGATCAAACTGAATCTGTACTTATTGTGCATGAATATAATGATGTTTTTCTGAGGATTTAGCTTGACATCCTTCAATGTGTGAAGTTTTTTTCTCAATTTATTTAATTCCTAGATCGAGACCGACACCAAAGACTCTTTATTTAATTTCCACAATGAAATTTGTAGAACTGAATAAAAAACTAGAGTAATTGAGTGATAAAGGACTCATTATCACTAATGTTTATCCATGGGGATCCCCTGCTCTTTAAAAAAAAAATATGGATCTATGGGTTTGTGCATTTCCTATAGGGAGATCATTGTTATCACAATAAAGAACTAGTATACACTTCCTCAAATTAATGATTTATATGGTCAACATCGTGGATCCTAATATTATTCAATGATTTAAATTCGATATCGATAGAATTTGTTTTGTGTGAGGAAGGGAGATATTACAAATATAGCATTTCGAACTAGGAATGTGAATTAAAAGGTTTCCACAATTCATTTTGACTGAATAATGAACCCTCTAACATCCTGGATCTAATGAATGGTGTTTTCAAGGAATATTTTGATGAATTTGTAAAGGTGTTTATTGATGAGATCATGGGATACATCAAAAGATACAATGATCTGGAAAATCAATGGTGAATTATTATGAAGACTCTTACAAGAAATGAATTACATGGGATGTTTATAAAATGTGATTTTTTTTACTTCAATCAATTTCTTTTCATGTCTATACTATCATAAAGGATGGAATATCTATTGATCCTTCAAAGAAAAAGGCTTTTAAGGATTGACCTACACCAATAAATATGACTAAGATATATAGTTTTATTGGTTTAGTAGGTTATTGTTAACATTTCATTTAGAACATTTCATGTTTGGCCAACCCCTTAAGCAAACATACTCGTAAAGGGTTTCAGTTCTTATGGAAAAAAGAATGTTGGGAATGTTTCGAAGAATTAAATTGGAGTTCATTGAATTATCTGATCCTAACTCAACCATGAAGGAATGATGGATTTGTGATCTATATTGATGCATAAAAAAGGAGTTCTTTTTTTACTTATAGAAAATAATATAGTTATTACTAATGCACAATGTGACTTAATAAATCCTGAAAAAAACTATCACACGTAGGATATTGAGTAAGATGTTGTGACCTTTGTTCTAAAAATATGGAGAAATTGTCTCTATGGTTAATGATGTGAGATATATATAGATCACAAGAGTTTAAATATATTATCTCATGGAATGAAATCAAAATGGTTAAAATGTGATTTCTAGAGCTACTCAAGGAATTTGATTGTTCTATACACTACCATCCAGGAAAGAAAAAATGGTATTTGATTCATTGACCATGAAGGATCATGGAGAATTAAACAAAATGATGATTGAAAGGGATCTTGTATTAATGGATCTAGTATAGAAATAAATGGGAATAACCAAATAAGGTGAAACCCCATCATTTTTTCAATGGGTTTCCAAACAACCTTTATTTGAAAGAATTGAAATTTCTCATCTTGATGACAAGAATCTTCAAACTTAAATTAGTGTTGTGGATGATGGGATGTTTGAAGACATCGTAAATGATGATATTATTGTGAAATTTGAGAATAAGATTTGTGTTGTAATTAAACCCGATTTAGGGAGTTATTGGATGATTCCCGTAGTTAAAATTTCCCTATACACCCTATAAGAACTAAAATCTATAGAGATTTGAATGAAAATTTCTAATGGGACAACGAGTAGCCAGAAACTGTTGATTATGTATCAAGATGTTTAGTATATCAGTAAGTGAAGACCGAATTACAAAATCCTAGAGGAGTCATTAAACTTATATCTATTCTTATATGGAAATGGGATGAAATCACTATGAATTTTTTTCAATGGTTTACCTGAAACTCCAATAAATAATGATGAAATATGGGTAATTGTGGATTGACTTATAAAATATGCACATTTACTCTCTATAAGGGAGGATTTCCCACTAGATCACCTTACCTGCATCTATGTTAATGAAGTTTTCAGTTTTCATAGAGAACCTCTTTCAATTGTTTCTGATCTCAATCCTTGATTTACATTGAAATTATGGAAAAGTGTTCATAACGACCTGGATAATGAGCTTCGATTTTGCACTTCTTATCACCCTCAAATTATGGGCAATCAAAAAGGATAATCCAAACATTATAAGATATATTGAAATCATTCTCACTTGATTTTATAGGTATATGGGACTCTTATTTACATTTGGGGATTTTTCTTTCAATAATAGTTTCCATTAAAAAATTCAAATTGTACCATATGAAGAATTGTACGGAAAGAGATATTGTACACCAACATACTGGGATGATGTTGGCGATAGAAAGATTGTGAGCATATAGCTTGTGGAGGAAACAATAGTGAAGGTGATGACTATACAACCCACATCAAAGAATATCAATGCAGACAAAAGATCTATGATAATATTCAAAGGAATGATTTGGAATTTCGAGTGGGAGATCGTGTTTTATTAAAATTGTCTCTATGGAAGGTTTTTATAAGATTTGGTAAGAAAGAGAAACTGAACCCTTGGTACATTGAAACTTTTTAAATTATGAAGAGAGTTCATGATGTGGATTATAATTTAGTTATTATACCAAGCTTTTCTAATGTACAATGTTTTCTATGTCTCATTGTTGAGAAAGTACAAGTCAGATTGAATGTATGTCCTCACTTCTGATGGTATATAATTTGAACCTAACTTATTTATCTGTAGACAGCCTATCTAGATTCATGAAACTAAGGAATAGGTGATGATAAATAAGATGAAATGACAGGTAGTGGTAATTTGGAAAAATCATAGAATTGAAGAAGCAACATGGGAGTCTAAGGAGCATATGAGGAAGAACAACCCAAATATTATTGCGAGGTAACATTCTAGTAATTTTGAGGTCAATTTTTTGTAAGGGGGAGAATGCAACACCCCAATGATTTATAAATAAATTTAACATTTAATTCCTGAAAAAATGAGTCTCTAACAATACCACTTTGTTATAACCTTTCCATTAAATTGTTTCCCCACTGTGATTTTTATTTTAAAAAACCTGCATACTCAATTCTGTTGATTAAGATATTTAGTGTATGATAAGACAGTCTGAATTTTTTGTGAATAGAAACATACCCTTATTAATATTAATATGAATAGTAATATGATCATTTTTAATATAAAATAATATTTTTATATTATTTTCATAAGGTTATAAGATAATGAGATCTTAATTATTTTTTCAACGTAATATAAAACAAATACAGTTTTAAAATTGTTATTTTTTGAAAAAAAAATTGATTTTATTTAAAAATTATATTAATAATATTTAAAAAATTATTTTCAAAAAAGGGATTTAAATTTTTAAGTCTACACATCAAAAAATGGTACGGGTGAATTTTTGGTATTTTTTTAAATACTAGAATTTTTATGAATAGTAAAATACTGTAGTTTATTGTATATATACATTATCATTTAAATTCAATAATACTAGCTTCATGGATGATGTAATAACAAATATCTCAAACTCTAATGCACTTATTAATTTTATTGGTAATATGACTCAACACTATTGATTTTTCATTAGGTAATTAATAAAATAATGAACATGATATTCTAAAACTACCCACTCCTCCAAAATTAAAATCCGCCTCACTCTCTCTTCACTTCACTCCTAATATTCCTTCATCCTAGTTTAAATTATGCTCAAATATTCTCCCAATCTCTTACCCCATGTCCAACATCCCTTTATTTAATAAAAATAACAGAACCTCTCCATTAAAGAGGCTCTTAAGTAAGATAACTTCAAGAGGTAAATTCCTCTTTTCATTTCTTTTATTTTGAGTCCCTTTCTTTTCTTTTTCATTACTCTCCTCCTTTCATACAACTTTTATGATAACCCTAGTATATTATAGGTACTGTAATTATTTTTATGATGATTTAATTATTAATCATCATATTTTTTTGCTTCGTTTATACTAGAAACGAAAACAACATCCAAGATGTTTTAATTTATCACATTCAAGGACAACGGTTGTTTAATTTCATTTTCCATATTCAATTCTGGCCACGAAACCATTTTTATTGTTGAACCAGATTGTAATACATGTATTTTAACTTATTTAATGTTCTATAATATTTTTTTACATGTGATATTATTTTATAAATCCAAATGAGTTTTTTGTGATCGAATGATGCCAATTATCCAAAACACTTGTCATTATTGTTTTATATAATGATTAATATTTACTCCCAATAACCAGACGAATTTAATAACCATGTAATCTTATGTATATTATAAATTAAAATACAAATATATTATGGACAAATTCTCAATTAACATTTTGATCTTTATATGTATATAAGTAAACTGGTCATGAATACCAAGGAAAAAATGCTACCAAAAAATAAAATTAAACCTCTTAAACCCCTCAGGAAGGCCACAAATGAACTTAATAAAGATATAATAAATAAAATAAATAAATAATTGGTTCTATAATTATTAAATAATAAATTTAATATGATTTTATGAACTCTACGATCAAGTGAATAACACCATCGAACATTGGTTATGAGTTTTCTACCCGAAACTCCATTTTCATTCGGGTTACTTTTATTTTCTACATACAACAATTAATTTCTTATTTAATCATATTTACTCCTCATAAATTTTTTATTAATGTTATATATATGTGTAACAACAAGAATATTACTTTCATTTATGGGGAGTTATATTTTTTAAAAGGATATTTCTAAAGTTCATCCCAAAATATAAACCTGATTCAGGAGAATTTCTCAAATTTTTACCGTCTTTCAAGGGAACACTGTAATCTAAATTTATTAACTATTATCCTTTTAAAATCACGAATTTTATGATTAAAATAAAATATTACAATACTTATGGTTTTACAGATATACTTTTCCAAAATAATTATTCTTTTCAAAGTAAAATAGTATTTATCTCCACAATTACTCGATGATTTTTTAGAAGCATATTCATTTATTTAAACACTATTGTTGATAATTATGTATTATTGGGATTAATACTTTTATATATCATCTTACATATTTAATTTAATTTATTATGATTATTTTAGTTGTGGATGTGCTATCTTAAAACCAGTGACTAATTTACTCCGAATGGTTATTGTTTTTACATAATGTTCACAAAATGTTATTTATATTTCATATATTATTTTCAATATGAATTTATATGTCGTTTCTATTTATCTCCATTCATATGAGGAATTAAATGGACATAGTGAGTGATGTTTGGGTCCTTATCTATCCCCACGATTCATCTGTATGTCTCATTAGACAAACTACTGTCTTGGAACAATGCCTTGAAAAATTGTTATATATGGCCTTAGCATGAGGCCCTGAAAATATGGTTATGATGTCTCAAATTACGAATTACCTCATTATAAAACTAGTAATTAAACATTCATGAGAATATTTAACTATAATTATATCCATGATTGTTCTTTATTATTTAATTATTTTTTCATCTCTTATTCCTACAATAATGTGTTCATTTTTATTTTTAAAGGCATGTATTTTTAGGTATTCCCCATACCTAATGTTTCTGTTCATGATATTTCTATTTTATTGATTACACATACTGAGAAATTGATCTCACCCCTCTCATATTTATCATTTTCCCATGGCATGAATAGGTATATTATGAATGAAATGCATGGATAACCTAAGAGTTATGGATTTTGTCAAAGAAAGTTCTATATTGTTTTTTCCTTTCATGTTTTAATGTTGAACTTATGTATGTATCTAGTTTTCCAAAACTACTAAATTATCCTCTCCTTTAGGATACATAATTATGGTAATCATGAAAACATAATGAAATAAGTCACTAACATCAAGGAACTGGGGCCGGGTCTTTACTATTGATACTTACTTTAACTTCCATGTAAACTTTTCTCTTGAACACTCCTTTTCAACTCATAGGATTTACATCAACATGCCCATCGACCAGAACTCAGAAATGGTTCTGATATAATGAATCTAGCTCAAAATTCATAACTTTTATCCATCGTGCATCTTCTGATCTCTCTACTACCTCCTTATAGGATAGAGGTTCATCAATATAAAACAATACTGAGTCACTATCTTGGGTGAATAAAAAAGCATATATCTCTGATTCTTTTACCTCTCTTATGATCCTATGCAGTACTAGTGTTTCGGTAACCACAACTCCTTTGGCACCTGTAGAATATGTTCCTATATCAACTCAGTGTATCTGCATCATCAACTTCTTTAAAGTCAATCTTACTCCCACTATCTTGTTTTAGGATATTCTCCCTCAGAATAAATATGGATTTTCTAAATATATTAACATTAATGTCTTAGTGGTTGTATAAGTTGAATCCCTTTCATTCCCTAGGATACACTTTAATGTTACACATCATTCCTAGAGGGGCTATTTTTTTACTGATATGCACTTAAAAAATGCCTCTCAACCCTAACTCATGTATATGATAAATTGGGTTCCCTTCCACTACATAATTGGAAGGGAACTACACTTTCCACATTAGTTGGTACTCATTTTATGTGTATGCCACAATTTGTAACATATATCTCCAAAAGGATAATTGAAGAGTGGCATGCCTCATCATTATTCATACCATGTCTATAAATGGAATGTTTCCTCCTTTCACTTACACCATTTCACTATGGTGTGTAAGGTGGCGTGAGTTGATACAGAATCCCAAAATCATATAAAATGTCGATAAACTCTTGGTTAAGATATTCCCCAGCAGGATCCAATAAAATCATTATTATATTCTTATAAAGATGATTCTATACTTCATTCTGGAATTACTTGAATTCAAAAAAAGACTCACACTTAAACCTCATCAATTAGATATATCCATATCTACTTAAGTCATTAGTAAAAGTTATAAATTAAGAATATTCTCCTCTAACTTCATCTATAAATTTACCACACACATTAGATTTTACCAATCATATAAGATCTGTGAACCTTTTACTGTGTCGACTGAATACTGGTTTGGTCATTTTCCCTTAAAATGAATCATGATAACTTACAGGTGGTTTTAGCTCAGATGATTCTAAATAACCATCTTAACAGAGCATTGTCAAATTCATCTTGTTTACATTGACCACGCTAGTGATGCCACAGGTGGGTGCTATATGATTCATGTGAACATTATTTTTTATCTATTACAAAAACTTATTATTAATAATATAAAACATAAATACCTTTATTTAAATGTGACATACCATAACATATGTTTTCCTAATAAAAGAAACAAATTTTATTTCAAAATTTAAAAATTGGAACATCTCTATATAAACATGACATAGAAATTAGGATGTTGGTAAATATAGGTAAAAAATAATAATAAATTAAAACTAAAACCATTCACAATGTAACTGAAACTCGTTAGTCACCAATGGATAGGGTATCCAACATCGATCCTCTAGAAGCTCCATGATCCTCCTCTCCATTGGTAATATATTAATATCTACATGGTTCCATCATTTGTATATATATGTGAGCCCCAAAAGTTATATATAACACAAAATGTGTAGATATTGAAAGATTACACTCGATAACGAATGCAACTTTTCTTCCCCTTGGTTCTGGGTGTAGTTACTATTCTAGCATCCAAAATTTCCACAGGAAAAACATAGGGCCTCATTTTCCTTTCCCTACCTATGGATATTCTTCTTCATGGTAGGATGGTTCTCATGCAATTTTGAATATATATATATATATATATATATATATATATATATGTGTCATGGCCTCCTTTTCCTTAACCTTTCTATTATTATTCACCAAAAGGATTACTCGTTTTTTATGCCCCACATCCTTATCCAAATGGAGAATTAAATTAAGATTTTCCAAAATACTATTCTGATAATTTCTCCTATTGTAATTAATAATAAAAAATGAGAAGGTATTAGGCAGTGATGAGTGTATGACATTTGTTCACAGCTCATTAGGGACTTTATTTCCCATGATGTCTAGGAATTATATGTAGACAATGATTTTGACTACATGAGTCCCATCTTGTGAAAACTCTATAATATTAGTTGTGAACAATATATTGGAAATAACATGCCTCTACAATCATTCCTTTATCGATAGATATCATGAAGATGATACATCTAGATATAGGAATCTGTATCCTAATTTTTTAATTAAAAGATCATCAGATATGTATGCACTAACCAATTGTAGCATCTTTCATATGTTTCTAATAGAATGACATCACTTCATCACTAGCCTTATTTCCATGCACAATTTGAAATGGTTCCTCAACAAAATACAATTGAATTCTTTTTAATGGATGACACATTGGATCCTTGTCCACTCTTGGAAATTTATGTTTGTGTGTTTTCATGTATGTATTTTAATGATATGTTTGATTTACTGTTATCGTTGTTTTCAAAAATAATATAAGCATAACATTAGTACTATTCCTGGTAAAAGTTATACAAATAAATAAATATTATATTTATTATTCTCCCACTATTTTATTGAAACCCAGTATCCCTCACCATTGGATTTAAAACATCATATTTCATGTAAATTCTAGTGAGAATGAACCACATTCCCCATTTCATTACCCTAACATTGGTTGGTCATGAAACATGAATGGTTTTTGGTAGGCATTCTAAATTCTAACTCCTTTAACTCCTAGTTCATTAATCTCTTCAGTGGACTGCCCCAATATAAAATCATTAATTCATATTTCCTCAGCCTTTTCTTCTCATTTACACCATGTACTGCATTACTAGTCCACCCTTGATGTAACCAATTTTAATTCAACCCATAAACTCATGTTATAATTCCCCAATAAGTGAAATCACCACAACTTTGGCAGGTCAAGAAATTTTAACTATGGTTTGATTATAACATATGTAATGGAAGGATATAATGACATTCAATTTCACTGATGGATTTAATCCTTTTATGCATATGATTAATATTATTATATTTATCAGTTACTTATTAATATTATGTGGTATTGCTTAAGTGATTAACCTTGTCATAGATAATATTTATACATAATCCATTTTATTTTAGTTCCATCTTTCATGGTTATTAATTCATTAATTGTGTCATCATGACAGATCATCCATAATGAAATAATAATGAAACTTTAATGAAGTAATATAAAGGTTATGATCATGAGCCTGTACTAATGAATATTTTATCTATAAGTTGATAAAATAACCATTGACCTAGGGGAGAAACACCTTGAACCCATTTAGGTTCGTGTAAATAGATTTCCACATTTCCACCTTTATATCTCTATGGATTAGTTTTTCTTAGGCTCTAAACATGAGAAAACTACACTGTATTGAGGTCTCCATCCATTACATATGTATTTTACTCACACATAGGTGATGGAAAAGGGGTTTACATAAATTAATCCTTGGCAACATAGGCCTTAAATAATATTGAGGAGGGAGAATACATGATGACCAATAATTTAATTTATTAATAAATTAAATGAAACCAATCACAGAAAAAATTGATGATCTATCTCATGATCATCCATATGCATGCAAGGAATTGTGTATTTCATAAAAATATCAGTCAACTATTTATCATTGTTATTTAGGATAAATCACATTAGAATCATTTTTTTATTATTATTATTTGATCAATAATTTTATCTTAATCCTCATCCAAATTTCATTGAGATTCTAATAAGTTTTAGTTCTAATGAAATTAAAAAAATAATTTAAATTTAAAAATGTACATAAATGATCCTTGGAGGAAACACTGTGAAAACCCATCTGATTCATCCCTTCATGTATTATACTTGTATACTATTTTACTGTTGTGACATATAAAATAAGAAACTTTTCAATTATTTAACAATGTGTACTTCACATATGATCACAAGAATTACATGATTTTCTGGTCACGTGTTATGAATAAATTAATGTAGAGTAAAAACATGAAATACTACTCATATTGATATAATGATTTTACCATTACACATATACTAATTAAAATTTGAATATTTATTTATATTAAAACCTATCACATGGCGTGCCCTATATTTGTGACCACACACAAGTACATGTATAAAGGTTTATATAGTAAAATAAAGAAATATTAAATATGTGAAACATGGTATATGTATATGGAGTCTATATCTGATCTACACTGTTTGTACACCTCTCAACTTATATCTGAGACACACACCTAGGGACTCAAAATGTAGACTGTGTCGTGGAAAATTTGGAGTGCACAACATGTAGAATAGGCCACACGCTGTGTGGACTCCATGTTACATGGTCACAAATCAGGTAGGTCGTGTAGTGAATACACATCACTTTTGTGACAAAAAATGACAACACTCTGTGTTTGTCGGCTTCATGGTTTGTATTATGCTAGATATTGCACCATTAAATTCCAGTCAATACGTTGTGATATTTCATGAATGTATTCAACACATACGCACAAAATTAATTTCCGAAATAATTCCTGATGCATTGAACATGACTACAGGGTGTGTAACTCCTATTAAATGGTGTGTAGTCCTGTGTTGTATACCTAGAAACCATAGAACCTCTATATGATTTCCTCAATTTTGTTTTTATAAAAAAATTATATTTCTTGATTAGATCTTTGAGAAATGAAAGATGAATAAATAGATATATCAATTCATATTAATATAATTATTCAACTTGAATTGATAAAAAATGGGTAATTCATACACTATTTTTTAAATAATTATAAACAATTATGTTCCTTCTCTTATACCACATGTTGGTTATGAGAATAGTGAAATTGTGTGAGGGGTGGTGTAGAACAATACTTTTTTCCATAATCAATGATCAATAGGAGATCTATATAATGAGAAACATCGTAATCGGTGGAATTGAATGAAATAAATAGAAAATGGATAGTAATTCCAGAACTGAGATAGTGGATGATCACATATTTTACATAATTAATTTTTTTAGAAAAAAAATTAACTCTAAGGAATTATTTCATTTATGATGAATACGTTGACAGATCTGCAATGCACCATCATTCCATTGTAGAAACAAAATTTATATTTCATATAGAGTTGATCCATATATGTTCTAGGTATCTATAGAAATCATTGAAAATGTCTCTGTGTGCTTGCATGGAATACCTTTATGCATGCATCAATCACCTTGATACCCTCGAGACTCGATTCCAAATTTTTCTCCATGTTCTGTTGGAAGAATATTTCTCACCTTTCTTAGGAGCATTCTTGAAGAAGGGAGCTCTCTATGGTTGAGGGTATTCTCAATGATTGTTCTGAACAACTTAATTAGATAATGAGAATAATAAATGAATTGGGAATTTATATTTCTAGTGTTAAAATTCAATAATTTCACAAGATCCCTTGATTATTTAATTTAATCCAATATAAACCACTTGTCATATAATAATAATATTATTATGTGTCATCAATGCACATGACTTGAAAATTATATTTATATATTATTAAATAATATAAAATTCAATATTTAATATTTTTCACTGGACCACTAAACATGGTCCACTATTCCTCAACAATATTTATCAGCCCTTGAATAATGTCTATTTATTAATTAAATAAATATCAATGCATTGTTTTTTAATAAATAAATAAATATCAAATTCACTATATATAAAATAAATATTTATTGAATATTATTCTCACAATATATTCTCTTCAATAACTAGTGAAAATGTATGTGCAATCAATCATAAATGAATAATTATTAAACCATGTGTAGGGATAATATTTATTCAACATATTAAATACTAAATATATAATTGAACTATGATTGTGGATGCACATAGTGTGTGACCATTTATGCCTCTTTCTCGGTGGAATTTGGAAAAGTATCCAAACGCCTATAGACAACATCTAGAGAAATACCATGGAACCCATAGAGAATGTAGTTAACGCTAAAAAAATGTGTGTCCTCCGGCAAAGGATTACCATGTAATGTAATCCCTTTGTAATGGTATCTTTAATCAGGAAGGTTTCTTTGTAGTGCCATCAACCTATATGCTCAATATCTTTTTTTTGTGATCTTTTGGAAATAAACATGCCTATAGAATACCATGTCCATTGATTTACTATGGCTATAACATTTCCACGAATGTTCAAGAGATATTAACTTCTGTTAATGAACAGAAGGGATATATCCTTTCTCACATTATTCCCAAATGCAATATTACTCGGGACACACCCAATATATCCTACCTCAATGTAACCATCTTTCAAAACTATATTCATCAAAACATAAAAGTACTCGATAGATAATATTCATTAATAATATCCATTTTGTCTAATGACTAATAAACAGATCCATATATAGGAACATCCAATGACATGACTAAATATGGATTTTTATTAGCGGGTCCCACTCTCAAAATATCCTACTGGATATAACCAAATGTGTACTCCATGAGAATGTTTCTCAAAGTCTTATGAGTCTACATCCATGATATCATGTATGATTTATGTCCCTGAAATGATATCAACCAGCTATATAACATTAATTCATGAATAGTTTCATAACACTATCAGGTTCTCATTAGAGTGGGGAACTTCTATGAACATTTAGTGTGATAGATAATATTAGTAAATTATCACATACAATGTCACATAGATGAAAAATCATGATGTGATAAGTTTTTTATTAATATTCAAATCAATGAATATTGGTTTATCATAAAGTAAAAAGAAGTTGGTTCTAAAGAACCAACTCCAACATTCACCACATTGTTCTTTTTTATGTTATATATACCACCCAAGAATTAATATTATTATTCCTTTAATTAACATTATTTTAATATGTATATATATTTTAGGATATCTCATTCATTGTGTTTTTGGTTCAAATGTTTCCAAATCAGTAAGGGATTTTTGTCCCAATTTTACTTCATTGATATAAATTTTATGTTATGCCCCTATATTGTTTTATAAAGTGTATAGGCATCTACTTTGCCATTCAAAATCATGAATTAATTTATCCTCTAGATATATTACATTTAATTTTATGTTATTTGTTCATGGTGATTACACTTCAATGTTACCATAATGGTAAATATTTTATGGTAGAATCTCATCATTTATCAGGGGTCTTTTTACAATGTTTTGGATGGTTTAATATTTTGATCCATATATCAAGATACTCATTAGGTTTATTCAACTATGGTTACTGTAATATCATAGAAAATAGAAACCTAGTCTTATTATGAATTTTTTTATTAAATTTTTTTATTTATAATTTAATCATTTTTAAGACAATTTTTGTTAAAATAATAATTGAAAACAATTGTTTATATTAAAAGAAAATATTATTTTACCATGATTAAATAATATTTTAAAATAGATATTTTTGTTGAATAGAATTTAATTTTATTAAAAAATTTATTCAATAGAATATATTAATATATTAATATATTTAATTTGTTTTTATGCTATATATATCTATATTAGTTTTAAATTATATAAAATTTTGAATAAAACAAATACTTTTATAAAATAATAATTTTATTTTATTTAGATAATGAGATTATAAATGACATTTACAATTATTATTTTTATGTATTATGTGTCAAATATTTAAATTAACGTTATTTTTTAAACATATTCACTATTAACATCCACATTAATATTTATGAAATTAAATATTTATGGATAATAATATTAGAATTATTTGGGTTTTATATTTTTGGATTTTGAAAACATGATATATGTATATAGGCATATACACATCTACATACATATATGAAGTAAAAAATTATAAGTTTTATAATATAAATTTTGAATAGATTTATATTTATAAAATTATTAATATTTTTCTTTTTATTTATTGAAATAATAAGAATATTTTAATATTAAAAATTAAATATATTATACATACATTTTAATTGAATAAATATTATAATAATAATATTTTTATAATAATAATAAAAGAATAAAATAGATTAAAAAAGGAGAAATTGTGAAATAATGGGGGGAGAATCGTGTTTCAAGGTGTTCGGCTTCAATAGGCCGTGAGATAGACAAATCGAGGCCGGAGGAGGTGCGTCGATTTAGTATGGGGATATAGAGAGGTGAAATTACAATGTGTTGAGGTTAGTCATGTGGAGGATATTTTATCGCTCATACCATCACTGAACTCAAAGAGAGTTCTTCCTCGAGAGGCTGCGTTTTAACTGGGGTTTAGGTTCTCCGGCTTGTGCAACATGACCTAGGTTTTGTGTCATGTTGAATGTGTTTTATTTTCCATGATGGGGGATTTGACCATGGTCCAGTCTCTTTTTATATTTTATTCTAGACAATTCAAACATCATAGAGGGTTAATGTTCAATCATTGTGCTGAAACGTCAGTTGAAATCCATATCTGAGTTTGGATTTCATCTTCAACCTAGTTTGAGGTTTGTTTTGTATTGTTTCAATTTTATTTTTTACAAAAAATGATGTTTTTTGTATTCAGGTTTTTGTATCTTATTTTCACCACTATTTTCACTATTGGTCGAATGTTTAAGGATTATTAATTATCCTTTTTGTGAAACGTTTGTCAATTACTATTTTTTTCAGTTTGATTGTGATATATTCTTGGGTTTCTATTGATAATTTTTTCAGAAAATGATTGGAACTTTTGGTCTCATCCATTTTTAGTATGAATAAAATCTCAAATATGATTTTATTTCTTTTAAAAAAAATGTTGTTTCTAAAAATTTTCTCATGTATGCTTTGTTGAGTGCATATATTTATATATACCATCAAATCATTTTCCTCGGTCCATATCCGGTTTATGTTTGTGTTGCTGATTGGGTTATTATTTTTGGGTTTTTCATCCTCTAGATTTCGATATACTTGTTTCGGAGGGTATTGTGTACTCTACTTCTACGCCAATTCTTTGTGTATCTAAGGATCTGAATCCATCAAGTTAAGGAAAAACTGTTTAATTTAAAACTTTTTTCTTAAAATAAATTTTATTTAGATGAAATGGGTTTCTTCACATTATCTACTACAAATCAAATAAGGATATTATATAATTTATTAAATAGATCTGGTTTACAAAAATTTAATGTTATATTTAATTTTCGTGTAAGGGATTCACTCTTTATTTTCAAATTCAATTTGTAAGAAAAAATTATTTATTTCAAGTTATACTCTTTATTTTCTGGTTTTGTTTAAGAGGGTCTACTATTTATTTACAACCATTATGATGAATTGTTTCTCTGGTTTGAGTTCTGCGGTGCGTCTGCACACCCATGCGCTCATATTTTAGTACATTGATAATTATTTCATTTTTATGTTTGTTTTTACTATGTGATCAAACTGAAAAATGTGTGGAAAGTTCAATTTTGATGAAAGGGTTTTTCTTATTTAATTCATTCAACATGATGAAATTATTTTTAAATTTTTTTAGTATAATTTTTATTTTTATTATTGTTTTGTATGTAAAGTTTAGATATCATCAACTGAATTTTTTAAAAGTTACATACATATATATGTACAAATTTTTATGTATATCTATATAGTCTTTTATAACAATTTTCACAACTTGTAAATGAAATAATGATTATATATTTAGGATAATTAGGTTATAAACCAAATGAAATCATTGACTCATGTTATTATTATTGATAGTCTAGAGTGTTTAATTATTTTCTTATGATTTGATATTTCACATTAAAATATTTTAAAATATATGGTTTAATAAATCTAATGCAATATATGTTATCTTAAATGTTTGTAATTTGATATCATATTTATCTGTGAATGAATATTTTCATTTATCAACATTTTTCTCAACCATGTATTTAACCTGTGATGATGAGTGTTATCAATTAAATTCCAATACACATGTATATATATTAGTATGTATGGATAAATTTCATATTTTCATGTTTCTAATTTATCATAGATTTATCGTCATATTTATAAAAAATCCCCATAACATGTCATCACGTTTTATCAACATTATAGGCGTCGGGACTACATACAAACATGGCCACATGTTAACAATATTGTTGAAACTCAAATGCATTGGAAATAAATTTGTGGTTTCAATTTTAAATTTTAATGTTTGTATTTCAAATAAATAAGTAAATAATTTTCATTGAAAGTGTTTCATTTTAAAGGTTATTTTCATTGTTTTATGTGAAAAAAATATTTATTTATTGTAAAATATTATTTCCAGAAGACAAAAGCATATATGAAATTTGATTTAAATTGTAATTTATTTAACTATCCATTTTATGAGATTAGTCTTTTTATGATATTAAATGAACTATGAATTTAATTTGTCAATGTGGTATGAGGAACTTTTAATAAAATACATAAATTAATTATTCCATGTGGTATGAGACACTTTTAATAAAAGACTTACTAAACATATGAGGAATGTATTGGACTTATTTTGTGATGGGTGAGGCCCGCTATAGCCTCTAGATAAATTGGTAGTTCTCTTGAGGAAAATTAGGTTATAGCAGGAGGATTTGATGGAATTATTGTCTTGGAATGAGGCCTTGATAAAATGTTTATGTATGGTCTTGGCACGAGGCCTTCACACAGTCTGACATTATACATTCCCACATTATGTGTAAAATTTTTTTCCAACCCGATGATTATACAACTTGAAGGATATCCTTGGAAAATGTTTTTGAAATTATACTTATGCATTAACTGCACATATAATAATTATGTATGTAGTGTGAAAATCATTTAAAAGAAAGTTTAGAATCTGTTTTCAGTAGATTAACGCGAAGGATAGAAATTTATCAGTCCTTCCATGTTTTGAAATTGATGAAGAATGTAATTAATGTTTTTATTTTATTTGAAACTATGAGAAAGTATTATTTTTCATGTAAAAATTTTGTACCTACACCCCTTGTGTGTCACGCTTATTTTAGTGTGTTCCAGTCATTGACTCGTATGCAACATCCCATGCATTTCTTGTAAACATATGAATATTATAATCCCTATTTTATTTATCGCCTTTAAATAAATATATAAACACTCGTGAATGTAAACTTCTTAAAAATGATTTCCAGTAACCCTAAAAAAATAATGATGATGCGTAATACAAAATTGTTGAATTCTTTTCAACAAATGTTTTCTGGATGTATAATTATTTTAATGAAATGTATACAAAATTTTTTTTTATTAATTAATTAGAAAAACCCTAACTAGGATTTTTTTTGTTTACCCCTTGTTTTGAAATTATTTTTTACAGGTCATTGGAAGTCCAAAGTTGGAAGTCACCATTTTTATGCATGTGGATGAAAATTTTGACTTCTGTTTGTTTAGTTTTGTTTCCACTCTGATAATTTATAAGGTTCTATCAAATTCTTTAGAACCTAAAGCGGTAAAAGGTCCTCTATTATGTAATGTTTATGTTTGGGTCCTTATAGTTGGTATTGGAGACACAATTTACACAAATTTAGAGGTAGATTGTTTTTGTCTAAGTGGTAGAGTCTAGAGAACTACTATTCATGGTCTTCTTAATTCTGAAGACGAAAATTTAGAATTATTTTTAGACGGAAGACACGAACTGCGAGGACAAAATTATTTTAAGGGTAGAAAAATGTAACGACCTAGAAAATCTAAACATTTTTATTATGAAATTATTTTATTAAATGTATATATTTATAATATCAACAATTTTTAAGATAGTTTTCATTAAAATAATAGTTGAAAATAAATCTTTATTTTAAAAGAATATAGTATTTTACCTTGTTTAAATAATATTTTAAAATAGCTATTTTTATTGACTAGAATATACTTTTATTAAAAAAATTATTTAATAGATTATTTTAATATATGAGTATAGTAAATTTGTTTTTAAGTAATATATATGTGTGTGTGTGTGTGTGCATGTGTGTGTGTGTATTAGTTTTGAATTATATAATATTACGAATAAAACTAATAATATTATAAAATTATTATATTATTTTAATTAGATAATGTGATTATACATGACATTTAAAATTATTGTTGTAAATTATTATGTGTCAATTATTTCAGGTAACATTATTTTTTATGAAATTCACTATTAATATCCACAATTAAACTTATGCAAATAAATATTAAGGAATAATATTACTAAAAATATTTTTGTTTTATTGTTCTCAATTTGAGATGACATTATATATATAAATACATACATATACAAATATACATTCATAAATGAAGTAAATAGTTTTAGTTTTAAATTATAAAATTTCTTTAGATTAATTATTATAAAATTATTAATATTATGATATTTATTTATGGAAATAGAAAAACTATTTATATTTAAAATATTAAATTTATTATAAATACCATTAAATTGATTATATTTAATAATAAAAATATAATAATAATAAGAATAATAATAATAAAAGAAGATAACAAATAAAAAAAGCTGAAATTGTGAAAGAAGGGGGGAGAATCGCCTTTCAAGGTCAGGGGATTCGACAGGCCACGAGGGATTCATGTCGATGATGGAGGAGGTGTGCCTATCAAGGTTGGGGAGATATGGGGTGCTATTCAGGTGAGCTGAGGTTTGTAATGAGGGGTAAATGACTTCACACAAACCGATCAAGAGCTCGAAGTGTGTTCCTCCTTAGGAGGCTATGTTTTTTCAAGAGTTGAGGGCATTAGGCATGTGCGTCGCAGCCTAGGTTTAGTGTCGCGTTGTAGGTGTTCGAGCAGCCATGATGGGGGTTTCGACAACAATTCAGGCACCATTTCATTATCAATTCATCTAAGACCGAACATCGTTGAAGGGTAGGGTTCAATCGTGGTGTCGATATGTGTTTCAAAATCCAAACCTGAGATTCTATTTATTCTTTAACTAGGTTTATTGTATGTTTTTTTGTTCTGGTTTTATTTTTACAAACACTGATATTTGTAGTCTTTCGTTTTCTGTATCTTTTTTTTCAAAAAATTCAATATTGATCAACTATTTAATGTTTATTTATTTGCCTTACTATGATACTTATGTCAAATAATGTTTTTTTGGTCTGATTATAATATATTCATGTGTTTCTTTTGATAGTTTAATCAAATTTTGATAAGAATATTCAGTCTCTTACATTTTTAGTATGAATCAAATCACACATAGGATTCGTTTCTTTTTTAAAAAAATCTATGTTGTTTCCACAATGCATCTTGAGTAATATTTTTTGAATTTATATATATAAACCACCCAACCCAGTATCATCTGTCCATCTCCTGTTTTAGTTTGGCGATGCCAATTGGTTTATTATTTTGGTGTTTTTCACCCTCTAGATTTTGATATAAATGTTTTGAAAGTTATTTACTACTCTTCTTCTATGCACTTTCATGGTGTATCCAAGCATCTAAATCCATCATGGTAGGGGAAAACTTTTTCATTTCAATGTTTTATTTATCAGAAAATTTATTTAATTGAAAAGGATTTCTCCTATGTTTCTACAAAATGTTAAATAAAAATATTATATAATTTAATGAATAATTTTTTTATGAAGAGTTAATATTAAATTTTAATTTAGGGTAAGGGATTTAATATTTATTTTAAAAATCATTTTGTAAGGTAAATTTTAATTATTTCAAGTTATACACTTTTTTCTACTTTTATTTAAGAGGGTATACTATTTATTTTCTACCATTCTAATGAATTTATTCATTGTATTGAGTTCTACACTACATCTTCACACCCTTGTGCTCATATTTGAGCACTATGATGACTCGTGTATTTTTTTTGTTTGTTGGTACTAAGTGTTAAAACAGAAAAATATGTTGTAAGTTCGATTTTGATGAAATGGTTTTCCTTATTTAATTCTTTCAGCATGATGATATTATTTTTAAGTTTATTTAGTATAAGTTTTATTTTTTTATGGGTTTTAATGGTAAGATATAATTTTTTCAACAGAATATATTTATAAGATATATGCATATATGTTTATATCTATGTGGTATTGTTTAAAAATTTTCAGAACATATAAATGAATAAATGATTGTATATTTATTATAATTGGTTTATTATAGCAATGAAATCATTAAATTCTGTTCTGATTCTTGATGGTGTATTGTTTTTAATTATTTTCTTATGATTTGATTTCCCACATTAAAATCATTAAAAAAATTATGTTTTAATAAATCATCCACAATATACATTATTATCAACGTTTTTTAATTCGATACAATTTTTTTCTCCCAATGAATATTTTCATTTATCGACGTTTTTCTCAACCAAGTATTTAATCCATGATGATGGGTATAGTCAATTCAATGCTAATACAAATGTATATATATTTTAAATTTTAATGTATTTATTATTATCATGTTTATAATTTTATCATCGATCTATCTTCATATTTAAAAAAATACACATAACATGGCATCGTGTTTTATTATCATTATAGGAGTTGCGAATGAATATAAACATGGCCATGTGTTATTAATATCATTGGCACTAATATAATTTAAAATAATTTTTTTGTTTCAATTTTAAATTTTAACATTTTAATTTTAAATTAAAACTTACATAATTTTCATTTAATGTGTTTTATTTTAAAGGTTTCTTTAAACATTTTAGGTCCAGAACTTGTCTATTTATTTTAAAATATTTTTCCGGGAAGTAAAAACCATATATTCATTTTTAATTAAATGTGCATTTATTTCAATATCCATTTTATTAAATTTATCTTTTTATGATATTAGATGAACTAAGAATTTAATTATTCAACGTGGTATGAAACACTTTGAATAAAATTCATAATTTAATTATTCAATGTGGTATGGGACACATTAAATAAAATACATAATGTAATTATTCAATGTGGTATGAGACACTTTGAATAAAAGACTTACTAGACATATGAGGAATGTGTTCGACTTATTTTGTGTTGGGTGAGCCCCACTATAGACACTCGACACATCGATGGGTCTCATAAGAAAAAATTGGTCATGACACGAGGCCTTGACAAAATGATGGTGTTGGCACAAGACATAGATATAATTTTATGTATGGTCTTGGGACGAGACCCTCACATAGTCTGGCATTATACATTCCCTCATTATGTGTAATTTATTTAACCTACCGCGTGATTATTCAACCAATAGGATATCCTTGGTCAAGAATATTTTAATTTTTCTTGTCAATTAATTGCAAATTTCCAAATGATGGAATTACTAAGTAAATAATTTACAAATACGATCAACATCTATTTTTATTACATTTAAACAAAGGTTAAAAATTTATGTATCCTTAAATAGTTTTCCATTATTGAATAACGTAATTAGTGTTATTATTTTATGCACAACTCTGAGTCTGTATTGTTTTTCATGTGTGAATTTTGTACCCCCACCATTTGCATGTCACACTTATTTTGGTCTCATAAACTCATTAAATCGTATGTAGTATCCCATGCATTTTTTTTACATTTATGCATATTAAGAACCTTGATTTATTTATAGACTTTAAATAAATATTTAAACACTTGTGAATGTGATCTTCCTAAAAATGATTTATAGTTTCCCTAAAAAATTGATACTATGTTATAAAAGTGCAGATTTCATTTAGGAAAATGTTTATGTATTTTTATATATTTTAAATATAAATATACTAAAAGGATTTTTATTTATAATTTTTAAAACCCCTTATTGGGAATTTTTTTTCATTCCCCTTTTTTTGAAATTATTTGTCATAGGACATTTGGATGTCCAAAGATGGATGTCACCGTTTTTATGTGCGTGGAAGCAATGTTTGAATATTGTTTTTTTAATTTTGCTGCAACTCTAATTATTTTTAAGGTTGTATCTAATTCACCAGAGCCTAGACTAGTAAAATGACATCTATTATGTAATGTTTAATGCTGGGTCATTATAAATACGTCATGATAATAATATGTTTCACTTCATTTTCCTCACTCTATGTACTCATCATTTGAAAGATAATATTTTTATGAAAAATCTTCTTTTCAGTTGAAAACCCACTTACATACAAAACCATGTGTTATATTTAAAGGAAAAAAATTTCAAAATATTTTTTTAAATATTTTGTTTTCAATTATGAAAGGGTACATACCTCCGTAGATGTATTAAATGATTTTTAAAAATTATTTTTTTTATCGAGGATTATTTTCAAATAAAATAACATAAAATAAGTTTAATAAATTCTACATTAAAAAAATTTATATTCAATGAATGGATTTCTAATATGGTTTTTATTTTGTGATGAGTGGGGCATATATCTCTCAATGATGATTTATGGAAATATTTATATCTCATGATAGAATAATTAGAAATAATTAAATGTGCTTCATCAATTGTAGGAAACATGTGTGTCTTGAACCACTTTGAGAAACATGTGTCTCTTATCCACTATGTGAAATAGAAGTGTCCCAATCCACTCTGGGAAATATGTTATGTGTCTTGATCCATTATGTTAATGTTCTTGGTAGTTAACCTTGACATATGAAATGGTTTTATGTATTTATGGAGGTTCCATGCATTTATGGAATGAGATTATAATTCTTGATTGATTTATGATGATTTTCACCCTTATTTATCAGATTTTTAAAATTGATAATATTTTATGCCATGACTCATGTTTATGATCATTGATTGGTTGGGTAAAATTTTCTTAAGTTAGGTTCCTGATCATATAACCTTATGCTTATATTTTTCATTCATTTAATAATATATTGATATATAATTTTTTTACCCTTATTGAGAATCTGATATGAACCTTTCTTATGATTCTTTACCAAGTTATGAAGTACAGTTTAGATAAGGTATTCCTAATAGGAGTACTATTTTACAAGTTTTTTATGGGATATAAATACCATCATTTAAAAATTATAATATTTTGTACCATGACTCTGAAAAAATATAATATTATGGTACATAGCCTTTTGTATGAGTAATCCATTGAATATTCATCTAAACATATGTAATATCTAAAAATGTAAATTCTAGTTTATTATAGATGGTGTCACTGTAATGGTTTATTTAACCATTGAAAACTATGATTATAAAATTTAGAGAAATTACCCACAATATTAATATAGTTATTTCTACGTATGTCTATAAGGTTAAGTCTAAAGATGAATCAATGTAAAATTAACCTTCATTGAATTCTTGTAAAGGCTATAAAAATTGGTTTCTAATAAATTAAATCCTTATCTAGATAATACCATAATATGTGGCTCTGAAAGAGAGTTTCTTATGGGTAATAACTCCGATAATTTTCTTTTTTCAATATTTGATCATCATCACACCTGGGTTTACACTCTTGAGGGATATGACTTTGAAATTGAAAAACAATTCATGAACTATCATAAAGTATTTTAATATATTTTTACTATTAATGACCTTGGATAAACATAATGTTTCTTATATTGGAAATAAGGTTTCATTATTTAGACATCCTATGGGGATTTTCCAAGATTATATTGTTTTTCAGAATTATTATTATTTCCCACACTATACATTCTAGTTGTAGTCCCCGGCTATAATCGATTTAAACTATGTTAAGGTTTAATTAAATGTAAAATACATAGATTTTCTTCTAAATTTACCAAATGATATGGGATATGGATTGAAATATCTTATCTATATACTGAAAAAACATTAATGAGGTATGAATCATGTTGATCATCCTAATGTGAAATGGTTTCAACAACATTCTATTGAGTCATTCTTGATGTGATTTCCACCTTTTTCTGTTTTTTCAATGGTTCACTAGTTGATGAGTAATCGATAGATATGATTTAAAATATGATTTCCATTTTTCAATTTTTAGATCCTTAAAAATTCATTTTAGTTATTTATCATTTCTAAGTTGAAGAAGATCAGTTTTCAACTCTTATAACGAATACAATGGAATAATATGAAATTCAATCTATGGGATGGGAATAGTTTAAGGGTATATTTATCACTAAGTACCTCCCTAGTATTCTAAAATAGATGAATAAATAATCAATTAAATTTAAGAATCCGGTTGACAAATCTATTACCATATATGATGTTAATTTTAAAGGCCATTCAAGGTACAATTCTGGTTTAATCATTTTCCGTGAAAGAAAAATTGATTGATTTTTTGGTGGAATAAACCCATGTCATTGAAAGGAATTTTTTATATGATAGTTCAGTAGTTATGGAAAAGTCTTCAATGTGTTCTGAATGTAAAAATGGTAATTTCATATTCCATTCATTACTATGTTTTTTATAATATTTAGAAGATTGGGTCCATGAATAACCAAATGTTTGAATTAAATTCTAGACATCTTCATTCTAGAAATATGATAATAATCATAACAAGAATTTCTTGAATTGAAATTAGAATTTCTTCAAATGTGGAATGTATGGTCAAAATCACAATTATATCAAATTTTGATTAATGGGAAGGTTAATACAAAGGAGAAAACGACAATGCCAACCTGTGCACCCCCCTACACACTAATGTTTTATGTGCAAGGTGTTTGGGAATAATGGGAATCAATTCCCCAATAAAAATGTTAACATGGATGATAAGTAACAATAACATTTTAAGTAAAAATATAATGAGAAATATTATGGTGTCACAACAGTTGATGTGAATAATGATAAGTAGTGAATACGTATCCTCCACTCCCATGTTGGGAATTTCTTGTTTGATATTGTAGGAACAATCCCTAGGAAAATATTACTATTCATTAATTAGTTTTGATCATCGATTATCTCCACCTACATGGATTTTGGAATAATGAAATCACATTCGATAGTCTATCTGTACAAGGTATTACCCATTATTCCAAAGTAAATGTTATTGTATAACATGAGTGATTATTTATGGAATAAAGGGAGAATTTTTTTTATGCATTTATGTCTCCCAGTAATATTTACATACTATTTATGGATTCATTCATGGGTTAATAAAGTTAAGGTTTATCAGATGTCCAAAGTCATTTACACCCTTTTCGAGGTTTTTCATGAAGATAGTGTATCACTATTAAGGGTATTTTAAGATAAATTTATGTAAATAAAACCCGTTGGTTTTGTATATTGTTTAGTGAAATAATTATTTAAGGATGAATTCATTTAGATTTTTTGGACATATGAATAAATTTAGTTTAAGTTATTAGGGTATATCATGTCTTTTATGTTTTGGTAATTATAGTTTTTAGTAGATAACTTTATGATTCAAGAACACTTAATTTCTATAAATTAAAATTTTTCTCTATATCATATTTCCAGAACATACAATAAATAAGTGGTAAGGTTTCATGGGGTACCATATTCACTTGTATTTCACCACGATCTGATGTTTAACTTTTTATTTTGGTTAAATCTTCTATAAAAACATTCTATATAGTTTCATTTAATAATTAAGAGATCAAATCAGAGGATAAAGGATATGATAAGATATTTTTAAATATATACAAATGGGGGATGGGATCACATATCACTCTAGTTGAGATTCATTATAAAAATATCTTCCACTAGATCAGTTATATTTTTTTGTATGAATCCCTTTAAATATACCAGAATGAATTTACATAATGAAATCTATAGGGACATAAAATATGTGATGAGATAGAATAGAATATTATATCCATTCAGTAATATGTTAGGACTACAAAAAGATGATATTAATGCCTTGTTGATAACAATCTGTGTGATCTAGTATTTGTTGTTGGTGAGAAGGTATTTCTATAAATTTGTATATGGAACAAATAAGGGATAACTAATCCCTATATATATCGGTCCCTTTAAAAAAATTATCACCTCAGGAAAATATTTTATCATTAACCAATTCCACATATCCTCTATCAATTACATGATGTGTTCCATGTATCAATCCTAAGGAAGTGCATACATGATCCATCACATGTACTGAACTCAATGGTCATAAAATAAGAGCATGATATTACCTACTAGGATAGATAGGTAGATAATCATGATTGAATAGAGAATGTTCTATAAAACAAGAGAGCTTACTTATTCAATGTTATTTGGTTAAACCTCCAAATTGATGAAGCTACTTGGGAACGAGAGGATTTATTGGGGTAGAATTATCCTCATTTGTTGGAAATAATGTGATTATTTTTGTGGGTAAAGATCATTTAATTGGGGGTTTAATATAAAACCCAAATGTTTAATGAATTATTAATTTTTGATCAAAATAAATTTTCTTAATAGAAATCATTATACACTACACTAATTTATCTTATTTTTAACAAAATAAAAAGTTTTATTGATATATTTCATTACACATGAGACAATATTTTACAAAAAAACATTTTATGACTAAAATTTTTATTTAATAAATTATAATGGGGTTTAAATTGATGGTATGAATATGATTATATATATTAATAAAAAAACATTGACACTCATTCAACATTTTTTATTTTAATTTTAAATAAAATAAGAATCATTTAAATAAAAAACACAATATTTTTGGAAAACTATATTTTTTAGAAAATATGGATTAGTCGCACAATACCCACATAAAATAAATATATTTTACCCCTTTAATAAATTTAATTTAAAAAATATAAAAATTGACAAAATCATATCATAATTATCTGAGGATGAGTTTTTGAAATTTTTCTAAAATATTTCATCTTTTGATGAATAATGAAAATACTAAATCCTAATAAAAAATTATCATTTCTTTTAAATAATTTATTATGATAAACTATATTTTTAATTTGTTTTAATTTAAAATTTCTTCAATTTTATACCAATTAATACAAAGAAGGTCATTGGAAATATTTTTTAGTTGAATTTTGAAATAAAAATCTTGTAAAATTTTGAACATCTACCATTTAAAACACCACTATCATCGCATCTATGGGATTAATTTTAAAATAAATTTTGAAACCTAAATGAAATAAATTTGAAAAAATGTCTTCCATATTAGAATCAACATAATTTATATTTTTAATTAATTTCAACTTAATTTTTTAACATAATAATTTGTGAAAAATGTTAAAACTAATTATCAAGATTATAGTTAAAATGGGGTTCTTCACATTACAATTTCCCTTGTTAAAATTAATTTTTCACACCAATACATTTTTTATTTAATTAATTTTATTTAAAATTTATAATCATTAGATCTAAATTTACTTAGTTAATTAAAAACAATCAAGATACTATGGTAAAAACATAAAAGGTATGGTTGGGTAACCGTAAAAGCTAAGGAACCACATGTCTAAAAATGATTTATTTTTGGGTTTTTGATGTTTGGATATACCATATACTCTATAAAATATTTTATTGACCAATTTTAGTATCACATGACGTATGAGTGACCTTGAAATAGTGATTTCTTTCCACTATATAATAAAATTCCACGCCTCCTCAATTATAAAATAACACTCACTACCCTAACTTATACACACCTCTCAAAACCTTATACATGACCAAAACAAGCCAAAATTACTTATATAATTCTCTCATATCTTCCTAATAGATTTATTTTGAATATAAATCCAACTATAGAAGTCATTTTGTGCAAACCTAAGGAGGATTCAAGTAGAAGAGGAAACATACATCAACATGGTTTTTTGATTCATTTCTTCCTCCACCTCCTTAATTTCTTATAATAACATGATTATATAATAACCTCAATATATTCCATATATTGAGATTTATTTAGGTTATGGTTATAACCTAAACCCATATCCACTTCCATCGAACTAGAAAGGAAATCATCTTTCATGAGTACGATGAAAAACCAACTCAATAACCGATGTAATTTTTTTCCATTACCACATCACAGGGTAGGAAATAATTTTGTATTTATTATATATATATATGTGATATTTAGAATATTATTATCATTTTTTCATTATTATATCATATATACATTTATTATTTTAGAAAAATTTAGAATATGATAATGTCACTTCGGTTTACAGTTGACTGCATCCTCACGAAGTTTTGTGATTCACTCATGATTTACATGGATGCTATTAAGGATGGGTTTAAAGAAATTATTTTAAAAAATGAAAAAAAAATTATTTTATAATGATAATATATCAATTACCTAGATTTATTTCAATACTAAAATATCATGGGAACAGTGTCCATGTGAATGTATGGCCTACTATCTCCATTAATAGTGTATTTCATTTTTTATAAACATATATTATTGATTTATATAAAGACAAATGTACTGATTATATACGACTTCTATATCATGGTCATTACTATAGATAATTTGAAACGATGATTAATGTTTGTGTAGAAAATATGAAAATTCAAAATTTACACGAAAAATAAATAGGTTATTACCTAAAACATAACATTAACATGGAATTGTCAATAAATACGTATTAAAATATAAAAATAAATTTATATATGTTATGATATATGAAATTATTATTCTATAAATAGTTAATAAAAAATATACTTATTATATCGTATATTTGAATTTTTTTTAGAGAATTCAAGACTTAACGTAACAGATTTACATCTGACGTTCACTTTCTATGAGACAAATTCCATATTCACCACATGTTTCATTGGTTTCGTGTATATAGTAACCACATATATATTCTAGTATTGTTATAATTAAAAATTATTTATTATTATATCCACTATAATTAGTCTCATTTATGGGGTATAAAGTTCAAAAGATACCAAACCAGTAATGGGTTTTTATCTCATTTATACTTCTTTGAGATATATGTTATGTTATAGACCTATATTAATTTATTAGGTATATATTCTGCCGCATTTAAAATTAATATCATTAATTTATTTATCCCCGTGATATTTGAAGATTAATTTTATGTTATTATTTCATGGGAATTATGTATCAGTTTTTCCAAAGTGGTAATGATTTTATGGTATAATATAATAGTTTATCATGATTATTTATGACTATGCTTCTAATGATCAAATAATATGATCCATATGTCAAGAAAATAATTAAATTTATTCTCCTTGGGTTATTTAATGATAATACATATTTTCCCTTCATTTTATTATATTTATTTACATTATTGATAAAATATATTTTTTTATGAAAAATCATTTTTGTCAAAAAACTATTTCATCCAAAACTGTGTTTTTTTAAAATAAAAATGTTTTAGAAATTCAAAAAAATGTTTTATTGAAGACATTTTTAACCATTTTTTAGTTAAAAAAAATGATTCATGATGTCTCTTTCAAAAATAATTAATGATTGGTTTTTAAGGAAAATGTAAACTGAATCTTTGTGTTAATAAGTACATCATATTTAAAATTCCCCACCATCGTGACAATTATTTTCATTAAATAAAAAAAATATTTTTTTTTTATTTTTAAATAAATTAATTTTAAAAGTGCTTTATTTTTTAAAAAGTTACTTTTATATTCCAAATGATATTTTAATAACAAATTGTTTTAAATGATTTTAAAACTTTCCTTTATTAGTTTTCAAAGATTATTTTCTTAGAAAATGATTTATAAAATAATTTTTAATGATTACTTTGAAAATAAATTCAATGAGGGGATATTTTACACATGATATATTCCAAGTGATTTTAATTTCAAAATCATTTTCCATCTATTATGATGTCTTTTTATGTTACTTATCCATTATTGGGTATATGGTCCAAGGGTACAATTATTATTCTTTATCTAAATGGTTTATAGTTATGATGACATCATGTTTAAGAAGCCTATTTATCTTCTATTAATTATACTATGATTAAATTATTCTGAAACCTATATCATTTTATAGGATATGATATTTTTATTGTTTAGGATCTTCTGTAACCCTTAAATATGGTTCTCGTTATGACATGAGTGGGAAAAATATCACCCTCCAATTAATTGGGTAAATATTTATTTATCATGAGATAAAAATAAGAAATAAGTCAATTGGATTGATCAACTATGTGAAATAGTTGTGTCCTAATACACTATGGGAAATAGGTGTGTCTTGATCCAATATGGGAAAAATGTATGTTATGATCCACTATAGGATACATGTGATGAGTCATGGTCCACTATATTGATGATTTTGGTAGTTAACCTTGATATATGAAATGGTTTCCAATATTTATTATGGAGCAATAGTTTTATATCATGGGTTTATGGTTCATGATTGATTTATAAATATTTTTCACCTTTATAAGAAATGTATTCAGAAATGACAAAGTTTTATGCCATGAATCATGTTTATGATCAACAATAGTTTGGGTATGAATATAGTATGTTATGTTTAGTATCTAATACCCTTATTATTGTCTTATTATTTCATATGATCATTGATTTATACCGCTTATTTTTATGCTTAATTTGATTATAAGATCACTCCTTCTTATGATTCCTTCTACAAGTTATGAATAATGGTTTGGGTAGGGTATTCATAACATAATTACTATGTGAGAAGATCATTATAGATGATTTTGAATATATTTGACCATATTAAATGATTTTATACATTGTCTCCTAATACAGTAAACTACTATGATACTTTGGATTCTTTTTTTGGAATGTATTTAATATTCATCTAATAAGAAATAATATCTATTTTTGTAAATCTTGTGTCATTATTCATGGGGTGGGTTAGCTAACATTTATTAGGAGGTAATATCCATAACATGAACTAACCCCATATGTTATTTCGTTCAAGACACACTTGTTAAATCTCATCTTGATTACTGTTAAGGGATATACCCCATGACACTAACTTCTATTTTTTAACGAATGGGCTTCAAACTACAAAACAATACATTTTGAAGCCATAATTTATCCTTTCTCCACAAATTATTCTATTTAATTAATACTTATAAACAGAAACAACAACGGAAAAATTATTACCAATCGGTATTGCTCCCAATGTTAAAATATACCAAAAATTATACAAGAACAATGGTTTTATTTGATTAACAATTGTATTACTATTCTAACAGTAAAATTTCTCCCTATAAATACCACTTCATTGTTTTAATCAATATTCATTACAATTTCTATTGTGGATATATATCCATTTTCTATTGTTTTGATTACTTTACGAATATTTTGTTTCAATTTTATGGTGTTTTCCATATCATAATTAATTATAGCATATTTGTGAAGTATATATATTTTCTAATTTTAGATTTTAGATTTTAGTTCTTTTAAATTGTATTATTTTGAATTTTCTTTTGTTTTATAGATCACTAATGTAACAGTCATTATTAATGAGATAATGTTATGTTAATCCCTCTATATTTTCTACATGTATAATATTATATAACATAACACACATTTTCTCAGGAAACAAATACCATTTAAATATCAAGGTGCATTATATTCATACCTCCTTTATAAAAATTCATCCTTGAAATTTCAAATCATATTATCGATTAAAAATAGGTTAGGGTAATTCTATTTCACTCTTTCTACTGGTTCCCATTTCTCCTCTTAATATGTATATTTCCTCCACAACATTGTGACAAGGAGAGTTGTCTAGTTGTGTAAGACTTGTCCCTACGGTCCAAGATCCCTACCGCCTTCTCCATGTGAGAGAGTTCATGGTCTACATATACCACCACTAGATTCAGAACATGTGGGGGATAAAGTATGTTCTTTATCAAGAGAGATATGTATAATACATCAAGAAATTTATCCATGTTTGGTTGAAGTTCTATCTAAAAAGCCACCGATCTGGTGAGAATAATGATTTAAAAAGGGAAAATGTTCCTAACAATAATTGTCCCTTTTCTATCCAAACCATCTATATCTCTTCAATGGTTATATCTAAAGGAAAAAACTATCTCCAACATGAAACCAACAATTCCTTCAATCATTATTATTATAGTTCATCTTCATACTCAAATCATGGTTTTTATGTTCTCAAATGGAATGATCATTTTTAATCATCTCTCGCACAAGATAATAATCGATTATCATTCTCTTAATAACCACATCCAAACATGTCAGTGTTCTATATGATTTCCCATATAGAGGATCATAGGGTTCCATTTGAATACTTGTGTTGAAAATTCACTTGTATTATAAATAATATAATGGTATTTGTTGATCCCATACACCATTAAATACCAATAAAAAAATTCTAATCATGTCCTCAAGTTTCTATATAGTCTCTTTATATTGGAAATATGTTTGGGGGTTATTAGTTGTAAAGAAATTTAATTCAGTATTCAGATTATGTTAATTCCTTCTATAAAATTTATATTTGAAATGTGAATCATGATAAAAAACAGTCAGATGAGGTTCCCCATGCAGCCTCACTACATTCTTTACATATATATTTTCATGTCGGTCAAGAGAAAAATCTTACCAAATAATGATAAAATAGATTATCTTGGTATATTCGACAACTATAAACTATATCACATTGTTTCTTATAGATCATCTTAGTATAGCGTTGATGATATGCATAATGATATTGTACCACTTCAATGTTGGTATGTATAGTGGTTTCAAAAACCATTTAGAATGTTTTAAGTATGCCTTCACTGGTTGGCACACCAATATCCCTGTAGTACAGTCATCAACCACCCCTTTCATATTATCAAACCAATAAGGATCACGAATTTTTGTATCAATGTTAGTTCTTCTAGGGTGTATAGAGATTGTGGATCTATGATCTTCATACATCATATCCTAATTTTTCTTAGGGATTAATGGAACACATAGTCTTTTATGAAATTTCTAGACACATTCTTGGTCAATTTTGAACTCCATTAATATATCATTCTACATAGACTCTATTATTATGGTATCAATGGAACATCCCTTTGATCAATCTTGATCATATATAGTAATAATGGCTTATAAATCATTTGGGATGGGATTTATGATATCCCCTCCCTTATGATTCTATTGTATAAACTTACTAGTTCCTTGAATATTAGATCTCTTTGAATAATCATCATTTCCAGAACAATATGCTCTTTCTTACTCAATGCATCAGTAATATTGTTTTCTCTTATTGGGTTATAATGAATTGAACAATAATAATATTTAATAACCTCCAACCATTTCCATTATCTCATGTTCAGTAATTTTTCAATGAATATATACTTCAAACATCAGTGGTTGGTTTATATATAACATTTATAACAATAATGATAGGACCTCAATGTCATGAAAAAAATGACTCTATCTAAAAAAAATTCATGTGTGGGAAATTTTTTCTCATGGGGATATAACTATCGAGATGGATATGTGATCAGCCTATAGTTTTTAATTACTTGTCACACAATCCCTTTAACATATTCATCATTATAAATAACACTTTATTCTCTAAAAGATACTGCAGTTAACATAGGTGAAGTATCCAATATCTTATTCAATTCATGGAAACTTTATTTACACACTTTTTCTAGATGAGCATAGTTTATTTTCTGAGTTAACATGGTTAGTGGATTATAAATTCATGAAAAAAATTAGCAATACACTAATAATATATTTTTCGACTAAAGAAACATTGAGGGATAGTAACTATTATAAGATGAGTCAACTCCTTTACAACCATTCACATTGTAGGTCCAACTGAAATTCATTAATTGATTATAATGTTATACAAGAATGAAACTTCATTTAACCAAACTCCAAAATTATTAAATATTTAAAATAACTTCTCTTTCCTTTTAGTATTCAATATAACCATTATATGATCCTCACTCTCCTCATGACTTGTGGAATATTTCATAATATCATTAGTAAAAACTACCATGAATTTATTGATGTAGTTATTATAGAATCTATTCATAAAATCCATAAATATAAAAGTCTTATTAGACAAGATGAAGGTCATTAAAACAAACTCATAATGATTATATCTAGTTTGAAACATAGTATATGGAATATATTCTTTTTTCACCCTCAATTGGTGATACCCATATCAAAGGTCAATAATGTAGAGAAATTGAGCCTCATAAATATAGAAAAGTAAATCGTCATTCCCTGAAAGTGGGTAATTTTTTTCATTTTGGTCCATTATGTTCTATTTAATCAATGCATAGATGCATTATTCCATCATTATTCATTAAAAATATAATAGGTGTTCTCCTTGGAGACACATATCGAATGATACAACACTTATGCCAATGATTTTGATTTTTTCTCATTAAGTACTCTAACTCCACATTTTCCATTCTATACGGGTTCTTCTATATCATCATGGATTCATATGTGATTTCAATGTTGAAATCTACCTATCCATTGATGGGATATCTAGGTTACTCTTAAATAAATACATCACTGTATTCCAAGCCTATAAATAATTTATCTATAAAGGCCCTGAAATACCATGTATTTTTTTAAAAAATATAGGTATTTTAGGAGTCTGCAAAAATTGATGGCCCATGATTCAGAGGTCTGATGTGCCCGAAATGAATTTCTGAACTCTTTTTGGGTAATTCAATAAACATACGAGCATAATTTTCTAACATTTTAACCGGTGATCAGAATTTAAATCGGAGGGCACAGTTGAACTCATAGCGCTGATATTCACTTAAGGAGACCTTCACCTCAACCAAAGTAGATCACGATTGAATGTTAGTTTTTTTGTATGTCTTGAAAGAAAGTATAAAATAAAATTTTAACATTTTTTTGAAACCTCCCATGTGATGGTTATGGAGGTGGGGACCATCAATCCCAAAACCTCCGAATTTGAATTTAAGGTTCGGGACCACCTAATCCCCTAAACTCTTTCTATAATATGGATATAACTCTAGAAATCCCCTTTAATGGGAGATAACCTTTGGTATCCTACCACTTTAATGGTTCCAACCAAATCGAAATTAATGATGTGAATTTAATTTTGGGCCAAAAATTATATTGATGAAACACAACATATTGGCTACTTTTTTTGTGGAATTGGGAGAAAGGATTGGAAGAGGAATGATTTTGTAGGAATTCTTCTTCTCCAATGAAGAATATTTCTCCAATGAAGAACGCAAACGTATGACTTCAACTTCTTCCTCGGGACATCATCCAACATGGGATGTCTTCAATTGATGATCGTCCTTCCCTCCTCATCGAAGAAAACAAATGAACGAGGTAGGGGTGTGTTTTAAATTGATCAATGTTAATTTTACTTTCACATTGAATCATCTCCCTTCAGCCGCTTTCTAACTCCCTAACTCGGAGGTTTTGGGCCAAACAAACATGGCCCGACCCCTCTACAAATCTTATGGTACTTTTGGGTGTTCTTTGGGATGGGGAAGGTGACCAATGTCAGGGATTGGCACTGGTGTAACTCGAGACCCGCAACCAGCACCACAACCAGCCGTGACGACAGTAGTGAACAATGAGCGGCCGACCGAACCGGCCAGCAAAGAAGGCATGGCACATGATCGTGCCACGCAGAGAGGACGAATGGCCATCCAGCCTATCGCGGAAGACCACCACAATGTGCCCCTCACGCCACCCCGCAGCCTCCTACGTCTTGCGGCCTCCGTGGCCCCGTGCAGCTCGTGGCATCCCCGCCCCACGACCATGCACCGCCCGCAGCCTCCACGGCCCCTGCAGCCTCCGCCGCCCTACGGCCATCGCGGCACCACACCGCCCCGCGACTTCCACGGACCCTCGATGCCAGCGCCTTATACATCCCCACGACGCATGAGGCTTCTTCCACCCCACCGCCTCTACCACCCTGTGGCCTCCACAGTCCAGCGTTACTCGTGGCCTCTACGACCATCGTGGCCTCCGCGGCTCTGTGCCACCTCCGCGGCCCCGCAACACCCCTCGTGGCCCTATCGGCCCTCGTGCTGCACTACTGGACGCCGCCTAGGCCGGGACACCCAGCGTGGGTTGGCCCGAACCTAGTTGGTTGGGTCAGCCCCAGCGGGCTGAGTTGACCCGAACCGGGTCGGGTCGGGCCAAATCGGACCGGGCCAGGTTGGTCCAACCGGGTCGAAAAAGACCTGGGTCAACTTCAACTCATTCTCGCTCTGTCGACCATAAAATTGGCACTGTGTGTCTATTTGATGAACTGTATGTGGAGCTGGAAACCTTGGAGTGAGAAGGTCCCTTTGGTATACCTCACTGAAAATTATTTATAAAGTTGGGGTACAGTCGGGTTGGATTGAGCACAAATCCTACCAGGCCCTTGAAACTAAAAGGATAATAACACACAGACCGAGAATCTGATTCACGCACTGTCTATTATGTTGATACTCGTATGACGTTGAAGTCCTTTGAGATACTTCTTTAGGGGACATCGTTTTTATTGGAGTATCATCCAGTGGCTTGTAGAGTGGAACCTTCCGGAGACAAGCGATCAAAGTGTGGGAACCTTGTAGCTGGCTGTGACAATATATAAGGATCTTGTGTGGGTTTGACAACATACTGATGGTGTACATGGATCATGTGTGGGTCTGAAGACGTACTGACGATGTAATAGGATCCTTTGTGGGTCTCGCGACGTACTGACGACGTACTAGGATCTTCTGTGGGTCTGACGATGTACTAGGATCATGTGTGGGTCTAACGAGGTACTTGGATCTTGTGTGGTTATGATGATGTACATTAATCCTCCGTGGGTATGATGAGGATTTAGGATCCTACTTGGGTCTACCTCTTAATAGATTAAGATGATTCAGTAGTTATATCTAATCATCTTTACTACCGTACCTATGTTATACCTGGTGTGAGCTGATTCCCTACCTATGTGGTACTTTTTTCGTGGTAATACCTTGGTGGTATTCTTCTATGTGATGTACCTATGTGGTACTTACCTTCATGGTATTTCTACTTTGTAGAATATTTGAGCATTGGGCTAATGAGTTGGGCCTTGTGTTTCCTCATGATTGAGATGGGTTTACTTGATAACATAGGTATATGTATGGTCATATACCTATATAAGGATAAAATTTGTTTTCATGCTTTGTGATTTATCCTTTGTGGATTTTTTGAGACCTTAGGGGACTGAGGTCCCTACTGAGTATCATTATACTCACCCCTGCACGATCTATGACCGCCCCTTTTTGTGTTTGGTGCAGACGATGAACATCGCTAACTGAGGATGAGAGTACCAGGACTCGAGGCATCTCAGAGGTGGACATTAGATGAGGAACACCATAGAGATGGATGACCGGGATCTGTACCTCCCTTTCTGGTAAAATCCATGGTGGATGTTCACAGGAGCTGTTCAGTTTACTTGTACTTTCAGTTTATTGTACTTTCCAGTTGGTCTTGTATTATGGCCCCTTTTTTCTTACTGTACTCACTATGTTTACTATTCAGTTTACTTGAGTTTGTGTCTTTATGTGTTCTTGGTTGCATTTTTTTACAGGTTATAAAGGCAATGCCTTAACAGTTTTAGGTAATATGTCATTAGTGTTAGTCTTCAGTCTATAGCCTATAGAAGGCTGTCCTGGGGTACTCCTGGCACAGGCCCCGGGGGACGGGTCATGACAAATTGCTATCAGAGGAGTCAGTTCTACAATAGAACTAATGACTCTGATCATTTTAACGGAAATAATGTTAATTTTAGTGAGTGTGGTTATCAATTTAGGGAATATAGTGTTGGTGTAGTGGCTGACTTATCCATACACCAGGACAATGACTTCTTATTTCTGACTCAGTGCACGAAAACACTGATTGCGTGTGTGTTTTGAAGAGTTTTCATTGTGATCTCTCTGAGTAATCTCTCTAGGTATAACTTATGGACCCTAACACACCAGTTTATTTTCAGGATGCCTCCACATAGACACCCATCTAGGGTTCTGAATATAGTACGCGCGGATAGCCCACCAAGCGACGATGCCTTGGTGCAGGGCCCACTTCCAGTAGAGGCTCTAGCAGAGGCACCAACGGTACCATTACCGGTTGGGCCAATGATGACAACATCCATAGTAGTAGAGGGGTCACACCGCATGAGCACATATCATGAGTTCCAGTGCTCGAGGACACAAAAGTTTAGGGGAGAGACGGACCCCCAGCCGGCTGAGGAATGGCTGGTGGCCGTACTGAGAGTATTCCGACTGGTAGGGACACCAGTTGATCTCATGGTGACCCTTGCAGCCATCCTTCTATAGGATACATCAAGCAGATGGTGGATCTTTATGCTTGAAGTTCACGACGAGGTGGGGATTCTCTGGCATACATTTAGAGCCTGTTTCTGGAAGAGTTTGTCCCATCGACTCTTCGTGCAGTGCGCATAAAAGAGTATCTTCATCTACAATAGGGTAGAATGATTGTAGCTCAGTACTAAGTGAGATTCACTGACCTCCCACACTACTCCACAGATAAGGTAAGGGACCAATTCTTCTAGGCCTGGACCTTCATGCAGGGTCTCAGGTGGTAGATTGGGGCTTCGATGATTTCTCTTAGCATCCCGATGTAGGTGGAGGTGTTAGAGAGAGCCCTCTTAATAGAAAGTTTTCTTACAGAGATGTCACCAACAACGAGAACCACCACTAGTCATCACATAGAAAATTATTCTATATCTAGTAGTAGATAGATGCCATAGAGGTCCAAGAGGACCAGACCTACAGGAGGAGAATCGCATGACTCGGGATCAGTTGTGTGAGGTAACGAAGATAGAGCCAGTCATACGAGGAACATGCAGTGTTTCGCATGCAGCGGGTAGGGTCACATGGCTCGTAACTATCTGACCCACCATACAGATGATCAACAGACAGTCGAGAGACCGCCCAGGAAGACAAAGAGGTTCAATCGAGGTGGTCCGTAGGGAGAAAGTGGGAAGGGGCGAGCTCAACTCAAGGTAGTTGAGGCCTATGACCATGGATCTCTAGAGATCATATGAGGTACGATCTATGTCTATTCCACCTTAGCTGCAATACTTATAGAAACATGTTCCATTCATTATTTTACTTCCATGTCCCTCATTCGGAGCTCAGAGATTCCAACAGAGCCGTTGACTCGATCCTTATGGGCAGAGACTCTTACGGGAGTGGATTCGATGATTACGCACTGGTACAAGCAGTGCGAGCTAACTCTAGGAGGAAAGAGCTTCGGATGGGATCTCCAAGTAGCGGTGTCGAGGCCTTATGATGTCATCTTGGATATGGAGTGGTTATCTACATTCCATGCTCAGATTGACTATATTAGGCACAATGTGTGGTGTGTCTGCATGGATGGGACCAGTTTTACCTTCACTGGAAAGAAGATACCCTTCTTAGCATAGGATGGGCTTACCAGGGGGAGAGTGCAGCCAATCACGCATCTTTTGGCTAGCCTTACCCTTGGAGCGGTGGATGTGGAGAGTCGAAGATATCTTATAGTGGTGGACCAATATGCGGATGTCTTCCCTGATGATGTTTCAGGTCTACCTCTTCATAGAGAGGTGGACTTTTACAATGACTTGTACCCCAGGACGACACCGATATCTACACCGGCGTATTGTATGGCTCCCGCGGAGCTTTGTGAGCTATGAGTATAGCTAGAGGACTTGTAGGGGATAGGATTCAATCACCATATTGGTTCTCCTTGGGTAGCACCAATTTTATTCTCCAAGAAGGTGGATGGGATGTTGATACTTTGTGTTGACTATCATTGCCTGAACCAGGTGATCGTGATGAACAAGTACCCACATCAGAGGATTGATGACCTCTTTGATCAGCTGAAGAAAGCATGGTGGTTCTCGAAGATAGACCTCTAATTAGGCTATCACCAGCTAAGAGTGCGAGATGTGGATGTGCATATGATGTCATCCAGATGTTGTTACGACCATTATGAGTTCTTGGTTAGTCCATTCGGTGTAACCAATGCTCCCACAGTGTTCATGGGACTCCTGAACATGATATTTCATCCATACCTTGATCTCTTTGTAGTAGTCTTCATCAACGACATTTTGATCTACTCTACTACTAATGAGGAGCATGCCTATCATTTGTAGGTAGTACTAGACACACACTGATAGAACCAGATTTTTGGTAAGTTCTCCAAGTGCTAGTTCTGGATCCGAGAGGTTCAATATATGGGACATGTCACCTCAGAGGCTGGAGTTGCAGTAGATCCGGTGATGATTAAGGAGGTACATACTTTGGTTCCTCCCTAGAGTGTGACGGAGGTACAGAGTTTCCTAGGCATGGCCGGATACTACATGATATTTGTGCTAGATTTTTCTCGAGTTGCAGCACCACTATCATCATTGATGAAGAAGGGGAAACACTTTGTGTGGTGGGAGAGATTCCAATAGAGTTTTTAGGAGCTGAGGTAGAGGTTGACTAGTGACCTGATCTTGATGCTTTCGGAGGAGGGAATAGGGCACATAGTCTATTGTGACACATCAGGGACCGGGCTCAGATGTGTCCTGATGCAAGAGAAAATAGTGATCACATATGGTTCTTGAAAGTTGAAACAACGTGAGCAGTACTACGCTACCCATGACCTGGAGTTAGTATTAGTGGTCTTCACCTTGAATATGTGGCGACATTACTTGATGGGAGAACATTTTATAGTCTACTCGGATCACAATACTCTTCTGTATATCTTCCTGTAGAAGGAATTGAACCTGATACCTTGACGTTGGCTTGAGTTCCTCTAGGAACATGACTTCAAGATAGTCAGTAATCCTAGGAAGGGTAACGTTGTAGTATATCCACTCAGCAAAAGATCTAGTATACAGCTGGAAGGTGAGGCGACAGAGCAGCTGGCTACTTTGCAGATATCCTTTGTGGATCGAGATGGAGCAGCTTTTCTTCAATATCTTATAGTCACTTCCCCACTTCTTTAGTGACTCAAGGAGGCACAACATGGGGACACAGACTACGAGGAACGACATGCTAAGATATCCACAGGACAGGCACCTGATGGATTTTCTGAATGTGGGGATCATGTTGTCTTCTTCGGAGGACGTACCATGGTACCTGTGTCACTTCAAGAGGAATTTTTTATAGAGTTCCACAAATCCCCTATAGAGGTACATCCATGAGCGGCGAAGATGTACCAGGATCTCCGATGACAGCACTAGTGGCTGGGAATGAAGAAACCAATAGCAGAGTGTATCTCTCGGTGCCTCACGTGCCAGTAAGTGAAGGCAGAGCATCAGGTACCAGCGGGCTTGGTTCATCCTTTAGATGTCTCAGAGTAGAAGTGGGATGGGATACCCATAGTCTTTGTGATAGGACTTCCACGTACATCCATATGTTGTGACTCTATCTAGGTGATCTTCTACCAACATACCATGTCGGCCCACTTCCTACCGATCCAAGAGCAGGGTTGAGTAGAGAGCTTGGGATGCCTATATATGAAGGATATTGTGTGGCTACATGTACTACCCTCAAAGATTTTCTCCGATCATGATACACATTTCACTTTTTGGATAGGGAATGGGTTTCAGGAGGCTTTCGGGACACAGCTTCGTTTGAGCACTGCCTTCCATTCTCAGATGGATAGCTAGAATAAGAAGACCATTCAGACTCTCGAGGACATGCTACGTGCTTATGTCCTCGACTTCGGTCACAGCTGGGAGGATCAAATTAATTTGGTTGAGATTTCAAACAACAAAATCTATCACTCCACCATTAGGATGGAACCTTTTGAGCCATTTTTCGGGAGACCTTGAAAATCACCGTTGTGGTGGACTGACCCAGGGGAGTCAGCACTGGTGGAACCTGAGATGGTATGGGCTACAACATAGAAGGTACACATTATCCACGACCATATGAATACTGTAGATAGTAAGAACAAGTCTTATGCCGATAGGAGACGGAGACCCCTAGAGTTCGAGGATGGTGACCAAATCTTTCTACGAGTCTCAACTCGACTTGTTTTGTGGACATTTGACCGAGGAAGTAAGTTATCTCCAAGGTTCATTGGACCCTCACTGGTCTTCAGCATTATTGTCGAGGTGTCTTACCACTGAGCACTTCTCACGCAGTTTCACCAAGTGCATGACTTCTTCCACATATCCCCACTAGGGAGATACGTGCATGACCCTTCTCACATCATCGACCATAGCGAGCTGGACGTCGATGATGGGGAGACATTTACAGAGGTTCCAATATATATTGAGAATCTATATGAGAGGGTCATTTAGGGGAGGTCGATACTTCTACTACGTGTTCATTGGCAGCATGGGAACCTCCAGTAGAGCAGATGGGAGTGGGAGGTGTAGATATATGCTCATTACCCCCACTTGTTTTCTTAGTTTTGTGATATGGCTTTCAGGGACACAAATCCCTGAGGTGGGGAGAATGTAAAGACCCAGATATTTCATGTAATGTGTCTAAATATATGGTAATTTTATGAGTCTGCAAAAATTGACGGCGCATGATTCCGAGGCCCAGTGTGCCTGGAATGAATTTATGAACTTTTTTTCAGGTACGTTCTATAAACCTATGAGTAGGATTTTCTAACTTATGAATTGGTGCTCAGACTTGAAATTTGAGGGCACCATTGATCTTGTAGCACTGGTATTTTCTTAAGGAGACCTTCAACTCAATCTTTGTAGGTCGTGTTTGAATGTTGGTTTTTGTGTATTTCGTGAAAGAATGAATAAAATAAAAATGTTAACATTTTTTTAATTTTTTTTTGTTGAAACCTCCCATGTGAAGGTTATGGAGGTGGGGACCACCAAGACCAAAAACTCTCAGTTTGAATTTAAGAATGGGGACCACCCAAACCACCTAAACTCCTTCTTTAATATATATATAACTCTTGAACTCCCCTTTAATGAGAGATAACCTTTGGTCTCCTCGAACATTAATGGTGCCAACCACATCGAAATTAATGACGGAAATTTAATTTTTTTTTCCAACAATCAAATTGAGGAAACACAAAATATTGGCTACTTTTCTTTTTGGGTGGAATTGGGAGAAATATTGGAAGAGGAGATCCTTTGTAGGAATTCTTCTCCTCCAATGTAGAACGCTTCACCAATGACAAACACCAACGTATGACTTCGACTTCTTCCTTGGGACATCCTCCAGTGTGGGATTTATTCAATCATTGACCATCCTCCCCTCCACATTGAAGACAAAAAATGAATGTGGAAGGGGTGTGTTTTAAATTGACCAATGTTAATTTTCTTCTCACATGGAATTGTCTCCATTCAGCCGCTTGCTATCACCCTAACGTGGAGGGTACGAGCCAAAAAAACATGGCCTGACCCCTCTGCAAATCTTATGGTACATTTGTGTGTTCTTTGATATGGTGATGGAAACCGTTGTCAGTGTTTGGCCCTGGTGGAACATGAGACCTGTGGTCGGAACCATGGTTGGATATGATGAAGGAAGCGAACGGAGAGAGGTCGGCCGAACTGGTCGTCGACAAAGGTGTGGCGTGTGACCACACCATGCAGAGGGGATGGCTGGCCATCCTTCCAGTCGCGGCGGACCGTCACACTGTGGCCCTCATGCCGCCCCACGACCTCCACCGCCATGCAACCTCCACAACATCTTTCCCCTTGCGGTCGATGCCACCCCATGGCCTCCACGGCACCCACAGCCTCCGTGGACCCTGCGGCCTCCACTGCCCCACCACTACCAACGCCTCGTGGCCTCCGCGACCCTGCGCCGCATGTGGCCTCCATGGCCCTCATGGCCTTCGTGGCCCTCGTGACCCCCGCGCTGCACCACGGGGCACTGCCCAGGCCGGACCAGACCCAGTGGTCCGGGTTGACTCGAACTGGGTAGGGCCGGCCCAGACCGGGTCGATCTGAGTTGGTCCGACTGGGTCAGGCCGGGTTGGTCCGACTGGGTCGGACCAGACCCAGGCCAGCTTCGAGTCATTCTCGCTCTATCAACTATAACATTGGAACCGAGCATCCGTTTGATGAACCAACTACGACACTGGAAACCTTGGAGAGAGACGGTCCTTTTGGAATACCCCACTAAATATTTGGATAAGGCTGGGGTATGATCGGGTTGGATCGAGCATGAATCCAAGCAGGCCCTCGAGACTAAAAGGCAAATAACTCACATATCAGGCTTCCGATTAACGCATCGTCTGTTACGTTAAGACCCCTATGACATGACAGTCCTTTGAGATACATATTTGTAAGACTTCGTAGAAGATGGAGTATTGACCAGTGGCTTGTGGAGCGAACCCTCCCTGAGACAAGCGATCTTAGTGTGGGAACCATGTAGCTGGTTGTGACGATGTACTAGGATCATGTTTGGTTCTGACGACATACTGAAGATATACTAGGATCCTATGTGTGTTTTAAGACATACTAAAAATGTAATAGGATCATGTGTGGCTCTGATTATGTACTAATGAGGTACTAGGTTCCTGTGTGGGTTTGACGATGTACTAGGATCCTGTGTGGGTCTGACGAGGTACTAGGATCTTGTGTGGGTCTGATGGGGTACTTTGATCCTCTGTGGGTCTGGCTAGGATTTAGGATCCTACGTGGGTCTGCCACTTAATGGAGTAAGATTATTAAGTAGTTATATATAATCATATTTACTAATATATCTAATTTATACCTGGTGTGAGTTGAGTCTGTACGTGTGTGATACTTTCTCCATGGTAATACCTTGGTGGTATTTTTCTTTGTGGTGTACCTGTGTGGTACATACCTTCATGGTATTTCTTCTTTTGTGGAAGAGTTATTTTTTGGGATAATGAGTTGGGCCGTGTGTTTCCTCATGTTTGAGATGGGTTTACATGGTAACTTAGATATATGTATGGTCATATACCTAAGTAGGGTTGACAGTTGTTTTCATGTTTTGTGGTTTATCCTTTTTTGATTTTGTGAGACCTTGAGGGTGTCAGGGTCCCTACTAAGTACCATTATACTCACCCATGCATGGTCTATACCCACACAATGATGTTTTTGGTGCAGATGATGGACATCACTGACTGATGATGAGATTACCAGGACTAGAGGGATCTAAAAGGTGGACATTTGGTGAGGCGTACCACAAAGACGTTCGATCGAGATCTGTACCTACCCTTTAGGTAGGATCCTTGATAGGTGTTCAAGGAGCTATTTTAGTTTACTTGTACTTTAGTTTTATTGTACTGAAAAGCTGGGCTTGTATTCTGGCCTCTTTTTCTTACTGCACTCACTTTGATTACTATTCAATTTACTTGAGTTCGTAGCTTGCAGTGTTTGTGGTTGCGTGTGATTACATGTTATAAAGGAAATGCCCTCCCAGTTTTAGGGTATACACCTTAGGTGCTAGTCGCTAGCCCCTATCCTATGGAGGGCATGCTTGGGTTAGTCTTGGGACGGGCCCCAGGGGATGGGTTTGGACATTATCTATACGTATACATTCATTCCCTTATCCTTCTTCACTAATATACTCCAAAAAATACTATGGGATGTGTTTATAGAAACATATCATGTTATTATATCTCTCCATTGAAAATAACATTAGGTTTTCCACTCAAGGATATTGATATTTAAATTATCTTTTAGTTGATCCTATGAATTTACATTGACATCCAATCCATCCTCAGTATGCTATCTAATTCCATCATGGGAATGAGTAATATATTTGAAATAAGAATGTACTTTCCCAAGATTATACTTGAGTTTATATAAATTATTGATTCTAGGATAGTACCTATAGGTATCATGATTTATAACTCTACTTCTAGAAGCTCAGGTATTGATTCAATATTTACTGATAACTTGGTTGAAATAACGGACTTCAAAGAACTAAAATCGAACAAATTACTTTATTTCTTTGATAGTACAATTAGTGTACCTTCCACCACATAAATTGGAGCCCCAAATTTAGTTGTAATTAATGAAAATACCATAACATTATCCCTTTTACTAGGATGATTTTTATGGTGGATTTCCCCCATTGTCTATAGATTTGGCCATTTATTGGAATTGTCCCCATGAATTCCACACTTTAGGGATTTAACATCAACTTGGCTCTAGACCACAATCTATTTTTCATTAGTGTTTGGAAGTTGAGGATTCACCTAACCTTGATTGTTCAAATATATATTGACATCTATTATTCACTTGTATAACATTTAACTCCTAAGAAAATAGTTTTCCAAATGAATCCTCCCACATTTTTTCACATGGGAAGTTTAACCTTTTCACCTCCTCTTCTATGAACAAAATTATTACCTTATTTTTTCTCCATTTATCATATATTATGTCTCAAAATATGAGACCATTTCATATATAAAATCTCCAATTAAACCTTATTATAAATTTGTGATAACTCTAATATCTTTTATAGTCTTGATTTCATAATGTCCTCCACATCTGGGGCCTTTGTCAACTGATGAATATGTCAACCTTTCCCTTAGTATCCATAACAATGGTAGATGTGTATTGAGAAAGGAGTACAATGTTCATTTCAAAGCATCCAACTTATTAATTTTCTTTTAACATTGTCTTTATAAATTCTTTCTCCATTTTATTTATTGAATGAGAATTGTATTAGTAGAAATATTTTACTATAAACTCTTCCCACTACATGGAATCAATCAACGATGTTATCATTATTTTTTTTATAAGTGTACACCAATAATCCTCTTATCCTTAAATGATGTATATGACTAGGGTGAATTGATATAGACCTAAATAGTATATTATTAAAAAGATATTTTATATAGAGGTAATACAATTTTTAGTAATAAATGTCTTAGTAGATCCACTATATTTAGGTGTTCATTGACCCATGAAGGACTCTACACCATATATTTCCCTTCAATGTGAATATGGTCACTCAACTTGATTCAAGATATTACTCCAAACTCATGATAGTTGATTCATCATCCTCATTATATTTTCCATGATAGCTTCCTTCTTATTATGAAGTCTTTTAGTTCATCATCCATTGCACTCATCATTTACTCGATTCTTCCTATATCCTGCCATATTTCTAAAATATGAATATCATAATGAAAAACATGTTAAATTAAGGAATATTTTAATTTAATACTGATTTTGTATCTTAAAACATCATGCTTAAATGTATCATTCCTTAATAATAATTACATTTTCTATAAATTGTACATAATGGTTGATAACAATATTTTGATTAACCAAAAATATTCCTTTGGTTTTTCAGATGAGGTGTGTAATAAGTCCAATTTTCATACACCACTTCCAAATCCAGTCTAGATCAATTCAGATTTTTTAGGGTAGTTACAACTACATAGATCAGTTTAAGGGAAACATGAAATTTTAGTATCTAGAGAGGGATTTCATTTTTTGGAAAGAAGTTTCTAATTACTTCACCAAAATTCAATCATATTTTCCTATATTTAAACTTCTCCATATAGTGCCTAGTAAAGTTACCATGTAAAAATTATCAAAACAAAATTTACTCTGATACCAACTATGAAATCATACCATTTTATTATTGAAACATTTGATTACATAGGAATAAAATGGAAGTTGTTTTAATGTTTAGATTCCCAGGAAATTGGAAACTAATAAATGAAAACATAAAACATTCCTCTAATCCATGTTAAAGGATTTATTATGGGTTAACCCTATGTTACATTTAATACATATCATTTCCTAGGGGAATACATTCATGGAAAAGGGAGAGCATGATCCCTGTAAGGGAATATGAAAGGGAGACATTATTCATGTGATCATGCAAAATATTAATAAGAACATATGGTATAAAAATATAATATGATCAAGAGAACATGATGAATAGAATAATAAAATTAAAATGAATCATAACATATAAATTTTGATACAACATAAAAATGAAATTCCCATTACAATATCACCCTAATTCATCACCAATGATTCATAAATAAAAATTCCCATTTTCATTCACGATATTGTTGTAAATAATGTCAAACATTAAGATAAAATTCCCCATCCAGTGCAAAAGAGTGCTATTAGAGAACACTCATCATATTTATTAATTCCATGTAAGCCACATTGATTATATTAAATAATTTTTTCAGTAACCCGAGGAGAACAATGTACATGTTTCATATAAAATCATTCAGAATGTAATTGTATAAAGGCTTGACTGTAACATCATTTTAAAACCATGTGAAGGGGATGTGGGTTTCATATATTTAAATCCCAAACAAAATAAGTATTATTGACATCTAGGTGAATAAAAATATATAATTAAATTGTTTTGTTAATTAGAATATAAAAACGAGTTATGAAAAATAGTGAAATTTGAGATGTATATTTAGCAGCATGACAAGTATAAAATGAAAATTTAGAAATCGTAAAATGAGAGAGTACAGAGATCTCTCATTCATAAAAAAATATTTTAGAGGAAATTTTATAATAAATATAATTTGAATCTATATTAATATTCCATTTGTATGACATACAAATAAAAAATTACATCAATTGAAAAGAAGATTATACGAATTACCACAACGTGGAATGTTCCTCCTAAATCATGAGGTTGGAACATTTGGGGAATAACAACACTTGGGCGGACTCATTATGATGTAAAATGATAAAATCACAATAGATAGATTGAAATTTAAGGGGTAAAGTGATATTGTTAGGTATTTATAACAAATTTGGAGTTATAGTTTAATAATTTTAAAATATAGGTCTTTGAAATATATGTTGTGAAAAATGAAAAACCATTGGCATAACCATCATTGTTTCTTAGGATTATTGATATTTGGGTCATATTTAATGTTATTTAAAATCAAAAGAAATGAAAAAAAATTATTTAATACTTTTTGAAACATGGGAAGATATATTCTCCACAAAATGATGTTGGTCAAATTAAATATTCTATATTAGATTTTCAAACCTTATTAATAGGATTGTAAATTGAATAAAATCTATTAAAATAATTACTAATAACACTAAAAAATATTTAATGTTGTGTTTTGTGTTTAATTAATTATTACATAATTATTACCAAAATATTTTGACATAAAGCATACTAGAATGAAAAAACCCATATTTTTATTACTAATTGAAAATAATGTATTTTAGAAAATTAACAAAAAATACTTCTTAAATAATTTTGAATTTATTATTTCAAATAAAAAAATATTTTATCAGAATAATTCTCAAAATATTATTATATTGGCTTTTAAATATAAATATATTTATTTCTTAAAAATTTTCAATTTTTAATAAATTCATATTTCTCATACTTGAAACAATTTAATTGAACATTGTCAAATTATTTTTCAATATCTATTGAAAATCAGTGCTTCTGTTCTATTTAATTAAAAAAATATTTTTTATAATGACTAATTTTATTATAAATGGGAATATTGAATTTTAAAATACATGTATCTTTTATTTAAATCCAATCATCAATTTATGAAAAATGTCTTACATAAACATATATTTTAATAATGAAAATTACACTCAAAATGGTAATGATGGAATGAACTTTTTATAAGTAAAATGGAAATTACACATTATGTGATTAGGTCCCAGATACATAACCATGTATTACACCCACATACGCCATAAGGTAAAGGTGTGTGATGGTGATAGTTTCATGGGGTACCTCAGCTAATAGTGACTAAGTTGTAAAATTTATTAACCTGAACATAACCCTTCTGAAATTTAATTTCATCCTCACTTGATGAAGCGTGGCTTGGTCTGGGTAAATAGTGAACCCTAGTGAGGCCACTACCCTCCCATGTTCTGAATAATGGGCTTCAAACTGCATAAATCCACTTGTTAAATCCATCATTTCTCCATGTTGCATCCATTTCCCAATCTTGATACAAACTTTAAACATTATTTATAATGGTAAAATTATTACCAATGTGTAATGTTACCAATGATAAAATATCAGAATACTTATATTGATCAACAATCATATCTTAAAAATATTCTTATTACAATTCAAATGATCACATTTCTCCCTTTAAATACATCATTAATCCTACACTAAATATTCACAACAATTCCTCTTAAGGTTGTATTTTAATTTTATAATATATTTATTATTTTACTAATTATAAATTATATAGTGTTTCACATGGGGGGAATGATTATATATGACTATGTTGAACATTATTTTACTATTTTAACTTTTCTATTTTATTTTTCCCAGTTGAAATGTTTGGAATTTGTCATGGTTTTGTAGCTGACTAATGTAATGATCTATATTTATGAGAGAAGGATTTTTTTAATATAAAAATTTTATATGTATGATAATATCTAATATATAAGGAATTTTATTTGGAAAAAATGTCATTTTAAGATCCTATATCGTTACTTTTAGATTTTTATGAAGTGGATAATTATATTACATTCTGTTTTATGTAAAATTAAATTTTTCTAAAAACCATTACTCAATTATTTTACAAATAGATTATAAAATTAATTCATATGATTTCTAGTTATTGAATTTTGAAAAATGGTATGAATATTTGTTATTATAATTTTCAAATTGGTCAAATATTTTGTGTTCAATCTTATTGATTATTAATATTAATAATGGTAAAACGTTATCACCATGGTAAGGGTTGACAGGGTTCGTGAGGGGTTATACATAGATATCTGTTTTGAAATATTTATAAAATATTGGAAAATGTTATTAGTTTAAGTTATTTTTACCCAAAATTATCTTATCATTAAATTGAGGTGGCCTTGGTGCCACATTTACAAGAATATTACCTGATCATATTTTTATTTTTTAGTTATTTTCAAGAGTTGCACCCACCTCAAATATAAAAGGGAACCCCTCCATTCACTTCTTCACACACATTTATCCCTCTATTTCATCCAATACCCACTTAAATATCCTCCCCATATCTTACAAATTCTATTTTTTCTAAAATACCCCCCATTGAAGGCATAAGTGTATGGTAATGAGGGCTTCTCATTGAAGATGTGACTGTCTTTACCAATATATTTTGAGACTCTTTATCCCATAAACTCTTCCAAATATTCAATAAACATATTAACATGATGAAATTATTGTCATAAATATAATTACTTGTTTTTATTTTAATTTAATATTCATTTCCTCCAAAATGTCTGTTATATGATAAATGAGAATGTCACATGTACTTACGTGCACACTACCACCTCCACGAGGTGATGTAATTCTTTTTTCATTTCTACCATACATGGATGGGAATATGGAATGGTTTCATTAATATAGATTTTATTTATGAAACTATTATGATTCTACCATGTAATATTATTAATTACCATTTCTACATCGATTATTTTTTAAATAAAAACATTGCCCATTAATATGTATGGAATACTATCTCCATGAAGTGATGTAATTCACTTTTCATTAGCATAATATAATAATGATTATAAAAATGTACATAATGAATATGTATGATGATTATAACATGATTTTGATTCTACATATGATGAAACCATAAACAATGGGAAAGTAATAGAACTACCAAACTATAACATGCATATGAAACTAAACAGTTAAAACCTATATATTGATTTTAAAAAAAAATGTTAATAATTAGTTAATTATATATTGTTATAGAATTTAATATTATAATATAATTATTAATGTATTTATATAATATATATTTTAAATAATTAATAGTTTATTATATATATTCTTAATATTATTAATAAATAAAGTCATTACCTAAGATAATGGGTTTCTTACAATCGCATTTTTTATCGTGGCTGTATATACCTGAATCTCCAATGGGGGAAGTAAAAATAATTTACTTAATGAGATCAATATATTTTAATACCTGATTTCCATTTCAAGAGTTCTCATTTTTTCCATTCATTCTGACTTCATTGGTACTTAAATAATAAATAAAATGTTTTTTTTGTAATTCACCCTTATTTTCACATTGATAGGTTAACATTTCATTCCATATCCATACCTAGGCAAGTATATATAGAAGAAATGCAACATTACATATCCATATGCTTCAAAAATAATTCACGAATATTCTTTTTTAGGATACAATTATTAATTAATGTAATCTTAAACCATATTTTAATTTATTTTAAATAAATTAGTATATATTTTTAATGATTTTCCAAATAACAAAATTATGACTATTCAATGTGTGAAATGATTATTTTTTTTAATTTTTAGAAAACAAACACTTTTTCCTTCCATTATAATCATAATTTTCATCAAATTATTATTATAATTTTTCATGTATATGTAAAAATATAATAATTTTCTCAATATTTGATGATTTTATTGACAGTTTGTATCAAAATAAAAGGTTCTTTTTCATTTATTTACATTGAGTGGTTCCAATTGTTAATGTATGGTGTTTTCAATATATATCGATAGCCTTGGATTTTTCATATGATTCAATGGATGTATGGTTAATTATATAAACCATGGTCTTTCTCTATATAGATTATGAGTATCTAATGATAAAATATTTACGAAAGATGTTTCTTCTCCATGGTTTTAGCGATAATGAACTGATAAATGCACTTATAATCCTTTGCCTCACATATACTTGGTTTTCATAATATTTTATGTGAGTTTTTTAATTCCATCTATTTCATTGGGATGTTATTGATCAATCCTTAGATAATGAAAAAAATATAGGGACTAAACCCATTCAATGATGGAATGTGATTAGGGAATGAACCCATACAATTATGGGACTTTCTTTACTATGTGATTATTTCCTTGGTAGAAATCCTTGACTAATGAAATGTTTTTCTATGATTATGATTGTTCCATAATTTTGATGATATTTTTTTATGATTATGAAATTTTCTCATGACCCCTGATTGATTAAGGTTGATTCTTCACACTTATGAGTCATTTATTTTTAAAGGAAAAGTATTTTTACAGTGACTCATAATTTATGATCTATGAGGGATGAGGTATTAACTTCATATGTCTTTATCATGCACTCATAAAACTATGATTAGGTTATGCTTCCTTATGATCATCAATTGATATCTCCCATTTTTACAAATTTTTAGCAACTAATATAACCCTTTATTATGTTTCTATTTCTCCAGATTATGAATAAATGTTTTTTGTATCATATATACAATAATATTATTATGATATAAGAAAATTATAGGTTATATTAGATATATTTCATGAAATAATCTTATTCTGTATCTAGTCTCCAAATACATTAATAAAATGTGGTTATATTGTGAGATATTTTTATAATATATTGTTCTTTTACCTTATATGATGTAATATTTCTATATTTTTTTTAAGTACCCTCATAAACATCATGAAGAGGATCTTTAGGGGGAAAAATAAAGGAGAACCATTCAAAAAAATTATGAGAATCGGAATTAGTGGGGGGTTTTGTAAGAAATGTAAATGAGGCGGATTGTTTTATTAATTTTAATTTGTATACCCTAGAATATAAGTTAGTAAAAAAAATAATGCCATTAGTTGTGGAATGGTATTATCTCATTGTATTTGATGTGCAGGTCCCGATTTTTTTATTTTCAATTTTTTAAAAATAAAATACATTAAAATATATTATTTTGGATGTATATAAGATGATTATATATAATGAACATTACTAAAAATAATTATGGACAAATTATTAAGATTTTGGAAAATACATTTTATGTTTAGAAAGTTAATATTGATTACAATAAAGTTTATTATTTTGATCAATAAATCCATTTATGGATTATAATGTCTTAATGATAAATATTAATTAGTTTCTAAGTCATTAGTATTGAATAAAAATTACCATATATTCATATAGTACTTTAATTTTTGGTTGAAACAATTAATAAGTTAGAAAATTACACACACATCACCACTAGATAATTTTGATATGATAATTTGTAATTAATATAATTTTTTTAAAATCAATTCTCAACCTATGTGAAATTTAATTATTAAATTGAAACACATATTTATTTCATAATCATGAATCGATTCCTAAGACTAAGAATATTTATTTTTATTGTATGAGACACGTCAATAAATATATTATTGCTCATTGATCTATATACATTATCTATAATTAATTATATTATTACCAATTTATTTTATGTTTTCAGATTAATATTTTATTATAAATGAAATTTCCTTTTTTTAGATGTATTATGTTTTGAAATAATTTTATGGTGAAATTATATAATTTTCATGGTTCCAAAGTTTGTTTTATGAAATGTTTATTTAATATAGTAGAATTTCAAGTATTTAATGCACTGTCACAAATTCAAATTTTACACAGATGGATAGTGTATGCATTGATGATGGATTATTGTAATGATTCCATTTTTTTGACATAGGAAAAGGATTATAGTAATATATCATGATTAAATACATAAAGCATAGTTTCATATCTACAAACTAGTAGGAGTCGAATAGTTCCTATTATTGCATAAAAATATTTCATGTGTCTCTCTATGAAATGCAAAAATTATTTCTTATGTTATTTTTATGAATATGGAAGGAATGTATACATAATACCCCAATCATCTTAGGGTCATGTTTGGAGGACTTGATACAATCACGTTATCACCATTGACTAACTACTATAGATTTTCACAAAAAATTTTATAAAGGTATTTTACCTAGTCATCTATGCTTGGGTGCCAAAGAACAGAGCCCATAATAGGTTATCATAAACCAACATATAGTAGAATATGATGGTTACTATGATAATTTTTACCTATTAATTTATTCATGAAATTCCTAGTTTAAACAATTTAATGTGCAATATCACCTTATTCTAGAAAACCGATCCTTCTTTTGGACAATATTGATTGATCCCATCACTATATTCTTCCCACTATAGGTATATAATCCTTATCCCTATAGGAACACATTTGGATAACCTAAATTAAAGACTCTAAGGTTATCCCCTTATCATTAATGAATAATTAAACCATGTAATTCCGACCCATGGGGTGTTAATGGAGGTCCTCCTTCAAATAAAATATTATCCCAACATGGAGGTCCTTTCTATAAATATCAGGAATCACAAAACCCATTACATCCTCTCTATGTTTAAAATCAAAATCATGTAACAATTGATTTTGTCACCATAGTTAATAGACTCTCACCTGAACCCATTTTAATCTATAACCAAGGTCCTCACCCTGATAATAATTAATTCAACAAATACAATGGTTCTATAAATATTTCACTCCATAAAGGTTCTACCTATGAGAATATTTCAATCCACCATAGTTTTCCACACCATAGTTATATTGAATAAAAAAAGGGTATTCCATTGACAAATAATCAAAATCCAAGAATAAAAAGAGTTCCTCTTCATGATATCTACCAAAGAGTTCTTCAATAAGACAGTACATCAATCTACCATAGGGCTCCTCCCTATAGAGATCCAAAATTGTGAAACCATAGATGACCAACCGATGGTGTTTTACATTTATATACTCCCAAAATAGAAAATACATTCACCATATAGGCCCTACACATAACAATGTAACCTACCAATTCTTTGTTCATCCCTATAATTATAATTAGGAACCAATTAAGAATGACTGTTTTTCCATGGAACCCATTTTAGTGGTCCTCCACATGATGATATATAAAACATGCTTAGAGTTCCTCTATAATTGAAAACAACTTTAATATAACTCTATTACCAATATATTATATAGAAATTGGAACCAAACTCATCATATTTTCAATTATCAATGAATCATGCTTATGTAAGTGTGTTGATATAGTTATCAACATCAGTCCCCTTATCAAACAATTTAAACATGGGTAGAATAAAAGACACCTGAAATAAAATTGAATCAATTGTTAATGTATAATGTAAAGGTCCCTTGTAATTAGATCATATCAATTATCCATCGATTTTATACGAGATTGATTATAAACAATTTTTGGAGGGATTTTCTATTAATAAAATAAAAGTTATTTTTGACCAAATTATAACTCTTGGTACATTATCATAACTCCATTTAGGATGAATACAAACCATTTCTCTATAATAATCTGTAAGAAACAATTATACATTCCAAATATATTCACTAGACATATAAACAATAAAATAATAATTTTGAACTATTTTAGGGAAATGACATTTACTGAACTAGGTCATTATCCCATTGTATAGAACCCAAAATATCAATAACACCATTAGTGACTCTAACAACAACTATTGAATTTAATAAAACTAATTTTAATTATTATTATGGATAATTATTCATATATATACCTGAATTGTTAGAGGGAACTTTCAAGATTTCATTTTCCACTCTCAGGTATGAACATGATTAATTACATAAGGATGATTATAATATTTTCACTACAAGTCATGGACAAAATACCATTAATGTGATTATTAATAGATCAATTTTGTGAGGCCATTTCATTTACATATCATTATAGATATATTCTTGAAATGATAAAAAATTCATAGGCTTGTTCATTAGGCTGCAAAGAATGTGACAAAATAATTAATCATAAAAATTCAAACATTCATTAAGACAATGAAAATTATATGAAAGAGGACATTAAACTAAAATTATGAAAGGTTAAAATACATCCATCACTTTTCAAAATTTGTTACTAGTAATTAAAAAGAATCTATAGTTAAAACTATGTCAACCCATGGGCATTCCTAGACAATGGGAATGGGGGAAATCTTACCCCTAAAATTATCCCCCAAATCACTAGTCTATAAAAATTACACCAAGATAACCTTTATAGATTCATTAAATAATTAAATACATAGATGGTTGAAATTTCTCTAAAAATTATTTATAAGAAAACTCCACCACTTAGATCAGTCTCTATTGTGGTGACATAAAATTCATTCATAACCAATTTCCAAGAACATAATCTAATTTTGTCTCAACATAGAAATAAAAATAATAATAAAACCAATAATCCCCCATTACCAAAAAATTTTAAGTGTAGATTATGACCTAGAATAATAAAGTTACTCTAAAATCAATTATTATTTATACTCCATTAATGTATAAAACTCATTGGTTCCCATAAAATCCAATCTATGCTTATTATTTCTTTTGTTCTTGGGAAATAAAAAACCACATAAAATAATTATAAAGAAAAAGAATAAGAATTTTTTGATAATATAAATTATATATAGATATATGATAGAGAACATACTCAATACCAAATTTTTGATGACAGTTATGGTCCCAACAACATTTTCCATTTCTATCTCCGCTATATACCTTCAATGGAGACTAAGGCATTTCTATGAATTCATCATAAACTTTACCCAATTAATTTGATTTTAGTTATAGGTTAAAAAAATCAAAATCAAAATAATTTTTATAATAACATGATAAAATTAATACCGACCATAATTGAAGAATCATACCTACTGTACATGTTTTCATGGTCAATTTTATACATCCTTTGGCTATTACTCTTCAAAAATAAGAAGTTACTCTACCTATAATTGTATAGTTGATCCATCAATATGATCCAAACCCACATCCATCAATTTTTTTATCTGTACACTACTATATTAAACCTAGTTTTCTCAATTAGGAAACCAATAATTTCATGTTTAGGTAATCTATATATGAAAAAATCTATTATAGGAAAGGATTTCATAATCAGATTAACTCAATATCATAACTACAAGGATATATGGGATTAAATAAATATAGGAAAATATTTAGACAAATATGAAACCATATACTCTATGTGTGGACTTGATTCATCCTCCACACAATTTCTACAATCCTAACATCACACTATTAATTGAAATATGTGACCCAAAGTAGGATCTAACTAATTTTTTGTATTTATGTGGGTGGATATTGGGAATAAAAGAATAGTTATATGTAACAAATATAAGGTTTTATATTATAGTTTATATTATTTTTTGTTTAATAATTTATTTTTCAAAATAATAACTAATTCAAAATGATATTTTTCCTTAATTACTTTACAAATTAAACTCTACATTAGTAAGAGCATGTATTTGAGGTCTTTCAATATATTCCCAATAATAATATTGGATGGTTATAGAGTTAATTATTTTATGGAAAAGAATTGTTTAATCCTTAATGATATATTAGTATATGATATTATGAATACATTTTGAAAACATACATAATGAGTGAGATAAAATTTTAATCGCACAAAAATATACCATTAAGTTGAAATAATTTTAAAAAGATTCCAAATTTCTAGAGGATTGTATCTATAAAACAAAAATCAAATCTTGTAAAACACTAAATTCATAGAAAAGGAGTAATATAATGGTTGAGGTAGTCGATATGATTGTCAAAATATTAGTACCAAATAATATAACCTCCAATATAGTATTTCTCAATATAGTACTACCATCTATGAAATAACAATAAAAACTACCACTCCCTTATTACATTAAATATCATTAAAATATGGAAAAATGTGTCTTGATTTTGAGAATTATAGAATTCGGGTTTTTTATTAATAGAATTATTGAGTTCCAAGGTATTTCTATCACACCATATAAAATAACATGATCTCATTATAAGATGTTATGATACATGATATTTTATTAGAAAATGAACACATTATTCATCATTACAATGAATACATTCTTATACATTTTAGTATGGATTTTTTCAATAAATTACTCAATCAAAATATATTATATTATATCCATGTGGTGTTAGATATTCCTAGGGAACATATGGTTATTGTGTTTTCATCATTACATGAAGAATAAATAGATTTTCAGAAGGTCCCAACAAGAATGTAAAGGCCTTTGATAAAAACATAAAAAAATGTAATTAAATCATATACATGAAATCATTTGTGTGTGGGTATATTATCTACTCATGATTTAAAATTTTTTGTAACTCTAATAGTTTCATCATATGCTTCGTAGAATCCTAATAATTGGTGTCATCGCTGTTAATGAAATAATCAGTAGGGATGAATTCTATATATTCCCTAACACAGTCTTAACTATTATATACATCATGGCATGATCACTAGTTAGATAAGAACTTCACTATAAAAATGATTCCTTTTCTAGTAAAGAAAACCATCTCATCTATATCAATTTTACTATAATAAGTAATAAGAATTTGGATCAGGAAGAATGTTATAAATCAAGGCCCTCAAGTAATCCCAATTAAAGTGTTTGAGGTATTAGAATAAATTCACACAGAATTTTTAAATCTGAATGATAAATCTTTGATTTCATAAAAAATGTTTCTAAAACCACATCAAAAAAATAAAGGGATTCCAACAAAATAATTGATTCGATTTCAGTCCTTCAAATGATAAATCAATTCATATTATATACATAGTGGATCAATTATCCAATAAATAATCACATTTCAAACTAAGAACATAGTGTGGTCTATTTATAATGCCCTAGAAGGGTAAAAACGCTTCCAAATCCAATCTCATAGATGTTATCTCTATAGTCTATCATTAAAATTTTCTTCACGATCATGAATAGTCACTTAGAAATTAACAGAGGCTATTAACTCATATGTATTTTGTGTTAAAGAGTTTATAATTTTTTAAATATTCTCCCAATATTAATTTACCTATTTCTTTACAAAGTACATATGTAGGTCATCGTTGAGTCTTATCCATAGTGTCTAAAGTTAAAAAATAATGTCAACTCTAATGATAAGTTTCACACCAAAACCCGACTCACTAAATTATATTCATTCATATCCTTTTTTAAATAAGACTTGAAAATTTCCATGAATGGGAAAATAATTTCTTTATATGTGTTTGAATATTTTCATAAAGTAAATATATGTTGATCCCAACTAGAAAATGATTTAATGATCAACCTATTTCTAAACTAAACACTCCACTATATATAGTATAATGAAGATAATTTTTACCCATTTATTTTAAAATTGATTTTTATGATATTTTTAAAACAAATATCTTTGAGAATATAGAATCAAAAATAAAATGTGTAGATATTGGGTCTGACTCTAAAATCATAATGGTTTACTAAGACCCCACCTTCAATTCCTTGTTGGGTTGTTTATTTATTCAACGTCATATTTATATCCCCTCTTTATATAATACATTCCCAACGTATTGGATCAATAAAAAGGTATGATTTATTTATGGTTATAGATACCCATTTATGTCTAATTAATATTGATATATTATTGTACGATACTACAAGAGTAAAGAAATCTATATATTGAATAAACAAACAAAATATTATAGCCCAAAATTGTTTAAAAGACACCCTATCAATCTCTAGAATGATTTGAGATAGATTTTTTTAATCCCCATCCATAATATTGAAGAAAAAAATAAGGCCTTTGGAAATAAAATTTACATTATATCCAATGAAAAATAACCCCATATCAAATTTTTATCCAACTATATAAAAATGGATGAATTCATTGATTTACCCAAAAAAAATGACAGGTGGAGATTCATTATGAATAACCCATTAAAATATTCCTTTATTTTAAAATAATAAATATATATCATGTTTTATAAATAGTTATTCAAAACATATAATTTAAATATTGATTAAATAAATATATATCCATATCAAAAAAACATAACGATCGTGAGACACTATCACCATTCTCGTGGTTTTATCTTGATCCATGAAATATTCATTTGTTTAAAATGATCTCAATACCCAAACAATGATGATGTAATTGTATTTTATTCATTAAAGCCTCCAATGGTAAGTTGGTCTCTCATTACTCATATTAGTAAAGAGGAGTTGGGAGATTCTATGACCACCTCAGATGAATGATTTTCCACTACTATTGACAAGATCAAACCTGAAAATATGGTCATTGAAGAAGAATTGTGACATATTCTAATCAACATAAATATAACTTTTAATGAAAAGAACAATACATTTACATTCATATAAAACACTAGGATGTATTTGAATTACTACTATAGGTTCATATAAATAACAGTCGCCTTTATCAATTCTCTGAATAAAAATTTACAATAAATGCCAATATTAGCATAAAAACTAAGTGTTAATAATTTATCAACACTTTCATTATAAGTGATAAAACTTTTATTTAATAAAAAAAATGGAAGAACGTATATGATATATATATATATAAACACCCAATATCCTTCTATAAGAGTTTGGTTTATTTGTTAGTGATAATATAATATATATATTTGAAATAATAGCCATGTTTGTCTCTGCCATTTATTATATTTAAATTCTTATTATATAAACTATATTAATATGTGAAACTATATTAATTTTAAATTTTAAATGGAAAAATATTTAATTAGATATTATAAATTTAAATATATTAATATAATTACATTTTTAAATGGAAATTTGAAATGAACTACATTTTAGAAACTAAATTTTATAATTTATTGTACATATATATTTTATATAATTTATATTATATATATATAAAAATATACAAGAAAAGTATTTAATTATGTTTCTTGAACATAATTAATGATATTTTTATATTAATAATATATATATATATAATTAATATTTATTTAAAATATTAACAACAATAATTATAAATGTAATAGAATTGTTAATATTATATAAATAATTAATAAATATTTTAAATATTTTAAATATTTTTTTATATTTTTTTGATCGAAGATATTCCTTTTAGTATATGTAATTATATTTTTTATAAATTAATTTAAATTTTTTATAAATAATTGGGAATTTTTTAATATAAATAACGATTTAAATATAATATTTAGTAATAATATAAGTTCTAAAACATTTAATATCATTATATATGTATTTATTTATTTAAAGTTTTTTAGTAATAGATATTTTTAAAAGTATGTATTATTTTATTAATTAATTAACAATAAAATAATCTTTCATATATAATAAATAATTTTATCCAAATCATAATGACTTTATTAAAAATAAATAATTATTAATTATATTCTTTAAAAAAATTAAAATTTATAAAACTGGTAGTTTAAATATATATTTATACTTATATTGTAAATTTAATAATAATTAATAATATGTCAAAATATAATTATATAATTATATATTTAATATAGCACTAGAGTATCCACATCCCATGTTTTTCTCCGATATACACAACACATTACAGAAATTAGGTAATATTTTTTGAATTCACTCATTCAAACAAATTTGTTTCAGTTATAATTATGGAATAATATAAATAGAGAGATCAATCTATAACGGAAAACATAACATATTTAAATCTTTAACATAACCAATCATATATGATACATCCAGAAATTCTCTAATAAATTCTATTATTTTTCATCTATGTTATTTGAAACTATTATAATACAAGCCTCATTAATATATTATTATATGATTTTTTAATATGAATATAAAATAAACACAACTCAAGGATCAACATACCTTCAAATTTTAAGAAATTTGATTCATAAAACACAATATGAATATAAAAATCAACAAAAATTGGATTAATTTTAATTAGACTCCAATATCCCTTTAGACCTTTAAAACAACATAGGATATCCATGGTATTACAAACACCAAATGGGTGAGTTATTAAGCCCAGTAAGTGGAAAAGTGTGATAAAAAATTTTAACATATGAGTTGAATGGAATAACATGATATCCTAAAAGTGAATGATATTTTCAAATAGTAAGGGAGAATAGAATAAAGAAGATTGAATCATAAGATCATGGAATAATTGGAATTTTGAAACATCATAATACACAAAATCATGAACATAATTCAAGAATCAATGGTGAGAAATCATATTGTGGTAGACAGAGTCTCTTAATGGATTAGGTTAACCCTTCTTATCATTCATATCTTCTCAAGTGATATAAATATTACCGACTGCGCTACTGTACAATATGGTTACACACATCAAAATCTATACAAGGATATGTGTTCCACATAGGGGAACAAAAAATAATCCATAATTAAAAGAAATTCCCATTATTTGTAAAGGGTTACACATTCATGCCTCAATGAATAATTAGTGTATATTTCATAATGATTCCCATGAGAATATAGAATTAAAAAATAATAATTTCCTGTTTTAATCAGTAATAATGGTTCTAAAATATAATTATCATTATAAAAAATAGAGAGGGTATAAAATTATATATTTAAATGAACCATTAAAATGAGTTTATATTTAATCAACAAATTCTTTGAACTAAAATAATAATATAGTATTTTATTATAAATAAGATTCTAACCAAAATGGTTACCCCTACTATAATTCACATTTATTTGAAATCATGAATTAATAAAAGAAATTAATAGTTAATTATATGAATATATTATGGAATAAGAAACGTTCGTCTTAAATTGGTTTTATTTTAATGATGGTATTGAGAAATTAATTCAACGCATATGTCACCCTAGAAATGAAAGGTATAATAAGCTAGGTATATGTGTAGATACATATATATAAATAAATAATTTTAAAGCATGGGTTCTGATTAGAAAATAGAGGTATTAATCAAGTTAAAGATCAAAAATTCAAAACCAATGGAAAATAGGGTAGTTTAGAGAGTTCCCAAACCATGGATTCAGATTCATTCTACACTATCACTTAATGACTTCAATTATCAAATAAGATTTATTAAAAATATTAGTGATAACCAAATTAAAATATGTTATATTTATTATTATAATTTTATTTTATTTTATAGACATTTATTTCATATGGTGAGTCTTTATTAAAATATCTAAGGTTTTACATGTCATGTGTCAATGGTTGTTTTATTTTTAAGTTATTGTGGGAGTTTATATGGGTTGGTTTCATAACCAAATGTATGGGATGAAATGTAATTTTTTTGCATTTTAAAATGAGATGAAATGAATTTAATGATATTTCAATTTTTATATGGTTTCTTTGAATCAAACTGAATTCATAAATAATAAATATGTTGTGATATTGTGTTTTTTTATATTTGGTTACTTCATTTGGGTGGGTATTTCGACCAAAATTAATTTACATTATTTTAGCTAATTTTAATTATCCTTAAACATTGTAGAATAATATTGAAATTGAATTATTCATATTAATTTTATTTTTAACAATAATAATTAAATTTAAAATATCCATTATAGTAGTGGAGGAAAATAAAATTCTTTTTTCAATGTTGTTGTGAACTGAACATAATATAAACAATTTGTTTTTATTTTTTAATTAATTAAAGTGATGGTATTAAATTGATACTCTAAATTAATTTAAACCTATTAGTATATTTATCATACTAATGTTAATTTTTATTGTAGATGTAATTCATATATATGACGATGGAGAAGAAAAGAATCTAAAGAGACTCAGTTGTGGATTTTATTACTTTTTTTGGGAGTCTTCGTTTTGATAACCATTAAGGATCCATGGGATGGTATATTGTTTGACCATAATTCATTTCACTTATAGAGGAGGGTTAATGAGGGAAATAGATATATTTTATTATATATTAAAATCATATATTTTTTAGGTGAAGGGCTTGTGATGGGTGACATTTATAAGATGATGAAAGGGGTGTTTTGAATATAATATTTAAAATTTTATTAGTTTTTCTCAATATTTCCAATTTTGATGAATCTAGTGAATAAATAAAGCTATTGGTGTATTCATAGCGGAGATAATAGATTTTTACAACACCAATTGTTAAATTTACCATCTATTTAAATTATAATGTAAAATTCTATATTTTTCATATTTTACTATTCACTAGAAACTCAATATTTTCATAAGATATCCAAAAAACACTCCAAGATAATTCCAATATGGTTATTATAAAAACAATACCCACTTCCTCATACATACATTCTAAATATGGGACATTATAAATTTATATCCACACCAAATTTAATAAGAATGGTTTTTCAATAATGATCACAAGTATAACATTGATAGAAATTACTTGTTGTTTCATAAAAATAAATAATCATGGTTATACCAATGTATAATATTTCATTAAAAAATTTTCATATATAATAATTATACCTAAATATTTTAATTTTTTATGAAGAATTATTTTAATGAATATAATTGATATGTGTTATTTAAAAATACAATTATGATTTCGTTATGTCAAACAATTATTATATCATATTTCGAACATATATTTAATTATATAAGATAAATACTCATTATTTTATTTTTTAAATATTTTTTATTATTCCACCAGTTTTTTTACTATTCAAAACTATATGATTATTATTCCAATAATTATATAACTATAAAATTATAGGGGCCAAGTAATAGTAAGATCCTTCTAGTGATATTTTTATTTACACCCTATATATACTAAAAAATTCTCCCACATCATCACACACTACTTCTAATAAAATGATATATAACTCCCATAATATTTTTATGATATTCATGATACCTCTATTTCATATATATACATTATGGATGGGGTGATATTTATGGTAGAATCTGGTTCTATAGAATTTAAATTAGTGTGTGCATTATTTATTTTATTTTTCCCATATACTATTCTTTTCTTTATAATCAATTATATTTTATTAGGTGTAATGTTCCAATAAAATTTAAAATTATTTATATGTTCATCTATTTCAAAACATAAAAAATAATCATAGTGATTTATGAAGTATTTTACTAATAATTGGAATTTTCATGCCCCCCCAGAAACTATCATTTATTCTAATCTTATAGGAATATAGAACGAATGTGTTAATTGATTCTCAACCTATATACATAGGAATTTAATTACTCAGTCACAACAGTTTTCATTCATGCTTAAAATTATTAATAAGTTCTAACATTACTCTAAGAGGTTTATTCAATTAATCTCATCTTTTTTTATATTTATCTCAAATACTTGTTTGATTATGATGATGTCATTTTATCTAAAAAGAAAATGTTATCTGATGAGTATCATGATTTAGAATCATTTTATATGGAAATTTACTTAATGTACTCCCACAAAATTTATAAACCATTTTATCTTTACATCACATCAATTGGACATCAATGCTCTATATTTCACTAATATTTATTTCCACATCTATAAAAACCATGACCTAATAACACCTATGATATTGTCACATTCCTAATTAGTCAAAATTAGGAAATCAATTATTAATAGAATATTACAATTAAATAATCTCACATACACATATCAAATACATGACTATGGGATTTCAATTTTGATCACCTATCGCGGTTTATTGACGGAAGTCTCCTTAATGGAAAACCCAAAAATCCGAGTGGCACAACAAAGTTGATTAAGATCGGGATATAAATCCATAAACCAAAAAATATGATCAAAGGAATCAAGAACTCGAAACACTAGATATTTATTTACTATACTAGAACTATATCTCAACACATAGGTTTAGATATATGAAAAATAGTGGATATCATCCATGAAAAGATCAAGGAATGGTAGAGGAAAAAATGAGAGAAGCATCGAGATGAAATCCACATATTGGAACAAGAGTGGATCTTAAATTATAGATTTCAATCTCAAAGAATTGTGTATGAATGGACTTTTAATCCCTCTATAATTCTCTAAGATCACACAGAATTCCTCAAGCCTGAGACTAGGTTGAAATAGAGGAGTAATGGGGTTCAGGTGGGTTTGAAACCAATATTGGTAGAAAACTATTTTGTGCACACTGTTTCCCCAAGAATGGGTTCCCCATAAAGGAAACCGTACACAAAACGTGAAAACTACAATGTCCATATTCACATGGTTTTCAAAGTATCCTGGTTCTTTACGATTGGTATTTCAAACCGTGATCTAACTGTTGACATCCCTCTATCCACCAATCATCCTTAAAATCTCACTCATACACACCCCAAGACACAACTCCATAACATAGGTACCTAAAAATTACAAAACATATCTAGAAATGGGCCCATGATAACTACACAAAATGTCTGGATGATACAATATAATTTATTAAAATTTCATAATTTCTATAATAATGTTACATATTTATTATTTAATTATGAAACACTAGTGGATGGACTACCCTAGGAATATAATTAAAATCCATCATAGAGTTTATAAATCAGTACCAAAATCATCATCAATCATTATCAAACAATCTATCATCATGGTACACTATAAGGATCAAAAAATATTTCATAATAATCATTAAGAAAACCCCCACAATCAATTTTACATAATAAATTAATTACTATAATCAAATGATTGTACACTTTTAATGATCCCTCAAAAGAAAACTAAAAACAAAATACATAATATACCATTATATCATGTAGTCTCTAATAAAACCACCAATCCATAATCTAATTCCATTCCAAAAAAATCAAAACCCTAAAATAAATTATACCCCAAATGTAATGAAAATATAATGATAAAACAAAGAAAAATTACCCTCTCATGTTTTTTTTTGGGTAGGAAAAGAGTGATACCCATGATTATAAGTGATTTATATTTTTAATGGGGAAGTCATTAATCAAAATACCTAACCAAAACGGAATAAACAATGAATAAGTAAGAAGATATTGGTACAAATTAATAATGGTGGTTTTATAATAGATTCGGTGGTAGAATCCCGCATTTATTAATCGTGAAACAATAAGTAGAAATAATATGAGGAGATTAAAAAGAGGATCTTAAAGATGGTTCATATATGGGAAAAAGAAACATGGGATTAAGGAGCCCTCAAATGGGTTAAAATAAACATGGAAAATTATTAATGTTTTCCTTCAATTGTAAAACTGATAAGGGACTACCAGTTTCCCATTGGGTGACCACAAGGTGGAAAGCGGCACCACTTAGGTACCATGGCCTTAGTAAATCTCAATGGGTACTAGGTGTGAATCCACTAGGTTTTTGGTGTCAGTTATTACATTCTACTATTGGTTACCCTCCCACACATCCACACTGGACCCAAATTTGACAAACCAATCATCATACCATGTCACATGTCATATATAATTTCATCCTCAAACATCATAATTCATAAAAAAAACTGAAATATGATGATGTAATCAAACAAAAAATAGAAAAAACATAATTATATCATTGACCAAATAGAACTAATTTTACTTTTAATCAAATCAACAAAGAGACATACATTATAATTCATTACTCCATTATAATTTCAATCACCAAAACCGAAACCGTTATTTCATTCCAATATTCTAATGTCCCCACAATGGTAGACCAAATTATCATCTCAGAGCCCACTATTTCCCCAACTAACCAATTACAAATCAAAATTAATATAAATATATTTAATTCCAACAATGATTTGACTAAATGATCCTAAATCCAGGTCAAATACACTAAATAAACAATTGAAATTACTTTTAAGCATATCATTAATTAGAAACCAACAAATAAATTTGCTATCATCATACCTATATAATGAGAAATACCAAACCATTATAGGTCTTAATTCCAAAAATGTAATTTTCACCATAATCACTAGAACATATTCTAATTTAATAACCAAAATCCCAATACAAAATATCCAATTTCTATATATCCCACTATATTTTATATGTTTATAAACTCTAAGGATTACTATATGTTATAAAAACTAAAATATGACTAACATAAATTCTAAAAAATTAAATATATTTCCACCATAATAATTATAATAATTTTATGCATGCTTCATTTACCATTGATTTTAATTTTTTTAAAACATCCACTTATCAATATAATTTTAGTATAAATGTATTCCACTTTGGAAATTAATGTGATGTCCATTTATCATAATATTAAACTTATCAAACCATTTTAGTTTACAAATAAAGGCTTTGAAAACCCAATACTAGTTATGCTTTTAAAAAATTAATATGATCCAAAAAATCCTAGGGTTTTCTAAGGATAATTTGATTACATGTTTTACTAAATAAACCGTTCGAAATTGTTTTTTTAAAAAGACTTTTCGTAAAATTATCACATTTTCAAAATACTTTCAATTTAAACATGATTTCCAAAAAACATTATTCACTATTCTATGTTAAAATTACATTATACATAATATAAATACACACATTAATGAAGAAGCACTATATTGTTTTTCTCAAAACAAAATTAGGGAATAGACAATTAACATGACCAAATCCTAAAAATAAAAATATTCTACCAGTATAACACTAAATATGAAACCCGAAAGACTATTGAATATAATTATAAGAAAGTGGTGGGGATAATTCTCAATAAAAATACCTAATAATTGGAAAAGAAATATACATATTTGAAAAAAAATAAACTATCAATCAATCAACAAACTCATAATTAGGATTCTTATCAAATAGAATTCAACATTCATATAAATTCATTCTATATCACCTTGTATGGTATATTACTCTGAAATAAAGTAAATCATCAACTATAATAAATAAATCTATGTGAATTAATTTAATGAATTATACATCTCTTACTAGGAAAAATATTAAAATAGAATTTACTTTATTGGAAATTATTTAATTAAACAAAGTTAATTAAAAATTTATAAAAAAATCCTAATAACAATAATAATAATTTACATGTGATGAACATATCAGGGGATATATATAACAATGGTGGTTGTTATTTTTGCCATATAGAAATGAAAAAATTTAATGAATTTTCTATCAAAATTATTTCATGACCCATGGAGTTGAGGTCCGACATAAGAAAAAATATTGATAACCATAATTGGATTAACTATACATTCAACTATACAAAGAATAATCAGAAAATATGTTGCACCACACTTTTTTGAAATAGTCACAAACAACTATTTCTAATCATACCATTTCATTTAATTTGATTTGCGGAATTATAATTGATCATGAAGTTATGTTGGTGATAGATCCAATATATGTGATAGAATATGTGTGGAGGAATACCTTAAACACCCACATTGGACAACCACATCTACTTTCCAATGTAGAGCCACCGACTAACTGGTATGATGACCACTAACATTATACCACTTCTAAGATCCCTCTCCACCTGATAGATGTGAACCATCCAGTCTGTTTCTTCTTATAAATTGTAATTACATTGGCAGTCCAACTAACCTATCAGTTTCCACCTAGTGGAAAATTTGGTTTCCCAGTTTCTATACTATAGGATTTTATAGTTGGTCGGTTATTCCAATCTATAATGTAAATTTCTACTATTAATGTTATACCCCACCACCTTTACATGCCATCCAATGACTCTAATGACTCATTTTCACCCCAAATATCTCCAAGGGTAATGTAAATCCTATAATTACATCTATATGATTCTTGGAATCTTATAAGAAACATTGATTGACCACAAGATTCAATTTAATAAAAAATATTCCATTAATTTAAAATAATATTTTTATTCATTATCAAAATGCTAATATTTTTAATATATTCTTCTTATCTCTCTCATTTTATTCATTATATATTTTTGATAAATTATAATGTTTTTAATAAAGGGTATTTTCTAAGTTAACCTTCTAATATTCTTCATAGTCTCTTCAGTACTATCTACCACTAATGACGAATATTTGGGTTTCTTACAAAACCATCTAAAAAAGAATGGGTTTAATATTTTAATTAGGTTCCTTAATAAAACCGTAAAATTTTATTACTATTTAAATATATATTTCTTGTGTTTATTTTTTATTTATCACTAAATTTCATTATTTAATTTATTTTTTTATTTTAAATTTCAAAAAATAAATCCCCCCTCTTTCTCTCTTACTGCATCCTATAATAATAACAACATAAATCTATTATAAAACATTAAACCAAAAAAATATCACTTAATGTCAACGATGTATTGTAAATCGGAATATTCCCAAACATAACATAAGGACCCAAGTTTATATGTATCATATCTGAAAAAATTCATATAACCAATAACAGACATCCCTGACATACTTGGTTGACAAACCCTTTGAGAACTCTAAAAGACTCTCCTAATGATATGAAATCTATATAGACCCTATAATAGTAATTATACATGTATTATATAGCTAAAATGTACCTTAATTTAAACATATTAAGATTAATATCTATTGAGATGTCAATACAGCATGAGTAAATATAAATTCTCATTAGGGAACAACTAATGTTCTTTATCTCAATAGTGAATTACATGATGTGTTCGTAGAGAGGTATAATCAATTAGATATTTATATTTAAAAATAGTTTAGTAAAAAACATTAAAAGTATATTAGTAAAAAATAGGTAGTAAACATATCAATATTAGTTATAACCACTAACACCATATACTAAGAGGGTACATACATTTTGCACCTACATAGGTTGTAACCTGTAATCTGAGACAATATTTCAGAGACACCCCTATAATAGGTAATAAAATTTACTATAAATATATTAAAAATTTACACATATTAAACCAAACATATGATTATAATTTTAAATATAATTGAGGTTCAAACAAACCAATCCACATTACAGAATTAATCCTTTCTAGTCAGGGAAATCTTATAGCCCATCCAACGGAATCAGAGAATGAGTATAACAATTCAGGGCACTTCATCCTCATCCAAAATCATGGGTGAAGAAATAATTTAGATATAAACTTATTGAAATATACATTAATAATCATTATACCTACTTTCAATTCGAATAACAAGAATATATGTACCCATACCCATTTTAAAATTCATAAAAGTATATACTACAACATTTATCAAAGTGTATGTCAAATAAAATTATCATTATGGTGATCAATATGATAACTAACCATATCCTATATGAAATTTTATATATTTATATATATATATATCAGTTAATGTTTAAAGGTTGTAAATACATACATGAAATAAAACATGTATATTAAAAAGATGTGATATCCTAAATTACAGTACCGATACAAGCTAAAAGAAAAAAATGTACACAAGGAACTTAGAATAATATGATAATTGAATGTATAAATCATATTTCATGGTATAATAGTTTATTCATATTCAAGTGACTCTTTAATGAAAAAGGCACTTGTTGTTAATAAGATTTCATGAGTGTGTACTCAAGATAAAATGTGTATGGTATAATCATGACATTGTTCATAATTAATTCTACCTGAGATAACCCCAATATAATTTTAACATTGTATAATTCTTTTGATAAAATAATAATTAAATAGCATGGTAATTTCATTAGAATAGTATTTCCTAATTTGAAATATATTTTATGAAATTTGACAAATTCAAGAGAAATCATAGTCATAAATTTTCATTTTATATTATATAATATTCCACCTAAAAGAAGTTTTCTCTTTAGAGAAATTAATTTTTATTTTATAAATACTATCCCTATAACATTTATTAGGTTTATGAATTTCACATGGTAATATTTGGAAGTATATCTTTATTTAAAAAGATATTTTTTTCGATTTTAAGGAAAAGTTGTGTATCAAAAAATAATTGTAATTAAAAAATATAAATAAATCAGTAAAAACATTTCTACATTAAGGATGAATTTATTTATAGGTTATTTAAAAAATTATGTTCCATATAGTAAAAAATTTAATTCATTTAATCATTAATATATACATGTTTTTTATTCCCATACAACTAACTATCATAGTTGTTAAATTATATTCAATGAAATTACTAACTAAAATCATGATATCTATCATTTACATATAACACATTTAATCCATACTGCTATAATGTTACCATTTTTCCAAAATTATAAATACACAATATGTAATCCAATGTGAACCTAGATTAAGATAACAACTTTTTAAGATAAAGCATGTTTTATTCAAATCTTTATCAATAATAAAGCATCATATTGTCTATAACATTAATGTAACACCACCCATAATGTATCATATGACATTTCATTGTGTAGATTCATTTCAAAAGATTTATAAAAAGTCTATAAAAACATTGGAATGCACCCAAATATAGTTAAAATTAAAAATTAAGTAATGGACCAAGAATAAAAAATATTCTTAATGGAATTTATGTTGTTTCACTTGATATGACTATGTTAATTGTGCCTAAATAATACTTTAGAATAAATTATATCATTATAAAAACACAATGTGTGGATTTAAATAATTGTATAGAATAATTTGTAAGCATATCTTGAAATTTAATTAATTTCATTTCACCTAATATAGTAAGAATACTAGGAACCATAAATTCATAGATTCTATGATAATATTCAAAATATATTTTTGTCATAAAAACCCAATGGAAGTCATGTCCCAAGCCCAGCATATAAATTCACTAAGTAGTTGAGAACCCCCATCCTAAATAATAACCACTATTTAGAACAGAATAGATCAACCATGTCTGATCATGGGATCACCAAATAGAACATAAGAATCATTAATAAAAAATTTATTCATCATTAAATACAATAAAATAATGATAGTGATAAATGAAGATAAACCATGAATAAAAACTAGGTAGAGTACTCCTGAATTACATTGAATACCACAACATCCAAAAGATCTAATAAAAATCACAAATCCATAATCTACTTGTTACCAAAAAAATATAAAACCCAAATATAATTCATATAAAATATATTTTGACTGAATAAAAGGTAAATTAATGGTAAAAACCATTTAGTGGATCCATTGGTAAAGGGAAGAGGAAAAAACAAGATTATATGTGATCTCACCATGTTATGGTTATATAATTAGTCCAAATAAATATCCATGAAATAAAATATGAATTATAAGTAAGAATACATAGAGATGATATAAAAGGAAATTTTGTACCTTAGATTCGGTGGAAGAAACCCCCATTGATTAGTCTTTATCAAGAAAGATAAGTAATGTAAAGAGATAGAGTGGAAAATCATAAAGATGGTTTACAACTAAGTAAATTTAATTAATAAAATGAACCCTTCATGGGGGTCAATTAATGCAGTAAACAAGGAGAAAAAATATGTTTGAAATAACAATAATAAATAGGTTTTATAGGGTACCAACTAGATGACCATTATTTACCTAGTGGTACAACCTTGGTGTATTGGGCTCTGATAGGATCATAGTTTACTTGGTGAGAACCCATTGGATCCCCAAAGTCATATGGATCATTTTGTAGCATGTGAAACCCTCATCAAACATTCAAAAAGACTCACATCTCTCACCAAACTCCCGACCGTTTCAAAACATACATATGATGTCATCCTCATCCATTAGAATGAAAAAATATTAAAATAAAAAACATCATTCGAACTCATATTTTCAAAAAGGGTCATTCTCTCATTAACCAAAATATCCAAATTCAACTTTTATTAATATTTATAGGGACATCAACATTAAAAATATATTTTTTCTCCAAATAAATTCCCATGTAGGATGATTATCATAACAATCCTATTATATAAGAATCTTATATAGTTTAGTGGACAAATCCTTTCACAAATATATTTTATAAAATATCCCATCTCTATTTCTGTAGTATCCTAACTCCTGAGGTTTAAAAACTATGTGTATCCCAAAACATACACTAAATATGAGCACTAATTCCTTTTTTTTCCTATAGCATTCTTTCCATACATAAGATAATTAGTGGCCACCTTTCATTGGAAGAACATTCCTAGATGGATGATTGAGGTTTTCCAAATTAATGCTTTGGAAGTAATCAAAATTATAATATTTTATGATATTTTAAAATATAAAAACTTCATATAATTTATTCCATTAATGTTTTCATTCTTATAATGAATTATGTTTTTGTGTAACGACCTGAAATTTTGATTAAATCTTGTTTCCTAATTTTGTGTGTTTTTTTATTTTTTTATTTTTATTTTTTTAAACTCAACAAAACTGTTTCATTTGATAACAGGATTATAATTAAAATGAGACTATTGGGTTTTGACTGTTATATGACTATTGGTCAATATGACCGCTGGAAACTAAACATTTCGATATTTGTCTCTAAATACTAGTGATCTTGGTTAGTAAATATAGAAAGAAGATTTTATGGCCTCACCCAGTAGTCTTGGACCGATCAAAGCCCATCTAACAGAACTTCGGAAGGAGGTAGCACCAATGGGCTTTGCTTTGGACCAAACCCAAGTTAAACTTCATCGTATGAAGCTAGAACAAAATCTCTTTCGCGAGAAGTTCAAACTGATAGAAATTACTACTCGTGCGATGTTGGCCGAGCCTCCCTCAGATTCTCTCACCTTAGCACACCTTACACTTAGGTCTCATGCTAGTGTGATAAGGGGCTATGTAAGGATACCATAACTGCCTTGTATAATCCTTTGTTTTAAATAAAATTTGTGATTTCTTCTTATGATGAAGTTTATGAATTTTCAAATGCCCGGATAAATATAGTATGCATATTTTTGGTGAATTTTAGAGAAAGGATATTTTAAAAAAAAATTTATGTAATCCTTAAATAATTAAAAATGTGTAATGATTTTAAAAAAATGGTCTTCTACAATTATGTTCAGTACAAAATTTAGCGTCTAATAAGATCAACTTACTTTTTGATGAATAGTAAATTATGAATAGTGATTTTATTCTTTGGATTAGTAATGTGACCAAATGGATTATTAATCTCACTTAAATAAAGAATTAATATAATCTAAGCACCTTGATTAAGTAATTTTATTCAATAAAATGGTTAAATAACGGTTTAATAAATTATTAATCAAGTATTAGTTTTTTCGGGTGAATAGTTTTTTTTAATTAAAAATTTAATTAAAAATATTTAGAAAAATAATTTTATAAAATGGATTTCATTTTTGAACTTAGAGCATCGATATTATGTTAAGGTAAATTTTGGGGATTTTTCTGAAAAAAAAAAGAATTTTCGATGAATAGTGTATTTATTTAAAAATTTAATTGAAAATATTTAGAATTTTTCTTTTATAGAATGGATTTCATTTTTGAAATCAGAGCATCGATCTTTGGTTAAGGTGAAATTTTGGGATATTTATGAGAAAGTTGAATTTTCGATGAATAGTGAAAATACAATTTTTAAGTTACGGGTGTTTAATGACATCATTAAATTATGTATTAAGTATGTAATCAGTATGGTCGACTTATGAATAGTAAGATACGGTATTAGGTGTCCCAAGTGGACAATACCATGGGAAAATACCATGGGCAAGCCCATGGTTTTTCCAAAACCACCAATGAGGTGTCCCTTGGCCATTATTGCCTTGTCCCCTCACTTTCCCAATAAATACCAAGCCATCCTCTCATTTATTCGACTCCAAAATCATACTAAACGAAGTTATGGTCTCCTTACCTCCCAAGGAGTCCTCCCAAGGTGCCCCCAAGCCCTCAGTGTCCCAAACTTTGAGTTTTAAGAGTTACGTTTAAGGTAAGGGGTCCGACCTCTCTCTTTCTTTTCATGTAATATCTTTTATGTCATTTATTGTATGATCCATGTTCTTATGTTAAAGGATGTTCTTTTATATTCCTATTACTTCAATTTTCATGTTAATATAATGAGAGATCCCCTCTTACTCACATTATTTCGTTTTATGAATGTTTAAGTGGCACCGTTAGGCTCTCGAAATATTCGTAAATGATTCTTTCACCCTTCTCATTTTCAAGTTCTACATTCATTTCAAGTATTTCAAGTTCCTTTTTATTATGTCGGGGTATGATATCTATATCTATAATAATGATCTTTTATGATCATATGATGAGAGACCCCATTTGATCTCTTCAATTCAGTATTTTGAAGTTTTAAGTGGTGCTGTTAGGCTGCCGAATTTTTAAGTGGTTCTTTCACCCTTCTCGTTTTCAAGTTCTACATTCATGTCAAGTCTTTAAAGTTCATTTTTGTTATGTAGGGGTATGATATATATATCTATCATACTGATTTTTTATGATCATATGATGAGAGTCCCCATTTGATCTCTTCAATTCAGTATTTTGAAGTTTTATGTGACGTCGTTAGGCTGGCGAATTTTTAAGTGGTTCTTTCACCTTTCTCCCTTTTCAAAGTTCTAATTCCATGTCGTGTCTTTCAATTTCCTTTTTATTATTTTGGGGTATGATCTCTATGTCTATCATACTTATATTTTATGTTCATATGATGAGAGACCCTATTTGATCTCATCAATTAATTTATGGTTGAAATTTTTGTGACGCTGTTGGGCTGCCGAATTATCATAAGTGAAATCTTAATTTTGTCTTCCTTTCATGTTCTTAATTTCATATGGTATATTTTTAAATTTCATTACCATGTTCTCAAATCCCTTATATTCTGTCCCTATACTGTTTTATGGGTCATTTATGAATGTTTGACCCATGTCCCTTCTCTTTTCAATGTTTTTTAAAACCCTGTAACATAGTCGTTATGCTGCAGAATTTTCATCTCAAAATTTCTCCCTCTTTTTCTAAAGTTATTTTATTTTCATTTGTGAATACTCAAAGCTCTCTATTCTATATGAGTATTCACATATATACCAAAATGATCTATTTTAAAATCTGGGATTTACATACTTGAAACCCACTTTCCCTTTACATGGGTTTAAAGTGACATAAAGATCATGTCTTTAAAACAGTTTTTAAAACGTTATGATTATGAAATGAAACCCATTTATTTTATGCTATATGGGGTGTTTATGAGATGATTTATGATGATATATGTTTCTCACATGATAATAAAGACATTTCAAGGGTGGTCCCAGATAGCGCTCCAATGCATTGGGTAAAGAATTATTTTTTAGAGATAACCTTTTAGACTGATACCTTGGTGAATAACTTAGGTAATTTTTAATGACGCCTTGGGGATGATCCTTGGTGAAACGAAATGATTGTCAATATTAAATGTTTTATCCACATATTTATGTTATAAAATACGTTATTTTTATTATTATATGCCTCATGATTTCATTCTCATGCCTTAAAGTTCTTTTCAGTACTTTATTGATGTATCTCAAGTTCACATGTTAAATGTTTCCCTTGTTTCCCTTACTGGGCCTTCTGCTCACCCTTTATTTTGATCTATGTACCTAGGTTATGAGATGCAGAAATGAACATAGGATGAACTTAAGGAGAATCCTTTCAAGGGTTTAAGAAGAATGTTTTTGTTGTTTTCATGTATTATGTTCCTGGTTTCCAAGACACTAAACCTAAAAGATCCTCAGTTCTGTGTAATGTAATGAATGTTTATGTTATAAAAAGGCAAGATTCTATAATTGGTATCAAAGTATGGTTTATTTATTTGTGGAAATTAGGATATGAAAACTCTAGGAAGAACCCTATAGAAAAGTTTAAATATAGAAAATCTTCTTGGTATTTTGGTGAGTATTGAGTAAGGGGTTGCCAAGAAAATACATCCATGTCTGGATTTGAGCAGGTAGAGGTGGCTCTAGCACAGATGTACATAGGGGTAAAACCCAAAAACACCGCTTTGAGCTAGACTCGAACGGGAACTAGTACACAATAGTAGGCCTTGCTGCACTCTTGGTTATGACACTCCCGGGGGATATGCTTTGGTAAATTCATAATCTTAGTAAGAACCATTATTAAAGGAACAAAGATAAAATAAAGATTCACATAAGAATATATGATCATGAATAACCTAGATTAGAACCTATGGTATCACAAGTTAGGATATACTTTTCTTCTACAAGTTTATCCTTTTATGCTTAAAGTTTCCTTTACATGATTATTGGCCAAGTATTTGACCCCTCTAATTATACGTTATTTTCTTAGTTAATGGTGGGAAATGGAAGAGCATGTCCCAACAACCAATGTGATAGGAAATGTGACGATTACCCTATTAATGTGACAGAGATGGTGGGAGATCAAGTTGAACATATTGTGATTATGCCAAACCAGCTATCAAAAATGACAATTAATAATTGGTACCTAGTTGAATGCACAAATTCATCAAGGAAGAAGAAGACAAAGTCTCAAGGATGTTCATCTAATAATGATGATAAGGGAAAGAAGACCCAATTTCTTTTCAGAAAAAATTGTGGGAAGAGTCACCAAGGAGAATGTCACAATGGAATCAGGATATGTTTTGAGTGTGGGAAGATAGGGCATAAAGTAGACAATTGCTTTAAAAAAATGGATAATGTGATGAATTTAGATAAGGTTCGACCTAATGTACCTTATACTTTTCGATGTCATAAATGTGGAGAAGTTAGACATTATACAAGGAAATGCTCTCTTGGAATGTGTGAGAAGAATGATGAGAATCAACAATATTAGAGGACAAGGGAACAATGCAAGTCCTATGCTGAGATGGATCATGATGACTGAAGTACATGTAACTTCTTCGCAATAATTTTCTATGTTATGTTTTAGTTCGTTCTCTATTAGCATATCTTTTATGTTTTCTATGATCATCGAGTCACTACCTAAGATGATTTTATATCATTAAGGAAAAAATATATTGTTATGTACCACATGTTTATGTAGTGAAGCTGTTCTTATTAAAAAAAGGTGACTAGGGGATTAAAAGATGATTATTATTTTGGAAGACGTTCGCTATTTTGGGAACCCTATTTGATCGAGGTAAATAGATTACTACGATATTTTATTTGAGGAGTAAAGGTTGACTTATATTTGGAAAAATAAATGTATTTAAGGTGTAATTATAGTAATTTAGGTTACTTATGGAAATGGTTAACCTATCTTGGGGAAAATATGTTTAGGTTAGCTACTTTTGTTATAAGATGTTAGGAGTGGTTGATGTTGTTTGGAGATGAACCATGATGTTTATTTTGTAAGACTATCCTTCTTGTATATGGGTTTCAATCTTATTTTGGTTTATTTTGAGGAATTTTAAGGATAGTTAATTGTGGAATGGTCTATGATGAACTTTGGGTAGTACCGTGGAATTTTGAAGATTTAAAGAAGTTTCCCTTCCTATGAGATGCTTTCTTTTTGAAGACTTTTTTTATCTTACCCTTTCTATTTTTGGGATAATAGAAGAAATAGATAGTTAATCCTTGGTGGATTATGTGATTCTCTAGAAGGCGATTCTTGTGATTTGATGAGACCAAGTAGTTTTGAATGCTAATCATTTGGAGAAATGATTAGTTTTGGTAGAAAATTATTAAAGGATGAAACTCTACTTGAAGGTAGGTATATTTCCCTATGTTTTATTCTATGTAGTAAATGAATTCCACAAAACTAGGAAAAGAAACGTAACACAAAAATGTTGTCTGTTAACATTTCCTACTAGGAAATCAAATACTGTTTGACCCATCATAAGTTTGTGATTTTCTTGTTGTTAACTTTCTCCTAATCATGTATTCTATCACTCTCCCTTAGAACATGACCATTTATTCCTCCATGTCCATGTTTTCCTATATGGAATTCTATTATGGGTTAACTTGGGTGCCCTTTTTACTTCCCTTTATTTCTTTTAAAGTAATAGTTTTACTGAGTCCTTTTCCGGTGTGGGACTTTCAATGAAATCTCAAAACCCAGTTTTAAAAATTGCGAGGACGCAATTTCTTAAGGGGGGAAGATTGTAACGACCCGAAATTTTGAATAAATCTTTTTTCCTAATTTTGTGTGTTATTTATTTTTTTATTATACTCAACAAAACTGTTTCATTGGATAACATGAGTATAATTAAAATGATACTGTTGGGTTTTGACTATTATATGACCATTGGTCAATATGACCGCTGGGAACTAAACATTTCGATATTTGTCTCTAAAAATGAGTGATCTTGGTTAATTAATATAGAAAAAATATTTGATGGCCTCACCCAGTAGTCTCGGACCGATTGAAGCCCATCTAACAGAACTTGGGAAGGAGGTATCACTAATAGGATTTTCTCTGGACCAAACTCAATCTGAACATCATCGTATGAAGCTAGAACGGAATCGCCTTCGCGAGAAGTTCAAACTGTTAGAAATTACTACTCGTGCGATGTTGGTTGAGCCTCCCTCAGATTCTCTCACCTTATCACACCTTACACTTAGGTCATATGCGACGGTGATAAGGGGCTATGTATGGAGACCGTAACTGCATTGTGTAATCCATTGTTTTAAATAAAAATTTTGATTTCTTCTTATGATGAGGTTTATGAATTTTCAAATGCCCAGATAAATACAGTATGCATATTTTTGGTGAATTTTAGAGAAAGGATATATTAAAAAAATGTTTATGTAATCCTTAAATAATTAAAAATGTGTAATGATTTATAAAAAATGGTCTTCTACAATTATGTTCAGTACGAAATTTAGAGTCTAATAAGATCAACTTAATTTTTGATGAATAGTAAATTATGAATAGTGATTTTAAGCTTAGGATTAGTAATTTGAACAAATGGATTAGTAATCTCACTTAAATAAAGCATTAATATAATCTAATCACCTTGATTAAGTAATGTCATTCAATAAAATGGTTAAATAATAGTTTCATAAATTATTATTCAAGTATTAGTTTTTTTTGTGTGAATAGTGTTTTTTAATTAAATATTAAATTAAAAATATTTAGAAAATTATTTTTATAAAATGGATTTAATTTTTGAACTCAGAGCATCGATATTATGTTAAGGTAAATTTTGGGGATTTTTCTGAAAAAAATGAATTTTCGGTGAATAATGTATTTATTTAAAAATTAAATTAAAAATATTTAGAAAATTATTTTTATAAAATGGAGTTCATTTTTGAAATCTGAGCATCAATATTTGGTTAAGGTGAAATTTTGGGATTTTTCTGAGAATGTTGAATTTTCGATGAATAGTGAAAATACAGTTTTTAAGTTACATGTGTTTAATGACATCATTAAATGATGTATTAAGTATTTAATCAATATGGTAGACTTATGAATAGTAAGATAAGGTATGAGGTGTCCCAAGTGGACAATACCGTGGGAAAATACCATGGACAAGCCCATGGTTTTTCCAAAACCCACAATGAGGTGTCCCTTGGCCATTAATGCCTTGTCCCCTAACTTTCTCTATAAATACCAAGACATCCACTCATCTATTCTACTCCAAAATCATACTCAACGATGTTCTGGTATCCTTACCTCCCAAAGAGTCCTCCCAAGGTTCCCCTAATCCCTCATGGTCCCAAAAATTGAGTTTTAAGAGTTACGTATAAGGTAAGGGATCTAACCTCTCTCTTTCTTTTCAAGTAATCTCTTTTATGTCATTTCTTTTATGCTCCATGTTCTTATGTTAAAGGATGTTCTTTTATATTCATCTTAATTCCCTTTTAATTTTTATATAATGGGAGAACCCCTCTTACTCTCATTATTTCGTTTTATGAATGTTTAAGTGGCGCTGTTAGGCTGCTGAATTTTTTGTAACGAATTCTTTCACCCTTCTTGCTTTCAAGTTCTACTTTCATGTCAAGTATTTCAAGTTCATTTTTATAATGTTGGGGTATGATATCTCTATCTATCATACTGATATTTTATGATCATATGATGAGATACCCCATTTGATCTCTTTAATTCAGTATTTTGAAGCTTTAAGTGGCGCTGTTAGGCTGCCGAATTTTTAAGTGGTTCTTTCACCATTCTCATTTTCGAGTTCAACATTCATGTAAAGTCTTTCATGTTCCTTTTTATTATGTTAGGGTATGATATCTATATCTATAATACTGATATTTTATGATCATATGATGAGAGACCCCATTTTATCTCTTCAATTCATTATTTTGAAGTTTTATGTGACGCCATTAGGCTGCCAAATTTTTAAGTGGTTCTTTCACCTTTCTCCTTTTTCAAAGTTCTAATTCCATGTCAAGTCTTTCAAGTTCCTTTTCTATTATGTTGGGGTATGATATCTATATATATCATACCAATATTTTATGTTCATATGATGATATACCCTATTTGGTCTCATCAATTCATTTTTGGTTGATGTTTATGTGACGCCGTTAGGCTGCTGAATTTTCATAAGAGAAATATTATTTTTCTCTTCCTTTGATGTTCATCATTTAATATGGTATATTTTCAAATTTAATTACCATTTTCTTAAATCCCTTATATTATGTCCCCATACTATTTTATGGGTCATTTATGAATGTTTGACCCATGTCCCCTCTCTTTCCAATGTTTTCTAAAACCCTGTAACATAGTTGTTGTGCTGCAGAATTTTCATCCCAAAATGTCTCTCTCTTTTTCTAAAGTTCTTTTATTTTATTAAGTGAATACTCAAAGCTCTCTCTTCTATATGGTTATTCACACATATACAAAAATGTTCTATTTTAAATTCTGAGATTTACATACATGAAACCCGCTTTCCATTTCTGTGTGTTTAAAGTAACATAAAGATCATGTCTTTAAAGAAGTTTTTAAAACGTTATGATTATGAAATGAAATACATTTATTTTATGCTATATGGGGTGTTTATGAAACGATTTATGATGATATATGTGGCTCACATGATAATAAAGACATGTCAAGGGTGCGCCCAGATAGCTCTCCAATGCATTGGGTAAAGAATTAATCTCTAGAGATAACCTTTTAGACTGATACCTTGGTGAATAACCTTGGTAATTGTTAATGACACCTTGGGGATGGACCTTGGTGAAACGAAATGATTGTCAATATTAAATGTTTTATCCACATCTTCAAGTTATGAAATATGTTATTTCTATTATGATATGCCTCATGATTTCATTATCATGCCTTAAAGTTCTTTTCATGACATTATTGATGTATCTCAAGTTCACATGTTAAATGTTTCCCTTATTTCCCTTAATGGGCCTTCTACTTAACCTTTCTTTTGATGTATGTAACCAGGTTATGAGATGCAGTAATGAACCTAGTATGAACTTAAGGATAAGCCTTTCAAGTGTTTAAGAATAAAGTTTTGTTGTTTTCATGTATTATGTTGCTGGTTTCCAAGACACTAAACCTTAAAGATCCTCAGTTTTGTGTAATGTAATTAAAGTTTATGTTATAAAAAGGCGGGATGCTATATTTAGTATCCTGTAAATTCAAAAAAATTTATTATTCCATAAATTTATAACACGTCGTATAAATCATTCTTTATGATTATTAAAAAATTCATATATAATAATATCCACACATAACTAAATGCATCACAAGAATAAGTTACGTGAAACCCTTTTGTATAACTTATTAGGATCACACTAATCCAAAATTCCTTAAAGATCAAGCATAGTTCACGATGTAGTGAACCCCTACATTTTCTATATATAGCCTAATCCTCCATTCCTCTAATAATACAACACAAAATTCCAAATATCCTTAAATAACTTTTATATATATATACATTAATATACAAGAAATTATAAAACATAACACATATATATATATAATTAACCTATATGTTTAAAATTATAGCCCATAAATAAACTATGAACCAGGTTCAATGTAACCAAATCGTATGCCATTCACATCATGTAACTCCTTATATTAATTGTATGAAATTTATAATAAGTTAATTAACACTCAAACTAAATCAAATATCCATTAATAATATACAAATATTATTAATGGGTAATAAAGTATGGAATAAATTACATAAAAAATTAATATTTATACATGAGTAAAACATTTATTATTGTTTTATATATAAATAAATTATAATAAATTTATAAATTTTATATGATTTATTGATATTATAATATATAAATATGAAAATCTTATATATTATTTAATATGACATATTTTGTAATTAAAATTTACATGGACTTATGCATATTCAAAATATGTGACATTTTTTAAACAACTATAATCATAGAATAATTTCATATTTTTTTGGAAATAATAATATAAAATCGATACCATAAATTTTATTTTATATAAAACATTAGAAAATAAGCCTAACCCAAATTTGTAATGTTTTAAATAAATTTTTAAATAATTCTTTTGATATGAAAATTATATATTATAACTTCTGAAAAAATTGAAAACCAACATAATGTTTTGTATATTATATGATTATTCGATATTTTATATGGAATTTTTACATTAAAAAAATCAAAATCCACTTTAAACAAAAATAAAAGAAAAAATATATTTTTAGTATAATATAGGTCCTCCATATGATTCAATGGAAAACAATTTGACAATGAAATATTATTTTTTCTAAAAAAATAATTAAAATATTCCAATTTATTCATTCAATCCATGTTTTAGGCTATCTATAGGGGAAAATATTTCCAATGGAAAACCAATATCATTTGTATAAGGTAGTTTTATTATCCAAAAAACCATCATAAGTTATAATTTTTAATCAATGATATGGTTTCGTTGTAATATTTCATGGTTTTCTTATCAAAAAATCATTTATAAATTAATCATGAAGACGTTTTGGAATAAGATGACATTGACTTTTCATAATTATGATACTCAATATTTCATTAATATTTAACATGATCATTTTTAAAAACTAATAATTCCGTTTTATTAATTATATAAAATCATTTTTATTTTAATATTGAAACATAACATGGTTTTGAAAATAACATTAAGCATGAATATTTTATAAAAAAGGTAAAAATTCTAAAAAAATCATGTATCTATATCTATCTATATTACTAATATATATGATATAAAACCATGACCTAATACAACTATTGGGTTTTAGAGGGGATTCCTTTATCCAAAAATAGTGTAACAAATCATCTAGGACCATTTTATTACATAGGATCATTCCACTCTTATTAGACTGCATAAAATAAATAAATAGTGCCTAATTTATTCTCTATTAAATCATATTTGTTGATATACATTGACATGAGCTTGATAAGGATCAATGAGATTAATTTAGTGGATGTATTCATCCTAGATTATATATGTATTGAATGAATATCCTAAGACATGGGAAGGAACCCCCTCAATTCATGGCCATATAAAAACATTTATAGAATTCATAATGATAAATTAGGGCTAATGAGAGATTCATACATAGAGTTTATATTCTAGGAATCATGTAATAAATATCTCTTAATCATAGAAACTATATAAATTTAAAGAAAATTCCTTGAAATAAAAATATTAATTAAAAATTAATTACATCATCATTCCAAATAATTCATAAATTTTTATATTATATAACAATATACAAAAATAATAAAACAGTTGACTTCTTCCATTTTCATATTCTAGTATCAAAAAAAATTTGAATACTTTTTTTGTCAAGATCAAGTTATCATGATAGACATTTTTAATTGAATGTGTTCTAGTGCCACAAGATCACAGAATGTATACTCTAACATGAAATAACCCATTACATGATGAAATTATACAATAAATTTATTATTACAGCATAAACCACAACATAGTAAATATAATCACATCATGTTTTTTACATTAGATAATAATTTTAATAATTTTTTAATTATTTAAAATGTAATATTCTCTAAAAAATTATAGGAAAAAAGATCAATGTTAAGGAATATTTTTACTCACTCTTATTTAAAACATTAAACATGACTCAAGTGGGATTATATTTATTGGAAATTATCACCTAATATATTTTTATATACGAATTTCATGGAAAATTACTAACTATGTAAAAATTTATATCAATTTTTAATGAATAAAAAAGAAACTAATACATCATCATTATAGAAAATATTGGAATATTTTTGTACATAAATATAGTTATTATTGGATTTTTATTTACAAGATAATAATTAATTATAAGAAGGTTTTTATTGGGATTTATATTATCTGAATAAAATGTAATGTACATGAATGCAACATACATTTGAAGGAATATAGAAATATGAAACATTGTTGAACGATGATATTAGATTAACTATACTGATTATTATGGTTTTGTGAGATATTTATTTTAAAAATATTATGTTATTGATAATATATTTCATTAATATAAAACAAATCATAATCATAGATATCATTTAATATTTGTGTAAAACAAGCCATGTTTTTTTATTGTTTTGAGATAATAGGGTTCAAATACATTATATGAAAGGAATTTATAACAGATTCATATTGTAATTGGTTTCCATGGTAAAAGTAATTTAATCATGGGATAAAATTATAAATTATATACTAAATGATACTAAATCCTTCCTAGAATATTTTTTAAGGTTTTTTTATAGAATCTCTAGTTTAAATGGGTAGATATAGACTTGGTCAGTATGGAAGCTATGGAAATCTATAATTTTTATGAGATTTATATGTTAATAAAATTCATTATATATTTTTCATTGATCATATAATAAATATATTGGTCACGATTACCATATAAAAATCAATAAAGGTACATATTAGTGAGTTTTACATAAATTAAATTTAAAATATAGAAATAGAATTACAATAATGGGATTTGGAGATTTATTAATGTTTATCTAAAAACAATATTTTTCAAAAAATACCACACTCATAGTGAAGACATACTACATAATTCATTTTTTATGTCAATAATGTTATAAAATCTATATAATATTAAATTACATAATTTTTAAGTGAAATGTGATAGATTAATTTCATCTTTAATCGGTGTTTTTGAATACCATTTATCGGGTATGAAACATGGAACAATATTAATATGTTTAAAAATATCCTTGTTATCTATAACATATTTGATGCTTGAATAATAAATAATATTTGATTAAATGTCAATAATGGTTTTATTGTAATTGGGAATGAATATAGAGTGAGATAATGGACATTAAGAGATCCCTATGATTTCTATTTGATAATTTTTTCAATATAATATACTAAAAATATGGAAATGAATAGTACGATGAACATACATTTCATGTTTCCAAAGAGTTTAGGTTAATAATTATATCCAATTTAATGTATTTTATATATTAATATATTTCAATGAAATATTTTTCCTTCAAAATTATTAAGTATTTATTTTTTCAAAGAGGTGAGTGAAAATAGAGTGAGTTGTTCTGTCATTAGTATAGCTATTCAACACAAAAAAATCATTCTTATAATACATTGTGTATTGTTTATAATTGATACACTAAAACATCACATTGTGTATGAAACTTGGGAATAATATTTTCTTGGGGACTATGTTAAAAAAATTAATCCTATTATTTATCATTCATTATATTGTTTTAATGTGTTATTTGTTTGTAAAAAATATTCATTATTCATTTTAGTTTGGAAAAAAAAAATTTTTTGATACATAATAAAAAATAGCTTCACCGTGATATAACCACCAATAATGGTGTTTAGTAACATGGTTTTTATTATTAAATTATCAAAATAACATATTCTACTATGAAGGTGGAAGAAATCAAGATTTATCACTGTGAGAAATTAATTAGGTAAAATGTTTTGGAAAGTATTGTTTTTTTATGAATAATATTGGATTTGAAATGAAAATATGTATAATACTTTTATTTAATAGTTAAAAATTATTGACAATTATAATTCTCTTGCTACATATTATTAACTAAATGAGTGTTTAAAAATATAGAGTCCACATTAATGATAAGGTTCAAATGCATAAATCATATTATAATTTTACCCCCTTTATAGTGTATTAATAAAATTATACCTTATCTATTTAAATAATAATTTATAACAAATATGATGAAATTAGATTGATAATATTAACCATTTATGTTATAAGAGATATAGTGTTTAGTGAATCAAAAGAAGGACATATTAAAATGGAAACAATTATATATATATATATATATATATATATTATGGCTGTGAATAATAATTTTAGAAGATGAATTTTTTGAAATTTTTCATCTAATTACTAGTTTGATTAAGAAAAAGAAAAGGAATTTAGGAATTACACTTCATGATAGAAACAAAACGAAAATAATAACGGGATAAATTTTTATCCTTAGGACAAGGTTTGTATTCTGAATAGTAGTGGTCTTAAAATTCCCTCCATTACAGAAATAGTAAAAATATCAACCTCAACTAACCAATTAAATACCCTTGGACATGTTGTATCCACTAATTATTTATTTTGATAATATATTGTTAAAAGTAAGTTATATGTTAGTGACCTCCAGTAACAATATCATTTACATAATGGAAAAAATTATGAGATACATTCATTTCATTTGAAGATAAGTTGAATGAAACTTTATATATTGTAAAGAAGGTAGTGGGGTAAATACTATTGAGATATTTAGTTAGTCTAATGAGTACAAGATATATGGGAATGATTTAAGATTTAATTCATTGGGGCATTATGTTTTATTATTTATGCTTCCTAACTATAAATAAATTTTTAATTTATATGAGATATTATTTTTACATATTCTGATTATTTATTTCACAACATATCTTTATTTCAATGTTTTTTGTTTTTTGATTACACAAAAGGGGTGGGATTGTAAATTTTTAGAGGGTAATTCGTTAAAAAGTTCTAATATTTTCATGGGTTTTTTTAAATTATAATTGATCTTTAATTAGAATGTTTTGAGTTAATTGGATTTAGATACTCAAAATGAGTATTATAATCAATAATTTAGCCTTGTAATTTGTTTGATATGTGAAAATATATAAATATTAATTTATAATATGTTTCTTAAAATAATTATTTAATTTATAATGATGAATACTATGACATAGTTATATCAATATATATGATATAGAAAAATATTTCAATTTTGTTGGTTGTGGTGAGTAACTCAAGAGGGGGTGAATTTCGTACCCAATAAATAATTTTGTTTGAAATGGATTGTTTTAAAATCTATTGAAAGATTATGATCTATATCATACTACATATGAATAGGAAACAATATTATTGGATCATTAGAAATTAGTTTACTAGATCAAAATTCTATCTAAATACAAATTAAGATAAAAAATCAAAGTATATATTATTTTATTGTAAAAATGATCTTAAAATTTAAAGATGAAATAAAGTAAAATAATATTAAATCACACAATTGAATGATTTAATACTAGAGGTTTAGTCTCAATATGAGTCAAAGTCATATCCAGTGGGTGATGACTCTCCACCAAGTAGTTTATATAAAATAAACAATCTGATCCACAACGTTGACCTTGTTTATAAAAAAGTTTTCAAACTATCCAGGTCACACATGTCCTCTTGCATAGTTATACATTGTAGTAAAAATAATCAGGACACATAGGGACCTCAAAAACTCTTATACATGGGAGAAACATATATGAAAAGTGTTTGAGAAGATATCAAGTATCTTCGAGTACAGAATAGTAGACAGTGTGTGTGTGTAAAGAAATTACAGTATACACACACACCGCTATGAATTTAATAATGATAATAATAACTAAAAGAAATAAATATATGTAGTTTTTAAATATATATGTTGTTCCAATGCTTCTTGTGACACTTTATTGTATTTTTTAGTCAAAATTGAGTCATGTTCTTTTGAATTCATTAAATGAACAAAGTGTCGAAAACTCGTATTCTTGAATGGGGGAAAGTAGTGGTTGTAATATGTAGGTTTTTATCCATTTGAATTTTTGTATAAGTTGATATCTCTATATTTTCAATCAGTTCATCTCTATGTATATTCATTATTATTGAGCTCATATATTGGTATTAGACTACATCACACATTCTTACTTTGCATGAGGGAGTCTATGCACATTTATCACCATTATCATAAAGATTATCTGAATTAGCTGCTTCTTTATATTGCACATTATGACACTCTCTTTAATGCTATATATCTAACATTTAATAGTAGATCATTAAAATATTAAATGTTATTATATTCAATAAAAATAGTTTTTTGAATAATGTTATTCAGAAAATATAAGTTTAGATAATAGTGAAAGTGGCTTAGTCTGTTGGTGTCTCAAAGCCTTTTGGAGTGTGGTTCTAGTAGCATGAAACTAGCATTTTCTGGTCAAACAGTGCCTTAGAAATAGTACAAATTTCACATATATAGATAAGTCTCAACTGGAGGTATTTGGTCAGATGGTTTATTTTTAGACGGTGTTTGTTATGATAGTGTCTTACACCTAATAAACATTCTTTGTAAGTTATATGATACTAGTCATATCTGGTCAAATAGTATATTATTCATTTCCTATATTATGTTCATGGAACACAAAATCCTGATGGATTGTTGATTGACGTTGTCTCATACTTTTTCAATTTTTCTATCCAGGGTTATGATATTCTAGTGTTGTGATATTCATGTAGTATCTAAAATTTAGTGAGACTTCTATACTAGCAGTGAGTTCTGGAAAATGGTGTCTCAAGTTGGTGGTGTATCTATCAAAAGTGTCTCATAATTAGAATATTTTATTACATATTTTAAATTAATCAAACTCTTACATAAAACATTTATTTAATTAATATTTTTTGAATCAGGATTTTGTGATCATTAAAACAAGGAGGTAAATAATCACCCCTTTTTTGATGATCAGAAATCATGGCAATAAAGAAAAATATAAATGTAAAAATCTGTCATCAAAGGTATTAAAAAATTTTAAAAATGATTCCCAGAAATATAAACTAAGACTAATCATTCACCTTATGGGTTGATGGTATCAAATAAAAATAAAAAAATAAATTATTAAATTTATGAAACAATGATAGAAAGAGTAAAAATAGATAGTATCAAGGATAACCCAAAAACATTGCTATAATAAATCAAAAATTCTAAAATGATTTCCAATATTCCATAAGAATTATCCCTCTTTAAGATTATCAAAAAATTAACAATTATAATCGTAAAGATGGTAATTTTAGTAAAATTAAACAAACATAATATGAGTAAATAAATACATTCAACGAAATGTTAAAAAAATTATTATAGTGCAAGTCTCATCAATAAAATATAGTCTAATACAACAATATAAAAATTTTGAGGTTAGGAGAGGGATCTGTTGGTTTTATTCCTATCCCATTGCCTTTCTCTTTCTCTTTATTTATGGTAGAAGAATCAACCCAAGGTAAAATATCTGGAACACTATAGGAATGTCTAACTACAGTATGGGGATGATATCACTATATAAAAACAAGTCGTGGGACTCTTATATCTTGAGAAGGAGGAATTTGAAAATGCTAGAAATTTTCAGGAAAAGGTGCCAGAGGATCTTGACCATCTTCTGGTCTAAGATATAACTGAGGAAGAAATAGAACTACTTCATAAGACACTATATCTTGACCACTAACATGTTTAAATGGATTCAAAAAATCTATGAAATTCTTTATGATTGGGATACTACATTCCACTTTACTAATGAAATCAGAATATTCTTCAATAAACTAGATTAACATAGGTGTCATCTCATTTAGTTGTCTAACTTGTTTGTTGAAATATTTATTAATATTATGAATCCAAAAAAATTCAACTTGGAATATAAAATTTTCATCCATTTACTTATAGGTATAAATCATTGATAGATATTTAATTATGGCCGTAGAAATGGTTTCTCTATCGGCTTTCATGTCATGGTCATAATTTGTAATCAATATGATGAAATGGTCATAATTATATATAATTCTTCTGAAGGTATCTTTGGGATGGTCATTGACACTTTTAGAAGAAATGGGTAATGCATCTTTCAACTCATCTCTAACAACTAACCAGATGAAATCATACCCAATCACTGGATGAGTTGGAGTAGCTTTAATTGATGTACATAAAGATGTATCCACATTAATTTTAAGGATACCTTCCATATAAGCATTTATGTTTTACTTGATGTCCTTGAACATTTTCTAGACAGACTCTAACTCACATCCAATTATATTATTTTCAATCTCAATATCTCATATCTGGTGCATCATCTTTGGTTGGATATATTGAATTGCTAAATAAAAAATTTATCTTTCATTTTTCAAAGAGTTGATATTCTCTTAAATAGTTTGGGTCTATAAATGTATAGAAAAATGAAACATGAAATTCCTAGAAAAAGCATCCAATACACTTTTTGTGAATATATCTACAAGAATAGAAAAAAATGGGTTCAAGCAGCGTCAGGTGCATGAGCTCTAAAATAAAAGAAATTTTTTAACAACATGTAATGTCATGACCCCAGTTACACAGTGTCAGTGTAGTATTACATAAAATTGGCATTATAAAAGGAATCATTTCTCAAAAGACAGATCAGATTAGTATCCTTGGAAGTACTAGAAACATACATAAGTTTTACACTGCATCATGAAATAAAGAAAAACAACATTGTTTCCCCCTTGAACAAACTAATATCTGTGTCTTATCCCTACAGGTTAATCATACTCTACTAATTCACATACTAGGAAAAATAAAACATTGAAAGGGGTGAGCTCAGATGCTCATTAAGGATAATAGTATTGCAGAAACATTCATAAATAAGAAAAAACATTTAAGGCCATTTATAAGACTAAAACAAAATCCTTTTAAATTTAATCTTCAACATAATATGGAAAAGTTAAATCAAATAATTCCATTTATTTATTCACTTGGATATTCAACTAGTCGAATAATCACCTGTAATATCAATTGATAATTTTGTACTGATGGAATGCATAATGTTGGACATCATAACCACATAGTCAAGGCCTCGTATAAAGACTAAAAATAAGATTTTGTCAAGGAATTGTTCCAAGACAATATATGGTCTCATGATACCATATGATGCATCAAGGAGCTATAGAGGGCTCCACCAATCACTTACTAGGTCCAATTCATTCCTTGTATGAAATGGTCAAAACATAACATTAACATTCGTTAAAAAACATTCATACAAAATGTTAATACATTAACCGTAAACAATGAATGATATAAAAATAAATCATCTATAGGAAAACATATCACAAAACCTTCAATACAATATGAAAGTTTTATATCATAATAAATCAACTTCAAACATGTATAAAATTCATTAATGGATGTTGACATTGATGAAATCTAAACTACATGAGAAAAATACCGCTTTCTATTTTGAAATCATTTAAAAAAAATTAATTATAAAAGAAAACATTTATTTTGAAAATATTATTATAAACTTTTATGAGATTCTTGATAGTTTCTATAATGGAGGAGAATATCCACAACCTATGTACAAGTAAAAATACTTTCTTACCTTAATTTGTTAAAAAATTCATAAAGTACCTTGTTTGGAAAACGACAGAAAGATTTATTTCAAACCATTTTATAAAAAACTCAAAAAAGGGAATAAATAAATTCAAACCATAGTCTAGTAAATAGTAAAAATGTTTTGAAATCAACTTTTATGAAACACAGATGTGGATTATAAAGAGTTCCTTGTAGATACATACGTAAAAACAACCTCGGATAATAAAAAGATTGTGAAATTAACCCTTAACTTGTAATTTTCCTTGGTAAAGGGTACATTAAACTCATATATAATAGTTAAATAATTGTTATTAAATTATACATGAACTACGTACATATATATTATATCATATACTATCTTCTAATATTTCATTGTCAATAATATTTTAGTAGTATCATTGTTTCGGGTGTTAACTGATTCGTTTTCCTTTATATGATTTGTTATGTCAGTCTTGTTTGTTATGGATATGATGTATTTGATTCATATCCTGAATGATATTATGTTCTTAAATATTATTTTTAATAATCAAATGAACATTATTCTTTAATTGTTAGGATTGGTAATGAATCTCATCGCGTTCATGCAGACGGTAATCCGTACGTACGCACGAACACTACTTCCATTTCATTTTTTTATTTTTAAAGAAAATAAAACCAAATTATAAATAGGTATATTATTATTCCAGTATAATATAATATTTTATATATGTTTTATAATATCATTAAAACCATCCTTTATAGGTTCTATGAATGGTATGATCGAGTCATATCGCTTTTAGAGGCGGTAGTCTGCACATCCTCAAATGAAATTATCGTATATATACAACATGAAAAGAATAAAGATATTATATAAAATAATATTACATAAGATTATAGATATAATAAATATCATAAATATGATATATAATTACAACTCCATCATAATGGCCACCATAAGATGTTGTAGTAGACGATTGAACAATCATCATTTCATGAGGCAGTAGTTCACCGTCCACAGAATCATTATGTACCTTACCCATTAGATAGATGTGTTATTAAGATTAGTTAAAATAAATCACATTAAAAACATATTATATTTAGTATACTATTGTTGTTATTAAATAAATTAATAAAGTGAGTTTATGGGGTTGGAGAAGTAAAATAAAATAATAGAACATAAGAGGACATGTTACCTTTAAATCGGGTAACTCCCTTTGATTTGAATCTGGAGGCTTCCTTGAAGTGTCTTATGCCTAAGGTAAGGCTTATAAGAGGAATATTGGGATGTAGGGAGATTAATTGTGAAGATTTTGGATGATCAAAGTGGCTTCAGTGCTGTGAGATATGGGTTAGAGGCGTTGGCTTTTATAAGGGGGAGGAAGGCCTCTTTAGGAATGTTTGAAAATATTATTTTATTATATAATGATATTCTATTTCTAAAGGTCTAAAACTCATTATAGTCGAAGATAAGATGACTAATGTAAGAATTAAAATCATCCAATAAGAATTGGACTAGTTTTTCATATTGTTTAAATTTTTATAATCTCATTTTTTAAATAATTCTATAATGAGGTAAACACTACATCATTATTGTGTCATAAATACTTTTATTTATATGATTTATAAAAATTATAATAAAACTACCAGGATGTAGGAAATCATTTTATATTTCAAATGAATATTTATAGTTGAATATATAACTTATATAACCCCTTGAAAAAATTATTTTACTAAAAGATATATGTTTATGTCATTTTTCTTTACATTAAATTAATTAATATAATGTTTCATTATCAGTCTCGAGTTGCTCCATGGGGTCTCAAAATAGACCCAAAGATGACCATGGATGGACATGTTTCATCAAATAGTAATAGGATACATGTTAGGATTATTTAATATTATTATAATGATATTGGTTTACCCTTATTTACCAGATTTACCTTTTAACCATGGTAAATAAAATATTTACTGAAGTAAATATTCATAATATCTAAAAATAAAAGATACATATTTACACAATTTGGATCTCCAAATTCCAATTATTGAATCCATTTTTCCAAATTAAAAACATATAAGTGCATAAATTAATTAAAAATTAATTCCTCTTATTAAAAAAAGCTTGTTTTTAAGAAATAATAACTATCAAAATATTGACACTTGTTTATGTCAAGTTTAAATGTGAAATTGAATCAAATGATCTAAATTATATTAAATTATAAAAATATAATCTAGTGATACTTTAAATCCACTCAAATATATATTTTAACAATATAAATTGTTCAATTAAAAATCTTGTTTTTTATTAAAATTAAATATTTTTCACTATTCATCCAAAATTGAATGTTCTTGGAAGAGTACAAAAAATTTACCTTATGCTAATTTTGATATTCCAAAACCAAATATAAAGTTTGTTTTGAAAAAAAAATATAAAATTTCAAAAAGTGGTTATTACTATTTATAATGGCTAGTTTGATTGGTAGTGCTGTGTTAGAATCTCGAAGTTGCGTACAACGCAAGCTATTGCATTATTCAAAGGGAAATATGTCGTGGAAGATTCTGGTGTTAAATTATTCCCTCCTTCCAAAAATTTCATCCTAAAAATTAGTAGAATACAACTACATAAAAATATTTATGTGTCTCTTCATCATAAGATTCTCGGGTTCCCATGTTGCCTCTTATATCTTATGATTTCACTATAGATGTTTCATGAGACAAGTCATCAATTTTCTCAACACTTGATTTTCTAGTATAAAGAATTATAATAGGCTCTTCGCAATAAGGCATATCATCTTCCAGTTTTGTTTCTTCATAGGTGAGTACATGCATTGGGCGAGGAATGTATTTTCTCAACAGTGATACATGGAACACATCATGAACTTTGAAGAGACTTGGCTGCATTTCCAAATGATAATCTGTGACTCCAATTAGTTCTATAATTTATAAAGGTCTCATGTTCATGGGACTTAATTTTCCTTTCTTACCGAATTGTATAACACCCTTCCATGGATATGCATTCATGAAAACAATATCTCCTAATGAAAATTCCAAATCTCTCCTTAGGTTATCGACATAGCTCTTTTTCCTACTTTGAGCCACTTCGAAGTGGTTTTGGATAACCTTAACCTTTTCCATTGTTTCCTCAACAAGTTATGGGACAACTAGTTTTCTTTCCCCACCATCATCCAATCATGTTGGTCTGTGACAAATCTTTCCATATAATGCTTCATATGGTGCCATCTGAATACATGAATGGAAACTATTATTATAGAAAAATTCTACCAGAGGTAAATATTGATCCCACATACATTGAAAGTCAAGTGAGAAATATCTCTACATGTCTTATAATGTTTCAATAGTCTGTTCTAATTTCCAATCAGTTATAGGGTGGTAGGCAGTGCTCAAACGAAGTTCAGCATCTGAGGCCTTTTTAAAACGTTTCTAGAATATTGATGTAAAACGGGGATCCTGATCAAAAACAGTTGATATGGGTACTTCATGATGTCTTCAAACATCATTTATATATTGTATTTCCAGACATTCAATTTTTAAATAATCTCTTATAGAATTAAAACGAGCGGACTCGGTAAGATGATCCGTAATGACCCATATTGCATCATTACTTCATGGAGTCTTTGGTATCCCCTTGAAAAATCCCATCCTAATATCATCCCATTTACTCTCATGTATGGTAAGAGGTTTAATGACACCTCTAGGATGTTTTCTTCTAACTTTCACTTGTTGAAAAACCATACATCTTGACACATAATCAGAAATCTCTCTCTTCATGTTTCCCCACCAAAAATGATCCTTCAAATCTCTATACATCATAGTGCAACCATGGTGTATAGGGAAATTTGAGCTATGAGTCTCATCCAACAATTCCATTTTTAGATCAGGTATTCTAGGAACATAAAGTCTCTTCCCAAATTTCAAAATATCATCTTCATATATGAATTCGATTAATATCATATCGTTCAAAACATTAATTTTCTTTTGAAACTCCACATCATTAGTCTGAGAACTTTTTATCCTTTCTAGTATAGATGATTTAGCAACCATTTGAAAAAGTATTGATGTTTCACCTTCTATGATTATTCCCATAGCCATAATTATAAGATCCATGAACATAGGATCCCTTTCATATCTGATCTTGTTCAAAACTCCATGATGTTTTCTGCTCAAAACATACGCCACCTTTTTTTTCATCCTCGGGTGGTAGTGTATGGTGCAATCATAATCCTGGATTAGTTTGAGCCATCTCTATTGCCTAATGATGAGATATTTTTGTAATAAAATATACTTCAACTCTTGTGATCTGTATAAATATCAAATTTGTAAATATTATGATAGTGTCTTTATATCTTTAGAGCAATGATTATAGCTGTTAACTCAAGATCATGAGTCAGATAGCTTTTTTCATTGATTTTTAGCAGTTGTGATGCATAGGAAATAACCATATCATTTTGTAGAATGACACAACCATGTCTTTTCTTTTAAGCTTCGATATAAATAAAAACCCATCATTCCCTGATGGTAGAGTCAGTATAAGAGAATTGACTAATCATTTCATCAATTCTTCAAAACATTCTTGACACTCTTTTTCCAAAAAAAAATTATCCCCTTTACGTGTGAGCTTGGTTAAAGGGTTAGAAAATCATGAAAACTTTTGGACAAAACACTGATAATAACCTAGTAAACCAATAAAATTGTATACCTCAATTATACATGTCGGTGCTGGCCATTCTCATATTTCTCTTGTCTTAGAAGGATAAATAGATATTCCATCCATTGAGATAATATGGCCAAGCTAAGAAATTTCATGAAACTAGAATTCAATCTTGTTGAACTTCCCATATTTTTCATTTCATCTAAGAGTCTTTAGAGCAGTGCGCAAGTGATTTTCATGATCTTCATAGATTTTGGATTATTCTAAGATACCATCAATACAAACCACTATAATGTTATCGAGATATTCCTTGAAAACTTTTCTCATTATATCCATGAAGATAGAGGGTGCATTAGTTAGTCCAATAGGCCTTACTATAAACTCGCAATGCCTGTATCTATTTCGAAATATTGTCTTTGGAATGTCTTTCTTCTTCAAAAAAAAACTGATGATATCCACATCGAATGTAAATCTTTGAAAAATAATATGCTCCATGATGTTGATCAAGTAAATAGTCAATGATAGTTTGAGGATACTTATTATTTATTATTATAGCATTGATCTCCCTGTAGACAATGCACAACCTCATAGATCCATATTTCATCTTAACAAAAAGAACAAGGGCTCCTCATGGAGAAACACTAGGGTGAATAGATCCTTTATTACTCAAATCCTCTAGTTGTTTCTTTAGCTCCACTAATTCCATAGTGTCCATTCGATAAGGGGTCTTCGATATGGGCCCTGAACCTGGAATTAAATCAATGAAAAACTAAATTTCTCATTCTGGAGGATGTCCAGGTAAATCCTATAGAAATACATCAACATATTCTTGTACAATAGGTACATAAACTATTTGAACCTACCTTTCTGAACCCATATTTATTTCACTCTATTCCTCCTTAATAATTGATTTTAGTAGAGCTATAGGGGGAGGATCTAAATAATAATTAGATAGTAAGGTTTCTACTCTAAAGATAAGGTATTCCTTTTCATCACAAAAAATTGTAACCTCATTCTAACAATAAATTTTCACATCATGGTCTGAAATCCAATCTGTACTGAGGATTATATCAAATTCGATCACGGGTATGACGATAAGATCAGAATATACTAAACATTTATATTCCCTAATGGGGATTGATTCCCAAAACATTGTTACAATGACACATCCCTTAAGAGTTTTGACTGATAACTACCTTGTTAAATTAAATTGGAAATATCTAATTTTCATAGCAAACTGGGAAGATATGAAACAATGACATTATCTCGAATCAAATAAAGCATTGGAAAAACTAGAAGAAACAATTAAATTACCTACCACCACATATTTTGGGGCTTCAACCTCAGTAGTAGTGATTGTATACTCTTGGCCTCTCTCCCATGGACTTTTTTGAGGTATTTTACCTTGGAACATAGGACATTCATTTTCATAATGCCTCATTATTTTTACAATCATAGAATTCATCATTTACAACCTCTTTCTTTCCCTTGAAATCACAAGCTTGGTGGAATTTTTCACCACACTTGTAACAAACTCCCATTCCATTCAGGAAAGTACCATTGTCTTATATCCCACATTTACTATAGGATGGATATTCAACTTTTCCCTTGTTCCCCTTATTTTCATTTTTAGAGTGTTCAACATATCTTATCTGCTCTTGATTTTCTTTAAAGTCGTAAGACTTAGATTATTCCTTTTCAACCTTGATAGCACATGAGAAAATATCTTCATACGATGAGAAGGATTGTGAGAATAATTCATGGTGGAGAAATGGTTTTAACCCAATGAATAATTGATAAATCTTACTCTATAGGTTGCGTATATAATCTAGTGCATGCCTCGTTAACCTTGAAAATTTAGCCTCATACTTTGCGACATTCTCATCATCCTTTTTCCTCAAACTCTGAAATTGCCTTTCCATATCCACTTGATGGTCACACTGAAAGGATTTTTCTAATAAAATATCTTTAAACTCCCTTCATTCCATATTTGAAACTTCTTCATCTTCCTTTGTGTTTTGAATCAATGACTACCATTGATCTGCATCTCCCATGAGGTGATGAATTTCCATGACAACTTTTTCCATTTCTCTACTCTCTAAAGAATGAAATATTTTCTCTATGGAACATATCCATTTCTCAGATACAAATGGATTAGTAGAACCATTTAATATTGTTGGTTGTGGCCTTATAAATCAGTCTAACATTGATCATCCTCATTGTGGATCAGGGTTCTCCATACGGGTAATGTTATTATTCACAACCTGAGTGAGTTGTCCCAGTTTGGTGATAAACTGATCAGCACTAGTTTCATCACCATCTCTATTATAATTATTTTGAGTATGATAGAAATACCTATATGGATTACATGTATTGATATAGTTTCTATTCCTTCCACTATGTGTCATTTCTAAAAAATGTCATACACTATATTAGTTTACGAATCGTAATACATAATTCCAAACTTGTAAAACACTTAAAATAAATTGAATAGTTTATTGATAAAATACATAATCATAAAAATGTTTTATTTGTGTAGGTATATACTCATAAATCCTTCACAATGTTTTGTAAAAGGAAATGTGAATGATCCTAAGTATATACCCCTAGAGTGTCATAACCAAGAGTGAAGCAAATCCCATTATCGTGTACCAGGATACCCCGTGTCAAGCCCGAAACTCCTTATCATAGATTTCACTCCTTGGTACATCTATACCAGAGCCACCTCTACCTGCAAGTATCCATAAAATGATGTATTTCATTGAAAATACACAAAATAATTACATTACCAAAATTATAGGAAGTTATTCTTTTCTAATCCTCAATGTCTATATTAGGGTAATGTTCTCTAATTAGAGTCTATCTAAATCTAGTTTACAAGGTTTGTACTAAAATTTATCTGATAACAACTATAACACCCCGACCCTAGTTACCCAGAGTCAGTTCATTATTACATAACATTGGCATGATACAAAGAATCAGGTCTCAAAAGACCGATCAGTTTAGTAGCCTTGGAATTACTAGATGCATATATAAGTTTTTCATTACATCATGGAATAAATAAAAACAACATTAAATCCCCATTTAAAAAACTTATATCCTTATCCTATACCTACAGGTTAATCATAATTTACTTCTTTACATCCTGGTAAAAATAAATCATAGAATGGCGTGAGCTCAGATGCTTCGTAAGGATAAAAATATTATGGAATCATGCATAAATAAGCATAATCATTGAAGGAAATATATATGACTAAAACAAAATCTATTTAAAAATAAACCTCAGTATATTATGGAAAAGATAAAGCAAATAATTCAATTTACTTATCCACAAGGATATTCTAACAGTTTAATAATCAAATGTAATATCAATAGATAATTTTAAAATTATGGAATGCATAATGTCAGACATCATAACCACATTGTCAAGGCATCGTTCCAAGACTACAAATAAAAAATTTCCAAGGCCTTATGCCAGGTCACTAGTTTGTCTCATGAGACCTACTAATGCATCAAAGAGCTAGAGCAGTCTCCACCTGTCACTTACTAAATCTTATGCATTCCACATATGAAAAGGTTGAAACATATCATAAACATTAATATTAGAACTAGCATTTGAAATGATAATATATTGACCATAAACCATGAATGGTATAAAAATAACCAATCCAAAGTCAAACATATCACAAAACCATCAATATAATATCAAATATTTTTATCGTAATAAATCAACTTCAAACAAGTATAAAATCCATTAAAGGGTATTGTCATAGATGAAATAAAAACTATTTGAGAGAAATATCTCTTTTTATTTTGAAATCATTTAAAATTCATATAATTATAAAAGAAAAAATTTATTTTGAATATATTCTAATAATATTGTAAGGGAAACTTCAGAGGTGTTATAATGGCGGATAATAGTCATACCCGCCGTATAAGTTAAAATATTAGCTTAATTTGTCGAAAAGATCATAAAGTACCCTATTTGGAACATGTCAGACAGTATCTTTCAAAAGAATTTATAAAAAATCAAATAAGGGTATAAATTAATTTTACCCATAGTCTAATAATGAGTAAAAAAAATTTTAAATACATTTTTATGAAACACAGGTGTGGATGATAATGTGGTCCCAGTAGATACATATGTAAAAACGACCTCAGATAATAAATAGATTGGGAAATTTAAACTTTCCTTGTACTTTTCCTTGGTCGAGTGTACGTTAACCTCCTCTATAATAGTTAAATAATTGTTATTAAATTATACAAGAACTACATACATAAATATGATATCATATATGATCTTATAATATTTCATTGTTACTAATATTTTGGTTGTATTATTGTTTCCAATGTTAACTGGTTCATTTTCCTTTATATGATTTGTTCCATAAGTCATTTTTATTATAGATAGGGTGTATTTGATTCACACCAATAATGATATTATGTTATTAATTATTATTTTTAATAATCAAACGAAAATTATTCTTGAATGGTTACGATGGAGAATGAATCTCATCGTGTTCGTGGTGACGGTAATCTGTACGTTCGCACAAATGCAACTTCCATTTCATTTTATTTGTTTTAAACGGAAATAAAACCAATTATACATCTGTGTATTATTATTATATTATAATATTATATTGTATATATTGCATGTATGTTCATTAACACCATCCTTTATACGTCCCAGGAATGGTATATACGAGTCATATAACTTTGAGGGGGAGGTAGTCCGCACTTCCTCAAAGGAAATTATCATATATATACAACATGAAAAAAGGTATGCTATAAAAAATAATTACTAAAGAATATAGATAAAATTAATATCATAAATATCATATATAATTACAGTTCCATCATAATGGCCACGATAAGAGGTGGTAGTAGAAAATTGAACAATCATCGTTTTGTGAGACAGTAGTTCGCCATCCCCCGAAACATTTTGTTATATACCCATTATTTGAGAGGTTTTTGACCCATACCTACCATTTCCTTGAAATAATTAATTTTAGAGAGATTATAAATAGATAATGATTTTATTATAAAATAATATTTCAATATTTTCCTAAAGTAACCCTCAACTCTCTAATAGAATGGTACTTCCCCTTATCTTAATTTCACACCTCCAATGCCATTTCTCTCATCCAACCCCTGCCCAAATATCCTCCCGAAATTCTTCCTTTCATCATAGAGTCCTTAATTTGGTCATAAAGCCTACCTAATGAGCCGTTTTGATCAAATAAAAAGGAAGAACGTAAAGAAGAGGTAAATATTTCACCACCTCTTTCAAGTTCTTCTATTCTTCCACTTTTTATATTTTTGTTTTTTCCATTATAAAATTATAACTGTAGTATCTTCTATATATTGTGATTTTATGATAAAAATGGAACAACCATATTCATTATCTTGTCTTCCATGTGAATGAAAAAGTCCCTATACCTGCATGCGTACGGCTTGCCGTCTCCACATCGTGGTGTAGTTTGTTATTCAAACACTTCATTATTTGGATGGGTATAATAATGAGTATAACCCATGTAAATAAAAAATAAAACATGATAATTATTCTTTATATATTATATAACATCCTATTACATATGATTTCACCATCAATATAATGATATTGTCGCTCGTGCATACGTACAAATTACAGTCTCCATGAAGGCGATGAGATTCATTCCCCATCGTAATCATTCAAAAATAATTTTGATATTATGATTAATAATACTGTTCATGAACATAATATCATTATGTATAAGAAATAAATACATCCTATCCTTAAAAAACATGGCTTACCTAACCAAGAATATAAAGGAAAATGAATCAGTTAACACCCAAAATGATGATACTACTAAAATATTATTAACAAAGCAATATTATAGGATCATATATAATATCATATATATGTATAATGTTCTTGAATAATTTAATATCAATGTTTTATCAATTATATTGGATGTTAACAAACCATCAGCTAAAGAATTGTACATGTCATGGGTTAATTTCACATTCTCTTTATTATCTGAGGTTGATTTTACATATGTATCTACTAGGAAATATTTATTACCCAAGTCCATGTTTCATAAAACGGTTTTCAAAGGGTTTATTTTTAATGGAATTTAATACTAAAATATCTTTTTAAATTATTTAATGATTTATTCTTCAAAACCATTTTCATCAATGTACTTGTTTTCAAAATGGTTTTAAGTATTTTTTATTATGGACATGAATGTTTAAAATGATAATTCCTTTCAAAAGTTTCAAAGTGGTATTGAACACTTTGAGTCTAAACTATATTTTAAATGACTTCTTTTATAAATATGTAACTTTTTAAAGATTTCATGAAAAAGGGATATTTATGTCAATGATTTTTAATGATCATTTTCAACATTGTCAATATCCTTTACGAGATATTATTCTTGATGGAGGTTGATTTATTATGATAAAAATATTTCGTATTGTATTGAAGGTTTTGTGATATTTTTGACAATGTATATGTTATTTTTATACCATTCGTGGTTTATGGATTAAGTATTGACATTTCATATGCTAGTTTTAATATGAATTTTTTATGTTTTGGTTAAACCTTTTCATATGAGGAATTCATTAGACTTACTAATTGACGGGTGGTGCCTGCTATAGCTCCACGAAGCATTAGTAGGTCTCATGAGACAATCTACTATCTTGGAACAAGGCCTTGAAAAAATCTTATTTGTAGTTTTGGCACAATTCCTTGACTATGTGGTTATGAAGTCAAGCATTATGCATTCCATCATTATGAAAGTGGCTATTGATATTGAATGTGTTTATTTGACTAGTAGAATATCCATGTGAATAAGTAAATGGAATTACTTGATTTTATCTTTTCCATATTATGCTGATGTTTATGTTTAAAAGGATTTTGTTTTAGTCTTATTCATTTCCTTAAATGATTATGCTTATTTATGAATGTTTCTGCTATATTGTTATCCTTACTGAGAATCTGAGCTCACCCCTTTCTATTTTTTATTTTCCCTAGGTTTTGAAGAAGTATTTTATGGTTGACCTATTAGGATATTATAAGGGTAGAAGTGTGTTCAAAAGGGGACAAAATGTTGTTGATATTTTTATTTAATTTTGTAATGTAAAATTTGTTAATGTATTTAATACTTCCAAGGCTACTAAACTGATTGGCCATTTGGTATTTGAACCCTTGTGATCATGCCAATTTTATGTAATAATTCATCAACTCAAGGAAACTAGGGTCGGGGTGTCACAATTGGCATCATAGAAAGTTTAGTACAAACCCTAGAAGCTATATTTAGAAAACCTTTGATTAGACAACATTACCCTAAGATAGACATTGAGTATTTCTATAGATGAACATCCTAGAATTTTCTTACTGTAGTAATTTTTTAGTATACCAAGAAATACATCACTATCTGTATATGATCAGGTAGAGGAGGCTCTAGCATAGATGTACCGAGGGGTAAAACCCAAAAACACTGCTTTGAGATAGACTCAAACGGGAACTTGTGTGTGACAATAGGCCTTGCTTCACTCTTGGTTATGACACTCCCAGGGGATAGGCTTAAGATAATTATAATTTGTTTTACCAACCATTATGAAGGTTTTATGTGTATATAATTCCTCAAAGAAAATAGAATTAAGATTATGGATTATATCCATAAACTGATCAATATATGTTTACTGTTTTACAAGTTTGGAATTATGTATTGTGATTAATAAACTATTCTAGTGTCTTCCATTGTTTAGAAATGGATCCTAGTGGAAGGAATGTAAAATATATCAACGAACATAATCCATGTTGGAATTTCCCTCCTACTTAATATAATAATAGTGGAGTTTGTGAAGCATCTAGTGCTGATCAGCTTATCACCATACTGGGACAACTCACTCGGGTTATGAATAATAACCATTCCCATATAGATCACCCTGATCAACAACGTAGAGGGTCTATGTTAGACCGCTTCATGAGGAAAAACCCACCAAAATTAAATGGGAGTAAAAATACATTAGTAGCTAAGAAGTGGATAATTTCATTATGGAAAATATTTAATGCTTTGGGGAGCATCGAAAGGGAAAAAGTTGTCAGGGAAATTTATCACCTCACGGGAGATGCAAGTCAATGGTGGTCATTAATCCAAAACACAAAGGAAAATTGAAATGTATCGAACATGGGATAGAGGGAGTTTAAAAATATTTTCATAGAAAAATACTTTCCATGTGACTGTCCAACATATATGGAAATACAATTTCTGAGTTTGAGCCAAAAAGAGAATGAGAATGTCGTAATGTATGAGGCTAAATATAAATGGATAGCAAGGAATGCAATAGATTATATATGTAACCCAAGGAGTATGATTGATCTATTATTTTAGGGGTTAAAACCATATCTCCATCGAGCATTAGTCTCACAATCTTTCTCATCATACGAAGATATTGTCTCATGCACTATCAAGACAGAAAAAGTATTCTCTATGTCTTATGACTTTAAAGAAAAGAAAGAAGAAAAGAGATCTACTTAACACTCTAGAAAAGGAAATAAGTGTAAGAAGGGAAAAGTTGAATATTTGTCCTATGGTAAATGTGGGAATAAACACCCTGGTACTTTCTTGAAGGTAATGGGAGTCTGTTACAAGTGTGGTGAAAAATGAGATCATGCTCGTGATTGAAAGGGAAAAAAGTGGTTGTCAATTTTGAATGCTACAATTGTAGAGAAATGGGGAATTTTGCAATTGAATATCCTAACTGCCTGGGAAACTTACCTAAGAAAAGTCCAAGGGAGAATGTCTAAGATTATGTGATCACTACTGCTGAGGTTGATGCTCCAAAAGATGAGGTGGTAGGTAAATTAAAGGTTTCCTCAAGTTTAGCCAATGATTTATTTGAATCTGGATCATCGCATGGTTTCATATCTTCCTAGTTTGCTATGAAAATTACATATATTCAATTTGACATAACAAGGGATTTGTCAGTCAAAACACCTAAGGGATGTACCATCGCAACAATGTTTTGTGAATCATTTCTTATTAAGGCATATAAATGTTCACTATCATCTGATCTCATCTCCATACCCTTGATTGAATTTGATATAATACTAGGAATAGATTGGATTTCAGACCATTATGCTAAAATTTATTGTAAGAAGAATGAGGATACAATTTCTAATGATGATAAGGAGTACCTTATAATTAGAGCATAAAATTCACCACCTGATTCTTATTTAGATCTTCCCCCAATAGATCTACTAAATTCAATTATTAGGGAATAAGAGAATGAAATAACTATGGGTGTGTAGAAGAATGTTTGAATATAGTACATACTTATTGTGAAAGAATATGTTGATGTGTTTCCAGAGGAATTACCTATACATCCTCTAAAATGGGAAATTGAGTTTTCCATTGATTTAATTCTTGTTTGAAGGCTCACAACAAAGACCCCTTCTAGAATGGACATTGTGGAATTTGTGGAACAAGAGAAAACACTAGAGGAATTGAGTAATAAGATATTTGTTGACCCTAGTGTTTCCCCATGGGGAGACCCTTTCCTTTTTGTTAAAAATAAATATTGGTCTATGAGGTTTTGCATTAACTACAGGGAGATCAATGCTATAAAAATAAAGAACAATTATCCCTTACCTCGTATTGATGATTAATTTGACCAACTTCATGGAGCTTAATATTTTTCAAAGATTGAACATTGATCTAGATATCATCAGTTGTGTGTGAATAAGGAAGGAATTATGAAAACATCATTTTGAACTAGGTATAGGCATTATGATTTTACAGTAAAGCCATTTGGATTGACGAATGCAGCCTCTGTCTTCATGGATACATGGAATAGAGTTTTCAAGGAATATCTTGATGAATTTTTAGTGTTATTTGTCGATGACATTTTGGTATACTAAAAAAGATACTAAGATCATGAAAATCACTTACAAATTATCCTAGGGACTCTTAGATGAAATGAATTATATGGGAAATTTAGAAATCGTGAATTTTGGATTCATGAGATTTATTTTCATGTCCATATTGTCTCTAAGGATGGAATCACTATTGATCCTTCAAAGAGAAAGGAAATCCAAAAATTTCCAGCATCGTTGAGTATAATTGCAGAATGCAGTTTTATTGGTTTAGCAGGTTATTATCGGCATTTTTTCCAGAATGTTGCCCAATTGGCTAACCCATTAACCAAGCTCTCAAGTAAAGGGGTTATTTTCTTTTGGAAAAAAGATTGTGAATAATGTTTTGAAGAACTAAAGATAAGATTAGTTAATGCTCATATCTTGCCTCTACCATCAGGGAATGATGGGTTAGTTATTTTTAGTGATGATTCAATGAAAGGACTAAGTTGTGTCATTATACAGAATGATAGAGTTATTGCCTATGCATCACGGCATCAAAAAATTCATGAACCAAACTATCCCACTCATTATCTTTAGTTAGCAGCTATAATATTTGCTATGATAATATGGAGACACTATCTCTATGGTGAAAATTGTGAGATTTATATTGATCACCAGTTTTTGAAGTATATTTTTTCACAAAAATAACTCAACATGAGGAAAAGGTGATGGCTTGAACTACTCAAGGATTATGATTGCACTATACACTACCACCCGAGGATGGAAAATAAGGTGGAAGATGATTTTGAGTGTAAAGGATCAAGGATTTTTGAACAATATGAGAGTTGAAAAGGATCCTATATACATAAATCTAGTAAAGATGGATATGGGAATAACCATACAAGGTAAAACTTCAATGCATTTTCAAATGGTTTCCAAACAATATTTAATAGAAATGATAAAACGTTTTCAGACTAATGATGAGGAATTTCAAAAATAATCTTAAATCTGTGAATGATGGGAGATTGAGTGACTTCATATATGAAGATAGAATTTTGAAATTTGGGAAGAGACTTTGTGTTCCTAACATACCTGATCTAAAAAGGGAATTGATGAATGATTCTCATAGATCCAATTTTTCCATACACACTTGGAGCACCATGATGTATAGAGATTTGAAAAAACATTTTTTTTGGGACAACAAGAAGAGGGAGATTGATGATTTCATGTCAAGATGTACAGTTTTTCAAAAAGTGAATAATGGAAGGTAATAGCTTGGAGGATTCATGCAACCTCTTCCCATACCTGAGTGGAAATTGGATAATATTACGATGGAATTTTTCATGGGGATACCAAAGACTCCTAGAAAGAATGATACAATATTGGTTATTGTTGATCGTCTTACCAAGTCAACAAATCTTTTTTCTATAAGAGAAGATTTACCAATTGAACATCCGGAAAGAATATATGTTAATGAAGTTATAATACTCCATGGTGTACCCCTATCAATTGTCTCTGATATTGATCCCCATTTTACATCATGATTCAAGAAAAGTCATCAGAAGGCTCTGGATATTGAACTTCGTTTGAGTACTGGCTACCAGCCTCAAACCGATGGTCATCAGAATAGACTATTCAATCCTTAGAAGACATGTTGAGATATTTCTCACATGACTTTCAAGGTATGTGGGATCAATATTTACCTCTGGTAGAATTTTCCTATAACAATAGCTTCCATTCATGTATTTACATGGCTCCATATGAAGCGTTATATGGCAAGAGATATTTCACACCAACTTATTGGGATGATGTTGGTGAAATAAAACTTGTATGACTAGAACATCTTGAGGAAACTATTTAAAAAGTGTAGATTATCCTATCCCACATCAAAGAAGCCCAACGTTGGGAAAAGAGCTATGCTGATAACTGAAGGAAGGTTTTGGAATTTCATGTAGGAGAGCAAGTTTTATTGAAGGTATCTCCATGGATGGGTTTTATACATTTTGGTAAGAATGGTAAATTGAGTCCTAGGTACATCATACCTTTCAGAATTCTAGAACGAATTAGAGTTGTAGATTATAATTTGGTAATGCCTCAAGTCTCTCCAAAGATCATGTTCTGTTACACGTAACTCTGTTGGGGAAATACATGCCTCTCACATATGAGAAAATTGAATTGGAACCTGATATGTCTTATTGTGAAGAGCCTGTAAAAATTCTTGATACCAGGGAACAATTTCTGGGAAGCTAGATGACTCATCTAGTAAAAGTTCAATGGAGAAACCATAAGATGAAGAGGCAATGTGAGAACCTGAGAAACATATGATGAAAAAACACCAGAATCATTTTATGAAATAATATTCTAGAAATTTCAAGGAGGAAATTATTTTAAAGGAGGGAATAATGTAACACCCCATTCTTCCACGGTACATTTCCCTTTGAATAATGTCATAGATTGTGTTGTACGCAACTTTGAGTTTTAACAAACCACGACCAATGAAACTAGTTGTTATAAATAGTAATACCCACTTTTTTAAATTTTATATATTTTAATTTTCAAAATGGACTTCATTTTTGGATTCATAATATCAAAATTATCTTAGGATTAATTTTTTTTATTTTTTTGATATCTTTTTAAATATTGATGAATAGTGAAAAACACTACGTTATTGCTTAAAACCGACATTTTGTTTAAATAATTGGTAATTTGATTTTAATTTTTTTCGGTCAAAATAGATACATAATACCTATATATATTCAATATAATTAATTGTAGTTATTTTATAATAATTTTATATATATAAAATTTTATTTAACTTTTTTCCGTCTTTTACCCACCTTCTTGAAGAATTTACAAAAATTCATTAAACATAATTTTACCGCTTCTGTGAGTATAATTTAAAAAATCAAAGAGACACAGTTTATATCATTAACTAAAATGTGGTTCAATAATATAAAAATAATATTTTGTGAATACTAACTTTTGACATTTATTTACCACGGTTAAACGTAAATAGGGTAATTAATGGAGAAAATGATATTATAATTACAAAAAAACATGTCCTAAATCTATTGGATAAGTGAAATTCGATCAAAAAAACTTTAAGAATAAAATACGATCCCCTTTGGTCCACTTGGATTAGATTTGGACATTTATTATAATTTTATTTAAAGAGGAGTTAAAAGAGTTTAATTCAATGTTTAATAATTAAACCATTTTCAATATAGGTTTATACATAAGATAAATTCAACTATAAATATTAATTAGAAAGATAAAAACATTTCATACATAATATTATATTCTTTAAAATTTTTATAAATTAGATAATTTAATTTATTTATTATATAATGATGATGCAGTAATTACATTATTAATGAATGATTAAAATAATTAATATTATAAATATCTAAATAAATGTAATATGATACTTTTTATGAATTAATGATTTTTATAGGTTGATATGTCTTGTTAGGGTTAATTATATAATTTTTTTGAAGTAATCAAGATGTTATGATTTTCACAAAACCCAAATTCAATATATTTTTAAAATTGACATAATTGAGTTTTTTAAAAATTTACTATATTATTAATTGATATATTATTCCTAAAACTATAAGGTTCAGCCGATGGACTTAGATAAGGTTATATATATTAATAATTAACCACTTCGGGTTCTCTTGTCTTGTTATAGTATGTTTATTAACCATATATTATAAAAAATACAACGAGACATGGTAAATGTCAAACTATTTATCTAAGAGTTAAATCTAAAAGAGAAGGATAATATGGTGACCTAAACCAGTCTAAATAAGATTTTTTGGGATTTTTTCTACCCATTCCCACATTATCCTCGAATTAAATCATTTTAGAGCCATAATAAACCTAAAATTATTTTTTTTATAAAATAATATTTCAAGCTTTTCCTAAAGTGTCCCTCACCTATCTTATAAAAGGGAACTTCCCCTTCTCTTAATTTCACACCTCCAAAGAAATTTGGATCAGACAAACCCTGCCCAAATATCCTTCCAACATTCATCCCTTCTTCCTAGAAGTCTTACTTTTCTTATAAATCCAACCTATGAAGAACTTTTGAACAAATTAAAAGAAGAACCCGAAGAAGAGGTAAATATTTCATCACCTCTTTATGTTCTTTTCTTCTTACACATCCTATTTATTTATTGTTTCCATTCCAAAATAATAACTCAAGTCTCTTCTATATAATATGATGTTATTATAAAAATGGTACAACCATATTAATTATTCTATCAATCGTATGAATGACAAAGTCACCCTACATGTGTACGTATGGCTTACCGTCTCCAAGTCGTCGTGTAATTTGTTATTCAAACACTTCATTATTTGGATGGGTATAATAATGAATATAAATTATTTAAATACTAACTATAACATGTGAATTATTTTATATATATTATATAACTTCAAATTACATATGATTTCACCATCAATATAATGATATTGTCGCTCGTGCGTACGTACGCATTACCGTCTTAACGAACACGATTAGATTCATTCCCCATAGTAATCATTCAAGAATAATTTTTATTTTATGATTAAAAATAATTTTTGTGATCATAATATCATTCTGTATATGAATGAAATACATCCTATCCATAATAATCATGGCTTACGTAAATAATCATATAAAGGAAAATGAATCAGTTAACACCCGAAATGATGATACTACTGAAATATTATTATCAATGAAATATTAGAGGATCATATATGATATCATATTTATGTATATAGTTCTTATATAATTTAATAACAATTTTTCAACTATTATAAAATAGGATAACATACCATCAACTATGGAAAAGTACAAGGAAAGGGTTAATTTCACAATCTCTTTATTATCCGAGGATGTTTTTACATAAGTATCTACTCGGAAATATATATTATCCATGTCCATGATTCATAAAATAGTTTTCAAAGGGATATTTAAGGGACTATTGTACTAAATCGTTATTTTAAATGTTTTAAAGATTTATTCTTATAAACCTTTCTCATTAATGTCCATGTTTTCAAAATGGTTTTAAGGATTTATTTATATGAACATGAATGTTTTAAAATGTAAATTCCTTTCAAAAGTTTATAAATGTTATGGGACACTTTGATTCAAAACTATCTTTTAAATGAATTCCTTTATAAATTATGTGACATTTAAATGATTTTATGAAAAAGGCATATTACTCTCAATGATTTTTCTGATCATTTTCAACTATGTCAACATCCTTTATGGGATATTATTATTGATCGAGGTTGATTTATTATGATAAAAATCTTCCATATTTCATTTATGGTTTTGTGATATGTTTGACTATGGCTGTGTTATTTTTCTACTATACATGGATTATATATTGTGTATTGAAATTTCATATGTTAGTTTTAATACGAATGTTTATGTAATGTTTAAACCTTTTCCTATGAGGAATGCGTTGGATATAGTAAGTGAAGGGTGGAGCCCGCTATAGCTCCTAGATGCATCGGTAGGTCTCATGAGGCAAATTAGTGTCTTGGAACAAGGCATTGACAAAATCTTGTTTTTAGTCGTGGCACAAGGCCTTGACATTGTGGTTATGAAGTCTGACATTATGCATTCAATCATTATGAAAGAGGCTATTTATATGGCTTGTGATTATACGACTAGTATAATATCCATGTGAATAAGTAAATGGAATTATTTGATTTTATATTTGCAATATTATGATGAATTAAAAGATTAAAAGGATTTTTTTATTCTTATACATTGCCTTAAATGTTTATTCTTATTTATGAAATTTTCTTCTATATTGTTATCCTTACTGAGCATCAGAGCTCACACCTTTCTATGTATTATTTTTTCCATGATGTGAAGATGTATTTTATGGCTGAACTGCAGAGATAGTCTATGAATATAAGTGTGTTAAAAAGGGGACAAAATTTTGTTGATGTTTTTATTTCATGATGTAACATAAAATTTATGAATTCATCTAGTACTTCCAAGGCTACAAAACTGATCGAACCTTTGGGATTTGACCCCTTGTGATCATCCCAATGTTATGTAATAATGCCCCGACTCGGGGTAACTAGGGTCAGGGTGTTACACATAACAACCAGATGAGTCCACTACTCTCTCATTAGAGTATCAAACACCCACATCACATGTGAATCAGAACCATGTCATCAAAGAACAAAGACCCAAGGTTTCATCGTCCCATAAAATTACCTTTTCTAATAATAAATAATCCCTACATGATGATTAGTGTTGAATTAATTAGATTTTACATTAATACCATCCCATGTTGGGACCAAATATGGGTCATAAGGATACATCCTGGTTTTTAATACATGAAACACATTATGGATCAATGTTAATTGTGGTAGAACGGTTACAAAATTCACTACATTTCATATGTACTCAATAGTATCAAAAGTACCGACAAAACATAGAGAACGATTTTCATATTTCCATGACCATAGTGACCAAAAAGTGGTGAAACTCTCAATTACACTGGGTAACCAACTAAAAACTCCAACGACCATCGATAGAAATTATTATAGTATTTATACTGGTTTTTTTCAGTAACATTCTCTGAAATAGTCAATTGAATCCTTATCATTATCTCTTCAAATAATCTTAGTAAAACCTAGGAAGATTCACAAATCTCCATCCAACACAACATATATTTTCATGTAATTCCATACAATGCCTCAAAATGTTCTATTATGACAAAGTACTAGTACCTAATTTTATAGGTGAACTCAAATGGTCAAAAATAGACTCCCAAGATCCCCCAAAATTAGGAATTCAATCATTTAGAATGTTATAAAAAATCTACAAAACTAACAGAATATGGTTATCCATATTTATATGATATTTCATGTTGTGATGTACATTGTATTTCATTTCTTCCCAGATTCATCTATATAAATGAGAAGTGAAACCAATATCCCTATCAGAGACAATAGAAAATGAAAATCCATGAAATCTATCAATATATTCCACATAAAGGATTCCCATGTCCTTAAAATTATTTACATATCAAATGATAATAATTTGAGCCAATTTAATAACACTATTGATCACATAAAATATCTCATTCTTCCCCCATCAAGTATATAGCAAACCAGCCACATTTTCCACCGATATCTCATCCCATATCCTTATTGTCACTAGAAGTGGATGAAGAAATCCTTAAGTTATCTAGATCTCATCTTTCAACTGTTGGTAGGTATAGAAAAAAAGAAATGATGTTTTTGATTTCATAACATATATCTGACCACTAGAATCAACATCGTATATCATAGAAATTTTCATGGTATCTATGTCCACTTCCCACTATGAATTATGGAAATATCTCATCATCGTCATTATCACTAGAGACAGCACAACATACCTTTTAAAGAAACATATGATACCCTTTAATTAGAAAAATCACTATGAAATGGTCTGCAATTACTAAAAAGAGTAACTAATTTTAAGGAATTATTCCTGAAGCTACTTCATCTGAAGAATAACCTTAGGAAGAGTGGACTTCAACTTCACACCCTCAAAAATTATATATGCCTTATTATCCTAAACACTAAAATGCAATATAAAAATGAGAGCCATCAGGTTACACTCTTTTGATGATTCTTTCATGATCTCGGTTAGAGGTTTTTTACCCAATGAATCAATAACGTAATTACCCTTATTAGGTCTATAAGAAATGTTGAAATCAAATGTATTTAGGAATTACACTCAATGAATACATTGACTAGTTAAATATTTTTTGGGTAATATATCTGTCCATTTTTGTTTCATCAGAAAAAATTGCTAACCATTCTCTAGAAATGTAAGGCAACCATCTCTTGAGTGCATCAGTCACAGATGTGATTTATAGATCATGGGTTAGATAATTATTATCATGTTTCCTATTCTATTTGGAACCATATTCCACCACTTGATCACCATACATAAGAAAAAATCCCAATCCAGAACCCGATGAATCAGAAAAGGCCACAAACCTAGCTCACTATCTAGAAGACTAAACACTGACATAGAATTTAATATTCCATTAGACTTGTAAAATGAAATCTAAAATTTCACATCCCAAATAACCATTAAAAAATTATGAGTGAGAGTAGCCATTGGAAAAGAAGACTTCAAGGCATCATAAAAAAACTAGTAATAATATCCCACCAAGCCTAAGAATCACTTAATAGAGAACACAATACATGGATTCCCCCTTTACAAAACATCCATTACATACCCATTTTCACCAAAAATACCATGTTCAGTTACCTCATGTAACACGAATATCATTTCTCTAATCTAGAAATAAAATTTTGACATAATATTATATATATGATTCTTTTTTGAATATTTATAGAACTATTCCCAAATAATTCACATTCTCTTCTTTTGTTATGGATTAAACATTGATGTCATCTATAATTAATAGCATGAACAAGTAATGTTACTTATGAAATATCCTATTAATAATTTCCATAAAAACAACATAGCATTGGACAGACCCAAAATCCATAACAAGATTTACATACTGGTTGTACTTATAACTAAAGGTAGTCTTTAGAAGGCCATATACCTTATTTATACATTGGTGATTTCCAAAATTACGAACAATATTTGATAAACTATTTTCAAATTTCAGTTGGTCAAACATATCATCAATCAATGAAAATGAATAGTTTTTCATTTCCATAAATTTATTATGTTTTTTTAAATCAATACAATGTTTAAGAGTTATACAAGTATTCTTCACAAAGAGAACATGTGCTACCCAAGGTGACACGCTTTAGTGACAAAAAATATTTTCTCATCCATATCATCCAACTAAGTATTTAAATATTTCAAAATAGAGTGTTCCACAATGTAAGAAAGAATATACAATTTTGGAGAACCAAGTACTAAATATATATCGAACTCCACCTCCCTTACTAGTGGTAAAATATAAATTTTGGCCCGAAAAATTCATAACAGATCATAAGAATGGTGGGATACCATCGCTCAATGATTTTGAATCCAGGTCTAGAGAGAAAAAATATATTACCCTACCCAAAATTTATGGGTTACATCCATATCAACTTAATCGTGATTCCCAATCTCCTTTAATAAATTAGAACATCCCATCCAAAATAGTAAATTAGGCCCACTGATAGTGACAATCAATCATAGATTTATTAGTAATCAACAAATCCATTCTAAAAAGAAGGTAATGATATTTTATGTCGAGAACTAGAAATTTATATTTAAGTTTAATCTCTAATAAATAGAAAACATTAGTATGACATTGGAGACCCTATACTATATTAATTTCTAGGGGTGTCGTAGTATCCAACTTATATGAAAAAAACTTATTGTGTGGATTTGGAATATAAAAGATAAAAGAAAATATAAAAGAGTGAGATTGACCATTATAAAATAGTTTAGTCACTACGTTTGAAGATAAAGTGATGGTGTTTCTCATAGTTTTTGGACCCATATTAACTTCTTCTAGGTGCTCTTCTAGTGTGTGAAGAATATTTAATTAGGATTCATGTATCTAGAACCCCTTATTTCATAGAAAATCTAATTTAACCATAGTATAATTTTTTCATTATTTTCCCCTGACACTATTCAGAGAAAAAATGATATGGGAAAATATTGAAAAAAATACATAGAATATACACATAGGGAAAAAAACCCCTTAACCCATATTTAGAATCTAGGTCAATCTCAACTATCAATTCCCAAGACATCACGTCAATATATGAAATGATATTCAACAAGAAAACATTTGATCAGATTTCTAGTTAGGGAAATTTCATGAAACTTGAAGCTCATAACATCTCATTGGATATAACCTTTGCTGAAAACCACACAATCATAGTCAAATGGTTCACATACAATGTCACAATCATATCGCCCATTTTGAGGTTGGGAAACTAAATATCCTATTACAAAACCATAGATTATATATAGAATGGATCATAGAAAATAAATCTACAATCCTTCCAATAAAATCCTTCATTATTATTCATTGTCACCATAAAAATAATACTATTTATATCTAGGCCCCTCAAGAAGGAAGGTACAATAAATATGTTTTATAGTTTCTAGCATTTCCAAGTACCTAAAGATCATTTTATTCTTTTTCAACCAATCTCCATCCTATTAAGGATTATTCAAACAATATAATGTTTGTTGATTATGAAGAAGGAACTATTGATAATGATCTTTAGATTCATCCCTAAAATGTTAAACTACCAGAGCCTGACAAATATTGGGTGTTGGAACTTGTCCAAGATATTATATATCATATACAACTATCTTAACATGATTTGAGTCTAACTAATGATTTCTTATTATCCTTCAACATAAGAATCCTCATATGTCCTATTAAAACATATTCTTAGAGAAATGATACTAAACAATATCAATTGAAAAAACTAAAACATTATATAGGATACATAGATCAATAAATAATATAAGAGATACAAGAATATAATTTCCGTCAAGAAAAATTCTAACATGATTGTTCAACTAGCATAAATTCATGGTTGGGAAAAACAAGAATTAGATCCACCATCCCTCTAGGACACCCTAGACAGTCATGGTTACTTAATGCTTGGTATGATGATATGTAGATAAAGAATCATAAAATATTACCACTTAAGACATGAATAAATACCCCATCTCTATTAGTATATACCAAAATGGATTCCAAAATCTCGGAAACATGGACAAAATGCTCATTTGATAACAATTTTTGATGAACCAGCCTGAATACCTCTATACACTAATACCAATGGTGGTCCATATATAGGATGATTCAATTCCCAATCTACATGGGATAGGGACTATCACCTAGAATCGAATTAATATCAAGAGAGAAATGTTTTCAAAAAATAGTATGATCTAAATAAAAAAAGTAAACATGATCACAAATACTTGTGTTGAAAGTAGTATAAAAATAGGTAAAACATTATACAAACAATACTTCATTAGTGGAATAATATCAAGAAGGAAATAAACTCATAATAAACCCAAACAATAGTTATAACACATCTCCACCAATCACCTACATCACTCCAGGACCCATGAATCAATACACACTCCAAGAAAAGTGGCTCAATCCCTTTTAACATAACTGGCATAAGATAATCTTTAAAATCGTAGAGAAAATGGTTGGGTGTGACCTAAACAGACCACTAGGGACCCACCATGATTTTTATAGTCAACTCTATAATAATAAATTCAAATATTCTTCTAATTAAATAAATAATTTTTAGAAATTAATATAAATATTTTTATCAAAAAATTATTACAATCAAAAAGATTATAGGTACTTCAAAAAAAGTTTAATTTAACATTTCATATGAAACATTTATATAAATCTATTTTTATGAATAAAATAGTTGTATAATTATTGAAATGAATAATAAAATTAGTAAATAATAAAACTAATCTAATAATCTATATGGTACATTAGTTTCTAGTACTAGGATCCTCACACAAATTAATCAGTGATCTAAACTCAATGTGCGCACAAGTCCATCGTCTCTTAGTGATAGGATTAAACTCCCTATCAATTCAATCAGGTTGTAGTAGGTGTAATGTAGTGTATTCCTCATCTATCTATTTATAAGGGGTTATATTATATCATTATTTTCCTAATAAAATAATATCTACCTAGAATTACATGTGTTTTAATGAATAAATCAATCATTATAAAATTTTATTGTTTAAATAAAGTCACCATTTCCAATTCAAAATCCCATTTCAATTTGAAAATTTTATTTTCCATTCCAAACCAAATAATAGGTTTTCATCATTTCATGTCATTCAAAATAATTTTTCATATCAGTCAACTCTTTAATGATCATTCATTAAATACAAAAATCAAACCAATTTCTCAATTTGATCCATCTATCCCAAATATATCCCATATTTCCAATATCATTGAAATTTAGGGTTTTTCATAATTTCCATTCAATTTGAAATCACATATCTACTCATTTTAATTATCAGTTTTTTTGAGAAATTAAAAACTCATTTTAATTCATTATATCACTTTATGTTTTCAAATGTAAAAAAAATCCAATTGAACCACCTAACTGTTACCAACGATAAATTCAACAGCCACGATAAGAAATTCCAATAATGAAAGAGGTAGAATGAGGTAAAGATGTAACTCCGAGGACACAAATCATCATGTTCAAAATCTAATTCAATATGTAACCATGAGATCACACCACTGTCAAATAAGGGTATTATAGATAGGTATAAGACCATAATGAGGAAACTCTTTAGAGAATAAACACTATACCAATCTATTCAAAAGGGGATTAATCAACCAAAAATATCATGGTTGGTCCTTAGGGGTATGAAGGAAGAAGCATTACAAGGAATGAAATAATTTCTAGATTTAGCTTTTAAACCCTATATAGGAATGAGGAATGCACATGAAACATCCAAAATCACCATGGTCTATCCCATTACGACACCTAGTCCACCTCCAACATGCTATGGGGTTGGAGGCCACTATCGAGTAGGAATATCCAAAAAATGGTAGGAATTATCCCAATGTACACACACACACACACACACATCTCCCATCCCACATAATGCGGAATTGTAAAACAACTAAAGCAATGCATGCATACACCTATGATGTCACAACAAAGTATGATAGTAAAGTAATAAAAGAAGAAAAAGGGGGCTAAATAAGAAAGAAAACAAAAATATTATAGAGTCCATCCTAGTCTAAGGGTGAGGAGTAAGTCAAATGAAAGCTCCTGGTAAACAACTCAGTCGGAAAAGATCTAGTTATGCTCAACACACTCTCTATCCTCCCAGAACACCATCTAAAGGGTCGTCATCTTCATAAGACATGATACGTATGGGAAATATCATTCAAGGGTGAGTATAAAAATACTGAATATGACGCCCCTAAAATACTAAACATGAAGCACCAATTACAGTCATCTCAATACAGGATATAATAATAAATGTATAAAATAAACACCATGATATACCCATTAAAGACACCATTCCACTAGACAGACATATCAAACTACCAGCAACATGATTCTTCTTGATGCAATGCTTCTTTTGGGAGATTCCACTCTACAGTAATCGATATCATAGAATAAACTCAATGTAAATTAATATTTTAGTAGGCATTATCCAAGAAAGCTCACTAGTCTACGAATACCTTAATGTACATATAGGTTCCATGTCGAAGACCACTCAGGGGCACCACGAACCCAATGTGGATGAACCCACTATATAGGGGATTATATTCCAATGATACCATAAACCCAACGTCTATGTTCTTATAGATGAAGGATCAATTCTATGGACGATGAGGTCACACTGATTCCACAAACCCCACCTAGGGAACAAATGTGACAGAGGATCTATCTCCAGTCCAACGGGGGATAACACAATATAATTTGATACCCAAATTCTAGATGGGATCATAATATTGTTATGTCTATGTAATTGCACATTGTAAAATCAAGGGGAAGAACCAAATGTAATACACTAAACCTATACTAGTTAAACATATGAATAAAAATATATACAAACACTCATAGAGGGTGTACATGGTATATACCAGGGGTATATAGAATTTATAGCTATCCCCATGACTACCTGTAGGGAAAATCATTAATTGGAATATATATATATTCATGGTGTGTTGATGATGTTAAAGGAATTTAGAGTCATATAGTATCTTTTATGTGTCATATGTTTGTGTCTATGTACGGTGGTCATGACAGTGTACCAGCCCATATCTGCTAAGCTATGTGTGTGTCCAAGTAAACGATGTGACACATGGCCATGTACTTTTCCCATGTCCATGTAATTCCCAAAGTACATGTTGAGAGACATAGATGGGGTCACACATCGATTGACCACGTCACATGGCCTATGAGACATAAATTTATCAAGAACCCTATTTTCATAGACTGGGGGACAACACATCAAGTAACACCTGATTACATGCCATGTTGCTCATGATTTCTATATCCACATTTGCATCATCCTGATCCTTTTATGGATCCACCTCACATATCAAAACCCTTTGGATTTGGGTTTAAATGGACCTCTATTTTCTAGATATTATGTTTCCATGCATTGAATCTACTCGAAAGACCATCAGTCGAGCAAAACTGTCACCATTTATCAAAAACAGAAAGAATGTTAACATCATATCTATTTATTCCACTCCCATTCATCCCCCACCATTTTCATACCACAACCACACCATCAATCATGAACCAAACCCAATTTATTGATCTATTATGCTGAATAAAAGTCTTTAAAATATTGAATATCCAGAATTTCTTTGAATAGTTGGAAATTATAAATTGATCACAATAAACCTATGAATAACTGGGAATGAAATCCATAGACCATATTATGTGAGGAAAGAAACTCAGATTTTGTTCATTTGGACTTTATCTTTTGATATAGTATAATTTAAACCAAGAGGAATTATCAAAACAAAAAAGTCCCAATTCAATAAAATTAATTCAAATGAAGATGCATGTATCGATTCTATTCTTGGAATTGATCCATATTCATCGAGGATTAAAAAAATAGATGTAAATCAAAAATATAAAAATTCAACCTAAAAATTGGATAAATAATTGATTAAGAATGGTTATTTTTACATCATTTATGAGATCTACAAACACTTTTAGTGCGATAGCCCAAGATCAATTTGTGACCCATTTTTGTTCTCTATGAATGCTCTCTAACTATTTTTGGAATCATTATTGTTTGAGTGTCCAAACATGAGAAAATATTATAACCATTTATTTAAAGGATACTATTTCTCTACATGAAATATAATAAATCAAATTAACTATTTTTTTAAATTTTTTGAATGCGATAATGTTTTTTCAAATGGCCCACACTGAAAATGGTTATGTCATTCTTAGGATAAAACCCTTGATCTAAAATAAATGGTGCCCTCTAATATCTGATCAAGGACCCCAGTCAAGATTTATTACATATTTTAAGGAAAACATAGCATGATTTCTATTTTATATATTTATTTTATTTAGAATGTTTCAAAAATTTATTTGGGGCACACTAGGCCATGGAATCACACGTTGTCTCAATACCTAATCTTTGAAATAATCCATACAATATAAAAAAATAATGCATGGAAAATATAATTCATTACATTATCCCCATTTTAGGTATTTTTTACCAAAAATAGAAAAAACAACTCAATAAGATGAGGGTAATGGGATTTCATTTGGGTATACTCCTCTAAGGTTCCCTCTATATGATTTTCATGCTTCGACTAAACATGCACAAGGGGAATCAAATGCCCATGAAGGATCCTCTCCTTCTGATTCTCAATCTCCAATAGTTGCTCTATAAATGTCTCTCTATACATGATGTCCTGCTAACCCCAGTTGATAATGTGTGATGAATTATCCATGTACCTCCTCAAATATAAAACTTGAAAGATGTCGTCTAACTATTACAACTATGGAGGTATATCTAAGTGGTATACCACCTCACCAACATAACACTGTATCTAAAAGGGAACAATTAATCTCCAATATAACTTTTCATCATGGATAAATCTCTTATATCTACATTAAGGTGATTCTCTTAGATTCAAATGGACACCTGACTCATAATTCAGTGTTCTTTTTCATTGGTCCACATATTACTTTTGACAGATATATGTAGTCCTCATATGCTCTTGGGTGATCTGCACCTTATCAATTGTAACTCGCACAAACTCTTGGCCCATGAGTTCTGACTCAGCTAGATCAGTCCAAATAATTGGTGACCAATAGGTTTTCCCATAAAAATCCTCAAATAGTGACATACCAATGATAGAATGGTAGATATTTTTTTATAGGAACTCTACCAAGGGTCGGTGAACCTCCTAACTATAGAAGAAGTCCAGCTTTCAATCTAGTGGAATGTCCTCCAAGAACAGGATTCAATGATCTATATAGTCATCATTCTAGGGGTGAAACATTGTATTCAAGTGTAAAAAAGTTCCAATAGATTCCTTTAATCTTCTCCATAACTGTGATGTGAAGAGAGAATCATGTTTAGAGACAGTCATCAATGGAAATGCATTGAGTTGGACTATCTCCTACACATAGAGGTTCCACAAGCTCTCTACTGAACTCAGATCTTGAATATTTAGGAAGTGGGGAAAATAGGAGAGTCAGTCTATGATCACCTATATGGAATCATGACCCCTAGAAATACGTTGAAATACTATCATTAATTACATTATATACCATCTAACTTCCACTCTAGAACTCAAGGGGTGGGGTAAAACCTTCTTGAATTTCATTCTCTACCTTCACGTGTTGACAAGTAAGTTATCAAGAGACAAAATATGAAACTCACTTATTCATTCTAGACCACAAAAATAATTTTTGGGGTCCCTAAATATCAAATCTTCCTCTAGATCTACCGCTAATAGAGATGTATGATACTCCTGAAAAACCTCCTCCTGCAACGTCAAAGCTACCATCATCCATCCTCATAAAAGGACAACATGCTCCCCACCACGAAAATATCAATCATGAGTAAGTCTAATGGATATTTTATGATGTAATGTATCACTGAAATTTTCTCAATAGAGGGAATCCCTTACACTCTATAAAATGTTTTGGTAACAACCATTTACTAAAGATATGTAGCACTATCCTTATCCATGAAGAAAAACTGCAATGAGGCTAACTTCTCTGATGCCTTGCTCAAAATATGGGAACATGATCTTTAAATGAGATGGTCTTTTATGATGTTCCCCTTCTTAGGAATTTAAAAAATATCAAAATCATTATTCTGGAGGAACACTAGCCATCATCTCTATCTCATGTTAATGTCCTTCGGTGATAAGATATACATAGTGATCTTGTGTTTAAGGTAAACAAAAAATCATTTTCCAATTATGTTAAGCATCCACATCATCAATGTGAAGACTACATTTGGTAATTCTATTTCATAGGTTGTGTAATTCTTCTCATGTGGTATCAAATGATTTGAACCATATGCAATAATCATATTCCTCTACAAAACAATGCATCGAAGTCTAGTCCCTGATGCATTTTAGAACACTATATTCTTGACACCCTCCTCTAGAATTCACAAGATCGGGGCACTCACCAAACTTTTATTTACCTTTATAAAGCACTTATTGAAACATTCCATCCAAATGAATGGTTATCCATTTTCGGTAAATCTAAAAAAGGGTATTCTGCAATGGAGAAATCATGCACAACCCTCCAATAGTTACTTTATATCCCAAGAACATTATGCACTTTTGTAACACACTTGGGTGAATGCCAAGAAAATACCACATAAACTTTCAATAGATCCACTTATAATCTAGTCTTTGAGATGATGTGTCCCATAATGTGTACCTAGTTAATATAAAATTGTCACTTCAGGAGCTTCCCATAAAGCATGTGCTCATAGACTGTGGGCCATCCTCAAGTGTCTCCCTTTCTCTTCCTCAGATGCTAAATACATTAGAATGTCTCGTTTAAGACCACAATTAACTGATCCAATAAAATCTGAAGGAACCTGTTCAAGAGTACCATTAAAACTAATGGGTCATTCGATTTGAAAAATGGAATCACCAAGACCTCATACTAACCATTGTGAAATCTAAATATCATCTTCATTATGTCCTCGTAGTGTACTAAATGATAGTGATAGCATTATATGAGGACAACTATATAGAGCCATAACTCCACTATCAACTGGTCAAATTTTTCAGTTATCCTCAATAGTGGGTACTTATTATTCATAGTCTCTTGATTCATGCACTGGTAATCCACACATAGCCTCAATCTCTTACATGCCTTCATAGAAAACTACATTGATCATGTCTATGGGTAAATGTTAGGTCTAACATATCTCATCTCTTGAAAGTCCACCAACAACACCCCCAAATATTAAAACACTATTGGAATGATTTGATTTTCTGGTTTATATATTGGTGTCATCTACGGATCAAATTTGATGTCGTAGTCAAGATCACGAGGGGGGAGGTAAACCTTGTACATCCTCAAGAAAGACATTATAAAACTCCACGACAACTTCCGGAAACTGATTTCGCAAATATTTCACTTTCCCAAGAGTCATTCTACCCAACTAGAGAGTAATCGGTTGCACTCTCATATTCTTGAGAAGATTCTACTTTTCAAAGATTTATGTTTCATCTCCAAAGGAATACCTATTTTAATCACTGTGGACACACCACATTGTCAACATGAAATAATCAATATGGGCATGAACTGTGGATATAAAATACATTACAAAGATGAATTTATAAGTCCTCAATTCTGACATGATGATATAACATAAAAAATAATTTTTAAGGATCATATTTCACTGTTGATACATGTGCGCAATCTCTGATTCAACACCAATTAGAGTCTCCAACTACAGGGGTCAAGAAAATTGATTAAATAGAATATCTAAGTTCGGAACCAGAGAAATGGAAGGGAAGAAATGACTAGAACTTGTGTTTATCAGTAATGAATATTGTTGAAAATACATAGATCATAACTCGTATAATACCTAGAGCCTTGGTTCATAGGCCTCCCTATCCTGTATCTGGTCTTATACATATCCACTAGCTCCCAGAGCCAAGGGTGGACACTTGGGGGAGGTGGTGGTAATATGAAATACCTCTAACCACCCCCTGCTACCCATTAGGATCCTCTTTCAAATTCATCACCCTAAGGAAAACCGTGATCTTACCTCTATCACTGTGTTGGTGGTCATTCCACCATATCCTTATCAGCTATAGGACTGGGCAGAAAATCTAGAGAAACATGTCCCCAACTATTGCAATTGAAACACCGCCTCTCCCTTGAATAATTTCATCCACCCTGATATCCCTTCACCACTTACCCTATTTTATTGGATCTCCTTAAGAATCTTATGACATGCATAGATCTCTATGACTATATTTGGATACCTACTTTTGATTTCATAGTTATGGTTTCCCATTACTAGCTCCCACTACTGGTTTATTCTCTATATGGAATATGTTCACCAACTAGTCTAGGTATAGAGCCCCAACATTGGTGGGAATGAAAAGGGATGACGTTGATTCCATGATGTCTTGAGGTAATCCATATCCAAGTTTTTGAGCTCTGAATAATTTACCACACACCATATCCAAGGAGTAACGTTGGAGATTGGTAAACCTCGATGAGTACTCTTCCACGAACAAACTGTCCAACTTCATATACAAAATATCCTATATATGTACTATTCAAAACATTGATGGATATAACTCCTCACTAATGAAATGATCAAATTATGACCAGAAGATATATTTATCATTATGTTACTAAGTCACTATGCTCTTCCATTTCCAATTAGATCGATAAAGAAGTCTTGCTGAAAGGACCTCTATTTGACCTGAAGGATTACTAATAATGAGATAAATATAAGTGAACACCTCAAGAAATTTCCCATCCACCTGGTGGTATTTATCACCCTAAAACCTAGGAGTTAACTTCCTCTGAAACATGTGAAATTCACTCAACCTTTGTGGATTGATAGGTAGTATTACCAGCAATAGCTGCGACTCAATGTGTGAGGATATAGCTGGTAAACCACTTGATGGTAAAATCTATGGAACATTCCCATGTATTGATGACTCATCGCTAGGTAGATCATCCTCATGATCACGCAGTTGAATCCTAACTAGTTGTCTATATGGACACATCCAGAAAAATAATATGTACAACAATCAGTAGAGTATATCTAGGAAGATGACTCTAGAATGTCTTAGGAGACACAACTATTACTATATGATACAAGTACCAAAATATTCTCTAATACTGATCCTTGTGTGTACCAAGTCAAATGGAAGGTGATTAGATTCTTGATGTATGGATACTTAGGACACAATACTAACACTAGATTCACTATCCTGAATGCTAAATGTGAAACATTATACACTGTTTCCACAAACCCATCTCACTAACTCCATTCTTATGGTATAACTGACATCTCAGATACCACTTTTTCATAAACCAACCAGTCTAGGTCTAACCCTTGACTACCCCAAGCCTACCTTCGATAGCCCAGGGGTCAGAAACCATCACTCTATAGTAATATCCTCCAAATGGAAAGAATTAGCCTAATTTTCCTATAGAGATGCACAAATATCCAATAAAACACAATGAATAAAAGTAAAATGACAAAAAATGCCTGAATGCACCTATCATCTCACAAAAAAGTATGATATTAAATTACTGAAAGTGGAAAATGATCTAAATACAAGCGCAAAAAAACCTACATAGAGACCATAATTATATATGGGAAAGTACTAAGTCAAAATCATTTTACCAATGATCACCTTAGTCTGACAATATCCACCTTTGATCCACCTCCCCATATCCTCCCAGGACATCTTCAAATGGGTCTTTGTCGGAAAAAGATATGACATGTACAAGAAAACCCCTCGTATCGGTGAGTATAACAACATTCCGTATGACACCACAAAAACACTGAACATTATCAACCTTGTACAGTTAGATAAATACAAGATATATCAATAATTAAATAACAGAAACACCTAGATATACATAAGAAGGACACGACGCCACCAGGCCATCATAATGAACTACTAGCAACATGATTTTTTATGAAGCAATCCTCATTCTGGGGGAGTCCACTCCACTATCAATCCAATCATCAGAGACACTCGATGAAGTGGTCTAGATCAATCAGCCCCGCCCATGAAGGCTCACTATTCTAAGAATACCTTGATTCATGGATAGGGGGTCATTCCTACGACCACTGTGGGACACCACAAACACAATCTTGATCAACCTGCTACTTGGAAAATTTAATGTCTATGATACCACAAATCATTCCAATACAACCTACTAAATGAAGGATCAAGGACCTTCTCAGGGAAATCATATTTATTAAACAAATACCACCTAAGGAATAAAGGTGATAGAGGATCTCAATCCAGTCCCATAGAGGGACACCACAACTCTATCCCATACTCAACCTCTATAGTGAATCAAAATCTCGTGATGTGAATGTAATAATGCATTGTATCCTCGAGGGAATGGACCAAGGGAACACACCCAATCAATAATGCTAAAAAATAAGAAAATAGTGTCCTAAAAATACTCTTGTAGGGGGTACGCGGTGTGTAATAGGGGCACACAGTGTGTCCAGCTATCCCCGTGACACTATGTGTTAACTAACCACACAAAACATTTATGTATACATATGAATATTGTGTATATGAAGTACTTGGTGTATAGGGACACACAATATCATTCCTTTGTCTCATGGTGGTTTTTGTGTACAGTGGACAAGTCGATTTACCATCCCATGTATGCCAAGCCATGTATGTGTACAAGTACATAGAATTCCACATAGCCAGATACTATTTCCCGTGTCCAGTTATTTCTAGATGTACACATCGAGACTCACGGAAGGTGTCACATGGAGTTTGATCTTGCCATAAGGCGTGCGACCGCAAGACGTAGTGTTTGCAACTTCACTCTATCTGAAACCATAACACCGCATCTAAGGGGCCCACACGATGGTTAATTTTGGATTACACATTTTTTTGGTTGTGATTTCTATATCCTCTCTAGCACTATCAAGTTGTAACACCCCAAACATCCACGGTACGCTTCACTTTTAATAATATAATAGAATGTCTTGTATGCAACTTCAAGTTCTAACAAACCACAACCAATCAAACTAGCTGTTAGGAATAGTTATACCAACTTTTTTAAATTTTGTAAATTTTATTTTTTAAAATGGACTTCATTTTTGGTTTTGGAATATCAAAATTAGCTTAGGATAAAATTTTGTAATTTTTCTGAAAAATTTCATTTTTTTATGAATTGTGAATGACATTGAGTTATTGTTTAAAACCAACATTTTTTTAATAATTAGTTATTTTATTTAAATTTTATTAGGTAAAAATAGATACAAAATACATATATATGTTCAATTTAATTCATTGGAGTTATTTTTTTATAATATTATATATATATATATTTTTATTGAACATTTTACCATCTTTTACCCACACTCTAAGCGCATTTGAAAATTTTCATAAAACATAATTTTACCATTCTTATGAATTGAATTTTAAAATTACAAGAGACATGGTTGACATCAGTATGTAAAATTTGATTCAATAAGATGAAAATAATTTTTGGTCAATTGAAAATCATGACTTTTATTTACCATAGTTAAAAGTAAATATGGTAATTAAAGGTAAAAAGTGACATTATAATTACCCCCAAACATGGCGTAATTAAATTCTATAAGGGTTTTTTGACTAAAATAATCTTTTGGAATAAAATATGATCTTTTTTGTCTACCTAGAAATGATTAGTAAATTTATTATTATTTTATTTGACGATTAGTTAAAAGTGTTAAATTCAATGTTTAATAACTAATACATTTTTAATATAGGGTTATATATAAGATAAATTCGAATATAAATATTAATTAAAAATATAAAAAAATTTCTACGCAATAGTATTTTATTTTTAATTTATAGGCATAAAATAATTAAATTTATTTATGACACAGTGATGATGCAATAATTACCTAATTAATGAAATCATAAAATAATTAATATTATAAATATCAAAATAAGTGTAAATTGAGACCTATGATGAATTAAACTAATTTTATATGTTAATAATAAATGATAGGGTTTATTAAATAATTTTATTTCGATGTGATAAATTTGTTATGACTTTCACAAAAACAAAATACCAAATAGTGTCAAAATTGACATAAACGAGTTTTTAATAAAAATACCATATTATTAATTGATATAAAATTACTAAAAATAAAATGATCAGAAAAATGACATATATAAGGTTATATGTATTAATAGTGAATCACTTGGGGTTCTCTTGTATTTTTATAGTATGTTTATTTGCCATTTAATATAATAATAAAATAATATATGGTAAAATTTAAACAATTTAACTAAGAGTTAGATCCAAAAGATAAGGTTAATAAGTTGACTTAAACCTATATAAAACCAATTGGATGAGAATTTCTCTACCCATACCTACCTTAACCTATAAATATATTATTTTTTATCCATTATAAAATTAATATGATTGTATAATAAAATAATATTTCAATCTCTTCTTCAACTAACCCTCACCTCTCTTATAAAAGGGTACTTTCCCTTAACTCTAAATCACACCTCCCAAGCCATTTGTCTCGACCAAAACATACTCCAATATCCTAAAAACTACCATAAATTATACATATAGGCCATACATTGATTAAAAATCCAACCAAAGGTGCCATTTTTATCAACTCAAAGGGAAACACCCGAAGAAGAGGTAATAATTTCACCACCTCTTTCAAAGTTCTTTTCTTCTTCTGCTTCCCCTTTCTTTGTTGCTTCCATGAAAAAATAATAACTCCATTACCATATAAATACAGTGATGTTATTATAAATATGGTAAAACAATATTCATTTTTCAATCCATCCTATGAATTAAAAGTCACCATAGGTGCGTACATACGAATTTCCATCTCTACGTTGTGTTGTAGTTTGTTATTCAAACAATTCATTATTTGGATGGGTATAATAATGACTATAATTGATGTAAATAATAAATATAACATGTTAATAGTTCTGTATATATGATATACCATTCAATTACTTTTAATTTCACCATCAATAGAATGATATTGTCGCTCGTGCATACGTATGGATTATTGTCTCCACGAACACGATGAAATTCATTCCTCATCATAACCATTCAAGAATGATTTTCTTCTTTGGATTGAAAATAAAGGGTAAGAAAATAATATAATTATTTATATGAATCATATACATCGTATCTATAAAAAACATGGCTTATTTATCCAATAATATAAATGTAAATTGAATCATTTAACACCCGAAATGATGAAACTACTGAAATTTTATAAACAAAGAAATATTATAGGATCATAAATGATATAAAATTAATGTATGAAGTTGTTTTATAATTTGATAACAATTAATTAACTATTATAAATAATTTTAAAGTACCATCAATCAAGGAAAAGTACAATTTAATTATTAATTATATAATCTCATTATTATCTCAGGTTGTTTATATGTGGGTATCTACTGAAACCTCTTTGTCATCCACATTCATGTTTCATAAAAATGTATTACAAAACGTTTTTACTATTTCCTATAGAATGGTTTAAAGTCATTTATACCATTTTTTTACTTTTTGTAAGATTTTTATAAATTAATATTTCTGTTGTATTCCAAAAAATGTCCTTTATGGACTTTTCTACAAAATGAAGAAAAGAATGTTATTTTAACTTATACGGTGAGTGTGGCTATTTTCCACCATTATAACACCGTCAAAGCTTCCCATAAAAACATATAAAAATATTTTAAATATAAATTTTTTATTTTATAATTATTTGACTGTTAAATTATTTCAAAATAAGAAGAGATATTTCTCTCAAATGGTTTTGATTTCATATATATCAACATCCTTTAATAGATTTTACACTTTTATGAATTTGATAATTAATGTGATACAATCGTCTATATTTTATTGAAGGATTTGCGATATGATTGAGTATGGATGTGTAATTTTTATACAATTATTGAATTATGGTTAATGTATTAACATTTCATATGCTGGTTTTAATACGATTATTTAGGTTATGTTTCAACATTTTCATATGTGGAATGAATTAAACATAGTAAGTGATGGATGGAGCCTGGTATAGTTACTCGATGCATCAGTAGGTCTAATGTGACAAACTAGTGTATTGGCCTAAGGCCTTGAAAAAATCATATTTGTTGTCTTGGTACAAGGCCTTAACTATGTAGTTATGATATCAGACATTATGAATTCCATCATTATGAAATTGGATATTGATATTACATGTGATTATTTCACTTGTAGAAAATCCATGAGAATACATAAATGTAATTATTTGATTTATATTTTCCATATTATGAAGAAGATTTATTTTAAAAGGCTTGTGTTTTATTCTTATACATTGCCTTAATTTTTTATGCAAATTTATTAATGTTTCTCGTATATTGTTATCCTTACTGAGCAGATGAGGACACCACTATCTATGTTTTATTTTTCCAAATATGTGAAAAAATATTATTATGAATGACCTATTGGGATAGTCTAAGGGATATGAATGTGTTAAAAGGAGACACTATGTTGTTGTTTTTCATTTCAAAATTTGATTTAAAACTAATGTTTGTATCTAGTACTTCCATGTCCACTAAACTGATCGGTATTTCAGGATTTGAACCCTTGTGTTCATGCTAATGTTATGTAACAATGAACCAAATATGGGTAACAAGGGTTGGGACGTTATAGTTGGTATCAGAGGGAGTTTAGTACAATCCTTGGAAACTAGATTTATAAAAACTCTAATTAGAGAACTTTACCATAATATAGACATTGAGGATTAGTATAGAATAACTTCCTTGAATTTTAGTAATGTAGATATTTTGTGAGTTTTCCAAGCAACAAATCACTATCTGTATATGAGAAGTAAGAGGCCGATCTGGTACATATGTACTTAGAAGTGAAAAATCTAACAAATAGTTTCGGGCTTCACCTGGGGTATCCTGGTATTCGAAAGCAGGCCTTACTTCACTCTTGGTTACGACAGTCCTGGGGGATATGATTAGGATAATTAACATTTTTCACAAACCATTATGTAGTTTTAATGAGTATATAACTCCTAAAAGAAAACATTGTTATGATTTTAAATTATATCCATAAAAAATTAAATTTATGTTAGTTGTTTTACATGTTTATAATTATGTATTGCGATTCATAAACTTATCTAGTTTATGTCATTGTTTAGAACTTGTGCATAGTGGACAAAATGGAAACCATGTCAATGGATGTAATTCGTGTAGAGATTTCCATGCTACTCAAGATAATTATAGTGGATTCGGTGATGCAACTTGTGATGATTAGCTTATCACCATACTTGTAAAACTTACTCAGGTTATGAATAATAACCTTACCTGTATGGAGCACCCTGATCCATGTCGCGGTGGATCAATGTTTGACCAATTCATGAGGAAAAAACCACCCACATTTAATGAGACTAAAAAACCATTTGTAGGTGAGAAATAGATAAGTTCCTTGGAGAAAATATTTCATTTTTTAGGATTAGCCAAAAGGAAAATGTTTTCATGGCAGTTAATCACCTCACATGAGATGCAGATCCATGGTGGTCATTAATTCAAAATAAAAAAGAAGGATGGAGAAGTATCAAAGATGTAATGGAGGGAGATTAATGAGGTTTTCTTAGAAAAATACATTCCTTAGGACCCTCGAGGGGATATGGAAAGACAATTTCTGAGTTTGAGGAAAAAGGAAGATGAGAATGTCGCAATGTATGAGGAAAACATTACAAGGTTAGCAAGGCATGAAACAGATTATATACATAACCCAAGGAGTAATATTGATATATTCATTGATGGGTTAAGACCATTTATCCATCGATAATTAGTCGCAATATCTTTCTCATCGTATGAAGATATTGTCTTCTGTGCTATCAAGAAAAAAAACATTTATCTTAGTGTTGAGACTTTAATGGAAAGCAACAGAAGAAGAGATCTTTTAAACACTCTGGAATTGGAAATTAGGGGAAGAAGGGAAAATATAAATTTCCATCCTGCAGTAAATGTGGGAAGAAACTCCCCAGTAAATGCTTGAAGGGAATGAAATTTTTTTATAAGTGTGGAGAAAAAGGACACCATATACGTGATTGAAAGGGTAAGAAAAAGTTTTCAAATGTACAATGCTTCATCTACAATGAGTTAAGATAATACAGGATTAAATTTCCAAATCAACTGAGCATGAACCAAATGATTCTATTGGATAACAATCATGTTATGATAATACCAAAGATGGAGGGGAATGACTAGTGTTCTTATGTGGTTATTAAAGAATTATTTCATTTGAGTATTTTATCAACGCATGTACTCACCTATGATGAAATTGAAATCGAACCAGATCTGTCTTATTATGAAGAGCCTATTAGGATTCTTGATTCCAGAAAACAAGTGTTGTGAAATTAGACGACATATCTGGTAAATGTTCTATGGAGAAACCATAAGATGGAAGAGGCAATGTGGGAACCAAAGGAACTTATGACAAAAAACCAACCAAATCATTCTATGTAGTAATATTATATAAATTTCGAGGATGAAATTAGTTGGAGGAGGGAATAATGTTACACCCAATTCATCCATGATATGCTTCTCTTTGAATTATTCAATATATTGTGATGTATGCAAGTTCGAGTTCTAACACACCACGACCAATCAAACTAGCCGTTATGAATACTAATACCCAGTTTTTGAAATTTTTGAAATTTTATTTTTCAAAATGGATTTCATTTTTTGATTCAGTATTTCAAAATTAGCTTAAGGTGAATTTTTTGTATTTTTTTGAAAACATTCAATTTTTGATGAATAGTGAAAAACACTATTATTGTTTTAAACCGAATTTTTATTTAAATAATTTGTTATTTTATATAAATTTATATTAGGTAAAAATAGATATATAATACCTATATATTTTCAATGTAATTCATTGATGTTATTTTATAATTATATATATATATATATATATAATTTTATAGATCTTTTTACCGTCTTTTACCCACCTTATAGGGGAATTTAAATTTTTTCATAAAATGTAATTTTACCACATCTATGAATTTTATTACAAAAATCCAAGAGACACAGTTGACATCAGTAACTATAATTTTGTTCAATAAGATGAAAATAAATTTTGGTAAATAGTAACTCTTGACTTTTAATTACCAGAGTTAAAAGCAAATAGGCCAATTAAATGTAAAAGATGATATTATAATCCCCATAACACATGTCCTAATTCTATTTTATAAGTGTATTTAGACAAAAATAAACCTTAGGAATAAAATATGTTCCTTTTGGTCCACTTGGTATAGATTTGGACATTTATTATTTTGGTTTATTTAAAGAATAGTTAAAATTGTTAATTTCAATGTTCAATAACTAAAACAATTTTAATATAGGGTTATAAATATGATAAATCAAAATATAAATATTAATTAGAAATGTAACAATATTTTCTACATAATGGTATTTTATTTATAATTTTTAGATATTAAATAATTAAATTTATTTATGACACAATGATGATGCATTAATTACATTATTAATAAAATATTAAAAGAATTGAAAATATAAATATCAAAATAAATTTTAATTTAGGCTTATTGTCAATTAAACTAATTTTATTAGTAAATATGAAATTTTAGGGTTTATTATATAATTTTTTTTCAATGTGATAATGGTGTTATGACTTTCACAAAAACAAAATACCAAATAGAGTCAAAATTGACATAAATGATTTTTAAAAAATATATATAATATATTATTAATTGATATAATATTCTTAAAAATATATGGTTCATCCAATGGACTTATATAAGGTTAGATATATCAATAATGACACATTTGTGGTTTTCTTGGCTTTTTATAGTAATTTTATTAACCATTTAATATAATAATACAAGAATACATGTAGAAAGTTAAAATATTTAACTAAGAGTTAAATCTAAAAGAAAAGGATAATAATGTGACCTAAACTTGTCTGAAACATATTGGTTGAGATATTTTAGACCCATTCCCCCCCTATCATCTAAATAAATAATTTTAGAGACATTATAAACTGAATATGATGGTATCATAAAATAATATTTCAAGATTTTCTTAAGGCGACCCTCACCTCTCTTATAAAATGGTACATCCCCTTCACTAAAAATAACACCGCCATAGCCATTTGTCTAGGAAAAAACCTACTCAAATAGCCTCCCAACTATCATCACTTCTATCTATAGGTCTTACTTTGATTAAAAAGACATCCTATGGAGCCCTTATGATCAACTAAAAAGGAAACACCCGAAGAAGAGGTAATAATTTCTCAACCTCTTTCAATGATCTTTTATTCTTCCACTTCTTCATTCCTTGATGTTTCCATACCAAAATAATAAATCCAGTATGATATATATAATATGATTTTATTATAAATATTTTACAATCATGTTAATTATTATATCCATCCTATTAATGACAAGTCACCATACCTGTGTACGCACGGCTTACCATCTCCAGGTCATGGTTTAGTTTGTTATTCAAACACTTCATTATTTGGATGGGTATAATAATAAGTATAATAAATGTAAATACTAAATAAAACATTCTAAGGATTCTATATATATTATATACCATCAAATTTCATACGATTTCACCATCAATAGAATGATATTGTCACTCGTGCGTACGTACGGATTACCGTCTCCACGAATACAATGAAATTTAGTTCCCATCAAAACAATTCAAGAAATATATTCATTTAATGATTAAAAAATAATGATTATGAACTAAATATCATTATGGATATTAATCAAATACATCTTGTACATAACAAACATGGCTTACGTAACCAATCGTATAAATGAAAAGGAATCAGTTAACACATGAAACGATGATAGTACCGAAATATTATTAACAAATAAATATTAGTGGATCGTATATTATATCATATTTATGTATGTAATTCGTTTATAATTTAATAAAAATGATTTAACTATTATACGGGAGGATCAAATACCCTCGATCAAGGAAAATTACAAGGTAAGGGTTGATTCTACAATCTGTTTATTATCCGAGGGTTTTTATACGTGAGTATCTATTGGGACCTCTTTAGCATCCACATTGGTGTTTCCAAAAAATGTATTTACAAATGCTTTTACTATTTACTATAATATTGGATAATATCATTTATAAACTTATTTTAACTTTTATAAGATGATTATAATGTAATATTTCCATTATTTTCCAAACAAGGTCCTTTTTGACCTTTTTGACAAAATTAGGAGAAGAATGTTTTTAACTTATTAAGCATGTGTGGCTATTTTCCTTCTTTATAACATCTTCAATTGTTACCTTACAATATTATTATAATTTTTTCAAAATAAATTCATTATTTTATAATTATGTGAATTTTAAATTATTTCAAAATAGAATGATATATCTCTCTCAAATAGTTTTGATTTCATCTATATCAACATCGTTTGATAGAATTTCACACTTGTTTGAAGTTGAATTATTATGATACAATCTTACATATTTTATTGAAGATTTTTTGATATGATTGAATGTGGATGTGTTATTTTTATTCCATTAATGGTTTATGGTTAAATTATTAACATTTATTATGCATGTTTTAATATGAATGTTTATGTTATATTTCATCCTTTTCATATGAAGAATGCATTGGACATAATAAGTGACGGGTGTAGCCTATTATAGCTCCTCGATACATCGGTCGGTCACATTAGACAAACTACTGTCTTGGAACATGGCCTTGAGAAAATCATATGTGTAGTCATGTAACATTTCCTTGAAAATGTGGTTATGATGTCCGAAATTATTCATTCCATCATCATAAAATTGGCTATTGATATTACAGGTGATTATTTGACTAGTAGAGTATCTATGTGAATACGTAAATGACATTATTTTATTTATCGTTTCCATATAACACTTAATTATATGTTTAAAAGTATTTTGTTTTATTCTTATACATTTCCTTAAATGTTTATTCTTATTTATGAATGTTTATTCTATATTGTTGTCCTTAATGAGCACCTCATCTCACCCCTTTCTATGTTTTATTTTTTCCTAGATTTGAAAAAGTATATTATGACTGACCTGCATGGATTTTATAAGGTAGTTGAATGTGTTAAAAGGAGACACAATGTTGTTGTTTTTCATTTCATAATGTAATGTGAAACATATGTTTGTATCTATTACTTCCAAGGCTACTAAACTGATCGGTCTTTCTGGATTTCAACCCTTATGATCATGCCTATGTTATGAAATAATTAACCCACTCTGGGTAACTATGGTCAGGGCATTATAGTTGGCATCTGAGGAAGTTTAGTGCAAACATTAGAAACTAGATATAGAAAAACTATGATTAGAGAACATTACCCTATGATAGAATTTGAGGATTAGTATATAATAACTTCTTAGAATTTTGGTAATGTAGATATTTTGAGAGTTTTCCGAAAAATACATCCCTCTATGGATATGCCATGGTAGAGGTGGCTCTAGCACAGATGTTCCTCGGAGTGAAAACTCCGACAAGGAGTTTCAGGCTTGACCCGAGGTATCCAGGTACATGAAAATGTGTCTTTCTACACTCTTTGTTATGACACCCCTGGGGGATATATTTAAAATTATTAAAATTTTCATTACAAAACATTATGAAGGATTTATCAGTATATACCTCCTCAAAGAAAACATTTTTATGATTATGGATTATATCTATAAACTGTTCAATTTATGTTAAGTGTTTTACAAGTTTGGAGTTATGTGGTGTGATTCCTAAACTAATATAGTATATGACATTGTTTAGAAATGGTGCATAGGGGAAATAATGGAAAGAGTATCAATTCGCGTAATCTATGTAGAGATTTCCCTCCTACTCAAGATAATTATAGTGGAGAAGGTGTTGCAACTGGGGATGATGAGCTTGTCACCATACTAGGAAAACTCACTCAGGTTATGAATAATAACTTTACCCATATAGAACACCCTGATCAATAGTGTGGAGGGTCAATGTTAGACCGCCTCATGAGGAAACAACAACTAAAATTCAATGTGACTACTAAGACATTTTTAGCTGAGCAGTGGATAAGTTACATAGAAAACATATACCATGCTTTGTGGAGTAGCAAAAGGGGAAAAAATTTCATGGATGTTTATCGCCTCACAGGACATGCAGATCCATGGTTGTAATTAATTCAAAACACACAGAAGAATGATATAGTATCAAATATGGAATGGAGGCAGTTTAAATCTATTTTATTAAAAAAATACTTTCCACGAGACCATCGAGCGGATATGGAATGAAAATTTCTGAGTCTGAGGAAAAATGAGGATGAGAATGTCACAAAGTTTGAGGTTAACTTTAAAAGGTTAGTAGGGCATGCAACAGATTATATATGTAACCCTAGGAGTAGTATTGATCGATTATTTGATGGGTTAAAACCATTTCAGACTCGATCATTAGTCTCACAATCCTTCTCATTGTACGAAGCTATTGTCTCATGTGCTATCAAGAAATAGAATTAATTCTATAAGTCTGATGATGATAAATCAAAGCAAGATAAGAAGAGATTTGTTGAACACTCTAGAAATGGTAATAAGGGGAAGAAGGGGAAAATTTGAACTTCCATCCTATGGAAAATGTGGGAAAAATAACCCTGTTAAATTTTCAAGGGAATGATAGTTTGTTATCAGTGTGGAGAAAAAGGACACCATGTACGTGATTGCAAGGGTAATAAAAAAGGTTTCAAATGTGCAACGCTTCATCTACAAGGAGTTGGGGAACTACGTGAATCAATTTCAAAATCATCATAGAATTCCCCAAATGATGATATTGGATAATAATCAAGTTATGATACAAAAAAAGATGAAGAAGAATGGTTAGTGGTCTTATATTTTAATTAACGAATTATTTCATTTGCGTGTTGTATCAATGCATGTACTCACTTTTGAAGAAATAGAACTGGAACCATATATACCTTATTGTGATGAGCATGTCAAGATTATTGAAACCAGAGATGAAGTGTTGAGAAACCAAATGACTCGTCAGGTTAATGTTCTATGGAGAAACCATAAGATAGAAAATGAAATGTGGGAACCTGAGGAAGTTATGATGAAGAACCACCTGAATCTTTTTATGCAGTAATATTCTAGAAATTTTGAGGATGAAATTATTTGAAGGAGGTAAAAATCTAACACCCCAAGCTTCCACGATACGCTCCTCTTTGAATAATATAATAACTTGCATTGTACGCAAGTTTGAGTTATAACACACCATGACCAATCAAACTAGCCATTTTAAATAGTAATATCCAATTTTTAAAATTTTTAAAATTTTATTTTCCCAAATTGACATCATTTTTGGATTTAAATATTAAAATTTGTATAGAGTGAATTTTGGCTGTTTTTTTGAAAACATTAAATTATTGATGAATTGTGAAAAACATTGCTTTATTGTTTCAATCTATCTTTTTATTTAAATAAATACTTCATTTATTTAAATTTCTATTAGGAAAATATAGATACATAATAACTATATATTTTCAATATAATTAATTGGATTTATTTTATAATAATATTAGGTATATATTATTTTATTGAACTTTTTACTGCCTTTTACCAACCATCTAGACACATTTACAAATTTTCATAAAACCCAATTTTACTGCTTATGTGAATTGAATTTCAAAAATACAAGAGACACGGTTGACATCAATAAGAAAAATTTGGTTCAATATGGTGAACATAATTTTTTTGAATAGTAACTCTTGACTTTTATTTACTACAGTTAATAGTAAACTGGGTAATTAAAGGTGAAAAATTGATATTATAATTACTTTAACTCATGTCATAATTCTATTGAATAAGATTATTTCGACTGAAATCGACCACAAGAATAAAATCTGATCCTTTTGGACCACATGAATTGGATTAGAACATTTATAATTATTTTATTTAAAGAAGAGTGAAAAGTGATAAATTCATAGTTAAATAATCAATTTTATTTAATATAGGCTTATACATAAGATAAATTCAAAAATAAATATTCATTAGAAATATAGAAATATTTCTTACATAATGTTATTTTATTTCTAATTTTTAGTCATTAAAAAATTAAATTTATTTATGACACAATGATGATACAGTAATTATCTTATTAATGAATGATTAAGATAATTGAAATTATAAATTCAAAAAAAATGTAAATTTAGACTTATGATGAAATAAACTAATTCTCTAGGTTAATATGACATGTTAGGGTTTATAAAATAAATTTTTTTCAAGTGGTAATGTTATTATGAATCTCACAAATACAAAATAACAAATACTATGAAAATTGACATAAATGGGTTTTTAGAAAAAATAAAATATTATTAATTGATATAATATTCATATAAATCTATTATTCGGTAAAAGGACTTATATAATATAAGATATATAAATAAAAAACCACTTGGGGTTCAAATGGCTTTTGATAGTAAGTTTATTAACCATTTATTATAATCATACAATAATATGTGGTAAATGTTAAAGTATTTAACTAAGAGTTAAATATAAAATATAAGGTTAATAAAGTGAACTAAACCAATATAAAAAATATTGTTTGAGAAGTATTTTACCCATCGCAACCTTATTCTCTAAATAAATAAATTTTGAGCCATTATATACCTAATATGTCTATATAATAAAATAATATTTCAATATTTTCCTAAAGTGTCTCTCACCTCTCTTGTAAAAGGGTACTTCCTCTTCACTCATAATCACCCCTCCAAAGCCATTTGTATTGGCCAAACCCTGCTCAAATATCCACACAACTACCCTCAATTAGACCTAGAGGCATTACATATATCATAAAGCCAACTTAAGGAGCCTTTTGGATCAACTAAAAAGTAAACACCCAAAGAACAGGTAATAATTTCCCCACCTCTTTTAATGCTATTTTCTTCTTCCACTTCCTCTTTATTTGTTATTTTCATAGAAAAATAAAAACACTAGTACCAGATACATATTGTTATGTTATTATAAATATGTTACAACCAAATTCATTATTCTATCCATCCTAAGAATGACAAGTCACCGTATGTGCGTACGTAAGGCTTACCGTCTCCACATCGCGATGTAGTTTGTTATTCAAACACTTTATTATTCGGATGGGTATAATATTGAGTATAAATGATATAAATAATAAATATAAATTTTTAAGGATTCTGTATATATGATATACCATCCAATTACATTTAATTTCACCATCAATAGAATGATATTGTCCCTCGTGCGTACGTACAGATTACCGTCTCCACAAATGCGATGAAATTCATTCCCCATCATAACAATTCAAGAATAATTTTTATTTTATGGTTAAAAATAATGTTAAAGAACATAATATAATTCTAGATATGAATCAAATACATCCAATCCATTAAAAACAAGGCTTACTTAAGAAACATATAAATGAAAATGAATCAGTTAACACCAGAAATGATGATACTACTAAAATATTATTTACAAAGAAATATTAGAGGATTACATATGATATAATATTTATGTATATGGATCCTGTGAAAATTAATGAAAATGATTTAACTGTTATACTGGAGGTTAATGTACCCTCGGTCAATGAAAAGTACAAGGTAAGTGTTAATATTAAAATATCTTTATTATCCGAGCATTTTTATACGTGTGTATTTACTGAGACCTCTTTATTATCCACATCTATGTTTCATAAAAGTGTATTTCAAAACATTTTTAAAATTTCGTAGACTATAGGTTAAAGTCATGTAAACCCTTGTTAGAATTTTTATAATATTTTTATAAATTAATCATTCCATCATTTTCCAGACAAGGTCCTTTACAACCTTTTCGACAAAATTAAGGAATGAATGTTTTTTTAATATATACGACGAGTGAAACTATTTTCCACTATTATAACACCTCTGATACTTCCCTTAAAATATTACAATAGTTTTTTCAAAATAAATATATTCTTTTATAATTATGTGTCCTTTAAATGATTTCAAAATAGAAAGAGATATTTCTCTTAAATAGTTTTCATTCTATATATATAAACATCATTTGATGGATTTTACACGTGTTTGAAGCTGATTTATTATGATACAATATCCAATATTGTATTTAGGTTTTGGTTAAATTTTTTACTTTGGATGTGTTATTTTTACACCATTAATGGTTTATAATTAAACTAGTAACATTTCGTATTCTATTTTTAAAATTAATGTTTATGTTATGTTTTAACCTTTTCATATGAGGAATGCATTGGAATTAGTAACTATTGGGTGGAGCTAGATATAGCTCCTCGATGCATCGGTGGGTCTCATGATACAAACTAATTTCTTGGAATAGGGCCATGAAAAAATCATATTTGTAGTCTTGGAATGAGTCCTTGACTATGTGTTTATGATATTCGACATTATGAATTCCATCATTATTAAATTAAATATTTATATTACATGTGGTTATTAGACTATTATAATATCCATGTGAATAAGTAAATGGCATTATTTGATTAATATTTTCCACATTATGCTGAATTTTATTTTTTAAAGGATTTGATTTTATTCTTATAAATTTTCTTAAATGTTTATGAATATTTATAAAATTTTATGCTTTATTTTTATCCTTACTGAGCACTTGAGATCACCCCTTTCTATGTTTATTTTTACATGGATGCTAATAAGTATATTCTGACTGACCTGTAGGGATAGTCTAAGAGAGATGAATGTGTTAAAATGAGACACAATGTTTTTGTTTTTGTTTTCCAAACGTTTTGTAAAACTTATATGTGTATCTAGTTCTTCCACAACTACTAAACTGATCGGTATTTTGGGATTTGATCCCTTGGGATCATTTCAATGTTATGTTATAATGCACTGACTCAAGGTAACTAGGGTCGGGGCATTACCCAACTGCTTCATCTGAGCTGCTACCATTGTTCAAACACGAAGATCGGGGTTTGTTTGGGCCTTTAATTTCTAGATCTAATGTTTCTAGAATGAAAATCTACTTAGAATATGATTTGTTGAGAAAAACTGATGGGATGAACGAGATTCGTAAATCTGTCAGTTCTGCTCTCGATCATCCTCAACCATCATCTCACCTAGACCACACAATAGATAATCGACCTAACACAAGATATCAATATGTTTCACCATATATTGGAGATGAGATGATTGAATTCCAGTAATTTCACTGAACTATGGGTCAAAAATATTTCGGTGATGAACTCGCGAAGAACGGGGGAAGAAAATCATAAACCATAAGATATGACGAATGAAACTCAATAATTTTTTATTTTAAATTGATCAGTTTAGTTTGAAGAATATGAATGAATATGAATAATCAAAATGAACAAATAAATATTCTATAAAATTATTTCATTCGAAGAAGTTTGTATCGACTATATTCAAGGAATTGAACTGTGTTTGTCCAGAATTATGAAACGAGGTGAAAATCACAGAGATTTTTTTTCCAAGAGCATCGATAAATATTTGATGAAGAAGAGTCTTTATTCCATAATTGATGGGATCCAGAGACTTTGATAGCACAATGTTCCAAGATGCGATCTGGATTGATCATTTTTCGCCAAGAGAGTTCTCCAAAGGTTACTTGAACAATCAGGTTATGAGCGTCATATTGTGAGAAAAATCTCATAACCATGTTCAAAAAAGATAAATAATCAATGAATCAAAAATAAATAAAAAATTATGAAATTTATTTATTTTATTAATTTTTTTCCCATGATAACTTTTTCAATAATTCCCCATGCTGAAAAAGGTTATGTTGCACCTGGGAAAAAAATTTCATTATAAACTCAACAGTGCCCTTGGATATTTGATCTGGGCCCCTATTAGGGAGTTACTCTAATTTTTTTGTAAAAAATACATTTGTGTGGTATTTAATATATTTTATAAATTTATTCTGGGCACTCTAGGCCATGTAATAAAATTTTTCCCAGCTTATGGTCTCATGAATAATCTATAAAATCATAAAAAATAATACATGGAAATTGGAGTCATTAAATCACATATTGAATTCAATATTCACAATGTGAATATCATTAGTAGAATTTATTCCAAAAAAAGAATCAAATCATGATAAAAATCTTGATATTATGAAAATTAAGTTGTAAATGTAATATAGATATTGAATATTATTCATATTTTGAACCAGGATGAGGGTATCTATCTAACTCTAGAATCCCTTCATTAAATCAATTCGTGGGGTGAATGTTTCCTATAGTAAACACGAATAATATGTTTTTAAATAAGAACACCTAATGTATTTAATGAAAAATATAACAAAAGAAGCACATACATAAGCATAAAATAAGGAATACATTTCTAAGGATGATACACATATATATGATATTGTCTATAGAGTCTTTGAGAAAAAACATCGAGAAACATTATAATTTTATTAACCCATATTATAATTGAGGATGTTTCAATTAAATCAACTCCTTAAAATTTATATGACCTTTTCACACTAATCAATCCTTATGGAAATATATTTTTTGTCATTGGGCTTTTTTATGACCATCTATTTGGATTTACTTATGTTTTTTTATGGACATGAACATAGATACAAGTGGTATTATTTTCAATCTGATCCAACTCCATATTCATGGAATTTATCCACACTTTTTTGTAAACATACAAAACCAATAATTATGGACTCGGTAAAAAACTTGAGTTATTTAGATGTCATGCCTCAAATTTTTTATTTTATTAGATTGTTCTTCTAATTTGTTATTTTATTTTCTCAATTCACGTTATTTTCCAGATAATAGGAAAACTATTTTTCTTTCACTACAACACCCTCATCATCAGGTCTCTAATATGATCCAATGTAAACATTGTTTGGTTTATTTTCAGCTTTTTCTTCACTCAATTTTGTTTTGAAACCTATATGTTTTATTCTTCATAAATTTCAAAATTAATTTTTATTCCTCACCAAAATAGGGTTTAATTTCAATAATCATCAAATTATAAAAGTCATTCACCTTCTATAATCCTTTTTTCTGGGTTTTATTTCCTCTATCACTATACTGATCCCCAATGAGTACTCATTGATCAATTTTTCAACATCATTTTCTTAATATGAATTCCTGGTTTTAATTATATATGGAATATAAAACACATTAAATTACATCCCAATGGGTTTTCTCTTGTACCGTATTTCCTAAGAAGTAATTTTTTATTTAGGTCACTCAAGGAAACTATTGTTACTATTCACAACTGTACTTTTAGCCTCCCACCAAAATATTTTGTTGTTGAAATCTATAAGAATAGTTCTTCCCACTCCAAACAAGATTCTATTTTTCCTCATTGAAACCCCGTTATACATTGGTGGGTTTGTTATACTATATTGATTCTTAATTCTATACCTATCATCCGAATATTTATATTAAATTCTACCAAATTACCATTAATTTTTTATTCATAACATCACAATATAAATTCCAAATTTATCCTAAAATTATCCAATAAATATTTTAAATTTCTCCAAAACTTGGTGTTTATATCATGAATATTACATTAGTTATCATTTTAAAATAATTAAAGAATGTTGTTATATTGGGATCAAAATTAGAGTATTATTTTTTCATTGACCAATAAAAATCAGAATTAATTAAGTTTAGTGGACTAGTGAACCATTAATTATGCTTTTTCTTTTCATTTTTGGAATGTTTCATTCCAAATATCCTTTAAAATATTTTTAAAACTCCATTAAAAATGTTGAAAATTAGTTATTTCCAAAATAAATTCTCATATTTTTATCATAAATAACAAGACTCTTGTGAATTTATATTTTGAAAAAATTACCGCAATTTATTTCATAAGTTATAATAAATCGTTCATCCATTAATATTTTATTGATATAGGAGTTTCTTATAATATTTAATTCTTTTGAATCTTCATTTGGGTATTTGACACTAACTAAATTTTGTTTAAGGATAACAATAAATAAAAAAACATTGGATTTAATTTTTTGATCATCTATCTTAGTTATACAATCAACATAATTTTTAAAGGAATTTTCATTTCCCAAAGTAGTTGACATTCATTTGTGATATTTTATATTGTTTATTATCTTCGTTTCACCTGCCATTTTGGATGAAAAAACACTATCCATTATTGATATCTTGTTTATTATGGAGGATTTTAGAGATACCCCAACAAGATGTGATCTATAAAATTTCACTTCATTATTATACCTATCAACACTTACATATTAATTTTTTTTTGATGAACTACATTCATACGTTATTCAATTTAATGACTTCGCTAGTCACATCTTTCTTAAATTTATTTCCTATAATCAAAATTATTCTATGTTTAAAAACATCATACTTTATTTCTCATGGAATTATTTTTCTCAGTAGTACATCTAATCTACTGAGAATTATCAGCACCTTAAATCATGAATTCCTTGTTTCTAAGGAAGTGATATGTTATATTAAAAAATAATGGATATAAACTATAATATTCCAAAGAACAAAAATAGCCATTAAAACATAACCTTCAACAAGAATAAAAAATATATCATTGTTTTATAGGGGGATTTTGAGCTTCTTTTTCCTTTATATTATGGGATTACACTTTTCTGCTTCTTTCTCATCCCCAATGATATAGGATTTGTTTTTTTATTATTCTTATCAAATAAATGTGGGTTGGTTTATCATTAAAATCAACTGTATTAGAAAAAGAACATAATTTATATTTCTATGATTCATAGGGGAGGATTTTATTACTCTCTTTTGGAAAACATTCACTATAGATTGATGTGGTTTATATTTTTTATCCACCACATTATTAAAATATTCCATCATCATATTTTCGGTTTTTATCATTAAAGTTGTTTTATTGAACGATGTTTAACTTGTGTTCTTTAAAAAAATACATTTCATATAAAATTATTTATCATAATGTTTTTTTATTTAATTATAATTTTGAGAATCATGAGATATTTAAGAAAATTGGATTCCCATTTGTTTAATAGATATTCATGGACATTTTTCTTCATATACTAATTATTTAATAGCTTAATATCTTTTATGTGATTTATATTTATATAATTACAATATTAATATCATCATTTAACATATTCTAAATGTTTTTCAATTCATCCTCCTCATCACTTCTTGATGTAACTTCATGTTCATTAACAAGATTCGTGATGATTTTATATTTTTCATTAGTAATTTTATAATTTCACTCACTACATTATGGTGATTCTTCATATTCTTCTTTTTTATAATATAATTTATTATATTTCTTCTTCTGAACCTATTATTACTATATCTTCCTTATTTTATTTACAACATTTAATTTGAAAAAAAAAAATTCATACTCATTATCCATATTCTTACCATTCATATTATTTAGAGAGTAAACTATAAAACGTCCAATACCAAAATAAAAAAAAATTAAATAAACATTACATTATTATCTACCTCTTTTTCTTCTAAATATTTATAAACTAAGAAACACATTATTTTAATATTATTGATTTTTTTCATTATATACATTATAAAATTCTATCTTCTCTTGAATTCTGATCATTTTCATTTCCTCTATTAACAAATCCTTCTATGTTTTAATCATCATTTAAAAAAGGTGCTTTTCTAGTTTTATAATTAATGTAAATGTTAGGGAGCACATGAAGAGAAAATTCAAATATATATATTCTAATGAAAAAAATCTTTACATCAAATTGATATGGAGAGTTTATTGTAAATTTAATAAAAATGATGGAATATTCCAGTGTGTCATAATAAACATTGATGTTACTAACAACATCAATCACTATTTTGAATTAGCCATAAATTTTATCATTATTAAACCTTTAATAACTTCAAATTGTTTTCTCAAAATTTATATATTGGATTCAATTAACTTGATATTTCTCTTCAATATATTTTTAGGCCTTTACCATATTTCTCTAGATGTTTTGAGTCCCATCATCTTTTTATTCTTTTTCGAGAAAATAAATTCGAATTTAATTTATTTCTTTACATTAAATATTAAAATTCATCTCAATAGAATATTTCATTGGAGCATCATTTTAAATTTGATTAGACCCAATAATGTTAAAATATTAAACATCTATGATATGGATAAATGGTAAGAGAGCATCATATTACTCAATCCATGACAATTATTTCCATAAAAAATATGTATGACTATATTATTCATTGAATTTAGATTCATCTTCTATTATTCATGCATAATAGGATCTTTTATAGGTAATATATATTTATATGATACCAAATGAAGTTCCCAAGGACCATGATGACACAAATATGGGTGTTGAATCAGAATTTATAGTGTTTTATAATTTTTTTAAATTTAGCCTCTATAAATTTTTGAGTCATGTTATACTCACCATTTTAAAACTACCCTCCTACACATGGCATAAAAATGAAAATTAATGAGATACTAAACATTATTTTAACATGTTTCTTTAAAAATAAGGGCATCTTGGACCTTATTTTGTTTAGATATTCCCTATAAAGAAAATGGAACACTAATGTACTAAAGTGGTTATATGAAAAGGGAATGGTATCATCATTGAACCTTAAATAAGCCTTTCGATAGATCTATCTCTATAATGATAATTATAATTTCTCTCACTAGTTTAGAAAATGTGTTTAAAAAAATTAAAATATCATCAGTACTCTACTCGATACTTCAGCCACAAATTAATGATCTTCTCACAAGGCTTGAGAATATTACGAATAAATTTATGATTCCTCTTCAAGATAGTTTATGTCTAGATGATTCTTCATATAGTATTACATCATTTTACATGTACTCATTACTTTTCTACTTATTCATTGTGACCTGTTTGATATACAGAATGTCATCACATTTTATTTAATATATCTATTCTTGTTCAATTGTTCCATATATTTTTAAAATATATATTATCATGTGATAATTTTCCATAATTTGATATATGGAAATCCCATTAATATCAATCAAATAGCCACTTCATTTTAATTTTTTCAAATATTTTCAAGAATGAAATCTGTTTTTTACCTTCATTAATTACTTTAAATTTTTCATATTTAAAACTCTTAGTAGTTTCTAGTTATTAAATTATTCAATTTTGAAATTTAATTCTCATTTTATCATAGATTTTCATTACTTCTTAATTTAGAATACATAAAATATTTAGGATCTTCTTCTACATGTTGATAATCACATGTACAAACCCCTGGGATGAGAAGTCTCTTACAGTAAATAAATTGTCATAATAAGATCCCAAATATAATCAAAACATTAATCACTACAAATAATGATATTAATTCATCTAAGAAAAAATATTGAAAATTATGAATTAATTATAAACATACCAACCTCCAAAAATAACATCTTTAATATTCTCAAAAACTATATATTTTCTAAATGAATAAATATTATATAACTGGTTTCACCATTGAGATTATCTTATGTATCTATAGAAAGATTTTACATATTCTCAAATGAAACTTATTTATTCCTCATTAAATATTTTATATTAGTTAGGGAGACTTACATAACTACAATGGGTTTTTATTTATCAACTAATATAGATTGTATGCCATATATAAACAAAAAAAATATATCTTATATTCCATCATTTATATCTTACATATCCTAGTGTGAGATCTATAAAAATAATGCTTAATATATATAATATAGTATGTAAAGTGATTAATATTTTATATATCATAGGATTTATCTTATGTATCCATCGATAGAATAAATTATCCAGAATTTATAATATATAATTCCAAAACATGAATTCTAAAATTCACGGAACTCTCCTCTATCCAAATTGGATCAATTTAAGACATATCCATCATTCTCTATTTTATATAAAAACATTCTCAAGAAATTTTCAATTCTTAAAAATAATTGATTAAAAAATAAATAATTCATCTTACAAATTCATGGGTTATTCACAAATAAAAAACTATTGGCTGTATTATTCCTAGAATAATATTTTTTTATTATTGTTACCAAGAATCACCTTCCCCTTCTGTTTAAATTCCCTATCTCACCCCCAAGGAAAATAACTACCCAAAATCCTTCCCATTGCCCAATATTTTTTTATATCATCTATTATATATCCTCATATCCATAAATTCATTCTAGTCGCATAATATCAAAATAAATTAAGACATTAATTTTCATAGAAAGAGAGTAACTTCAACGATGAGGTAACTTTTATTTCTTTTTCTCCTATAATTTTTCTATATTCAATTAATTAATAAAAATTCAAAATTCTAAAAAATAATTCATAATTAATTTAAAAATTCAAAAGCATATAGTTATTGACACCTTTAGAGGGCTGAATTTCGGTATTGATATTTGTTTCTTTAATGAGAATATTATTCTCTCACCTTGAGGACCACTTTTATTTTCTATAAAATTTCCCTTAATGAGAGAAGAAATAAGATAAAAGAAAAATTTATTTTACTTGTTTCACCCAAACTTGGATACATCCAAGGATCATCAACATAAATGGGATATTGAACCAAATTTACAAAATCCTCACTAATTTTTAATTTATAATATTGAAGAAGTCTCACTGAACCTCTTGGTTTCGAACAAGGAACAATTAGAGAACTCATTTCTCCCCTTTAATGAGGAAATCACTAGTCCTCCAATTGAATTCCCCTTCATAATATAAAGATAACATGAACATTCAATTACATTTTTTCCACTTCATCACACCAATGTTGAACTTATAATGGGGATGAGACTCCTAAAATGACTCCTCCTTTTACATTTATACTTTTAGATGAGATCTGAAACAATATCTCTAGAAATATACTCTACAATAACTCCATGTGTATGCCTAATTTTCTATAAATTTTTAATTCATACATGCATTCAATAATATTTATTCACTGATATTTGAATCCAATTTATATAGATGATTCTTCAAACATTATGATTTCTCCATGTGTCACTAGTATTTTTTGGTGTTATAACAAATCAAATGAACTGAAATAAACCCTAGGTTATTCAACCAATAATTTCCATGATTTATAAATAGTCAGTATACTGAAAATGGTCTTGTTGTGGTGTATATATATATGATTTTCTATAGTATCATCTATTTTACAAATACTACTTTGTGGCCACTATTAAAATTATCCAACAACTTCTTTTAAATTACTATGGTGTGGACATCCGAGTTATGTTGTTGATTCCTTTTGTTGACTAGATTCACTTTTATACACATAAATCCGTAAATAAATCCATAGTATGACTTTAAGAATGATCTACATAACTGAATATCACACTAAAAATGTTCTGTCTTACAGACTACTATTGTTGCATTGCCTCCTAAGGGATATGAGATAGATAAATTATTCCTTTTTCTAAAAATAGACACATCATGTTATAAGGAATGGATATGGAATAGAATTTTCTATATTCCATGGGGTTTGGTTTAGACAATACAAATACGACATAGAAAAATTATTGTCCAAATACACTATGACATAGCATAGTTTTTTGTGATGTGGGAACCTCAAAAATCAAGTAGCATAAAAATCCACTAAAATGAGTTCTACACTATGATAACCTTGGATATAGAATATCCTGAAAACCTCAAGTGAAACATTGGACATGAATAAATAAATAATACACCATATAAGAAATATCATTTCATTGACATTCATAGAGCTTGTAATAAGGTCTGATTATAGCCCCCTCTATGGTGCCACCGTTTGTTGGGGACCACTTCCTCTACACTTATTCTCTTATAGTATGAATCATTTCCTTATCCATATACCATACCATGGTTTTACCCACATTACTTTCTAGTTACACCAATGCCATTTAACTTTTTGGTTCCACTATATCTTTACGCTTCCTATACTATTTTCAGAGTTGATCTGGATATGTTCTCTATCCAGGGTTGGCCTTTATTTTTGGCACAACCAGCACAGATTTGGAATAGTCATGTGACTATGGAATTGCCTCTATCTAAGATACATAAATACCCTTAAATTATTACTTCTTCACTTTTTCCACTAACACAACACACATAAAATACTCCATATTGATTTTGGACAATAATCATTCCATAATGGTTTTGTTGGAAAATCTCAAAATAACAAAAAAACATCCACTCTAAAATAGTCTTTCAAAGATCCACTAATAATAATTTCTAAACCCATGTGAGAATAGATCATTAGTATAAAATGTGTGTTGAATTAAATTATTTTCTTTATCACCTTTGAGTCAATTTAGGCACACCAAACTACACATAATTTTACATTGACTCACTCTCCAATGATCCATTTCTGTCTCTCCCTACACATGTAAATTTGATATTATTAACCCTTTACCAATGAACAGAAATAATCCACTACAATAAAAATGAAGAAAAAGGATAAAAAAACCCAACATATTAGGGTACCAGAACATACCATTCTCATGATAAAATCAATGGGTATTTGGGATCCGTCCTATAAGAAATTTAGTTGATGTAGATGGTTGGAATCTAAGTGAAACTGATGCATCTCACACATCACTTTATATTGTCCCATAGTCATGATATCTAAAACATGATCTTGTATTTACACATACTACAAATTTCCCACTCCTTCCTCCCCATTCTTCTTTAGGAAGAATATTTGATCATAATGTTCTTGGACTATGAATGGTGGATTTGATATTTTCTAAGATTGATCCAACATGAGTTGTCATACCTAGTTGGAGTGGGAGAAAAAATTTAAACAAAAATATCATCATGTTTAAATTTCATCCAAAGAAATTAGGTGTATTCTCTAGTGGTAGAAACATACTCCACCTCTGTGATTCTCATGGAAATGAAATATTTCTTTTCTAAAGAAAAACATGATCTCACTATAAAAAAGGTACCATTTCATTTTGATTTTAAATAATCTAGAAATGTATCTTGAATCGCATTACTGAATCAAACAAAATTATTTTGAGAATCATTATAATATAATAACCCATAGAGTTTAGTATAATTAATATATTTAATAAATATTTTCAAAAACATTCTATGGATCTGATTTGGATCACTATGATAATTATAGTCCTCACAAGTTGAAAATAATATATTTGGTTGGGTGGATATAAAATAGTGTATACATAGAATAATTGTTTTAGATATGGTCACTTTAATATTGTTCCCTAGTTCGTCATTTGATTATTTAATTCTGGCCTCTACCAGTGTTCCCATTTTCATTGATCCCTCCATCTAAAATATTATTATAAACCACTTAATATATTCAATTTTGGATATTACAATCTAATAAAATATTTGAACAAAAAAAGATCCAAGGAAACATGAAGCTTCCACAATTATAGACATATCAAATTCCCACCTCGTGAGTTATAAAAATTTCATTCATTGGTTTTCATCTGAGCCTCCAAAAATTATGTTGTTAATATAAATGACCAACAAAATATTTTTCTCATTCTATTTCTTGATAGAGAGATTTTTATATACTCCTAATTTATGGAAACTGAGCTTATTTATTCATTTTTCTATTCTAGAATATCATTTCCTTATTGAATAATTGTAGCCATACAAGGCGTTATTTATATGAAGAAATTTTTGTTCACCTCCATCAATGAGAAACCCATATGGTTATTAATATATACTACCTCTTCATAAAATCTGCGATGAATGTAGGGTTGAGATCATTTTGATATATCTGATGCCCCATTAGTGTTGCAATATCTTGAAATTATATTATTGTTTCATGTTTTATATTAGAATCATTTGTATCATCAACATCAATTATTTCAATTTGGTAATTCCCTTCAAAAAATAAGTCATTCATTATTATAAGTCCTTGTTCCATCACCATTTATATTATTTCAGAACACTGAATTATTTCTAATGAAATTATTTCTATTTTCATTGGAACAAAATCTAATGTATTATTAATATAAATCAGGTCATGTTTCTCATTAATATCCTTGACCCAACACTAATCATTTGATAAATTTTTATAATATTTTCCCCTTCCAAATTTATCTAATATACATGATTCCAATTCTTTTATTATTCTAGTTTGGAATAGGGTTGTTTATTCTCCAATATTATTTCCTTATGTGATTTCAACGTTAATTTTTTGAATATTTTAACATTCAATAGTTTTTGGGATTTCATCACAATATAATTTATTATCAAAGTTCCCATCACACCTTGTATCTCCCCCTAAATATTGTACTTATTAATTAATCTCATATTTATAATTTTTTGGTATTGTCATGTAATGTCTTCTCATTTGATGTTTTCATTTTTCCATCATCAACCAGTCGAACATTATTCGTTTCAATCAACTTCTCAAGCCACTTTTTTTGTAAAACATGTAATCATTACTCTTTTAGGAGAATCCAATATATATGAATTGATCTTATATGTATTTAAATTTTATTCTATTCTTTTTATTGGGAGTATTACATTTACTTCTAACCTGTGGGAATGATTTTAGTATAGGCTTCTTTCCAAATAAAATTTCATACGAATTTCTCTATTAATTTTCACATCTAAAATAACTATTAGAGATGTAAACCATGACAAGAACATCATCTATCCAATATTACAATAAAATATAATTTTAAATAAACATTATTCAATCCATGATATTTATTACATGCTTTTTTCTATAAAAACCCAAATTTATTTGATTTTTCTAACAACCAATACATTTTATAGAATTCCATACTTCCCCAAATATTCTTTAGTTGAATGATATTTTAATTCAGTCACATTATCAGTTTCAAAATTATAGATCTTAATACCAATATATTTTCATCTCTCCTCTGATATACGTTGAGATATTTTTATATATTGGTATTTTGTGTGACATGTGTAATCCATTCAATTTATTTATAATCAACTATAAATTTAAAATAATATATACTTTTATACATGTATTAGAGTAAAATTTTCTCCAAAACATAAACATTCATAGGATTAAGTGACCTTGAATCCTTCACCATCTTTTGATTTTATGACTCCATGGTAGTCTTCCATTTTTACAAGAATCACATATGTGATTATGATAATATGTGATATGGAAGAAATATGGATCTACATTTCTCTATGTAAACCTCTATAGAGATGTATGGCTAAAATTACCATGTTGTCTATTACGTAAAATATTCTCCACTTCTTAGGAGTCCAAACAGAAATTTTCCTCTTAAATAATATATAAATTTCCCTTATTCCTTTCTCCTTATAGAATAAGTGAATCATAAATATTTGTGTAGTTAAAATCCTTTTGATTGAACTCCACTGCATGTCTGTGGTCACACTATTAGTTGATAATAAAAAAATTACAATTCAACCTATCAACTTAGAGATTTATTTTTCAACTAATATATTTTCTTCCAATCATGGTTTTTTATGTTCCAACAATCATAATTACCTCATAATTGTTGTATTGAATAATGACATATTTTTCATGATTAAAATTTCTAATGAATCGTCATTTAATTTATATGTTATGTGCATCGAATATTCACACGATTTAATTTTCCTTTCCCTCATAGAGATCCTAGTAACATTATACTTCTATATAATCCACATAATTACCCTAGTTGTTGATTTGGTAACCTTATTAGTATCAATATCTATGAGGTCAACTTCTTCTTGAAAAAATGAAATCAATTAATATATTTTATTCTTATTAGTTGAAAGTTCCAATTTATTATATCGTTCACTTTGTAGAATTTGTGATGAAACATGTTCTGTTATTGTAGTCAAATAAATTTCCTTATTCTCAAATCAGTCACATTGAAAATAACAAACATTAATAGAAAATGAACGAGCCCAAATAATTCTTTGTTATTAGGATTAATTTTACCCCTTGAAGGACATCCTAAAAATAAAAAAAAAATTATAAGGTTTCCACATAATTCCATTTTGATAAATTATATATCTTGATGAATTGGAATTCATATTTTCCACACTGTTATTTTCGTTTCAAGTGTTATAAGGATCAAACTTCTTCAGATGATTCAGTTCTTAAGGTTTGAAACAATTGTAGATTTTCTCTATCATTGAACCATTTAACATGATTAATATTCATGTGTCATTCCTTATAAATTTTATTGGATTTTCATGATGGTGATGAATTTTTATTTCCTATCATCATTCTAGGTATCAACAATTTTTTTGATATGTAAAATTATTGCACCAATTAATTACTTCTTTTAACTCCACAATCATTTTTACTCAGTTATTGATAGTTTTATCTCAACCCTAAATTATTTTAGTGAGCTATTCAGTTTTAAGATTTAGTTTAACTTTCATCCCGATTTATTATGGACTTATAGATCTGATGTTTTTCATTTCATACATCATATCTAAATATCCCTTTTGTTGTAGTAGCATATAGAGCATTGAATTGGTCCCCACTTCATTGTCATTCTTAGTATTTACTCTCCATAGATCATGTTCTTCATGGGATGCCTTGTGAACTTCTAGAATATCAACACTTCCAACAACTCTGTCATTTCGATCATCACATTCATTTTTTATTAGATTATTTAAAATATCAATCAAACCACAATAATTATTATATATTTGAACCACATCTATCTCAATTTCACTAAAACAATATTTTCCATCATAATGAAGATTTCTTCTTCTGATGGACCTCTAATAAGAAATATTTTTAACATATTTTTTAAATATTATAGTATTCATGTCACACCCTGCACCATCTTTTATTTTATTTTATAAATATCTTTCATTTTTCAAAATTTTGTTGAGGTTTGGGTTGAGTCTCGAATGAAAAGGTTTTGAGTCATGTTAAAAAGTGCGAGTTTTTCTGCTCACGTCGTTGACCGCCCGGCCATAGCGTGTTTTGAGTTGATGTTGCTGAGTGCCCGGGCAGAGAGCATTTTGGATACCCCATGCAGTAATGCTTAGACATCAGCACGATCCACCTGCCTTCGGAAATTTTAAAATCAGTGATGTTTGTGATTTATTGTGTTGTTTAAAATTTTTATTGTTGGTAATAATAATATAATTATTATTAAAGATTAAATTAAAAATATTATTACTATTATTATTATTATTATTATTATTATCATTTTTTTTATTTTTATATGTATTAATTTTATTTTGGGTTAATGATAATTTATTTTTCATTTATTTGTTTTTTTACCCTAACCCTAAGGCAGCCGCTCATCCTCAGCATCCCCTCTCCGTGCACACCACCACCTTTCCCCCTCCCTTCTCTTCTCCTCCTACGCACAACCAGTTATCATCGGCCCTCTCTCATTCTCCTTGATAGCCTGCTTCGCAGCCAACGTTTGACCATCCTCGCACCCCCACTTTTTCTCGCGCCACCTAGCCGGCACACCCCCTTTGAGCAGGCCACCTCCACCCTCCTCCATTAGCCCCACAACGCACCTACTGCTAGCTGACTCAACCACCTTCCAGAAACCGCTCTCCATTCGGTTCTGCCCGGTCAGCGCAACAACCCCCTCTTTCCTGCTCTGACTGGCCATCAGCAGCACAATCCCCGGGGACGTATGGCCAGCAGTGGAACGACACCTCGCATCCCCTTCCCGCTATCCGGCCGACTCCCCCTTGCATCCGCACCCTTTGGTTCACCCTCGCTTCTCTCCCACTGTTCGGGCAACCCCCATAGGTGCACGTCGCTGCATTCCAACTGTCACACGACTCCTTTTTCGCTCCTCGATCATCGCGTGAGACATCGCAAACCCCCAGCTAACATGATCAGGTCTTCTATCAGACATTCCAGTCTTCACGTCTCCGTTGAAGATGTTGGTGACATTTCCTGTGCACCGCAGCACCACACAGTTATTTTTCATTATCGTGCAACAACACTAGTCGAGTGCGTCTCCGCATCGAAGTGAGGTTTGCACAGTTTCTTGCGTGAATATTGGATATTTGGTTTACTGTGTGTTGTGCTTAATTAAATTGGTTCGAATTTAGTTTTTTCTTTAAATAATCGAGTTTTTTTAATTAGGCTGGTCAAAATGAGTTCATTTTTTGAAAAATAATAACAATAATTGAGTTACTTTTGATAAAATGTCTCATGTTTATGTGAAATAAAGTGTGTTATGTTGGAAACCAGTTTTGGGATGTTTAGTATCTTCTTATGAAATTTTGTATTTAGTTTTTCCGACTATGAATTTCAGGCGTTCTCTATTCTGGTATGTTAAGGATGTGTGGTTGATCATAAAAGAGGGTTTTGAAGGGGTTATTGGGTGCGTAAGCCATGGGTTACTCTTTGAAAATTGTTTCATAATTTTTTATAAAGTGGTTTAATAAATAATGTAGGTGGTGTGAGATATGTTTTGAAAATTGGTGGAGGTGGTTCTTTCATGTTGTTTGATTGGTTGGATTGTTTTATGTCCGAGTTTCTGTAATTTTAGTTATTGTGCATTTTTTGCAGCATGTCAGTGAAGGAAAACCTATGATACTACAACCATCAGCTTGTGCGAGCTTGCGCTTTTATACGAGGCATGTCGCGTCATCATGTTTGAGCTGCAAATCTAGGTAGGTACCCCTACTACACCCACCTTTTAATTTACAATTTCATCATTGCTTGATGTTTTATTTATTTTAATATATGAGAAAGAATATAAGATAATTAATTTTTAAATGATTATTTTGCGTAAAAAGAGCCATTTATTTTATACACGACACTTGATACATTTTCTTGATGAGAAAACACACAGTATTGAAAGAATGCAAGTTTGGAATTTAAACATAATTCACGGAATTTCAAATGTGGTTCGGGTTTGAAAGAAAAATTATTTCTTGTGAATGAGCATTTTTGGTTTTTTATGAGAAATGAGGTTTTTCTTTAAAATTAGTGAAGGCCTGTTTTGCACTTTAATAAAATAGATTATTTTGGAAAACCCACTCAGGGGTGATCATAGGTGTGCGCTGATTGGGTGAGTTGTATTTTATGTTTTTGCATCTTGATTGATTGATTATCATTATGGACACACTCCTTTTTATTGCTTGTGTTGACATGGGAACCTTGCATAGTGAGGGAATCTTCTGAGAATGATTGCCGCAGTAGTTTGTATTATGCACTGGCTAGTGGCCCCATAGTAGGGGAATACTGAGTTATTGCTGCTATGGGGATTGAGACCCTCGGTTAGGCCATGTAGGTCTATGTCGGGCGTTAGGGCGTTATGACGTCATCGGCTTAGAGCATGCTTTCAGGATGAGTCACATGTATGGTATGTTAATGATTGTTCATGATATCCTAGGTTTGACCCATGTTTTATTTAGTGTTTATTTTTATGTGGAGGGAATTTGAGAGGTCTAGTTCGGCTGTTGGCCCATGTGTGCCACTTCTTCTTCATTGAGCATAGTGTGTATTGTGTGATGTTTGTGGTTTTCTATTGGGCTAACAATTGAAATTTGAATTTCTAAATTGTTTGCAGAAATGTTTTAAAATGCTATGCACCTGTTCCATTCAAACTATAAACATGTTTTTAAATTAAAAATGGCAATGGATAGTTACTTGTCTTAGAAATGGAAGTGTGTGTGTTGAAACCCTTATTTTTTATAATTTAGTTCGAACCTGGAATTAGTAAATTTCTATATTTAAAGGTAGTGCATTGGGAATAGTTTTTTGGTAACGCCTACTGAGTTATAATACTCACGCCTATAGTGTTATCCTGTTTTTTGTTTTGTTGCAGTTTTGAATTGATCTCTCTCGCTGTGGGCAAGAATTGGTTGTGGACTGGTGAGCGACTCTTGGTGTCGTGAGGAGTTTTGGTCATGGTCCAGTTAGTTGTTTTTGTTGGTTGTTCGTTCTTTTCATGTTGTTTATTTATGTTGTGTTGTTCTATTTCCTTTCTACTGCTTTATTTATTTTCGTTGGGGGAAATAGTTCCCCCATGCTCTCTTTGATGCCCTAGTGCTAGTCGCCAGCCCTGGATGATCGGGAATGCCTCTCAGGCCAAGTCACATGCCGGCTCGGGTGACCGGTTCAGGGTCGACCCGAGTTGGTTCGTGAAAAAATGGTATCAGAGGGGTCGACCCATGATTGGACCTTGTTTTTCAGAGCATCCATTGTTATTTGGGGTTGTCATGGTAGAAAGAGTAGAATTTTGGGGACTCAAGGCATACAGACAAGAAGGACATCATGAACCCTTGCTCGCTCCAATCCTCAGGTTACCATGGGATGTTTGGGTTGTCATTGTCTTTTGATTATTATGGTTTTTTTGTATTGGGAAATGAAATCAGAGTCGAGCAAGTGACCTCCATGAGCTCGCATGGTCTGGAAAACCATGTGGAGCTAGGGACTTTATCCTATAATACTCTTAGTGACACTGGTGTGATTGGCGTATGGCCACCAACCATATGGCCGAGTCACCCATCATCACTAGTTTCTCTATAGTGAATCGTTTGGGTTTTCCTTCTTTCTGAAAATCATTATAAAAAGTGTTATTTTGGTTTTTGAAATGGTAATGACCATGTTTGACCCATCTTCTTGTTTTCATGTTCCTTACTGCTCGCCCCCACGACGGTTTGATGGATGTCTAAGGTGAAGCTTTAGGTGGTGCACCCCTAGCGAATCCTCCAGTTGATTAGACCATAGACTATGTTCTAGAGTTCCAGAGGTTGAACCCTCCTCTCGTTTATGGAAAAGCATATCCACTTGATGTGGATGAGTGGTTTCAGAATATTGAGAGGAATTTCAGTTTCGTTGGGTTTCTTGAGTCGTTAAAGGTGAAGTTGGCTACCTTTCTGCTTGATGTCCCATCTTTGAAATGGTGGAAGTCCGTGTCTCAGAATAATCATTGGGAAGATCTAACATCGTAGTTTTTAAGTCATCGTTCATACAACAACACTGCTCTGAGTTGACGAAGCTCAGGAAGAGGATGATGTTGTGTTGTCTTCTGTAGGGTGATGAATCGGTACTGAAATTATATCAACATTTCATAGACCTAGTTCTGTATGATTAGTGGTTTGTTTCAAATGATCCCGGGAAGGTTCGACAATTTGTGTATAGACTCTAACCTGAGTTGCGATCAAAAGTGGAAGAGCTAAACCTGACCACCTTCTTGGATGTTGTGGGGAAGGCCTTTCTGGCAGAAGCTGGGTTAGCAGGAGGACCATAGGTGGAAAATCCTACAACAATTTGAAGTAGTGCAGAGGATGGTGATAAGAAGAGTGAGAAGCTACATGATGCTGGTGGTGCTGGAAGAGGAATCGAGAGGCCTTCAGACATTCAGTCTTCTTCTCTATAGCACAATGCCGTGATCTATCACTATTTTGGTAGGTAGGGTCACAAGAGGCCGATGTGTCTGATTTCTCTGAGACCCTACCACACCTATGTACATTGGGGTCACTTGTAGTGGTTCTGTCGCGATGTTTCCAAAAAGCACACTGAAGCTAGATGTGGCTCGTCGAAGGTCACCACATCCCGTCAGCAGGAGTAGGGCGATTTTGGGGGAACAATTTGAGGTTTTATCTTTGTAGTGTACCCTGGATGTAGTGGTTATCTCTTGTGGTGTTTTGCGGTGTTTCTTTTCATTTAGTGGTAAGAATGGTTGTTGTTGAACCTCTTTGATACCATTGTTTTGAAAGGATGTGTGCTTGGTAAAATTCTGATTCATGTGTTATGTTCTGGAATTTTTGAAGCCTGAATATGAGGCAGGAGATTATTCAATCATCGGTGCTCCAGCCATAGGCCTCAGAGTGAAGCTAGTGCATATTCAGGAGGACCCCAGTGGCGAAGAAGGGCCTTGGGTTAATCTTCATCCTTGGTGTGGCATGTTATGTGTGTTTCCAAGGGTGTGTCTTGGTTGATGGGGAGATGAAAAATAGTTTTGATGTTCTATCAGTCAGGACCTTACCTTCTCCCTCCCTCATGGTGGGGGTTTTTGGCCCGTGTGGAAAGTTATTAAGTTCGTTTAATATCATCAGTTCTTATGGTGGGGAGACCCACAGAGGGTCTCGCATAGTTACACCGAAATTAATTTAGGGTTAGCCTGATCCTTATGTTGGGGAGTCCGTTCGGGCCTCCCCCTGTCAGTATCAAAGTTTCATTTCGTTTATTTTTTGGTGGTAGGTGGTCTAGTGCAAAACCACCTAATCTTCAGTTCGTCCTCTCAAGTGAAGGTTGGGATTAGAGTACACCCAACGGGTTTTTTGGACTATGATTATAGGGATAAGTCATGGAGGTGATTTAAGTTTGTTCGTTCCATGGTTGAAACAGATGGTTTGAGTTCAGCATGGTGACGATGAAGGTGATCTTGTTTTATGGATGAGTTAGGTGTCATGGGTTTTTAGTGTCTGTTTGGATAGATCAACTAGAGGCGCTTAAAATTTTGTGGGTGAGTGACACTTAAGCAGTTTCATCTTTGGGTCTTGATCTTGTTTTGGCTTTCTGAGGGTGAAAAGCATTATGGTGGGGAGAATTGCCACACCCTGATCCATCTTGTATTTTATTTTATAACTTTCTTTGACTTTTCAAAAAAAAATCGGGTGTGGATTGAGTCCCGGAAGAAAACCTTTTGAGTCATCTTAAAAAGTGCACGTTTTTTAGCTTATGTCGATGAGCGCCTGGGCAGAGCATGTTTTCAGATGACGTAGCTGAACACCCGGGAAGAGTGCATTTTGGATACCCCGTGCTGCGCCACATAGACATTAACACGATCCACCTGCCTTCGAAAATTTTAAAATGAGTCATGTTTGTGATTTATTGTGTTTTTTAACATTTTTATTGTTGGTAATAATTTTATAATTATTATTAAATATTAAATGATAAATATTATTACTATTATTATTATTATTATCATTTTTATTATTTTTATGTGTATTAATTTTATTTTGGGTTAATGTTTATTTATTTTTCATTTATTTGTTTTTTTACCCTAACCCTAAGCCAACCGCTCATCCTTGGCTTCCCCTCTCCCCCCTTCTCTTCTCTTCTTACGTACAACCAGCTACTACCATCCCTCTCTCTTTCTCCTTGCTAGCCTACTTCGCAAACGATGTCCGACCATCCTCATGCCCCCACTTCCGCCTGCACCATCCAAAAAGTACACCCCCTTTGAGCAGGCCACCTCCACCCTCCTCCATTAACCCAACAACGCACCTGCTGCTAGTCGACTCAACCTCCATCCGGCAATCTCTCTCTAGTCGGTTCTGCCCGGCCAACGCAACAAACCCCCCTATCCTGCTATGACTGGCCATCAGCAGCACAACCCCAAGGGACGTCTGGATTGTAGTGGAACAACACCTATAATCCCCTTCCCGATGTTCGGCCGACTCCCCTTTGCATCCACACCTTCTAGTGCACCCCCGCTTCACACCCACTATTTGACCAACCCCCACAGGTGCACGTCACTGCTTTCCAACTGTCGTGCGACCCCTTGTCACTCATCTATCTTTGCAAGACACATCGCAAACCCCCAGAAACTTCCACCAGGTCAGCCATCAGCCACGCCAGTCTTCCCATTGTTGTTGAAGACATTGGTGACCTTTCTTTCGAATCACAACACCACACTGGTCGTTTTCGCTGTCGTGTGACCACACTGGCCGAGTGGGTCTCCGCATCGAGGTGAGGTTTTCACAATTTCTTGCGTGAATATTAGATATTTGGTTTAATGTGTGTTGTGTTTAATTAAATTGGTGAAAATATAGTTTTTTCTTTAAATAATTGAGTTTTTTTAATTAGGCTGGTTCGACATGAGTTCTTTTTTTAAAAAAACAATTAATAATTGTGTTGTGTTTGATACCTTGTTTCATGTTTATGCGGAATGAAGTGTGTTCTGTTGGAAACCAGTTTTGCGATGTTTAATATCTTCTTATGTAATTTTCTATTTAGTTTTCCTGACTATGCATTTCATGCATTTTCAATTCTGGTATGTTGAGGATGTGTGGTTGATCATAAAATATGGTTTTGAAGGGGTTATTGGGTGCGTAAGCCACGGGTTACTCTTTTAAAATTGTTTCATAATTTTTTTTAAAGTGGTTTAGTAAATAATGTAGGTTTTCCAAGTTGTGTTTTGAAAACATGTCGAGGTGGTTATTTCGCACTGTTTGTTCGTTTGGATTGTTTTAAGTCCATGATTGTTTTATTTTAGATATTGTGTGTTTGTTGCAGCATGTCAGTGTGGGAAAACCCGCGATACTACAATCATCGGCTTCTGCATGCTTGTGCGCTTATACGAGGCACGTGGCATCATCATGTTTGAGCTGAAAATCGAGGTAGGTCCTCCATTGTACCCACCTTTAAATTTAGAATTTATTAATTTCTTGATGTTTTATAAATTTTAATAAATGAGAAAGAATATAAGTTAATTAATTTTTAAATGATTATTTGGTGTAAAAAGAGCTGTTTATTTTATACACGACACTTGAAACATTTTATTGATGAGTGGACACACAGTATTGAAAGAATTCCCATTTTTCCTGTAAACATAATTCACAGAATTTCAAATATGGTTCTAGTTTGAAAGATAAATTATTTCTTGTGAATGAGTGTTTTGGGCTTTTTTGAGAAATTTTGTTTTTATTTAAAATTAGTGAAGGCCCGTTTGGAACTTTAATAAAATAGATTATTTTGGAAAACCCACTCAGAGGTGATATTTGGTGTGTGTTGATTGTGTGAGATGTATTTGATGTCTTTGCATCGTGACTGATTGATTAACATTATAGAGACACCCCTTTTTATTGCTTGTGTTGACATGGGAACCTAGCATATTTAGTGAATCTTCTAAGAACGATTGCCGCACTAGTTTAGATTATGCACTGGCTAGTGGCCCAATAGAAAGGGAATACTGAGTTATTGCTGCTATAGGAATTGGGCCCCTTGGTTAGGCCATGTAGGGCTATTCCAGGCGTAAGGTCATTATGACGTCATCGAGTTAGTGCATGCTTTCAGGATGAGTCACATGTATGGTATGTTATGGAATGTTCACGATCTCTTAGATTCAACCCATGTTTTGATTAGTGATTATTTATTTATGGTGGACGTTTGATAGGTCTAGTTCGGATGTTGGCCCATGTGTGCCACTTCTTCTCCATTTCGCTTAGTGTGTGTTGCGTACAGTGTGTGGTTTTCCACTGGGCTAACAACTGAAATATGAATTTCTAAATTGTTCGTAGAAATGTTTTAAAATGATATGCACCCGTTCCATTCAAACATTAAACTTGTTTTTAAAATTAAAAATGGAAATGGATTTTTACTTGTCTTATAAATGGAAGTGTGTGTGTTGAAACCCATATTTTGTATATATTAGTTCAAACATGGAATTAGTAAATTTTTTTATTTAAAGGTAGTACATTGGGAATAATTTGTTTGGAATTCCTACTGAGTTTTAATAGTCACGCCTATAGTGTTTTCATGTTTTTAGTTTTGTTGCAGGTTTGAATTGAGATCTCTCATTGTGGGTGAGATTTGGTTGTGGACTGGTGAGCGGCTCTCAGAGTCACGAGGAGTTTTGGTCGTGGTCAGGTTAGTTGTTGTCGTTTGTCATTCTTTCTTTTCATGTTTTTTATTTACATTGTTATGTTCTATTCTCTTTCCTCTGATTTATTTATTTTTATTGGGAGAAATCGTTCCATCCTGATTTCTATGATGCCCTGGTGCTTGTCGCCTACCCGGGAGGATCGGGAACGCCTCTCATGTCGCGGGCCAGCTCGGGTGATCGGTTTAGGGTCAACCCTTGTTGGTTCGTGAAAATTCATCATATTTTTTATTATATATTTTTATAAAATTATCCATAAGATATCTTATCGTTCCACACATGATGTAGGAAATGGAAATCTTACCCATAAACATCTGTCTTCATATTTTAATATTAGAGTATAGGAATGACATAACCTCCTCAACTTCGTCAACTTCTGAATTTTCAATGATTGGGAACTTCTTCCTTGAATTAAAAGACACATAATGATTACTTTATTTTATTCTTGGAATGTTGTATTTTTTTCCATTTCATAATCTACCAGAGTGTTATGCTAGTTATCAAGATGGATCCCTTTCATTACATGTCTAATGGAACTTACACATTTTAATTTTAATATAAAGGAGAACATATTGTGACTCCCATAATGGTATTTTTATATTTGAGACACAATCTAAGAACTTTCATGTCTTCCAAAAAAATCTATAAAATCAAAAAGCTCATAAATCATATCATTTAAATTAATTCCAAAATATTCATAATTATTCCATAGAACATATAGCATTACCTCCAAAACCATGAAATCCCCATAAGAAATATGAAAAATATTTATTCATGTGACAAGAGAGGTTTTGTAGGAAATTACATTTTTGATAATATTATAATATATAGAACACCCCAATGTGTTACTAGGTTTGGAAATTTTTTCCAATTCTTAATAATAAATTTCAATCCAATCTTATCTATAGATATTTCTAGTGATTCCAATTAAGGATACTAATTATGTAGTCATTGGCAAGGATTATAAATAATAATGAATCCATATTTTAAATTAAATTAAATTACTACCTTCAAGGATGGTAATTCCATTATATTTTAAAATTGTTCCCATAATTCTAATATAGTAAGAGTATGAAATTACCTTCTAATACCACATGTTTGAATTTTATTGATGATGACAACCTAAGAGGGGGTGAATTAGGGTATTGGTAATTCATTATTTTATGAAGATATTATTTTCTCTCATTATGAAATATTCTAATTTATATATACCTTTTCACTTAATGAGTGATGAAATCATTAAACAACCCAAGGTAGTTTACATGGTTTAACTGCACTACTCAATGTAAAATTAGCATGCACCATAATGTTCCTATGCACAATATTATCTAAAATTTCACTATTTTAATGTTATAATTTTGGATTAGTCACTCAAAGACAAATGGCTCTCTACCATGAACAATTTGAGAACTAATATGTCACATTCAATGTGGAAATCACTACACTTCCTAATGAATCCTCCTTTACAATTTGACAATTTGAATATTCACCAGCATTAGGGTTTCTCTTCAACATACCTATTTCAATTTCCTAGTGGGGATGAGACTTATTGATTACCTCCATTGACCGTCAAAATTATATGTTATATCTAGAATAATACCTATGGAAATATTCTATAGAAAATTCCACTTGTTCTTCTAATGTTCCTATCTATTTGTTTTGTGTACCCTCATAGTAGATTTCTTCATCATTTTTATTCCAATCCTGTGAAGAGGATTTATTATTTTGACTTCAGTATTGTGTTAAGTGTCTGTTTTAGTTATTAGGGCCATGATGCACCATAATATCTAAAATAATCACTATGTATTTCAACTCATATATCCCATTATTTAAAAACAATAACCCAACATAGAATAGTTTTGTTGTATTACAGTCATAGATGTTTTAACAAAGTATCACTTTTTTACATATAATACAGTGTACCCACCATTACACTAGATAAGTGGATTATTCTTTTGAATTCCAAAGGTGTGGTCATCAAAGTTGTGTAATGGATTTTATTGGATTACCATATCCACTTTTCTCATGTATAACTACCTCAATAACTCTGTGGCATGATTTCAAGAATGATTCCCTTAACCAAAAATCACACAAAACTATATGTGGTGTGAGTAAATCTCATGTGGTTCAAATTCTTGTAGAATATGTGATACTTAAATCAATACATACAACAAAAATAGGTAGTATACATCACAAGGTATGGCTTTGTTATGGAAACATTCATGTTCAAGTGAGTTGCGGCAAAGCCTATCCAGTTATGGTGTGGATAACATCATCTCCAAAGAGACTATGGTATAACACTGTCTTATGATAGTTGTCCACATTGAAAAATCTAGAATCATCAAAATAAGTTGGAATACATTCTATATCATGGTTAACATAGCCTCAACATAGTATAAAAAAAATCATGTCCTATATCAGAATCAATTACAAAAATCTCACACTTATAAGATATCTAGTTCTATTTCTACCAATTGTTATTCTTGATCAAAATTGATATTTTTCAGTTAAAATTTATCCCATTATTATTCTTCTTAACCCTCAACTTACAACACTTCAAAATGAATCCCCATTTTAATAGTGTTCTTGGTCCATATTGAACCAAACCTACTCACTAAATTAAACCCAGTCCCTTGAACTTCTAATGTTCTTTGCATTTCCATCTCTTAGTTGTATATATTTCTACCATCCTCATACAAATATTATACATATGTATAACCATAGTTTGGAATCAAAGACTCTTTATATGAGGATGGAGATTAATTCCTTATTAGAGACCCTTAATTCCCCATACTTGTTGCATTTTTATCCCCCAAATCATGTCTCAAATGATCCAAAAAATCAAATATTTTATGTTCATGAAGAACATATCTCACATCCTTATGGATGGAAGGAGAAAGTCCTACCTCACTAGTTCCTGAATTCTCGACCATAAGATAATTGAATTGATTTTTTATGTTTTAATTTAATGGTGATGGATATCAGTCTTTTTATATATATACTTGATGTACAATGATATAGTTGTTGGGATAATAGCGAGTGGATTGAGTTTGATTAAAGAAATGCCTAGGGTAATAAAATAATGGTTAGGGAATGGTGGATTTTATGAACCTTATGAGTATTAGGGATAATTTGTTCACCCCAATAATTATTTTATTAAATTGTGATATATTATTCACCCATGATTTGAATTAGATGATATATGAACCCTGAGGATAGACTTTATGAAATCCAAAATTCATTATATGATTAATATGGGTCAGATAAGTTTCCCTTTAAGACTATTAATGTTAAGAGATTGTGTATGGTAGGATGTGTTTCCCTCTAATGCCTCATGACATTTTTAATGAGGGATGTTTTCAACTATGAATATTAATGATGGATACACTACCAGTTTACCTAATGTTATTGATTTTGATATATGAAATTCCTTAGAACCTATGATGAGATGATGATATGTTTCAACTAGTGATATGAAATGATGATGACATGACACCAATAGTGATATAGTGACTTATTATCTTTTTTTCAGTGGTATGACAAGATGATGATACATAGTCATCATAAACAAGGAAAGATGATGATATTCATTCAATAGTGATATAGTGATATTATTCCATTCTACCACCATTGATATGGTGAGATTTTTATACCATAGTATTAATGATATGTTGATATGATAACATTATCCAACCAATCATATAACAATATGGTGATACATAGTAACAACAACTATAGAAAAATGATGGCATGCTTATTCTAGAGATATGGAAAGATAAATATGTGTTTTCATCAATGATATTAATATATGATTATATGTTTTGACTAGTGATATAGTGAGATGAAGACTTACTAGCACAAAAAATAAGGGTATTTGTTAATACACTAATATCAGTAAATTTTTCTGATGATATTAGGATTTCTATCAGTGATATAGAGATATGAGTTGATTGTAGAATGGCATTAAATACCCATTAATATTAGTTAATCATGGTATGGAATGGTATTCCAATTTACCATGAGGTTATTTATTATAGTTAATTTCATTCCCCCTCAATAGATATTATTATATCATGGGATGCTAGACCTTCTTATTTGATCATATCATATCATTGGATGTTATTACCATTAACCCTTTGTATGTATTGTGATATATGATATTACATTCATTTCATAAATTATATTATAATCGGAATTATCTTATTTGAATGGTATAAATACATCATCTAATAATTTCATTTCATTAATTCATATTTTTTGAGGTAGGTATGAGTTAACTGATAGGCTCGTATTTCATTACGCATTTTTTTAGGTGTAGGTGTTTTATGTCCCAACTTCTATTTTATTTCTTATGTTAAAATATATATATAGTTTTTTTATTATAATAACCGTTATTTTGAGAATATAAATATTTTTATCACACCAACACCAAGAAATTTTATGTGTGAAAATATTATTCTCAATATGAAGTCTTGGGATACAGGATGAGAATAAGTGGTTGATATGGACAGGCTCATTGGTGATATAGATATAGGTCAGAGGGGGTGTTATGGTTAGTAGTTTAGTCTCATATTGATAATTCTTTCACATTATCTTTTACAATATATGTTCTTCTCATATAGTGATCATGTATACTTTTGTATGACTAGTGCCACATTATAGTGGTTCATTTCAAATATAATGTGATATGTTATTTACATTATGGTTGACTCGTAGATATAATGTACAAGTCTATGATGAAATATTATTTTCATTATATCATTGTTACTTCTTTTATTATTTATGGTTATCTATTATAGATAGTATAGTTAATGCACCTTACCAATAAACCCCATCTTTCTATCTATATCCTCTAGTATATAGGGATCCATTCATGAGATGGTGTGGCATCTCCAGACTAATTACTATTCTTGTAGGACAATAGAAGATGTAGGAAATAGAATACATTGTGTAGACTTTAATAACTATTAAATAATTATTATATGATAAAATAATAGGAATTTAATAAATGAATAAGATCATGTGTGATAAACGAGTCCTCAGAAACCTTGAGTTAATGGTTATATAAAATGCTTTCAAAATAATAAAACACTTCCTAAAGGATCCAACATCTTTGTAGACTTGGAAGACAAGATACATAGATATTTGTCACATTACTCTTGAGAATATAAAATTAATTATAAAAACTAGATGAGAACATTTTTATTCCTTCTGGTATATATATGAAATTTATAAATATTACACATCTTAGTTTTCTTGGGAAATGAAAAAAAATATGGGAGAGTGTAGATTCTTTGTTACAATTAGCGTACAATGCAACTATCTTAACATAAGAATGGCATAAATAGTATGGAAAAAATGAAATAAATGATCAAAATACTTCGATAATCAAATGAAACTAAGGGAATACAATATAAATGATAATAAATTGCACTTTGATAATAAATACTTCTCCAATTTTGATGGAATGAATAATATTTTAATACAAAAACACACCATCAAGGTCTTGTTCCAAGATAATGTGCATAAATAGGTATGGAATATTCTAATACCCTAGATAGTTGGTCTCATGGGACCTACACATGCCATGTGGGGTTATCTATGAGTAGGAAAATTCCATCACTAATTATGCCCAATACATTAATCATATGAGTAAACAATAAATTTCATAACATTCTCTAGGGAACTTATTACATAATCCTAGAAAAAAATAGGTATTTATATGATTGAAATGTAAAAAACATATATTTCTCTATTTAATGTAATTATTAGTCTATCACAAATAATACCTTGAAAATAAACATAGAAACGATGGGGTATTCTCAATGTAATAGAATTTATACTTCTTAATGAAAAGAGATAATGTGGTGGGTGGGTATTTTCAAATTGTTGGGTTATCAATAGAATATTGTATTTGAGATCAAGAGTTTTCGTTTCTAGGATTCAAAAAAATGGTAGTAAAATAATTCATTATATTTTATAAATATTATGTAAAATATCCAATGCATATCCCCTGGGAGTGCATAGTTATGTGTATTGTCTTAGGACCACTGATTTTACACTGAGTGAAGACTGATTTGATACACAATCAGAATTTGTCTTTGTTATTACACCTCTATGAATTTTTTTCCATAAAGGCATCAACATTACAATATCCAAGAGGTGTGAAATTGCTTGGAAACCACAAAGACCTTACTTTCCATGATTTTTGATTTTTGGGTAATATGAGAGGTTAGGTAACATTTCATAAAAACCAAATTGAAATATAGTGATAGTAATTTTCCATAAAAATGTTATGAATAAATGAAAATTCAATGTATACTAGATCAAACAAGAATTATATACACCGTATAATTAGAATTGGGATCATAATATAAAATATTACTTAAGAAAAGTAACATTAATTTGCGGTTTTATACCTTAATAGCCAACTTTAAATAAAGAATTAAAATATCTTGTATAATAAAATTACTATCTTAACTGCATATTTAATTAACATATTAATATCAATAACAATTTAAAAACTTCATTTATAATTATTCATTAATTTTATATTACTTTTTTATTTTCTATTTCTAATAGCAGGTGTGAGATATCATGATCATTTGGATTTTGTTTCCTAATAGTGGGGGTGTTTCTATTATTCTAACAAAGTTCCCTCTTCCTACACAATTTAAGGTATAGTAATAGATTTATTATTTTAATTTGTTAAACAAAAATATCATTATATAAGATCATTATTTATATTTGGAAAGTCAGTTTTCCCTACATTTTATAATTTTAGCGATCGAATATGATATTTTAATAAAAAGGTGAATAAAAAATATAATATTTAAATAACAAAAAATTCATTATTTTCATTTAAACATTTAATAATATAAGAATTTTTGTTCCTATAGTCATCCATGATTGTGTTTTTTATCATTGTCTCATTATTTGGTTACAATGACCCAAACATGAACATATCATGTAACGATTAGTGATTATGGTTACAAAATTATTTATTTTGAAGGAATATAATTATATTAAAATTTCTAGATGTATTTATTAATTTTTTGGTTTTTTAATGATCCCATATGTAGTTCAGCTGGAAAATATTCTTTCATATGAAGAAAAACTAGTTCAGATTCTTGATCAAAGCGAACAGGTATTGTAGAATGAGGTTATCCACTAGGTAAAGGTTTTGTGGAGAAACCACATTGTTAAAATGAAACATGGAAATCTGAAAATTCTATGAGGGAAAGGTATCGTCACATATTTAATAAGTAAATAAAATTTTGGGGATGCCATTTCTGGAAGGTGGGGATAATGTAACACCCCACGTTTATTAATAATAAATAGAAAATCATGAAACCTTTTTTAATTATATATTTATAACGAGACATTAAATATAATTTTTCTACTTCAATGTTTTGAATATCGAGCAATGGTTATCTATAGTTGTGACTAGTATGTTATTTGGAGTGTGATAGGACCAACTTGTTTTTTTGTGAATAGTAACAAACCCTTATGAATAATAATATGAATAGTAATATGACCATAATAAATAGTATAATGTATTATTATTTTATTTTATTAAGGATTTAAGATATTTTCATCTTTATTAATTTTTCATGGTGTTTAAAACTAAGATATTGATTTCAATTTTTTTTTTAAAATTATGATTTAACTTCAAAAATAAATTATTAATATTTAGATAATTTATTTCAAAAAATTGAGTTATTTGTTTCCTACACGTTGAAAAATTGTTAGGGTGAATTTTGGGGTTTTTTTCTAAAATAAATGAATTTTTTTATGAATAGTGAAATACTGTAAAATACTATATATTCAAATCATCAGTTAAATATATTATTTATGACATCAAAAGTTATGTAATCCCTCTTGGTTGGAACTCAGGTGCCATTATTACAATTTGGGGTCACATTAATTATGACTATTCATATTATTGAGAAAAAATATTATAATAATGATTAAAATAATGTAAAATACATCATCTCCTCTAGTATAAAAACCACCCTCATTTCCCTTTTGGTACAACACATCTCAAGCCTTGATCCCTACCTAAATTAATACCAATAATCCTCCTAATTATCACCCACACTTTCTAAATCTTTTGTTTCCACCAGAAGACCAAAACTAAAGGACCTAACAAAGATCTCAATGAGAAGAGATCAAAATGTAAACATTCCCTTTTGTTTTATTTCTTTTCATTTCATTTTAATTTGTATTCTTCTTATTTCCTCAAATCCACATATACAAGAGCCATGAATGATGAATTATATTAAATTTTCTATATTTCATCATGTTTATGGAAGACTCACCATTATACTTCTTCTCATATCCCACTTATTCAATAAATTAAAACATCGCCAATGATGTGTCAATTTATAGACATCATGGACTATGTGATTTCAGTTGCTTTTACATCCTTCAATAAGGGCCATCAAATAATATTTATGGTTCAACTAGATTATAATTTATCTATTATATCTTATATAGGGATATGGAATCAATTTTTATGCCTGTTATTAATTTATGAAACAAAATGATTTCATTTTGATTAATGATTCTATAAAATAACCTAAAAATATCAATAATGTTCTAGCTTATGAATCATCCTCATGTCATAATTCAATATGGTAAATTGAATATTTTATGGTACTACGAATATGTAAATAACATTCCATTCTATTTCATTGTTGTGGAAAATTAGGATGGATACTGAAGTAAGAAGAGTTTTTTGTTATAGAGTGTTGTTTTTGTTGTTGTCAAAGATGATAAATCAATTCACTTTGTAAAGGATTTGTAAATCAGAAAATGCTTTGCTGATTTGAATTTCACAAATATCATATGTTTGGAGAACTTGTGATGAAATCTGTTTGATGAAAGGGGGATAAAGGTGATTCCAGACATATGATGTTTTGATCAGAAAGAATGTTTTTGTGGGAAGATAATGATGTTTTAGTACTTCACATTGAAACTCTGACGATGCTAAAGCTAGAATTTCAAAGTATAAATATCACAATGGTGGATTTCATGATGAAAGTTGAATAATGGTTATGGGATTCAGTGAAGATAGCAATGACAAAAGAATGGACAATCTAGAGGCGGTGCAAAAGAATAGTTTAAGGTGGCACCTTTCTCTAGTGTTTGACAAATTTTAGGGCCTGAAAATCGGGAGATGAAGAAAGGTGTTTTGGAAAAGGAAAAAAGTTCATGAAATAAGGTTGCACAAAACATTGTATAATTGGAAAAAAAAGAGTAGGTTGCATGAAAATTTTAGAATTTGCACGAAATAATAGGTTGGAGAAAAAGAAACATGCATGCCAAAGGCGATGTAAAATGGGGTTTTGCATGCCATGCATAATTTGCAATCTGAACATCAGAAAATAGAAAAGGAAGGAAGTGCAAAGAAGATTTCATAGGTGTGAAAAAGATGAGGATGGAATGAAAGAAACTTTTGCGCTAAAGGCGACGTTAATTGGGGTATTGCGAGACGTGTCAGAATCGTGCGCGACATATCAGGGTTTTTGCGTGCAGGGGTCAGAGTGGTCTATAAATTAGAGGTGAACCCTTCACATTGTTAACATAGGACACATACAAAAATCATGAGCTCTAAGGTGCCGATAAATATTAAGAAAAGGAGTTTGTGTAAAAAAAATAGAGTTGCACACAAGAATGAGAAGTTTCACGCAAGAAGAGAGTTGCACACAAAATTGAAGTTGCGCGCAAAAGGTGTTTCATGACAAAAGTTGAATCTTGCATGCTTGGTATAAAAGGTGCATGCAAGACACCAAAAATGGTACGTGAAATATTTGGGGTCTTTGCACATATTCGGTTGTGTGTAAGATAGGTCTTACCAACTTCTCGGTAAGAATGTGACGATTTGTACTTCAACAAATACACCTGCTCAATTGTAAAGAAGCACTGAAATAATGTAATTCCCTATTTGTTCTAAGAGGGTGCACACACAATTTTGGATTGTTTTCTTTGTTCCACAAGAGTGTAAGGGTATATCCAATTCATTGTATTCCATATCAAAGGATTGTTTTCAAGTGTATTTTGTGGTACTGGATTATTTTGGTACCATACCAAGGACGTAGCTACTCTTGTTGAGTAGTGAACCTTGTGAATTTTGTGTTCCTGTGGTTGTGCGTGTTCACCAGAGAAAAAAATCTTTAAAAGGATGCAATGGTTATTTCAAAAATATAGAAACATAAAAAGAAAAAGACATCACTAATTCAACCCCTCCCCCTCTCAGTGATAATTATATCCTTATTGGGAACTTCATTGTTCTGTTTCACATCCAATCGATAAGAATATCTATGATGAACATATCCTAAAAATAATGTAACGAACGCACCCAAAACAACGCAAGGAACAAAATACTATCAATTAAAGAGTAAAATTATGTAATTAAATGATCATATAAGGTGTTATAATGATTAATATGTTTATTTTAGATATTAATAACAATCTTTTAACCATTATAAAGTACGTTTAAATGATTTTTATGTAATACAAACCCAAGGTGAGGGAATTCATAACCCGACTTCCATTCTTTGGGTTGACATTATACTTAATTATTTTTGTTGTATTAAGATTGTTTATTTGATGAATTTGGATTATATTATGTTTAGTTATTTATATTTACAATTTATATATAGGTTATACCTTCTCTATTAAGTATTACTTTAGTTATATGATATATGTAAGGGGATTTTCTTTTAAAATCCTCTTTTAAATTTCTGTTTTACAAAATTCAAAATCAATTTTTTTATGAAATTATTCATGTTGTATGATGGTTTTCTAGTTCATGTGAATTATTTATGATTATGTTTTGGGACCTATATCTCCCTCTAATTCATTGGTTATGTGTATGTTGGAGTTCATATGTATTGTTATTATATGTGTAACTACGATGATTACACAAATTTCAAGGTAGCCATGAGGTTTACAAATTATAATATTTCCAAGAGGGTTACAAGAATATTTATGTAATTCCCCAATATACCATTATGGTTCAATTTATCTTCTTACTTTTTGTGGGGGTCTTTTATAAATATCATGTTTCAAAAAGTAAGCATATATGGGCGATAAGTATGACTCTTGAAAATGATTTCATATGATACAAATATTCATGTAATAATGTGTTATTTCCTTCTTTTTATATCCCTTACTGAGCTTTTTGTGCTCATCCCAGGTTTTTAAATGATTTTCACAGGTTATAAGGATATATAAGGCAAATAAGTACGCTATGTTAAATGTTTAAATAATTGTGAAAGATATAATGTTTTATTTGACATGTTTTATATTTTGGAAGAAGTGAATGTTGTTTTATTGGTATCCACTCTATATTAATGAGTAATATTTTGAATTTATTATGTAACAATTCCCTAAATCTATAAACATGAAATGATTCTAAATGTGAAATGAGGTGATTTCTTAACAAAATTAAATATTATTTAAAGTAATAATATAGAGTCCTTATAATAAATGCCTAATTATTTAATTTTTAATGGCATGGAGCCTTGAAAATATGTTTATGATGTCTTGGAAGAAGGAATTGATGGTTTGATTATGTAAAACATTATTATACATCCCATCATTCGCAAATATATTACTATAATCCATTAGATTATTTATGTATGTATTTATGCCATAGATATAGTCCCATTTTATAGTATTAATGATATATGAATTTTTTTATTATTTATTGCTTATATATTATTCATTCTCTATTTTTAATATTAGTTATTATATTATGAACATTACCTTACTATGGAAATAATATCAGAATTTATTATGTTTTAATTTCCCTATGATGTCGAGAAGGGTTCTATGAATGATTTTTTTGGTCCTAGTGAGTATCTAAGGAGAGGGTGAATTGACCACCTAGTAGAAATTTCTGCTAGAAAGAGTTAAAATAAATTACAAATAATAATTAAAACATAAAAGTTAATGAAAATAAAAGGGAGATATAAAATACGATCCTTCAAAATATTTTTCAAAGATTGACTATTACTCGGTTAAAAGAATATAAAAAATATTTTAACTATTGAAATCAATTTACTTAATAAAAATATTGTATAAACACAAATTATTATTAACTATAAAAGTGGTTTTTTTTACATTTTAAAAAATAAATTTAAATCTTAGAAAATAATCCAATAAAACACAGCAAAATTAAAATAATATGTTCAATCTCAATCTGAGACATAATCCCATCAACTTGGAAATAAAATGCTACCATGAATATTATATAAATATAATCCTAGTCCAAAACCTGGATCAAGTAACTAAAATAGATAACCAGTTATGAAGGCTATGCAGGGGATGATTCTTCTATAATAATGGGAAATATAACAAACGCATGACACACAAGGACCTCTTACACTACAATATAGGTAAAATATTGTAAATAAAGTTTAGAATATATCATGTATCTTCAAGTTAAATTATAGGAAAAAGTGTGTGTTCAATAAATAGGGTAAACCACACACTACTCAATATGTAAAGATACACAATAGAAATTGAATATGAAAATATGTAGAGAATGTGGTGTTTCTTGATCTAATGTGCCCTAATGCTTGAGACTTCTTAGATGTTTCATGAAGTGAATGTTGAGTTGTTTCATAGTGACTAGCAGTAAGATATATTGTCGTGATATCTCTTTGTTTTTTCTATAGTAATTTTTATGAATGTTATATGTACTCTACTCTTCCACAGTCTGGTGTAGGCAATATGTATCATGTAAGCTCTTTGTAATGTCACACACTTCACATAACTCTTGCAGTTTTTGAAATATTTTTCCATCTTACGATTTCATCTATATTAACACACGAGGGAGTTTTCTTCTTAATATCACTGTCGCATGCATGTGTATCATTTTGAATTAAAATCTAATATTTCTTCTACCCCTCATAATGAATAATAACATACACATCAATTCATCCCTATAGTATTTAATAAAAAAAATATAAAAAAATGAATTGAATTATATGCACTAATATATCCATCAGGGTCATTTAAATAAAATTAAGTAGAAAGAGTAACGAGGACTCTTTTGGAAGTGAGACAACTCTTGTGGTGACTTAAGCTGGTGGTGTGTCAAACCAATGGTGATCGTGGATAATGGTATATCACGCTCAATGGTGACTCATCATAGTGGTTACTAGTGTTAATAGTGACTCATCTCAATGGTTAGTCATCGCATCAGTATTATATTTCAACAATTTTCCACATTTCTTGGTGGTAGGTAATGTATGATGGTAGGTCATTTCCAACCATGACTCGGGTTCAATGATGAATAATGGCACGTAGTGACTTAATTTTGGTGGTGATTCATCCAAAACAATGAATCCTTTTTAGCAGTAGGTATTTTTGATACATAGAAAAATTTCTATCCTAACAGTTAGTCTTTCTTGGTGGTGACTTTTCTTCAATGGTGAGTTATTTCTAGTATGGATAAGTGTCTAATTTTGGGACTTCCTAACAAAAAACAAAAAATTTCACATCCTTCATTATAATATAACATTCTATAATAAAACATAAATCATATTAAAATAGAATTAACATGATTTTTTATCCTTAAAACAAGGACATTCCAACAATATCACCCTTTTTTATGTTCACTAATCATTGTATTTGGCAAAACATGTATTGAATAATCATTGGGATAAAAATAGATATACTTAAACTCTTAAAAAATGTATCAAATATTTTATGTAAATGGAAGCCTATGTTTCCTCTATACTAGTAGATACATCTAAACCAAATCTTTGTAACTCCCCCACCTTATCTATCTATTCTACAATAGATCCCTTCAGATCCATCTCTTCTTGAATTGGAATTACATGTCTACCATGATTTGGTGGACTATTATCATCATCATAATTAGAGTTCTAAATGACTATCATCACACACACTAGATTATTAACCCATACCTCAATATTTGGGTAACTCAAACTAATTGAATACACACAATACGTCTTTCAAACTACATGCTCATCATATGTTGGGTAAACAATTATAGCCTCACCAAAGTCACCATCGACTGGATCAATATGATTACTAACAAGGATTGGGGATTCCTCCCCCTTAGTAGTTGCTTCCTTCTCATCACTTATAGATATATCCACATATTGAACATTTAATGGTCTCTCTTGATATCTAGAAACTACATATAAACTTAGAGAATAAATAGTTGTATGAGTCATTTCATAATTATTAACTCCATTGTGGTGATTAGAACCATTGTAGTTAGAATGACCATCACTATTATCTCCATCACCATCTCCTTCATCATTTAATTCTCCATTTTATTTTTCATTATCTCCTTTGAATTATTCTTTTTATTCATTTTCATCATATTCTACATCACTTCCATTTTCATTACCATTTTCTTTAGAATATTTAGAAGTCATATTATATTATCTCTCTACAAAAACATTAGTTTATTCCTCTTTACATAGTTATTTTAAAATAGACTCTTCATCAAGGAGATATCTGGGAGGTCTAGGATCACCAAAAGAGTTTTTCAGAGGACTCATTGTTATTTCCATGTCACTGTCTTAATAAATTGAAAACAAATGAATTTTATAACCAGACGTAGAAACCTCCACTTCTTCCCCAAATGAGTATTGAACCATCTCATATGGATCTATGTTAGGATCCAGAAGATTCTTCCGTCTGTAAGTGTGATCAAGATAATTGAAATCATCATTAAGCCTATCAGTATCATCAACCCATTTCCTCTTCCAAGGATTCCAACATATATTAATTTTCTTGAAAATTACCTTGGTCAAACAAAAACCTCCACAGATGATCGCAATTTCTTCTTCCCCATCAACCAATCCCTTGGCCTCCATCATAGTTGAAATGAACATTAGAGAAATTAGGTAATTCGACCTAGAATATTTCGTACACATCTCCATGATACAAACCATTAAATATCTATAAATATAAATATTTTTCGTCTATTAACCAAATGTATTAAATATACATCATGATACCTCATTGTGATGATATAACCTTTCCTTGGGCACAACATATGCTGAATAATGTTGAACAGGAAATGAAAACCCCTATCATGCTTGATTGGTAATAGTATTCTTATAATTCCATATTCGGAAAACTCTACCAAATAATACTCATACCATAAAGAATCACTATAACTAGGAACATTTCATTCATAGCCATTTTTGACACCTTCATGGTGTACTTTAAGACATCTATCCCATTGTCTTGTGAAGAAAACCAAATTTTTTTCTATTTATTATTCTTTAAACCCATGATTCATCTTTTTCAAAACTATATTCAATATACTAATAGAACTAAGTTATTATCATAGGATATAATGGCCCCTCATTTTTAATGAACCACTCTACAAATCCATGTCCCTGAATAAATTTTGGAACCAACGAATTTCATGACAGAAACCACTCAACATTAACTTCTTTTTTGGGTACCACTATTTGACTCACAAAATGTGGGTTCACATGATCAATAGTATATCTTATCGATTCAAATTTATTCTTCATTGAAAGTCACAAAAAAATCAACATACGGCATAGTAGTGAAATGTTTTTTGACTTGTAAGACTTCAGAATATTCATAGAAAATATTTTTGAAGCCAGGTGCTGAGTCAGGGTGGGAATGAGGAGCCTCAGGTCCCTAGATCAGTGATTTTATAAATATTTAATATATTCTATCATGTGCACATATTTTCTTATGGAAACATGTATAACACTCGATCAATGTCTTGGATCAGATTTCTGAGACCACTGTTGAGTAATAAATTTCATGTTTACCCTAGACACTATATAAACTTTGTCAGTATCATGAGTCGGGTCAAAGGCAACTCAGGGCTAGGATGTTGAATGAAGGGGTGGGGATTTAATAAAAAAATTAAATCCATCTTCCCCACATCTCACTTTTGTGCACGTATGAGGAGCCTAATCCCTCTCTCCCTCTCCCTTTTCTTTGACAAATGACATGAAGTATAAATCTATGAAATAAACCACTGTCGATCTTCAATCATGATGGTGGTCACTCTTGTATCAAGAAAGAACAGCTTCTGAGCACTGATTTGACCCTGAAGCTTCATAGTTTCACCATGAAGTAGGTGTTTTTAGTTGTAATTGTTGAACACATTGTTTATGCATTATTATAAGTTTATAGATAATTTAGATACTTTCTATGGACTACATGAGGGTCTATCTATGTGTCTCGAGGTTATGAGGGGTGATATGGAAACTCAGATGTGAAATACTGAAACATTTCATGTCTATAGAGCATGTGTACCCGTAGATCATGTCATGTGTTCATCCCAATCAAGGAAGATGACGTTTGGGGACAACACAAAGTTTATTTAGGGTTACATGGAGTGTAGTGACCCCATGTTTTGTGGCCTGATGAAATGTCTAGGGAATCGTGGGAATGTACATGATCATGTAATAGCACAATGCCAATGTACATGAACATAGGGTTTCAGACATGGGTACTGGAAAACCACACAGCAAGGTGGCCATATATCACTCAAACATTACATGTTTTATGGGATGACCGACATGTAAGGGACATGGTTGGCTAACCTGTGTGAAGGAGGAACCTGACCAGGGGCTTGGTGAAGCAGGACATGACATGTAATACATCATTATGCCATGTACTCCTAAATGGGTTGGAAAACTATATTGAAAGGATACATGACCAGGTGGTTGGGTAGGTTCTGTTATGACTCGTTCCCCGGGGCCCGTATCGTGACTACCCCAAGACCGCCTTCCATAGGCCAGGGGCTAGCGACTAGCACCAAAGGCGTAAATCCCTAAACTGGGAAGGCATTGCCTTTATAAATTTAAACAAACACATCAGAGTACACAAATGGAAGAAAATCACTAAGTAAAAATATACACAGAAGAAGTGATGGAAAGTAAAAGGGTCCATAAACACTAGCCCAAAAGGAATGTTCAAGTACAAATAATGTAATGTAAATAAGCTATTGGGTCATCCTATGGGGTTCATACCTGAAGGGTAGGTACATATGGAATCTTCATCACTCCACATATGCCCATCTCCTCCCTGTACCGTCACACCAAGTGGTCCACCTATGGGTACTATCCGGTCCTACTACTCTCTGCCTCAGTCAGTGATGTCCATCTTCTGAAACCAACACAATGAGGTGCATGCATAGCCCGTGCAGGGGTGAGTATAACAATACTCAATAGGGACCCCGAGACCCTCAAGGTATCACAAAATCCAACAAAAAAACCAAAATGTATGAAATAAACGGATAAGCATTACATAGTTATTTTCCAATACATTTAGCTAAGTTATCTAGTAACCCATCTCAATCAAGAGGAAATCACAAAAGTCGTTGACTCAGCTCAAAAATAGGATTTTATTCAAGGGGTGGTAACATGTAACACTCCCAGTCAAACTGCTGAAACCTCGGCTGCTGGTGTACTCCTCCTCTATAGAGTATTGTGGGCATGTTGCATCACACATTGGCACTTCCAACTATCCTGGACTAAGGTGGAATTCCTCCTGTCGAGTACTGTGGGTCTGATGCGTCTCACAGATGCGCTCCCCACTATGGGTCTATCGTGTCCCAAAGAGGCGCTCCCCCTCATAGCCTGCTGAGGTACTCCTCCTGTCAAGTACCGTGGGTCTTCCGCATCACACAGAGGCACTCCCCAGTATGGGTCGGTCACGTCACACAGAGGTGTTCCCCACTGGGCTATTCTAAACACTCTGAGTCGAAAGGTCAGCAGTCGTCAGGTCTTAGCTAGCTACTAGGTCTCCATACTCCACTCTCTTTTTCCGGGAGGATCCTCCACACGAGCTACAGGTCCATTATCCCACTATCATGAAGTCTCATGTAGAAGTATCTCAAATGTCCACCTCGTCATAGGGATCTAAATGCAACAGGCGACATGTAAATCGGATACCCGGTCTGTGAGTTATTGGCATTCTCGTTCTGATGGCCCGGTTTGATTTTAGGTTCAATCCAACCTGACTATACCTCATCTATGTCCAAAACTCAAGTGGGCTATTCCAAAAGAACCATCTCGATCCATTCTTTGTGTCTCTGAAGACGATCTGTCGATCAGACACCTGTAGCCCAAGGTATGGGCAAAAAGGTGAAATCGGGTTTGACATGTTCGGGTCTGATCCGGCCAAGTCTGAAAGACCCGACTAGACCCGTGTCCGGATCGGGTCCGACCCAGTCTGCGGGACTAACCCGGTCCGCCGGTCCGGCCTGGACCGAGGGGGAGACATGGTTGGAGGGGTGGCGGCCCAGCCTACGCTGGGTCCGGCCCGCGCTGGGTTGGGCCCGGCGGCCCGCGTGGCCTTTCTTGCTACCGGCTGGCGGCGCCCTTCGGGACCCACCATAGCTGCGTGGGGGGGGGGGGGTTCCAGGCCCCCTATCTCCAAAACGGAACCGGTTCTAGGCACCGGTTCGGTATCCCGCGGGACCCGATAGGGTCCCACCTTGTCCGCCCAGCCGCCCTCTTTTGCTCCACCATCGCAGCCAGGGGTCTGCAGCTTCCTCCTTCAAGCGGTGCGATGAAACCTCTCCCCTCCAGTGGGATGGTGGCCTCCCGCGTATACCGTCGCGGTCAGGGGCCGCAACCTCTTCCTTTGAACAGTGCGACGACTTCGCACCCTTCCAGTGAACCAGTATCCCTGAGCCGCCAGTTTCCTTCGTGGCTTGCCCAACACCAGACATTGTTTCTCCGCTGCATCCCATCGACCCTAGTCCGCTCCTCCGACGGTGTCGTTGCGCTGCTTCTGTCATCAATTATCTAATAAAAATGGAGGGGGGTCGGACCGTGTTCGTGCGGCCTGCACCATCCATGTTATGGTGATAACAAATGGCTAAACAATAACCCAACATTAAACGATGATGAATGGAAACAAATTCAACATCAAATCCCCTACCTAGAGTTCTTTGTTCATTAACGATGTCGAATAATGGTGGACTTATATTCATTGAATTCATAAATGAAGAAGCTGAGGATGGCGTCGTTGGTGTTTTTCAAGGACGACACTCCCTCCTTTATTCAGGTTGATGAAGGAAGAAGGTGTCCATCATTCTTTGTTGGAGAGTTCTTTCTTCCTTGGCATTCTTTCTCCAAGAGCTCATCAATCCTCCCTTCCAACAAAAGAATGATTCCCACCAAATGAAATAATATATTGTCTATTATTTTAATTGTTGGCCTGAATTCAAAATATGGCGTTTAAATAAATAAGATAACTCACTTAATTAATGCGGTGGAGATGGCTCAATTAATTAGTGCAGAAGGTCAAGAGTTTTCTCCACTTTAATGGGGAGTTAAAGGGGTTAAAAACATAGGTGGTCCCCACCAATATTTATCCTCCCAAGTGAGGTTATTTTCGTGTTGGCCCCACCACAATAACCTCTCATGGGTGGTTAGCATGTGTTGGCCCCCACCCCCAACCTCCACATGGAGTTTATAACCACCAAATAAAAATAATCTACAAACAATATTTTTATTTAATTTACTCTTTAAAACCCCAAAACTAACTTTCATTCTCGACAAAAATCCATCGAGGTGAAATTATTATTAATCAAATACAGGTGTTGCAAGTTCAACTGTGCCCACAGATTTCAATTCTGAGCTCTGGTTCAAAAGTTATAATATCCAGCTCATACGTTTACTGAATGTACCTGAACAAAACATCAAAAATTAATTCTGGGTACAATGGGCCTCAGAATCAAGCATCGTAAATTTTTGTGGACTCGGAAAACTCCCATGTATTTAAGAAAAAAATTTCCACAGAATTTACGGTTCTTTACATTCTCCCTACCTCTGGGATTTACGTCCCCATAAGCTACAACTTGAACTATAGGAACAAAAGGGGGTACAGATAACGCGTCTGAGCATCCCGCTCCCATGTTCTTTCCTGGAGGTTCTAGTGCTGCCAGCATACGTGCACCAGAGGTATAGACCATCCACGTAGGACCCACTCCTGTCGATCCTCAATCTCCACTGGAACCTCCATAAAAGTCTCCCCATCATCGACGTCCAGCTATCCATGGTCGATGATGTGGGAAGGGTCGTGCGCATATCTCCTCAGTTGGGATACGTGGAAGACGCCGTGCACCTGGTGAAACCAAGGTGGAAGAGGTATGTGGTAGGCCACCTCGCCTACTTCGCTGAGGATCTGGAATGGTCTGATGAACCTTGGAGATAACTTGCTGCCTCGGAAAAATCTCTGTAGACCACATTGAGGTGAGACCCGTATAAAGACATAGTCTCCATCCCTGAACTCTAGAGGCCTCTGTCTCCTGTCAGCATATGACATCTTCCTTCTCTATGCAATATTCATCCACTCCTGGATAATCTGAACCTTGTCGGTGGTAGCTCGCACCATCTATGGTCCCACAAGTGCTGACTCCCCTATGTTAGTCCAGTACAAGGGTGATCTGCATGGTCGCCCGTACAACACCTCGAAAGGTTCCATACCGTTGGTGGAGTGATAGATATTGTTATAGGTGAACTCCACCAAGGGAAAGTGATCCTCCCATCTGCGACTGAAGTTGAGGACACATGCAGGTAGCATGTCCTCGAGGGTCTGAATGGTCCGCTTAGTCAAACCATCTGTCTGAGGATGGAATGAGTTGCTCAAGTGAAGTTATGTCCCGAAAGCCTCCTGCAACCCCTTCCAAAGACGGGAAGTAAACTGTGCATCACAATCAAAGAAAATAGATGAAGGTACTCCATGTATCCAGACAATATTTTGCACATATATGCATCCCAAGCTCTCCGATGAACCCTGCTTTTTGATCGGTAGGAAGTGGGATGAATTGTTGAGTCAGTAGATGATCACCCAAATTGAGTCATGACTCCGGGATGTACATGGAAGACCCATCATGAAGTTCATGGATATACCATACCATTTCCACTCTGGGACCTCTAAAGTCTGAACCAATCCTGCTGGTACTAGGTGCTCCGCCTTCACTTACTGACAAGCGAGGAATTGAGAGACAAACTCCGCTACTTCCATCTTCATACCTGGCCACCAGTGCATTCGTCGGAGGTCCTGGTACATCTTATCCTCTCCTGGATGTGCCGTAATAGGGTAAGTGTCAAACTCCCTCAATACTTCCATCTGATGTGCAATAGGTACCAAGGTACGTCTTTTGAAAAGGATGACGTGCTCCCCAGCTTCAGAAAATCCATCTTGTGCCTGCCCTGTGGATATCTGAGCACATTGTATCTCACAATCATCTTCCCCATGTTGTGCCTCTCTAAATCTCTGATGAAGAGGTGGAGTGACCATAAGAGACTGTAGGAATGCTGCTCCATCTCTATGCATAAAGGATATCAGTAATGTAGCCAGCTGCTCTGTCGCCTCACCTAGAAGCTGTATACTAGATCTCCTACTGAGTGCATCCGCAACAAGGTTCCCCTTCCTAAGAGTATATACTATCTCGAAGTCACAGTCCTTGAGGAACTCAATCCATCGCTGATGTCTCAGTTTCAAGTCCTTTGGAGAGAAGATATACCTGATACTCTTGTGACCAGAGTACAGGGTAAAACGTTTTCTCATCAGATAGTGCCGCCACATCTTCAAGGTGAAGACCACTGCTTCTAACTCCATTTCTTGGGTAGCGTAGTTCTGCTCATGCTATCTTAGATTCCATGAACCATACACGATCACTGCTTTCTCCTACATCCTAGAACACCCAAGTCCGGTCCCTGATGTGTCGCAATAAATGACGTACCCTACGCTTTCTTCTAGAAGTCTCAAGATTGGGGCACTAGTCAGCCTTTGCCACAGCTCTTGAAATCTCTACTATAATCTCTTCATCCACACGAAGGGTTCCCCTTCTTCGTCAAGGCTGATAGTGGTGCTACAACTCTCGAGAATTCTGGAACAAACCTTCGGTATTATCCATCCAAACCCAAGAAACATCTTATCTCCATCACACTCCTGGGCGGCTTCAAAAAAGTACCACCTCATTATTCTCTAGATCCACTGCAACTCCATCCTCCAAGATGACAAGTCCCGAGAAATGAACCTCTCAAATATAGAATTGGCACTTCGAGAGTTTACTATAAAGCTGGTGCTCTCGGAGTGTGTCCAGTACTACCTGCAAATGGTAGGCATGCTCCTCCTCAGTAGTCGAGTAGATCAGAATGACGTCGATAAAGACTGCGACAAAGTGATCGAGGTAAGGCTAGAAAATCCTATTCATGAGACTCATGAACACTACAAGAGAATTTGTTATGCCAAAGGGAATAACCAAGAACTCATAGTGGTGGTACCGAAATCTGAAGGCCATCATCTACACATCCTCATCTAGAACTCTGAGCTGATGATAGCCTAATCTAAGGTCTATCTTCAAGAACCATCGCACTCCCTTTATCTGATCAAAAAGGTCATCAATCCCTGGGAGTGGGTACTTTTCCTTCACAGTCACCTAGTTCAGGTGATGGTTTTCAACACAGAGCCTCAATCTCCTATCCACCTTCTTGGAGAACAGAATAGGGGCTACCTAGGGAGAAACACTGGGCCAGATGAATCCCTTCCCCTACAAGTCCTCCAGCTATTCCCCCAGCTCATGAAGCTCGGAAGGAGCCATCCGATATGATAGTGTAGATATCGGTGTTGTCCCAGTGTACAGGTCAATGTATAAGTCCATCTCCCTATAAAGAGGTAGTCCTAGGACATCATCAGGGAAAACATCCATGTACTAGTCCACCACTACAGGATAACTCAGACTCGCCACATCAACTACCTCGAGGGCAAGGTAGGCCAACTGATGTGTGATTGGCTGAACCCTCCTCCGAGTAAGTCCGTCTTGTTCTTGAAAGGTTCTATTCTTGCCGGTGAAGGTGAACCTAGTCCCAATCGTGTGGACACACTACACTTTTAGCCTAATACAGTCAATCTATGAAAGGATTGTAGATAACCAGTCCATACCCAGAATGACGTCGTAAGGCCTCGACGTTTCTATGATGAGATCCTATCCTGAAGCTCTCGCCTCCTAAAGTAAGCCCTCACTGCCGAAACCAGTGTGTAATCATTGATTATACGTTTTTAGGAGTCTCTAGATGTAAGGATCGACCAACGGCTCTACTGGAATCTCCAGGCTCCAAACGATTGTGGTGGCAATGATAGTGTGACTGACACCTGTGTCTATGAGAACTGAAACTAAGGTGGAATAGACATAGATCATACCTCAAATCATTTCCAGAGCATTGTGGTCGTATGCCTCACCTTTATGAAGCTGGGCTCTCCCCTATCCACTTGCTTCATATGGTCGGGGTGGACCTCCTAGTGGTTGTGGTTGTGGTAACACCTCGAAACATTTCCCACCACCAGCTACTCAACCAGCTCCTCTGCCACGTCCACCTGTTCCCTGTGGACCACCTCGATCAAACCTATGCCTTAGCCTGGGAAGTCCATCATCTGTATTTTGATCATCTGAATGGGGGTCGGACATTCAAGTTCCATGTGACAATTCCCACCGCATTAGTAACACTGCCTGCTCTTAGCATGTATGTCACTTCCCCGGGTGCCCCGCACTTCTGATCCTCAGTCATGCAGTTATCCACCCATTGGTCAGGTCCCCTTGGACCCCTACATCATCTATCTACTGCAAGTTGTAGAAGACTTTACTACATGTCTAATAGTGGTGGGTCTCACTGCCGAAGACTGGTCAGCAAAGAAACTCTCCACTAGGAAGGCTCTCTCTAACACCCCCGCTTGCGTCGGAATGCTGATTGAGATCATCAAAGCCCTGTTCTCTCGCCTAAGCCCCTACTCGAAGATCCAGGCCTTGGAAAATGGGTCTCATACCATATATTTGGAGTATCACGAGTGGTCGGTGAACCTCGTTGAGTACTGAGCTACCGTCAAGCTACCATGTTGTAGATGTAGTAGTTCCTGTATCTGCACCACACGAAGGGTGGCTGGGACAAACTATACCTAGAACAAGCATTCGAAGTCTATCCAGAGTATTTTCACCTCATCATGCACCTGAAGCATCAGGCTCCACGATCTGCCTTCTGCTTCCTGAAGGATACTCGCGGCAAGGATCACCATGAAGTCTACTGGTGTCCCTACTAGTCTGGAGACTCTCACCACAGCCTCCAGCCAATCCTTAGCCTCATGTGGGCCTGTCTCTCCCCAGAAACTAGGTTTCCTCTGCTGCTGGAACTCATGCAATGCACTCAAGTGTCGTGCATCGTCTGTTTCTGGGGCTAGTGGCATTGGTGGCCCAACGAGAAGTACTATTGCTGCTGCCTCCGCTGGTAGAGGGCCCTGCACTGAGGAATTGTTGCTCGGTGGGATGTTTGAGCATACGACTCTTGGGGATCTAACTGGTCATCCATGGGGAGGCATCCTGAAAGAAACATATGTGACACGGTCAAACGTTTATACCTAGTGAGCTGTCCTGGTGGAGCTAACATAAAGAAAACTTTTGAAAACACACATGCAATCAGTGTTTTCGTGCATTGATTCAGAAATTAGAAGTCAGGGTCCTGGTGTATGGATATGTAGGCCGCCTGCACCAACGCTAGTCTCCCTAAACTGAAAACCACACTTAGTACCCTTAATAGTATTTCTTCATAGAAACGAAATATCAGAGTTCTAAGTTATGTGGTAGAACTGACTCCTATGATTCCAATTTGTCACGACCCATTCCCCGGGGACCGTATCATGACTACCCCAAGACCGCCTTCCATAGGCCAGGGGCTGGAGACTATCACCAAAGGCTTAAATCCCTCAACTGGGAAGAAATTACCTTTACAACTATGAAAAAACACATTAGAGTACACAAATGGAAGAAAATCACTATGTAAAACTATATACAAAAGAAGTGGTGGAAAGTAAAAGGGGCCGAAAATACATGCCCACCAGGAAAGTAAATGTACAACTGAAAGCAAGTAAAACTGAAGTAAAGTAAAACAGCTACTGGGCCATCCTTAAGGGTTATTACCTGAAGGGTAGGAACAAATGACCTTCTCAGCACTCCACATTCATCCATCTCCTACGTGTACCATCACACCAAGTGGTCCACCTCTGGGTACCATCTGGTCCTGCTACTCTCTTCCTCAGTCAGCGTTGTTTGTCGTCTGCAACTAATATTATGAGGTGTGGGCATAGCCCGTACAGGGATGAGTATAACAATACTCAGTAGGGACCCCGAGACCCTCATGGTCTCACAAAATCCATCAAGGATAAACCAAAAACTATTAAATTAAAGGATAACCATTACTTAGGTATATTCCAAAACATATACCTAAGTTATTTAGTAACCAATCTCAATCAAGAGGAAAACACAAAAGTCATTGACATAGCTCAAAACTGGGGTTTTATTCTAGGGTTGGTAACATTAGACACTCCAAGTCAAACTGTCGAATATGCGGCTGCTGGAGTACTCCTCCTCTATACAGTACTGTGGGATTGCTGCGTCACGCAGAGGTGCTTCCCACTATCCTGGACTACTATGCTACTCCTCCCGTCGTGTACCATGTGTCTACTACGTCACATAAAGGCGCTTCCCTCTGTGATTTTTCCGCATCACACAGAGGGGATCCCCCTCGTAGCCTACTGAGGTACTCCTCCTGTCGAGTATCGTGGGTCTGCCGCGTCACACAGAGGTGCTCCCCACTGGGCTAGTCGAAACACTATGAGTCGAAAGGTCAGCATTTGTCAGGACTCATCCTGCTACGAGGCCTCTTTACTCCATTCGCTCGTCTCTAAGAGGATCTGCTTCAAAATATATAGATTGATTCTCCAACTGTCATGAATTACCATGTAGATGTATCTCAAAGGTCCGCCTCTTCATATGGGTTTCAACGCACTAGACAGCGCGTCAATCGGACGCCCGATCCGTGGGTTATTGGCATTTTTGTTCAGGGGGCCCGATTAGATTTTAGGCTCAATCCAACCCAACTATACCCCAACTATGTCCAAACCTCAGGTGGGGTATGCAAAAAAATTTCTCACTCCAAATATTCTATCACTACAGATGGTTCGTCAATCAGACACTCGTATCCCAAGTTATGGGAAAAAGGTGAAATCGGGTCTGACGAGTCTGGGTCAAGTCCGACCCAGTCAGACCGACCCGACACAACCCGCATTTGGACTGGGGTTCAACCCATCCCGCGGGACTGACCCAGTCCACGGGACCGACATGGTCCATGGGTCTGGCCCTGCTTAAAGGGGCGGCCCGGCCCGAGGGGGGGCTTCCTAGCCCGCACTGGGTCCGGCCCGTGCTGGGTCAAGCCTGCTCTGGATCCGGCCCACTTTGGGTCCGGCCCGACGGCCCACGTGGACCAGCTAGCGGCCCGCATGGCCTGGCTGGGCAGTGGCTGGTGTCGCCCTATGGGGCCCGCCCTAGCTGCGTAAGGGGGGGGGGGGTTGTCGTGCCCCTGTCTCCCGAACAGAACTGGTGCTAGGCACCGGTTCGGTTACCTACGGGACACGGGAGGGTCCCGCCTTGTCCGATTAGCCGAGCGGCCAACCAGTTTTCTCCACCGGTGGCCGATTTCTTTTTCTCCACCGTAGTGTCCAAAGGGCCACAGCTTCTACCTCCACGTGGTGTGACAGCGTTGCGCCCCTTCGGCGGCCTGTCGGTCGCCTTTTTACACCGCCATGGCCAGGGGCCGCGACCTCTTCCATTGCGTAGCGTGACGGCACCGCGCAATACCGGTGACCCTGTGCCATAGGTTTCCTTCGCAGTCAGACCGACACCGGCCTCCATTGATCTTTTGAGGCCTATCAACCCCGGTCTTCTCCTCCGACTGTGTCGTTGTGTCGTCGCCATTACCAACAATCAAAGAAAAATGGAGGTGGTTCGGGCCGAGTTCATGCAACACGAACCCTCCATATTATGGTGATAACAAACATATAAACTATAACCCAATATTAAATGATGAAGAATGGAAAAAAATTAAGCATCAAATCCCGTACCTCAAGTTTTTTGTTCGTTGATGATGTCGAGGAATGGCAGACGTCGATTCATTGACATCGGAAATGAAGAAGTCGAGGATGGAATCATTGATATATTTAAAGGACAGCGCTCCCTCCTTTGTTCTGGTTGAAGAAGGAAGAAGGTGTCCATTGTTATTCATTGGAGAGTTCTTTCTTCCTTGGTGTTCTTTCTCCAAGAGCTCCTCAATCCTCCCTTCTAATAAAAGAATGATTCCAACCATTTTAAATAATTGAGTGTCTATTGTTTTAATTGATAGAATGAATTCAAAATGTGGTGTTTAATTAAATGAGATAAATCAGTTAATTATTGTGCTGTAGTTGGTTCAATTAATTAGTGGGGAAGGAAAAGATTTTTCTCCACTTTAGTGGGGAGTTAAAAGGGTTAAAATCTCAGTTGGTCCCCACCAAAATTTATCCTCCCAAGGGTGGTTATGTTCGGGTGGGACCCATCACCATAACCTCTCATGGGTGGTTAAGGTGTGGTGACCCCCACCCACAACCTCCACTTGGAGGTTTTATCCACCAAAAAAAAAATAAGATAAACTCATTATTTTTATTTAATTTATTCTTTTAAACCCCAAAAATAACTTTCATTCTCGACCAACTGTCGTCAAGGTGAAGGTGTTCGTAAGAAAATATTGGCGTTACAAGTTCAATGGTGCCCTCGGATTTCAATTCCATGCTCCGGTTGAAAAGTTATAAAATCCCACTCATAAGTTTACTGAATGTACCTAAAACAAACATCCTAAATTGATTCCAGGCACACCAGGCCTTGGGATCCAGCACCGTAAATATTCCCGGGCTCATAAAATTCTCATGTATCTAAGAAAACAATTTCCACGTAATTTTCGGGTATTTACACGTTCACACATTGTGTGGTCCCCAAGGGTTTATGTGTACTCTTTAACGATCTCCTTGAGGTATTACACCTTATTTCTCTCCTCCTATGGGACTCAGATTTAGGATTTAGGTAGCCTATCCAATGTGGTTTCTCTGTAAAACAAGATGTTGGCCTCTATTTCGGCTTATGAGATGTGAGTTTTAATGTTATGAGTGAGACTCTTTAGTAGTCGTTCTTGAGTGTTGTTGGAGATTAATGTGGTTTTACAAGAGATAGTATGTGTATGTTTCTACCCTATATAGTTAGGGAATGGGTTTCCCTTACCACTTTTATTAGGTAGATACAAGACTTCCCGAATTGTGGGTGTGGGTTTATTAACATTGGGTAGTTTCCTCCGAGGTTGTTGCTACCCTGATAGTCTAGGGTGTGGGTTTCCCATGCAATTTATATTTTAGTATAGTGCTACCAAATCACGTCAGGTTGTAGTCCCCCATTAAACTAGGAAGGTAGAGTAGGTACTCCCCCTATTAGAAAAGGGTGTGGGTCCTCTATATGAGGACTTGGTCTCCCCTATTATGCCAGGGTGTGGTTCCTCCATCTATGAAATCTAGGTAGAGTGAGTACTCCCCTATTATATTAGGGTGTTGGTCTTATATCATTGGGTTCAGAGCCCCCTACCATACTAGGGTGCATATCTTCAATGTGAGTAGTTCAATTAGAGTTGGTACTCCCATATCTTTCCTGGGAGTGGGTCCTCCAACCAAGGATTAGAACTGAAATGTGGGTCCCCAATAGTACATGAGCTATCCAAGATAGTACTCACCTATCATATTATAATGCGGGACCTCTATCTACATACTGTTACTCCCTTACTAGGTTTGGGTTTTGTTCCTCAATCCATGATGTGGTACTAAAATATCGTATTATGGTGTGGGTACAAACATATGGAGTATCACCCCCCCCCCCCTCTTCAAGTAGCAGTGGGGAGTGGGTCCTCCATTAGAGTTAGTTAAACATCATCTACAAAGAGTAGTTCATAGAGTGGAACCATCCACTTATTGAGGGGTTCCTGATAGTATTTAGTGCACCCTCTACAGTATGAGGTGTTGTTTCATCTATACAAGAGCTATAGAGGTTTTGTTGGTTTGATTAAAATCATGTACTCCCTCAACCGCAGGGTAGTGGAGAGGTGTAGGACACTCTGATTAGATTATTTTAATGTTACACATGGTGTATTTAATTAATGGAAGGACATATGTTTATTGGAACTAGAGATAGACCTACTGATTTGTTCCCCATTATGTGTATCTCTCATATGGGTTCCATCTGGGATAGAAGATATCATGGAGTGAGTACTCCTGAGTTTGTGACTAGAAAGACCACCCTCAAATTGAACCTTTCATTGGAAATTAGGTAGTTACCTTTTGGGTCTTGGGTCCTGAGAAGAGAATATATAGGTTTTCTTTCTGGGTGTCCTTACGGTGTGGTAACGTCTTGAATTAAAAACTTTGTGGTATGAGTGGACTAGTCATGTATAGCTTAGGATGGACTTGATAGGGAGTTTCTTTCGTGTTTGGATTCCCTTTGACTGGGTTGAGTGTACAAATTCATTTTAGTTTCTCCCTTTTGTGGGTTTTTGGGGGCCCTACTGAGTATTCTTATACTCACCTATGAATGACATTGGAATGCACATTTTTTGTCTTGTATAGACCACAAGCTATTCAAATGATTCCTAGGAGGACCCTAATAAGGTGGAGATAAGTGAGATTGACTGACTACGGTGTTTACCGAAGCTGGTTCAAGGAGATTTCTAGTAGGTGAAATTGATAGTAGTACTCTCTTTTGATGTAGGTTGGATGCTTTTTCAATTTTATATTTTTGGTCCTGGTATTTTTTCCCATTTTTTACATCTTATATAATCTAGTTGGGATATATACCTTTAGTTAAGTTATATATATATATATATGCACTATTTAATGGGGGTATATGCAGGTTCATCCATAAAAGTACCTTAGTATAAGGCCTACTTGTGTGTCATAACCTACTCAGTGTTGGCCTCCAAGCCCTGACCTATGGTGGTGGGATTGGGGAGTCACAGATCAAGCCCCATTGGGTTGGGCAAGACATTGTGGTGTCACATAGGATTCCACTTTGGGATAATAGTGATGTGAGGTTTTTTGTGTTTCAGAGTGACAGTGTTATATTATTTCGAGTTTGGATTTCATGTCAGGGAAACTAGTAATGGTGTGTCCATTGATGAATACATTTACATTGAGGCTAATATCCTAAATTTATACTTGTTACATTAGGAATCTAATCAAAGGAAAATAAATGGTTCATGTATCGTATATGAATTGGTTTTTTTTCATTCTTAAGTCAAATCCAAAAATATACTCTTTTATCATTTTGTGTCATGATTATACTTAAGGATTTCTCCATGAAGACAGCCAGATAGTGTTCCATGGTGGGATTGTGGTGATGATCCATCCCGTGTTGAGGATTTGGTGTAGGGAATAGTTTCAGAGTTTGGACCATCGTGTGGTCCTCTAGTTGAGCAACCACCCTTCGACCAGTATGTTGTTCCGGATTAGAAGGTTGAGGATGCGTGTAATATATGAATATTATATCAGTTCCATATGTAGCAACTTTTATGGTTTTGGGGTGATCCAGACCCCCAGGAAGATGATGGCTAGCACGAGCCTGTCACCCGAGTTTTTTTCCTTCGATGGACGACTTCTAATCAAATGGAAGTCCAAGTTGAAATCCATTTCAAGGTTTGTTTGGGAGATGGCGGATTCTTGTTTATAAACCCAAGATATGTAGACACTCACTTGGTATGAGTTTGATCTGCTCTTCATGGAGGAGATATATCCACCCATTTTGAGGTTGGTGATGATCAATGGGAATTTGCTATTTTAAAAGGGTATCATGATGGTGTTGGAGTACATAGCGAGGTTTACCGACCTATCGTGCTACTCCATGACCTGTTTCGGGATCCATTCTTCAAGGGCGATATTTTAGATCATGGCCTTCTTATAGAGGTTTTATTATGTGTGGTATCCCTATTCCTTCCCACCTGTATGGTGGTACAAGGATGAGTTCTGGTTTTGGGGAGCTTCCTAGCTGAGGGATATGTAAACATGGCCTATAGTGGGGATTGTGAGGTTGATCTGTCTTCCACAGCATGTAGATGGATGGTGAAAAGATTATGGAATTAGTGGCATACCCATGCCTGAACTCAGGCACGTGAGTATAAAGTGTAGGAGCTTCACCATGGATCTGGTTAGTATCAGGATAAACTATTTTATTCCTTCAAAGGTTAGGGACATCTTGCCCAATATTTTATGACCCATCTTGCTACATAGAGGGAGACGTTCAATGGACCACCATGGAAGAGGCAGTGCTTCAAGAATGGAGGTTCATATAGTGAAAGAAGTGGATGAGGGTCGAGTGGATCGGTATGAGTTAGTAGACAGTATTAGTTTCCACTGTCACCACTAAGTGGTCCACCCTTGTCTGATGGAGCTAGAGGATGGGGTGAGGATAGTAGCAGGATGTATAGGCCTTTTACTAAATGGATCTGCGAATTTATATAGGTGTGCACTGTTTCCTTTCTACATTCTGAATTAATATTTATAGACACTAGTAAGAGTTACTCTTTCTTATTCATTACTTTATTGATGTTTGTTAATAGTCTTGTTAAGAACTTTTTGGTGTTTTTTGGTGTATATTTTAATACATGAGAAAGAGGCAACCTTCCCCCACCAAGATTAATTTTTTTGACATCATCTAAAACCATGTGGTTGAGTTAGTGAAACCAAAATAGGATAGTGTTAAGGTGTGGTGGATGAGTCCCTCGGACTTGTGTATATAGGGTGGGGTTTTGTGTTGGGAGGTTTGTGCAATGGGCATGGTAAGACCCGGTTTGAGAGCTTGGGAAGCCTTGTTTGGTCGTTGGTACCCTTTCATGGCCAGCATCAGTCTCATACATGAGTCTCTTTTTGATGATGTGGTTTGGTCTGACATGAATTTTTTCTCATAATAATGATGAAAACTTTCCCCGCTAAGATTTTTTCTTGAGACATGTTGTTAACCTGTGTTTGAAAGTTAGTGTCACCAAAATTGGATAGTATCAAGGTGTGGTGTATGAGTTCATTGGTATTTTTTCGTGATTTTTGTTTCCTTAGTCTCTATGTTGGGTTAGTGAGGGGTTGTGCTGCAAGACCCCAAGAATGCATATGGCCCCAGTGATTGGTGTTTTCCCAACTGTCGCAGTAGAGTTGACATGTGCTATATGATTCATGATTTTGGCCTAGTTGAGCTAAACATGGGTGAGGTTGACCCTCTTGGTTCCACTAGGTACATTCTGGTTAGAAGTATGGGATCCTTGCTGGCCTTTTAGTGGTCTTGTTATGCTTGCTAGTGGGGATGTCCCAGTTGGGAGCATAGTTTTTCTCCTTCCATCTTGATTTTCATTTTTCAAGGATAAAAAGGCATAAGGTGTGGAGGATTAAGGGTCCTGATATTAGACTTGTAAGACTCTATAATAATCTAATTAATATTTAATAATCCATTCATAGAGTCGACATGGGAATCTAGGGCTCGAGGTCCCCAGAGTAGTGATTTAAATATATTTTTTTTATCATGAACATGCAGTTTTTTCTAGAAAAATGAATAACTCCTAATAGGATTCATGAATCATAATAATGAGACCACTGTTGAGATCAGAATTTCATTTTTCCCCTCAGTATGACATAAATGTTTTCGGTTTTGGGATTCGGGTCAAAGGAGAGTCGAGGTTGGGATGTGTAATGGGCTTGGGAATATAATAAAAACAGTAAATCCCTCAGCCCCTCCTCTCCCTTGTACAGAAAAATGAAGAGAAGAATCCCCTCCCATATCCCTCTTCAAGGACGAATTACCCAAAGGCTAAATTGATTAAACAAAGTGTTGTCAATCTCCAATATTTTTTGTGATCACTCCCGAATAGAGTAGTAGTTTCTTAAAATCACCAATTTGACCCCTGAGCTTATACTTTTCACCATGAGGTAGGTGGTTGGAGTTTTAATTTTCCATCCCTTGGTTTTTTCATCATTTTAATGTTATAGAGGCATCAGACGCTTTATACAGACCCCTTGAGTGTCGATCTATGTGTTTCAAGTAGAAGTGTGGTGATTCAAGTAGCTCAAAGGTGAAATCCTAATGGATTTTTTATCTACTAGGTGTCTAAAATAATGGATCATTCACTCTATTAATTAAATTCATGGAAGATTAATTTTATGGAATACACAACACATATTGAGGGTTACACACAGTGTAGTGACCCCATGTTGTGTGGCATCAGGACATGGCCATGGATGTCCAGTGAATGTCACTACAGTGTAATGGTACACATCTAAAGTACAAAGACACAAGGTATCATACAAAAGCTTGGGAAAACCACATGGCTAGGTGGCCATATCACCCAAAAACACCTTAGAGTATGAGATGCATAGCATGTAAGGGACACAGTTTATTTGGTCATGTGAAATCGGAACACAAAAAGGGGACATGAGAAGTTAGACATGACATCTACCACATCTACACATTGTGTACCCCAATATGGGTTGAAAAACCTTGATGACCGAATACACGGTTGGGTGATCGGGATGTTTAATGCATAATGTGGTCCCCATTAAATGTTTTATACTCTATGATAATATCATTGGGGTGTTCTGACATATTATTATCATTCTCTAGGACATGGATTTAGTCTTGAGGGTATCCATTCTTGAGTGGTTTTTAACATAGAACACGATGGTGGCCTCTGTTTTGTCCTATCATGTGTGAGGTATCATTTTGTGAGTATGATTCTTGTTTAGTGGTTCTCGATCGATGTTGGAGATCATTGTGGGTTTAAATGAGGGAAATTGGTTCTAGTAATCCCATGTGGCATCATGGAATGGGATTCCTTATCCTATCATCTTATGTAGATAAAGGACCCCACGTCATGGGAGTTGGTTCATTACCTTGGGTAATTTTTCTCTGGGATTGTTACTCCCATTATTGTCTTGGGTGCGGGTTCCTGGTGATGTTTGTGATGTTGTACAGAACTCCCCTTCCATTCATGGTGTAGGCCCCAAAATTCACATTGTAAGGTATGGAGGTAGTATTTTATTGGATGAGGGTGTGGGTCCCCTATCTATAGAGTTATTACTACCCTGTTGGACGAATATTTGGGTCCTCCATATGTGATGTCTATGTAGATTTGGTACTCCCCTACTATGATAGGGTGTGGGTCCTCTATCATTGGAGTCAAAACTCCCCTATCATTTGAGGGTGATTGTCCTCCATATATGTGGTTTTGGTAGAGTTGGTGCTCCCATTCCATCCATGGAGTGGGTCCTCTGTGTGGGGATTAGAACTCCCTTGTTGTATCAGGGTGTGGGTCCCCTAGTGTGAACAAGAAAGATAGTTCGGTACTCCCCTATCATAATAGGGTGTGGGTCCTCTAGACATAGTGTGAAACTCCCATACCGGGTTACTGTGCAGGTCATTAATCCTTGAAGTGGTGCTCCCCTATCATAGAAGGGTGTGGGTATACACCTATGGCGTAGTACTCCCCCTTCTATGAGTAGCAGCGGGGGAATGGTCCTTTATTCAAATTTTTGTTCCCTTGTCTATACCATCTAGTTCCATGGAGAGGACCCCTCAACTTGTTATAGGATTCCTTGTGAGGAGTTATTTCTACCTAGAGGAACTAAGTTGAGGGCCCCTCCATACTAGAATGTCAGAGGTTTTTTGTGTTGGATTAGAAGTTAGTAATCACTCAATAGTGGGGTCTTGGTGAGGTGAGAGACTCTCCACTTGGATTATTTCAACCCTATGCAGGCCGTAGGTTTGCGATGGAAGGGCCTATGGTGCTAGAATCTAGATATAGACCTAGTGAGTTGTTCTTGATTGAGTGGATCTCTTCGAAGGGTTCCATCTATGATGGATGTTCTTGTGGAGTGAGTTCTACTAGGTTTGTGACTAGGAAGATAAGCCTCCAGTAGAACGTATTGTTGGAAATGATGTTAGTACCCCTTGAGTCCTAGTGTCAAAGATGAGTATATATGGGTGTGTATTTTTGGGATTCATTACAGTCTTGTCACATCATGTATGACACACTAGGTGGTAGATGAATACTATTCTTGTATATATGAGGTTGGTCTTGAGGAAGTGTTTCTATCTCTTTTGGGTACCCTCTGGCTAGTTTGAGCGGAATATTACATTTTAACAGGTCTCTTTTCTTTTAGGGTTTTTGGGGAACCTACTCATTATTCTTATACTCACCCACGCACATGATTTTCCTACATATTTGGTGTCTTGTGCAGACTATAGTCCTTTTGATGAAGTCCCAGGAGGACCTAAAGGAGGTTAATATTAGTGATCTTGATCGAACGTGGTGTTTACTAGAGCAAGCTGACGTGATTTCTAGAGGCCGTATTTTTCATCGATCCCCTACTTCTATGAAGGTTGAACGCATGTGTTTTTTTTTACATTGGTGGGACCTATATTTGACCTTTTAGTACAACTTCTATACTCTAGTAGGGATGGCTGCATTTTGTTTAAATTTTTAAAAATATATTCACTATTTCATGGAGGATTATGTGGGTGAGTGTGTGCATGTACCTTTGGGTAAGGCCTCCTATTGTTTGATAGCATAATCAACACTAGAATCCAGCCCCTGGCCTATGGGGGTGGGATTCAGGTGTTGTGTATTGAGCCTCTTGGGTCGATTCATGATAGAGAATGATACTTACTACACTCTAACCATTTTGAAAAGATCATAAGGTTCATAAAAGTTCATGAAAAGGGGAAATCTTAGAAGATAAGGGGTCTTAATGAGGATCAAAGGAAAGGATTTTCGGAGATAGCATCAAATTTTGAAACATGTCTAATTTATATTATTTAGGGATTCATAAATTGGAAAATTTAGTGAAAATTTAAATTGAAAAGAAATTACATTTTTAACCCATAAGAATAAATTATCAATAGTGGATCAAAAACTAACGGTTAGTTATTTCAATTGTGGGTTGTTCAAATTGTGGGTAAACACCAAAGGTTAGTAAAATCCAACTATGGGTAAAATCTGATGGTGGTTAAAATAAAATAATGGGTGAACCCCAATGGTGGGTAATCTCCAACGATGGGTAAACCCCAACAATGGGAAAACTCCAATGGTGGGTCCCATAAAATTATTTTTAACCAAAATTAATCACGATTAATTCATTTTTCATGTAGTTAATTCCCTTGAAATTTAATGGCATTGTGAATATACAAGCAAGTTGATGTTTAGTTCAAATGCATACAAGAGTTTTATTAGCCTTTTTAAAATGATCTCTTGATAAGGGATGTCTTACATCAATGTGTTTTTTCTATAATGAGATACAAGGTTCGACGATATATTTATAGAATGTGTGTAGTCATCTTTATAGGGACATGTAGGAATTGATATCCATAATCTAGAAAACTATGTTTCATCAACCAAATTTGATCACTGCAGCTACCTACAGCTATATATTATTTTTCAGTGGTAAATACTACAACATAATAGAGTTTCATACTAAAACATGATAGAAGAGACTTTCCCAAAATATGACATGTTCTATAGGTGATTTTTCTATCTAATAGGAAACCAACAAAATCAGAATATGAGTAACTAACTTGCTCAAATTCTTATCATCTATGGTTGAACAATCATAAATTGGTTATTTCAATGAGGTATTTAAAAATCTTTTTTACAAAAAAAATAAGTGTGACTATATTTGGTTTTCTTGAATATTAGCACATAAACACAAAATAAAAATAATGATAGGTTATCAAGTAGTTATGTAGAGTAGACATCTAATCATCCCTCCATAACTATTTTGATCTACTGATTTACCATATTCCTCAATATCCAATTTACAAGCGGTACTCATAAGAGAGTCACTAGTTTTAGTCATATCAAAACCAAAATATTTTAAAATTTCTTTGGTATATATAATTTGATTTCAATTAATTAATTAATTAATATAAAAAATATAAACACCAAGAGATAATTTTATTTCACCCATTAAAAAAATCTCATATTTATTTTTAATAATATTTTAAATATCGGTACATAAATAATTTTTAGAATATCTAAAAATAATATCATCTATATAGATTTGAACAACTAAAATTCTTTTGGAATTATTTATTTTAAATTGGAAGGATCATTTATACATTTCTAAAATCTTTTTTAAATTTAAAAATAGTGGTTCCTATCATACCAAGGTCTATGATCTTGTTATAAACCATATAAATACTTTGTTAATTGAAATGCATGATTTGGAAAATGAGTGTTTTTAAATGGAAGGGTTTTATCAAAAAAAGCATCATCAACTATATACCCATTAAAGAATTCAATTTTTACATCCATTTGATATAGTTTTAATCTAGATGTGCTAAATAAGAATGTTGTATTATAATGGACCCATGTATGGATACATGTCATACGGTTTCCTCCTAGTCTCTTGGTTATTCATTATTTTACCCTTATGAAACTAGTCTTTCATTATTACATTATATTGTACCAGAATTGTCAACATTGTTTTTAAACACCCATTTAGTTCCTATATTAATGTTGACTCTTGGATTATCAAGATGTTCCAAACCTATTTTTTTCAAACTGGTTAAGTTATTCTTGCATAACCATTACCCAAAAGGCATTTTCAATTATATCAGTGGTGTTATTAGGATCATGGTGTGACAAGAATGCCTGATGTTCAACTTAGTCTCTTCATTAATATTTAGATATTTTACCTCAATCCAATTCCCTAACTATAGTATATAAAATATGGTATTTAAGATTACTATGATATATATATATATATATAAAAATGGTGATCATCTCAGGGTCTTCTATGGGTTTTGGTTCTGGTTCTAGAAGTTTCTTAAAACATGATGATTTGTACATGTTTTATAGTAGAATCAAATGTTTTAGAATTTATATTCAAAGTGGATAAATCATCATCATGTTTTTCTAATGTATTCCTAGGTTCATGGGTATATGTATCATAAAACATTACATGGATACACTCATCCATGACCTCGGTTGTTTTGTTAAAAACTATATAGGATTTAATTGAAGTTGTATAACTATAGAAAATTCATTCATTTATCTTAGAGTCAAACATGTCAAGATTATCCTTAGAGTTAAGAATATAGAATTTTTAACCAAAAACTATTAAGTAATTAATCATATTATTTTTGTTATTCAAAAGTTCATAAGTGTATTTCTTCATGATAGAATTAAGACAATTAATTCAACAATAGGTTGTGGTCAGAACCTCTTCCCATGAAAATATAGTTAAGTAATATTCATTCATCACTGTACAAGTTATTTATTTAATTTTTCAATTTCTTATTTATAAAACACCATTCATTATGGGATCTCAGATGTAGTGACTTTATGGTAATATCCATTTTTTATAAAAAGTATTCAAATCAATTTTTTTATAACTCATTGCAATGGTAACTTCTTAATGTCTTAATTCTAAGTCAGCTTAGGTTTTCTATGGATTTTGCATACTTAGTAATGTAATAACATGATTCACTATTATGTGATAAAAAGAAAACATAAGTTTATCTAGAAAATTCTTCTACAAATACATAGACATAACGAATCCCATTTAAACGTTAAAATCTAGGTTGTCCAATCAAGTCCTTGTGATCTAACTCAAGAGGTTGAGAAGTTGAAAATTCATTCATTAATTTAAAATATATTTTTTGTTGATTATATTTTATATAGGGGTTACATGATTTTTCATTTGTGAATTCATGTTTGGAAAAATCCATTAATAACCCTTTACTTTTTTGATTTTGAAGTGAATGTGTATTATAGTGTCCTACTCTCATATGGAAAAGCCAATATTCTATCAAAAAGGCACCTAAGAATGAAACATTGGTGTGAAGTTAAAGATTCAAGATTAGGAGCATATACATTCTCATTTATCAAATAAATTAATACTAAAAATTTTATTAATTAAAAACATTACAAGTATTAATTTGAAAAATTACAAGAAAACCATCATCAAATAGTTGTGAGATTATAAAAAGATTTTATTTTAAACCTCCAACAAACAGTAATTTAGAAAATGAAATTGAGTTAGATTAACTGATTTGAATAAGGCCAATGATTTTTCCTTTATTATTGTCAACAATGTTGACAAGTACACCCTGAACCTTTATTAGGTTGCTGATGCTCGAGTAATATCCTACCAAATTTTTGTAACATATTCTTTCCATGTATCATAGATTTATATAGGACATTTTCAAGTAGTTTTCATACAAAACATATTTTATACCAAGAAGGTTTTAAGTAACCAAATTTTCTGGAGTCTATATGTGTCAGTAATGATATCCTTAAGATCCCATATAATATTTATGGTTTTCCAATAAAAATTTTGAAAAATATTTGAAATAAAAACTTCATTCATTCGACTTGAATAATATCTTGTAGTAGAATTTATTGAAATATATTTCAGATTAAAATTGTTATTTATAATTATTCTCTTCCAAAGTTTGTAACCTAGATGAGTAATAAATTTCAGAAAAAAATTTACTCAATATTTGCGTGATATTTCCTCTTAAACTTCTAAATCATTTTAAATATTTAATAAATAACACACTAGAAAATTTTAGTTTATTATTTATTCTCATCCATTGGGTATTCTCCTCCTATTATTTAGTAATTTCATAGTTCATATTAGAATATAGATCACATTATTTCTTATGATTATTTTTCATTAATATCAGAAAAATAACTTCATACATAATGAAATATTAAAAAATAAAATATGTTGACATATAATAAAAATTCTCATCTCCATAATGAATTGAAGTATGTACATGATAGATAGTATGTACCTCAGAGATGTTTGACATTGGGAACATATTTTCTCTACCAAATATTTCATCATGAGTTGAGTCTCAATTATTGTATTGTTCGTCCTAGGCACTACATGTGGAATTCATGGATTTATTAATCTTTAAATCATTTTCATCAAACATTCTTTTGGATTTCAGCATGGTGCAGTCATCCATAACATAACCTTTACTCTTACACTCATAATAGGTAATCCTATTTTCTTTACCACCTATTTTCTAGTACTTCTTCTAATTCCATAGAGAATCCTAATTTCTATTATAGCTCAATTTTCGGAATAATATCTTATTATTATGTAATTTCATAAAATTTATTTCCAAACATGTCATTTCCTCGTCAGTTTCGAATAGTGATTCTTTATCACCTGAGATTTCAGCATGAAAGTTTTTCATTTTCATTCTATTTTGATGTAGTATTATTTATGTTTATAGATTTTATATTAGTTATATCATCCTATTGATGATAAAATTTAAGATCTTCCTTAAACATTATCAACTTCGAAATCAATTATTTGAAAGGTATTTTATGGATTTCAGATGATTATCTTTTTAAAAATGATATTCTTATCCATATTTTTCGAAGAAATCCCTATAGTCGTATGATTTGATCATTTTCTTGAAACTGGATTCCAGTAGGATCTCATTGTGTTCACTATATCCTTGAACCTAAGATACTTATCATAAATCATCTCATTAGGTTTCATTTTCAATATATCATGATTAATTTTATAAGTATTCAATCCCATTACTTTCATATTAGTAGTTCATTCAAGAGAAATAGCTATTGTGTCCAATATTTCATAATTAGTTCTAAAATAATATATACCATTAAATTATTCATCTATTAAAGCATGGTAAAGAGAATTAATGACTTCTGAATTATTATTATAATAAATATTAGTATCATCAGAGCATGTTACTCTATTAGATACAGGTAACTCACATTTATCCTATATTTTAGTACATATTTCAAATCCCATGATTTCAATATGGATTTTCAACTTTATATCCCATGGAGATTAGTTATTTTCATTAAATAAAGGATTTCGATTAGTAGAATAACCTTGATTTCTAAAATCCATTTAAATAAATAAATTTAATATTGAAAAAAAATATATCATTAAAATACAACAAAAATCATAGTTGAAAAGATTTGGAAAATCTTATGATACCAAATGTTGGTCATAGTGAGTAAATCGAGAGGGGTGAATTAAGTACCCAATAAAAATTACTTTTAAAATTACTTTAAAAAAAATCTCCCAAATAATTAAAACATCCCAATTAATCAAAATAACAGATCAACATAATTTCTAATGTTTTAAAAAAATTTCAAAGAGTGATTATATTTCAGTTAAAACAATATGAAAACAATTTTATCTTTTGAAATAAATTTAATTTATAAAAATATTATTTAAACACTATTTATTGATAGATGTAAAAGTAGTGTTTTTCATAGTTTAAAAAATATATTTAAATCATAGAAAATAAAAAAACAAACACGCAATAAAAATAAAATGAGAGGTTTTGTCTGAAGGTGAGACCTCATCCCCTCCACATGGAAATCACCTAATTCCTAGAAGATTATATAAATATAATATTGATCTATAAAAGATGTTGGTTATATACAATAGTGAACAACCTATCAAAGACACACAATGACCTATTCCACAATAACTGAGGTAAATAAAAGAAACAAAGGCTACACAATGACCTCTTTCACAAAACCATTGTTTTGAAAATAATTGTGTGTTAAAAAGACACCATGTGCCTTCTAGTTATTGTATTGGAGATGGTGTTTGTCTAATAAATAGGGAAACAATATATTTCTTGAAATGTAATGGAAAAAAATAGAAAGGGAAAGTGTAAATATATAGGGAATGTAGTTTTTCTTGATCTAATGTTCCTGGATTCTTGAGAGTCCTCAGATGTATCATGGAGTGAAGCTTGAGTAGATTCTCATAGAATAACATTAAAATAGAATTTCGTAAGCTCTATTTTTTCTATCTATATAAAATGTTCATAATGGTATATGTGCTTCAATATTACATAGTCAGGTGTTGGAATGATGTAGCATATAAGCTCTCAAGATAGTCACACACTTCACAACACTCTTGTAGTTCTTGAAAATTGTCCCATCTCACTATATCTTCTTTATTTTCCAATACGAGAGTCTCATTCATGATATCATAGAAGCAATCAAGAGTATCTATTTGAAGAACATTCATCTGGATCTTCTTCCCCTCATACTAAATGTTGACACACACTATAATTCATCAAAATAATATTTAATAATAAAATTTAAATTAATATATTTCATTAAATTCAATAATATATTCATTACAAATGTTCCATTCAGATTAAGTAGAAATTGTGGTAGTGACTCTTATAGTGGTTAGAAAACCCTTGTAGTGATATAATTTGGTGATGAGTTAGATCATTGTGGAGTTAGGATAATGGTAGGTATGTCTCAACAGTGACTCATATCAGTAGTGACTCATCTCAACTATGCCTTGTTATAGTGATGAGGTTTATTAATAGAAGTAAATTTCAGTACATTAACAAATTTATTGGTGGTAGGTAATGTCTGAAAGTATGTCATCTTTAACAGTGAATCAGGTTCAACAGTGAGTCAAGTCTGGTGAGACTTAATTCTGGTGGTGAGTTACCATCAATAGTAACTTCTTTATGGTAGTAAGTCCTTTCAAAACATATAAATCTTTACATCTTGATGTCGATTATTTCCTAGCGGTTACTCATCTTCAATGGTGAGTCAGTTATGGAAGAAATTAGAGTCCTATAGTTTATCTTTCCAACACATAGAAATTTTTTTACCAAACATCCTTGTATTAATAAAATTTATAATAAAACATAAAACTTAATAAACACATAATTAACCTAATTTTTTATCATTAAAAAATTGATTTTCAATAGATTTCTAGGATTTAATACATGAAATTAAAAAAAATATCATTATTATTTATATGTTGAATTTATTTTTATTATATGTAATGTGTGAGTCATGTATGTATTATGTCTCCCTAGATAAATAAACTATTTATTTTTTCAGGATGATATGCCTTTTATTTTTTTTCTAATGTTGTAAAATAACCATTTTCTTTAGGTTACAAGATTTGAGGGGGGTTCTAATTGTATCATTATATGTATTAATTAAACCATAGGAACATGATTTAGGAAAATAAATGTTATATAGCCTTACCATATGATAGCATATAAGGATATGTTTATGTATAGGAAAATAGTATAAATATTTGATAAAGTATATATATTTTTTTCCCAAAAAATAAATGCCTATATAGATGTTGGTAATTGGATACAGATGTGAAAAAATTGTACCTAGAAGTAAAAACTTTAAAAGGGGTGGATTAATAATTAACTCAATCATCATTGGGGTGTGACGAGTGAGCCTAAGACAACACACCTAGATAGTCACTCCTAATGGTTATTCATTGGATGATTCATACACTCTTTACAAACCATTATAAATGATTTGAAAATTTTATTACAATTTGAAGATATTCCCAAAAAACTAAGCATATTATTATGAGATAATATATGCCTATATTTTCAATTTATGTAAGTTATTGGATCACATTTGGAATTATAAAATATGGTTCATTTTTTTACGATCTCATCTACTGCATGTCAATTTACTAAAAATTTAATATTTAATGGAGTTATAATGATTTATCTATAAGGGTCACCATTTTTTGTCTCTCATGGAAACTCCTAAAAGATTCCACATCTGTAATGATCCATGGGACTACATTAAAAAGGTATGTTTTTACTGGGGTTTCAAACACAACAATTACTGGTAACTCAAATTGTTCCAGAGAATGAGAGGTCAGTCTCATCTCACCCATTTGGGGGAATTATTTCATACTATTGTACTTTCTTATAGATTTTTAATATGTCTGTAAATATTTCCAAAATCTCGATATGGGAGTTGTTACCCTAAAAATGATTTTGTCTCAAATCCTTGAACATATGGAAGTGTGTTCAATTAATGAAACCATTTGTATATATTATATGTTCTCTATATATTACATGATAATTCATAACAATTATGGACTATTTTATTCGAATCCATATGACTAGGAACTCCATGGTATACTACCATTCAATGAGGGATTTGTGTTTTAGGATTTGGATTGATCCTCTAAGAGAAATCATATGTATCTTTTGAGAAATCGAAATCAAAATATCAATGGTGTTTCAATCTATGTGTGTTTTCCTGACAAGGATGAAATTTACAATGTTGAATAGTTGAAAAGTATAAGGGTGTCTTCCTAGCATGAATGATATGTTTGAGGGTGCCTTCCTAATATGTATTACATGTCTAAGGGTGTCTTCCTGACAATACTAATATTTATAAGGGTTTTCTCCTCATCTAGATGACAAATCTATGGAATTTAAGATGATAATCTTGGAATGTATTAGGTATTTTGTGTGAGAGAGACTAATATGTTTCGTGGTATGCAAGTTATCAAGGTTGACACATACAAGGATGTCAAACTAACATGGTTTAAATGTTATCATATGCTCTTAAGGAAGTTACATAATGGGCTCTTGTGAATATTTTATCATCACACACCTAAAACATGTCTCACACCCTGGGGTTTTAGGTTTTTTATCCAAGGTTTCATAAGTTCTTAGTAATATATGTGATGACTCGTATGATCATGTAATTCCTTCGCATGATTTTATACTCTTGGAAATGGTATTTTATGGAAATAGGAGTGCTTTTAAATTGGTTAAATTCCATATAAATGTTTCATTACAAGGAGTTCTCAATGATAATAGTGTATTCTCCCATATGAGTATATTTCATGGCCTAATATAGGCATCACATAATAGAGGGAACTCATGATGTTCATATCATCATGTGATCATGTGATCTTAAATGATTTGTGAAATGGATTTTTTAGTGGGGGTCACATGATGTGTTCTTCTATTTACATAGATAATCCATCCAAAGGAAGACCCTAAGCATCATTCTTAATTTCTCCAATCTTCCTCTCATGTACCCATATCCCTTTTCAATATTTATTATTCACCCCTTTTTGCAAAGATGAGGGTGGGGGTTTTATTAGAGAAGGAACACCATATTTCTACCACATTTAGAGTGAACATGTAGGGTGATATGTCTTGAGGTTATGGGATACATGTATTTGAGGAATCAAAGGTCTTAATGCTCATAATGTTCATGAAATTATGATATAGATATGTGATCTCAAAATGGATTCATGTGATTTACCCATTGAATTTAAATGATAAAATGCATGAAAACCTTCATGGTTATCATTTGATCACTTCAAGGGGTACACATGATCATTTAGAATGTAAACAGAAAAAAACTCGACAACCATCCAAGGGATCACATGACAAGAAGATGTAAATGATGGATGTTTCTCCGGAAAGGATGATATGCTATTTTTATGAGAAGACGTAGTTTCATCAGTATGGATTATTATGATCTTCATAACCTGATCATGTGATCTATAGAACTGCTCTCGATGAATTATTGATTTGTCTCCAAAAAGTGACATGATCTATTGCATATATCATGATGAATTCATGATTTTGGTGTGATTGGGTTCGTCTGATGGTTTTTCTCTTCATTTAATCGAATGCAAGTGAAACAAATTATTTTGTATGGCTTTAGGACATCAATAATGACTTGGATAACATGGGTTTGATATGGGTAGATGGTAAGAATTAGTTTTCAATCAAAACATTGATCCACTGGCATTAGGGAGTGTCGCAGGTGATTGGAGGTTAATGATGACATGGGGGAATGATTTGATGCCGCATATTGGTTGGATCAGGTGGTTATTACTACTATTTTTAATGAGTTACCTATGCTTTATTCTTTACTGATCTAACAGTAGTCCTGGTTCAATTTGATAATCTATTCAATGATAGACATTTTTTATCAGGCACTGGGGTTTTGCTCCAGAAACACATACACACATAAAATCACAATCAACAACACACCCTTGTGCGACCCTCTCATGAAACTCATTTGAATTCTAGGTACACCTAGCATGGAATATGCTCACCCACAAACAATAGCTAGGTTGGATGGCAATGATGGTTCATAGTTGTGGATGAGTAAACAACCACAAGAAACTTTTGTTCTCTGATTGGATAGATCGCCTTGGAAGGAAAATATATTGTCAATGGTATTTACATGCAAATACATAAAAAGAATTTTTATGTACAATGGTTAAAATAAGGAATAAAATACAATATCTTATCAAATAAATCCCAATATCAAGCCTTTGTTCATCGAGAATTACACTTCCTTACGTCCTTAAAAGTACTTTATAAAAAATATGAATTTTATTTTCATAACATTCATGCTTCGCAAATATCTTATGGAAAAGTACTTGGTACAGAATTATGGGTGCCAAAAAAATCCCCCCATACAATTGTGTTCATTCAGAATGAAATGAATTTTATTTTATGGTCAACATAGATCACTTTTCCTTATATTTAAATATATGATGGGATTCAATGATGAACCTTATGGGAGGATTCATCAGGATGACTATTTTGACTACGGTATTTTGGGCACCACTAAGAGGATAATCTAAAATCAAGGTGCATAGGTTTCCATCAAAGATTTCTTCTAGACATATAATATGTAAAATACTTTTGAGGATCTAGGTCTCTCATAGGAAAAATTTTATTTTGATTCATATATATCATAGGTTGTAAAATATGAAAAACTTTTGATGATTTTTGTGGAATGGGAGTTATTTATGATTCGAAAATATGATACTTGGATGTCTCTATATAACCTAAAGCAGTGGGAACCAAATCATAGATTTTTCTAAGAAAACTCCCATATGTATATCTAAATCATGGATATGGGACATAGGTTCACGGATGAAGAAATCAATTATGAAATATACTACATATATCTTGCTCATAAGTAATAGAGTAGATGATGTAACATTATGAGAAAATTAATGGTAAGGGCCAATGTTTCTATAGGGAAGTGGCACAGATCAAGATCTCCTAAAAAAATTATTCCATACAGAGTAGGCCATTATAATGAGTTTACGTTCATTCTAAATGGGCCCATTATTATATAGTTTCAAACATGATAGGAAAGGTACCATCATATGGGTCCCATGGAATAGAAATTAACTTCAATTTTCCCTTACATTGTTAGACCTACTGGGCATAGCTATATTTTTTATAGATTACGATAATGTTCCCTACAATATCTATAACTATTAATTTTACCACACCTTTTCCTATTCCATTGAGGGAATTGAACATCATTCTTGGAGTCTCCATTCACATAGGTTTCCCTATAGGGTTTATTGACTAAAATGTTTTATTCGTTATTCTTTTCAGGGGTGCTCAATCATTCTCAGGTCAAATAGTGTGTATTTCTAGCAATCAAATACTTGATTTTTTCACGGATTACGTTGCATTTGTTTAACTCAAAAATTATCAGGCCTCTTTCAATTAGTTGTTTAAGGTATTATAAGATAGATCAATGGGGTTATATAATTTATGGTGAATGAATGGGGCCTTATATTTATATATTTTCTGATCCTCTAGCTTGGAGAATCTATTTATATATCATAGGAATCATCTATCACAGACCATATATTATTATAGTTTAGGGTCATCCAGCTTGGAGATTCTATTATTTAATTTTAGGATCTCATAACTCAATCCATCTATGAATTTATTTTCTAGAGACATTGAGTATGTATGCCCACTAAGGGTTATAACACCCCATATCCTAATTTATATTGTGATGAATGGGTATTCTATAATGGTTTTAACACTCTAAATTCATACAGAAGATAATAAGGATGAATATTCATGAGGAGTTATAACACCATGTATCCCTACCTCGTTGTTTATTGATAGAAAGGTACATAATATTAATGATATATAATCCACTTGGATAGATATAATATGGGTTTCATAAATCATTTCCCAAATATTTTGAGCCATATATGAGGATATGAGGTAGAAAACTTGGTATGATTATAAAACAATCATAGTTGTTGAGTTCCACTAGGATGTTGTTGTGGCTCCAATGGATTGGAGGTCCTTTACTAAAAGCAAACACCTATATTAGGTGGTTTAAGGAACCATAAGCATGATCCTAGATGGGATTACATTCTTGTTCATGAAAGTGGGTCCTCAAGCCTTTCTAGGGGTTTTTGATGATTTGGAATGATTTATACAATTATAATATGTTGTTGGATATGCAGAAAATGTTATACAATAATCATCCAGACACCATGGTTGTGTATCATTTTTATAGTTATGATACTCATTCCCTTCATCATGGGGTTCCAGGTCACCTAATAAAGGACGTAAATTTTTTTCATAATGGAGTACTTTATTCGTGCTTTGATAAGGGGTACAATACATGGTGATGTAACATCAAGGATGTTGAAGCCACTGGAATTGTCTATTCAGGGGAATCATAAACCATGATCCTATGACATATATGTGAAATAAAAACATACTCTAGTATGTATAGGTCAAAAATTTGTAATGTTGGGAACTATTATCACATTATTTTGGTCATTAGTTCATTATTTGAATTGTAAATTTCCTCTAGGACCAAAGCATCAACTGGGAATAAGATCTAAGGAATTATGTTTGTAACATACTTGGTAAATAAAAAAATAACATTTTCATATTTATTAATATTTGTGAATTAAATAATAATTTTAATTTTAGTGGGAATCTTTGTTTGATAGCATACTCAACACACAACAAAAAGTTTCTTTGAAATCTTATATTGCACAAAAGATTAAGTTAAACCAAAAAATAATATAATAATATCATTATTTAAAATTGTAGTTAACGCCTAGACATTATATTTGTACTAATGAACATAACTAACCACAATATTAATCTACATGTTTGTTAAATGTTTTTACTTTTATCCAAAATATTTTAGAGGCTTAAAATAAGATTGAATCTGATTTTAATCATGAAATATTCTAATATACTTTGAAAGGACGATTTACCTCCTTTTGATGGTGAACCCTTTTAAAATATATTTTCTGTCACTTTTATATGTTCTATTTTACAAAATATAAAGCGTCTTTAGAATCGGGACATTAAATTTTACATTCTGTTAAATTTTTTTATTTTTCTTGATAAAGATCATTTTTTAGGATCAATGAAAAATACTGCATTTCAATTCAAAACTATATTTTAATCTAATTTATTTATATGAATGGACTATCCTTTTTATTGGTTTTAAAGTATAATTGGATTATATTTTAATAATTTAATCTAATTATAATCCTTGGATGTAATTTCAATTTTAAATTGGACATAAACACATGTCAATATTTTGATAGTTATAACTTCTCAAAAACCCGCTTTTTGGATTTGACAACATAAATTAATTTTCAATTAATATCTGCAACTTTAGTGTTTTCAATTCGAAAAAATTAATTCCATTTCTTGAATTAGGAATTCCAAATTGTGTTAGTATATAAATTTTAATTTTAGGCAGTTTGAATAATAACTTTAGTAAATATTTTATTTACAATGGTTAAAAGGTAAATATGATAAATAAGGGTAGAAAAGAAATATTATAATAATATTAAATTACGGTGACATGTGTCCTAACCCTATTTGATAATACATTTCCAACTTTAGGCATCCTTGGGTAGATTTTTCCACCCCATGGAGCCACTTGTAAGTGAAAATGACATTTTGTAAAAAATAATTTAAAGTTAAGGAAAATTTAACATAAACATATATATTTTTGTAAAACAATTTTTATATGGGGTTATATAAGTGATATTTTCAACTATAAAGAATCATTATAAAGGAATTTTTTTACTATATCATGGATTTTTATTTATAATATTTATAAATTAAGTAAATAAATTTAATTATGACACAATGATGATGTAGTGATTACTTCATTAATATAGGATTCAAATAAATGATATTTTAAATAATAAAATAAATGTAATTTGGTTATTTTTATACCATACATGAATTTTTTTGGATGATATATAAATTTTACCTTTGTATTAATGTTGATTTTTCAATTTAATCATGTTTTTTTGGATTTTGAAAAAACAATCACGATATGAATTGTGTCAAAATTGACATAATTCATATTTTAAAATATAAATGATTTCATTAAATATTATAAAATTCAAAAAAAATCTAAGATTCGTCCAAATGGTTATAATATGTCTATAATTTTATTCAAGACTCTATAATTGGATATTTTTCTGGTTTTGGTGACTATTTTGATTTTCAAAATGTTAAATGCTTGAAAACGGTAAGAGTAAAAAAGGGTTATTTAAAAAATTCTACGATTAGAAAATATCAAAAACCTTTAAATTTATTATTGAATGAATTTATCTAGATTTATATTAATTGTATCTTAGAATATATTGAGTTTTGGACCTTTTTAAACCGAAAATAATTTTATAATAAAATAATACATTCAAACTTTCTTAAAGAGCCCATCCACCCTTTAATAAAATCCCACCACCACTAACCCATTATGCACAACTATTAAGCCCTTTGGCTCTTCCAAAATCTGCACCAATAAGCTCCCAACATCTCCCTAGTACTCCTAGAATCCTTCTACTAGGCATAAGGAAATTTGAGAAAGCCTTATAGCTCAAGTCAATGATATTTACACGTTTCAAGAGGTAGCATCTTATATAAAATTCCTTTGCATTAATCTAATTGTTCACTCCCTATTCTATTATTTTTCTTTGATTATATAAGGAAACCAATAACCTAAATATAATAGGTTTTTTTAGTATAAGGATTCAAACTACACCTACACACACCTTCGTCTAATAGGTATATACTATACTATTTCGGTGGATGGTGAACTACTGCCTCACGATATAATGATTGTTCAATATTCTCCTACCACCCCTCATGGTGACCATTATGATTGAACTATAATTATATATGATATTTAGGGTATTTATTTTATCTATATGCTTCATTAATTATCATTTATAACATAACTTTATTCTTTTAATGTTTTATAAATATGATAAATTAATTTTAGGAAGTGTGGACTACCGCCCCCTTAATGTGATATGAGTCATTCATGCCATACATGGAACATATAAAGGATAGTGTTAATGGTCTTATGTAACACATATAAAATATTATATTATACAGAAATTATAATATAACTATGTTTCATTTTTTTCATTCTATTAAATATGAAAAAGAAATGAAAGTATTTTTCATGCGTACGTATGGCTTACCTTCTCCATAAACGGTGATTTTCATTTCATATATCCAAATGTTATAGACTATTCTTGTAAAACCCTGGGACACCCTAAGAGGGGAAGGGTGAATCAGGGTGTCAAATTATTCTTTTAAAAACCAGGATTGTGTTCCCATGGTGGTAGGTTTTTTTTAAACTTGTAAAACTGATGGGAAAATAAAGAAAACAACCACAAGAAAAAATACCACAAAACACATTTACTTGGTTCACCACCAAAGGCTACATCCATGGAGAATCCACCAACAGGTTTTCGGTCATACCTAATTCCTCTAAAAATCACTACCTATGGATTTCAATGTTCGGGTATAGTCACTCTATCTTAGGTACACTATCATTACAAATGTTCATGGATAGATCACTACGTCCCTCAGGTCACTCCTGTTGACACCCCTAGCTCATAGCATTGGATGAAGTCCCACTTAGTTTATAGACATGCAGGTCTCTTCAATAGATTTTCATTAAAGTCTTTTCCTCTGTTCAACATGATACATAAGTTGTATCGATGTACTAATGTGATGCACTTGAAATCACTAAACCACTAAACCAGATATTCAGAACGTGTGAACAAGTTACACTGAAAATTGCGCGAAACACCAACGTTTTGTGAGAAAGATCTCACTTTTGCGTGCAATATTTGCTTTTAGCGGGGAAAAAATATTACGCTTGACAACCCAAATTACGAGTAACATTCACTTTTACTCTCAGCCTCAGCTTTTAAGCACAACTTTGACATTTTTTCTCAACAACAACTTTTACGCGCATCCTCGCATTTTATGCACAACCTAAATTATTACACGTAGCCTCTACTTTTTCGTGCAACTTGCACTTTTACGCGGAAATACCTTTGCGCTCACCTTTTACACACATCATAAATCGAATATTATCTAAGTCATCAGCCACCCCAAATGAGGGGGTCACCTCTTATTAATAGGCATCACCGACCCCCACAAGAAAACCTTTCTGTGGCACGTAATGAAGGAACCATTTTTCACGCACATCTCCAGATATTTTTCACACCTCATTCATTTTCCATTTTTCAGAATTCTGATCCTGAAACACCTTTTTCATGGGAAAACCAATCTATATTCACAATCGCGTGCAAATCCAATTTAGCGCGCAATCTATTTTTTTGGGTCACTACTATAATATTTCACACTGCTTGTGCCTTTTTCATTTTTTGGTGATCAAATCCCAAAACATGCCTTGCACACAAGTCTCCATCACACCTACCCTTTTGCGCGCAAGTTCTTTTTCTAAACACACATTTTCACATTTCACAATTTTCAGGCCCAAAAATTTGGTAAAAACTGGGAAATGATGGCACCTTCAATATTGTTGTCTCCTTGAATGGTATGATCACTTTACTGGAAAAAATTCTCAACTTCCCATGAGGATTGACAAAAAAGGCAAAAAATACTGAAATTCGTTAATAGAACCGACATGGTTCTGAAAATTCTAAATACAATTATAATAGATATATATGATATTTAAATCATGAATACAATTCTGGAGATAATGGACATCTGACCACATGGGAAATTTTTAATTATAACTAGTTCATTTTTGAATCAAGAACTAAATATTGGAAAAACGACCAATATTAACATAAATAATTATATAATTTCAATTGTCAGGTAATAAGGGAAATAAAATGAATAGTAAAATTTACAAAGGCTTTGAAGGAAGTAGAAATTTATTTTATTTTATTATTCAGAATGAAAAAGGAACATACAAGACAAGTTAGACTCAAGTTAATTGAACCTTTCAACCTACTCTTTTAGTCAATGACTTTTTCTAAGTTATGTCTTTTCATTTCCATTTTCTTATGTTGGGATATACTCTTCTATATCTTTATTGTTGTAAATTTTATTTCCATGTTATGAGAGACCCTTTTCTCTCCCATGAACTCATTTTTGGAATTTTAATGTGATGTCGTTTGGCTGCCAAATTTTAGTAAGGGAATAAATCCCAATCTCCTTTCATTGAATAATATCTTGATATTATGCAGCATTATTATCGTATAAGGTGTATATACTAAAATTTGACATATTATATCATGAAACTACTTATTATGATGATATTATATGTTTTTTAGTGTTATTATTTAATTATTTTTATTGAATTATTTTCTCAAGTTGTAACAAACTCTTTAACTAAAACATTGTTTTAAACATTTTAAAGATATAATATTCTAAATACTTATCCTTAATGTCCATGTTTTCAAAATGTTTTAATGATATATTTATATGAACATTAATGTTTTAAAATTTTAATTCCTATAAATGTTCTAATGTACTGTGGGATACTTTGATTCAAAAATATCTATATTAAATGTTTTAAATGGTTTTAAAAAGGAATCTTTTCTATGAAGTGTTTTAGTAAATGAATAAAGGAATTTTTATTTTTAACGTATGTGGTGACAATGAAATTTCTGCCACCATGAGAATTATTTTATATTTTTCTTCCTTAACTGACCATAATGTTTTTAAAAGGAAAATAAATAGCATGTACCCTTTTTACATATTTTCGTATTGAAAATGGTTTTGAGAAAGCATTGATTATTCCAATACCTTGAAATGATGTATTTTGATTAAAATGTAGAAATTTTCTCTTTCCTTTATTCTTATATTATGTGTTATGAATATGTTATGTATCATGGGAATTGTTTACATATATGGGTGGTTCCATGATAAACCATGGGTGGGTTAGCCCGAGATAGCTCTACAATACATTGTTTAACGTGACATAGGTAAATGTTAATGTTTCTCCTTATAGATTTTGGGAATATACTATAATGGTTATTCCAAATTTAACTCCCTATGTTTATGTGAAAGATAAAATATAATTATGATATAGATTCTACAAGTTACCTTTGTGATTTATGATTTATATGAGTTGCTCATAAATTTTATGAGTTCATGAGGTATGTTAAAGAGATTATGTATTGTTGTTATTGATGATCAAATGTTTTCTTTCATTATTTTATAACCCTTACTGATCTTTTTATGCTCAATCATTTTTTGGAATTGTTTTTCACATGGTAAAAGGAAGGGTATGAGAAAGGAAGAATTTAAGAAGATTTATATCAAGAAAAGAATTATTTCTTTCTTGAAAGAGTTTTTATTTTATAAAAAAATGAATAATGAGTAGAAGTGTTTAATTTTTTATATATGAGATGTAACTTAATTGTTTACGGCCTAATTATCTAAAACTCTAAAACCAAAAAATCATCATTATGAATTCTTAATTTAACTCAATATTATGTAATGTTTTAAAGATGGGGCATTATAGTCGATATCAGATGTTAGTGTAGATAACTTTTGAGGTTACGATGTTATTTAATCATAAGTTGCATAACCATTGTATTTAGTATATTATAAAGAGTCATAACTATTTTAGATAATTACAATGAGTTAAAGATAGAATGAATAAGTATATCTTAGTGTTTACACTCCTCATAAGATTGTATATGATGTCTTTAATGATATACTCACACTGACCTTTTTGGTTTTAGTAAATGGATGAAACTAGTAGGTACCAATGAAATAATGGATGTGAAAGAGACTGTGGTGGTTTTATGAGTAAGAAACCAATGGAAATGGGAGTTTCAATGAGTACTCTTGTGGTTATTCTCAACCTACTAGGTGGAGTCATGATTGACCACCTAAACCTTAGTAATTTTTATAAGGTATCATATATGCGAGAAATGAATAACTATTGATGTTCAGTTAATAATCATAAATGTATGTATATTAAAAAACCTATGTATCATGGATGTGGAAGGAAACACAAAGGAAAATTTTTCAAAGGGACGAGAAGATTATATAGATGTTATAATAATGTTCATAATGAAATAACCTTCCTTGGAAAAGGGAAGCATCCAGTTGACTCTAAGAAAGGGAATGAAGTTCTTTCTGAAGGATCACTTGAATGTTATAAATGTGGTGTGTATGGTCATTATACAAATAGATTCCCTATGAAGAAGATTATGTTATGGGATCAGAAGGATCATAAAAATATATGTTTATCAATTCCTTATTCCATTCCAATCGAATATGAGGAAACTGAAAATGACCAGTGAAAGCTATGGATTATTTCTTAGCTCCTATTTTGATGTTACAGAACTATAAGGACATTATTCATGATGTTTTTGTAAGAAAGAAGTATAAAATAATAAGATGGAATAAAATGGATAAAAGGTTCTAAAGAATCAATGATGATTAAGATGTATATGTTTTAGGAATTGAAGAGTTATGTTGGATCTATGTATGATGATATGTTTAAATGTTTTAATGATCAGATTACATTGGAAGACATTTTCTAGTGTGTGTAAACCTAAAGTTTCATATGTAAAAATTTTATACATGGAATAATTATCTTTTCTTTTTTGGATATAGTTATAAAGATTTATTTGGGTTTATATGATCCTTCAATTTGATCCAATTACATGTTATTACTTTTTGGGATGAAAATGTGAGGTATAAGACAACATTTTTGGTTGACATATGTTATGGTTATTTTATAGGAATTTATCTCATTTTTAGGAATGTTATAAAATTATATAATTTTTTAAAAAGTAAAACACGCAGACCATGTGAAAACTCATTGTGTCAGACAAATCTTTTGTAATCGAACCCACAACCAATGTTCGATTTGGATTTTTCTCCTACCACTAGACTACGTGAAGTCCCAGTTAGTATGACTTATTATTTTTTAGTTAAATGATTTAATGGATCAAGAAGATGATTATTTCCGGAACTTATGATTTATTAGATGGATATCATTAGTACAGGAAAATGATCTGGTGATTTAGTGATAATGATTATTTTGGAATACATTCTCTCTTTAGAAACACTACATACTTAAGGAAAATATAATACTCTCGTACCTCATTTGTGGAGTAGTGGTTGTAATTTTATTTTGGAAGAATATATGATTTTATTGTGGACATATGGTGATTTGGGATATTTATGTAAATGATTAACCTTTCATAGAGAATATGTTATTAGGTTAATTACACTTTAGTATGAGACATTAAGAGTAATTGATGTTATTTGGTGATAAATGTTATGTTTTACTATGGAATCCAATGTGATTAAATTCTTCTGAGTTATAGGTTTCAATCATAGTTTGGATTATAATGATGTATTTTAAAGACAATGGTATATTTATTAGTTTTTGCTGAACATTGGATATTGATTGTTCAATATTGGAGATTAAGAGTAGTATTTTTTTATAAAATATTTTCCTTTTTGGGGATTATCCGATCTTGTCTTAAAAATTTTGGTTTTGGATAATTTATAAAGTAATTGGAAATATATGGTTCATCTATTTTGGACCATGTTATTCTATAGAAGATGATTCAAGCATTACAGGTGTGACCTAGTCATCTTGAATACTCATCATTTGGAGAAAATATGACTTTCTGGTAGACACTTATTAAAGGATGAAACCCTACATGAAAGGTATGTATATTTCCAGATGTCCTTATTCTAATAATTCCTAAAATTTATGAAAAGGAAATTAAAACAAAAACATGGTCCATTTATTTTTCCTACTGGGGAATGATAGACTATTTGACCCATCACATGTTTGTTGTTTTCTTGTTGTTAAATTTCTTTTAATAATATTTTCTATCAGTCCCTATCAGAATATGATAGTTAGTTTTCACTTCCATATCCATGTTTTCTTGGAATAATATTCTGTGTTATCTTAGGTGACCATTTTACTTATCCTTATTTCTTTTAAATTTATTGTTTTATTGACTCTGTTTCTTTATGTGGGACTTTAAATGATGTTTCTGAGTCCAATTTTAAAATTGTTAGGACGCAATTCGCAAAAGGGTGGTAGGATGTAGCATCCCAGGTAAGTAAAGAATATGACATTTTAATATTTTTAATATTTGTGAAATAAAATTTAATTTTAGTTTTAAGGGGTTTCTATTTTGGATATCGTACTCAACACACTACAGTGAGTTGTATTTAAATCCTACATTGCACACCACATTGAGTTATAACGAAAAATAATATAATATAATTATTATTTTTAAATGGTAGTTAACACCTAGCCATTGTATTGGTGGGAAGGAACATAACTAACTAAAATATGGATACACATTTTTTTAAATGTTTTTACTTTAATCTAAAAAATATAGGAGGCTTAAATTAATAATGAATTTGATTTTTATCATGTAATACTCTAACATTCATTAAAAGGTCAATTTACCTCCTTTTGATGATGAACCATTTTTAAATCTACTCTTTTCACTTTTATAAGTTCCATTTGACAAAATAAACTTCTTCTTTTGAATAGACACATTAAAATTTACTTTAGGTAAAATTTTGTTAATTTTCTGATAAAGTATATTTTTTGATGAATAGTGAAAATACTGCATTTTAATTCTAAACTGACTTTTAATATAATTTATTTATAAAATTTGAAATTCTTTTTTATTGATTTAAAAGTATAATTGGATTATATTTTTATCATTAAATCCAATTATTTTCATTGTTTGTAAATTCACTATTAAATTGGACATAATCACATGTCATTCATTTTAATAGTTAATACTTCTTAAAAACCCGCTTTTTGGTTTTGGAAAAAGAGCTTAATTTTAAATTAATTTTTCCAACTTTGGTGTTTTTAATTGGGAAAAATGGATTCCATATTTTGAATCATGAGGTCCAAATTGTGTAAATATAAAACTTTTAATTTTAGACATTATGAATAGTAACTTCAGAAAATATTTTATTTACCATGGTTAAAGGGTAAATCTGGTAAATAAGGGTAAAAAAGTACTATTATAATAACATTAAATTACCTTAACATGTACACTAACCCTATTGGATTATACATTTCCAACCATGTGAATCCTTGGGTCAATTTTATGACCCCATGGAGCCAATTGTATGAGAAAATGACATTTTATAAAAAATAATTTAATGTTAAGAAAATGTAACATAAACATATATCTTTTAGTAAAACAAATTTTATATTGAGTTATATTAGTGATATGTTTTACTATAAATATTCATTACAAATATAAAAAGATTTAATACATTATAGTAGTTTATTTATAATTTTTAGACATTAAATAAATAAATTTGATTATGACATAATGATGATGTAGTGATTGCTTCCTTAAGGAGGGATTCAAATAAATGTTATTAGAAATGTTAAAATAAATGTTATTTGGTTATTTTTATGTCATGAAATAAGTTTTTGTATGATAGTTATATGTTATATTTTTATTAATGATGTTTTTTTTGAAGTAATCAAATTGTTTTGGATTTTTTATAATGTCATGTTATGAATAGTGTCTAAATTGTCATAATTCATATTTTAATATGTATAATATTTTATTAAATATTGTAAAATTAAAAAAATTAAATGATCCATCCAAATATTTATAATATGTCTAATATTTTTTTTAATGACTCTTTAATTGGATATTTTTCATGTTTTGGTTACTAGTTTGATTCTCAAATTGTTAAATGCCCAATAAAATAATAAGAGTATGAAAAGGTTAAATAATATAGATAAGGATTAAAAAAATATCCAAAACCTATAAAATTATCATTGGATGATTTAATTTACAATTTTATTCCTATTTTATTCTGATTTATTTAGTTTTGGACCTTTCTAAACCAAAAAAAAATTTAAAATAGAATAATACTTTCAATATTTCATAAAAAGACCCACCTCCCTCTTATAAAAGGTCACCACCTATAACCCATTAAAAACACCTCTTAATCCCCTTGAATCGTCCAAAATCTAATCAAATAAGCTCCCATAAACACCATATTAATCCTATAAGAATTCCCCTAGGATTAAGTCAATTCAAGAAATAATTTTGGCTCAAATCAAAGACAGTTACATGTTTGAAGAAGTAGTGTCTTCTCTAAAATTCCATTCCTTTATTCTACTTCTTCACTCCCTATTCTATTATTTTTATTTTATTACAAAAAAACCAGTATCATAAATATTCTAGGTCATTTTTATTAGAATTATTCAAACATCACTTACACACACCTCCATCTCAGTGGTATAGAACAAATTGTTTCTCTGGACGACGAACAACTGCCTCACGAAACATTGATTATTGAATATTCTCCTACCACTTCTCATGGTGGCCATTATTATTGAAATGTAATAATATATGATATTTATGATATTAATTTTTCTTCTATTCTTCTATAATTATCATTTTGAACTTACATTTATGCTTTTCATGTTTATAAATATGATAATTTCATTTATGGAAGTGCAGACTACCACCCTCTCAAAATGATATGACTCGTTCATTCCATACATGGATCATATAATGGATGGTGTTAATGAACATATGTCAACTTTTTATAATTTGATATTATACTGTAATTCTAATAAACATATGAATCATTTAGTTTTTGTTGTTTTAAATATGAAAATGATTACGTACGGCTTACCGTCTCCATGAATGGTGCTTTTCATTTCTTATATCCAAATGATATGGAATATTCTAAATAAATATATATTTTATATATTTTATTTTTACATGATGAATAAAATTCTTGAGATAATGTACTTTTGACCACATGGACAATTTGTAATTATAACAAGTTCATTTTTAACTCAAGAACCAAGTATTTTCAAAAACGTCCGACATTAAAATAAATAATTATTTAATGATCATTGAAAGGTCATAAGTGATATATAAGGAATAATAAACATGAAAAAGGTCCTAAATCAAGTATAAATTTACATATTTTTATTATTTAGTAAGAACAAGGAACATACGAGGCAAGCTAGAATCATGGTAAGGGAACAATTCGCCCTACTCTTTTAGTCAAAGACTTCTTATTTGTTATGTCTTCTAACGTCCATTTTCATATGTTGGGATATGTTGTTATATATCCTTATTTTTTTATATATTATTTTCACGGGATGAGAGACCATTTTCTCTCTAATAAAATCATTTTCTGAATTTTAATGTTTCGTCATTAGGATGCTAAATTTTTTTAAAGGAAAACGTCTCAATTTCTTTTCATTGAGGCATATCTTGATATTGTGCAACTTTATTATACTATATGGTGTATATATTGCCATTTGACATATTATATCATCAATATCCATATTCTCATGATATTATAAGTTTAGTTTAATTTTATTCTGCAATAATTTTTATTCATGTATTTTCTCATGTGGTAACTGAATCTGTAACTAAAACACTGTTTTAAATGTTTTAAAGATATAATTTTCTAAATATTTCTCATTAATTTCCATTTTTTCAAAACATTTTTAATAATTTATTTATATGTACATTAATATTTGGATGTTTTAATTCCAATAATTTTTTCAAGTTGGGATGGGACACTTTGATTCAAAAATATCTTTATTAAATGTTTTAAATGGTTTTCAAAAAGAATATTTTTGTGCGAAGCATTTTAATAAACGACAAAATGAATGTTTCGTTTTAACGTACATGGTGACAATGACCTTTCTGCCTCCCTGATATTTATTTTATTTTTCATTTACTTAACAATTTTTAATGTTTCTAAAAGGATAATAAATACCATATACCCTTTTTTATGTATTTTGGTATTGATAATGGATTTTAGAAAGCATTAATTATATAAATATTTTGATATGGAATATTTTGATTTCAATGTGGAAATGTTATCTTTCCATTATTATTATTTTATGTGTTATGATTATGTTATGGTTCTTGGTCATTGTTCATGTATATGGGTGGTTCCATGATAAGCCCAGGGCAGGTGATCCCGAGATATCTCTACAATGTACTTGGTAACGTGACATAGGTAAATGTTAATGTTTCTCCTAAGATATTAGGGAATATACTCTGATGGGTATTCCAAACGTAACTCCCTATGTAGATGTGAAGGCTACAGTGTAAGTATGAATTAGATTCCACAAGTTAAATTTTTGATTTATGATTTGAATGTGTTATTCATAAATATTATGATATCACGAGGCATGTTAAATAGCTTATGTTTTTTTTGAATTGATGGAATAATGTTTTCTTTCTATATTTTATAACCCTTATAGAGATTTTTTTGCTCATCCCATGTTTTTGAAATGTTTTTTCCAGGGTATAAGGAAGGGTAAGAGAAAATAATAATTCAATAATATTTTTATGGAAAATAGTTTTTTACCATTTTCTAAAAGCTGGTTTAAGGGTATCCGGGACCCAGAGATCACAACCATCAAAACGACAGACACATCAAAACATACAATTCAAAATTCAAAACTTCAAATGAAAACAGGTGGAAACCGTGCAACACCTTGAGCCATGAACCCACACATAGGCCTCAAAGCATGGGATCACCCGCAACCTAAAGTATCCTGAATCAAGAGCCTCGAGATACACACCTGAGGCGACTGACAAATCAGCATCAACAAGAACACCGGGGAGGTTCACCGGTGCCCGTCGTCGTCGTCTCATGCCGACAACCAAAGTTCAGCTCACCGTCTTCCCCATCCAAATCGGCAAACAGCAAGAAAAAAACTCACAAATACAAACTCCAACACAAGAGCACCACTCCAAAAAGAAGATCGAAACCCATGAAAAGATGAATCAACACACTAAAAACCAAATAAAGACTACATCTGCAGCCACAGACTCCATTCATGCATCACCTCGGAACTCCACGAGACGACACCGTCACCATCGATGTCGCGTCCTCCCCACCAGAGAGAGGTGTGTAAGGTTTTCTACAAATTGATATTCTCAAGATATTAAGTGTGGTTTATAGATTGAGGTGCTCATAATGATAATGTAATAACCTCAAGCATTGGTTCCCCAAGGTCAGTTTCTTTGTTCCTTTGGTAAAGAGTGATGATGGATAATGGTTTGTAAGGTTTAACGTGGTGGGTATCTTCATTCAATGTAGTTTTACATCATTTCAAGAATACGTAATTTTTTATTTTGTGTATATTAACTTTTTTCTATCAGGATATATTCCATGTACTTTAATTTCATGAATTAAGGGTGTGGGAATCAAAGGTTTTTTTTCAATGTATCCCTGGATACACCCAGCATTTGTGGGGGATATATGAATACGAGATGAATTATAGTCTTTTTATTTACATAATAGTATGTAGATATATATTTGTGCCCATTACATATAGATATAAAACATATAGAAGTAAAAAATACATATTTATGATTTATATAGAGGAAAATGAGTTTGTATTACTCAACCATCCTTAACCAGCCGATGGTCCTCATTGGTGAACTATTGTTTATGGACATGTGAACGAAATTTGTCTAGGATTATGAAGGGTTATCAAATAATATATTACGGGAAGAAAAAATTAAACAATCATTTATTTCAATGATATTACTCTATGCCGATCTATCACATATTTGAAAATGGTGGGAAGGACATTTTTTAGGATTTTGAGACTGGATGCATGTTTGAAGGATCATGGACATCACTATGAATCTGAAGATAACATGAATCAAGGGACATATAGTTATAATTTATGTAACTATATAGATTAAATTTTTTTATATGTAGGTGGAATTTGTTAGGTAATGCACAGTATTTTCACGAACATATCTATCCCACTAATGAAAAAGAAGAATCAATTCCTATCTTAGCATAGATCTATCACAGAAGTGAGGCATTAATTCAAATGTTCAAACAATTAGGTAGGGCTACATTTATGTAATTCCTATCTAGGCTGGGTGATGGGTGGTCATTTTCTCAAAAAATATCCTATAGGGATTGGAATGAAGTCATATGTTCTTCTTATAAGTCATGTTTTCTAAATAAATCTTATGATCATTAAAGTGAGGATTTATATTTTGTAATACTAAATCTAGGCCCCAAATTATGTAACATGGGAATAAATATGTATCTTGTGACAATAGGAATAAAGACACACAATATTCTCATTTAGATTCTCTGCATATATATAACTCATATAAAGAGAGAACACATTTTTTATTTATCATTCCTTTGTGATACTGGATGTAATAGTTAACTTAAAATGTTCTTCAACTTATTTTGTGATTTCACATAATTGAAGGTAGTTTCCATAACTTATTCGTGAATAGAGATGAACTATTCATCATTATATTATATTTAGGAAAAGGAAATCCTTATCTAGGTAGTCTTATGTCTTTTCAGTATGAACCTTATTTCATGTAGTTTAAAATTGTGCTACCCTGGCGTATGAGGGATGTTGTTTTATAGTTGAGTAGATTTGAACAAATAAAACTACCAGTAGTATTGAGTACCTCAAGTAATTTTGGTATTTAGAGGAGGTCCATACCCCGAAATCAATGGATAAAATAATAAAAGTTATAATCTTGATTTGACAGTGATAATGATTCATATATGAGTAACATTGAGGGAATATGAATTGACTTGAACAGTTGGGTTATGAGAATTATAAATCATAACCCAAGAACATCTTGGTCAATGAGATATGGATACTAGTTTGGTATAATTAAACCATTAATAACAGTAGAAACCTATATCATTCCAATTTAGGTCAATTTATCCTTAATTTAAGGGGCACCTCTCCTCTAGGAAAACTATATCATATATATACAAAATCATAGTAATTTTTTTAATCACTGACGATGTATCAACCCAAATATTATCAATGAAATTTATCCCTTCATATAGTAATGTCATATAATATAATAAAATAAAATCACATTAGGAAACACAATGCCAAATAATTCTTAAATGAACTAATAAAATTTATGTGACCATTAAACATAATTTTTCCACTTCAGTTTTTTGAATTTCAAAAAATCTGGCACATACGGTTGTGACTAGTAAGATATTCGGAGTCTGATAAGAAAACATATTTTTTTGGTGAATAGTAACTTATCCTTATGAATAGTAATCTTACTTCTTATGAATAGTAATATAATCCTTATGAATAATATATTTTTAAAGTGAATATGAACAAAACAAAAGATATTATAAATAAAATTTATCCATTGTATAAGTGATTATATGATATAATTATATTATAGTGTGGGTATCTTTGTAATTCATAAATATTTAATTTATAATTAAATAATTTAAAATAATATGTATTGTAATAAAACTTATTCATTAACTTGTGTTTTAATGTATTATGATTATATAATAATTTTATGAGACCATTAATTTTTCAAAGTGTTAAAAAAAAGTTTTTATTATAAAATATGTATTCTCAAAAAAATTATGATTTCTTACAAAAATTAAATTAATAATATTCTTAAAATTAGTTTCATAAAATGGGGTTAATTTTTTAATTATTATTGTCTTAAAAAGGTTATGGTGAATTTTTATGAATTTTCTGAAATACATGAAATTTTGGTGAGTAGTAAAATACAGTAATTTATTGTATAAATACATTTAAAGCTAAATTCACCATTCCTAACACCATGAATAATTTAATCACCCAAATATTGAACTCAAATTTAATATTTATTTAACTTAGTAATTAAACTATCACAATTTATTTTTATGAGGTAAATTAATTAACTAATGAATTATATATTGAGAAAACACGCATCCCCTCCATTATAAATACCACCCCTCACAACCTCATTTCCACACACCTCTCAAGATTAATGCTTTTACCAAATTCTTCACAAGGATATTCCCTATCCCCTCCCCCAAGTCCATGATCTCTTAGTCTCATCAAACGATGATGCTCGTGTTCCTTGAGGAGGATCTCAAGAGGATAATTCGTGAAGTTATTACTCTATATTTTCTTTTAATTTCCTTTTAAATTTCACTTCCTTTCTTCTCTTTCCCTCAACTTATCTTATCTAAATGTCATGATAACTCTATTATGACCAATATAATGATATTATATCATGTTAAAGAAATTTTATTCAATAAAATTTTCCATCTCCCTATTTTATTTTTAAAAATAAATCCTTTCTTGGGATGTGTCAATTTACCATCATTGTGGGTAATGCACTTTTATTTTCCTTCAAAGCCTTCAATGATGATAATAAAACTATTAAATAGTTGAAAAAAATATTTTAATAATTATTTTTTAAAATATTTTATGTTTTGGAAAAACATTTATACATAATACTAAATAATAAAACAAAACATGTTCATTGTGATCCAAAAACCACCCAAATTAACTGAAAGTGATCATAATTAAATTTTATCTATTTATTCATCCTCATAGTATATAACCAAATTTATTATATGATAATTTAAACTCTTCTAGGATCATTAATAACATGTAATTGAAATTCTTCATGATTATCAATTTTCTACATGAACATCCATTCATGTGTACAAGTGAACCAATCATGAAAAATAATAAAAAGAACACTCCCAAACAATGCATTTAAACACCATAACTCATCTAAAGGACTATAAAATAACATAATAAAAATATAATGATGAATATTCATTTAGAAATGGTTATATAACTGTTAATTAATTAATCTAATGTGATTTTAGAGGATATTAATGTGATGGGATCTTTCTTACAAAAGGTAAGGGGAATTCCCAAACCCAACCTTCATTTTTTGATTTTTCCCTCTACCACTCCATTTTCAGTATGGTTATTCCATAAAAATAAATTTTTTATCATTATCTTACCTTTTTTGTGATATATATGTTTTCCACTAGAGTTTATTTCTACCACAATGTTTTCAAAAATAAATATTCTTTCAAAAACCCACATTTTACTTCCCACTCAAGGTTTATGGTGCTTGTATCAAGTATGTTATTGAATCTTTCATTTGGTAACGCAAGTTTTTTGAATGTTTTATCTATGAAGTGAAACCTATTCCTTTACATGGGTTTTTTTATGTTCAATATTGAAATATTTCCCATGATTCATGCATGATATTGAAAATTTACTAATGTGATGAGTGAAACTAGAATTATATAGTGCACCAATGCAATCGGTAATGTGATGAATATCAGGTGTTAAAGTGATATATGAGTGAACGTGATGATATATTTGTTCCCAAATATGTGTGGTAGTTCACCACTAAGACATGATATTTCATTTTTAGGCATTTCCACATTCCATTTATTTTCTTAATTCTTCCTCTCATGATTATAAACCTTTGACTATGTTATATTAATAATGATTATTCTCACCCCATGTTATATTATTTCATGTTATTACATATCCTCTTGGTTGAAATTTCACTAAACCATTTTTGATGTATATCTCAGGAGACTACATGTACTAAGGAGTACCCAATGGCCAATAAGATCCCGTAGAGGAATAAATTAAATAAATGGTTATGCTTTATGTTGTAAATGTCACGTATGGTCCTTTTTTCCCAAGACACTAAAACATTTGATCATTGTTGTGTAATGTTTTTTATGTTTTCAATCATTAAAATGATTTAAAATTAATGTAATAAAATCAGGTTCTAAATAGTTGGTATTAGATAATGGTTTAGATAATTTGTGAATTCGGATTAGTGAACCATTGTGAATAACATAGTATGAGAATACTTATATGAAACCACACAAGAATAATTTATAAACATATGAATCCCATAAGATATGATTTTAGTGTTAATTACAAAAAGGAACAAAAAATTTTACTTGTGGACTTATGTTTTCTTCAATCCTTTTACATTTTAGAAATTGGTGGGAACCAAGAGAGACTATTCGTGCATCCCATATGAGGGACAATGAAGCGATTTCCAGATCAATATCCCCAATACATTGGGAGGTGTATTTTAAAACCTCATGGAAATAATTAACCATTAGTCTCAGGATATGAATAATAACTTGAATAATGTGGAACTTCCTCCTTCAACTAAGATGGAAAAACTGGGAGTCGATTTTTTTATGTGGAAACGACCTCAAACATTTAGTGGATCTTCTAATACTCTTGTTGTAGAACAGTGGGTCAACACAATAGAGAATATATTTTTTTTCTTCAATGTTCTGAGATAGATATGGTGACTCTAGATATTTTTCATATCCATGGAAACGATAAACAATGGTGGGAGTTGATTAATATCACTAAAATGAGGGATGAAATTGCAGAGATGTAGTGGGAAGACTTTATGATATTTTTTCTTATCATGTATTTCACATGAACTCTTTTTACAAAGATGAAGATAGAATTACTATAGGTAAAGAAAAATGATGAAGAATCTATCACAGCCTGCGAAGATAATTTCACAAGTCTTGGAAAGAATGCTTCATAATTTTTTGTCATCAAACATAAAAAAATAGATATATTCTTTAGTGGATTGAAACCACACCTATGAATGTCTGTTGTAATTTAAGACATTTGGAGATATGAAGAAGTTGTTTGATGTGTTCTAAATGTGGAAATGGAGTTTTTAGAATGGTCCTACAGATGTGGATATATGAAACTAAAGATGGAGTTTCATTCTAGATGATATAATGAGAATGGTTGAATGAAAACTCAACAACTGACATATCAAAAATATGAGAAGAAGCATCATGGGGACTGTCTTAATAGGATAGGGAAATGATTCAAGTGTGGGAGTGAAGTCCACCAAGCTCAAGAGTGTTGAAAAGACATGAGAATTTAGGAGAATGTGATGGAATAAAGGACAACACCACCCATGGCCCAATGCGACAACTATATGGAGAAAGGGAACTATTCAGGCTATTGCACTAAACCACAAGTACTTGAGGTTAAATAGTGTTAATAGCAACCAAAGACGAAGGAAAAAAGGGAATCCTTATTCTATCACTACTGGGAAATGAGATCCTAAAAATGAATTCATACAAGGTACATGTCCTATTCATTCCATAATGGAAAGAGTCTTATTGGATTCGGGTTCTAGGAATTCCTTTATATCTCGTATGTATTATAGAACTATTGAATAGAATCCCCAAAACATTGAATTAATAATATATATAAAAGAATAGTGGTAAAATAATTGGAACCCATGTGTTGGAATCTTATCCTATTGGCATATGTGGGAATATTCATCCAGTGAATCTTTTGATACTTCCCATATTGGAATTCATTTCTATAATGTCAATGGATTGTCTCTCCTTATATGGAGGACATATCAACTGTCTCCAAAATACAATATCTTTTTATATTCCTAACCATCTCATGACCCTTTAAAAATTAATATAAGAACATGAATGTACTTTTAAAAATCCTTCAATGGTGTGGGTGTTGATTCTTTGTGAAGATGCATATCCTGCTCAAATAGTTGAGCCAAGGAATGTTATCCACCAGGGGGACATTCCCATCATGAGGGAAGACAATGATGTATTTCCAGAATAGTTACCTGGACTTCCCTCAGATTGTGAGGTAGAGTTATAAATATCACTCATACTTGTAGCTACTCATATGTCAATGTGTCCCTATAGGATGGATCCTATAGAACTACAGTAGTTAAAGAAGCAGGTGCTGATGAATTTTGAAAAAAATTTCATACTCACTCGTATGTCACCTTAGGGTGAACCAGTGCTCTTTGTGAGCAAGAAGGAAGTATCAATACAATTGTGTATTAGTTATCATGAACTCAACAAGATCACCATAAAGAAAAATTATCAGCTCCCATGGATTGAAAAATTGTTCAATCAGATACGAGTATTTTAGTACTTCTTAATGGTTGATCATCATTTTGGATATTAGTAGCTAAAGGTGAAGATGGAATATATTCATGAGGCTTACATTCGTAATAGGAATGTGCACTGTTATTTCTTGGTGATTCCATTCAGATATACTGATTCCCCTACAAACTTCATGGATATAATGAATTGAGTCATTAGAATTATTATAAAAAATTGTAGTGTTTATCAATGATATTCTCATCTACTCCAAGAGAAAAGAGGAAAATGTAGAACATCTAAGGCATGTGTTTGAGAAATTGAGAAAGGAGAGGTTGTACGCCAAGTCCATCAAGAGTTACTTTTGGATGAAGCAAGTCGCATTAATGGGAGATGTGATCACATGAGATGGAATTTCTATGGACCCTTCAAAAAAAGGAGATTGAGGAATGACCTAGACTTTTTAGTGTCATAGTAATCCACAGTTTTCATGGATTATTAGGGTACTAATGACCTTTTTTAAAAAAAATTATCAGGATTATCAATCCCTCTAACTAAGTTAACAATGAAATGATGAAGTATGTCTGGAAGTAAGAATGAAAGGAATGTTTCATGGTTTTAAACAGAATTTTGATCACTGAACCTATACTCACATTACTAAGAATTGGAGAATGTTTATTGATATATGGTTATTATTCCAAGAAAGGTTTGGTTTGTGTACTCATACTAGATGATACTGTGATATCCTATGCCTCATGGTAGTTGGAGATCCATGAGTAGAACTACCCAATTCATGATCTAGAGTTGGGAACTATGATATTTCCATTAAAATTGTGTTGAACTACCCTCATGGTGAGAAGTGTGACATATATACTGATGAAAAGATCCTTAAGTATATATTCACACAAAATTATCTCAACATGCATCAAATGATACGGTTATAACTACTCAAAGACTATGATTTCTCTATTCAATATCTTCCCGACATGGTCAATATGGTAGTTGATGCTCTTACTAGAGATGAGCATGCTACTCTATCCCAGATGTGGATTGAGAAAGAACCTATCTTCATGGAATGAAAAGGATGAATTTTGAAATTATAACTATAGAAAATACATCCTACAATTCCAAAATGATTTCTCAACTATATACCCAAGATATGATTAAAGAGGAACAAATGGATGATCTGGAGTTACAAAAAAAGGTGAATGTAGTAAAAGAAGGTAAGTGAAAAGAGTTCCATATAGAAATTATGGTGTGATTCAGTTTGGAACTTGGCTTTGTGGGCCTTCAAAACCTAGAATAAAGAAGTATATTTTGGATAATTCACACAGCTCACCCTTATCTTTCAAACCTAGTATCACCAAGATGTGTAGTGAAATTCTAGAACACTTCTAGTGGGGAAACATGAAGAACTAGATTGCTGAGTATATCTCAAGGTGCATGATAAGTCAACAAGTCAAAATAGAGTGACATAATTATAATGGTATAATGAATCCATTTACTATACCCATATAGAAATGGGAGAATGTCACTATGTAATTTTTCATAGGTCTCCTGTAGACATCCAAAGGAAATTATGCACTATGGTTTGTGGTGGACCGACTCACCAAGACATACCACAATATAACTATTTGGTAAGATATATCACATGAACAACATGAAATGATATATGTGAAGGATGTAGCGAAAAGGATGGGGGTTTAACTCTCTATTGTCTCTGATCATGTTCCATGGTTCGCATCTATATTATAGAGGATTCATAAACATTACTTGAGTATGGAATTGAATTTTAGAATAGCCTATCACCCCCAAACTGATGGCCAATCTAAAATGACTATTCAGATGCTAGAAGATATTCTAAGAGTATGCTCACTAGAATTCAAGGGTGGGTGGGATTAGCATCCCATAAAAAAGTATCTTCCACTCTAGTATTTAGATGGATCCATATGATTATATGTATTGAATGTGCTATAGAACTCCAACATGTTTGGATGAAGCTGGTGAAATAAATCTACTTGGACATGATCATATACATGATATGACTGAGAAGGTTCATACCATTCAACAACATATCAATGTTCATATGATGGAAATATTCAAAGGGAACTGGAGTTAAATTTTGGTGATAAATTCTTCCTTCTAATATCATAAAGGAAGATAGTCATGTGGTTTGGAAAAAGGGGAAGATATGGCCAATGTATATTGGCAACTTTGAGATTCTTGACCACATTGGATTCATTCCCTATTGGATTTCACATCCACTGAATATGTCTTAATTTCATGATGTCTTTCATGTATCACTCCTTAATAAGTACATACTAGATCGCTCACATGTACTGAACTCAGAGCTGGTACAACTGAAAGATGATCTCACTTACGAGGAAAAGCTAGTAAAGAATCTATAATATAGAGATAATGTTCTATTGAATAAGAAAAACCACCTTGAAAATGTTTTGGGGAGGAACCATAACTATGATAGAGCTACTTGGGAACCATGGGATGTGATGAAGAAGAAGTACCCTCACCTTTTTATGTAAAACAAAATTTATAGGGTGAAAATTCAAAAGGGAGGAAGTATGTAACAACCCCAACTTTTATCAATATAGTTTCTACCTTCTTGTAGTAATGTCATATAGTAGAATCACATAAAATAAAATTACAAAACAAAATGACACATCATTCATAAATTAACTAATAAATTATTTTTGACCTTTAACCATAATTTTTCCAATTATATGTTTTTAATTTAAAAAATCCAACATATGACTTTTCAATCATTAAGATATTTTGTAGAGACCCGTATCCTGACGTACATGGACATTACATTACATTTGCGGAATACTTAGTAAATAACAAAAACACACACTAAAGGATCGTAATAGTTTAGTGTCTTTGGAAACTCGGAACATAATCTTCTAATCCTTGTGAAAGATCTTCAATATCTCCCGTAAAGATCTTCCATTTTTTTTTACCTAAAACCATTCTTTATATCCTGGGGAAAAGAAAACATAAAAGGGTGAGCTCAAATGCTTAGTAAGGGTATACAAAAGAAATAAAAATCATATCATATATTTTTGAAAATCACAACCTGCAAAAGAGATCATAATATCTTAACATGGAACAAATCATAGAAGTGAAAATGAGATCCCCATAATCATAACATGAAACTTGAAACTTTGTGGCATGCACACATAATCATGGAAAATCATTTCTTGTTAGTCATGACTCATTGCCAAGACTATCTTAGTGGACAAAGTCCCTTTCTGAACCGAGTTCACTCCTCGTTTCAGTCCTGTATCACTGAACCGAAATAACCTTCCGTTCCAGCCATGTCTATCTCATGAGATATAAAATCTTTACCCAATGCATTGGAGGGAGATATAGGTCCCACCCATCTCTTAATGAATCCTTTCTTATGTGTGCCACAAAATCATAAATCATACATCATCGCATAACCCATGTAATAAAAATGGGATTCTTAAACATCATGACATCATAAAACCATTCATATAAGATAAAGGAATTCATAAACATAATTCCATCACAACATAGTCAAATCAATGTAAAAATATGGATAGAAACAGAACCCTTTATTATCTTATATGGAAAATAATTTTGATAAATCACTTAAATTGAATTCTTGAGGAAAATATCCTTTCTTCTTCAAAATCAATTTCTTTTCACAAAACATCATGCAATTTTAAAAGAAAGAGATTTTATTGAAAATAGTCATGAAATCTTATAGAGGAAGCTTCATGAAAATAAGGCTTTATAAAACAGTATAAATTCGTTCGTGCCGTATAAGTTAAAAAAACATTCTTCGTACTTTTGTCGGAAAAGTCAAAAAGTACCTCGTACGAAAAACGAAAAAAGATTCCTTTCATATCCTTTACTAAAAATTCATAGAAGGGTAAAATTGGATTTAAACAATTGTAGGTGGATGGAAATAATATTACATATTGAGGGAACATGGATGTGGATGATAAAATACACCCCAGTAAATACTTACGAATAAACAATCTCGGATAAAAATGAGATTGTGATATTTCCCTTACCTTAGGTCCGATTAGCTTTGTACGTGTCCGAATCTCCTGTATAATGGTTTAAATAATGTTATTGACTTATTCCAGAATCATACATATTGATATGATATCATATATGGTCATATTATTAGCTTCTTGTTAGTAATATTTCATTGTTACTTGTTACTCGGGTCTTTATAACTTTTTGTTCTTATGCGTGTTTTGTCGAATAAATTCTTATTCTTATCTTTAGGTTATAGATAATTCATTTCCAGAATGGTATTAGTGTAGTATATACCATATTCATTCATTCAATTCATTTATATAATCATTATGAAATGAAGATCATGTAGAACGAGTCGCATCACATCGTGGAGACGGTATTCCGTACGTACGCACGAGTGATGATATCGTTCCTATGATCGTGGAATTGTATTGGAGTATATATATATTATTTCAGTATCAATATTACTTCATAATAATCATATGTAGTTACTCATTACACCATTATACCCATCCTTGTAAGGTGATGGTGGAAAATAGATTACACCACGGCGTGGAGACGGTATTCCGTACGTACGCACGCGCGGTGATTTCATTTTTCCGTAGGATGGATAGAAGGTGAATTAGGGTTGTTTCATATTTATAATAACATATCAGTATGTAAGTAATACTGATGTTATTACTTTATCATGAAACAACTAAAGAAGAAGAAGTTGAAGAAGAAAGAAATTGAAAAGATCGGTAATGGATATTACCTCTTCTTTGGAACGCCTCTTTGAATCCTCCACTTAAGGAACTAAGATTGGTCTTTGGAGAAGACCAGAACCTATAGGATTATTATAGGAAAGTGGAGAGGAGAAAATGGCAGGGGTTGGCCGAGCTTGAGTGCTCAAAATTGGTGTGAGGAGGAGGGGGAGGAGGTGCCCTTTTATAAGGGAGGAGAGGGGCACCTTAGGAATTCTTAAAAATATTAATTTATAATAAATCTAACCCCACTTAAAAACCTCCAAAAATGACTCATATTCAAATATTAGATGATATAGGGTTGTAATCTCATCAACCAATCAAATTTAGACATGTTTGGATATTATTTTAAACCTTATCAATTATATTTAACTCTAAGTTAAATAATTTAACTTTTACCGTGTCTTTTTGTTTTCTTTCACTATATGGTTAATAAACATACTATAACATGCCAAACGAACCACAAATTGTTTATTATTAATATATATATCCTTATCTAAGTCATTTGGCCGAACCTTATATTTTTAGGAATAAAATAACAATTATTAATATAATATTTGATTTAAAAACTATTTTGTGTCAATTTTGACACTATTTGATATATGATTTTTGTGAAAGTCATAACAGAATTATATGTTCGAACCAAGTTGATTAAATCAACATTAATATATCATAGGAACCTAGAAAATTAGTGGAATTCATAAAAAATCTAAAATTACATTTATTTTGGTGTTTATGACATCAATTATGTCAATATTTCATTAATAAGATAATTACTGCATCATCGTTGTGTCATAAATAAATTAAATTATTTGATGTCTAAAAATTACAAATAAAATACCATCATGTAGGAAATCGTTTTATCTTTCTAATTAATATTTACAATCGAATTTATCTTATGTATATCCCCATATTAAAAATGATTTACTTATTAAACTTTGATTTTAACTATTTTAACCCTTCTTTAAATAAATTCATAATAAATGTCCTAATCTAATCCAAGTGGGCCTAAATGGTCATATTTTATTCCTAAGTTTGTTTTTGGTCGAATTACACTTGTCCAATAGAATTAGGACATGTGTTAGGGTAATAGTAATATCATATTTACCCTTAGTTACCCTATTTACTATTAACCGCGGTAAAAAAAAGTAAAAAGTTACTATTCACCAAAAATTATTTTCATCTCATTGAACCACATTTTAGTCCTTGATATTAACCGTGTCTCTCGGATTTTCGAAATTCTATTCACAGAAGTGGTAAAATTAAGTTTTATGCAAAATTCAGTTTTTAACCTACCACTTAGTGGTTTCACTATTCATCAAAAATTGAAAGTTTTCAGAAAAATGCCAAAATTTCATCCTAAGCTATATTTCATATTCCGAATTAAAAAATGAAATCTATTTTACCAAATTCATAACATAGAAGTTGAATTAATTAATTTTATAATTAAATCCCGCTATTAAAACAAATAGCGTGTTTTTACGAAACAATATCTATCAAAAGATTGACACTTGTTTATGTCAGGTTTAAATGTGAAATTACGTCCAATGACCAAAATTGTATTAAATTGTAAAAATATATTCTAAATATACTTTAAAACCACTCAAATTAATAATTTATCACTATTAATTATTTCGATTAAAAAAGATGTTTTTAATTATAATTTAGTAATTTTCACTATTCATCAGAATATGAAAGTTATCCGAAATGTACCAAAATTTCACCTTAGGCTAAATTCGATACTCCGAATCCAAAAATGAAATCCATTTTGAAAAATAAAATTTACAAAATGTCAAAAAGTGGTTATTACTATTCATAACGGCTAGTTTTAATAGCATATCGCTGTTTAGTGAAACTCGTTATTGCGTACTACACACACTATCGAGGAAGGTTGCGATTGCGTGTAATGCAAGGCAAGTCAAGGATGCGTGTTGTGCAAGCTCCTTTTGGTGTAGCATACAACACAAGACATTAATAAAATTAAAAAGAATATTTTTCATAAAATCTTGGGCTGTTACATTCTACCCCCCTTAAAATGAATTTCGCCCTCGAAATTCGTCGGGGTTATAAATGGTTTTCTATTCGAAAGTTTCCCACATCGTAAAAAGGAATACCAAAACTTGGCTTTAAAAACTAAAGTATGAAATGTAACGATTACCCAAATAAACTAATTGTTGGGTTTCCACATAGGTAAAAATATGGATATGGAAGAAAAATCTAACCATCATGTTCTGATGGAGAGTGGTAGAGAACATGGCTATGGAAAAGCCAAAAATCACAAATCCATAAATTTGTGATGATATAAGGTACCATCTGATTCCTCAGGTATAAGATCACTAGGACAACATTTTTGGTTTTCAAGATCATTTCCCTAAAGTTGAAAATTTGAATTAGAATAAATACTTACTTTATTTTGGTACAATCTCACTGTTGTTCGTGCCTTGAACAATTTCCACTTCATCTCTTAAATAAATGAAGTTGAATTTGTTATTCGTGAAGTGTTAGCAGATAATGTGATAGAATGACGGGTCATTCCATCTGTCTCAAACAAAAGGTTAGAAAAAATTATATGCATAAATCGATCTATAGTGAGATTAATCATATATGGTTCCTAAAATGGACTTATACTTCATATATCATACTGCTTAATATAATAAAACTAGTTTCTACTAAATAGGGACTTCCTGTAGGTCAGTTGTAGGCGATAAAGGCCAGTGGCACTTCGGTTGTGGGTTCGATTCCTACAGCCTTGTCCGAAGCGATGGGCTGTCGCCCGTCCTGCAGGTTGTCCTTTTTCTAAAACTATATTACTATAACATCCCATCAATAATATCGAGAAAACTTCGATCCTTAAACAATACTCACTTATGTCCAACATAATCCATTTCAATCTTTAGGCTTATCCATAATACTGCAGTCCACTCTCATAATATAGTGACAACGATTACCAGAGATTTAATACTGTCGTTGATCCCCACATATCATAAGATATGTTTTGTTGGTCACATTCTAAACATTCAAAGTCCTTAATCATGTATTCTCTTGAATACCTTAGTGAAAACATGAATGCAGTTAAAAGTTAACACTTTCCACATACCAAAATCCTCAAAATTCTATATACTAAATCCATGATATCACTTAGTCCTTATATCAATCATGAGCTCATGAATATTGTTCAACATTTCATTTTCTTATTTTCCCTTCATTATGCGCATATCATCTTATTTCCAAAAATATCTCAATCACTTTGAATACCACATTAAACCAATACATAAATATTCCAATACTCCATGATACAACATTATTTTGGAATCCCATTACATAAACACTTAATCATTCCACCACATCGTTATCATATTCAACATTGCCAATAGTGATCGCATGTGATTTCCCTTTGTCCTTTGCCTTCAGTGGTTGCTCATGTTGATCATCACTAGCCCTTGGATTAGGGAAATTATTAGCATAATGACCCATTTCCTTGCACTTGAAGCATTGAAGTGTTGGCGGTGCGTTCTCTGCAGTGTTTGCTTTATTCACATCATTAGAAACCCTTTTTCCATTACTTCGACACTCAGCTGCTCGATGACCTTCTTTTCCACACTTAAAACATTTTCTAGTTCCTTTAAGACAATCTCCACCATGCTTCTTTCCACACTTTGTGCATAAGGAAACATTCATCTTCTTTTCACCATTATTATGAGATTTCTCCTTGAACTCCATCTTTCGTTTCTTGTCAAAACCATGAGATGGATATGTAACACCAACTTTCATTTCTACCTTGATAGCACAACGCACAATTTCTTCATAGCTACTGAAGTCTCTTATAGCTAATGCCCTTCGAAGACTTGGTTTTAAGCCACTAAAAAATCGATCAACTTTACTTTCAGGTTGGATGATAATGCCAGATGCATACCTTGCAAGTCTTGTAAAATTCGCTTCATATATACCAACAGATTCATCATCCTTCTGCTTCAGCTCAATAAACTCCTTTTCCATCTTTGTTCGAAGAATACGAGGGAAGTACTTACTGAAAAACAAGTTCTTGAACTCGTCCCATTCCATGGACTCAATTTCATCCCTTGGCCTCGTATTCTTGATAAGATTCCACCATTGATCAGCTTCACCTTCCAAACGATATACTGCTAAGATGACTTTATCATGTTCAGAACATTGAAGAACTGAAAATATCTTTTCAGTGGTACTGATCCATTGTTCAGCAACAAGTGGATCGGAAGTCCCACTGAAATAAGGTGGACGTTGCCTCATGAAGGACTCAATAGAATATTGTTCCCTTCTCTGCTCATTTGGAAGTCCAGAATGATTCATAGCTTGTGTAAGTATAGCAATAAGATTTTCCACTCCATCTCCCATAACATTTGTTTGTTCAGGAGGGAAATCATTGCATTGTCCATTGCATTGATCAACACGGTTCCTTCGGGTTCCAGCCATCGTCTAAAACCCAAAAAGAATAGTGTGAGAGGCAAAAATCATGCTAGGGAAAACAACATAATAAAGGTGGAGTACCTTCAATATCCAACATCTTAGGTTTAATTCTATGATCGTTAGCGTAATTCTATTACTATAACCTATACGTATACTTATCCCTAGGGACATCCCTAGACATACCTTAGAAATATCTCTAGGGATCTCACTAACGTTTTCGCATCCTAGTTTCCAAAGGTTGACTAAACCTTTCCTCTGATACCAACTGTAGAGACCTGTATCCTGACGTACATGGACATTACATTACATTTGCGGAATACTTAGTACATAACAAAAACACACACTAAAGGATCGTAATAGTTTAGTGTCTTTGGAAACTCGGAACATAATCTTCTAATCCTGGTGAAAGATATTCAATATCTCCCGTAAAGATCTTCCATTTTTTTTACCTAAAACCTTTCTTTATATCCTGGGGAAAAGAAAACATAAAAGGGTGAGCTCAAATGCTCAGTAAGGGTATACAAAAGAAATAAAAATCATATCATATCTTTTTGAAAATCACAACCTGCAAAAGAGATCATAATATCTTAACATGGAACAAATCATAGAAGTGAAAATGAGATCCCCATAATCATAACATGAAACTTGAAACTTTGTGGCATGCACACATAATCATGGAAAATCATTTCTTGTTAGTCATGACTCATTGCCAAGACTATCTTAGTGGACAAAGTCCCTTTCTGAACCGAGTTCACTCCTCGTTTCAGTCCTGTATCACTGAACCGAAATAACCTTTTGTTCCAGCCATGTCTATCTCATGAGATATAAAATCTTTACCCAATGCATTGGAGGGAGATATAGGTCCCACCCATCTCTTAATGAATCCTTTCTTATGTGTGCCACAAAATCATAAATCATACATCATCGCATAACCCATGTAATAAAAATGGGATTCTTAAACATCATGACATCATAAAACCATTCATATAAGATAAAGGAATTCATAAACATAATTCCATCACAACATAGTCAAATCAATGTAAAAATATGGATAGAAACAGAACCCTTTATTATCTTATATGGAAAATAATTTTGATAAATCACTTGAATTGAATTCTTGAGGAAAATATCCTTTCTTCTTCAAAATCAATTTCTTTTCACAAAACATCATGCAATTTTAAAAGAAAGAGATTTTATTGAAAATAGTCATGAAATCTTATAGAGGAAGCTTCATGAAAATAAGGCTTTATAAAACAGTATAAATCCGTTCGTGCCGTATAAGTTAAAAAAACATTCTTCGTACTTTTGTCGGAAAAGTCAAAAAGTACCTCGTACGAAAAACGAAAAAAGATTCCTTTCATATCCTTTACTAAAAATTCATAGAAGGGTAAAATTGGATTTAAACAATTGTAGGTGGATGGAAATAATATTACATATTGAGGGAACATGGATGTGGATGATAAAATACACCCCAGTAAATACTTACGAATAAACAATCTCGGATAAAAATGAGATTGTGATATTTCCCTTACCTTAGGTCCGATTAGCTTTGTACATGTCCGAAGCTCCTGTATAATGGTTTAAATAATGTTATTGACTTATTCCAGAATCATACATATTGATATGATATCATATATGGTCATATTATTAGATTCTTGTTAGTAATATTTCATTGTTACTTGTTACTCGGGTCTTTATAACTTTTTGTTCTTATGCGTGTTTTGTCGAATAAATTCTTATTCTTATCTTTAGGTTATAGATAATTCATTTCCAGAATGGTATTAGTGTAGTATATACCATATTCATTCATTCAATTCATTTATATAATCATTATGAAATGAAGATCATGTAGAACGAGTCGCATCACATCGTGGAGACGGTATTCCGTACGTACGCACGAGTGATGATATCGTTCCTATGATCGTGGAATTGTATTGGAGTATATATATATTATTTCAGTATCAATATTACTTCATAATAATCATATGTAGTTACTCATTACACCATTATACCCATCCTTGTAAGGTGATGGTGGAAAATAGATTACACCACGGCGTGGAGACGGTATTCCGTACGTACGCACGCGCGGTGATTTCATTTTTCCGTAGGATGGATAGAAGGTGAATTAGGGTTGTTTCATATTTATAATAAAATATCAGTATGTAAGTAATACTGATGTTATTACTTTATCATGAAACAACTAAAGAAGAAGAAGTTGAAGAAGAAAGAAATTGAAAAGATCGGTAATGGATATTACCTCTTCTTTGGAACGCCTCTTTGAATCCTCCACTTAAGGAACTAAGATTGGTCTTTGGAGAAGACCAGAACCTCTAGGATTATTATAGGAAAGTGGAGAGGAGAAAATGGCAGGGGTTGGCCGAGCTTGAGTGCTCAAAATTGGTGTGAGGAGGAGGGGGAGGAGGTGCCCTTTTATAAGGGAGGAGAGGGGCACCTTAGGAATTCTTAAAAATATTAATTTATAATAAATCTAACCCCACTTAAAAACCTCCAAAAATGACTCATATTCGAAGATTAGATGAGATAGGGTTGTAATCTCATCAACCAATCAAATTTAGACAGGTTTGGATATTATTTTAAACCTTATCAATTATATTTAACTCTAAGTTAAATAATTTAACTTTTACCGTGTCTTTTTGTTTTCTTTCACTATATGGTTAATAAACTTACTATAACATGCCAAACGAACCACAAATTGTTTATTATTAATATATATATCCTTATCTAAGTCATTTGGCCGAACCTTAGATTTTTAGGAATAAAATAACAATTAATAATATAATATTTGATTTAAAAACTATTTTGTGTCAATTTTGACACTATTTGATATATGATTTTTGTGAAAGTCATAACAGAATTATATGTTCAAACCAAGTTGATTAAATCAACATTAATATATCATAGTAACCTAGAAAATTAGTGGAATTCATAAAAAATCTCAAATTACATTTATTTTGGTGTTTATAACATCAATTATGTCAATATTTCATTAATAAGATAATTACTGCATCATCGTTGTGTCATAAATAAATTAAATTATTTGATGTCTAAAAATTACAAATAAAATACCATCATGTAGGAAATCTTTTTAGCTTTCTAATGAATATTTACAATCGAATTTATCTTATGTATAACCCCATATTAAAAATGATTTACGTATTAAACTTTGATTTTAACTATTTTAACCCTTCTTTAAATAAATTCATAATAAATGTCCTAATCTAATCCAAGTGGGCCTAAATGGTCATATTTTATTCCTAAGTTTGTTTTTGGTCGAATTACACTTGTCCAATAGAATTAGGACATGTGTTAGGGTAATAGTAATATCATATTTACCCTTAGTTACCCTATTTACTATTAACCGCGGTAAAAAAAAGTAAAAAGTTACTATTCACCAAAAATTATTTTCATCTCATTGAACCACATTTTAGTCCTTGATATTAACCGTGTCTCTCGGATTTTCGAAATTCTATTCACAGAAGTGGTAAAATTAAGTTTTATGCAAAATTCAGTTTTTAACCTACCACTTAGTGGTTTCACTATTCATCAAAAATTGAAAGTTTTCAGAAAAATGCCAAAATTTCATCCTAAGCTATATTTCATATTCCGAATTCAAAAATGAAGTCTATTTTACCAAATTCATAACATAGAAGTTGAATTAATTAATTTTATAATTAAATCCCGCTATTAAAACAAATAGCGTGTTTTTACGAAACAATATCTATCAAAAGATTGACACTTGTTTATGTCAGGTTTAAATGTGAAATTACGTCCAATGACCAACATTGTATTAAATTGTAAAAATATATTATAAATATATTTTAAAACCACTCAAATTAATAATTTATCACTATTAATTATTTCGATTAAAAAAGTTGTTTTTAATTATAATTTAGTAATTTTCACTATTCATCAGAATATGAAAGTTATCCGAAATGTACCAAAATTTCACCTTAGGCTAAATTCGATACTCCGAATCCAAAAATGAAATCCATTTTGAAAAATAAAATTTACAAAATTTCAAAAAGTGGTTATTACTATTCATAACGGCTAGTTTTAATAGCATATCGCTGTTTAGTGAAACTCGTTATTGCGTACTACACACACTATCGAGGAAGGTTGCGATTGCGTGTAATGCAAGGCAAGTCAAGGATGCGTGTTGTGCAAGCTCCTTTTGGTGTAGCGTACAACACAAGACATTAATAAAATTAAAAAGAATATTTTTCATAAAATCTTGGGCTGTTACATATTTCGAGTCTGATAAGACAAAAATAAATTTTGGTGAATTATAATTTACCCTTATAAATTGTAATATGAACCTTATGAATTGTAAATCAGACATGTAAATAGGAACCTTATGAGTGATAATATAAATAAAATTTATCCATCCTATAGGTGAAAATATGTTATAATTATATTATAGTGTTGGTATTTCTCTATTTCATGAATATATAATGATTAATTTAAAAATTTAAAAGATAATTTTTGCTCAAAAAATGTATTCATAAACTATTGTTTTTATTTCTTATTAATATATAATACTTTTATGAGACCTTCATTAATTTTTTAGAGTGTTATAAAAGTAGTTTTAATTTTAAAATTTGTATTTTTCATGTAATATATGATTTTTATTTAAAATTAAATTACTCACAATTATGAAATTATATTAACAGAATGTAGTTTATTATTAAATTCTATATGTCGAAAAATGGTTAGGTTGAATTTTTGGGATTTTTCTGAAATAGTTGAATTTTTGGTGGGTAGTAAAATATGGTAATTTACTGTATAAATACATTATAAGTTAAATACAATATTCATTACATCATGATTGATGTAAGAACCAAAATGAAAAACTCACATGCCCTCTTTACTGTATTTACTCATTTAATCATCACTATTTCTTGTCCTGAGTGAAATTAATAAACTAATAAATTAAATATTGAGAAAACACCCACCCCGTCACTATAAAGACCACCCCTCACAGCCTCATTTTCTCACACCTCTAAATATTGAAGTCAAAATATTCTTCCCAAAGTTCTTCATTGACCCTACCCTACATCCATGATCTCTTTGGTTCATCAAAATACTAAGCCTAAGATCCTTGAGGGGGATCTCGAGAGGATAATTCAGTAGGTAATTCCTCTCTCTATTTGCTTTCAATTTGATTTCAAATTTCATTTCATTTCTTCTCTAATCCTAATAATATATATCCCAAATATGATGTCTACTCCTATTTGGTTTATATACTAGTATTATATCATGTGAAAAGAATATTATTCATTAATATTTTCCCGCTCTCTCTTTTAATTTTAAAATGAAATTAATGCCCATGATGTGTCAATTTATCATCATCGTGGGAGAAACACCTTTATTTTCCTTCAAATACTTCAAGGATGTCAATAAAACCATTACATAGTTGAAAAAGGATTTTAAAATAAATTTTTTAACCCCTATTTTTTTCTAGAAACAACATTTATACATAATACTAAATGATTAATCAAAACATGTTTGTTGTGATAAAAGACCACTAAAATTAACCTAAATCAATAATCAATAAATTGAATCTAATGATTCATCCTAATAATGTATAAAAAAATTAATTATAAGGTAATTTAAAATCTTCGACAATAAATAATTAAATTTAATATAAATTTTTGAATTTTATCCATGTTCTACATAAACATCCATTCATGTGTACAAGAGAGTCGTTTATGAAAACTAAGAAAAAGAAAACTCCTGAACAATGTATTTAACCACTGTTACTCATCCAAATGCATATACAAGAACATAATAAATCCATAATAAATAATATTTATGTATAAAATGTTATTAAATTTTTAATTATTTAATCTTATGTTATTATACATTATATTAACTTGTAGGACGCTTTCAGACAATAGGTAAGGGGAATTCTCAAACCTAGCTTTCTTTCTTCAGGGTTTCGCTTATTTACTACATTTTCTGTTTGGTTGTTCCATAAAAAAATTTTATTAATTATTATGTTACTTTTTCAGAGATATACATATTTTCCACTCGAGTTAATGTCAACCACAATGTTTTCTAAAAGAACTTTTCCTTCAAAAATTTCACCTTTTACTTCCAACTCATGGTCGATGTTGCTTTTATCATGTATGTAAATCCCTCATTAATTTGGGAACCCAATGTTTATGAAGGAATGATTTATGATGTGAAACCCATTATGTTCTAATAAGCCTAAATGTTATATATATTTTTCTTATAACTTTTTCTTTTTTTATTCATATTCTGGATAATTCTCATGGTAGATGTCCAATTTTGAAGAAAATAGAGCTTCATAAGGTTCCAAGGAAGAAAGACAGAAAATAGAAAAAATGGACAAGTACATGTCGTGATGGAAAAATTCACATCTCTTACTTGATCATCATAGCCATCATCAAGCCTTGAAGCAAATCAATCACTAACCATGGTGACTGAAGAATTTTTCATTTCACATCGTGAGTCCTTCCTACACGTCGTGACATCACCTCAAACTGGACACTTACAAAACAATGAGGATTCAATGAAAATGTTAGATGGCCATTAGTTACACATCATGAGCCACCTATAGATTACATTAACATGGTCAAATGTCATTAATCCATGGAATATCTTCATTCCACATTGGAGATCCTAGTCAAAATCATACAGATTAAGGGTTTATGAAGTGACGATTTAGTACACATCGTGACCATTTCCCCCTATATATAGAGTATCTCAAAAGCACATTTATACATTCTTGGATTAGATCTCTCTACCTAATAGACTCTTTTCGATATTTTTGATCCTTACCTCTCTAAATACTTTAGTTCTTTGTAATTCATTTACATTTGAAATCAAATAGATGTGGCTTCCTTTTCTTCAACGCCTCCAATTCCATGCATTTCGTCATTTCTGTTTCATTACCTTCAGGTAAAGTTTTATTTAATGTTTTATTTCATGTTCATCACATTTATATTCAATTCCATCCAAATATTTATGACTTCCTTCACCACTTTTATTGATTTAATTACCACAATGAGTAGATAAACGCACCGGGGTAGGGATCATGATTCGATTTATCTCCACACTTAATTATACCTCTAGGTATAAACATGGAAAACATAAATGTAATAGTAATTTGGATCTAAATGAATGGTAAAAATCCATTTTTTCGACTATACTGTGACCATCAGAGAGTCATGTAAACAACCTTGTCTTAATTGAAGTAAACCAGGACTACGACCAATAGCTTAGGGAACTTTCTGCAATATAAGCTAAATGTATTGCATCTAGGACTCTATCTAGCCTCCTAGACAAGGAATGGTAACATCTTATCTAGAACTAGAATATTAGACCACAGTTGACTAACGACTACAGCTTTCATCGTAGACTAATCACAAAGGACCTTGGTAAGATTAGAACTAGTATCACATTTATCTAGATACTAGGACTTCATCGCGACCAATCTTTAATCAACTAAAGTAAAACCAAAAATTAGTTAGAAAACTCCAAAATATTATTCAACTATTAAGGACTCCTAAAAAGGATTCAAGACCAGATTTCATTCATCCAAAAAAACAGAACCCTCCTCGTTGGATCAACCCCAAAAATCTACTATACTACACCCAAGTAATTAGTAAAGTTTGAGACACATATAAATTTCTAATTTTTCTCATGCCCTAATGAAATAATAATGTCTTTGGGTAGACAATAAAATATTGGCATCATACTCTAGGAGACAATGTTATTATTTTGTGATTAGGACCATATTCTAGATAAAGGATTAAATTTCCCTCACACCATTTCCTATATATCTAAACACCATTGCATCATTTTCCTTTTCATTTCATTAAGACAGTTCACGTACCATGGTTCATTGACCCGTTCAAGGTCTCTTGAAGCACAATATCTATTGGACTTCGATCCTTAGATTGAAAGGTATCTCTATTCTCTTTTCTGGTTAGAAATGGCTATAAAATTACACCCTGTGGGATCAAACACATCAAACCCCAACCATCAAATCATTCAGGGAGAGCTCCCTATAATGAACCAAGAGAAAACGATCATGGAATATGGCTTTCCATCAATCCATGGTACGATACCTATAATTTTTTCCCCTATCCATGCCTATATATTTGAGACAAAACGTCAAATCATTCATATGATCTATAAAATGGGGTAATTTAAAGGTCTTCAGAGTGAAGATCCACATGAATAGATTGCCAACTTCCGAGAAGTCTACGATGACATTTTTAACCAAGGAGTTTTTTCAGATGCAATAAGACTTTGCATCTTCCCATTCTCCTTATGAGGCAGATCCAAGGATAGGATAAATAGTCATTCTCTCAAGTCAATTACAACATGGTATGAACTAGAAAATAATTTTATGTACAAGTACTTAACACCCATACAAACCTGGAAGCTCTGGATGGACATACAAAATTTCAACCAAATTAATTGAGAGTCTGCTTGGGAAGCATGGGACCGCTTTAAATAATTAATGAGGAAGTATCCACATCATGTAATATATATGGGGATACATATAAAAATTTTCTATCAATTTCTCCTTCCAGCGGCACAGAATATTGTTGATGCATCTGCTGATGGAGGTATCATGTTCAAGAATCCAGAAGCCATAAGATCCATTCTCAATGAAGTATCTCACATTGAAAGTCTATTGTAGAGTTATCATGGACCACCATAGAGTGGAACACACCCAATTTATGAGACCACAAGGCTAGCTGGACAAGTGTATGTTCCCACTAAAAAGTTAGAAGCATTATTTATAACAAATACTAAACCCCCTCATTCTCCTATCATGTAATTAGAATCATGCGATATGTGTGGTGGACCACATCTATATCAGGACTGCAAATCTGGATATAAATAACCACAACAAGATTTTAATTACATCAATTTCAATAAGAATAACCTTCAATTTCAGCAACAATAGTATTATCAGCAGGGGCCTGCTCAATAGAAACCTCAGAGAAATCAGCGTTATTTTCAACCAAGGGGAGGGAAAAAATTCAATGGTTAAGGACCACCAGGATGCCATCCGATGAACCCTGTACCCAGACCAAAAAATAAAAAACCTATTATTACCTCAAAGAGCACAATAATTCCATCATCCACAACCAAGACCTCAAAATTAATCTTTGAAAATAAATTTGGAAAACCTACTAGCATCATTTGTGAAATAGTCTGATCAATGAATAACAACCAATAAAACAGATAAGAAAAACTAGAGACAAGATCTAATGAAACACAATGTGAAAATGGGTCAAATCTCAATGACAATGTCTGATATATTATCAGGTACTCTACCTCGTAACACTGAGACATACCCATGAGAGGAAACTAAGGCAAAAGTGATGAGGAGCGAAAAGATTCTATACATCCAACAACCCAAAGAAGAAAGGTCGCAAGAAGAAGAGCTGAGAGAACAACTAGTACCAAATGAAAAAGATGATCAAGTCAATCCCACCATACATATTTATTAAGTACCAAAATATAAAGAAGATAAACATGAGAAATATAATGAACCTATGTTTGTTACCCCACCTCCATACCGGCCACCTCTTCCCTATCTGGAGTGAGAAAGACATCTTTTGCAGGAGACACAATACAAGAAGTTCTTGGATATGTTCAACCAATTACATATCAACATCCATTTTTGTAAATTTATTTCCTATATACTCATTTATGCCAAGTTCTTGAGAAATCTTTTATCAAACAAAAGACAAAAAAGGACACAAGAATCATCTCTTTAAATGAATAATTCATCACTATTGTAGAGCCGAAAATTCCCCCGAAGATGAGAGACACTGGAAGATTCTTAATCACATGTGAGATAGGCACATGCAAATTTGGTATAGCACTCTTTGATCATGGATAAAGCATTAACCTTATTCCAAATAGCTATTTTCAAAGGTCAGGCCTTAAATATATCCAATAAACATGTGTGTATTTGTAATTAGCTGATCACTCGGTCAAGTACCCATGAGGAATTCTGGAATATGTACAGGTAAAAGTTAGATAGTTCATTTCCCCAGCAGATTTCTAGGTGTTAGACGTGGAGTAAGACAGTTATGTTCCTATTATACATGGAAGAACATTTTTAGTTTTATGAAAGGAATTGATCGATGTGATCCAAGGAAGTATCATATTCATAGTAGGATATGAAAAAGTTTTTTAAATGTAATTAGAGCTATGGAACACTTAGATAAATCTATGGATTATCACGCTATTTCTCTCACCCAGAATGGTGAAGAATATATGTCCATCGCGGAAGAAATTGGAAACTCTATTATAGAAGAATAAAGAGACCATGAAATTGAAGAAGTTAACATTCTTGAACCACTCACCAGAGTTTTGTTCCATCATTTACCTCATCCATAATCCAACATCCTCAATTAGACCTAAATCCACTACCCAGTACTTTAATGTACTCATATCCAGGGGAATCCTCCTCCTTTCCCATTATAGTCAACTCCAAACTATCTCATGATCATGAAGAATAATTGGTTGATGTTCTGAAAACACATAAGAAGTCTAGATCTTGGAGAGTGGTAGATAGTAAGGGGATCAATCCCATTGAATACACTCCCTGAATCCTACTCATAGAGGATGAAAAACAAAAAATAGAAACCTCAAAGGTAGATCACACCATCCATGATGGACTTTTTCAAGAAAGAGGTGTTAAAACACATGGATGTGTGAATAATATTTAATATCCTAGACTGTGAATGGGTGAACCCTGTCTATTCCATTCCCAAGAAAGGGAGACTCTTAGTAATAAGAACATATGAAAACGAAATTATTTCAACATGGACCATCACCAGATGGAGAGTTTGTATTGATTACAGATGTTTAAACATAGCCACAAGAAAAGAATTTTTTTCCCATACCTTTTATGCACAAAATAATAGAAATACTTGTGGGGAATGATTTTTACTATTTCCCATAAGAAAATTAAAAAGATAATGAAATTGCAGTTGACCCCGCTGACTATCCAAAAACCACCTTCGCCTATCCTTTTGGTACTTTTACATACAGACGCATGTCCTTTGGTATGTGTAATGCTCCATCAAAATTACAAATATGTATGACATGCATCATTCATGATATGGATGAATAATCTCTTAAACTTTTCATGGACAGTCATTCAGTTTATGGAAGATCATTAGATGTCTATCTCAGCAATCTAGAACTATTTCTTGAATACTATGAAGAAAAATGCTTCGTGGTGAATTGGGAAAAATGTCACATCATAGTTCAAGGATGAATCATACTCGGCCCTATCATATCCAAAAAAGGAATCAATGTAGACCCAGAAATGATCAATTTAATCAAATATCATCCTAATCCATCCACTATTATGGGTATTATAAGTTTCCTTAGGAATTCTAGATTCTAAAAACACATCGTAAAATATTTTTCTAAAGTCACACGTCCTTTTAAAAACTTATTGTCAAATGATATTCCTTTTGAAATCAATAAAGAAAAACTAAAATCATCTAAAACATTTAAAATATCCTAATGACATCTCTAGTTATCATTTCACCAAACTGGGAAAAATATTTTGAACTTATGTGCGACGCCAGTGACATTATTGTAAGAGATGTTCTAGGAAAATATACAAATAACATCTTCTTCCACATTTATTAAGAATGTCATACCTTAAAGGAAACTCATATTAATTATATGACAACAGAAATGGACCTCCCATCTATCATGTATGCCTTTGAAAAACTTGGTTCTTACCTTGTTCTATCCAAAGTTATTGTTCATACAGATCATGCTTCCCTTTGGTACTTGATGAACCATGAATGATGGAAAACAAATGTTAATGCACTGGATGCTCTTACTACAAGAATTTGACGTAATAAATAATGATATGAAGGGAACAGAAAATGTCATTGTAGATAACCTCTTGAAACTACCTCTATCCAACATTAATGGCAATAAGGCTAATATTGAGGCAAATGTTCTAGATGAGACCCTATTTAATATCCTGACATAGCCTGGGTTCACCGACATAGCCTTTTTTCTTGCGACTGGATTCCTCCATCAAGATTTATCTTATCAAAAATGGAAAATGTTTCTTTTGGATTATAAGAACTACCTTTGGGATGAACCTTTACTTTTCAAGTGTTTTTTTGATGGCCTTTTAAGACATTTCATTCCAGAAGAAGAGGCGTAGAATGTAATAAGAATGTACCACACTCTGCCAACTGGAAGACATCACAAGTCTGGGCGCACATTGGCAATGATCTAAAAAGAGGATTTTTATGGACCTCATTTCATAAAGACAATAAGAGAATCTTCTGCTGTAGTGAAATATTCCATAGGACAAGGAATATCCGAAAAAGAAAAGAAATTCCATAGAACCCCATGTGGGAAGTTGATGTTTTCAATGTCTGGGGCATCGAAGTTGTGGGACCATTACCCACGTCACATGTAAATAAATACATTCTGGTTGCAGTGAGCTACGTGTCTAAATGGGTTGAAGTTGATGAAAAAAATCATGAAACATCGAATGTGGTAATGAAAATCCTTCAAAAAAATATGTTTGCACATTTTGGATTTCCACGACATTTCAATAACGATCATAGAACCCGTTTATCTAATCAACCAGTGAGAAAAATTATTCAATGATTTAGGATCCTCTAAAATAATAGAACTACCTATCATCCAAAAATGTGTGGGAAATTCAAACTGTCAAATAGAGAGTTAAATCTGATCCTTAAAAAAATAGTCAATATAAGCAGAAATGATTGGAGTCAGAAACTGTATGATGCATAATGGGCATATATAATGGCTTATAAAACACGCATCAATAGCACCTCATTTCGACTGGTTTATGGAAAACCATGTCATCTTATAGTGGAGTTAGTGCATCGATCATTTTGGGCCATAAAAAATTAAATTTGAAATTAAACAAGGTTGGAGATAATTAATTATTGCAATTAACCATGTTGGAAGTATTAATAAAATATGCATACACGAATGCGCAAATTTACAACAAATAAAAAAAATAATGGCACGACCAACATATTTCAAGACGCACCTTCATTTTAGGGAATAATGTTCTTCGATTCCACTCGATATTGAAACATTCCCCTGGAAAGATGAAATCAATATGTTCTGGTCCTTATGATGTTATCCAAGTTTTTCCATGTGGAGTGATTGAAATTAAATGAGATAGAGAGATCCCATTAAAATTGAAAGGCCAACAATTGAATATATATCAATAACCATTCCATGAGGGCTATGTCCTCAACCTCATGTTCAACTAAACTCTAAGAAAGCCTGGATGACTAATTTAATGTTAGTGCATTATGGGAGGCAACCCATTGTTGGTATTAGTTTTTTTTAGTCTTGGATTTTTCAGTGTTTCATTGTAGTACTTTGTAAAAATTTCCATTCAATAAATAAAATGGTTACCATTATTCATATTTTTAAACCAACATTTTTTAAACTATTCAAATTTTTAAACCTGTGGATTAGCATTTGTTCTATAGTTCATGATTTTTTTCTAATAACATATTTTGGAGGTGCATTAAAATTCAATTTTAAGACATCTTTGATACCCCCATGGAATTCCACATCATCTCAGGGAACTCTCGATTCCATCTTTTTAAATTTTTTCATCACAGAAATGTCAATTCAATTATAAAAAATCACTACCACACCACTCCCACCCATTATTTTATAGACATTGGGGACACTATATTGTTTAAAGTGGGGGGGGGGGCTTTCTCATATTTTCACTAAGATACACTTGAATTTTTGTTTGTTCTTGCAATTCTAGGTGGAATTTTTCAAATTGATAAGAATTCAACAAATTTGAAAACTATTATTCCTTTGTAAATTATAGATAATGTTAAATAGAAAAATGTTAACAACCATGCTTCACCCCTACATAGAACTTTTGAATTATTGATGAGCTTACAATTTTAATTAAAATTAAAAATATTTGAAATTATGATTAATTTCCACACTACTTAGGATTTATGACCTTCATAATTTCCATTTTTATTTTATTCTCATTACCCAAAAGGATTCAATTCCTTGAATAACATTTTCTTTTCTGATCATATTTCTTTAGAGATACATAGGATATGAAAACCTAATAGAACTTGCACAGAGATCTTACCAAAAAATTGACTAAACACGTGTTATTTTAATATTATTGAGGCATCCATTGTTAGAAATTTTACCTATGACCCACCTGACATCTATCCTTAATTTAGCCCATAGTTTTATGAATTAACTGTTATAAGGCATGCTATTTCAATCCTATTTCTATTTCTACCCCAATATTTGTACAATACATAAAGATTATTTTTTGAAAAGTTTGGGGGAGGCATTCAAATAGCATGAGATGATTTCACATTCAGATATGTGTATTATGCTCACCTGACTACTAGGTTGTGATCCATATGACATTTTTGTATCTAATTTGTATTCTTTTCCATTGAAAAAATTGAAATAAAAGAAAATAATTGATATGGGTTGTGTACTAAGAGGGTCAAAAATCAAAATTTTTCATACTGATGAATCCCATGAAGGATCAGATGTTGTTAGGTGATGGATGTGAGATCTGTCATAGGCATAACATTTTAAAAAAATGAAAAAAAAGAAAGGAACATATTCATTTCATTTTCTATATAACTATTATGAATTTGGATCCAACCTAAGCTAATGGCCTATGGACCTGACATTCCACATGGAGGATGTTTTTTACAGTTATCTTGTTGCATCTACATTTTAGTTCAGAGATTACCCTCCATGTGGTCCTGATTTTTACATTTTACCTACCTATCTACAAACATAGAGTCATCAAAACGTTATTTCTAAAAGTCATCGGGATTATTATTATACTTGTCTTTACACAGTAGAGATGATAGAACTAGTGAAAGTATATGGTTATGAACAAGGACTTAGGGTACGATCATATCTTACTTACATTTTACAGTAAGTGATGATAGAAAGTCATGGTGAGGTAAATTAAAACTAGGCATATAGATTAAGGAATAGTTATAAGATTATGATTAAATGAATTGAATTTATTTTCAAAATTTGAACTATGGGGCATGACTAATTTACTAAGAAATATTAAAACTGGAACATGAATAATTTTCTTCTTATTGTTAATTTAATTCCATTGACGTAATGCACATTTAATGTTTTTCAAATTTCTTATACTTTTGAAATCTTTATTGAGATATTTTTCTTGAGGACAAGAAATTATTCATGTTTGGGGGGATTTGATAAAGATAAAAGTTATATATATTTTTCAATCAGATTTATATTGTTTTTCATTCATATACAGAATAATACACATGGTATATGTCTAATTTTTCAGGAAATAGGGCTTCACAATATTCCAAGAAAGAAAGGAAGAGAAGCTGAAAAAGTGTCCAAGTACACATTATGATAGCCAAATTCATGTCGTCTACTTGATGATCATATCCTACATCTAGCCGTGAAGAAAATTCGTGGACATCCACAATGACTAAATAAATTTTTAGTTCACATCATGAGTCCCTTCAGCACATCTTGACACAAAGTCAAATTGAATGCTGAGAAAACTGTGAGGATTCAATGAAAAAAGACTGTTGGCCATGGAGTACATGTCATGAACCACATATACACAATGTGACCAAGGTCAGAAATCATTAATCTATGGAAGATCTTTGTGCCATGTTGGAGATCCTGGTCAAAATCACTTGGATTAAAGGTTCAAGATGTGACAATTATGTATACATTGGGACCATTTCCACCTATTTAAGGAGTATCTCAACAACACATTTCAACAAGTGTGGATTAGATCTCTCCCACTTTTAGATTCTTTTTTACATTTATTTCTCCTTCCCTCTCTAAAAACTTTATTTCATTTTAATTATTTTATATTTTCAATCAAAGAGTCCTGAATTCCTACTTTTCAATGCCTTTAATTCCCACATTGCTTCATTTCTGTTTCGTTCCATTCAAGTAAAGTTTTATTTAAATTTTTCTTGCATGTTTTTCACATTTTTATTCCATTCCATTAGCATAGTTATGATTTCCTTCACCCCTTTTATTGCATTAATTACACCCATGAGTAGCTAAATGCAATAGGTTAGGGGTCATGATTCGATATATATCCACATATAATTAGACCTCTAGATCTAAACATGAAAAACCTACATGGATTTGTAATTTGGATAGAAACCAATGGTAAAACTCTATTTTTGGGATTATATTGTGACCATTGAATAGTCAAGAAAACTGACCTACCCTAATTGAAGTAAATTATGACTATGACCATTAGCATAGGTAACTTTCTACTACCTAAGCTAAATGTAATGCATCTTGGACTGTATCCTACCTCATGACCATGGAATAGTTACATTTAAGGTATATCTTGAAGAATGGAACATGGTTGACTACAGACTACCACTTTATCTACAGACTAAGCACTAAGGACCTTGCCTAGATTAGAACTTGGATCACATTTATCTAGATACTTGGATGTGATAATTACCCCTCCTTAATCAACTGAAGTAAAACCCAAGAATAGTTACAAACATAAAAAAACATTAATTAACTAGTAAGGACTCCAAAAAATGATTCATGGACAAATTACATTCACCAAGAATAACATCACCCACCTTGTGGGATTGACCCCAGACTTCTACCATACTACTCATTAGTAGTTATTAATGTTTGGTATGAATATAAATTTCTTATTTGATTCCTTCCCTAAGTAATTAATGATGACTTTGGGTGGCTGATAACATTCCATGGGTTGTTTTATGTTCAAGACTTATATATGTTCCATGTTCCATGCATGACATTGTAAATGTTAGGATGTGATTGGGGTGCCCATAATTATATAGCACAATTAAAACGTTATGATGTGACAGGTGAGTCAAAAATTATATAGCACTCCAATTTATTGGGTAATGTGATGAATCTCATGAGTCAAAGTGAAATATTCATGAACATTATTCTATTTTTGTTCACAACTATGTGTGGTAGTTGACCAGTAGGACATGATGTTTCGTTTTTATGCATTTCCACAATACAACTCTTCTCTTAATACTTCCTCTCATGATTATGAACTAATTACTCTGTTATGATGATAATGATTATCCTCACCCCATGTCATATCATTTCATGATTTATCTATCTACTTACTGGTATTTTATCTCACCCCTTTTTGATGTATTTCATAAGGAGACTACATATACTAAGGAGTACACAAGGGCCAATAAGAAGCTAGAGAACAAAGAATTAAATAAATGTTTATGATTTATTTTGTAAATGATATTCATTGTCCTAGTTTTCCCAAGACTCAAAATCTTTGGGTCTTTATTGTTTTATGTTTTTATGTTTTTTATTATTAAAATGATGTAAAAGTAATTTTAGAAAATTTGGGAATATATAGATGTATCCTAACAGAGTCCCATCAGATTAGCCAATCCATGAAACAAACACACTATAGGGGTAATCATGAGTTTTTGGGATCAAGTTTCGTGGGGTTCCAAGATAATTATAAAAATTCAAAGGATTATTTATATTAACTCATATATTATAATTTTGAATTTTTTATAGTGAATGTAATATTCAAAAGGGTTTGAGTACAGTAAAGGATAAACCGATGTATATTAACCAAATTTTTATGTTTAAGGGATAGAACATTTGATTTTGGAGGACACAATAATCAAGGGGATTATATGTACATAATGAAGGCTTATAGTTGAGTAGTTTAACATCATTAAATAAGAATTATTTCATGTAGATTGATGTCATTTGACTAGGATATTGTTACCATTTTCGAACAAACCTCAATCGATCCATTTATATATTCGTTCTAGGTTCCATACACTAAAAGAAATCTTGGTTGACATGATAAACGAGATATATTTGGGTAGATGATTGAGTAGTACAATAGTGATTGGTAGGGAATATGAAAGGGTATTAAAATTTATATACAAGTGGGAATCCCCATAAAAATATTCCCCACATAGAGGAATATAGTTTGGAAAAATTAGAACTCATAGATGTGCCTCAAATGGAAGATTCAGGTGTAACTACATATTTTATAATGATGGGAATCATGCCTTATGTACTTCACAGAATGAAAACTACAAACATAGGTCTGGACTATATAAAGGGAGGATTATTTTTTCTCTTTTTTTAAAAACTATTTTTGGGACTAGGATTTGAAATCCAAATATAACTATATATCCTATGGATATAGGAACCATGCCACATATAGTTCTTAAATTTAATATTCCTTTCACTGGTAAGAAAAATATGTATGTATGGGGTAATTTAATATTTATATTGCATTTGGACCAAGATTCTATTTTCCAAGAACCACTATATATCCATAGATGATAGGAATAAATCCATGCATAGTGATTTTAATTATTATTATTTAGTTAAAATTGTTTCCATCGTGACTTAGGTATGAAGGCATAACCTAATAAGTGATTCTTGAACCCTCTTTGATATCAAAAAATGGGTGAAATAAATAATGTATTTAAATTCATATATCTTGGATGATTATTTGATTATTGGTGGGATTATTGTCACACCATTAAATAAAATATCATCATGTTTAGGGGGTCTATCATATGGGTCTAAAATATCTACTAGGAATAATCTCTGTAGAAATGATTTATTCACTTGTGGATCCAAGCAGTGTCCATTTAGGAACTAAATCATCCCCATGGCACAATCTCTTTGGAATTGTGTTATTCACCATAAAATACTAGCAAGGTCCCTTTAGGAACTAAAACATCCCTTGGGAAAAATATCATAGCTATTCATTTATTCAATAGAAATTCCTCTGAGGGAAAGTTCATATTAGTCAATCCTTATTACTGATAGTCTTCCAGGGATCCCCATGAGGAATGGTCTTATGGTCTATGAAATGACAAGATGATTTTTTTCTCATTCCATTAGGGGTTAAGAGATGAAGTGGAGGAATAAAGTTTGGTTGGTGGAAATACTGGTGCCTAAGGGGATTTAGATACTCAAAGAATTTGGGTCTTCATTTGAGATACATGCCGTATAATGAAAGGGTATAAGAATTTGATGTTGTAATCTTGATTTGAAAATGGGTACAATGAATCGTTGAGTGAAGTAAAGAGTATCTGAATCAGATTAAATAGATGGGTTATGGGTAGTGTAAAACATAACCCAAGAATATGTGAGTTAATTGGATATTAATACAGATGTGTATAGGTTAACCATTAAAAGTGGTGAAGTATATGTCATATGTAGTCCATAAAAAATCTCCTAGTTTTAAAGAGGGCCTATCCTCTTAGACCAAAACATCCCCTATGTACATGATCATTGGAATTGTGTTATTATCAAGAAAATATAAAGGGTCCCCATTAGATTAGCTTGTCCATGTTACCAATACACTATAGGGGGAATGAAGAGTATGTCCGCTCATGATCTGTGGGGTTCCAAGAGTAGTAGAAAAAGTCAAGTAATTGGTCTGTATTAACTCACATATCACTGAAATAAATTTGTTTCAGGGTAAGAAATATATTTAAAAATCCTTCAAGAAACATGTAGGCTAAAACAACATGTATTAAAAATATTTTTATGGAGAATTGAAAAAGTTAGTAATTAATGAGTACACAGTCATTAGGGGGATGATATGTCCAACAGGAAGACCTCATGCCATTTAGTTTAACATCAGATGACAAGGATGTTGTCCATGAATTTAGCTTCATGTGACTAGGACGTCCTTCCATATGTTTGAATAAAATTCTACTCAATTATTCTTGTAATATAATTTTTATAGGTTCTATAAGATTGCATGATTCATGATTAGCATGAGAATTAAGAGAAAACTGGGATGTTGATAACACCGCTTGATAGTGATTGGTGGGGAACCTCTGGCGATGTTAAGAATTCAATGTGTACTAGGACCCCTAAATAGATCTGCATCTCTTAGAGGTACATGATTGGGAGTGATAAAAACTCATGGATGGTGTCATTTTACTAGTAGTGTTTGTAAATTTATTGTAGGCCCATAAATCATGTCAAATCTTGTTCATCCAATACCTATGTTCTTTTTCCACGATTGTGAAGAGTATATTTGATATTATCTTATAGAGATCCCATATCTATAGTTTTTTTACTACATGATAGTTATATGAATGGATGAACTTGGTTTTATACTCTGGATATAGCCTCTATAACATAGAACAATATAATGTGGGGCCATTTTTCTTCAGTGTCATGTGAGGGATTCCAAATCTAGTGAAAATATTAGACTTCACAAAGATGATGAAGCCATTTTCTATAAAAATTAAGGGGTATTATATCATCCCATTTGAAAAATTTGTTATTAGTAGTATTGATACACTAAAACTTCTTAGCTATTCTTTGGGGATATGACCCCACAATTTTGATTCCCCATACAAAAAATGGTTAGAAATGTTTACCCATGTGTAGAAAATATGGGGGATAATGGATAATGTTTTTAGGAATATGAAATTGGGTGATACTTACTTGTGAATTATATGTGATCCTTCGTCATCATATTCAATTATTAACTAAGGCTTATAATTTGATGGTATAACATACTTCTAGACTAATGAGAACTGCCCAAGCCTGCATAGACATTCATTATAATGGTGGGAGTCCCTCCTTTTACAATGCATCTAAGGTGGACTCTACTGAATCCTTGGTTATAGAGGTATTTATACTAATTTTTACTTTATAAACGGGTGAAGTTCACTTGTCTTCATCGACTTTATTTCATTTTCCCTTGATATGATGGGTGATTCTCATATTAGGGGAAATCTATTATAGGATCCATCCATCCAGGGGTGGATTCATATCATCGTACTTCGGGGAAGTTTTGATTTTATTCATTTCATCAATGTTTTATATTATGAATACAAAAAGTAACCTTCAGTGTGTGATTAGTAATAATACCCCATCCACATCAGGGTTCAATTGGATTGTGGACTCACTATCAAATGTATTTGTATGAGCATTCTACGACCGAGTCAGTTTATACCTCATTGGTTAAAAAGGTAATTCAGTAGTTAACCCACTTATACAACTTATTTTAGGGGAAAATCTTAATTATTTATTGAATAATTATAATTTATATGTTTGATCACAATTGTCGAGTCCCATTTCACATTTAGGTAGGCTATCTATAGCATCAGAACTTTCTCCAAGTCAATAATATGGGCTTGGTATTCCACATCACTATTAGTATAGTCGTAGAATCGGAAAAAGGAATATAGAAAATTACCATGTTTATTGAAACAAATAAATTTCTAAAACTAACTTAATTGTGCCTAAGGTTTTCTATTTTCAGGCCACTCTAGATTTTGTAGGCACCATCAAAGTATAACTCCCTTGTTCGATGACTGTCATGGGTATACAAATCTTCATTATCATAAAATCTAATGTCCACTAGCATGCTTTCCAAGGAAAGATATACATTGGGGAAATTATCTGGTGCCTTGCCTTATATTTCTTTATAAGACATGTATTGAATATCATAAAATTACATAATTACCTGCCCTTGATCCAAATACCCAATTAACATCAAGTGGTGTAGAATATACTTGTACAAGACAATATGAGAGACCATGTAGGATTTATGATTCTTGAATTAATTACACCACTCTTTCACTATGAAGACGAGTGTGAGGAAGATATTATCGATATAAGAATATCTAGTCTCATAATCTAGAAATATTTCTATGATATGGAAGATACATTTTTCATTCCTTATATTAGTTTTCCATTTGAGGAGGGCACTGATTGATCATTCCATGGATTTGAAATATAGATAAGTGTCTTTCCTCAACAATAAATGTCAAGGATGATGGATGTAGTAGTTAGTACTTAAGGTTCTCAAAATCTTTTAGGTTATCCTCTTCCCGCTGTTAACTGACTCCTTTCTTCATTAACATAGTGAGGGTGGAATTTCAAGCCATGTTTGTTGTACAATGTCAGGTATTAGTGTGGTTCCTATAGATACTTATTAATTCATTTAATATTATAAGGATGATTCATTGCCAGGATTTCACTAGTATTATCTATATCATCATCTATGTAAAGGTGGAATTCCATAATGCTAACGACTTTCAATGAAATTACTCAAAAAACACACAACAAAGGGTTCATCATTAAACATTGGTGTTGAAATTTGTCAAATGTTGTTTAATGATTAGTGAGGTGATCACACTAATATCATGATTTAACCAGATCTTCATCAACATATCGGTCTGTGATTTTTCTAAATAAGGGTTATATGATAATATAAATTGTGTGTTTATATGTAGTTTCACTTTTCTTTAAGCTGAAGGGAATAATATAATAGAAAAACATCCCATGAATTTTCAATAAGTTAGTAGTGTCCTAATATTTTTGGGCGTTCCTCATCAATTTATATCCATAATACCCATCTATAATGGAAATGGAATGCAATATAGTAATTTCACCGATCATAATTTCAGTGATCGGTTCTAGGCAATCGTCTTCTGGGATTTTTCAATTATATTTCAAAAAATTTATGTATTCCATGATTGTACTTATATTCTTATTTATTGGGATGATGTTGGAATGAAATTTTTGGTGATGTAATTATTAGAAACTGTTATCATTATCAATATCATAACTTTAGATTCTACTATGGTAGCATGAGAGAGGTTCATTCATCTAACATTTCGCATTAAAACTCAGTGGTCATCAAACAATCATAGATGATGAGTAGCCGCATTGGGGTTTATTTAGGAAATCTCTATATAATTCTATAAAAACATGTATCTATGATTATTACAAAATTAAATATATATATATATCTAGTTAATCAAGAGGCATGGTTTCACTATTCATTATAGGTTGTAAGTCATCTTATTTTTTCAGATTCACCTAACTAAGCTCATCAACAATGGGGATGAAGCCTAACTCAAATGTAGGATGGGTGTCCCAATGATCATCTTCTCCTATTCAATATATATTTCCATGAAGGCATCCTCAATCATGGTACACAAAATAGGGGTACCTCTTCCGTCGATAAAATATGATAGGATACATGAAGATGAATTGGAATCCTAAAAGAACACGGATGTTGTGTGGTTATCTGGGATATTTTTTCCTTCCATACAAAAGACTCTAGGGGTAAGACAGGTATGGACATCCCACACTATAGGGAATTTCTTGGGGGGATTTTTATTTTATTTTAATGGCATAAGGGAATTTTTGGATCCTGATAGTTAAGTATTCTTACTATCCTTTGATGAACACAGTTCATCTGGGGTGATATTTGTCACAATGAAATGGGTTACTTAATTTTTTGATTCAAAATAGCTCATTAGGATTGATTCTACTACCCTGATCAAGTTTATGGTAAGCACATAATCATTATTGAGAATGTTTCTACGATATACAGAAGTGTTTCCAAATACATTGGGTGTGGAAACTTGTTTTCACCCTCCATAATTATTTCTTTTCCTTCCATCTTGTAGATGCATGCCTTAACATATATTGATTCAAAATATTTAAAAATGTCACTTTCCCCATATAGTAGGTCACACTATACACTAATTGGTTATTTTAATCATTGGTAGAATGTTGACGGATCTTCTTTATGGCTATAATTAAAAGGTATTCAGAGTTGGAAATTGCATATTGTCTCTTTTTAGATACCCATAAACACAGAATTAAATGAAATTCCCTCAATGTTTTCCTTGAGATTGATCTTTCCTATGAAATGTTTCTTGATTCTTTGAATACCATTGAATTGTAAGATTCATTGGAGACAAATTCTCCTCACCATATCACAAATTTAGGAGGAACCATATTGGAATAAGGATAATCCCAGAACCATTGTTGACTAGATACCTTTATATACCAACATTATCAACATTTCCAAAAAATAATAGGGTTTAATAAGTCTATAGATATCATATTTTCCTTTTTTATCTATGAATCAGATGGTGGTATGACATTCTACTGGAGTAGTCAGCTCCTGATAAACCCTGGTTTTGGTGATATCTATCTCAAACACCCAAGGACTCCAAAGGGACTTGATAAATGCCTCTCTTAGTACTTTTTAAATTTGTAAAGCCTCAAGGATTTAGATTTTTTCTAGGATATCCATTAACTATTTGTGTAATTTCATATTTTGTTCTATTGGTTTTTTCTTTCCAAGGCGGGGTTACTCTTTATCATATTGATTAGGGGATGAAGTGTTTGAGCCATAAAAATTGATATTGGGGTAGAGGCCAATATAGAATTTTTTTATAATGGATTAGGTTACAATATCATATCCATTAAATTATAATTATCATATATTTCGACCCTTTTCATCTATTAATTTAAAACATTTGGTTGGAACGACCACAAAAGGGATCTGATGAATCTTTTTGCACCTATTGGCCTAGTTTTTGCACTCTTCACTAGGTCTTGGTTGAGTATATGAATTTATAAGGTATGTAACTAGTATATTGGGTACATCTATGAATAGGATATCCTTGCAACCCTATTCTTTATTGGTATCGACCTCTGGATCCCTAGTCTCGTAAAGAACTCTCATATTAAGTGGAATATTCATCATCAGATAAAATGTTTTCTGGGTGAATTATTTTAGCAAAACAAAAATTATCTCTTTATATGATGATAATTCTGTAGTTTTGGTAGGTTCCTAAACTATAAGTGATTGGGGGAAAATTTTTTCAAGAGTAAGAGCTAGTTTGTGAGATGTATCTAACACTTTATCTTATGTCTTTCCCTTATATCAGATGATTACATTTTCTTATAAGATGTGGATTCAATGATGTATCCCTGGGTATTTGAGTCATGACTGTTTTATGAAGTTTCACTCTCATAGTGGAATGATATTTCATAAATTTATATTAATTCATCCAATTATCAAAATTATGTTCATCCATAACTAGATAATCATTCCAGTCACCATATTCATCTAGTTCCATGGTAACTTTCACTACAGTTTTTCCCTGTATTACCCATCTTGAATCACCATTCCATATAGATTAAATTTGATGCCAACATAGTCGTGGATGGTGTGACCCAGTCTCATATTAAAATGTAAATATTCATGATGGTCATTGAGGCTGACCTCGTTCTATTTTAGAGGTATTAGTAGATTGAGGTGGGTATTTTTCATTGGTGTGAGTAAATAACTAGGAACATATTCATTTCAGGAGGAATATACTCTATTCTTCCATTCCTCATATCATATGGGTCCCTTATTTGTCTTCATCTCTAGTAAAGGATGGTTTTTCTATATCTACTATGCCATGGTAATCGAAAGGTTATTTGGGGCCTACTTCGGTGCTCTAGTGGTAACCATTATTGGGTTGAGGGTGATAGATAATGTCTCTATTCTTATAGTACATTTCGCTATATTATGGGCTTAGGACGAAAATTGGACCACGTTTACTACATGGAATCTTAAATTTGTGGAATCATTTTTTTTAAATGACGGAATAAACCATGGTATTTTCCCAAGATTAAAGTTGTTTGTAGCTAATCCTGGAAGATTTCAAAAAAATGGCCGTCCAATTTCTCTTTCAAAAGTGGGATAATCTGTGGTTACATCATATGACTACACCTAGTGATATAGTTTGATAATCATTCATTTTAATGAAGTATTTAATTTATGAGTTATAATATCATAAAATTACTTATTGTTTTGATGAATTGATAATTTAATTGATGATGAAGGTCTTCCCATACAATGATGTATCCTTCTTAAAGGCTTACGTACCAATCAAAGGTTGGCCCTACCAGTGTCCCTACAAAAAAACATATTTTTATCACTTCTTACTAGCCTAAAGAAGCTCTCTTAGGGCCTCATATGGACATGAAGTTTTCGAGATAATTTTTTTTATCCCATGTAAATCTAATGATTAGAATATAGTATTCCAAAAATTGTGTGGGGAAAGATTTTTCTACCCACTTGTGGTATGCCATTATTTCAAGCTATGTTGTGGTGCATTTCCCCTCCATGGCTACCATCCGAGAAGTTAGGGACTAGATAGTGTTGAGGTGTTCTGGAGGTAATGCTATATGGACCACCTAGTAAGAACATTGTGTGGTTGATGCTTGAAATGTTCTTCCATATTTTCAATCGTATTGATTTTCAATTCATTTTAGGTTCACATGATCTCCCTAACATGGAGGATGTGGTCACTATAATGGGTTAAAATCATTTTCATCTTCAATCTATGTGTTTATGTATATTGATATCCTAGATATAAATCCAATATGATACTCATATTATACCCTTTTAGTATTCTTATTCCTTCCTAGTGGTGAGAGGATGGATATATATTTTTCACATGATGGTGATACCCAAGGTGAATATTTCCCTTGAGTAATTTCTCATTGAACTATCTAAGTTTATGTATATCATTCCTATATTGTCCTAGTCATTTCTTGGTAAATGAAATTTCATCCCTTATAGGTAGTGAGTTAGATGAAACCATTCCTTTCCCTTTAAACTTTTATAATTTCATAGAGGAGGTGGAAACTCATTATTTAGAGCTTCCAGGTTTATTTTCCGACTGTAATTCAACACATGTGAAGCGTAAATTTGTGCATAAATATCACCTTACTGCGGAGGAACCATTTTGGAATTTTTACCCTCTATATTTGTGTCCTGGTCTACAAATTTTTTTGGATTGATGGTGATGATATTCAATAGGATGTACAATGTAATGATAATCACTCAATCATTGACTGAATAGTATGGAATATTTGAACAACATGTTTCCCTTTTTATATTTATATGGATTTCCTCAACTAACTCTTGGTCTTATTAGGTTATCCTAGCTTACAATCCATATAGGGTTTCACCAATGTTTGCATAATTTCTCATTTCATGGTCTCAGAATAATGACCTCCATGGATTTTCTAATCGGTCTTACTGAGTGGTCCATGAATGAGTGGGTTGTGTCTAAAGGAGGGTGGAAAGGAGAGGATGTTGGACAATTATGTTGAAATCTTGGCCTAAATAAGATTTATTTCCACTGATGTGATGATAAAAATGACTCCATCCCTGTGGCCTAGGGTATGTTTTGGGATATTTTTGTCACTCTCTAATCCTATTGTTAAGGATATGATGACTACTAGAGTAGTAATTAGAGAAAAAAATACCCCATACCTAAGGGTTGGGGTTAGTTTAGACTCTCCAATTACTTCTTCATGGAATTTTTGGGGTTTGATGACCCTGTGGTGTAGGTGACGATAGAAAAACACTAACCATGTGTGATAGTTTGTCTATCAGATGACTTTTATGGTGGATACCACTATGATATTCTAGATTTAGTTTAATTACATTCAAATATGCATTGGGTGTAGTGGATAATTTTTATGGAAGTCACTTACTATGGGGATTTGTTAGGTAGATTGTGACATAGTATTCATTACTTTTAATGTGTTCCCATTTTTTTGATAGGCCCATATTAAGACCCTGTTGGAATCCATCTCTCTCCATCAATGAATCCTCTGTGTTCTCACTATAGAGGAGCTTCATTGGATTGACCAACTAGATAAAATGTTATTCTATCCCATTATCTTTCCAATGGTTGTGACATTATTGGATATCATATTCAGGGATCATTGTTTTCCTAGGGACAAGGTGAAGTGTAACACTCCAAAATCACTCAATCCTAATATATGGATTTTTAATAGTGCTTTGATGATTAATTTTTTAAGAGATTCTATTATATGGAGGAAATAATGATGTTGGATTTCATTGTGAATTTTTGACCTTGGTCCTATTCCAAAGAAATAGTTGTCATGACTATCTAAAAAAAGAGAGTGTTTATCACTAGGAAGTGACCCTAATATTATTGATAAGAAAGGTTAATAGCATTTAACTGATGAACAATTTCTGAAAGGTTATGTAATAATTATGGCATGAATTCCTATTTTAAATCATAAGGGACAACACAATAAGAATTGTTAATGGAAAAAACATAGTAGGGATTTTTTTTCCAACCAACTTCTTCCATATATCTATTCTAGCACATTATTTATTAGGCTACGTTTCTTTCACCAGGTTAGATCATAGAGATTTCTTCTCTAGATAGATTGATGACCGAGGTGAGGTGTTTTTAATGGTTTATGGGTAAATTTATATGGTTAACATTATCTTTTTATCACCTCCCTATATGAAGGTGTTTTTAAAAGGAGAGGATTTACTTTTCTAAGTTTGATATCACAGTGGGGAGGTTTTCCATGGAGGATGTTAGGGGTGGAGTCTCTAAAACCCATATCCGTACTAATGCGAGAAGGACTATCATCATTGTTATGAACTTTTTAATTTGATGAAGTGTTATAGGACCCTTATGGTATTTTAAATATGTGTTTTAATACAATGTGGGCACTAGAATGTAGAATCAATGCAATATGAACCTCACCCTACGTCATCGTCGGAATATGTCAACCTTCAATTTGAGTTTGAGTGGTAATATGAACCCAATTCATGACGGTCACTAGAATATATTGATTAACATATATTATTGTGGAAATATGATCCCTTTGTTCATATGTTATTAGAGTATACTGGTGATATTATGTATCATAATTGAGGATATGAGATTGCCTTTGGGTGGTTGTCAGAATATGTTGGTCATCTCTTGGTGAAGCGGGTGTATGAGACAAGTTCTCATATGTACTCCCTATTAAAATATATTGATGGACATCATGAATGGGTTAAGGGATACACAACTCCCCCTGTATTTCCTCTAAAGGATATCAATGCATTCTTTTATTGTAAGGATCCTAAATGTGAGCATGGCTTCTATAATCCATTTGTATACACTGAGTAACTTTATCAGTGGGGATATGCATCTACCCTAAGAATATTTCCAAATTCTATGTATGGACATCAATTATAGTAGGAATATGGGTTAAATACAATTTGGTAATTAGAATACTCCAATCAATTTCTGTCATAGGGATTTGTTCCTGTCCTGAGGTAATTTCCAAGAAGGGTTAATAGACCCGAGTTAGAATAAAAATATGATCCCAAATATGTGCCTCACCAATTATCAAAATATTTCTTTAATCCTCCTAGATAATAACAAGAATATGTACTTTATTGGGATTAACCACCTATTCATGTTTGTTTTGTTAAACTAATGCTATAGAGACAAGATATAATTGTATTCAAATCCCTGTATCAAATTATTGAATATGATGATGAAGTTCCTCAATCATTTGAAGAAAGTAGTGGAACATAAAGAGGGTGTATGTAGGTACATGATCCTACACATTCTTAGTATACAACAAAAATCTGCATAGATACTTGATTGAAGTGGTGATATTTTCACACTCATGTATTCCTTTCTTCTATTACAATATTCTAATGGAAATCATGTGTAGGGACATGGATTTATTCCCCCACCATGATTATTGTCATGATTTTAGGGTATAATTTGTCATTTTGAGTAGGGATATGAGCCTGATCATGATTTTTCATTGAAAAATGTCAGTGAAATTTATTGATGGAAACATGGAAATAATTCTTCTCCCCTTAATCTACAGCTTTCATCACCTGACAAGATATCCTAGGTTCTAATGTATGAGTGTGGAGGGGTCCGACCTATTGGGTAGTTCCCATAGTAGTTGACTGAGGGAAATTTGAAGAATGATACAAGTGGTGGAATTTAACAAGATCCCTTATAGGTAGAAATTTTTCAATGATAGAGTTGTATTTTTTCCCATGATCCACCTATCTATGGTAGGGGATATATTGATTTTCATAATTTCGGTATATGATCCATAAGTGGTTAACAGTGTTGATAGGTAACATTAGTACTTCAACAGCCTTCCCTGAGTAGGGTGGTATTGTGTTAGATAGTTCCTAGAGGCCCCTGTGTGCTTTATCGAGGTTCAGGATCATAGTATGTGGGTGTTATTACCTAACCACAACAATTTACTACTCGATGATGAAGGCATAAGGAGGGGTGATGTTCTTACATGATTCATGGAGCTTGTTTCCATGGATTATATTCTAAAACATTTACATAATGATTCCATGTATTCATATTAAGGTTAATTTTCTGAGTAAGGAATATGTAATAAAAATTACAATAGTAAACAAGGTAACTAATCAGTACAACATTGAATTAAAATCACATTCTTAATAAACTACACACTATGAATACTTTTGAACATATATTTTTCATTTTTTCCATTCTCTCTCATTGAATATTAAAAATAGATCATCAATGGGAAAATTGATTACATATAATTATAGAAATATTTTTTTTCTTGTTCACCATTTTTGTTTCTCAATAAAATGATTTTTTACTAGACTTCTCATGAGATTTTTCTTGGGTTTATAATTTTTTGTCGATCACAAAAACACCCAATGGATCCCACAAATATAACTAGTCCTATGAATAATTTCCAAAAATATTTATGGAATTTATTTTAAAACTCAATCATGATTAGAAACTCACGTTAGTCAAGAGGATAATATAACATGCTCATCACCCCATTTTGGGGGGAATTATTGCTGACTTCCATACTCTCTTATAGATTAAAGATATTTCCATGAATCATTAACATATCCTAGTAAAATAATAGTATACAGAATGAAGTTATCATATTTTGATTCCTTATATATGTAATAGTTAATTCCATTAATGAAATTTTAAGTTTTTATTAGAGGATTCTTATCTATTTCCATTATTTTCATCACAATGAGGTACAAGTTGTTTTTTTAATTTATATGACTAACTGTTCTAGGGTATACCACTATTTAGTGAGGTCATTGGTGTATTGGGATTGTGATTTAATCTCCAATATGATTCCTAAGTAACCAATGTGAAACAAGAATATAAAATCATGTACTTTGTATATGAACATGTCATATAGTTTAACGGCATGCGAAAATTATGTATGTGTAGGCATTTAAGAAATGGTTAAGAAGCTTGGGTATTAGTAACCTGTCCTATGTATCCTTATTATAATAGTAATCAGAGTCCTTGTAGTTTATTTTTTCCTTAACCTAATAATGGTTGAGTAAGTGTGATTAATAACTGTGAGGATTATTTCCCTATTTTGTTGGAATTCTAGGGACTCACATAAAGATAGATGCCCATGTTGGAGGTATTTGTATCGTGATGTTTAAAAGGCCATTATAAAACCCTAATCTAATGTGATTCATGTATCACGTGAGAAACAAGAGATAATTTATTATCAAACATGTGAGAATGGAAAAAAGTACTTATTTTTTATGTTGAAAACACATTTAGATTTCCCTTATATTTGAGTAGGGATTACAGGATGAGGTTGCCCTGATTGGAGGATTCTTCTTATTATCGAAGAAAAATAATTTAAAAATCATAGGATCTTGTTATTTATGATCATTTTGAGAAAAAAAGATATTTCAAGGGACTAAATTAATGGGTTTTAGGTGTGGGAATTACACATTTAACAATACATAGTATAGATCTTGGACCTTAGGGAGGCGTCATAAATATACTATTTATAATAGAGATCATAGTCTTTGTTGTTCAATCCAGTTACTAATCCACTACTAGATTAGTAAATAAGGTATACCTAGAGTAGGCTGTTCTGATGATCAAGCGTAATTGAAATGTTGAGGGACTTACACAATGTTGGGTTCTTATATCATGTATTCAAAACTTATCATTTAATGGAAAAAAGGGAAGGTACCATGAGAGGTCTGTAGATTATTCTTAGATGAAATAGTGGCCTCTTTTAAGGACATGTAACGAAAATGGATTCATGTGGGAATATCACTTAGTAAATTACAAACACAATCCACATAAAGGGGATGATCGACCAAAAGGAGCATGTCCATGGGTTTGAATGGCTCAAGGGAACAAGTCCAATGTGTCTTCTAGAAAAGGTTGACATATTAAAGGGTGTTTACAGAAAAATTATAAGGGTTTATTCTTAAAATTATGACATGTTTGAGGGTTTCTACATAACATATAGTGAACCATGATTTTAAAATATTAACATTACATCACTTTTTTGGAATACATAAAAAATTAAACAAACATACACCCAAAAAACAAATTACGGTATTTCCATTGAAAGAATGGAAACATAAACCCAGGTCAATAAGTGACATACATTATCCCGCACTAGGTTATTCTAGACTAGAACCCCTCTTAGACACATCAATCAAAATAAATATCTTCCTAACCTGGGAAATTAAACATATAAATGGGTTATTTCAATGGCTGAGTAATGGTAATCAGATGAGTTATGTAAGAATAAACATGATCAAAGGGGTATGATAATGTGATCATAACATTATAAGTTCATACCTTACATATCAAAGATCATAAACATAAATAATAGAATAAAGCTTGTAAATTCATAAGATATATATCATAAAGAAATGAAGAACAAAATACATGAAATAATATCAAAGGAATAATACATGGAATTTTGGCACATATAAACATGTGATATAATTCCCTATAATCCAAGACGCATTCCTATAACATATCAAAGAACTTTATGTGAACCGCGCAAACTGGGTGGGTTCACCTCCATCCACAGTTTCACTCATTTCCTTATAAGGGGGAATGTTTCCCCACATTCCCATAGTAGATCAGGTTTCTTCATCTTCCCATAGTAGATCGGGTTTTCCATTTTTCCATACTCATAGTTACCGCACCTACTAGGAGGTAAACACCACCATCCCTAGTCATAGTCCTTCACTTCTAATGTATCGAGTGTACCCATCTTCCTAAAGTTAATAAAGCTTATTGACTTGATTCCCTTCATTATATCATGAGATATAAACATTTACCCAACTCATTGTATGAATATATAGGTCTCACACATCTCTTAATAAAATCACTGATACATATTCCACATGATAATAAAACATTCATCGTATTATGACCTGTAAAAAAAGTTGCTTTATATAAACATCATATCATAATACCATAAAATAGAATGAGTTTCATTAACATGTAATTATATCTTATCCCATTGCAAATAAAGGTTTCATAATAATTTCATCAAAGCATATCCCATGAAAAAAGCGAGTTTTATAAGAATAAAACTCATCAACGAGGAATGAGTTTCATAAAAATTAGACCATCCAAAAATATAACATTAAAAGAATGAATATGAATGGAACCTTTGAATCATTTCACATATAGTCATGATCAAAATAAATGGAGGACACCGTAGATGAAAAATAATTTTTAAATTTCATTCAAAAACATATCTTGAGGAAAATAACATTTCATCATGGAGAAATTAATTTTAAAACATAAATCCTTGGAAACACATTTCCTTTGAAAATAATTTGAAAAACCATTAATAAGCCTTTAAATAATTTTTGTAATGTTTTTCCTTGAAATAATGTTAATGAAACATTAAATTATTTTGAAAACCTTTTTCATTTAAACTTTTAAAAGAATCATCAAAACATTTGGAAACCATTATTGTTGAAAATATACCAAAGATACATGCAAAAAAATTAAAAAAATTTCCATGAGAATTTATAAAATAAGAAAAAAAAAGTAAAAACCCTTTAAATTTATAAAAATAGAAAAATTATAAATAAATATTGAAAATATTTTGAAACCCTTTTTATTTGAAAATATATGAATGAATATTGAAAACGTTTTGAAATCCATTTTCTTGAAAACCACTTGAAAAAAATGAATTTATAGAATATTAGGAAAATATTTTTCTTCAAACTAAATAATATTATACTAATGTAAATTAATTTTAATGTAATTACACTCATGATTCTGGGTGAATCCATACGTTTTGAACATTCCTTTTTTACCATAATAAATTTATAAATGTTCCTTGACCATAAAATGACAAGAAGATTCCTTTTTAAAGACAATTTTCTTTAAAAACAATTTAAAACATTGTTAAATGATTTATTTAAATATCATATTATAATTCTAGATTATTGTTTGAAACCTTTTAGAAACCATGATTTTGAATGAATAGAGATTTACGGCCTAAGAGAGAGGTAAAGTCAATGTTTCGTAAAAACACATTATTGATCATATTATATACCAAAGAGTAGAAAAAATTTATCATTACTTGCATATAACCCGAATAAACATATGGTTATAAATTTAATGATATTTAATTATATATGGATCATAATATTTCATCAATTAAATAATAATCATAACCAATCTTGATAAACAATAAGATTGTTTCAATAAACTCTTACCACATAATAACATTGAATCATACTCACCATGTAAGAAAATTAAATTAAATAAATCATAGAATATCATGAAATTAATTTTATTAAAGATATAACATGTCAAATTGATGTATTGACACCTCAAAAAATAATTTACATGAATAATGAAACATGTGTCTCTAAGAAGGAAAATTGAGACAAAACTGTTTTGACAATTTGGTAACTTTTGAAACATTTAACATGGGAATGAAATATCATAATATATTTATTTAAATACCCTTAAATTTAATAATTAAATTATATATAACATTCAGGTTCATTATATACACCTTGTAAAATAAAATAGTGGTGAACATGGCATGTACGTCGTGGACATAAAAATTGAGATGAAATTACCTTAACATAGGTCTTGACTCTCATTGCACTTGTTCAAACAACCTTTATAAAAAATGTGAATATATTAAACATATTTTAAAGAAACAAATTATATTATCTATACCATATATTATTTTATTATGACTTCATATTACCTTCTTATTTGAAATTTCAAGTTAAGGTTACACTTGGGGTAATATCTTCTTGGTTTTTCACATGAGTCTTAAGTTGTTATGGATTTGGTCCTTATACCTACATCATGATTTATAAAATGAAAAACATGATATATATATATATATATATTATTCAATATAATTTTATTATAATAATCTATATGACATATAAGTATGAAATGGAATGCACTATTCATGGAGATGGTAGGTCGTACATACGCTTGAACGATATTTCGGTTTTATAATCGTAGGGAAATAAATAAAGTAAATAAAATACATTTATATTTATATATGTATGTTATAACATTATATAAGAATTATTATTTCATATATTTCATATATTTTATTTAAAAATATCCTTAATACCTTTCTTGTAGTTTATGAACGAATCACATCACTTTGAGGGGGTGGTAGTCCACATTTCTCAAACAAAATTATCGTATTTACACAATCTAAAAAACATGAACGTATTTTATAAATAAAACATATAAGACCATAAATATATTATATATACCATATATATCAAATAGAAATATATTTTCCATCATAATATCAACCATGAGAGGAGATAAATTAAAAATGAACAATCGTTGTTTTGTGAGGTGGTAGTGCATCATACATGTAAAGAGTATGTTCATTTCCCATTAGATAGAATTGTGTGTAATATTATATCAAAGAATTATAATAAAATGATTTATTGTATTTAGGATACTATTTTTGTTATAAAATTAGGGAATAAAAAGATTTTAGAGAGTGTAAAATAAAAATAAAAATAAAGGACCGTGGGAGAGGGTGTTACCTCTAAATCTGGTAACACCTTTTGGTTTTCACCAAAGGGATTCCATGAAATTATTTCCTACCCGAGGGAGGATTAAATAAGTAAGGGAGGGTTTTTGGAAGTTTATTGGATATATATTGGCCTAACCTATGTAGTTTTATAGGTGTGAGGAAGTGGGAGAGGTGGTAACCTTTTATAGGGAAGGGAAAGGACACATTTGGCATTCTTTAAAACAAGCTTGTTGAAATCACGTTTTACACAGAAATAGTGATAAAAACTGAAAAAATAATAATTTAAGGTTCATGGAAGAAATTTTCCATAAAATGTGTGTTTTAAATGTTTATTGGTCATTTGGGCCCTTATGTTTACGTTTTATTCCCTTGTTAAGCTTAATTTTACCTAAATCACTATAATTAATTTTAACTTCATTGACTAATATGTTTCATCAAAAATTGAAATGTCATTATTATAAATTATAAATTATGATTATTATAAATATGGAATCTATATTTCAAAATTCTAATAACATAATCCAAATAATTAAATTTAAAATTAGTCCCACATACAGGATTACACGATGAGATTTTATACTAAAAATGTCCAACAGATTGCAACGTTTTTATAACCAATTTCATAGTGAAATTTATAAAAATGAAAATTATTGTATTAATTTATAAAAATATGATATAATTAATATTATAAAACAATTTTAAATTTAATTTAATGTTATAAAAAAAATTATGAAAATAATGTTTTCAATTAAAATTCAATATTTTAAACTATTCATTTAATATTGAAACCTTATCGAAAAATACCAAATATTTATCCTAACATAATTTTTATTTTTATTTTACTAATATAAATATTAGTTTTATATATTAAATCTATAAATTCCCATAAATTTTATTTAAAATGGGTCCTCCATTAAAAGGCGTTAAAACTCCCTTTATAAAAATATTTTTTTTAAGTATAGAACTATGTTTATTCTAATCTTATTTCTGTCAAATATATTAGATTAATATAAAAAATATTTTATTTAATCTAAAATAAATATAATACATTAATATTACTTAATAAATGTAATTTATTTAATTTATTACGAAAATACACCTTTGGGAGAATAAAAATAAAAATATGTCCTTTATATTCAACAGGTTATTATATTTTACTTTCTAATATATTATAATCCTATGAATTAATATTATATTTTTGAAAAAAAAATATTTTTATAAGCTAGATAATACTATATATATCCTCTAATGTAATGGTTATTTTATATATTAATATATTAAATAAAAACATTTTAATAATATATTATTTTTTGGTAAAACATGGTTTTTCATGTTACACAAGAAAATGAGAAAAGTCAATCATTCATGTAATGTTTGACGACCACGATGTTCTATGTAGATCATGATAAAAATTATTTTTCATTTATTGCATGATTAACATGGTATTTCATATAACAAAATTCAAACATACTACTTTAATATATAAAAAACTACTTTCAGTGTTGTGTGAAATAAAAAAAATAAAAAAGATTAAATTAATTCAAAAACCCCCAAACTAGTGAGGTTTTATATAATATGTCCACATGTGTCTTCCAGATAAGACCGATATGTTTGAGGGTTGTCCCATAATCCATCTAACATGTCAATGGTATTTCACATGAAATAGTCTGAAATCTACGTTGGATTTCAAGTGAGAAATATTAAAGTGTCTGGGGTATTTGTGTGAAAATGTACGACACATCCAAGGATTTATTCTTGACATAACTGACATGTTATCATGTCATTGTAATGGAGTCACATGATGTGGTCTCACGAACTCATCTTGGATTATAGGCATGAAAAATGTGACATATCTAGTGGTTAGAGTATCATGTCCAAGGACACATAAAGGGACTGTGAGACATGTCATGACTCATGTTATCATCTAATTCTAGCATGTGATTTATTATTCATGAACAGTGATTTTCATTGAAGTATGAGTTCATTTCCAGGTGTTCAATTTCATTTCAACGCCTCATGTCAAGGCCTCATGTTGAGGATTTTTTAGATGATAAGAGTGCATACTCGTAGACATTCATAATTCATGAAAAAATGATTGAATTCCATAGTAGAGGGATTCCATGATGTTTATATCATCTTGAAATTTCCTGAACTAATGTGAGTCATGTGATAGAGTCACAAGATGGGGTATCGTGATGGGTATTCATGATTACCTCAAAAATTACCCCAAGGGAAATCCTTATTCTGCATTCTATATTTATCCACCCTTCATCTTGTGTACACATAAACCTCTATTTCTCTAACGCTCTTCCATTTTTTCTAAGAGTAAGATAGGGGATTATATAGGTGAAGGTAGACTACATATATGCTTCTTTGCATACTAAAGGTGCTTCTTGCACTCTCTTGAGGTGGTGGGAATCCTATCTTCGAGGCATCCAAGATCTCAATGTTAATCATACTATCATGATGATGAGGTATATACACAATCACATGTTGGATTTTTGGGATTGATTAATGTTATATTGAATAATAATCACTTGAAAACCATTGCGGGATTCATGTGAATGCATATATTATTTAATGTGATCGTGTGGCTTCTCAAAGAAATTTTTTTTCATGACTGGTCAAGGGATCACATGAACAGAATATATAAATAATTGAAGCTTATCATGAAAGAAAGATTTATTATTCTTCATCAGAAGAAACAGTTTCATCAGTATACCTTCATCAGATCATAGTCACTTGATCACGTGACTCATATCACTTCACTCAATGGCATGATGATTTTCGAAAAAATACCACGCTATACATTTTATAACATGTGATGGATTTATGTAGTTCACAAGATGGGCTTCATGTGACGAATTCTATTCATCAAATAATTCAATCCATGTGAAGAAAAGATTCATGCATGGCTTCAATACATTGATCATGAATTGAATTATTTGGGATTAATATATTTATACTGATAGAATCGTGTGTGGCTCATTGTGGTGATCAATTTTCATCAGGGATTATGATGGATGAGTAGTGGGTGCAGATGATGTTGGGCATGATCAAATAGAATGGAGCAATTTTATTTGGTGGACATGGTTATATAAAAATATTTTCAAAGGGTCAATAGTTCACGTTGATTATATTATCCCTCATAAATCTCATGGTCTTTTTGGGGTACACATGATACTCCATTCTATTGGTGATATTAATTGAGTTGGCATCGAGGATCAACGCCTGTCACACATTCTAACATGTTGTATCAAATATGTAGATTTATATGTATATTAGATGGAACAAAAAAAGAGGGGGGTGAATTGTAGGTTTAAAAAACATTGTGTTTAAACACTTAAGAGATTAGTTAAAAAGATCTTAAACTAATACAATTCAAACACCCATAATAGTATTGAATATATGGGTATGATGTATTGTAATAAAATTAGAAAAGTAAAGTAATTGTATTCAAGATGAATACAATAATCAGAGTAATACAAGTATAATGGATTCTACCATAAAGTGTATAGAATCTATTAATACAAATTGTAATAGTATAATTGTAATTGAAACAATTACAATTCAAAGTGTAATAAAGAAAGGAAACAATACAAGTTACTTTCTAATACAAACAGCAGCAGAAATGTAAGAGTATTACAATTATTTTGACCCAAAGAGAAGGGTTATCCTTTCACCGAGGATAAGAGGTCTGTCTTACCACCACCTTGGTAAGCCCTCGATACGATGATCGGTTCATCAGTATGCCTATCCCCAGAAGCCCTCGATACGATGATCAGAACGTCTGCCTGCCTATCCCAGGCATCCCTCGATATGATGACCGGAATGTCTGTCTGCCTATCCCTGGAATCCATCGATTTTTTAGGTAATAGGCACCTCTGTCTTTCAATTACATGAAATCCCTCGATACGAAGATTGGACGCACAAAGAACAAATCATGAGAGAAGTCACATTGCCTCTCTCTAGAACTTGATAGAAGAAAAGTATCACAGGTGTACTTCTCGGCTTCAAATAACCTCCAATTTATAGGCTTCAGGTTCCAACGGTCATATTTCCTCCAACGGTCATATTTCTCCAAAGAACTCAGAGGGACTTGGACACCTGGTATTACATCGGTCATATTGAAACATAAAGCACGACATCGTTTTGATTTGTTTGTAACTAACTCGACGACATCGTATTGGTTAAAACAGAAGACATATGAAGATGATAAACAATAGTACGATTAATATGAAACATATGTTATTTTGACACGTACCAAAATAGGAAAGTAATGAAAGTATGGGTATTATAAGTATTACTAAATGTAATGTATTGATATGATACAAAGTAAGATACACAAAAGTGAGTATGATTGATAGAGTCAGTAAGATACAATTGACAGAGTCAGTACGATACGATTGACAGAGTCAGTACGATACGATTGACAGAGTCAGTATGATACGATTGACAGATTTAGTACGATAAGATTGAGAGAGTCAGTATGATTATCAAGACAAAACACATTTGTGATTTCCAAAACATGATATAGAAGTCAAAGGAGAACTTTTGACTCAACAATCTACCCCTTTTTGGAAAGCACAAAACACAAAGTAAAGACAGTAAGAAATACTTATCTCTCCCAGAGTTATTGTAAACACTTCTGAATATGAATTTGAATACAACCAACTCCCCCTTAGGTGTATACTTTCTTAAGGATTATATTCACAGGTTTTACTTGGTTTAGAAGTATTTGATTAAAACATTCTCCCTTTGTAAAACATTCTCCCATTTTATAAAACATTCTCCCCCTTTGTGATTTACAAAAAGAATGGGAAACCTTGAGTTTCCTGAAAGAGTTAGAGAAAAGAATTACAAGACAAAATAAAGAGTAACATAAAATTCATTAAAAAACAAAAACAGGTTCCATTACAAAAGAAAAACAAATACAATAGTCATTTGTTTTCTCATTCCTTTTCCTTATTCATCGACTCATGAAGAACAAATTTCATCTTTTTTATTTCTTTCTTGTCTTCAAAAATTGAATCACCCTGAGATTTGAGAAGCTCTTGTTGGTTGGAAAAGAGTTGATCATTATTATTGATGGTATCTTCTTGGACTCTGATTACTTCCTCAAGAGTATGAATTCTATCTTGCAAATTATTGTTATATTTGGATAACACAGAATTTTGTTTCTTCAACAAAACCATTTCATATTTGAAAGATGAAACCTTCTAGAATTCAGACTGAAAAGCTTTCATTCTCTCTTGCAATTCTATTACTGAAGGAATATCGGCTCCAGGAATTACTTGATTCAGTCTTTCAACAGTTTCTTTTTCAAGAATGTTAATGGAAATATCAATATCATTTGACAACCTCCTTATATCTTCAATTGCTATCTCATGGTCATTCACTGAGCTTTATGTTTTATATGAACACATGTTCATCCTGTTGCTAGCCTTCTGATGAGCTGTCAATTTTTCAGATAGAACTTTCAAATTAGCTTCAACTGACAAAGCTTTCTTTCTGAATTCTCTTATAGAACCAAATTTCATTTTATGATTGTCAGTAATAAAATCAATTTTCTCTTCCTACCTAGGAATGTAAGGAATAGTCTCTTCAACCCTCCTTAAAAAATGAACAATGTAATCACATATCTTGAGAGAAATTGTTTGTTCTAAATCAGTATCTTCATCGTACGAAAGCAGTTCATTTGATCGGCTTGAGTCAATAACTAGCTATTTTCCTTTTTCTTTTTCTTTCTCCTTTTTTCATCGTCTACATTGTCACTGATGACAATAACTTTTTCAGTATGAGAATATTGAGCACCTTGCTTTGCTTGAGTGGGTGTTTTATCCGGAGTTTCAGAAGTTTCAATAGGTGCTTGATCGTCAAGAGGAACTTGTTGAATACCTTCACTCTTCTTTTGATAAGATTCTTCTCTACTCTTTTTCTAACTTTGAAGTAATTATAAAATAAACTTTCCATCCTCTTCTTCAACTTCTTCTATTTCTTCCAATATCTATTTTCCTTTTTCTTTCTCTGGAAGACTCTGTATGATTAGTTCCTGATGTATTTCTTCCGTTAATTGAGCACTATCATCCTACACCATTTTGAGTACTTTAGTGATATCAAAGTCTTGAGCCTTTCTTTTCAAAACAAACTTCCTTTTCTTTTTAGCTTGAAGGGTTTTATATACCCTTATACTTTCTACAAAATCTTCAGATGGGTCAAGACCGAACATTAGATCACCATCCTTTCTCTATTCTCTTTCTTTTCTCCACATGGCCACAACCTCTTTTATGTACTTTGGTTAGTTATTTGGCTTTGAACTGGTTTATGGATCTAACTTTTGAGGAACACCAACAGATGGATTATCTTTGACAGGCATAAGTGCCGATTGATTTTGAGCCGATTCTGCTTCTAAATCTCTTACAAAAAGTTTTGAATTTCGGACAAAAAAAATTCAACTTCTTCAAAGTACTTTTACTAATCTAGGAGGGATTCAAATCTATCATATTTCCTTTCAAAGGAATATTACAAAACATCATACTCTCGAGAATGAATTTTGTAAAAATAGGTGTATACATAATCATTTGGGACTTAATTCCTCCTGAATTAACATTCTTGATAGTTTCAAATATGTATCCGATGAGATTCACTTTTCTCATATTTACAAGATAGTCAAGCATAAAAACATCAGAAACTTTCAGAGTTTCTCTATCCCCTATCCTTGGGATAAGAAAGCCTTGCATCCAAAGAGTCACAAATCTATTGTCTGGAGAAAGTTGAGCTACTTTTCTCTTTTATTCATTTATTATAAACAGAGACTTTTCAGCATTCTCTTTGTTAAATGTATAAACTTCTTATTGTAGTTTATGATATAGACAGAAAGAGTCACCTTATATCGGAACATTCGGAAAATGAGATTCTTGACTCACATACATAGAAATGTTTCTATCGTAAACAACAAAGTTGATAGTTGTTTTTTTTTCAAACGATACGGTTTAATAAAACTGAGTGACTTATCAAAAATAACTGGATACTGGGATAATGGTTTTTCAACACATAAATGTTCCCAGCCTTGAAACAAAAAGATTATCCTGATATTAGAATTGTACAAATCAAAAAAGTCCTAAGAAACTAACCTTTCTCTGAAAAAGTCTTTCTTTGTAAAAGTATTTGAAGACAATTCGGCGGGAGTATTAGCAGAGGACTGAGACGTATAGGTGAAGCTGCTTGAAAGATAATACAATAACACAAATCGGTGGAGTAGAGCTTCAACTCAAATTGTGAAAAAACCGGTGTGGGATTGGGGAGGGGTCTATTTATAGGTGGAAAAAGGGTGACCATTGATCTTCTATGGTTGAGATTAGAAGAGAGGAAATCAACGGTTAGGAATAAAAAGAAAAAAAATTTAAAAAAATTTGAAAAGTATGTACCTACTGGAGATCTTAAGGTAATTGTTGGTTTATATAGTATTAAAAGAAAAAAATAAGCGTACGAAGCTAAAGAATACAATCAACTAACATACCAATGGAAAACAAAGTCATTACCATTAACTGACGAGCCAATGGAAAACAAAGTTGTTACCATTAACTGACGAGCTGATGGAAATAAAACTTGTTAGCATGAACTGACGATCCAATGGAAAACAAACTTGTTACCATGAACTGATAAGACAATGAAAAACAAACTTGTTACCATGAACTGACAAACCGATGGAAAACAAACATGTTACCATGAACTGACAAGCCGATGGAAAACAATCTTGTTACCATGAACTGACAAGCCGATTAAAAACAAACTTGTTAGCATGAGCTGACAAGTCGATGGAAAACAAACTTGTTACCATGAACTGACAAGCCGATGAAAAACAAACATGTTATCATGAACTGAAAAGCCGAGGGAAAAAAACTTGTTACCATGATTGGACGATCTGATGGAAAATAAATTCATTACCATGATCGGACGAACTGATGGAAAATAAATTCATTACCATGATCAGACGAGCAGATGGAAAAGAAATCCATTACCATGATTGGACGACCCGATGGAAAAGAAATTCATTACCATGATCGGATGAACCGATGGAAAAGAGGTAAATAATACAATAAAACTGTCAATACGATTAACAGAAAAGTAAATGATACGATAAAACTGTCAATACAATAAACAGAAATGTAAAAACACATACCAAGTGAATAAATAATTAAAGATCATAAAATAAGAAGAAACATAGTAAGAAACGCAGTAAGAAATGTTCTCCCCCTTTCTAGAGGAGTTTTTTGATGTAAGGAGGAATGTAAAACAGGAAGTGGATAAGAATGATTATTTGAATGTAATCATTCCTAGCTTCTGTTTTATAATCTCAAATGTATCGGAAGGTAAAGGTTTTGTAAAAATGTCAGCAAGTTGTTCTGGAGTTCTGATGAATTATAAAATAATATCTCCTTTTAATGTGTGATCCCTAATAAAGTTATGCCTATCATCTATGTGTTTTGAATGAGAGTGATGTGCTGGGTTCTTACTAAGAGATATGGCACTAGTATTATCACATAGAATTTGGATTTTGGAAAAAATCAAACCATAGTCAGTGAGTATGTGTTGCATCCACAACACCTGAGCACAACAACATCCAGCTGCTATATATTCATCTTCAGTAGTGGAAAGTGCTACCGAGTGTTGTTTCTTGAAGGACCAAGAAAACATAGAATCTCCTAAGAAATTGCTTGTTCCAGATGTACTTTTTCTATCTATTCTACAACCACCAATGTCAGCATCTGAAAAACTTTTAAAACAAAATCACCTCTAGAAGAGTAAAAAAGTCTTAAATCCATAGTGCGTTTAAATACAAAAATATTATATTTACGGCTTTTAAATGAGACTCTTTTGGATTAGATTGATATCTTTCTCATAAGCATACAAGAAACATTAAGTCTGGTCGACCAGCTGTCAAGTATATAAAACATTATATCATACCTCTAATGATTGTTTGATCTACTAGTTTCCCAGTTTCATCAAGATCAAGTGAATTTGAGGTACCAATTGGAGTGCTAATACTTTTAGTTTTGTCATATCCATACTTTTTGAGTAAGTCTTTAATATTCTTATGTTTAGAAATATATGTCCCTTCTGGTATTTGAGAAATTTGAAAACCTAAACAAGAATGTTTACTCACCCATCATACTCATTTCAAACTCAGATTTCATTAAGTTAGCTAAATAATTATTTAAATATTGCTGAGATGATCCAAATATGATGTCATCAACATAAATTTGAACAATTAAAACATTTTTATTTTCCATTTTTATAAAAATGGTTGGATCTTACCTACCTTTTGTATAATTGTTTTGTAATAGAAATCATGTAAGTCTATCATACCATGCTCTAGGGGATTGTTTAAGACTATATACAACTTTGGTAAGTTTAAAAACATTATTAGGATGTTTTGGGACCAGAAAACTAGGAGGTTGTTCGACAAAAACTTCTTCTTTAACAAACCCATTTAAAAAAGCACATTTAACATCCATTTGAAATAGTGTGAAGTTAAAGTATGCTGCAAAGGGTAATAGAATACAAATATATTCAAGTCTAGCTACCGGAGCATATGTTTCTTCAAAGTATATTCCTTCTTGTTGATTATATCCCTTAGCAACAAGTCCTACTTTATTTCGAAAAATGATTCCATTTTCATCACATTTGTTTCTGAAAACCCATTTTACTCCAATTACAGTTGTTTCTTTAGGCCCTTCAACTAAAGTCCAGACTTGATTCCTCTCAAATTCATTTAGTTCATCTTGTATTGATTTGATCCAATATTCATTACCTAAGGCCTCTCTTGGACTTTTAGCTTCAAATTGGGAAATAAATGAAAGATCTTATATTTAATTTCTTAAGGAATTTCTGGTCCTTACAGGTTGATTTACATCTCCAATGATATTATCAATAGGATGATTCCTATGAAACAATTGATTTGGATTTTGTAAAACCTGTTCATCAAAATATGGTAGAAATTCTTCTATGGTAAATGTTTCAGAAGTATCTTCTTGAAAATTTTCCTTATCAAAAGGATCTTCTAACAATGGTTGATAATTAGTTTCTGAGAACACATCTGAGGATGTATGTTGGGATGAATTAAAAAATAGGATCAGATTCATCAAATTTTACATGTACTATTTCCTCAACAGTACATGTGTTTTTATTTAAAACTCTATAAGCCTTAGAAGTTGTGGAGTAAACTAGAATGATTCCTTCATCAGATTTTGGTGCGAACTTGTGTAGATTATCTTTTGTATTCAGAATGAATACTATTCACCCAATGACTTTGAAGTATGAAACATTAGGTTTTTGGCCAGTCCATAACTCATAAGGTGTTTTATTAATAAAAGGTATGGTTAAAGCATGATTTATTATATAACAGGCAGTACTAATTGCTTCAGCCCAGAGGTGCCTAGCAATTGAGTACTCACTCAACATGGTCCTAGTCATTTCTTGAATAATACAATTTCTTCTTTCAACAACACCATTTTGCTGAGGAGTTCTTGGAGCTGAAAAATTGTGAGTAATACCATTCTTACTACAAAAAGTTTCAAATTCAGAATTTTGAAATTCACCACCATGATCACCATGAATAGTTATCAATGGTAGGTTTTTCTCATTTTTTACTTGGGCTCTAAAAGTTTTGAAATAGGAAAAGGCTTCAAATTTCTTTGTTAGAAAATAAACCCATGTGAATCTAGTAAAGTCATCAACTAAAATAAATACATATTATTTTCCTCCAATGCTTCCAATTTGTGAAGGACTAAAAAGATCCATGTGTACTAGCTATAATTCATTAGAAGTTGGAACTTAATTAATTGATTTAAAGCTAGTTTTATGTTGCTCTCCAAATTTACAAGGATCAAAGGCTTTTGAAGAATCATATCTAAGGTATGGTAGTCCCTTAACATGTCTTTTCATTGAGAGTTTACAAATGTTTCTTAGATTGCAGTGTCCCAGTCTTCTATGCCATAGCCATGAATAGTCTTCTATTTCACTTAATCATGGTAAATTTTTCCTTCTACGGTCTTCTATATTAATAGTGTATACATTCTCTTGCCTATGGGCAGATAGGATGAACTCATCCATGGAATTGTGAACTAGACACTTATCATTTCTAAAATTCGCAAGGTAACCTTCATCACATAATTGAATTATGCTAATGAGATTGTGCCTAAGACCTTTAACAAAGAAAACATTTGAGATAAGAACTTTTCCAAGAAAAATAATATTACATATACCAAAAATCATTCCTTGAGCATTATCTCCAAAGGTAAACATTCTTCCTTTTTTTGATAATCTTTTCAAAGAGATCTATGTTTCCGGTCATGTGTCGAGAATAACCACTATCCATGTACCAAATATTCTTATTGGTACACTTCTCATTTTCTTGAAAAAGAAACAATTAGTTTTTTGGAATCCATACTTGTTTGGATGCATAAGGGTTAGATAAGAGAATTTTAGGAATCCACATTTGTTTTTCAAAATGAGCTTTATGAAATCCTAAGGATTGAGTTTTATTAAGAGAAAATTCTATTTTCAAAGGTCCATCACATTGACACTTAGAACAAAAAGGTTTTTTTGTGGAAAAAATAATTATTACTAAAAACCGACTTGTAATAAGTATAACCAAGTCCAGAATGATTTCTCAAAGATATAATTTGAGAATACATCTTGTCAAAGTTTTCCTTTCCATGAGTAAAGTTTGACAAACATTTCTTTAAAGAGAAAATTTCTGACTTTAGTTTTAAAACTATGTATTTATCTTCCAAAATATTTGATTTTAAACTATAGTTAGGCTCTAAAACACTTTTCTTAGAAATCACATTTTCTAGATCCTTAGAATGTTTATCCTTATCAGATTTTACTTTCTCAAGGGTTTTTAAAATACTTTCAAAATTAGAAGTTTTTGTATTCAGATCATTAGAAAGATCTGATACTTCTTTATTTAAAAATGAAATTCTATAATTTTCTTTATTATGCTTTCTCTAAAGTTTAGAATTTTCATTTTCAAGTAGTTTAGAAAATATAGATACTTCTTCAAAAGAAGGTAGTGTAACATCTTCTGAGGAAGAAGAATCATCATTTGAAGATACATAATATTTATTATCAGTATAATTTTTATTTAAAGATACATTTTTAATAGCTTCAGAATTATGTACCTTGGCCATAAGACAATGATCTTCAATTTGTAGTCTGGCTATAAGTCCAATATTGCTCTATCCCGAGGACTCATATTCTGAAGAATTGTCTGAAGAATCACTACCACTTTCACTCCAAGTATCATTTTCCTTCAATAATTTCTTTGTCTTATAATACATTTTCTTATTTCATTCATAATGTTTCTCCTTTCTGTCTTTTCTCTTCAGTAAAGGACAATCAGGCCTTATATGTCATACTTTCTGACATTCATAACAAGTTACCTCTGAATCTTTTTTATCCTTATTATATTTCTTTTTGAATCTATATTTGAAGTATTTCTTTCCTACAATCATGTTCATCCTTCAAGCAAGATTGGCTAACTCATTTTCTGAGTAATTACTATCACTTGATTCTGATATAACAACTTTCTTGCCTTTGGATCTTGTTATCCTTTCAGGTTTTTTAGCTTTAGATGTAAATGCTACACTTCCATTCCCATTTTTCTTTATATTTAGATCATCATCTATTTTCATTCTTGTCTTATGCTGTAAAAGAGTTCCAAATAGTTCATCAAGAGTAATCTGGGAAACTTTTCTATTTTCATCAATAACTGACCTTTTTGACTCGCATTCATTTGGAATTATGTCAATAATCTTATCTACAAGGGATTAATCATCAAGACCTTTCCCCCCATAGATTGTAAACTATTTACAATTGTCATAAATCATTGTTGCACTTTACATACTGGCTCTCCATAAGGGAAATCAAATCCATGATACTCAGCACGGATCATTTCTATTCTTGTTTCTATAACCTTGGATGTACTGAAATGTTTGTCTACCAATTTCTTCCAAATACAGTTGGCTGATTCACAAGAGCATATATGACTGTATATATTCCTGGTCATAAAACATAATAATGTATTGTGTACCTTGTAATTCAGTTGATATTCTTGCTTCTCTTGATTAGTGAAAGTACTGACTTCTTTGTCATGAATTTTGTAACCTCCACTAAGCATTATAAAATTGTCTACACCAGTATTGATAACAAACATCTTCATTCGATCTCTCCAGTACTCATAATCATTCCCATCCAAGATAGGTGGTCTAGAAGGATTTAGGTTGTCAATTGACCCAATATTAATTCATTCCATCTAATAAAACAAAGAAAATTTCCACTCCAAACGTTAGTGTATTAAGTAGTTAAAATAGAAAGTTTGAATGAAAAAGAGTAAGTAATAAAAATCAGTGGAATTCTCCTCTGATATGAATTTTTGGATCAAATATGTAGATTTATATCTATATTATATGGGACAAGACAAGAGGGGATTGAATTGTAGGATTAAAAAACTTTGTGTTTAAACATTTAAGATATTTGTTTAAAAGATCTTAAACTAATACAATTCAAACACCCACAATAGTATTGAATATAAAGGTATGATGTAATTTAATACAATTAGAAAAGTAAAGTAATTGTATTCAAGATGAATACAATAATCAGAGTAATACAAGTATGACAAATTCTACCATAAAGCGTGTAGAATCTATTAATACAAATTGTAATAGTGTAATTGTAATTGAAACAATTACAACTAAAAGTGTAACAAATAAAGGAAACAATAAAAATTAATTTCTAATACAAACAACAGCGGAAATGTAAGAGTATTACAATTCTTTTGACCTAAAGAGAAGGGTTATCCTTTCACCTAGGATAAGAGGTCTGTCTTACCACCACCTTGGAAAGCCCTCGATACGATGATCAGATTGTATGTCTGCCTATCCCCATAAGCCCTCAATAAGATGATCGGAACAGCTGTCTGCCTATCCCCGATAGCCCTCGATACGATGATCGGAACGTCTGTCTGCCTGTCCCCGGTAGCCCTCGATTTTGTAGGTAATCAGAACCTCTTTTTTTCAATTACTTGAAATCCCTCGATACGAAGATCAGACGCACAAAACACAAATCATGAGACAAGTCACAGTGTCTCTCTCTATAACTTGATAGAAGAAAAAGCATCATAGTTGTACTTATCAGCTTCAAATGGCCTCCTATTTATAGGCCTCAGGTTCCAACAGTCACATTTCCTCCAACGGTCATATTTCTCCGAAAATCTCAGAGGGACTTGGACACCTGGCATTACATCGGTCATATTGAAACAGAAAGCACAACATCATTTTGATTAGTTTGTAAATAACTCAACGACATCGTATTGGATAAAACAAAAGACATATGAAGATGATAAACACGAGTACGATTAATATGAAACATATGTTTTTTTGACTAAGTACAAAAATATGCAAGTAATAAAATTATGGGTATTATAAGTATTACTAAATATAATGTATTGATATGATACAAATTAAGATACACAAAAGTGAGTAAGATTGACAGAGTCAGTATGAAACAACTAACAGAGTCAGTACGATACGATTGACAGAGTCAGTATGATACGATTGACAGAGTCAGTACGATACGATTGACAGAGTTATTACAATTAGAAAGATAAAAGACATTTGTGATTTCCAAAACATGATATAGATGTCAAAGGAGAACTTTTGACTCAACACAACACACCCTCACTATTTGTTTCACATCCTTCTACAGACAACCTAGGTATATCATGTGCATTTCATACACCCCAAGTTGGTAATGTACTCTCTAACACCCTTATACAAGGCCAACTTGATTTTTTTGACCCTGGGAATGGATGTTGAAACCCCCGTCAAGATTGTTGGCTATAATTCCTGGATAACTAGCCATGGTTGGAAAAAATTTTTCTAATGAATTTACATAAAATACACATAATAAAATTTTAAGTACACCCGGTAAAATATGGGAAAAAATATGTTCCCTTAACAGATCAATCCCAAACCGTTATTCTTTATGAATGACACATCCACACGTACATAAAATCCATTCATGAAAAATCAGAATTGTGTTTTCATGGAATTTACACTTTTCAAATCTCCAATGGAAATGTTCTTGGTGTAAAATAATGGGTTAAAATAATGTCATTGTTTAGAAAGAAAGTGTATTAGAAATAATTGAAAACATATTAACAAAAAATATCTACATAGGTCTTTCATTAATAAGAAACTCTATAAAATTGGAATTGGATGTTGATACCCCGATCCTAGTATCTCAAACCTCATGTATACTTTTTTACATTGGTATTATATGAAAGGAATCAAATCCCGAAGTAAATAGTTATTTAGTAGTCTTGGTAAAATAGATACATACATGAATTTATTTTTACAGTTGAAAAATAAAATACAAACTGTAATCTCTGTTAGAACATAATTATTCCGCTTATCATATCCCTCCATTTCATTCAAAAAACATTTCCTAGTATCTAGTAGAAAATATAACATTAAAAGGGGGTGAGCACAAATGCATAGTAAGGATGAGTATACAGTGGATGCTATGAGTAAATAAGGAATAATCAATATTGGAAGGTAAACAATATAAACACATTTCATTTAATCACAAACATGAGCATAATATAGCAGGAATAAATGACGATCAAATAATATAATATTAAAAACAATTGTTCTTGGGAACATAACCATGGATATTCTAACTAATAGAATAATCACATGGAATATAAATAACTAAATTAATATATTTAAAATGAATAATTATGGACATATAAAACATAATATCAAGGCCATATGAAAAATAATATTATATCATAAATGACTTTTACAAAGACATCTATACTAATGGATAAGGTCTCGGCCAAACCCCAATGTAGATTGCCTCATTAGATCTACCGACGCATCTAGGGGAATATTGAGCATGAAAATTTAGTTAAAAATTACAATTAATTCCTCATATTAAAGGCATAAAACACATTCAACATAAACATTCATATTAAAAAACATGCTTATAAGGTGTGAATAATTTCCCCAATCCATACAAATAATCATAAACTATTGAGAGTAATATGGTCAATGGTAATAAAATAGTACATCCTCAGTCACATTGTTAATTAACAATCAAAATAAAAATAAGGATGATATAAGTACCACACATCCCTAGTTTATAATATTTTTAATAATTTTTTGATGTCATTGATGAGTAAAAATATTAGAAAAATAACATTAAAGCATTTAATAGGAAAATAAAATTTTCCATTAAGAATTATTGTTATAATTAAAATCTCAAAAAATATTTTTAAACACCTTATATTTTATAATTATTATTAAAAAAATCTAATAAATAATTAAAATATTTATTTTTCATGACTATGAAAAAAAATATTTCATGTCATACCCGTTAAAACAAATATTCCATTCACATTTTTGATAGAATACAAACAAGAATTATTTTGAAAATGACATGAATATTCCTTTAAAAACATTTTTTAAAAATAAAAAATGGTTAAAAATGACTTTAATAATTCATTTTTATAGTTTAAACCCAATTTTTTAAAAAAAATATAAAACATGGGTTTTGATGAAAAATTATTTTTAACTAAAGAGGAAAATAAATTCATATTTTCTTCAAAACATTTTCTCAACCATTTTAAATAACAAAGACTAGAAAAATTATAATTTTACATGAAAATATTATTAATAACCATATATTAAGAAAATAAATTTATTTTAGTATATAAATATAAAATAATTTTACCAAGGTATATGTAGACATAAATAATCAAGAATAATTTAGAGATTGTGAAATAAACACTTAACACTTTGGTAACTTCTAAATTGTAATCCCTGTTAATGGAATGTCATAAAAAGAAACATTAGCTATAATTAATATATATAGATTCTAGATATAACATATCAAAGGGTAGGTATTTACACCCCAAAATTAAGATAAGTGGTGAATATGGCATATGTGTAATTGAAGTAAAAGATAGATCAGAAACCCTTACCTTGTGTTTCCCTCATCACATAAATTTTTATCTTCTTAATAATAAAATTATCTTAATTACTTAAATTCCTAATAAAATATTCAATTTTAGTGTTCATTTTAATTTAATTATTATTATTTTTTTATGATTACTTAATCAATTGTGTTTTTGTCATATGATTCGATGATATTTTTCTTACGTATCAAAAAATGGCATTTCTAAGATAACTATGGTGAAGGAGGTCATTATTTAAATATCCCAAACAAATTATAATGAAATTGTTGTCGTATTTAAACAAAAATTATATATTAAACACTGATCATTGATTATTTTTAGGAAAATTTCACTATGTTTCAATCATAGAGATGATAGGTTGTTTGTACACATGAATAACATTTCCATTTTTCAATGATCACTTGGGAAAGAAGGTATGGAATATTATTTATTTATATTCTTATAATAATATCATATATACCATATTATTTATTTAAATTTACTTATATACTACAACCATGTGGTGTGGTGATGAAAATAAAGTCACATCACATCATGAAGGCTGTTGTCCACACATACATGAATGAAAATATTGTTTTTCAATGTAAGAATGAAAATGATTTATTATTTTTTTAGAATGATAAATATTTCATTAATATCAAAATTATTTAATTCATATCACTTATATTTATAAAATAAATCAATATTACCATCCATGTAAATTTTTGGTGAAAAATGAATCACATCACTTCATGAGGCGGTAGTCTTCCTTACACATGAGTCATGATATCGTACCACCTACAGAGTGAAGTGTAAAAAAAGTTATATATGATATAATGAATCCATATTTATAGATATTATATATATATATATATCATAAATTTAATTCATATCTATCAACATACCCAATAAGGAGAGTTGGTAATGAAAAAACGAATGACATCGGGTCGTGAGGCGATGTCCGCCATACACATGAATGGCGATTTTGCAACCCATTTGATGGATATGGGGATATTTGATGGGCTTGAAAATTAAATAAAAATAAATAATAATATTAAAGATATTTTTTTTATTTCATAATAATGATTTAATAATTATCTAAGGAGGATTACGAAATAAAATAATTTTACTCGTTGAAGTATGTTACCCCTTCTTCTGGTAACCTCTGTAGATTTTCACCAAAAGCCTTCCTAAGATAGATTTATGACCAACAAAAAGATTAAATGATGAGGGTTTTTAATTTTTGATGTTTTTAGGGTAGTTATTGGTATAACCAAAGGTTTTTAATTTGTGAATAAAATGGGAGAGGGGTGGACTTTTATATTTGAGGTGAGTGGCACACTTCCAATTTTAATGAATAAAAATGTGTAACACATTTTCACAGGCCACATGGGTAAAAAATGAGCATTATCAAGAACTGGAAATTATAATTTAAAAATATTACCATAAAATTGAATTTATGCTTATTTTTAATTCATTTTAACCCTTTTTCTTTTAGTTTAGCCCCCGATAAATCAATTTTACCTTAACAACAGTAAATAAGTTTTTTTGTTTCTAATACTCATTATGGTCAAAAATTAAGATTAAATTATTATATAATATAAATTATTCAATTTAAAAATATTTAATCCATTTTTTAAAATTTAATTCACATAAGTAGAAAATAATAATTTAAAATTAATCCCACAGACATTATGAGAAATCATATTTTCAAAGAGAAATTGTTCTAATATTCAGAGAGTTTGTATATCAGAATTAATTATAAAAATGATTAAAATGAACTATAATGTATTTATTGATATTTAATTGATATTTTTTTTATAAATTTATCAAAAATATAATTAAAATTTAAAAATAATTATGACTAAAAGATGGTTTTCAATTAAAATTCACTAATTTTTATTATATATCAAAAATAAAACATCTCATAAAAATACAAAAATATTCACCTTAAGATAATTTTAAAATATATATTTAAAAATAATCATAATTTTTTGAAATTAATTCTATAAAAGTGGTTAAAATTAATTATAAATTATGTTTGTAAAGTTTCATTAATCAGTATTTTATTAAAACATATAGATTTCAGGAAAATAAAACAATTTTTTCATATAAATAGTTCTAATTTTCTCTATGATAAATAGATATATCTTTTATTTATTTTATACATGTTTGATCTATATAATATTCATAATTTAGTTAGTATTATTCATCCCTCTATTGGTAAAAATACATCAAGAAACTATATCAATATTTTTGGGATTATTGTGTTGGTTCACAAAACAAGATGACTGTGAATCAGTATGTTCAGTGTTGCCGAAGTAGTTTTTCATAGTTTTGTAGTTTCCCATTGTCTTAAAAAAAATTTGGGCCTTAAAAGTTGGAGTTTATTTTGGAATATTAAGGTTTTTCGCATAATGAGTTCATAGTTTATGGACTTCAGTGGAGGTAAATAGATTAACGATGAAAAATTAGTGAAGGAGTATTTTTTTCATAGAAGTGATATAAGGATTGAGAATCACTTTACGTGGACCGCATAGGGAAAAAAATTTGGGAGGATTTATATTCGTGGGAGGCTTGTAATTTTTGGAATAAAGGTTGCGATATTGGAATATAAAAAGAATTTTTTTTCTCTGATGACATCAACCGCCATAACGGATTAAGGGGCTATGTAGACCGCAGAACATAGTCCATGAAAAAGTTTGTACTACATCAATGTTTCAGGTTTATATTTTTAGTTTTTCTGATCTATTTAAATATATAAATACTCTTAATCAAATAATTAGGTAGATAAATTTTCATTAGAAAACATCAGCACTCTTGAAATAATTCAGTGAAGTCCAAAAGAATTCGCATGGAAGAAATTTAGTGATTGGTTCTTGGTGTAGTCAGTTCGTGGGAAGAAGATTTTTTATGGGGTGATTCATCGTGCAAAGAAAATTGGTCTATGGAAGATTCAACGGTCTGTAGAGTGAGATATGGTCTATAAAAGAAGAGACCGTCCATCAGACATCAGCCATCCATGAAGAAGGGACGACGTCTAAAAGAAAAAGACATCCATCATGAACTCATGCCATGTGGTGCAATGCAGTACATGGAGGACTGAAAGTAGTTCACGATGGACTCATAGAAGTTCATGAAGGGACTAAAATAGTTTGAGAAACTAATTTCTATAAAATAACAGTTCATGGAATGGTGGATATCATTTATGAGTGAAATTAGAACATCAACAGAGCATATAACTATAATTAAGGATGTGTTCATTCATAGAATTGAAGGGACCTACATGTCCATAAACTATGCATGTATCCTTTCTAGTACTTTGACCAAAGGAAGAGTAAGATGGTGATCCTTTCCATCGGCTATGATCTAGAGAAATAGACTCAGAGAGTGATGCTTGGGAAAGAAGTGTGTTGTCCCAAAACATTGTAAAGGCAATGAGCTAGGTCATAGAAGTGATCTATCACTAACCTTGTAATTTGGCACTGATCCTTAATATATTTGATACATTGGTACATCGTCATTTTATTATCCATGGATGTATCCTAGTGAGTGTGAATGAAGAAAATTCTCTGTGTCTCATGCATTATTTCATTTCTGTTCATAAATTTCTATGGGAGAACGAGAGAAGTGTGTTTCGTTTAAAAAATAAATAAGATCTGAAGGGGAGGTAGTTTTAATGTACCATACTCTGATTCACCACCCCCCCCCCCTCAAGGTATATGACATAATTGGACTAACAATTGGTTTCAGAGGAAATGGTTGAAAGTTAGTGTTTCTCTCTCTATAGAATAATTGGAATTTTTCAATCACAATGGGATTCTGATCATCAATGGAAACAATTTTAAATTATAAAATAATTTGATGTAGTAGTGCTCTTAATCATAAAAGAATGGATGTCTTTATAGTAGCAATGCATGGAATTTCGGCAAATATCAATAGTGGTGCTTTATCAGAAGTTGACTTAAGGGAGTTGTATGTTGATGCTAATGGAATCAATGAATTAGGTGGACATTATGGGAAAACCTGTTATTTGCGACGGAAATAAATCTCATCTAAAATAGTCCGTCGAAGAGGTTATTTGTGATGGGTTCACCAACCCATCGCAAATAACCAATTATTTGCGACGGTAATATGAGCCTCATCGCAGAAAATTACGTGCGGATTGGAGAGGTTTGTGCGCCAATCTACACAAAAGGGCATTTGGGACGAGCAGGCACCGCACGTCGCAAATGTTGGGAGGCGGTAAGACCTAGTTGCGATGGGGAATCCGCCGTCGCAACATGTTTGACCCCTGGAGGGTATTTACAACAAATCACGTCGCAAATAACCGACGGCGGTTAAAACCTATTTCTGACGGGAATTATTCCGGTCGAAAATAACATGTCGGCAAGTTACGTATTGTGACGGGCCCCATCTTAAATAACCTTTTAACTGTTGATAGTAATTAATGGGACAGAAATTATATGCAAAGTGACCCGTCACAATAAGTACTATTAGCGATGAGATTCTCATCGCAAATACTACCATCGCAACTAATCTTATCTATATATACCCCTCTGTTTTTTCCCTCCTCCTGAATTCCTTCTTTATATGCTTCTGTAAACTCTAATTTTAGAGTGAATTTTTTTGAGAGTTTCTTTTTTTACGAAAAAGTAGTGAATCAGCCTATAATTATAAGAGATGAAATTTAACGGTATTTATGTTTTATTTAATTTAGTATTTATTTCATTTCTTTAAATTAATTTTAATTATTGTTGATTAATTGTAATTAAGTTAGATTTAAATTTTTTTGTCATCTGTATATATTTGTAATAATAAAATTAAATTTTTAGTTCTAATTCTCAGTAATTATTAATAGTTAATAATTACTAATTATAATTAGTCATTTATATAAATAATTAGCAGTAATTAATAATTAGTAGCAGTAATTTGCAGAAATTAATAGCAATTAACAATAATAAATAATAATTAGAAATAAATAGTAATAATTTGAAAACAATAGTAATAAATACTAACAATAAGTAATAAATAGTATTAATTAGTAATAATTAGTAATAAATAGTAATAAATTCAAATAAATAGTAAGAAATACTAATAAATTGTAATAAATACTAATAATTAGTAATAAATACTAATTAATGGTAATAAATTCTAGTAAATTGCAATTAAAAATAATAAATAGTATAAATAATAATAAATACTAAAAATAGTAATAAATACTGATAATTAGTAATAAATACTAATAAATAGCCATAAATACTAATAAATAATAATAAATAGTAATAAATACTAATAAATAGTAATACGTAGTAATAAGTAGTAATAAATAGTAATAATTTGTAATTAGTAGTAATAAAATGTAATAAATAGTAATAAATAGTATTAAATACAAATAAATAATAATAAATACTAATAAATAGAAATAAAGACTAATAAATTGTAATAATTAGTTATAAATAGTAATAATAAGAAATAATTAAAAATAATTAGTAATAAATAGTAATGAATAGTAATAATTTGTAATAATTAGTAATAAACACTAATAAATAATAATAAATACTAATAAATACTAATAAATATTAATAAATACTAATAAATAGTATTAAATACTATTAAATATTAATAAATAGTAATAAATACAAATAAATAGAAATAAATAGTAATAAATAGTAACAAATACTAATAAATAGTAATCAAAACTAATAAATAGTAATTAGTAGTAATTAAAACTAAAAAATAGTAAGAAATACTAATAAATAGTAATAAAAAATACTAATTAGTAATAATTTGTAATAAATAGTAATAAATATTAATAAATAGTAATAAATACTTATAAATAGTAACAAATAGTAATAATTTGTAATAAATATTAAAAACTAGTAATAATTAGTAATAATTAGTAATAATGAGTAAAAATAGTAATAAATATTAATAATTTGTAATAATTTGTAATAATTAGTAATAATTAGTAAAAATTAATAATAATTACTAATAATTAGTAATAATTAGTAATAATTTTTAGTAACTAATAATAAATATTAATAAATTGTAATAAATTGTAATAATTAGTAATAAATAGTAATAAATAGTAATAAATAGTAATAATTAGTAATAATTAGTAAAAATAGCAATAAATAGTAATAATTAGTAATAATTAGTAATAATTATTAATAATTATTAATAAATACTAATAAATACTAATTAATATTAATAAATACTAATAAATACAACTAAATAGTAATAAATAGTAATAAATAGTAATAAATAGTAATAAATATAAATAAATAGTAATATATGGTAACAAATGCAAATAAATAGTAATAATTTGAAATAATTTGTAATAATTTATAATAATTCGTAATAATTAGTAATAATTTTAATAATTTGTAATAATTTATAATAAATAGTAATAAATAGTAATAATTTTTAATAATTAGTAATAAATAGTAATAAATAATAATAAATAGTAATAAATAGTGATAATTATTAATAAATAGTAATAATTAGTAATAATTAGTAATAATTACTAATAATTAGAAATAATTATTAATAATTAGTAATAATTATTAATAATTAGTTATAATTTGTAATAAATAGTAATAAATAGTAATAAATAATGATAAATATTAATAATTAGTAATAAATAATAAAAAATAGTAATAAATAGTAAAATTTAGTAATAATTAGTAATAATTAGTAATAAATAGAAATAAATATTAATAAATAGTAATAATTAGTAATAATTAGTAATAATTAGTAATAATTAGTAATAATTAGTAATAAGTAGTAATAAATACTAATAAATAGTATATAATAGTAATAAATACTAATGAATACTAATAATTAGTAATAAATACTAATAATTAGTAATAAATAGTAATAAATAGTAATAATTGCTTATAAATAGAAATAAATAGATATAAATTAAAATAAATAGTAATAAATAGAAATAAATAGCAATAAATAGTAATAAATAGTAATAAGTTGTAATAAATTGTAATAAATTGTAATAAATAGAAATAAGTATTAATAAATAGAAATAAATTCTAATAATTATTAATAAATACTAATAATTAGTAATAAATACTAATAAATACTAATAAATAATAATAAATACCAATAAATACTAATAAATACTAATAAATAGTGACAAATAGTAATAATTAGTAATAATTAGTAATAAGAAGTAGTTGTAATTATTTATCTTTTTTTGTGATACTATTTTTTGAATTTCAAATTATTCAAAAACAACAATGATTATATATTTTGTAGAAAAATATGGAACAAGGAAGATGACTATAGTCATTATTAGATGACCGCACTTGGATAAATAAGTGCTAAAATCCAAACAGTTCTGGTTTATAAACTATATATAATGATGGTGTTGAATCTTTCTTATCATTTGCATCATCAAAAGTAGATTTTTTTTTCAGATGGCACAATTAAGTGTCCTTGTAAAAAACGTTCTCTGTGAATGTATGATGCCTTTTACAGGGTTGTGGGACATCTCTTGTGGTTTGATTTTCAACCAGATTATGTTTTTTGGTATCAACACGGGGAATACAGTTACAAAGAAGATACTAATAACTTGATTCCAGATCCCTCAAGGTTTCAAAATTCATTACATGATGTTGTAGGTCCATCTGTTCAAAAAAAAACCCAGGATGCTATTAATTTAACTCTGAAGTTGGCACCATCCAAATTTTATGTGTTGTTGAGGTCATATGAGAATACATTACATCCTGCATGCAAGATAATAAAATTAGAAGTGGTTGCAAAATTTATGGCTATAAAATCAAATAATGCAATTCCAAACAACTATTCTGATCATATATTTTCTTTGGTTATAACACGGTTACCAGAAGGAAATGTGTTGCCTAGAAATTACTTTGAGATTAAGAGGATGGTTCGTAATCTAGGCCTTAGTTATCAAAAGATTCATGCATGTGAAAATGATTCCATCTTATATTCTTGTGAAAATTAGTCATTGGATAGTTGTCCCACATGTGAAAAATTAAGGTATAATAAAGCTCAATCAGGGAAGTCTGGATCGATTCATGTGAAACAGTTGAGATATTTCTCCCTTAAACAATGGTTGCAACATTCTTTTATGTCTCAGAAGATACCATCAATGATGTCATGGAACAAAAACATGATTTCAACCAATAATAGTTTGAATCATCCATCTAATGGTGATTCATGGAATAATTTTTACCGACTGTATCCGCCATTTTCTTCGGATTCCTGAAACATGCAATTGGGTCTTTCTACTGACAGTTTTTTTCTATTTGTCTCTTATGGTAGTCAATATTCAAGTGGGATGCTCTTTATAACTCCGTAAAATCTACCTACATGGATGTTGATGAAGGCGCCGTATATCTTTTTTACCTTGGTAATTCCAGGACATCTGAAAAAGAATATTAAAGTTTATTTGAAACCATTGATTGATGAGTTAAATTCATTATAGAGAAATGGTGTTAGTAAATATGATGTTGCTGCAAAACAATATTTCATATTAAAATCTGCATTAATGTGGATGATTAGTGACTTCCTACCATAGGGAATGTTATCTGGATGGAGTACACATGGTATTAAATCATGTACTTACTGGTTGAAAGACAAAAAATCCTTTATGCTCGTAAATGTAAAAAACCTTGTGGTTTTGACTATCATCACGTATTTCTTCCGACTAATCATACTTTTCGGAAGAAAAAATATCATTTAAAAAAAGTAATAATTGAATGGGACGGACCTTTAAAAATGATCTTCAGTACAAAGCTAAAATTAGTTGTATTTTCATTACTTGCCATCACATTTTGGCCAATACTAAACCAATATAAAATTCATGGCTTTATGAAAGATCATAATTGGATAAAACGGAGAATGTTTTCGGATCTTCTATATTGGTATGATTTTTGGGTCCTCCACATGTTAGATGTCATGCATATTAAAAAAATTGTTTTGATAATTAATTTCATACTATTTTCGATACACCAGGTAAAACCAATGAAATGTAAAGGTGTGATTAGATCATGCCCAAATTTGCAGATGATCAGAACTTGAACTATTTTAAAATGTCAGATCACAGAGGTTAATGAAGCTAAAAGAAGCTTATACACTGTCCAAAAAGAGTGACTTGTTATTTTGTTATTGGATTGTAGATTTGAGACTTTCAGATAGTTATGATTCCAATTTGGGAAGATGTGTTAAGAATGGTTATATTACCAGATTAAAAATTCCTGATAATCATGTTGTAATGGAAATACTTATGCCAATTTTTTTAGATGTTTGTTGAATTATATGATTTGGGATTCGATAACAGACATATCATATTTTCTTTCGAGACATTTTTGTGGTGACAACAGTCTATGATTCAATAAGTAAACTGGAAGAAGATGTTGTTGTCATTATATGTAAACTGGAAAAAATCTTCCCACCAAATTTCTCTAACTCAATGGAAAATTTTATATTACATATGAAACATGATGTTAAATGTGGAAGTCTAGTAACATTTCTATGGATATACCCATTCTATAAATACATGCAGAAATTGAAGAATAATGTACGTAACAAAGAATCAGTTGAAGGCTCAATTGGTGAAGCATATTTGAAATAGGAAATTTCTTTTTTTCTTCTCTCATTATTTTGAATCTGAATATCCATCAAAACAAAACATCTTGGGACTGAAGGAGGGGAATGCTGATGATGAAATGTGAAATCAATTATCAGTTTTTAATTATCTAGAGCATGGCATTAGTGCATTTCATGAATGATGGCTTTCAGATGATGAACATCACATAGCTCATACATATGTTCTACTCAACGATGAAGAAATGAAATAATTTTTACTATGAGTGATTCTATCACTTATTCTATAATTTATGTTATAGTACGTAAACCAATTTTATTTTTAGGTTATATAAAAATCATATCAAGAAATATCATCCACAAATTACAGCAGATACTCTTAAAGAATGCCGACCGATTTTTTTTTCTCAATGGTTTAAAAAAATCATAACATAAATTTTTTATTGTTTAATATATCAATTCAGTTAATTATTTATTATATTGATAATCGTTTTTCAAATTTTCAGGTGTCTCTAAATGCTGATAAAATTGATAAGCAACTGTGTATATTGAGTAACCCATCATCCAAAATGGTTAAATCTTAAAATTCATATGTGTTGAATTGTTTTCGATTTCATACATGTGCATATGGGGAATCCAAAAAAAATGAATAGTGGAGTTTTCTTAAGAGGATCACATCATAGAGAATCTGAATTTGAATTTTACGGCATTATGGATGAAATTATTGAACTACGTTATCTATGTAAAAAATATATAACAATTTCTAAATGTTAGTGGTTGGATACTGAGATAATCTTGTGTGTTCATCTGATTCATGGAATCGTTGATATTAAGTATAAAAGTTTTTTTACATTAATTGAACCACTTTTACTAGATCAATAGAGACATCAAATATATTAAACAAAGAAATGTGATAATTCAAGAGACCTTAGTAATTGGTGGAGAATAATAAAAATGTAATCTCTATAAAGTTAGTTTACTCAAACCGAATGTGGTTCTGATGAAGTACATAGAATTGAATTTTTTCAAGAGACTACTCAAAATCCATATTTTTCACAATGATACATGAATATCGATGATGAAACCCCACAATTAGTGGTTGATGGTGACGATGATGTTAATGATGTTATAAATGAATTTGGAATGATAAGAGTCGATGAAACTAAATCTCATATGGATATTGATGATGTTGGTGATGAATATGAAGACATTGACATCGTCAGATATGAAGATGATGATGAAGGTGAACATTGACATTGTTAAATGCTGGTTATAATCATAACTGATATATATCTATATGTAATAGTTATTTTCAACTATCTTCTAACAACAATCATTTTGTGTTTTAGATGGACCCTGTTCTATTTTGTGAGTTGGAGGAGGATGATTTAACTTTGGATGAGAAGGATTTGGGATCATCTGACACTCACCCTAATGGAGGTTCAAGGGGTACACGGAGGGGGCTTGGTCTTGCGCGACTGATGATTCTTGACCCTATCCCCGAGCAGCATCCACATCATAATTTCTATCCATGCACAAAGAGGTATGATAACCTTTTTATTTTAGTTATCTTTCATTAATTTATTTATATACTAATTGTTTGATTATTTTTTCTTTTTTAACAGTTTTGAACATGTAGCTATTGGACAGGGAAGTGCCATCTTGCACAATTATTTTTCTCAGCCATGGATCACATGGGATCAGATTCCCACTGATATGCGGCTTAGAATGTTCATTCATTGGCTGATACATTAATAAGTAATATTTATTTAGAAGTTTATATCATTAATAACTTTATATTATACATTATTTTTAGGTTGTATGGTATCCTATCGATGATATCATGCATGGACCTATCCACAAGGCATGGGAGGTGTCTATGCATGAGAGTTTTTGTCAGCTTTTGCACAATTTGAGAAGGAAAAATATTAATAAAGAAGGAGTGAAGGTATTTTATGGGTCATGCAGAGCCCACACACCAGAGTAAATTTCATCTCACATTTGGTATGGATTATGTTCACATTGGTTGAGTGGTGGATTTCAGAAAAGAACATCAATGGGATGGTAGAATCGGGGGAGATAGGAGGTTATACATCGAGAAGGTATCCGTACATTTAGTATGCATAGAGAGCATCAGGTAAGTATATTTTCTAAATATTTTATACAAAATTAAGTATGATAATTTTATATTCATATAGGCAGATGATCATCCCGATATTATAGAGTATGATTTTTATCAGAGGATGTACGACGATCTAGCCATTTGAGAAATTAGAGGTGATCACCAGCGTCGGATTGTGGTCAGTATTATTTATTTTTCAGTTGTAAAATTAACTACAGATAATTTTTTTCACAATTTTAATTTCAAATTTCAACTAAAGGAGTAATATGAGGCTGTGATATCTCGAACACGGGATGAGAGTCATCCCGAGATGGCTGATGAGACTAGTTCCTATCATTTCGATGAGGTGGCATAGATGCGGGCGACCCAAAATGCTTTTGAGAAAGGCCGAGTAGTTGGTATCAACTCTCATTTGACACCTGGGACTTATTAAGATACTATTCTGATGTCAGGATCTTGCTTGAGTTGATCTTGTAGAGAGGCTTCATCTTCTAGCTCACAGTATCAGGAGCAGTTGCGAGCTCAAATTGAACTTATAGAGAGTTTTCAGAAGCAGCATGAAGAGATGCATCAGTAGCAACAACAGCGGTAGGAGCACGAGGAGGACATGCATCGATGGTAGAAACTGCAACTGCATCACAAGGATGAAATGAGTCGATGACAACAGCAAAAACACAAGCAGATATAGTTCATGCACCGTATGACTCATAGATTAGGGATAGAGTTTCCTCCACCATCTCCTCCAGCTCCTCTAGCTCTTCAAGAACACTATCCCCTCATTGATTCTTTTGTTTTGTTAAAAACATTTGAATTGAATATTTTTTGTAATATAAACTATTATAGTTCTTGTATTTTATATTGGTTTGAATATAGCATAATTGTTTTTATTTTTAATATTTTATTATTTATTATTAGTATTATATTTGTTAATGTTTTTTTATTTTACTAATAAAAATAGTAATAATAATATTTTGTGATTTTATTATATATTTTTCTGATTATTGATAATTTTAATATTTTTTATTTTATTTATTATTTTAATAATATTAATATTATATTTTTCCTTATTCATAATTTTTTTTATTTTATTAAGTATTTTCTAATATTGAGAATTTTTAATTTTTTTATTTTTTTTATTATACTAATATTAATATTGTTTTTTCATTAATCATATTTTTATTTATTTTAAGAAGTGTTTGTGATGGGGCTTTTGCAACAGGGTCTCATATAAAATAGATTATATATATATAATTATATATTACTATGGGTTTCTTTACCATCACAATAACTTTGTTGTGACGGGCCCGTCGCAATAGGTTTATAACATATAAGATATTTGCGATGGGACCATTGTGAAAAGTTATTGTGTATATAATGCATTTAATCAGATATATATTTGCGATGGGACCACGTCCCGTCGCAATTAGTATTTTTTTGGACAGGCCCATCACCAAAAATACTAGTTGTGGCGCCATTTTTTGCAATAGTTAAATTTCAGTGGGACCCCGTCGCAAAGTGTTTTTATGATGGGAACTCGTTGCAAATATCCAAAATTCCAGTAGTGGGAGCTATATACAATCAAATATATATGAAGGAGATTCCGTTTTAGTCATCAAATTCTATGTGGGAAAAGCTGCTGAATGTTCTTGAGGGTGACTCAAAAGATAGAGAGGAGAAACTGTAGGTTCTATGTAACAAGTATGAGGATCTAAAAATGCACCCAAATGAGACTATTTATATATTATTTGATTGGGTAAATGTTTTTGTATAAAAAAAGTGTGGTCTTGGTGAAATTATTGAAGGTATAAATGTTTTAAATCATATATTGAGAAAACATCCACCTCAATTCCATCCAGTTTTTTTTGGATTGGATGATAAAGATCTAAAGGAGCTCACATTGGATAACTTGAACAATACTCTTGTAGCATATTAAATGATAAATTATGATAATGATTTTTTGGAAAATGGGAAGTCCAAAGAAGAGGCCTTCAAGGCCAAGAAAAAGATCACAATGGATAATGGACATGTAGTTGAAGAGATGGAAGAGGTGATATCAGTCCATTCCTAAAATATTTAAAGGGGAAAAGGAATGTGTTTCTGATGCTTTCGTTGGGGCACACAGATCCACCCATGGAGGATGCACAAATTGTTTCCCTCATTTCCACTTTCCAAAGGCGGGTGACATCCGTTCATTATTCAGGGACGTTTTCTCCTTGATCGAAACGAGATGATGGGTTGTTGGTTCTTCCTTCCATGGATTGGTCCTCATAACTCTTCACCAAGTCCGGGTATCCCTAATAGATTTAATACGTTGTTCATGAACCTCTTCCTTATGACATATCTTCATGGACACCAGTTAATTACACTACTTCGGTTGGGACATTCTAAGGGGTCCGGTCCAGGAAAAAACCTTCAATCATGGGAGTAGTCACGTTGGGAATCACTAGAGTGTCTGGGCACTGGAGGATTAGCATGTCTGGATTTCAGTCCCTAGTTATAGGGATTCTTGAGGGCGTAGATGCCTGAGGCATCCCACATCGAACGCGGGGAATCTTATGCCATGGGCATGTATATAAGGTTTTACTCAGCTTCCCACGTATAATAGAGGGAGTGCTACAAGTTTAAAATCTAGTGGAGATGGACCAGACTAATCAGAAAACTGACTAGAGTGGATCTGATGAGTTTAACCTCTAGAGGACACTCTGATGTTGATGGGTCGACATGACCTCACCGGGATGTGGCGGCCTGGGCAAGGATTAACATGGGTGATGGGGTACTGAGTGAAATGGGTGGTGAATGGAATGGAACCACCGTGATGACAGAAGTGATTTTTGGCTTCAGTATCAGGGATACTTCCTATGTATCCCCATGGCAGGGAATCATTGTTCTCCTAGTTTAGGAAGACAATGGGATGCTTAAGTAGGCAATCTGTTAGAATGGTTGCGTGGATGGAACTTGGAGGAAGTGGAACCTCTAGGTTGGGACATGATGTACAACGGCTTACCGCTGACCGAGGAAACAATTGCTTACTAGTAATTGGGGTCCATAGTTTAATTTCATGCAGGACTAGGGTGAACCGACATGAAGGGGATTAGAACGACCAATGGGTGGTGGGCTTGAATCTCGTGGCAACTTCTAACGTACCTTTCTATATCAAGGATCAAAGACCTCATAGTTTGGATGGGGGCATGAGACCGAATGGTCGGAACCAATGGGTGGTGGGCTTGAACCTCAGGGAGCCTTCCTACATACCATGCTTTGGCAAGGATCAAAGACCACGTAGTTCAGGGTGGGGTCTGTTGAACTGATGTGAAGGGGTTTTGGAACAATTGGGAGTTGGGGTTGAACCTCAGGGAGGATTTCTACATACATTTCCATGGCAAGGATCAATGACCACATAGTTCAGTATGGGGTCTATTTAACAGACATGAAGGGGTGTCAGAAGTACTAGTTGTTGGCTTCAACCTCAGGGAGGATTCCTACGTACCATGTCATGGTGAAAATCAAAAACCACATAGTTTAATATGGAGTGTGGGGATTACACTCTAAGATGCCCAGGGTGTTGGTGAACCGACATGAAGAAGAGGACCTGGGGTCCAGATGTATGGTGGTATTGAACCTCATGGAGGCTTCCTACGTACCCTGCCTTAGCAGGGATCAATGTCCACATAGTTCAGGTTGGTGTGTGGGGCTTAGACTCTAGGTTGCCCCGGGTGTATGTAATGGTCCATTCTTTCTCTAAGCCCACGCGAGTCATTCTTAGTGTGAAAAACAAGATACAACAAAGACCTGATGATAACGTCGTGAATGGTGCGTCAGTGGTGAAAGGAGTGGGGCTTACACGTGATCACAGCCCAAAGAGGAAACATATGCTTATGTGTGGTTAGGAACTCGAAGAGGTTGGGGATTACTCCAGGATAGAGGCCCAATGGCGAAAATTCCCAATGGGAGAGGTATTTGGAACCATTGAATGGAGGGGTCCAGAATCTATTCTCATCTGGTCCTTGAGACCAACATAGAAAGGAGGAGAAGGGGTGTTGCCTCCTACAAGAAAGCTAGGGGCTTACACCAGGGTGGTTTCCCTTTCCCCACAGCCAGATGCCTCCCTGATAAAAGGGGTCTCATTCCAGGTGGGGAATGATCTCACTCCCCTGGAATCTAGTGGGCGTGCAGAATTTCCAAGGTGGGGGGACCCAACGTTCAAGGCACGAGGAAATTCTATAGTCTAACATCATGTGCTGAGGATGATGGTTCTTGGCAGTACAACATCCTGCAGCTCGGACGATGCGGGTTCACTCCGCACCCCTAGGACTTATAAAACTGGTACCCTCTACACCTTAGTGAAGAGAGTGGACATGAAATGCCGTATAGTGGGGCTGTCATGGAGAAAACCATTGAGGGTCCCACGTTAGCGTGGCAATGAAATGAAGGAATAGTCGTTAGTGTGTCTATGCGAAGAAGAAAGAGGCGAAGCAACGCAAAAGACAGTATCGTACATGGGACATTGAAGTTATTTTGTGTGAACCTAGGAGGTTTAATGGGAAATAAGTATATGGAGATGGTGCTTTGGCCACATGAGGTTCCCAAAAATGATGCCTAGAAGAGGGACATCATGAGCGCATAAGGCGGGAGGCTTGCGCACAAAAGGACTTGTTTCGTGAAAAAGGGGCGACACGGCGTGAAAATGAGCGGCGTGCATGAAAAAGGGCTAGGCTGGCGTGCAATCCAGATGCGCGCAATAAAAGGCCAGGGGTCGACATGTAATGGAGTTGCGGGCGCGCAAACGGTGGAGCTGGCACGCAAAATGACTTTCGCACCGAAGAACAGATCGCATGCAATTAGAATGAATTGTGCCCGGGGAAGGGGATCTATAGGATTCAAACAAGGATCAAGCCTGAGTGATCGCATGCAAAGGAAGACCTCCAAGGGACCGAGCATGAAAAAATAAGTACCTAGGAGGCATCTTTTTTCACACATGGGAGAGTAATTTTGTGCAGCGGAGACGGTCCAGATTCGTTGGCCCGGAAGTCAAAGGGGTGGCATTCTATTTATAGGCGCTCGGGATCATGGGTCTGCGCGAAAATCAATCCGACGTGAAATATTGTGCACTGGGTGTCGGCAGCGCATAGAACAACCGCAAGGGGCTTGGGCATGAAAAAGTTCCATGCCCACTTGGAAAACTCTCACGAATCCCGGATGTTTTCGCACAAGACATTTTTTCGCGCGACATAGATGTTTTTTTACACTGCCCCTCCGGCCCCTCGGAATGGATCTCCTACTTCAAATATTGCTTCTCTTGGGTGTTCTCAAACCTTCCATAGCCATTGAGAATTTTTCAGCATCTACAAATTCCCCCCCTCAGAATCAGATCAGCGAGGGGCCACAAATGGTCGGCTTATGAGGGAAACACCGAGATATAGGACGCCATGTTGCCAACGCGTACTGCAAACTGGGGCGGCACATAAAATCGAGATGGAGCGCACAATCTAATTTTCGTGTGCTCATGGAAACCTCTCTCCTCCCCTATAAAATACCCTATGGGTCCCCCATTTTATATGGATTTTCTCACGCGATAAGCTAGGAGATATCATGTGCGAAAAAGTTTCCTCTGCCCGCGTGGAAAAAAGGCTTCGGTTGCACATAATTCGCTGAGGTGAGCATTCGGTTTACATGCCAACCTGGAATATTCTGCATCACCTTCCGATTTTCTATTCCGGCCACTTTCTTTTCTCTCCAGTTGCTGATTTTTCGCACAAACTTCTCAAAACCTTACCAGAAAGAGATGGTCGCAAATCGGGCTAATGCTGAGAGGGATGTTGCATCCGCTACTTGAAGGGATAAGATGGTCGCCAACCCAGAGTCTTATGGTGCCTGAAGGATCATATCAAACAAACATTCTCTCTTCAACATGTTGACCCCAGAATAGAAGGAGTATGCATTGTCTTCCAACCTGCCGATATGGGACTTCGGTATCTTGGAGGAGGTACATATTCCTAGGTTTGAGGTCGACACACCACGGTCATGGGTGACCCGCAAGGATGACCTACCCCAGTATACTATCACCTAAAACAACCATCCCACTAGAGAAACCAGAAACATGGATGTTTACGTCCTAAAGTTTTGGACCAGGACCATCTCGAGGAGTGAACCTATCATGGAGAATTATCCGGACCTTTACAAAAGAACATTCCGTCAGAGTGTTACTGATGATACCAAAGTTTGGATACATGTTTGGGATCTGCAGTCTAGAGGCAACTCCATCAGTGAATGGGCCTAGGCGTATTGGGTTCGTCAGATATGCAACCGGTTTGGGGCTAAACTACGGCACATCGGTTTTATCATGGATCATTCTTTCTTTTAGATAGGACCTCTCTAGCGAGTCAATTGTTGCTTCCCAATGTCATCATGAGGCATCCCGAACATGTTCAAATCAAATCTGCAGTTACATGGTTCCTTGCAAGGGGTAAGGAAAGGGGCAAGAAATGAGGAGGAAAAGGATTTATGATTCTTGGGGCTAGACCTGAAGTGAAATACCTAGGCGGTCCTACGTATCCCATGAGGGTTGGAATCAATCCATACATATTTATAGAGGGGTCTTAGTTTAAGGTCATAGAGCTTGGACCAAGGATTGGTAAGGGATACAAGGGACACATGGTAAAGTGATTGTGAAACCTGACGTGAATGAGGACCTAAGTCCAGATTACCATGTGTTCCTTGGGTAAGTGCTTAGGTCAAGGGACCAAACACTAATGTTAGGCTGGGCCCGTGGGGGAACTACCCATGCACTCCTATGTATCTCATGAGAATGTGAATCAAGCCATACATAGTTGTAAGTGATGGAACGGTGAGGTACCAGTTCCAAGGATAAAAGGGTGTGCAGGTCTGGGCCTTGAACTAAAAGAAGCAGCATTTGATAAATCTTGTTTGTCCATTAAGGTGAACGGTTTTTTTGTGAAGAGACATGCCTAGTATAGCAAGCCCCGACACTGCCACAAGAATCAATCCTTGTACAATCATTGAAAAATGGAATGGCGTGTGACTGATACCAAACATGGTTCCCCCTTGAGAGAGGACATCACAATGCAGCGCCGTTTTTTTCATGCGGCTAGGATGATAACATCACAGTTTAGGGTCATGTGATGGGACCCGGCGTGCATTTTAACTTCATGAGACACCAACGTAGTAAAGGTGTGGCTAAAGGGAGAAATTTCATGGTGAAATAAAACATACCCGACGTGAATAAAGACATAATCCCATACCAGACCATACACGATTACTTGAAAGAAACCTCAGTCCAAGGGGCCAAAATAGGGGTAAGAGGGTAAAGGGGGCAGGAGAAACTAGCTCCCAATTGAGATGGACCCGACAACGTGACGTCTGGGTGTTCCTATGTATCCCATGAATATGGGAATCAAGACACAGATAGTACTAAAAGAGATATTAGTTTATGGTCTTAGAGCTCAGACCATGGAGAAGGGAAGTCGGTGCGGAGCCTTGAATGATGCCTTTACCACGACATTGTCCTCCTAACATGAAAATGCGCACTAATGGATAGTGTCAGGAGTGTAAAAATTCCACTTGGACATGATGGGGTGGACAATGATGTGAATCATGTAACCAATATTCAAGGCTTAAAGGGGCTGGCATGACGATGGAGGATGACCGTGGACCGTGTTCAAAACACAACACCCATATCACGTTATCCTGTAATGAGGAAAAACAAATGAGGGTCGACTACTGACCATATTCACAACATGGGACTTGTATCGATTTTTTGTACAAACCCCTGGGGTACATTGGCCCATAATGGTAAGAGAACTCTTTGAACTAGAATCCATGCCTGTTGGGGGCCCTTCAGATGTGGAAGATTATGGAAGCCCAAATGAAGGGTAACACAAAGCATAAAAAATGGGCGAAAACATGTCTACATAAAATTTGATACTACAAATCCTGAACCCGAGTACTCTTAGAAATATTGGTACATCGCCGACGAGGGCCGAGGGGTCCATCTTGAGAGTGGATGATTTGAAAAGACGAGTATAGGGAAAGGGGATGGAAATATCTCAAGAGGAGGTAGATAAATGGCATGGTTGTTACAACACCCTATGTGAGTGAGAACATAATCTCGTACCACACCACATATTCTTCTCTCTAGGGGGATGCGGGCCAAGGGGACAAGATGGGTCAGGATCAAAAGATGAGATTCTTGGGCAGTCCTATGTATCCCATGAAGATGGGAATCAAGCCATACATAGTTCTATAATGACACATTAGGGAAAGATACGCTAACGAGGGGGGTGTACGACGCGACGAGTAACCCGAAATTAATGAGGACATAAAACCATACTACACTGTAAAATCCTAAATAGGAACATGGGTTTGGGGCCCAAAAAGGATAAGGGGCCTGAGGCTGGGTGTCCCGGCCAACGGTATCCATATAACCTCTTGTGCGGTTATCGCCTCATCACAGCTCCTAAGCCCACATGATCCATGCCCAGTGTGGGAAACAAGGATCCAGACTCGGATTTCCCAATCATATGGGGGTATATTATCTGACATCGCCCCTGGGGAGTTCTTCTTCTGTATATAAAATGGGAAAGAGTGAACCACATCACTAGATGTTTGGGACATATTGGGGTGGCTTTAATGACAAAGGATAGTTGTTGACCATGTTCGAAACACATCGTCCTTATAGTGACTTGGAATGGGAACATCAAATGACCATCGACCACTGACAATTTTTTCAACGTAGGAATTGTATTAATTTGTTGCTCAGCATCCTCGAGGGCATTGGACCGAAGTGGTAGGAGAGTCCTTGGTCCTAGCATCCGAGCCATTCGGGGGCCCTTCTGGATGGGAAGGACGATGAAGTCCCAATCAAAGGGGTGGGTGAAGCATAGCTGAACCCATACATTTTAAAGTCAATTAGGGTGTTGAAGGAGGCAGACACCTTTAGGGAGTGGGACATATGACAGAATTGAGATGATCTTGACATATATATTGGAAGAAACCTCCACCACACCAAATGTCTTGACCCGAGGGACGATTTTGGCATTTGGGCTGGGCCAATAGATGAAATTTCAGAGCATTCCTACATATCCTATAAGGATGAGAATCAAGAAGTACGTAGTTCTTGAAGGCCATACAGTTTAACATCATGCGGTGAGGATATGGGAGGATTGTGGAATGGGGAGCGGGAACATGGTGCAGTCATTATAATCCTAACATGAGTGGGGCTAAGGAAGCCTATAACATATCATGCAAGGAACCTCTGAGAGAACCACACCCAGGGGGGAATAGTCAAAGAGAATAGTTTGGGATTGGATCAAGACTAAACGCTTGACTATTCCTATATATCCCATGCGGATGGGAATCAATCCAAACGTAGTTCTAAGGGAGCAGTTTAACGTCTTGTAGGACGATGCACAATTTAAAGTCATGAAGGAATGGACAATTTAAGGTCATACTGGACCAAATAGTTGAAGGTCATGCTAGACCATAATCCAGTTTAGGGTCATGTGGGATTAGAGAGTTTAGGGTCGTGCTGACCATAATCTAGTTTAGGGTCATGGGGGACCTAACAGTAAGGGTCATGTCGGACCTACATGCTTAGGAAAATTATTTCTTGTGGAATTTGGCATTGGTGGGAGCGGTGATACGCTCATCATCCATGGTCACTACGGAGTATTCTCTATTAAGGTAAACCCATTAGATTTTGTAAGGTCCTTCCCATTTGAGCTCCAACATGGGTGGTTTCCTGCCTGCGATTATGGGCGTTTAGAGGATGAACACTAAGTCGCCTTGCAGGAAAGAGCGGAGGCGAACCTTCCTGTTGAAGGATCTAGCTCTCTTATTCTGATGCTTTTCCAGATTGTGCAGGGAACAAATCATATTCTCATAAAGTGCATCCAATTCATCCATATGGATATCTGTTACCTTATCTGGTGCCTACTGGTCATAGACCATTGTGTGTAACGAAGGCAGCTGGATCTTGATGGGCATGATCACCTCCACTCTGTACCCTAGGGAATATGGGGTCACCTCGGTGGAATTACGAGTCCTCATCCAATAATCCCAGTGGGCGTTGGGGGGCATTCACGACCAACTCTTATTATTATAACCCACAATTTTATACAAAATGTTAGAGGTTGTTTTGTTGAACACCTCGATCTGTCCATTTTCATATGCGTGATAGCGGGAGGTATGGTTCGAAAGGATGTTGTACTTAGTGTACAATTTCTTCAGCTCGGCTGATCAGATGTTGGTGTTTTTATCGGTGAGGACGGTGTGAGGGACTCCAAAATGGTAGATGATATTGGAGCTCACGAAGTCAATGATAGAATGGTCCTTGACCTCTTTGATAAAAACTGCTTCTGCCCACTTAGAGAAGAAATCTGTAGTGGTTTGGATGAACCTTCACTGGTGAGCTGTCGCCAGTGGATATGGTCCCATGATTTCATGTACCCATATCAAGAACGACCAAGAGTACTTGGTGGAATATAGAGGTTCTAGAAGCTGTTGTAAGAATTTAGCACGAATTAGGAATTCGTGACATCTCTTGGAAAACTCGATACAATCATAGATCATGGAGTGCCAGAAGTATCCCAATATCTGAATCTGATGGGACAGCTTCGGCCCAGTCCAGTGGACGCCACAGGAATCAGCATGCACCTCCTGCATGACCCGATAAATCTCGACTCATTGGACGCGACAGAGGAGAACTCCAATGATCCCATTCTTATAGAGGATCTGCTCAAGACTAGGACCACTCTGGAGGGTAAACTTCAGTGCGCGTTGTCTGATTTTCTCGTGCTCGGCCCGATCAGCCAGGAGGTATCCAATTTGGAGATACTCGACAATGGGGGCTCTCTAGTCATGGGCCACCTCAACCAATGCATCTGAGGAACCTGGGGGCCCTGACGTGGAGACTCCGGTGCTAAGATGGATTACTTATAAACCGTCGTCATCATCTAAGTTGATAGGATCAATGAATCTCTGATGTGACATGTGTATAATCAGATAATCCTGCTCGGGTTCTGCAAGTGATGCAGCTAGGCCGGCCAGGCATCAACTTGACCATTCTAAGATCGAGGGACATGAGTAACTTCTGATCGATGTGGAAACTCGGTCATTATTTAGAGGGTTCACTCTAATAATGGTGTGAGATCTAGATTTCTGACGACATAGTCACCATTAATTTGATTGATGACCATTTTGGAATCCACTTTCACAAGAAAATGGGGCACATCGATCTCGAGGGACACCTTGAGGCCAGTAATGAGGGACTGATACTCTACTTCATTGTTGGTGCAGCCTTCCGACAATAAGAATGTGTACGGTAGAATGGCTTGTGCCATGGTAATAAAGAAAATACCCAGGCTTAATCTGTTGAGTTTGGGATCATTGAGTCTCCTGTCGGTGGACCTCCGGGAAGCACCATCAAAGTGTATCATCCAGCATGAGATGAAATGATCTACCGAGAGGATTGCCTCATTGAGAAAATCTAGGTTCGAGTACTGGTCCATGAGGGTTGGATGGGAAGCAAGGAAGTCTGTCAATGCATGTCCCTTGATAGCTTTCTAAGGGACAAAACTGACGTCGAACTGCTGGAGGATTACTGCCAACCATTCTAGATGGCCGGTCAACATGGGATGGTTTAGAATATACATTAGTGGGTCTACCTGAGACACCAACTGTACCTTGTGGTGCTGCAAGTAGTGTCGTAACTTCTATACTGCGAATACCAGTGCAATGCAGCTCTTTTAGATGGGTGAGTATCTGGTCTCCATACTGATGAGCATACGAATAAGGTAGTAGAGACTGTTCTTCATCCCCTCATTGTTCTTCTGGGTGAGAAGGGCGCCAATAGATCATTCCAGGGTAGTCACGTACAAGATCAGTGGTTTCTAGGAGACGGGTGGCATCAGAACCGGAGGTTGGAGAAAGTATTGTTTGATATCCTCGAACATGGTCTGACACACTTTGTCCCATTCTTAGGAGGATCCTTTCTTCATGGGCCTAGAAACGGTCTTACACTTGTCATCCAGATTCACAATGAATTGGCATATATAGTCTAAGTGGTCGTGGAAACCTCAAATCTCATGAATAATGCTTGGGGGAGGCATCTGACCGATGTCCTCGATCTTCTCTGGGTCAATCTGGATGCCCCAGTACCTGACAATAAAGCTGAGAAACCTCCTGGAGGTGACCCCGAAGGCACAATTCAACGGGTTACTCTTCAGGTGGCGAGAATGGAGGAATCATAACACTTTTTCAAGGTCATTGATATGGTCCTAGCACTGGGGATATTTGAACACCAGATCTCCCACATAACATTCCGCCAATGTCTTGATGATTGGCTTTAATATTCAGTTCATGGACCGCTGATAGGTGTCACCCGCATTCTTTAGGCTGAAGGGCATAACCTGGTAATAGAAAGTACCTTGGGGTGCCTTGAAAGCTGTAGACTCCTCATCCTCGGGGGCCATCCGGATTTGATTATATCCAAAGTAACCACCCATGAAGGAGAGTTCTTAGAACCCAACAATAGCATCGACCAACAATTATCTCACCGGAATGGGAAATTCATCCTTCTAACAGTGATAGTTGAGATCTCGGAAGTCAAAGCAGACTCTGATATGTCTATTATTCTTCCTGGCTGGCATAATTATGGCTAGCCACTTTGGGTATTGGACATCCTTGATGAAGTCATCTATGATGATCATGTCAACTTCGGGCTCGACCATGGAAGCGTGAGAAGTGTTCATCTTCATGGGAGGCTGCTTGATCCCGCGTTGATTTTTCGGGATACTGAGGTGGTGTATAGATACCAGAGGATCTAGTCCTGGAATCTCATCGTTACTCCAGGAAAACACATCACGATGCTGCATTAGGAAATCCATGTACCATTGTTTGTCCTTGAGGGACATGACGACACTGATCAATGTGGGTCTCATATCTCCCTCGCTACCAAGGTTCACATGTACCATCTCAATGACTGTCATAGAGACTCATTCTTCAATGGTGGGGGGAGAATCCTTTAGATCCTCATATTCACTTGTGGAGGAGGGATTCCCAGTGGGAGAATCATCCTCTGGGACAACAAATATTAATAGAAGGCTGGTGCCTTCCTGGACAGTGGAGGACAACATATCGGTAGATTCACGTGCTGCTAAAACCATAGCAATGAAGGCAGTCGATCTGATCCCATCTGGTCTTTAGACCAAGGGGTCGCGCTTGATGATATCGAATAAATGGTGGCACATCAGCTTGATCCAGTTAATTCCAGACCGGTGAAAAAGACACGTATGACGTACATTTGTTGCCATGGGGCGGACATCCGGATACCGTACAAGGGTAAGAGGCTCCAGGATTGCCTAAGCTTGGTTCGTGTAGGAGTACAAGGTGATTTCCCTCTATCACTTGGACTTGGAAACATGCTTCCCTATTATACCAGAGACAACAAAAAATTTCCCAATGTTTGGGGTGGTGGCCTCCAATCGATGGATCGGAAGGACATCCACACTATCCAAGGGGCCAGTCACGACTGTGGCGGGCTAAACCACACTAGCCTAAATCTGCTTGTCTTTGCTCTTGTAATAGTCGCCGTCCAGGTAGCAGGATTCACAAAATGCAAAAGGAGATGAATCACCTGGGAGTATGCCTACTCGGCCATTAAGGGAGTAGTTTAGGCACTGGTGATACGACAAGGGAACCGCTGCATGTAGGTGGAGCCATGGTCTTCCCATCATTTCATTGTAAGTGGTGTCCTGGGAGACAAAAATAAACATGATGCTGGCTAGTAGGCCTCTAAACTAGGCCTTCAAATAGATCATACCGAATGGGGTATGCTCTTTCTTGTCGTAACCATGGATCCTTAAATCAGATGGAATCAGTTCATCTTCAGATAAACCCAGCTTCCGCAGGGTCTGTGTTAGGATATGGTTAATCCCAGAGCCGTTGTCAACAAGACATTTGGGAGCCTCCAACCCATAAAATTGGATGGTGATGTATTTTCGGTGTATGTTCCTTTATATGGGAGAGACTTTATCTTATCTAGATAACAAAATGATGGTCTGACATTCAGCGTTCTCGTCTCCTTCAGAATGAAAGGCTTCAACAACTGCTATCTCCGTCTCAAACTGGAGGGGGTTTTTTAATAACACATCGAGGGCCTTGCTCATGTAAAATGAAATGTTAAGTGCCTATAGGATAGGAAGACTTGATGGAATGCCGAAAAGGTTCTTGAGGACATCATATTTCTATGCCAGGTGTGAACTTCTACATGCATGAGGCCGCTCTGAGATAGGAGGCATGACGGGTCCTGCCTGTCAGGCCCTGCCTGTCGGGCCGACAGTTGACTTTTGTTGGGCATATCCCAATGTTCACTAGTCAAAGCCCGAAGACTAGTTTCAAGATGAGGACCGGATGACTGAGATCAGTCTGTGGCTGGGCGAGGCGGGTCGTGGCACAGTCGAGGTATATCTGCCTGATCCAGTACCACAAACGGTGTTGGGGGCGGGCCTGAGGACACCGGATGAAAAGGTTTCACATTCTATGTTGTGCACTTGGACTATTTCCTAGTATCAGTGGCATGAACAGCCTATCTAGAGGTGACAAATAATGTGCCCTGGTGACCCATATGGTCGTTGCTCCACCAACGTTGACTTTGGCTGGGGACGTTTGGGATGCTCGCCTGGAAATCCTCGTCGTCAGGAGTCATATATGGGTTTTCCAACTCCACAACATTAATCGAAGCATACCCTTGAATATCACTTTAAGATTCATCCATCACTAGACAGAGTTTGGGTGGAATCCCCATATCATGAGGCATGAAGTCGCCGAGAGTGCGGGACGATGATGGCATTGTTGGGGCACACTGCTTTCCCTTATGCCGTCGATGATTTCTCTTTTGGGAAGAGGCAAGCTGAGAAAATGATGCAAAAGTAGTGGTCACAAATTTTGAAGTCTCTAGATGATTTAGGAATTCACAAATGATACCATGGGCACAAGCAACTATTTTGCGAGCCATCCAGTCGTCATACTTCGGTGACTCGCAGTTAGAAACATGCTGCCACTCACCTTTGTTGTCACTACTTCTATCTGGCCTTACATTGATGCATTCCGCTTATGCGGGGGTTGGGCCCAGCCTAACTATTTATTTATCACCCTAGTATTGAAGCCAATATTTAAACACATATCAATACTTGAGGGTGTTCTCTAGGATTAGATGATATGGGTAGTAGTTGGGGCGATCAGTGAGGTTCTACTCTTCTAGCCTTCTACACTCAGGATAACGCACGATCCCTTATTCCAAGGAACTTATGAAATACCAAGGGACTAGATTCTCAATGAACAAGTAGGGCCAGCTACATCTATATGGAATGGGTTTCCTTGGAGCCTGGACCTAATGAGGAACTGAAGGGGTCTGTTGAGGAGGTAGAGCCTGGTTTTCCTGCCTGGGTGGTGGTGGTGCATTCAATGGGGGCACCTATCGATTCTACAGAGGACGCTACTGAGCTAGAGGCTATTCCTGAGGTGGAATGCCTCTGCGAGGCTACGTGGATGGTGCCATTGGTACCAATTCTAGTTGCATGTGGGCTTCTATTTGGGGCATCACGGCAAGCTCGACCCGGGAATCCCTCCTTGCTGTAATTACAGGTGGAAACGGACGTTCCTGGATGGCATGTTGTAGGGATTCTTCTAGGTGCTGGGCCTTATCTGAGAGGTCTAGGAATCCTCTGGGGTAGTTCTGGGTTATTAGAGAGGGAACCATCTCTGTCTTGACATTTCATACACACATCGTCAATAATTTATCCCGAGTCAGTAGCATGTCAAGGGAATATGTGAGCCCCTTCCACCGGGTGATAAAGTCCACAACTCACTAATCAGTCCATTGAATGCATTAGAAGAGGTCTGGATGCTCGTTTTCCTAGTGGTAGAGCTGAACTGGTAGAGGAATTGTCCGTGAAGATCCTCCCAGCTGGTTATGGATCTGACGGGGAGCTGGTTATACCAAACGAATGCTGAGCCTTCCAATTTCTGAACAAAACAACATAGATTAACGGCCTCCTGCTACGCTGGAGTCCCCAAAATGGGCCCACATATTGATTTGGAGTGGGGCAGGTGCGGCGACGGGTCCCTCATCTCGTTAAATGGGGAGAAGGTGGGATTCAAAAAACCTAGAGGTTTTGGAAAATCATTCACCCACGCCGTGTATGGATTACCATCGGGTGGGATTTCCACCTGTCATGTTTCAAATTCCTCAAGTTGAGTTATGATAGTTTCCATAGGATCCTCTGGGTGGGGGTCCCTATCTTGATAGGGGTCCTTAATCATAAGTGCGTTGTCGGGTTCCTCAACATGGTAAACATGCCCAGCGGCTCGGGGAGTGGCTGGTGGGGTAGCCTACGGGGCATCTAGGGTAACCCGAGCGGGGTCCCATGGATTGCTACCCCATTTAGGAGGGTTTGGAGAGACATACCATTCCCTCTTACCAGGATTTCCTGCTTCTAGCTTTTCTGTGGGTACAACATGATTAGGGTTCCCTGGGGGCAGCTTACCGAGGGGAAGTTGTTCCTGACCATGCTGTACTGGCCTAAGATCACCGTAGTCTAGTCGTCGCTCTACAACACGTTCAGCCAAGAGTTAGTCAACCATATTCTTCTGCTCAGAAATTTGTTGGCACAATGTGGACTTCTCAGGGTCCTCCTCAGTCTTCTGCATTGAGGTGGATAGGTCGGAGTGTTTAGAAGCTCTGACGTGCTCTTTTCCCTTACCTGAGTTCCGGTTGAGTATCAGTGCATCGGTGGGCACATGAAGGCCAATTTAATTACTCTACTAACATGCAATCCTTTCTGATGGGTCCAATAGTGGGGGAATTCCCTTGGGAGTTTAGTTTCTATCAAGAAGCTCCAGCTCATCCTCCTTGTCCACTATGTCGGTCGTGTTGACTGTGACCCTTCCTGGGGGAATGTCTTCGATATCATCTAGAGATTAGAGATACCTCCAGATAAGACTGAAGAGGAGGGTAGAATACTACCCCCAGCCTTGTATTCGCACATTGGGGGTGGCCTCCTTGATAATTTTTCTGAGTACCTTGACACTCTGAACTCATTGCTGTTGGAGGGCCTCACGAAAGCCTGGTGACTCGGGTCGCTGGGCCACTGGGAGCGCAGCCAGATCAACCAGACAACATTGCTTGCCAATGTCTTTAAAATGTGCTTGGATACAAGGGTAATACACTCACTGATGAAGAAGGATAAAGTATGTTTCCCAGAGGGTCTGGTAGAAACATTCAACCCTTTCTAGGGTGAGCGATTCTAGTATGCAGAAATTCTGTGTTACCATGAGCTAGAAAATCTCAAGGAAGTGGTCTGATGCGAGGATGTTTCAGAATCTCCTCAGCTCAGATCCAGGATCTGGTCCTTCATTACCCCACTTATCTACCCGAGGCGGCTCAAGAATTGAGAGCGGTACTAAGATAGACTGTTGGGACGGCAGGCTGGCCAATGGGGAATATGGCGAACGGGCTGAATGGCCGCCGAATATCAAGATGTCCTCTGTTGAATGCAGTGAAATGGCTTCTACATTTGGATAAGACGGGATGACAGTCATCATTCCTAGCTCATGGTATAGGGCTACTAGCAATTGGTTGTGACGCTACTCACTCGCCATTGGTCCCTAAAATAGCTCTTTGTGATCTCTTGTCGAGGTAGAGGGCGCTTCTGGTGAGGACGGTGGTGATTTCACGACCGAAACCTATGGGGTTTCCATATTTTCATCTTTTTAGATATACCTTCGGAGGGAGGTAGGAATCCTATAGACCTCACATTCTGAGAGTACTTGGTTGATGTACCTTCTCCCTGCCCCAACCCTTGACTTGGCTAAGTAAGAGGAGGGTTCCCATGCTGAGTTGTATTCCTTTTAGGAGTCCGAGAAGTGAACAAGTTTGATATCAGTATGGACCTTCCTAGAATTCCTATTATAGTGCAGATGAATCTCCTTCCTGCCCCTAGGTGGCCCCTCAGGTCTTGGCAGATTTATGTCACGAGGTCCTTAGGCCGCACTAGTGCTAGGGTGAAGAGGGTTTCCACCCGAGAAAACCGGGGTGCGAGGATCACCATGAAAATTGTCAAAGGGTACTTGTGGAGGAACTCCATGGGTAGCGTTGGAGAAGGAAATCCCTCCACTAGAACTGGAAGAAGCATACGGAGGGCCTCCATGCTTGTTATCCTGGATGACCTCCGTTCCCTGTACGAGTCTAGCTGAACATAGGTGGGACCTCCGCACTGGGAACGAGTAGAGAGAGGCTGGCCTTCACCCCCTGGTTTTCAAGTCCAGGAAGACCTTTAGTAGATGCTGAGAGAACATGGAGATGATCCCCACATTAAAGAGAGACAGGATGGACAATGTCCCTACACCGGCGGTCGGGGGCAGGAGAAATGACTCCATACCCAGTGTAATGGGAAGGAGAGAGGTTTATGTGCCGAGTATCACCGCTATGGAAAAGACCTTCATTCGGATTGAGGGTGGCATGGGGCGGACCTCCATGATGAGTCTCGAAGTGGTGAAGGGTCGCAATTTCTGTGGTATTAGTATTGGGAGGACCTCCGTACTGGGTGACATCACCGCGAGTTAGCTCACGACGACCGAAGCTCGTGCCGACTACCAAAAGAGTCGGCCCAACCTTCCCATGGGGTGGTTGGGGCCTTGATCCTAGTTGAGAATGTAAGTGTTCCTGCTCTGTGTATGCAGGGAACTGAGGGTATGTGTCAGCATTGGATTGGGCCACAGTATCTGCCGACATTGATTCCCCTTTGTGGGCGTCCTCCTCACCTTGCACCTGACATTGGCGTCAGGTCGAACAAACTTGGGCCAGTGGTTTAGTTATGTAGCTTACATGCTCCTTTTCGAGCAAAACTGATTGGTGGCACTGACGCGGCCCGGTGGGAGTCCTCACTGGGAGCCCTTGGAATTGTACTCTGACTAGGCTGGGTCAGATGTCACATACCACATCATTATAAGGCAGGGAGTCGTCAAAGCGTTTAGAGGAGAGGCTCCCAAAACAGTTGTACGTTGGTGTGGGGAGCAGCGGATCCCTGCGTAGCCCTTAGGGGTGGCATTGGCGATGAGGTGCAAACACCTCCAGATACAGTCGGGCCATATCCGGGGCCAGGATTATGGCCTCCTCCTCGCAACGTTGCACGAGTTCGTTGATCAACCTTCTTTGGATGACCTCGAATGGGGAAAGGGGGTGTGGGTGCCCCATGGTCTAAGATGTAGAGGTCATCATGGAGGAGGTGAAGCCACATGGAACGGACATGTTGGCACTGCCCCTGCCCCTAAATCGATGGGTAGGCAGTGATTGTGTCCCTAGAGCAGCAACTTGATTCTTGAGAAGTAGGGAGATTGACTCATCAGTGTTGAAAGAAAAAGGAATCGACGACCAATTCCCCAACACCATCCTGCATTCCATGGCTGGTAAGAGGGATCCACGCTATCAACATCCCAAAAAGGGATGTCCAACATTCTACCGCCACAACATCTGGTGAGTTTCTTCCTAGGCCCACTATTTGCATGGCAGGACCCGGAGCCGGATAACTGGATCAGGTGACATGTCAATCCATTGATGCCCCAAACTCTATTAATCTTTATATTGAGGAGAATATATTCATGTCGGGTTCACAATTTTTGTTTCTGACGCTTTCGCCGGGGCATGCACATCCTCCCGTGGAGGACGCGCAGCTGTTTCCCCGCCTTCCTGCTTTCCAAAGGCAAGTGGCATCCATTATGTATTCAGGGAAATTTTTTCCTTGATCGAAATGAGATGATGGTATGTTGGTTCTTCCTTCTATGGATTCCTCCTTGGAACTCTTCGCCTAGTCCGTGTCTCCCTTATAGGTTTAATACGTTGTTTGTGAAACTCATCCTAACGCCATATCTTCATGGACAACAGTTAATTACACTTCTTCTTTTGGGACATTATAAGGGGTCCAGTCAGGGCAGAAACCTTCAGTCAGGGGAGTAGTCATTTTGGGCATCACTGGCATGTCTGGGCGCTGGGGGATTGGCATGTCGGGATTTCAGTCTCTTGTTGTAGGGCTTCTCGAGGGCGCAGAAGCCCGAGGCATCCATCATCGAACTCGGGGATTCATATTCCATGGGAATGATTGTTAGGTTTTCCTCAACTTCCCATGTATAACATAGGGTATTCCTCATGTTTAACGTCCAGCGGAGACAGACTGGACTGATCAGAACACTGACTAGAGTGGATCAGATGAGCGTAACCTCTATAGGACACTCTGATGTAGATGGGTCAACATGACCTGACTGGGATGTGGTGTCCTGGGCAAGTATTATGATGGGATATGGGGTGCTAAGTGAAATGGGTGGTAAATGGAATGGAACCTCCGCGAGGACGGCATTGATATTGGGCTGGAGTCTTAGGGAGACTACATACGTATCCCCATGGTAGGGAATCAAAGTTTTCTTAGTTCAGGAGGACAATGGGATGCTTAAGTAGGCGATCTGTGAGAATGGATGCGTGGATGGGACCCAGAGGGAGTGGATCCTTTGGGTTGGGGCATGATGTAAAACATCTTACCATTGACAGGGGAAGCAACAGCTTACCACTGATTGGGGTCCACAACTTAATGTTATGTATGATGGGGCGATCCGACATGAAGGGGATCGGAACGACCAATGGGTCGTGGGATTGAACCTCATGGTGGCTTCCAACATACCTTGCCTTAACAAGGATCAAATAACTCGTAGTTTGGATGGTGGCATGGGACCGAATGGTCGGAACCAATGGGTTCTGTTCTTGAACCTCAGGGAGGCTTCCTAATCACATTACCTTGGTAAGAATCAATGTCTCCATAGTTCTGGGTGGGGTCTGTTGAACTGACGTGAAGGGGTGTTAGAACAACTAGGTATTGGTCTTGAACCTTAGGGAGGCTTTATATGTACCATACCTTGGCAGGGATCAAAGACCATATAGTTCAGGATGGGGTCTGCTGAACCAACAAAAAGGGGTGTCGGAACAACTGGGTGTTGGGATTGAACCTCAGGGAGGCTTCCTATGTTCATTTCCATGGCAAGGTTCAAAGACCACATAGTTCGGGATGGAGTTTGGGGATTACACTCTAGGCTACCCAGGGTGTTGGTGAATAGACGTGAAGATGAAGACTTGGGGTCTAGATTAATGGTGGGCTTGATCCTCATGGAGGCTTCGTACATACCCTGCCTTAGAAAGGATCAAAGTCCATGTAGTTCAGGTTAGTGTGTGAGGTTTACACTCTAGGATTCCCAGGGTATATGTCATGGTCAATTTTTGCTCGAAGCCCACATGATTCATGCTCGGTATGAGAAAGAAGAGACATAAAATACTTTCTGATCACATCCCGAAAGGTGTGTCGTTGGGGAATGGAGTGGGGATTACACTTGATCGCAACCCAAAGATGAAACAGAGGGTTATGCGTGGTTAGAAGCTCGATGAGGACGCGGCTTGTTCTAGGATGGAGGCCCGATGGTGACAAAGCCCAGTGGGAGATGGATTTGGCACTGAATAAATGAAGGGTCCATTATCCATTCCACCCTGGTCCTTGGAACCGAAGAAGAAAGGAGGAGCAGGGGTACTGCATCCTACAAGAATGCTAGGGGCTTACAACAGGGTGGTTTCCCTTTCCCCACAGATAGACACTGCTCCGATAAAGAGGATATCATTCCATGAGGGGAATGATCTCACTCCTGTGGAAACCAGTGAGCATGCAGAATGTCCAAGGTGGATGGACCCCACGTGCGAGGCATGGGGAGAGGCCACAATTTAATGTCATGTGCTGAGGAAAATGGTTCTTGGCAGTTTAACATCCTGTAGCTCGGACGATACGGGTTTCCTCCGCACCCCTAGGACATACATAACCAGTACCTTCTACACCATGGTGAAGAGAGGGGATAGGCAGTGCCATAGCTGGGGGTGTCATGGAGTGAACCATTGAGGGGCCCACATTTGTGTGGCTGTGGGAAGAAGTAATAGCCGCTAGCATGCCTATGCAAAGATTCATGAGGGGAAGAAACACAACGGGCGGTATCGTCCATGGGACTTTGAAGTTAATTCGTGCGAACCTAGAAGTTTGAATGAGAAATGAGTATATGGAGACGGTTATTTGGGTGTGGGAGGTGCCTGAAAATGATGCCTTGAAGAGGGACATCACGAGCGCATAAGGCGGGAGCCTTCCGAACAAAAGGAGTTGTTGTGCAAAAAAGGGGCGACTCGGAGCACAAATGAGTGGCATGCATGAAAAACGGTCAGGCAGGTGCTCAATCCAAGTGTGCGAAAGAAAAGTCTTGGGGTCAGTGCGCAATGGAGTTATGAGCGCGCAAACAACGGAGCGGGCGAAGAAAAGGACTTCTACACTAAAGAATAGATCACTCGAAATTGGAAAGAATTGTGCCTGGGGAAGGGGCTCGATAGGATTCAGACAAGGATCAAGCCTGAGTTGTCGCGCGCAAATTCAGACCCCCGAGTGACTGGGATCGAAAAATTCAGATGCTGAGAGCCATCTTTTTTTGCACATGGGAGTGGAGTTTTGCGCAGCGAAGACGGTCCAGATTCTTCAACCTAGTAGTCGAAGGGGTGGCCTCGTATTTATAGTCACTCAGGATCCTGGGTCTGATCAAAAAACAATAAAGCGCAAAATATTGCATGCTGGGTGTCGGTAGCACGTAGATCAACTGCGCAGGGCTGGGGCACAAAACATTTTCGTGCCGCGCGTAGAAAACTCTCTCAAATCCTAGAGTTTTCATGAGTGACATATTTTTTTTGTGCGACTGAGTCTCTTTTTTTTCCGCCCCTCCGGGCCCCCCAGAATGGATCACCAGCTCCAAATATGGCTTTGCATTGGCATGCCCAAACCTTCCTCAGCCTTTGAGTATTTTTCAGCATCTACGAAATGTTCAAAAATAAACTCCTATTAAATTATTTCTAAGGGGAATGTTTTTCAATCTTGAAGCAATGTGTCCAATTATGTTTCAGGAATATGAATTGGATGAAGTTCAAATTCTCATTAATAATTCATTAGCCTATATGAAAGTCAAGAAATTTTGTTATTGATATTTCTTCTAAAATAATAATATTCTTTCAATAGAAGATGATAGTTCATAAGAATCTACAGAGAAATTATTTGAGGAATACAAAGACCATGGAAAAAAATTTATGGTGGATGTTTTGATAAATTCCATAATAAGAGAAGAAAGAAATAATTAATAAGGAGAAGTTGAAGGAATATTTGACCTTTAGGTTGAATTATAATCATCTCTTGAGAAAATAGATGTTTTGGGATCCAAAAAGAAGAAGGAAAAAAATGTGGTTCATGAGGCCAAGATTTATATGTAGCAGTATGAAAAAACAAGTTTATGCTGGATGATGAAATTTAAAAACAAAACTCTTCAATTCTAGAGAAATCAGATAAGATTATTGAGTACAAGCTCAAATCTATATAATTTAAAAGATAAATCTATAATTTTACTGAAACAAAAAAATATCAGTTCAAATATATTGAAGAAAATGAATTGTAAGACATCGGTCTATGATGGAGTCATAAGAATCAAGAAAAACTACTGTCTCTTTGTAAGACAATGGGAAAGCAGAGCATACATGTAGCCACACAAAACACAATATTCCAGGACTAAATTTTACGGTAAATATTTTGGGTGTGGAGAATTTAAAAACATGGAAAGATACTACACATCAAGAAAATAGAAAAATGTGTTGAGGAATAGAGAGTATAGTCATAAGCAGCAAAAAAATGTTTCATAAAATGAGAAGAAAGTGAAAAATAAATTTAAAGCTATGTAAATTAATTTGGTCCATCATACATCTAGAAAGGCCAAGATAATTAATTGGTATTAGGAATGAGGTCAATAACATAGATCAGAATGAATACAGATGAACATGTATTGGTAGCATATATTGACTTCAAAGCATCTGATTGAACTAGAATCTGGATCAATGATGGTGGATTCACCTCCCATATGATGGGAAATAAGGAACTAGTTATATATATAATATACGATAGGGAATGAATTATGAGATTTGGTAATTATAAAGGCATGAAATTTATTCAATCTAGTGAAGAATAGTTTGGAGGAAAATATATGAAACATGAATATGTCTTGTTTGTTGAAGGTATCCATTACAAATTACTAACTATCAGTCAATTATGTAATTCATGACATTCCATAAGATTTTCCAACAAATAATGTGTCATCAAGGAAAATGATGGTGTAATTATTTTTTTATTGAAATCATAAAAAATGGAATCTCTACCTTGTAAGTGGAGAGGAAGATATGTTCTTTTATTACAAGGATGAAGAAAAAAATTATGGAATAAATTACTGAGTCATTTTATCCAAACATCATTATAAGATCTAGTGAAATAAGATGTATCTTGAGACCTCCCTAGATTATCACATGATCATACCCACAAATGTGATTCATGTCAGTAAGGTAAGATCATTTGAAATACATATAAGGAAAAAGAGAAACCGTCAACAAAATTGCTTATGTTAGTGCATATTGTTGTGTGTAGACCAATTTTGACAAGACCAACTTATGGGAAGAGATATTATGTACTCTTCATTGATGATATTATCAAAAAATTATGGGTTTCATTCATCACTAAAAAAAATGAGGTGTTCAATTGCATAAAAGCTTATTGAAGGGAAGTTGAGAAGATTTTGGGTAAAAAATATAGAATATCTGAACATGTACTGGAATAAAATTCAGAAATAGACAAGTGGAGTATTATCTCGAGAAGAATGGTATAAGGCATGATGTTTTATCACGAAAAAACTCAATAGTAAAATGGAGTAGTTGGGATAAGAAACTGAATTATTAAAAACAAGGCTAGAACAATGCTCATTTAGAAAGACCATCTAGAGATGTTTTAGAATGAATCATTGATGAAATCAGTCTACACATCAAATGGAGTGTTATTTTATCCAAAATAATAGAATAATCTATATGATCTGTGGTTTGGAAACAATCAATCATTAAATTACATTCATGTCTTCAGATGTAAGTGTTTCATTATTAATAATGAGAAACACAGGACGATATAATCCCATTGAGATGAAGGGATATTTCTTTGCTACTTTAAAAATTACTATAAATGCTTTAATAACTGGATGGGAATGGTTTATGAAATCCATGATGTAACTATTGTTGATAATGAGAAGAATCGTCAAAAAATACATCGTCACTCTAAGGAAGATAGTGATGGAGAGATAAGAAGATAAAATAATATTCCAATTCTAGAGGCGAATTCAGAAGGTGATTCTGATAATGAAAGGATGATCACTATTCATTATGTACACACAGACTAAATAGAAGATCCAAAATTGATAGACAGAAAATAATTGGTGATCAGACAATACCAGTGCAGACAAGTAGGATGAAGACACTACAACAATAATAATATTTATCAAAGGTAGAGACTAAATGTTTTGATGAAGCACCTGGATATGAAAATTGGGTTCATGCTATGAATGAAGACCATTCCAAATTGATAAAAATTAGACACGAGAGATTGTTTTTGATGCCACCGTCTAAGAATTTCATTAAAGAACAATGGGTCCTTAATAAAAAAAATAATGAAGATAGTGTGTTAATTCAAAATAAATAATTTCTAGTGTAAAATGGGTAATCCCAGATAGAGAGTATCTGTGTTAATGAATCATATTCACCTGTTGCAAAGATAGAGAAAATAATTTTATTCTTGGACATAAAAGTGAAATGAAATTTTAATGTTTTTTAGATGGATGTAAAGTGGGCATTTCTAAATGGGGTTCTAGAAGAAGAAGTATATATTTAGAATCCATATGTTTTTCTAATTCATGAAGTTGATAACATAGTTTTTTCGGATGATGAAGGCACTATATGGGTTGAAGCAAGCCCTGAGATAAATGAATTAAAGGATTCATTAGTTTTTAAAGAAGCTTGGTTTACAGTATGGTGGAGTTGATTACAATATATTTGTCAGCAGTGATAGTAATTAATGGATGATATAGTTGGAATATGTTGACGACATAATATATTGTGGATTAGATGAAGCATAGTGCACTCAGTTTTTGAAATTCATCAAATGTGATTTTTAAATGTCAATAGTTGGTTAATTGATGTTTTTCCTTCGTTTACAAGTGACACAAGGATATAATGGATCATTAATTTCCTAATATAAATATTCCATATAGGATTTTAGAATATATGGAGTGGATAACTCCAAGGAGATGACGACTCTGGTGGATTCAGAGATAAAACTATCACAGGATGCTGATGTCAAAGTGTTTAATATCACAAAATACATGCAGTTTATTGGAAACCTACTATATATAATAGCGACACAACTAGATATTGGTTTTTTCACTATTAAAGTAAAATGGTATCAATGTAATAACAAGGAAAACCACTTTCTCGCAGTAAAAAAGAATACTTTAGTATTTTAGGTGGATGGTGGAAATTGGTTTTCTGTACAATGAAAAATCTCAACACGAGATATTAGGTTATATAGATGTAGAATCGGCCAAATCAGCATGCAATAAGATATCAACGTCATGTGGTGCATTATATTATGATGGATTGTGTATTTTTGACTAAGAAAGAAACATGATTTCATTTCACTAATCATCCTAATAGCTGTATATATTGTGGTTACTCAAGCATGAACACAATTATTGTGGATGATGCACTAGCTTGATGATATGGGAGTTAAAGTGAAGTCTCTTATCAAAATACGTTACGATAATTAAATTGAAAATTAAAAAAATATAGTTGATCACTCAATGATGAGTCACATTGAAATAATGTATCATTTTATCATGGATAATGTGGAGCATGGGGTAGTTACGTTGGTGTATGTTCCTACATAACTATAGGTTATAGAAATTATGACAATTACATCCCCAAAGAAGCTGATAGGGGGAGTAACAAAGCATGGGGAGCTTTAAATATGATGATTCTAAAGGTGAGTTATAAAATTATATGTATCATGATTGATAGAGTTCATGATGAAATAATATGAGTGAATTTTGAAGGAAGTGATTCATTAATGAAAATTGGATTATAATCTTGTTTTCATGCCATGAATGGATCATGTGGGATTAAAGTGTATGTTGATAAAATCATTGATCACTATCTAAATTATAATAAAAGAACTGAGGAATAATATCGAAGATGAATTGATGATGTATCAAATTGTGAAGATTTTTCAATAATCTCAAAAGGGGACATTCTTTTGGAAAAACCCCTCAAGGCATCTTTTCAATTTTTGGGGTGATTTTTTTGATGATAAATACATATGACTAAGAATCAATATGGTTGGAGTGGCATAATTAGGTTTTTATGGTGGAGTAATTTCTTAGTGTTTGATATATTTTTGGGCCTCAAAATTGGGAGTTTATTTTTTTCTAAAAATGATGGTGTTCTGTAAAGAGTTTAAAGTTTATAGACCATGAATCATAGTTTATGGACCACAAGGGAGGTACGAGTATTGATGATTGAATATCAAAAAAAATATTTATGCATATTAGTGCTATTTGGACCGTGAAGCGTGCTACACAGACTGCATAGGGAAAACAGTTCATGGGAGGCTTATAGTTCAAAGGAGGATCATAATTTTCAGAATAGGGGTGCTAATATTGTCTTTCAAAATTTATTATCATTCATGGATGACACCATCTTACACAAAATATTAAGGCTCTAAGAAGACCACATAACACAGTACGCGGTGAAGGTTGTACCGCATCGATTATTTAGGAAATCTATATTAGCGGGTTTTGTGGATGTATATTACTATATAAATACCCATAATAAAATCATTAGGTAGAGTGAATTTCATTTGAAAACATGATCACTCTAAGAATAATTTGGTGATGTCTGAAAGACTTCAAGGGAAAGCATTTCCATGATGGGTTGTCGGCGATGTTAGTATATGGAAAGGGTGTTTTATTGGATACTTCCGCACGTAATGGAAAATAGTGCATAGAAGAAGAGGAGGACAATAAAAGGAGTGAATTATCATGGAATAAAAAACATTACACAAGGCATAATCCTTCAATGAAGTAGGGGTGGTATACATAATAAAAAGGAATCCGCGAAGCACTCACCCCTTAAGATGCAATGTAGTATGAGGAGGATTAAAGGTAGTTTTCGTTGGACTCAAGGAACTTCAGGAAGGGACATAAATAGTTCATGAATGTAATTTTTCCTATCATTTTGTATGTGGATAAATGAGATTGTTTGGACTTTTACATATGTACGAAGCCTGTGCGACTATGCATGGGACAACTAGCCAAGAAGTCATGCGAAGGTGGATGCTTGACATAATGATGTAGTCATTGGGGGGTAGTTCTTGTTGTATTAATCAATGATGAAATTCCATTTATTTTTATTATTGGATTATGTTTTTAATGTTCACAATTACCCTTTATATGTTTCATTTGAAAATAAAAAAAATGGATTTTGCTAAAGGACCTACATGTCAATATACTGTCCATGGATTCTTTCGAGAGTAGTGAGCATTGGAAGAGAAAAAAGGCCATCCTTTCCACCTCTAATGAGTCAGAGAAAGAGACTCATAGAGTGATACATGGGAAATCAATGACCCAACCATAAACTTTGTAATGTAATTTACCCTACGCATAAAAGTGACCTAGCCCGAATCATGGAATTTGGCTGTGAGCCTTACTAGATTTGGTACATCGAAACATCATCATTGTATAATCCTTGGACATTTCCTAGTGAGGTTGAACCAAGTAAAATCTATAACGACCTAATTTTTTATCAATGAAAATTATTTTCTTATAATTATGTCATATAATTCCATGAAATCACAACACAATGAACTATTGAGTACCATGTGCCCTTTAAACATAATATTGTCACTTTTTTGGTTTTAATTTATAAAAATTGACATACATGGTTGTGATCAGTAAGATGTTTGGAGTCTGATAAAATAAGCATAATTTTTGGTGAGTAGCAACTAAACCTTATGAATAGTATTGTTACCCTTATGATTAGTAATATGACCCTTATGAATAGTAAATAGTGCAAAAGAATAGTAAACTCACCAAAGAACATATAATAAAATATATGCATCTTATGAGTGATAATATGACCATAGTAAAAGTATTGGTATTTTTTTAATTAATTAATAAATAATTATAATTAATTAATTAATTTAACCAAAAATGTATTTTTCTAAATGGTGTTTATAAATTGTCAATTTTTTGAATTCTTGTTTTATGATAATTTTATAGGACCTTGTTTAATTTTTGAAACCACTGTAAAAACAGTTATAGTTTTAAAAAAAGTTTTTTAAAAGTAAATGATGATTTTAATTAATAAATAAATTAATAATATGTAGAAAAATATATTTTAAAAATGGTGTTTTTTTAGGATTATACAAATTGAAAATTTGTTCAATTTAATTTTTTGGTTTTTCTAAAATACCAGATTTTTTTACGAATGATAAAATGCAATATTTTTCAAATTAAGAGAAATACAGGATTTATAGTGTCATGGATGATGTTCTGCTGATGTAATAACAATTGGATAGAACTGAAATAAACTCATTACTATATTTGGTCATGTAATCATCATTATTTTTGTTACTGAGTTTAATTAATAAACTATGGAATTAAATAGTATGAATCTCCTCCTCTCCTCCACTATAAATACCACCACTCCTTACCTCTTCTCTCTTAACTCCTCTCAAGCCTTGTTCATTGACTAAATTCTACACAAATCACTCTCCAAGCTCCCCCCACGTCAAAAATCCCTTAGTCACTTAAAAAGACCAAATCCTCTTCCCTTAAGAGGTCCTCAAGGAAGATTAATTCAAAAGGTAAATTCCACTTTTCAATTATCATACTTTCTTTTCAAGTTCATTAGTTTTCCCTTTTATATTTACCTATCCTCATCAAAATGTTATTAAATCCACAATAACAAAAATATACATTAATTTTGATATGATATTGTAATAATTTATTATCATCTCTTCATTACACTTTGTTTATAATAGTAGTAAATACATCATTCGAGATGTGTTAATTTACCACATTCAAGGATGATGGGTTTTAAAATTATTTTACCGTCTTCATTTCTGGTCATAAAACCATTTTTTTTATTTTTGCACTATATTTTTATGTAATATATCCTATTTAAGGTTTTATAATCTTTTTGTACACATGATATTAAATTTTAAAGAAAAATGAGTTCGTGGTGATCAAAACCCGCCAATAAACCCTAAAGGTTATCCCTAAAGATGTATATAATGAATAAACATCAATAAAATTAACAAAATTAAATTACATCCAAGTAAAATTTTATATTTTAAATAATAAAATATAACTCCAATTCCAGGAAACCATCCCCATTTTACACTGTTCTCTGTTCATGAAAATAAGTAAACCGCTCATAAAATCAATGAAAACAAACATACCCAAATAGTGAAATTTAACCACATAACCCATAAAAATGGTCATGATTGAACATAAAACGTTATAATAATTTTTTACATATATAAGTGATTCAATAATTATAAATTAAATAACCTAATTTTATTATTCAGCTCAATAATATCCAGTGGAGAACACCATCAGAATTAAGGTAAGGGTCCTCTCTATTTTACCTTTATTCACGAATTCCATCTTTGTTATGTGTTTTTATGCATAATAAAAAATGATGGGGTATTATTTAAAACCTCCCCCATACTGCCTCATGATATATAAGTGATTATAAACCTCATTCTCTCTCATTAATCCCTATTAAGTACATATGATACCATGCCAATAATCTGTTTGGGATTCTACTCGAACCTCCTTTATTCCTTCAGGTTGCCTTATCATCCTTGTACCAAAATGAAGTTATCTAATATTTTTATTCAAATATTATAACTTCTATTTAAATGTAATATATTCATTTATCAAGAACCTTTGCTTATTCTCTTTTGGGGATAAACATGTTCTTAAGTGATTTCCTCCTCAATACTTCCCAATAAGAAAACCTATTTTGAGGGAACTTCTTGAATTCTTACCTAAATTAAAGTGAAATATATATTCTATTTTATGAAACCATTTTATTTATAATATTAGACTTTTTTATTATATTTTTTATTTCACTTATGGTTTTATATAAAGGAATTTTCCCTTTCTTATTTTAAAGGGTCTATAATATTTTCCTTAAAACCACAAAAAAATATTTTATTGAGAAAATTTATTAAATAATTTTCTTACATGTTAGCAATTGTATTTGAAATCACTTACCATGATAAATTACTATGCTTCCATATTAATTCCCATGTATATTTTAGATCTTTTTTTCTTGTACACCTTTATGAAATTACTATTTCTTACGCTTTGTGACTTGGTTAGGGTACCCAATTCATTCCATTGTTAACCCTTGTGTTTATGTAATATTAGTTATGTATGCTTCTTTATGTGGAAAAAATATTCATGAACATGTTAAGATGGGCGTTCCATATAGAAATCTAATGAATTGGGTAAAGTTGAGTCTCATGAGATGTTATGTGTGGTGGTCATGGCTGTTAGCATTCGCTTGTGCTACCATGTGTAATGATATTGGCGGTTAGCCTCGGCCTGTGCTTCAATGTGCAACAGTCTTGGTAGTTAAACACGACTCATTATAATTCCATGTTTTATGTTTCAGCCCCATTATTATAACTCCATGTTTATATAATTTCTTGTTTTATATGTTATGATTCCATATGTTACATGCCTTTTTATATCATCATGTCATGCTTTTTATCCCATGTGTTTATGGTTTGTTCTTATGGTCATTCCCTTATTGGGATATTTTGGTCATCCCATTATTCATGTGTTCCCCAAGGTACCCTATGCAATGATTGTGAACAATGGATGATAAGAGCCCAACTTGATGTTTAAATAAATAATTTTTTAATTTATTTTTATGTTTTTAGTTTTATGTACCTAGTAATCAAAGACACTAGACATTACAATCCTTTTCTTGTAATCTGATGTATAATTACGCCTAAAATCATGTATTGTTATATGTAAAAGGATAGGGTCTCTATAGATGGTATTAGTGGATGGTCTACTTATTTATGGAGATTAGAAATAGATAACATTAGTAAGAACCTTAAGGATGTGGCTATGTATAAGAAAACATCCCTAAATTTGAGAAAGTATATAGTAAGTGGTTTATCGAGAAAATAAATCCATGCCTAGACAAAAATAGGTAGAGGTTTTGTTGGCACAGATTTATCTAGGGGCAAAACCAGAAAACCACACTCTTAGCCAGACTTGAATGGGAACTGGTGAATGACAATGGGCCTTACTGCTCTCATGGTTTGACACTCTAAGGGTATATGATTTGGTAATTTCATGATAATAGTGCAACCTATTATTATGGTAATAAAAAATAGCATAAGAATAACTGTTAAGAAATAGATCACGGATAAACTAGATTGAAACATAGGTAATCACAAGATAAGATATGCTTTTCCATTACAATTTTACAATCTTATGGTAAATGTTTCAATTTTATGGTCAATAGCTAATTATTAAATCCTGATAATTATACGTTATTTATATTAGTTAATGGTGGGAAATAGAAGAAGACATTCCAACAATCAATGAGTTAGGGAATGTGAAGATTTCTCTAATGATATGTCTGATATGATGGGAATGAGTGATCAAAACTACATAATAATACATGCACAGATAACTCAAGTTATAAATAATAAATTGAATCATGTGGAACACCTTTTCCTCTAATCAATGCACATGTTTACATTGAATCCATCATGATGAAAAGGCCTCCCATGATCAGTGGATCTTTTGAACCCATCATCACACAATTGTGTATTAAAACCATTGAAATTATATTCTTTGTCCTTCAGTGTTGACAAGAAGAGAAAGTCATACTAGTGGTCAATAATTTTTATGGGGAAGCTAATCAGTGGTGGAAACTAATCCAGAATATGAAGCCCCAATAGAAAATTTATTCCATGGAATGGGTGGAATTGTAGAAAATGTTTTTCAAGAAACATTATCCCCAAATCCTCAATCTCAAAATAAATAGAGAGTTCCTCAGCCTCAAGAAGAAGGTTGATAAGACCATTAGGGCACATGAGGAAACCATCACAAGGATTTCTAGGTACTACTCTATCTTTTCCATTAACACTGAAAAATGTGTATCACTTATTTAGCAGACTAAATTTGAGTATACAAAAAGCGTTTTTTGATTCGAGTCTTTGACAGTTATGCCAAGATTTTTTATTGTTCCATGATGCTTGAAATGGATATCAGAGACTCTTAGTGGTATCATCGGCCTAGTGATAAGTAATGGAAAATGGAAAATAATGTGGGTGGTCCTGCAAATAAATTTCTTGATTGAAAGAATCTCTACTATCCCATATGTAAAAATTGTGGGAATAAGCATCCTAGGAACTGTCTAAAGTGAACCAAGAATTACTTCAAATGCGGAGAGTTGGGAAATATTGCTAAAAAATGATGATAGTTTTTGAATAATACTACTAATGTGGAAGAATAAATGATTCTTTAGATAAACACTCATCATATAGTGTAGTGTTACAATTACATGGATCATGGGAATTATGTGAACAATTTCCCTAAGTAGAGGGTTGTAGAAGGAAATCAATAATAACCATCAAGGAAACAAGTAAGGTCTAATTCCATCACTAATACTGAGGTGGATATAGAAATTTGTTCGGTGATAGGTATTATAGTTATTCATTCAATAATAGTGAACTTACAATTTGATTCTAGTTCTACAGATTCATTTATAGCCTACGTGTTTAGATGAATAATTCAAACACCACCTCAAAATGTGGTGGATAAGTTATAAGTGAGAATAGATAATGGGGTAACTATTGTTTCCGTGGATTTAACTCCTCCCCCGTAAAAACTTTTGGACTAGACCTCCCAAAAAATCTCGTCATACATCCTTTAGTGCAGTTTGACAAATTCTTGGGCATGGACTGGCTACCTTTATATAAAACGAACAAAAACAGTTGGGAAAGGGATACCACTCTTCACATCCTGACGAATCCTCCAATTCATTACAAGTGTAATGAGGAAGATGAATCTATTTTAGAACCATTTTCCTAAGTGTTCGAATTAATTATTTATGAGAAATCATGAGTAGATCAAATGATTGAGACAAATGAGAGAATCATGTTTGAAGAAATTCCTGTTGTGAGGGATTAAACTGATGTATTCCTGGATGAGTTGTCCGGTCTTCCTCCTGATCAAGTGGTTGAGTTCTAAATTTATATCATTCCTAGATCTGTACCTATAAAAAATACACCTTATAGAATGGACACCACAAAGTTGGATGTGACGCAGAAGCAGTTATAAGAGAATCTTGAGAAGGGTTTTACGCCCGACTACTTCACCATGGGGTGCTCCAATCATCTTTATCAATAATAAGGATGGATCAATGTTCCTATGCATTTATTATTGTGATCTCAATAAAATCATTATAAAAAAACTTATCCCCATACATGGATAGATGACTTGATTGATCTTCTTCGTGGGGCATGTTCTTTCTCTAAGGCGGACCTTCAGTCAAGATATCACCAATTAATGGTGAGGAAGGAAGATATTCCCAAGACATCCATTTGAACAATGTATGGAAACTATGAGTTCATAATGTTTCCTTTCAAACTCACTAATTCTCCCGACATTTTCATGGATTTAATTAATATAGTCTTTATTGATTACCTATAAAATTTTGTGGTAGTCTTTATCAAAAAAATTATGATATACTCAAAGATAAAGGAGGAAAAAGAGGAGAATTTGAATAGAAAGTTAAAGAAATATTTAAAGGAAAATTTGTATTCAATGTACATTAAATGTGAGTTCTAGAAGGATGAAGTATCATTCTTGGGGTCTATTATCACCAGCAAAGGGATATCTGATGACCCTTCCAAGACAAATCCAATTAAAGAGTGGCACAAGACAAAATTTGAAATAGAGATCCATAGATTCCTTGGTCTAACAGGGTATTATCAATGATTTGTGAAGAACGTATCAAAATTTTCAAACCCATTGACCAAGCTGACATATAAGGGAGTGATTTTCATCTTTAATTAGAAATTTGAAGACTTTTTTTAATGTGTGGTAAAAGAGGCTAATAATTGTTCCAATACACACAATTCTAACAAGTAGAGAACTATTTGTGATGTATATTGATTCATCAATAATGTTTATAGGTTGTGTGCTGAGGGAAAAAAATAATGTGATAGCCTATGCCTCAAGGAAGCTGAAAATCTATGAGAAAAGCTATCCTACACCTGATCTTGAGTTGGAAGTTGTGATCATTTCATTGAATATCTAGAAGTACCATCTATATGGAGAGTATTCTGAGATATATAATGATAACATGTGTTTAAAATATATATTCACACAAAAATATCTTTAAAATAACCAATAAAGATGGATAGATCTCATCAAAGATTATGATTTATCAATCCACTACTATCCCAGTAAGGAAAACAAGGTGGAAAATGCTCTAAGTAGAGAGGATCGTGTATCTTTATCAATGATGAGAATTTAAAAGGATACAATATTCTATGATTTGTAGAGGATGGACATGGGAATAATTAAGGGAGATAAATCATCAATCCTTTTTCAAATGACTACTCAACCATATATCATGGAGAAAATAAATGATTCATATGAAAAATATTTGGAAATTATGAAAAGAGTGGAAGCTATTAGAAATGGAAAATTGGTAGTGTTCAAGATTGATTAGTAAGGAGTTGGATTATTTGGGTCACTATTCTGTGTATCATCTTATCCAGATATAATGAAGGTTCTTCTATGTGATGAACATAGCTCGACCTTCTCTGTCCACCCAGGGAGCACAAATATGTATCGATATCTCCGATAGAACTTTTTTTTGGACAATATAAAGAAGAGGATTGCTAGGTATATATCAAAATTTATTCTATGTCAACAAGTGATGGTTGAAAGATAGAAGACTAATGGGATGATGAAATCACTAATGATACCAACATGGATGTGGGAGAACATCACCCTGGACATTGTAATTGGACTTCCAAGGACATCTAAAAGAAATAATGTGATATAGGTCATTGTGGATCGTCTTACAATGATATCTCACTTTATCTCAATTCTAGAGGACATCACATTTTATCAACTTGCACTAATATATATCAATGATGTAGTAAGGTGGTATGGAGTATTCATAGGACCAATAGGGGCATGTATACCCTGAGAGAGGGGGTGAATCAAGGTATGGATATTCTTTAACCAATAATAATTCCTACCCCACTGGATCTTGTCCTCTTTATTACAAGTCTCACTTTGTTAGAACTTTTGTGTTTATTATGATCACTTATTTTCTTCTTTATCTGATGATGAAGATTTAAATGCAATGTAGGGAAGTAAGCAGGAAGACAAAGATATTTTTACTTGGTTCACCGCTAGGGGCTAAGTCCATGGAGAATACGCTGATAGGTTGTTGGTCATACCAAATTCCACTATTCTTCACTAGATATGGATACAAAGGTTCGGGAACAGTCACTCTGTCCCAGGCTCACTGCCTTTACAAGGTTTGAGGCCAGCTCACTGCTTTCCCAAGGGTCACTCCCTGTTTCTCTCTCTCTGGCTCACTATTGGTGGAGAGGATCACCTTCTTTATCTTCCTTTGCTCACTAGTTCAGAAAGGATCCACTCACAGTTTATATACTTGTAGGTATCTTCATTATCACAAATGAATACGTCCTCTATTGTATGTGGATGCTCTCTTGAAAACCAACTTTATCCCTTAGATGAATCTATCATTGCACCGAAGGTATCAGGAAAACATCCATCTTCCACGCATTCCGAAAACACTGAAGAGGAATCAACCTTACTTGGCACACAGTTCTAACCCTGCACGCAAGTATCAGTGTGCAAGTCACAACTGGCGTGCCGGTATGCCTCTACAACATGCGTGGCATAATCTTCTACATCTCTAAAACAACACGACTCAATCCATTTTAAGCCCAATCAAATATTGGCATGAAACTACCAATCGGCGCACAACTTTAAACACCGGCTCCCATGTCCACCTGCACGACCACACAACACCTGTGCGACCACCACACCAGCGCGACAGGAGCTCTGACTTTTCTAATTGTTTAACTCCATTAAAAATGAGGAGGGGTGGTCCTGTATTTATAGGCATTTGGACACCCTGCGTGACGGCGCACAAGCCTTCCCAAGACATGCATGTTTCGGTTCGCAAGTCTCTTCCCTTACAAGTCACATGTGCGACCAACCCAATGCCTGCGCTGTAGAAACCCGAAGCTAGACGTACATTGACATTACATTACTTTTGCGGAATACTTAGTACATAACAAAAACACACACACAAGGATCGTAATAGTATAGTGTCTTTGGAAACTCGGAATAACATCTTCTAATCGTGGTGAAAGATCTTCAACATCTCCCATAAAGATCTTCCTTTTTATTTACCTAAAACCTTTATTTATATCCTGGGGAAAAGAAAACATAAAAGGGTGAGCTCAAATGCTCAGTAAGGGTAAATAAAAGAAATAAAAATCATATCATATCTTTTTGAAAATCAAAACCTGCAAAAGAGATCATAATATCTTATCATGGAATAAATCATAGAAGTGAAAATGAGATCCCCATAATCATAACATGAAACATGAAACTTTGTTTCATTCACACATAATCATAGAGAATCATTTCTTGTTAGTCAAGACTCATTTCCAAGACTATCTTAGTGGACAATGTCCCTTTCTGAATCGAGTAACCCTCGTTTCAGTCCTGTTTCACTGAACCGGTATAACCTACCATTCCAGCCATGTCTATCTCATGAGATATAAAATCTTTACCCAATGCATTGGAGGGAGATATAGGTCCCACCCATCTTATAATGAATCCTTTCTTATGTCTGCCACATAATCATAAATCATACATCATCGCATAACACATGTAACAAAAATGGGATTCTTGAAACATCATGATATCATAAAACAAATCATATAAGGCAAATGACTTCATAAAAATAATTCCCTCACAACATAATCAAATCAATGTGATTAAAGGGATAAAAACAGAACCCTTTATTATCTTATATGGAAAATAATTTTGATAAAACACTTGACCTCCATTCTTGAGGAAAATATCCTTTCTTTTTCAAAAACAATTTTCTTTTCTTAACATGTCATACAATTATAAACTAAAAGAAGTTGATTAAAAATAAACTTGAAAACTTATAAAGGAAGCTTCTTGGAAATAATGTTTTAAAAATCCATTCATGCCGTATAAGTTTAAAAAAAACATTCTTCGTACTTTTGTCGGAAAGTCAAAAAGTACCTCGGATGAAAAACGACAAAAGATTCCTTTCATATCTTTTAAAAAAAAACTTACCGAAGGGTAAAATTGGATATAAACTATTGTAGAAGGATGGAAATAATATTACATATTGAGGTAACATGGATGTGGATGATAAAATACACCCCAGTAATTACCAAAGTAAATACAATCTCGGATAAAAGTGAGATTGTGATATTTCCCTTACCTTAGGTCCGATTTGCTTCGTATGTGTCCGAACCTCCTGTATAATGATTTAAATAATGTCATTGACTTATTAAAGAATCATATTCATTGTTATGATATCATATATGGTTCACTTATGACTTTATATTACCCGTTCTTTTGTAAATTCCATGTTAAAGAAGCGTTTTGGGTTAAATCGTTTCATTTATCGTAGGTGTTTTGACTTGTTGTTCTTGACATTATTATTACTTATATCATTATTTACATACTTCCATAATATAAAATATGATTTATATATCATATATATTCAGTATATATATATATAATAGATAGATAAATGAAATGAAAAACACCGTTCATGGAGACGGTAGTCCGTACATACGCATGAACGCTGTTTTCCTTTCCTTATTGTATTGAATGGAAGTAAGTAGATGACATACATATATATATATATACATAAATCCAGTAGCTTTATAATGTCATATATTTCATTATTATTTCTTATATATACTTTATAATCATTCTTAAATGGTTAACATGGAGAATGAATCTCATCGCGTCGTGGAGACGGTAGTCCGTACGTACGCACGAGCGATGATATCATTTCCATAAATATTGAATTGAATTGGAGTGGATTGTACAATATATCAGAATCAATATGATGTTGTAATAACTATGTATAGTTATTCTTTACACCATTATACCCATCCATGTAAGGTGGTGGTGGAAAATAGATTACACCACGGCGTGGAGACGGTATTCCGTACGTACGCACGCGCGGTGATTTCTTTTTCCGTAGTATGGTTAGATGGTGAAATAGGGTTGTTTCATACTTATAATAACATATCAGTATATGATTGATACTGATGTTATTACTTCATAATGAAACAACGTAAGAAGAAGAAGTGGAAGAAGAAATAAAGATGAAAGAATTGGTAACGGTAATTACCTCTTCTTTGAAGCGCCTCTTTGAGACCTCCTCTTAGGGAACTACAATTGGTCTTTGAGGAAGACCAGAACCTATAGGATGTTTCTAGAGAAGTGGAGAAGAGATTTTGGCAGGGGTTGGCCGAGCTTGAGTGCTCAAATTGGTGTGAGGGGGAGGGGGAGGAGGTGTCCTTTTATAAGGGAGGAGAGGGGCACCTTAGGAATACCTCAAAATATTATTTTATATTAATGTCAAAATCGGTTTATAATGGTTCCAAAGGGTCTTATTTCGAAGCTAATGTGGGGATGGGTCGAAATCCTATCATCCAATAAGATTTAGACAAGTTTAGGATATTATTTTAACCTTATCAATTAGATTTAACTCTAAGTTAAATAATTTAACTTTTACAGTGTCTTTTTGTTTTCTTTCACTATATGGTTAATACACTTACTATAACATGCCAAACGAACCCCAAATTGTTTATTAATAATATATATATCCTTATCTATGTCATTTGGCCGAACCTTAGATTTTTAGGAATAGAATAACAATTAATAATATAATATTTGATTTAAAAACTATTTTGTGTCAATTTTGACACTATTTGATATATGATTTTTGTGAAAGTTATAACAGAATTATATGTTCTAAACAAGTTGATTAAATCAACACTAATATATCATAGTAACCTATAAAATTAGTGGAATTCATAAAAAGTCTTAAATTACATTTATTTTGGTATTTATAATATTAATTATGTCAATATTTCATTAATAAGATAATTACTGCATCATCATTGTGTCATAAATAAATTAACTTATATGATGTCTAAAAATTACAAATAAATTACCCTCATGTAGTAAATCGTTTTATATTTCTAATGAATATTTAAAATAGAATTTATCTTATGTATAACCCTATATTAAAAATGTTTTAGTAAATAAACTTTGATTCTAACTCTTTTAACTCTTCTTTGAATTAAATAATAATAAATGTCCTAATCTAACCCAAGTGGGCCTAAATGGTCATATTTTATTCATAAGGTTGTTTTTGGTCGAATTACACTTATACAATAGAATTAGGACATGTGTTAGGGTAATAGTAATATCATATTTACCCTTAGTTACCCTATTTACTATTAACCGCTGTAAAAAAGTAAAAAGTTACTATTCACCAAAAAATTATTTTTATCTCATTGAATCACATTTTACTTACTGACATCAACCGTGTCTCTCGGATTTTTGAAATTCCATTCACAGAAGCGGTAAAATTATGTTTTATGAAAAATTCAGTTTTTAACTACCACTTAGTAGTTTCACTATTCATCAAAAATTGATGTTTTTCAGAACAATGCCAAAATTTCATCCTAAGCTATATTTCATATTCCGAATTCAAAAATGAAGTCTATTTTACCAAATTCATAACATAAAAGTTGAATTAATTAATTTTATAATTAAATCCCGCTGTTAAAACAAATATCGTGTTTTTAAGAAAAAATATCTATCAAAAGATTGACACTTGATTATGTCTGGTTTAAATGTGAAATTACATCCAATGACCAACATTGTATTAAATTGTAAAAATATATTCTAAATATACTTTAAAACCACTTAAATTAATATTTTATCACTATTAATTATTTCGATTAAAAAAGTTGTTTTTAATTAAAATTTAGTAATTTTCACTATTCATCAGAATATGAAAGTTATCCGAAATGTACCAAAATTTCACCTTAGGCTAAATTCGATACTCCGAATCCAAAAATGAAATCCATTTTGAAAAATAAAATTTACAAAATTTTAAAAAGTGGTTATTACTATTAATAACGGCTAGTTTTAATAACATTTTAATAGCATATCGTTGTTTAGTGAAACTCGTTATTGCGTACTACACACGCTATCGAGGAAGGTCGCGATTGCGTGTAATGCAAGGCAAGTCAAGGATGCCTGTTGTGCAAGCTCCTTTTGGTGTAGCGTACAACACAAGACATTAGTGAAATCAAAAGAATATTTTTCATAAAATCTCGGGCTGTTACATTCTACCCCCCTTAAAATGAATTTCCCCTCGAAATTCGTCGGGGTTATAAATGGTTTACTATTCGAAAGTTTCTTTAATAGAAACCCACATCGTAAAAAGGAATATCAAAACCAATCTTTAGAAACAAAAGTATAAAATGTAACGGTTACCCAAATAATCTAATCACTGGGTTTCCACATAGGTGAAAATATGGATATGGATGAGAAATCTGACCATCATGTTCTGATGGAGAGTGGTAGAGAACATGGCTATGGAAAAGCCAACAATCACAAATCCATAAATTTGTGATGATCTAAGGTACCATCCGATTCATCAGGTATAAGATCACAAGGACAACATTTTTGGTTTTGAATATCATTTCCCTAAAGTTGAAAATTTGAATTAGAATAAATACTTTCTTTATTTTGGTACAATCTCACTGTTGTTCATGCCTTGAACAATTTCCACTTCATCTCTTAAATAAATTAAGTTGAATTTGTTATTCGTGAAGTGTTAGCAGATCATGTGATAGAATGACGGGTCATTACATCTGTCTCAAACAAAAGGTTAGCAAAAATTATATACATAAGTCGATCTATAGTGAGATTAATCATACATGGTTCCTAAAATGGACTTATACTTCATATATCATACTGCTTAATATAATAAAACTAGTTTCTTCTAAACAGGGACTTCCTGTAGGCCAGTGGTAGGCGATAAAGGCCAGCCGCACCTCGGTTGTGGGTTCGATTTCCACAGCCTTTTCCGACGCGATGGGCTATCGCCCGTCCTGCAGGTTGTCATCCCATCGAGAAAAATTATATCCTTATACAATACTAACTTATGTCCAACATAATCCATTCCAATCTTTAGGCTTATCCAAAATACTGCAGTCCACTCTCATAACATAGTGAAAATTATTACCAGAGATTTAACACCATCGTCGATCCCCATATATCATAAGATATGTCTTGTTGGTCACATTCCAAACATTCAAAGGCCTTAATCAAGTATTTTCTTGAATACCCATTGAACCTTAGTGAAAACATGATTGCAGTTAAAATTTAACACCTTCCACATACCAAAATCCTCAAAATTCTATATACTCAAACCATGATATCACTTAGTCCTTATATCAATCATGAGCTCATGCATACAATCAAACATCTCATTATCGTCTTATCCTTTCATTATGCGCATATCATCTACTTCCCAAAAATACCGGTACCATTCATCACATACTTTCAAAACTTAAGGAAATACAACAATGTAACAATCCTTAGATGTCTCTTTATCCCATAGTACCATGAGATTACTTATACAACATTACACTTGATAAACATGTAATCATTCCACTACATTCTTAAACCATTGACCGAGCTTCAACAATTCTTTCATCTCACATATCATTTGTAGTCTCATCATCATCATCAACATAAATACTACCCATACGACCATACTGATTCTCTTCATGAGACTTTCCCTTAGGGCATTGGTTTGCATAATGCCCGTACATTCCACATTTAAAACATTTAACTATTGTTGATGTCGTAGCAATACCATTATCCTCATCCCTGGTATTAACTGAACCTTTTCCATTGCACTTACTGGCTTTGTGTCCTTCTTTTCCACACCCAAAGCATCTTCCAGTTCCTTTGAAACATTCTCCTTGATGCCTCTTCCCACATGATTTACATAGGGGAAATTGAACTTTCTTTCCTCTATGATCATCATGAAACTCCATCTTTCTCTTATTAGCTGAGTCAGGAAACTTACCAAATTTTACTTTATTGATCATATTATGAGATTGCTGATTCGGCATAATAATGATGTTTGGACTTCCTTATCCCATTTCATTTGGTTTCTCATGAAGAATATCATTCCATTGTCCATCATATCCTCCATTATCGTGAATCACCTTGTTTCCAGCCATTTTCTAAAACCCAAAAAGAATAGTGTGAGAGGAAAAAATCATAATAAACGGGGAGTAACTTAAATATCTAACATATTTGGTTTAATCTAATATCGTTACCATGGTTCTAGGACTATATCCTATACGTATACTTATCCTTAGGGGAATCCCTAGACATACCTTAGAAATATCTCTAGGGATCTCACTAACATTTTCGCATCCTAGTTTCCAATGGTTGACTAAACCTTTCCTCTGATACCAACTGTAGAGACCCGAAGCTAGACGTACATTGACATTACATTACTTTTGTGGAATACTTAGTACATAACAAAAACACACACACAAGGATCGTAATAGTTTAGTGTCTTTGGAAACTCGGAATAACATCTTCTAATCGTGGTGAAAGATCTTCAACATCTCCCATAAAGATCATCCTTTTTATTTACCTAAAACCTTTATTTATATCCTGGGGAAAAGAAAACATAAAAGGGTGAGCTCAAATGCTCAGTAAGGGTAAATAAAAGAAATAAAAATCATATCATATCTTTTCGAAAATCAAAACCTGCAAAAGAGATCATAATATCTTATCATGGAATAAATCATAGAAGTGAAAATGAGATCCCCATAATCATAACATGAAACATGAAACTTTGTGTCATTCACACATAATCATAGAGAATCATTTCTTGTTAGTCAAGACTCATTTCCAAGACTATCTTAGTGGACAATGTCCCTTTCTGAATCGAGTAACCCTCGTTTCAGTCCTGTTTCACTGAACCGGTATAACCTACCATTCCAGCCATGTCTATCTCATGAGATATAAAATCTTTACCCAATGCATTGGATGGAGATATAGGTCCCACCCATCTTATAATGAATCTTTTCTTATGTCTGCCACATAATCATAAATCATACATCATCGCATAACACATGTAACAAAAATGGGATTCTTGAAACATCATGACATCATAAAACAAATCATATAAGGCAAATGACTTCATAAAAATAATTCCCTCACAACATAATCAAATCAATGTGATTAAAGGGATAAAAACAGAACCCTCTATTATCTTAGATGGAAAATAATTTTGATAAAACACTTGAACTCCATTCTTGAGGAAAATATCCTTTCTTTTTCAAAAACACTTTTCTTTTCTTAACATGTCATACAATTATAAACTAAAAGAAGTTGATTAAAAATAAACTTGAAAGCTTGTAAAGGAAGCTTCTTGGAAATAATGTTTTAAAAATCCATTCATGACGTATAAGTTAAAAAAAACATTCTTCGTACTTTTGTCGGAAAGTTAAAAAGTACCTCGGATGAAAAACGCCAAAAGATTCCTTTCATATCTTTTAAAAAAAACTTACCGAAGGGTAAAATTGGATATAAACTATTGTAGAATGATGGAAATAATATTACATATTGAGGGAACATGGATGTGGACGATAAAATACACCCCAGTAATTACCAAAGTAAATACAATCTCGGATAAAAGTGAGATTGTGATATTTCCCTTACCTTAGGTCCGATTTGCTTCGTATGTGTCCGAACCTCCTGTATAATGATTTAAATAATGTCATTGACTTATTACAGAATCATATTCATTGTTATGGTATCATATATGGTTCACTTATGACTTTATATTACCTGTTCTTTTGTAAATTCCATGTTAAAGAAGCGTTTTGGGTTAAATCGTTTCATTTATCGTAGGTGTTTTGACTTGTTGTTCTTGACATTATTATTACTTATATCATTATTTACTTACTTCCAGAATATAAAATATGATTTATATATCATATATATTCAGTATATATATATATATAATAGATAGATAAATGAAATGAAAAACACCGTTCATGGAGACGGTAGTCCGTACATACGCATGAACGCTATTTTCCTTTCCTTATTGTCTTGAATGGAAGTAAGTAGATGACATAAATATATATATATATACATAAATACAGTAGCTTTATAATGTCATATATTTCATTATTATTTCTTATATATACTTTATAATCATTCTTAAATGGTTAACATGGAGAATGAATCTCATCGCGTCGTGGAGACGGTAGTCCGTACGTACGCACGAGCGATGATATCCTTTCCATAAATATTGAATTGAATTGGAGTGGATTGTAAAATATATCAGAATCAATATGATGTTGTAATAACTATGTATAGTTATTCTTTACACCATTATACCCATCCATGTAAGGTGGTGGTGGAAAATAGATTACACCACGGCGTGGAGACGGTATTCCGTACGTACGCACGCGCGGTGATTTCTTTTTCCGTAGTATGGATAGATGGTGAAATAGGGTTGTTTCATACTTATAATAACATATCAGTATATTATTGATACTGATGTTATTACTTCATAATGAAACAACGTAAGAAGAAGAAGTGGAAGAAGAAATAAAGATGAAAGAATTGGTAACGGTAATTACCTCTTCTTTGAAGCGCCTCTTTGAGACCTCCTCTTAGGGAACTACAATTGGTCTTTGAGGAAGACCAGAACCTATAGGATGTTTCTAGAGAAGTGGAGAAGAGATTTTGGCAGGGGTTGGCCGAGCTTGAGTGCTCAAATTGGTGTGAGGGGGAGGGGGAGGAGGTGTCCTTTTATAAGGGAGGAGAGGGGCACCTTTGGAATACCTCAAAATATTATTTTATATTAATGTCAAAATCGGTTTATAATGGTTCCAAAGGGTCTTATTTCGAAGCTAAAGTGGGGATGGGTCGAAATCCTATCATCCAATAGGATTTAGACAAGTTTAGGATATTATTTTTACCTTATCAATTAGATTTAACTCTAAGTTAAATAATTTAACTTTTACCGTGTCTTTTTGTTTTCTTTCACTATATGGTTAATACACTTACTATAACATGCCAAACGAACCCCAAATTGTTTATTAATAATATATATATCCTTATCTATGTCATTTGGCCGAACCTTATATTTTTAGGAATATAATAACAATTAATAATATAATATTTGATTTAAAAACTATTTTGTGTCAATTTTGACACTATTTGATATATCATTTTTTTGAAAGTCATAACTGAATTATATGTTCTAACCATGTTGATTAAATCAACACTAATATATGATAGTAATCTATAAAATTAGTGGAATTCATAAAAGGTCTTAAATTACATTTATTTTGGTATTTATAATATTAATTATGTCAATATTTCATTAATAAGATAATTACTGCATCATCTTTGTGTCATAAATAAATTAACTTATATGATGTATAAAAATTACAAATAAATTACAATCATGTATTAAATCTTTTTATCTTTCTAATGAATATTTAAAATCGAATTTATCTTATGTATAACCCTATATTAAAAATGTTTTAGTAAATAAACTTTGATTTTAACTCTTTTAACTCTTCTTTGAATTAAATAATAATAAATGTCCTAATCTAACCCAAGTGGGCCTAAATGGTCATATTTTATTCATAAGGTTGTTTTTGGTCGAATTAAACTTATCCAATAGAATTAGGACATGTGTTAGGGTAATAGTAATATCATATTTACCCTTAGTTACCCTATTTACTATTAACCGCGGTAAAAAAGTAAAAAGTTACTATTCACAAAAAAAATTGTTTTTATCTCATTGAATCACATTTTACTTACTGACATCAACCGTGTCTCTCGGATTTTTGAAATTCCATTCACAGAAGCGGTAAAATTAAGTTTTATGAAAAATTTAGTTTTTTAACTACCACTTAGTAGTTTCACTATTCATCAAAAATTGATGTTTTTCAGAACAATGCCAAAATTTCATCCTAAGCTATATTTCATATTCCGAATTCAAAAATGAAGTCTATTTTACCAAATTCATAACATAAAAGTTGCATTAATTAATTTTATAATTAAATCCCGCTGTTAAAACAAATAGCGTGTTTTTAAGAAACAATATCTATCAAAAGATTGACACTTGATTATGTCTGGTTTAAATGTGAAATTACATCCAATGACCAACATTGTATTAAATTGTAAAAAAATATATTCTAAATATACTTTAAAACCACTTAAATTAATAATTTATCACTATTAATTATTTCGATTAAAAAAGTTGTTTTTAATTAAAATTTAGTAATTTTCACTATTCATCAGAATATTAAAGTTATCCGAAATGTACCAAAATTTCACCTTAGGCTAAATTCAATACTCCGAATCCAAAAATGAAATCCATTTTGAAAAATAAAATTTACAAAATTTTAAAAAGTGGTTATTACTATTCATAACGGGTAGTTTTAATAACATTTTAATAGCATATCGCTGTTTAGTGAAACTCGTTATTGCGTACTACACACGCTATCGAGGAAGGTAGCGATTCCGTGTAATGCAAGGCAAGTCAAGGATGCGTGTTGTGCAAGCTCCTTTTGGTGTAGCGTACAACACAAGACATTAGTGAAATCAAAAGAATATTTTTCATAAAATCTCGGGCTGTTACATGCGCTACCCTCTTTCCTTTTCCAAATTTTAAACTTTTGATCTTGAAAAACAAAAGGCACATAAGTTCCTAAGACTCCTAGGAATAAACACACAAGTCTCTTGAAGGCGTGCAAGTCACTTGCGCAACCACACCAATACCTGCGTTACCCTCTCTCCTTTTCCATATTTTGACCTTCTAATACTGAAAAACATTAGGCGTGCAATTTCCTCTCCTTCAAGGACAGGGTGCAAAAGTCTCTTTGCCAAACCCACTTTTCTCCTTTTGTATGTTTTCAGGCCCAAAAATTTGGCAAACACTAAAAAACGGTGCCACCTTGTATCTGATTTTTCTTACCACCTCCAGATCATCCATTCCATTGTCAATGTTCTTCAATCAAATATCTATCATTGAGCACATCTCTTGAACTTGACATTCCACCATGAAATCCCCTTTTTTGACAAAATTGTATATCATGGTTTTCTTTGTCCACAATCACAGTACAGATGTCGACTTTTTCAACAAACAAAATCACCTGAAAAATGCTTTTATGATACCTTGAGGGATTTTTTCCAACAATATCCCCCATTGGGTTTATAGAAAACTCTTCCATAATGAGATATATTGTTTACTCTTCAACCACCATTCACCTATTGTGATTTTGATAGAGATCAAGGATTAATTAAACACATACTCTAAGACCACATGAGCAATTCTCAACATGAGAAACAAAAGTAAATGAAATGTTCATGGATGAATCACTTCAACTCTGACACCCACTATTGTTCCCCCTACATGGCTACTACTTCAACTCCCCCAATCTGGATGCTCCACCTGTCAGCTTCTCCTCCTATCTGTCATGATTTCTCAAACAGCCACACTGTCACCCCCTTGAACAATCAATATTTTCTCCCACTTTTTCAATGAACCCAAAGGTCACCCCCTTGTAGTCTTTAATAGAGTAGAGAAAAAATATAAGCACATTAGGGAAAAACACATCATGCCTCGGGGAGAGGGGGGTCCAACATTCACACTCTTTTAAGTGAGGCGAGTCGACAGAACACCTAAAGTCAGTCGATGCCTTTCAAACACTTCCTTGGGTAAGGACTTTTTCAAAATGTCTGCACCCTATACTTCTGTAGGCACATACTCCAATTTCACAATTCCTTTCTCATCCTTCCCCTTTATGAAATGATATTTGATCTCAATGTGTTTTTTCCTTTAGTGATGGATTGAATTTTTGATGAGATTTATAGCACTTGAGTTGTCACACTTGATTCTGATAGGAGATTTCACTTCAACTCCCATATCTTTTAGCTTCTACTTCATCTACAATAATTGTGTTCATGCTTGAGTGGCCGCAATATACTCAGCTTCCACGGTGCTCAATGAAATGAAATCTTTCTTCTTGCATAGCCATGAAATACACAATCCACCAAGATAGAATGAACCTTCTCATTTTGATTTCCAGTTATCCGATGAACTGGCCCAATCCCCATCAGTATATCCCAATAACTCTGTATGAGATTTCCCATTATATCTCAAGCTGAAATCCACTATGCCCTTGACATACTGAAGTATTATTTTCATTGCAAGAATGTGGATTTCTTTCGGATTAGTCTGATATCTCGCTACTTGGGATGTGGCGAAAACAATTTTAGGCTTTTTTCAATAAAGTGTTGCAAACTTCCAATTATTTTTTTGTATTATGTGATATTAACATCCTTTCCATCCTGAAATTTGGAAAATTTCATCTGGGTAGCTACTGGAATCTTAATCTCCTTGGAATTTTCCATTCTAAATCTCTTCATATCCTCCATGGCCTATTTGGATTGTGAAATGAATGTCACATTCCATCCTTATGTCACCTGTAGAATAAGGGAAAATGTCAGCTTACCAATCATAGACATTTCGAACTCATGTTTCGTGAATTCAGAAAACTATCTACACTGTGATTCATCTGATCCACCAAAGATTATGTCATCAACATAAACCAGTACCAATTTCTTTTGATTACTATTGTGGTAGAAATAGATATTGTAATCAACTCCACCACACTGGAAACCATGTTTTTTCAAATACTGACAAAGCCTTAAGTACCATGCTCTTGGTTCTTGTTTCATCACATATAATTTTTTCTTCATCCGACAAACCTTATTATCATCCATACAAATGAGAAAACCATTCGGCTGCTCAATATGAACTTATTCCTCCAGAATCCCATTTAAGAATGCAGACTTGACATCCATCTGGAACACTTTGAACTTCCATTGCACTACGATGGCTAGGAATAATCTGATTGTCGCCAGCCTTACAACCAGTGCAAATTTCTCATCAAAATCTATTCCCTCAATCCGGGAGAATCATTTTCACACTATCCATGCTTTTTTTTTGTATCATTGTACCATCTTCATTCCTCTTGTTGCGATAGACTCATTTAGCCCCGATGACATTCTTATCTGCTGGCCTCAAAAAAATCACCCTCGTCTGATTCTTCTCAATCTAATCTAGCTCTTAATTTTTGTCATGAACCCAGATTTCATCTTCATCTGCATCAGCAAAGCATTTTGGCTCAACTTGAGATAGGAAATAATCCTTCTACGATGATTTCATTTTTCTTTTCTGTTCTAGAGCTGACAAATCTCTGATGATATTCTGCATGTCAATTTCAGCTCGACTCTTTGGATTCTATGCAGATAAAGAGTTTACTTCCTCATACTCAACATCAGTATATTCTTATAAATCAACTTTATCCACTTTTTCTCTCCCTGAGTCTCTTACCAATTATTCACCTTTAACAGAAAACTTTTCATTGTGTCATTGTTTAATGACGTCATTTTTTCAACTAATTTCACAGATTTTGGTTGAAGCACCTTTGATTTCCTCTTGCAGCTTCTTGGTATCCAAAAAACAACCAGCTGATGCCATATTTTTAGAACAGAATATAAGATTATGAAATACATGAATTTTTATGCTTCTCCCCCAATATGTCTTGTTGATCAGAAACACTCATCATTTATATCCCGTTGATATCTTTCACCTGATTTGGAGATAGAGATCTCCCTCTATGTTACGCAACACTTCTTGTGGTTAGACCCATTTAAACTCATCTTCTACAGCATCATTTATTCTCATATTCCACCAATAATTGAGCCATTAACAAAATCTATAAGCCTACTGAGTTGGCACTCGATGTAGGAAACTAGAGATAAAGTTAATAACACAATCACTTCCTATTGTTCTCAGTTGCTCCCTTTATTTATCAATTCTGGTACCTGATTTGAATCAATTGAAACTCTAGAGCATATCACTTCTCCACTTCGCATCCTTAGATGCCACTTCCCCTTGGATCATATCTCCCTAAAACCAAAAACACATGAATCATTGGTTAATAGAATTTATATACATAGGGATATTGGATCTTCTAGAATCATCAAGATGAGGATTGCAGTTGATCCTGATGGGTCAACCATTTGATTCTTTCTTACAGACCATCACACTCTTTCCTTGCTTCTTCTAGCTGCCTAGCCATCTTCAACTACTCTGGCCATATGACTAAGCATTCATTACCCTCATGCTGAGTCTTTTTTTGATACGAAGATTCTTCAGGCTTGGCTTTTCTCACCATTTGGGGTTTAGACCCACGAGTAAACTTTTATGTCTTTGATGTTCCACCAAAATTCCATTTCCCTTGATTCCTTCTCTGAGCAGAAATATCTTTTCTTGTCATATTCCCTTGCATCTTCCTTTATTTTAGGAGAATTCCTCTTTCCTCAACTTTATGTGGTGGCACACGACATGAAAATTTTTCAATACATTCTTTGTTTATTTTTCTTTGGTCATATTTCTGAGTTTCCACCCTATTTTGACCTGGTGGTGGGCCCTCCCGTGAACGTACATTCTTCTTACTCACAGTTGTAGCGTTTCCTACCTTTTTCTTCCAGATTTGTTCATGTAAATTCTTAAAGGGCAATTGTGAGTGTGATTGATACATCTTTCGTTCAGCTTCATGTGACTCCCCTAAGGCTCTGATCCTATTCTCCAACTTACCACTTTGTCTCGTAATATAAGATGTATATTTATACATCACTGGATTCAAGATTCTCTTTATGGGATCCTTCGACTTTCTCGCATTCTTATTGCTGAAATTTCTTTCCAAATACCATTGATTGGAACATATGAAACATCTTCTATTGAAGGCATACCATATTTCATCATCTCTTAGAAAAGATGTTCATTAATCTTGAGTTCTTCCTCTGACATTGAGCTCCTGAGCTTCCTGACACATATTTATGGTGTGTCCCATTCTTCTATAGTAATATTATCTTACGAATGCTTTCCTCTGAGAGACTCTTCTCTCTGATTTCTCAGGGTGCTTCTTCTTATCCCCATATTTATCAAAGTTTCTATTTTCACATCTTGAAATGTATTCTAGAGCCTCTGGACCAAAGCTTGATGTGTGGCTATGAATCCCACAGAAATAGCACATGTTGTCACTACGTCTTGAAACTGTTCTATTAGGCATATCTCCAGCACCTATAGGTTTTTCTCCACTCTTGGAAGTACTCACGGCTCGAATTCTATCATGAACGGGAGGGGATTCATCAAATCCAATACCAAATTTTCCCAAACCATATGATCTTTGAGCTGAGAAAATATTTTGTTGTTTCTCCTCATAAATATAATATTTCCTTTTCACTTTATCATAACCTCCCAATGAACAATCAAATAGTAAGTGTAGTGAATCCTTCACCTTAGGTTTTCATTTTTCATTTGATATCTCCATTTCTTTCATGGATTTTTCTATCACTTCCTCCAATTGTTGAATATTCTTGTCTCTTGATTCAAGTTGAGCATTGAGTTCTTTTATATGATTCTTTCTACTACTCAACTCATCTTCTATTTCCCATGTCAGCTTATCCACCATGCCACCTTTCTCCTTTACTTTCGATTTTTCATTAGAAACATATTCAGAGACTGATGCATTCTCTTTTTGTAGACTTTGATTCTTCTGAACTAGCTCAGACAGCTGCGTAGCTAGATCATCATTTCTGGATTTCAGATTTTGAACATCAATATAATTTTGATTTTCTTCACAACCATTATCCTTTTTTCCTTTCATTCTAGCCATTTCTTGTATTTTATTCCCTTCATAATCATTCTTCTCACTTATTTCAGTAAACAAATCAGTAAGCCTTTGATTTAATCCTCTTAGATTGTTGACCTCAATTTCCAATACTTGGATCCAGATATCTTTAGAATTGAATTCTTAATCCAATTTATGATCCAATTTCATTGTCATGTTGACATCATCTACTAGTGGCCACCTTTTTGAAACATCTTCTTCATCAGTTGTTTTGGTATCACATTGATGTTCATGTACATCACTCATTTCTACAACATGATTGAGTGAGTCAATATTTTCCCTATCAGATTCGTCCAGGCCATCTTTCAGTAAGCTGTTTGATTCTTTTAATTCAATCACTATTTTTCCAATCACACATTCACACTGAGGAATACCATCGGACTAATGATTCTTCTTTGATGTTTTTACCTTTTCCATGGAACACCGAGATAAGAGAAAACTGATTCTTTAACCACATAGATCGACTACACTAAGTTAGTGAAAACAAATCTGATAATATAAAAATTCCCTCTGATACCAATTGTTAGGACCAATAGGGGCATGTATACCCTGAGAGGGGGGTGAATTAGGGTCTGTATATTCTTTAACCAATAATTCTTCCTTCCCCACTGGATCATGAACTCTTCATTACAAGGGTCACTAAGTTTTCACTTGTGTGTTTATTAGGATCAAATATTTTCTTCTTTATCTGATGATGATGCATTAAATGAAATGCATGGAAGTAATCAGCAGACACAAATATTTTTACTTTTTTCATCGATAAGGGATTCATCCAAGGAGCATATGCCGGCAGGTTGTCGGCAGTACCAAATTCCACTATTCTTCACTATATATGGATACAAAGGTTCAGGAAAAGTCACTCTTTCCCAGACTCACTTCCTTTACAAGTTTTAAAGTCAGCTCACTGTTTTCCCATGGGTCACTCCCTGTTTCTCTCTCTCTGGATCACTGCCGGTGGAGAGAATCACCTTCTTCCTCTTCCTTTTCTCACTACTCCGAAAAGGATCCACTCACAGTTTATAGACATTTAGGTCTCTTCATTATCAATAATGAATACATTCTCTATTGTATGTGGGTGCTCTATTGAAGTCCATCTTTCACCCTTAGATTAATCTATCTTTTCACCGAATGTATCGAGAAAACTTCCAGCTTCCACGCAGCCTAAAACCACTGTCAGTGAATCAACCTTACTTGGCGTGCAGGTCTAACCCAACACGAAAGTATCGGTGCACAAGTCGCAACTGGCACGCAAGTCTGCCTCTACCACCGGTGTGGCACAATCTTCTCCATCTCCAAACCTATGAAACTCAATCTCTTTTACGCCCAAGCCAATATTGGTGTGAAACTACCAATCGGCGTGCAACTTCAATCACTGGCATGAAAATCCACATGCGCGACGACACACCACCTGCGTGACCACCACACCAGCGCGACAAGAGATATGATTTTTTTTTATGTGTTGAAGTCCATTAAAAATTAGGAGAGGTGATCCTTTATTTTTAGGCATTTGGACACCCTGCGCGATGGCGCGCAAGTCTCCCCATCACACGCAAGTTTTGGCGTGCAAGTCTCTGCCCTTGCAAGTCACCTGCACGACCAACCCAATACCTGCGCAACCCTCTTTCCTTTGCCAAATTTTGAACATCTGATCTTGAAAAACAACAGGTGCGCAAGTTCCTAAGCCTCATAGGCATCAACATGCATGTCTCTTCAAGCCTCTCAAGTCACCTATGCAACCACACCAATACCCGCGCGACCCTCTTTCCTTTGCCATATTTTGACCTTCTAATACTAAAAGACATTATGTGCACGATTTCCTCTCCTTCAAGGACATGGTGCACATGTCTCTTTTCCAAAACCACTTTTCTCCTTTTGTCGATTTTCAGGCCCAAAAATTTAGAAAACACTGTAAAATGGTGCCACATTGTATCTGCACTTTTCGTATCGCCTCCAGATCATCCATTCCTTTGTCGACGTTCTTGAATCAAATATGGATCGTTGACCACAACTGTTGAACTCGAAATTCCAGCATGAAATCCCCTTTGTCAACAAAATTGTATATCATGGTTTTCTTTGTCCTCAATCAAAGAACATATGTCAACTTTTTCAAAAAACAAAATCACCTCAAAAATGATTTAATGATACCTTGAGGGATTTTTTCCCAATAAGTACCACTATCGTTTTTATTTGATAGAGATCTGAAATTCACCCCAATGTTCTAGAAAAGTATCCAACAATCTCTAAGAACTGAACTGAACTTCAATATGGCCTATCATCCTCAAACTGTTGACCATTCATTATGGACTATTTAGACACGAGAAGATATTATGATAGAATGTTATATGGAATTAAAAGGAGGATTTTACCAACATCTTCCACTAGTTTAATTATCCTACAACAATAGTTTCCATTCAAGAATATGAATAATACAATACCAATCCCATTATTGGAAATGGTGTAGAACACCGACATGTTGGGATGAAGTCGGTGCGCATGACTGGAAGAACCTTAAATTGTTAATGTCAAGGTGGAGATGGTAAAAACCATTCAAACGAAAATCAAGGTAGTCCAATGTCGAAAAAAGGGTTATATATAGAATCATCGATGAGACCATGAGTTCAAATTTTAAGATGAGTAATTTCATCGCATATCTCCATGGAATAAGGTCATGAGATTTGGGAAGAAATTAAAGTTAAGTCTCAGGAAAATCACCCCTAGTAGATCATTGATTCTGTAGGAGTTGTGTCTTACCAAATGGCACTTCCACCTACCTTGTCTAAAGTATATAATGACTTATGCATATTCCTTTTAAGGAAGTACATACTAGATCTTTCACATGTACTATTTTCAGAGGTGGTACAAGTGGATGATGGTATTACATACGAGGAGCAGGAAGTGAAGATCTTGGATCATAGAGATGATGTTCTAAATAACAAGACTACTCACTTAGTCAAAGTATTGTGGAGGAACAATTAGTATGTAGGGGAAACATGGAAACTCAAGGGGGAAATGAAAGAAGAGTACCTACACCTATTTATGGCTTCAAATGAAAATATAAATTTTGAGGGAGAAATTTCAAATGGGGGAATAATGTAAGGACACAATTTTTTATGAATAGAAATTATTTTTTATAATTATGTCATATAATCACATGAAATAACAACATAATGAACTATTAAGTATTCAGTGACCTTTTAACATAATATTGTCACTTATGTGAATTAAATTTGAAAAATATAACATACACGGATGCGATCAGTAAGATGTTTGGATTCTAATAAGACAAACTTAATTGTTGGTGAATAGTAAAAGACCCATGTGGATAGTAATGTTACCCTTATGAAAAGTAATATAATCCTTATGAATAGTAAATTATTGAAAAGAATAGTATCCCCACTCCGGAATTTATAAATAATATTTGGACTTTATATAAGTGATAATATGACCATATTAAAAGTATTTGTATTTTTGTAAGTCATAAATAAATAATTAAAATTAATTAATTAATTTAAAAGAAAACATATTGTCCTAAAATGGGTTCATAAATTATCAATTTTATGTTTTTTAGTTTAATTATAACTTTTTAAGACCTTATATAATTTTTGAAAACATTATGAAATCAGTTATAGTTTTAAATTATGTATTTTTCATGTAAATTAATATTTTAATTAAAAATTAAATTAAATATATAAATATATTATTTTTGAGAAATTGAGTTATTTTTTCTATTCTACATGTTAAAAAATGGTTTCGGTGAATTTTTGGTATTTTTCTAAAATTCGTGAATTTTTTTATATAGTAAAATACAATAATTTTCAAATTATGCTAAATTCATGATTTATAGGGTCATGGATGATGTTTTGCTGATGTAAGACAAATTGGGTCTATCTCACATGAACACAATAATATTTTTGATCGTGTAATCATAACTAGTTTTTGTCTTCAGGGAAATTAATAAACTATGGAATTATATATTATGATAACACTCCTCTCTTCCACTATAAATACCCCCTCCCTACCTATTCTCTTCACTCCTCTCAAGCCTTGTGCCTTACCTAAATTCTACCAAAATATCTCTCCAAGATTCTCCCCCACCTCCAAATTCCTTTAGTCTCTTAAAAATACCAAATCCTTTCTCCTTAAGATGCTATCATGGAAGATTGATTCAAGAAGTAAATTCTGAGTTTTCAATTATTTTCATTTCTTTTCAAGTTCATTTGTTTTCTATTCTATACATATCTATACTCATTAAACTGATATGAAAACTCAATTACCTTAAATTTACTTTAATTTTTTTAGGATAATGTAATAATTCATTGTCATCTCTCCTTTATTATTCTTTTATAGTAGTAGTAAATACACCATCGGAGATGTGTTAATTTACCACATTCAAGGACGATGGGTTTTAAATTTATTTTACCATCTAAAATTATATTCATGAAACCATTTTTGTCACGGTTGACAAATATTATTATGTAATATATCCTATGTATGATTATATAATCTTTATGTAAACATAATATTAAATTATAATTCTAAATGAGTTTGTGGTGATCAAAACCCGCCAATAAACCCAAAAAGATATCACTAGAGTTGTATATAATGATTCAACCTCACTCCAACTAACCAAATAAAATTTCCAACCATGTATCCTATAGGATGTTAAATAATAAAATATAACTTCAATTATGGATATCAATTCACATTTTACATGATTCTCCATTCATGAAAATAAGTAAAATAATCATAAAAACCAAGAAACCCCGCAGACTCGAATAATGAAATTGAACACCTTAACCCATCAGAAATATCATAGCTAAACTTAAAAAGGTTAGTCAAAATATTTTAAATTTAGAATATGTTTTTAGTTAAAAATTAATGAACCTAATTGAATTGTTCTGGTCATTAATATCATGTGGAGAACACCATCAGACTTAAGGTAATGGATCCTCTCTATTTCACTTTTATTCAAGAATGTCATCTATGTTATTCCATTTTATGTGTAATTCATAATAATGGAGTTTTATTTATTTCTTCCCCCATACATTAATATTGTTGTATAAGTGATTATAAAACCATTTATACTTCATTAAACCCTCTTACGTACACCAGATACCATGATGATATTTTGTAAGGGACTCCACCCGAAACTCCATAGTTCCTTTGTGTTTCTTTATTTTCACTATAACACAATGAAGTTATATTATCTTTTTATGAGAATCTTATAGAACCTTTTTAAATGTAAAAAATATTAATTTATTAATACCCTTTAAACAATATCTTTCAGGATATACATGTTTTTTACGTGATTTCAACCCCAATTCTTCCCGATAAGTAATCTTGTTCTAATAGAACATCCTGAATTCATACCTATTTTCAAGTTCCATATATCTTCTATTTTAATAAATTATTATCATTATAAAATCATTATATTTTATGAAAACATTATTGGTTCACTTCTGGTTTTATATATATTATTTTTCTTTTTTCTTATTTTAAAGGCTCTATTGAATTTTCCATACAACCTCACGAAAATGTTTTAATGCTAAAATTTCTTAAATACATTTTTTCATGTTGTCACTTCACCTTAACATCACGTACCATGATACATGAATTTTATTATTATGAATATCAATTTATGTTTTATTTCCTTTATTTCAAGGACTCTTTTATGAAGTGCCCATTTTTTATGGCTTATGACATGATTTTGGTACCCAATTCTTTCCATGGGTAACCCTTATGTTTTTGTATGATTTATTTTGTATGACTATTTATGGAAAAAACATATTAATGAACATGTTAATATATTTTCTCCAAGATATAAATCCAATTCATTTGGTAAAGTTGAATCTCATGAGATGTTATGTGCGCTGGTCTTGGTGGTTAGCCTTGGCTCGTGCTACAATGTGAGACGGTCTCTGTGGTTAGCCATGGATTGTGCTACCATGTGAAACAGACTTAGAGTTTAGCCTCGAATCACGTTAATGTAATGTTTTATGTTTCTTTCACATTATTAAGAATCCATGTTTATATGATTCCATGTTTATATGTTTTGATTCAATATGTTACATTCTTTTTTATATCTTCATGGAATGCCTTCAATCACATGTGAAAATGCTTTATTCTTATGGTTATTACCTTAATGTGATATTTAGAACATCCATTTTTTCATGTATTCCCTAGGGTACCCTATACAAATGTTTGAAAATACTTTATGGTAGAAACTCAATAATAATATTAAATAAAGGATTTTTTATTTAGTTCTAGGTTTTCCATTTTATGTACCAAGTCTTCCAAGACACAAGACTTTACGATACATGTCATGTAACTTGATGTATAATTATTCTTAAAATCATGTAATTTTTTATATATAAGGCTTGGGTCTCTATAAAATCAGTGTTTCCCGTGAATTATTTCATATATTTTCAATCATTACTACGTGATAATGAGAGAAGAGTGGTTTCCTTAAGGATAAAAAATGATCTGAAGAGAATGTAGATTTAATCTATATTACCTTTATTCATCCCCCACCACATATGGTATTTAACCTAGTGTGATGAAAACCCTCAAATTTGATGGATTATTTATAATTTTAATGTATAATTAATAAGATTTTAATAATTTATCATATTTCATTCAAACCTGTTGTTGCATATATTGCATGATATTGAAGAGATAAAATTTATTTAAATATTACTAAATCCTAAATTCTCAGTATATTATATTTCCTTATATGATTGGTGTTTCATGTCATACATTCTATTAAATATGATGTTCATATTTTAGAACATTTGGTTGTTACATTGGAGATAATATGAATATAAAAATACCAGGGAAATTGAAAACTAGTTATCTTGTATATATGGAGAAAACTAGTTCTCAGTAGTATGATACTATGATGTTAGACAACTTAGTTTAGAAGAAACCTCCATCCTTAATATAACTACTAATATTTTTTATATTTTAATATTAGATCGATCCCATTGAAAATATATTACAATATTTGGAATGTAATGAAAGGGTAAAGTTCGTTATGGTAGTTATGTTTTTAAAGATAGATACTAATAAATGGTGTTCATTGATTCAAAATACTAAGGAGGTTGATAAAAAAGAAGGTATGGAATAAGATAATTTAAAGGATACATTTATTGGAAAATACAATCCCTAAAAGAAATGAGTAGTTTTGGAAAGGAATTTTTAATATTTTATATAGAGGGAAATGGAATTTTTACCACATATAAATCAAGCTTCATAAGATTATCAAGGCATGTTTTTGACTACATATGTAATCCAATGAGGCCAATTTATTTTTTATTTTGTGGAATAAACACAACCTATTGATGGGTATTACCTTATCAATAAATTTTAACATATGATGATATGGTATGATGTTACCTCAAGGTTGATAAGGAATTACCAAAGTCTTATATTCTCAAAGGAATATAAGATAAAAATAAAATGGTTGATATCTATTTAAAGGTAAATGTTGAAACAATAATTGGGGAAGATTGTAATTTATTCCATGTAATAATTGCGGAAAGAAACCCCCTTGTAATTTCTTGAATAGAATGAAAATTTCCTTCAACTTAGTAGAGAAATTCCATATGGCGCATGAGTATAAGGGAAATTAAAAAAATTACAATTTCTAGTGATTCAACTATAAAGATATGGGTAAATATATAAATGAATCCCTTAAGAGTCAATGAAATTAACCTCATAAAATTATAAGGGTCTATGACCAAACATAATCAATTTCTAAATCTGAAATTCAAATCCATAAAGTTGTGATAACATGTACTTTTTATCATATACACATTATTTATTTTATTCTAGATAAATACACTCTATTATTTTTTAACTAATATAAAATCATTCCTTTACACTATGATGAAATAATCTTCAATCAAGAAACCAACTGGCAATATAGTTATTATATATCGAGGGTATTCTGTAAAGATTAGTGGTTGTTCCCTAGTTTTAAAGAATTTTTTTATAGAAATGTTTGGATTTGAAATAATCTATGTTTTTGGGGTTTGAATAATTTTGAGGATTAACAAATTTTAAAATGAATCATAAATATAATATATGTTAAACAATGAGTATTTTAATTTAATGCTTAATGTATTGTATTATTTCAATGGGGGTTATTATTGTTGTTTTGGGAATTAATGTATATCTTCTTTAGAATATTTTTTATTCATTTTTACTAAAATATTAACCTTTTCTAATAATTTTTTGAGACAGGTGTAATAAATATTCATTATTTCATTGATCTTATTATCCATTAATGGTTATTTTTTCTTTAAGAATGAAATAATCATATTATTCATTAATCATTAGAAAAAGATGTGGAAACTATTAAAATACTCAATCTAAAAAAAATTATATAGTTGAAAGAAATCAAGAATTTACATTTTCACTTATTCTTAATATTTAATGTAAATTATTCCATAAAAAATATATGAAATTGATATGGAGAAAATTGTATCTTTTAACATCTTTTATAATGAATTGATCATCCACTTTATCACTATTTAATCTATGGTTTTCTGGACATTCACTTTCTTGGGATCTAGTTCTCCATCACTATCTATTATTATAAGGATGTTTTTATTTCTATAATATTACATACATTAACATCATAATAATTTTATTCTCATCTGAGAAAAGATTTTGTGTTATTTTAGGTAACCTTTATGTTTTCCGCTATTAATATTAATCGCATGTTTTAATATCCTTATGTTCGATGTGGGTTTTCAACGAGGTATTGTAAAATTCTGAACCCTTGATTATCAAGATCAAAATTGAGACGATTTAATTTATTTAATGGGTGAGAATATAATGAATTGAAAATTTAGTTTCAAGAAAATCTATGATTGAAATATTTCTTAACACGCAACAGCAGAATTCAATCAAATTACAATATTCTATAAAAATATTATTTAAATGGCAATGCTATAAACTAGAGATTACATTGGTGGTATGAATAATAATAACCACATTATGAAAAAATATAATGTTATTATATAATTAATATTTATTGATTAACTCATAATAAATATTATTATTATTATTATAAAATACGTTTTATGCTTTAAAAATATGTTTTCTTTAAAGATGATTTTTATTTCATTTTGTGTGTGGACATTACAACTAATTTATTCCATTCATATAAATTTAATCAATTAAATTAGTATAATAATTTAAATTCATAATGTAAATATTGTCATAGGGTGAGTTATCTGGTTTATTTATGTAAAGATATATTTTAAAGTGAATAGATAAAAAATCTACATTTAAACTATCATATCTTTTAATTTAACCGAGTAATTTAAAAGTACCATTATTTTATAAACTTCATATCAAAGTGGAATAGTTCTCATTTAATTATATGTATTCAAATTAAGTACATATTAGTCAACATTATATTTTTTTAGTATAAGTTTATATATGGGCATGAAAACACATTTTTTCAAATAATTAATTAATGAATTCCATACATTATTTCCTAAGATTTGTTTCTTTTCCTATGACCATCCTAACAGGTTTTTTGTTTTCTTCCAAATAAGGCCTCTCAAAGAAGAGGAATTCATCTTACTCATCTCATTCAAAGTATATTTCTTCTTATAATTACTATATATATATATATATATTATCCATAATTTTTTAATGAATTTAGTATCATATATATATTGATATGTTATTATGAGTATGTGAAATCCATTTTACACCTCCTTTATATCCTACAGAATATGAAACATCACTAGTGAGTAGGCACAACCTATTGTCTCCACATAATAGGGTAATTCATTTTTGATCATGAATATATGTGTAAGGTGATAAAATTGAATTAATTAGAATATATTTTATTTATGGAATCATTATTATTATTTGAATATAATATATCATTTCAATTATTACGATTCCATCCATTAAAAGATGGTAATTTAACTCATGTGTATGTAAAGACTACCACATCTACAAATTGATGTGATTCATTTTTCATGTCCACGATTGATGGATGATTATAAATATGTAGATAATATATATTTATTAAATTAAAATAATTACTAATATATTTTATATTCTTTAATCATTATCAAATATCAAGGGCCAAAACTATCAAACCGAAACATACAAGTAAAAATAATCATTTATTATCCAAAAAGAAGGATTTCAATAACGAATAATTAATTAACTATTGTTGAAATTTTATAAGTGGATTATGTATGAATTATTAAATCTGTAAAGGGTTATAATATATAATTATAATAAATATAAATTTATTATATGTGATTTTAAAATAACTTATGAAGTATATCGGCCATGAGGTAAGGGTTCTTTATCCGAATATTATTTTATTGATACTTATTTTATGTTACAAACTTATTTATATTTATTTAGTGTATATATTTCCAATTTTAATTGTTAGATTATAAAATATTCATAAATCATCCTATTTGAAGTTACACTTCAAAATATTTCATCCAAATCGTTTTTTTCAAATGTTTTCAATGTTGTAATGGTTTATATCATAATTTCATCCTTATTCCAGAATTCATTATGTTCAATATTATATTAGGGTAATTATATGATCTTTTTATATTAAACAAATATTTATTTCCCTATACTATGGTTATTTAATTATATTTAAATTCTTCCTTTCATTTTACTCACTCTATATACTTATAATTTTGAAAAACAATGATAAAATTCGTCTTTATTTCCCTATTTGATTGGCAATATTTTTCATACATGTTTATAAATTCATTAATATGTTATAAATAATGTTCTTTAAATTATATAATTATTTATTAATGAAAGTTTTACAGATTTGTTACCTTTTATAAAAAAATTAAATTAATCTTTTTTTTTCAAATAAGTTACTCTTTACCATTGTTTTATAGTGAATCGTTGTTTTATCATACACTACATGAACACAATTTCCCACATCATAACTGCACAATAATTTGAATCATAAAATACATGATTACATGTTTATTATAAAATAACACATTTTTCCTATTCATCATAAAATTTTTAGATTATAAATTAGTTATTTTAAAATGAAAAGGGTATTTTACTCAACAAATGTTCTAGGGATTTTTTAAATGTATATTCCATTATATAAACATCCTTTTATGAATCGTACGATTTAGTAGGGATATAATTTAAGGAAACCATGCACCATATTAATATTTATCTCTTATGATCATGTTTATCTATTGATTGGTCCAGGGAAATATAAATATTTCATTTTTTTTGTAGATTATGTATTAAAAATTTTATTTGTTATATTAATATTATGAATGCATTATAATTTTCAAGTGAACTGGTGAGGAAGACTATATATAACACCATGATGCATTATTAGGTATCAGTAGACAAATTGTCATGGGTATTTATTAATTTCAGACACAATTTCTTATGATGTCTAGGAATGATTCATAGAATGTATGTTTATGATTTCATTGAACAAGGAATTGGGAGTATTATTATAATTATTGGTATTATGTATTCTATTAATTATGAAATTATTTATTATTATCAAAGCTTTTATATATATAATTATTCTATATGTGGATACATTCACCACTTATAATATTATTTTTATGTAATATTTTGTTAATTTTGTATATCAACCCTTTTATTTGTGATTTATTAATCTTATGATAGATTCTATTTTATGCTTTCTATTACTAAGAATTTGAACTCATTTGTTATTATGTTTTCCATCTCCTATGATACCAAATATTGATCTATTATTTTTCTAATGGATTTTATAGAAGAAATGAAAAATTTATAACTATCACTTTTAAATTTTATTTTAGGTTTCTAGAAATAATATGAGAATCATATATATATTTAGTCTCCAATGACTATTAAACCATATAATCCTTCCTAATGATATCATTTTTATTTTTTCTAGTGTTGTAAAATTTCAACCAGATTTGGCTTACAAGAGTTGGGGTCTTACAATTTTTCTGTTAATATTCATAATTATATTGTATATGTCATTTTTATTGTTCAATTCCTTCCTTATAAACTTTAAAGAGAGGCAGTGTTGAAATAAACTGAAGATATCACATCATGGAGATGGTAGTCTGAATAATACATGATCGATATTCATTTGTTTTTATAATTGGATGGGAAATAATTAATAATGGGTTTTCCCTTATTATAAAAAACATAGTATTATAATGATACTTATATCATTACATAACTATAGTTTGAATTGGTTTAGTAGTTAATGAATAAGAATACATTGTTAAAGATTATGTAATACATACATTGAGATACTAATATTCTTCTTGATTAACATTCATATTCGAAAGACATATGATTGGTTTTATTTTCCAATTTCTTTAAGAAATTAAGTGAAATTCAAGGAGAGAAAAATTAGGTAGTGTATTAAGGATATTTTCCATGTAATGTGGAGCATTGGGATGGTGGAAGTGGTCACCTTTTATATGTGATGAAAATGTCACTTTTGTGAACACCAATTACTTTTCAATAATGGAATGACATTATTGAAGGGTTAATGCTGTAAAAATATTTAAATAATAAATTTTAAAGAGAACATGGATTGATAAATCCCCAACCATGTATTTCTAAACATGTTTTACATAAGTTGTAAATCATTCGTTCTTACATTTTTATGTCTACCTTTTGGGTTTTTACCCGGTGACTAGTTTGTATCCAAGTAAATTATGTTTTCATAACCACATAAAATATCCCATGTGAAATAAGTTTTTTTCTATGATACCAAATTGGATCCAAATTGGATCTAATTCAATTTATAATTTATAGAATATTAACATTTAAATTTAAACGTTTTAGATATAGAAAACTGATTTGTAGAAAGATGTTGGCTTCACCATTATGTTTTTGAATGATATTTAGTATTTATTATCAATAAAATGGGTGATAATTTATTTAAATATAGGGTTAAAAATTTAAAATCCACATTTCATAGGTGACTATTTTTTAGATAAAAATTAAACAATGTTATTAAAATAATTCTTTTAAAATATCTGTTTTACTATTATCACAGTCATTAACATTAATCATAGTAATAATACTTTTATACTAAAAATTTAAACTAATAAAATTACATAATATTACCATGTTACTATAAAATATTAAATCCAATTTTTTTATTTAATTTCCATCAAAGATGAAATCTAATTTTTAATATAAGAAAATAAATGCATTTTTTGCGTAAAATGTTACTTATATTTCGAAAATTGTATAAATGGGTTTTATAAATAAAACATAGTAATATGAAATTATTTATCTTAAATATATATATATATATATATATATATATATTAAAAATAATAATTCATTATTGAATTATGATAATTTAATAAAAGTGGTAGTTTTATCAATATCCATATTTTTGTCTATTCACCTAAAAATAAACATTTGCATAAAAACCCTTGAAATTAATATTAAGATAAAATTCACATTATAAATCCAATAATTAAGTTAATTTGATTAAATTAAATATTAAATTTTTGTTTTAAATATATTCATGAATAAAGACTCTTTAGAGTTCTCAATTTGTAATAATTTTGGAATGTAGTGTCTACCTAAAAACCAAGAGTATGAGCTCATGAAATTTATTCTTTATGTTTAATTATTTAAAAGATAATTCGATAAAATTACAATATTATAGTGGATTTAAATTAATTTAATTATTTTTGAAATTTAACTCATGTTTATATTCCAATTTTTCAACATGAATCTTTACTCTTGTATTATTGTCCATCATGATCATAATGATCACGTAAATGACTTATGCATCAAGTGTGATATGTGATATTGATTGATTAAAATTATAAAAAAATGAAAAAATATATATAATGGTATTGTGAAATATATTAATCATCTATTATTTACCATTACTAAAAAATTATATTAGATTTATTAGAAAAAATTTGTTTAGATTGATGGTTCTGCATTTACCAATTGAGAGTAGAAAAATAGTTTCTCAATTATTATTTAAAAGTACATGAGTTAATTTAAATGATTATTAATTAATCAAAAGAAACCCTAAATCCCATAACAAAATAATTAAACTAAAACATATTTGTTTCTTAATTACCCTCAAGTAATTTTTTTCTATCAAATTATTGAAAAATAAAAAATTTAAATAATAAGTATAAATTAATTTCATGTCCTATTATTCATATGGTACATGGACTATGATACTATAATATATTATTGTTTTAACTTATTTTTATATATAAATTTAATAATCTATGAAATATTAAATATATGTTAAAAAATATACCATAAAAATTAATTTTTCTTTTAATGAGAAGGGTTTTTTTGACCATGAAGATAAATGGGTTCATATATATGAAGAGGTTAAAATATAAAAAATAATGTAATTAATGATAATTTTTTGTTATATATAATTCAAAAAATATACAAAAAAATTATTGATTTCCATTTTGACATTATAATTATATATGAATTGGTTATGGGTTATTATGGAAAGATATTTTAGACATATAATATAATTAAATCAAGAAATTGATAAAAAATAATCAAAAAATAAATATTTTATTTATTCAATAATAGATTTTAGGTCTAAATAGGAATATTAAAGAAACATGATAAATTATATAGTTTGAACTCTAATTAGGGAATGTAATATATCCCACACTCTTGATTGTGACAATTTTTAAACTCTAAAGTTAATGTTGGAATGAATTAAGAAATAAACATTCACTGAATAATAGTGGTTTACTATTATGTGGATAAGCTAAAATATATCATTACTAAGATATATGAAAAAATAATAAGTGACATATTCTTAAAATAAAGAAAACAAATATATTGGTTAAATTTATTAACAATTATAGTTATTTTGAATAGATCAAATTTTATATTGTAAATAAAATCCTAAAATAATATGGGAAAACTCCAAGAAATATTATAGGTTATTAAACAAATATCTTATAAAAGTAGTTTAATTGATCTGGGAAATAAAATAATTCAATCATTTTACATCCAAAAATATGTTTTTTACTAAATTTGAAAATAATGAACTGTTCGAATAATATTAAATAATTCCTAACCAATATTAAGGACATGTGTTTTAATAATATAATGAAGTAATGGATTTGGTTTTACATAGTGTAAAATTAATTTGAGAGTCAATGTGTTTTAAAAACAATTGATATGGTTGGACAACTTTGAAGTTACTTCACTTTTTAGATGTTGAAAAAATAATATAAAGAGTGGCCTTAGTCAGTTTAAATGATTGTCATATAATAAGATACTGATCATGATCGTAAAATTATATATTCATGTACAATTGGATCTATAATGATAATAGGAAAAACCTAAGCCTGGTATTTAAAAGGGTAACTGATTATGTTAGTGGGAGTCAGAAAATAAAAAAAATCACTATGTTTTTTATTATTATTTCAATAAAATGTAGAATAATTGGAAACATCCAATGACTCCGGGATTTACCTATTCATGGTTTGATATATCTACCATGAAATAAATATTATTTGAATATGAGTTTAATAATAATTTAAAAAGTGTTCACATACATATAACTAATGTAACATATATCAATAAAATTGTTAGAATAAATATTATTATAAAAATGATATATAACAATTATCAAAGGGAATGAATGACTGAGAAATTTTTTTCAAAGAACATTTAATATTTATCATTGTTTTATGTTACTCATGTAATTATTAACTCAAGCAATATTACATTGAATAAAATTTTATGTATGATTAATTATTTGAATTCAGGGGATTATTTAATTTTTTAAAGGATTATTTTATGAGATATAAGAGGATTGAAATAATGAAAAAATATAATAGGTATATTAATGAGAAATAATGGTTATTTAAAATAATAATGTTTTTATATATTTCAATAATGAATGTTATATTATTTTATGACAATATTTTACCACTATTAATTAATGATTTATAGTGAATTAATTCTATAGGGTTTCAAAAAAATAAAACACAGAATATATCCTTGTAAATATTTTTTATAATTCATAAGATAAGGGTGTAATCAATATGTAGATAAAATAATTTTGTGAAGCTATTGTTTCATTTTGGGTGTAGAGATTTTTTACAAAAAAAATAGAGAATATCCAGTCTAAATAATCTGAATGATTTAGAGATGTTAATTATAGAGAGTTTATTCTGTGAAATAAAAATAAAAGTGATTTTATCATTTTATTAAACTATTATAATGGATGAAAATATATATTGATATTAAAGAATTTGTGATGTAATTTATCATCCATGCATGACCATTCTCCTGAGGTGAAATGCCATATTGCGAAAAGTGAACACCCCAATCACCCAAGGTTAGTGACTATCACTGGGGTTTTAATGATATATAATAGGGATAAATTTAATTACTAATATTCCATCACATAAAAATACCAAAATAAATTTCACATCATCAAAAAGAAGTGGAGACCGACTAAACAATCTCAATACGTCATAAAATATATACCAAAAGTTATCATATATTCCACATAACAAAAAATCTATCAAAATTGAAACCGAATTACCAATTTCGGATTATAAAAACTAAATAAAAAGTGATATAAAATGTTTATATACATTCTCATTAATCCAAGAGTACACAAACCCAACACCAAGTCAAACACCCAAAAAATATAAAGCAGCAATGATGTATTCGATAACGTGTGTGACACGCAACACCAAGAACGTAAATGAATATAATATCCAAAGTTAATAAAAAATATTTTCTATTTTAAATAAATTAAAGCTATAATTTAGTTCATGATACAAACTATATTGAGTTAGCATGTGACACACAGATCAATATGTTTCTTCAATGACTTTTGTTTCACGTAAGACCGAGTTCTATTGATTAATAATATACAATTAAAAATAATATTATTTATTATAATATGATATAACCTAGCTATTAAATTGGTGAATATAAATTGTGTATACTAAATTATGAAATAATTTTGTGTAAAAAAATATAAAGTGAAATATTTGGATTCAAATTAATTATAAATGAATATAAAAACAAATTGAATATAAAAAGAGTATTTTAATAGAAACTATTTTTTTCTCACAATGCTTCGTTATCCAAATAAGTTAATTTTATTAAAATTATCATGTTTTATTAATTTAATATACATATCATATATTCAATCACTTATATTTTTTAATAATCTAATTTAATTGATCTGAATATAATAACAAGAAATCCAATTTAATTTATAAAATACTATATTTTATTAAGGCACATTTAACGCCTTTTAAGGGTGAACAAATTTTAAATCCGATTTTTGGAACTTTTATAAATTTTATATATAAAAATATTCTTCATATTTGAAATAATAACATATAAATTAATATATTTTGAATTTTTTTATTGTTTCTATAAACATTCATTTTTTATGGAATAGTGAAAAAAATGAATTTTAATCCAAAATTTCCTTTTCATCTAATATATTTATAGTGTAAAATTATATTTTAATTTTTTTAATGAAGATTTATATAAAATATTTTTCAATCTATCCAATATAGTTCATTAGGGTCAATTTCATATTGAAACTGTATATAAAACCATATCAATCTTTTGGATATTTTTACTTTAAAAATGTTGATTGTTGTCCCGTTTGTAGGTTTAAAAATAAATGAATTTCTTCAACATATATGATTAGAATTTGTAAAAATTGATTACATATTTTTAATCATTATAATTATTAATTTATAATAATTTCAAATTAGTTTTTGACTATTAATATTAGTAAATTTAATTAAAATTAATTACAACGATTAAGGTAAATTTAAACATAACACGTGACTAAATCTTAAATATTATGGCCAAAATGATCTATAAAATTTTCCAAAATCAATTGGATTTCCATATTTAAACCATATAATAAATTTTATCAACTTTTTTTTATTATGGGATCTACATTCCTTTGGTAAATGTTCATGGAATTCTCTTTTCCAAAATTTAAAAGAGTGTCACTCCTCCTCTATAAAAAGGGCTCTTATCCTCCCATTTTATCAAACCTCTCAAGACACATTGGCTCAAACATTATCTGAAATGATATCTAATAAATATTACCCTCCTAATATTACAGACTCACCTTCATTAGAAATCTATCCAAGGAGTCCACTTTGTCCAAACCAAAATGATTTACTTGATTAAGAGGCAACATTATTCATAAAGAACATCAGTTTTATTTCCATTCTCGAATATTTTAGTTATCCTTATCCCACTATAATATAAAAAACCATTATACTCAATATATTTATATTTTTATTCTATGGGTTTTACCTACACATACACAAACTTCTAGTAACAAACTATGTTTTAAAACTAGAAAAAATTTCAAGGGAATTCGAATTATCATGATTTGTAGATGGGACATTTTCAAAACCAAGAATGAGAATGTAATTTTGATATTTATTTATCTTAAATGTGTTTTTTTTACTGGGGTGATGTCCTGATATGTTTTAAGGTTAACTCAATGAGTTTTGGAAGCACCGGCATCTGGAAATCATGTTTTGGGTGACCTAGTATAAGCATGTTATTTGTCTCAAACTGTGCAGCCCTCAACAAAAAACTATGAATCCAATTTAATGGATAATATGTGTACCAAAAATTTTGTGCACAATTTATTCAAATAGTGTGCCTAGGTTTCACGGGTAGTTTTTCTTAGGTAGTACCCTCTCGCATTTCATCACACGATTTGTGCATGGTTAGGCTAACCATGTGGAAAAACCGTGTTGGGTGATTTCTTATGTTGGTTGTAAAAAACAGTTGGTGACCATTTTAGAAACGTTTATGACTCACACTATGTAGTATGTGTTTTCTTTAAAAAATTAAATAAATTATATTACAATTTAATGTCATTAATTTGAAAATCGTAAAAATGAATTATTTTTTTAATAATAATATATTTATTCTGATTATTATTATTATTATAGGTTTTCAGAAACCTTGTCTCTGTTACCCCTCTTTATCACGTGACACACCTCATGTGTTTTCCCATTGACTATGTGTGAAACCTCCTTTATATCCTCCTCTATATATGTTGATCCAACCTATTTTCTTCGAGTTTATCCATTGATTCAGCAAGGTATGTTCCATGGTAACTCCTCCATCCCTTTTTGGTAGTTTTTTCTCTAGCTATGTCTCCCTATGACATTCGAGAAAACCTTAGGGTTAGGTTTAACTGAATCATTGATTTTTCTCTCATTGCTAGAGCATGTGAAAGGCTTTCGTAGTCATATTTTTGGGTGTTTCATTGTCTTCCATTGAAGGCGATATGTTTCATATCCATAATTATTTTCCACTAATGTCCAAGGTATAGTATTCCACTATTAACTTATCTATATTAATTTTATTTTGGGTTTTTAGTGTTTTTGAGGTTCTAATATTTAATTGGAGCCTATTTGACTATCCTTGAGGAGGGTTCAGGTTGCCTAAGTCAAAAGGGACTTACCGTGTATGAATATGTAGGCATATATATATATATATATATATAAGTTCCTATATTATATTTATATTCAACCATGGAAGTGAATATATATATGGGGATATATATGCTTATATAATATTTGAAAATTTATGATATGTGTAAATGTAAAAGGGTGTATAATTATAATTATATATGTTTGGATACCCTTTTCTCATATTAATAGATATGAAAATATATAAAAATGGGCAAGGTGTGCCAATGTTTATGTGAATGTGTGTATGCTCAGTGGTGGGATGGAGTATCTTCAAGTGTTCGTTGATAAAAAAGTAATGTTCCAAACAATTTTCCATTGTCCTCATTGTCTTCAGGTAAGATCCCTTTCATTTTCCATTTATGTTTAAGAAGGCTTTAATTGATTGATTTTCACACCTTCCTCAAATTTTAATTAGTGATGTGTGGTTCTTATATTAAATGTTTATTTAATATGAATGAGAAATTTAATATGAAAAATTAATTATCAGATAAACAATGTCATGCTTTAATAAAAAAACACCATGGATGAGGTGTGTTATCTTATAATCTAAAATTTACTAATTATTTATTTTAATCATGCTAGGAAATATGGAATTTATGTTTTCTATCATTTTTATTGATATATTAAGTGGTAGGCTTAGGAAATTGTGTTATTAAACATAGTGGTCCTCTTTTATATAAATGTTAAATGATATAGATCACTTTCTATGTGTTTAGCCTATTTCATTAAATTAATTGGCATGGCCCACTCCAAATATAGATATATAATGATCTAAGAACCTTTTAAGTGCTTCACATTCTTCATAAGAAGAATTACCTATTTAGGTAAATTCCCTTTCACTGATGACACCTATGAAGTGCTCATTGAGCTCATAAATGGATTCATCTTTAATGGATTACTATTTAATGTCAGTTTCTAATAAATATACATTATTTTTGTCTTATATGTAACATTCCTTATATTTAAATTTCATAATGAATCATATCATTTATTTCCTATATCGTAGGATAAAAATGGGATTTTTTAGTGATGTATCTTTTCTACTTGGTTCACTTGACACTGACTGGGATCTAACATGGGTTTTGTCTAAAGGATTCATGGATGGACTTTCTATGCTTAGAGGGTTACAACTTAGCATGGTGGGAGTGATGCTTTGTCTTTTTGGTACAGTCTTGCTGATCATTTTCTTATAATCATGAGTGACATGGGTTCCCATGGGGAGAATCTGATGATAGATCCATTTTAATTTTGGTTATTCCATGCCTTGGTTGATACATAGTCCCCTATGTGTGATACATGTTATATACTTTGAGTCACTATCAACATGTGATACTGGAGACATTGTATGGGTTGGCTTGGATGGAAGTGGTGGTATTGGGTTATATTGGATGTTCCCATAGTGTCCATTTGGATTTTTTTAGATCACATTGGCCACGATTGGGACTCCACCACTAGATTTGATGGCTGATGGAATGCATTTTTGCTTCATTTTTTATGACACTTGTATATATTTTTGAGCATTTTTATATATTTCCAAGGCAGTGTGACCTCTAAGGTAAAGGATAGGATTTGAGAATTTATCATTGAATTCGTAGAGGTTTTGGTAAGGGATAGTTTATAAATTATGACCTACATAGGTGCCTCCTTCTTGATATACATATTAGGATAAGGTAGGCATCATGGGATGGGTTTCCGTTTTAAGCATTGGACCATGTTTTTATTATTTGATTTTTTATCACTCTGCATTTGTATTGTATGACACACTATCATTTATTTTTTTTCTTTTTTATTTATTTCATGAAATTTAAGAGTTTAGACATTATATGTTACGGCCTACTGAGATTTATATTTCACAAACATCTTGTGATTTGATTGGTTCCAGAAAATACTTCTTATTCTCAAGTTTGTGGATTAATTGATTGTGTTCTACTATGTACAAGGGTTCTATGAATCATAGTACTGAGATGGTGCTCTAGATACTTATAGTTCATGTCACATAAATGAATTATTTTAAAGTTAAATTCCATTTAATTTCCATTTAATTTCCATTCATTCTTTGTTTTGAGGGTTTCCTAAGCATTTATGGAGGAATGGATGAGTTTTTATGAATTGGGCCAAATCGTGAGCCCAATTCCAGATTTAAAAATAAATTTTGATTCCTTTATGACTCCTTAATTTTTCAACATTTTTCATCCATTACAATTCCTAATTGTAATCCCATGACCTATTAACTCCACCATATTAATTTTTACCATTTAGAAATCCATAATAATGGTGGATATGGGTTTTTATTTAAGGGATTGGTCCTGCACGAAAGCCCATTTTCTGCATTAAAAATAAATTTTAATTCTGTAATATATCCTTCACTATTTTCGTTTTTTAGGTGATTCCAACTCTCACCCGAGCACATATAACTACGGTGCGCCCCCATTCCCTCCTCCCACAATTTGGAGATCGATATAATCACGAAAGTGGTCAATACTTCTCTGGATTTCAGAAATCGTCCAGATTTGGAGAGGTAAATTGATCCTTTCATAAATCCTTTTATATTAAATATTTTCCCCCATTCCAGTTCCTAATAGATATCCTAAACTTTTTTTGAACCTCCAATGATTGTTTGGATGTTTTAAAATTCATATTCTGGTTGAGTTTGGTCGGTTTCTTCAAGATTATTTTGGGTGAGTGTTTCTGTATTCAATTCCTACCTTCTCTATAGGGTTTCCTCCCACTTTCATAAATTTATAGAGTTTCCAGAAGTTAGGGTTAACACCTAGGGTTTGTTTTGGTATTTTTTGGTGAAATATTATGGTTTATGGTTCGTTTTTACATCCCTGTGGTGCGGTGGAGGTGCGGTTGAGGTTTCTGACCAGGATTCAACGGTTTTGACTCAAAAGGTAGGTGGTTCTGTGTGTAAACAATTATTGATGAGTTAGCTTGCTGTATTTAACCATTTTTAATATTCCTCATATGTTGGATGTGGTGTGAAAAATTTTTATGATTTATTTTGTTATGTGTTAAATTTTATAGTCGCCTTTTAACTTGAAATTGGGTGTTTTCATGTGTAACTCATGGGGTTTTATTTGGGTGTAGTTTATAATTTATGAAATTGGTTTATTAAATCTTGTTTGTCCTGAAAATTATGGTTTGGTAATTTATTAGTGTCATGTTGTCCAAGAAAGAAGGTTTTTGAATAGGTTTGATGTGTAAAATATTGATATACTTCTTGAGGTAATTTTATGAAAATGTGTGTTTTCATTTGTATATTTTCTGGTATTATTCAAGGTTATTTTATAACACTTGAATGTATTTTTATAAATTTATATAGGTCTGAAAATTATGTTTTTGATGGGAATTGGTATGCTTTTGGTCTTAAATGGGGGGGGGGGGTTGAAATGGGATTTGTGTGCAAGACATATTTACACACATGGAGTTGTTTTATGAAAATTGTGAATGTTATGTTTGGTAAAAAAAAGTGGATAAAAGAATGTATATGTACTTTTTCTGGGGGTGTGTTCACTTAATATGGGTTTTTGAAAGTTATGGTGGTTATTTAAGATTTCAAATATTTTTTTAGAATGTTTTATAAAGTGATGAAATGTTTTAGAAAATGGAAAGAGAGCTTCGAAACATGGTTGTGGGCTGTTTTGTGTTAGTGTGTTCTGAAAATTGAATTTTGTTGATGAAATACATATTATTTGTTATTTGAGTGGGATGTTATGTGATTTATAATGTCTTGGAATGGTTTAAAAAAATAGTTTAATGGATTTGTTGAAGTGTCAATGAAATGTGAAGAGTGTTGCAGGCAATTTTGGTGTGAGTTAGATTTCATAATCTGTTTGAATGAAAAGTGTAATTTTATGACTTGGGTGGTATACATGTGGTATTTTTGGTGAATTTTTTATATGGAAATGATATCTTCATGTGAAAATTATATTTCTTGACTTTTTGAACTAGTTTGAGCGCAAAGGGAAAACCCGGGTATCAAGGTGGGTGGAGGTTTACTAGTATGCTAGTGAATCTGTGGGGTTTGGCCTCAGTTTTTCACTTAGCAAGATTAACGCTTACAACTCTAACTAAACTATGATGATGATGATTGGGGATCTGTAAGTTATGGGTATTTTCCCTACTAGTGGGTCGTGCACGAGAATGGATATTTGTGATGGTTACTCTCACCATGATACGAGGTACCTGGGACCCACAGGTAGCTAGTGACTAGGGTTTATTTCTCATTGCTTATGCTCACTAGATATTTTGTGCTTACTGTCAGTATATGGTATGAGAGGATTGAAAATTAATTATCTATTGTATTTATATTAAATGTTTTTATTATTTAAATTTTCGAACGTGAAAACAGATTTTATTTAATGTGGCATCTTTTAGAAATTTTAACTAGCATCTCATGTTTTTGAAAACAACCATGATTTTCATCTTTAAATGTTTATCACATGGAATCTATTATTGGTGTTATCCTATTGGGATTTTTCTCACACCCTACTTACACCCTTGGGTGTAAGTAGACTTGATTATTTTTGTGTCACAGGTTTGGGTAAAGGTTTAATGTTATTGGTTCGGGTTTTCAGCGGTCCATTGTGATGTAGTGTTGTAGAGATGGCTTGAGGGAGGTTCTTATTTCCAGGTGGATGTTCTTGGGCTGTCCTTATTTGGTTTTTACCTTTGTAATGGTCTTTAAACATAGTTTTAACTTATGTAATTCAGTTCTAAAATTTTGTAGAAGACGATTTTAGTTGAAAAATACAGATTTGTTTTATTGAGTTTGTTTATTATTTAATGTTTATAAAATCTGGTAAATTGTTCCCAATTATCATTATATGATACCTGAGCACTTGTGCCAGCCCGTGGGGGTCGGGAATTCCCTTCGTGACTTAGCACGAGACGGGTTTGGTGCCAGTTTGATGACGACCTGATCTCGTTCTTGACAAAATGGTATCAGGGGAGGTTCACTCTCTTTGGGTCATGTTATATGGGGAATAGTCGGGATAGTCTGGAGTTAGGATTGTCAGGACATGGAATTTTGGTTATGAGTAGTGTGGCTGATCACAACACCTCATTATGGGATTCAGGACTCCATAGGATGTTGGGACCTTTCAGATTCCTTTGGCTTTCTTGGTTTAATGATGTTTAGGGGAAATGAAAAGAGAGTTGGGTTAATGGTCTCAGTGAGCTCGCAGGGCCTGGAAAGCCATGTGGATTCAGGGATATTCCCTAGAACACTCTCTGTGATAGTGAAGTGATTAGAGTATGGATTCCAACCATATTCCCAAATCACCCACTAAAACTAGTTTCCTCTCGCATTGTTTTGTGCTTAGGTTTTGAAATCTTGGCACTTTGGTTTTAAGAAGTGTAAAGTTTTTGTGAAATGAATTACAAATAAAGAGGGAATGGTTTGATTTATGAAATGGTGGAACATAATTTTTAGAATTGTTTTGAAATGGAATATAGTGTTCTTACGCCCCTTTTGAAAGTAGGAACTATATTAATGTTGGTTTTGAAAAGTGTTTCCAATAGAGTTTTCTAAACAATCAAAGCATGTTTTAATGGGATAAGATGTTTTGAAATTAATGTTAATATCTTGAAAGTGAGTTCTTTTAAAAATGTTTTTGTTTTTCTGGAAAGATTAGTAAGATGTGAGTTGGGATTTTGATCTCATGGTTAGAAGTTTTGAGAAAAAGGATGTGTTGGTTGACTTTTTCAACTTTAAAAAGTGGAAAGAATGTTTTGTTTTAACCTTTGGTATTTCCATGAGCAACCCCATGCATGTGGTTATATGGGATGATGGATGATTGATGGCATGGCTAGATGAGGGTCGGGATGGATATGAGGAGGGTGCCCAGTGTGGCACAAAAACATGCATCGGTAAGGCCCATGGGGTACCATTGGTGGATGCGCTAACCGCTGAACCATTTGTTTTCAAAGAAATTTTTTTAATGAAAAACATGATGTCTAAGATAATTTTTTGGGATGGTTTATATTATTTTCTTTTGGAAAATTTCGATTTTGTGGGATGTTTTGATTCTAAGAACCCCTCCTATTCGAACTGTGTTTTGGGTTTGTGTTTGGTTGGTAAGCTTGGTAGAAGGACCAGTTAGTAGTCTCCTCTGAGATATGTTTCGAGACACCTTAATGGTGGATCCCTTTATGTGTTTGGATCTGGTTTGGGGAACTATTTGACCAATGGTCCAGCTTGTTTGGGTCTTTAGGATCTCTTGTTGGATAAGGTATGCCCCCATTAAGCGTTAATGCATAACTGAAGTGCAACCCAGATTTTTTTTCCATTGGAAAATCCTCCAGTTTATCAATATAAGGAATAATTTATCGATCATTGTGGATTGAGTCTACACCCATTCCTTTATTTGATTTTTATGTACTCTTGTAGCAGGGGAGTTCTCATGGAAGGATGGAAGACACCTTAGTTTTTTATGTTTCCTAATTCATCGAAGCTGGAAGTGGTCTAGGGTTGTTAGTGGAGATGAGTGTCTCAATGTCGTCTAAGAGGGCCTTTGGGTTCTTCACAGCTTCATTAAAGCATTTGTTCATGTTAAACCACCCGTGTGGAAAATATGGTCACGATAGGATATTGTGGCCACTTTCTAGAATTGTGTGTTGTTTGGGGATGTTATATAAGGCTCCTCTCTAGGAATTTTTTATATCAGTCGCAATGGTCATGTTCGGTGATGCCTTATGATGTCATTGCATGATTGACCGTAAAGGTGAATGTTGGGAAATCATCTGAGAGTATCTGTTATGTTGGGAGAATGTCTCCCTTGGAAAAAACTTAAAAAATATTCCACTTTAGAGGAAGGTATGTTTAGGTGTTCTTTACTTCTATTGTTTCTCACCCAAACAAACAAGGATTTTTGTCTGTGCATTTTCTAAGCCCTTGTTTTAGTGAAACATCAAGTTAGAGTAATGTGAGTTTGGAATGTGTTATGTCATGGAAAACTTATCGGGGATTGCAGTGTAGTTGTAGGGTGCATCGAAAGAAGAATTATCATTCAAGGGATTTCCAAAGACTAACTACGAGGCCGAAGATGCTTCAATCATTTGAGCTCCAAACATAGCTCTCAGAGAGAAGTTGGCTCGTAGTCAGGGGAAATATCCAGGTCATTTAAACACTTTTACAATGTCTGATCCTCATCATTAATGATAGGAAGAGTTTAAACCTCTGGTGTCATCATCGTTTCTCTATTTTTCCCGTTCGGTGGAAATAGGTGGAGGGCCTTGTACCCATGACTTCGCATAATGTCATTCCCTCCAACATTGGTTTCCATTGAGTCATTAGAGAATGGTTGGAAATTTGGATAGACATACTGAGGACACAATTTGTGAACGATTATTAGTGACCGTGTTCCAGGAAGCCATGCAGAAATAATGATCTGCACAGCTAGTGGATGGTTTCAAAAATCATGTGGACTAACCCTATGCCGTTCCCAAATCTATATTTTTTTGGGTTTTTCTATGTCGGCCCATGCTAGTTAGTGAAGAGGGTCTATTCATATGGCGGGGAGACCCACTATGATTCTCATGTATATTCCTTCACATAAATTGAATGGAATTCTATCTTTTATACTAAGGATTTCGTTCATGCCTCCCATGTTAGTGCCCAGATTCTGTCTCAGAAAAGTATAGGTTGTCTCTTTTGGCAGGGAGCCTATGTGTGTCCACCCCATACCAATAACTCAGATTTATCAATGGGCTTGGCTTAGAGGTAGGTAGTATTACTCGGAACTATCTAGCTACCAACATATTCATTAATTAAACACTGGGATTGGGGAGTGCCCAATGGTTTAGTTAAAGGTAACTGTAACCTTGTTCAATGCTGTTGTTCGTTTGGGTGAATTGCATGAGTCTTGTTCAGATAATGTTTAAAGAGTTTAATTTTGGGATAAAGAATGAATGTGATTGATCATTTCAGGAATGTGGTGTAAGTTTTGTTTGTGAGAGTAATCTTTAATTAATTGATCACTGGAGGTGTTTTTGCCTTTGGGGGTGAAACCTGGCAATAGAGTACCTCTTGGTTTCACAGTTGGGTTTGGTTGTTGCTTTGGCCTTGATGTGACTTTTCAGGGCGGAATGTTTTCATTTTGGGGATAACTGTCACATAAATGGTTTATTTTAAAGTTAAATTCCATTTAATTTTCATCCATGCTTTGTTTTTAGGGTTTCCCAAGCATTTATGGATAAATGAGTGAGTTTTTATGAATTGGGCCAAATCGTGAGCCCAATTCCATATTTAAAAATAAATTTTGATTCCATTATAACTCCTTAATATTTCAAAAAAATTCATCCTTTCCAATTCCTAATTGTCATCCCCTGACCTATTAACACCACCATATTAATTTGGACCATTTAGAAATCCATAATCATGGTGGATATGAGTTTTTATTTAAGGGATTGGGCATGCCCGAAAGCCCATTTTCTATATTAAAAATAAATTTAAATTCATTAATATCTCTTTCACTATTTATGTTTTGATGGTGATTCTAACTCTCACCCGAGCCCACTTACCTAAAGCATGCCCTCATTCTATGATCCTATAATTTGGAGCTCTATAGAATCCAGAATGTGGTCAATAATTTTCTGGATTTCTGAAATCGTTCAGATTTGGAGAGGTAAATTGATCATTTCATAACTCCTTCTATTTTTAATATTTTCCCCCATTAAAATTACTAAAATATCTCCTAATCTTTTTTAAAACCTCTAATGAATGGTTGGATGTTTTTAAATTCAGGTGATGGTGGATTTTGTGTCGTTTTATTCAAGATTATTTTGGTTAAGTGGTTCTATCTTCAATTCCTTCCATCTCATTAGGGTTTCCTCTAACTTTCTAAAATTTGTAGAGTGTACATAAGTTAGGGTTAATACCTAGGGTTTTATTTGTGGTATTTTTGGTGAAATATTATGGTTTAGGGTTTGTTTTCACATCCTTGTGGTACGGCGGAGGTGCGGTTAAGGTTTCACACCAAGATTCAAGGGTTTTGACTCAAAATGTAGGTGGTTCCGTGTGTAAACAATTATTGATCAGTTATCTTGCGGTATTTAATCATTTTTCATATTCCTAGTATGTTGGGTGTACTATGAAATCTGTTTATGATTGATTTGGTTATGTGTCAAATTTTACAGTCGCTTTTTAACTTGAAATTGGGTGTTTTCATGTGTAACTCATGGGGTTTTATTTGTGTTTAGTTTACAACTTATGAAATTGGTTTATTAATTCTTTTTTGTCCTACCAATTTTGTTTTGGTAACTTATTAGTGTCATTTGGTCTTAAAAATAAGGTTTTTGAATAGGTTTGACGTGTAAAACATTGATATACTTCCTGGGGTAATTTTATGAAAATGTGTGTTTTCATTTGTATCTTTTGTGGTATTATTCATGGTTATTTTATAACACTTGAATGTGTTTTTATAAATGTATATAGGGATGCCAATTATGTTTTTGATGGGAATTGGTATGGTTTTGGTCTTAAATGTGGGTGGGTGGGGGGTTTGAAATGGGTTTTGTGTGCAAGACATAGTTACACACCTGGAGTTGTTTTATGAAAATTGTGAATGTTCTGTTTGGTTAAACAAAGTGAATAAAAGGGTGTATATGTACTGTTTGGGGGTGGGGGGGTGTGTTCACCTAATATGTGTTTTTGAATGGTATGGTGGTTATTTAGGATTTCAAATATTTTTTTAGAATGTTTTATAAAGTGCTGAAATGTTTTAGAAAATGGAAAGAGAGCTGCAAAACATGGTTGTGGGCTGTTTTGTGTGAGTGTGTTGTGAAAATTGAATTTTTTTGATTAAAGAGATATTATTTGTTATTTGAGTGGCCAGTTATGTGAGTTATAATTTATTGGAATTTTTTATAAAAAATGTTTAAAGGATTTGTGGAAGTGTCAATGAAATGTGAAGAGTGTTGTGGGCTATTTTGGTGTGAGTCGGATTTCAAAATCAATTTGAATGAAAAGTGTACTTTTGGGACTTGTGTGGTATACATGTGGGATGTTTGGTAAATTTTTGATATGTAAATGATATTTTCATGTGTAATGTATATTTATTGACTTGTTGAACTTGTTTGAGCACAAAGGGAAAACCCGGGTATCTAGGTGGGTGGACGTGTACTAGTATGCTAGTGAATCCGTGGGGTTTGGCCTCAGTTTCACATAGCAAGATTGATGCTTACAACTCTAACTAAACTATGATGATGATGATTGGGGACCACTAGGTTATTGGTATGTTCCCTACTAGTGGTTCGTGCACGAGAAAATATATTTTTATGGTTACTCTCACCGAGATACAAGGTACTTGGGACCCACATCTAGCTAGTGCCTAGGGGTTATTTCCCATTGCATGTGCTCACGGGATATTTTGTGCTTACCGTCGTCATAAGGTATGAGAGGATGGAAAATTCAGTAGCTATGGTATTTGTTTTAACTGTTTTTATTCTTTAAATTATCCCACCTAAAAACTATTTTTATTTAATGTGGCATCTTTTAGAAATTGTAACTAGCATCTCATGTTTTTGAAAAATTGCATGCTTTTCATCATTAAATTTTTGTCACATGGAATCTATTAGTGGTGTTATCCTATTGGTCTTTGTCTTACACCCTACTTACACCCTTGGGTGTAAGTAGATTTGGTTATTTTTGTGTCACAGGTGTGGGTACAGGTTTAATGTTATTGGTTCGGGTTTTTAGCGGTCCATCGTGATGCAGTATTGTGGAGATGGCTTGAGGGAGGTGCCTTTTTCCATGTGGATGTTCTTGGGAAGCCCTTATTTGGTTTTTTAAATTTTTAATGGTCTTTAAACATTGTTTTAACTTATGCAATTCAGTTCTGAAATTTTGTAAAATATGGTTTTAGTTAAAAAATCCATATTTGTTTTATTGAGTTTTTTTGTTGTTTAATGTTTATAAAATTAGGTAAATCATTCCCAATTATCATTTTATGATACCTGGGAACTTGTTCTATCCCATGGGGATCGGGAACGCCCTTCAGGACTTGGCACGAGCCGGGTTTGGTGCCAGTTCGATGGCGACCAGATCTGGTTCGTGACAGTTCTAGTCATTGGGTATTTTTTATTTTATTACATTGTATTTCTATTTTTAATTTTCACTGGTTTTACTTGTAGAATCATCATTCATAGATGCGTTATTATAAAGAGTCATTATCCTTTTTTACTCAGTAATTTAATTATTATTTCATTATTCATTATTTAATTTATTATTTTTTCCACTATTGTATACTATTTATTATGATTGTATAACTATGTTACTGTGACTGTGAGGGTATAGTCTCCCTACTATACCACCAGTAGATCCTTGCTACTAGTTAAAAGCCTCTGACAAACATGGATTTGTTATTGAGGCCAAGTGAAGACCATTTCGACTAATACATTAGTAGTTAGTTGGTTCGGGACATTACAAAGTGATATCAATGCCTAATTTTCATTTTTTATTATTTCTTTTGATGGTATATAAGAAACTATTAATGTGTTAATGCTTGGTAAATAGTTGTTTCTTGGAATGATCACTCCACCCATAGAGAAATGACCAACTGTCCAGGGATGGGATTGTTGTTCATGCTGTTTTCTATTATAGTTTACCTGATTTCATGTTGAGTTATTATTGTATTTTTATTCTGATTATTGGTTTAAGAATTTTATGGTATTTTACCCTTTGTCTGGTATAGAAAGAAGGAAGTATTACATGAATCATCATAGGAACATAGAAATTCACATGTCATGCATATGAATTTCCATGTGGTTGCTTTATAATTTTCTAGTTGATTGTAATTTTGTGCCCTGGTTTACATTTCATTCATTGTTTTGTTCATTTTTCGATAACTCTTTTTCAATAATGTATATATATAACATGCTTGGGTGTTTAATTTTAGAAATTTTATCCACGATTTTGTGATTATATGTTATGTTTCTTATTTTTTGGAATTTCATGCCAAGGTATCATGCTTTTGTCCTAATAAAGTGATTCAATATTTTTACATTCCTTTATAACATTCAGTTATGATGTTACAATATTGGTGCTTCAGCTGAAATAAATGGTTGTGATTGTGATGGGAGATAGTTTCTAGTTTTATGGTGTATGGGTGCATTGAAACTAGGAAAAGGTAACTCATGTAATCGAACCATCCAAGAGCTTTATACATTTTCAAAAATTGTTCTTAAAATGAAAATAGATTCTAAAGTTTATATTGTAATGTGAAATTCGTTTTGATTAATGGCATCTGAATACCAAATTGTATGTTTTTGGACAGTTTATTGATTGGAAGATGGCCACCCGTAGGATTGTACCAATATATATGTTCATGTTGTAGTATGAGATGGTTTTAAATACCAGTTTTGTTCAATTTTAACACAATATGGATTGGTTAACTTCTAATTTCAAATTTCGGTCCATGTACATTATTTGGAGCACGTTTGGTATGATATAACCCCTTATGGATTTTTAACATTTTAATAATTAATCAATTATTATAGAGTTTCATTATAATGAACCAATCTTAACTTATTATGTTCCTTCTAGGTCACCATATCATTGAAAAACATTTCTTGTTAAAAGAACTAACTATGATGGGATATTAATTAATTTGAAATGTTTTAAAAGAAAGTTTTATGATACATTTCCAGTTTTCTTTTTCTTTTACCAAGTGAAATTTCTTTAAAATTATTGATTTATGTTTTGTATTAAGTATTTTAAATAGTAAAAGATTAAAATTAAATCAAGGAAGTGGAATTAAAAAGTAACTTATAGTGATTTCCTTTGTTCAAAACCTTATAAAAGGGTAGTTTGATCTTCTCTTTTAGTGCACTGGAACATAAGAGGGAGTGTATTCTATAGGCCTTATTCTTTATAGAAATGTCTTAGATGATTAATGTTTTACTCTAGTGACATTCCAGTTAGTGTGACCTCGTAATGGTTGATGCATTTGATTTGTAATGGGATGAACCATGGTAGGTATCACCCTTAGATCCAAAATTCATTGTTAACCCTATGATCATCTATGGAAGTTGGTGTTGTTCAGGTTTGATGTCCCTATAAGGACCCCTTTTCTTTTTAAATTACACCCTTAGTCATATGGATGGTCATGTATTTGTTGGACTTTGATATGGGCATTGGAATTATGAAATTCTTAGTTTCAACTGGTTAGACATGACATAGGCATGTCTGCATTCTTCGTAGGTAATGTGACCCTTTATTATTTGTTTCTAATGGAAGAATTGGTATATCATCTTCCAAAATAATGGTTATATGAAAAAATGTGACTTTGGGATAAATCTCTAATACATAACACATGGTACTTGGATGCATAGAGAGGACAACCTATCAACAGTATGAAGGATGTGTTGTATTGTTCTAATCTTTTCATAGTATGTGATGATATAAATAGTACCCATCAAGTTTTTAAGTTATGTAATGAACTAGTTTACTTTAGTTGAATCTTTATGACTTATTTTGTTTATTGTGGTCTCATGTCATGTCCATATTAGAGTGTAATAGGTGTTAAAAAAATTGTTCTAGTGATCAGGAAGACTTTCTAGAGAGTCTGATGTTTGAAATTTCCTTTCTGTTTGGTTTTATATTCATCCCAAATGTCATAATGTGGTGAGCGTGACTTGGAGGAGTTTCACATGAGCATCTATGTTAACTCTAGTCTAGGTCACTTATGAGTGGTTCGTTTACCATTTCATTTTATGACTAGAAAACTCCTAAGGTGGGGAGCACCATCTTCATTCTATTAAATATGTGTCCACCAAAGTATAAGGAGAACAACCTAATATGACCATTTGGATATGGTTTTTCATTATGGAATTACACTGAGGGTTTAATGTTTTAGATCATGTCGGTGATTTCTTAACAGCATGACGATGTTGTGGTTAGAGGTGCATAAAACATCTGAGAAACACAACTGGCCTAGGATGGAATTTGGTGGTAAAGCATGAACAATCATAAACTACCTTGGGTGGTGAAGGATTATGATCAGTTTGTGATGATGTATAGATATGTGAAGCCACACTTTATTCAAGGTAAGTCATCCTATAGTGGTTCAACTGGTCATCCTGGTAACCATAAAATCCCATTAGTTTACTCTTCCTTTATATATGAGAATTTCCCCTTTCATGGCATCATCCACGATACATTAAATGATCAATGATTGTACACCACACTAAATCTATAAATTCCATTAATCTAGATTAGTGGTTTTCTTTATGTTTCATGTTGATGCACGGGTCATATCGATTCTTAGTATGCTATGGGTGATACTTAGGTTCCCAAATAGTAATTACTTGGAATATCTATTGAACACCATCCATTAATTCCATTGACTTGACTACCATGAATATGTCTCTGGCCTCATTCAATGATCTAAAGGTGATGCTTACTGATATATCTCTTGTAATCATGGAGTTTAGACTACCATAGAATAGTTCTTTAGACTTTATTATTAATTAATCCTAGGTTATCCCAAAATGGTTATCGGTCTCAGTGGTGGTTTCATCAGGAAACATCCCTAGAGGTCTGGTGAGGACTTCTATGACACTTCTCATGGTTAACACAATATAACTTAGAAGATGGTATCATAATTCAAATGGAAATGTGTTGGGAATCTACTCCAAGAATCTTGAGAATGGTCAGCCGATGGTGGATTCAGTCGTGTTTTCCCTTTTTTGATAGATACAATCAATGAAGAACCAATTTAAAATCATGTTGTTTGGTGAATATATGTGTTGTATGTGTCAGTATGGGCCTTTCATGAAAATCTAATTCGATCTATCTTTGTGAGTTTACTGAGGAATTGACCATTTTACTATTTCAAAATCACTCTTTGATCATTGTTAGAACATTTAGATGTCCACCTTGTGAGGAAATTCTAATGGTGGAGGTACCGTGGCTTGGAATTGGCCCCATTCTAATGCTAAATCCTAAGGTGTGTAGTACCTTTGGTTAAATTTTTAACAAAAATATGACCTTATTGTGTCTCTATCTGAAAGGTCTTATGTAAGTGCCATTTAGGTGTTTCCATTGGGAACCGAGTGTTGACTCGGGTGTTGATGGATTATGTGTCACATTATTATAAAATTATTAAAGGTGAATTGGGTGTTGAGAACAAAACACAACCTTTTGATGAAACTTCATGACCCTTGTAGGTAAGGAAATTTTTTATTTGTTCTAAAATTATTCTAGATGTTTAGATGTTCTATGTTGTTTATGTGGTAATGACTTGTGTTTTTGAACTGGATGAAATTCCATGGGAATTTAATGTTTCACAATTAATTGATGGGCCACTTTTAAAACCATTCATTTAAACATAATTAGGAGAGTTATAACACTACACTATATTGTTTTTAGAATTTATTGGTGTACCAAGATGTTTCATTGGTGGCTCGATGAGTTTTGGAAGGAAAGGGGTCCAGAAATCATGTGTTGGGTGGCATAACAGAGGCACACAGTATTTTGGAAACTATATGGCCCTCAGTAGAAAACTGGGTGGCCTGTTCAGAGGAACATATATTTCCCACACCTTCTATTCATTGTTTACCCATACTCTGAACCTAGGAAAAATGGGTAGTGATCCTTAGGAAGTACCCTCACACTGTTCATAAAATTGTTTGCACACAGTTAGGGTAATCATGTGGGACAAACCATGCAGGGTGATTTCTTAAGCTGGGGGTTCTAAACGATTGGAAAACATTTTGGATAATCGTGCGACCCAAACCATGTGGTATGTGTTTTATTTAGGAATTTAAACTAATTAAATTAAAATTAAAATAAATTAAATGATATTAATTCGAAAATAAAAAAACTAAATGAAAATATTTCAATAATGATAATATAATGGTGATGATTATTATTATTTTAGATTTTAATAAATTATATCTCCCCTCCCCCTACATATCTAGTAATTCACTCCCTAGGGGCTCCGCTTGACTTTTTGTGACACCTGCTCCATGGACTCCTCTCTAAATGTTGATCCAATTTTATTTCATATAGTTTTCCCTTTGATTCATCAAGGTAAGGTCTTTGGTTCCTCCTCCATCCCTTTTTTGGCGGATTATCCCTTATTCCATCACCATATGTTGTTTGGATTAACCCTATGGTTAGGCTTAACTATATCTTTGGGTTTTCTTCCAATGCTAGGGCATGTGAAAGGATTCTCATGTCATATTTGTGGTTGTTTCATTGTCTTTCACCAAAGGTGATGCGTTTCAAATCCATTTTAGTTTTCCACCGCCATTTGAGTTATGGTTTACTTCCATTGGCTTTTTTATATTAATTATATTTGGGGTATTTAGGGGTTTTGTTGTTCTAGTATTTATTTTTAGTGCATTTGGTCTTCCATTATGGGGGTTCGGATCACCAGAGTTAATGGAGACTTAATTCATGTGCATAAGTAGGCACATATATATATATATATATATCTATGTATTTATGTATGTACGATCCCTTGTTATATTTATATTCAACCTTGGAAGTTAATATATATATAAGGGTCTAGGTGTTCTTATGATATATATGAAAAATTCATGTGTGGGAAAGTGTAAACAGGTGTATGAATATAAGAATATATGGAAGGATTTCATTATACATATTCATGTCCATGTGAATATGTACATAGGGAGAAGGAGTTTTTTGAATATATGAAGGTTCCCATGCTCGAAGGTGGGAAGAATACGTTTCAAGTGGTTGGAAAAAACAAGTAAAGTTCCAAAGTGTTCATCTTGGTCTACTTCATCTTGAGGTAAAAACCTATTCCATTTACCTTTTAATTTAATAAAACTTTAATTTATAGATTTTCACGCTATACTTTGATTTTAATTAGTGTTTTTTTGTTTTTATTTTAAATCCTTATTTAATGTGAATGAGATAATTTATATGCTAAATGAAATGTTTGATAAACAATGTCATGTTTTAATAATAAAACCCTTCGGGTGGGGTGTGTTGACAGGTAAACTATAAATTAGTGATTAGTTATATTAATCATACTTGGAATTATGGAATTGATGTTTCCTATGATTTTTCTTAATAGATTAAGTGGCAGTTTTAGGACATTGTGTTGTAAAATGGAGTGTTCTTTTTTATATAAATGTTAAATGTGATAGGACAACTTCTAAGTGTTTGGCCAATTTTATTAGATGGATTGATATGCCCCGCCCTAAACATAAATGGATAAGGATCCAAGAACCTCCTAAGTTATTCACTTTCTTCATTAATGTAATTAACCATTTAGTAAATGAAATTTTTATAATAACACCTCTAATTTTCTTATTGATATCATAAATGGATTTTTCTTTCTTGGATTATTTTTTAATGTCACATGATTATTACTATGCTTAATGTTTCTCTTAGATGTCACTAACCTTATATTAAAATTTCTAAATACCTTGTAGCATTTCTTTACATTATGAAAATCTATGTGACTTACTACTTTAATTGTTTCTTATGGCATAATAGGATGGCATGAAATGAATTCAATTTTTAGACGTTCCTGGTAGCTTGTTTTATTTAAATTTCATTGATGACATGTGATTAATGGCATGTTAATTCCATATTCTTATGATTGTATTCATTTATTTATGCCTATATAAGGTTTCCTTTTTATCATATCATGTATCCTATACCATATGAATGTGCTTAATTCCTTGTTCCCTTTTGAATTGAAATTATGATACATAATTAGCTTGTTAGATTTTCAGAATGAGATGATTATATAATGGCCTAAAATTATAAAAAAAATATTTTTTCATTTGATGTTCCTTGCCAATATGGTTCACATGATAATTTTTGGGAGAGAACATGGGTTCCATATTTCAAATTAGTGGATGAAAAATCGATGCTTGGTTTCTTTCAACTCGACATGCGAGGAGCGATACTTTGGATTTCTAGGTATGGGCTCATCAGGTTGTTTCTTATACTAATCAGTTACATTGGTTACCTAGGGGAGAAATTGAGGATGGGCCTGTTGGAAAGATGGTTATTCTATATCATGGGTGATACTTGGTCCCCTAAAATAGATACTTGATACAGACTAAGAGTCACCATCCCCGAGTGATACAAGGGACACCGTATTGATCGCCTTGGATGGACAGAGTGGTATTGGGTTATATTGGATGTTCCCATAATGACCATTGGGATTGTTTTTATATAACCTTGGATGGGATCAAAAATCCACCACTGGATTTTATAGAACAATGGAATGCATGTTTTATTAATATTTCATACCCCTTGTATATAATGTTGAGCATGTTTATATATTGACATAGTTGTGTGACCTCCATGAGAAAGCATAGACAAGGGGTGTTATTCAATACATTGCTAGATGTTATGGTATGGGATAGTTTGTACATTATGAAATTTCTCATGTGCCTCCTTCCAGATATCCATATATGGCTGAAGAATGTGTTATTGGATGGGTGTCCATTAAGAACTGGACCATGTTTCAATTATTTGATTTTGTTATCACTCTACATTTATATTGTATAGAACACTATCATTTATTTATTTTCTTATTGCATATAATGTGTTGGTCTCGACACTGTGGGTGATGGAATATTAATATTTATATCTCACACACTTCTTAGGCTTAATTTTTTCATTATGTTACCTTATTTTTCAAAATAAAATATATTCATTTCATATGTTGTGATGTGTAATTTAGAGATAGGGAGTACAATAATAATCTTGTGCTTGAGATTCTTATGAATCTAGTGGTTCAGATGTTTTTATTTTATTACATTGTATTTATATTTATAATTTTTACTACCTGTACTTGTAGAATCATTTGTCAAACTTTTATTGTTATAAATTGGAAATATTCAGTTTTATTCGGTTATTATATGATTCTTCCAGGTTTTTGACCAACAATTATAATTATTTTTTTCTATTTTGTGTTATTTATTTAGATTGTACCTTTTTTATACTTAGGCCATGAAGGTATATTCTCCCCACCAGACCACCATTAAAATCATGTTACTAGTCAGTGGCCTCTAGAATACTGGGAGGCACGTTTGAGGTTATGTGGAGACCGGTCTAGCTACCGGTTTTTTAGTCAGTTGGGCTAGGATGTTACACAAATATTTAATGGGTATTACATATATACTTTTCATGTGTATGGTGAACTACAACCTCATGAAATGATGACTTTGGGTATTCCTTTACCACATTTAAGGGATTATATTTATGAAGTAAACTATGTATATATGAATTATATAAAATTTATAATGTCTTTATAATTATTCAATTCTTTTATAACACATAACTTTATGCACTTCTTGTTGTGGGAATACGATAATATCATTTGTGGATGTCTAGACTACCGCCCCTCAAAGCGATGTGATTTGTTCACGCTAAACATGGAATTCATAAAGGATGGTTTTAATAAACCTATGAACATATATGATATAGATATGATACTATTATTATATATATATATATCATTTTGTTTTCATTCTTTTAGTACGAACAATAAATGAATGTAGTGTTCATGCGTATGTACGACCTACATTCTATTTGAATGATGAATTCCATTTCTTATCTATCAATATTATTGTTTATTCTAAATTCATATATAGTAAATATAAATTATATTTATATCATGGTATACACTTTGGATATGATGAAATCTTGATAATAACAACAGATAAGAAGTTAGAACATAGTTGACAAATTAGGCAATTAATACCTAAAATAGTAAAAATACTAAAATATTGTTATCAAACAGGTAATAAGTTATTTTAAGAAGATAATATATGATATTTTAAACATAAATATAGTGTACTAATTTGTTAATAAAACTCTAAAAACCATTACAAAGGAGTATAAAGTATGTTCACACCAAAGGAAATGCAATGGAAGGTATTTCGCCTCAATTTACATTCTATTAAGACTTATTTTTATTATTCACCAATTCACTTTATTATGTTGTAAATGATGTCGTTGACAAGTTATATCAAGAAAATCATTATTTTAAAAATATTTTAAGTTTCATTAAATGTTATTCCTTTATAATTTTTATGACTCAAATATTTAAAATTGGTATAGGACACTTTGGAATATTTAATGATTATTCTCCTGGAGAAAATTTTAATGACTATCTTTTCAATTTCACATCAATTTGTTATTGTTAACATTATATTGAAATGATAACTTTATTTTAGTGCCCCTAATTTCATTTATATTGTGTAAATACTGAAAACGTTTAATATAATATAATTATTTATTCAATCTTCATGGTATTTTGAGTTTCAATTTAAATTATTTCATCTATGGGGATTTGAATAAAAAGTTACCAAGTGAAAAAGAATTTCTTAAAACAATTTATTTTTATTGGGTTATATTACTTCTTAATTGTCCTTAATATGATTTTATGTACATTGATATTGAATATATATTGATGTTTTTTTCACTTTTATATGTGTATTTAAGGATGATACACATAATATACTCATTGATTTATTCCCACATAAATATTATAATCTTTTAATGGTTTTACTATACAATCTCATTTTGTTCAAGATTTATTTTACTTGAATTTCTATAAAGGGAAATTATTTTATCTTTGTATAATAAATACATTAATTTAATTATAGTCTGGTTAGTCATGAAATTTTTCATATATTAGATGCCTTTTCACACTCTTTGGTATGAAAAATGTTTTAGAAAATATTTTCAACAAAACCCTACTTCATTTATCCCTCTAGATGGAGAAATTATTGTCTTCTAAAAACCATGTCTTATTGAGAAAAACCAAAAACGTTTTTAGCATTCTAAAAATGATTTGGTAAAAGCATTTTTACACTTTTTTTCTTATACCCATGTTTTCAAAGAAATATTTTTTTCTCTTTTCGAACAAGGAAATTTTCTAATTTTTTACAATGGAAAATGATAGTCATTCTAATTTGTACGACATGTAACAATATTTCCGTCATAATTTCATTATAGATTTCTTTTTTAGGTTTTAAATGTTTCTTTTAAAATAAAATGTTTTTATAATTCATTTTTTAAAGAATTTTTTTTTTCAAAATAATCGAAATAAAAGTATATTTTCCTCAATAACGTTTTTAAGATACCTTTTATTGTATTTAAATTCGTCAAAAAAACAACCCTTTATTTCTAATCCACTTTATAAATTTTTTATCGATACCATTCTTATTCCTCCATTGAATTGTTTGTTATTGATTTAGCCAATGATGGTTTTCACATTATCTAGCTTGATCCCTTTTAGTCACCTTGAAATATTCAAATTTCCTATGATCATTAAACATTGAATTTCTATTAACCATCCATATCATTTATCATGGATATTTTTGTTTCCTAAATATCAGACCGTTTTTACATACTATTTTTCTTTGAGAGTTATTTGATTGTCTAGGAAAATTTTGATAATTCCATATTATTTATTCAATACATAAATTTTATAAGGCATATTATTTATTTTGGTTATTCTATATGTGGAATTCTTTGAACATGTAATGATTGGTGGGTCCTGGACATTATATATCCCCTTGATGCATAAACTGGTACTCATATGAGAAATATGTTGTCCAAATTTAATGGGTTTCTATATATATTTTTAAACCATCCATTGAAAGGTAGCGACAATATAGGTTTTCATGCGCCTTATACATAACATCCAATACTTAATAATTTCCCTCATTTATTGTCAGTTACTACTCACCCATGAGATTTTTCATCAACATGTCTATGGATGTATTTCATTTTGATTCATTGATTAAGTGGAATGTGTTTTATTTTCACATCATACCATATTTAATTTTTCTTTTATCGTTATTTGAATGAAATGTGTTAACAGTTACTTCCATTCCATATTTTTTATGCACATACTTCTTAGTTTTTTTATTACAAGACATGTGGCTTCAATGATTACCTTTCCTTATTTATTATTCTAATTGAATAATTATTGTTTCCACTATAATTTTCCTTTATTGAGAAATAAATCTCACAATTATTAGGTTTCCATTCCCCTAGAATCCATGAAATGTATTATGAAAGATATGCTGGGATTTACTAGATAGAATAAAGTTATCGTCCAAAGAAATAAATTTATATTGTAATTTGTGTATTAATTTATGATAAAAGAATCATTTATATATCTAGTTTACCAATAATTATAAACCCTTCATTCCTAAAAGATTTAATTATATGTAATCATGATAATGTAATGGTAGTAGACACCGTATCCTGGCTCTCTGGGGTAGGTTCACTACACTAGTTGTCTCTATGCACCCTCTCCTTAATACAAAGGCCTCTTACCATTACCTAAAACATTAATCATATTATTTCTATATGCATAGAGTGTGTATATACATAGAGTTTCAATATAATATTCAATATAAATCATTAACTATCAAAAAATATCTAGGATTTTAATGTGACGATTTATATATAGTGTAAATATTTAAAGGATTTAAGAAATCATTTTTAGTATGGAACTAAAGTATTAGGTACAAATAAATTCACCCAATTAAACTCAATCATTCTTCATCCAATACTAGTAACCAAATAACATGGTAATGAAACTCATCGAATTTCATCATATTATATGAAAAACGTATGGCATCATATCATCTTATAGTATGAATATATGGAATCACATAATTCTTTAGGCCAAAATCAATTACAGGATAAGAACATGGTTCCTCTATTGATACCTCATGTCTTGTCCTAACACAAGGATCCCATAATGTAACCAATATTATGTCCCTTTTACAATATGAAATAGTTATAGAAAACCCTATCAAACATTTCTTTATCATCAGTTTATAATATAAAATTAAACCCCATGTTATTCCGCTCAAAAAAATAATACACCATTCTTAATGACATATAATCCTCTATACACACAACTATACATTGAAGCCTAAACACGTTAATTCCAAAATGAAATTATGAAATAAAAATAACAGTTTTACTTACTAAAACAAATGAATTAACAAAATTATATTATTTAATATCTTCCCTTTATTCATGTCACCTTTTCCCAATTTAATAGTAAATTATACCTTTCACACACCCCTTTATACAAATTTATGTTCGTCTAAAACAATTACAAAAACACATATGTAATTCTATCCAATCATTTGGTGCATTATACCTATTAACACTAGTGTTTCCATCCCTTATATTCATGTTTAATATATAAATTGTTATATATAATAGGAAAATCATCTTTTAAAAACATTACAACAACTTATTAATATTTATATAATCATAAAATGAATTATGAAATTTGTGAGTTCTAATTATTAAATGACCAAAAATCAATCAAACATCATATTCAACCTTCATTTTACCATGTAAAATTATTATATTGATGATAATATCGATTTAAATTTCAATCTACTTAATTTTATCATTATTTCATATCTTTAAAAATATATTTCAATTATTTAAATACTTAAACATATTATTTAAAAACAATAATGAAATGAAAGTATTAAAATTATCTCAACAAAAATAGAACTAATTTTCCAATCCAAAAAACTCACAAAAAATAATTAAATCAAATAATAATACAAAAATCATATATAATCACAAGGAAAACTCAAAAATATAGCAATAGGTTACTTACAATGCACCTCTTTCATTATCTACACAGAAAAATGGAGCACAAACTTATCCATGAACGTAAATAAATAATGGAACTAAAAGAAAAAGAAAAGATATAGGAATTTAATATTGATAAAACCTTTTCCTATTAGAAATTTTTTCGGGTTTTATAGACCCTTACAAATTAAAAATAATTCCTGTAGTGGCTCACACATATGACTTAAAATGATGGGGAGATCAATAATTTAATATAAAGTGAGAAATAGAGAAATTAGGGACTCAAAGAATCATTATAAATCACCCCTAGTATAAGAACTCTAGGATATTACATACATTCTCGTGACCATGAAATTATGGGATATAATATCTTTATAAAAAAATCCCCAAACCTCACCGGGTACCCATTTTATATCCACCATATACCTTGTGGCCTTCTCAAAAGTTACCCTCTTCTTCCACCTCTTTCATGTATATGAACCCCAACACCAAGTACATGATGATACCTGGTTGGATGAAGTCAATATAGTTTCATAACATAATCCACCCCCCACTATTATCACTTCACATAGAACCCCTAAAAATTATTTTAGAATTATAGTATAATTTAAACTACATTATTGGGATCATGGCTATCTTCCCTACATCTGATAAAATATTTATACTGAGGCATACGTGGTAAAACAAAGTATATGACAAGCCTAAGAAACATTTTTCAGAATGTAGATAACTCATTACACCCAAATGATTGAACCTCAATGGGAAAGTCACTTGAAATGAACATTTAAATGAGTATCGTAAGGCCATGAATAAAAAAAGGAAAAAGAAAAACACCTACATTATATGGTTCAGATGTGATTCCTACTTCATTAGGGTATTATGTTTTTCTATTCACAAAATATGAAGATTTTTATAATTTCATGACTCTTATTTAATTGAAATTTAATTAACCAAATAATATATTAAAGTAAAATCAGTGGAATGGGTCACCATATCTTCCAACTTTTTTCTCAGGTAATCATATGATGGCTCGAGAGCAGGGTGAATTGAGCTCTAAAATTTTAAAACCACTTTTTGAGATCTTCCATGAAAATATTAATCTCATACTATAGTAGAATTAAAGTAGGTATAATAATGTAAAATTGGATATTTCATGGTGGGTTTGGGTAAAAATACCCTCTTTTAAACTCCACTGACACTCTCTCAGTAGGCATAGTGATTTTAACTATGTCCAATCATTTTCTTAGGGACATCATAGATTGAGTGAAATTACCTTCCACTTAGTAAAAATAATAAATAAGGTTCTTGTAATGGGATATTTATTATAAGACATGAAAAATTCATCACCATCACTCAATAAAAGGAGTGTCCAACTATATTAAAGGAGAAAAGATATAGAATAAAGTTTTCTTTTAATGAAAATAGTTGAAGGCACCAACTAACCAAACATAAGGCTTATAGAATAATAATTAATTTATTTAGAGAAACTCAAGGAAGAAAATCTAAAATTATATATTATGTTTCATGAAGGCATAAGAGATATAGTATATTAGATTAATTCTTCTTTTTTGGGTTGAATAAAGATAACAGTTGTGTTTATGAATAAGTTGACATATTTTAATATGGGGATTTTGATTTCATTTCATGTATATTATTATTAGCTTTCTATATAACTTTTATATCCTTAGGTGAAACTTTTATAGAGGTTATATAATAAAATACTTATATAAATTAAAATCTATTCTACATCTGTATTTCCTTCCATTTCTCATTAATAATCCTCAAATCATAAATAAGGTAGTAATTTTATCTTTCTTGGAACATACATTATCTAGATATGATTTCAATGCCTTATTTACTCAACTCTTACACTATTCATTTGAAAAAAACAATTATGATTCCCTAAAATACTCCAATTTTAATAAATACCTCAAATTCTAACAATATGTTGAAAAAAATTACTCTATATAGTAGAAATCCTTGTATCAAATATCAAATAGGTGTGATATAACCATATATCCAAAATATTATATGTGGCTAAACCACATAGCTGATATATCATAATATTAAATATCTATAGACCCAACTCTTCCACATAACCCATTTTATATACCTAAAAGAACCATGTGGTTAAAAATTTCATATAACCTATTATACATAGTTGAATTATCAGTATAAGGAAATTTCACATTGTTTATCTCTTTTTAGTTTACTTCATGTAAGTTGATTCACCACAATGTAGAATTTATATAGGCAGACTCCATGACATATATGAAATCATGTTTTTATATTTTCAAAAAATTGGTTTTCACATAGCCAAAAAATCCAGCTAAGGTAATTTTTCCAAACTTAGAAAAACATTATTTTAGGGATTAATTAACTTCAATAATGAAAATGTAAATAATTTTTTAAAACACTCCGTAATAAAAATTTATTAGTAAAATAATAATGGGTTTTATGGGAACAATAACATAAAAAATATGGGATATATTGGAATAACATTAGTAGTCCAACAATATCACCTTTGTTTGGGATAAAAAACCCATAAATCAAAGAATAAAATCTTAAATTGTATAATTAGGAAAATATATGTCCAATGAAATTTAAATAATATGTAACCATTATAAAAAAACCTAATCTACTTCCCATATATTGATATAAAAAATTAATACAATTCAATTTATAAAACATATTCATTTTGGAACCCATGTATAGAGAAATGTTAGAAGTGAACCAAATTTTATATGAAGTGAAAATTGTATTATAAAAGAAGAATATATTAGAAAAAATAGTAATAAAAAATAACATCAACTACCAAAGAAGGTTGGAAACATGAATTTCATTAAATACGAACAATTATATGAGATAAATAAAGATAAATCTTGTTGTATTAAGAATATATAGTAGTCTCAAATTAGGTTTGGTTTAGGTCGATGATTCCTAAAGGTATTAGGGTATGATGCGGTATGTAGATGTTTTACAAGTGGAAGAAAAATAACTCTACCAACATCAATAATATAATGAATTGTTCACATCCAAATTTTTTATTTCATGACCAGGGAGACTCACAAGAGTATCACGGATTTTCTTATAGTTCTATAAAGCTATAATAAATCCATACATTAAGAAGAAATTAAATTTATAGGTTTTGCAGAAACAAGTTGTGATTCTGGTCTTGAAACCTCATATATATTCAAGATCTCAGACAGATAAACTATGGATGGTTCAAAAACTTATTCCAACTACACTCTAAAAATAATTTATTTATTCAGTGGTGTTGGTCAAATATATCTTCTTCCTATAAGGTGAAATATTTCATCTTTACACATTTCAATCCTATATATTATATCTTTATTACAAAATCCTATAATGTTCTTATTCCATTTCCAATTTTTCATAGAAAATTATTTTTTAGAGAGGTTCATCATGCATTGAAAATCCACTACCATTAATGATGAAAAAACAATGAGAAGAGATAAAACAAGTTATGATGAGATATAGGATGGAATACTAGAGTGTCCAAGAATGTTTCTCCATGTATCCTCAGTTCAAGCATGCATATTTACCAACATGACATCAAAAGTGACTACTTTTTAAAATTATTATAAATCTATTAAATCAACATTTGGAAAAGGTGAACCTTGCTATGTGAGATAGGTAATGGAACAGAAAAACATGTAGCTATTGATACTAGAATGGGACCAGTTGACACTAAATCCATTGGAAAACTAGGAGGGTCCTTGTAGTTCCCAATGTTCTTACAATTTTCATAAATTATTGCACTATGTACTCATTTTGTTGGTGATAAAGAAGAAACTTTCTAAGAAACCTCTAGAATATCATTCGTATTGGTGCATTAAATTTTTAAATCTTTATTTATATAGAATAAAAAATTGTCTAACTATTTTTGGATACTACTAGTATGTTTATTGGATTAACATAAATTTAACTAAATGGAAGGAAGAAACTCTTTTAGGAATATAAAAATGGAAAAAAATTATCATTCAGTGCCAATGCTTCCCTTTGGAATATTATTTATCACTTAATTAAATTATGAGATAAGTACTTTCCTAGACAATGATGTGGGGACCTAAATTATCTAAACACCAATTGAATAGAATTTTCCAAGAATCTTAATACCTTTTTGTGTGGCCCTTTAGGCCCATATCTCAATATCAGAGAATATTATTCACCAACGATGAGCGAAGACTAGAAACCCATCAATGATCATATGGAGAAAAAGGAAATTCATAACAATGAAAAACATTATTATAAACTCACATCATGTATTATAATCTCTTAGTCTTTGTATCTCATAAATAAGGTTGCACACATTGTGCATCATCCATTCTAGGTTTGTAGTTTGTCGACCTAACAAGATCGACCTGTCTACTTCTACCATGGCCATTGGTTTAGTAAAGATGCCACAATCCTGATCAATTATTCTTTATATAAAACATCTCTTATTCTTAAAAAACTACATCTTGATTATTGAATTAATTTCATACCACCAATAATACAATCAACTATAGCTACCCTTTTTCTAATTCAATTCCAAAGTTTTTAACCTGTATCAATTTATGTGATAAAATAGTAATCGTTGATAATAATCTCAAGTTATGAGACTGTTGAATATGTTTATAATATGAACAACTAGTGACATTTAGAAAATATGGTGTTCCAATTGGAAATTCATTGCTCATGATCTCATATACTTGAGATTACCATGTGTGAACTTCATCATAAAAATACTCAATGATTATGATTTCTCAACACCAGATATTCATAAATCATATATGTTCTGTCAACATGATGTATTTATCCCATAAGATATATTTTTGAGATTAATTTCATAGAATTTTAAGGTTATCATTATATCCCAGGAACAGCTATAATTTTTTGATATAAAAAGTAATCTATGGACATTACAATGTAAATAATGGATGGACAAATATCAACACTATTATAGAATGTGTATCTCTTGCACAACTCATTATATACAGGATATGGTGATCGGAAATTACTATATATGTTGGCTTTAGGGAAACTAATTTTACAACACTCCCAGATGAATTTTATCCAACATTATTACTATTTCTTTATCATTCACTTGATAAGATCATACTTTTCTTGAGTTATGACTTTATTCTTTGAGCCTAGAATGCATCTGTTTCATGGTAATTCTATTATACGTGACTTATCCTCCTTTAATAATACTCTCTAAGAGATGATATCCCTAAGAATATTATTTTTTTCCAATTTCAAAATTTTATATCTTGGTTAGTACTAGTATTATGATTATAAAAATTTATATTATGATAAAACATTACTTACTATGTTCTATTCCAAGAACTATAACAAATTGTTTAGTATTTTTCATTTCCCCTTTATCTCCATAATAATCTATAAAAAACATGGTATATATAGATATAGAAACCATTGGTTCAAATGATCTTATATTTTTCATTAACATAGCCTAACTTTGATAATAGTGCATATTGATCTTAAGTAAGATTAGTTTGTATCCTATTATTATTAGTGTTCATTCCATTCTATGTAAATAAATCCTATCTTATATACTCTCTCATGTATAATTGGATACTTACAACTTCTCCAATGTAGTTATCCTTGATATAACTGATATTTTCCTACCCAAAGTTATCAGGTGATAATATCACTTCTAGTAAATATTAATGAATCTGTGATTGATCTGTCACAGAAGATTAAGGGATTATACTCCCCACATTATTCTCCTCTGATGTCTCATACATGATGAATTGGAAATATTTATACAATGTAAAATTTGAAAAAAATTCTATCTTTGATTGTTCTAATATGTATTTTCCAAGAACCTATTAGTATATGTACATTTTACATGTTCTACAAAACCCATTTGATCTACCTTAGTAGATATTATTCCCTAAAATATAGGTTTCTACTTTAATTGTCTTAACTAACTGTAAGACCATTATTTTTTTCTGAATATTATCAACATTTTTTCCTTGAAATATTTTGGTTCTCCCAATACACACTTGTAGAAACATGAAGAAATTCAAACTATATGAATATTCTTTTGATCTTGCTGCATTCTTAAATTGTAAACCATGTTTTAGTAACATTCAAAAATAATTTGAATTCTATGGGTTAACTAAACCTTTAAGTTTACGTCTTATAGACACTTTTTGCCACATCTTATCCCTGATAGCCCATTCATCTAGGTTCTGACTTAAAATGTGGAAAAATATAATTTTGTTCTTGATACCAACATGTAGGTGACTGACTCTCAGGCATTGAAAAAATCAGAGGGAATGATTTCACCCAACAAAAATTTAACAACATGAAAAATATAGAGAAAATGTGAAATGGAATAGTGGAAGAATAATATTCCATAAATAAAAATATAAAACATGTGATTCAAGTCAAAATTAAAAATCTGATATCCAAGGAACAGATCCAGAAATTTGGAAATCCAAAATATAAACCATCTAATCGAGGTGATATGTGGTAAATGTCCCACCATCACCCAACCATATACCAATACCAATAGACAGAATCCCTACTACCTTACTACATTACCTTTCCCTTCCCAACATCAAAATACATAACCAGTTCTACACATATTTAAAGGGGCATGTATGGCATGAGATGAACATTCATTGTAAGATCCCACCCAGGTGTTCCATATCATGTCATACTAATGAAAATTATTTTATTAATAAGGATGATCATACAAGGAAACACAATACAATCAAGGGGAACTAGAAAAGTAAATAACAACAGCATCTCCAAGGACAATGTCTACACCACCTGATGGACAGAGAACCAAATCTTGAAAACACTCCGAGAGGATAATTCTGAGAGGCCTTTGAAACCAAAAAAATCAATGACACAATTTTCTTCACTCCATGTATGAGTAAACTCGACACCCTTGGGGAGAAGAGTCTTAAATTTATGAATCTAATAGGATATTTCACATTGGGTGGAATAAATGACATTGAGGTAGCTCCAAAAACACGTTGAGTCCATCTCCACTATCACCATAGAGATATTCCTCAAATGGAAAATTTTAAAAAAAATTATCATGGAATCATCTTCCTCCCTAAGCAGGTTCCCATATCTATAATATTAGATAAATGTGATTAACACCACCTCCCTACACACATCCTTGATTACATGAGTTTTCAATTATCAATTAAATAACACTAGTTGGTGGGTTCTTCCTCACCCAATGATCCATTGGATGCGGGCTAGACAAAACAAGGGGTTGATTCATAGCCATGAATCGCTTGAGAGAAGGTGCTTCCTCCCCATGGTTTATTAAACTTGCATGGCCTATTTCATGGAAATTATTAATTACAATTATGGTAGTATCTAACGGGTCAACTTGTGTTGATATTGGTTTCTTACATCCCAAATACTCGAGAAGCTCACCACGAGGAGGGGAAAGCTTGTGAATTCCACATGTGTATTCCTATTGGTTCCAGTGAACCATTTCCGAAGGAAACCCTAAAAGGAATACACCAGAAAGTTGAATCCAATGAACTCTCCCAGAATTATCCAAATATTCCTTACACATTTTTTCTGAATTAATAGGTGAAATTTGGTTTCATCCTTGTGCGATATACAACATGAATACTTGAAGGAAATGTGGATACAAAATAATTTTTCTATCGTGTCTATAGGAATATCATGATTCTGAATTCTCCACAAAAAAATGTTGACTTTTTATGGAAATTATTTTCACTATAGAATCCATACCCCTTGTAATTATCATGTTTCACGCACGTTACATTCTTGTAAGACATTTTATTGAAGGCACCTGAAGTGTCACCCATGAAAATTCACACATCTGGAGTCTCCTCCATCATGATACCATTGAATATTTTTGGTCGCACTCAATAATTTATTAAATAAAGGAATGGTGGGAGATATCTTGCTCAAAATTTATATTTTGTAAGGGGAATCTAAAATAGCCCAAGACCTCACCTTCCTCATTGTAGTCCCAATAAACTGATGTCACCATAACTGATAAGTCATCGAGAATGATGCTGGAGAAAAGGAATGTGGACATGCAGTTATTTTGATAAATGGAAGGGCTCCCATTAGACTCTATTAGTACGTTTCCATGTTTTTCATTGATGAATATTCTCCAAAGGGAGTTCCCCTTAATCACATCACATACTAATTTTCCATGGAGGTGGTGCATAATCTCCCCTATACTCACATATCCATAACTTCATTCTCCACTAGTATGGCCATCTTATTTCATGAGGCCAAGTGGAACCTCCCCTCGCCCTAAGCATCTCAGAAGGAGGAATTTAGAGTTTTATCAATATTAAACTATACTACCTTTGGCACATTGAGCACTTATATACTGTGAATTATGATATTAGTCAACACATAAATGAAAAGGGTATTTATTTCTCCAAATGATAGGAAATTATGTGTCGAATTTAAGATTTTTTAGTGATATTACTAACCATACCATTCAATTTCTAGATGAGAATTATTCTGGTAGCTATAGGATCTCCCACACACTCCATGGGGATGGACTTCCTTCCAAAATCCATCATCAATTATATATTTATCCTCCATCATTTTGAGCATGAATATGGTAGCAAACAAGACTTCTATCATTGTTGATGATATTCCCACAATATCTGGTAAACACATCCATGATTTTAGAAAATCTCATGATTGAATACCTAGATCCATTATTGATGAAGATCAAATTTTCCGCAAATAAGATGTGTGACATCCTAGTAAAATTAGATCCATAATGGTGTGGTTTAATGTTACCACATAGAATATAAGAGTGTAAATGTCTACTAATGACATCTCGGGCTATGATAAATCTGTTGGGAGATAGGGGGTCTCCTTGTCTAACCCCACTATTATATTTCTTGAACCCACATTGATTCATCTGAAGATAATGTTGAACCAGGAAAAACTATAACAATGAAAGATGAAATCAACGTCCCATTTAGAGACCCCATACGCCTCATGACATGAGTTATAAAGATTCATTCTAGTCCTTCGTATGCCTTATACATATCAAGATTGACGACTATATTCGAACCATCATCCTTCCTTCTTAATTTTCATGTCATCTCTTGCACTATACTCATAGATCTTTGAATGGACTAGCCTTGTATGAATGCATATTTCTACACGGAGACCTATGGATTGATAAAATGTGCAAGACTTCTATTTATTGTAGATATGAAGACCTTATATTCCATATTACACATTCTAATGAGTCTGAACTAATAAATAGAGACTATATCCCTCACTATTAGGATTAGTACCAAAGTCATGGAACAAGAAACATGAGGGAGACACTCTCTATAAAAATAATCCTAGATTTATTTGATGATGTCCTTTTTGATGAAATCCAAGATTCTTACATAAAAAATTGATTGGAACCTTTCTGAACATAGTCTGGTCTCCAAGTTTATATATTTTATAGAGTTTGGGACTTCATCCACTTCTGGAATACTTTCAAGAAACTCATTAACATTTGGGATATCACATATGGGATGAAGCTAAAGAGATATTCCTATCCACTTATGTTCCAATTCTACTAATTGTGGGTAGTATTGAATAAAATGGATTAAAATTAGAGAGATATCAAACCACTGATCAAATATAAATCCTAAATGAATGATCCATCATCTATGAAGATGTTGGGGATGCTGACACAATGTTTTCCTTCAAACATGTATTAAAAAATTTGTATTATGTTCCCCTTATTTATTATGAGTGGGAGAGATATTTCATGAAGGTATATTTCCTGTTCCAGTAGCTTATCATTGAGTTTTCTCTTTTTTAGTTCATGGTAGATAAAGAGATCTCCATTCCACACTGCCTGTAGAAATAATTCTACATGTTCATCCTCTTCTTTAATAGAGTCCAAGTTGATATGGAAATATGGGAGGGACTCAACCCAGCATGTGAGATCTTCTTTTAAGTGAAAAAAATTTTGTGAAGAATAATTCATCATATTTCTTGGATAGGCTTCTACTAAGAATAATGAACCATAGAGAGGAAGCTGGGATGCTTAGGCCATTAGTTAGAGAAATAGAAGTGAACCCCCTCTCAGTAGTTAGATTTAAGGTGGATGAGTAGAGTGTAATGGTCTGAGAACATTCAAACAATGGGGGTGACCACTAAATTGGAGAAAGAATAGATTGATTGGAGGATTCTAAAATAATGGTCCAACCTACACAATGTGTTCTTGCCTCTTCTCTAGTAACAATGTCATGTGTAGCTATCACCATAGAAACCCAAATCCAAGAGACCCTCTTGTGAAATGATGGTAGAAAATTATCTCATGTCTGAAATATAATTGAAACCTCCTCCCTTTCTCTCTGATTCATCCAAATTTATGTTGAATTCCCAAATCACAAACCAAGCCACGTCCCTAGGGTTTAAGGATTTCAGGTTACTCCAAAAGTGATCATGAATCCTTACATCACTCTTGGAATAGAAAAAAAAAGAAGAATCATTCCTCCTTACCATCAAACCTTCTTATTGATATGTTATGACAAAAGACCTCAACCATGCCCACTACAGTTGAGGATTTATAAAAAATATTGATATACAGGTCCACAGGTCCACAGGTTCTCCAAGCATAATATTATGCATGCTGATTCTTTTGGAAAACTCCCTAATCAAAGAGGTAATTTGTTTAGGTTATAAGAAAACTACCATTGAGACATTACATTTCGACACCTCATTGAAGGGGAAGTATATCTTTAAATAGACTCCAAGACCACATGCATTCCATATGATATGTGAGATCATAATAGGGGGTTCATAGAACTGGCCCCAGGAGAAGCAGATCTCGTACAACGCAACCTAGAGACAATAGATTTCCTCCTAGATTGAGATATAGTACAGACAATAGTTGGGGACTGAGATGGGAATCCTAGAGGATAGGTTACAACGATAGGTTTTGGGAGCTACAACGTACATTTCTCTTGGATGACTGGTGGGGGGAAGGGGTTTCATGGTCATGTGATAACACACTTGAGTGATTTTCTAGTGGAATTGGTTGAGTTGATGGACCAGGGTCCAAAATAATGATTGAGTAATGGAAGGATCATCATGAAGTGGATCATTCCCTTTTGATTTCCTTCCTACTTATAATGTTGAGATGGAGAGAGAACCGAAGGATGGAGGGAAATGTGGTGCATGAAGGGGAAGATAATGAAGGATCTAGGGGACGAGAGCAATGCAAGGGGGAGATAAGTTAACACACTCAATAAGAGGCCATGTAGGCAGGGGAGGGGGAGCTCTGAAGGACAGAGACGAAGGATTAAATGTCACCTCAAGGTCCACCCCAACCTTATCAATATGATTTCTCTTAAAACCACATGCCTGATGAGGGTACATGATGCTAACATGATGTTTTACTAGGCGATTTGATAGGTGAAAGAATCATCTTTTTCTGAATTCTGATAGTGAGTGACCATGAAGATGACGGCATGTGCAGAACAGAGGCATCACGAGATATGTTTGGGAATGCATCCATTTCAATGAGCCTTCAAAATGGTCCAACATCTATGATGGACGGGGGATCAGAGGTCCATTTAAACATATATGGGAGCCTCCATAATGTAATAGATCATAAAGTGTAGTCTTATGCTCATAAAAACGCTCCAAGTAAGTACACAGTCTTCTCCAACAAGCCCATATTGAATCTATGGCTGGGAAATTACGCCCCCAAAAGTGAAAAACTATTTAGAAGAGACCCAGTGGAGGATTAGCAGCACCAAAGAGAACCACCAACATCCACCAATGTAGGTCTCATGGTTCTTTTATGACTGACAACGAGATTAAAACTAATGGTGTCCCATTCAGAAAACCAGATATGAAGTAGTATGCTTGAACAATTAGAAACAAGGATCCTGAGAAGTGGGAAGCCACGGGGAATGGAGAATAACTTCTCCACGATGGCTTGAGGATTCCACGAATTAGAAAATGGGGATAATAGTCTACTTTATAAATTCCAACCAGTGGTGGCAGAGAATAATTTTCCAATATCATAGGGAAATATGAGGGGTATAGATCCATCACAACATTCAGAAGGTAATGATAAGGAAAAAAGTAAAACATGGAATGGTAAGAAATACAATAGTTTTTTTTTCAAAATTATGGGGAATATTTTCCATTTTCTATAATTCTAAATCAATATGGTTAATAATAGATTCAAAGAATATTTTCTATAATAAAAGAAAAAAACATCATATCAATCCAATATAATATAATCTAAGCACAATAGTAAATATGCTAAGGATTGAAATAGGTCTTGATAGTAGAATAATTATACAAAAATTGATTACTATTGTGCACTTAAGTTCTTATAACACAAAACTATATAAAAGAGGAAAACCCAATGAGTGTCCCCATTAATAATTTCAATTAAATCCCAAGAATAATTGGATAGGGAGAAGTGGAACACCCCATCAGTGAAGCCCCCCCCCAATATTACAGTTAGTGATGGCCACAAGCTACACCTCCCACCTAAGTACCTAAGGCTTTCAATGTTCTATATTTTATAAACCATTTCAAATGGTTCCAAATTTCACAAAAAATTTTACAACACTTTATTCCACCAAAAGAAACATTGAAACCTATTTCACAAACTATTTTCTAGTCTAGAAAAAACAATTTTCTTTTTAGAATATCTAGTGAAAAAAATATTTTATTAGAATTAATTTCTAATGAAAATTGAATCATTGAAATCTTTTTAAAAATTAATTTATAAAACAGTTGAAATATAATTCAACGAACATAGGATAGTGATTAAACCACCTACCTCAAACTATGGTCAGAGATGTCTACTATGGCATCAACCAATACCCTATAGAATGAAAAGACAAAAAAGATGGCCCTAGAATAGTGTCCCCTATCTTAAAATATCTTTAAATAACAAATATGTTCTAGCAAAGAGGTTAGGTGACAACATACCTCAAAGAACATGTAACTTCCACACCACAACTAACAAAGGACCGATTCCATAAGAATGTCACCCAAAATATCTATAATAATCACAAAAAAACATCTCCAATGTGTCAACAAATCAAAAATGTGGCGTCATTCCACTTTCATAACCAATAGAAATAAAGATTATAATGATTATTAATGTAGAGAATCTATGCAACCTACATGGATATTAAACATCGAGAAGAGGAATACAGAAGATGAGGTGACACTCATATTTCACATTGAATTTCCCAAGGATCAAGAAAGGAAGGGTGTAAGATAAATAATAAAAACGCAGGTGGAGTGTGGTAAAAACCTACTAGGCCAAAGGATTTATGGTGTAAATTAGATAGAAACAAAAAAACTCAAAATAAGGCGTTCATTCCAAAAACACATAACATATGATTAAAATTATCAATAATTGTTTATTTATCGGTGTAAAAATGGGCCTTACGGTGTAAAAGAAGATTTTATATCCCAACATATTTGTCTTATGTAAACCATTTTGTAGCAGGTCCCTAGTGGCATATTTACACTATAAACTACACATTTAAAATATAAAATGGTCTTATAGGGAGTACCCATCCTAGGTTTGGTAGAAACACCCAAATATAGCTCCTAAGGCTTCCGAACCCGAAACCACACTTATAGAAAGATTGTTATCAATTCTTGTGAAAAATTATATTTTATTAAAATTAATTTCCTCTAAAAACGAATCATTGACATATTTTTATAATTTTAGTTATCAAAAAGTAAAAATAAAATTCAACCAACATAGGATATTGATAAAACCACATACCACAATCTTGGGCCGCACATGTCCACAATGGGATCCACCTATACCATAAATAATGAAAAGATAACAAAAAAGGCCATAGAATTGATTCCACCATCATGGAATCTCTTAAAACAACAAATATGATCCAGAATAGAGTTTAGGTGACAAAATACTTAAATGAACATGTACCATCCACACCGTAACCAACAAAATATTGACTACATAAGAATATCACCCAAAATATCTAGAATAGTCACACAAAAAACAACTCCAATGTATTGACAAATCCAAAATGTGTTTCCATTCCACTATCGAAACCAATAGAAATAAAGATGTATAATGCTTAATATTGGGAATCTATGCAACCTATAAGGATATTTAACATTAATAAGAGGAACATAAAAGATGAGGTGACACTAAAATTTCACTTGGAATATCCCAGGGTTTGATAAAGGATGGATGAATGATAAATTAGAATAATTTAGGTGTAGTGTGGTAAAAACCTACCAGGCCTAAGGATTTATGGTTTAAATGGGATACATACATTGAAAACTCAAAATAATGTGTTTATTCGAAAAACACATCACATATGATTAAATTTATCCCTAGTTTTTTATTTTGTGATGTAAAAATGTGCCTTACGGTGTAAAAATGGATTTTACAGCCTGCAATTTTTTTGTTTAGTAAACTATTTTACATCATGTTCCTAGTGAAATTTTTACACTATAAATTACAAATTTAGAATATAAAATGGTCTTATATGGAATACCCATCCTAGGTTTAGTAGAAACACCCAATAAAAGCTCCTAAGGCTTCTGAACCTGAAACCACACTTGTTGACATTAAAATTATCGTACCTTTTAATCTATTATGTTACACCTTCCATGATCGGTGGTCTTGGTATGAAATTACCAATTTAGTGACTATATAAATTAGTTATGATAAGTATAAAATTATATAGTATTTGTATATGTTGACATGGTATAACCAATTGAGCATTATTGATGCAGCTTTTGTACAATGCATGTAATGATTCTCTTGAATACCACCATCATATCAAGATTTGAAACATTCAAAATACAAATATCTTGTACTTTGATCCATGGATCCATTATTCAATTTTAATTGCACATTTCAATATTATTTTATTTCCATATATAAATTACTTTTAGGATTCATTATTATCACTGAATTATGTATCACTATCCACAATAAATATATATCCACCCATATGGTTTCATTATTCACATGCATTACATATCTCTTAAACATTCCCTTTCCACATGCTATTTTGGAACATGTTCATATTCTAACTACTTTTTTATAATTGGAATTAACTATATCTAAGTCCTTATTGCTCGCACTATCTAAAGAAGACATGTTAATAGATTTGTAGAAACATAGTCTGTCATTTGAATATCATTTTTATATATCATGGATTTATATAATATATTTTATGTAATTTATGATACTAAAATATATGCACATATTTTTTCAATATTTATGTTTTTCTATATACATAACAATTTATTTTCATATAAGCAGAAGTTATTATGACATAATGGATTTATATCATAGAAATACTCATATGATATCCTTTTTTCATTATAGTTTTCATGTTGTTATGGGATAACAACTCTATTAGTAAACTAGATTTCTATAAATATTGGGAGTTTGTACAGTGCATAGGAATCTTGAAATTGATTCTCCTTTTACTTACATCTCAATTGTTATGTGTATTGGAAAATGTGGGTTTTGGAAATACTCCATGTTAAATTTTAATAATCAATGTATTCTGGTAAGACTCTCCCTAAATACTTCTTATGAACATCATTTCATTGATGTGTATTAGGAATTTTGTGTTTATGATTGAATTCCCATCATAAATTTCATGATCGATGAATTCTTGTTCATGATACTCATAAGAATACAATCTCTAAGTAAATCATATCTTCTAACCATTCATACTCCTTAAATCAAATTTACATTCCCAAAATCATTTAAAGGAATCTTATAAATTATACGAATTTAAATCTATTTTCCCTGTAGAATATATCACTCTCTCTATCTGAACCAATTATAACAACTTGGTGGATTATATTTTTTTCTAGTCATTTCATATTCAAAAGCTAATCATGAAAATTTGTCAAAAATAACTACAATATTTATTTCCAAAGATTTATATTACAATACATAGTATATCCCTGATAAATAATTTTAGTTTTATTTGAAAAAGAATTATCTTTCCACCAATGGGTATATATTGGTCTTATTTTTTATATTCATATGTTATTGAAATTTTTCCTAGAATTATTGAGCTGTTATCTCTTTTTTACTTAATGGAATTCCCATGTGTGTCCTTTTCGAACCCTCAACATAAGGGAACCCCCTTCTTCATAAAGGGGTCATTACCAATAGGTAGACCCCCAACTATGATAGATTTGTTTCCAACCAATATGGTAGAGAATCTCGAAGGGTAATAGACCATGTGGCGAAGGTTCACAAGAAATCCATCGGCCCGTGATACAATGTTTTTTGTAATAATCTTTAAAATATCAGCTCGAACCATTTATCATGGAAATTTTATGTTGTGTTATAATCACCACTGACTTCATAATAAACCTTTATCAAAATAATGTAGAACACACCTACCTTATGGTAATTATAATTTAATTACTTGGTTATCGTATTTCAACCCAAATATTGGATACACATATTGTATTTATCATTCATGAAGTATAAACAAACATCACATACATTGATGAGTATTCTCTAGGTATAATCCAATACTTTATTCTACTTCTATTCATCACATTTGTGATTCTATGTACTTATCTCATGAAATTAATAGATAATAAAAAATTGTATGATGAACAAATCTTTTAGCTAAATTACATTGTAATGTTTTCTTTGGTTTGACAGTTTTCATTGGATTTTTCCCTTGTCATTCTACTTTTTCACCATAATAACTAATGAGTACTCTTTCTTTATGTTCATATCTAGTTCCTGAACCTTACCAAAAAGGTAATGAAATGATTTCTCCATATTATCTATTTCCACTATCATAAATGAAAATGGAATAATTCAGTTGTAAGGATATAATAATGGTATGTATTTAAAAATTGGGGTAGATCCTCCAATTTAAATAACTTTATTATAATCATAATCACATTCAATTCTCACTTCATGTTTTCCTCATAGACTTCATGGAGATGATACAACATTGTAATTTATCCATGTACAAATGGTGTTTCCAAAAATCATTGGATATTGATGATTTCAATATAATGTTACAATAAAATTCATCATACATAAGTCTCATTATCCTTTTCCCCCCTCTCTTTCTATAGTAGCTCAACGGGTAGTGGGGACTCTATCACATATAATTTCATACACGTTGTAGTCCTTTACATGAGATCCTATACCAATTTTGGAAATTATTACTAGTGAGGATATGTTATTTTTCCCCTATGGAACTTAGTGTATCTATGGTATTACTTTCCGTTTTATATAATATAAAAATATAACCATATTGATACTTTTATATTGATTACCAATTAGACATTATGGATTAATTAAACAATTAAATGTCACCAACTATTTTATCAAATCTAGTATCCCTAGCTAAAATATTTTTACTAATCATCCATTAGAGTATTTTGATGGAAAAGATACTTGAAAACTCTATTCATAGACCAAGCTATGGCTACACCACTACTCAGAGAGTGTCAAGGTAGTTTTTTGACTCGCCAACCACATTAACGTAAGTACAAAGAATGATTTTCCTCTAAAGATGCATTAATATAGCCATGGATACAACTTTTCTTCCATATTTAGTTAATTTGATCAATATATTTCATTATAACCCTCCATTAGTAGAAAGCCCCGTCAACTAGTTTTGAAGAGCACCATGTACACCTGGATTTTTTCAAATTCAATCATCAAAAAGAATTATGAATAAATATTTTTTCGAGGTTTTACTAATATTTTTTGAAAATGTAATCAATTTATATATGAATTTTCTTATTATATGTGACTATAATCACATCCTCATAACACTATAAATAGAATAACATTCACTACGAATGTTCATTTTATCTACATATGCTTTCTTATTATTTTAATTTACTGCACATAAAAAATACTTAAAATAATAAATCATGAATAAATTAAATTATACTACCGAATCATGGAATGATACTAATGATTGATCCATTGAGAGAATAATGGATCAACATAGATTTTAGTGGTAACTTTATGAGCCTATAAATATGTGACTCAAGTTGTATCACTCACCTTACCCAATAAATCAACCTCAATTCTGGTGTGTTTCCAAATCTCGGTGTGATCTACATTACATATCATCCTCATTATTGTACAACAATACTCACATTCTGGTGAAGGTATCTTGATAATGTAGAATATAAATAAATAACTTGTATCTAGAAGTGCATGATCTTATACATATAATAATATCTAAGATGATATGCAGTTATACATTTATTAAATACATATTACAAATCATACATCAAAAATAATTAAATAAATAAATAATTTTGATACATATATTTGATGGTCCAAGGATCATGATCAGTCAATACACATTAAACTCATGTTTTTAAATTAAATTTATGAGGTATTCATCATCAGGGTAATTTTTTATGAATTAAGATTAATATAATTTCATTTTAATTCATAATAACTTTTCACATGGTCCCATAAAATATTAAATTAAATCACCAATATTTTTATAAATATATTAACAATTTTCTTTATTTATTCGGTCATTGTGGTTATTTAACCCTCCCCCTAGGGAGGGATTTAGGGTTGTAGGGAGATACCTGGAAAGGTTAGATGGGTCGTAGAGAACCATACATGGCCCTCCCAAGGATGGGCCAACATGGTATGGGTGCTGGGTCACTGACTTCTTTGAACTTATTCACCATACACATGGGAAAGGGTAGGGTGATACTGTTGTGGCACTACATATTTATAAAAATAAAATCATCGTTCTTTAAAAATTCTAGTGCCTCACATTTATTCTACTTAGGTTGTCCCTTTTATCTTCTTCTACTCTGGGGATCCTCCCACTTGTTATTACTTTTTTGAAAATTCATTTATTAAATCTTATATATAAAAACCCTACTCATTATTTCACATTAATACATGATTTATTACATTAAATTACATATAATTCAACCCGAAGGTCTAAGAAGACTTGTGTCCTTGAAAATTAGGTACATAGCATAACATCTGGAACATGTGATACAAAAAAATTATTGAAAATATTAATAAAAAGATTCTAAAATTACATGGATTTTTAATAATGTATGGGATATCCTAGGGAAAAACATAAGAAAGGGGTGATATGTAAAGCCATTTATGGTAATAAACAAGAAATAACATGAATAATATAATTCATGTTAGACAATAGGCATATCAATGGGGAATAAAAGGAATAAGAATAATAAGTCACGATAGATTATGATGACCAAAACATGAGAAATGTGGCAACAACTTCCAACACCGAATCATAAAAATAATTCAAAGATAAACCACAAAGGCTTCATGGTGAAAAATTCCCACAAAGGAATTTGGTTTAATCCATGTCCCAATATTATGTATCATGATACTAAACATTACCCAATGTATTGTAGTTCTATATAATTTAGGTGGCACTCATAACATTCATATCAATATCCAGCTTAAGTGTTCCACAAAGATCTTACAGCATGGATTCATTCATCGTCATAATTTATTAAATAGTAAAATAATTTTTAATATATACTTTTAACTCTCCAATCAAAAAAATATTTGCTCATGAAGTTGAACACCCTGTATTGGAAATGGGTATAGTATTCACTACACAATTGGTTTGGCATGAAAAATCATCGTGAAATTTCTGCTGCATAATGGCGTCACTTAATAAATCATAAAATTGGTTAATCTGGGAGAAAGGGTTATATCCTAACTCATAAATAAAATTTTAAATAATATGTACATGTAAAAATATATCCCAACATTATAAATTAGAAATAAAAGTCATAAGGTAATGAAGAAACCTTAATAAATAAGAGGATCCCAGCTATATTTTGGCATGGTGACTGGTGTACATAATGTATAATTGGAGCCTTAATTTTAGTGTAAGGCGGTCTCACCATTTATAAATTATACAGATAGTATAATGAATATTTAAGAACATAACCCACAATAATAAAATGGAATTGTTGATACAAAATGTATATGAAGTGCTTGAATAAAATTGAGAAGAGAGGAATCCCTTATAAAATGTTGACATAGTACTTGATGAACATAATGGATCGTGGAAGGAATATTGGGAGTGAAAGAAATATATCATTATTTATAAATAAAATAGACAGTATGGTAAACATGTATGAACATATCCCAACATAAGAAATAGTAAATTTAGAGACATAACAAAATGATGTTATTGATAAAAATAGGAAAGTAGAAGATCCCTTACATGAGTGTGTGACTCCAAAACCTTGAAAGGGGATTCTTGAGAGCATAAGGGTGCCTTGGGAGGACTCTAGAGAGTGGTGGGTAGAGTATGGACATTATAAAAAAATTTATTGAAGATATATTGTATATTTTGAGGGTTTATACAAGAAAAGTGTGAGATTTCATTATTATTTGTGTTTTGGACTCTATATAATAAAATAACCAAAACCGTAAACTTTACCTTGTTTTTTGTCCATGGTTTTGAAAATATGGGAGTGGTTTCAATTAATTTTTTATTTAAAGGGCCTATCTAAATAATATAATCCACTTTCATATGTGGGGCTGAGTCACACTCTTAAAGAAATGATTTCGAAACACTAAAATATATTAATGCTTTTGGAGGATTCATAACGGATATATAAAATTAATAAAATATACATAAAATAAAATTATTTTAAGGGAATAACATATATCTTTCAATGTATACCCTTTATATTATTTATTACATCACTTTTAGGTCACTAAGATGACATAATTCACAAATTATATTTAAATGGTATTTAATTTCTACACAAAAAAACAATTATCTTTGAAAATGATGAAAAATTCACTATTGGATAACTTCAATGTTATGATTCCAAAAATAATATTAATTTTTTAAAAATAATTTAATGAATATTTTTAATTTCACTTTTAAAATAATAGTCGACATATAAAAATAAATGTTGCTTTTTTTACAATAACAGTTTTCAAACCATTATAAAAATCACATTTACTTTATAATGATTATATGATCATTTATATTTTATCAACATAATTTAATAAAAATAAAATTTATTACTAACATCCATTAATTATTCATAATAAATTCCTAAATTGAGTTTGAATGTTACCCAAAAATTCTATTCGGGTTTTATAGTATCATTATAGAAATCATTTATAAAGTAACAATAATATGATATAAATATATTCATTGTGAAAAATAATGTACATAATTATATTGTTAGGTTATTGATACATATCATTTTAATACACCATTAAACACCCTAATAGTAAAGCTCAAGATGGTTGTAATTTCATGCGGTGGTTCGACGAACATGGTTTGTGTCGTGATCTCGATAATAATGAACTTCTCTCATAAATGGTTTTGCTCATGTATTTTTTATTGGATCTCATCTTGGGCTTGGTCAAGGGAAAATACCAATGATTCTATATCTATCAGATGGTTGCATAAATGGACTTCATAGGGTTTGATCCTAATGGTTGAGACCATCACATCATTTTTTTGTCAATTGGTTTTTTTAAAATCCCATATTTATACTAACAATGGGATCACTTTTCAATGGCTATATTATAAATAGTAATTGTACATAATGGTAATTTAAATACAATTTTACATTACCAAAAAAAATATGTTCATGTGTTTTCTTTAACCATAATACACAATAACAAATTTAATTAAATCAGAAGGGAAATTTTATTTATAATAGTTCGGGTCGTTACACAATAGGTTAGGACAGACAAAAAATTTATAATTTTATAAAATTAAAATGGATCATGGAAAGTGTACTCTTGTTTTATTCATGCACCCAATATATATATATATATATATATATATCTTCTCAATATATATATTATATATAATGGGGTATGGAAATTAAAAGAGTACAGTGGACACACCCCCTATGTATATATGAAAATATAAAATAGAATATTACTTATATATATATATGAATGTGTATATATATGAGTTTACACATATTAAATGAATATATATTTTCTAAAAAACTAAATTAATATGAAGTATCCCAGTACTATGGCTTGGCTGGATATATCTAGTGTGGTTATAGTTTTGCCTTTCACTTTTAACATAAATTCCATATTTTTTTGGAGATATGATCTCACACAAATTAAAAATATATATATAAATATATATGGGTTATTGGTTTTAAACCAACATAATATTTTCTCTATCTTCAGATAACCGTGACTCGGTTATCAGATCTCTGATCGATGAATTGTTTGCTGTAGTGGGACTGTGGCGATGCCCTCTACTTGAATAATTAATATTTTAAATTTTTTATGTCAACATAATTAAATTAATTCCTTACTCTGATATTAATTATAGAATTATCAGGCTATGGTGGAAGTTTAAAATATGGTATACTACAATTTTTAGGTATGAATTTGTGCTGAAACATTAGATCCACTATAGCTCTACCTGATTTCATCAACGGATCATGTGAAACATAAAGAATCTATAATAATGAAAAATGTAAAAAATCAATTTAAATTGTTCCTATTCCTATTCCTATTTTGATCAGAAATTTTTGGTTTCTTCTTATTGATCATCAATAAAAGGAATTAAACCCTAAATCCTCTATATCATGAACATGTGTTCTAGAAGGATTACTCTTGTAAGCCTACAAAATTATAGTGTTATCATAGAGAATTGGAGACTCTTGGATTTTGTCTCAATCATGGGTGATCACTATAAAGATACATGAACTTTTATTGAGTAATCGTTGATCTTCCCAGAGGTTTCTATCTCTAAAACATGAGAGAGATGAGGAGATGAGATATAATTCTTAAAATCATATCACTATATAATCATGGGTGTTAAAATACCTTTTATACTATGTTTGAACATCCATAAATATAATTTATGTACTTATGGAAGTTAACCCTTTAAATATAATGAAAAACTACACAAACAAAACTTAAATCATACCATAACATTCATATATACTGTATCATATGATTTTAACACTTAAATTGTGTTATATTATAATATATGATTCATTACCTTGGCATGTCTCTCCCACAAATATTAAATGAATACATGAATTTTAAATATTAAATATTTGTTTGAAAAATATTCTTTCATTAAATTCTATGGATAACATGGGAATATACCGAGTAATGAAATTCAATGGATATTATTCAAAACTCAAAAAATATTGAATTTTATTATTTCTTTTATAATCGTGTAAACATGGACATTACCTAGCCACCATTATGGGGATAATATGTCATAAAAATAAATTCACTATAATTTTTAATGATTCTAAATATGCTTTGTATGTGACCCTCAAATCCCTTATCTTGATTGTAGTGATTACTATTCAAAAACCTAGAGAAAAGTCTAGGAAAAAATCAAGGCCTTTTATGAGACAGGGGAAATTCATAGCAATGAAAAAATTTCCTATGAACACACATCATGTAATATAATATATATATTTTTGTTATCTTATAAAGATTGATACCCACTTTTTGTCATCATCCATTCTTGATTTATAGTTGTCCACCTAATAAGACAGATTTACTTTCTTCTATCATAGAAATCAATTTAGAAAAGGTAATACCATCTTAATCAACTAGGCCTGAGATATCACTTCAATTTAAAAGTGAAAAATTCTCCCTTCATTATTTAATTAATGTAATACCACCAATGATGCACCCAGCACAAGATACATCACTGAGACTTCAATTCCATTATTTTTTTCTTTGCTTCAATGTACATGATCAATTAGTATACACCGAAAACAATCTAATTTCAGGATACCATTTCCCATGTTTACAAATTGGAACTATAAATGATACATGAATCATGTGGTGTTCCTATTACTGGTTCAGTCTTTGTTATCTCATATACTCAGATCCCCAAGTAAGATCTATATGAGAAAAAATATCACTGCTTATGATCCCCCACCACCTAATGGTCTTAAATCATCTATGTATAGTTATTATGATAAATTTAGACCATAGGAATTATGTTTATGATCAATGTCCTGGCATCTCAAGGATCTCATTATATCCTAAGAACTAGTATTACATTTTGATATTATAAGTAATCTATGGACATTACCATTTAAATAGTGGATTTATAAATACCAAAACTATCATGATAAGTGTATTTCATGAATAACTCATTTTATAGATGACATTGGAATTGAAATGTACAATTTATGTTGGGTCTACAAAACCCACATTTTGAATATCCTTTACGTATAGGGATGTTTAAAACCTCACCCCCATTAGAAGAAGGTGATCATATAGATAGATCAAATTCCATAGTTGTATAGGAATTTTCCAATCTATGAAACTAAAGAGTATTAGCATGTCTAGCCTCATCTTCGAATAGTAAAACCATAGCTCCAACGTCAAGAACATTGGGCTCTATATGTATGGAAGCATCTAATTGATCTCCCACTTCAACACTAGTTTCTTTATTTGGTTCACATTTCTTCTATAAAAGGTTCCACATCTTATTCCATAGTAATCTTTTGCTTAGTGGGTTCTTCACATAGACTATTATTTTCTCTAAATTTATCACAATCAACAAGTTCATGAAGTATTTTTTCATGAATAAATTATCTTTCCATTCAAATGGCCACTAGATTACTCGAACAAGACACCCAAGAGTAATCAAAAGTAATTAAAAGAGTGGAATTAATGGTCTTACATTTTTGGAACATAAATTCTTAACACTCAGTCATTTCCACTTCATTACTTCTAAAAAGAAGAAATATTATCCTACAAAAAGGATAGTAATTCATCTTACTATTTCCCTATATTTAACGATGCATAAGCTGTAGCATGTATCATAGAAGATTGATCTTCATCTTTTTCTCTAATAAATAGAGAATAATATTATCCTAGAAGCGTAACTTTTCAATATCTTCGTCCATTTTGGTGGTAACAACATGAATTAACTTACATAAAACATTTATTTCCGACTTTAGGTCATTTACCAGCTCCTTCACAAATATTATTTTCCCAAAAATGGATTTGATAACTTGATTAGTTTCAACATCATATTTATCCAATAGGGTCCAGATAAAGTGATATCTCCCTTCAAAATAAGAGTAATGGATTTCTATAATTTCATCTGTAGGGATCAAGAACCCATTTTCATTTTCATTATATGAAATTCTATCATCATTATATGGGAAACAAAACCATTGATTTATATAAAACTCACAGCCTTAAATTTCAATCACAAAAACACTTTTACAGTCATCAAACACATACTCTAAACCTTAAAATCTCAATAATTAATTCAGTAGGATCTCTATTCAATTCACCCATCTGTGTTCAATAGAATTTCAAGGAAGTACTCAGTGATTTGATCTTAATGTTTTGGATTTATTCAAGGTTTCTAATGCACCTTATTTTTCTCACTTATCTTTTACAATACTCAAAATATTCATAGGATTATATGAATCAAGGGTTTCAATGGATCTGATGAAAGATTCAAGTTATTTTCTCTAGGGATTGAGTGACGAGTTATAGTTCATAAGCTCAAGTAAACCACGTGAGGGTTTTACTCTATAATGTTTTTGGTATGTAAGGTTTGTTGAGATTTTATATGTGGATTCAAAAAAACAATATCTATATTTCCTTTAGTATCATGAACATAGTCGCACATAATAAATATTTTAAGAATGTTGAAATGAAATTTCATTAAAAATAATTAAATATAACCACATAAAATTGAATTTTTAAATTGTTCACTAAAATGTGAATTATCCAGATATAAATCATAAATAGATTTTGAAGGGAATATAATATCTATATAAATAAATTCAAATAAACTCAAATAAATTTAATAATCATTTAGGGAAATCAATTGTGTTATTAGAGAGAGGCTTAATCAATATATTTGTTAACATGTTTTTAGTAGAAATAAATTCAAGATAAATATCACCTTTTTAGTGTGATCTATCAAGGAATGATTCCTTAGATATAAATGATTTGTTCTAGAATGGTTTATGGGATTTTTAAAAAATAATTAATGTAGTAGTGTTATAAAATTTTATTTTTAATTAATTAAAAATATATCCAAATTCCATATTGGTTTGATTAATCCCAAATACTTATCCACAACAACTACCTGTAGAAATGTATCATGGTTAGGAAGTAGATAATGAAACTGAGGGTTGATTCACACACATCCATGATACTAAGTATTTTCTAAGTAATTGTTAGGTACCTGAGATTATTTTTTATCTAATATATGTCCAATTAAAATAGAATCTATATATAAGATAATATTAAAATCATAATATTTTCAATTAGAAGATAATGAGAAATTGAGAATTTCAAATACCATAATATTCTTTTAGTATATTTGAAATGGGATTATTTAGGATTTCCTTCGAATCTAACACATAAACTATATTGAAATCATATTTTTTTACTGGAATTCAAATATAGTATGCTCCAAATTATTCCACTGTAGATCATGTTTTCAACAATCTTTTTAGCTTAACAAAAATCATGCTTTATATTGGAACACATATGATATTATTTTACCTTATAACATTGAAGTCCAAAACAGGTTTGTAAATCATGTATATATTTTCATTATTCCAAAAAATTACAAAATTAATTTTAATAAATCATAAATCCAAGAATAACATTTTAACTCACCCATCATGCTCATTTTAAATTCATTATGTATGATTTATGGGAAATAATTATTCAATATTGGATTAGTTGTTCCAAAAAACACATAATCAACGTATATTTGTATAATGTAAAATATCATTTGATGAATTCTTTTTAAAAATAATAGGATCTCCCAAAATGACCTAAATACATTTCACAAGGGAAAAGAGCATAACCTTTACTAGTATCCTCTAGGGGTTGTTTAAGGCCATATAGGTTATTGGTAATCTAAAAATAAGAGCTTTGAAAAAGTGAGTTTTTAAAATTGGGAGGTTGTTCAATATAAACTTCCACCATAAGAAAACCTTTTAGAAAAGTATATTTAACATCCAACTAAAATAATTTAAAATCTATTCGATATTCGTAGGCTAAGTGAATGAAAACATATTCTAATATTATATCTTTGGAATATGATTCCATAAAATATATTCGTTATTTATTATTATAACCTTTTTTAATTATTGATTTAATTTTTATGATCACCCCATGATCATACTACTTATTTATGAATACCCACATAATAATAAGAGTGTATGTCATTTAATTAATTTACCTTATTCCTTTTGAACTGGTGTAATATTTATTTAATAGCTATTACCCATGACTCATCAAATAAATATTATTATATGGTTTTAGGTTCATGTTAAGATATAAGGGTATAAAAATAAAAAAGGTTTAATATAATTATTCTAGTTTTTATTCCTTCATATAATCTTCCTATAGTATCTTCTAAGAGTTATAATTTTATGTTTTAGAATATCTTGATAGAACACATATAGGCTCGCATGATTCAATCCTTTTAGATCTATTTCTTTCAAAATAATGATTACAATCATCATTATTTTGAGTAAAAAACATGTTCAGTTCTATTATTTTTTAAAAAAGACAAAACATCTTCTTGATTATTATTTTCTGATAAAAAGGGTAACTTTAGTCATATTTCACATGTGTTGATTCCTAAAAAATCCTTGAATGTTTATTTAAAACATTATAAAATTTAGAAGCTATTAAATATCCAAGAATGATTCATTCATCATTATTTGGATCAAATTTTAAAATATTACCCTTAGTATCATGAATACAAACTTATCATCCAAAAACAATGAAGTAAACAACTTTTCATTAATCCTAATTCCATATCTCATAGAGTTTGATTTACAAATATTCCCGATTAGAACATTGTTTATGACATAGAATGTCGTGTTAATAACTTTAGCCAAAAAAATTGTTGGAATGATATATTCACATAAACTGGTCCTAGAAATTTATAATAAGGTCATTTAATCCTTTTGACTACACCATTATATTATGGTCCCTTGGGGTAGAAAAGGAATGTTAGATTCTATGTTTTGAAAAAAAAAAATAATTGATCTTATTCATTTCAAATTATCCCCCACTGTAACCACTTAATGATTTTTTATCATCTTTTTCCTTTTGAACAATCTCAAAAAAACTAAAAAAACATAGCATCATTAACTATTAAGTATCAAAAATAAAACCCAAGTAAATTTGGATTAATCATCAACAAAATCATCAATAAATTATTTACCACCTTGTCTTATTGTTTTAAATTGTCCAAATAGATCCATGTGGATATCATAAAAGGGCCCTATTGTGGAAACCTGTTAAATTAATTTAAAATTTGGATAGTGTTTCATACTAATTTGGAATGTATCCCCAAGTATATTATTATCCAATTTTAGTTGACAAAAATTTAGAATCAGATTTCTTTTATATAACTTTCTCAAGGAATAAGCATTATAATAACCAGGCCTTCTATGCCAAATCCAACATTCAATTATTTCAGCCTTTAAACAGTCTATATTTTTTTAATAAATTATTTAATATATAAGGAAGTGAATGTTTTAGTTCATGGTGATATAAAATTAAGGGACATATAGTTGGAGATAGGTCATATATTGAGAGAAAAATCAATAGAATATCCATCGTCACCATGCTAGGAGATACTTACCAATGTTTAATTTTAAAACATTGATATATAGAAATTTATTAATAAGGACTAAATTTGGATTTCCAATTGATCCAAATCCAATAACATTCCCTTTTTAATTTTCACCAATTGTGAAAGAGCCTCCATCAATTTTGGATAATGAGAAAAAGTTTAAAAAATATGCACTTATATATCTTCAGCATTAATTATCCACGAAATACTTCTAATTTATAATATTATTGATTTCCCTATAAATATAGATAAATTATTAAGGTTTATTATTACTTATATACCCTTGTTTTATTCAATGTTAGTGACTAATAATTATGGAATCCAAATCCTCTTGTTCTATCTATATAGTCAACTGTTGAGTTTAGTCATATTCTTCGAAATAATGTTTGCATAACACCAAAACATTGAGGATTTATTATAATAGAAGTATTGGAATAATTTTAAGGTTCACTATAATTAAAACAGGTAACTTTATATATGATTTTATTCTAATAACTATGAAAAATACTATTTCCAAATATATTAGTCTTTTTACCATTACATCCTATACCAACCCTTCCACCGTTATGTTTTTTATTTCCATGTATTTGATTGCAATAGATTTTATCCATTGGTAAATCACTAGAAAAATAATTAAGGGACTATATCTTATATTTATAACATTAATTTTATCATTTTTCTTAGTACTGGTGAAACCAAACTTATCCAGTTGTTTTAGATCTCAAATTTGGTAGCTCTTGGCATATTTTTCACTCATAGTAATAACATAAGAATTTATAATTTATTTATTATTATTATTTAGGATCATATGTTTATCTCCCATCATGGTAAAATATTCATTTAATTCTTCAAAGTATCAGTTTTTTATTTCATTATTAATTTCATGCTTTGAGTAATAAAAAGAATTATCCTCATGTGCTTATTCTATAAAGCACATGTTGTCATTTAGTTTTAAGAGTTCATATTCCTATTCAGAAGATGGGTTATTACTAGAATCTTATAAATCAAAAATAAGTTTCATTCATAGATATTTTTCAAGTTATTGTTAAATAGAGATTTCTATTGAAATTATTTTTGTATTTATTTTTATATTTTAGTTTAGGGTTGCCCATCTTGGCATGTCTTATGTTTTTTCTTTAATAAAATTTATCATCCTTATAATTTCAATAATATTATTTATATTTTTTAATGGGATTCTTAAAGTCTCAATTTTTTATATAAAATCTATTGATCCAATTTTCCAGTTTAGAAGTTTCAACATCTGTTTTAAAACTTTTTAATAATTCTTCACATGATGAGTTAGATAGAAAAACTTCTTTTATATTATTTTCATTCTTTGAGGTAGATAAATTTTGAGAAGAACTTCCATTTTTAATTTTCTTTTAATAATTTTAATTATCCTCCATTTATCATTTATACAACATAAGAGTACCAATATGGTATTTAATTATCTTATCCTTCACAGGTTTATACTATCTTGTAGCGGATGATATACCAATCCAATTTAATTTTAGTACTCTATGTTCATTAAGAGGGTGATCTGATTCTAGAATATGTGTTACAATAAATGAATAATTGTTCATTATTTCTTTAAGTCTTTTATTCATCTAGGAAATTAATTTTCCATTTATCATTCTAAATGGTTCAAAAGTTAAAGTGGAAGTATTGTTTCTTGTCTTTATAACATTATTTGATCCTTTATAAATAACAGAGAGGTTTTCCACATATCATGGGTAATTGAACACAGAGTGACTTTATTGAATTCATCTGTACCTAAAACAAATATACTAGTATCCATGGGTTTAGTGTTTCAATCATATTAAGCCTCTCATTTAGCACTACAAATATCAATTTCTCCCATTGCTATCAATTAAAGTTTAGTAGAATTCACATATTCCTTTAAAATAATATTTTTTAGATATATATTCATATTAGACATCCATCTACCATAGTTTTGTTCATTATGAATGGGGAATTTAATCATATAACTGCCTTATTTGGTTACAGAAATTACAGTAATAGGGAGAGAGAGGGAGATATTTAGACATTATTTTAATGAAGGTAAATAAATAAAATTTGTAGCTCTCATACCAAATGTACACTCATATTTTTGTATAATGCCTAAAAAGGTCAGAGACTTTATTTCTAAAATTTCACACCATCATTTTGAGAACATTCATTCAAATAGTAAAACTGTTAGGCAATATAATAAAAGTAAATAGTATAACAGATCCAAGGATATTTTATAATGTAATGGGGACAATATTATCCCCAAATCCACTCTACCAACACTCTCTTGAGGAGATTGGTTATTTTCACTATATTAAGTCCTTTTCCTAGAGGTTTTCTAGCTCTAGTGTAAGTAATAATCATGTGGTATAAAAAAGAAATAAGGATGTTGTAATGGTATTCTATTATAAGACCTAAAATAGCTTTCACCCACAATCAATGTAACGAGTATCCTCCAATATAATAATAGAAAATATTTAGAATATAATTTTCAGTTAAGGATTATATTTACAAGAAGAAACTGATTATAAATTAGTATTCTAGGATAATAAATAAATTATTTAATGAAATTCAAGGAAAATTTATGAAATTTAAAAATATATTTATTAGATTCATTAATAAAATATTATTTCAGTATACTTCATTTTGTTTTGGGTATAACAGAGTTATTTGTAAAATGTATGAAAAAAGATAATATATTTTTAGAAGGGGAGGTAGGTTCCCTTATTTGTATATTCTTCTTAGATTTATATATAAATTATATATCCACAATACATATATAAAGACCTCATAATAAATTCGTTACATAAAATAAAAACATTCTTATATTGGTATATCATTTATTTCATTAAAAATTCATTGAAGAATAAATAAGATATTTGTTTTACCATTCATAGAAATTACAACATTTAGAGTAGTTGTTTATATCAAATTTACTAAAATATTACTCCAAAGCACTAAAAATAGATATTAAATTTTTGTAACGTACATCAGTAGTAATAAATACCTCAATTAGCTATAAGAAGTATGAAATACATACTCAATATAGGAAAAATCCATGTTTCTGATATCACAAAGGTGAAATATAACCATTAATAAATATCTAAATATTTGATTGGTTCATGTTCCCAAATAGATAATGTAAAAAAAATCCATGGATTCAAATCTTCTGTGTAGTCGATTTTATGTAGCGAAAATATCTACACAGCACAAAATATCATGTAGCTTCCTCTGTGTAGCTGAGGTATATATTTAAAGAAATTCCATGTAGTTGATCTCACTATGTAGTTGATTCCACTTAATCAAATTCAATATATAAGAAAATTTACATAGGTATTCTTCATTACCAATTATAATTCATGTATATATATTCTCATGTATGTTATTTATAGATAATTAATTTTTTTATCGCAAATATTCACGTGAGTGCATTTTTTTATGTCATAGAAGAACATCAATTTTGGGAAGAATTAACTCGATAATTAAAAATGTTATTAATTATTTTTTAAACATAATTAAAGATAAATTTATTATAAAAATTGTATGAGATTTTTGTGAACATCAAAATATATGACACATAAGATATGTTGTAATATCATTAGTAGTCAAACAGAAATCTCCATGGAGAGTGTATCCATATAGCTCTTTTTTTGTGGGAATATCTTCATTTATTAAAAGGATCTCATTACCTTAAATAATTATATTGTATCACTATGCATAATTTTACAATACTCATGAGTTTAAATTTTTGATCCATGAATGTTACTCATAAATTGTTTATATTTTTCATAGAACCACGAGGGGATTTTTTATAAGTATTCTTATATTGAATAAAGATGATTTCATACTAATCCTTTACACTCAAAACTCTAAATTCACACTATGTTTTTTGATAATATCTGATTTCATTATCCGAATAAATCAGCATGTATTTTTTGATTCCATTTTTCCAGAAATCATCGCTAATTCTCCACTATTTCCATCAGAGTTCTTGAAGTTAGTCTTTTAAAAATTCTGATTATGCTCTACTATCTTCCAAAACATAAAAATGGTTTTCATAGAAATCACTGAATCCTAACAATATCCAACTTGAGAATCATTTAATAAAGAACCATATTTAGTCAACAATTCAACTTCAAAAAACAAATTTTATTTATCAAGATTCACATACAGCTGTATGGTTCCCCATCCCACGCTTTTCTACATCCCATCTAGAGTAAGGAGTATCTCTACATCATCATATCCCAAACTAAAAACTTTGTTATCATATTTTGTAGATTTTAATCACCTTTAATATATATATCTATCAACCTATCCTCAAAAAACACCTAGATAAATTTATACTTCAAATTATTATGATTCATCTTGGAATGGAACATATTATTATTTTCCTTTTAAATCATACTTTTGGGTCACAAAACAGAATCCCATCATCTTTGGTCCTTTTGAGATCTTACAACATCTCCATTAGACAAATAAACTCTATCATATCATTTATGCAACATTATATACTTATATTATTATGAGGGAAACTACCAATTCAATATTCAACATTTAGATCACATTCATACGTCTAAATTTTAATATATATCAAGTTGTTCTCTTATAATTGTTTGAATCTCCACCAATTCTAGATTCAAGAAACCATTATGGTTACTAATTGATTGCGAATTAATGTATAGTTCTTATAGACCACTTTTTGCTCCATAGAATCTACATAAAATCCTTATACTATATTTTTATAATATTATAAATGTTCTACTGACAACACCAACAACATTTTCAAGGTCTGTTCAAGTAAAAACTATGATATACATCATGGATCCTACAATAGATTCGTAGGGAATATTCCCCATGTACACTACCTCAAATTCAATTCATATTTTTTTATTCCTTATGGGTTATATTTTTTGAATAATTATTGTCCATGGTGTATCTTCTATGGGGTTTGAGAGGTTTTTCTAGGTTTTAGGTTGAAAATTCAGAGTTTAGGGGAAAAAGTATAGGTGAATAATTTAATCACATTGTTAGTCAACTCATATGTTCACCCCTTTGATATTGGTCATTGGGTTTTAGTGTAATTTTACATGGTTTGAGAATGGTTTTTTGAAACATATAGCTACTTTTAAGAAACTATAATTTGGTTCTCATGGGCCAGAGTCTGCCTTACAATTATTGTATGATTATTCTAACTATGTAGCCTAATCATGCACCCAGAAGTAAAATTACTAAAATTTAATTTTTAACTAGTTACCCTAGTTTTTTTAACCTATAATAAAATCATAATCCATAATTATCTAAATCTGACCCCTCCAGGAATCCCTATATTACCATCCTTTAGATTCTAATGTGATTATTTATCTTTTTGGGATGATCATTTTTTGGGGTGTTTAGTTCATCTCTCTCTTTCTCATATTTTCTCTAGTTATTCTATTGATATATTCACCCTATCTCAATGCATCCCTAATGGTATATGATATTTATAAATACATATTTTATGGAAAAAATATTCTTTTTCACTTATTGTTATGTTTTTTAGTAAATGATATATTCATTTCCCATCACCAGTTTCGATGGAGACATTGATTTCATCATTATTGAGGTTGGTGTCTCTATCCTATAGTCTACCCCTTAAAATAATTATGTTATTATGTTTTTTTCAATGTTTTTTATTATTAAATTGATGGTTAAAATTTTATTTGATCTTTTGTGGAAATAAAAAGCTGTTTTAATATTGGGTTTTCTTTGTAAACTAGTCTTTATAAAGATTATGTGTTCGATAAAATGCATTAATGATGGTTTTGAAGTGGAAATTTACATTCATGCACGTTAGTGGAATATTATTTCGATATATAATGTTTTCTAAAACAATGGCCTGGAAATGAAAATGATTTTCCATAGAAAATGTTTTGAAATCTGATTTGGATTCTTGAATATAATGATAATATAGAACACTAGGAGACCATGTAATACAGTGGAAAACAAAAAATAGAAAATACCTAATGAATTAAGATATAACTATGGGGTTCCCTTGATTACATGGTTTCTAGGGTTATCCTTTCTTGGGGACCGATGTTCTCAGACTATTCGAACCACTCATTCCAGCTAGTGTTCTTTGGTGTGTCTTTTTGGTATATCTGTATACACCCTCGTCTTTGATATTTTCTTTTGATGATTTTTGGATATATTATATACATGATTATTGAAATTAATAATTTACTATATGATATGGATATCGATGATTTAAAATCATTTTACTAATCTATTTATTTCTTAGGGATTTTTTATGTCATTTTTCATTATTGTGATAATATGGCATGTTTTTTAAAAGTAATACAAATGATTTTTTAATTTGGAAAATGAATTTTCATAAAAGGATTCATAAATATATTTATTAATATAAATAATTGATGCATTTTGATATAAATTTAATGGACTCATTTATGGTATCCTACTGTGCTTTAGTGTTCACACCCTACTTGTCACATTAAACAATTTTGGCCTCGGTTTTTTAGGATACAGGTTAAGGGAAGAGATTCATTTAAGGGATGACTCTCCTAGATCATTTTTCCTTCTTGTGTGTTGGGACAGTTGTGACATATGGTCATGTGGATATAGACTCAAAGGTTGTTATTTGGTTCCATGTTGGTTTCCTTCAATATTCTTCTTTTAGACCATATTATCCCTATTGTCGTATGTGAACTTTGTGGATTCTTGTTTTTGAAAAATGAAATACTATAGATATATTAGATGATAATCTATTTCTATCCTATAATTTTATTATTATGGGTGAAATTATTACCATATTTATTTGTAGGATTTTTGTGTCATTTTGTCACCATGTGGAGATCGAGAATGTGCTTCGGGACTTTTTTGGGCCATCTCTAGAAACACTATGGGTTAAATTGTGTAGATCTATTACTAATTTGTATCACCGTGTCCAGTTATCACGATATTTCAAGCTCACACTTGTGTATTAACCTATTGTTACTGGTTTTTTTTCTAGGCATGACATAGAACCATATGTACTCAAGTTGTAATGTGGGAGTGTATCAGGCTAGCTCACATTCATGAATGAACTCATGTTACTCTAGGTGGTATGGGGTTTTCTAGAATATATGTTTATATTTTATCCTTTTTATTCATTATTTATCTTTGTTCTATTTATGATAAAGGATTCAAATTTTTTTCTTATTTTTTAACCCTCTTGAATTATATATGATGGCTCCTCTAAGAATAACATCTCATTGCACTAGATAAGAAGATTTAGAACATGTTCAACAGATTAATCCTATGGTAGACATGGTATTGGTGAAAAAATAGTAAAAAGTATCAAATAAATTGGTTAAGTTACTAATGTTGAACCATAGATAAGGGTGGTCTATACTTTGGAATTTACTATGAGGTATCCAATGATCTTCCTTAGTGATAATGGACTCTTGGAATATAGAGAATGAATTTTGATATATGAATGGATTTTCCTCTTCTTCAAAACCAAAAAAGATTCCAATGTTTTTTCCAATACATAAATAATTAAAGGGTTTGAAAAGAAATTATGGGATTCTACTATGTAATACTATTTCCATGAAGGGGTCACTTAAGTTACAATCAGAAAATCCTTTAATCAATAGTTCCATCATGAGACACTAAGAGGTGGGAATGAACATAATTTCCCACATTGAAGAAATGTGATCATTTTATTATGGAGTATGCTAATCGTTAACCATAATGGTGAAATTGTCACCAGATCTTATTTCAAATGAATACCATAATGTACAGAGTTTTGAGATGGGTTTAAGGTTATATATTCAATATATACTAATTCTTATGTCCTTACCCACCTTCATAGAGGTTGTGGAAAGGTCAGCTATAGTGGAGGCATACATATCCAAAAAGACATGGCTCATCGGTGCATTAGTGAAAGTATGATGTATCCAGAGTTATATTTCTATCAAAAAAATAATTTGGGATGATCAACTTCTATGTTCTGGTATGATTTGATAAAATAAATTATGTAAGAGATGGGTGGTAAATTATATATTTGGGAAAAAGGGACACCTCAAACCTGATTGTAAGGAAACACAAAGTATGTGTCACACATGTGGAAAATAGCATCATATTTAGTGTTTCTATCATATAGAATCCCATGGAATTTGAACTACATCCTTTTCCAAGGTCTCTCAGTTTCGATATAAAAATGTAAAATTGGTGGGATATCAATATCATGCCAAAGATAATGTTCAGGTGGTAAATATAGGGAATGACGGGGATTGACATATCGGTACTACAGAATATACACAAAAGGATAGAGCGGTAGGACTAGTTACTAAGAGAGGTATGGTTTTTGTTGTATCAAATATTGTTATATATTTGTTTGATATAGGTAAAAAGCATTCCTTTACCTCATCGTAGAATATCAATATATTGGTTTTGAACTTGAATATTAGGCCTTTCATAATGAATCATTCCACTCCATTGGAAAATAATTAGGAGTAGGGTTTCAAATGAACAAAGGTTCAAGTGATGATCACTAGACACAAATCCATATGAAAATTTTTAGTTCAGAATTATAACATATTTAATCTCATCATTGGTATGGATAGGATGACAAGTTATAGATCCTTGATCAACATATATCATTATCTAGAATAGTTTCTTTCTTCCAATGGAATCAATCATGTCTTTCAGGGTTTGTGGATCTACGATTTGGGAGATCAGGTCATGTTTATCCAACTAATGAGTAGTTATTATGAATATTATTAGAGTTGTTTCTTATTTTTATTAAAACATGACTTACTATCCATGTTATTTTTCTAGTGAAAGAGAGTGTGGATATTTTTATAGATTATTTATTTAGGTTTCTACCTTGGAGGGGAATTGATATTTAATTAAACTAACTAATGGGGAAGAGACCCTTCACATTACCTTCATATTGAATGGAACCCACTAAATTAATACAATTAAAGTTTCATATTGAGGATCTCGATGCTATGGTATTTGTTCATGCTAGAATTTCACCTAAGGAATTTCCGCTCCTCTTTTCAATGATTTAATTCTAGAGTCTTTGGATTTTTGTGTATTTTTATAAACTCAAACAGGTGATGGTTAAGAAAAAATATCTGATACCTTGGATTGAAGACATTTTTATAAGCTCAAGTGATCTTATTGGTATTCCAAAATTGATTTGAGATTGATGTACTATCATTTGAGGTTTCGAGAGGAAAATATAACTAAAATAAAATTCAGGATAAGGAATAGCCCTTATGAGAACGTCTTTTTGTTTTTTGGCCTTACAAATACCCGTGTGGTGTTTATTGATTTAATTAATTGAATCATCCATTAGTTCATGGGTTCATTCATTATCATTTTCATGGATGATGACCTTCTTTATTTCAGATCGAAGTGGATCATGATGAGCCTTTGAATATAGTCCTTGGAATCATTAAAGTACATCATATTTATAGGAATCTATCTATAGATAAGTTATAGATTAATGAGGAAATTTTTATAGGCCATTTTCTTTTTGGGAAATTTAATTTAATTGATCATTAAAATACATAGGCAATGAAATGTTGGGAGTGGCCTAGAAATGGGTTTGGAGATTTAGAGTTTCTTAGGATTAAATAGTTATTTTAGTATTTATTGTAACTTATATAAGATTGTATCTCATGTGACAGAGTTATCCCATAAGGTTATGAAGTTTGTTTTTGTTGCGATCAGTGCCATATGTCTTTGTAGGAGTTGAAAGTGATATTGAATTCAACTCAAGCCTTGATTCTTCCTGATATTATTTTGGGTTATTATTTCTACTTCAATGCCTCATGTATGTGTTTGGATTATGTTCTAGTGTAGGGTATATAGATAGTAGCTTCTGGATATCAACATTTATTTACTCATGATTAAAACTACCCCATAAATGATCTTGACTTGCTAGCAGGGATGCACACTCTATATAATCTATGAAATTACCTATTTAAGGAGCATATTTGTAACATCTGGTATTTTCTATGTATTATATTTAAATATTTTGTGGATTGATTTGATGAGTAGGCATTGATACAGCGTTTGATTCCATGGTCAGGTGTGCCTGAATTTTTTTTTAAAAATATTATAATTTTTTATTGCATAAAGGCATGTTTTTCCTGAAAAAGTGGAATAAATCCTAAATTGGTTCTCAGATTAGAAATTTGTGGGGACCATTGAAATCATAATTCATGTTTACCCTATGTTTGAATTATGTTTTTTTTACAGGTCTTTTGTGGAAATAATAAAAATTACGTAATCGTCATTAAATAATTTAAACCAAAATTATTTTAAGTGACATAGTTTCTTGTTTCGTTTTTATTAAACCTTTTTTAGGAATCTAGGGTTTTCACCATAACCTTGAAATTTATCTATGATGCAGATAAATAATCCTCTCAAATGAATTTTGACGAATTAGATAAAAAACCATGGATCATCACTGCAATGAAGTTGGAGGATCACGTCAATGATAGAAATGAAATTGTTCCCCATCAACGACCAATCCAAAATATAGGTAGAGTGGTTGTTTAATTATTTATTTTCCATGTTTTTAATTTCCATTATGAATGCAGGTCAATCCACAAATAGAATGATCTGTAGTTCGGTCATTGTTTTAGGATGGGTTATTGATAAGAGATTATTGGGAGATTAGTTTATCATGTTCTTTTATCCTTGTAATGATATTGAATTGTGGATGACCTGAAAAAATTCCAAGGTTAGTTATTCAGGAATTTTTGGTGGTTTTACTCCCCCATTCATGGCATTCTTCGCCATTGGATCGTCTTGATCGTGACTCGACTTACCGGGAGGATCCAAACACAATAAAACCCTAGAATTGGAGACAAGATAAAACAAAGTCGGGATTAGTGTAGATTGGGGCCCCAATGATTATATAGGTTCATTCATTTCAACTTTCGAGCACTAGAGGAAAAATTGTGGCTCATGGATGTAGTGGGGCAGTGAGTTGTGGAGCCGCATCGGTAGTCGGGGGACGTTGTGGCAACACCACATGAAAGACGATGGGATCAGAGGCCTCGGTACATTGAAAAACACTTCTTGGGATGTTGTGGTGGTCTTTGAGGGTGACCACATGAGAGGATCGGCCCAGTAATGGGTTAGGTCGGGTGAGTGGGCATGGTGGCAGGGGCTGATGAGGTGGGTTGGGCCCAGATGGAGCAGGTCGAACCTAATGGTACAAGTAGACATGGAGGACTAGGTCAGGCTGAATAGTTCAGGGTGGACCCTGGTGGCTTGACTCGGCCACGATCTACCACCGTGGTAAGTCCTTGGCCCAGTGAACCCTCATTTGAAATTATCAAATGACCATAACATTCAAACCGTATGTCTATTTGACAATATGTCTGTAGCGTTGGGACCCTTAAAAAGAGATGGTCATTTAGATATATCCTATCTGGGTTTTTTGGAGTTCTTTTAAAAAATAATGTATTGAGAAGCGATTTCTCCTTGACGAAACATGATTCAAGAAAACCTTTTGTGGCTAGTTATGACCTAGAGACTATGTGTCATATATAGACTATATGTCTTGCAGAGTCTATGTGTCTTATAGAAACTGTTTGTCTTATGGAGACTATGTTTCATATTGATATTTTATTTCATATTTTTATTGACAATGTATGTATGTTCTTGATATTTTTCTATAGACATATATTTATGTGCAGATGACTATGCATTCCTTTGTGGTATTCCTTTGTAGTATTGCATAGTTGCATTCCATTATGGTATTTTCTTTGTGGAATTACATCATGTAATTTCCTTTGTGGTATTCATTTAAGGTATTTATTTATTGTAATTCCTTTTTGGTATTTCCTTTGTGGAATTGATTTGTGGTTTCGGGGTCTCCTACAGAGTATTATGTTACTCACCCCTGCACAGGCTTTTCTTGCATGTGTCGTGTGTTGTATAGATTTTTAATTCTCTAAATAAGTTAAAAGAAGACCTAGACCACAAGGTTACTTGTGATATGGTAGAGGCCAAGGGGTGTTACAACAACTTTTCTGATGAACTTCCCAGTACCTCTTTCTATACATGTCAGACAAGTGGCTACATACTCTTTTATTTTTGTGGGTTTTTTTTCACCATATTTACATTCCAGTAAATTCACATTTGTACTCTGGTTGTGGGATATATTGTTTTTCATGAATTATTTAAATAGTGTTTTTACATTTCTGCATTTGTGGATTGGATATGTGTGCTTTCATATAGGTACTTAGTAAAATTCCTCTCATTTGTGGGATATGCATAGACGATGCTAATCACCATCCTCTAGAGTATTAAAGGTGGGCATGGGGTAGTCATGGAATGGGTCCCTTTGGGATAAGTCTAAATATAGATTTATCTTAGAAGGTAGGGTTTACTTTAGAATTGGGAGTCTATGAGGTTTTTTTTTTGGTAAAAGTGTTAAGTGTTTTGAGTTTATCTTTCTAGATAGTGAATCTAGCGTTAGTGCGGCGGATGACATATCCAAACACCAAGACTCTGGGCACATTCTTATTTGAACGGTAAATGAAAACATAGATTGTAGGTAAAATATGGGTACATGAATCATATATGAATTGGTTGTGTCTTCTATGTACTTCTTGAGTTAGATATCCTGATATACTCTTCTGACCGTGGTACATCTTGTTTTTTTACATGAGACCTCCACATAGACAACCATATTGGATTCCATTACATGATCCCGGGGATGATCATACTAACAATGAGGCATCAATATAGGGGGTTGTACCATAGATATCACTTGTAAGTGGATTAACAGCTATACCACCTCCTGTCAAGCATCACCTACTACAATCACTACCAGCAAAAGATGCAACTAGACTCGGCATGCTGTAATAATTTCATAGGTTGTGACCTCCCAGGTTTTAGGGTGATCCAAACCCCCCATGTAACTATGTATTGGCTAGAGGTATTTACCCATGTCTCTCTCCTTATCAAGATTCCTTCTGACCAAATGGCAGTCCTTTCGACATGTATTTTTCTGGGCCTTGTGGGCCGATGGTGGAGTGTAGTGTCCAGGAAACATGATGAGACAAATATATCTTAGTATGAATTTGAGTGTCTCTTCAAAGAGGGGTTCTTTACAACCCCATTTTGGTTTGTCCCCATATCGGAGATTCCCCATCTACAGTAGGGAAGTCATACTGTGGAAAAGTGTTTGGATAGATTTACACATCTTTTATGCTAATCCATAGATATGCTACAAGACACATTCTTAAGGGATTGAACCTTCAAGCATGGATTATTCCAAGATATTAGTGAATCCAAGATATCCATTAGCATTCCTACTTATTCAAGGGTACATTAGTGTGCCCTAATAGTGGAGAGATTTCTTGAAGAGCTTGTATCACTGATGGGATCTACCATCAAGCACAAGGTAGTTGAGGCCTCATCAGCCAGTGGGTGACAAAATTCATTGGGACCCATTCAAGTTAGGAGAATCATGAGAGAATCCAGGGACATAGGATCAATATATTAGGGGCTCCCATGATAGCTCGAGTTAACTAAGGTATAAGATGTGTTACTCATGTGGTGGGCAGGGACATCTAGCATGAGATTGCCCATCCCATCATAAGACTGACAAGGAGATGGACGAGGGGATGCATAGAGAGAGGTGTAGGTATGATAAGGGTGGTATGTATTGTGGAATACATTGTAGGGGATATGTTAGGGTGTAAGTAAGTGGTTGGATGTTCGGTCTATTACCACCATCCCTTCTAGGTGGTCCACAACAAGCTTAGGGAGCTAGTGGATAGGTAATAGGCCAGCTACAGGCGATAGAGGATTATTAATCTGAGGCTCCGGGTATGATTAGAGGTTTGATGTATGTGTATTACACATTATATATAGTTTTTATAGATACATGTTCTAGTTATTGTTTTCTTACCATGAACCTTGTTTGAGACTCAAAGATTCCAGGTGAAGCGTCGTCTTGACACTTACACTTAGAGACTCCTAGAGGAGTAGATTCCCTGAACACACAACGGTGCCAATAGTGTGACCCTACTCAGGGAGGTGAGTGTTTTAGTTGGGATCTCTTGGTTTCTTCCTCGATGGCTTAAGATTTCATTCTCGGTATGGATTAGTTATGCCTTATTCATGCTCAAATTGACTGTTTTAGGAAGAGAGTGTTGTGTGATCATAATGATAGGACCAACTTTTTCTTTTTTTGTGAAAGTAAAACATCATGAAGGACTGTATAGACTCACACATTGGAGGGTGTAGCCGGTCACTAATCAATTGGCTTGATTAACCCTCAGTGCATTGGATGATTAGAGAACACACATTTTTAGGGTGGTGGCAAAGTTTTAGGATGATCTAGGATTACCTCCCCACAAGAAGGTATAATTATGAATTTATATATACTCGGAAATGTGTAAATATCTACACCTATATATCATATGGATCCCATAGAGGATTGTGGGAAGGGCATGCAGTTTGAGGACATGCATAGGAAGGGCTCTGTGAGACCCTGTGTTTCACCCTAGGTAGCACCAATTTTGTTTTCCAAGAAGGAAGATGGGATCTTGATGTTATGAGTAGAATTTCAGTGCCTGAACCAGGTGACCGTGAAGAATATGTATCCACTACTGAGGATCGATGACCTCTTCAATCAGTTGAAAGGAAAAATTAGGTACTAGAAGATTGACCTCAAATCTGGATATCACCTACTATTAGTACAAGATGAGGATAAACCATTGATGGCCTTCAAATTACATTTTGGTCACTATGAGAACTTGGTAATGAAATTTTGTGTGAATAAATCTCCAATAGTGTTTAGGGGACTCATGAATCAGATCTGTTTTCTATACATACACCGGTTCATGGAGGTCTTCTTTGATGAAATTCTACAGTACTTGGAATCTGAAGAAGAGCACATGAGACAATTAAGGATGATTTTGGACAAACTCTTAGAGAATTAGATTTACAAGAATCTCTCAAATTGTTATTTTTGGATTTAGGAGGTCCATTTTCTTGAACACATCATTTAAGAGGCTAGAGTTGTAGTGTATCCAGTGAAGATTGAGGTTGTTCTTTTTTGGGATCCTCCCAAGAGTGTTGTAGATATGTAATGTTTCCTTGGTTTGGCTAGGTATTATCATAGGTTTGTACCCAAAATTTCTAGAGTGGAATAATTCTTGATAGGTTTGACAAGGAATATACAATAATTTTTCATAGATAAAGAAGTTCCAAAATATTTTTTAGCAGTTGAGGAAGATATTGATGCGTGCTCCTATCATGAGATTTCAATAGAAGGGTACCGAGTATGTAGTGTTATGGAATACATCGGGAACTGGGATTAGATGTGTCCTGCAACAGCAGAACTACGTGACACATGATATTGAGTTATCATTTGTAGTCTTTTCTTTAATGATGTGGTGACACTTCCATATGGGTGAGTGGTTTATCATCTACTCTAACCACAAGAGTCTCAAGTATATCTTATTTTAGAAGGATATGAACTTGAGATACAAGATATGGATAGAGTAACTCCAGGAATATGACTTTGGGATTGTCTATAATCCTAGTATGGGGAACGTGGTAGAGGATTCTCTCACCAGGTGATACAGTTTATAGTTGTTGAATGAGGAATCGAGGTAGTTGGCCTCATTGTAGATATCCATTATGGATACAGATGTAGGAGATTACCTCAAGTATATGGTTGTTATTCCTCCACTTTTTTACTGAGTCAGTGAAGAAAATCATGGGGATACATAGTATGATATTTTATGTGATCATATTCCCATAGGTCATGCTCCTGATGGATATTCAAAAGGTGGGGATTACTTATTTTTTTTTCGAGGGTGCACAGTAGTGTAAATGGAATTGCAATAGGATGTTTTGAGGGTGTTCAACAGATACCCTTTGGTTATACATTCATGTGTATAGAAAATGTACCAAAACCTCCAATGTCAGTTTTAGAGGCCAGGGATGAAGAAGGGAGTTGCAATTTGCTTCTCGATGCCTCACTTGTCAGTATGTGAAGGCCAAGCACCAGGTTCTAATGGTATTGACTCATCTAATTGAGGATCTAGAAAGGATGTGGTATGTGATATTGATGAACTTCATGATAGTTTTATCACATACATCTAGGGGACACGATGCCATATGGGTGATTGCTGGTCGACTCAACATGTCATCCCATATCCTAACAATTCGGGAGTAGAGTTCAATAGAGATATTGGGATTCCTCTATAAGAAAAAGATATTTTGACTCTATGGAGTTCCATAGATGATAATCACTGATCGTTATGCTCAATTTATATCCTGATTGTGGATGGGACTGTATGAGGTGTTTGGGACTCATTTACTCTTAAGCACAATGTATCACCCATAGACGGATGACTAGACAATGTAGATCATATAGGTTCTGGAGGACATGCTACAAGTTTTCATGTTAGATTTTTCCATATATGGGGGGATCACCTATCATTAGTGGTGTTTGTGTTCAAAAATATCTACCATTCAACCATCGATATGGCACCATTTTAGTCTTTTTATAGATGACCTTGCAGGTCACCACATTTCTTGACAGACCCAAGAGAGTCAATACTCATGTGTCCAGAGTTGTTGCAGGTGACTACAGGGAAGGCGAAGATCATCCATGAGTGGATAAAGATTTCAAAAAGCCGTTAGAAGTATTATACTGGATGATTAAGGAGACTTTGGATTTCGAGGAATGAGAGCATGTGTTTCATCGGTTCTCACCTCAATGAGGATTAAAGTGATTTGGTCAGGGTAGTAAGCTATCTATTAGGTTCACCAGACCATTCCTGATACTACGTAGAGTTTTTGAGGTGTCACACCAGATCTCTCTACCTCCATAGTTAGAGAGGGTATACGGCATATTCTGTGTGTCACAACTGAGGATATACATTCATGATCCAACACACGTCATTGACTATGGTGAGTAGAACATCGACGATGAAGAGAGTTTTGTTTAGTACTATATGGATTTCAACGATCAAACAGAGTTAATCCTTTATGGGTGGTCAATTCTACTGGTGCGTGTTCTATGGTAGCATGAGAATCTCTAGGAGAGAACATGAGAGTGGGAGGATCAAATTTGTGCTTAGTTCCCCCATTTGTTTGAGTAGACCATTGTTTTGGATTCCAGTGATGTAAATCCCTATAGTGGGGAGAATGTAATATCATGGACTTTCCTTGTCGTAGATACCCGGTTTGTACCCTGTAAGACTTTGTAATATTTCTACATATAATATCAGAGCTATGCACAAAGACGTCTTGTGATTCTGAGGCCCGGTGTGCTCAGAATTTATTTTATAAAAATATTAAGTATTTTTAAACTATGCACGTGGAAGGGTTTTGTTTTCTCTTAAACGATAACTTGAATTAGAAATTTGAGTGCACGGTTGCATCCGGAGCATGCCGTTTACCTTAGGAGGGGGGGTAAAAGTTGTGGGTGTGGGCCTGCAGTGAGAAATGTCACCCAGGGGTAAAATAATCATTTTCAAAATGATGAATTAGTGATTATTATATCTAGAGAACTTTTCAAATAACTTTTGAACGAAGTTTCAGAATGGAAAATACGAGACTTCTGTTCTTTTCGAAATGGGGCGTTTTACCTAGGCGCGATATAAAATGAGTGGGTGCGGAAGTTTCATATTCTATGCTAAGAGGATTCTTCAATAAATAGGAGTTTGGAGTTGGGGGTTCCCCCTTCTCTCTCCTTTCTCTCTCTCTCTCTCTCTTTATCTCTCTAGCTGTTCTTCACCATTCTTCATCGGATCGAGGAGCAATATCCTTCAGAACATTGGAAAATCGAACCGGGGGCGTCGTTGATGCATTTCCAATGACGCATGGCCTATTCGAGGTAGGATTTCTGATTAATATTCTCCCATTCATCAATTTTTCATTTTTTTCAATTTTGTAGTTTAAATTCTATAATTTTCTAATTGGGGCGATGGCCGAACGAACATGTCCAACGCCCAAGCCCCGTTTTAGATTCTCATTCTTGGGCGTTCTTCATCCTAATTTTCGGATGTGCCAAATCATGTCAGATCGATGATCAAGGGTAGGCGCTATGAAGGTCTCACCCGGAGGATTCTTAATCCTCCTTCGGATTTGGAATCGGGCCACCAAAGTAGTAGTGGGAGCCGTCAGAAGCCCCAGCTCCGGCAAGGGCGGTCGCCGGAGGTCGTGGTGGCGTAGTGGGGTAAACGACATTCGGCCGGTGTGCGGGGGCTGGGGTAGCCTTGGGAGGAGACGAGCAATGTGGATGAGGGTTCAGAATGAGTTGTTAGTGTCAAGTGTCACCGGCATGGCCAGGATAGCTCTGGGAGGAGACGAGGCGGCACGACCAGGTCTTCGGAGGTGCCGGCATTGGGTGTCGCCAGTGCGGAGGGAGGAGGACCAAGAAGCCAGGGCGACCATGGTGCGATGCAAGCGGTAGGTGCCGTAGTGGTGCGCTGAAAGGGGTGGGGGCACCAGTGTCATCCCGTCTCGGTCGGAGCGAGACACCGAGGTCAGCACCTCAAGGTTCGTCATGGACAAGGACACGTGCTTTGCGGGTCCCGCTGGGTGTCGAATTCCAGCCAAATGAATGGTATACTTGAAGAACTAGACCTTAGGGGGGTGGTTACGGTGTGTTTGGAGAGGTCCGCGGACAGCGGGATGTGGCGATTCGGGCCAGACCCGTGGCTTGGCTGCGGGCCGGCGGTTCGGACTGGGCCGGACGGGGTGAACCGGCCCGGTTGGCCCCCCTTATATTCGGGGGGCGTAACTACTAAACTGAATGTCCGTCTGACGTGTCATCTACAGTTGCAGGTTCGTGTCGGAGAGGCGGAAATTTTTATGTGGGTTTCTAGGATTTTGGGTTATACGCCTGAAGGCGGGTAACCTGGAACACTTTAATTTAATAATATCATATTATTATTAAAACATGTGACGGACACACTTCGTGAGTCGGATGTCTGTTTGACGTGCCGTCAGAGGCGCTATGGCCCTAGAGTTGAGACGGTCCTTCCAATGTTGGTTCGGCCCCTTTTCGGTTCAGTTTAACTGCTAAGTGGAACATAACGCTTAATGTGAATAACTAATTAATTATTTAATTAATTAATTCTTCTTGTGTCGGAACTAACTCCGGTTTGGGGTGTCCGATTGACGCGCTGTCAGCGGTAGCATGACCCCAGTCCTCGTGCGGACCTTTGGAGATACATTCTGAAGCGTTTGGGTAAGAGACAAGGTTCAATCCCCACAGGGCCTATTTCACACTTTTTACGGTGAAAGACCACTTCTTCACCCGATATCTGTTTAGAGTGTTTGAGCACTCATTTCTGAGTGTTATTCTGAGGGGATTACAACGAAGTAGTCCGCCTTCCTAAATTTGGATCTGTGGCATGGTCCCTACGAGGAAGCTTTCAGATGTGTGCCGCATTTTTTCAACTTATGCTTCATAAGTATGTTCAGGGAAAATGAATACCCTATGCTGTGTGGTTATCTTTAAGTAATGAAATGGTTTGATCTTCATGACGTGTTTCGGGGTTGAGGTATGGGCCCCATAGGGCCCCATTTTTAAAATTCATGGAGTTGCAGCTTCTGCATAATAATTCTATTCCAGGCATCGTCAACGGCGTTGTGACCCTGGAATCGTGACGAAGTTGACCGAGGTGGTTTCAGGCGTTGAAGCCCGAGTTGAGGCATGGTACCCATGTGCCGTCTTTTAGGCTGTGTGCAGCGTACTACGACTTTTTCATCGGGTGTCCGTTTGGAGTGTATGATTAGTAGATTTGACATGTATTTCTGAGAGCATCACGATGGCGTAGTTCGACCAACCATTTTCGGGACAGAGGTGTGGGCCCCATGAGAAGCCGTCTGGGCGTAAAGCGGTGTTGAATAACATTTTCATCGAGAACCCATTTTTAGTGAGTAAGTAGTCTCTCTCACGTGTTTTTACACGAGGATTAAAATGGTGTAATCTGTTTGGGAATGTGGAAATTTTTTTGAGATCTCATTAAATGTGGAAACATGAAAGGGTGTTCGTCGGAGGTTCCATTGACACCCTCTGAGCCTACGCACGGTAGCGGTGTTAGTGACACCCAGTGATGGAACATGCAATGTAGAGTTATCAGACCAGTTCCGGGTTTACCCTTCAGCGAGGATGGACAGGTGGTTACCCGTTGACCTTAGGGTTTACCCTCCAGCGAGGCTGGGAAGTGGGTTACCCATAGACCATAGGGTTTACCCTCCAACGTGGTTGGGCAGAGGGTTACCCATTGACCTTAGGGTTTAACCTCCTGTAAGGCTGGGCAGTGGGTTACCCATTGAACTCTTAGGTTTGGACCTCTAGTGAGGCTGGGCAGTGGGTAACCCATTCACCTTAGGGTTTAACCTCTAGCGGGTCTGGGCAGTCGGTTACCCGTTAACCTTGGGGTTTACCCTCTAGCTGTGCTGGGCAGTGGGTTACCCGATGACTTATTTCAGACTCAACCCTTTCTATGAGGATAGTTAATGACTTTTCTTCGTGATTACCGGAGTGGGACCCTTGGTTGTATTGGTTAGCGATGAGGTAGCCTTGGCATGTAGGACTGTGGTTCATCAGTGATGGATATCCCTAAACTTTTGGAGACTTCTCTTCGGCTGAGCTTGGAGATTGATATCCCCTTACAAACTCATTCGGGATTCTTGTTGAGAATATATATACCCCCTACATTTTTTCCTACTCCTTGGGTTCGGTTACTCTCCTTCTAGGATGGGCAATGACGTGCGAGGTATGCCATGTGCTTTCCATGTCTTGCTCCTCCTAGATTGGATGAGTCTACTTACTCTCTTCTATTTGGTTGAGCTACGCTCTCTCTATCATACTCTTACACTATTCTTTGTTCTGTCTACTGCTCACCGTTTTAGTACCCCCTTTGTTTCTCCCTTGAGATTTTGGTGCATCCTACTATGTATCTTTATAATCACCCCTACTTGGTCTTTTCCCGCACTTGGTGTGCCTTTGTAGATGAAGGATAGGTCAATCGAGACTACAAAGGGGTGTAGAGGGCACAAAAGCTGGGGCTGTGTTCATTGGTCGTAGGAGGATTTCCAGGTGTGAGACTCACCAGCTGTTTACATTCATTAACATCATGTTGGGCTGTGGCACCTTTATGGTTGGGCATGCCTTTTTCCCCTTTTACTGTTCAGTTTACATGTCAGTGTACTTTTTAGCACATTACTGATATTGTTTAATGGTTGAGGCATGTATGTTTGTTTCCTATTATTAGTATTTTTGTATATTTCTTTGTTTTCTCAGCACTTTTCCATTGAGTTAGATGCATGTGTGTGTACAGTTTCTTAGGAAATGGTCTTCCCTAATTTTTTGTGCCTTGGTGCTAGTCGCCACCCCCTAGTTGATGGATACGTGCTTTGGGTAGTTGCGGCTCGAGCCCTGGTATGGGACGGGTTGTGACTATGTGGTATCAGAGGTGGTTCTTTTAATGGGGAATTGTTCGGACGTCCCTAAAAAGGAATTGGTTGAGTTTTTGGGAAACAGTGTCAACATGTCTTGAGAGTGGCTCTCTGGCCAAGGAGTCTAGTGATGGTGCAGCGACCGACATATCCATTCACCCAGACCCTGATAACCTGCTTGTCGACTCGGCACACTGAGACACTTTTTGTAGGGAATTTGGTTCGTTCATCATATAGGATTGATTCTTTGACTGTCCTTCTTGAGTCTGCTCCCCATCGTTGTTGATATATATGGTCATTTGGCCGCGGTGCTCCTTGATTGGATTCAGGATGTTTCGGCCATGATAGCCAGCTAGGATACTAGCTCTGGTTCGTGATGATGACCCCATGAGCGACGAGGCCTCAGTTAAAGATCCATTATACGGTTACCCTTTCTCCAGGAGGTAAGGAAGCAACACCTCCACCTATGGAGTAGCAGATAATACTGGCAGCGAAGGCTAATGATCAGCATAGGCTAGGCGCGCTACGTGACTTCCAGCTTTAGAGACCACTGAGGTTTCACGGTGAGCCATACCCTAAGACAGTTAAGGGTAGGCTAGAGTCGGTGGTTCGCCTCTTTAGGCTTATTTGGACACTAACATGTTAGATTGTGGCTTTAACAGACAATATTTTTCCACCAAGCTGTTTGGCATAGTAGATCCTAGGTTACATAGATTCACAATGAGTTGGTACTCTCATGGGATGACTTCTAGCAGCTATTTCACGAGGAGTACTACCCATCCTACTTACGATTTATACGGTTTCAGGAGCTACTAGGGCTTCATCGAAGAGTGATGGAAGTGGCTGAGTACGTGACTAGGTTCACAGACCATACTTGGTACTCATTGGACGTGGTCCATGACCGAAACTACCAAGCACAGAATATTGAACGAGATATATGTATAGGAGATTCATGCCAGTGTAGTTCCCTTGTGCATCCTTACCCATCTTGGGGTGTTGGAGCAGGCACTGGTGACATATAAATTTCTGGTAGAGGGACGTCGATTGGCAGGGCCTCGACAACGGAGGTCTCCCCTTTATGAGACTCAGACACACGATCGGGGACAACGTAGACCACCAAGACAGCCCATGGAGGACTATTGCTATGTTTGTGATGTGTGAGGCCATGTGGCATGAGAATATTCGACCAAATGTTCTGCATTTTTCCAGATAGTTAATAGATGCACCGCCAAGACAGAGGCAATGTCGTAATCAGAGAACTCCTATGTGAAGACAGGGTGGTCCCCAGGGAGGTATTGTTGGCAGAAGAACTGGAAGAACTATGGTTGGTGGATGACGTTTTGAAGTCCTTCCACCACCACTAGGGGGCTCATGTCAGGCTCAGGGAGATGACGGACAGGGTCGCAGGCGGCTGTGTGTTATAGATGTCTACAATCCTGCATCGCATGAGATGATAAGAGGTACGCTTTTTGTCTTTTTATACTTTTCTTAGTAGAACTTGTTAGACACTACGTGAGGTACTCGTTTCATCTAACACCTTGTCCAAGGGGTTACCAAGGGTGATGTCGGGCATCAGTGTAACCCTGTGTTGGTGTTGTCTGATGTAGCTTTGAATAAACGTGATAGAGGGGTTCTTCCCCCACTAAGACACATTTTTGTGATGATATTAAAACTATTAGGGTGAGTCAGTACCAACCAAAGAGGATAGTATTGAGGTGTGGTGGATGAGTCCCTCTGACATGTGCATTCATGGTGGGGTTGTGTGGTGGAGTGTCAGAGCAGGTTCTGGATTTTCCAGAGGGGCTTTTCTTCTTGACCTCCCTTTGCTGAGGTGCCACTATTGGGTTTGGCATAGTGCCTATTTTTGGGATTACTCTCTTTATAATAATGGAAAATACACATGGGGTATTGCACGTGCTTTCCGTTTCTAGCCTCTGGCGGTTGGATGTGTTTTCTCACCTACCCTGTTCGTTGGTACCTTGCGTTATCAATGTGAATCTTGATACCGTAATCAAGTACAAGTTGAGGTGATGGAAACCCCAAATACAGAACTACACGCTTCACTATGTTGTGTTGGTGGTGGTGGTCCTTGCACTGAGAATGTGGAGATGCTATCTTCTGGGAGAGCGGTTTATGGTTTTCTCAGACCACCAGTTTCTCTGGTGCGTCCTCACCTAGAGAGACTTGAACATGATGCGATGGTACTGGTTGAAATTTATGTAAGACTATGACTTCGAGGTAGTCTACGATCCGTAAAATGACAGTGTTGTAAGAGGTTTTCTTGAAAGAGTGTCCCAGACTCGTTAGGTGTGGGATGTTTCGTGGTAGTTATCTTCCCTTTAGCTGACCTTGGTGGAGAAGGAGGGTACCACTTTTCTACAATCGATGGTGTTGAATCATACACTTTTTGAGAATGTAAGAGAGTCTCGGTTGTGATACATCGATCGTGAAATCATGTGTGACCGGATATCCTTGGGTGTTTCACCAGATGGGTATTCTGAAGGAGGGAATCGCGAGACCATGTTCCAGGAACAAATTGTGGTTTCAGTCATGACGTGGAAAGTAGAGGTTCGGTCGGGGAAGTCCCCTAAGTTTATTTGGGCCGTTCGGGAATCGTGTAAGTGGTTGAGAGGTTTCCTACTATCTTTCCCTACCCTCACAATAGTAGGAGTGTTGTTCAAGTTTTCTTGGGAGTGGGAGAGCTAGGTGTGAGCTCTGTATCCCGAGTTGTTTTCTTCATAGTTTTTCTTTTGGGGGAGAATGGCTTGAAGGAGTGAATGATGTAGAGAACTATTTTTTACCCTATAATACTTTGGAATATTTCTACATATAATTCCAGAGCTGGGAGCGAAGACAGCGTGAGATTCTGAGGCCCAGTGTGCTCAGAATTAATTTTATAAAAATATTACGTATTTTTATACTATGCACATGGCGGGGTTGTTTTTTATCCTAAAAGGTAGATCGGATCAGAAATCCAAGTGTACGGTTTCATCCGAAGCATGTCGTTTACTCTAGGCGGGGTGTAAAAGTTACGGGCATGGGCCTGATGTGAGAAATGTCACCCAGGGGTAAAATCGTCAGTTTCAAAATGATGACTTAGTGATTTTTATCGTTGGATCCCTTTTCAAATAACATTCTATCAAAGTCTTAGAATGGATATATGAGACTTCCGTTGAATTTAAAATGTGGCATTTTGCCTAGGCATAATATAAAATAAGAGGGCGTGATAGTTTCATATTCCATGCTAAGTGGATTATTCTATAAATAGAAGTTTGGAGTTGGGGGTTCTCCATTCTTTCTCCTTTCTCTCACTCTTTCTTTATCACACTTTCCGTTCTTGACCGTTCTTCGTTGGATCGAGGAGCGATCTTCACTTGAACTTTGGAAATTCAAAGCAGGGGCATCGTGGACGTGTCACCAACGACGCATGACCGATTCGAGGTTGGATTTCTGATTAATAATTCAACCTTCATCAATTATCAGGTTTTTGCAAATTTTGATGTTTAAATTCTATAATTTTGGAATTAGGGAGATGGACGAATGGACACGGCCAATGCCTGAGCCTCATTTTAAATTATAGTTCTTGGGAATTCTTCATCCCAATTTTCGGACGTGCCAAATCTTATCGGATCGAGAATTGAGGGTAGGTGCTGAAAAAGCATCGCCTTGTGGATTTTGAATCATCTTTCAGATTTGGAATCGAGCCACTAGAGCGGTGGCGGCGGCCGTCAGAATCCCGAATCTGGCAAGGGTGGTGGTCGGTGGTTGATGTGGCACAGTAGTGTAAATGGCATTCGGCAGGTGTGCGGTGGTCGGGGTAGCATCGGGAGGAGCCGAGCTGTGTGGCCAGGGGTTCAGAATGAGTTTCCGGCATCAGGTGTCATTGACGCAGTTGGGGTAGCATTAGGAGGAGCCGAGGTGGCGCGGCCGGGGCTTCGGAGGTGTGGAATTTGGGTGTCACTGGTGCGGAACACGGAGGACCAGGCAGCCCGGGCGGCCGTGGCACGGTGCAGGCGGGATGTGGCACAGCGGCGTGCTGCAAGAGGTAGGGGCACTAGCATTTTCCTGTTGTAGTCGGAGGGAGACCCCGAGGTCAGTGCCTCGGGGTGCCCCGTGGACAAGGACCCGTGATTTGCAGGTCATGCTGGGTGATGATGACTGGCCAAATGGCCGTTCTTCTTGAAGAACCAGACCCGAGGAGGGATGGTCTAGTGTTACTGGAGCAGGCCGTGGCCACGGGCCACGGAGAGTCGGGTCGGACCCGTGGCTGGGCCGTGGGTCGGCGGTTCGTATCGGGCTGGCTGGGGTGAACCGGCCCAGTTGGGCCCACTTGCGTTAGGGGGGGCCGTAACTTCGAAACGGCACGTCTGTTTGATGTGCCATCTATGACTGCAGGTTCATGTTGGCGAGGAGGAATTTTTGAATGGGTTTTATGGGATTTTTTTTCTGTTCCCGATGGAAGGTAACCTGAAACTCATTAATTTAATAATATCAAATTATTATTCAAGCTTGTGATGGACGCGCTTCGCGAGATGGACATCCATTTGACGTACTGTCAGACGCGCTTCACGAGATGGACATCCTTTATGGTATTCCTTCATGGTTTTAGGGAGTCGTACTGAGTATTGTTTCACTCACCCCCGCACGGGCTATGCCCACATGCATCGTGTATTGTACAGATCATCAACTATTCGACAAAGTTCCAAGAAAACCAGGTCAACATGGTGCCTTGTGAGGCTGGACAGGTCGAGTTGTGTTTCAGAAACTTTTTTGAAGATAGTCCCAGTACCTCTTGCTTTATAGGTTGGATTATTTTTTTGGACTCTTGTTTTTTGGTGGGCTTGTTTTGGCCCAGTTTAATTTCCAAAACATTCACTATTTTTCTATAGATGTGGGATGTAGTGGTCTACATGTATTATTAACTTGGGGATTTTTATATTTGAGAATTTATCTCTTGGAGATGTGTGCGTATGTACAGTTACATACGAAAATGCCTCTAATTTTTGGGATATAACTACTCATTGCTAGTCACCAGCCCCTAGCCTATTGGAGGCGGTCTTGGGGTTTTCATGAAAGGATCCCCTCTAGGATGGGTCATGAAATGATTACATTGTATTATAAACATAAGATACTAAATTATATTTAAACCTAGAGAGATATCAACATAAGTAAAATACATTAGTAAGAGTACCATTAATCCTTTTATTTTGATGTTTCATACACACCCAAAAGAGGAAAGGTGGTCATAGACACTTTGAGCAGAATCTTTTTGACTCATGTAGTGAAGGAATTAGTTGAAGAATGGATCTTGATGTTCTTCATTCCTGAGAGGCACCAATAATTAAGGGAGAGTTGATATACAGTTATTCCTAGCTTTCATTTAGACTTAATATTTAAAATTTTATAATATTTAGCTTAGACAAGTTGTGGATATGATGTTTCAACACTTTATTGTGAATGTTTATAATGAGGAGACCTCAAGTGAGTATCCTAGTTCTCCTGATAGAGATTTGTTCTTCTATGGCTGGAAGGTTGTTCTCATATACATGAGGAAAAAATATTTATGGATAGACACTGATAATGTCATTCCCTATATATTGGATATAGTAATATGTATAATTACTTGAGATAATCTTATTAGTGGCCATCAATGAGATGGTCGACTTATTTTTTTTTATCTTAATTTATTACATATTATATAATTAAGTAAGTACATTAGATTCCTATTGGTTTACTAAAACATTATTACCTTCAAATATGGAAATGGGATGAGATTTCCAGGGACATCATAATTGGGATACCTTGTACTCTTAGTAGTAATGATGCAATATGGTTTATTATTGATCCATTTATTAAATTTGCACATTTTCTACTTATTGATGATATAAAAAAGTAGGGGATTATAAGTACACATATGTACTGTATATTTTTATCTATTATGGTGTTCCGTGAACTGTCATTTTAGATAAGGACCCTCACTTCACATCCCATTCTTGGAGTGGATTTCAATTAGTGATGGGTTCATAGTTGAGGTTGATCATCATATTTCAACACTTGGTGGATGGAGAATTTGAGTAATCCATCTATGTTATTAAATACATGCTTCAAGAATTTGTATTTGTAATTAGTGGATCTTGGTAGAAACATCTACCCTTAGGGAAATTTTCATATAATATTATTCTACATGCCTTTATTTAAATGGATCCATTTGTGGAATTTTTTGGGAGGCTGTAGATATCACTTATTTATTATGAAGATATCATAGTATGATCCTTGTTTAGACCATGAATTATCTAGGATAAGAATTATGTCATGAAATTTATTCTGAAAATGTTAGTGACATCTCATAGTCACTAGAAATCTTATGTTGATTGACACCATTGTCCATTAGTGTTTGATATGGGTGATTGGGGTTTCCTTAGAGTTTTCTTAGGTTGGGACATACATTATTTTGGAAATGGGTTATGTTACACGTTCTAATGTTATCTTATTCTTAATCATTGAGTGACTTGAGAATATGTGTTATCATTTTAAATTACCATTATATTTTAGTTCTATCCATGATGTATATCTTATTTCCCAATTGAATAAGTATCAGTTGGATCCATCCCATATGTTTGATTGGAAGGATATTGAGATTGAATATGACAGCTTAGTGGTTGAAAGACCTATTTAGCTAGTGATCCAACAAGATAAGTTACATAATGTAACGAAGATCCCATTTGTTGATGTGAGATGGTAGTATGATAAGAATAACCATGAGACATGGAGATTGAGGCCTTGATGGTGCATCAATGGCATTATCTCATTTATAGTTAGTGTTTTAGAGGCATTATGAGGAAAGAAATGTTTTATGATGGGTATAATTGTGGAACCCTATTGGTCAAGGGTATGGTTTATTTTTGATCTTGCTTTTACTCATTCACATTTAAAGTGATTCTGGGAGTTGGAGGTTGAAAAGTTAGAGTTTCATGAGAAATAGATCTGGTGCACATATAATCAAACTTTTTGATAACTTTTTTTAATGGATCGGTGGATTCCCCAAGATTGTTTTTTATATTTTGATCATGGTTTTATCAAACAATATCTACTCTCATGAATCTATGAAACTTGGTTCTCATTGGGAAGAGAATAACACATTGTTAGCACATGGTTTTCATAACTGAAAAACATAACCATTCACCCATATCTGAACTTCTTAAAATTGAAATTCAAATCAATTCCATTTTTCTTTTTTAATTAAAATCACATCCAAATCAATAATTATCTCAAACCAACCCCTACAAGATTCTCTAAAGGACTCTACCATTTATTATTTGGTGATTATATATCTTTTCTTATGGATCTCATTGTAGTATATTAACTTTTTATCCCAGTTTCACCTCACCCCTATACATATTATATTGATATCTCGTCAACATAAATTAATGGACTATGATTTCCTAATATACATATTTTGATAGTGAATTTCTTGTTATTCTCTTGGATATTGTTTTTTGAGGACCCATTATATTAATTTCCCATCACTAGTTTCAATGGTAACATTGTTTTCATCATTTGTGATGTGGATGAATCAATCATATAGAGTATCCCTTGGAGATAATTCTGTTATTATTTTGGTTCACTTTATTTTTTATCATAATGTTATTATTTTAATTAAATTAATTTTTTGTGCTAATATAAATGGGGTTTCAAAACGACTATTCTTTAGGAACCATGATTTATGCACATTGTGTGTTTGAAAAAATACCTCCAATATGGTTTTGAAATAGAGGTGGTATTTTGAACATTTCAGTGGTGTGGAATTTTTATAGAACTTTTTTTATGAAATTTTGGCATGAAAATGAAATTTATTCCCGTTGGAAAGTATTTTGAAGCATGATTTGGTTTCTTGAACATGATGAATATATAGCACATTGGAAGACCATGGGGTGTGATGAAAAACTAAATGTATACGATCCTTAGTATAATAAGAAATCAATACGGTTGATATCCATGACTCTATAGTTTCTAAGGGTATCCTTTTCATGGGAATTATGTTCTAAAATACAAGAGTAACTTATGTATATTAGTGTTCCTTTGTGTGTCTTAATGGTTTAGTTGTGTACACACACATTTCATGGATTTCCTTTTGAAATTTATGGATATATTACATGTTTTATTATTGATATGATTATTTTGTCACTTGTTATTTATATTTTTACATGAATTATATTTTATTCATCTACTTATACATCATGGGTATTAGTTGTATCATATGGGTTTTCTATGAGAATATTGAATGTTTTTAAAAGAAAACCAAAGGATAATTTTTTTATAGAAAATGATTTCGTTTGATGTGTTTTTGATGTTTGTATATTACAAGAATTAGTGGATTCATATGGATAAATGTAAAGGGAAGATAATAATGTAGTGAATGACACTATAGGATCATGTTTCCTTCAAGTGGGTTGGAATGGTGGTGATATATTGTTCTGAGGAGGTGGACCCACGGGGTTTTTTGAGATCTATGTTAATATACTTCATTATGTTTCTATGTGAACTTGTTGTCCCATTTTTTGGATGTGACCATTATATTTTGTCATTTTTTTATACATGATATATTCTAGATATATTCTATGATACACTATTAATTAATATCCTATCACATTTATATCAATGGAGAAATCATTCCAACATCTCATTTTATGATTCCCTAGTTCTTGTCTCCATCTCATGATGATCAAGAATGTTATTTCGGCATTATGGTGGGCCATCTCAGTTGACATTATAGGATGACTAAGGTTTTTCAATTTACGATATTTGGCCAAGGATGTGGTCACTAGGTTTTCCTTTCTCATGAGGAAGCACTAATGAAACTTCAATATAATATCTATCTATGTTAGCTTCAAATTGAAATAACATAAGAATCTCAAAGTCCACATCCCCAAGATCTATGTTGTCATACATAGATAATTTAACTCTAAACTATTGAAAAATTACATATTTACCACATTTACCCTATAGTTTACTAATGAATCAATTAATATTCATCAATATAGTGTGGTAAGATGATGAAACTCCCATCATCAAACAACATTCAGTAATATATATGCTCATTGTTTCTCAGTATAAACTTTAACAGCACCATGAAATTAGGAAACATTAAATTCCACTTCCTTCGACACTACTGTAAACAATAAAGGCTCTTATTTAGTTTTCAGACAAGGTCTTAATTATTATTCTCTAAGAAAAAAGTCAAATACTCCATATATATTTCCCTTTTAAAGTCTATATTAAGGAATGTTTTATAAATTCCCAAATAGTATAGCTTTATTCCCCCAATGGAAACCATAATAAGTACCATTTAGATAGTCATATGTTTAACTACCAATTAAAACATCATAGAGAAACCCACACCTTCAATGTATTCAACCTCTTTCAGGGAAATCCATTCCCTGTAACTCTTTATACCATCTATTTATAACTTTAGTTGATAAAACCATTTCATGGAAATAATATTCTTCTTTGTAGGCCTCTTTATTAGATACCATGTTGTGAACACATTGAGGAAATCAATCTCATCCATCAAATAAAACCCGACTGATTTGAGTTTTTATATTTTTAGGAAATTTTGTTCTCTTAGGTTCTCCATCATTCTTGTGAATAATGTATTGAAGGGTACATTCATACCATTTCACAAGGAACCATACCCTGACATATCTCCATTATTCTCTCTATGGTTCAACTCTTTATGATACTGCAACATTTGTAGAAATATTATTCATAATTTTTTATTTATAAACTCTACCCTGAGCTTTTGTAGTCCTAGATATTTCTATTTCTTCTATCCATAATAGTGGGACCAGGATTTGAATATCATCTACAATAACATTGGGATCATCTAGTATACATAATATAGGTGTACGTTCTAAATTCTCTCTCCCAGTCATAACTTCTATATGAACATTCAGATGAACTATAACCTCTTATGATACATTTATCTTCCCAAAATTTACTTATATGTTTTGTTGTTCCCATGGGATCCCTTCATTGAAGATGGCATTTTGAAATATAACATCATTCTAAAGGTTTTTTCCTATGGTCTAAAATCATGCTCTTCATCACCTTGTACCACAAAATAAAATACTCAAGACATGGCCTCTACCATTTCCCAATTCTTGGCATCATGGTGGACATAGGTGAGTACAACAAAGACTTTGAGATGGTTAAAATAAACCTTCATTATAGTCTAGTATAATTTTGGTATATCATGTTTGAATATAGAACATAGACTCTAATTGATCAACCATGTGAAAAAATTCACCCGTTCTACCCATAAAACCTAGGGGAATCCAATTTTCATTCTTATAATCCATTATTTTTTAATCAATTTAAGATTCATCCTCTCCAAGATTCAGTTATATTTTGGATCACCTAGTTTCGTATTCTCAAACCATATGCAATTCTACAAGTAGAATAATTATAAATCCCTACTTACATACTCTCTAGAATTATTAGACCTCAAACACTTATGTTTATAATCAATTTTATTTAACACTATTTCTCTACATTAGATTAATGGTCCAAAAACCTCATAATATTTCTTCATAAAGAACACCCAAACATTATTTTTCACATCATTAATGAAATCAAATAGAAGAGAGACACTCCATAATAACAAATGATATTTTCACCACATATGCCTATGAAAAATATCTCTAACTTACAGTTCTTCAGTAACATACCATTTGTATGGAATGAAACATTATACCTTTTAGCAAAGATGAAATATTTTCATATCTCATACATAATTCTTTTAATATTTTGTATACCATTAATGGAAAGGATTTTTATCTCTTTCCCACTAAAGTAACTCATACGGTCCTTCTATAACATTTAGATATTTAATTATCTAACATGTATCACACCTTTTAATACTCTCATGTGGTGATCCAATTTTTTTATTCACTCCTTTTCAAACAACTATTATTTTTATGAAATTTACCGTGCTTCATCCCTGAATATTATTTAAAACACACACATTGTTTAACTACTTAATGAAAAATATTTTTCCCTTAATCTTGGTATATGTCACATGCCCATTAACACCAGTATAATTTCATTCATTATCTTAAAAGATATTTTATCCTTTATCCCAATATTGATATAATTTTTACTATTAATGTGAACCTTAGGTAATACTTGTAATATATTGTTCTTCATACTACCATTCTATATTATTGAGTGAAATAAATATCTAGAGTATATGATCTAGCAATCAATTAAGATAGTACCACTAAAAAATATACCACTCTAATATTCAGATACAAGATTTATAGATACATTCTCAGAAGTGTATCATTAAAAATTCACTCTCCACATATTATAGTATTTATTCTAGTGGAATCTATTACCACAGAACCAAAACATGGGACAAGATTTAATCGAGCAACCCATGCTTTAAATTCTTATTCCTTTCATTTTTCTATGAAATTTCCAAATTATGAAACATTGTATCCATTAAATGATATGTGTAATTTCAAAAATATTCTAGGATTTTCTTATGATGATGTTCTTAATTCAATATGTAGTCTTTAATGTCTGTAAAAACAAGATTTGTTTGTATTCTGGGGTTTCTCACAAAAGTAACCATCACATCCCATGACTCAGGGAGGAATGAAAGTTACAACTCCTCCCACTAAAGATATCCAATTCAGGCCTTCACTGACTCCAAATAACTCTATAATATATTTGAAAATTTTACCACCACAAAAAGTGGTCAAAGATACATTTTTAATCCATATAAATTTAGCACAATGGCTAACCCAAGGTTCGGTCTCAAGGATGTTGTGTCACTCATTCTCATGATTCTTCGAAACTCAATTTTGTGTTTTTATTTATTTAAAATAAGGAAATGAAAACATGCAGTCAAAATGATTAAAATCATAGAGTCATCTGGTGAAATGGGAGTAGGATCATACGAAATAGAGAAATGGGAGAAACATTGAAAACAAAAAAAAATGTAGAAGAAATATTGCTTAAAAAAAGAGGGATCTAGGATTATTTTCTCTCAACATCATATAATATTTATTTTGAATTATAATAACATTAAAACTCATACTTACTCAATATATACATGATTTCATAAATCACACATCTCACTCACCCGTAACATTGAGCACTTATGAATGAAATTCTTTCCAGTACATAAATACTCTCCAAAAAGTGAACGAACCTTCCAATCAGACCATTATAGTCAAGAATATCTTTCTAAATAATGTGATACTCATGGTATCAACACTCACACAACCTCACTCAGTAACCATTTTTATTTAACTAATATATGAAGGTTCATAATTTTAAGGATGAAATAGATGGAAAAAATTCTTATTGATATTACATCCCCATGTCACCATCAAGATAGGTCAAAAGTAAAATGAAAAATTGATGATCGACATGATGTAGGGTTGTAAAATAACTATCAATATTTACTTAATATCTTTTTATTTATTACTATACCATTATATATGGTAAATGTTTATCAAAAAAAGGTATTAAGTAGAATGAATAACAATATATTTACAAATTGAAAACAATGTAACAGATGAAATAAACTGGGGATGAGGATAAAATATTTTGAATTAATCTCTAAAAATAAAGATTGAAGACATACATATCTTGTTAGGTCAGACAGGGTAATGGCAGATGGTCTAGAGGGGGGGGGGGAGGGGGTGAATAGACCAGATTAAAAATTTTAATCAAATAAATTAATTATCAAAGTTAATTATTAAATTTAATTAGCAGCGGAAAAATTAAATAATGCACCGATATTTTTTATAGTAGTTCGGTCCAAAGTGGTCCTACTCTACTCTTATACCTCTCTACTCGGTGAGAGATACGTGTGCACTAAAAATTATTTTTAAAGGGGAATCATAACCCAATTACAAACTCTTTTTCTAGTTGATGGATAACCATGACACTGACTTTTGTGTGGGGAGTCACAACCCTTACAACCTCACATTAGATACTGGGAGTCACCACCCAAACATTCTTGACTTTAGATACAAGGAGTCACAACCCTAAGATCCTGACTTTAGAATCTGGGAGTGACAACCTGAAGAAAATACTAACAAATAATTCTTTTGTGTGCAAAAGCATAAACAGAAAAATAGAGTGTGTGTGAGAGATGGGAAGTAGTGTTACAGAATCAGAACCAGATGAAATAGAAGATAAAAAATTAAAGCACAAGTACTACTTCTTGAGGTTTAGTTCAGCACGTCTCCTCAAAGAAATTATATTCGAAGCAGAATTAATTCTGCGCTTGAGAGACCGAGCAGGTGGTGAAGCAGAGTGTCACAAGACGTTGCAAATTCACAACAGATTCAAAGTTCATAGCACTTTCTCCTTATATTGTGTTATATATCCTGATAGAAAAAATTATATGTAGAGAATAAAAATATCTAATAGTTTTAGCAACTCCGCTTCCTTAGGATATTCAAAATTAATTATGTTATGAGATCCCATAAATATCCCCATGAAAATAGCAGAACTGTTTCTTCATTATTCCCATAAATAAATAAAGGAATCTAAAATATTTTGAATAAGTCTTCCAAAAATATCTAGAATAATAAAAGCATTGAATGATTCAAAACAGAATTTTGAATCCATTTAAAATGATTTAAATGAAGTCAAAACAGTTCTTGAAAACTAGCAGCAGATTCTGGAATTAAATTCAAGCATGTAAATTTAAACAATCTTGAAACGTCCAAATTTATTTGTAAAATACGTTGAAAATTATTGTTAAATTTTCTCTCTAAATGTAGCACCAAAAATATTCAAATCTATTTCATTATGATCCTTATATTTAAAGAGGATTTTACAAAAAAATCGTTAAAAAAATATTCTATATATTTGCATAAAATCAATTTTGAAAAAATTGCACAGAATGAACAGTTACTTCGTAATGAACAGTAACTTCGAAGTGAACAGTAACTTCAAAGTGAACAGTAACTTCCGAGTGAATAGTAACTTCGGAGCTAACAATAACTTCAGAGCGAACAATAATGTAACATAGGGTATGAATTGTAATGTAACGTAGGGTATGAACAGTAACATAGGGTATGAACTGTAATGTAGGATATGAACAGTAACATAGGGTATGAACAGTAACATAGTGTATGAACAGTAATGTAGGGTATGTACAGTAACCATACTTTTGTGAGATAAACAAATGAACCATACCTATGAGATAAAAATGAACCTTACTTTTGATAAAAATGAACCTTACTTTTGATAAAAATGAACCTTACTTTTGATATAAAATGAACCTTACTTTTGATATCAAATGAACCATACTTTTGATAACAAATGAACCATAATTTTGAAACAAAAATGAAACTTCCTTTTGAAACAAAAATGAACCTTACTTTTGATAAAAAATGAACCTTACTTTTGATAAAAAATGAACCATACATTTGATAACAAATGAACCTTACTTTTGAAACAAAAAAGAACCTTACTTTTGAAACAAAAAATCTGGACAGAATGTTGTGACAACCTTCAACGAATTTGTAAGGGCTCTTAACAGCAGATTCAGACTTCGGTCAAAACTAATAAGTTGTAGAAAAACACATTATCTATCCATGAAAAAATGATTCAATTAAAACCGACATATACAGGTCCCGAAATCATTAAAAAACATAAGAAAATCAATTCTGGAAAAACTGCTACTTCAAAACAGCATATCATAACTTCAAGTAATTTAAAGTATATTCAAACGATATTTTTATCATTTTATGTAAACGAATGAAATAAATAGAAACATTTTATCTTTCCATAGAATCAAGTTTAATGCAAATCGGACAACTGTAGAAGTTGCAGTAAAATAAATACAAAAATGTTTTAAAATAGTGAAATGTAGAGTTTCTAAAAACATAGTAGCAACTTCATTTTTTTTTTGAGAAATAGATAAGCATTTTCAAACTACCTCATTAACCAATAAAATATAGATAAATATATTATATTTCAAACGCGATAAAAATCTCAAATATCCAAATAACATAAATTAAGATATCATCAAAATACATAATAAAAGTAATCAAATAAAATCATATGAAATCAAATTAAACGAAATATGCACATGCACAAACAGTCTCCCCCTTTTTGTTAGATTAAAAATCAAAAATATTTAAACCATAAATGAATTTTTAAAAAGATTAAAACCAAATTATTTCTCACCAAAACTTCTCTCCAAAACATCTCCTCCTTTTCTTAAATAAACAAAAAGTGAAAGCATGCTCCCCCTAAACAAATGCAGCAAATAAAATTTAAAATTACAATATGCCAAGAGAAAATTTAATTTTCTCAAATTGAGTAGAGCCTAAAGGCATTGTAAAAATATCTGCAAGCTGATTTTCAGAAGGGATAAATTCTAATACAATATCACCCTTATTCACATGATCTCGAATGAAATGGAATCTAATATCAATATGTTTTGTTCTAGAATGTATTAAGGGGTTTTTAGAAATCGAAATTGCAGATATATTATCACAATAAATAGGAAGTTTATAAATATAAACACCAAAATCACATAAAGTTTTCTTAATCCATAAAAATTGAGCACAACTACTAGAAGCAGAGATATACTCAGATTCTGTAGTAGATAAAGAAATAGATAATTGTTTCTTAGATGACCAAGATATTAAACATTTTCCCAAAAAATGACACATCCCTGATGAGCTTTTTTGGTCAATTCTACAGCCTCAAAAATCAGAATCAAAATAAGATGTTAAATAAAAACAGATATATTTTGGATAAAATAAACCAGAATCAACAGTTCCTTTAACATATTTAATTATTCTTTTAACAACTTTAATATGACTTTCTTTAGGATCAGATTGAAATCTAGCACATAAACAAACACTTAAAATGATATCAGGTCTAGATGCTATTAAATATATCAAGCTACATATCATACCTCTATAAACTATTAAATCAACTGATTTCACAGATGCATCACTATCTAATTTACAATTAGTACCCATAGGAGTTTTCATTGATTTATAGGAATCAAGACCAAATCATTTAACTAAATCTTTATCATACTTAGATTGATTAAGAAAAATTCCATCTTTCCTTTGAGAAATTTGAAGACCAAGAAAGAACTTCAATTCTCCCATTAAACTCATGTCAAATTCAGAAGACATCAATAATTAAAAATAATTACAAAGTATGTCCCTAGATGATCAAAAAACAATATCATCAACATAAATTTGAACAACTAAAATATCATCAGATGATCTTTTAATAAAAAGAGTGGGATCGACAATTCATTTCATGAAACAATTTTTTAATAAAAATAAAGAAAGTCTTTCAGAACAAGCACGAGGTGCTTGATTGAGATCATATAAAGCTTTAGATAATTTAAAAACATGGTTGGGAAATTTTTCATTTTTGAAACCTCGGGGTTGTGAAACATAAAATTATTCAGTAATAAAACCATTTAAGAAAGAACTTTTTACATCCATTTGATATAATTTAAAACCTTGAAAACAAGCAAAGGACGATAAAATTATAATTACCTCTAACCTGAAAACAGTTGAAAATGAATCTTCAAATTCTATACCGTCTTCTTGATAGTATCCTTGAGCAACAAGTCTAGCTTTGTTTTTGAAAATCTGTCCAGATTCATCCAACTTGTTTCTAAATATCCACTTACTTCCAATTACCTCCTTATCTTTAGGGAATTATACTAAATTCCAAAAAATATTTCTAACAAACTGATTTAATTCATCTTGCATAGCAATAATCCAGTTTGCATCTTTTAAAGCATCATTAATATTAAGAGGAATAAAATCAGAAATAAAAGGAGAATTGGCACAAATATTTAAAATAGAATTTATGGTTTTGACACCAGAATCAACATTTCCATTTACATTTTCAACAGGATGATCTTTGTGAATCGTCCATGATCATGGATCAGGTTGAGAAGGATTATGCTCCCCCTCAATTAATTCACTATTATCTTGAGGAATATCTTCACCAAAATTAAAATCTCTAAACTCATCATTAATACCATTAGAATCAGAATTTTTAACTTTATTTTCATCAAAACATAACATGAACAGACTCTTCAATAACCATCATTCGTTTATTATAAACTCTATAAGCTTTACTGTTATTAGAATATCCAAGAAAAATACCTTCATCACTTTTAGCATCAAATGTATCTAAATTATCCTTTGAATTTAAAATAAAAACTTTGCATCCAAAAGCTCTAAAATTACCAACTTTAGGCATTTTATTTTTGAATAATTCATAAGGAGTTTTATTTATAAAAGGACTAATAATAATTCTATTTGAAATGTAACATGCAGCAAAAACAGCCTCAACCCAAAAATATATAGGCGTATTATATTCACATAACATAGTTCGAGCCATTTCAATAAGAGTTATATTTTTCCATTCTATAACACGATTTTGTTGTGGTGTTCTAGGAGAAGAGAAATTATGAAAATATCCATTATTTTCACAGAATTTTTCAAAATATAAATTATAAAATTCACTTCATTTATCACTACGAATAGAAATAATCATACAACCTTTTTCATTTTGAACTAATTTAGTTAATGTATCATTTTTATAAGATAGAAAATATACCCAAGTAAATCTACTATAATAATCAACAATAACTAAAGTGTATTTCTTTCCACCAAAGCTAGATATTTGAGTTGGACTAAATAAATCAAGATGTACTAACTGTAAAGGCTTAATAGTACTTATCTGATTGATAGGTCTAAAGGAAATTTTGTGTTACTTCCCTTTCATGCAGGCATCACAAACATGATGTTGTTCTTTCTTCAAAGAAGGTAGATGTAAAACATTCTCATGATTTGAGAGCTTATGTAGCATTCTGAAATTAACATGACCTAAACGTCAGTGACAAAGGATGGAGTCATTCTTTACAGCATTCAAACACATTACCTGTTGAACAGTTAGTTCAGAAAAATCAATAGTATAAATATTATCTTTTTGATTAGCATAAAATAATAATGAATCATCTTTAAAAACTAAAAATTTATCATTTTAAAATTTTACGTCCATTCCATCATCACATAATTGTGATATACTAATTAAGTTATGTTTTAAACCTTCAACATGTAAATCTTATAAAATAAATGTAAAATTTCAAATTCCAACATTACCAAAACCTTTTAATTTTCCTTTGGAATTGTCTCCAGAAGTAACAGTGCCTCCATCACATGTGTTGTATGATGTGAACTTTGATGGGTCTCCAGTAATATGCCTGGAGCATCCACTGTCCATGTACCATATGTCATTCTTGAGACATCCAAGGAATTTTTCCTACAACAATATTTAATTGACAATTTTTTTACCCAAGCTACTTTGGGTCCAATAGGATTAGTAATATAATTTTTAGGTACCCATACAGAATTTAAACATGTATTGTAAGGTACTCTCGATAACAAGGATTTAGAAATATTAGTTTTTGTAAATCCCAAAGATTGTTTAAATCTAAGTGAACAGTCATTGGCATAGTGACCATTCATGCCACATTTAAAACAAGTGACTTTTGAAGTAGAACCATTTTTACTTTTAACAAAACATGTTTTATACATTTGTGGAAATCTTTTATCATAACCAAAACCATATTTATTATTATCAGTTTTAATCAATGAAATAATCTCATGATATTTTTCACAACCATGAATAAAAGCAGATAAATTTTGTTTAAGTCATTCAACTTCCTTTTTCAATTTCTCATTCAGATCTTGAGAAATTTTCAAATTATCATAAACTGTTGAATGTGAAGTAGAAGCAGTTTTTATTAACCATTTATTTTATTGAAAAATTACTTTATTTTCAGAAAAAAGTTTTCCATTATCATCTTTAAGTTTATTATATAAATCAGCAGCTTTGAAAATATATTTTCTTAATATTTCAATTTCTTTATTCAATTCAAAAAAATTAGGGTTATCAGATTAATATTCAGAATCAGAACATTCAGAATAATAACTAGAATTACAAACCTTATCCAGTGATTCCATGAAGCACAAGTTAGCAAATTATTTTTCATTTCTATATGGTTCAATAGAATCAGATTCATCAGTACAACTCTAACTAGTTTCTAATGCCTTTCTATCCTTCTTTTGTATTTTTATTTATTCTTTAGTTTAGGGAAATCGGGTTTGATATGACCTTTCTTCCTACACTCATAACAAGTTACATTAAAGCATTGTAATTTGTATCAACTTTCTTATCTCCCTTATATTTTTCTTTTTGACAATTTCTACTAAATTGGTTTTTGAAACCTTTATTTTTCATTATTTTTTAGACTCCAGTAACAATATGAGCCATGTCTTCCTTTTCAATATCCTGTAGAACAAAATCAGAAGAATTATTAGAAATAATATTTATAGACTTAAAAGCTACACCTTTTCATTCTGTTTACTCCTCACCAGCTATGCTCTTCTATTCAAGTTCATACTGGAGTATTGATCCAATCAATTCATCAAGTGTGTACTCTTTGAAGTTCTTTCTTTCATCAATGGCAACCTTCTTTGCATACCATTTCGTTGGTAATTCTCATAGGACTCTTTCAACAAGTATAGGATTTTCTAGAGATTCTACAAGTGAATTCATTCCATTCACAATTCTTGTGAATCTATGGAACATTTGGTTTACCGTTTCATCTTTACCAATCTTGAAGTCTTGATACTCAGCACAAAGCATTCCAATTTTGGTTCGGATCAATTTTTTAGAGACAAGGTGAGTAATGTTCAAAATCATCCAAATCTCTTGAGCTGTCTTGGATGTAGAAACATGACTAAAAACACTTCTACTAATTGCACAATATAAAATATTAACGACTTTTAAATTTAAGAGATATCTAGTAGCATCAATTCCTATAAGAGTATCTGGATCAACATCAGGTAGTGTGTATTGTTTTGACATGATAGACCAGTGCTCAATGCTCAACTGTTTGAGGTATGCCTCCATTTGGGATCTCAAGTATCCATGATCATTGCCATAAAAATGTGGTGGCCTCTGAGGAATCCAGGCATCATTCGGGTTTAATCCTTCCATTTTATAAGATCTTTATCCTTAGACTATGAGGTCTAGGAATAGGTTAGCACAATAAAATATAAAAGGAGATAAAAGAAATGATTGGACAAATTCCTGAAAGAACAACCAAGTAAAATGAAATATAATGATAGAGCAAAACTATTCTTGAGAAGGTTATCTTCTGATACCAATTTTAAGGTCGGATAGGGTAATGGCAGATGGTCTAGAGGGGGGGTGAATAGACCAGATTAAAAAATTGAATAAAATAAATTAATTATCAAAGTTAATTATTAAATTTAATTAGCAGCATAAAAATTAAATAACGCAAGGATTTTTTTATAGTAGTTTGGTCCAAAGTGGGCCTACTCCACTCTTATACCTCTCTACTCAGCGAGAGATTCGTGTGCACTAAAAATGATTTTTAAAGTGGAATCATAACCCAATTACAAAATCCTTTTGTAGTGGAGGGATAACCACGACACTGACTTTTGTGTGGGGAGTCATAAACCTTAAAACCTGACATTAGATACTGGGAGTCACAACCCAAACAGTGTTGACTTTAGATACAGGGAGTCACAACCCAAAGATCCTGACTTTAGAATCCGAGAGTCACAACCCGAAAAAAAAAAGAATAACAAATAATTCTTTTGTGTGCAAAAACCTAAACAGAAAAATAGAATGCGTGTGAGAGATGGGAATTAGTGTTACAGGCTCAGATTCAGATGAAAGAGAAGATAAAAATTAAAGCACAGGTAATGGTTCTTGAGGTTTAGTTCAGCACGTCTCCTCAAGGAAATTATAGTCGAAGCAGAATTAACTCTGCGCCTTAGAGACCGAGCAGGTGGTGAAGTAGAGTGTCACAGGACGTTGCAAATGCACTGTAGATTCAAAGTTCACAACACATTCTCCTTGTATTGTGTTATATTTCATGCAAGAGAGAAATATATATATAGAGAATAAAAATATCTAACATTTGAAGAAACTCCACTTCCTTAGGATATTCAATATTAATTAAGTTAAGAGATACCATGAATATCTTCCTCAAAATAGCAGAACCGTTGCTTCATTATTCCCGTAGAATAAATAAAGGAATTCAAAATATTTTGAATATGTCTTCCAAAAATCTCCAGAATAATAAAAGCATTGAATGAATCAAAACAGAATTTTAAATCCATTTAATATGATTTAAACGAAGTCAAAATAGTTCCTGAAAACTAGTAGAAAATTCTGGAATTAGATTCAAGAATGTAAATTTAAACAATCTTGAAACGTCTAAATTTATTTGTAGAATACATTGAAGAACGTTATTATATTTTTTCTCTTTATATAGAACCAAAAACATTAAAAACTCTTTCATTATGATCCTTATATTTAAAGAGGATTTAAAAAAAAAATGTTAAAAAATAATCCATATATTTACAGAAAATCAATTTTTAAAAAATTGCATGGAATGAATAGTAAATTCAGAATGAACAGTAACTTCGAAGTGAACAGTCACTTCAGAGTGAATAGTAACTTCCGAGTGAATAGTAACTTTGGAGTGAATAGTAACTTCGGAGATAACAATAACTTCAGAGCGAACAATAACTTCGGAGCAAACAATAAAGTAACATAGGGTATGAATAGTAAAGTAACGTAGGGTATAAACAATAACGTAGGTTATGAACTATAACGTAGGATATGAACAGTAACGTAGGGTATGAACAGTAACATAAGGTATGAACAATAACGTAGGGTATGAGCAGTAACGTAGGGTATGTACAGTAACCATACTTTTGTGAGATAAACAAATGAACCATACCTTTGAGATAAAAATGAACCTTACTTTTGATAAAAATGAACCTTACTTTTGATAAACAATGAACCTTACTTTTGATAAAAAATAAACCTTACTTCTGATAATAAATGAACCATACTTTTGATAAAAATGAACAATACTTTTGAAACAAAAATGAACCTTACTTTTGAAACAAAAATGAACCTTACTTTTGATAAAAAATGAACCTTACTTTTGAAACAAAAAATCTGGACAGAATGTTGTAACTAACTTCAACGAATTTGTAAGTGCTCTTAACAGCAGATTCAGACTTCTGTCAAAACTAATAATTTGTAGAAAAACACATTATCTTTCTAAAAAAACAAATCAATTAAAACCGACATCTACAGGTCCGGAAATCATTAAAAAAAATAAGCAAAACCATTCTGGAAAAACTGCCACTTCAAAACAGCATATCATATCTTCAAGTAAATAAAAGTCCATTAAAAGGATATTTTTAGCATTTGTTGTAAACTAATGAAATAAAGATAAACATTTTTTCATTCCATAGATTCATGTTTATGCAAATCATAGAACTATAGATGTTTCAGTAAAATAAATACATAAATGATTTAAAATAGTGAAATGTAGAGTTTCTAAAAACATAGTAGCAACTTCATTAATTTTTTTTTGAGAAATAGATATACATTTTCAAACTTCCTCATTAACTAATAAAATATAGATAAATATATTATATTTCCAACGTGATAAAAATCACAAAAATCCAAATAACATAAATTAAGATATCATCAAAATACATAATAAAAGTAATCAAACAAAATCATATGAACTCAAATTAAAGGAAACATGCACATGCAGAAACATATCTTAGTCACACTAAATAATCGAATATGAAACATAGTGACATCCTAACTTATTGAAAATGCTATCCACATGGAATGCTCCCTAATTCTTATCATCAAATTCTAGTAACATCCAAATGATTAATCTCTTATGAAAAAATGTGATCAACACATATGCTCATGTATTACAGAGAGAGTATTCTAGAATCTCCCTAGCTCTTATATCATTATCTAGAATTTTATTTCATATCTAAAAATTTTTAACTTTGTAAATTAATAATTTAAGGAACCTCTCAATTTTTTTGTATTCTCTAATGTACCCTTATGTAAACGTGTGATGTTAGGCAGTTCTCGGATCCTAATCAACCAACCTTTACATAGCATTTATTATCTGAACATTACCCTTCCATGAATAATCTCTAATATTTATATAGGCCTCAAGGTATGGTACTTCGCTTCCATAGTATCAATCTACTTCATCATAATTAATGATGTGTTAAAAACAATCTTTTTTTAGTTCGAATACCTAATGAAAATCTCCATCATATACCAAAATATGATTACTTTAAAATCTTTCTGTAATTAGTATAAAACATTTACATGTATGAAATACAGATTTTAGGAATTATAGTCGTGATACAAGGTGAAGAAACATAATGATTAGATCTTGAACTCCAACTGACATAAAAATAAAAGGACCATTTCTTGGAACACAATATGGGATTGTGTCATCATCCAAACATCCATAGAATACAAGAGACGAGAGGCCTCCACATTATCAAACCTATAATAAAACATGATACTCATAAGAAAATTCATAGAAATTAATTGTTCTTTAACATTACATCACCCTCAAATAGGACCAACATCTCCCATGATGAGAAACCTAATAATTCACATACTCATTAGACCTCGTCTTTGAAGATCAATTTTTTCATCCACATTATTTATATCGATGACCACAATATAAATTGAATAAAATTTGTATAAAACAACTATTCAATCAATCAAAACCAATCTATTATTTAATTATTTTTCATCTTATTTGGAAAACCCATGCATAGAAAAATCAACTACTTTCAACATTTGATCGACATTCTTTCTTTGGAAGAAATTAAACTGGGGGATTTTCTTCTTAAAATCTAAAAAAATATCATAAGCACCTCATATTTGACAAAACAATATTCTTCAAACCTCGAAATGATTTTTCTATCTTCAATCCTTTCATCAAGTCATGACTCAGGTTGTTGAATAATATTATGGTTCCTCTTCAAAAATGGCTTTAACTATTTCTTCAGTTCAACTAGGATCATCAAATTGGGATCTCAGTTTATGTTAGCCGTCATGAATCAAATTTCTATTTGATTTTGTAATTCCCCAACCCTAGTTAACCAAAGTTGGTGAATTATTACATAAAATTGGCTTGATATAAGTAATCGGGTCCAGAAATACTGATAGGTTCAGTATCCTTGGAATTACTAGATACATACAAAAGTTTTATATTACATTATGAAATAATAATAAAAAACATTTTCCCCGTCTGACACACTTATATTTCTTAAACTATCCTTGAAGGTCATCCATAAAAAACCTCTTCCCATCCTGGGAAAAACTAAAACATATAAATGGGTGAGTTCAGATTCCTAGTAAAGATAAAAATATAACTGAAACTATCTTAAATAAGTATAAACATTTAAGAAAATTTATAAGAGTAAAACAAAAGACATTTCAAACAAAAACATCTGGATAATATGGAAAATATAATTCAAAATAATCCCATTTACTTATTCATTGGATATTCTACTAGTCGATTAATCACATGTAATATCAATAACAAATTTAATAATGATGGAATGCATAATGTCGGACATCATAACCACATAGTCAAGGCCTCGTGCCCAGACTACGAATAATATTTTTTCAAGACCTTTTTACGAGACACTAGATTGTCTAATGATACCTACTAATGCATTGAAGAGATATAGTGGGATCTACCCATCAGTTAATAAATCTAATTCATTCCTCTTATGAAAATGTTGAAACATAACATAAACAGTAGTATTCAAACTAGCATATGAAATGTCAATACATTATCCATAAACCATGAATGGTATAAAAGTAATACATCCAGAGTAAAACATATCACAAAACATATAATAAAATATGGATGATTTGTATCATAATAAATCAACTTCAAACAAGTGTAAAATATATTAATGGATGTTGACATAGATGAAATCAAAACTATTGGAGAGAAATATTTCTTTATATTTTGAAATCATATGAAAGTAAAAAAATTATAAAAGAGATCATTTATTTGGAAAATATTCTTATAAGCTAGTGAGGAAAGCTTCAAAGATGTTATAACAGCGGAAAATAGCTGCACTCTCCATATAAGATAAAAAAACATTCTGTCCATAATGTTTTCAAAAAGGTCATAAAAGACCTTGTTTGGAAAATGAAGGAAATATAATTTTATATGTTTTTTTAGAAAAGTAAATCAAGGGTATAAAATACATTAAACCATACTCTATGAAATTGTAAAAAAATTCGAAATAAATTTATAAGAAACACATATGTGGATGATAAATAGGTCCAAGTACATACTCACGTATAAACAACCTCGAATAATGAAGAAACTATAGAATTAAGCCTTACCTTGTCATTTTACATGATTGAGAGTATGTTAACCTCAAGTATAACAGTTAAATAATTGTTATTAAATTATGCAAGAACCATGTACATTAATATGATATCATATATTATCTTCTAATAGTGCTTTGTAAATAATATTTCAGTGGTATCATTGTTTCGGGTGTAAACTAATTTGTTTTCCTTTATATGATTGGATACATAAGCCAGGTTTTTTGTCGATAATATGTATTTTAGCCATATCTAGAAAGATAATACGTTATTAATTTCTTTATATCTTATAATTAAAATTATTCTTGAATGATCACGATGGGGAATGAATCTCATCGCATTCAAGGAGACGGTAATAAGTACGTACACACGAGTGACAATATCATTATATTGATGTTGAAATATTATGTAATTGGATGGTATATAATATATTAAATATCCTTAACTTTTTATATTTATTATTCCAATTAGTTATACTCATTATTACACCAATACAAATAATTAAGTGTTTAAATAATAAACTACACCACGACGTGGAGACAATAAGCTGTACGCACGCACATATGGTGACTTGTCACTCATAGGATGGATAGATTAATGAATTTTTTTTACCATATTAATAATAAAATAAAAATATTTATAAGGAACTGGAGTTATTATTTTTGTAAGGGAATAACAATGAAATTGGAAGTTGAAGAAGAAAAGAACCTTGAAAGATGTGGTGAATTTATTTCCTCTTCCTTGGGAATTTCCTTTTGATTTGATCAAAATGGCTCCATAGGTTGGCTTTATGATCAATGTAAGTCCACTAGGTATAAGGTAGGGTAGTTGGGAAGATATCTGAATAGGGGTTTTCCAATCCAAAAGGCTTTTGAGGTGTGATTTTTTGAGAATGGGATGTACCCTTTTATATGAGAGTTGAGGGTTACTTTAGGAAAAGATTGAAATATTATTTTATTATACAAAGATATTCGGTTTAAAATGGCTCAGAAACGATTTATTTAGAGGATATGGTTGGTATGAGTCTAAAACCTCTCAACCAAAAGGTTTTTGATAGGTTTAGGTCACTGTATTAACCTTATTTTTTAGATTTAACTATTAGTTAACTAGTTTAACTTTTACCATTTATTCTTGTATTGTTTTATTATATGGGTAATAATCTTACTATAAAATAAAATGAGAACCACAAGTGGTTCATTAATGATATATCTATTATTATATAATTCCTTTGTCTGAATATTAGTTTTTTAGGATTTTGATTTCATTTAATAATATAGTATTGTTTTAAAAAAACTCATTTATGTCAATTTTGACACTATTTAGTAATTGATTTTTGTGGAAGTCATAGAATCATGATTAATTCGAAACAACTCATTGACTCAATCCTAACATGTCATATTAGTCTAAAAAATTAGTTTAATGCATCAAAAGTCTCAATTTACATTTATTTGGATATTTTTAATGTCAATTATTTTAACTATTCATTAAAAATGTAATTACAGAATCATCATGGTGTCATAAATAAATTTAAATATTTAATTTCAAAAAATTATAAATAAAATAAAATTATATATGAAAACATTTTAGCTTTCTAATTAATATTTATAGTTGAATTTATCTTATGTATAACCCTATTTCAAAATTTTTTTCATTATGAAAATATGAATTTAACATTGTTAACTCTTCATTAAATAAAAAAATAATAAATGTCCTAATCTAATACAGAGGAAATAAATTATCATATTTTATTCATAAGGTTGATTTCTATAGAAATACATTTATCAAATAGAATTAGAACCTGTTTTAGGGTAATAATAATATCATTTGTACCTTTAATCTCCTTATTTACTTGTATCTGTGGTAAATAAAAGTCAAAAGTTACTATTTACCAAAAATTATTTTCATCTTATTGAACAACATTTTACTTACTGATGTCAGTCGTGTCTCTCATATTTATGAAATTCAACTCACAGAAGTTGTAAAATTAATTTTTATGCAAATTTGCAAATGCTCTTAGATGTTGGGTAAGAGACGGTAAAATGTTAAATAAAAATTTATGTATCTAATATTTTTATAAAATTACTCTTATAAATTACATTGAATATATATAAGTATTATGTATCTATTTTTACAAAATATAAATTTAAATAAAATAACTAATTTTTTAAATAAAAAGTCGGTTTTAAACAACAACACAGTGTTTTTCACTATTCATCAAAAATTGAATATTTTCAAAAAAATATCAAAAATTAACCCTAACCTAATTTTGATATTCCAAAATAAAAAATGTAGTCCATTTTGAAAAATAAAATTTATAAAATCTACACAAATTGGTATTACTATTCATAACAGCAAGTTTGATTGGTCGTGGTGTGTTAAAACTCGAAGTTGCGTACAACACAAGCTATTGCACTATTCAAAAAGAAAATATACCATGGAAGATTGGATTGATACATTATCCCCTACTTCGAATAATTTCATCCTCAAAATGTCTATAATATCACTGCATAACAAGATTCATGTGGTTCTTTATTATAAGTTCCTTGGGTTCCCACATTGCCTCTTCTATCTAATGGTTTCTCCATAGAACTTTCACCTGACAAGTCATCTGGTTTCTCAACACGAGTTCTCTTGTATCAAGAATTCTGATAGGCTCTTCACAATAAGAGATGTATGGTTCTAGTTATATTTCTTCATAGATGAGTACATTCATTGGTTCATGCATGTATTTTGTCAACAGTGATAGGTGGAACACATCATGAACGTTGGAGAGAATTGGAAACACTGCCAAATGATAAGATACAGCTCCAATTTGTTCATGAATTTTGAAAGTTATGATGTATCTGGGATATAATTTACCCTTTTATCGAAATGTGTAACACCCTTCCATGGAGATACATTCATGAAAATACGATTTCCTACTTTAAATTCCAAATCCTTTCTTCAGTTATCGGCATAGCTCTTTTTCCAACATTGAGCTGCTTTGATGTAGGTTTGATAACCTCAACATTTTCCATTGATTCCTCTACATGTTCTGGGCATATAAGTTTTCATTCACCAACATCATCATAACAAGTTGGTTTGTGAAATCTATTTCCATATAACAGTTTATACAATGCCATCTAAATACATGAATGTAAGCTATTGTTTTAGGAAAATTCTATTAGAGGTAAATATTGATCCCACATACCTTGAGAGTCATGTGAGTGGGATCTCACCATGTCTTATAAGGTTTGAATAGTCCATTCTGATTATCCATCAGTATGAGGGTGGTAGGCAGTGCTCACACTAAGTTCAGTATCCAAGGCCTTCTGAAGACTTTTCCAAAATCTGGATGTAAAACCGGGATCACAATCAGAAACAATCAATATGGGTACTCCATGAAGTATTACAACTTCATCAATATATTGTCTTTCTAAATTTTCAAGTGTTAAATATTCTCTTATAGCAAGAAAATATACTGACTTCGTAATACGATCAATAATGACCCATTTTTCATTATTCCTTATAGGATTCTATGGTAGTTTAATGACAATGTCTATAGTAATATGATCCCATTTTTATATATGTAATGGAAGAGGTTGCATGACTCCTCTTTGATGTTGTCTTCCAGCCTTCACCTGTTGACAAACCATACATCTTGACACATAATCAGCCATCTCCCTCTTCATGTTGTCCCACCAAAAATATTTCTTTCATATATCTATACATCATAGTTCTACAATGGTGTATAGAGAAATTGGAGATATGAGCATCATCCAAAAATCCCCTTTTTAGATCATGTATATCAAAAACACATAGTCTCTTCCCAAATTTCAAAAATCCATATTCATATGCGTAGTCAATAAATCTCTTATTATTCACAACTTTAATCTACTTTTGAAACACCACATCATAATTCTAGGAACTTTTTATCCTTTCTAGTAATGATTTGTTGGAAACCATTTGAAAATGTATTCATATTTCACCTTCCGTGATTATTCCCATATCAATTTTTACTTGATTCATGAACCTAAGATCCTTTTAAACCCTCATGTTGTTCAAAACTCCTATATTTTTTCTGCTCAAAGCATATGGTGCCTTATTTTCCTTCCCCAGGTGGTAGGATATAGTGAAATCATAATCCTTGAGTATTTCTATCCATTTCCTTTTCCTCATGTTGAGTTATTTTGGTGAGAAAATATACTTCAAGCTCTTGTGATCAGTATATATCCCACAATTTTCACTATATAGAGAGTGTCTTTAAATCATTAAATCAAAGAATACAACTTCTAACTGAATATCATGAGTGGGATAGTTTTTTTCATGAATTTTTAGTTGTTGGGATACATATGCAATAACTCTATTATTCTACAAAAGGTCACAACCAAGTCCTTTCTTTGAAGCATCACTATAAATAAAAAACCCATCATTCCCCGATGGTATAGTCAAGATAAGAGAATTGTCTAATAATCTCTTTAGTTCTTCAAAATATTCATTACACTCTTTTGTCCAAACAATGTTAACCCTTTTATGTGTGAGCTTGGTTAATTGGTTTTCCAATCAAGCAGACTTCTGGAGGAAACACCAATAATAACGTCCTAAACCAATAATATCACATACCTCAGCTATAATGGTCGGTTCTGGACATTATTGTATTTCTCTTTTCATATAAGAATCAATATAGATTCTAACCTTAGAGACAATATGGCCAAGAAATGAAATTTCAGGAACCCATAATATACACTTTCTAAACCTCCCATATAATTCATTTCTTTTGAGGGTTTCAGAATAGTGTGAAAGAGATTTTCATGACCTTTGTAACTTTTTGAGGAAAAAAATATATCATAAATAAATACCACTAAAAACTCATAAATATATTCCTTGAAAACTCGATTCATTATATCCATGAAAACAGAGGGTGCATTAGTCAGTCCAAAAGGCATTACTATAAACTTGTAATGCTCGTACCGGGTTCGAAATGTTGTTTTCAGAATATATTCCTTCTTCACACACTCATCATCATCAGTTATTTAATTATTGGGATAAATAATGTACAGGGAAAAGAAAGGGAATAAAAAAGAGAAGCTAGGGGTCCAAAGTAAAGATAATCATGGGAATCCCCTATAATGATGTTATGCCCCTCAGGGCCCAAAAAAATATGTTCATAGAAGAAAGACACGCTAGTGTTATGAGTCTCTATAGAGGAATGTTGGTCAACCAACGTATTCCCATCTTGACATGTTTGAACCATTTGAATGTTGGGAGATAACATGCATCAACATTTTCTGATGATATAGGAAATCGACTAGGGAATAGACCCGATGCCTTGTAGGGAATTTTGGAGGATAAGGGAATCAGTTTTAGCTTCAAATATATGGATGTTCCCCTAGAGGTAGAGGGAATGACCAGTGAGGAGGGCATGAGCCACTTCCTGTAGAGAAGAGCTACAATCAAAGTGATCGGTGAACACCAAGATAACTGAGCCTATGGTGTCACTGATTTCCCCTCCTCCTTTCATGACCCTAGGATGAAGGACCCATCTATATTGAGATTTAGGACTATTGTGGGAGGAATCCATCATATCCATTTTCCTCTAAAGGCAGTGCCACTGAGAATAGGGACTTGGATGCTGGAATAAATAAGATGGAGAAATACAGCATCATGCCATTTGCAAGAGATCTCAGCAAGGTAAAGAAGAAGGTTTCTGACTCTAGAGATGATGCCCCTTGCTATGGAGTGGATTACATCAAACCTTGCTCTATTCCTGGCCCTCCATAAGCACCGACATCCAGCATGAAAAATGATGGAACATTCCATTTTCTCCAGACCCCAATCACCTAAACCATAGAACCATGAGGCAAGAAACTACTCTTCGCTCAGATTGTTGAAAGAGAAGGCAGTGAAGTCCCCGAAGAAGGACCAAACGTTGCGTTCCCATTCACCCTTAAAGAAAATGTTGGCCACACTTTCCTCTTTGTGATTGGTCCAACAAGAGCATTGGGAAACCATGTTTATCCCGCATCTTCTGATGTTCTCATCATTGGGGATCACATTTTTCCTAATCTTCCATGTTAAAAAGATGAACTTCATGGGAATTTCCATCAACCAGACTTTACTCTAACAATCAGTGTGCCCCTGGAGATAAATATAATTGCGATAATATTTTGTAGATAAATCCCCTGGTGAGGATGGAGTAAACATGCACAAATTCAGGTCATATGTGAGCTCGATAAGGTTGATAGTGCCTTACTATTCATCGTTCAGCACTGCCCTGAGGAATTCCAGGTATTTCCTCACCTCCCTGAATGAAATGTAGGTGGCTGGGAATCCCAAAGATCCAAGCACCATGCCAACCCAGTTGTGATGCTAGAAGAGCAGATCCCCCTCTCTTACAATCCAGCAGGTGTGAAGAAGCAGGGATGTAAAACAAGGAAGGATAATGGACATGAAATGATATGTATGGCTGCTATGCATCTCTAGGTAATATGCACAAGATCTGTACATGACCCTGTCCTAGAGTGAACACTACTTTGGATTTCCCAGGCTAGTTTTTCATTCCTGTAGAGAAGAGTGTTTGTTATTCTTCGACCATTAATACCCCCTTTCTTAAATAGGCATCTCCATCTTCGTCCGGGACTCCCAATGGTGTTTTCCTTTAGTGAGAGCATCCCAAAAGAAGCATCCCAATATGTTGTCAATATTGCTGATAAATGTTTTCATAACATTGATGGCAAAGAGGGAATGTACAGAAGAGGCTAGAAGAATGCTATTAACTAGCGCAATCAGACCCACTAAGGAAAGAAATCTGTTCTTAAAGTTGAGGATACAAACAGTGATCATGTTGGTGATGTGATCAAAATCACGAATCTGAAATCTACCTGAAGAAAAGGGATATTCATGATAATCCATGGAAAAAATTCCTCTCTACATATCCATAATATAGCCCAAGGAGGACTCACGGCTGGAAGATCATTAGCTAGAGATGAGAATGTTTCTCTTAGACCTGTTAATGGCTTGCCCACTCCAATGAAAATATTCCTCAATCACCCTAAGGAGGCCTCACACTGACCTATTATTGGAATTCATGGAGATACATGTGTTATCCGCAAACATGAGGTGGGAGATAGGTGGAAGATTCATCCTTCTCCAGAACAGGAGGATCACACCATTGGTCATGCCTCTATGGATGAGGCCGCTGAGGAAGTTTTGTGTGTGATGAAAAGGCTCGGTGATAGGGGATCACCATTTCATAGACCACGGGTCCCCTTAAAGAAACCATGAGACTTCCCCATGAAATTAAAATTCAGCCACGATAAGCTAAAACATATAAAAATGAGGTCAGTAGTCTAGGGGGAGAAACCCATACCTGAGATCACCTTGTTGATGAAGATCCATTCAAGTCTATCAAAAGCCTTGTTCATGTCATGTTTTATGGCTATGTTTGAACCATGGGTCTTTGTATTGAGATCTCTCATCATCTCTTGGGCCAATGTAAAATCCCTTTGTATAGAGCGGCCCTTCACAAATCCATGCGGTTCTATTGAGACCCACCGGGGAAGGTTAATGGAAATCCTTGAGTTGATAATGCTTTCCAGAGCATGGTAGGATAAGTTTAACATGTTGACTAGTCTATAATGAAAAATGGAAGAAGGTTTCCTTATTTTGGGAATGAGAACTAGAGTAGTGTCACATTCCACTCTAGTCAAGATACCTCACCTAAAAAAGTCATGAATGGCCTCTGATAAATCATTTTTGACCACATCACAAGAGTCACGGTAGAACATACATGCAAAACCATCTAGACCTAGCACGCTGTATGATTTGAGGTTAATAATAACCACGAAGATTTCTTTCTCTTTGAGGATGGACCTCAACCTCTCATTATCCTAGAAGAATCATTATTGGGAATGTGGTCTAGAATCCCCTCATCATCTACCGGGTATCCATTAAGCATTTTAGGATTTTTTCTAGTAAGAAAATCTTTGAAGAAGGAATGAGCACAGTACCCCACAAAATCTCTATCATCCAAATAGGTATCATTATCCTTCAAAATATTTTGCTGAACAAAGCATTTCCTCACTTTGATACAAGCATGAAAATAGGCAGTGTTCCTATCACCCTCACTAAGCCATCTGATCCTCTCTTTTTCCCTCACAAGGCGCTCCTGTTTAATGATCATGACTACAATAGTATCCTTCTTAGAGGCACGGTCGTCAAAGAACTGTAAATTCCAGGCCCCATCCATGCTAGACTCAGGACAGCCAACATCCTACATGATCGATTCAATTTCCCTATCACTGTGTTGTATGTCCTTCGTCTAAGCCAATAATAAAAATTTGAGCATCCTCAATTTGTTATGAGTGGAAGACAAATAATTCCATTGAGTATGTACACTCTTAGAGTCTCTAACCAACTGCTAATAATTTGGGAGGCTAGTCCAATGCTGAAAGAACATAAAACGATCATGGGTCCCCTAACTCGCAAAGAGGGAGACTAGAATTGGAGAGTGATCCAAAATCCCACGCACCAAGTGTCAGACCTTAGAGTTGGGATAGAAAGTAATGGCTTTCATGTTTCCTAGGAATCAGTCCAGGTGAATTCATGAGTGTCGCTCCCCATTTTGGTTTTTTCACCATGTGAATCCTTCACCCAAGTAGTTGAGGTCTGTGAGGCCTTTTCCTGCCATGATGTGAGAAAATTCTAAACTAGATTTCCTAGGGAAAGATCCTCTAGATTTTTTCTTGTCTGGGTTGGAAATGACCTTACAATCCTCCCCAATAAAACAAGGGAGGCTACCACGATCAAAGGCATTGAGATCATCCCAAAAAAATTTCCTATGTTGCGTGTCACAACTCCAATAAATGAAAGACACAAAAAAAATCTATTTCCATGGGTATCCATGGTGGTGACATGTTGGTCGCTTTCCTATAACAGGTTCAAAGATAGGTTCCTGTGCCAAAATATCCAAATAGGTTGGTTGGATGGGTCTGTATGCATGGAACCATGCAGCTGGATTCTTCTGAAAATCCTGTTTATTTTGGAGATATTTTTCTTATGTCGAAGGATTGAAATAAGAGAAACCTTAAATGTACGGATAATAGAAGAAAGTAAATCCATTTTTACCTGGGTTCCATGTTTACATGCATTCAAAATGAGGACGGGAATCATTGAGAAAAGAGCACCCTGGAATTGGCCCCTAGGTTCATAGCCTTATGAATAATGGAGGAGAGATATTCCCTTAATTTCATAGACTTGGCTCTTGTACATATATCTGAATTCCTAGATGGAGGCGAAGCAGTGGGGGTGAATAAATCTAGGTATCCAGGAGAGTGTATATTTCTGACCAAGGAGGGGGACCAAGGCCTAGATGCAGCATCACAGTCTGGGGATCTACCCAAAGGATGGGGGTGGGACCAAGGGGAGGAGAAGGATTCTTTCACTAATGAAGGATCTGGAAATGGGGATAGGGTATCTACAAATTATTGAACTTTGATTGAGGGAAGACCAGACCGAGTGCAAGGGACCAGCGGGGGAAGGGCAGAGAAAGCATGGAGGGTAGAGGAAGGGCCCCTCAAATTCAGCACAATCTCGAAGTCAATCGCCATCAGAAGCTTGAGAACTAAAGAAAACTATGGAGCAAGATGAAGAGAAAAAACACTTATGGTAAGAGGGAATCAAGGCAGTAACAATTCCACTAACTTGAGAGGGGGATAGAGGATGAAATGGATCAAGAGATAGAGGGACAACATGGACTTACACTGAAATGACAAAGAGAGGCACCGCCAGATGGCCAGGAAAGGGTATGATGGGAACCTTGGGAGGGCCTCGATGCCCACCGCGATGGTGCTTCCTACAAACATGAAGAGAATGACCCTATAGAAGACAAGAGGGGAAGAACTATGGGTAGATGGGATATAAGATGCCCTGAGACAAGTAGAAATAATCCATTTCCCGAAGCAAGATACTATCTGGAAGAGGCTTGGAAATTTACATTTCCACAAAAATACGAGCCACCAAGGAATCATCACAAGACCGAGTGCGGTCATCCAAGCAAAGAAAACCACCCCTGGATTCACCAATAGCCTTTAGAAATCCACCATTCGGAAAAGGCAACGAAAGGCCAGGGAGGCTGAGCCCGACAACCGCAATAGGGTTCTCATTGCCTTTGTGAAACTCCAACAACCAGTGAGTCCGGTTGAAGATCCATCTTCCATAGGAACAAGGTGCCTTGAAACAAGCATGAATGAAGTATAAAACCGAGCCAAGAACTAGATATAAGGAATTCTAGTGGATGACAGATATCTACCGCAGATAGAGGAGCCCCCTAGATCTGACAAACTGCTAGAAGGACACGATCAGAGGTTTCACGACACAAAATCTTGAAATCAAGGTCCATTTGAGGCAGGCTTCTGCCTCTAAAAAATTAGAAGTAGGGACTTCGAAAGATAAACTGGATCCATCATGGGAGTCCAGTGGCAGAGGAAAAGAGACAACTAAGAAACAAGGCTGTGAAGGGGCAAGATATGGGCCGCACACTACGTCTTTGAAAGAGAGACCGGGACGAGGAGTCACAGGGATGGTATCAGGAGAGGAGGAGGGAGAAAAATTACCAGAAACACCACTAGAGGAACCTGGATCGAAGTCCACTGGGAGCAGAGGTGTCATCATAGGAGTAGCGAACTAGAGATAAAAAGAGGGAAAATTGGAAAATTAGGAGGCATATGGGGAAAATTTTCACGTGCAGAGTGAAGAGAGTCCATTTCCATTGAAATTTATATATGATTTTTCTTCTTCACACACAAATGAGGATATCCAAATAGAAATTCAATATTTGAAAAATATTGATCTCCAGGATGTTGGTAAAATAAATCATCAATGCGAGGTAGGGGATACTTGTTTTTTATTTTTATAGCAATGATCTCCCTGTAGTTAATGCACAACCTCATAGATCCATCTCTCTTCTTAACAAAAATTATAGGGGATCCCCATGGAGAAAAAATACAGAGAATAAATCCCTTATTACTAAATTACTCTAGTTGTTTCATTAGTTAAACTAATTCCACAGTGGCCATTCTATATGGGGTCTTTGATATGGGCCTTGAACCAAGATTTAAATCAATTGAAATCATATTTTCTCATTCTGGAGGATGTCCAGGTAAATCTTATGGAAACACATCAACCTATTCTTACAAAATAGGTACATCCTCTATTTTAACATTATTTTCATCACAAAGTTTTATTTCATTAACTTCATACCCAATAATTGAATTTAGTAGAGCTACTGGTGGTGGATCGTGATAAGAATCAGGTGGTGATGTTTTTTATCTAATGATAAGGTACTCTTTATCATCTTTGAAAATTGTAACCACCTTATTCAAACAATAAATTTTCCATATCATGGTCTGAAAACCAATCCATTATGAGTATTATATCAAATTCAATCTTGGGTATGATGAGAAGATCCTCAGATAAAGAATATTTATATTTTCTAATGTGAAATGATTCACAAAACATTGTTTCAATGATACTTCCCTAAAGTGTTTTTACTGACAACTCCCTTGTTAAATGAAATTCGAAATATCAAAATCTCTTAGGAAACTAGAATGATATGAAACAATGAGATGATCCAGAATCAAATAATACATTGGTTAAATTTTATGATACCATTAAATTACTGGCCACCACATCTTATCGAGATTCACTCTCAGCAGTAGTGATCACATAATCTTGGCCTTTCTCCATTGTCCTTTTCTGATGTATGTTTCCTTGGAGTTTAATAAATTCATTTTCATAATTCCTCATTTCTATAAAATTGTAGAATTCATCATTGATAGCCACATTTTTTCAATTGCAATCACGAGCATGGTGGCATTTTAAACCACACTTGTAACATACTCACATCCCCTTCTAGAAAGTACCGGGGTGTTTCTTCCCATATTTACCAAAGAATAGATATTCAGTTTTTTTCCTTCTTCCCATTCTATCCATTTCCAGAGTGTTCCAATGATATATTCTTCTCATGATTCTCTTTAAAGTCATAAGACTTAGATAATTCCTTTTCATTCTTGATAGCACAATGGATAATATATACGTATGATGAGAAGGATTGTGAGACTATCTCTCGATGAAGAAATGGTTTTGACCCATCAAATAATCGATCAATATTACTCCTTGGGTTACATATAATCTTCTACAAGACTTTTTATCCTTGAAAAGTTAGCCTCATGCTTTGAGACATTCTCATCCTCGTTTTTCCTCAGACTCAGAAATTGTCTTTCCATATCCCTTCAATGGTCATGAGGAATCTATTTTTCTAATAAAAGAGCTTTAAACTCCCTCTAATCCATATTTTATTCTTATTAAACTTCCTTTGTTTTTGGAATTAATACCCACCATTTATCTAAATCTTCTGTGAGGCAATATACTGCCATGAAAACTTTTTCCCTTTTGCTACTCCCCAATGTATGAAATATTTTCTCTAAGGAACTTATTAATTGATTTGCAACAAATTGATTTGTATTCCCATTTATTGTTGGTGGTTTTTTTTTCATGAATCATTCTAACATTGATCTTCCGTGTTGTGGATCACGGTTCTCTATACAGTAAGGTTATTATTCATAACTTGAGTGAGTAGTCCCATCATGGTGATAAGCTGATCAACACCAGTGGCATCACTAGCTCCACTATAATTATCTTGAGTAGGAGGGAAATCCCTAGATGGATTATGGACGTTGATATGGTTTCCATTCCATCCACTAGGTTCCATTTCTAAACAATGGTATACAGTATATTAGTTTATGAATCGCTATACATAATTCCAAACTCGTAATTCACTTAACATAAATTGAAACGTTTATGGATAAAATCAATAATCATAAAAATGTTTTCTTTCAGGAGGTATGTACTCATACATCCATAATAATTTTTGGTAATGAAAATGTAAATTATCCTAATCATATCCCCCGAGAGTGTCGTAATCAAGAGTGCAACAAGGCCCATTGTCATGTTCCTGGATACTATGAGTCAAGCCCGAAACTCATTGTCAGAGTTTTAACTCCTAGGTACATATTTTTTAGAGCCTCCTCTACCTTATTGTATACAGTGAGTGATGAATTTTTTGGGAACACTCAAAAAATATCTACATCACCAAAATTCAAGGAAGTTCTTCTATACTAATCCTCAAAGTCTATCTTAGGTTAATGATCTCTAATCATAGTTTTTCTAAATCTAGATTCCAAGGTCAGTATTAATCTTCCTCTGATAAAAATTATAATTCCCTGACCCTAGTTACCCAGATTCGTTGCATTATTACATAACATTGGCATGACACAAACAATCAAGTTCCAAAAGACCGATCAATTTAGTATCCTTGGAAGTACTATATATATACATAAATTTTATATTACATCATGAAATAAATACATCTACAAAAATTTTCTCTTTGGAACACAATTATATTCTTTAGCCTATCCCTAAAGGTCAATAATAAAATACTTCTTCACATCTTGGAAAAAACATATAACATAGAAAGGGGTGAGCTGAGATGCCCAGTAAGGATAAAAATATAGTAGATACTTTCTTAAATAAACATAAACATTTAAGGAATGTATAAGACTGAAACAAAATCCATTTAAAACATAAACTTATGAATAATATGAAAAATATAAATCAATATACTTCCATTTAATTCTTCACATATAAATTCTAGTAGTCGAATAATCAAATTTAATATCAATAGCAAATTTAATAATGATGGAATGCATAATTTCGAACATCATAACCACATAGCCGAGGCCTCATTCAAAGATTACAAATAATATTTTTCCCAGGCCTTGTGCCAAGACACTAGTTTGTCTAATTGGACCTACCGATGCATCGAGGAACTATAGCGGGATCCACCCATCACTTACTAAGTCCAATGCATTATTCATATGAAAATGTTGAAATATAACATCAAAATTTGTACTAAAACTAGCATATGAAATGTCAATACTTTATCTATAAATCATGGATGGTATAAAAATAACACATATATAGTCAAACATAGAAGAAAACCTTCAATACAATATTGAAGATTTGTATCATAATAAATCAACTTCAAACAAGTGTAAAATCCATCAAAGGATGTTGACATAGATGAAATGAAAAACTATATTAGAGAAATATCAATTTATATTTTGAAATCATTTAAAAGTCACATATTATAAATGAAAAACTTTATTTTGAAAATATTTTAACATGATTGTAAGGGATTCTTCAAAGATGTTATAATGGCAGAAAATAGCTGCACTCGCCGTATTAGTTAAAAACATTCTTTCCTTAATTTTTTTGAAAAGGTCATAAAAGAATTTTTTTGAAAAAAGATGGAATGAATAATTTTAAAAAATTCATAAAAATTCAAACAAGGGTATGAATGAAGTTAAACCATATTCTAGTAAATAGAATAATTGTTTTGAAATACATTTTTAAGAAACACAGATGTGGATGAGAAAGAGGTACCAGTAGATACTCACGTATAAACAACCTCGAATAATGAAGAGATTATGGAATTAACCCTTACCTAGTCCTTTTCCTTGATCGAGGGTACATTAACCTCATGTATAATATTTAAATAATTGTTATTAAATTATACATGAACCAAATACATAAATATGATATCATATATGATCTTCTAATATTTCCCTGTTAATAATATTTCTAAAGTATTATTGTTTTGGGTGTTAACTAATTTTTTTTCTTTTATAGGATTGGTTATGCAGGACACCTTTTTTATGAAAAAGATGTATTTCATTCATATCCATAATTATATTAAGTTATTAAATTGTTTTATCATGTAATGTAAATTATTCTTGAATGATCACAATGGGGAATTAATCTCATCGCGTTCGTGGAGATGTTAATCCATACGAACACATGAAAGACAATATTATTCTATTGAAGGTGAAATATTTTGTAATTGGATGGTATATCATATATAAAGAATACTTATCTTGTTATTTTTATTATTTACATCTGTTATACTCATTATTATACCCATCCAAATAATGAAGTGTTTAAATAAAAAACTACACAACGATATGGAGACGGTAAGCCGTACGTATGCACGTATGGTGACTTGTCACTCAGAGGATGGATAGAATAATGAATATGTTTGTTTCATATTCATAATAACATCACAGTATGTATAATGTACTAGATTTATTATTTTTTATGGGAATAACAATAAAATAGTAAGTGGAAGAAAAAAAGAACTTTGAAAGAGGTGGTGAAATTATTTCCTGTTCTTCGGGCATTTCCTTTTGATTTGATCAAAAGGGATCCTTAGGTCGGCTTTCTGATGAATGTAAAGACTCTAGGTCGAAGGAAGGGTATTTGGAAGGATATTTGAGTAGGTGTTGTCTGAGTCAAATGGCTATGGAGGTGTGATTTTGAGATAAGGGGAAGTACCCTTTTATAAGAGCGGTGATCATTACTTTAGGAGAAGTTTGAAATATTATTTAATTATACAATCATATTTGGTTTATAATGACTCAAAAAGACTTATTTTTTGGATAATGTGGGTATGGGTCTAAAAAATCTAAACCAATATGTTTTAGATAGGTTTATTTCACTATATTAAACTTATCTTTTAGATTTAACTCTTAGTTAAATAATTTAACTTTTACCACGTATTCTTGTATTATTATGTTATATGGTTAAAAATATTACAATAAAATTCCAAGAAAACCCCAAGTGGTTAATTGATTATACATGTATTATTATATATGTCCTTTAGATAAACCATAGTTTTTTAGGATTATTATATCAATTAATAATATAGAATTTGTTTTAAAAACTCACTTATGTCAATTTTCCACTATATAGTAATTGTTTTTTGTGGAAGTCCTAAAAAAATTATTACTTCAAAAAAATAACTTTTATCAACACTAACATTTCATATAAATCTATAAAATTAATGGAATTCATCAAAAGTCTAAATTTACATTTATTTGGATATTTATAACATAAATTATTTTAACCTTTCATTAAAAATGTAATTACAACATCGTGATTGTATTATAAATAAATTTATTTATTTAGTGTGTAAAAGTTATAAATAAAATACCATTATATAGGAAATCATCGTATCATTATAATTAATATTTATAGTCAAATTTATCGTATTTATAACCCTATATTAAAAATTTTTTAGTAATGAAAATTTGAATTTAACACTTTTGACTCTTCTTTAAACAAACTAATAATAAATGTCCTAATATAATCCATTTGGACCAAAAGGATCATATTTTTTTCCTAAGGTTGATCTTGGTTGATATACACATATCCAATATAATTAGTACATGTGTTAGGGTAATAATAATATCATTTTTACCTATAATTACCCTATTTACTTTTAATAGTCGTAAATAAAAGTCAATAGTTACTATTCAACAAAAATTATTGTAATTTTATTGAACCAAATTTTACTTACTCATGTCATCCTTGTCTCTCAAGTTTTTTAAATTCAAGTCACATAATTCGTAAAATTATCTTTTATGAAAATTTTCAAAAGCTCCTAGAAGGTGGGTAAATGACGGTAAAAAAGTTAAATAAAAATTTATGTATCTAATATTATTATAAAATTATTCAAATGAATTACAATGAACATATATAGGTATTATATATAAATTTTTACCTAATATAAATTTAAATAGAATAAAAATTTATTTAAATAAAAAGTTGATTGAAAACAATAAGCAATGCTTTTCACTATTTATTGACTTTGAGTGTTTTAATAAAAATACCCAAAATAAACTCTAAGATAATTTCTATATTCCAAATTCAAAAATGAAGTCCATTCTAAAAAATAAAATTTATAAAAATTCAAAAAGTGCATATTAGAATTCATAATAGCTAGTTTGATTAATCGTGGTGTGTTAAAACTCAAAGTTGAGTATAGCGCAAACAATTGAATTATTCAAAGAGAAACATACCGTGGAAGCTTTGGGTGTTATAGATTGAATCATTATTATATGGACATGTTCCACCAAAAACATTCTCCATTTCTTGTTAACTCTTTCCATTTATTTTTTTGCTTCAATACATGGGTTATAAATATTGAATTTTTAGATTTATGGATCGGTTTTATGATATTCAATCTATGTTTAATTTTCACGATTGAAACTCAATTTCCATGAAAATAAAAATATTCTTCCAACTGAGAAGAACCTCTATAGTATTTTTATCCCTGGATGATAGCCACGAAAGGCATCCCTATCAAGCAGGCATGGTTTGTGGTCCCATATAATATTAGTTGTGGGGCATCATAGATTAATGACCATAGAAGAGTGTCATGGAAGGAAGAAATTTCCCACCCCTGGTCACAAACTATTAATAATAGCATCGATATCATTGGATGTTTGATATTCTCATAGGAGGTGGGATTTGGTATTGATGATTTTTCCTGGATGATGTCTATTTAATCTCATGGAAGATTCTCAATTTGTGTAATAAGTGTATGTCTATAAAAACATTAAAATGAGAATAAAATACTAGAATGTATCTCATGAAATTGCCTCTAAACATGTCCTCTAAAATAAGAAAAATTAAAAACTTATTGAATGCAATCAAGCTGTGGCTCATCTTTCAACTTCCTGTGGCAACTAGAGACACCATAATAGGGGACTGAATTAGGGTGTTGGTCAAATTAAACATTTTATTTAATCCATTTTATTATCTTTTTAGGTTGTTTTCACATGTTGTAAGGAAATGTGTTAAATCAGTATTACTTTAAAGAAAAATTATTGAAATAATCACATATATGTAGTGATGTTCAGAAAACATAGAACACACAAAATTTTCAATGTTTAACCTAAAGGGATACATCCAAGTAGAATACAATGATGATTTTTTGATGTTCCAAAATCCCCTAATCTATAATAACTCTATAGATACAATGTTTTAGCAATTTTCACTTTATACCATGCACCCTACAATTACAATTTTTTTGGGTTTGGTCACTCCTCAAACAACGTGCATTACCTCTTCTTCCATTATATGAGCTTCTTTAGTGAAGGATATTTCATAGTTTATGGAATTTTAGTACACTTTACATGATATAAAACATGATGGCATGCATTTTTGCAGCATGATAGTATTTTTTCATAATATCTTTTGATCTTATGATGTGTTAATCTTATTTCCTTCTTACCTATTCTATTATTATAATTGATACTAACTCCTCAATGATTGAGTTAACTCTTTATATTTATCAATATAATATTAGTAACCCTTCTTCTCTAGATGTGGATAATTAAGCACTGAAATTTTCATGTTGTCTGATATCAAATTTATATATAGATAATTACAAGATCCCTTTATATTTTCATGATTTTATTCATCTACCAGGATTTGATATTGAAATTCACTTCCTTATTATATTTCATAATTTATATATGAAAATGTTATTGTTCATCAGGGAACCCAATGTGTGCCTAACTCATTGATGAATAACCATGGGCATGTGACACCTGAATAAAATAACCTTGGGCACATGATCCTAGAGGGTAAGACCCCTAAGTGGAAGACCCATATTAAAAATAATATGGGAAGTTATATTCATGAATGTGAACTCATTGTACGATACCTATTACAAGACATTGATCACAATACCACTTGTGTAAGTTTCCTAGGAATTAGAATCAATTCTATGTAACACCTTGGAAGAGAATTCTAGAGAATAACACCAAAGCCATTATCTCCCTACGTGAGACTGCTTATTCTCTACCCATTTTTATGGCTCCTTAGGCACTCCACATTCATCTTTACTTCTCCATTACCATGGATGAAACTCTTAATCTATTTTCAAATTGTTCATAATGATGGATTGTTGGGTATTTATAGGGATTTTCCCACCAATGTAACTCACAATACAATTCATGTCCATCCCTTCTACCACCCCAATGGTTTTTCAATCACTTGACCTCTTCATAAGAAATATTGTAACTCACATTATCATGTGACTTCTTGCACAATCAATCCATTTCTGTTTTATCCCATGTAAATTATGAATTATCTGATTCATCCAAAATCATCATCCTAAGAATTAACGAGAACAACATAACTAGAGGTATATATCAGTACATGAGTTTCACAAGACCACATCATTCTTCTGTAGTTTCATTACATCATCATGGATCTCCTCCATTGTAAATATCTCACTTTAATATTCTTCCATCATTTCCAACACAAATTCCTTCAAGTGAATCGAAATATCTCATCATGTTGTCTCTTCAATCTTTTTCACTCATAAAAATTATGTAATTAATGATATCTTCCTATTAGAACTAGTGATTTTTCTTCTTTTGATGGAAATATCACTTCAGTCTTATGTGGTCTCTTTTATTCTCTATATATATGTGGTCACTTCGATCAACATTACTTATGTGGTCATATATCCCTTATGTACTTACACTATTACATAACCTATAATGAATTATGTGTTTTTCGTTCTTCTCCTCATGTTTTGAAATATGCCTATAAAAACTGATTTCATTTACTTCAAAGAATCTTTTGGGATTACACATGACTTTAAACAAATATCATTTGAAACATTTTCTTAATAATTTCACATCCATTTTTTCTACAATATGAATTTCTATATTCATTAAAAAATTTAATATCTCATGGAATACTTATATATACATATATATTAATTAATTTTCCTTCTCTAATATCCATTTCTACTTGTTAAAAATCATCACATGGTATGTATTATCACTTCTCTAGAATTATACTTCATAACACATATATTTTCCACAAATATAAAATCAAATATGGGTTTGGATCCAACATTCATCCCCTTTTTCTTTTTTTTTCAATTCTATCATAAATTCATCCCTCCATAGATATAAAAGGTAGATATACAAAGTATATCTAGTGTTCTATGATGATTTATTAATGATGTTGTACTTTCTTATCGATAATTTTTCTCCCCCATGTTGACATTAAAATGTAAAATGTCATATAAAACTTGATTTAGTATTCAAATTCACTTCCACATAGGGTATTGTTAGATATCCATTTAATTTTTACTATAACTTTCTCATAGAATCCCACAGGGGTGACTTCGTCACTAGCTCTACCACCCTGAACAATAATCATTATTCAATATATTTTCAAATATTTTGAATAAAAAAGTTGGGGGAACACAGATCACTTCTAATTGAAAAATTACCATCATTCAAACATGTAATCACTTAATTTTTGTTAATTCACTCTCACAAATGATTTTTTGATAGTGAAATTTAAACTTGGTATTAATTCATTGATAGATCCCTTAAGCCTATGGATTTAGAACTCATTATAAGAAGCAATAGTTTAAGTCAATAAACACAAATTCTATCCATTTCACCCACTAAATTTTAGAGATACCACTAGAATGGATATCATTATTTAATAATCATCGTATGATCTCAATCACACACATGATAATCCAACATACATTAATTGTTTAATATAACTTACTAGTACCAATTGGTATGCGTGATATTCAATTATTTAAATGAATCCTTTGTTGGATGAGGATAAATAGACTAAGTGGTCATCATTAAATCTTCCTAAAAATATAGAGGTATGGAATATTAAAGATTATTAATATCAATAGTTGAGATGAATCAATATATTGAATTACTCTTTAGAAAATTTAGATTTCATGATGATAATTTTATTTTTATTCTACCAACTTCTTGATATCATAAATATAGTCATATAATACCACATTGTTAGAACAAAATAGATAAACATGAAATATATAAATATTTATGGTTCTCTAATAATCTTCCTTCTCTTGGTGGTTTACTACCACTTGAAATCATGTATGATACTGATTTTTTAATAATAAATGAGACTTGGAACCATTAAATAATCCATGTATAGCTTTTACACCTCTTCTAATTCATATCTGGATCCTTATAATATGATCATCATTTTCCACAACATGAAACCTCTTAATACATCATTGAAAAACATAGTGGTTATTTGACACCACTTTTTTGATTCTGATAACATATGATTTTTTTCTTCTCACTATATTTTATTTTATACATAAAAAACACCCTTCAATGTGTTTAACGATTTCATTTATGTGATCTGAAGTTAGTCCTGATGAAATCAAGTTATATTCTTTTAAAAACATTGAAGTGTCATTGAAAATGTCTTAATATAAGTATTGCAGCCTTAAATGTAGGCTAAATGAACCATCTACGATCAGTCAAACAATTAGAGGACACTATTTTGGTGTTATATGAAAAGTTGGAAAAATAATCAGGGCCACTATATTTTGGTGTTGGTCATGGTGAGCAGGTATCTTGATAAGAAAAAATGATCAACTATTGGTGGACATTCCTGTCATGTTGGGCGTTTTTATGGCCAAAATAGATCCGGTTTTTCACTAGGGTGTGGTTTAATATATATTGATGGTTTTTATACATTTAATATTGAGTCAAATTCATTAAATATGATCTTCAATGACATCATTACTCTTTATAGAATAAAATAATATTTACAAATAATGTTATGTTTATAAATTTAGGCCATTGGTGGCTTAAAAACCTATAAGGAGCAATCAACGTGTACATCAATGCTCTCATCAAATAAATCATAAAGTCTCTCTAAAAGTGGATTTTATTTCTAAATCATCTCTTCTAAAATCTAGAGTGTAATATTATTATAATATATTATCTCTCCCATCCTATTTCGCATTATCTCCTAGTATTTCTTCATATTCTATAAAGAAACCAATGAGAAAGTTAAAACCTCATTATTCCAAAGTGATCCATCCTTCTTTTTAAATTTTGTTATTAGTTCTGACTACCATTATAGTGAAGGATTTGGGTTCTCTTTCCACAACTGTTAAATAGAAATAAACTATTAAATATTAGATTTTTAGTTATACCCATTAAAAACATAGTTTTTATTATAATTTTTGGTTGTTTTAATGTTCTAAAAAGCATGGGGTTTTGTTATCTTCTCTATCACTAAATCCCCAGATGTAATACATCAAATACTCAAGTCATTTATGTGGTAGATATAAATGGAACTTATTGAGATATTACCAAACATCCTTACAAACATGTATGCCGTATTTACCATCTACATTATCATTTATTTTTCAAAATCATTGGGTTTATTTAATTATTCCATTAATCCACCATATGCTTGATTACATATTTATTAAATTGATCTTTCATTTATTCTTCCTCTTTTATAATATTAAATATTTTTATTATTATCATTTCAACTATTATTCTTTTATTTTTCTCTTAAAAATGTTTTCATTATCTTCAATATTTTAAAAGTTAAAATTTATGTCATTAAAACATCTTATATTTTTTATTGATTTTTTAAAGGGTAATTCACCCCTACAATTTTACCCTACTCTGAATTACATTTGGTATCAATAATGAAATGAATTACTTAATTTAATTAGTTTCAAATTATTTAAAATAAAATTTTATCAAAATATTTAACAAATTTTTCAAGAAAAAATATTTTAAAAACTAGAATTTTTTAAACACAAATGATGCTCTTGAAGGACACTCTCTGGGTGAACTATCATTTTATAATAATAATTATGGTTATTGGATGAATCAAATGTATAATTTTCATAGATCTATTTTTATTTCATATATAATATTTTTATGCATGTTTGTATCCCTAATAGTTAAAAAGAAGATCAATAGACTCTTTGTCGTATTTTTTATTTTGAATTACATAGTAATACAGTGAATGCACTGCATATTTTTAGATAAAAACAGATTTAATCAAATTTATACATGAAAAATGGATCTTAAAATATATAAACTCTTATAAGTAACTAATTATGTTACTAAATATGTAAAACAATCTCATTTAGATATTTTTAGAAAAAAAGTGAAAGTTTATCTATGCATTCTAGTGAATATACTGTCGAAATGTGTACTCAATTTACTGTTATTTATAATGGGTGAAATGATCTTAGTGATTTTATTTCTACAAAAAAAATTCAATATTTTTTTGGTTTTACTACGAAATTGTGAACCAAAAGTACTATTATCCATGATGATGAATACATAAAAAATATCTCAATTGATGAACTCATCAGTTATCTCATGATGTAGGAGATTACAATGAAATGTCAAGATGAAAAAAGGCTAATGAGTTCAAGGAAACTAAAAGAACAAAACTACTACAAAAAAATAATTTAACAGTGATATCATTTATCTATGCTAGAAAAAAGTGTTGATAAAGGTTCCATTTATCAATTATAAAAGAAGAAATGATAAAAGGTACCATTAATCAATGATTTTTTTTCTAGCACAATTAAAGGAATCCTTTAGCATCACAATTTTTAGCAATAGTAAAGAGTTACATTTATAATGGATTTATTTTTAACATTGTTTAGGGACACCCTTTATAAATGCATTATTTTTAGCGCTGATAAAGGGTAACCTTTTTCGGTGATTTAATTTCAATGCCTATAAAAGAATCCTTTATCAGTGCTTTTTAGTGTTGACAAAAGTCGGAATAAAATGAAGTAAATAATTATATACAAAATCAAAACAATTTTATTAAAAAATGTTAATAAAAATAATTTTTTTTTGAAAAAATGATTAAATTAATGATACTATATATAAACTAGAAATACTAATAAATAGAATATATTAAATATATAAATATATGTAAAAAGACAATTAATAAAATAAAAACTAAAAATAAGTAAATTGAGAATATTATTAAACATTTTATTAATTAAATAATATTTGATCATGTCAATAATGAGTATATAATATATATATTTATATATATGAATGTATATAAATATGATTTATAAAATAAAAAATATTTATTATAAACATTCCATAGTAATATACATTGATAATAATGGTTTATAATGAAAAAATATTGTGAATTAAAAATACTAACTAATTGCTTAATGTAATGGAGAAAATTGAATGTCATTTAATTTTTCTATTCAATATAGATCAAATGTATTATATCGATTTCAAATATACATTGTTAAGGTATTTTTATACACAAATCACACACCGGAATATTTTTTGGGGAATTTAATCAATTTATATTATATATTATATATATAGATATTTAATATGTATTAATATTTTCAATATGTATTCATCTTTATTTCAATATTTATCCATTTTTTAATGATATGAATTTAATTAATCAAATTTTCTAATATTTCAATATTGTTAATGTGTAACCGTTTTTAATTATTCAAATGTACTAATTTTTTAAATGCATGAAATTAAGATAAAATATTCATTAATAACGTTAAAAAATTGTAAAATTTTTTAAATAAATATATTTATATATGTATATTTACTATTTTTATACCTTTATAATTATAAAGAAATAATATTATTTGTTTAAAAATTAATTATATAAATATTAATAAATAAATATGTATATTTAAATAAATATAAAAATATAGTAAATTTATTTAAATAATGAATATATTTACAATATTTAAATATATATATATATTAAATATATAATTATATAAATATTAATTATAAATAAATAATTATATATTAAATAAATTAAAAAATTATTATTTTATAAAAATTATTATTATATATATTATAATTATATATATAAATTTTAATTTTGCCTATTATTTTTACAAAAATTATTATAAGTATTTATCAACACTTTTTTTACCGCTAATAAAGATAAATATTTATAAGTGCTAAAAAACCCACTGAAAAATATTCCTTAATCAGTTCTTTTTATCTTAGCACTCAGAAAAGGTATCCATTTTTTCAAAAAAGATAATGTTATGATAAAAATGTCCTAATCTCTTTTAAGAACCATAACCATTGCAAACCAGTCCGTGATAACAAAAGCCCTATGTAGAAGACACCTACTGTCAGATATCCTTATTATTGATTCCAAGTTCGAATTTAAGCTAGAATCTAGGATCCAACTATTTCAAACCATGGATTTAATGGTCGAGTGATTCAAGGGTCAAAAAAACCAAGCCTTGAATAAAATCCATGAATTTTAACATCTCTAATTTTCCTCAGTTATCGACCAAACCTTATCATCTCAGATCTGTGCATCCAAACATGTCTAGTTTCACTATCCTATAATAAAACAACCCAACATTCATTGTTTTTAAGATATATTGAAGTATCATCTTCCCTGATTTCATGTGGATATCCTTGTAAAAAATAGATACAATACAAATTGAAATATAGAAAACCAAATATTAGTTCATGTTTTTCTGATGTATCATAGGCTCTCAATACCTATATTACATGACATATACAACTTTTAAATCCTTATATTTTGAATAATTTAATCCATATAAAAGGTGGTTTTTTCTTCGGTTTGCAATATTCCATTGAAAATCACTTGGGATCCTCTTTTTCATATTTTGATTGTGAAATTAATGTGTTATGATTTTCTTGATTCTCCTATAAACCAATGAAAATGTTTCACAAATCATAGACATCTCGATATCATACATCATATGATCCACAAAAAAAATGCATTATGCTTTGTCCAGTTTTAAAATATTATGTTGTTGATGTATATGAGTATCTATATCCTTTGATCATTCCCTTTGTTGATGTAGAGGATTTGATTAACTCAACCTCACCCAAAACCAAGCATTCTTAGTTATTGAATGAACCTTAAAAACGAGGTCCCCAATGATTTCATTATATTATAAAAAAATTTTAACTGACACACCTTTCTCTCGGTTTTATCCATAATAAACACATCAGGTTTTTCAAGGTTTTCTCCTGCTTAAGAACACCACTGAGAAACATAGATGTGGAATCCATTTGGTATAAATTTAATTACATTTTCGCTGAAATGGAAAAGAAAACATAGTTATTTTCCAACTGGCCTATAGGAGTAAATTTATCATAAATATAAATTCCATTGATCTTGGAGTTCCCCTTACACACTATCCATTCTTTATTTGGATCCAATTTTCCATAGTCACTGAGTTTATTCCCAAACACCCACATGGTTATGATAATATTTTCTTCTTCCAGACACAGAACAATTTCCCATGGCACATTGTTCTTATTCGGATCATGCACTGCATGAATATATGTGATCTATTTATCATCCTTGCAAGCCTATCCAACTGATTTAAAATTTACTTGTGAAAAAATGAGGTTTTTTTGTAGAGTATTATTCCATTGAGTTTTCAACTAAATTGTTTAATAACCAATGGAATTGTATTCATTTATTTTATCCTTTAATTTATTTCATGCAGTTGATAATCCTTCTACATTTTACTCACCATCAATTTCTTATTATTTTTCTACCTCAGCCCCATGTTCTCCCCCTATTATACAAAATTCAACATTAATTTCCTTCTATGTTTAACCATACTTTTAATTATTTATAATCTCCCAATTCTAATTATTAAAAAATATCTATCAATATTATCTTTTCATCATAAAATCATATCAACCCACCATTTATAAGTCAGTATATAATTGTATCATTATCTAATATGATCAATTTTTCACTACCACAAATTAATTTCCTATTTCAAACACAATTTCCATAAATATTTACCAACCCCAAATAAAAATATGGTTCTGCTAGTTTTCTATACCACTATAAAAATATACTCATCTTTGAATTGATAACCCACTCATTAATACATCTCCAAAAATCACATCATTTATTTCATCACGCATATAATAAACCATATGTTTTTTTACATTAATCCATCTAATAATAGATAATTCATTATAATTTACTTTTGGTTCTACCCTTAGGAATCTCCGATTACCATCCAAGTAATTCTCACAAATGGGAGGCATTACCAATTATTGCGAACACAATGGAGTAAAAATATCATTGTCATCATGTTCATCTCCGAAATAGTTATTATTCCAATTAGATTAATGAGACTCATCCCCTATCACTTTTATGTTTCCTGAACTACTCTAAGATGTAGTCATCATATGGATGACTACTGGTTTGATTATTTCATGAAACATAGATTCATGTCCATAGGATATGGATGATGTGTGTCAAATGACAAAATGAAATGATAACTATTCAGAATATGAGCTATTGAGGATTAAATCTATCGATAACTTTCAATTTTGGATGAATTCATAGGACTGCAACTACTATAGTGATTAATTCTTTTCATAAATTTATTTATCCATTTTCTTCAAAGTATAGAGAGATTCTTTGAAACAATTAAATGTTGAGTTTCCCTTATTAGATTTATCTATAACATTCACCTTTGATAATGAATATCTTATTTGTATTTATGTATTTATTATACAAAATTATTATTTTATGAACCTAAAGGGATATCATTACATTCTCTTGGATGATTCAATGATTAAATCCAATATGTATTATTTTCACCACATCCTATTCACTCATAGATTGATCTTTTGGTGATATCTATTTGTGATTTTTATTTACATTCTTTCTTTACCATCAACATATCACTATGGTAAAAAAAATGTCCATAGTAAAATCATTATCTATTGAATTAATGTATTATTTTATATTTATGTTTAATTTATTTCTTTTTAGTATTACTCATATAATATTTATTTCTTGTACAAGGGGATTATTTTATTTTAGTTGGGGTTCTTTGTTCAAAGATTCTTATGCTCATGGGAGATTTAACTTGGATCCTACAACTGATATAATGATAATAAGGAAATCTACCACGAATGCATACAACCATCAGGAAAAGGTTAACTACAACTTATTATTTCGATAATTTTTCTATGATTTTATCTTCTATTTGTAATTTAATTTCATTATAATTTTTATCTAATACTTATTTTTTTTCTTTCAAATATCTTTTGGGAAGTCGTATTTTTCTTTTAATTATCTGAAAGAATCAACAAAAGAGATGAAATGATTTCTTCTTCCATTGTTACCAGATTTTCTATTTTCAATACCTTTATTTGTTGAATGTCAATAATGCATATTAACACCATGCTATTATATGAAAAACAATTCTGTTATTTGAAATCTATAAGATTAAATGAATCACATGTGCACATTTTGATGACTTCTCATGATATAATGGGCACATGAAATTCTTATTCTCTTGTAACTTTCAACAATGTGAAATGTTTTTCACAAAAAAATCGATTCATTATTCGTTGTTGGTAGTTTTATATATAAATATAATGGAAGTGAGATATCATTGGATGTTAGGATATTTTTATTATACTTTAGAGAATATAGGAATCATCTTCACCTCAAACTGACACATGGTGTGACTATTATGACTCCATGTTCTTATTTTTATTTAAACGTCATATTAATTTTAGTAGAAAGGAAAACTTATATTCTAAAAATCAAGAAATAAATTTATGATTGTTTTCATACTTTAGGGAAATGGAATATATTTCATTTTGGATGTGTAGGGATCATTTTTACCTCAATTTGACGCATAGTGTGGTTGTTATTAGTCAGTTTATCTGTTATTATTTTAAAATCAACATTTTAGTTTAAAAAATGTAACTCACTGAATATATAGAAAATATACTCAAATTTCTTGATAAATTTGGAAATTTATTCATAAATCATTTTTGATGTGTGGTAATTAGCTTAAAATAAAACTTATACGTGATTTGAACTGTATGAGTCAATGTCTGTGCTTATAGTTTAAAATGATATATTCATAAAACAATCGATGTACTAAAAATAGGGGAAAAAATTCATATTGTTTTTATATTTTATAAAAATTATCCATAAGTCATTTAAGACATGTAGGAATAATATGCACCTCAATATGTTACATGATATGACTGGTATGACTCCAAGTGCATCTTTTTTTTAAAATTGGCATCATTTTTTGTAAAAAGGACAACTAACCTACTCAAAACTGAGAAAACACATTTATATTGTTTTGATACGTTTTTGAAACAATACCTAAGTCATTTTTTACATGTATCAATCAGTTTCAACTCAATATAATACATGATGTGCCCAGTATGACTCATTGTTCCCACCATCATTTTAAAATCCACAATTTAGTTAAAAAACAATCACTCTCTGAAATCTGAGAAAATATGCTCAGATTTTCATGATAATTTAGTAAATCAATTAATACATAATTTTTAACATTTAGGATTCATTATCACTAAAAACTAATATATGATGTGATCGGTATGATTCAAATTTCTTTTTCTAGTTTAAAATGACATTTTATTAAAAAAGACAAGTGATGTACTCAAAATAATGTAAATTTATTTAGAATGTCTTCATACTTTATTAAAATGACTCATAATCCATTTGGGATGTGTATGAATTTTCTGCACCTCAATACAATACACGTTGTAACTGATATGACTCAAAGTGTGTCTTTTTATTTAAAATTCACATCAATTTTAGTAAAAAGGACAAATTTCCTACCCAAAAATATGAAAACACGTGTATATTGTCTTGATAATTTAATAAAATGATCCATACGTCATTTTTTATGTCTATGAATCTGTATAATCTCAATATGATGCATAGTTTGACTGGTATGACTCCAAGTGCCTCTTTTAATTTAAAATTGGCATCTATTTTAGTAAAAAGGATAACTCAAAAACAAAAAACCATGCAAACACATTTTGATTTATTTGATACATTATATAAGAGATCCATTTTTAATTTGAAATTTTAAGGAATAATCCTCACCTTAATCAGATACATGATGTTCCTAGTATGACTCAATGTGTCTATTATAAATTTAAAATCAAAATTTTAGTTAAAAAAGATTCACTCACTAAAAACCGTGAAAAAGAACTCAGATTGACTTGATAATTTAGGAAAAAGAGTCATAAGTCATTTTTATGTGTATGAATTTGTATCATGTCAATGTAACACGTGATGTGACCAGTATGAATAAAAGTCAGTGTGTCCAGTTTAAAATGACATTTTAGTAAAAAATACAAGCGATGTACTCAAAACTGAGAAAACACATTAATATTATTTTGATACTTCCAGAAAATGATTGACAAGATATTTGAGATATGTTGTAATTATCCTGAAATAAATTTGACACATGGTGTGACTGGTATGACTCCAAGTGCTTCTTTTTAATATATAAGTGTCATTTTTGTTTAAAATGTGCATCACATCACTAAATCTGAAAAAATGAAACTAGATTGTTTTCTCAGCATTCAATCTACTATGAATTAAATAATTTCATTATAAGTTTTATCTTATAATTATTTAGTTAATTTTACAAAGATAATAATTGAGGACGAACAATAAATGGTGTGACGTGTAATAATTTACCGCAACTAAACCTCATACACATTTTTCCGGGTATGACTCAAAGTTTTGTTTAAAATTAATACTTTTTGCTTACTTATTTATTTATATTATTAATAATAGAAGAATTTTTTTATTATAAATGTGCATTTTTTCCTCGATTAGTGGTTATGATCAAAAGAAAAAGGAAGGATTTTGTTTTTTAATTTATGTAATCATTTGTAATTATGTAATTGTATAATACATCGTTTGAAATGTCTATAATATATTGTTTTTCCTTGAATTTTTGTTGTAAATTTTATTTCATTTAAATTCTATATTTATACCAAATTTTTTTGATTTGGGGTGATGCAGTGTTGCGGTGTTTTTTTACCGCACATTACAAAGCTTCTGCAGTGGATTGAGGTAGTATACTACATTGTGCCCCTATATCTGCACTTTTTTAGTGCTGATAATAGAAAACAGATTTTAATCTTTCTCCATTTTTTAGAACATCTCCATCACTAACAAAGGACATTTTCAGCACTATTAAAGGACTATTTTTTAGTCGTGAAATTTCATTAAAATAAATCAACATTGAGAAATATGAAATTGAATTTGAGACTACTAAATTTCTAAAATGTGAGAGAATGAACATGAACATGAAAATATCAACTCAGTTCTTCAAAAAATGGAAAATCATGGAATGGAAATTAATTACTTATGTTAAAAAATTATGGGCCCCATCAATCCATATTTTCCCTTGAACAAAAATAATAATCCAGGTATAAAGGTACAAAATGTTTCAACTTGGAGTTCTGGAGGGGACTCATCTTCAATATACAAATCATGTGAAGAAATTTATTTTTTCCTCAGGGAAAATATAAATGTATGTGATGAACTAAATTCTATATGTTATGATTCATACTCTTTTACTACTCCAACCAATTCATTAAGCTATAAAGATTTTATTTATTCTAATGTTCAAATTCCAATTTTTTTGGGAAATTATTTCAAAATTTAATGATATTAAAGATAATTTTAATCATGATTATTTTGAAAAAAATCTAATTTTAATAGAAATATATTATTTTCATTCAAAACAAAAAGAACAAAAAAATATAGAATTTTTAAATTTAAAATTAATCATCTAAAAAATAATCAATTTCATTTTACCAATGTTATAAAAACATTAAATATTATTTTGGGATATTAAGGCCTTGTTAGAACTAATTCCACAATTAGTCTTTTAAAATTGTCATTTTTCTAAAAATTTCATTATGTAATACTTTTCTTAAGGGAACATTAAAAAATAATTTTTTAATTATTTCAATAAATGTGTTAATTTATTTTATGAATGAAATTTTAAAATTTCTAGCTACTGTATACCTAAAATCATTTATCTCTCATATTAGATTTCTAATGGAAAAAAATGTTCAAAACAAGTTTGGATTTTGAAATCTTTATAAGGTAGCTTAAGTGGACCCATGATATGGATTCCAAAAGCATTAATCTATTAATATTTTGTAGGATAAGGGTCTCATGGAGAAAACATGAGAGGTTACTTGGTATATGGATAGAAGGTTATTGATGCACATGTGTGGTGATTCTTTCAATATTAGTTAACTCGAAGACTTTGATGGAGGACATGTAAAATTTAGTGATGACTGAAATGGTACAATTATCAGTATATGTATGATTGGTTTTCAAAACACTTTTCTACCTAATGATGTTTTATTTTTTGTTATCTTGAGTAAATATTTATAAATATTAGTCAACTATGTGATATTGGTTTCAAAATTACATTTAAAAATTATTTTTTTAATGTTATTATTTCTACTTGAAATGATTTACTTACCACACCTCATTTTCAAAATGTATATATTATTTATTTAAAATAACTTTCATATCAAAATTTTATGTGTTTAAGTGAACAAGGTAATGAAACATGGATTTTTAATTGCTTCCTAAGTTATCAAAATATTCACTTTCTTGTTATGATCAACCATAAGAGTCTAGTATGAGATTTACCCAAATTTTTTTTAAATGATAATGTAGTTTGTGATAATTTTTAACATAGAAAGAAACAAAAAACCTATTTAAAATCTAAAAAGGTGGTTTATTTTTATAAATCCAACATTGAACATTTTGAACCATCTCTATTTTCTTGTATCTCAGGTAAAAATTACATATTTGTAATTATTGATAACAAAACATCATTTACAGTGGTTTTATTTTTGTCTCATAAGAATGATGCTTGTAATATCATTATAAACATTTCAAGGAAATGAAAAAACTATAATGTTATGAACACTTTTAATGTATATGTGAACATGGTGGGTAATTTTATAAAAAATGACTTCGATGATTTTTTTACTGGTCAAGGATATAACCACCCCCTGTCCGTCCATAAAACACCTCAACAAAATGATGTTGTTGGAAGATAAAATAAGACACTCTAAGAAATTCTTTAAAGTATATTAAATGGTTTTAAACGTCCTAAATTATTTTGGTTTGCATTTTTCAACACAAATTTATTTATCCTTAACTATGTTCCTATAAGATCCATATTAGGAAAACCCCCTTATGATCATTGGAAAGGAAGAAATCCAAAAATTTTCTTATTTGAATTCCTCATTTGTAAATGTTTTATCATTAATACCATCGATAATAATATAATTTTTGAATGTAAATTTGATAAAATTACCTTTCTTGGGTAATCAAACTCAATTATATCTTTTATTACCTTCAATGATAGGACCATGATCATATACGAGTCAATTCACATCATGTATGGTTATAACCATCCTAAATCACATACTCAAAGTGGTGATGATGTTGAAAAACCTTGTTTGACCTTTCCTAACCCTTAATATTATAAATTAATTGAATATGATCAAGAACTCTCATCTACTCATTTACACAAGGCCTGGGTTCAATACCATACTCTTGAGAATTCTATCATTGAATTAGAGTCCATAACTCATACTATAATGTTAGTCTGTAATGAAGTTGAACATATATCTTTTCACGCTCACAATGTAAATTATTCTATTAATTATATTTTTGATGATGATAATTAGATACATTCCATAAAGGAGGAATTCAACTGATTTGAAAAGAACAATTTGGGGACTCTCATATAATATCCATATGATTATTCTATTATTGGTAACAAGTGTGTTTTTAAAAAAACATTGCAATCAAGTAATTACCATCCTTAACAAAACATGTATTGTTATTGATGGCTATAATAAAGAAAAATGTACTAATTATAATGAAATCATTTCACCCATTTTTTAATAGAACATATTAGAATCTTATTAGAACTTACCACTCATATTATTTTTGAACTATTTAAATTTTATATCAAAAGTTCTTTTATAAAATTATTTTTTTACAAATTTTTTTTAGTTCAACCAATTAGTTTTGAAAATGATAAATTAATGAATCATTTTTTCAAGTTAACCAATGATCTATGCCGTTTTAAAAAAATACGCCTAGAGATTGTTATGAGATGTTAACTAAATTCCATTTATCAATTTATTTGAAATTGTAAAAATAAAATTCCACTCCATTTTTCATTTTTTTCTATTTATTTATTAACCCTTAAATTTTATATTAATGATGTTATTTATAGATAAATTATATCAACTTTTAAAATTAATATTAGTTTTTAATGAATAAATAATTTGAAATGAGTTTTGTGGGAGAACTCCAATTCTTCCTTGGTTTTTAAACTTCCTAAAATTCCGTAGGAACATTATTAAACCATAATTAATACACTATTGAAATTATAAAGGCGTTTTTAATGGACCATGCTAAGGAAATTAAAACATCATTTTGTACAAAATGTTAGTTACCATTGGATGAAGCCGGTAAATTGGTTGAAAACATTATTTATCTAAGAATGATTGGAAATATACATTACCATTCAATGACCTGGATAGACATCATGTTTAGTGATTTCCTTTTTGCTCATTTTCAATCAAATACAAAGGAATATCATTTTAAATATCTCAATATAATTTTTCAATATTTTAATGGAACAAAAAAATGTGGATTATTTTATCCAAAGGAATCTTATGGGGAAATTAATTAATTATCTCATGCTGATTATGGGGGGTTATAACTTTTTTTGAAATGTACTAGTTGAATTTTTAATCTAAAAATAAAATTCATCATCTCAAAATGTAGTAAGAATCAAAACATTGTAGCTCATTCTTTATCCAACGATTAATGCATAGAAAATGGTATTTGTTAATAATAAGTTACATAGATGAGACATACTCAATTATACATTGGGATAATATATTTTCACATTTATATCATATATGATAACACTAATTATATATGTATCTCTAAAATACTAAAAAAAATCTCTCACAAAGATCATTAATATGATACACCATTTTATATGAGATCACATTCAAAAATGTGTTATCATTCTTGAATTTTTTTCACTAACCTTAAAATTTACAATATTATCACAAGAACCCTTCCTCTGGATCACATAGACTTTATTAAAGGCATGTTGTGAATGAATATGTTGTGATTATTATATATTAATATTGGAAAGTCTAATAATTTTTCAATTTTTTATAATTTGTTTCCAATTTTGTTCCAAATTGGTTTACAAATGATTTTTTTTTCAATATTTTCATAATTTTTGTAATATTAGGTGATCTTGATACCCTAATAAATTATAAATTTCTTGATAAAAATAAGTGGATTTGTTCTGTTATATACGATCCTAGGAATTTATCTTGAATATATTTGATTTAGTTTTAACCCTTTTTTTAACCTGAACATGGAGAGTGATATGACAACCCTAAATTTTTTATACACTTAAACAAGATTTAATAAATAAACTTTTCACTTGATAAATCGTGGGTGATTGGGAGGTATAGTGTCTTTGGGGATTAGGAACATTTCATAAAATCATAAAACCTAAAACACAATATCTTATGGAAAACTACATTTACATGACCACTACATTCCCTTGTACATAGCATTGCATGAAATAACCTCTAGATATGCATAAAAAGGGTGAGCTATAAAGACTAGTAAGGGTCTAAAAAAATTATATCATGAATTTTATCATACATGTTAGTCAATATAAATATCAATGGATCACAACAGAAACATAATCATAAATGCATGATATAGCATGATTATCATAACATGGAAATGTGGCAACAACACTTAACATGGTATTAGCATGAGCCAAGGAACATTTAACATGGATAATGATTAAAGCCTCATTGAACTTGAATTAGTATGAGTAAAAATTCAATTAACTTGACGTATCGTGGTACTAATCTTTACCCAATAAATTAGAGCACTATTAGGGGACACCCTTTTTAAACATTTCATTTCCGGAATAAGTTTGACCCATGGATCATATAACCTAGAATCAAGAAAAATCATAAGTTATTCAATGACTACGGAATGTGGAATAAATATCCGAATGTACCATTCAATAAGTATATTTTAATAATGCTGAATACCCTTGATAGAGATATGGGTATGGTATTCACTACACAATGATGTTGGCTTGGAAAAACATGGGCCAATTTCGGCAGCATAACAATGTGACATAAGAATTCATAAAAATGGTTGATGATAGAGAAATGGGTGTCTCTTAATTTGTACATGAAATTTGAAGTAATGGGTTTCATATAGATACATATCCCAATAATTTTAATGGAATTTAAATATGTAATTCAAAATAATTTCATGAATGTAAATGAGGAGAGATAAATTCCTTTCAGAATTTCGGCATGGTAACGTGTATGCAAGGGAGGAATTAATGACAGAGAAAGGGGATCTCTCATTATTCAAAAATGAAGAGGGTATTATGGGGAAGGTTTGAAATCATAACTCAACATTTATAATTTAAAATAAAAGGGTATAACAATATATGGAATCATGGACATAAATAAGGAAAGTGAGAATCCATTACATGGAAGTGTGATCCCAACGACTTGGGAGGGTCTTGAGAGAGACTTATTACGAGATTATGGAACCTTGGGAGGATTATAGAAAGTGGAGGGAATATTTTGGATGAACTAAAAAGGATTTGAGTGAATATTAAGTTGTATCATGGGAGGGTTTATATAGCAAAAGAGAGGGAATTATTTATTAATTATGTTTGGGACCCCACACGTTAAACTATTCAAAACGATAAATCATACCATGGTTTTCCTATTGTATTTCACAAAGGTTAGTGGAAAAAAATATTTTATAATTACACTTCCCAAACCTCTTAAAATAATATTGTTGATTATATGGAGGTGAGTCACACTCTCAAGGAAGTCAATTTAAGAAGCTAAAATGGTTTATATGTCTTGAAGGGTCCACTAATGTTTTGTAAAATAAATCAAACAATCCTAAAATCACAATATTTTAATGGTAAAACATATATTTTCCGAACATAATGTTTTTATTATTTTATTACATCACTATTGGGTCATTATGTTGTCATAAGACTTATTATATATTTAAACAATATTTAATTTTTACCCAAAAAATCGACTATCTCAGAAGATTAGGAAAAATTCACTATGGGATAATTTCTACATCCTAATTCCAAAAATAATATTCATTTTATCCAAATAATTTTCTAAATATGTGAATTTTAACTTTTAAAATTAAAACTGACATTTATCGAAAATTCATGGGTTTTGACAAAAATACCTTTCAACCCATAATAAAAATTACAATTGAAATCATAAAAATTAAATGACAATTTATAATTACTAAAAATTAATTTAATAATAATAATATTTCACTGAAATAATATTTAATTAAAAAATATCTTAACTTATCAAAATATATTCCTTAGTTGATCATCAACTAAAAAAATAATATTTATGATTTAAAATCTTTTTACAATGTAACAATAATAAAATGAAAGTATATTCATTATTATGTAAAAAACTAATGTACATAATCATAGTGTTAGGGTCTTGTTACAATACCCCTTAAAAAATCGGCATAAGACCTTAGAGTAAGTTGCGCGATGTAGACAGACTCTTGGGGTCGCTCAGATAACATCGCCCGAGTGGTAATCTCTATCCAATTCCACTTCTCCTGTAGGAAGTTCCGCTTAATCATAACATATTCAAGCTCATATTAAGATTGGTCAAGAGAGAATCCCAATTATGCCACCTCCTTTCCCAACTCCGAAATATGGGCTTTCTACGGGACAAGTCTACTGGATGAGGGCATCACTTCCTTTGTCTTAGTAAATTGGATTTGTTAAAGCCCTATATTTATATGAATCATGTGATCACTATTCAATGACTATATTAGCAATGGTCACAATTTGTAATGGTATTTTAAAATCCAAAACATAAAACCAAATATGTGTATTTGTTTTACAAAACCATAAGAAGACATATAAATATACCAAGAGGAATTTTCATTATTGAATTTTTGGGTCGTTACAATCTTCTCCCCTTAAAAAATTTTGCACTCAAAATTTCAATTTCCAACACTAAAATAGATGTGGTTAACTCTACTTCATCACTTCTTCTGATTCCCACATCACTTCTTCAAATTTGTGGTTTTTCCACAACACCTTGATGAGGGGCATTGTCTTATTTCGTAGAAATATTTCTCTACGATCTTAGATCTTCATTGGTTCCTCCTCATAAGAATGATCATGCTCTAGATATACTACCTCTGATGAGAGAACATTTGAAGGGTTCGATATGTACATTCTTAAGGGGGATACATGAAAGACATCATGTATTATGGCCATGGTGGGTGGAAGTTCTAGTCGATAGGACACATCCCTGAAACAATCAAGTATCTTTATGGGGATGATGTACCTAGGACTGAAATTCCCCTTCATTCCAAATCTAATGTTTTTCTTCCATAGAGATATGTGTAGAAACACCATGTCTCCATCTTTGAACACAAGGTCTCATCGACGTTTATCCACATAACTCATCTATCGACTTTGGGCTGCCATGATATGTTGTTGAATGGTTTTCACCTTATCCACCATTTATTCAACCATTTCAGGTCCTAGTAGCTTCCTCTCACCGACTTCATCCCCACAAACCAGTGTTCATCACCTTTTCCAATAATAGTCTTCATATGGTGCCATTCGAATGCTCGAGTGGAAACTGTTATTGTAGGAGAACTCGACCAGTGGAAGATGATGGTCCCACCCTCCATTTAAGTCCATAGAACATGATCTTAACATATCTTTCAATGTCTGAATAGTTCTTTCATATTGGCCATCATTTTGAGGATGATAGGTTCTACTAAAGTTTAGTTCAGTGTTTAGAGCTTGTTGGAGACTTTTCCAGAACATCGAGGTGAATCTCAGATCATGATCAGATACAATAGATTGTGGAACTCCATGCATCCTTACCACTTCTTTAATGTAAATCCATCCAACCTGATCTAATAGTAAGTCCCCTTAAACCACAATAATGTGAGTTGTCTTCATAATATGATCCACAATAACCCATATAGCATTGTTTCTTCTGGATGTCCTTGGACATCTAGTGAAAAATTCCATGGCAATGTCCTCCCACTTCCATGTTGATATGGGTAGTGGTTTCATCATCCCCTTTCAATTTTTCCTCTCATCCTTCACTTTCTGACATAGCATGCACATTGATGTATATTCATCAATATCCTTTTTCATATTGTCCCAACAAAATTTTTCTCTGAGATCTAGATACATCTTTGTGCTCCACAGGTGAATAGAGAAGGTTGAGCTATGTGGATCATTCAGAAGCACATTCTTTATCTCTAGATCAGATGGTACACATAATAATGAACCAAATCTCACAATTCCATCCTTTCCAAACATGAACTCTAAGGATTTCTCATTTCTGATAAATTCCACCCTTTTCAAAATTGAAAAATCCTTTCTTTGTGCATCATTTATTTTTTCCCAAGAGGGTTGGTTGAGAAATAATTTGAGAAAGGAATGAAGATGTTCCTTCCTTAATGATTCCCATTTCCATCCTCTAAGAATATTTGAAGATTGGATCCTTATCATTTATCATTAATGATAGAATCGCTGGATCCTTTGTACTTAGAGAATCATCCACCTTGTTCGATTTCCCAGGGTGGTAATGGATTGAGCAGTCATAATCCTTGATGAGTTATATCCATATTTGTTGGAGAATATTAACCTCTTTCTGTGGTAATATATATTTGAGGCTCTTGTGATCAGCATAAATCTCACACTTCTACCCATATAGATAATGTCTCCATAGTTTTATTGCAAAGATCATAGCCACCAACACAAGATCATGCATGGGAATGTTTTTCTCAAGTATTTTTAGCTACCTCAAGGCGTAGGATATAACATTATCATTCTACACCAACAAACAACCCAAGACCTTCTTCGAAGCATCAATAAATATTACAAAGGGTTCTCCACTCATGGGTAATCTGAGAATGGGTATAGTGATAAGCCTCTTTTTAAACTCCTCAAAGTTGACCTCACATTCATCACGCCAATAAAATTTTACTCCCTTCCGAAATAGCTTTGTAAGAGGGTTGGAAAATAGTGAGACATTTCTCCCAAATCAGGATAATATCCAGATAACCCTAAAAAGATATGAATATCTATTACTAATGTTGGCCTCATCCATCAATCAATAGTCGTTGTATTGGAGGGATCCACAGATATCCCATTTCTTGTGATGATATGACCAAATAATGATACCTCCTTCAACCAGAAAACACACTGGCTATACTTTTCCTATAGATTCTCGTTCCGCAAGGTCTTCAGTATAGTTCATAGATGCTCCTCATGAGCCTTCGTGGTTTTGGATTATATTAAAATATCATCTATAAAGACTACCAATAATTTTTCTAGGTAATCTCTAAATACTCAATTCATGAAGTCCATAATGATATTTGGAGCATTATTGAGTCCAAAATGCATTACTATGAATTTATAGTGCCCATAACGGGTGTCAAAATTAGTCTTGGGGATATCTTCCTTCTTCACCCATACTTGATAATATCCCAAACAGAAATATAAATTAGAAAAGTATTGTTCTCCATATAGATGATCGAACAATTCATCAATTCATTGAGGCATATACATGTTCTTTATCGTGATTTTGTTGAGCTCACAATAATCATTACAAAGAAGCATTGACCCATTATTCTTATTGAATAATAGGAATGGTGCACCCCATGGTGAAGCAGTTGGGCGTATAAACCCATTATACTGATTATTTTGTAATTGTTTCTTTGGATCCACATGCTCCACAATATCTATTCTACATAGAGTCATGGATATGTCCAACTCCCTAGGTATAAGGTCAATTAAGAATTAAACATCTCTTCTAGAAAGAACACCATAAAATTCCTAGAGAAATACTTCATCAAATTCCCTCATAGTACCCATGTATTCTAGGATGGTTTCTTCCATGGAATCAATCATCTAAGCCAAATATTCATGATCATTGGGAAGTAATTTCTATGGTTGAGATGATGGAACTAAATAAGATTCATCCCCCTCCTTACACTTGTACAGAATTGGTGGTCGATTTTCCACATTGAGAGTGATTTCCCTCTCAAGTTAAATAATGTTAGATCTATAAAAAGAAAGAAATCCATGCCGAGAATTGCATCAAATTCCACAAGAGGGAGTTTGATGAGGTTCACAAGGAAGTTAAATTCACAAATTATGACAGGGGTGGAGTTATAATCCTGAGATGCAACGATTGAACCATTTTCTATACTCATTGACATCATTACATTAATGTTTTGTGGTGGTGGTGGTATTGTTTTACTATAATTTCGAGATATAAATGAATGTGTAGAACTATAATCAGAAAGTATGTTTTCAATTCTTGAATGAATAACTAGAGTACCTATCACCACTTTGTTGTCGGGGTTCACTTCTGTGGTAGTGATGGAAAAATCTCACCCTTGCTGCCTTGGAGGTTGTTGGTTGCCTCCTAAAACCATTAACATATGGAACTGATTTTCAAGATTCTTTGGTTCTTTTGAATTGATTCAATGACCGACACATTGAGAGTCAAACGGAGCATTCCACTCCTCTGTTGTAGCTGTGGGTTTTTCTTGTTGGTAGTTAATGGCTAGGTTCCCTTCTCTGCCACACCAAAAGCATTTCCTTGTCCCCTTCAAGCAGTTTCAAGGGTGCTTCTTTGCGTACCTTTGGCATGTGGGGGCTTGATATTCATTTCAACATTGGATTTATCAATCGGACCACCAGAATTGAAGTCCACCTTATTCTTCATATCACCATGATACCCTTGAGATTCGTGGATCTCCATTTCAATCTTGAGTGATCATCAGACAATTTCTTCATTTCTTTCGAAGTAATGGATCTCCTGGTCTTTATGAAGGCTAGGTTTCATCCCACTAAAGAAGCGGTCAACCTTGTATTCGGGGGTAACGACAAAGTTGAAGGCATATCGTTCTATCCTTGTGAAGTTTTCCATATATGATATGACAAAGTTGTCATATTTTTTTGAAGGAAAGGGACTAACTTTCCATCTAAAGCCAGAGGGTGTGTGGAAAATATTTATCAAAAACATATTATGGAAATCATTCCCTTCTAATTCCTCGATCTCCACCACATGCTTCATATTTTTAATCAATGTCCACCATTGATCAGCTTTACCCTTCATACGATAAGCCTCCAGGAGAACCTTCTTCTGTTTGGAACATTGATGTATGTAGAAGAACTTTTCAATGGAGTTGACCCATTGTACAATGATTGAGGGATATGATGATCCATTAATAATAGGAGGCCTTCATTTCATGAAGTTATCAATAGAGACTTGTTCTTTCTTAGGGGGGGTGGGGGTTGAATGATCCTCTGACCAATGTTTCTATTCAATTCTTGATTTAACTGAGAGAGTATCATGATAATGTTTGTCATTCCCCATCCCATCGGATTGGAGATCTCATTAGAATAGTCATCCCATTTATATTCACATTGTTTGTTAGCCTGAGTCCTCCTATTACCAGCCATTGGCTAGAATAAAAGGAAAGCTAGGGGTAACACATAAAGGGTAATCCAAAGACAAAAACAGATGACTTATAAATTACATTTATTTCCATAAGTTATGGATCTATAAGTTTTAATATATGTTATCCATGATCTACTTTCTAAAATGTTTTCTTAGAGGATTTTTTTAATTCCATTAATAATGGTTTATACTAAGATTTTTAATTTCCCAAAGAAAATCCCCTAGTAGTGTCATAACCAAGAGCATAGTAATTCCTCTTGTCCTGTACCTGGATACCCCAGCTGAAGCCTAAAACTCCTTGTTAGAGTTTTACTCCTAGGTACATTTTTTCCAAAGCCCCCTCTACCTGATTGTATTCAGACAGGGATGTATTTTATTTATTAACCACTTACTCAATACTTACCAATACATAGGGATGTTTTTTATTATACATATTATATTCTCTAAATATTCACTAGGGTTTTCGAATCCTAATCCCAAAAATAACTAAACCAATCATTTGATACCAACTATGAAAACTCTACTTCTTTTTATACACTTAAATATTATTTATTACATAAAATATTCACTTTATAAAACATGTAATATATATAGGCTTAGTTTTTTTTGGATTAAAATCATTACATAACAACTTAAAACATGAAACACAACATCTTATTGAAAACATCCTTTACATGACCACTACATTCCCTCATACTTAGCATTGCATGGGATAACCTGAGGACATGCATAAAAATGGTGGGATATAAATTCTAGTAATGGAGTAAAAAAATCATAACATGAATATTAAAATGAATTTTAGTCAATAGGAATATCAATGGATCATAAGAGAAACATAAACAAAAATGAATGATATAGCATGATTATCAAAACATGGAAATATGGAAACACTACTTAACATGGTATTAGCATTAGACAAGGATCATTGCACATAGAGCATGAGTAAACACTAATTTAAATTTAATGAACATGATTAAACCCTCATTTCACTTGAACTATCATGATAATAATCTTTACCCAATGCATTGGAGCACTATTATGGAACCCCCTGCTTAAACATTTCATTTCATGAATAAGTGTGCCACATGGATCATGTAACATGGAACCAATAAACATCATAAGTTATTCCATGATTAAGGAATTTGGAATAAATAATGGAGTGTACCATTAAATATGTATATGTACATAAAGGTGGATACCCTTGAAAGAGACATTGGTATGGTCTTCAATACACAATGATCTTGGCATGGAAATACGCAGTGCAATTTCAGCCGCATAACAAAGTGACATAATAATTCATAAAAATTGTTGATGAGAGATAAATGGGTTTCTCATCATATTTACATGAAATTGAAAGAATGGTAGGTCATATAGATACATTTCCTAACATATTTAATGTAATTTAGATGCGTAATACAAAATAATTCCTTGAATGTAAATTAGGAGAGCGAAATTCCTTAATGAATTTTGGCATGGTAACAGGTGAACATGGAAAGAATTAATGATAGAGAATGAGGATATATAATTATTAAAACATGAAGAGGGAAGTATGGGGGAAGTGAGAAATCATACCCGAACATTTATAATTTAAAATAAAAGGGCATAACAACATAAGGAAACTTGGACATAAATAAGGAAAGTGAGAATCCCTTACTTGGAAGTGTTCTCAAAAATGCTTGGGAGGGTGTTGAGAGAGACTTCATGGGAGTTTGGGGAGCCTTCGGAGGATTCTAGAGAGATTAGGTAAGAGGTTGGATAAACTTAAAAGTCTTTTAGTAAAGAGAATGTTGGATCTTGGTTGGGTTTATATAGGAAAGGAGAGTGAATTCTTTATTATTAAGGTTTGGGACAACACACATTAAACTAATCAAAACCAAAAACTAGACCATGGTTTTTGACCATGTATTTTTAAAAAGGGGAGTTGAAAACAATATTTTATAATCCCAATGGATGAACGTATTAAAATAATATGTTTTCATATGCGCACGTGAGTCACACTCCCAAGGAAATAATTTAAACAGATAAAATGTTGTGTATGTCTTGAAGGGTCAACTAAAGCTTTGTAAAAGAAATAAAACAAACCTAAAATCAAATTATTTTAATTTTAAAACATATATTGGATTAAAATAATATTTATCTAGTATTATTAAATAACTATTTGTTCATTATGATGTCATAAAACACATTATATAATTAAACGGTCTTTAATTTTTACCGAAAAATTCGAATGTCTCAAAAAATTATGAAAAATTCACCATTCGATAATTTCAACATCATAATTGAAAAAATAATATTCATTTTATTCAAATAATTTTCTAAATTTTTGAATTTTCACTTTTAAAATAAATACTGACATTTATTGATAATTCAAGGGTTTTGAAAAAAATAACTTCCAAACCATACTAAAAATTACAATTGTATTTATAAAAATTATATGACCATTTATACATAATAAATAGTAATATACTAATAATAATATTTTAATAAAATATTATTTAAATAAAAAATACAATAATTTATCAAAATAGATTCCTTAGTTGAACATTGACTAAAAAAATTACTATTTGTGCTTTAAAAACAATTTTCTATGTAACAATAATAAAATAAAATTATATTATTTATTATATAAAATTAATAATGTACAAAATCATAGTTTTAGTATAGTTTTACAAAACCCCTTAAAACACCCGCATAACACCTTAGGTTATGGTTCGTGATGGTGACAGACTCTTGGGGTGACTAGGATAACATCGCTCGAGTAATAATCTCTATCAACATCTAATTATACCCTAGGAGGTTCCAAACAAGCTTAAAGTATTCAATCCTGTCATGGGCTTGGCCAAGAGAGAATCCCAATGATGCCACCTCTTTCCGAGCTCCGACAAATGGGCTTCATACTGGGCAAGTCTACTGTATTAGGACATCTATTTCTTTATCTGAGTAAATTGGATTTGATAAAGCCCTATATTTATACTAATCATGTGATCACTGTTCAATGGCTATATTAGAAATGGTCACAATTCATAATGGTATTTTAAAAGCGAAAACATAAAACTAAATAAGTGGATGCGTTTTACATAACCATAAGAATACATTTAAATAGACCAAGAAGAATTTTCATTAATTAATTTTTGGGTTGTTACAAGTGGTCCATTACAAGACTCCTAGTTTAACACTCATTGGTAATTTTCGTTTGTTTATTAACACAATATTTAATAAACCTTAATCAGTTAATGATTTTTGAAAAACCATATAATTATTTATTTCTCTATTTTTATATAGGGTTTCACTACCTATAAAGTGATTAATTGAGGTTTTCTTCCAAAAAATATTGAAGATAAATAGATAATTCTCGATGAGGTTTCTATCTATACCCATTAAAAATATAGTGTCTATTTTAATTCTAGTTTCATTATATAATAGAAAAATCAAGGGAGTTTTTTAATAAAGGCTACCATTATGTCCTAGGATCTAATACATTATATCCTCAAGAAATTTTGGTGGTAAATGTAAGAGATCTTCAAGAAATATTTTCAAATATCCTTACCAAATTCTATGCCTTATTTTATTTTTTTTGTTATTATTTACTATTCAATTTAATCCACTCTAATTAATCATTCATTTAATCTCTCACATGCTTAATCAGTTATTTCTCAAATATCCATTTCTTTTATTCATACATATTTATAATATTATATATTAATATTAGTGTTCTTTTACCTTTGATTATTTATTTTATATATTAAAAAGATTTCAATTTTATTATATATTTCGAAAATTATTTTTTTATAGACGATTTTTTTATTGGCTTTAATTTTTTGGAAGGTATATTCACCCCCACTTCTTTCCATTTTACACTCTTCGTACCAATTTCAAGAATTGTAACTCCATTTATCACATGTATCTCTCTTCATCTTAGTCACCTATTCCCTTTCATCACCCCAACCTCCATGAATCATATATCTTGCATAGGCTCATAACACATCAATCATATGATTGAAATATTTAAATGCATGGGGAGATAGGAACCTCGAAAATTATAAAATAGAGGATTTTTTTTGTTTATGATGAACCAACCCTCTCCATCAAAATTTTCTTCAGACCATAATTATAGTGATACTTTCTATGTCACATCTTAAAAACATTATCCTTTTATTCCTCATTTAAAAAATATCTTTATTTCCTTTGGAGTATTTAAAATTGAAAGAACAAAATATTCCTTCTTCCATTATTTCTTTCATATTCCTTGTCATCTACAACTGATTAGGAAAAATATTTAAGCATTCATTCCACACATTCTATGGGTGATTTATTATGAAGGTTCCATAGGATTATTTTACTTCATGGTTAGGGGATTAAGTTCTTTTTTACATGTTTTACTTTTTTGATACACCACCTATCTTTGGGTAACTCACACTTCTCCATTGCATGTACATTCTTATTACATTAATTTATCACCTCATGTAATTGATTGTGAAAAAACTAATGAATAATTCAGGGATCTCCGTTTTTTTATCTATAATAGCTACCCAATATTTTTCCAGTCATGGTGGTTCTTTTTCCACATGTAATGCCTTATTAAAGACAAATGGAGAAGCTTGTCTCTATTTCATCACAACTTGGTTATGTTAATTCCATGAGCACTGCAATGAGTGTATCCAAGTAGTTTAATGGTACACCATTTTTTGAACCCAACATATTTTTCTAAATATTAAATTAGTTTTCTAGCTTAACTTGTATATTTCAATGTTGGGATTTTATAATATGTCACCTAAGTTTAGGACAACCTTATGGATTCATATTCCTTCATTTATTTATTACAGCTACAATATCATTCTAAATTTAATTTATTATCACATATAAAGTTCCTAACATTAAAAAAATACCTCATGTCTTCATTTATAAGTTGATTAGGATGTTTATCTGGTGTTCTTCATCTAGAACAGCACCATTGGGATTCTAGACACATACTAATGGTGTTTCTAGTTATACACCAATAGTATCATTTCATATCTAATTTCATCTAAGAGTATTTACTTTTTTAGTTTTCAAATGTTTTTATCTTATTTTAAGGTTTAGAAATATTTTTCCTATGATTTTCAGATTTCATATTTTGAGCCTTGCATACTTTATTAAAAAAAGAATCTATAGAGGAAAACTCTACCTTCTCATTTCCCATAGACAGACTATGATTTGTTTCAAGATACCTCATCTTCAAGTATTTCTCCTTTATCTGAGATTCCATCTCCTTTAATATATAACTCCATTCATTTCAAGATTTTTTCTTTTCTTCTAGTTGTGTCTTGGAGGGAAGATTATTTTATTCATCTTCTTCTCTGTGAGTACCAGGTTTCTGATATTTTGGGACAATTATTCAAATATATCACGTTATTCTTTATTCATGGTTCCCATCTACAGTATTTTAACATTTAGGGATACCTATAATCTTTTTATACTATTGTTCCCTATGAAAAAATATTTTATGATATCATATTATACATTTTGTATGATCTCCCATAGATACAACTTATCTTTAAAGGATTTAAAATCAACTTTATCACTGTGAACAATATCTCAAAAATTGATGGCTATAGGTTTTAGACTCTTCTCCCTTGATAGATTTCTCATCATACTGAGTGGTTATTCTTCAAAACTAAATCCAAAAAATGTTTTATTTTTGAAATCATGTTCAAATGAATTCCAAAATTTCTTACATTAAATAATTTTATCCTCAAGATACTAAAAATTTATCACTTTTTATTTAATTTAAATTTTTAATGTTCATTCCATTGGATTGTACTTCAATATTCATCTTGATATTCACTACATATTTGGATTTCACCAAATTAAATGATTGGTAAATTACATATTTCTATATGGGGTTTATTTATACTTAAATCTCAACCATATATTCATTATATTCTATTAACATACCATTGATATTTCTATTTTTCATTTATTTATTATCTCACCCTTTGAGAGATCCAACAAGATCTACTAACAGGTCACCAAAAACATGGTTCATTCCTCTCCAGGGAGAAATTAGAGATTCTTGATTTATATGAAACAATAAAAATATAGTTACATTCATATAAAATGGAACAGTTAAAATCGTTCACCTTGATTTTAGTACACACTATCCAGATGGCATTTTTATTGTTCCTTTTCATTTTCAATTCTTTTTCCATGAGACTATATTAATCAATAATGTTAACTCGAATGTCATATTTTCATATTTTGAATCCTTATATTGAGGTGGGCATCAAAACAAGATTTTTATTTCTATTTTTTCTAAAAATACCTTCCTCTATCTTTCAAAGTTGATAAAATGTATCACAAAGAGTATATTTCTTATAGACATATTCTTAGAAATTACTATTTAATATGTTCTCAATTATTGCATTACCTCCGTCTCATTATTCTTGGATATATTTTCATCTAGATGAATGTATTCCATACCCACCTTGTCACAATATTATTGGAACATAAGAATTTATTTCTACCATTAATCAAAGTAATTTCTATCATATAATTGAGGCCTTATCATATAATCGATGTGGAAAAATCCAAACACTACATATAAGGATGATCACTGGGTCAAAGAAATTACCATTTGATAACACTTATTCTATCCAGAGACACCTCAAGATGGGGTAAATTGGGGATATAATTGAATTAATATAGTTCATTATGCTATTTAATTCTCTTTTAGGATCATATTTTCACATTATAAAGAACAATGCTCTAATTTTTTACTTAATAGTATAATTACCAAAACAATCATAGATATATATGAAAGTAAATCACAAAAAAACATATAGGTTTTACATGGTTTACCATGAGGGTCTATATCTAATGAGAACACAGTAATTATGTTACATTATTCTAGAGTCGAATTATCTTTATTAGTTATATGAATAAAAAATTTCATCCATGATCACCATGTTCCATGTGGACGTCCATTACAATGTTTAGGGTTTTATCACTCTTCATCTAAGGTGTACAACCTCTTATTCACTTCCTCAATATTCGTCAGTAAAGGATCATTCATGGTTTATAGACTTGTAGGTCTCTTCACTAGATAAAGAACATGATAGTGTCTTACTGTTGAGAATTAGAAACTAATTGCATCATAACTCCTAATCTGATGGTCATTTGATCTACATTTCCGATTATCTCTTCCACTATGCTAGATGAGATTAAATTCTCAATGAGGGAATAAATTCTATGTCTTAATCAATGAAATATTAGAACTACTTCTTCTCAAAATGAGAATAATTCCATTCTATAATGGTCCACCTACCCTCTTTTTTCTTTATATAAATATAATTCCAAAATATGATTATCTTTTGGTTCCCTTCTTCGATAACACATATGTGGGACTTAAATAATATTCCTTCTTCTTATTTATGATTTTAATATGAAAATGTTATTTTTCACGAATGAACCCCTATAGAACATAACTCTGGGGAACATTACCACAAGAATATTACCATTGTGTATAAGAACCAAGGTGCAAGACCCCAGAGCACAAGATCACTGCACTGAAAACCCCTAATAATAAGACCCTTGAGCATAAGACTCCTGAAACCCATCTCTATGTTCATAAAAAAAATTCATTATTTCTTTATAGAGGCTCTCTGAGTGTAATATTTCTTGTACTAGTCCCTCGATATTGAGACTCTAATGTGTATAACACCTTGTGAGATTCTACTAGCACATAACACCTAACTGTGTATCTCCCTATGGGTGACTACTTATATGTTACCCATCCACATCCCTCCTTATGTTCTTCAAATTTATCCTCATTTGTCCTTTTATCTAGATGAAATACCCTAAAATATTTTCCATTTAATATTAATAATGGGTCATTGAGTATTTATAGCGTTTTCCCATAACCATAACATTGAAATTTTTTCTCGACCATATGTTCGAATTCCTCAAGGATTTTCCAATCACATGACCTCTTCACCTGAAATCTTCAAAATCAAATGATTGTGTGAATTTAAAAACAATATAACTAACATTATTTTCTCTAAAATAACTATTCTTTTACACCAACTCATCTGATGTCGACATCTTTTGGTCACATGAGATCAATTTCATTTATAACATATCTCTATTCAGGTGATTCATAGACCTCCTCATCCTTACATGGTCGCAAAACTTCATTATTAATTTCCACTATTTTAAATCCCCTACTAAAATATCCATACATAATTTTTATCATAACATCCTCCATGTGCTTCTCATGGACCCATTATATGATCTCTTCATGATTTGGTGTTCACAAACATACACAAGTCACGATAAATCTCTATCAAAACCAATGCTTTTTTAATCATAAGATTTATTTATGCTTACGTGATCACCTATCTACTTCATGCATCTGTGGTGTGTGACTATGTGTCACTTAAGTGCTCATGTGGTAGTGTAACCTTTAATGTATTACATGATTTTTCTTCATCTCCTCTGATTTTTTTACTACGGCTAGAAATGATTCTTTATTCTACTTTAATGAAACTCCAATGCTTATAAATGACTTTACAAAAACATACTTTTGAATATTGTCTTCATAATTTTACTTCCTTTTCAACACTAATATAAATTTTCATCTTCATTATAACTTCACATTCCTTGTTAAATCATTCATATATACACTATTTTAAATAATGTCCCTTCTCCAAGAACCATTGTCACATATCGCTATTCATCACATGTAAATTCATATGAATTCTCCAATATTATACTACATGATAAATTTATTGAAAAAAATACAACACAAAACATCGGTATGGATCCAACACTTCCAAAGTTTTCAAATAAATAAACAATATAAATTTTTTTAATTATGATATAATTAATTCCAAAAGACTAAAAATCATAAAAATTATCTACAAAACATATTTTTGTTGAAGAATCATAAGATAATATTATTCTTAAATGAATATAAAATAAGAAAAAAAAATTTGATCTTTTAAAAGATCACACATTTTTTCAATAAATTCTGAAAATTTTCCTTTACAACAAAAAATTAACAAAACACATATAACCTCTATAAAATGAAATCTGAATTCTTATAAACTCAAAAAATTCTTAAAATAGTTGTGTCCAAATGCAACAATAATAGGGAACATCAAATTCACCCAAACATATCAATTTCCTTATGATCAAGAAATTTGTTCTTTGACATTGAAATAGAATGAATGATTTAATATTTAAAATCAAATAGTAGTATCATTAAACATTGATTTGAATCTGAATAATATTTAAATATGGGAAAATGTTTTCAAATATGTTTTTTAGGGCCTTCTAGGATTCAGATATAGACAATATAAATCAAGGATAAAAGGGTCATCAATCATTTAAAATTCCATTCCTCTAACAAAAAACTCAATCATCGAGCTACATTAATTCAAATTTAGGTTCTAATATTTGGAGTAATGAGACATATTATTTATGTGTAATTAAAACTATAATAAGTATAACCACCAGTAATCACTTCCCATGGGTTCTTTAAACAAAAGATCCATTTACCACTTAATTGATAAACTCAACTGATTTTATTATATGTCAATTTCCCCATTTTCATTTAGGTTAAAAATCCCTCTCCCATTAATTAATTCAATAATGATAATAAGGTACATTATTGAAATTTTTATCGTCCTTGTTTTTTGTAACTATATTTGACAATTTTTGATAGATTGTATTTATTTTTTTATTTACTCACACACTTAGTGCCTAATGTATCAGTGTTCACTATGGGATACCAATTTACCATTTTATCTAGTTTCAATGGACTTATATGGCTATATTATGAGTTGTTTCCTTAGTTATTCTATTTCAAAATGTTTATGTCCCATATCATCAAGAACAAAAATCTAGTTTCCTCATGTTCTAATTCCAATTCCACCCTGATATATCATATGAAACCTCAAACATTTTATGGTATGCTTCTCTTAAATACATTCTATTCATAGCCTATATGTCATAAAGTACAATGTCCCTTGGAAACAACAATTGGTTATTTATGAGATAGTCAAAACCTATCCATTAAACATAAATTCTGCACTTCTATCACTACGGGAAAAATGGCTATTTGCGACGGGTTATTTGCGACGGGAATAAATCCCGTTGCAAATAGTCCTGTTAGAAACTTATTTGCGACGGGTTAGCTTACCCCGTCGCGAAAGGAATAGCACGGTTTGCGTGCCAAATCGCGGGAAAGTTATTTGCAATGGGCGGTTACCGCCCATCGCAAATAACCGGCGGCGGTAAAAGCTATTTGCGACGGGAATATACCCCCGTCGCAAATACCGGTAGCGGTAAAAGCTATTTGCGACGAGAATATACCCACGTCGCGAATAGTATGTCGGCAGGTTATTATTTGCGACAGGACCCGTCGCAAATAACTATTTAACCGTTGACTGTAATAAATGATTGCTAAGGAATTTGCGACGGGATACCCGTCGCAAATGGACCCGTCGCAAATAATCTAAACTATAAATACCCCCATCCGTTTTTTTCAATTCATTCTGAAGCTCCATCTTCTCCTTCTTTCAAAATTATATTTCTAGAGTTCAGCGTTTCTTATGTTTAATTTTTTTCTCCGGAGATGATATTGAAGTTTTCAAGAACGATCAGAGGTCAACCTCAGATCAATTTTAAAGGTATTTATGTTCATTTTAATTTAATATTTATTATAAATTTTTTATTAGTTTCAATTATTCTTAATTAGTTGTAATTTAATTATGTTTACATTGTTTTGTTACTTAATAAATTTAAATTATTAGTATTGTTCATAGTTAATGGTAATTAGGAATAATTAGTAATAATTTTCAATAATTAAGAATAAATGCTAATAATTAGTAATAAATTCCAATAATTAGTAATAATTACATTATTACATTATTAGTATATTTTATTATTAATATTAAAATAATATAATTTTTTATATTATATAAAATTATCCTTTCGTCTGTGTGTTTTCTGTCTCCGCATGTAATATTTGTATGTGGAGACAGAAAACACACAGATTAAAGGAGAATTGTATATAATATAGAAATTTATATTATTTTAATATTAATAATAAAATATACTAATAATGTTATTATTCCTAATTATTGGTAATTATTCCTAATTAATGGTAATTATATGAATAATTACCAATAATTAGCAATAATTAGGAATAATTAGTAATAATTAGTAATAATTACCAATAATTAGTAATAATTACCAATAATTAGTAATAATTACCAATAATTAGTAATAATTAGTAATAATTATCAATAATTATCAATAATTTGTAATAATTAGTAATAATTAGTAATAATTAGTAATAATTACCACTAATTAGTAATAATTAGTAATAATTTGGAATAATTACCGATAATTAGTAATAATTAGTAATAATTAGTAATAATTAGTAAAAATTAGGAATAATTAGTAATAATTACCAATAATTAGTAATAATTATCAATAATTAGTAATAATTATTAATATTCTATTATTTTTTATTTTTGAATTATAATTCTATTATTATTATATAAATTAAAATAATTTATTAATAATTTATTATTTTTATTTGTGAATTATAATTCTATTATTATATTAATTAAAATCATTTATTAATATTTTATTATTTTTTATTTTTGAATTATAATTAGATTATTATTATATTAATTAAAATAATTTATTAATTATTTTTTTATAGTATTTGCGACGAGATACTATGCCCGTCGCAAATAGTATTATTATTATATCCATTAAAATAATTTCATAATAGTCTTTATTTTTTTTAAAAAAAGCAATTGCGACGGGCCCCGTCACAATTACTATTTGCGACGGGCCCGTCCCAAATAATTGTTGTTGCGACGACATTTTCTCCAACGGGCGATTTGCAACGGGCCACCGTCGCAAAAGGCCATTTGCAATGGGATCCCGTCGCAAATGACTCGTCGCAAATAACCATTTTTTCGGTAGTGTATGTTTTGAATTTAAAAAATGGTCATCTTGAGTTATACCCAATAAGTCATTTGGAGTCTGATAGAACAAACATGATATTTAATGAATATTAAAATACCTTTATGAATTGTAATATTAATAGTAATATGATCCTTATTAATAGTAAATAATGATAACATTTTATTTTCTTAAGGTAATAAGACAATGAGAAGTTAATTACTTTTTCAATGTAATACTAAACTAATTATACCGTTAAATTGTTATTTTAAAAAATAACAATTATTTTATAAAAAATTAAATTAAAAATAAATATAAAATTATTTTCCAAAAATGGAGTTCTTTTTTTAATTCTACACGTCGAAAAATGGTTATGTTGAATTTTTCAGATTTTTCTAAAATACATGAAATTTTCATGAATAGTAAAAATACAGTTTTGAGTTTTCAGTATTTTAATGCCATCATAATGAAATAATAATTAAAATAAAAGGATTTTAGACTTTTTTACAGTAACATGTGACATGAGGTGTCCCAAGTGGATAAAAACATGGGCAAATACCATGGGAAAGCCCATGGTTTTGCAAGAAAACACTAATGAGGTGTCCCTTTGAAATTATTAAAAACTACCTCTCTTTTTTCTATAAATACCCACTCATCCATTCATTTTAATTCATTAAAAATATATAATACTAAAATATATTGTGGTATTATCCTCTCTAGGAGTCCTTATATTGTTTCCATAATCCCCCAAGGTCCCATCCTTCAAGATCTAGGAGTTACTCTACAAGGTAAGGGAATCCTTCATTCTATTATTTTAGTCAAAACTTCTTTTATATTATCTATTTGATTTTCCATTTTCATTTGTTGCAATTTTATTTTCTATGTTATTATAACTCTACATTGATTTCAATATGATGAGATAACTTTTTTCTCTCATCATTTCATTTTATGAAATTTTAAGCGACGTCGTTAGGCTGTCGAAATTTCATAAAGGATCTCTCACCTTTTCTTTTATTTTCAAGTTAATCTCTTATCTATTTATCTCCTCACCTCCTCTATCCAAATGAAAATTATAAAATCTAATATCATCTATATAATATAATTATATCATGTGAAAGTAAGAACCATCATCAATATTCTTACTCCATCCCGTTTATTTTTATAAACGAAATCAAGTTCATTATGAACAAAACGAAATCAATATTCTTACTCCATCCCTTTCATTTGAACAATATAATAATATATTTATTTCATCTCATTAATGATCAGGAATCATTACACACTCATAATAAAAAATAATAATACAAAACAAGTTCATTATGAACAAAACGACTATGTTTATCTGAATATTTGTAATAAACTTTTAACTAATGAATGTTTAACCACATTTCAAATGAACTTCCATTAATGAAAACAAGTTAACGAATCATGAAAACCAAGGATGAAAATTCTTCCAAAACAAGAAAATAGAACCTCTTAAACCAATCAAATGGGCCATGAATGAACCTAATAAGGTTATAAAAAATAAATTAAATTTATATGAGATTCCTTATTTATTAATTAATGAAGATAAATTATATTATTCAGGTCATTAAAACAAAATAAGAACACACTCAAGCATAAGGTAAGGGGTTTCTCATCTCACTTTCATTTCAGTGAGATTTTCCTTGTTTGCCACTTATTTCTTGTATGTGGTACATGTGTAAATTCATTTGATATATAATTACATTATTCCCTTTATATTCATGTCATTAAATGATTCATTTGAGGGTTATGAAGTTTGGTTCATATGATTTGACCGATTAAATTGTGGTAAGAGGCATTGTCTCTACTACTTTTTTGTTGTGACTAACATTGTATGGTGCACCTAATAATATTCATGTGGTGTACCTACATCCAATTTGAGATCACTTTTCATTTTAAATAATATTTATATTAAATATCCATAATCAAATATCATGGATACGTTTTTTGTCTAAACTGTATACCATTTTATATCTGGTGATTATTTGGAAAGTTATTTGAATTATGGAAATATTGATGAATTTGTATACTCTACACTATACAGATATTAAAAATGCATATTTATCTTTTATTAAATCAATGTATAAAGAATTATTTGGACATTAAGTGGAGGGTGGGGCCCTCTATAGCCCATCGATGCATCATTAGGTCTCATGAAAGAAATCAGTTGGCGACAAACCCTTCGAGATTGTTTCTAAAAAACAAGACGGGCTACTACCCACAGAACTAAACCATTTTAACAATAATATGGTATCATGTTCTAGATACATGATGTAGAATTAATATGTTTTCTATTTTTTCATTTTTATTCATAAGTATCCATGAGGTTTTCACTATGAAAAAATCTATGGATGCATGCCCTTTGTCAATTTATTAATGCCATGTGTTTTTCATTTATTCACCATGCTGAATTTGTTTATGATTCAATTACTATTGATTCATGCTTCCGCTTTTTGTAACCCTTACTGAGCATTTCATATCACCCATTTCATTATCTACCATCAACAGGTGATGAAGTGGAGATCATTTATTTTGTTCCTATGGATGCAATTTTTAGTTTTTGTTATGTATTGTATTTCGTAACCTTTTGTAATGTAATTTGAGTTACATTTATGTATCTAGTTTAATCAAGACTACTAAACTGATCATTATTTATTTATTTTCATTCTTTATAAACATGCCAATATAACAAGTAATGCACCAGCTCCACTCTAGAGGGGTCGGGGTGTTACAGTTGGTATGAGAGGAAGTTTAGTAGAAAACTGGAAAACTAGAGTAGGAAATGTATAGTAGGGAACAAAGCCCTAAGGTAGTATTTGAGGATAAACGTACAAGAAAATCCTGGTATTTTGGTAAGGAATATATTATTTGGATATTTTAAGAAATACCTATCTGTATAGATTTGAGTAGGTAGAGGTGGCTCTGGCACATATGTATCTAGGGGTAATACCAGAAAATACCACTTCGAGCTAGACTCGAACGAGAACCGGTGCATGGCAACGGGATTGCAGCACTCTAGGTTACAACACTCCTGGGGGATATGCTTAGGATAATTCACATTTTTGTTACAATCGATTATGAAGTATTTTAATGTAATTTTTTTCTCAGAGAAACCATGATTATAAGATTATCAATTTATAGAATTTAAATCTATGTTGAGGGATTTTTATTTGAGATTCATAAACTATTCTAGTGTATCCCATTATTTAGAAATGACATCTAATGGAAGAAGGGGAATCATTACTCATGGGTAAGGTAGGGATATACCTAATGAGAAAGTCAACGTAGTCAATGTTGGAAGATATTAGATCATGACCAAATTGTGATAACATACTCAGGTTGTAACGAATAAAAATTCCACTCCTGTGTTAGATCGTTTCATACGGCAGAAGCCTACATTTTTCAATGGGTCTACTAACCAAGTGGTTTCTGAGAACTAGATCAAGTCCCTTGAAAATATTTTAATAGAATTAGGATGAAATGAAAATGAAAATGTAGTACTCGCAGTATGTTGTCTCAAGGGAGATGCTTGTCAACGGAGGTCCTTTATTCAGAATACCACGAAGGTAGAAGAAATAGAAGTAACAGAATAGAGGAATTTTAATGAAATATTCTTCGAAAAATATCTCCCTTGTGAGCCTCGAAACAAAATGAAGAAGAAATTACTTGGCTTAAAAAAGGGAAGAAGACAGCTTTGTAGATTATGAGACTACCTTCACAAGGATAGTCAGGTTTGTCATAGATTATGTACATGACTTGGAAGACAAGATTGATTAATTATTTGAAGGAATTAAGCCATTTCTTTGAAGGTCACTGGCTTCTCAAACATTTTCATCATATGCTGAAATTATATAAAGTGCCATTAAAGTATAGAAGAAATTTTCTAGATCAAATTTTTTGAAGGGGAACCAAGATAAGAAGTTGTACTCTGATATCCAAGGGAAAGGTAAGGAGGCAAAGAATAACAAGGGAATGCAGAAATTACCATTATACAAAATTTGTGGAATGAATCACCTCAGGAAATTATTAAAAGTCATGGGAGTCTGCTATAAGTGTGGAGAAAAGGCTCATTTATCTCAAATTTTTTCAAGGGGAACCAAGATAAGAAGTGGTACTCTAATAACCAAGGGAAAGGTAAGGAGCCAAAGAATAACAAGGGAATTCAAAAATTACCATTATACAAAAATTGTGGAATGAATCACCTCATGAAATTATTAAAAGTCATGGGAGTCTTCTATAAGTGTGGAGAAAAGGCTCATCTATCTCATTAATTTAAGGGGAATAAACAATTTGATGGAGTTCAATGCTACAATTGTAGAGATATGGGACACTATGCAAATAAGTATCCTAAGTGCTATAGAAAAATTCCATAGAAAAATCCAAGAGAATAAGGGAGAGCATAAGCGATTACAACCGTGGAAGTTGATGTTCCTAAGGGTGTGGTGGCAGGTACTTTAATTGTTTCCTCAAACTTAGCCAACACATTATTTGACTATTTATCATCTTATTCATTTATATCTTCCTAGGTTTCCAAGAAAATTAGATATGTACAATTTGATTTAATAAAGGGGTTATCAGTCAAAACTCCAAGGGGCTACATCATTGCAACAATGGCATGCCAATTAGTCACCCTCGTGACACATAAACGTGCTTTCGTTGCTAACCTTATCATCATGCTAATGAATTACTGTGATATAATTTAGGGTATGAATTTTCTATTAAATTATTATGTGATGATTTATTACAATAAAATGGAAGTTGCAATTTTTGAATATGGTATAGAATCTTTTATATTTAGAGAAGAAACCGCGACATCTGATTCTTATCTAGACCCAACCCCAGTAGCACTACTGAATGAAATTCATGGGGAGGAAGAGAACCCAATATCTATGGGTGGGGAAAGAAATATTCAAATTGAATATGTGAATATAGTGCAACAATATAATGATGTATTTCCATAGGATTTACCTAGACATCCTCCAAAGTATGAAATTGAGTTTTCCATTGATTTAGTTCATGGTGAAAGACCTATATAAAAGACCCCCTATATAATGGCCACTGTGGAGTTTGTGGAGCTGAAGAAACAACTAGAGGATTTTAGTGAAAAAGGAGTTATTTGACCTACTTTTTCTCTATGGGGAGTCTTGATCTTTTTTGTCAAGAATAAAGATGGATCCCTGAGTCTATGTATTGATTACAAGGAAATCAATGCTATAACAAAAAATAATAAGATCCCCTTCCCTATATTGATGATTTATTTGATCAACTTCATCGAGCTCAATACTTTTCAAAGATTTACCTTCTATCTGGATATCATCAAGTACGTGTGAGGAAGGAAGATATTCTGAAGTCATCATTTTGAACTAGGTATGGGCATTACGAGTTTACTGTGATGCCTTTTGGACTAACAAATGCACCATCTATTTTCATGGATTTAACGAACAGTGTTTTCAAGGAATATCATGATAACTATGTTGTGTTATTCATCAATGATATCTTGGTATACTAAAAAATCTTTGAAGACCATGAGGATCACTTGCAGATTATTTTGAAAACTATTAGAATAAATGAATTATATTTGAAGTTTATAAAGTGTGAATTATGGCTTCAATCGGTTTCTTTTCTAGACCATATTGTCTCTAAGGAAGGAAGCCTAGTTGATCGTGTGAATATATATTCAATCCAAGATTGGCCAACATCAACAAACATAACTGAGGAACGTAGTTTTGTTAGCTTAATAGGTTACTATCGGCGTTTCCATTAGAATTTCACCCGACTGGCTTACCCACTAACCGATCTCACGCATTAAGGAGTTTTGTTTGTGTGGAAAAAATGGCGTATGGAATGCTTCAAATAATTGAAAAGAAGATTGGTTAATGCTCTAATTTTTACTCTTCCATCTGGAAGTGATGGATTTGTGATATACAATGATGCATCCAAGAATGGGATAGGTTGTTTCCTTATGAAAAAAGATAAAGTTATTTCTTATGTATTATGATATTTGAAATCCCATGAGAAAAATGATCCAACTCATGATCTTGAGTTAGTATCTGTATTCTTTACTCTGAAAAAATGGATACATTATCTCTACATAGAAAGATGTGAGATTTATATACACCACAAGAGTTTGAAATAAATTTTCACACAAAAAGAACTCAACATGAGGAAAAGGAGATGGCTCGAGTTACACAAGGATTACGATTGCTCAATAAACTATCACCCAAGAAAGAAGAATAAGGTCGCAGATGCATTAAGTAGGAAGTATCATGGACTTCTGACTCAAATGAGGATTGAGAGAGATACTATAATTTTGGATCTACTAAATATGGATATGGGAATTATTAAAAAAGGGGAACCATATTTTCTCTTTCAAATGATTGCTAAACCATATTTATTAGAGATGATAAAAAGCTATCAATATGATGATGAGAATATGTACAAGAAAGTTAATGTTGTCTAGGATGGGAGACTGAATGGCATCGTGTATGAAGTAGGAGTTCTGAAATTTGGGAAGAGGTTATGTGTTCCATCAGTACATGAGTTAAAAAGGGAACTATTAGACTATGCCCATAACACAAATTTCTCTATACACCCAAGTCACACCATGAAGTAGAGATATCTGATGGAATATTTTCAGTGGGATAATATGAAGCTGGAAATTGCTGACTACGTGTCAAGGTGTCTGGTTTGTCAACAAGTGAAGTTAAAGAGAAAACACCCCAATGGAGTGATGCAACCTCTACCTATTACTATGTGGAAGTGGGATAACATTACGATGTATTTTATCATCGGACTACCGAGGACACCGAGAAAGAATGATGCAATATGGGTAATATTTGATCATCTCACAAAATAAACACATTTAATTCCTATAAGAGATGATTTACCACTTGATTTCCTAGAAATACTATATATTAATGATGTTGTAGGAATTCATGGTGCAACTCTATCAATTGTATCTGATTGAGATCCCCAATTTACATCAAAATTTTGTAAAATTCTTCAGAAGGATTTGAATACTGAGCTTCGAATGAGTATGTCATATCACCCCCAAATTGATGGATAGACTGAAAAGACTATTCCATCTCTAGAAGACATGTTGAGGTCATGATCCCTTGACTTCCAAGGTATGTGGGATCAATACTTTCCTTTTGTTGAATTTCCATACAATAATAGTTTCCATTCTAGTATTCAAATTTCTTTTTATGAATCATTATATAGAAAGAGATGTCAAAATCCAATTTGTTTGGAAAAAGTTGGTGAGAGGAAACTTATAGGCCGAGAACATATTGAAGAGACCATAGAAAAGGTGAAGACAATCCAAGACCATATTAAAGTATCCAAAATTAGGTAGAAGTGTTATGCTGACCACTGGAGAAAGGATTTGGAATTTCCAGTCAGAGATCATGTCTTTTTAAAAGTATCTCCATGGATGGGTGTCTTATGGTTCGGTACGAAAGGGAAACTGAGCCCCAGGTATATCAGACCATTTAAAGTTTTGGAATGAATCGAAGCTGTAGCTTACCATATAGAGTTGTTTGAAAATCTATCCAGAGATTATGTTGTGTTACACATGTCATTGTTAATGAAATACATACCATACCTTATGCATTTACTCCCATATGATGAAATAGAAATGGAACCAGATTTGTCGTACTGTGAATATCCTATCCGGATTCATTACACAAGGGATAAGGAATTGAGAAATAAGAGAACTTGTATAGTAAATGTTCATTGAAGAAACCAAAATATGGAAGAAGCAACGTGGTCTCCATATGATTTCATGAAGAAGAACCACCCACATCTTTTTGGTGGGATTTATACATAAAATTTCGAGGACGAAATTTCCGATGGAAGGAATAATATAACACCCCATACATTTTATGGTATGCTTCTCTTCAATACATTCTATTAATAGCATATATCTCATAAAGCACTATGTTCTTTTGAAACAACAATTGGTTATTAATTAGATATTAAAAAACTATCCATTAAACAGAAATTCTCCACTTCAATGTTTTGAATTTTAAAAAAAGGTCATGTAGTGTTGTAACTAGTAAGTCATTTGGAGTCTGATATAACCAACATTATTTTTTGATGAATATTATCATACCGTTGTGAATAGTAATATGAATAGTAATATGACCCCTATAAACAGTAAATAATCATAATATTTTATTTTCATAAGGTAATAAGATAATGAGAAGTTAATTAATTTTTCAATTTAATACAAAACTAATTATACCTTTAAATTGTTATTTTTTGAATTAATTGGGAATTTATTTAAGAATTAAATTAAAAATCTTTAGAAAATTATTTTTCGAAAAATGGAATTCATTTTTTAATTCGTCACATCGATGAATGGTTATGTTGATGTTTTGGGATTTTTCTAAAATACTTGAAATTTTCATGAATAGTAAAAATACAGTTTTAAGTTTTCCGTAGTTTAATGACATCATAATTACATAATAATTAAAATAAAAGGATGGTCGACTTATGTACAGTTACATATGACATACATTGTCGCAAGTGTCTAAAAACATGGGCAAATACTATGGGAAAGCCCATGGTTTGGCAACAAAAAAAACTACTAATGAGGTGTCCCTTTGAAATTATACAAAACTGCATCTCTTTTTCAAAAATTACCAATTCATCCATTCATTTTCATTCATTAAAAATCCATACTCCTCAATTATTTGGGGTTTTTACCTCTCTAGGAGTCCTCCCAAGTTGTTCTTAAGCCCCCAAGGTCTAATCCTTCAAGATCTAGGAGTTACTCTACAAGGTAAGGGAATAATTGATTCTCTTCTTTTATTAGACACTTATTTTATGTTATCTATTTGATTTTCTATTCTCGTATGTTGGGGTTTTATTTAATGTGTCATTTTACTGTTATATGTATTTAAATATGATTATATATCCTTTTTCTCTCTTCATTTAATTTAATGAAATTCTATGCGATGTTGTTAGGGTGCCAAATTTTCATAAGGGATCTCTCAAGTTTTCTTTTATTTTCAAGTTCATATATTTTATTTTTCTCTCCTCACATCCTCTGTAAAAATTACCATGATAAACTATATTATTTTATATATGCTTGAATTATATCATGTTAATGGAAGAAGGTTCACCAATATTCTTACTCCCTCAGTTTTATTTTTATAAACGAAATCAACATCCTCGAGGTTCCAATTTATAACCTTTGTGGACGACAGAGTTTCGTTCATCACTTTCTTCTTAATTACTGGTCATGAAACCATTTTAATGGTTGAAACTGATAAGAATATATGTATTTAATTTCATTAATTTTCTGTAATCCTTAGACACTCATAATATAAAATAATAATACAAAACATGTTCATTATGAACAAAATGGCCATGTTAATCCGAATATTTGTAATAAACTTTTAACTAATGAATCATCATCATGGTATATAACCCAAAATCATTATAAGATCATTTATATCCCCTTAATTTCATTAATAAGATATATTAACAATTCTGGGTGTTTAACCACATTTCAATTAACATCAATTCATGAAAACAAGTAAACGAATAATGAAAACTAGGGAAGAAAATGCTTCCAAAACAAGAAAATTGAACCACTTAATAACATAAAAGGGGCCATGAATGAACCTAATAAGGGTATACTAAATCAATTAAATGTATAAGAGGTTTTTTTTAATTAATTAATAAATATAAATTTAATTATTCAGGTCATTAAAACAAACTAAGAACACACTCGAGAATAAGGTAAGGGATTCCTCATCTGACTTTTATTTCTGTGAGATTTTCATTATTCACCACATATTTCTTGTATGTGGTATATTTGTACTGCCATTTGATATATAATAACATGATTATATTTATATTCATGTTACACAATTATTCATTTGAGGGTTATTATGTTTTGGTCCTATGATTCGACTGATTACATTGTGGTAAGAGACTTCGTCTCAACTACTATTTTGTTGTGACTAACTTTGTATGGTGCACCTAATAATCCTTATGTGGTGTACCTACTGCCCATGTGAGATCACTTTTCTATTGAAATTATATGTATATTAAATATAAATAATCTTCTATCATGGATATTTTTGTTGTCTAAAACGTATACCATTTTACATACAGTGTTTATTTGGAAAGTAATATTAAATATGGAAATATTGATTTATCCGTATACTCAACTCCATATGGATATTAAAACAAAATATTTCTCTTATATTGAATCAATATATAAAAAATGATTTGGACATGTGGTTGTGGGTGGATCCCACTATATCCCCTCAATGCATCATTAGGTCTTATGAGACAAATCAGTTGGCGAAAAATCCTTTGAGTTTGTTTTGAAAAAATAAGACAGGTTTCTACCCACAGAACTAAACCATTTTACAATATTATGGTATCATGTGCCAGATACATGATGTCCAATTAATATGCATTTTCATTACTCATTTTCAGTCATTACTATCCATGAGCTTTTCACTATTACAAAATCTATAGATGTAGGACCTTTCTCAGTTTATTAATGGTGTGTGTTTTTCATTTTTTCACCATGCCATATTTGTTTATGATTCAGTTATTCTTTAATCATGATTCAACTATTTTTAACCATGACTTTGTGTTTTATATCACCCCTTTCATTGTCTACCTTCAATAGGTGATGAAGAGGAGATCATTTATTGAGTTCAAGTGGATGTGGGATTTAGTTTTTGTTATGTATTGTATTTTGTAACCTTCTCCAATGTTATTTGAGTTACATTTTTGTATTTAGATTCTTCAAGATTACTAACTGACCGTTCTTTTAGTATTTTCATTCCTTTTAACCATGATAATATAAAAATTAATGCACCAGCTCTGGTCTATAGGGATCAGGGTGTTACATATCATGTCACACTCTATTCCTAAAACTATAAATATAATTTCCATAAAAACAATGGGTAATAACACTCACAAATCATTGAATTCATATAATTTCAAAATCAATGTATTCATGAAAACTATCGCACAACCATACAATGGGAGGGAAAACGTTTTGAAACAAATTGAAACAATAGATCCATTTTTTATTTGATGATTTTAATTAAAATTTTAAATTATTTTTTTCATATAGATAAATCATTGAATCATTGCTAAGAAAAGTGAAAAAACCCTCTTCCCCGTACTTAAAACGTAACATTGTACCTAATATTGAATCCTAAGTTGGGATAACATTTTTATTCAAAACAAGTTTTCAATTTTGTATTTTTGAGAACTCTTTGAGAGTTTTCAGTGAATTTAGAAAACTACTCAACTCAAACTAAAATAATATTCATTGCATATAAATTTTATCCACTGGAAAAAATATATACCTTTTAATTTAGATATTGATTGTCTTGAAAACAATACATGTAACCAAAAGAGTTCATAGATGATTTTCAAATGTGATTAGAAAAATAATTGTGGAACCATTACATTCATCATGTAAATAATTCAATCCAATAATAGTATTGAACAATAAGATAAAATATTATTCTATAATATAATACTTTTGTTAATAAATTTAGTAATTAATTCCACAATATAGCAGAAGAATGTTTAAAAGTAGATCAGAAGTATTATAAGGATGGAAGTTAAAACAATACTCCCCTTATGTATATAAGCTTTATCCATGAATGTTTATGAATATCACTCCATATATTTTCTTTCCAATGTTACCCTAGTTACACAATTCAAGTCCCTATAATTATAAAATGGAAAAGGAAATAGAATTAAATAGTTAAATATAAAAGAGAAAATAAACCAAATTTTATGTGAGGGAGGTATAATGCAAATTATCATTGGTTTGTAGCTTCTCTTATTCAACAGAATATTTGAAACTTCATGTTCTGAGTTTGATTCCACGGTCGATTCCAATTTTTCAGGTGGGTTTCTTGCATCATTAATTCCATATGTGAGTGGGTTTCTAGGTTATTTCAAACAAAAAATTTATAAAATTATTAAACAAATAACATTAAAATTAAAATATTTAAGATAATATAAGCTTGGGATAAACACCCAATGGTACTATATTTAGATTTTACATATATGGATACTCCTTAGGTTAACCACATTCTAATTGAGTTTTTATATTCTTCCTTAAAACCCACAAGATGTTCATTATTCTAGAATCATTGTTTCGAACCTTGTGGAGTTCCCCTTATACAAAAACCTTTATGTACCTCCCCATGAAATTGTATCCTTTATGAATAAATTGATATTGAAATAGGATGTGGGGGTGTTTTACCTTCTATTTATCCTGAGTAATGATGTTTATATGTTTTAGGAATTTAAAAACTAGATGTGACTTGTCTATTAGTTTAATATAAACTAAAATTTCTTCTTTTATATTAAAAATATTTCAACTGGCTATTGTACAAAAATGAATATATCTAATATCTCAACTGTTTCTACATCTCCCAAACATGAATTTCTAAAAACAATTGGGAGTCATAAATGATCTAACTCAGGTGAAGTTTTAGTATTTTGGATCGAATTGTATATCTATATTGCTCAATTATAAGTGGGGTGAATTATAGGTTTAAAAAAATTCTGTTTAATCCTTATGAAAATCAATGTTTAAAAATGTTAAGAAATATGGATTGATAAACACTCTTTCTTTTATTACTAATAAACTAACATTCCTAGGATCTAAAAATGTAGATCTTATAATGAAAAATAATATATATTGTCTTATGTAAATATTATACCTTAATGAGTATAGAACATTATTTCTATAATAGTATACAATAATAAGAAAGTGTAAGAATGTTACACCATCTAAATTTAATAAAATACAGTGGAATTAAATCTTGTAAAAAAATACTAGTATAATTAATTTTTTTATCCTATAGAGAAGGGTATCCATCAACCTTAGATAAAGGTATCTTGATTTATACTTTCAATAAAGTCTATATTACTCACAATAGGGTAAGCCCTCTATACGATGATCGGTATCCATCTTGTTATCCTAGCAAGCCTTTGATCTCTATGGTGATCGAAACCCATATCTTACTATCCCCAGAAGACCTCGATTGATCAACAACAATAAAAATCTCACTAGGCAGGGTGAACAAGATGTTATTACCTTGAACAAGTTTTTCAAATCACTCACCCAAATCAGGTTTGAGTAGAGCTTTTTTAGAGTATCATTTCATTACAGATATTAATATCACTCAATGAAAACTCTAGCACTAATCTTTTTCAAATTTATTGGTATTTATAGGCATGGATTCTAATAGTTGGCTCCTCCTCCAATGTTCATATTTTTTCTCCAAAATTGGAGGGACATGGAGAGGTGTCACTTAGCCAACGATTAGTTAATAATAGACTGTATGAAGTCATTTTATGTAAGAAAACATGGTAAAAATTATCATGGTAAAGAAAAAATATTATATAATACAAACATGATCATGATTAAGAAACATAAGCACAATAGGATCAGATAAAATTGGAGAAATATGTTAAAGAATAATGAAAATTTAAAAAATATGAATAAATAGATTCTATGAATAAAAAAAACATATTCCAAATTAATATGGAAATAGTGTAGTAAATTATAAGGAAACAAAGTATGAAAATCATAGGAAACAAAGTGTACAAATATGAGGAAATATAATCTTAAATTGATGAATTTGAAATCTATATTTCGTTGAAATTATAGTCCATATTTTTATGAAATAAATGTATATATTTTGATGAAATTAGACTCTATATTTTGATGAAATCAATATCTTGATTTTGATGAAATCATAATCTGATTTTTATGAAAACAGAATCAAAATATAGAGTTAATAAACATCAAAAATAGAGATAACTATATTATAAAAAATATGAAAATTGGGTTCTAAAGAACTGTATGGTTCTCAAGTTTAGGTAAGGATCCGATTAATCTTAATGGAATTAGTTCATAGGGAAAATATAGTTCTTCTTAGATAAAATACATTAAGAATAACATATAAAAATAGTATAATGGTTAACCATAAAAATTTCCTTAGAGAAATAAAATAATCATTAAGGAAAAAGTGTTTTTGATTTTTATAACATAAGGAATGGGAAAATCAAAAGGTACTTATTGACAGAACAATCTCCCCATTTTTGGAAATCACAGACCACTTTTTGAAAAAGAATATTATGTTTGTAATGCTTGAACGAAAAACTTATCTCCCTAATATTAATGTCTTATGGTGAATAAAAACAACTTCCTCTTAGGTTATGTCACCTTAAGAATTATATTATATGGAATATCATGTTATCTTGAAATAATAGTCATTTTGTTAAAAAATTATTCTCTAAGTTAAGTTCCCCCTTTCAATAAAATTTTTTATTTGTGTAATATACCCCATAATATATTATTCATTCGGAATAATCATTTCTCCCCCTTTTTGATATTAAAAATGGAATGGAAGGGTAAATTTGTGTACCTGAAAGGTCAGTAAATATTCCTAGGATATAAACTGGTCTGAGGAAATTATATTAACTATGAATAGAGAAGTTTTTGTACAATAAAAAATCAATTTGAAGGAAAAATAATTTGTTCTTATTTTTCACTGGAAATGTTTTCTTGAGAATTGGTTTCATATTTTTTATCTCCTTATAATCATATAGAAACTTATTGAGTAAGTCTTATTGATTCCAGTTCATCTTTTCAAGGGTCGGAATCCTCTCTTCATGATTCTTGATCACATCTTCTTGGGACTTAAATTTTTATACCAACTATTCTCTGGTTTCTCTTTTATCTTTAGAAATAGAGAAAAGGTATTAAAATTTCTATTAAGATCTATTCCCTCATGGATCCAGGCATCTTGTTCTCGATTCATATTCTCTAAAAGATTCTTTATCCTTTCCTCATCTTTGTTAATATCATATTTTGTTGAGTCTATGTAATCATTAAATATTTTAAGATCATCGATAACTGACTTTGACCAGCTTTTTATCTTCTTGAAGGAATTCTTATGGGATTCATAATTGATAATGAATGTTTTGAATTAAGCTTCTAGATTCATGGGCTTCTCCATAAAAATATTTATAGAGTCGATTTTTGAATTAACTTACTATTTAATCTTTTGGAACTATGATTTAATGTTTAGAAAAATTAAAATTTAATATACAATATTTTTCAAAGATAGTTCAACAAAATAATGTCCCATGTATGAGGATGATTCAAAGTCATATGAATCTTTTCCTAATGGAGTATCTTTAGTTTCTTCATAATTCTTCTACTAAGATGTTCAAGATTCATATATTTGAGGAGTATCATGAATAACTATTTTTTTCCTTTAGAATCGATTTTTTCAACAACATTTAACACCTAATGTTCCTGTTATCCTACATTAACATCATATTCTTCATCATAATCAATATCATCATTATCTTTAATTTCATCAGTGGAATGGATTTTTTTAACTTCATGTTCTCTAGATAATTTTCTTCCTTCTACAATTCTATTTTGGGGGACGAATCGTGGAATGAACTAATTAAAATTTTGTCAGGGGATCTCATTCTTTGGGTATTATTCAATCATTATAATCAGGTCTTCACATTCCTCATCTTCTCCATCTTCTTGTTACTGGTGGATTTCTTCTTCTTCATCAATATGATCTAGAAGTGAAGAATTATTTAATAATAATTCTAGTACCTTAATCAGTTTCGATGATTTATCAATGACTTTTAACAAATACTGAACAACCTGATCATGCAAATCTTCTTCTCTTAGCTTCTTCTCATTAGTTATTTCTCGATACATTGTTCTTAAATTATCATCAACCATTTATCCTCACCATAATAAATTCAAAAAACTATATCGCCCCCTTTCTCTTTTTTCTCCTCATATCTCCATTTTGTGACTACTTAAGATAATTTATTTTTCTTCTTTGGTATATGTGGTGCAGATTGAAATTTCAAGATCAGTTTGGGTAACTAAGGTTCTGTTTCATTGTATTTTCTTTTCTTGTGGTTAGGTTTTGAAATATCTCCAGCTTCACATATATTATCTTGATTATCCTTATCAAGAAGATCAAATAATTCATCAGTATTTAAACTGAAAGTGACCCTCATTCTCCTCAAATTATCATCATTGAGAAACATAATCTCAATGTTTATGGATCTTTATGGGCATGGGATTTTTACGGAATCTAAGAATAAGATTGTGATCAAGGTCACGATCGAAGGATAAAAAAATTTGAGAATTGATATTTACATTCTTAATGTTTATAACATGAAAATGAATATAATTAACCAATTTTATATTCCTTACATTCAAAAGATAATCCAACAAAAGTCTATCACATATCCTAAAACATTCTTATATCCTTTTCTCAGAATTATGAATCCTTGCATCTATAAGGCTATAATTCAATGGTTAGTGGAGAGATGAGATATCTTAGGTTTAATCCCTCCTAAAATGACATGTTATTCAATAGGATAAACTCTTTAAATTGAACCTTACTTATATAGAAATCTGTTAGAGAAAAGGAATGCCTCTACTTTAAAAGGTATGTCTAAAATACTTACTACTTTGTCGAAAGATAAAGAGTAAGACTTCCCATAACTTTTGAACATGATAATTTAATTTCCACCATGCTCATTTAAATTGAAGTAATTATAAAATTATATAAAAAGAGCAAAAAAAACTAGGTCCTGATTCAATTTCTTAGAAATACATAATCGTTCCCGACTGTTTAACTGGTGATCTTTGAAATCAAATACACATACTTGGAGAATAAATTATGGTCTACTAACCATTCCATGAGAATAATCATGTCACTGGCTTCCTTTCATGGCTTAGACTGTATCAATTTATAAGATGAAATCTCAAGAGACATTTAGAGCTTAATGAAAAAGGGATATCCAAAAGGAAAACATGAAGAGCAGTAGATATTTGGTATAAAAAAATATAAGAAAAACTGATGTGGTATGCAAACAGGGGGTCCCTTTAAATAATCATTATAGTGACACTTCAGATTATTGATTCAATATTATAGTTGATATTAGCATAATATTATCTGATGGTTGAGTTGAATGCTGGAGAAGGTTTTTACGGGTTCCAATCATTTGAGTATTTAATGAAAAATCAGATTTAATGAAAGTGAATCCAATAAGGTTTTATTAAAAACATACTTTGCAATTCCAACAAACAAAGATGTATGTAAGATAATATAGGTATTTAATGTACCTTATGAAATTCTCATAATCATTTTTCATTATTGATAAGGTTTCTCTTAGAAAAACGTGGTTTTTAATAAAATTGATAGGGAAAATAAATATAAAAAATCTGTTCTGAAAGAAAACTAGATTTTAGAAATATTTAATTTTGAAGAACTTTTAGTATCCAATTATATTTACGTTCTAAAAATAATATGTTACAAAAGAATATAAAATGTACTCCCCCTATGAATGATAAGTAGCTTAATGTTAAGAAATAAATTAAGAAAAAAGATAATATTGATGATTACCATACAATTATCATTCATATCTTTTTTTAATGTATTCAAATCTATTGGAGGGTATTGATTTTGTAAAAATTTCATCATGTTGATCAAGAATTCTAATAAATTGAAGAATGATATCACCTTTAAGTTTGTGATCCCTAAGAAAGTGATTCCTTATTTCTATATGAATTCCATGAGAGTGATATAAATGGTTCATACTTAGGGAAATGGCACTTTTTTTATCACATATTATTTGTGTTTTGGAAATAATCATTCCATAGTTTGTGAGTCTGGGATTCATTTAAAATACTTGATAACAACAACATACAACTGCAAAATATTCATCTTCAGTAGTGGAAAGTGTTATTGAGTGTAGTTTCATGAATGAACAAGAAACTAATAAATCTCCTATAAAATGATAATTTCATGATGTACATATTCTATCCATTCTACATCCATGAAATTCAAAATCCAAAAAACATTTTTGAAAAACATAATTTTTAGAAGAATAGAAAAGTGTTAAATCCATGGTTCCATTTAAATAGTTTAAAATTACTTTCACTACTTTGAAATTGGATTATTTTTTATTAGAATGATATCGTGCACATAAGCATATAGAAAAAATTATGTCTGTATGGCTATATGTTATGTATAATAAACTTCCAAACATACCTCTAAATGATATTTGATCCACTGGTCTCCCAACTTCATCAAGATCAAGTGTGTTTGGGGTACCGATTGGAGTAATTATACATTTTTTATTGTCATACCCATACATCTTAAGAATATATTAAATACACATTTGTTGAGATATATAAGATTCTACTAGTTTTTTGAAATATAAAAAGCAAGAAAAAAATTAACTCATCCGTAATACACATTTCAAATTGATATTTCATGATATTTTCAAATTAATTAGTTAAACATTTCTAAGTTGATCTGAATATAATTTCATCAACCTAAATTTGAACAATTAAAAAAAAATTATTATCATTATTTATAAAAAGGGTTGGATCAGTAGTTCCCTTAACATAATTGTTTTTGTAACAAAAATCATGTAATTCTTTCATAATTGGCTCTAGGGGATGGTTTAAATACATATAATTCTTTTTTATGTTTACTAACATGTTTAGGATTCAATTTGTCTTCAAAACCATGCGTTTGTTCAACATAATCTTCCTCTTAAACATATTCATTATGGAAATAAGAAATCATGTCAATTTGAAAATGTTTGAAATTGAAAAATGTTGCAAATGATAGTACAACATGAATAGATTCAATTTTAGCAACTAGAGAATCAGTTCCTTCATAGTCTATTTTTTCTTGTTTATTATAGCCATTAGAAACTAATAAATATATATGTTTTAGAATGATTGCATTTTCATCACACTTATTTCTAAAGACCCTTTTTACTCAAATTATATATTTATCTTTAGTTCTTTTATCTAAGGTATAGAATTAGATCCTTTTAAATTAATTTAGTTCATCTTACATAGCTTTAATCTAGTCATCATCACCTAAAGCATCATCAGTTCTTTTAGGTAATTGAAAAAGAAACTCTTGATGCTCTACTTTATTTCTTAATGAACTTATAGTACTTACAAGTATATTTACACCACCAATGATACTATCACTGGGTTGATTCTTGGGAAACAAAAGATTTGGGTTTTGTAAAACATGTTTCTCAACATAAGGTAAAAAATAATCTGGGGTAAATAATTTAGAAACATCTTATTGGGTCTTTTTCTTATTAGAAAAGTCTTTTATCGAAGGTGGATAATAAGTTTTTAAAAACACATACAAAGATATATGTTGGGATTGATTAAATAACAATTAGTTTCATCAAATTTATCATGTACTGCTTCTTCAAAAGTATACTATTTTATGTTAAAAACTCTATATGCTTTCATGGTAGTGGATTAGCCTATGAAAATTATTTCATCGAATTTGGGTGTGAATTTAATTAAGTTATCATTAGTATTCAAGATGAATACACTGCATCCAAATACGTTGACGTACGAAACAATAGGTTTTCGACCAATCGATACCACATATGGTGTTTTATTATGAGGAGTCCGAATTAGAACTCAATTTATAGTACAAAAAGTAGTACTAACATCTTCTTCCAAAAAGTGATTAGCAATAGAGCATTCAATCATTATGGTTCATGTTATCTCTTAAAGAATAAAATTTTTTCATTCAACCAAAACCATTTTGCTGAGGAGTTTATGGAGCTAAGATGTTATGTGTAATGCCTTTCTTACTAAAAAATGTTTCAAAATATGAATTTTCATTTTCTCTCCCATGATCACCATGGATTGATAACAATGAAAGATATTTCTCATTTCATACTTTGGGGGAAAAATATTTAAATTAAGAAAATTCTCTAGAGTTATTTTTTAGAAAATAGTACCATGTAAATCTAGTGTAATCATCAACTAAAACAAATACATTTTATTTACCTCCAATACGTCCAGTTTGTGTTGGATCAAAAATATCCATATTCACGATCTATAATGCCTAAGAAGTTGAGACTTCACTATTTGATATAATGCCTGAATTGTTTCTTTACATATTTTCAAGGATCACAATCTTTTGAAAAATAAAATCTAATCCCCTATAAATCCTTAAAAAGACTTTTATTTAAGAGTTTTCATAGGTTCCTAAGGTTATAGTGTCATAATCTTCTATTCCATAACCAATATTGATCTACAATTTATCTATGGTAAAGTTAATTTTGGTTCTTATGGTCTTCTAAGGTAACTGTATAAGCATTCTCATGCCTATTGGATGTGAGAATAAACTATTCCTTACAATTTCATACTAGACATTTATAATTCCTAAAATTCACATGGTAACCATAATAACATAATTGGATTAGGCTTATATATTTGTGCATAAAACTTGTAAAAAACAAATCAATTTAAATTAAAGCTCTTCCAAGAAGAACAATATTACTTATACCAAAAATTTATCCTTGATAATTATCTCTCAAATATTCTTTCACACCATTCATATAGATAGTGTTTTCAAAGAATTTGTTGTTACAAATCATATTCTAGGAACATCATTTATACATGTACCATGTATTGTTGTTGGAACATCCTATAATTTCCTAAAAATAAAATAGTTTGACTTTCAAAATCCAAAGATGTTTGGATCCAGAATTGTTAGAATGTAAAATATTTGGTATCCATTTTTTCATAGAAAATTAAGCTTTACGAAAAACTAGGATTGTATTTTGATTAAAGAACATTTTTTCTCCCAATATCCAACACATTGACAATTTAATCAAAAATTAGAACATTGGGGAAGAAAATAGTAATGACTAAAAATAGGTTTTGAGTGAGAAGAACTATGTCCAGAACTATTTCTAAGAGGATGAAGTTGTGAAAACATTTTATCAGAACCTTCTTTTACATGGGTAAATTAGACCAAAGATTAATTAAGGAAAATATTACAGATTTTTTATTAATGACTGAATTCTTATCCTGAAAATTAGTATACCTATAAATAGGGTTATTATATAAAATATTTTCTTAGAAATAACATTTTCAATATCCTTGGAAAGATTATACTTCTCAGCATAAAATTCCTTATGGTTTTTGGAAACATTTTCAAAATTATTTGTTTTCTAATCTAGATATTTTAAAAGATCTAATATGATTTTTTTTAGAATATATATTCTATAATTTTCATTATCATGTTTCTTTTCTATCTTAATATTTTCATTTTCATGTAACATGGAAAAACTAGATACTTCTTCAAAATATGGTAATGTATTATCTTCTGATGAAGAAGATTCTTCAACTAAAGATTTATAATATTCATTATTAGGATAATTAACACTTAAATAAATATTCTTTAAAGATTCATCAATATTTAACCTATCCATGAGACATTGATTTTCATTAGTAATTTTGGATATAAGATGAATATTTTTCTGTCTAGAATATTCAATATCTGAAAACTCATTTGAAGAATCACCAACACTAGCACACCATGTGTCATTAGCTTTTAGTATATTCTTAGAAATATACTAGTAGTGATTATTCATTATTATTTCTGAATTCATATCCTTTCTTTCATTACATTAGAGAATAGGCTTATTAGGTCTAATATGACCTTTGGTCTTGCATTCATAACATGTTACTTCTGAATCATTCTTATCATTTCTATCATCTTCTTCTATATGTATTGGAAACATTATTTTCCCACAATCCAATTCATCCATCATGAAATATTGGAATGTTAATTCTCAGAATGATCACTTCACATGATTCTGATATAACAGTATCTTTCTGGTATTTAGATCTAGTAACTATTTTATGAGTTTTGGCTTTCATATTATTTGATGTGGTAGTGAAATCAACATCTCCATTTCCATTCATTTTCATGTTAATCTCTTCATCCCACTTAATTCTACTTTTATGCTATAGAATAGTCCCAAATAACTCATCAAGAGAGATGTTTGACTCTTTCATGTTCTCATAAATTGTTGTTATTTTAGATTCCCACTCATTGGGAATAATATCTATTATCTTATCCACAATATTCTCATATTCAATTCCATTATCACCCATATATTGAATACTATGGATGATAGATTTAAATCTTTCTTGAACATTACCCACATGATCTCCAATAGGAAAAATAAAACCTTGATTTTAAGCAATAATCATATTTCTTCTTGTATTAATAAACATTTATGTGCCAAAATGTGTAACATCTAACTTCTTCCAGATGATATTAGTAGCTTCACATGATGAAATCTGACAATAGATGTTCTTGTTCATAAAACATAATAATGTATTGCGTACCTTTATGTAAATTTGATACTATATTTTTCTTGACTGGTGAATTGCCTAATTTCCTTGTCTAGAATCGTGTAATCTCCATTTTACATAGCAATGTAATCCATAATGGTGTTGATAATAAAATTCATCATCTTATCTCTCTAGTATTGATTTTCATTTCCATAAAAAATTGGGGGTCTGGTAGTATTAATTTCTAATATTGATCCAACATACATTCCTACCATTCTATAAGAAAATTCAAAATATATTTTCCACAAAACATATTAGTAGTAAACATTTATAAACAAAAAGTGTATTATAAAAACATTAAATAGTGATGTTAACTATGAAAAGTTGAATAAAACATATGTGAATGTATAAGTATTTCAGAGACCTACTGTAATAGAAGTTGTATTATAGAATTGTATATATTGATTTATCAATTACAAGAGGCTGTGAATTATAGGTTTAAAAAATTATCTTTTATCCTTAAGAAGATATATGATTAAAAAAATTAATAACATAAATTCACTAACCCAATTTAGTTCATAACTAAGAAACTATCTTTCTTAGGAACTGATAAAATGGATTTGATAAAGAGACTCAAGATACGTTTACATAAGGAATGACTCTGACTTAAAGCAAAAAAAATCATATTTATATTATAGTATACAATAATAAAAAAGTGTAAGAATGTTACATCATCTGAATTTAACAATATAAAGATGCATTAAAACTTGTAACCAAATAAAACATGTATAAGAAATATTTTAACCCAAATAGAACAGTATCCAGCAACAATGGATAAAAATTTCGTGAAATTTTGTCTTACCGACACCAGGTTAAGATGTAGATACGAATATCGGCATCTATCATGCTATCCTCACAAGTCGTCGATCTATAATGTGATCGACACCTCCACATTCCTATCCCCAAAATCCCATGATTTATTAGAAACAATCAGAAAGACACTAGGAAGGTGGAACAATATGTTATTATCTTGAACAAGTTATTCACAATATTCACAATAATATGGTTTGAGTGGTGCTTTCTCAGAGTAACACTTCATTCTAGATATCAAAATCTCTCAATGAATAATCTAGAATTGAGATCATTCAAATGGATAGGTATTTATAGTTATGGTTTCTAATGGTCGGCTCCTCCTCTAATAATCATTTTTTCTTGAAAATTGGAGGGCCCTGGATGTGTGTCACTCATCTAATAATTAGTTAATAATAGATTTTATTACATTGTTTTATGCAAGAAAACCTGGGTAAAATTAAATTTCTTCTGAAACAATAATATTCAATACTAACATTATCAATTTTAAGAAACATAAGCATAATAGGATCTGATAAAATTGGAACAATATGTTAAGGAAGTAATGTAACTTTAACAAATATGAATAATTATATTATAAGAATAATGAAAAAATCTAAGTCTAAATTAATATGGAAATAAAGTCTAAAATTATGAGGAAATAGAGTTTGAATATATAAGGAAGCTGATTCTAAAAATATGAACAATCATAGTCGGAAAATATATGAAAACAGAGTCTAAAAATATGAGGAAATGGTATCTGAAAATAAATTGGAATTTGGATTTCGATGAAATATGAGTCTAGATTTTGATGGAATGAGAGTCTAGATTTAGATGAAATCAAAGACTAGATTTTTATGAAATCAGAATCTCATTTCTGTGAAAAATGGAGTCAAAATTCAGACTGAATTGGAGGAAATAAAAGAGAATCAGATTCAAAAGAACAGTATGGCTCCCAGATTTAGATAAGGATCTGATAAATCTTACCAGAATTCGGTCTTAAAGAAAATATAATTAATCATATATAATGAACATTAAGCATAGAATATAAAACATGATAAAGTTTAATAAAAAAAATTCCTTAGAGAATTAAAATAATCTTTAAGGAAAATGATCTTATGATTTTCAAAACATAAGGAATGGAAAATCCATAACGAACATATTAATGTAACATAGTTCCTTCAAGGAATTACATGATATCACAATAGAGAGATGACTATTCAATACCAAAAATAGGAGAATGAAAATTGATATTAGATTTAATATTATAAAATAAAAATATAAACATAACATATTCCATGAATTTTTTAGCTCCCTAAATTAGTTCAATTTTCTATTCCTCATAATAGAATAGTTAGCCAAGGAGTGGCTCTTGGGAAGGAGTGTGGTAGTGATCCTCCTCCAGCATCTCTTTGAAATATTTAATCTCAATTTTAGTTTATTCCATATAACAGGACATGATTTCTTCAGTTGGTTTTATTTGTTCTTGAATTGAAAACCCATTAGAAAAATATGATCATGAAATATCACAAAATTTCATACTATAAATTAAATGATTCTCGAAAATCTGTCCAGCTTCATCAAATTCATAATTTCGTATCTCCTACCATCCCTTGAATTTTTTATACTAATCTTAAATATCTGTCTTTGAATTTGGGGAATATCATGATTAAATATATGCATCTCTATCTCTTTATCTTTTCTTTTCTTTTTTTATCTTTTATTCCCAATTGATATCCAATACATTTTTAGAATGTTTCAAGAGTGTGAACTTGTTTTTTGGCCCTCTGGAGCCATGTAGGTAATTAAAAGGGAGTTCATAATCCTATTAATATATATAATTTCTTTCATGTTGGGATTCGTACTATTTTACCCTCTTTTATTATATTGAAATCTTGAGAAAATATTAATATAATTTGATAATAAATGTCTACATCACCATAAAAGAACCCTTGATTTATTTTTTTCTTATAGAAAAAATTGAAATGTATCTATATACTTGTAAATTTGTATCACCTAAGAGTTATTTAATGGAAAAATTGAATCAGAAACAGTAGTGTCCATCACAATTGACAACAGAAAAAATTAAATAGAAAGAGTTAAAAAAACTAAAATCATAATTTTTTCCTAAAAAATGGTGCCAAAATATTTGAAGAATGCACACATATTAATGGGTGGTTAGAGATACATTTATCATATACCTAAATATAGAATTATGGTTAATAGAGGTTTCAGTTTCAATATGTAGTGTCTCTCATTCTAGTGATTCTCTTAAAATATTATATATATATTTGAAATTAGAAAATGAAAATATTCATTCATAGTGATGAATATAAAATATGTGTTGGGTGTAATGCGAAGAATAGAATAATTAATAGAGAAGCAGAAGAAGTGGGAAATAGGAAATATATAGATAAGAATGTTTTTAAGAAACAATCATAGATCTATGATTATTCAATCTCAATTTCCTACCACAAATATAATGAAAGAAAAGAAAATCAATACTCAACATCACAAAATGTAACCTCAATTTTTGGAATCACAAACCTCTATCACAAAAATAATTGAGCACATGTTCATGGAATATATTATGTTATATAAATACACTCACAAAACAAAAGGAATCACTCAATCAGACCACTCTAGTCAATAATATCTTCCATAATAAAGCGATCACAATGAGATCAACAATCACAAAACCTCACTCAATTACACCTTCAATCTAACTAAGAGGATATAGGGAATAATATCATGTGAGAAAGGCTAATGAACACTTCATGCATGATGTACATATCTCCAGGTGGAATTGATCTTCACTACCTAGAACTGATTTACATATTATTCCTTCATCTATAAATTTAGGAGACCACAAAATAAGAAGAAATAATTAAATAAAACATTGTAATTATAAATTGGAAATGAAGGTACAATCAAATGACAAATGGGAGAAGGAGAACAAATTCTGACCATGTGTTCAGAAATTTGGGCCCTCCTCCCTTGTTTGAGAATTGGGATGTATGGTGCTTAGTCCCTATAAATAATACAAAATAAAAGATCACTAAATTATAACTATAAAACAATGAAATCTATTTGGAATGCTCCCATGTCATTTTCATTAACATCCGATTAATTACCGGTGTGTAAACTCTTCTAAAATAATGATACCAAAACTTATGCTCATATTTTAGGAAGTATGTATTCCCAAGATCTCCTCAAGTATTAAAACATTCTCCAATATCCTTCCTAAATATCCTCATAATTTATGTTTATTAAATTTATAATTTTGTGAACCCATTCATTTTTTATAAATTCCCAAATGTACACTTATGTAATCATTTGAAGTCATGAGGTACCTTGAGAATAATAAAACTACCTTTTTGTAGCCTTTTGGGATTTGAATGTTACCCTTATGTTAATAAGTTATGACCTTTATATATGTATCAAGGTGAGGTACATCCCTTATACAGTATCACTCTAATTTATCTTCATCAATGGATTATCAAAAACAAAGCATTCTTTCTTCCTGATCTAAACACCTCATGGGATTTCCCACAAACACCAGAGCCTTTTTCCTTGAAAATATCATTACCATAGGTGTAAAGCCTTGTGCTATAATAACTCTAGATAATAAATATTGTGATAGTGATACTCATTTTAGTATCACAATCATTTGATCATGAACTCCATCTAACTGAAAACTCAAAGAATCGTTTTTTTCTAACACCATAGATGTGTACATCCACATTTTAATAGTTTCATCGTACAAGAGATATGAGTAATCCTTCATAATAAACATGAAATCATACATGAAACTAATGCATGAAGCCTTTGATTTTAAATTTGTTTAGATTGGTATGACACTCCCCTAATGTCCAAACATATCCCACTACTATAAAGATCGACAATCACATACTCATTTTTCATATTTTCTATGATCAAAATATTTTCTTCATTATCCTATTCTTCAATCACCACAATCAACCCATCATCAAATGAGAAGAAATTATTTCATCAGTAAATAAAACCCATGTTGATTCTTGATGCCTTGGCCATCCTCTTCAAATTGACTATGTATATTAAAATAATCGTATTCTAGTATAGACATGAACGTCTTGATTTTTGTTGGAATCCTCATTTTTTAATCATGTTGTAATGATGAAAAATCCTATAAATTGTGTATGTTTTGTTAATCCTATCTAATCTATATCAACACATGTTTTATTATTGTAAACTACATTTTTAATTTGTGATATACTGGATTTCCTTGATAAATGATTATGTCTAATCCATTATGTGAATTTCACTTTTCAAATCTATATACAGATATTTGGCTAAGTCTTAGAAACCGTGAGTCTGACACCGCTTAATTTTTTCTAGAAAATGAACCAGACACTGTGACCTAGACATTGTGATCCAGACACCATGACCCAGGCACTGTGATCAGACACTATGACCCGGACACTGTAATCAGACACTATGACCCAGAAACCATGACTCAGACACTGTGACCCAAACACTGTGACCAGCAAACATAACAAGTTTCTGATCTATTGAAGCTTGTGACACTAGTTCCTTGTTAAGACACTGATTGAAGTTTGGAAAAGCTCCATACACCGTGAACCTAACACTACATTTGGGCTACTAGTTCTCGATCTATATACAAATATGACATCATAACTATCACAACACTCAAAGGCAAAGAAGGAGACACCATTTCATAGAGTCATTTTTTCATGGAGACGCTATTTCATGGTGACACCATTTCCAAGTGGCACTGTTTCCGGACAGACTATGACATCATTCTTTAATATATTTTGTCGCATTCAATTTAATTTCTAATGGTCATATTTGAGTATTTTAAATGATCCTACTTAATTAATATTACATTTTAGACAGATCACCTGACAGTATGAGGTGCGTGGTGCATAATACATGCATCATGTCGGCTTCGACGCATGGACTCCAAAGATAAAAAGAAAAGTGTGTCCATGAAACACATACGTGGAGAGATAACAATGAATCATGAGAATTTTTGAAAAGATAACTAATACATGAAACATGATACATCTAAAGAACACAAAACCCATTGAAAAATCCAAAATCTAGAATACCAGAGATCAGAGTTAAGATCATCTTCGCAATACATATTCCATGAAGAACAAAAGCCATATCAAACTAGAAATGAGAGCACCAGATTTTTGATACTCTGTTTCTCGGAAGATGACTCGATTCTTAAATCTGCTTCATCCTAGAAGTCTATATCTATATAGAAAAACACTCAGAGCACTTCTAACCTTATCTAATCATCATTTCTCTTTTGTGTATTGTTTTTAGATTTCGAGCAGTGTGTGTGTGTATTTATAAAAAACACACATTCTTTCCTGCACTAAACTATAGGATATAAGATATGCTTCCTCTCATATCATTTTAAACTTGTTTACTCCCAAAGATAAGTGTTGAAGAGGTCCCTATGTGACCTGGTAGTTTATACCCACGAAGAACTATGGAAGAGTTCATGTGACCTGGATAGTCCTGTGCATTGTTGTTTACCCCAACCCAGGGTGTGGATCATGTTTACTAATATAAACCTATTGGTGACAGGTTATCAGCAAGTGGAGTGGATTATATCTCAGCTTGAGACTAAACCACTAGTATTATATCTGTTGTTCTGTTTAATTTAGTTTCCCCTTTTTTACTATACAATACAGATATCAGTATATTTACTTTGACAATTAATCTTGGAAGGAAGTTATATTTTTTTCTTATTGTAATAGATTCAAAAGTAATATTAATAACTAATATTAAGATTACTAATAATTAATCAATATTCAATGATGTTATTTAAACAGTTAAACTTTAATAAACTTATTTCTTTGGTAAAATAGGATGTATTTATTTTTATTTGTGAATTTTGTATAAAAACTTTTCAAATTTTTTTAGAGACTCAATTCACCCCCTCTTGAGAATTATACTCCATCCAACATTTGGTATCAGTTGTTTTTAATAAGACTCTGTTTTTGAAACTATTGTACTATGAATTTAGTTGTACATTATAAATCTGTAAATTTATGATAATTCTAAAGTTCTAGATCTTTCGAAGTCTTTCTTTATTGTGGATAATAGAGTAGAAGGTTCTACAACAAATATTAAGCCATTCTTTAATGGAACCAATTATGCCCAATTAAAAATCAAAATAAAATTTCATTTAAAAAGTATGGGTTTTGAAATTTGGTCTTCAATTATAGATGTGTATATGATTCCTCCAACTGATAGAATCACTTGGGATGAACCAACCAAGGCACCCTACAATAAAAATTTCAAATCCATGAATTATCTATATTGCTCCTTAGGAGATGAGGAATTTAACAGAATTTTTGTATGCAAAACTGCCCATGAAATTTTGGATACTTTGTCTGTTTCACATGAAGAAACATATAGTCTGAAAAAAATAAGACGTTATACTTATAATATTAAATATGATAACATAAAAATGAAACCCGATGATCCTATTTATGGCATGAATCTTAGGTTCAATGAAATTTTCAACATAATGATTTTTTTATGGAAATGAAGTTACATCCAAAGAAAAACTCATGAGGATTCTCTGATGCCTTCCTGATAGATGGATAGCATCCTCTTTCTTTATTAGAGAGTCATGCAATATCAGCAAGTTACATGTAAAAGAACTCATTGAGAAAATAATTATGTATGAAGAGGTGCTGAAAGTCAATACGGAAGAAGTGGATGGTCACAAAAAGAAAATCAGTTGTATTTAAGACAACCACCTATAAACACAAAGAAAAAGGGAAATTGGAACTCTCTGTAGAATATTACAGTAGGGAAAAATAATCACCTTACAGTGATGAGGAGATGTCTCAATTAGCCTGAAGTTTTAAGAGATTTTACAGGAAGAAGAAATTTTTCAGAAATCCTAACATCAAAGGAATATATGATCAAAAATGAAGCTGGAAGAAAGATTGTAAAACAAGTGATAGGTCTGATAATATAGTACGTTATGAATGAAATAAAAAGGGAAATGTAAAGGCTGACTCTCCAAAGATCGTATAAAAAAAGAAATTTGAGTAAAATGATAGAAAGTATAAAAAGGAAATAAAAACAACATAGAGTGCTTTTAAGGAGAGTTCAAGTGACTCATAAATTTCACATGAGGAAGAGGCTGACAAAGCGAATATGTGTTTTATGAAAAACTCATCTGATGTAACACTGGAATCTCATGTACACAATTCCTATTATTCTATAGATTAATGTGATTCTGAGAATATGTCTACTGATGAAAAGTTTGAGTACTGTAATCTGATTTAAGAGACATGTAATAATCTAGAAGATAAATACAAGCCTTTAATGAAACAGTATGGTCTTACCTCAACTATTAAATCATAACTTACTGTAGAATGGGTGAATTTTTTTGAATTACTCAAATAAAATGAAGAACTAAAGCTATCTAATGAGGGATTTTAAAAGAACCTTGAAAGGTTCACTAAGGATAAATATACTTTGGTAAAAATCTATATAAAGAGATTGCTCCTAAATATACGGCTGGTATTGGCTATCAACCTGGTAAATGAGAATTTGGAAGAAAGAATTTTGTTTCTAAATCTCAGACACACAACATTACTCCTATTTCTAGAAAACATTTGAATACATCCAATTAGGATGCACTCTCTACTGTCTCAAGATTTTATGAACCAAATAGTATTTATTTTTGAAGAAATTTACATAATACTTATAGGAATCCAACGAGGTAGATGTGTGTTCCTAAAGCACTAGTCACTAATATTACTGGACCCAATCCAATATGGGTACTAAAATTTATATTTATTTGACTATTATATAGGAATGTTTCTTAAAGAGATCATGTGAAAACTTATGTTATGTGGACAGTGGGTGTTCAAGACATATGACAATGGACTACTCATTCTTCAAGAACTTAATAAAAACTGATGGTGGACATGTCACCTTTGGTGCCAATGCCAATGAAATAATCATTGTCCTTGTCCAAATTGGTAACAATTAGTTTTAATTTCCAATGTAATTTTTTTGATGGATTGATATATAATCTGCGTAGTATTTCACAACAATTTGATGTTGGATTTCATTCTAAATTTGAAAATGATTCTTTCAATTTTTTTAATTATAAAAACGAATTAGTGTTTTCTCCATTATGAAATGAAAACGTATACTCTGTTAACATAGTTTCTTCATTCTCTCAAAATGATTCATGTTTATGCATATTTTACAAAGTGTTTTGGCATTGGCATAGGTGACTTGGACACTATAATATTAATTCCCTTATAAAGCTGACTAGAAAAAGATTAGTCAATAATCTACCCAAACTTTAGTTTCCTAAAGATAATGTGTGTAATCCTTGTCAAAGGGGAATGTAACACAATTTTTTTTCAAACCAATGAAAGAAGTGTGATCTTCACATCCTCCGGAACTAGTTCACATGGATTTTTTTGGACCATCTAGAGTTTCTAATTTATATCGGAATCACTATGTTTATGTTCTTGTAGTTTAATTTTCTAGATACACTTGGAATTCCTTTTTGGCTCACAAAAGTGAAGCCTACTCTCAATTTACCAAATATTATTATACTGTATAAAATATTAGTGGAAATAGAATTAAATCCATAGGAATTGATCATGTATGTGAGTTTGAAAATCAAGAGTTTGAATCCATTTGTTTAAAAAATTGATATAGTTATAATTTCTGTACCCATAGAACACCTCAACAGAATGGATTTTTTGGAAAGAAAAAATAGAAACATGCAAGAGATTTCTAGAACCTTGCTTATTGAATATTCCTTACATATTTATTTTTCGGTGGAAGATGAAAATACAGAATTATATATTATTAATAGAGTGTTTATTAGACTCATTCTTAAAATAACTTCATATGTGTTATGGAACAATAGAAAACCCAAAGAAAGCTACTTCAATGTTTTTAGATGCAAATTATATATCCTTAATACTAATGAAAATATTGATAAATTTCCATCCATGAGTGATGAAGGATTATTTCTAGGATATTCAATCTCTACTAAAGCCCACATAGTGTTTAATAAAAGAACTAAATATGTGGAAGAAACTTTCCATGTCAATTTTCATGAAACAGATCCACATGAGCCTAAGACCACACTAGATAACCCGGATGATGATGTGTCAAATCAGGAAACTAATTTAAAATCCACTAACCATCCTATAAAGGAATATGTGAAAACATCAAGTTCTATAAATTATTCAGATTTAGGTCATAATGAACCTGAACCCATTGAAGAACCTGAAATCACTAATCTTTCTTTTTCTAGAGCTGTTATAACTCTTAAGAACCATCCATTAGATGGATTTGCATGATATTTAGATAAAGGAACTCAAACTAGAGATTCTATTAGAAATCATGTTGAACATCAGGTCTTCTTGTCACAAATTTAACATAAAAACATTAATGAGGCAATCAATGATGAATTTTGTGTGATGGATATAAAAGAAAAACATAATCTGTTTGAAAGGAACAATGTTTAGAAACTTTTTGACAAATCTGAAGACACTTTTACCATAGGCACTAATTGGGTGTTTGGAAATAAAGTATATGAATATGGTAACATAGTTAGAAACAATGTTATATTTTTTGCACAAGGCAACATTCAAGAATAGGGAATTGAAAATGAGGAAACCATTGCACTAGTATCTAGACATGAATCAATCAGAATTCTTTTTTTCTTCTACTGCACATCTGAATTTCAAAAAATATCAAATGGATGTTAAGATTTCATTCCTATATTGGTATAGAGATGATGATGTCTTTGTGGAAAACCCCCCTGGTTTTACAAATCCTCAGTTTCCAATTCATGTCGTTAAATTATTATAAGCTATATATGGTTTAAAATAAGATCCAAGATCTTGATATGATAGATTAATTTCTTTTCTTATTTCCAGAGATTTTATAAAAGGAATAGATGATCCTAACATTTTTATAAAACTAATTTCCAATGATTTATTAGTATTTCCAATTTATGTAGATGATATTATCTCTGGTTCCTAAAAAAATTCTTTATGTATTGAATTTTCTTAAATGATGAAAAAATAATTTGAAATGAGTTTAATGGGTGAACTAAATTTATTTCTTGGATTTAAAATGTTTCAAAAAAATAATATTATTATTTCAAATAAAAGAAAATATACTATATATCTTTTAAAACATTTTTTCATGGATAGAACTAAATGTAGTGACACTCCAAAGAATACTACATGTAAGTCAGATATTGATAAAGATGGAAAATCTATTCATCAAACCATTTACAGAGGGTTGATTGGAATACTACTCAACTTAATTTCTATCCAACTTTATATTATTTTTTGTGTACATATGTGTTCTCATTTTCAATAAAACCCTAAGGAATCTCATTTAAATGTTATTAAGAGAATTTTTAAATACCTCAAGAATACACCCAATCTAATGTTGTTCTATCCCAGAATAAAATCATTTGAGTTAGTCAGTTATTCTGATGATGAATTTGGTGGATGCAATTTAGATAGAAAAAGTACCTCTAGAACATGTCACTTTTGAGGTAAGTTTCTAGTATCATGGTGTAGTAAGAAACAAAACTCTATTGTGTTATTTACTGTTGACGTTGAGTACATAGATGCTGGTAGTTGTTGAGCACAAATGTTTTGGATGAAATGCACATTACTAGATTATGGATATCAATTCAGTCATGTACCTATCATTTTTGATATTACAAGTGCTATTAACAACTAAAAAATTATGGTACAAACTCTAGGAAAAAACATATTGATGTAAGACATCACTTTTTGAGAGGACATTATCAAATAGGTGATATCACATTGGAATTCAATGCAACTAAATATTATCTTGTTGATATATTCACCAAACCATTAAATTCTGAAAGAATAGATTACATCATAAATGAATTGAAAATGATAAATCTTATATAGTATGTTTATTATCACACAACTTATTATTTCACAGTTTACGGTTTCACAAGTCAATGTCTTAAGATTACTGCGTAACTCTTACAGTTCTATAGTTTACTGTCTTAAAAGTTTCTGTTTTATATTTACTGTCCTACAGTTACTATCTCTTAGTTACTATCTGACAAATACTATTTCAAAAAATATGGTCACATAGTATTGAAGCCACAAATTATAAATCTTACTGTGAAAATATTTTATGGTCTAAACGTGAAAATCAAATATAGTCTCACCGTGAAAATTTATTGCTGTGTCACGTGAAATTCTATTCCTGTCTCACCATAAAGATACATTTGATTTTTATTTTCATATTATAACCGGTATCATTGTGATTAATTATTGTATTCTTTTACATTCCCGCACTTTTGATTTTCTGACACTTGATATCCCTAAATGTCAAAAATGAAAAATGTTTCACTCTATTTTTCACTTGAGCTCTCTTCAGTCAAACTGTAACCCATCCTTCAACCTTTAGCTCTCTCTTGATCCTTCATTGAATTACCAAAATAAAACTTACATCTCATCAACTCCTGAGAAGCACAAATCATAGAAGAAAATGAAAATAGCACCGAATATAGTGCATGAAGGACCTTTAAATCCAAACCTGGTGAAAATAATATTTGTAGCTTAAAAGGAAATCAGCCCCAAGTGGCTTATTTCAAGTATGTATTTAGTATTTAATGTACTAAAAGTGAAAGGATGGCTAGATTTGTTCATAAAAGAGTATATACAGATATACATAAATATTTTTTCTCAGTTTTATCAGTTCATTCAATTCCCATTAGATACATAAGATGATTTTTTCTGAGAATCTACATCAATGGACAAAGATGTAAATTTTCTTCAAGGTTATGGGATACCTGCCTAAGGATAACTCATGAGGGAATTTTTGAGGACTACTGGAGAGATCCTCCTACCCCAAGTGAAATCATTATTTTAGAAGAATCCCTAGTAATGTTGAATGGAAATTAAACAATGATAAGAGTTATGGATGCTGATCTAGATGGTGAAACCAGATTTTTGGTTATGTTTGTTCAAAATATTATTAGTCCAAGAAAAGAATATTTTTCTACACTAAAGTACCAGGTTGTATTTTTTATTCACCTTATGAAGAATGGAAACATGATTAACCTATGAAACTATATTAAACATCATATGTGTGAGTTAATAAAGGCAACCTCAAAGTAAACCTTTTTGTTCTTCTCAAGGATGATCTCTACTATGCTTCATTCTAATGGGTTGGTTGGACTAGATGATGAAGTCATTAAAGGCTTTGAATTTTTCATTTAAAAGGTTACACTCAAAATAATGAAAATCAATTGGAATCCATGGAGAAAATAATGGGTATAGAATAATGAGAGAGTCTATGAAAATATCAATACGGTTGAGAATTACTCAAGACCTAAGGACATTTATGATCCTGTTCTGGAACCAGATTAGATTGTTGAATATCCTCTTGAAGAAGAACAATAATAAAAGGTTATTTCACCTACAAGGGAAACTGTCCGGGATAAGGAAGGAAGTGATCATGTTCTTGACGTCTTAATTTAGAAGGAAGTAGCTCTTGCTGAAGAAATTGTTGATCTGGAAGAATAACCAGCTCTTAAAGAAGAATATGTTGTTATTGAAATGGAAAAGGATGTTCTGGAAGAACATTCAGTATAAGATATTTTTCTTGAGAAATAAGCAGCTTCTAAGGAACACATAGAGGAACAAGCTATTCTTGAGATTATCCCATCCTCTGAAGAAATAATGGATCAAGCATTTCATTTGTCTAGAAAAGAAATGGGTGAAGCTTTTAGGGACGAAATATTGGAAATAGATCAAAGAACTAAGATTCATAGTAATGTAAGAGATTCACTTGTTGAGGGGGAGAAACACCCTAATCTAGATAGTTTTGATGTTTCTAATCCAGTTGATCCATGATCTATGGATACATGGTATAAATTCCCAAGATATTTTGATGTAAATGATTCCCATGAAGCATCAGTTAAAGTTATAGACATATCTTCTGTGTTTTAATTGAAACCGGTATCTTCTCTTGATGTTATTCAGAGTCTCTCTATTCACCATAATAATGGTGAAATTTTTTATATTCATTATTTTATTATTTATGATGTTCCAAATCGAGTGTTTCTAACACCCTATTTAAAGCATATTAAATGAATATACATTATAATAATCCTCTCATGAGTTATAATGAGATCATTAATCTCATATTTTAGTAGAAATTCATCAGATGAGGGGGTATCAAGGTCATAAGAACTATTTTGACATTTCAAAATATCATCCACAAACTAAATTATTTCCTCATTCAATTTGGTGAATTTATCCCTGGTCCATCCTTTGAGAGAATATTTAGTATCTTTAAGCTTTAACATGAGACTTTTTAAAGAATTTCATTCAATTCTTCTCATCCATTTGTATTTGAAAATTTCACTGCATTCCATAAAATGGAGCTAAGCATTATTGAATTTAAAAGGGATATCATGTTTCATTAGCAGATAAACAAAATAGATGTGGGTGATGATCTAAGTAAACACTTTGAAGACCTATATAGTATAAGATATAATCCATTTCAAGGCCATTAAAGTAAATAAAGGCCTTATCAATCCTACAAGACTGCCTCCTATTAACAGTGTATCTCGTTCAGGTGAACTATGATCCTTAAGAATAAATTTCATAAAAGGGTCCATGATCAATTAATTTCTGAATCTCTATGGCTACAAAATGAAAAAAAATTATATTTATTTATTTCATCAAGACTAAAAAATGAATTAAATTCCCTTAACATTAACCAATTACAAGATGGAGGAACTGCTGTAGATAATACTTTTGGGACGACTGATATTACTACTTTTTTATAAGATTGATTGTTCATTATTTTCACCCTCTTTTAAAATTATTTATTATGCCTCTAGATCCCATGAATTATTTCATTTCTCACCATTGCTGCTGTAACATTTTTTGTGTGGGTTTGGAACAATGCATACCGCACTCTGTACAATCCATGGATTCATTTTTAGAAATTGTTGCTCAAGATTGTCTAATTGATTTATGTCTAATAATATAAAACATTATTATTTTATGGTTTCTCTAAATTCAGAAACATCCAGCCTATATAATACCCTTTTCCTTTTTTCTAGGTATGTTGATTAGATCATTAGTACATTCTGAGAGAGTTCTATAGAACTTCTTGTTTTGTTTTTTAAATTTTTATCCTTTTTAGTATTTTACTGTTAGGTTCCGGTGGCTAATGGAAGTAGTTCATATCCTTTTAATGTGGATGTTTTGAGAAATACATGTTTGTATTTTCAAATAAGGGTGTGACACCAACTAAGGCTATTGCAATGTCAATTTTAAACATAACAATCTTTTTCTTTTATTTTCTATTTTAATTCATACATGAGATCATGTGTTTTGGACACTATATTGAATAATATTTTATAAATGTGTATCTATTAAAACTCATATTATTGGAACAAGGGAAATTTGAGAAATTAGTAAACCCCTTAGAATAGTAAGTTCTTCATATTTTAACTTTATTAAAAATTATCTTTGTATCTTTTTTCAAAGTCCATACATCAGATATTCTTTTCATATGTTTTTTCTTTTAATGATATTATAATCCTTATAATGTTGGTCGTTGGAAATACTCTTTGGAGCAGTTTTTTTCTTTACATGGTATTTACGTTTCAGAAACATCTCAAATATGAGCAACTGTAAGGATTTTAAAAAATTATTTCTATATTTGTTGTTCTGGTGATTTAGAAATTTTATGCTCACCCACTAAAATTATTTTGGCACAGGGCTATAGGCAAGCTGATCTGGGGAAATTATAAAAGATATTTTTTTGTTTGTGTTATGTTGAAGTTATCAGTATAGCAAAAATGAACATCTCTCTGACACTAGAGCGGCTTCCACTTCTATATTTTCTCAGGTAGATCCCTCTTTTATTCTTCCAATTTTGGCATATGTCCTCTATATGGCTCATGATTTGGTCAGTAATACTTCTTCCATATTCAATTATCAAAGAGATAAACGAGTTTTGCATGTTCTTTTAAAACCATACAATGGAAATCGTTTCCAGGTAGTTTCTCACAGATTATAGCCACCCATCATATGAATACTACTATTACATTAGTGGCCTTTTCTAGGAGATCAAATTTCTTCTATTCCTTTTAAAATTCTTACACAATGTTGGATGATTCTGCTATTGCTGATTCGTACATTGATCTCTTGAAAATATCATTATACAATGCCTTTCTTGGTATGGATTCCAATGATCCCCCTAAAACATTAGAAAACATGCAATTGATTGGTTCCATATCTTCTAATGTAAGAACTAGATTTCATAAAAAACATGATATATGTGCTTTTTTCATGTCGAAGAAAACTTCTGTTTCATTTGATAATTGATGCAGATAGTAGCCTTAGAATATGAAAATGATGGTTCATCATTCATGTCAATAATCCAATTTTCGAAATGGCTGGATGAGTTCTCGTGTCGTCTATTTTTTACATAAACACTTGGAACCAAATGGTGTTATGTAAGAGTTTATGCCTCTTTTTTCCATCCCTTTATTCAATCATTCAATTATTATTCTAATATTTTTTATGAATTTTCTAGTTATTATGTAGTTTATCCTATTACAGAAGTGAAGGGGTACACTCGTCATCCATTTCAAGAACGTTCTTGGTTGAGGATGGTCCCTATTATTTTTCCATGCTGCAATTCCTTTTTGGGAAGCTCTCTTAAAGTCTCTATAGTCAGGTATGTCCGGTAATTACATGTTGTTCAATGAAGTACCTTCAAGAATCAGTTTTTCATTTTTTTAAAGATGATTTAATATTTGGAAAATCTATATAATCACCTAAAGCGTGTATGATGTGTCCTTTTTTATATCTACTGTAATTTACAGTTTTCACAACATATTAAACATGATAATAGAGGTAGTTTTCCACCTTAATGAAACTATGATGTTGTCAGTCAGTTTCTCTATTAAAGGATCACATGTTACTGCTTTTGGTGGCAGAGGAATTCTTAATGCTTATGTCTTGATGAACAAGATGGGTTTTTGTTTTATGCCGGTTTGTGAGCTCGAGCTGGAGTGGAGTGGATTGGTATTGTTGTGGTTGTAGGAAAGGGATAGGGGGAGGGGTGCAAGGGGGAGGGGGATGGGGTGAAAGGGGGCATGGGTGTGCAGTGCGGTGTTCAAGGGGGTAGTCCAGGGGGTGAAAGGGGGTGTCTGGGGGTGGGGGTGGTTGGGTGGGCTGTCCAGGAGGGTGTGTCCAGCTGGGAGGGGGTGTCCAGGTGGGAGGGGGTCAGGGATTTTCTAGGGGGTGGGCTACTACATGGGTGGGGGTACAAGGTGGGTGGGATACTGCAGGGGGGTGCAAGGGGTCGTCCAGGTGGGTGCAAGGAGTGTTTTGAAGGGGGAATGGGTGTGCTGGGGGTGTCTAGAAGGGGGTGTCCAGGTGGTGGGGGGGGGGGGGGGTTGTTGGCTTTGTAGGGGGTGGGTTACTTCAGGGGTTGGCGGGGAAAGGGGGTGTCCAGAGGGGCAGGCTACTACAGGTGGGTGTAAGGGGGTTGTCCAGGTTGGTTCAGGGGGGGGGTCCAAAAGGTGCCCTGGGTGTGCAAGGGGTGTAGGGGGGTCAGGGGGCTTTGTAGGGGGTGGGATACTACTAGGGTTGGGGGGGACGGGGTTGTCCCGGGGGTGCAAGGGGGTGTCTATGAGGGGGGGAATGTGTGTGCTGGGGGTGTCCCGGAGGAGGGGGTGGTGCAAGGGGGTTGTCAAGGGGGGCATGGGGCTATCTAGGGGGCATGGGGGTTTAGGGGGTGTCCATGGGGGTGAATGGGGGCTCTCTTGGGTGTACATGGGCGTGCTGGGGGGATTTTCCAGGGGGCGCAAGGGGGATGTCTAGGGGTGCATGGGTGCTATCCTGGGGGTTGTCTAGGGGGGGGGCAAGGGGGATGTCCAGGGGGTGTAGAGGTGGTGTTTAAGGGGGTGAAAGGGGGCTGTCTAGGGGGGTGATGGGGGGTGTTCAAGGGGGTTGTCAAGGGGGGTGCAAGGGGTTGTCCAGGGGGTATGGAGGTGTGTGTTTGTGGGGGGGGGGGGGGGGGTTAGGTGGGTGAAAGGGTCCATCCAGGGGGTGCATGGGGGATATCCCCAGGGTGTTGGGGGTGATCAAGGGGGTGAAAGGGGGTTGTCCAAGGGGTGTAAAGGGTGTTAAATGTGGCGAAAGGGGGTTGTCCAGGGGGTGAAAGGGGGCTGTCTAGGGGGGATGTGGGTGCAGGGGGTGCATGGAGGGCTATCCAAGTGGGGTTCAAGGGGGGTGAAAGGGGGTTGTGCGAGGGTTATGGGGGTGCAGGGGGTGTTCAAAATGGGGCCTGGGGTGTTGTTTTTTATGAAATGAGAAATCCTAGAGCCATAGTTTTAAGCTGTGGATGTAGGCATATTGACACTATTTTAAACCATGGATAATGCTTTTGAGCCACGGTTTTGAACCATGACAATATTCCCTGTGTGGCTTAATGTTCCATGACTATTTCAAACCTTTGTTATAGGCCTTTAGACATGTTTTTGAACCATGACTATAGGTCTTTCCCTATATCCATGAAAATACCAGCCATAGTCCATTGAACTATGGCTATAACCTATAGCCATGGTTTTTAGGCTTATATCCATGGTTTGAAACCGTGGATATAGCCTAAATTTCTAGTAGTGGATTACTATTTTCAATATGAAACTTTTCGTAACATCTATGATCCATCTAGCGTAGCTAAGCCCCACTAGCAATTTGTCCTACTAGGACTCCATTAAAAGTATTTTCATCATTATAATACATGACACATGTGGGAAGATATAATGTAGGGGTGAGTATAAACAAACCCATTATGACCCAATGAAATCACTAAAAATAAAATAAAAAATATTCAGTTAATTATCTTAATTATTAAGAATAACCATTATAGCCTACATATGCTCAAAGATTGACAACAAGTATTAAATTAAGGTAACATCTTCACTACCTTCCAAGGATTTATCTCATGTATCAAAGGTAAATCACATCTGATAAAACATTCTCCTAATGTCTTTGTAACATTGATGGTGCTCATCTGAAAGTATGTGCTCTATGTGCCCTTCCCTAAATAAGTACATGATAAAACATATAATATATTGATATAAATGTTGGGGATCATAGCTAGGTCCAAAGGGATTACAAACCCTACCTAAAATAACCCACTAGGTTGGGAATAACATTTATGAATATTGGAAATGGTATACACTACCTAACCCAGGGAAGAATGATAGAGGATTTCACCTCAGGCCACATTGAGGGATACCTAAATCCATCCAAAACTAGCCCATAGAAGGTCCAATAATCCTTTTTTATGATGGGAATCCACACTATACCACTATTGGTATGGACTAAGGGAATGAACCCAAATTATAAATAACTATATTGAGGTGGATGTGAGTTTAAACCTACCCTTTATGGGTATGCTATATGTAGAAGGAACACGTGGTGAGTCCCGCTAATCCCTGACTTGCCTGATTTTGTGCCTACAAACTTCATTATATTCTTTTGCACTCTTTCTATGCCCATGTATATCGGTCATGTTCATGTACCCTATTTTTACACCTTTTTCTTTTAAAATAACACTACGTTTGATAGTATATACAATATGCAACAAAAATTTTATAAAACCATGAAATATTATTATTTAAATATAACCATTATAACCTAGACATTGAATTATCACGAATAGAGAAGATTAACTAAATAATGAAAAATATGTATAATTTTTTTACTCAATAAAAATATATTGGTTAATTTTTATGAAATAAGATTTCAATTTTTAAAGGTAACTTTATTCTTCAAAAATACATTTTCATAAAAAAAATTATTGGGAATATTATAAATGTTTTTTTGAATGTTATAAATATTATTTTATAAAAATTATTTCATTTTTTGAATAATAATCTCCAAATTATCTTATAATTAGGTCTTTTTTTCTGAATATATTGATTTTCTAGAGAATAGTGAAATATTCTGATTTTCCAGGATAACTATATTTTTAATTCAGGCATATAATATTTTAAATTTTTATATAATGTTTTAAAAATAAAATTAGTTATATTGTGTTATATATAATCTAATTAAGTTTGTTGGAATCAATTTTATGATATAATTTCTTCTATAAGATTTTTAAACATAAAAATGTATTTTCCTAAAAAAATTATGGTGTTTTACTTTTATTTAATTAATTTCTACCCTTTCTAGAAAATAAATATAGAAAAATAAACGTCATTTTTTCATAAGGGTGTATAAATTTGGTAGATAATTACCTTTTATTTTTTTTCATTATGAATTTTAACCACAAAATTTTTTTGTTGCCATAATAAAGGTAAATCGGGTAATTAAGGTTTAAAATAATATTATAAGGACTAAAATGTACTCTAAAACATGACATTAATATATTTTATGAGTTTCATTCACACATTATATTATATGATTCTAAGTTTTGAAAATTTTCTGCCCCTTTTCATTGAAAATGATTTATATGTTATTTTAAAAAAAATTTGAATTCAAAAATGTCACTCTCTTGTTATAAATACCTATAATATTTTTTTATAGGAATAATAAAAACTTATGGTAGGTTATAAAGGATAATTTTAAATATAAATTACTTTTGTTATCATAGTAATTTATTTTTAATTTTTAGTGGTGAAATAATTTCCTTTAATGATTTCACAACACTTATACAGTGATTGTGAAAGGAGTATAAAAATCAGGTAAATATTTTTAAAAACATTAAAAGTATTATTTGTTTAGTGAATTTTATTGTCCATAAATTTTATAGATAATGATAATATATTAGGTATGTGTTAATGAATTATATTTCAATTCCATCTCTTACATGTTATTTTCGATGTTAAATTATGTGAATAGTCATTAAAATGACATTAAAAGTATATTGTGTTAATTATATTTTATTAAATAATTTAAAAAACATAAAAATATAGAAAGTGAAAAATATTATTTGAAATGTTTGAAAATATTATCCCTTTTTCATTTAAGAGTTAATTGTTATCATAGACGTAAATTTATAACTCTTTATTAGAAAAAAATTTTTTATTGTAGTTATGGTTTAAAAAGGATGATGGAAGGGTAAATCAAAAAGATAATGTTTAAAATGATATCTAGAAAATTAAAATAAATAATTATATAATTATATAAAGACTATAGGTTCTATATTTTCACCTCCATTTCATTTTGGAGCCATTTTATAGTATTTATACAAATATTATATTACAATATTTCTTATATTTATAAAAATGACATTAATGAAATTTTGTAATAAGAAATATTTTAATAAATGACTGAAAATTAATAAAAATATTATCTTTGTCTAATTGAATGGGATATGGTTTTAAATACCTTCCATGGTCTATTTATGATGCTAAATTTGTTTTATGTTATATTTTTTAACTCTCTTAGTGTGAAACAGTTAGATTCCATAGTAATAGACAAAAGGATTAATGGGGGTAAAAACAAAAAGATATGGTTGAAAGCATTACCTAAATAGGTAGAAGTTTTATTAAATTACATTATTTTGACTCATACCCATAATATATTATAATTTTATCTATCTTTATCCATTTTTACATGTTAATGAAATTATATTAAAATAATACTTACAGAAAATACAAGAACTCCCCTCCCCTCTATTATAAGAGGACACTCCTTTATCCCAATTATTAACACTACATTGAGCCATCTATCATTACCATGACTTTACAATTTATCTTCTAAAATTCCCTAGAAACTAATTAGAGGTCCTCTTGTTCTTAAGTACTATTCAAAATGTCTTTAAGATAGAATTTAAATGAATTCTACCGAAGAAGAGGTAATCATCCTTACCAACTCATTCAAAAAAATTGTTATTATACTTCCACAAAATGTATTGTAATGTTACGAAACAAGTAATGAAAATATCATAAATAAACTAATATGTTATTATGAATATGATAAAACCAATTTCTACCTATTTTCTAACCTACTAAAAGTAAAAACATCACACATGTTTATGTATGTATTATCCTCTGTAAGTATCAGTGTAATTCATATTTTATAACCAATTTACATGTATAATTATAATGATAAAACTAATGAAAATATATGATGTTTATTAAAAAATTCTTCATATGGAATTATTATATCCTATATATCTTCTTACATTCTAATTTATTGGAAAACCACAATGTCACTTGTGTGTACATGTATATACCACATCTGCGAAGCGATGTGATCTATTTTTCATGTCTAATTAAAATGGATGGTAATAAGGATATATTTAATAAATATATTTGATATAATAAAGATTTTATAAAGGTGAATTTATATTTTCCTTTATTTTATTTGACCATTAAAAAATTAAAAATATCATTCATGCGTACGTGAGACCTACAATCTCAATGGACATTGGAATTCATTTTTCTATCTCTACCTTTTATGGATGATTATAACTATGTGTATAATGCATATATATGATATATTTATCATGGTTAATATTTTTTATATTATGTAAATATGACTAAATTATGAGGTCCAAAACAATCAAACCAAAAAAAACATGAAAAGCGAAGCCGTTATACCTAAGAACAATGATTTTAATAAAGAATTATTAATAAAAATTTTGTAAAAGGTTACAAGTAAAGATATATATGACTATAAATTGATAATATATTTATAATAAATCAATATTTATTATAAAGGAGTTTCAAACACATATTAATGAATTTATATCTATGTTAACATTATTCTTAACTCAATTTCATTTCATTAGGTTATAGTACTCCATCCTTATCGTTGATATACTTAGATTATTTGTGTAATGACCTTTTTTAATTCTGTGTTTTTTCCAAATTTTTTATTTTGATTTTCTTTAGATACATATAAGCACTTCATAGATAAATTCTTAATATTATAGTTGTAAGGGTTTCTATTCTCACCATAGTTTCAATGAAGCTTCGACCATATTCACTACATTATTATTTAATTTTTTCCATATACTAAAACTTTGATATGATGTAACATGATTACGTTTATATTCATGGTTATAAATATTTCATTTAAGGAAATTTATTTCACAAATATTATGATGGAAATGTTACTAAATTGGTAAGGGTTTATTTTACAATCTCATCATTATTTTGGATTGTTTATATTTAATTATCTGTTGGGGAATTAATTATTAATTCCATCCTAAACCTAATTCATTTTTTATCCTATAGTTATTTATAAAAATTGTCAGTTTTATTTTAATTATCCTCACTTAAGTACTTAATAAGATGAAATAATATTTGTTTTAAGGAAACCTGACATTATTTTTCTTTGACTGGGAATATTTTTTTCCATGTCCATATTTTCATTAAAATTCTTTCAAAATTGTTTTTAAAATTCTACAATTATTTTTAATGACGTTTTTACCCATTTTATATTTTTTATAAATTTTTGTCAAAGTAATCTTCATGGTTTTTCCATATAAGTTAATTTTTTACATTTTACCAAAAATATGAATGGACTAAATGTTTTATTGTACTAGTCATGAATAAAATTTCCCACCTCCATGAATTACTTCAAAATATATAATTTTCCATAAATCTTTTCAAAAAAAATAATATTTTATAATATTCTATCAATTATTATTTTTTAGATTATTTTCAAAGTGGAAAGGTTATTTTACTTAAGAATGTTTTTATAGATATTTTCATGATATTTATATTCTTAAATGAAAACAACCTATTATTTTGAATATTCCCTACTAGGTGAATGTTTTAATGATACCATTCTAGTTATTTATTTGGATGGTTTATGGTCTATTTTACTAGAAAAGTATTGATCTTTTTATACTAGTACTTCTAATAAAAAGAGTTTTTTAGAATTAAGTTATTTTGATAAAGTTTTACTATTTTCATAGGATGAATGAATTATATTTATTATGTGGTGGGTGTGGGTTATTATATCCACTTGATAAATTATTGTGTCACATGAGACAAACTAGTTTGGGTTTTTGAAATTGACTTTACCATTTATGTAATAATTCATGGCATGAGGCCTTGATGATACATTTATGATGTCCAAATTTATGCAATCCATCATTATAAAATCAATTATTGATGTTCATGAAATTATTTTAATAGTTATGATATCCATGAATTAGATTAATTCTCATTTTATAATTTATATGTCATTATTTGATCGTCTTTTATTCATACCACATTATTTTTTTCTCAAATTATTTATTAAAAGAAATTTTCTTTCAGTTATTTTTCTTTCCATATGAATTATGCCTTATTTTTTCATGATAACTTCAGTTGTACGTAACTATTACTGTGTATATAATCTCACACTTTATATGTTTTCCTTTCCCTAGGATAAGTGTACTATGATTGATATGAAAGTATATTTTAGAGAAAACAATTATGTTCTCAAATAAAATACTTTTTTTGTTTTTATATTTTTAAATATATTTGAGATTAAACTATATATCAAATTTTCCATGACTAATAAACTATTAGTTATTTCGATATGTTGTCCCTTGTATCTAGTACCAATGTATTAAATTTACCATAGACTGTAGTGTACTAGATTCAATGTATTTATAGTTGATATAATAGGATATTTAGTAGAAACCTTACTATCTAAAATTATGAATACATATATTAAGGAACATAACTGCATAACTAACATTGAGTATAATTGTATGTATAGGATAAGATCCTAATGATATTTTAGGATATATATAATAAGTTTTCCTTGAAATACATCCATGTCTAGAAATTACAAGTGGATAACGTTTTTGAACAGATGTATCCAGGGATAATAAATATGAAAAGTGTTGGTTGATGTGTATCTCGATAATCAATCTAGTGTGTGGTGAGTTTCCCTTATTCTCCACCTAGTTTGATACTACGAAGATAAATTTTTGGGTTAACTCACATTTTCTATATGAACTATTATGACGACTGAGAGAATAAAACCTGTAGAAACCTATGACATTTCATAGTGATATATGATAAACCTAGAGTGTATTTTGTTGATATGTTTATGGTTGAACATAATTTTAATGGAATAGAAACCAGTGTTTTGTACTTATGTGATGGGTATTTACCAATATTAAGGATACATTGGGAGGAATTTATGAGAATACAAAACTTTGGATTAGGGTATTATTTAGTGAGAAGGTTATTAGAGGAATAATGATTTTATATTTTATGGATATAAGATTAAAGTTATTAATTTCATTTATAATTAAAAAGATCTTTAATTTTGGGGAAATTATGATTCCCTAAAATAAAAGTTCAAGTATATCTTGGGAGTATATCATATAGATAACCATGGGATTGAAATGAGATTTTATTATTATATGATTAATGGTAATTACACTATATTTTTAATATTATATAAATTTAAACATAATTTAAGGAACAAATATTTTGTTAATTTATAGAAGCATATTATAGGATCAATTTTTTTTTGGATTTTTGGGAATTTTGAGGTGATTAATGGTATTTTGAGAGATAATATATTAGGTTATGGTATATATAACCATTAGGATTTATGTGAAGGATTGTTTACGAATGAATTCTTTTATTATTTTGAAGATGTAAGCTGAGGGGTGTGAAATAACCTTTGAGGTAAAAATTTCTTTAATGTTAATGGTATTTGGGTTATTCGGTTATTTATTTATCGAATTATCTATTTTAAACGTTTGGTTTTATTTTTTAATTATGGATAATAATGTATTATTTCTTCATATTATTGTTTACTAATTTTAAGTATTATCATACATTGTGATAAAAAAATTATTTTTAATAAATATAGGAGGAATACAATTTTTTTATTTTATGGATTATGTGATCCACTAGAAGTTGATTTTTGTACTTCAGGCATGAGAATCATATCCTGAATACACATCATTTAGAGTAAAATATGATATTGTGGTGGAAATTAATTGAAGGATGATATTATAATTTTCAAGTAAGTATATTTCCATATGTTTTTAGTGTAGAATGCAAACTAATTTCTTAACTCTGTGAAAATAATCGTGAAATAAAAAATCATGTTATATTCATCTTCAATGAATCAGTGGTCTTTATCCCACCATATTGACTTACAGTTTATAGTCATTAACTTTCCTATGACCATTAAATTTCTTTTGATTAATATTTTCAATTACCCTCCACCATTATTTTGGTATTAATTTTTCCACCAAGACAATATTTTCACATCCCATTAATGATATCATATTTGGAAACCTATTTATCTGTTCTTATAATTTACCTTAATATTTATTTTTCCCTCTTTTAATAGGATGTTTTATTCACCCTTTTTATTATGCGGGCATTCAAAAAAGGTAATTTTAAACATCAAACCCATGATTACATATCACAAGAACAAATTTCAAGGGTGAAATTTTTTAAAGTGGGGTAGAATGTGACACATTAATATTTTAAAAGAAAATTACGTTCAATAACACATAAAACACATTACATCGAGTTTTAATGGACCATTAAATGTTACTAACTAAATATGACCATTATAACCTAGCTGTTGAATTAGAGGGTATAATTCATTTCATTGAATCATGATATACATACACGGGTATTAATAAATAAGAAAATATATATTAATTTTTATAAAATAAGAACCCAATTTTGATTGAAGTCATTTTATTCTTCAAAAAATTGTTTTCATAAAAAATAATTTTCTTTATCTTTTTTAAACGAATATCAATATTTAATTTCTAGAAATTTTGAAATATTATTTGATAAAATATTTATAATTTTTTAGATAAACATTTAAAAATTATATTAGAGTTATTTTTTTGGATTTTTCTGAAAATATTGATTTTCTAGTTAATAATGAGAAATAATTATTTCAATTGAAAAATATATTTTTATGTCAATAATTTTCAATGATCAGTTTTTTCCAGTTAAATTTGTTATTTTTTTACCATTTCTAATCCAATTATATTAATTGGAATCAATGCTATTGTTCAATTTGGAATAAAATCATTTTTATACTTAAAATGGTGTTTTTCTAAAAAATATTCCATTATATTTTTTTATTTTTATCTTATATTAATTTATTACCTTTAAATAAATTTATTACTAAAAAATGGATTCCATATTTTTAACTAGGTGTTAAAATTTAGTAAATAGGTCCCTTTTATTTTTGCACATTATGAATAGTAACCATATTAAATTTTTGATACCATGATAAAGGTAAATTGGGTAATTAAGCTTAATAATAATATTATAAGAACTAAAAATGACATTAAATATTACCTTAAATATATTGAATGAGTATGGTTTAACTATCGTCATCCAATATTCAAATTTTTAGAAATTTTTGGCAATTTTTTTGTGAAAATTACTTATAGATCATTTTAAGTAAACATTAAGTCACAAATGTCACTCACTAGTTTTGAATATATAATATTTTGTGAAATCAATAAAAACAAATAATTTTCAATTATAAATTTATATTTTAAATATATTTTTTTTAACATGGTAAGATAATTTATATTTTTAGTGATGAAATAATTACCTCAAATGCTTACACGACGCAGGTACAATGCTCGTGCAAGTAGTAGAAAAATCAAGAAAATAATTTTAAAAGAAAAAATAGTAACATTTTTTAGTTAAATTTATTGTTCTGTGTATTTAATATATAAAAATTACAAATTCTATATATTTTAATATATTATATTCAAATTCCATTACAATCCTTTTATTTTCGATGACGAATTATGTGAATAGTTCTTAAAATCACATTAATAGTATTTTTTGTTAAATATATTTTAATAAATTATTTAAACATCATATAAATATGGAAATATGATAATTTTTATTATAAATGGTCAAAAATATAATCGCTTTATCATTTATGTGCTATTTTTTTACTTGGAAGTAAATTTATAATCCTTTAATACTAATTCAATTATTTCAACTATTAAGGTTAAAAAATGTTAACAGAAGGGTTAATTGAAAAGATATGGTTTAAAATGATATATAAACCTATAAATATTGATTGGATAATTCTATTAAGGCCATATATTCTTTATCTTTTAATATATTTCTTTTTGGAACCATTTTGCATGAGTTAGGCATATATTATATTGTAATATTTCACGTGTTTTCCAAAATGACATTACTGATATTTTTAAATAAAAAATAATTTAATAAATGATTTAAAATTCCAAAAAATCTAATAGTCATAAAATTAAAGGGTATATGGTTTAAAATATCATCCATGGTACATTTATGGGACACTTTTATTTTTAATCAATTTTTTTTAATCATTTAGTTTAAAAACCATTGATACCGTGGTAATTTTCAAAAGGATTAACGGGGGTTAAATCAAATGATGAGGGAGAAATGATCACCTAAACATTTCATGTTTTTATTGTATTATAATATTTAGACTAATAATAATCATATATTTTTATTATATCATTTTGGATCCATTTTTTAATTTTAATTAATTTATATTAATTTAATAATTTAATAAATTCCATGAATGTGCCTCCCATATCATATAACATGACACAACATTCTCTGAATTCATCCCAACACATTGATCCATCTAGATGATAAAACACCCTAATATTTATATTTTATGTTCCATATTAACTAATTATAGGGTTTTTCATAAAATACCATTCAAAGGGACTTAAATAAGAAATTTAATGGAAGTCTACCAAAGAAGACATAGTCATCTTTACCGGCTCATTCAAATTTATTTCTTCTTCTACTTTGTAAGATCATGTGTTTAGAACCAGGTTAAAATTAAGAATGTTTCTGATTTTATTTTTCGCTTTATCAACGGGTTGTTCTTTAAAACCAAGCTCTGGAATTTTATTCTTATTATTGGATCACCTGAAGATGTCATTTTTTGAACTTTGATATAAGTTTTGAGGTTAAGGGGAAGTCGCATAGGCGGCACATGGTTTGTCTAACCATGCTGCCAAACCGTGCGTAGTTGGTCTTTGAGGCAGCAGATTCAACACGGTTGGTGCATGGTTTGCCTAACCAAGTGGCCAAACCATGCGAGAAGGGTGGCCGAGGCAGTATCTAACACATAGTTAGCGCACAGTTTGTCAAACCGTGTGAACTAACCATGCGGTCACATAAACGAGATCCTTAAATTACGTATCATGCTTGTTTTTGCCTTTATATGGCTTGTTCATCCTCTTAAGCGGCCATAAATCGGGATTTTTCTTCTCCTTAGGTCAGAGAAGGTTCTACCATCGTTTTGGAGGCGATCTAAAGGCTTCTCTTTGCAAATCGAAGTCGGTTTCATGAGTAGGTAGATGTTCTTCTTCGTTCTTGTTCGGTTTCATAGATCTACTTAGATCTACATCTCCTTTTTTCACGGTTTCATAGATCTACGCTCATTATGGAATGATCTAAGTGTTTGGATGACAATTATGATGTTTTTTGGTCTTCTTCTTTCTAGTATAAGTGATCTAAGGCAGGTTCTTGAAGAATCAACATGTCTCTCTTGAGGGATCTTCGTTTGTTGTGGTTTCTGGAAAAACCTCGTGGTAGGGTCAGAAATCTTTAACAATCTATATGAGAATTTGAGATCTTATTTATAAATTGTGAATGTGAGTTTTTTTATTATGATATGTTGATGTATGACAATTTTGATGTTTTTAAATAATGTCACCCACATGAGATAAATGAGGACTTGGACATGTGTTGATGTTAAACAAGGGTTATTAATTTAGTTAAAGTGATATGATTAAATGGTTGAATGATTTTAATCAGAAGAATGAGTAATAGGGTAATCAATGGTAGAATTAATTATCAAGTCATGAGTTGGAATGAAACTGAGGCTTTTACAGATTATTTTGAATATCCAATTTTTGACATTTTCAGAAGATAAAGTGAAACTGGTAATAATTAATGGAGGAATGAATTATTACTTGTTAAATTGTAAATGGTTAACTAATTGATGATTGGTTAAATAGTTAAGGTTTGATTAATTAATTTCTTAACTAATTAATTTTCATGCATTAAATTATGATTGTGAATTGATTTTTTGTTACGATTTTTATCCAGGAGTACTTTTGATGCATCTTAGTTTTATATTCCATAAGTTGTCTTGTATGGAGTTTTTTATAGATATGATATGTAGTGTGAGATGGTCACTAAATATATTGGCTTCGTTCATCATGTTTTGTGTTGATAATGGGGTGCTTATAGATTGTTAATGTTCTGGAAGAATCACTATTTGAGTGGATAGGTTCAGACTTGTTAAGGACTTGGGTTAATTAAGTGTTGAGTTATCCAAAGAGCGATTTGTGTGGTTAATTAATTGTTGAATTAATTAACGGGTTGGTTTTATAGTGTTAGACCTGGTATTCTACGACAATAATAAATGCATATGTGTCTTTGATGAATGGGTTGTGAGATAGGTACTGATGCTCCAAATACTCATAGGGTGTTAGACATGATGTTCTACACCAATGATAGATATATATGTATGATTGAAAAATGGGTTGTGAGATAGGGACTGATGCTCCAAATACTCACGGGGTGCTAGACATGGAGTTCTACACTAATCATTCAAGAAAATATTCTTTTATGGGTCAGGGACTGATGCTCCAAATACCCATGGGTTGTGAGACATGGACTGATGCTCTGAATACTCACGAGGGTGCTAGACATGATGTTCTACATCCATTAATTAATATTGGAATGTGGATCCAATTGTTCTTGCATGAATTGAGTTAATGTTTAGTTAAGGTTGTTGTGAGATGTTTAGTGAATTGATTATGAGAAAGGGTTCAGGCATATTAATGAATTGGGTGAACCACTATTAGTGGACGGACCCAGGAGTGAATTACTATTTTAGTGGATGAACATAGACATAAAATATGAAATATTAAATTGAATAACTTATGACGCGTTATCCAAGGCAAAGCACATGCTTGGATTCGGTTTTTACTTGATTACTTATATGGTCTTTCGAGACATCTTTGGCAAGTGACTTATACAGGGGATGTCGGGCATAGGCCGAATCTCAAGACTTTCATAAAATTATTTGAGTAATTGATAAATGGAAAATGATTTTGTAGTGATTCTTGACTATGCATGACAAATGAATAGTGCAGGTTCAAACCCCAGCTGAGGGCTGAAGCAGGTACTTGAGTATATAGTTACTTTGTACTACTTACATTATTTTATGCACGCCTTCAAGTGTTTTTAATTATTTATTAAATGTATGGTTTTAGGGTAAACCATGGTGGTCCAAACCTACTGAGATTTATATCTCACACCCTACTTGGGCCGCCATTGCACTGGGTACCTGAGTAGATTCTATTTGGTTTCAGGACTATGATGTTTGCATTTACTTGGGAGTTAGGAACCGAGGACCGAGGGAAGGCTCAGGATGCTCCAGGAGATCACCCTTGGGGATTCGAGTCATTATTTATTTATTTCTACATTGTAATGTAAACCACGCTGTTTTGTTCACTATTTTGAACTTTTTTACCATTAGCATGTCATGCATGCATCTGTTGTATAATTTGGCATTGGCCACTATTATAAAATGAGTATTATGTGCCTTTCTTTTTTTGTCATTTATGAGTTACTACTTCAACTATTATTTGTTATCCACACTGATATACAGATGTGAGACTCTGATAAGAGGGTATAGTCTTACCACTGACTATCCATAGACCTTCACTGCTAGTCGGTAGCCTCTGGCATAAGGGGAGACGCGCTTGAGGTCATTTGGTGACCAGTCCGGCCACCGGTTCAGGGGTGATCCGGGTCCTGATGTTACAAAGTGGTATTATAGGTTTAGGTTTCATTTACATTCCATTGTCATAATTTTTTGGGGGTTGGTAGATATGATACTAGGAATTTTTAAGTGTTTGGGTTAATAGTTTTTCTTGGGACTGATCACCTCATGTACGGGAAATTGCCAAGTTTCCAGGGATGGGAATTGATGTTTGTACTATGTTACAGTTGATATGATATCTCCTAGAGTGACTGGTGTATTTTTTGTGGTTTATTGATTTTGAGAATTTGGAAAAGGTTAATTTTCTTGGCCTTATATAGTACGAAAGTTTTATACATGCATCATGTGAGGAACTTAGATATTCACATGTCATGCATATAATAGGCCATGTAGTTGCATTAGTAGGATTCTTGCTAATTTGGATTGTGTTCCTTGGGTGAAATTCCCTGATTGATCTACTTTAGCATGCCTCTCTAGATAGCATGTTCCAGTGATAGATTTAACTTTCTTGAAGGATTATATACCATACTACCTCAGTTATTAGCTTGTTTTGTTGTTGTTCCATGCCTCTATGTTGTGTCATTATATTGTGTTACTGCTTATGCTTACTTGTTAGGGATGTTTTGATATGTGAAATGAGTGATGAATATAAAATGTTAAATAAATGTTGTTTGTGTTCAATGGGAGTCAAAATCTAGCGATAAGGTGTATGGATGCCTTATCTATTGGTTTGATTCCATCCATATAATTGGGATCGTTAGGTTGACCATGTTAATTTCTAAATTGACATTGGTATCAATTATTGAGAGCCGATTTTTAATCCATGGATTTTATGGGAACATCAAAAATTTGGAAATGATGAATCATATTAAATGTGATGACTAGATGTCGTGTGAAATGCTTATAAATGTGAATGATGTTTAATGTTGATCTGAAATCATGTGGCTAGCTTTCAAAATGCAACTAGACTGAAGAAGTTCAGTTGGGGAGTGTTTTTGTGAGATAAAACATTTGGGTATTTTAAATTTTAATACCTATGCATTTTCTATTGAGTTGCTTTATAGACAACCCAGGTTGGATAAAATGGGATCCTCATAGGTAACCTAATCTTCTTAAAAGAAATTTATTTTTATAAGTTTCCTGAAAAAGGTGTGATGTCATCTAATGTAAATTTTAAGAAAATTGAGTTTTATGAAACTTGCATGTCTTCCTTGGAGCGTTTTGAAAATGGTACTTGATGTTTTGATTAATTCGTTTCGCGATTAATGCTTAAAAGTGGTTAAATATAAGATGCATGGAAATGGAACCTTTTGTGGTGTCTACTGTTTAAAACCCTCATGTAAAGGGTAGTTCATACTTCTCTTGAGTTTCCTTGGAACGAAAGCATGAGTACTATTCATAGGCATTTTTCTCCTTAGCAATGGACATATGTTCGGCTTTTGAGCCAAGTGACTCATTTGAAGTGTCCCGGTTTAGGGTTGTCACTTTTTTCGTAAGGGGCTAACCTACTGTCAGTATCACACTATGAACTTAAATACCTCACTAGTGCTATGACTTTTCTCAGTCTTTTGGAGTTTTTGGGTGTCGTTGTCCTAGGTAGGACTTCCAGTTTTCAATGACACCTTGATCGAATGGGTGGTGATGTGTTTCTTGACCTTTATTTGGGATTCAGCATCATGTAATGCTCTTTGTCAGTTGGTTGGACGTACCTTAGGCATGGTTGGTTGCTTTGTTAGTCGTTTGACCCTTTTTTCTTGGTAATGGATGACTGGTTATGGCGTCATGCTAGAAAAAGTTCATATGAGGAAATATGACTCCGTAATATGTCTTTTTATATTGTTGAGTACAATCTCGGGTCAACTCCAGGTAGAGTGACTTGAGTGTTAAAGAATCAGTTTCTTTTCAATACATGGAATAGTTTTCGAAAGACTCGGTTGTTTTATCACACTGATCTACTTGTTAATCTAGCACACTGGTGAGAGGCTGATCTTTTCATGAGACATCATGGGAAATCCTAAGGTCGGTATTGCCGCTTTTTTCTCGATTAACGTATTGGCATGTGATGCCGAGATTTTTGAATAGATTTGTTCGGTAATGGTTTGACTTATCTTCTCTATGACCTCAATTTTCTCTTACTGTTCTCTTTTAGACATGACGAGCAAGTCCCCTATCTTGACCTCATCATGGAGACACTATGATAGCATCAGTCTTGTGCCATGCTATAGTATAAATATTTTTGGGCTTGATGAGTAGTTGTTATCTGGGTAATATGTGGGATGCGTTCAATCTTTGGGATACTTCATTATTCGTGTTTGTGCATGGTTGTTTTTAAAATATTCTTAAAATGGATTGACATGGGAAATTTACCAGATTTTGGGTAAGACTTCGTTATACATGAAGATGGTTTTAGAATAGTATTAACGGCACTTCGTCAGATAAAGGATGAATGTGGCTTTTGGGTCTGCGACATCTTTGAGTGATGCATGAGAAACATGTTATGTTGATTGATCATGGTTCAACATTCAATGTTGACAAGGTCCTTTTAATGACCTAAGATATAAGATCTGTTTCGATGATTGATCTTTAGAGTAATCCTTGGATCTAGTAAAAAAGGATTATCCATAATGTTTGAGGAGGGTTAAAGGTGTGTTTGCCGTTAGTAATGAAACACATCACTTCTATCGAGATTAAATGACCTTGATAGGTCTATTGTTTTAGTAGTGGTTCCCGATGGCTTCTCGGGGATGAGAAGTTTTTAAGGTGGGTATAATGTAAGATCCCATGTTTTCAACCGGGTTAAAATTATGAATATTTCTGATTTTCTTTACCGGTTTATCAATGGGTTGTTCTTTTAAACCAAGCTTCATAATTTTATTCAGAGTGTTAAATCACCTAAATATGTCGATTTTCGAACTTTTATAGAAGTTTTGAGGTTAAGGGGAAGTTGCACAGGCGCCGCACAATTTGTCTAATAGTGTAGCCAAACCGTGAGTAGTTGGTCTTGGAGGTATTAGATTTCACATGAGCGGCGCAAGGTTTGGACTAACTGTGTGGCAAAACTGTGCGAGAAGGGTGGCTGAGGTAGTAGCTAATGCACGGTTAGCTCACGGTTTGTCAAACAGTTTGAACTAACTGTGCGGGCACTTAAACGAGATCCTTAAATTTTGGATCTCGCTCGTTTTTACCTTTAGTTTGCTAGTTTATCATCCTAATCGGCCATAACATGGTATTTTTCTTCTCTTTAGGTCAGAAAAGGTTCTACCATCATTTTGGAGGTGATTTGAAGTCTTCTCGTGGTGAATCAAAGTCAGTTTCATGAGGTAGGTAGATGTTCTACTTCGTTATTATTCGGTTTCTTAGATCTGCTTAGATCTACATCTCCTCTTCTCACTGTTTCTTAGATCTACGCCCGTTATGGGTAGATCTAAGTGGATTATGACAAGTATGATGATTTTTGTCTTGGTCATGTTAGGAGAAGTGATCTAAGGTGGGTTCTTGAAGAATCAACCTGTTTTTCTTGAGGGTTATTCGTTCGTTGTGGTTTCCAGCAAAACCCTGATTTTGGACCCCAAATATTTAACACATTATATGGTAATTTTAGCTCTTTTTTATAAATTGAGAATGTGAGTTCCTTGATTATGATATGTCGATGCATGACACTTTTGATGTTATTAAATAATGTCTCCCACATGATGTAAATGAGGACTGGAACATGTGTTGATGTTAAACATGGGTCCATAATTTAGTTAAAGCGATATGATTAAACGGTTGAATGATTTGAATGAGAAGAATGAGTAACATTATAATTAATGGTGTAATTAATTATCAAGTCATTAGTTGGAAGGAAAATGTGGATTTTACTGATTATTGGGAATATCGAATATTTGACATGTTCGGAAAATTATAGGAAACTGGTAATATTTAATGGAGGGATTAATTAATACTTGTTAAATGGTAAATGGATAACTAATTGATGATTGGTTAAATAGATAAGGATTTATTAATTAATTGTTGAATTAATTAATTTGAATTCATTAAATTGTGATTGTGAATTGATTGTTTTTTAGGATTATTAGCCATGAGTAATTTTGATGCGTATTAGTTTATTGTGCCTTAATATGTCTAGGATGGAGTTGTTTAAAGATATGATATGTTGTGTGAGGTGGTCACTAAATATATTGGCCTTATTAAGAATGTGTTGTGATGATTATGGGGTGCTTGTAGAGTATTAATGTTTTGGAAGAATCACTGTTTTAGTGGACAGGTTCAGACCTGTTATGGAATTTGGTTAATTAAGTGTTGACTTATCAGAAGAGTGATTTCTGTTGTCAATTACTTGTTGAATTAATTAGCAGGTTGGTTTTATTGTGTTAGACCTGGTATTCTACGCCAAAGATAAATGCGTATGTGTGTTTGATGAATGGGTTGTGAGATAGGGACTGATGCTCAAAATACTCACAGGGTGTTAGACATTATGTTCTACACCAATGATAGATGTATATGTATGATTGATAAATGGGTTGTGAGACAGGGACTGATGCTCCAAATACTCACGGAGTGCAAGACATGGCGTTCTACACCCATCTTTCAAGAAAATATTCTTTTATGGGTCAGGGATAGATGATCCAAATGTCTATGGGCTGTGAGACATAGACTGATGCTCTAAATACTCACGAGGGTGCTACACATGATGTTCTACACCGATTAATTAACATTGGTCTTTGGATCCAATTGTTCATGCATGAAATTAGTTAATGGTTAATGAAGGATGTTGTGACATGATGTTTTGTGAATTGATATTGAGAAAGGGTTCATGCATATTAATGAATTGGGTGAACCAATATTAGTGGACGGACCAATGAACGAATTACTATTTTAGTGGGTTGTCTTAGACATAATATATGAAATATTAAATTTAATAACTTATGAAAAGTTATCCAAGCCAATGAAAAATCTTGGATTCTGTCTTTACTTGATTTATTAGATGGTCTCTATAGACATCTTTTGTATGTGAGTTATATGGGGGATGTCGAGCGTAGGCTGAATCTCAAGACTATCATAATAAGATTTGAGTAATTGATAAATGGAAAATGATTATGTAATTATTGTTGAGTATGCATGAAAAATGTATAGTGCAGGTTCAGACACCAGCTGAGGGCGGAAGCAGGTACTTGAGTATATAGTTACTTTGTACTTCTTAATTTATTTTATGCATGCCTTCACATGTTTTAAATTATTTATTAAATATCTAGATTTGGGGTAGACACCGGTGGTCCCAAATTACTGATATTTATATCTCACACCCTATTCAGGCCATCATTTCAATGGGTACCTGAGTAGATTCTATTTGGTTGCAACACTATGTTGTTTGCATTTACTTTGGAGTTAAGAACAGTGGACCAAGCGGAGGATTGGGATTCTCGAAGAGATCACTGATGAGGATTCAAGTCATTATTTATTTATTTCTGCATTGGAATGTAAAACATTCTGTTTTGTTCACTATTTTCTACTTTTGTATCATTATCATGTCATGGAAGAATCTGTTGTATAATTTGGTGTTGGCCACTTATATGAAATGAGTATTATTTGTCTTTCGTTGTTTGTCATTTATGAGTTATTACTTCCACTATTTCTTTTTATCCACATTGATATACCACTTTAGAACTCTGATAAGATGGTATAGTCTCCCCACTGACTATCCATAGACCCTCGCTGCTAGTTGGCAGCCTCTGGCGTAAGGGGAGACATGCTTGAGGTCATGTGGAAACCAATCCAGCCACCGGTTTATAGGTGAGCCGTGTCGAGATGTTACATAATTACACAATATTTTTTTTACCCATACATAAATAATAAATCCAATATCACATATATATTAATAATTTTTTACGATAAATAGAGAAATAATTTCATTATTTCCACCATTTGAAAAGAGTAAATTTTTCTTGTGCGTATGTGGGACTTACCGTCTCTATGTAGTGGTGGACTTCATCGTTCATCACTATTGTACTTAGTTAGTGATAAAAATGGAACTAATTAATATATATAATATTTATGAAATAATTAATCATCTACAATTATAATATAACATATTACTTTTTACCTTCCAATCCATTATAAAATGATGACGTTGCTCATGTGTACGTGTGGACTACCACATCCACGAAGTGATGTGATTTGTTTTAACGTACTCTTTACATGGAGGGTAATAAGGATATATTTGATAAATATATATGATTTATATGATACAATAATATTTTCTAAGGGTAAATTATTTATTATCATTCTTTTTTTCCATCCACCGAAAATTAAAAATAGCATTGATTAATACATACTGTCTACCATCTCTATGAACAGTGTAATTAATTTTTCAATATAGAACTTTAATTTATGATTTTAAAAATGTGTATAATCAATGTATATGATATTTATTTCATTATTAAAATTTTCTATTTTGGATCCATGATCAAATTACAAGGACCAATACTACCAAATAAAAACATACATAGAAAACGAAGTAGTTATCACCTGAAAGAGTGATTTTAATAAAGAATTGTTAATAAATAGCGATAAGGGTTTTTAAGTGAAAATTATATAGTATTAAATATATTATTATGGTTATATAATATATTTATAATAAATTTATATTTATTATATGTGATTTTTGAACAAATACGAAGGATTTCAGACCTGACGTAAGGGGATTCATAACTCAATTTCTTTTAAAAGGGTTATATTACTTATTTTTTGTCATTGATATGATAAAGTTTTGCATGTAATGACCTATGATTATGATATGTTTTATTTTAATTTTTTATTTTCCTTTATATTTGATACACATAGTCACATTAATGATTAATTCAAAATACAATCATTGTAAGGTTTTCTCATCTCACCTTTATTTATGTGACATATATGATATATTTATCACTTTTTTCTTAAATATGGTGTATATACATCATATTTAATATGATAATACATTATTACCCTTATATTAATGTTACATAATGTTTCATATGTAGAAATTTATTTCATGGGTGTTAGGATTAAAAATATACCAAAGCGGTAAGGGTTTATTTCACAATCTCATAATTATTTAGGATTTTTTATTTTTACATCTCAACTAAGGAATTATTTTAGAATTATATCATAAAATATATATTTTATTATCCTATTATTATTTAACAAAATTAAATATTTTCTTTTCATTTTTCTCTCTCACGTACACAATAAAATTAAATTATATTTTTAAGGAGAATTGACCTTATTTTTCTTCAGTTGAGAATATTTTCATTTAGTGTTCATATTTTCTTAAAGATGTTTTAAAATATGAATTTAATATTATAAATTGAATTATTAAAGAATTTGTTTCCAATGTTTTACTTTTTATAAAAATATTGTAAATAAATATTCTTATCATTTCCCAAATGAGGCATGTTTTGACTTCATACAAAAAATGTGAAATCAATATTTGTTTTAAAATAATCATAATGAATAGAATTTTACTCAATCATGATTTGAAGCTTCCTTGAAAATTTTCCATGCTTCTTTTCAAAAAAAAATATTTTTACGAATATTTTGAAGATTTTAATTTTTTAAAAACTAATTTTAATGTGAAAATGTTATTTTCCTTATGCTTTTTAATGATATTTTTATATTATTTCTATTAATCAATTATAATAACCCTTTATTATATATATGATTCATTGGAGATATATTGTAATTATAATATATTTCTAGTAATGACATTTCCTATATTAATTCCTCCTATATGTATAGTTTTTTCTCATTAAGTCATGTTGATTATTTTGTATTGTTTATTAATATGATGAATGTATTAGAATTAATAAGTGATGGTAAGTCGCCATTAATTCATTTTCATGAATTAGTAGACCCCATTAGATAAACTAGTTTGGGTTTTTGTCCAAGGCCATACTCATTTAGGTATGATTCATTAGCACATGGCCTTGATGATATACTTATGACCACTGTTATTATAAATTACATAATTATGAAATAATTTATTGATGTCCATTGGATTATTTAAATAGTTATGATATCCCAACATAAGTTTGAAGATCATGTGATTATTTATATTTTTTTGTCTTATCATTTATTCCTACAATATTATTCTTTGTGGTCAAGTTATTCATTAAATAGATAGTATTTTTAGTTATTTACCTTTATATATTTGTTAATGAAAAACTCCACTATACATAGCCCTTACTTAGAATCTCAACCTACCGATTATTTTTTTCCTTTCCCCAGGATACTAACATGTGTACAATGTTTTATATTAAAGAATATTTTGGATAAAATAATGCATATCTCAATGAAAATTCTTTTTTGTTATTATATTTTCAAATGTATGTGAGATTATAATATGTTTCTATTATACTGAGACAACTAAATGATATGGTCATTTATGTTGTGATTCCTTATATCTTGTGCCAATTCAATAATGCATCCACTGAATATAGTCAAATAGAGTCTCAGTCTTTACACCAGTCATGTATATGCCGGTGTACCCACCGGTATGTGCCGGGTCAGAAGATTTTGGTCACTTGGAATTCAAGCTGGTCAAATGGTGTATGATATTTATCTTTTGATATAAACCATATCTATCATAGAGGGAGAGTCTATATGGTGTGTGTTCTCCAAAAATACACACCATGTATATCAAAAATTTCTAGAATCCCACAGCCTTTATGCGTATCAAAATGTGTTACCACCTCTTCTACTCTAACCAAAAATAAATCCAATAAGACTAGAATCAAGGGTTGATCAAGCCTAAGCCATCAATGGTGGTCATGTTACTGCCACCCATCTACTCAAAAATACCCTCTCATCATATATCATCGAAGAAACACCAAACTTAGGAAATGAAAACACTCAATCCGAATCAAATATTCTTTCATCATCAGTCTTCCATCACATCATAAATCCTAGATATGAACCCATGTAAAATATATATTGTTCCAAATATTGATCACACAATGATCGTTCCCATTTACAGTTCATCTATCGACTAAGAGATATACCTATTATGAATTTTTGAAGAGTGATGTGATAAAATAATGAAATATATGGGTGAGAAACTGAACATTGGCCAAATATTATAGTTTTACATCAGTAGTAGATAGAGAAATAAATAAATGTGTACAAATAAAAATGAATCAATAAATCATTTACCTATTCCAATTTCTAGGAAGAAATAAACAATCAATAATAATTCAAAAATTATCCCTGAATTAATTTTCTATAGAAAATTAATTCATGTTCAACATTGAAGAATAAAATATAAAGATTAATCCAAAAAACAAATTTCTTAACTTGATATTGGATATATCATTGATAATGAATGATATCATGTCACTGTATTTAGTCAGATATAATAACATTGTTGATGATGGGAAACTCTATAGAAAACTGGCCATCAATCCATGATCTCAATGTTGTCCACCAAATCTCTTCTCTATGTTCTTGACCAAAACCTATTGTCATGTATAAATTTCAAGGATATAACTATAGTGGTGATTATATATAATATTATTAGTTCATGTATAACTAATAGACACAAAATTATTTAATTAATTTATTGGTCTATTATTGTTATTATGAATACTCTTTAATGAAACATCTAATGCATACAAAGATTATATTTTAGATTGGGTAAAACTCACATTCTGGATTTAATGGAGTTATTTATTTTTCCAAATGAGTCTCCATTTTGAATATTTTCTATTATTTTAGAAATACCACTCACATGTGATATATTATATTTAATATTTTTAATATATCATCACTGAGGCTCTACAGGCCATTGAATTATATGCAAACGCTGCTCCTAACAATGAAAATATATCTTAAAATATTCTTAAGTATTATAAATAATAAATAATGTCATTAAAGTTTGATATATATAAGTTAATATTTCTCTATTTTATTACTACTATTTAAAATTAATAGAGGAAATTTCACATTTTCAAACATTTATAAAAGGAATATTATTGGATTAGGGTCTCTTGGAGATCCAAATTCTTTCTTTATAAACTAGGGTCTCTATGTTTAATGGTAAAATTATAATTTTAAAAGTTTCTCTTAACATTTTTATGATGGTTTTTCTACTGATGTCTATATTAATTATTCTTCTATTATTTAAAAAACAAACTAATTTAATTTCAAACACCTAGAACTAAGAATGATTAAACTATAGGTGTTCATTCCTTGTGATAATAAAATAGAAACTATTTGAATAATGAAATTAACAAATCTTGTATCCATTGTATTATTCTTAGATATCATAATCTTTAATCATTGAATAATTTATCTAATAAAAATTTTATTTCAGAATATCCATAACTTAAATTATAGAAATGAATCTATGTAATGCATTCTAAATTGGAAAGAAATAAAAATATTCCTTCATCCCAGTTAATGATGTTGTAACTTATAGAACATTAGAGCATATTCATATGGATTTTTTAGACCATCTAGAATTTCAATCCAAGATAAAATATAATTGTTTTTATAGTTTTGGTTATAATTTTTCTACATTTAAATGGGATTTATTCGTAATACATAAAAATAAATCATGTGTAGTTTTTATTATTATTTTCAAGTTGGTACAAATGGAAAACTATTCTATTTTTTTTTTGAGAAATGGAAATATGAAAGAGTTTTATAATCATAAATTTAATTCATTTTCTAAATTCTTGTAAATAAAAATAACTTATATTAACCATGGACACCGCAATTGAATAGTGCTATTGAAATTAGGGATATGACCTTATAAGAAATGTCAAGAACAAATTAATTTGAATATATAATTTCCAATCATTTTTGAATGAATTTGTTAACACAACATGATATGTCATAAATATTGTTCTAAAATGTCATATATTGAAGAAAACACCCGATGAGTTATGGAATACGAGAAAGAAAATAATTCAACGTTGTTGTTTGTAAAGGATACATCTTGAACTCCAGGGAAAATGTTGGAAAATATGATCTAATGTTTGATTAGGTATTCTTAATAAGTTATTAAAAAAATTCTAATACAATTGAAAATATAGAACTCCAAGTAAAATCTTGGAAAGTTTTATATAATGATTGATGATGGAATCTTCCTACTTTATTCTAATGCAACTAATTCTTTTCTTTTTAATGATAATTCATGGATTTTTTAGTAATTTAATCATGTGAAACATGATGAATGCGATCACTCATATTAAAAAAAACCAAATTGACGAGCTATGTAATTTTTTTGATAATATGATACATGAACTATTCTTTTATAATAGAAATGATTATAAAATTGAACGTGATCAAGTAAAATCTAGCATTGAAGGAACTAAATCCAAATAACCTGAAATTGTGTTTCCTAAACAGTCAAGAACCCTTTAAAACAATACTTTTGAAACTATTATAAAAATATTCAATGAGGGATTTAAAAATAGAATATATATTAGATGAATTTTTAAATTTCATTCTTTCATATCCCAAATAGAACCTAATACTATAGAACAATATTTAAACAATGAGGGTTGGTTGGTCTCTTTATTAGATGAATTAAATAATTTCAAGAGGAACATAGTATGAAATTTAGTAGATAAACTCGTAGATTATCCTATGATAGGAAAAAAGTGGGAATTTTTTAAATAATAAACACTACCATAGTGTGATAACTACAAATAATTATAGGTCAGTTTCCAATGGTTATAAAAAAGGATGGAATAGATGATAATGAGTCATTTGTCCTATGTAGCTAGATTAGAATCCATTACAATACTTATTTCATATGAATCTCTTATGAATTTAAAATTATTTATGATGGATATTAAATTTAAACTTTAGATTGTTTTTTATGGATGAAGTTTATATTAAAAAACATCCTGGTTTTGAAAATATTCACTTTCTCTATTCTAATTTCAAACTTACAAAATCTATTTATTGTATTAAATAAGAACATAGATCCTAGAATAAAAGCTTATGATAATTTAATTTTTCAAATGTATTTTATGTGGGCATTTAAAACAAAAACTTCTTTAGGAAAAAATTGTCACAATATATTTTTATAGTTAAAATTGAATGAAATCAGATCTTCTTTTTAGGTATGTTTCTCTTTTTCTGGTTGTTTTTTAGAAAAATAGAATTTTTTTGAAATTTTCAAAGTACACATCGTGTACTTTATGAGTACACATTGTGTGGTCGGTTACCGTAGGTAGCCATGTGATGGCTATATAGTGGCCATGCACACGTCCATGTGGGGGTGACCTGGAGGCCGTATAATGCAGAGTATAGAAAAGTCAAGTACACGTAGTGTACTTCAAATATACACGTCGTGTATTTGTCATTTTTTTATTAAATGGACTGGGGTCACTTCTAATCTCCAGAACCATCTTCATCAAGGTTTTCTTCATTTGAGAGAACATGTATGACTGTGATCTTCCTCTGAGCCACTGACTGAGCATCCAAACTCTGATTTGACCGCTGTCGATTGCGTTGGGATCACCTCAGTAAGCTCTCTCTTCTGCTTATGCTTTGTTTCATGATTACTTCTCTTTCTCAAGTTATCTTATGTTGAACATTTTATTAATTTTTGTAGATCTTCAACATTTTAAGGTGATTCAAGTATTAAGATTCACATATAGCGATCTCCTAACGTCGAGGTAGGAGGTTTGTTATTTTTTGTTGAATGCCCTTGAGTTTTTTGTACAAAATTTCCCAATACACATGAATGGGGTGTGGTGAATTTATTGTTTTTGCCCTATTATTTTCTTACTATGCTTGTATTCTTGACTATATGATAATTGATTAAGAATAGGGTTAATTATTTTTCATTGGATTTTTTTCCCACGAATGTTTTTCCTGTTTTGACCTTTGGGTCTAGTTTGCCTGATAGGCGGCTGTTTACGTTCCCAAGCATAGTGTTGTAGAATGATGTGACTGTTGTTCTATTTTTTTGTTATGCTGTAGAATTTTATCAATGTATCTCTTGAGGTTTACCATGGACAATATGTGCTGCTACACTTTCTTGACTTACATTGGGCTGTGAGAACCTGGTGTATAGACCATAGGGAGAATGGACGTTGAGGGCTTCTCTAGAGTGTCCTTATAATTTTACGGTGCGAGACCATAGAGGGAATTGATCTTGAGTGCTTCCTCAGAGTGTCAGTAGTTCATCGATGAGGGCCACAAGGGAGTGTGACGTAAGTGCTTCCCTATAGAACCTATAGTTACGATACGAGACTATAGGGGGAATTAAAGGTGAGTTATTCTTCAGAAATTCTATTCTTAAGATGAACTAGAGGGGTTAGACTGAGTGTACATACCAGAGGGTTTCATGTAATTGTAGGTAGGACCAGTGGGGTTAGACTGAGTGTCCTTACCAGAGGGTTACCTCTTGTGTTTATCTTCTTGTTTAGTTGTTTCTTGATATTGAAAATTTGGATTGTTTACTTTTGAGTACCTTCCTGTTTACTATTTCATGTACTTTTAGCTGCCATATACTCACTAACATTTAGGCACAGATCTCGTGGTGGTTTCTTACTAGGATTAGTCTCACACCCTGTTTAGGCCATGATTTTGGTCCCAAAAAGATTATATTTTTGTAGGTATAGAAAAGGGAAAGCGCCATTCTACTTCAGGTACAAGACATGATGTGGAGCTGGAGATTGTGAGATTATGATTAGGCTTGCGATGCTGTGGAGCTGATTACTGTTTTTCTTTTGTACTTGGTTTAGTACTTTATTTTATCATTGTGATTTGTTTTTCTATTTTTCTAGACAGATATATCATGCATCATTATATATATGTGCTCCAGTTTATTCTATCAGTTTTCCTCTGTTTATTTTTGGGTATGATATTATTACTTCACCCGTAGTTGGGTGTATTTTTTTACTTCCACTGTCTACTCTACCAATGAGGGAATAGATTCCCCACAATCGCACTCAAGGCCCTCTCTTTTATTCTCCAGCCTTTGGCATTTGGGGAATTGCGCTTGAGGCTATGTGACCAACCGGGTACAGGGTGCCTCTAGGTGGATTCCGGAACCGGGATGTTACAAATTGGCATCAGAAGCCTTCTTTTCACACGACATACCTTTTGGAGCCTATAATCAGGGATAGGACGGAATAGGTACTTGGTAATAAGCTGTTCCCAAGAGTAGCTAACTCGTGTATAGGGAAAATCCAATATTCCTCAATAATGCAATTCTTTTGTTTTACAAGTTTATGGTTTCCTTTATTTTCACCATTTGGTGAATCACATGTTTTGTGCTTGTAATTATTTATGTCATTGAGTTTCTATTCTCTCGCAACCCGATAAGATGAGGGTATGCCATCTCATGCATCTTATAGGAACTTTCTATAAATCACATTTCATGCATTATTTCTATGACATCTAGGGTGCATTAGAAATTGAATCTTCTTGTGATAGATGTTTTCTATAATATGCATGATATTGGGATAGATGACTTGATAAAATACCTACTTTTTGATAGGGTATTTTTTGTGTAATGTTTTTTCTGAACGAACCCCAAACTTTTTTCCTTGAGGAGTTATGGGCCCTCATGGACTGTAACATGGTGGATAATTAACTTGATTACCTTATTAGAACATGTATTAGATGCCAATCATGGATTCACGGGGAGTATAGGCCCCCATGGATCGGAATTTTGGAACCTTTAATATTTTTTTCAGTGTTTTTCTAGGATACAGAGTAGTTTTTGAGGCTTATTGTATGGAAAAACCTAGAATACATGTCATGTAGTTTGGAATAAATTCCATGTGTTCTTCTGTTTGGGGAAAAAAATTTCTTAAGTACACATCATGTACTCTATGAACACGCCATGTAGTCTCTAACCGTGTCATAGGTCGTGTGGGCAGAGACATGGGAGGGGGAAATTCCGGTGGGAACACGTTGTGTTCTAGTTGAACAAACCGTGTTGTTTGATCTTGGTACCCGGTCAGGTCACTAACAACACAGGTCAGTGTTATCCTATCACGTACACGTCGGGTCTGCCTTGAACACACAGTGTAGGGTGATCCGTGTGTGAGGTCGTGTCACTAACAATGCGGTCTATGTGAAGCTTTTTGAGTACACGTTGTGTCTACCTTGAACATGCCATGTAGTCTTGTTTTAGGAGAGATGTGTGTCTTAGTCATGTAGAAGAACTCGGATAGTGAAAGAGGATTGAATTACACGCCATGTGTTTAGTGACCATGCCATGTGTATGGGGTGTTACAAGACCAGTTCTGGAAGGAGTACACACCCATGTGAATAACTTAAGGGAACACGCCATGTAGGGGACATACAAGATGTGTAGTCATGTTTTTCAAAACATAAATGATTTATTTATCTTGTTCCCTTCCTGTACATCCATTTTTCAGTCCTTGATCATCTTGATCTAAGGTGTGCATTTGACCTTGTAGATTCATGCTATCGAGACGTCCTCCGGTTGTACCCCAGTCACAAGGAAGTGATCAGACGCCAGATACGACTATCTAGGGACTTCCCCTAGATACTCATGTGGTTCCAGTCATGGCACCCGTAGTTATACCTAATACTGTTGTTGATGCAAAGTTTAGGGAAGGATTTATGAGGAAGATGCAGACTTTTCAGGGAACACCGCCGCTTACCCCATCGATGGAAGATTTGATGTGGGTTTTCTAGCAGCAGCACCCACCCACTTTCTCAGGGGAAGGAGGGCCTTAGGCTATAGAATCATTGCTAGTATCCATGTAGACAATCTTTGAGAATCTAGAGACGCCTCCATAGAGAAGGATCAACCTTGTTACCTATATAATTTGGGGCTCCACCAAGTGGTGGTGGGATGTGATCTCACAAGAGGTACTCCAGTAGGTTATGGAATGGGATGAGCTTCAGCGCATCTTCCATGACTAATTCAATATAGAGACCATGAGGGAAAATCGAGCATGAGATTTTCTGAGTCTAGAGAAGGGTAACCTTTCTTGTTATCGAGTATTCTTCCCGCTATACCGAGTTGCAGCGCTTCACTCCTATTTTAGGAGGTGATCATTTATTCATTGCAAGGAAGTTTGAGGATGGTCTGAGGCACGACATCCGATCACAGGTGAACACCTTCCGGTTGACTTCTATCAATGCTATCTTTAACCAGGTGCTGATCACAGAGCACATTCTGAGGGATTATGGTGTTCTGAGCCAGGGGAGCTCGGCATCTTGAGTTAGCATCCCTCCTACTGATAGTAGGAAGTTGTAGAGGCCCGAAGCTTGACGTACATGGACATTACATTACTTTAGTGGAATACTTAATACATAACAAAAACAGACACACAAGGACCGTAATAGTTTAGTGTCTTTGGAAACATGGAACGTAATGTTATAATCGTGGTGAATGATCTTCAACATCTCCCATAAAGAACTTCCCATTTTTTCCTTACCTAAAACCTTTCTTTATATCCTGGGAAATGAAAACATAAAAAGGGTGAGATCAAATTGTCAGTAAGGGTAAGCATGGATAAAATAAAACATACCTTATACATTTGAACTTAAAAACATGAACATAATGTTTAAACATCAAAAGCATGAGCAATGACATAAAACATGGAAATACGTAAGGCATAGATAAAAAAGAAACATTAATCATGATAAAATATCATGGGAATAAAACATGTAATTTTGGCAACCATTAATCACATGATATGATTTCCATATTAGCCAAGGCATTGCTACCAAGACCATCTTAGTGGAAAAATTCCATTTCTAAATCGAGTTCACTCCTCATTCCAGTCCTGTATTACTGAACTGGTTTAACATTCCATTCTATCCATGTCTATCTCATGAGATATTAATATTTACCCAATGCATTGGAGGGAGATATAGGTCCCACACATCTCATAATGAAATCATTCTTACTTGTGCCACAAAATAAACATACTTCATTCATAATAAACCAATAAATAAAATAGGTTTCATAAACATCATCCTATGATCACATATTCCATATAAAACAAATGGATATCATTTCATAATAAGAAAAGTGAAACCATGTAAATCATTGAGGCATTATACTTGAAACATACACAAATGAAATAATGTCATCTTAGATGAAAAATGGTTTTGATAAAACACTTGAAATGAATTCATGAGGAAAATATACTTTCTTCTTCAAAATCATTTTCTTTTCACAAAATGTCATGACATTTTAAAAGAAAAATATTTTGTTGAAAATATTCATGAAGTCTTTTTGAGGAAGCTTCATGAAAATAAGGCTTTATAAAACGGTAAAAATTTGTTTGTGCCGTATAAGTTAAAAAAACTTTCTTCTCATACTTTAGCTGGAAAAGTCAAAAAAAAGTACCTCATAACGTAAACAAAAGAATGATTACTTACATACCATGGAGTAAAAGTAAAAATTTTGTAAAAAGGACTTTAAACATACATGAAAACACTTTTATAAAACATGGACATGGATGATCTAAATAACCCCAGTAAATACTTATGAATAAGCAATCTCGGATAAAAATGAGATTTGCAAAATTATCCCTTACCCTATGTCCGATATGCTTAGTATGTATCCGAACCTCCTGTATAATGATTTAAATAAGGTCATTGACTTATTAAAGAATCATATTCATTTTTATGATATCATATGTGGTTCACTTATGACTTTATATTACCCATTCCTTTGTATATTCCGTGTTAAAGAGCGTTTTGGGTAAAATTCTTTCATTTGTCATTCGTGTTTTGACTTTTAAATATTCATATGATTAATTTGATCATGATTACTTAATTCCAGAATATAAAACATGATTTATATATAATATATATTCATATATATAATATATCGATAAAGTGAAGGAAATACATTGTTCACGGAGACGGTAGGCCGTACGTACGCATGAACGATGTTTTCGTTTCCTTATTGAGTTGAATGGAATTAAGTAGATGACATACATATATATATATATATATACATAAATACAGTAACTTTATAATGTCATATATTTCATTATTATTTCTTATATATATTTTATAATCATTCTTAAATGGTTAACATGGAGAATGAATCTCATCGCGTCATGGAGATGGTAGTCCGTACGTACACACGAGCGATAATATCGTTCCAATAATTATTGAATTGAATTGGATAGGATGATACAATATATCATAATCAGTATGATGTTATAATAACTATGTATAGTTATTATTTACACCATTATTCTCATCTAAGTATGGTGGTGTTGGAAAAACAGATTACACCACGGCGTGGAGATGGTATTCCGTACATACGCACGCGCGGTGATTTCATTTTTCATAGGATGGAAAGATGGTGAAATAGGGTTTTTTCATACATATAATAACATATCAGTATATGAGTGATAATGATGTTATTACTTCATAATAAAAAACTAAAGAAGAAGAAGAAGTAGAAGAAGAAATAAAGTTGAAAAAATTAGTAACGAACATTACCTCTTCTTTGAAGCGCCTCTTTCAGACCTCCACATAGGGCACTAAAATTGGTCATTGAAGAAAACCAAGACCTATAGGATGTTTCTAGGGAAGTGGAGAAGAGAATTTGGCAGGGTTTGGCCGAGCATGAAGGCTCAAATTGGTGTAAGGAAGGGAGGGAGGAGGTGCCCTTTTATAAGGGAGGAGAGGGACACCTTTGGAAATCGTAAAAATATTAATTTATAATAAATCTAACCCCCAATTAAAAACCTCAAAAAATGACTCATATTCGAATATTAGATGATATAGGGCTGTAATATCATCAACCAATAAAATTTATACATATTAGGAAATTATTTTAAACATTATCAACGTGATTTATCCTTACTTAATCAATTTAATTTTATTTATGGTGATAACATTCTAAATTTTAAATTATAACAAATAATTAATTATTTGTCGTGAATTGTCCATAATTTGATACTTTATAACATTGGAGACTATATAAATTTAAATTTATAATTTGTAAATATTTTTGTGATTTTTATACAATTTTATTATATGTTATTTTTATAAAATAACAATAGTATCAATTTTGACACTATTCATTTATTTGAATTTAAATAAAATATATAAAGAAGATATGTTGAAAATAAAAGCTTTAATAAATTAATAAAAGGTCATATGTATCTAGAAAATTATTTTATCACATTAAATACATCATATATTATTTATTTTATTATTTTTAAAACCATATATTTGGTTTATCTCTTAAAAAATAATTACTACAACATTTTAGTATAATTATTTAATATACTTATTCGTTGCATAAAAATTAAAATTAAAATCCTATGATTAATATAAATCTTTTACCATTCACAATAATACTTTTACTCTAATTTATCATCTTAAAATCACAATATTTAAATTGTTATATTTATTAAATTATGAAGGTAACAACTTTGGCATCATTTAAAATAAAATAATATAAGTGTCATAATCACTTTTATAAGACTCCAAACGGTTATATATTAGGTCATTGGATTATTATGGTATATATATATACTACCAATATGTTTGGTCAGGTTTGTGGGCCTTTTAATAGGTACTATTATTTCAATAAAAACTATATTACTGATTTTTCACTTAATAAATAATTTCTGCATCATTAATGTATCACCATTAATGACAATTATTTAATCCCTAAAAATTCTAAATAAATTATCATGATGTAGATAATTTTATTATATTTCTAGAGACTATTCGTGTTTGAAGTTTTATGATGTTTATCACTAAATTAAAATTATTATACTTATAAGATTTAAGAGAGTGACATGTTTTCTCTTTCTTTGGTTTTAATAATAATTAAATTATTTTCATAGTAAAAAGTCCATAAAATGAATCTAATCTGACCCTTAGGTGATATGGGTCTAGTTTGAGCCATCCAATAGAATTTTGGAATGTTTTAGGGTAATTTTATTATATTATATTTACCCTTAATTACCTGATTTACCTTTAACTATGGTAAATAAAATTTACAGTAGTTACTATTAATAATTCACAAAAAAAGTAGCCTATTAACATAATTTGGACCCACGGATTCCAAATATGGAAACCATTTTTTCAAATTCAATACAAATATGTTGCAGAAATTAAATTAAAATTAATCTCGTTGTCGAATGAAAACTTGTTTTTGTTTAAAACATTGCAAAAGATTGAATTGTTTTAACCTACAAATTCAATGTAAAATCAATGATAATGACATAAATTATATTAAATGGTAAAACTATATTCTATTTATACTTTAAAACCATTAAATATTATAATTTAACCTTATAAATCATTGCAATGAATAATGTTTTTTTTAATTAAAATGTAGCGTGTCTTTACTTTTCATCAAAATATGAAAGCTACCAGAATAATATGAAAAATCTATCCAAAGTAAATTATTATTTCCTGATTCCAAAGAAGAATTTTATTTTGTCAAATTTAACTTATAAAAATGTCAAAAACTATATTTAATGTTGGTGCACCATCAAAAGACGGCAAAACTGCATTTTTTGAAAAATACTTATTTTACCCGAAAAATTTATTTTGTTCTTATACCATGTTCTAGAAAGTGTGTAAGATTAATAATAATGTTTTAAAATTCAAATTTTAGTTAATACTATTCATAACGGCTAGTTCATAATAATAATATACCGTTGTTTAGTAAAACCCAGTATTGCGTACAACGCACGCTATTGAGGAAGGTCGTGATTGCGTGTAATGAAAGCCAAGTTAGGATTGCGTGTTGTGCAAGACTCCTTTGTTATTTCATATAACAGAATCCAACCATATTTCATTTATAAATTGAATATATATATATACACACTCAATGTTACGTAGAATGACTATTATCAAATTAACTTGAAATTGTGTGTAACACAATCAAAGAATAGTGTTGCGTATACTGCAAGCTAATACAGTGTTGCGTATAGCACAAGATAATCTTGTTGTAGCATAAAACACATGACATCAAATAAATTAAATAAGAATAAAATCTTAAGGTGTTACATTCTACCCCCCTTAAAAAGAATTTCGCCCTCAAAATTCATCGGGGTTATACGTGGTTTACTATTCCAAAGATTCTATAATAGAAACCCATATCGTAAAAAGGAATACCAAAACTTATCTTTAAAAACTAAAGTTTGAAATGTAACAGTTACCCAAATTAACTAATCACTGGGTTTCCACGTAGAAGAACATAGGTGAAAATATGGATATGGAAGAGAAATCTAACTGTCATGTTCTGATGGAGAGTGGTAGAGAACATGACTATGAAATATCCAACAATCACAAAGCCATAGATTTGCGATGATCTAAGGTACCATCGGATTCATCTGATATTAGAGCACTAGGACAACATTTTTGGTTTTCAATATCATTTTACTAAAGTTGAAAATTTTGAATTAGAAGAAATACCTACTTTATTTCAATATAATGTAACTTTTATTCATTCCTTGAAAAATTTCCACTTCATCAATTAAAGAAATTAAGTTGAATTTGTTATTCGTGAAGTGTTAGCAGATCATGTGATACAATGATGGGTCATTCCATCTGTTTCAAACAAAAGGTTAGAAATAGTTATAAGTCTATATTATGGTTATATTAATCGTATATTGTTCCAAAAATGAACTTATACGTCATATATCATACCGCTTAATAAAATAAAACTAGTTTCTACTAACCAGGGACTTTCTGTTGGCCATTGGTAGGCGATAAAGGCCTGTCGCACTTCAGTTGTGGGTTCGATTTCCATAGCCTTGTCCGACGCGATGGGTCGTCGCCCGTCCTGCAGGTTGTCCTTTTTCTAAAACTACATTACTATAACATCCCATAAATAATATCAAAAAAGTTATATCCTTAAACAATACTAAATTATGTCCAACATAATCCTTTCCAATCATTAGGCTTATCCAAAATACTGTTGTCCAATCTCATATTATAGTGAAAACGATTACCAAAGAGTTCATATAACAAGCATGTTAATCCCATCGTTGATCCCCATATATCATGAGATATGTCTTGTTGGTCACATTCCAAACATTCCAAGGCCTTAATCATGTATTCTATTGAAAAATGAATACCCATTGAATCTTAGTGAAAAAATGAGTTCTCTTAAAAGTTAACTCTTTTCACATACCAAAACCTCAAACCATGATATAACTATTTCCTTATATCAGTCATGCGCTCATGAATACTGTCAAACATTTCATTTTTCCTTATCCCTTCATTATGCGCATATCATCTTTTTTCCAAAAATATCACAATCACTTACAATGGTTACCGGTACAATAAAATTTTTGAAGACCACAATAGACAAATACATAAATATTCCAATATTCAACGATACTATATACAAAATTATTTTGGAATCCCATTACATAAACACTTAATCATTCCACCACATTGTTGTCATATTCAACATTTCCAAAAGTGATCGCATTTGACTACCCTTTGTCCTTTTCCTTAAGTGGTTGCTCATGTCGATCATCACTAACCCTTGGATTAGGGCATTTATAAGCATAATGCCCCATTTCCTTGCAGTTGAATCATTTAAGTGTTAGTGGTGCGTTCTCTGCAGTCTTTTCTTTATTCACATCATTAGAAACACTTTTTCCATTACTTAGACACTTAGCTTCTCGATGACCTTATTTTCCACACTTAAAACATTTTATATCCCCTTTAAGACAATCTCCACCATGCTTCTTTCCACTCTTTGAGGATAAGGAAAAATTCATCTTCTTTTCACCATTATTCTGAGATTTATCCTCGAACTCCATTTTTCGTTTCTTGTCCAAACTATGAGATGGATAAGTAACACCAACTTCCATTTCTACCTTGATAACACAACACACAATTACTTCATGTCTACTGAAGTCTCTTATATCTAATGCCCTTCGAAGATTTGGATTTAAGCCACTGAAGAATCGATCAACTTTACTTTCAGGTTGGATGATAAAGCCAGATGCATACCTTGCAAGCCTTGTAAAATTCGCTTCGTATATACCATCAGATTCATCATCCTTTTGCTTTAGTTCAAGAAACACCTTCTCCATCTTTGTTCGAAGAACACGAGGGAAGTACTTATTTAAAAATAAGTTTTTGAACTCATCCCATTCCATGGTCTCAATTTCATATCGTGGCCTCGTATTCTTGATAAGATTCCACCATTGATCAGCTTCACCTTCCAAATGATATACTGCTAAGATGACTTTATCATGTTCATAACATTGAAGAACTGAAAATATCTTTTCAGTGGTATTGATCCATTGTTCACCAACAAGTGGATCAGAAGACACACTGAAAGAAGGTGGACGTTGCCTCATGAAAGACTCAATAGAATATTGTTCCCTTTTATGCTCATTTGGAAGTCCAAAATGATTCATATCTTGTGTAAGTATAGAAATAAGATTTTTCACTCCATCTCCAATAACATTTGTTTCTTCAGGGGGACAATCATTCCATTGTCCATTGCATTGATCAACACAGTTCCTTTAGGTTCCATCCATCGTCTAAAACCCAAAAAGAATAGTGTGAGAGGAAAAAATCATGCTAGGGAAAACAACATAATAATGGGGGAGTAACTTCAATATCTATCATCTTATGTTTAATTATAAGACCATTACCATAATTCTAGGACTATAACCTATACTTATACATAACCTTAGGGACATCCCTTGACATACCTTAAAAATATCTCTAGGGATCTCACTAAAGTTCTCGCATCCTAGTTTCCAAAGGTTGACTAATCCTTTCCTCTGATACCAACTGTAGAGGCCCGAAGCTTGACGTACATGGACATTACATTACTTTAGTGGAATAATTAATACATATCAAAAATAGACACACAAGGACCGTAATAGTTTAGTGTCTTTGGAAACTTGGAACGTAATATTCTAATTGTGGTAAATGATCTTCAACATCTCCCATAAAGATCTTCCCCTTTTTTTCCTTACCTAAAACCTTTATTTATATCCAGGGGAAAAGAAAACATAAAAAGGGTGAGCTCAAATGCTCAGTAAGGGTAAGCATGGATAAAGTAGAACATACCATATATATTTGAACTTAAAAACATGAACATAATGTTTAAACATCAAAAGCTTTAGCAAAGATATAAAACATGGAAGTACGTAAAGCATAGATCATAAAGAAACATTAAGCATGATAAAATAGAATGGGAATAAAACATGTAACTGTGGAAACCATTAATCACATGATATGATTTCCATATTTTCCAAGGCATTACTGCCAAGACCATCTTAGTGGACAAAGTCCCTTTCTGAATCGAGTTCACTCCTCGTTCCAGTCCTGTATTACTGAACCGGTTTAACATTCCATTTCAGCCATGTCTATCTCATGAGATATAAACCTTTACCCAATGCATTGTAGGGAGATATAGGTCCCACCCATCTCATAATGAAATCATTCTTACATGTGCCACAAAATAAACATACATCATTCATAATAACCCAGTAAATAAAATGGGTTTCATAAACATCATCCCATCATCATAAATTCCATATAAAACAAATGGATATCATTTCATAATAAGAAAATTGAATCCATGTAAATCATAGAGGCATTATACTTGAAACATACACATATGAAATAATGTCATCTTAGATGAAAAATTGTTTTGATAAAACACTTGAATGAATTCATGAGGAAAATATCCTTTCTTCTTCAAAATCATTTTCTTTCCACAAAATGTCATGCAATTTTAGAAGAAAAATATTTTGTTGAAAAGATTCATGAAATGTTTTGGAGTAATCTTCCTGAAAATAAGGCTTTATAAAACCGTAAAAATCCGTTCGTGTCGTATAAGTAAAAAAAACATTCTTCTCGTACTGTTACCAGAAAAGTTAAAAAAAGTACCCCATAACGTAAACAAAAGAAATATTCCTTACATACCATGGAGTAAAAGTCAAAAATGGGTAAAAAGGTCTTTATACATACATGAAAACACTTTTATAAAACATGGACATGGATGATTGAAATAACCCCAGTAAATACTTATGAATAAGCAATCTCAGATAAAAATGAAATTTGCAAAATTATCCATTACCTTATGTCCGATATGCTTCGTATATATCCGAACCTCCTGTATAATGATTTAAATAATGTCATTGACTTATTACAGAATCATATTCATTGTTATGATATCATATATGGTTCAATTATGACTTTATATTACCCATTCCATTGTAAATTCCATGTTAAAGCGCGTTTTGGGTAAAATTGTTTCATTTTTCATTCGTGTTTTTACTTTTAAATATTAATATGATTAATTAGATCATGATTAATTAATTCCAAAATATAAAACATGAATTATATATAATATATATTCATATATCTAATAGATAGATAAATGGAAGGAAATACACTGTTCATGGGGGCGGTAGGCCATATGTACGCATGGACACTGTTTTTGTTTCCTTGTTGAGTTGAATGGAATTAAGTAGATGACATATATATATATATATATATATATACATAAATCCATTTACTTTATAATGTCATATATTTCATTATTATTGCTTATATATAGTTTATAATCATTCTTAAATTGTTAACATGGAGAATGAATCTCATCGCGTCATGGCGACAGTAGTCCGTACGAACGCACGAGCGATGATATCATTCCAATAATAATTGAATTGAATTGTATAGAATGATAGAATATATCATAATTAGTATGATGTTATAATAACTATGTATAGTTATTCTTTACACCATTATACCCATCCAAGTAAGGTGGTGTTGGAAAAACAGATTACACTATGACGTGGAGACGGTATTCCGTACGTACGCATGCGCGGTGATTTCATTTCCCGTAGGATGGGTAGATGGTGAAATAGGGTTTTTTCATACTTATAATAACATATCAGTATATGAGTGATACCAATGTTAGTACTTCATAATGAAGAAACTAATGAATAAGTGGTAGAAGAAGAAATAAAGTTGAAAGAATCGGTAATGGACATTACCGATTCTTTGAAGCACCTCTTTGAGACCTTCACTTAGGGAACTAAAATTGGTCTTTGAAGAAGAACACGACCTCTTGGATGTTTCTAGGGAAGTTTAGAAGAGAAATTTTCAGGGGATGTCTGAGCTTGAAGGCTCAAATTTTGTGAGGAAGGGAGGGATGAGGTGCACTTTTATAAGGGAGGAGAGGGGCAACTTTGGAAATCTTAAAAATATTAATTTATAATAAATCTAACCCCACATAAAAACCTCCAAAGATGACTCATATTATATTATTTGATGATATAGTATTGTAATATAAACAAACAATAAAATTTATAAATTTTTTTAATTTATTGTAAACATTATCAACTTGATTTATCCTTACTTAATCAATTTAATTTTATTTGTGGTAATAACATTCTAAATTTTACATTATAACAAATAATTAGTTATTTGTTGTTAATTTTCCATTATTGGATAATTAATATCATTTTATACCATATAAAGTTAAATTTATAATTTTTAAATATTTTTGTGATTTTTAAACAATTTTATAATATGTTATTTTTATTAAATAACAATAGAGACAATTTTGACACTATTCATTTATTTGAATTTAAATAAACTATATGCAGAAGATATTTTCAAAATAAAAGATCTAATAGATTCCTAAAAGGTCATATGTATCTATAAAATTATTTTAGCACATTAAATAGTTCATATAATATTTATTTTATTATTTTTAAAAACATATATTTGGTTTATCTCTTAATAAAATAATTACTACAATATTTTAGTATAATTATTTAATATACTTATTCGTTGCATAAAAATTAAAAATAAAATCCAATGATGAATATAAATATTTTAACTTTCACAATAATACTTTTACTGGAATTTATCATCTTAAAATCACAATATTTAAATTGTTATATTTATTAAATTATGAAGGTGACAACTTTGGCATCATTTAAAATAAAATAATATAAGTGTCATAATAACTTTTATAAGACTCCAAACGGTTATATATTAAGTAATTTGATTATTATGTTATAGATATATACTAACAATAAGTTTTTGTCAGGTTTGTGGGCCTTTTAATGGGTATTATTATTTCAATAAAAACAATATTACTGATTTTTCACTTAATAAATAATTTCTGCATCATTAATGTATCACTATTAATGACAATTATTTAATCCTTAAAAATTCTAAATAAATTTTCATGATGTATATAATTTTATTATATTTTTGTAGACTATTCATGTTTGAAGTTTTAGGATGTTTATCAGTAAATTAAAATTATTATACTTATAAGATTTAAGAGAGTGACATGTTGTCACTTTCTTTGGTTTTAATAATAATTAAATTATTTTCAAAGTCAAAAGTCCATAAAATGAATCTAATAATACACTAAGGTGATATGGTTAAACTTTTATCCATCCAATAGAATTTTGGCATGTGTTATGGTAATTTTATAATATTATATTTACCCTTAATTACCCGATTTACCTTTAACTATGGTAAATAAAATTTACCGTAGTTACTATTCATAATTCTCAAAAATAAAAAGTATCCTATTAACATAATTTGGACCCACTGATTCCAAATATGGAATCCATTTTTTCAAATTCAATACAAATAAGTTTAAAAAATTAAATTAAAATTAATCCCGTTGTCGAATGAAAACGGGTTTTTGTTTAAAACATTGCGAAAGATTGAATTGATTTAACCTACGAATTCAATGTAAAATCAATGATAATGACATAAATAATATTAAATGGTAAATATATATTATATTTATACTTTAAAACCATTTAATATTATAATTTAACCATATAAATTATTGCGATGGAAAAAGTAGTTTTTAATTAAAATATAGCGTGTCTTAACTATTTATCAAAATATGAAAGTTACCAGAATAATATGAAAAATTTATCCAAAGTAAATTTTTATTTCATTATTCCAAAGAAGAATCTTATTTTGTAAAATTTAACTTATAAACATGTCAAAAACTATATTTAAAGTGGATGCGCCATCAAAATGCGGCAAAACTACATTTTTTTAAAAATACATATTTTGCTCGAAAAATTTATTTTGTTCTTATAACATGTTCTAGAAAATGTGTAAGAAGAATAATAATGTTATAAAATTCAAAAATTAGTTAATACTATTCATAACGGCTAGTTCATAATAATAATATACCGTTGTTTAGTAAACCCCGGTATTGTGTACAACACATGCTATCGAGGAAGGTCGGGATTGCGTGTAATGAAAGCCTAGTTAGGGTTGCGTGTTGTGCAAGACTCCTTTGTTGTCTCATATAACAGAATTCAACCATATTAAATTTATACATTTAATATATATATATATATATATACAGTCAATGTTGCATAGAATGACTATTATCAAAAGAACTTGAAATTGTGTGTAACACAATCTAAGAATAGTGTTGCGTATACATCAAGATAATACAGTGTTGCGTATTACATAAGATAATATTGTTGTAGCATAAAACACATGACATCAAATAAATTAAAAAGAATAAAATCTCAGGGTGTTACAGTAGTGCTGTAGTGAGTCTTCACGTGGGGATCCAAGGAGGCGAGACACTTCTTCTGGTAGCTAGGCGGTGTGTTACCAGTGTGGGAAGAGTGTGCATACGAGGCCCCACTACCTGAGATACCTAGTGGAGTGTTGATCATGCAGAAAGTGGGTTCAACTTCAGCGCTTCTATCAGATCTTCTCACCAGCATCTAGTGAAAGGGGTTCTTCTATGACTCCGCATTCGGGAGCATCAACACCAGTTTCTCACCAGTTAGAGAACTAGAGTTCTTCTAGCTGTTGAGGTCGAGGTGGTGGTCGTGGTTGTGGTGGTCAGTCTCCAGTCTTTCAGCAACAATAGAGTGGATCAGCTCAGAGTGGGCAGGTAGGGTCATAGGGCTGTGGAGCAGACCAGACCTCTGTAGTGGAGCAAACCCAGTAGGAGCAGGATCCTAGACCTTCTACAGTTCGAGGTACGATCATAGTTTCCTCAGTTTTAGAATATACTCTTTTTGATACAGGGGAATCCTATAACATTATATCTGTTAAAGTTTTGGAGAGCCTTGGGCTCTGTATCTTTTCTTCTGCTGATATATTGACACTAGACACTTCGTTGGGGACTAGAACGGTGAGTGTACGTATGTATTAAGAGTTTCCTCTATAGGTTGGCGGGTGCCAATTTTTATGGGACCTCTATGTCCTAGAGATGATAGACTATGATTTCATTCTCGGAATGGACTGGCTAATACCCTTCTAGGTAGTCGTCAACTATTATCACCGCAGGGTGAGTTTCACATCACCAAAGGGTATATAGTTTCTTCATAAGGGTTAGTGGGATGTCTAAGCGAGCAGAGCGGGTCCCGAGCATCTTGGGTTATGAGGAGTTATATGGCAGATTTCTAGTTAATATCTGGATGATCAGGGGACTTATCTGTTAGACTTTCCTCCAATGGTGGATCATTTTTGGTATGTCTTTGCATAAGAATTTTCATGTTTTCCTCTGGAGCGAAAGGTGGACCTTACTATTGAGCTTGTGCAAGGAGAAACACTGGTGTCCATTCCCCCTTATAGGATGGCTACACCTGAGTTACTGGAGCTGAATATGCAGTTGGATGTGTTGGAAGCAAAGGGATTCATCGGACCCAGTACTTCTCCTTGGGGTTCACCTGTCATGTTTGTGAAGAAGGAAAAATACATCCTTAGGCTTTGTGTGTACTATCAGAAGTTGAACATATTGACAGTCAAGAACCAATATCCTTTACCAAGGATTGATATTCTTTTTGATCAGCTTTGAGGATCTAGGGTGTACATGAAAATTGACTTGTGGTCTGGTTATCATCAATTGCGCATTAGACCATCTGATATACCTCTAACAGCCTTCTAGCATATGTATGGTCAATACGAGTATATGGTTATGCTGTTCAGTCTCATAAATGTTCATGTATTGTTCATGGAAATGATTAACTGAGTGTTCAATCCATACATCGATTCCTTTGTGGTGGCCTTCGTGGATGATATCTTGGTGTACTCTCACACTCGACATGACCATGCTACCCATATAGAGATTGTTTTGAGTACATTAATAGAGTATTAGTTATATACTAAGCTCTCAAAATGTCACATTTGTATGGATCAGATTCACTTCATGGGTCATGTTATCTCAAAGACAAGAGTGTCAGTAGACCAAGAGAAAATGAGATAAGTAGTCTCATGGGAGCAGAAAAAGAACTTATTTGAGGTGAGGAGTTATCTAGGGATGGATAGATACTACAAAAATTTCATTCAGACTTTTCATGCATAGAATCACCACTAAAGATTCTGACGTAGAAGGGAGAAAATATTTTGTGGTCAGATTCTTGCGAGTTGACCTTTTTGGAGATGATGGGGAGGATAATTTTCGCACCAATACTAGTCTTTCCAGAGTCGGGAAAGAGCTATGTTGTGTATTGTGATGCTTTAGGTATAGGGATGGGAGTTGTGATTATGCAGAGGGAAGGAGTTGTTGCGTATGGGTATTGGAAGTTGTTACCACATTATAGGAACTCCCAGACGCACTATCTTGGGTTGGTAGTGGTTGTTCATGGCTTATGTTGTTGGAGACATTATCTTCCTGGAGATCATTTTGTCGTTTTCACCGACCACAAGATTCTGAAGTACATCTTCACTCAGCATGATCAAAATTTAAGACAACGAAGGTGGGTTGAGAACCTATAGTCCTTCGATTTCGAGATTTCCTATACGCATGGGAAAGCAAACGCAGTGGCTGATTCGTTGTGTAGGCGGACTTAGATACAGACATTTCAGGAGGACAGTAGTGAGTGGACACTTATGGCTCTATTCTCTGAGATGCATTTGGAGGTTCACGACAGATAGAGGTAGCCTTTACTTTCTTCTATAGCTATTACCGTTACCCTTCTTGATCGAGTACGAATGAGGCACCTATCAGATTCTGATGGACTGGTCCTACAGAAATGTGTGTCAGGAGGGGACCCTATTCCATGATGGACCATAGGTGAGTATGAAATCTTTTGTTTCCAAAGGAGAATATGGGTTCCAACAGAAATATGCGAGAAGATGATGTGGGACTTTCATTCCTCAGTTTGGGAAGCTGATCCTGGTGTCACCAAGATGTATCATGATCTACATCGTTAGTATTAGTGACCAGGTATGAAGAGGGACGTTGCAGGTTTCGTCATTAGGTGTTCCACCTGTCAGCAGGGGAAGGAAGAGCATTAGCAAAAAATAAGGATTTTACTGCAGTTTCCTATTCCTGAGTGGAAGTGGAATGATATCACGATGGATTTTGTGATAGGTTTACTGAGGTCACCTCAAGGTCATGATGCAGTTTCAGTTTTCATTGACAGACTCATGAAGGTTGCTCACTTTTTGCTGATCAAGGAGAAATTCAGTGATGATGAGCTGGGATGGTTTTACATTCATCAGATTGTACGTCTACAGGGAGTTCCACACTCTATAATTTCATACAGTGATGCATGTTTTACTTATTGGGTCTGGCATGGGCTATAGAAGGCCTTGGGTACATAGGTACTTTTGAGTACATCTTACCACCCCCGGACAGAAGTCCAGTCCGAGTGTACGATTCTGGTTCTTGAGGACATGTTTCAGGCATCATCCTGGATTTTGGAGGTTCTTGGGAGAAGCATATACCTCTTGTGGAGTATTCCAACAACAATATTTTTCAAGAATATATTCAGATGGCACCTTATGAGGCTTTATGTTGGCTGGAGGCAGGAGAGGTAGCTATTTTGGTACCTCGTCTTGTCTGAGATTCCACAAAGCAGGCAGACTTGATTAAGAAGAGGATCAGTACAACACAATCCTGATAGAATTCTAATAATTATCAACGGAGAGGGCCTCTGGAGTTCGAGGTTAGGGATCAGGTTCTCCGGCATGTCACACTGAGGTTGGGACATAGGAGGATTACGAGACATGGTAATCTTTCACTGAGGTATGTCGGGTCGTTTGAGGTGTTTGAGAGAGTTGGTCTGGTTGCCTATCGGTGGCAGTTACCTCAGAGGTACCGGGTCATGCACAATGTTTTTCACGTTTCTCAGCTCCAACATTACTTTTGGATCTCCTATCATAATATTAGAAAAAAAATTACAAATAAATGATAAATAATTAAGTTGTAAATCGAACATTTAAAAAATAAAGTAATTATGACTCACTGGTGTAACCTTATAAAATCCCAAATAATGAATAAAAACCCACTTTTCATATATATATAGATATATTTCCCTAAGAGGAACACTTTATAAACCTAATTCAATCATTACTTCCACACAAATCCACTGAAAATTGAAGAAATACTCCCCATATATGATACCACTACTGAAATGGTGAGTAATGATTTGTGTTCATCCATTCCTAGCATCCTCTATCCATCCCACATGAAATAATGTTATTAATATTTTATTACACCATGATATGATGGAATTAATCTTAAACCCTAAATACAATAGAACCAGATTTTATGAAAAAGGGATAGAAAGAAAAATGTGGTGAAATATGGAAATATTACAATAACTTCAATGAAAACACTCTCAGATTGGGATAATCCCATAGAGAATTATGGAATAGAAGATGATAATGGATCTCTTAGCATTGGTTAACTTGATTGGGAGATCTAAATGTGATTATTTTAATTGTAACCCCACATTTTCCATTTTCACCAATAAGAAAACTAACATGGTCAATTTTGGGTACCTGATACACCCTCACCAGGTGGCCTGTAGAAACTTCAAAAGAATAACTCTTCATGAAATACCTTTTAGTACCATGTAAAGAATCATTAGGTACTTAATGGTTTATAAAACTCTCATAAAACTACATGGATTCACTAAGTACCTTGTACACCACCATTAGGTACCAGATGGTGTTAGCTTCCCATTGTAGCATAACAATCTCATCTAATTCCTTACTAATTTTTCTGAAACATCTACACCCAACCCCAAACAAACCCCAATACATCTAAATTAATGTTCCATTTTATATATAATCCTAAAAAATAAATCTAAGAATTAATGTTGAAATCACCTTGGCTTCAATTCCACTAAAATCTATCATCTCACTAGATCTATCGAAACATAAAAATAGAAGTTGTTAAACATAAATAAAAAAGATATATTATTTATAAGAATATTATTACGACATAAGAGGAGAAATAATCTATATAATATAAATCTTGAAAAAAAACTAAATAAATCTTTAAATAATTCATTATATTTTTGGAGACCAATATATTATGGTAATTTTTTTTGTTGAGTATATGATCATAAAACAATTATTTATAATGAAAAAAATGTTATTTTATTAAATTAAAATAATACAGGAATTGATGGGGATTCACTCCTGGAATATGAATAATAATATTTAATACCATATAAGCTATAAAATAATGATATTTAGGTCTGAGTATGAATGTTAGGCCATATCATAAGTCTTCAATAAATGATTTTAAACCCCAAATAAATTCAATATAGAAGTTCCCAAAATTGCCTCTAAAATAGTATTCCCTATAAAATTATACATTCACTTAATTAATATATTATTTTTGAAATTGGAGTGGGGATTTTAAATGATATTTATAAAAGGTTTAAATGTAATAGAAAAAACAAGTAAATGAACAAAAACAAGTTATGAAACATTGACTACGAACTAACATAGACCATTGTTATACAACTTATTCATTGTGAAAATATGTTTTTATTTTATTAAAACCATTTAATTTATAATCTATTTCTATATATCATATTTCTAATATTATTTTAAATATTAAAACTATACCCTAAATGTTTATACAAACTTCTTTAAAAAATGTTATTTCCTTTTATATAAACCACAAAATAAATAGATTTAATCTTGTATCAATATTATCTTAATTCATGGAATGGTTAACAAGTTTAAATAGTGAAACAAGATTTAATAAGATAAAGAATTAATTTACACATCATCATCAACAATCTAGAAAATGCAATCACATATATTACATAGTAGAATAAGAAATTATATTTATAAAAAAAGTAGGTTATATCATCTATAAAAAATCACAACCATCATTATCTATGGGAAAGATTATATGAAAATAGTATAGGAAAAAATTTAAATAGAATCCATAACTCGGAATATTTCCCCACAAGTCTCCACTACATCATCTCCCAAAATGGTTTAGTTTCACATTGTGAAAGCAGATGGACCTTTCTCATCACTGTGTATAACTCACTAATTATATAAATTTATAATTTATAGTTGGATATATAATGAATTATTTTTACCAAATGATAAAAAATTAATTTAAAATTAAAATTTAATAATTTCCTTAATGTCAAAATGAATCTATTTTTCCTTGGAATATGCTTCTTCAACTTATCTATAGTGACTTGATCTCAACTTCATTAACTAAAGAGTCTCAACCCATGTGATTCCATGTCACCTATTTATAGAATGCACTTGGATGTATTTTATTCCTAGGTAAATTGTAAAAACACAAGTAATGTTAATATTAAATCAATATCATTAATTATTAATATTAAATAATTATATTTTATAGAGGATATTGAAAATAATTATAATAAATAATTATTCAATGAAAATATAAATTTTTTTATTCATACTTAATTTATTTACATGTTTAATATGTTTTCATTTTAAATATTTTTATTTAAAAATTTCTAAACACTAATATGGAAAAATGAAATTAATTTTCAATATCATAAACTCAAAAATATAATTGGGTGAGTTTTTTGCAATTCTCTGAAGAAAGTTTATTTTTATTGAAGCATATAAAATACCGTTTTTAAAAAAAATTACTTTTCATGCCTTTTATTTAAAAAGTAACATTTTTTAGGATTTATTTTAATTTTAAATTATATACTTTTTATTAATAAAAATCCAATAAATTTAAATTGAGTCAATATTTTACTATAATATGGTATAAAAACGTAGTTATACTTAAAACATTGTTTTTTAAACTACATTCGTCATGTTTTTTGAGTATATTTTAAAATTAAGTTATTAAATTATAGAAATTAAATTTGAATACATGGAATAAATATTTTTAATCATAATTTACATCTTTTTTATGGATTTCACTTTCATTTTTAGTTATTACAAATAGTGACTTGCGTAATCAAATAGTTAGTTACCTTGAAAGGAGTTAAAATGGGTTGAAAGCGTTAAAACTATAAACATAAGGGTTTAAAAAAAGAAATAAACATGTATAAATACAATTTAATTGAAATATTTGAAACTTTTATTTTTCCCTTATACTAATGTGAGTTCTTTGGATCCCTTTTACTTGAGTAATACATTAATATTTTTTTATCTTCTGAAAACATCCTAGTATGTCATCTCCCACACTTATAAAATGAAACCCTTTATCTATTATTCTACACACTTATATTTCCTCTTATATCATCCAATGCGAGATAATGTCACTTTAATCATCCCTCCCAATGTCCTAGAGGTCCTGGTATGATCATAATACCATCCTAGGAAGGCATTATGTATAAACCTAAGGAGGTTTTCTGAAGAAGACGTATAGTTCTTAACCAAGCGTTGTGGTTTTATTTATTATTAAATCTCAATAAAATATTATCCATCCATGATTAAATAAAAATGTAAGTATATAGAATATAATTAAATGTTATTATTTTTATATTATAACAATTTCCTCATTTTCTTACCCATCTAACTAAAAATAAAAACATTGATTGTGCCTACATTCACCCTATCACCTTGCAAAATGGTGTATTACATTTTTCCTGATTAAATCTTATATTTGGTCATAAATATGGATTAAAATGAAATTAACTGATACATATTATATAAATATAATTATTTAATGATAAAAAATATTATAATTCTTTATTTACCATCAACCGAAAAATAAAAACACCACTTGTGTGTACATGCATACCACTACCTCACGAACTAATGTATTTTATTTTACATCACTACCTCATATGGATTGTATATATATATGTATTTTAAAAAATAATATTATATTTATGATATTAATAACATTATATAACTATAAAATTATACTTGTTATCTTTCCCTCTTGTTTTTAGAATAAATGAAGCATTACTATGTGTACGAATGGATTATCATTTCCATGTTGTAACCTGATACATTTTTCATAACCATATTACATGTATAGTTATTAAAGTATAAATAATATATGAAAATGATAAATATAACATGATTATTACCTTTTAAATGATATAATCATGATTTATTTGAACATAGTCAACCTACCCAATCCATTTCTGACTTATAATCTGAATATTCTCAAAATTTCTAACTTTAACATAATTGATTATGTAATTAAGATTAACATGGATATAAGTATAATAACATGAATAATAAATATGGAAAAGTCTAGTATGAAATTTGTAGACGCCGGAAAAGTCCGTTGTTCCCAAACGAAGCTCCGGATGCGGAAAGCGAGGTCATATTTGGAGTCGGAAGCATGTTTCGGAGGGCCCAGAGGTCTTGCGCGGAATTTTGGAGACTTGCGCGCAAAGTGGATGAGCCGCGCGCAAACCTCCCGGGATGCGCGCAATGCGTCGGGCTGGCGCCCAATTTTGCGCGCCAGTGGCCCGCGCGACTCCCTTGCGCGCCGGGCCCGATTCCGCGCCCGCGAAGGGAATTCCGCGCCCGTGAACCGGATTCCGCGCCCGGGGTTGCCTATAAATATAAGGTGACCCCCGACGTTTTGAAGGTGGCCAGAATTCGAAAGGTCTCTTGTGCGCGCAATCCAACCCCTTCCGCGCGCAATGCCGATCTTCAGGTAACCTCTTTTCTTTCACGTAAGAAAGCCTCGGGGTTCGCCTTCGCGCGCAATCCCTTTGGCTCCTTTCCTTTGAATAACCCTTCACTCAAAGGCATTTGCGCGCAAAAGAAGCCTCTTGCACGTAATTGCCCCCGGGTGCGCGCAATCCATCCCGATTGCGCGCACCCCCCATTTTCAAAGTGGCCATTCGATTAAAGAATGAGTTGTTGCCCCGTGCGCTATCAGAAGCCCGGTGCGCGCAATCTCTATCATTCGCGCGCAAAGTGCTGGCCCAATTGCGCGCCAGCCCATCCATTTGCGCGCCGACCCGCGGTATTTCGCGCAAAGCTCCTCTTTTGTGCGCAAACCGCCAGGGTCGCCCCCTTTGACCCCCTTTGGGTACCCGCCTGCGTGGCGCCTGATGATCCTCATCCCGGGTGCCCGCACTGTGTGTTGTCTTTCCGTGCGGCCCTCTAGGCTTGCGCGAAGTGACACTGACCTGTTGGCGGCTTCAACGTCCTGCACGACGTTAAACTGCATACGTCCAACATGACGTTAAACTGTGCCACGTCCGTGCTGCAAGACGTTAAACTGCCAGGCGTTTACGTCCCGCACGACGTTAAATGCACCATCGTCCGCGCTGCAAGATGTTAAACTGCCAAGCACCTTCGTCCTCAACACACGACGTTAAACTGTACTTTGTCCGGCAAGACGTTAAACCGTCCGCATCACCTGATCCCGTGTCTCGCACGCAGGGTCCCCCCGGTTTGGATGTGGCCCCCACCCGCTCGTCTCTGCAGGGATGTCGGGATTGGATTGGCCTTCGCCCACGGGGGTAGAGTGTTGCAAACAGAATGAACTACGTGGACTTTGATTCCTGTCTTCTAAACAGGGTACGTAGGAAGCCTCTCCGAGGTTCAAGCCCACCACCTGGTCGTCCCGGTCGTATTTACGTCGGTTCGTCCATCAGTGGACCCCTCCCGGGTTCACACTTGCGTTGATTCACCTATGAATCCGCCTCTGTGGGGGACTGCACATGTGTATCTCCATTGTGCTTCCCCACCACCTCGATCTCTTCGTGAGTCGGCTTGCCAACGTCCAGCATGACGTAAAACTGTGATTCACCCGGCCGTTCCATCCCCCTCTGCGTGAGGTGGTTCGGTTCAATCCTCCGCCCGGCGGCCTCGATCTCTTCGTGAGTCTGCCTGCCGATGTCCAGCATGACGTTAAACTGTATGTCCGAACTACGCTGACTTTGATCCGCGCTAACGCGCGGTACGTAGGAAGCCCCTAGGGGGTCCAAGCTCCTCACTCCATCATCCACCCTGATCCTTAACCGGGCCGCCACATCCCGGTGGGGTCATGCCATTCCATTCCACTCCATTTCACTCGGGAAGCCACCCATGTGCTGGCCCCAGCGTCGGAGGTTCCCCGCAAGGGGTTCTGTCATCTGATCCACTTCTCGTGTTGATCAGTCCGATGTCGTCCCCGCTGGACGTTAAACTCGCAGCATACCCCGTGTTAAACATGGGAAGCTGAGGAAAACCTCAGGTAACAGACTTCCCCACACCCAGTGTGGGATTCCTCAGGCCATCACGCCTTCGAGAAGCCCTATTAGGGACGGAAGGCAGACATGCAGAGTCACCGTGTTAAGGCACGCCCCCGACACCCAGAGCCACCAGGTCTCCTCACCGCAGGTTGCTGCCCCGACCAGACTCCTTGGAGCGTCCGGGCGGAAGCAGCGTAATTAACCGGTGTCAATGGAGACATGGCGCCAGGAACGAGATTCATGAACATTCTTAAATATATGAGGGAGACCCGGATTAGGCGACGAGTTCCGAGGAGACGTCCACGGAAGGAGGAGCCGACATCCCATCATCCCGGTTTCGATCAAGGAGAAGACGCCCCTGAATAAGGGACGGATGCCGCCCGCCTTTGGAAAGCGGGACTGCGGGACCACAAGCCGCGCGCCCATCCCCTCGGGTTGACGGGTGCACGCGCGAACGCATCCTGGCGGAACAGCGTAACCCGACGCACATCCGCACCGAAACAGAAAAATGGTGAACCCGACGTGAATCTCTTCTCCTCAATACGAAGACCGATGGCTTTCAGAGGTGTTGGAAGACCAGCATGCTGCTCGACCGAGCGTTCAGTTTTACCCGCCAGGGGCTGAGGAAGGGAACTCGGGCACTCCGTCTCGCGACGTCGAGGGCCTGGGTCCCCCCCCACGGAAGGCGTCGTGGCACTAATGGTTGGTTGTCAATTCCTTTTCCTGTCAGTGTTAATGGGTTCTTCTCCCTGCTTTCAGAAATCAGGTCGCCCAATCCAGTGCCCGATCGCCACCCGCCCACTGGCGCAGGGGTAGAGGAAACACCGACGCGGCTACTCCGCGCGGTCCCGCCCGTTCCACAGCCGTGCCAGCAGCCGCAGCTGCGGGGAAACCACGCCCTCTCTCCCCCTCGGAGGTCATCCAAAGAAGGGTGATCAACAACTTGGTGCGGAGATATGAGGAAGAGGGAGTCATTCCCACCAGGGACATGGCTCTCCTAGACCTCGAGGGAGCTGCACCTCGCCACCAACGCCGCCCCCGAGGGCCGCGCAGGGAGGCACCGCTGCCTACCTCGACGTCCAACCGCTTCCGGAGTTTATCCCCGGAGCGCTCCGACAACTCCTTCCCCTATGCGGATGAGGTGGAAGATGCCCGGGACCACCCTATCCGGGATTCGCCCCAGGGATCCGCGATGAGGGCTTCTGTCAGGCCACGGCGACATCGCCGCCAGGCCTCTCAAGTCGAAGAACGGGCTCTCCACCTGCCCGCACCGCTCATCGCGACTCGTTTTTCCCGACGCCAACGTCGGGCTCGAGCGGAAGAGGATGCCCACCTTGGGGCCCTAGCAACAGCGGCCGCATTGGCCCAAGCCACTGTTGGCTCCAGTCGCCAGGCCCCTGCGCATCCTGAGCAGGGGAACTTCTATGCCCGAACCGGATCGAGGCCCCGACCGCCCCAAAGGCAGGTTGGGTTGACTCTCCCGGTTGCTGGTACAGACAATAGCCACCGCGGACCACCTCGCGGTATCGCTATTCACCAACAGGGTCTACTCCGTGTGGCCGATCCAGGAGGCATGGGTCATCCCACCTTCCGATCCCGGCCCGGAGGCCTGCCCGGAATCACCTCTCCCCGCGTCCCATTTGATATCTGTCCCGGTGCCCCTCGCACCATGGTTTCCAGTCCTCTTGGCCCCAACACCAGTGCGGCCGGAGGACGCCCGGACAGAGATCAGCCATGCCCCGAAGAACCACCCAGGGGCAGGAGGGCAAGGCGTCGACGCCAAGGGAAGAATGTTGCGGAATTCCGGACATAGATCTGACCGGTTCGCTTCTCTGATTCAGAGGCGGAGTATGATTCGGCGACAGATCCCTTCCTCCAATCCCGCCAGTCAAGGGCAGGGGTAGGAATGCGGCACGTCAGCCTCGTACTCCCCGAGAGCGAGATCGATATGATCCCCGCTTCTCTCCGAAGGTATATCCGGAGTAGCGAGGGCCCGGTAGACCCCCAAGGATCAAGCTTGCGGTTGGTACCGGCCCCTCTGGAAGCGCCTTCTGCCTCGATCGGAGAAGCCGGAGACCTTTTCTGGGGACCGACGGTCGAACCACGATCTAGTGCACCCTCGGCGAGCACCGACGCTACGACAGGATGTTCGCTCGCCGGCCCGTCCTATCGTGATGTGTTAGCCAGGGCACCGCCACCCTCAGAGGGCGGCCCGGGATATGGAGGCCAATCGGCCTGCTCGCCGTATTCACCGCTGGCCAGCCCGTCGGCCCGACGGCCCGCCTCGGCACCACTGCCGGTTCCCCGTCCGTTCCCAGCCATTGAAGAGGACCAAGGAGACCTGGGTCCCGAGTTTGAGTCGTGGAGCTTCTGGACCGTCCTTGCAGAGGGCCACTTCCCTGAGAAGTTTTGGCCAGTCGCAGGACCGGACTTTGATGCACCCGAATCGCTCACCCCGGATGAGTTCGAATGCTTCCGCCGAACTCTCCGGGAGACTCACTCCCGTCTTCACCGCCTACAAATGCCATACCCCGGGAGTCAAGTACACCTGGAGGATATTAGTGAGCAGTGCCGTCAAATTGACCTGGCCACGCTCCCCGCGGTTCGGCACCCCGGGTCATTTGGGCACTACGAGGCCCTCCAACAACGATGCGTTGAGTTTTTTCAAGTACTCTGCAAGGTTATCGAGGAAGCCACCTCCCACGTGTATATCCGTGGATGGGGGCAGTACGCTGCCCTACGCTTCAGGGCGATTCGCCGACAGCCCGATTCACTGGGTGGCCCTGAGGGTACATCCCCAGGGACGGAAACAGTCAACATGGCTGACCTGTCGGGGGAGGGGAACGGTTTGGAACTTCTCGACGGGGGCTTTCCCCCCGAAGACAAGCCATTTTTGGATCCATCGGTGAGAGTTACTCGTCATCAGAGGAACCTCCTGGGACTCCCCGCACCCACTGAAGCACTGACGTTGAGCCGAAACGTCAGTAAAGGTAAAGAGCACAGCGAGGCTATAAAGCCCGCCGACCCATCGGCCTCCACGCAGAGGGCGGATGAGGATCCCGAGAAGGATACACTACGTCAACAGCTCGCCGAGCAGAAGAAGCTGGTTGACCAGCTCCTCGCCGAGCGCGCTGCAGAACGGCGGCCTGTCTACGGTGATCCTAGGACAGGACAGCAGGGACAAGAACAACCACCCCTCGATGAGGCTCTCCCGGGCAACCGTGATTATGCCGTGTTCGCCAACAGGAGAGAGGCCATCGCCAATGGCAAGAGGGCGCGGTATGTTTCACCCCACCCTCCCGAGCGGCGTGACTACCTGAGAGACCCCGCTCGGATTCCTCCCGCTGCCCCAAGGGCTGCTCCGCCCGCCATCCCACGAGCTGCCGAGTTCGACGACCCGGTCGACGACCCGATTGAAGGGCCATGCAATGCGCTCGTGGTTAGAGATCCTCGCCAGGACTGGAACCCATGTCCGGATGATCCGATGGCGGCACTCATCGCCCGCTTGGAAGCCTTGGAGACTCGGCAAGTGGCAATCCCACCGGACGGCAAGCCATACCCAGCATGGGTGGATGACATGCCGGCGCCTCCGAGATTCGGGAATCCCACTTTTGCCCCCTTCAACGGGACTGGAGATCCGCCACAGCATTTGGCCCATTTCAACTCGAGGTGCGGGCCTATATTGGGGACTCCGGCGCAGCAAGAGGCCGCTAAGCTTCGCTGCTTTGTCCAGACACTGGAAGGGCCAGCATTTGTCTGGTACAGCCAGCTCCCCGTCGGGTCGATAACTAGCTGGGAGGACCTTCGTAGACAATTCCTCTACCAGTTCAGTTCCACGACCCGGAAGACGAGTATCGCAGACCTCTTCAAGTGCAAGCAGAGGCCTGATGAGCGAGTCGCGGACTTCGTCGCCCGATGGAAGGGTCTCACGTATTCCCTTGACATGCCATTGACTCAGGACCAGTTGCTGACAATGTGCGTTGGGAACGTCAAGACTGAGCTGGTCCCTTCCTTGATCACTCAGAATTACCCCGGAGGGTTCAGGGACTTCTCAGACAAAGCTCAACGTCTTGAGGAAGCCCTGCAACAGGCCAGCCAGGCACACCCGCTGCCTCCTATGATTCCTGCAAGGAGAGCCAGCAGGGCTGAGCCCGCTGTTGTCGCCCAGAGAGAGGCTCCCAGGCCGTTGGAGCTGCTGTCGGTGAGGCTAGCTCCACAGCCTCACAGGAATCCGCCTCCACGGGCTCAGTTCCCGGCCCAGCAGCGGCAGCCTCAGAACCGGCCGGCCCCTCCGCGTAATGTACCGCCACAACCCAGGCGAGATAATCAGGGTCCACCTCCTCGGCAGGCCCCTCCAGCCCCTCGTCAAGACCACGCTCCCAGGGGCCCGCGATACCTGACCTACTCATTTCATGAGGATCAGGTCCCCGGTTATTTCCGGAGCGCCCTGGAGCAGAGGATTGTGCGGCTTCCTGAGTGTTGGAGGCCGGAGGAGGCACATCTCACGGATAACCCCCGCTACTGCCCCTACCATCAGGCCCTGGGGCACACCATCCAGCGGTGCTATGTGTTTAAGGATTGGCTCCAAGACCATATTAAAAACAATGTGATCAGGTTGGGCCCAGCTCTAGCACAAGTGGCGGGCGTGTTTGTGGGATCAGATGACGATAGCGGCAATGAGGACGAATGGCAGCTGGTCTCCGACCGCGGGTCCCAGAAGTATAAGAACTGGATGGCCCGCAAGACGATCATTCGCGCCCATGGAATCATCCGTGCGCGCTTGAATCAGCCTGAGCCCCCAGAATCTGCGGGTGCTGCTTCGGCATCGTCGTCCCAGCCTACCTCTTCCAAGAAGAGCAAACAGCGGCGGCGCAAGATGGAAGAGCGCGCCCCGCCAGTTCCGCCACTATCCCGCACTCTCGACGATTTCATGCCCCCGGAGATGGGGATCCCTCCTTGGATCCGCCCAGTGGTGAATGATTCGTCCGATGACAGTGTTGGGTACGCTTCGGTTAATACCGTCGAGCTGGTAAATCCCTTTTCGGTTCCCGACGTTGAAGAACACCAGGTGGACCTCCCTAGTGTCCCCGGTCGTCGCCACCGTCGGAAGAACCGCAGCAACATGAGTCGTCGGGGCACAGCAGTTGGTACCTCCAGCCAGGCCGTGCACGCCACTGAGACCAGGCAGCAGGCCCAAAACCGAGCTCAGCGTGCGCAGCCCCATCATCCGGGGATGACGGATTCGCCTCCGCCACTGTTTGTGGTATGGGATCAGGCAGAACCGCCTCAGCCGCGTCGCTATCAGCTCCGCCCTGCCACGAGTCCATCCCGGCCTCCTGACCCCAGTACGGTGACCATTTCCCGGGCTTCAACCAATGAACAACGAGATGCGCCAAGCACCAGTCAGCCGCCGGCCCAACCGGCAAGGCCCGTCACGCTTCCAACCACAGAGCAACCTCCTGCAACCAGGGGCTCGCGCTTGGCCAAAAAGTATGATGTCCCGAAGCACTTGGTCGACATCCCAGCGAGACTGTCCATCCTTGAGGCTCTGCGCATGTCATCTGAGATGCGCGAGGCACTCGCTGAAGCCCTGAAGAGCCCCCTCCAGTGTGAGACAGAGGTTGCGGCTGCAGAGGCCTTTCACGCTGAAACGATTGAGGACGCCGAATGCCAGGCAGTTATCTCGTTCTCTGGTAAGGATGAAGACCCTCATATTCAGGGGCACATTCGTCCGCTGTATGTTACTGGCCAGTTCAATGGCCTTGAAGCCCGGCGCTGTCTTGTCGACACGGGGTCCGGGATTAACCTGATTCCCACTCGGACGCTCCGAAGATTGGGGTTGTCTGAGGATGACTTGATTCCCTCCGACCTCAGGATCCAGGGGTACGACCGCACCGAGCAAACCCCGGTCGGCAAGATACGTTTGAAGACCCAGTTCGGTGATTTGGTTGCCAACACCGAATTCATGGTAGTCTCTCAAGATACTGCATACAACGCATTGATGGGCAGGCCCTGGCTCCGCCTTCATGCGGCGGTTCACTCGTCATACCACCAATGCCTCAAATACTCCCTTAATGGTCGAGTGGGCGTGCTTCAGGGAGATGCCTCTCCTTTTGCCTCATGTGAAGCCCGCTATCTGGACGCAGACTATTACAAGAGCAAGGATAAGCAGATCCTGGCAGGTGAGGTCGAGCCTGTCGCTGTTGCAAGTGATCCCTGGGCATGTTTGGATGACGCTTATGTCCTCCCGATTCAACGGTTGGACGTAGCCATGGTCTCGACGGCTTGTGAGTCTCCTGGTGAGATGACCGCGACCGCCCATGCCAGGACCAGCGGCCTAGTAGGATCTGGTAGCCCCAATGCAGTTGCCAACGTAGTCTCTCCCGTGGACGATCCCTCCCCGAGTGGAGAGGACGTGGAAGATGCACCCCCATCCTTTGAGGAGGGCGTCTCCGCCACGGTCGATGAGTTAGTACAAGTGAACCTTGGAACCGAAGCAGATCCGAGACCCACATTGGTCAGTGCCGCCATGCCCTCTGAGGAGCGGCAACAGTACATGGATATTCTCAGGCAGCACCGCGATGTGTTCGCTTGGGGCTATGACAAGATGCAGGGGCTAGATCCTCAGGTAGCCGTCCACCGCCTTGGTCTCCCGGGGAACCATCGCGGGTTCAAGCAGCCTCCCAGGAAGATGCACCCATTCCATGGTTCCATGGTTGAGGCCGAAGTTGACAAGCTTATCAAATCCAACTTCGTGTGGGAAGTTCAGTACCCCAAATGGCTGGCCAACATTGTGTCGGTCCGGAAGAAGAACGGGCAGATCAGAGTCTGCATCGACTTCCGCGATCTCAACCGCCACTGTCCGAAGGATGATTTTCCCCTTCCAGTGACAGAGCTGTTGATTGACGCCACGACAGGGTTCCAAGCCCTCTCCTTCATGGATGGATACTCCGGATACAACCAAATTCGGATGGCCCCTGAGGATGAGGAGTTCACTGCCTTCAGGGCCCCCCAAGGTACCTTCTGTTACCGGGTCATGCCTTTCGGCCTGACGAATGCAGGTGCCACCTATCAACGGGCGATGCACCGCATATTCAAGCCAATCCTCGGTACACTGGTGGAATGCTACGTCGACGACTTTGTAGTCAAATCGCGCCAGCGTCAGGACCATCTCAAAGATCTTGAGAAAGTGTTCAGCTTCCTCCGGTCTCGCTGCCTGAAGATGAAACCGTTGAAGTGCGCCTTCGGGGTCACCTCTGAAATGTTCCTTGGATTTGTGGTAAGATACTGGGGTATTGAGGTCGACCCAGAGAAGATCAGGGCGATTATCCAGATGCCTCCCCCAGGTAACATCCGGGAACTGCAAGGGTTCCAAGGCCACTTAGCCTATATACGTCGATTCATCGCGAATCTGTCCGGCAAGTGTAATCCCTTTTCTCGGCTTATGAAGAAAGGTGTCACCTATGTATGGGATAAAGAGTGTCAGACCGCTTTCGAGAAAATCAAGCAGTACCTGCTGCAACCTCCGTTTCTGATGCCGCCTGTATCCGGGAAGCCGCTGGTCCTCTATGTGACCGCCCTGGAACGGTCCCTGGGTGCCCTTCTCACCCAGAAGAACAACGAGGGAACAGAGAATAGCCTCTATTACCTCAGTCGCATGCTCCTCGATGCGGAAGTCAGGTATTCCCCCATCGAGAAGAGCTGCCTGGCGCTCGTATTTTCCGTACAGAAATTACGGCACTACTTGCAGCACCATGAGGTACAGTTGGTTTCTCGGGTAGACCTGTTGAAATATATCCTGAGCCGGCCTATGTTGACTGGCCGTCTAGCGCTGTGGGCTGTGATTCTCCAGCAGTTCGACATCAGGTATGTGTCTCAGAAGGCCATAAAAGGGCAAGCATTGGCAGACTTTCTGGCTGCTCACCCAACCTCCGCGGACCAGCCGCTGGATCTAGGCTTTCCTGATGAGGCCATTCTCTCGATCGATCGAGCCGGTCCATGCTGGCAGATGCACTTTGATGGTGCCTCCCGGATCCCCACCGGTAGAAGACTCGATAATCCTAAGCTCAACAGAGTGGGTTTGGGTATCATCTTCATTACCCCGGAGCTAGCCGTACTGCCTTACTCTTTCCTGTTGTCAGAGGGCTGTACCAACAATGAGGCGGAATACCATGCCCTCATCACCGGCCTCGAGTTAGCTCTCGAGATCGACGTGCCCCATCTGTGCGTGAAAGGGGACTCCGAGCTGGTTGTTAAGCAGATCAATGGTGACTATGTTGTCAGGAAGCCGGAACTTGCGACATTGCTGGAGTGCACCCTCCTTCTGATGGCCCGGATCCCTTCTCGGCCAGAAATTTTCCATATTCCCTGGTCGCAGAACGGTCGAGCAGATGCCTTGGCCAGCCTTGCTGCGTCACTTGCAGAGCCTGAACAGGACAACCTGATCGTCCGCGTGACGTGCCGCAGGCTCATCGCTCCCGTTATCCCGGAGAGAGATCGCGGCCCGTCGGTAAGTAATCTCACCGCGGTTGCCCTTACGCCCGGAACCCCGATTACCCCAGATATGGCAGTCGAACCAGCCCCTGATTGGAGGACGCCTTTGGTTGAGTACCTCCAACATGGCATTCTCCCGTCAGATCGGGCCGAGCGCGACCGAGTTCGACGCCGCGCATCGCAGTTTGTCCTCCAGAGCAGTCCCGGCCTGGAGCAGATCCTCTACAGACGCGGATTTGATGGTGTTCTCCTCCGTTGCCTTCAGGGAGTTGAGATCCCACGAGTCATGCAAGAGGTTCATGCTGGTTCATGCGGCGGCCATCAGACTGGGCCGAAGCTGTCCCACGAGATTCGGAGGTTGGGATACTTCTGGCCCTCCATGATCCATGACTGCATCGAGTATGCCAGGAGGTGCCATGCGTGCCAGGTTCATGCGAAATTTGTGCATCGGCTGCCGGAGCCTCTCCATACCACCAGGTATTCTTGGCCCTTTGCAGTCTGGGGGATGGACGTTGTGGGACCCTACCCGCCGGCGACAGCTCGCCAGTGCCGGTTCATTCTGACCGCCACGGACTTCTTCTCCAAATGGGCAGAGGCGATTCCGCTCAGAGAGGTCAAATCCTGTTCGATCGCTGACTTCGTGACCTCCAACATCATTCATCGATTTGGAGTGCCTCACGCTATCCTCACGGATAACAGAGCCAATTTCCGAGCAGCCGAGTTGAAGAAGTTGTACGCCAAGTACAACATTCGCTCGAACCATACATCTCGCTATCATGCGCAGGCGAATGGACAGATCGATGCGTTTAACAAAACCCTCTCTAACATTCTGCAAAAAATGGATGGTCAGAACAAGAAGAGTTGGCCGGACAAGCTCCCGAACGCCCTCTAGGCTTATCGGACGACGACTCGCAATTCCACCCAGATGACCCCTTATTCCCTGGTGTATGGAGCTGAGGCCGTCCTGCCCATCGAGATCCAGTTACCATCCTTGCGCACTGCGTTCTACGACCAGAAAGCGCCGGACAGAGCTGCTGAAGCCCGTCTAGTCGATTTGGAAGCACTGGATGAGAATAGGCTTCGCGCCTTGCACAACTTGGAGAGGCATCAAAGCAGAATGGCTCGAGCTTTCAATAAGAAGGTTCGCCTCCGCTCCTTCCTACAGGGTGACCTAGTGCTAGCCCTAAGAGCGCCAATGATCCCCGGCAGGAAGCCACCCAAGTTGGAGCCCAAGTGGGAGGGACCTCTTGTCGTCCACAAAGTTTATCCCAATGGCGCGTACTCCCTAGCGACTATGGATGGTGAGCGTGTCACTCCTCCCACCAACGCTAGGTTCCTCAAGCAGTACTTCGTCTGAGTGTACTACGTCCAAAATGACGTTAAACTGTGCCACGTCCGCGCTGCAAGACGTTAAACTGCCAGGCGTTTACGTCCTGCACGACGTTAAACTGCATACGTCCAAGCTTCACGACGTTAAACTGCCTAGCATATCTTCCGCGCTGCAAGACGTTAAACTTCCAAGTGTTTCGTCCAACATGACGTCAAACTGTACCTCGTCCAAGCTACAAGACGTTAAACTGTTTAGCATTCGTCCAACATGACGTTAAACTGTACTACGTCCGAGCTACAAGACGTTAAACTGTTCAACATTCGTCCTGCATGACGTTAAACTGCCTCTCGAGAACTACGTGCGGCTTGATTCCCATCCTTATGGGATACGTAGGACCGCCTGAACCTTCATGTTTCAGGCCCAGCCCCATCCTTCGGGAATTTCCATCCTATCTCGGGCCTTCGGCCCAGTTGCCCCCGGGTGTGCGGCGTATGGTGTGAGCGCGGGGCTATGCCCTCATTCACGTCGGTTTTCTCGTCACGCTGTACGCCCCCCCACGTTTGGGGATGGCTTCTTCTCCCCCCTATTCTTTTTTCTCTCTTTTCGTCCTGCACGACGTTAAACTGCACTTCAAGAACTACGTGCGGCTTGATTCCCATCCTCATGGGATACGTAGGACCGCCTGAACATTCATGTTTCAGGCCCAGCCCCATTTCCCGGGAATCCCTATCCCGCGTTGGGTCTCTTGCCCAAGTTCCCCTCCTTTTTGTGCGAGGCGTATGACGTGAGCGGGAGATTATGTCCTCATTCACGTTGGTCTACTGGCCGCGCCGTATGCCTCCCCCGTGTGTAGGACTACCTCACACCCCTCATCGTCCTGCACGACGTTAAACTGCCTCTCAAGAACTACGTACGGCTTGATTCCCATCCTTATGGGATACGTAGGACCGCCTGGACGCTTGTGTTTCAGGTCCAGCCCCGTTTCTTGGTTGATCACAGGGATCTTCCGTCTTTTGGTTGCTCTCAGGGTGAGTCCTCCGACCCTTCCCGGTGATCTGTTAACATGTTTTGGGTACTTCGGTCTATGACCAGTGGTGTCGGATTCAACCCCAACAAGTCCTGTGTTGCTTGTCGGGCCGCACGCTTCCTCTTGATCGATCCTTCACTCAAAGGGATCCTCGTTAGCGGTTTGGGTACGATGCCTCAGTGCTCTCCTACCGCTCCGGGTCGATTTACCGGTGAGTCCTGGGCCGCAAATCGATATGAATCCTGCGATTGAGCGGTTGATGCTCGTTTTCTTGCCCCTTTCTAGGCTGACGCGATCGGATGTTGTGTTGCGAATATGGTCAGCGACATCCTTGATCGCCATGTCGGCTCTTTTAGGCTCCGAACATTGGTCGCACGGTCCTCATCACACTCCGCCTTTGTGCATTGTAGTGGAATCTCGACACTCTCTTTATACTGACCTTCAGTACACCTTTACACGTTAGGCAGGCCAACCAGGGTAATGGTGTCTGTCGAGGCTCCCACGATCTGAGCACCAAGGGTATATGGTGATGTCCTCCCTAAGGGCCGTGTATAGCTGGACCCTCGTCCCCATAAGGAGGAAGGTGTCGCCCGAACAATCGCGTTTTGGGCCCAGTATATCTGGAGGCTAGCATCTCTGCCCCTCGGGTGATGGACATACGCAGACCCCTATCCCAGGACTCTTCTCCTGGAATCGTGCGTGACCGCAGGGCTGGGTATGTTCCCACCTCCGCTGAGTCCTCCATATCGCAATATGCGGATTCCTCCATGGTCCGAACCACACGACCTTAAACTGTGTTGTCTGGTCCTACCACACGACCGTAAAGTGTGACCGTCTTGGCCGCCCGACGAGAAACGGCACTGCATCGTGATGTTCTCCTCAGGGGACACTCACGTTGGGCGCTGGTTAATAACCACGCCATTCATCAATGCCTTTCATGGCTTGATTATTGTGGCGACGCCAGGGATTCCTTAATCACAGGCATGTCGCTGCACGAAAAACCATCCATCTTAAAGGACAAACAAGAAATATCAAATACAGCTTCTTTTGTGTGCGAGGGTCAGACCCGCTCCCTTCCCCGCGCTGGTGCCCGATTGTGTTGCGCCGCGCTTCAAGAACTATGTGTGGCTTGATTCACATCTTTATGGGATACGTAGGAACGCCCGGATGTTTGAAACTTCGGGTCCGGCCCCCCACCTCTCAAAGATTCCCCCCTTCTCTGGGGAATCCGCCGCCTTCAGGCCACCCTCAAGGCGTGTCCCTCGACCCCTTGCAGTGGTCCACTGGTGTCAAGAGTACTCTGGTTTATTGCCAGGAGGGTCAGGTTCAGCTTGGTCAGGTTCCTTCCATTTTCAGGCTTCGTGCTCCCTTTCATTCGGACCCATCGCCTACGCCCTGGGTGGAGCCCCCGTGAACGGTTTGGACACAATGCCTCAGTGCTCTCCCACCGACTCGGGCTGGTTCCCCCAATGGCCTCGGGCAGCAAATCGATATGAATCCTGCGATTGAGCGGTCGATGCTCGTTTGCTGCCTCATTCCATCAACGGTTAGTGCGATATTGATGCTGCTTTTCCGCCACGGTTTGCAGTACTCCCATATCGTTACGCCGGTGCCCCCAGTCCTTAAGTGAATGACCGCATGATTCACATCACTTTCCACCTCCCATTCTGACCAGGAAAAATCTCGACACTCTTGACACTATTCCCCAGTGCATCTTCGCATATCCAGGGGATAGGACCACGATGCGGCGTACTTTGAGGTTCTTATGGTCCGAGCTCTAAGACCTTAAACTAAGATCTCCCCTTATGGTCCGAGCTCTAAGACCTTAAACTAAGATACGCCCCTGTGGTCCGAGCTCTACGACCCTAAACTAAGATCTCCCCAAATGGGGTTCTGCGTCCTGCATGACGTTAAACTGCACTCGCAGAATTACATGTGGCTTGATCTCTAGCCTCATGGAGTATGTAGGAACGCCCGGGCATTTCGACTCGGGTCCAGCCTCAGGGATCGCTAAGTCCCGCCCCTCCTCGTCGTCGGCCGTCTGGCCTGACTTCGGGTAGAGTGGTGCAGATGTGATATTCTCCCCGATTCAGCTTGGGATGCCCCATCGCAATGATGGGAAGCGACGGTTTCCTCGTCAAAGAGGTTCTGTCTGAGAATTGGGGTGATTCACGGCCAGATTAATGCATCCGCCTAATACGCTTTCCCCACGGTGGCGCAATTTTGAGTGCGTTGGATTCTATCCGAACAAATCATCACTTCGCCCCACGCTTCGCATGCCCTGTTGATCTGGATTTCCACCCTTGTGCCTGAAGGAACCCCCAAAGCGGCATTGATGATGACATGTGATCCGCCTCCTGCCATATGGATGATGACCTTCGGTCCGTCTATCACAGTAGTATGGTCGATTGATCCATTGTCCGCTTGCCGTCTTGGGCATTTCCTGGAAGGCCAACCATTGTGGATTTCTGAATTCGGGACGCGTGATTCACCCTTTCTCATTTCCCTATGTTCGGATAAAATCTCAACGCCCCTAGCGTTGTCCCACTCGTGTGTTGGAACAAGTTGGGGGGATGATACATTGATTAGGTCTGAGGTCTCCTTTCCTAGGAATGATCTCCCTCTTTTCTCTAGAAATCCAGGCCCAATTGTTGATGCTTGAAGCTTGGTTAACGCTCCCGCAAGACAATGAATTGTGGTCGAGCATGTTAAGCCAAAAGATGCAGATAAATATGGTGATTCATACAAATGGATCAAAATATTGAGTAGAAGAAGCAAAATATTCTGGGAATGGCAAAAAACAAAGCCCCTAGGGATTAGCGTGCTGGATAAGTCTTTCTAACGCCGCTACCCTTTGGCTGGCGGCCTCCAGAGCTGCTTCTCGCTCTCTGCGTGCCCTCTCCTCGTCGGCGGTCGCAGCACGCAGTTCGTCGATCCTGGCATGTGCACGCTCCCGCTCGACTTGGAGTGTGACCATCTGTTGGCCCGCCTCCGTCAGCTGTACCTGGGCGTCGATCAGTTGGGCCGATAGTTTCTCTACAAGCTCAGTACACGCTGCGATGAAGGCCTCCTTCTCTGCCGCCTGCCCTTCGAGACGCCGGAATTCCTGCTCCGCCGCGAGGAGCGCCCGCGTGCTCTCCGACATGTCCCGACTCTGTGCGACGTCGGCACGCCGGCAGCTCTTGCGCATTTTTTCGGCCATGAAATCACGGACCGTCAGATGGAGGCGTTGAGCATCAGCTCCCCCGGCACACAGGAAGCGCAGCCAGGTTTGAAGTGATCCCATGCGCCCCAGCCACTCCGATGGGTCTCGCTTGAGGAAGCGCTGGATGCACTTCCACCCCCTGCGGCGCGTTATCCGGCTCTCCTCGACCGCCTCCGCATCTGAGTCGTCCATCTCCTCGGGGTCGGAAGGCCGGTAGGCAGGGAAGGCAGCCAGCAGGTCTGCTGCAGGGTCCGCCCCTGGGATGTCCTCATGGGGGATAGGTTCCCCGACATCTGGGCGACCTTCTTCTCCCGCCCCAGCGGCGTTGACACCCTCGTCAGCCCCCGAACTCTCTCCGATTTCAGCACCGCCGGCGTCCGCAGCCCCTTGATCAGCAGTTGGTGGGGCCGTCTCGGTGTGGGAAGTCTGTTCCGGAGCAGGCGGCATGTCTGCCACTGGTCCACTCGTAGATGGCCCGGGTTCGGTAGCCCGACGGGCCTCCAGTCCTGAGATCACTGCGCAATACATGCCATGGTTAGTCACTGATCGTCAATGGCAAGCACCAGCAGTAAAGTAAGGAGACTTACGGGAGTTCAGAGCGTTATCTTCCGCTATCCCGGCCGCCGCAGGAACAGTTGCAGCAGGGGACCCTTCAGCGCTTGTTAATTCAATAATGGGCGTCTGGCCCCCGCCTTGTCCTGCTGGCGCCTCTCCTACTCCCGCTGAGGACGCCTGACCAACATCCGTGCGCTCCTGAGAAAGGTGGAGAAATGGGTTAGAAGCTGCATAAGAGAATGGATGAAGCAGGTTGAGTAGGGATAGAAGCGGACCTCGAGGATCTCAGTGACATCAACGTTTTCAGAGCCGGCCACCTCGCCGCTCTCCCGCGGGCTCCCCTGATGGGATCTTCCCTCGGAGCCTTCATCCTCCCCCATCTCCTCCTCTTCCTCGGAGTCATTGCTACTGTCATCTTCCACGGGCGGCATCTATTCTGGAGCGGGTTCTAGACCAAGCATCACCTTCACCAGAAGGGATGGCTCCGCACGCTAACCACGTTGGCGTGCGTACTCGTCCATGGCCGTCAGATACGCATACTGCCGGTTGAAGTCCACCCTGTCGGCGATATGGAGGCGCCCGACCTCTGGCAGATGGATTCCCTCTCTGAGTATCTTTCGCCAGATGGCGTCGGTCCCCAGTGACTGCCGCTGGGTCATCCAGGCCGACCACAGCGCCGGGAAGACTGCATCATGGGAGGGTTCGAGCAGACGCCTTACCTGCTTCCCGGGCCGCTCTTCGACCACCGCACGTGCCCCCTCTCTGGGCGCCGAGGTCATAGCGGCAGCCTGCGATGTGCCCGCCGCCGAAGTCCCTGCTCGCGCCGGCTCCGCTGCTTGGCGCGCCTCCGTTCTCCCCCGTGTAACGGCGCCTCGCCTCCTTCCTTGACGCCCGGTCTCCGCACGGGTGACCTCGAGCCGCCGAACTGGCTTCCGTAAAAGCCCCTCGAGGGTACGCGATGGCCCAGTGATCGGCGTACTCGGTTGCCAAGCCTGCGTCGACCCCGGTAGGAGGGAGAGTGATGAAGTTGCCAGAGCCAAAGGCGACGAACATCAGCCACATCTGGCGAAGGACGTCGGGGTTCGTCTCCTCCCGAACAGCAGTGAATACCCTCTTCGGCATCCGTTGAAGGCACCCGAACTGCCTGGAGAACCGGGTTGGCACGTAAGGCTCGCAGATCACCTTCCCATCGATCCGAGCCACGAGCACCCCGCCCCGCATGTTCAGGAAGTATTCATGCTGCTCTAGCGGACCCTGCCCATTGTCGATCATCTGGCCGACGGGAGTGGGGAACGGGCTGAAGTTGAAATTGGCATGATTTCCAATCCGAATCCTCACGCCCTCTTCACTTAGGGTCATCGGAGCGACCCCCGCAATGTTCAGCAGGGAGGGTCGCAGGCTGTTGCCCGGAGGAATGATGGCGTTCGGAAACGTGTACCCACCAAGGTGAGCAGCCACCCAGCCGTGGAAGAATTGGAAGGGCCCACAGATCCTTCGTGGCGACCCCCCTCGTGAGATGCGTCCCAGGATGGCGTACAGCTTAGCCAACACTGGGACCCCGAGGTTATATCTTTTGTTGGCGGCCATAGCGCCCGCCATCGCCAGTGTTGTCGGGCGGACGCCCATTCTCGCGTCCCGCACTGGCAGGAGCCACCCACTCAGAAAGGCGGCCAGGAACGCCGCGTACCGGACATTTGGGTCCCGGGCCTCGATGACGCGGTACCCCCATGAGCGGTAGTCGCCCGTCTCCAGGACCCGCCAATACGACCCATTCCGGCTCCTCTGAGCCGCGGTCGGGCACCGCTTCCCCCTGCCTGGCATTTTGACCGCCGGGTCATGCTCCAATAACTGGCCGAACCACTCCTTGTAGGCTATGTCCTTCTGGAAGTCCTTGATCCCGAGCCGCTGCGTAGCCAGGTCAAGCAGATGCCAGGTCAGAATGGGAGTCCGTGACCTGTCTTCCCAGGTGTTCTTCGGAGGCAGGAACTCATCGTACTAGTAACCCTCCAGCGGGATACCTCCGATGCAGTGGATGTCCCAGAGACCGATGCCGACCTCCCCATGGTGAAGATGGAAGGTGTTGGTATCCGGGGACCAGCGGGTGAATAGCTCCGGCCCGAGCTCGGACTGCTGGTAGAAGTTGAACTGCGACGTCCACACCGCCTCAAATAGGCCGATGTACCGCAGCTCCTCCGCGAAGTGATCGCAAGTGTGGCGTACCCAGAACGCCCAGGCCCATTCACTGGTGAAATTGCCCCCAGATCGCAAGTCCCAGTCCTTCAGCCAGCCCTTGGTGTCGTCGGTGACACTCTGGCGATATATGCTCGAGTAGAGGGCTGGAGAGTACTCCGCAGTAGGCTCACTTCCGACGATGGTTCGCGTCCTCGGGTTCAGGACATTGACATCCAAGTGTCTGGTCTCCCTGGCAGGATGCCCATTGTTGGTGATGTTATAGCGGGGGAGCTCGTCTTCCCGAGTCACCCAGGTCCGTGGCGCATCAACCTCGAACCCTGGCACCAGAACCTCATCTAGGATGCCGATGTTCCAGAGCGGCAGGTTGTCCGACAGTGGATATGTCTTCTGGGCCGGCGTCATCAAGTCGAACAAGGATTGATTGTTCGAAACAATCTCCTTGGATCTGTAGACCTCCTCGTTCGTCGCCATCTTAGCTCTGCGAGTGGCGGCATCCCCCTCATTTCCTTGATTCGCGGCCATCTCAGAAGCTTCGGGAGTCGTGCGGGTAAAGGGATGAAGCGTGCGGGATCGGATGAGGCTGGTAGAGAAGTTTGAGAGTTGGCGCGCAATCCTAGTGGACGGCGCGCAATCAGGAAGTCCGTCGCGTAAAACCCCGGGTGTTCGCGCAAAAGCAGGCTGAATTCCGGACAAGTTTGCGCGACGAGCGGGCGAATTCCGCGCCGGAAAAGGCAATTTCGCGCACGAGAGCTCGAATGCTTATCGCGCGGAAGGCCAGTGTACGGTGCGGGGGACCCAGGGCCCCTATTTATAGGCAAGGCCGGGGACCGTGCTGCGCGGAAATCGCTTTGCGCGACCGCAGCGGCGAATTTCGCGCCCGACCCCCTTTTTTTGCGCGCCACAGTCCCGCGCCACCCAGGACTTCGGCATTCCGGCGTCTCCCTCGGAACCCGATCGTTGCGACCTCTCGCCGATCAGATTCCGAGGGGGGGCTTTTGTAGACGCCGGAAAAGTCCGTTGTTCCCAAACGAAGCTCCGGATGCGGAAAGCGAGGTCATATTTGGAGTCGGAAGCATGTTTCGGAGGGCCCGGAGGTCTTGCACGGAATTTTGGAGACTTGCGCGCAAAGTGGATGAGCCGCGCGCAAACCTCCCGGGATGCGCGCAATTCGTCGGGCCGGCGCGCAATTTTGCGCGCCAGTGGCCCGCGCGACTCCCTTGCGCGCCGGGCCCGATTCCGCGCCCGCGAAGGGAATTCCGCGCCCGCGAACTGGATTCCGCGCCCGGGGTTGCCTATAAATATAAGGTGACCCCCGACGTTTTGAAGGTGGCCAGAATTCGAAAGGTCTCTCGTGCGCGCAATCCAACCCCTTCCGCGCGCAATGCCGATCTTCAGGTAACCTCTTTTCTTTCGCGCAAGAAAGCCTCGGGGTTCGCCTTCGCGCGCAATCCCTTTGGCTCCTTTCCTTTGAATAACCCTTCACTCAAAGGCATTTGCGCGCAAAAGAAGCCTCTTGCGCGCAATTGCCCCCGAGTGCGCGCAATCCATCCCGATTGCGCGCACCCCCCATTTTCAAAGTGGCCATTCGATTAAAGAATGAGTCGTTGTCCCCGTGCGCTATCCGAAGCCCGGTGCGCGCAATCTCTATCATTCGCGCGCAAAGTACTGGCCCAATTGCGCGCCAGCCCGTCCATTTGTGCGCCGACCCGCGGTATTGCGCGCAAAGCTCTTCTTTTGCGCGCAAACTGCCAGGGTCGCCCCCTTTGACCCCCTTTGGGTACCTGCCTGCGTGGCGCCCGATGATCCTCATCCCGGGTGCCCGCACTGTGCGTTGTCTTTCCGTGCGGCCCTCCAGGCTTACGCGAAGTGACACGGACCTGTTGGAGGCTTCAACGTCCTGCACGACGTTAAACTGCATACGTCCAACATGACATTAAACTGTGCCACGTCCGCGCTGCAAGACGTTAAACTGCCAGGCGTTTACGTCCCGCACGACGTTAAACTGCACCATCGTCCGCGCTGCAAGACGTTAAACTGCCAAGCACCTTCGTCCTCAACACACAACGTTAAACTGTACTTCATCCGGCAAGACGCTAAACCGTCCGCTTCGTCCTCAACACACGACGTTAAACTGTACTTCGTCCGGCAAGACGTTAAACTGTCCGCATCACCTGATCCCGTGTCTCGCACGCAGGGTCCCCCCGGTTTGGATGTGGCCCCCACCCGCTCGTCTCTGCAGGGATGTCGGGATTGGAGTGGCCTTCGCCCACGGGGGTAGAGTGTTGCAAACAGAATGAACTACATGGAATTTGATTCCTGTCTTCCAAACAGGGTACGTAGGAAGCCTCTCCGAGGTTCAAGCCCACCACCTGGTCGTCCCGGTCGTATTTACGTCGGTTCGTCCATCAGTGGACCCCTCCCGGGTTCACACTTGCGTTGATTCACCTATGAATCCGCCTCTGTGGGGGACTGCACGTGTGTATCTCCATTGTGCTTCCCCACCGCCTCGATCTCTTCGTGAGTCGGCTTGCCAACGTCCAGCATGACGTAAAACTATGATTCACTCGGCCGTTCCATCCCCCTCTGCGCGAGGTGGTTCGGTTCAATCCTCCGCCCGGCGGCCTCGATCTCTTCGTGAGTCGGCTTGCCGATGTCCAGCATGACGTTAAACTGTATGTCCGAACTACGCTGACTTTGATCCGCGCTAACGCGCGGTACGTAGGAAGCCCCTACGGGGTCCAAGCTCCTCACTCCATCATCCACCCTGATCCTTACCCGGGCCGCCACATCCCGGTGGGGTAATGCCATTCCATTCCACTCCATTTCACTCGGGAAGCCACCCATGTGCTGGCCCCAGCGTCGGAGGTTCCCCGCAAGGGGTTCTGTCATCTGATCCACTTCTCGTGTTGATCAGTCCGATGCCATCCCCGCTGGACGTTAAACTCGCGGCATACCCCGTGTTAAACATGGGAAGCTGAGGAAAACCTCAGGTAACACACTTCCCCGCACCCAGTGCGGGATGCCTCAGGCCATCACTCCTTCGAGAAGCCCTATTAGGGACGGAAGGCAGACATGCAGAGTCGTCGTGTTAAGGCACGCCCCCGACACCCAGAGCCACCAGGTCTCCTCACCGCAGGTTGCTGCCCCGACCAGACTCCTTGGAGCGTCCGGGCGGAAGCAGCGTAATTAACCGGTGTCCATGGAGACATGGTGCCGAGAACGAGATTCACGAACATTATTAAATCTATGAGGGAGACCCGGATTAGGCGATGAGTTCCGAGGAGACGTCCACGGAAGGAGGAGCCGACATCCCATCATCCCAGTTTCGATCAAGGAGAAGACGCCCCTGAATAAGGGACGGATGCCGCCCGCCTTTGGAAAGCGGGACTGCGGGACCACAAGCCGTGTGCCCATCCCCTCGGGTTGACGGGTGCATGCGCGAACGCGTCCTGGCGGAACAGCGTAACCCGACGCACATCCGCACCGAAACAAAATTAAATAATTAGCATATGTTTATTATCAAAGATGAAAAAGAATTTTCATGACTAGTTGAACTCGGTGCAAGGGATCCTTAACTACAAAACCTTAATTCAAATGTTTTAATGATTTATTTTCTAAATATTTTTATTCCATTCCCATTTTATCAAAATTATTTTATTAATGTATTTATATTGAAATAATAAAATTATAAAGGAAATTTTTTGTCTCTTTTTACTTTATTTCATGTTTTTTAAAAATGTATCTTTTTATGTAATTTATACTATAATTTTTAATGAAAAGAGAAAAGGGATATTATATTTTAGAATATATGACATTTATGGAGTCTCCCATAACTTTTACCATTATTTGATTTTTTATAACATTACAATATTACATGGGTTGTTTAAATAAAACAGTTGTTCATTTTTTTGGGTATTTATTTTAAAATATATGGTTTTAAAGAAAAGGAATACTTCAATATATTAAAATGATTTTAGTATGAGTCAAAAAGTATATAATTTATGATTTTAAAAATTAAAAATCATGATTTTATTTTTTTAATTTTTTATGGTTTTTTTAATACTATGTATTATGATATTTGAGCTCAATATATCTCTTGAATTAATTTTTTAATGATTATGTTCTGTAGAAAATTACATTAGAATTAACTGAGTGAGTTATTCTAATTGTAAGGGTTCTTGTGTGGATTATGTTATGATGATTTTTCAATGAATCTACAAAAAATTTATATGCATTATAATGTGTTTTTTAAAAAATATATAAATTTTATAAATAATGATAATTATATTTTGTTTAAAAGAATGATCGTTCTCTTTACGGGTATAAATGGTTATTTTTAGAGAATGAATTTCATGGGTTCTCCAAATTTCTATGAAATCTAAAGGATTATAATTTTCATTTATGTTCACTTATAATGTATTTTATAAAAAAATATAGGTATTGAATCTAATATCAAGTGTAATTAAATGATTATTTGACATCAATTTTTATTATGTTAATGGAAAAATCTATTATATGGTCACATGATTTTGAAATGGACTAATGGGTTTCATTATACATTTTTATATGTACCATGTTGATATTTTCATTCTCATCCCACATTTTAAAATGTTTATCAAAAGTTTTATGGATTAATATAAAAATGATGATGTTAATTTGAAAACTGTGAATATATTTAACGAATGTAAAGTGTGTTTTTTTAATAGTATTATGTTGGGGAATAAATGGAGATTTAATGGGAGTGTTTTATTTATAATGTTATGATTTGTTATGTAAGAGTTGAGAACTAATTATATTAAACTATAAACCTAAGAAATATTTTGGAATTAAAGGAAATGAATTCTTATTTTAGAATTAAATTATGGGTTTTGTATGCATTGAGTCATTATATTATATTGTATCATCTCTATAATACTTCAAATCATTCCATTTATAACTGGCCTTATAAAAATTATTTCCTTTTAAATAAACATTCCCTAGTATTCATTTCATTCATAACTATGTTTTGGTCCACTTAAAAATTAAAACGCATTATAATTACGCAATCTATTATATTTTAAGACATGAAGAAACTATTGTAAATCCATTAAAACCAACTATTCTTTATCACATTTAGGTCTATAATTATTATCCCATTTTTATTTTCAATTTTTATTCAATTTTTATATTATTATTAGGCCATTTATGTCCACATTTAATCCAATTCCACCTGACCTTATCTTCATCCCTTGGTCATACTCACCTTCTTAATCTGAAAGTTGGCCTTATGTAGTCCTCAATCAACCATCTCAGTTTATAACTAATATCAAATCTCAACCTCCTCATCTAATTTCATCAATCAATATACAATACCATTATTAAAATTACTCAAAACTCAAAATCATCATCAAAATAATGTAAAAGCAACTTATATCAATGTAAATGGTTTTTATCTCATCTATCCATGTACAGTTTCATTAATTGGACTCAAATGGGTTCCATCAAAAACAATTCTACTAACCCACTCACTACAATACCACATGTTTTAGGATACATTATTATTATTATTATTATTTATGATAATAATTTAAAATAATTTTTATCTATTCTCTAAAAAGGATTAAAATATTTTTAGAAAATATTCCCGAAAATATATGAACCAAATTAAATACAATTTTTTCATTCATAAGTGGGATATTACAATAAAAAATAAGATAAAACTAAGTATTATGCCACACAGATTGTTAATCACCAAGGATAAAGAACATCCATTAATAGATCATAAAACAATATTGGATAATAAATAGAAAATAGTGAAATCTTTTTTTATAGTAAATCTAATGACCTATATTCAACCTTAAGGATCACTAATAGCCAAACAAAACCTACAAAGATGAAGATCACCATGAAGGGATAAATCATTATGTAAAATGTTAAATTATAATTGTTCCATTTTTCCTAACCAATTATCATATAGTATTTATGGATTTGATAAAAATGATTTTTCATGAGTACCTTGAAATTTTCATTGTAGTTTTTTGGAAGACATCATATGTTACACTCAGACTAAGGAGGATCATGTGCATCAACTGAGATCAATCCTTGAGATATTGGGAATTAACTAACTGTATTCTATGTAATTGAAATGTAACTACTAGATAATGTAATTAATGATCTTGGTACACATGGTCTTGAAATATGGTATTATAGTCAATCCAAAGAATATGGACGATTTTATTCCGTGGGATATACTGTGTAATGTTTTTGAGATATGGAGCTTCTTAGTATTTTTGGGGAATTATCGTAGTTTTGCTAAGGATTTCGTATATATGGATTATCTAATGACATCTCTCACTCAAAAAAAAGATACGTTAATTTGGGATGATAAATTTTAGAATTTTTTTTTGAGATGAAACGTATCTTTACTTATACACCATTTTTTATGCATCCAGAGGTTGGGTAAGGATATGTGGTATCTTTTTACGCATTGTGTTTAGGATTGGGTTTTATCTTCATAAAGGGTGGTCACCTAGTGGCCTATGGTTCCATACATCATAGTCCACATGATAAGAATTGTCAGACCTATGATCTCAAACTCTTTGTTATAATGAATTCTCATAAGAGTTGGTTTTATTACCTTTTCCTTGAATGGTATACCATTTTTCTATCCATAAAATCTTGAGTTATATCTTTTATAAAAAATAATTGAATCCCTGACATAGGTTTCGGGTTGAGTAAATTTATTATAATTATTTTGACATTTATTATACACCTTGAATGGTTAATATTAGTGTTTGTACTTTTTATAAGAAACTTCCAACCCATGGAATGATGGAATCATAAAAAGAGTTTAATATGATACATCTCTTTAAACGGTTTCATTTGGGAGTCTAAGAGAATGTGTCTAAGGTTGTTTTGGTGAGGATGTAGTTATTCTCCTCTCTTATTAATTTGATTCTTTCGATATAGATGTTTAATGAATAATTTAGCGGAATTAGGGACTCTCTTTATAGTGGGGATACCATCGGTGAGTGGAAGTTCTATTAATAGGGTGTCATAATTTTCCAAAACCAGTACACTGTAAATAGTACTATGAGAAATGTTGTGATGGGGGATTTCTATAATTACCAGTGGGAGGTGCACCCTAAAACAATTAAGATTATCTTTGATATATGGTGATGATTTTGGTGGCCCAGTTTGAGATGAGACATCACTGACTTTGTTTCTAATTATTATATATTCCAATTGGTTAAATTTGAGAACTTGATACATTTTTTTTCCTAATCCTCTTCAAATGTTGACTTGGAAGTGGGATGAGATTTCTATGGACTTATTGGTTGGGTTTCCACACAACAAATAAGGGAATTATTTTATATGGGTTATGATCAATAGGATGGAAAATCATATCACATAATTCATATTCATGATATAGCTAATGATGAAGATTTGGGATGTCTCCTTGTGAAATAGATTCACTTTTTCTTTGAGTACCTTCTACTATAGTCTATAATAGGGATAATTGTTTAAATTCCAACTTTTTGATAGGTATCTAAGAGTTTCTAAGATCTTAGGTATGTTTGAGAATGTCATATTATTAGAAGATAGATGGTTTGATTGAACAAGCTATATAGATTCATGAGAACATGCTACATGTTTGCGTTCTTGAATTTGGTAGAGATTGGGACGTCCATTTTGGACTAGTTTAGTTTACCTATAACTTTATTTACTATTACAATATTAGTATGAGTCCTTTTTAGACCTTGTATATCCATACATGTAAATATTCAATATATTGTTCAGATATTGGTGAAACTTCTTTGGTTGGACCGAATTTGGTACAGAATATGATATGAAAGATTTTATTGATACATCATATAATTATGATTACATAGTGCTATTATAAATCATATTATGATCATCATAGATGAGTATTGGAGTTTACTATAGAATAACATGTCTTCTGGAAAAATTTTCCATGGATGGGTCACCGACATCTTGGGGGTAGCAAAAGCTATCACTGAGCATTTTGGGAGATTTTGAGATTAATGAGCAGGTGGGGAAAGCACCGTAACATTTCATACTTATACCATATTCAACTATAATCCAAAATTTTTAACACATATCACAGCTATAAAATATATTTCTAACCCTTATCATCTCTTGATTTTTGAAAATATTGATTCCAAGCCTAATTTATATGTGACTGAGCATCCAGTCAAGATGGTGGATTCTGAGATAAAGGTTATTTTTGAGAAGACAATACCATATGTCTTTGTTTTATTGTAGAATTGTTCTAATTCACATGAGGTGTGGGAGAGTGAGGAACTATTTAGAGATTAGAGTCATCCTCTTTTTGATATAGAATCTTCTTAGTAGACATTCTATAGTCAGAAAGTGTTTATGGTGGGAAGGTTATAACATCCTAGATTAAGGTATTGTTTTTATTTTTCTACCTCTTGCCATCCTCATAAAAAGGAATATTTTTTAATGATGGAGATATTTTTTCAGGTAAAATGACCTAATGTTTTGATTTTTTTTAATTAATGGAGTATGAGTGTAAATTTTACAATGGTTTTAGAGAATTCACATTTGGTCTAGGTTGAGTTTGAATCTTTTTGAGTGTTTCTATAGTCTTTTTCTACTAGGTGCTAGCTGAGGTAAATTTAGGCTATAAATTTAAAATTTCTGACATAAATTATTCACTTATCATAATCTATTAAAATAGAATATTGAATAACATTCTTATTCTCTAAAGGTTGATTATTCTATAAAAACAGTACTTACACCGTAAATTAGTCGCACAGTGTATTTTTAATCCGAGGTGATGATTTTTTTGAAATAGTCTCAATTAAATTAATTTATACTATAAACCCATTATTTTAGACATAAATTCATTTTTCCAAATTATTTTTATGTGGTTATCACCTTATTTCATTTTCAATTATACTGGTGATCCTCTTGAGAATCCATGGCTTTCTCCCATGTGTAGTGAGAGACTCCAGCCCTATCGGGTATCTCAGTTTGGCATTTCATCTTTGGTGATTTTATTCTAATTGGATTCCCATTTCTTTGTGTTATCCTTCGTTGAAATTAGTGTAAAATCATGATTACTTATTGAATTAGAGTTTTATCTTGATGATTTTTTACCTAGGTATTTCTTGTAGATCACCTTTTCCTACATTCTTCATTAGCATTTCCTATGGCTGTGATTATTTGACCACTAATTAAAGGGAGGAGATTTTATAAGAATTTATCATTCACATGAAACCCTAGTTATCTTTATTAATTTGAAATTAGTTTATAATTGACTTAAAGACTGGTATTCTAAGTGATAGATGTTGGATTTCTGAAAGGGCATAAAAATTGTGAAACCCCTAATTTCAATGGAATTATGATGTTTTGGTGGAATCGATAAAATTGATGGATTGATTTGGAAATTGTTTTTATGAAATTATACAATGTTTAAACTTGAGATAAATGGATTAAATGTAAATTTGATTTGAAAAGGACATGAATTGATGAAAACCTAAGAATAATTTTTCAAATGAAAATGTAATATTGAAAACTAAATATGGGAAATTATATTTTCAAATGATTTGAAATGATTTATTTTCCAATATTGATTGAATGATTGATTGCAGAACAAGTGAGCATGGGTAGTTATTGGACAATTAGGATAAGGACGATAGGATAAGGCCACTACAAATGGTTCATAATGAAAACATTGAAATGGACTAATTATGTAATGATTGTCTTGATGGGGAGTTGAGTCTTGATGGCATGGGATGAGTGACTTGTGCCCACATTGAGATGAGATCACTGATTTAGTAGTGTAAGGAACATATTACAGTAAAATAATGTACTAAGGGGATTATTCCATGGTGATATTATATTATTTATTTTATGATCACATGTCATTGATTATTTGAACTTATATTATTCTTGATAGAATAATTGTATAAATGTTTAATATAAAATGTTCATTTAAGCATGATTTCATGTAAATTCCATCCTGTTGAGTTAGAAGACTTTTTTTTGAAATATTTCAATTTAATTCGATGAATTTTTTAATTATATATAAACCATGAATGTTTTATTATTATATTATAGTATATAGAACAATTTGTGATACTATATAAGGATTTTTATCTCACACACTCCCTTTTCCTCTAGGAACTTCATGATTATCTTATGTTAGGACCATGTAATGGGAAAGATCCACTTGTAGGTGGGGTATTTTACTGATCATTAGGACCCAGATTGATGGAATTGACTAATGGAGATGTGATCCACATGATACATGGGATATGTCGTAGATTTTATCTTATCATGTGTTCTGTTGCTTGAAGGTGTACTATTTAGGTAATTGTTTTAACAATATTCTTTTGGTAATTTCTTCTTGAGGTGTGTTGAAATAAAAAAATGTATCTTTAATATTCCTTTTTTGGGAGAAAAATCATTCCCTTGTTATTCTTTTATAATGTGATGTTATAGTCTCAAATGCATGGGGATCCCGGAAGCCCTTTGGGATATGTCAAAGTTGGATTAGGTACTAGTGTACCAGGGTATCTGGGTTGGTTCATGATAGGACTAGAAGAAAATCAAATAGAACCCTCTTAGAGATACATGTCCATGCACACCAATTTTTCTGTTTCTTAGTTACATCATTAACATTCTGACATATTTCATGTCCTTCATCCTAATGTGGAGGAGTTGGACGATGATTCTTTTTTGAGGAGCATCATATTAGCATCGTTGATCTTAACATGGAATATCTTCAAGGAAGGTTGTTTCCAATTATTTAGGTTCTATGTTGGAATGGTAGTGCATAGGATAATAACTGGGAGTGAGAGAACAATGTAAATGCACAGTGGTTGGAGTTATTAACAGATATAGATCATCCTCCCTAATGGAAACATAGGGATGAGTTGTTTTAAAAATAGGAGGTTGCAGTATACTTCCATTTTAGAGAGGAAAAGATCTTTAAATGATCATTAAAATTATTTTTTTACCTATAAAGGATTTCCTAATTAGTTCATTGTGGCTTTAGGAGAAACTAGGCTCGTTATAGGGACAGATTATTCAATTTTCTGAGAAACAGGTAGAGGTGTATGGTTGGCGCATGGTTATTAGTTACCATGTGGATCAACCATGTAGCATTATAATGGAGGTTCAAGGTTATTTGAACCATGTGAGGAAGGATACATAGAATTGAAAAAATAGTAATTTATTGTAGGTTTTATTAAAAAGGTAGGTGCATTTTTTCTTCTAACTATGTGAATAACTCTACGAGGGGTGGAGGTCATGTACAGTGAGTCCACACAGGTTGGGAATTGTTTTTCATATCATGAAACCTGTTATGTGAGGAGTGGGTTTCAACTGGGTAATTTGGTTCAAATGGTTAGAAAATAGTTTATCCAATCATGTGGAAAAACCATGTGACCCCTTAAAAAGGGTTAAATTTTAATTTATCCTCTTAGTCCTTTAAGCACTTTAATCATATTTTATTTTCCTAAAACTCATTATAGATCTCCCATTTCTAAAGCTCCTCCTCCCTCTCCTCTAGTATTGTTGATATATCTTCCATATGACATCTAAGTCAAGTATCATTCATCTCGTTAGACCCCCTTGGAAATAATATGATTCCTATTACTTACTTTCTTCATTTACTTTTTTGCATAAGATGTTATTTCCATGTGAGTTAATATGTACTATTTTCAATGAAATTATTCTATTTCTCATATTTCTATTATTCTAGTATTAATTAGAGTAAAATATTGGATGATCCATCTACTACTCATATATAGCATGTGGTCTTGTACTTTTCTATCATCGTCTTAATTTTTATCCCATGTGTTGTTGTGCCACATGCCAGACCATCCATACGATGCTTCGAAAACATTAAATTAATTTAAGTAGATACTAGTATATTGAGTTTGTTTGTACGTCTATGCCTAATTACATTGTCAGTGGTTATCTACATTGATCTAAACAACCCCTTATGTTTTTGGGCCTATATTCCTTGACCGTGACAACTTCTTATTAATCTTGAACACCCCTTGGGTGAATCTATTTAATTCCTTGACTATATTTCATTCTTCATGAGACCAAACAAGTTGAATTGGGTTTGAATTGTCTCTTAAAATGAAATGGTAAATTGTAATTATATGAATTGTAAAATTTCATGGAAATTAACAAGGACTTTTTCACATTTTTATTATGCCATGTGTGACACTTGGGTTCCAACTCGAAATGAATTGGAAGGGATCATTAGGAAAATTGAATTAAAAAAGTTATGATATGATATACTATGTAATGGGATGTACCTAGATACTTTACATGGAATTTTATGGATGGGATCACTGAGAATATAAAATGTATTATTTCAAGGGTGAAACATGGGTACTTTATTTAGAATACCATGGAAAAGATCACTAGGAAGATGATATGTATTATTCTAGGGGATACACATGGGTGTTTTACATAAAATTCATTCGAATGGCTCAATAGGTTGATGAAATTATATAATGAAATGATCGATATGTGGATTCCCTTCATGGAATTACATTTATGGGATCAATCCACTAACTGATAAAATTCCAAATCTTACATGTTAAAGAACACACTTTGATTAATTCAGTGTCTTAAATAGTTATATGTGATTCTTTATACCAACTAATAATTCATAAATTATATGGGGAATAACTCTCCCTTATACGATTACCATTATGTAGGGATTCCTTGGATATGTTCCTTGGGTTTCAGAACTTTTTATTAAAATAATAAATTTTCAGATACATTCTAGATTAGTCAGAAACAGGTAATATCAGATGGGTGTCTCGTGAGGAACCCGTGACAAAATGGGGAATATTTATTTCATTTACTACATTACAATTATTACCTACACATTAATTCATTATATATTTATAGGTTGGATAGTATTTGACATCATTGGTGGTGGCTTACTAATTTTTACTAACACATTATTTGGTATAATAATTATACCTGAATAGACCTCGTGAATGTATGTAGGTATAAAGGGAAGAGACCATAAATGGGTGCATTATTTTAATTACTATGATAGATTGCCTTTTTAGAGTACCAATTTTGTGCTCATGATAGTATTGTAGATAGCTTTCGTTCATTTATATTTTTGTATAGCATGTAATATGTATGCCTTCTGATCATGTTCCCCATACTCCCCATGTTTTATAGCATCATGAAATCATTTTTTATATGACACTGGATAGGGTGCTATTACTAATGTACATGTAAACTATTTTAGTAGGTTATTTAGAATTTTTGTTGAATGTTCATTTTTTTAAAAATTGTTCTCCATTATTATGGTGAGCGTAGATTCTACCGACCATACCATCATACATCCTCACTACTATTCAGATGCCTCTAGAATATGGTGAGGCATCATTGATTATAGTTTCCCATTGGGTCAAGTTATTTATCATTAAACCAGACTTAAGATATCACAATGCTCACCCAACATACACAAAAACGATTTTTTAGGTTATTAGGAGGAATTTAGGGACCTAGTTGAATATTACTAGTTAGGATATTGGATCTTTTCTTGATTCATTGTCATAGGACATGTCTTTTGTGTGTTTACTTAGACACTTTTATTATATATTTTTTGAAATTTCACATGCATTTGAGTATGGTAGGTTTCCTTTATTTTATATTCTATGGTAGTGTTTATTGGTGGTTAATCATTCTATGTCCCAATCATGTATTAATTATTGAGGGTAATTCCTTTAATATATGATATTTTTAACCCTTGGCACTAGTCTGTATCTTGGGGCTTATTGAAGGTGGGACTTGGGCTTCATTATCCCTGTTCTTTAATTGTCACACCATGAGGGGTAAATTTGGAGGGAAGGGTTCATGACTGATACAGTTTTTAAGACCTTGATATTTTATAATATCATTCAAATCAAATATATTTTATAGCTTTTTTAACATGAAACACTAAGTTTTAATGAACCACATTATACGATTAAAATATTATTATTCAAGTATGATAGTTATAACCTAGTAGTCAAATTGGTGGTTGTAAGTAATATTAACTAATTTATAAAATATATATAAATTTCCTAATCAATATAATTTTTTTGATAAAATATTATCAAATAAATTCTCAATTTTTTATAACCTCGTTTTATTCATCAAAATGATATTTTTTCAAAAATGATTTTCTTAATTTTTTGAGAAAATATTATAATTAATAGAAAATTTAGAAAATTTATTTTATAAAAATAAATTCATTTTTTTAATAATCATATTAAAATTTACTTGGGGTAAAATTTTGTTATTTTTCTTAAAAGACTGATTTTTCAGGGGATTGTGAAAATTACCAATTTTTTGAATATTGTAATAAATTTTCTTTAAATTAAGTAATTTAAAATGAAAATTATATTTTTGGTTTGGTAATGAAGTGAAATGTGATCCATTAGATTTTTAATAATTTAATTAATTTCATTTGAGTCAATAATTTTCAGTATTTTGGTACAAATAATTTTTTATGCTTAAAACACATTTTTTTTCTTGAAACTTTTTATAAGTGTATAGTTTCTTCCATTTTAGTTAACTAAGATTCTCATAATGTGGAATTTTTAAAATTATAGTTATATATTATATTTCTATATATATTAATTTAATTTAATATTATGAAGGGTTCTAGTTATATACTTAATGTAAAATCATCTTTTCCTAGAAACATGTATTTTCCTAAAAATGGTTTTTCATCTAATTTTTCAAAGTTATTTTTAAATATTTTTCTAATAACTTAAAAAAACATATTTTAAGAAATTAAATTAATTATTCTGATAAACATTTAATACTTATATTAGATTAATGTTTTGAGTATTTTTATAAAATATTAATTTCTTTATGAGTAGTAAAAAATATTAATTTTTATTTTAAAAAATGTTTTTTATTGTATTTAAAAGTACTATTTTGTTTTAAGATACTTTTAAAAGTAAAAATTATTCAATTATATTATTATTAATCCAATTAAGGTAATTTTAATTAATTTTATGCTCAATTTTTATATAAAACGTTTCAAATTTTAAAAAAAAAACATCATTTGAAAACAGTTTTTTCATTTCGTATGTGGGTATAATTTCAAATTATTTTCCAACACTAATTTGTATTAAATTTTTTAAAATGGATTGAATATATATAATAATTTTAAATAATATTATATAATAGGATGAACTAAATTTTGTCATACAATTAAATATAAAAATAGTAATAATCTACTACCATTTTTTAAGGATAAAATGGGTAAACTATGGGGTTAAGCTAAACCGATATGGGTTAAAATGACAAAAAAATTGTTTATTTTATATTATATGTACTTATTTAGACTATATATCATATTATATTTGGTAATGATCTATTTTAATCCATTTTTTGAGTGTAAACTATTGTTATATTTTATTATTTTCAAAAATTCAATGTGTGATCTCTCCCCCATATATAAATAGTCACCCACTCTCCTTTATTATTCCCACTTGTTAGGACTTTTTTTTATATAATACCTGAAAAAATACATAAATTAATTTCCTATCCATGTATAAGTGGGATTTTTTTTATTATTAAACTCTCATAATAAGGATTTTGATGAAAAGTGAAAGATATTGTCTTAAAAAGCGGTATTTTTCTTAACTGAGCGCTTTTGATTTATTTATTTCTTCCACCATATTAAAATATTACTAAACTATAATTAAATAGTAAAATTACTTTCTACCATATAATAATATGTTTTTATGTTTATTTGACAATCTATATCCATCTACTCTTCTATAAAATTGTAAATGAAACCATCGATCGTGTGAACGACGTACTACCACCTTGTGAACCGATGTAATTCATTATCAATCACAGCCACTAATTGATTTATATAATTATGTATTTTGATATTTATGACATAATTATGATTCTATAATTATAATATCACTTATAACTTCTTACCTTCGAATCCATTGGATAACGATAATGTTGCTTGTGGGTATGTGTGGACTAACTTTACCACAAAGCGATGTGATTAATTTTTCATTTCAATTTTATATGGATGGTAATAAAGATGGATTTTATGAATATATATGATTTATATTATATAATAATAATTTTTTAGGTTTAATTAGTATTTAAAATTCATTCATTCCATCCATCTAAAAATAAAAACAATGTTCATGGGTACGTACAACCTATCGTCTGTAATAATGGTATAATTCATTTTTAATTATATAAAATTTATGGAAGACTCTAATTATGTATATAATAAATATAAATTATTTTTATATCATGATTATAAATCTGTATAATATATAACCATAATTAATATACAAGGACCAAAACTACTTAAACAAAACATACATGAAAAAACAAAACAATTATTAACCAAAACATTGATTTTATTAAAGAATTTATTATAAATGGGAAATAAAAGGTAATTATTAAATAATATATGTTATTATATATACATTTTTATGGTTATATAATATATTTATAATATAACTATATTTATTATACAAAGAGGTTCGAACATGTATGAAGAATGTTGAGACTTGAGGAAAGGGATTATTGTCTCAGTTTTATTTTTGAGGGAAACATGCCATATTCACAACGTGTTTATTTTCTTTGGTGTATATACCAACAAATATTAGCTTTTATAATTCTTTTTATGAAAATTAAATTATATTCATATCCATATAATGTTGTTTTTGTCACGATACTTATCATTTAATGGTTACCAATGTGGTCACAATCTCGTCATTATTCAAGATTGTTTATGTTAATGTTTCCACTGGGGGAATTAATTCAATATTTATATCATAAACAAAATATATTTTCTTATCCTATTTTTAGTTATAATAAATTAATTTTTTTTTATTTATTTTCCTCTCTTTATTTACTTAATATACTAAAACCATGTTTTTAAGGAAAACTAACTTTGTATTTCTACTCAGTCTGGAATCTATTTATTCCATATCTATATTTTCCATTATATGTTTTAAATAATATATTTACTATTATAAAATCATTTATTAAATAAATTTACAACCTTGTTTTTATGAAATTGTTTAGAAGGAATCTTTTTTTGTTTTCCGAATGACTTTATTTTTCATTTCTTTGTGAAAGTGTAAAAGGTATCTTTTTAACTTATATGCAATGAAGATAATTTTCTACCATTATAACCACTCAATTACTTAATGATTATTTTATATGTTTCTATGATTATTTTAAAAATAAAAGTATTTTAAAATATTTTGAAAAATTTTAATTTTAAAAAGTTACATTCAATGTGGAAAGGTTATTTTCTTAAAACATTTTTTAATGATAAATTAATGCAATTTCTATTTATGAGTTTCAAAAAAACCATGAATATAATTATCATATTCAGGAAATATATTATAATGATACAATATTTATTCTTTATATAGATATTTTATGATTATGATGATAATATATTTATAAAAATTAGTCATTTTCAATGGGTAATGTTATGATGAATTGATGAAATGATTTGGTAACCTATTTATTTTACACATGTTATGCCATGATGAGAAGTTTATTAAACCCATTTTTTCATGGGATATGATATGGTGATATTTTTAATGATCTTATGGGACACATATGTGTGATTTTCATTATGTGATGGGTGGCGATAGAATTATATATCCCTTCAGTGCATTGGGTAATGATTGATATCTCATGAGATAAATTGGATTATAATAGGGATTGAACCCAATTCAGTAATGGAATTTTTCCACTATTAAATTCTTGGGATTGATCCTTGACTATATAAATTGTTTGGGGTTTAAAAATATTCCACTATGATAGTCTTGGAAATGATCCGTTACTACTAAGTAAATGATTTTCTATGATTGTGTATATTTTATATGTCTTTGTCTTATAGTAATGTTATTCTCTCATGGCTCATTTTCTTTTGTTCCATTATTAGTAATTTATTATGGTCTTGCAAAAAATTACATGTCTTAAGATTGTGATCTTTGATATATAGGGTAGGTTTATTAAATTTTATCCTGGTGTTCTCATACCCTTAAGCTCTTGATGTGTTTACATGTCTTCCTTTTTACCATTACTAAGAATCAGAGCTCACCATTTCTTAAGTTCTGTTTCCATATGTTATAAATAATGGATTTACGTATGATATGCATAATAATTGTTCTATTTATGAATAGCATAGTGGGGGATGTTGTAGTTCACTTATGGGCCTGTTTGTTTTTTTATCCAAGTTTCTAAAGATATTAGACGTATATTATTTTGGTATGTATCATTAGGTTATATAATGAGTATTATTTCAGTATGAAATAATATCTATGTATAAAATGTTTGGTTCACTGTAAATAGTATTAGAGAAATGGTTAGTTAATATTTGAAAACTATGATAAGAAAACTTTAGTTAAAACCCTTTGGATACTTCAATGTATAGAAAAATATCATAAATTTTGTTTGAAATATGGAATAAGTGGTTTCCAAGAAATTTTATACTTGTCTAGATACTATAGGTGGATATAATTTTGGAACAGTTATAAAAATAATTAATAACAGTGAAAACGGAACATTGTGATTTGACTCGATCATCACCAAAAGCATGAAAATGGGCCTTGATGCACACCTGGTTTGACAATCATTGGGGATATATTTTCGAAATTCACAAACTCGTTATGAACTATCATATAGGATTTGAATATATAATAACCATGAATGAATTAGGTTAAACCTAATATGTCATATATTGAAAATAATGTTTCATTGTTTATAAGTCCTATAATTGATTTTCACGATTATATGGTCTCCAATTATGATTGTTGTTACTCATATTATACTAGTTGGTTTTAATTAGTGGTAGGATCCAAGATAAATTGTGTAAATACTGGCTCTAAAGGATAATGGAATGATCGTCCTTGTGAGAAATTATATTAAATTGCATATGGAAGGATAAACCTTATGCTTATTCCTAGCCATATGTCTTGATATATGATTTAAAATAGCAACTTGGGTGAGTTTTCTGACACACCTAATAAGAGAATGATGGAGTTTTATGAAGACTTTGGGGGGAAGAAGATTCAGTTTCCTACATTTTAGGGATGTGGGAAGATTCACCAAAGATAATGTCTCAAAGTATGGGTGAGATGTTTTATGTGTGATGATGATAGTCAGAAAGAAAAAAATTATATAGGAGTTTAATTTTATATGTTCGGGGAACATGGACTTTCTTTGAGTTAATTCCCCAATCCAATAGTTAACTCCAAGACCAAGGAAGAACCTATGATAGTGTTAAAATATTAATGTATTGCGATTCAAGATTTATATTGTGGAAGTATTTTTACCAATATTATTTTGGTTATATTAATCAGGAAACATCTAAGGATTACGTTAGTATTCTAAGCATATATGTCTCATGTATGATTAAATTTAGAGTTATTGATACCATCTTGGGATTATGTGATTAAGGTTGATCATAAGTACAAATTGTAAGATACCCATTTTGAATTTTAATGTGATGGTATATTAATGTGATTAATTAAATTTTAGGAGTCATTTTATTAGGAAAAGATATATGTAACCATTAGGATCAATATGAATTATTATTTGAGGAAAACTGCTCTTTAAATAAGTTTAAAAGAATTTATAAACATCAGGGTTGTAATTATATTTGATGATAATGTTTATTTTTATGGATGTTAAGTATATATCTTTGGATTTTATAAGAATTATTTTAATATTGTTTTAATAAATAGAATAATATATCACATTCGGAAAGGTTATCTAGCTTAATCCCACAACCCAAGGGAGATAGGAGTGCAATGCCTACCACTGGACAATGTGATATCTTAGTTAGTATGAATTTTTTAAATGTTTTGATAGATAAAAATTATGTTGTTTTTAAAACATATTTTTTTCCATAAAGATAACTATGGGATTTAAATTTAATTTGGTGATTAATGATTTTTTGAAAACAAGTTCACTATTTTTGGAACCTTATATGATTAACATAAACACCGCTTTTGGGGATTTTATTTTAGGAATAGAGTATAAAATATCTTTTTTAAGAATATTTTATTTTAATGCGGATTTATGGTGGTTTAGTTTATTCATGGAATTTATTATTTCATCTTGATGATTATATGATTTGATATATATATTTTTGGTGAATAAAATTAAGGGTGATTGATTTAATTTAAAGATAAATATTAAATTTATCTTTGAAGAATATGTGATCAAATAATCAAAATCTTTATCTTTCAATCATTTTATAAAATGTATTTTTGAATTTTAATTTTAGTAATTTATCAAATGAGTTAAGTTAGACATTGGGTGATATTATTGAATTGTGTTAGATAACTTATCCAAATCCTTTTGGCTTTTAAAAATATTTCAAGATATATGGATGTAAATGTTACTCTTTTATAGATCTTATGATACATTAAATGATAATTTTATATCTTCAGCCAAAAAATCATCTTTTAAATTCATTCATTGGAGTACTAAATGTAGAGTAAATAGATCGATTGACAACCAAAAGATGAATTTTTTCTTATCGAATAAAAATATATCAAGTAAATATATTTTATGGTGTTATCAATCTTGATAATAAAAGAATCCCTAAACGTTTGTAAATGTATAATAAAAAAAATTCATACATTTACATTCTTCCCCATTGAATCAATTCAATTTTCACGCATCCCATACTTGTGGATTATTAGTGGTTAACTTTATCATTGCCATGTTTTCTATCACTCTTAATTGGTCCATGGGTATTAGTTTTATAATTCATGTCAATATTTGAAATTCCCATTAAATTTATCCTATTTATAAACATATTTTGATGTTATTATATATTACCATTATACATCCATTTCCCTCTTTCTAAGAGGAAGTTTTAATGACCCATTTTTACTATGTGAGTTTTCCGCAAAACAATTTGCAAATGTCAAACCCTTGATTATCAACCACAATTTCAAATTATGAGGTTGTAGTTATTAAATATGGGAGAATGTAAAACCCTAATATTTTAGAATATATTTCACCTTAAATAAATTTGATATCTTTCATCACATGCAATATCGAGTTTTAACAAACCACATTGTATGGTTAAAATATTATAATTTAAATATGACTATTCCCACCTAGCCATTTAATTGGAGGATATGAATAAGATTTAAAATTTTATGAAATATTTATAAATTCCAAAACAATATAATTTTTTGATAAATTCTTATAATATAATCACTTAATTTTTATTAAATTTATATTATTCATCAAAAATATGTTTTTTTTTTCAAAAACACTTTTTATTAAATTTTATGAGAAAATATTATATTTAATAGAACATTTAGAAAATTTAAATTATTAAATGACCATTAATTTTTTAAAATTATTTTCAAAATTAACATGGAGTGATATTTTGGGATTTTTATGAAATGATTAAATTTTTAATGAATAGTGAATTCTACTGATTTTTCAAATATTGTCATTTATTTTCATTAAATAGAATAATTCAAAATTTACTTTATATTTTGGATTTTGTATTAAATTTAAATATAAAACATTTAATTTGGAATAAATTTTTTTATTTCAATTTAATTGGTAATTTTCTTAATTTTGGTATAATTCTATTTCGATGCTTAAAACACATTTTTTCATAAAGAATTTAAGTGCATAATGTTTTTCCATTTTAATTAACTAAAAAAACCCATAATGGGGAATTATTTAACTTAAATTTATATATTATATATCTATAAATATTAATTTCAATGCATATAATGAATATTACTAGTCATAGAGTTATTGTGAAATCATCTTTTCCTTTAAAAAGGCATATTCCTTAAAAATGTTTTTCATCACGATTAGTGAACATATTTGTAAATTAATATTTTTTCTTATAGTTAGAAAATTTATTTTCAAAAATTAACTTCTTTTTGTAATATAAATATCAAAATAATCTTACATTGATTTTATGAGGATTTCTTAAAGAGATTAATTTTTTGATGAACAGTGAAGATACTGATTTTTATTAAACATTTTCAATCGTTTAAAGAATTTACAAGTTTGATTTTTTTAAGATGGATGTAAAAGAAGAATTAGTAAAATAATTTTTTTATCAAACAAATTTAGGTCATTATAATAAATTTTATGTTCAATTTTGGTATAAAAACATTTTTTTATAAAAACTATTGTCCTGGAATACCACTTTTTCCATCACATCTGTAGGTTTATTTTTAAACTAAATTATGACACTTCTATTAATTGAATACGGTAAAATTAATTCTATATTTTAAATTATAATAATTATTTTAATAATGTAAATTCAGAAACATATTAATTCATAATGAATAGTAAAAAAGTAAAAAAATATGTTATTGTAGTTAAGGTTAAAACGAGTTTACCAAAGGGTTAAAATCACTATATATGGGTTAAAACGACCAAAATTTTGTCTAATTTATACTCTGTGGACATATTTAATCCTTATATCATATACGGTTTTTAATTTCTAATTTTTTTAACTGTTAGCTGTTTATAAAACGCGGGTGTATTTTATACATTTCAAAAAAATCCAACTGTGTCCTCTTTCCCCACTTATAAAAGAGAACCCCATATATTATCCAATAAAGACATACGAATCCTTTTGGTTCATACAAAAAAACCCAAGTACATTAATCACATACATCTCTATGTACTAGCTACATTTATTTGATTAGGAAAACCTCCTATGAATGCTTTTAGTAAAAACCTAACAAGGTTGTCTAAAGAAGAGGTATCTTTCTTAACATACCACTTTTATTTTATTTCATATTATACCTCATAAAAATATTCTTAAAATATGTTGATATAATAACATAAATATATCTCATATAATTATATGTTATTATGTTAATGTAATAACCTATATCTATACCCTATTTCACCAAATGGGAAACAAAATATTTGATCGTGTGTACGGTGAGATCTCGCCACACGAACCAATGTACATTATTTTCCATCATCGACTATCATAGATGAATATAATGATATATTTAATGTAAAAATATTATATAGATGATATAATAATACTTCTGAAACTATAATAACACAAACACCATCAAGCCTTCAAATCCATTTGAAAATGATTACATCTATCATGTTTATATGTGTACCACCACCTCCATGAAGTGGTTTGTTTTTTTAATTTCCATTTTATATTAATGGTAATTAAGATATATTAGATAAATATATATTATTAAAATTATATAATAATAATTCTCTAATTTTGAATTATTATTTACCATCATTGTATTCCATCCGTAAAATAATGGAAACAGTCTGCATGCGTACGTACAACCTATCATCTCCGTTAACGGTGTACTTAATTTTTCTATCTCTAATTTTAATGGATGACTCTAAATATGTATATAATGAATATATATGATTTTTATATCATAATAAAAAAAATTAAATGATTTAACAATAAAAACATTACCAAAAACAAAACAACTGAACCAAAACATACATGAAAAACAAGGGTGTTATTACACAAATTTGTGATTTTAACAGAGAATTATTAATTAACGGGTGATAAAATGTTATAAGTAAATAATATATGGTATTATATATATATATGAATATGGTTCTATAATAAATTAATAAAAATATATATTTATTATACAGAAGTTTTGAACGTGTATGACGAAAGTCAACCCTTGATGTAAGAGATTATAATCTCACTTTTATTAATGTAGGAAACATGCTATATTCACCACTTGTTTCTTTTTTATGGTGTATATACTACCCATAAATTTATTTTTTAAAAATTATTATGAAAATTATATGATATTAATATCCATATTTGTTTCTTTATTTCATGGTGTGTATGTTTCAATGTTTAACAAAGTGGTAAGGGTTTATTACACAATTTCATCTATATTAAGGATTGTTTATGTTAATGTTTCCACTATAAGAATTACATAAATATTTATCTTTTAATCCGAGTATATTTTAATATAATCTATTTATATATGTAAATTTAAAATTTCACTCCATTTTTTACTCTTTATGTACTCAAGATACCGAAACTATGTTTTTATGGAAAATTGGCTTTGTTTTTTTTACACAATCAAGAATCTATTTATTCTATATCCATATTTTCCTTTAAATGTTTTGAATAAAGTTTTTCATATTCACCAATTATTTAGTAATGAAATTTCAACCCATGATTTTAAAAAATGGGTTAATAGAAATCTTTTATAATTTCCTGAAGAATGATCATTTTGGATTTTTAAAAAATATGTAGGGGTTTATAGGGCAGTGTAGAGATAATTGAACAATCAAAATATTTATAAAATCAAATCTGGTGTTTTTTAGGGATAATTAAAGTACCAAAATCGAAGAGAAAAATACATAATAGTTAAGTAATGGGTTCAATTTCATTTTTAGTAATAAAATTAAGTTACCATGTTAAATATTAATTACCATTATAAAATGATTATTTTTAAAGCAATGGGTCTTCTCTAAATATTGTTCATTTTAAATAAATTGGTCTATTTTATAAGTAAAACACTAATATGATATTTCAAAGAGTATAAAAATATATAAACAATCATTTAATTAGTAATCAATGTTTAATAATATGGAGAATAACGTAATAACTAAATTGAAATTCTTCTACAAATTTGTTTTTATAACGCAATATAAGTTTTAATTTAAAAATTCATTTTATCATATATAGAAATTGAATTAGAGAAAATATTGTCCAAATTTTGGTACAGAGTCTCGAAATATGGTAAGAAGAATCATTTTATATTTTAATAATAAAATAATTATGAAAAGGTATGTTTTAATGAAGATTAATAAGTGTGAAAATGTGTAATCTAATGGGGTTCAGTCTTTAGTAAATAAATTTGAAACTTAAACATTTTAGAATACCTTTGTTATATTGGAATACATACCAACATGTGTCACCAACTATAACATCTCTTTACCCACTTTTCTCTATTTCTCATCTCTCTTTTTGTATCCCTCTTTATTTGGGCGTGTTTTGGGACTCCTAAGATTGGAGAGAATTTTCTGGATAAAATGATCTAACATTCAAGGATTATGTTTCATTGGAATTAATGGAGTTCGAGTATACACTTGTTAAAATATTTTTGGGGATCTCCTCTAGTTCATAAAACATTGGTGTGGATTTGGGTTTTTTAGGAGAATATAAGCTTTTCGTTGTTTTTAGAAAAAAATACACACTATGTAATGTTTTTACAAGTTTTGTAAAGTTTTTACACATCATGCATTTCTCATCGAGAAGAATTCTTATGTATGATTCTATGTGTAAAAAAATTCAAGTTATGAGAAATTTATAGTCCTTGTAAAGAATTTATATGTCATGTGATGGGTGTCTAAAAGATTCATTGGACCAGTATGAGGCATGAATATTAAATGTCATGAATATATTACACACTATCGAACAAAAAAATTAGAATTTGTAACTTGAGGTGATGTTTTTTTATTGTATTATTGTTTTGTGGACTACACGATGTGAAAAGGGATTACATGTTGTGTAATCGTCAAGGGTTGTGATTTTAGGGAACTACAAAGATGGTTTATTTTTCATTCAGCCACATCCCTCTTCCCTCTTGAACTACGAGCTCTCCGAGGAATTTCTGGAGACCCATTCTCCTTTCAGATCATTTCGTTCAGCGATTAGTCATATTTATAGTTACAGAACATTTCTCTATCTGAGCAATCCTTCTATATTTTCATTGATTTTTATCACGATAGCACTATTGGGTTTCATTATTGGGTTTGTTGATCTATGATGATAATATTATTGATCTTTCTAGATCTATTGTGTAATCTTCCTTTATAGGATAACCCTTATTTTGGTTTTTGTGTGGCGTGTGAGTTTCTTCGAGGTATGTTGTGGTTTTTCCTCTCCCTCGACCCCTTTACACGAAGAATTGATTCTGATATGTGACGATTGATTATAGAAACCTTATTGTTGTCCTTGCATTATTACTTATTGGTGGATCACATTTAAAGCATGTGAGACTCGAGTTTTAGGTATGTGGTTATATTTCCATCATATATTGGTCAAATGGTATTGCTCTAGTTTGGATAAATTGTTTGATCAATTAAATGGAATTATTAACATCTTAATTTGGGTTTGTGGAAATTATTTTTTTAATAAAAGATGTTTTCCCTTTACTTTGGTAAAAGAAATGGGTATTTTTAAAGCATTAAAAAATTTATATCAAATTTTTTTCATCATATGGTTTTAATGAAATGTTTTGGGAAACAAAGAATATGGTAAGCTTTGGGTACATATGAGGTAGGTATGTGTTAGGGTCATAAACCTTTTATTATTGGAGAGTTCACTCATGAGGTGTTCCTCTATTTCCTAGGATCATTATTCTTGGGAATTGATATTGATATTATTATGGGGTTCAGTCTTGTAGTGCTCTTAAACTCTATAGTCTTGTGTTCTAAGGACTTGATTGTGCACTAGTCATTTATTGTTAAATGATTACTTTTCTAGCCCAACCTATACTAATCATTGGAGAAATATTACCTATTCTTTTTCCTATAAATATTTTATCATTCAATTCCATGGATTTTGATATGAAATTAGATACATGATTTGGTTTATTTTAATGCTTGATGTATATGAAATTATTTGAAACTATTTTAACCAGGAATATTTTGAATGTATGGAAAATGGGATAATTGAATGTTTTTCATTTTTTTATATAAAAATTGTTAAACTATATATCATACCATGTATTATTTAATTTTGATCATTAGTTATATTTTTATATAGAGACATGATATAGAACACCTGACTTGGATCATTCTTATCGTTTTTAGCACACACCCTACACACCCCTTTGGTGGTGCATAGTCCTTTTTATATCTTCTGTTACTGGGAAAGACAATGCAACACAATAATCCATTGAGGATTTCTGTCAACTGTGCCTAGGTAGCTGGTGGAGATATGGTGAGATTGTTTCCCGGATATCACATGGAGTAGTCAAATTCTATTTTTTTCCTTTGATTTTAGACTTGTATTGGAGATGTTTTGACTACATTAGAGTAGTATCATTTCCACCATTTTCTTACATTTATGGAATATGTTATTATTTGATTTTTTCACTCTATTATGTGTATATTATTTGTTGTTACTTCAAATTGGGAGAAATCTTTCCCTCTAGTTGTTTTTTGATGCTTGTTTTCTAGTCACCGATCTGCGGGGATCAAGAATGGACTTAGCAAATGTGTAAATTCTGATTGGGTAACAGTTTTAGAGGGTATTCGTGTAGGGATTTGCATAGTTTTGTATTATAGGTGGTATGTCCTCAAGTTTCTTTTTATTGGGATGTTTAGTGTAATAGAGATGTGATTGTTAGGACTTGAAAGTTAGGTTGTGGTGAGTTTCAGGAAAACTCTTTCAGTAACAAGACTCATGATACCAAGGGATGTTAGGATGTGTGTCTCCTTTTTTGAGGTCTTAAACTTGATATAAGTCTTTATTTATGGTTTTAAGGTTTGATCTAAGTTTTTTCTATTTTATGATCACATATAATGTTTCTATGTGTAGTGGTATACCTCTGATACTTCTACCCCAGATTCCTCGGAAGGGTGTAGAAGATTATCCTCAAGGTAATTTTCTGATAGAGCATAATAGTTCGGGGTTATCATAATGGCAGTTTATGCTATTGGCCAAAATATACCGCAAGTCCATAACTTCATTGTTGGTGTGCAACTGGGAGCTAGAAGGGAAAGGGATCGATCATAGTAGTTATTACATGATAAGTCACCATCCATTAAGGACATGAAAGAATCTCAAGTGGCAAAGGACTAATTTATAGAATTGATCAGATCTATGACTTCTTGGATACACCTGAGATTATCAAGGTGATGTGGGTGGGATTAAATCTAGAGGGTTATAATAAGTGATGATAGGATTATATGGAATATATGGATAGGCACACGATCTTGGACATGAAGGGTTTCAAGACTCCCTTATCACACCTATTTTTTCTAGAGTCACTGATTATGAACGTTCCACTGAAATTCCTCCTTTTGTAGAAGGAATAGTGATTTCTGTCGATGTAAACTAATTGGTTTGTTGATATGGTTTGTTTTTATCTTATGTTAGTACTAAATGACCAGCTAATTCCTCATAAATACCTATAGGGTTTGCGACCAGATATCAGATTACAGGTATTTATGTTGAAGCTTTCGACCTACACAGATATGGTAGAGAAGGAAATGATGATAGAGATTGTTATGGTAGGAAAAAAGGGTTATTATACCCCTTCTTTTCCACCCATTGGATTCTTTAGTGGTGAAAAAGGTAAAAATAAAATGTTTCATGATCACTATAAGAGTTTTGTATGTGGTTCTAAGTGGCATTCCACCTCCGCACCTTCAGTTACATGTAGTATTGGGCCACTAACTTACTACCAATGTGGAATGTTTGGACAGACATGGTGTTCTTATCTGGCACCTGTGAAGATGTGTAACAGTTGTAAACAGTATTGTCATCATCATCATTTTTGTTAGGCTATTTCTATACCTTGTTATTATTATGGATCTTCGGATCAAAAGGCTATTGTTCTGCGGTCATAAGCTTCTAAGACTATAGGGATCTAGCCACATGCATTGGGATCAATGAACCAACATTTAGTTGATGATTTTATGGAGGAGGTATATTTGAGTCCAGTGATAATGAGAGGTATCATCTTTATTTCATTTTCAGTAGAGGTTGATTTATTTTATAATGGTTCTTCATACTCATTTATGTCTTGTCATTTTTATATATTCTTAAACATAAAATGAAGCTCATTTCCATTGTTATGTGGTTAGTGATACCTCATGGGAAGTGGAAATAGCAGGGTTTTGGTGTTCTTCTTGTTCTCTATCGATAGGTTATGCATAGTCAATCTGTGATTTTTCACATTCTCTATCTGGATTTGTTTGATGGCATCATCATAATGGATTATATTTTGGATCATGTGTTGAGTTTGACTGTTATTATCAGTGTCTCTTGTTTCAATCATTATTTGGGAGATTTGGGTTATTTTAGGGAGAGTAAGATCTAAGGTATGGTCATACTGGACTTTCCCACCAAGAGCTCAAGAGTATGTTGTATGTTGTAGTAGTTGAGTATAATGATGTTTTTTTGATGTTGATCTTTCCATTATTATAGAAGATTTTCCTAATGTTTTCTAAGACGATTTCTCAGTTCTTCCTCTATAGAGGGAGGTAGAGTTTATGATTGACCTGGTGCTAGTCAATTAACCAATTTTTATACCTTCTTATCATATGAAACATGTGGAGTAGAAAGAGTTCAAGACTCAGTTGGATTACAAGATGGAGGTATATTTTGTTCACCGTATTGTTTCACCTTCGGCAGCCCATGTGCTCTTGCCAAAAAGGTGGGTGGTTCATTCCGACCCAAACTGGATTATGGGAATTTTAACTAGGTAACAGTTAAGAATAAGTTTCATTTGACATGTGTGGATAATTGTTTTGATCAGTTTAGGTGGGTTAATTTGTTTTCAAAGATTTAAATTCGTTCGGTTTATCATCAACTCAATGTTCGAGAGTCTAATATACCAAAAATGACATTCAAGAGTATGTATAGAAATTATGAATATCGTATGTTGTCATTTTATTTGACTAAATCTCCTATAGTTTTCATGGATTTGATGAATCCGATATTGCATCAGTATCATGACACATTTGTGGCAATGTTCGTAGATGATATTTTGGTTTAATCAATATATGGGCATGAGAATGAGAAGCCTTTGTGTTTGGTTCTGGAAATACTAAGGAGTCACTGTTTGTTTGGAAAGACTTAAAAATACAATTTTTGGATCCATGAAGTAAAATTATTGGGGAACAATATTTCTGAGCATTTCTTATCAGTTGGTCCTAGTATTCTAAATACATATTTTTCTTAGGAAGAACTGTGGAATGTCTTTGAGATTTGGAGCTTCCTTGGTCTTGTTGGATATTATTGACAGTTCTTCAAGCATTCGTAAAATGTGGTGCCACATTTGAATACTCTCACCAATAAAGAAGTAAAATTAATATAGGATTTAATGTGTTAGTATTCTTTCAATGAGTAGAAACAACTGCTGACATCGGCTTGTTTTATGATATTACATAATCTTAATAAGGCGTAAATGGTTTTCTATGATTATTATGGTGCTATTTTGGGTTGAATTCTTATGAAATTTGATCTTGTGATGGCTTACAACTCTCATCAGCTTCAAATGCATGAGAATAATTATCCAACTCATGATTTAGAGCTTGTTGTGGTAATGCATGTGCTTATATTCTAATAGTTATATCTTTTGGGGGAGGGTTTCACAGTATTTTCTATCCATAAGAATCCAAGATATATATTTTCTTAAAAAACCATGAATATCATACAAAGGTTGTGGGTGGAATACATTCAGACATTTTACTTTGACGTCACGTATATACCAGGGAATGGGGATTTTGTTGTAGACATTCGTATTTGGAAAGTACCAATGCATGTTTTTTTGTGTTTGATTGATGATTGTGACCATAAGGAACTGTTTTCTTAGTTTCATGTATATGTTTAGGAGGATTTTTGATGCATGGTCATGACCAGTGATCAGTTATCATCATCTCTCCTCGAGTCTATTTTGCAACATCATTATCAGGATGATGAGATTATAAGAATTCGAGAAACTCTTTATTGAGGGGAGACTATTTTTTTTGGTCCCTCAATTCAGATGGTATACTTTATTTTGGAAATCAATTTCTTGTCTCATCAGTTTTTAGGGGCTATGTTTTGTTTGAATATAATGGTTCTTCTTTGGTTATTCATTTGGGCACTTTGATGATGTATTATTCCATGAGATGACGATTCTTGTATCCGAGTATGAAGAGTGACATTGTAGTTTATGTGTCTCGTTGTTACACCTACCAATAGATAAAGGTAGAGCATCTTAAACCATCTAGTTTTCTTCAACCACTTTTAGTGCTGGTTTGGAAATGGAATGAGGTGTCTATGGACTTTGTTGTTGGATTACCATGGACTCTCTGACGGAGGGATGCTATTTTTATGGTTATTGATTGTTTGAAAAAATCATATCATTTCATTCTGATTAGAGATTGCACTAATGTTAAATATATGGGTAAGATGTATATTGAGAAGATTGTGAGGTTACATGGGGTTCCTACTATCATTGTTTTAGAGAAAAATCATTAGTTTACTTGAAGGTTCTGGAAGATCCTCCATGAGGAAATGGGGACTCAGGCTAGGTTGAGTACAATAGAGCATCTGAAAATAGATGATTAGATGGAGCGTGATATTCAGATCTTGGAGGATATGCATTGTGTATGTGTCTTGGATATTGGTGGATCATAGGATAGTCATCCGAGACTGTTTGAGTTTTCTTATAACAAAAGTTATCATTCGTCAATCATAATGGATCCCTTAGAGTCCTTTTATAGCTGTCTATGTAGATCATCTATTTTTTGGGAATAGGAGGGTGAGTCCACTTTGGTGGTACCATGTGTCACTCAGGAGGAATCATTAAGGATTAAGGATATACGTCGACGTCAAGTTATATCCCAGAGTCGACATAAATCGTATATGGAACATCAGCACCATACATTAGAGTTTTCCATTTGTGACGAGGTTTTATTTAATGTTTCTCCTCTGTAGGGTCACTATTTTCTTTGAATATAGAGATAGTTGGCTCTGAGATGTGAGTATTGATTCTTGAACCTCTGTTGTTTTCTTTTTGTTATAACTTGTTGGTGGAACTCATTGTGGACATTTATGCCCTGAGATTGAGGTAGATGGTTCTATATCTAGCTTATATTGGACGAACTGTATTTCTTAGGTTTTAATAAATTGTTTTACAAATGTAATGACATGATTGACTGATTTATTTGTGCATCTGGAAATGGGTTTGCGATAAAATTTAGTTTCCTCCTTTTTGGTAAAATAAAATGTTATTTTAATGTATTTTGAAATGGAATTTTGAAATAGTTTTCAAATCATGGTTTTAATGAAATGGGATGGAAAATGTAGCATATGACAATCCTTATGTACTTATATGGAAGGTATATCTCAGGTTCATCATTCATGATTTTTTTGGGGTTCACTCATGGGGTGTTACTATGTTTCCTCATCCTTTTGTACTAGATAATTTATATTGACATCGTTTTATAGTTCAATCGTAGGGTTTTCCTCTACTCCATAGGCATGTGTTCTAAGGACTTGATTATTCAATAATCATTGATTGTGGTATGTGTAGTCTGCTAGCCTGACTTATAGTGATACTTGACATGATGTTACCTGTTCTTTGGAGTTTTTACTATTTTAGCTTGTACTACCATGGATTTTGATATGATGTGTGATACATGAATTATTTGGGTTTAATAAATTGATTCATATGAAATGATTTGTAACTATTTTTACCTAGGGTATTTTGGAAATGTGAAAAAGGGGGAAATTAAGTGTTTTGGCGGGGTTATAATATAAAAAATACTAAATTGTATATCATTCCATATATTATTTAATGTTTATAATTGTTAATATTATTTTACAGAGAAATGATATGTAACATAAGGTTGTGATCTTACTAATACTATTTAGATTACACTCCATGCACCCCTTCGGTGATTCATATACCTTTGTATATCATTCAATGGAGGGAATGTCAAGGCACTATAGTGAGGCGATATGGTTTTCTATCTGCTCTGTCTGGGTAGAAGGGCTGAGATGGTGTGAGTTTTATCATGCTATCACATGATGTAGTCAATTTATTTTTTATTTGTCCTTTAATAATGGACATTATCTTTGGGGTGTTCTGATTTCTTTCGTGTTGTATTATTTTCCCTGTATTCTTATTGTTGTGGAATATGTTATGTTTTCTGCTATTTCGCTATGTTATATGAATATGTCAGTTTGTTGCTTCAATATGTTTGAAATAATTCCTTTTGGTTGTTTCTTGATGTCTTAGTTCTAGTCACTAGCCCATGGGTATCATGAATTCCCATTAATATATGGAAATTCAGGTCGGTACTATTTTGAAAGGGTATTCGGGTTGTGTTCCCACACAATCATTTCCCCACCTAACTCGCCTAACACTCAATCAATTTCATTATTATCTCTTACCCAAAAATAATTATAAATTTCCCCCCCTCTATTTCCCTATTAAAGGATCACACATCCACCAACTTTTCTCAGGTCCTTCATTTCAAAAGGACGCTTCAATAGAATATCCAAATTCTCAATGAGATTCATGTGCTTTAATGGAAGTCAAGAAATAATGTAGCGGTTCTTTGTATAAAATTTAATTTCATGAGAAATATTTAATATTGTGTATCATGATATATTTGACATGATTTCATTACTACATAATGTATTTCTTCTTACATATTCATGTTATTTCTGGGGTTTGAAGATTCATGTCTGGTTCTTTCTTTAAACCGATTTAAATCCAAATAATGCAAAGATATAAAGGTTTTGGTCAACTCAACTTACTTCATAGAGTTATAATGGTTCTTCTATAACATTCTTATTTCAATATTGTTTTCTTTCATACTAAGATTTTATTTCATGTTACTTTCTCTTCCTCTATGAGGAGAAGGAATTTTTTTATCCAAATATTTTACCTTGATGAATCTCTTCCATCAAAATTATATCATTATTAAGAATAAGTATCATCCTATTTAATTATAGTGTCCCCTCCTTGACCATATTTTCCTTTCATTTCAAATTTATCTATTATAATTGGATTCCTAATTATATGTTATCTCATGTAGTCTCTATATTATCTTTCTCCTCTATTAAAAAGGATGTTTTTTTTCTCTTTAAGGATGTGGGTTTTCAACCAATATATATCCAAATATTAAAAACATTTTTCATTAATTTAAAATAAAATGTTTTATCTTCCACCCCATATCTATTTTGGTAACATTTATATCCCCTAAAGATATATTATTGAATTTTTTTATCAATATTATATTTTTTCCAATGTTTTGAATTTATGTTTTCAAAAATAAATTTTGAAAGTGACATGTAACTTTTTTGTTCCACGATAATGTTTAGAAAACTATAAAATCTATTTGTTGGTTCTTATTATATATTAACACATGTTTCTATAATTTTTTTTAATTTTCAATGTACTTCCTCTATATGGATTCATGGTTTCAAAAATAAATACATACTATCCTAGTTTAAAAAATAAACGTTTTTAAATGATCAAGGATATTTCCTATTTCCAAAGAAATTTTATTAATGCTCCTAAAAATGGTGGATTGTGTCTATTTGAACACCCTATATTAATTCCTATAATATTATCTTATCATAAATTGGAAACATTCCTTGGTAATGTTTTATGATATGTTACTGAACTGCCATAGTAATATGAAGGGTGTACCCAGATAGCGCTCAAATGCATTGGGTAAAAAAATTAATCTCTAAAGATGAAATGTTCCTGATACCTTAGTAACATGATTTAGAAATATTTTATGATAGCTTGGTGAACAAAATTTTTTATTTTAAGGTTGCGCCCTAATAGATCTTCGATTCATTGGGTAATGAATTAGTATCTAGAGATGACATGTTCATGATACATTGGTTTTTTTCCATGGTAATGTTTTATGAAACTTAGGTGGACTTTGGTGGTAGATGTAACACCCCAGGTAAATAAAGAATATGATATCTTTATATTTATCCATATTTGTGAATAAAATATTAATATTACTTTAAAGGGGATACTATGCTCAATGGCATACCCAATACGCAACAACGAGATTCTAGGGAATCTTAGGTTGCACTCTAATAATAAAATAATAATAATTTAAATGGTAGTTAACGCATAGCAGTTGTAATGGCGAGAATGAACAGAACTAACTAAAAAATGATTATATATGTTTGTCGAATATTTTTACTCTTTACAATAAATGTTAGAGGATAAAAAATGCAAATGAATCTAGTTTTTAAGTGTAAACATTCTAATATTCTTTAAAAGGTCGATTAACCACCTTTTGATGGAGAAACCCTTTAAAATACACTTTTTGACAATTTTATAAGCTCTATTTTTTCAAAAAAAAATATTTTTTAGGATTGGGATATTGAAATTTACCTTGGGTTAATTTTTGATATTTTTCTGACAATGTTCATTTTTCAATGAATAGTGAAAAATACTGCATTTTACATCAAAACTGCTTTTTCATAAAATTTAATTATACGATTATCTTATATTTTTAATTTGTTTTAAAGTGTAATTAGAATATATTTTTACCATGTAATTCAATTATGGTCATTGGGAGTAATTTCACTTTGGAATTAGGCATAAACAAGTGCCAAACTTTTCATAAATATTGTTTCTAAAAGACCCGCTATTTGTTTTGACAACGGAAAGTTTTTTTTAAATTAATTATTGCAATTTATCTGTTTGGAATTTGGTAAAATTAATTAAATATTTGGAATCAGAAGGTCCAAATTATTTACTTAAGACTCTTTTGTTTTTGGACATTATGAATAGTAACGACGGTAATTATCTTTAATTATCTTGATTAATGAGTAATCAGGTTGTTAAAGATAATTAGATAATGTCATAATAATAAAAAATGACCACAAAATGTGGTCTAAGGCTACTGGTTGTCTCATGGATGACCATGGGATTCCTTGTGCCAAACTTGGGGGCCCCATGGAATCACTTTTGTGAAAAAGTGACTTTTTATCTTTTTATTTTTAAAGAATGTTAAATATAACAAAGAATGTATCACCTAAGTAATATATTTTTAATTTTCTCTAAATAAACTATAATTTAGACTATAAATATTCATTGGAAATCTAAAAATATTTCCTACATCATAGTATTTTTTTATAATTTTTATACATTTAATAAGTAAAATTATTTTTGACATCTTGATGTTGCAGCGATGACCTCATTATTTAACGATTTATTTAAAATGGAAGGATAAAGTAACATCTAAGACCTAGACATGTCAAAAACCTATTGGATGGGTGGATTTAGAACCCTTATCACCTTATCCTCGAATTGTATCAATGTGGGACCTTTTAAATCCGAAAATCATTTTACAATAAAGAAACATTTCTTTACTTTCCAAGAGTGCCCCTCCTCTCCTCTTATAAAAGGACCCCACCTCTACCTCCATTCCCACACTTCCAAAGCCTTTTTCTCGGCCAAAACGTGCCCAATTTGTCTCTCCAAATCCCTCTATAACTCCTTGAAGCCTCACTTTGGGAAGAATCCTTTCCAATGAATCCTTTGAGCTCAAATCAAACGAAGTTACCCGATTTTAAGGTAATGTCTTCTTTTGAGTCCTTTTGTTTTATTTTGCTTCTCCAACCCCCTAAACTCTTTTATTTTATTTTATTTTGTAACAAATAAAGTATCTTAAATATACTAGGATGTTGTTATAAGAAGTATTCAAGCTACGTTTACACACACGTACATCTAATGGTTAACGAACATACTGTTTCCGTGGATGGTGAATATTTGCCTCCCGAAACAATGATTGTTCAACATTATTTTAACACCTTCAAAGGTGGACATTAAGATGACATTATATTAATATATGATATATAATATGTGTATGTTTTACTTATGATTTTTTATTTTTTCATTTATGGCATACCTTTATGGTTTCCATTATGGGTAAACGCGATATCTTCATTTAAGGAAGTGTGGACTACCGTCCCCTCAAAGTGATTTGATTCGTTAATGCCATATGTGGGACGTATAAAGGATAGATTTAATGTTATTATATATGATGTTATACTGGAATTATAATATACCTTTATATCATTATTATTTTATTTCCATTAAAGTATGAGATAGAAATGTAAGTAGCGTTCATGCGTACGTACGACTTACCGTCTCCATTAACAGTGCATTTCATTTCTTATCCCCAAATGTAATGCTCTATTATAAGTACATATATATAACAGATATATATGATTTATGTTACATATAAATGATTAATATAATTCTGGAATTAAAATATACTTATCACTCATTTAGTTTTAATTCCATTAATATGACATAGAGATGAAAGTAGAGATCATGCGTACGTACGGCTTACCGTCTCCATGAACGGAGCATTTCATTTCTTACCCATAAATGTTATGTAATATTATAAATGCATGAATATAATGGATATATATGATATATATGATATCTAAATCATGAATACAATTCTGGATATAATGAACCTTTGACCACACGAACAACATGTAATTATAACAAGTCCACTTTCGACTTAAGAACCAAATATCGACAAAAGAAACATTATTAACTTAAATGATTAAATAATGTTTACGACATGGTAATAAGTGATATTAAAAGAATAATGAACTTGAAAATGGTTGTTGAGGAAGTAGAAATTAACTCAAGTTTATTATTCAGGAATATAAAGAAACGAACAAGACAAGTTGGACTTGAGGTAAGGGATCCTACACCTCTCTTTTTAAGTACAATCTTTTATGTAATTCCTTTTAAAGCTCATCTTTTATGTTATTGGGATGTTATTTTATACTAATCTTACTGTAATTTTTTTCATGTGATGAGATACCCTATTCTCTCTCATCAATCCATTTTGGATGTTTTGAGTGGCACCGTTAGGCTGCCGAATTTTCATAAGAGATCTAACCTCTCTCTTTCTTTTTAAGTACTCTCCTTTAGGTCACTTATTTTAAGCTACTCTATGTTATGTTTGGGGATGTTATTTTATATTCCTCTTTCTATAAAATATATGTTAATATGATGAGATACCCTATTCTATCTCATCAATCCATTTTTGTAAGTTTTATGTGTCCCCATTAGGCTGCCCAGTTTTCGTACGAGATTTTTCATATCACTTTTATTCTCGTTATATTTATGCTACATTTGTCACAATTTCCTTTGAGTGGTGTATGTACTGCCCATTATTCTACTCTTTGTGTAATATACTTTCGTTTATGAGTATTTACACCAATGATGCATTTTCCTTCTTTCATGGGGTGTATGTTTTGAAAGATACCCAAGTCGGTAAGGGAACCTTTCACCCTCCTCTTTTAAAAGACTACTTTTGTTGGGTCATTTAATCTACATATTGTTATGTTGGGATATGTTCTCATATATCCTTATTGATGTAAATTTTATGTCCAAGTGATGAGATACTCTTTTTATCTCTCATCAACTATTTTTTTTTGAATTTTGATGTGATGCTGTTAGGCTGTCGAATTTCTCCAAGGGAACTTCTTAACCCAATTTTGATTCTTTGGGATAAACTTGTACCCCATGAATAAGTCGTTCAATGAATATGTTTGAATGTCTTCTGATTATTTTACACTTAATATAAACTTATATTTGGTGCATTTTTTTGTCACACATAATTATGTAATTGATTTATCCTTAATCCAAGGATACTGTCTTTGTATGGGACTTCGTCTCAATCTCCTTTCATTGAGGCATATTTTGTTTTATACAAAACCTTCTTTTATACGGTGTATAAACCCCTTTGACTTTTACATTTATTCAAAAAGAATCTTTTTTATACGAAGCGTTTACTAAATGACAAAAGGGAAAGTTTTTGTCGTACGTATGCGGCGACAACGACTTCTCCGCCGCCGTGACCATTATTTGAATTTTGCCTTCCTCTACAAGCCATACCTTTTTTAAAGAAAAATAAAAACCATATTTTACTTTTCTATTATTTTGGTATTGAAAATGGTTATCATAATGTTTTTATATCAATGTTTTGTTTTGATATCTTGTGATTGAAAGGTGGAAATATTATGTTTCCTTTATGCATGTTTTATGTGATACGATGATGTTGAGGTTCTTGGGCATTATTATGAAGACGGGTGGTTCCGTGATAAACTAAGGGCGGGTGAGCCCAATATAGCTCTCCAATGCATTGGGTAACGTGAAGGAGTGAAACGTTAAGGTTTCTATGAAGAGATTTAGGGAATATATTGTGGTGGGTATTCCAAACGTAACCAAGAGGGTTACTCCCTACGTAAGAATGTTATGAATGCCTCAAGTTACCTTTTATGTCTTATGATTTATATGATTTATTCATGATTTGATAAGGTATGTTAAAGTTCCTATGTTTTATGGGTAAAGTATGAGTTCATTCTTATGTATATATAAACTCATGTTTCCTTTCCATATTTTTATAACCCTTACTGAGCTTTTTATGCTCATCCCAAGTTTTTGAAATGTTTTTCACAGGTCAAGGGAAAGGTACATGATGTGATGATAGTTTCAGGGATGTGTCAAGAAAGAGTCCATGTTTTATTTTAAATATGTTTCCGTTGATGGGAAAAATTAATACTATCTTTTATGTAACCAGTTTGCTTAAATGTGGAATGTAATGCAAGTTTCATGATCTAATTCTATAAAACTCTAAACCTGAAAAGATCCTCAATGTGTAATATTGTAATAACTCACGATTAAGTAAGGTTTATGGCTGAGGTCATATAATAGACATATAATTTTATGATGTTTACGTTTTACCCACATTTACATGTTATAATTCGTAGTCTTCTGATCCGTTTATTCCTCTTGTTCTTATGTTCATGTTCTTATGGTATTTCCTATTTATTACCCATTATATGTTCCGATTTTATTGTTTATATCTTACTAGAAATTTTCATCTAAACCCTTTTTTATGTTTCTATTTCCCCATGTTATGAAGAAAAGTAATACACATGATCAGTCTAGAAGAGTATTTTTTGTGGAGGATTTGTGGGAGATGATTAAATATTTTAATAGATTAAGTAGTTTTATATATAGTATGAAAAAAGACTGTTAGTTGAAAATGATATTTGTTTCATTAGTTACTATTTTTTATAACACCTTAAATCAATAAAAATAAACAGTATTGGGAATATATGTAATGGTATATTTCTTTTATGTCATTTAATTATTATATGGTCATGTCTATGGGGAGACATAGAAACATCTCAGAAAATCATCAAGATTCACATATTACTTAGTACACCACTATCGAGTATCTGATGGTGTTAGTTTCCCTAGGAAGTACATCTATCTCATCTAATGCCTCAATTTAATCTTTGAACCTCCACCCCACACTGTATGGTGTTATATTTCCTTAGAAGCACAACTACCTCAGGTAATACCTTACTCGAATAATTGACCCCCCATGTTTTGTTCCAACTCTTTAAAACTATAAATATAAATGTTTTTAGAATATATGTAATGAAATATTTCTTAAAAGTCATGTAATTTTGAGATGGTCATATCAGTGGTGCATCATAGAAACATCTCAAAAACCCATCAAGATTCACCTAGTACCGAGTACACCCTAATCGACAATCTGATGGTGTTAATTGACTTTGTAAGCACCACCAGCTCATCTAATCACTCATTAGAATCATTTAATCCCCTCCCCACCTAATGTTGTTACATTAAACACCTCATATAATACTTTACCAGAATCTCCCCACCCCCCCCCCCCCCCCGAACCCCCAAACACAACTAAAATCAAGTTTCTTTTTATTCTAACTCAACAAAAATTTCAATCAAATAAATAAATGTAAAAATATCTTTGGCTCCAATTACTCCATAATTTGTCTTTTCAGTGCCTTTATAGAAACCTAAAAATGTGAGTTATTACAGTTTAATTAGATAAAATTATATAAGAATGCTATTTTCCTTGAAGAGGAGCAACAAGCTGCATAATTTTCATCTATATGACAAAAATATGATTCTAGATAGAATTCATATTATTTTTGAAGAAAATATTTATTTTTAATACTTGGTGTTGTAGAGATTGTGGGATTAAAACCTATATTTATTGGTATAATATGATTTTTCTGTGAAGTTCAAGAAGGAATGAATTTTTGGGGTGTCTCTCAAGGAAGATGAGTAATGATACTGAGTATAAGTAAGTGGTAAAAGGTTGATATTCAAATTTTAGTATTAAAGTGAGGCCTTTTCATGAGGTTTCTTTTTCTAGTTTTCTTCAACTACTTTCAAATCTTTTGTAATTACATTAGAGTGACATTTCATTGAGGGGAAAGTTTAGGAACTACTATATTCCATTTTTGGGGCATCCATCATCTTCATATTCAAAATAGGTTTTCCTTTATTAAGATTGTTTAATGTATATTCTATAACTATAGATCATATAACTAATATTGTTTGAAATACTCACACTAAAACCTCACTGTGTGTATGAACTTAATCATAATAATGTGATCAAATTTCTTCGGATGCACCGAATAATTAGATGAAATCAATTTTCAATATGATCTTAATTCTTGACCAAGGTTAAAAATTTCAAACAGTGAAACAATATTGAATTACATAAAGAAGGAAGTAACAGATCATCATAAAAAATCTAATGCAATTGTATGTATTAAATTGTAGATTAAGAAGATATATTTTGAAATTTTCTAGAATATATCATCGATAAATAGTTACAACCTGCATTATCTAGGAGAAACATTCTAAGAAAATATTTGAAGAATGAAGATAAAAAAACTCTAACTCTGATGATGTCGCCAAAAGATTCCACCGGCTTATCTCCACAATTTTTTTAGCTTGACATTGAGAAACAAGATATAAACCATGACATCACTACTGGTAGCTTACATGTTCCCTAAATTCATAATTTTTATCTGAACATCGAATGAATAATTTTTACAGAATTATCTATCAAATCTAAGAAGTGCCTCAAGGTCACAAAAGATCTTTTTTTCTCTAGAAGACTCTTCTTACCAAGTTCATTCACACCTTCTTCAACTAGAAGCTATCCTTCCATAGTCTTCAATTAACACTCTCTATCAATTAAGAGTACTAAAGCCAGTTCTTCTTCGATTTCATCCATCTACATCCAACCTCATTATTAGGCTCTCTTGGCTGTCACCATCTTCCTCAACATCATTTGAAAACAACTAATCTTGGTGAAATGGTTTTTTTCTAAACCATCCTTGTAAAATTTATTTATCTGGTCTTAGTAAGGGATCCTTCGAACACAATTTTTCTTATACTTCTAACAAAAATCAGTTCCATCAGAGACATCGACCAGCTACTTTGAATCAGCCATCACCAACTCATGGATTGTCTTCTTCAGTGAAGCCCTATCCTCTAACTCCGACCAATAGCTGAACTCCCATGTTTACAATTCATCTATCATCTCGGTTGCATAAAATTAATGTCAAGAAGTTATGAACACCTAATATTTCCCAAACTTCCTCTTCCACCAATCAAATAATCAATAAAAAATCTAGTGAACAAGTATCATCGGTCTAGTAAAACCTTCTCTTTTCTATATCCATCATAATTAACGTAATTAGTTCCTCACATCTCAATGTTAGGATCTTCATTGTTCCTTCCCTAGTTTATTGAAGATCATTTTTGAAATTCAAACCATAAAGGAATCTATAATTTCTTCCCAAGTGGTCTGTGTTTTCCATGTAGTGGGTATTCTCTATTTGTGTTTTACCCACTAACATGTCTGTTTAATGAGGATATTTTATTTATTTAATGTTTCCATTTAATTTGTCTATTTAATTTCCTTGTTGATTCATATTAATTGATGGCAATTATTGTTCGAAAACATTTGTGCAATAAAAAGCTTAAAATCTATTGTTTCATTGTTCGCCAATTTCTTCCTCTCATATTTCTTGATTTTTATAGGCAAAAAAATGTTATCAGATGCCTTCTTAAGAAGATCCTCCAATTTTTTTAAGATGAACACAATTTAATTTCAAGTTCCAAAGATATATAAGGGCAACTATGAGAGGTTGTGAATCCAAATAATGATGTTCTTCATATCACCTAAATTATGGGAGATCATCACCCAGAGGTATGAATTATCCACTATAGAGGAAGAAGCTACCTTCATAAATGACGAAAAGGCGGATCTCAAAAATCAAAGGAGAAATACAAAAAGTCATTGTTTCTACTATATAATGGGTTATATTAATATATATTTGAAATGATTTTTGAAGAAACATCAAGAATGAATTCATGGAATACCTTTTGTACCATCTATTAGGGTGTTGATTGAGTGAAGTGGGTACACCTTCTAACATTTAGATCACAGTTCGAAGCGGAACACATGAAAGAATGTGATGGTATATTTGACTACTTCTCACACTTGACTATTACTGCTATCAATCTGTAAATAAATAGTGAAAAAGTGGAGGACATTCAAGTTATTGAATAATCAATTCGATCTATCACAACCAAGTTTGATCATGTGGTTTTCGAAATTAAATAATAAATGGATTTGGAGAAATCGTCCATTGAAGAAAGTGATGTGATCATTGCAACTACATGAGAAACAAATTAAAAATAATGTGTTTTCAATGATAGAGACTGTATTAGATTCCATGTTGACTCTATAAGAATAAAATAATGGCCAACAACAATGAGCCAGTCACCGTGCAAGAGGTAGAAAGTGTGGATCTCATCCAATTTATGAACCAAAGAATTTTTTTAACTAGTTTCCATGAAAGAGGAAATTGTGGAGGCCGATTTATACATGGTCATGGAAACATAAAGAATGTATAATTCCAAAATTTCAAAAACATCAGCCATTGTGCTTTAGGGTGTTATAGAAAAATGGACCAAGATGAATGATATAACTATGATAAAGCATATCATTGTGAAGAAGAAGGCACCACACTCCTCCCCGCACAAGAAAAGGCATGTGAACGACTAGATGTGTGTTATATTGACACAGGTTCAGCACCCACGTGAGTGGTAATAAATAATTTTTCAAGGATCTCACAGAAGGAGTTCTTGGTGACCCAAACTTTGACAACTCATCAACGGTGCCCATAATTGAAAAATTTAAAATCAAAATCTATCTGAGGACTACTGAGTAAAATTATATTTATAATGTGTATTACGTACCTAGAATGAAAAGTAATATCACCACTCTCAGCCAGCTCCTTGTTAAGGGGTATGTTATACACATGGAGAACTCTTCTTGGTCTATAAGGGATTCTCATAGGAGAGTGGTTTGTCATGTCCAAATGGTGAAGAATCACATTTTCCCATTGCATATCAACATGAAGGATGAGGAATTTTGATTTGGAATTATCGGGAATGACTCGTGGAGATGGAATATGTACTTTGGGCTTCTACATTTCAACAGCCTTAATGTTCTAACCTTGTCAAGAATGGTGTGTGTCTTATCGGTGAATGAAGTTCCAAATCATGTGTGTAAGTCGGGTACACTCGAAAAGTAACAATGGAACTCATTCCCAAGTTGAGTGTCCAACAGAGAAAATGAACCACTTCAGTTGGTTCAAACTGATATTTGTGGACTACTTGGAACAACCTCACTGGGAGATAATATGTATTTTATTACCCTCATGGATGATTTTAATAGGAAACTCCAGTTGTATTTCATCAAACATAAATATTCTTCTTTTACTATCTTTAAAATTTTCAATTCTCATATTAAAGATTAAAGTGTTCAAGAAATCAATATATTCAGTTATAATAGAGGTGGAGAATACACTTCGAATGCATTTCCATATTTCTGCAAGGAAAAATGCATCAAGAAAAAACATACTACTAGAAATAAACCTATAAATAATGGCATTATATAAAATAATAACCACACCAACTTCAACATGACAATGACCATACTGATGGAGAAGGGCCTACCTAAGAGGTTATAGGAAGAAAAAAGGGCATGTCCTACCTACATACTCAATCAGTTTCCAACCAAGAGCATTAGAAGCAAGACACCAAAATAGGATTAGAGTGGATTCCAACATAGCATAACACATCAATGAAACATTTTTTATGTTTCCTATACTCATGTTCCAGAAGCGATAAGAAGGAAGCACTATGATCGTGGTGAAAATTTCTTCTTCATCAGCTATACTAAAGATTCTAAAGCCCATAATCTACATAATCAACTAACCAATAAATTAGTGGTGGGTATAGATGTGTTATTTATTGAGGAAGAGGCTTGTAAATAAAATGATGAAGAACTAATAAAGTGATTCAAGTAAAAAAAGACCTGGAAGAAATGAATGGCCATTATGAGAAAATACCAGCTACACCTTCCCTGGGAAAATCATCAGAACCCAAACATTCAGGAGTATATTCCATCACTCTTGATAAGAATCTATCAATACAATATTTGGCGAGCTCATCCTCCACCATGGTTTCCATAAAAATGAATGATTAAGTGACATCTATGAGAAAACCAATGAGGTAAGACTTTTTTTCCTATATGCATATCATGAACCTTTGACATTTCAGGAAGTTGTATGAGAAAAATGTAAGAAAATCCCAATGAGAGAAAAAAATACATTCCATATAGAAAAATGACACATAGAAGATGACTACAATTCCTAAATTTTATAATATCATCAACACCAAATGGGAGTACCGGATCAAGGAAAATGTTGATGGTGATATCGATCAATACAAGGAAAGGCTCATAGAAATGGGATACAAATAGAATTATATGTTGGAATAAAATGATGTTTTGGCTTCTATTTCTTTCCTTGAAATTATGGGAATTATTATCTCCCTTGTTGTTCATCACATTTTGATGATCTACCTACTAGATGTGAATTATGAATTCCTGAATTGAATTATAAAGCAAGAGGTCTATGTTGACTATCCTGAAGTTTTTTTTATACAATGAGAGGAAGACAAGGTTTATCGTCTGATGAAATATCTCTATGGGTTTAAGAAAGATCTATTTTCTACGAATACAAATATCGACAACTATTTTAGAGAGAATGGAATCTCCCAATGCCCATATAATCATGAATTTTACATCAAGAAGAATGATCATGTAGATATACTTATTACACGCTTGTATGTTGAGAATTTTCTATTTATAGGGAACAACTAACTGATGTTCGATGAATTCAAGGGTTACAAGTTCATGGCGTTTGATATGATCAGTGAAGATCTCATTTCCTTTTTTCTGAGAATATAATTAAATAAACAACATGGTAGCATCTTCATATCTCAGAATAGATATGCCAATCTGTTTCTTGAAAATTTCAAGATAACCAACTGCAACAATGTAAAAAATCTTATAGTAACATTCTTAAACTTCCAAAAGACGGAGTATGAGGATGCATTGAATATACATTTTTCAAGAGTATAATTGGATTCCAAGGTTATTCTACAATCACAATTCCAAATATTTCCTACAATGTTGCGCAACTATGAAGATACATGGATTAACCGAAAGAGTCACACCAGATATAAGTAAAACAAATCCTTAGGTACGTCATTGGAATGGTGTTTTTTGTTTTATCCATAAAATGAAAAATAAAATCTTTATGGTTACTCAGATATTTATTGGGGATCTGACCAATATGAAACAAAAAGCACCAATGTGTATGTAATTTTTCTTGGATAGTCTTCTTTCATGTGGAATTCAAGGAACCAGACTGTGATCGTTTCATCCACATGTGAACCAAAGTACATGGTGGCATAATGCATTATTTTTAAAGGAATATGGTTACAAAATATATTGAACTAGATGAAGCATCTGTAGGATGGATCCACAGTGATAGATGTGGATAACAAGCTGGAAATTGAAAATGAAAAAAATATGGTGCATTGTGAAAGAAAAAAACATATTGATACCTGATTCCATTTTCTAAGAGATTATGAGAAGCCAAAAATTATAAAATATGAATATTTTCTTACTACAGATCATGTGGCTAATATTTTCACAAAGTAATTAACAAAAAATGTATTCAAAATACTCATAATGATTCTTGGGATGATGCTGGTTTTGGTTTCAAGGGGAGTTTTGGAAATAAAAACCATAAAGGTATTTTCGGTTTCATCCCACGTAGCATGTGTTTTCCATGTAGCATGTATTCTCTATAAGCATTTGTTCATGTGTTTTTTCTCCCCATGTGTCTGTTTAATGTGCCTGTTTTATTTCTTTTATTTTTCAATATAATTTTTTTGTTTTATATATTGAATTTTTTTCATTTAAATTTCCTGTTTCAATTCAGTGTAATAGAATATAAATTGTTGGAAATTATAGTCTAGAAACAAATTTCGCAATACAAATCATGAAATCCTTTGTTTCAATTTCTTCCAATTTATTCATCTCATATTTTTGGATTTATATAGCCATATCTCGGACTAAATCCTCTTTATACAGCCTCCATCCATAGATCCATCCTCTAGTAAAATTATTATCCTAATCTAACGAAATTAGATCTCTATCGCCAAACACTCACAGATTCATCCCTAACCACACACTATTCTATTCATCCTTCAATAGAAGAAATTTAATCATTCCTTTCTAGAAAAAGTTATTTTGACATAAACCAGAGGAACACAAATCTTTAATTGGATTCATTAATCATTATGTAATGATCTTCATATCATCTTACAATAGTTCAACCACACAAATCTTTTCTGGTCTCAGTGTTATCATAAGTTCTTCATCTCATATTTAGGTCATCAGCGGCATCCCCTTTATTTTTCCAATGGAATTAAACACTGATAAAAGAATTTGTGCAGGGAAGAACTAATTTTTTGTGGTTTCATACTTATCACATATACAATTAATCCCCTATATAAACTCACAAAAAAATTTAATTAAAATCTAATCATAAAAACAAAAAAAACAACTAAACTTCCAATAAATCGTTTCCCTCAAAATTCAATTACAATTACACTTCTAATAAAATATTAAACCATAAAAAAATATTTCCTCTCAAAAAAATCATCATCATGAATCGTTTCAAAACTAGTAACCAACTTGTGCATTTTCACGATATAATCATTTCATGACAAATTCACATACACACACTAATAATTTTAATTCATTAAAACCATTAGAAAAATGAAATGTAGAAAGGGAATTAAACATAAGAGTAAATAATAATTGATACTTAAAACAAAACCCAATAAAAAATAATGATTTGAAAAAATTTATTGTCTTTTGATCAGTTTATTTAAATTTTCATTTTAGTTTGCATTGATGTTAATTTCATTATAAGAACCTTTGAAATTTAACCGTATTTTATGAATTTTTTGTTGACTTCCTCACTTGTATAAAATCATTATTTATCAAATTCATTTTCAAAATATCTTTTTAAATAATATTTTATGTAAAATGACAGACAAAATTCTCATACTAAAAAAATATAACGTTTTAATATTTTCACATTATTAATTTATAATCCTTAGTTAGTAGAAAAATTTAATATCATATTTCATTTTAATGTATAGAAATTCACCTTTAATTTAAGTATTGAAGACTACATTATAATATGTTTACATTCAAAACATTTGAATTTACTAAAATGATGATTAAGATCTTTAAAAAATTTATGAAATTGAACCTTTATTTTAGTACTTTTAATTTACTAAATAATGAAATTTCAATGTTCACATAATTTATATTGAAAGTACAAAATAATAATGGGATATGAAATTTAAATTTTCACATATTGTAATCAAATAATGTAGTTATATTCCTCTCAATATTTCAACGTTCATTGACTATAATCATATTGTCTAGTTCCCTAACTAAAATTACAGTAGTTTAATTGAATGTTCTAACTAATGAAAGTATTTTAATTCCTCTCAAACTAGTATACCTGGTAATTATTTAAATTCTTAAGTTACGTTATTTCAACAAATACTTCATATAATCCCATATTTTTTTAAAACACAAATAATCATTTATATGCACACCTTTAAAGAGTCCAGTAATCATATTATATTTCACAATAGGGGTACTATATAAAACGTGAAGGTATGAATATGAAATGTGAAGGTATGAATATAAATAAAATTTATTTTCAATATAATATTTAAAGAGATATGAAATTAAATAATTTATACTATTGGGTATGGAGAAGACATTTTTGTAGTACTTAAAACATATTGTTAGGAGGATACATCAGAAGGCACACCTTATAAGATAATGAAATATACAGTGAGACCCCAAAAATTAAATGTACATGTTATGTGAGATGGGTTTCAACAATGATAAGAATAGTTTTATATTTGAACACTTTTAGGTGTGTAGTAAATATAAACTCATCATTCTCCTACATTTTATGAAATTGATTTCATTACAAATTATACATCCGTAAGAAAGCAATATATGAATATTATTCATTTACAGGAATCAATAAATATCTTATCTCTTAATATGTGTTTGATTTAAATCGGATAACATTTTTTTCAAGGAAGATGATCGATATGGATCCATCATTATTTCTGATCTGCAGTTGGAAATGGTATCAAGGAGAATAATGTATTCAGGTTTGACCATGCTTAAATTTCTATAGAATAAGGCATAATTGGACATTTTTCCTTGTGCCATTTAATTGTGTCAAAAAATTATATATGATATAAATTTAACATGCATGTTCTTCATGAAAAACCACTCAGGATTGGGAAATCATTGGCCCCAATACGAGTCATAGAGAAGGATATATAGAAGGGATAAGTCTCTGAGGGGAGTACATGATGTTTCCTCAAAGAGTGGATAGTGTGTCCTTCGAGGATGAAACCTAACCATGTGTCGTCATGGTACATGGAATATAAATGTAAAGTACACGACATCCATGCATGGGTTCACATTATCTAACCTCTCCTGGAGACCTGGGGTGTGTCCTCTCCTTCTCGTGGCTTGGCTAGAAATGTAAATATACACAATGTGTACTTGGGGTACATGACATGTATTGGAATCTCGGGGCATGGTTTAGTCCTCCAAATCATGCCTGTATATATCAACCCATGCCCGTGTATGTTAACCCATTCCCATGTCCTTGGACACACCTATGTACACATGGGTTCTGGTTGTGTCCTTATACATGACCATGTCCCCTTTCACGGGGTGTATGCCTATGTGATCATCCACATGGCCACGTCCCACTACACAACATGTAATCTAATTAGATAATCATCAATCTCTAAAAGACATTATTCCATCAATAATAAGAACACAATTCATTATCTCCTGAACTACATGCTGTGTAATTAGGATTTATGAATGATAAATTTCTATACAGATCACAAAACCCCCATTTTTTCTGATTATGCATAGATTACCCCTCAAGGGGTTATTAAGAGTAATAAACATGGATTAAAATAATTAAACACATATATAGGGGTACGAGCTCAAAAATAAAAATCCTCCCACCTCATGGTGAAATTCCGATGATTTGGGTCCAAATCCATTCAAAGAAGTCACTACACCACAATCCAGTCTCTATCTCCCTCAAAGACTAAGACAAGAGGCACATGATATCCTCCTCGGTTCTTCCATTAGACAAGAGAGAACCCTCGCCTTCCTTTACCACAAAGTAATAAAAATGGGAGGGGGCATATTTCATCCATTTTTAATTAATTAGTTTACCAAAACTAATTAATAACTATCATGTCTTTCAATGATCACCTTCCCAAGACTGTTTGATGCTGACCAACTTTATGTTCCAACTAGGGTGAACTATACATCATGGAAACAAACATTGTCTTATATTTTCTATCTAAACTCCCAAACAACAAGAACAAAACTTATACCAAAAAATGAACATGCATTTTTAAAATATATTAATATTCATAATATATTAATTATGAGGTCCTGAACCACCCAAAAAGAGTTCCAAATATGAGGTAAATCTAAGGATATCTATAAATATATCCAATGTACTTAACTATCAAAAATAGTCATTAAATTCTCCCATCATCCTATTATTTTCATCCTTAAAAGTACCAGTTACACAAAAAGATTGGGGTACTGATCTGGCATCAAGATTTCACATCTCCAATAACTCTCATGCATGCTCTCGTGCTTCCAAATCACACGAACCAAAGGGATGGTCTATACACACATGATCCTTTATTGTTTATAATCAATCGCTATTGGGTAATATACAAAGGTGGCTCCATCCAAGATGTTCATATCACCAATTTCAATAATATGCTATGTGTGGATCATGCATCTACTTAGCTATGACACGTAGAATATGTTGTTCACTAAGTATTGATGTTGTGTAAGGTGAAATTGTAAGAATCCTCATTCACCTTATATAAAATATTTTACATCCTGAAGACCCTTAAGGAATCCCACCCTCCTTAAAAAATCCTACAAACATTGTTATTATTAGACTCTTAGGAAAACAGGGTCTCTATGATCGAACTCCAAAGGCCTATGACATTTATTTCTATATGATTTATATCAGCTCTAGGTTATCCTCAAATTATCATGAATCATCTATACCTTTCATCATTTCATGCTCCATATCTTACCCAAAAGATATGTCCCACCAATATCTATTCAAAAAAAATTTGACCTAATGGGTCTCTCGTATAGGGCCTCCAAGAATTCCATGATGATAGTAGAGTGACGGCTCTCAAACTATACCAAGGGAAAGTTATTCTCCCAACTTCAGTTGAAGACCAACACATAGGATCTGAATATAACCCCTAATACCTGCTTGATGATGTAAATACCCAACCCTTGTTTTTTGGTGCCAGTTCTGTAATTCATTACATTGAAATGATTATAAAAAGGTCTTATCCTGAATGAATTATTTTTGGAAAATCATATACATACATATGTTCATCATTAAAACATTAAAGGAAATATAGTATATAAATTGATTTGAAAACACCCATAACTCCTAAGTTTACCTTGTATGGCATTCATAATATACATCTTCATGTCCTAGGAAAATGAAAAACATAAAGGGATGATATAAAATTATCCGAAAGGGTAAGAAATACCACAGAATATATCACAAAAAAAACATTATGCATGGTGAGTAACTAAAAACACATGGCTTTAAAAATAAACTTGAACACATTATGGTAAGAATTAGAGATGAATAAATGATGCCATAATAAAGCATACCCATGGTTATTCTACCAGCCAAATAACCTCATGAACATTCAATGACTAGTTTTATAATAAGGGAATTCATAATTCCAGACATCATAATTGTACTGTCAAGGCATTTTTCCAAGACCATAAATAACCATTTTGTAAATACCTCGTGCCAAAATAGTAGTTTGTCTCATGAGACCTACCGATGTGTTGATTAGATATATAAGGCCCCACCAAAAACATACTACGTACAATTAATTTATCTTATGGATAGGTATAAATTTAAATAACATACACATTCATATTGAAACTAATATATGAAATGAAAATAATGTTCCCCAAACATTAAGCATAAATACTAACCATTCAGAGTAAATTGTTGAATGGTTTTAAGATAACTGAAACAAAATAAAACTATTCATAAAACATTCAAATAAATATGGTAGACAATATAATAATAGATTAGTCCCAAAAATACATATGATTCATCATGAGTGCTTAAATATATGATGATAACTATATAAAATAATCGAGTAATTCTTGAGAAAAATACACTTTTATTTTTAAAAGAAGTGTTTTTTTGAAAAAGTCCTTGTATAAAACTAGAAGTGAAGATAAATAGTATTTTCATAATAAAATGAGTGATTTTATATAGATAATTTTTTCTAAAAATATATTATATAGTTCCCATGGAAATTGGTATGAATTTGATAAATTTCTCTGAATCAAGCATGTATTTTAGGAAGAATTTTTGAATGATCCTATTAAAACATATTAATCCTTATAAATAAAATTAAAATTTGGGTTTTTAAACATATATATAACATTAAAATAGAATTTGTGATGATGAAATATAAATTAATAGTAATTTAATTGAGGTAGGTACATAATATGAGTAACCAGAATGAGAATAGAGGTTCGCATAGAAAACCCCTTCCTCAAGTATGATGGTGTTCTTCATTTGATCTTAGTGTCCTGGATATCCAAATTAAATATATTAATTAATATTACAAGAACCATTTAATTTTGTAATTGATTTATTATAGACTTATTATATTCAATTATGGACTTCATTATGGGTTTAAGAGGTTCAATTTTATTATTTGGGAGTGTTTTCTTCCTTGGTATTCATGACAAGTTTACTTGTATATATTTAAGGATAAACATGTAATATGAAAATGGTTGTCTATAATTGAAGTTTTCTTTTATTTTTTATCATCTAGAAGATTACATGGTTATAAAATTCATTTGGATATTGGGATTGAAGATTAATCATTATATAAAATGTTAATGATAGTTGGTTGGGTTAATTGGAAGTTTTTTATCACAACCAACTCATTTAGATTTATAAATTAATATGTGAAAAAAAATGATTCGATAACCTTACATAAGTTATATAACATATATTATAGTCTGTTTCAACAATAAAATTGGTTTCATGACCATAATTGAATAAGGTAATTGAAATTGAAAACCCATCTTCCTTAAATGTGATAAATTAACACATCTCGGATGGTGATTTAATTTGTTGTATAAAAGAAGGGGAAAGGAGATATGATAATGAATTATTCCATTATCATAAAAAACATAGTACATATAAGGCACTAGAGATATTATAACATTTGGTTGAAATGAGGTGAGGAGAGAAAACGAAAAAAAATGAACTCAAAATAGAATAAATGAAAAGATGGATTTACCTCTTGAAGTTATCTTCCATGATAGCCTATTTAAGGGGGATGTTTTGGTCTTTTATGGGACCAATGGATGATATAAGTCGGGGAGGAGATTGGGAGGATATTCGAGTATAATTATTACAAGGCACAAAGCTTGAGATGAGTGAAGAGAAGAGGGGCTGAGGGGTATTTTTATAGTGGTGGAGAGGGGTGATTTTTGAATATCTTATTCATTATTTTATTATTTACCTCAAAAAAATAATAATCTAGATTCATGTGACCCATAATAGTAATAATTTCAAGTGAGTTATAACCAAGAGTTCTTATATAATCCATGATGCTAGGAATAGTGAATTTAACTGATAATGTATAAATATGGTAAATTACCATATTTTACTATTCATAGAAAATTCAAGTATTTTAAAAAAATCCAAAAAATTATCTGAAACCATTTTTTGACGTGTTGAATTAAAAAATAAACTCCATTTTTTGAAAATAATTTTCTAAATATGATTAAAAATATTTAAAGAAAATCATTATTAATTTGAAAAATTACAATTTTAAAACTATAATTCCTTTTGTAACATCTTGAAAAATTAATCAAAATCTTATTATATTATAACCTTGGGACAATAAAATAATAATATGATTTAATATTCATAAGTCTCATATTACTATTCATATTACTATTCATTAAGGAATTGTTCTTTTCACCAAAAAATATGTTTATCTTATCAGACTCTAAATATCTTACTGAACACAACTATGTATGTCAATTTTTCAAAATTAAAATCACAGAGGTGGAAAATTTATGTTTACTGGCTAGGTTATAAAAAAGTGGAGTTTTGTAGAGACTCATTATTTCATGCATTAAATATTAAATTTATTTATAAATCCTTGGGGTGTAACACTCTCTCTACCCCCTTACAAAAATTTCATCCTCAAAATTACTAGAATGATTCCTCAAAAAATGATTTGGGTAGTTCTTCATAATAAGCTCCTTAGGATCCCATGTTGGTTCTTCAATTTTCTGATTTTTCAAAGTACCATTACCAGTATTGTCATCTAATTCCTCAACACATGTTCCTCAGTGTCTAGAATCTAGATAAGCTCGTCACAGTAAGATAAGTCAAGATCATATTATATACCTTCAAAGGTGATGACATGTGTTGGATCTTGAATGTAATTTCAAAACAATGAGTCATAGTACACATTTTTTACTTTAGACTCGCATGGTAGAATTTCTATCTAATAAACCACAACTCCAAATCTCTTCAAGAATTTCAGAAAGGCCAATGCACCTAGGTCTCAGTTTCCATTTCTTCCCAAATATTATAACACCCTTCCATGGTGAAACCTTTAATAAAACATGATCTCCCACTTGAAATTCAATATCCTTCCTTTTATTATAAAAATAGATCTTTTGCATGATATGAGATACTTTGATATAGATTTGAATATTCTTTTCAATCACTTTTGTTTCATTCACAAGATTTGTACCCACAATCTTCCATTCACAAACTTAATCCCAACATATTTGTGTACAAAATATTTATCCATATTAATTTTCATATATTTCCATTTTAATGATTGAATGGAAACTATTAATTTTGGAAAACTCCTCCAAAGGTAAATATTGATCCCACATACATGGAAAATTATGTGATCATGGTATCAACATGTATTCCAAAGATTGGATCTTCTTTTCTGATTGCTCTCCAGTTTGAGGGTGATAGGAATTACTTAATAGAAGATCAATATCTAGAGCATTCTGAATAATTTTCAATAATTTTGATGTAAAACAAGGATTGTGATCAGAAACAATTGAACGAGGTTCTACAGGATTTCATAAAACATCATTGATATAGATTGATGCTAGGTGCACAAGTGGGAAATCCTCCCTTATAGCAAGGAAATGATCATATTTCATAAGTTGATCCACAATTACCCATATTACATCATTTGTACTGGGGGTTCTATGCAATCTAGTGAAAAATTCATGGTGTTATCATCCAATTTCCTTTTAAGAATATTTAGATCATTCATGACTCCTCTAGGATGTTGTTGTTTGGCCATAACTTGTTGATAGACTAAACATCTTGATACATAATCAGCAATTTCCCACTTCATGTTGTCCCTGAAGAAATGTTCGATCAAATATATGTAAATTTTAGTTCTACTATATTTTATAGAGAACTTTAAACTATGAGAATCCTCAAATAAATCCCTTTTTTCTCAGGTATATTCGGAACACAATGGCTCGTAAAAAATTTCATAATTTCATTTTCATATACAATGTCCTACAACTTTCGATCACCCACAACACGAATTTTCTTTTGAAGATGCTCATCATCCGGATGAGAAATTTTAATTATTTCCATTAAATATGGAAGGGAAACCCATTGAAACATTAATGAATTTTCACCATATTTGATAATCCCCATTTCCATTATTAAAATATCTATGAATAAGGGAACCCTTTTAATCCTCATTTTGTTTATAGATCCCTAATCCTTCCTCTTCAATGCATCAACTGCCTTATTTTCTTTTCCTGTGTTCTTGTGTATGGAAAAAATAAAAATCCATGAGTAGCTCGGGCCATATAATTTTCCTCATGTTGTGTTATTTCAATGATAAGATATATTTTAGACTCTTTTGTTCAATAAAGAGATCACATATTTCACCATAGATATAGTGTCTCCTATTTTTAGGGAAAATATCACATCAGATAAATAAATATCATGAGTATGATTGTGTTGTTCATGAATTTTAACCTATCTTGATGCATACGAAATGAATCAATCATTCTGCCTAAGGACAGAGCCCCGTCTTTTCTTTGATGCATCACCATAGATCACAAACACATCATTCCCCGATTGTAGATTTTGTATCGGAGAATTCAATAATCCCCACTTTAATTATTCAAAACATTCCTCACATTCTTTTGTACAAATAATCATAACCCCTTTATGAGTAATCTTGGTTAATGGGTTGTCTAAACAGGTGAGGTTGTGAATGAAATGCTGATAATAACCTGCTAATCCCATAAAACTACAAACCTAGGTTATGTTCATTGGTGTAGTCCATTCCTAAAAAACCTTTGAATTCACATGATCAATGGATATTCCATCCTTATAGAAAATATGGATAAGAACAAAAATGGATTTAGTCTGAAATCCATACTTTATAAACATCCCATATAATTAATTTATTCTTAGATTCATCAGAATAATGTGCAAGTGATTTTTGTGATCTTAGTAGCTTTTAGATTATACCAATATATCATCAATAAATACCATAAAAAATTCATCATGATATCCCTTGAGAACTATTTTTATTAAAACAATGAACACAAAGGGGGAATTTCAGAGTTCAAAAGGCCTTACTGTAAACTCGTAATGCATATACCTGGTTTGAAATGTTGCCTTTGGATTATCTTCCTTCCTCACATGAAACTGATTATATCAATATTAAAGGACAATCATTTAAAAATATTTGGTTATATTAAGTTGTTCAAATAAATAATTAATATGAAGTAGGGGATAAATCATCATTATTGTTATACTAGGGATCACTCTGTAGTTAATGCACAACCTCATAGATCCATACATATTATTAATGAAAAGAATAGAGGCTCCCCATGGAGAGACACTACGGTGAATAAATCCTTTATCACTAAATTCATTTATTTGTTTCTTCAGTTCTACTAATTCCACAATGGCCATTCTCTAAGGATTATTTAATATAGGCCTCGAACCAAGAATTCAATCAATTGAGAACTAAACTTCCTACTCTGGAGGATTTCTAGGTAAATTATATGGAAAAATAACAATATATTCTTTCACAATAGGCATATACTCAATTTCAATATTACATTACTCACTCATAGTTATCCAATTTTATCCTCCATATGAATTAAATTTAGTTGAGATACTGAGGGTGGATCTAGCTGGGAATCATATGGTGATGTTTTCCCAAAAGATAAGGTAATCAACATCATCCTTAAGAATTTTAACTTAATTATTCTTATAATATATTTTTGAATCATAATTTCTAAGCCAGTACATATTGGGGATTATATAAAATTAAGTCATGGGTATGATGATAAAATAAGTAGATAAATCCCATTCTTATGCCAAATGGGGACGTCCTCACACATCTTTGTCACAATGATACTTACCTTAGGATTTTTGACTGATAAACCCCATATTAAATCGACATAGAAATGTCTAATTTTCATAGAAAATAGGTTGGATATGAAATAATGAGATGGTATGGAATCAAAAAAATCATTGGCTATGTTTGAGGAAATAATTAAAGTACCTACCACCACCTTATTATGGTCTTTAATATCAGTATTTGTGATCACATAATCTTGGACTTTCTTCGTTGGACTTCTTCTGGGAACATTTCCTCGACACCTAAAAAAACATTTTAATAATTTCCCCTCTCCTTTAAATTGTATCATTGATCCATGGTATATTGATTCTTCCCCTCACAATCCTGAGATATGTGGCATTTTCCTCCACACATTTACCAAACTCCTGTACCCTTTAGGCAAGTACCAGGGTGCCTCTTCCCACAATTATTATAGGGTGGAAGGTAAAATCATCCCTTATTCCCTATTTCCTTATTTACTTTACTATAGTTTTCAATTTCCCTCTTGTTGACTTTATTTCCTGTAAAATCATAAAATTTAGATAATTCATTTTCTATCCTGATAGCACAAGAGACAATATTTTCATATGGTGAGAAACATTGGGATACTAGATCCATTTAGAGTAATGGTTTTAAACCATCAAATAATCAATCTATATTTCTCATTGGGTTACATATATAATCCTTGACATGACTTGATAACCATGGGAAGTTAGCTTCATACTTTTCAACATTAAAATCCTCTTTTTTCCTCAGATTTATAAATTGAATTTCAATATTTGTTAATTGTTCACGAGGGGAGTATTTTTCTATGAATATTTAATTAAAATACCTCCATTCAATTTTTCAATTTTCTTCTCCTCAATGGTGTTTTTAATTAAATACCACTCCTAATCTGTATCTACTGATAGAAATTAAACAATCATGACAACTTTTTCACATTCTTTACATCCCCAATTGAGAAATATATTTTCTAATGAACATATACACATCTTCGCTATGAATGATTTTGTAATCAAATTTAATGGTGAAGGTAGTTTCATAAATCATTATAACATATCTCATCCATATTGTGGATCCAGATCCTCCATACAGGTATGGTTACTATTCATATCCTGAGTCAACTATCCCAATATAGTTAAAAGTTCTTAAAAACTATTTGCAGAACCATATCAAACATCATTATCTTGCATCATAGGTCAATCCCTACACGGGATACATTTGTTCGTGCAGTTTCCATTCGTTACACAAGGCACCATTTATAGATACTTTCATACACTAGATTAGGTTATGAATCATAATGTCTAACATAAATTTAGAACAATAACAAGAATAAATTTTAATCCTATACATTGAAAATATCATAATAATAAAAATGGTTTACTTGAGAAGCAATTTACAATAAAATACTTAATAATTGATTGTAAAAAAAATATAAATTATCCTATGAATATCCCCTAGATTAATTTCCACTTGTAATATTTAGAAGATGATTTATTTTATAGAAATAAACACATAATTAATTCCTTACCAAAATTACCAAACATTCTTTTATGTTTATCCTCAAATTATAACTTAGTGTTTTGATCCTTAATCTATATTTTCTCAATTTTAATTCCATGTTCCCTACTATAAATCATTTGATACAGACTGTAATGACCCAACCATAGTCTCCTGATGCCACGGACTTAATTCATTACATTACAGTGTTGACATGAATGTTTTATCCTAATGTAATGAATAGTTTAGAAGTTTTGGAAGGCTATATACAAACATAAGTTTCGAATTACAACTTGAAAGGAAATACAATATAGAAATTATGTTTATAACATCCATAACTTCTAGGATAACCTTATATCTGATTCATAAATATAATTCTTCATGTCCTGGGAAAATGAAATATAAGAAAGGGGTTACGTCAAATTCTTAGTAAGGGTAAGTAATACAACAGACGATATCATAAACATAAACATTAGGCATGGTGAATAACTAAAAACACATGCCTTTAAAAATAAAACCGAACACATTATGGAAGGAATAAAAGATGAATAAACCATTCCATAATAAAGCATAATCATGGTTATTCTACTAGTCGAATAACCTCGTGAACATTAAATTACTAGTTTCATAATGATGGAATGAATAATGTCGGACATCATAACCTTGACGGCAAGGCCTCATTCCCAGACTGTAAATAACCATTTTCTTGGGACCTCGTGCCAAAACCGTAGTTTGTCTTATGAGACCTACCAATTCATTGAGGGGATATAGAGGGAACCACCCATCACATACTAAGTCTAATTAATTCCTCATATAAATGGGTATAATCATAAACAACATATACATTCATATTTAAACTAGCATATGAAATGTAAATAACATTCTTCAAACATTAAGCACAAACACTAACAAATCATAGAAAATCGGTGAATGGTTTTAAGATATAACATCAAAATTCAAGCTAATCATACAACATTAAATTAAATATTGTATATGATATCATAAAATATTAATCCCAATAATACATAAAAAATTAAAAAGACTGTTAAAATAGATGAATACACTTTTACAAAATCATCGAGTAATTCATGAGAAAAACATTATTTTACTTTGAAAATAAGAGTCATTTTGGGAAGATATTTTAGTAAACCACAACTGAAGTAATATATTATTTTCATAAAAAAATAAGTTATTTTATAAAAATAATTTTATCTTAAAACAGAGTATTCAGTTCCCAGGAAAATAGGTAAGAATTTGAGGTATTCCCTAGGATTGGGGATGTATTTCGGGATAAATTTTATAAAGATCCTTTAAAAACATATAACTCCCCCTAAATTAAAGTATCATTCTATTTTTTAAACATATATATAAAATTCACACATAATTTATGAGGAGTATATATAAATTAATAAATATTTAATTGGGATAAGTAGCGAATAAGTGTAACTTGAATTAAAATGGAGGTTCTGGTAGAAAACCCTTACCACAAGTCTGATGGTTTTCTTCACTTGATATTAGTGTCCTAGATAACCATACTAAATTCTTTAATTAGTATTTCTAGAAACTCTTATTTATTTAATATATTTTTTATATCCTTATTATGTTAATTCAGGTGCATGTTGATGGGTTTAACAGGTTCAATTTTATTATTTGGGAGTGTTTTCTTCTTTGGTATTCCTGACCTCTTTACTTTTATAAATGTAATGATAAACATGTAAGATTAGAATGGTTTTCTAGAATTTAAGTATTATATTATTTTTTTTAAATCCAGAAGATTACATGGTTATAAAATTCATTTGGTTATTGGGAGGGAATATGAATCATTATATAAAACATTAATGATATTTTTTTGGATTAATTTGAGGTTTTTATCACATCAAATTCATTTGGATTTATATATTAATATCATGTGTAAATATAGATTCCAGAACCTTACGTATGTTGTACAAGATATTTTAGTCTGGTTTAACCATAAAAATGGTTTCATGACGTGAATTTTATACTGTAATAGAGATTGAAAACTCGTCGTCCTGGAATGTGATACATTAACACGTCTCAAATGGTGTTTTCATTTATAATATAAAATAAGGGGAAAGAATATATGATGATTAATTATTAAGTTATCATATTAACATTATAGCATATTTAAGCTACTTGAGTTATCAAAAAATTTGGATGCATGGAGGTGAGGAAAGAAAAAGAAAAGAATGAAACTCGAAATAAATGAAATGAAAAGAGAAAATTTTCCTCCAGAAGTTATATTCCTTAATATCCTCTTTAGGGAAGTGGTTTAGGGTTTTTTATGAGAATATAGGATTGTTTACATGGTGGATGATCTGGGGGAGATATTTAAGTATAATTTAAACATGGAACACAACTTCATATGAGTGAATAGCATAGGGAGTGAGGGGGGGGGGTTATAGTAGAGGAGAGGGATAATTTTTGAATATCTAATACATTATTTTATCATTTACCTCAAGACAAACAATAGAGTTGATTCATGTTACCCATAATATTAATAAGGGCATGTGAGTTAGAACCATTTGTGATTACATTAGCCATAATGCTAGGAATATTGAATTTATCTGATAATGTAAATATACGGAAAATTATTTTATTTTACTGTTCATAAAAAATTGAGTATTTCAAAAAAATCCCAAAAATTCTCACAATCCATTTTTTGACATGTAGAATTCAAAAATTAAATCCATTTTTTGAAAATAATATTCTCAATATTTTTCTTTCACTTTTTTATAAACTCATAATTTATTCGAAAAATAACAATTTTAAAACAGGAAATCGTTTTATATCACCTTGAAAATTAATTAGGATCTCTTTTTCTTATAACATTAAAAAAATATGATTTAATATTAATAAGGGTCTTATTGATATTCATATTACTATTCATAATGGTATGTTACTATTCACCGGAAATTAATTTTTTCTTATCGGACTCTAAATATCTTACTGAAGGAAACTATTTATGTCAGTTTTTTGAAATTAAAAACATATATGTAGAAAAAGTATGTTTACTAGCTAGGTTATAATAATGTAATGTTTTTTTTGTGTCTTTTTGTTTCATGCATTAAATTTTAAATTTATTTATAAATCCTTTGGTTGTTACATGAGTGCTTAGTCATTCCATCCATCTAACGGTGAAACACCATGCTCATCCGCAACTAGGCCCCAAAATCCTCCAGTAAGCCCCTATACATCTGTGATTTAAATTGTTTTTCATGCTCAAATCTGATATTCATTCACACCCCATGTATTTTGATGACTTCCCACATGTAAAGCTTCTCCAAACAGTCAATTGAACTCTGATATTGAATGGTAGGAAAGTGTATCATCTTTTTGAGTTAGTCTACAAAGACCCATATAACATCATGGCCTCTCACTGCCCATAGGAACCCCTATAAAAACCTTGATATTACATCACACTTCCATTCCAAAATTCCAATATGTCAATTCAATCCTAATGGAATTTTAAGTTAATTCTTTACCTACTAGCATGTGAGGCACCAAGAAGAAAATTCAGCAACGCTTCAACTCATGCCATCCCACTAAAACTATTGATAAATGTCCCTGCACATATTTTTTACACAATGATGTACAACCAAGGGGAAAGTATAAAACTCACTCAACACCTCTTCATGAAACATTACTGTATCCATCATCTATCCATGGAAAAGAATGAAATTCTCCTCTCACTCAAGAAATCCATTTGGAGAAACACTTGAGGATAATTGTTCACGTTGGTATTTACAATCAAGGTTTCCCAAATGACTCACTCTATCACACTGAAAAAGATGAAGATACATCACCATCTACTGAAGAAAAAGTTCACACCACTCTTTTACTAACAGTAGTTGTAATGAAGCCAACTACCAAGACACCTCCTCTACCAGTCAAAAATAAAGTTTCCTATGAAAGTTATTTTTCATCATACTACCATTCCAAGTAGTATAGACCATATTAATGTCAAAATCTTGAATAAAATACAACTAATTCCTCTATATGATAGAAGATGCACTTGTGAATTTGGAGGTCTGAGTAAATAACCAAATTCTTTCCCAAAATATCATCTCTACATCCCCTAGGGGAAGATTGACAATTCCAAAAATGAGCAAGTTGTGTAATCCATCTCACAGGGTCTCAACCACCACAATCCATAATCAATCAATACCTACCACTGTGTCAACACACATCTGATCACATCTTTAGATGCATCATATATTACTAAGAACACAACTCCCTACCCAATACGTCTCAATATTGGAGCACTGGACATGATCGGTCTTAGATCCTTGAAGGCTCTTGAACTGCTTAGGCCAATCAAAATTGGCTTTTCTATGTCTAGAGTGTAAAAAGGGACTCTATTCTGGAAAAATATTCCATAAAGATCATATAGGACCTTTTATAACTGAGGAATCTCTACATCTCTTCCATGCCTCTTGGAGGCTCATAATAAATCACTACACTAACCATACTGGGTCCAATATCATACCCATGATTGAGAAGATATATCCCTACAAGTGGACCACTATAAACCAGATGCAATGCCTCAATAGGTTTTCATAAACATTCTACTCTAATATAATTCCAAAAAAACATTAGAAGTGTCTCATGTAATCTACCTCTGATTCCATGTTCATAATGAGGTCATTGATGAAGTCTACCATGAACCGATCCATGAATGGTTGAGGGACCTGGTCTATAAGTCTCGCAACCATCAATGAGGTGTTCCACATGGTGAAGAGTGTCACTATGAACACAAAACAACTGTATCACCTTCATAATTCCACCCTTAGTATAACTTTCTATCATAGCTAGAGTTGATGATAGTATTTCATGAATCCAAACTCTGATAACCACCTCTCCCCTAACTACTTGTCGAAGAAGTCATTGGTTCTTATGGGTGGAAACTCTTACCAGAGTCATCGGGATTGGTTGACATCGGTCCTCACTGAACCTCGAGATCTCATTTTTCTCTTGGGTAAACAACCCATGGATACCAAGGGAAGCACACTCGGTATAAAAATCCCATTTTCCATAGATTATCCTACTAAAACCATAGATATTACAACTATATGTGGTCTTCTGATATGATAGCACAAATATTGGGTCAACCATGGGAGTAGGCCTCTTTAAAAAACAATTGTTTGATGGGGTGGTAATCCTAGAACATATTTAGAGAAGAAATCCTCACACTCCTCCACCATAATAGGAAACTAAAATCTCATATAATACTCAACTCCAAGGCTCATACTAGGCATCTATAAAAATCAGTTGTATCTAATTATACATGAGCTCATTCTGATCTACTGAGGTATCTTCTACAAAGTAGAATAATTACATCCCACAAACCTGGGCACACTATCACCACTGCAAGTAATAGTTATGACAATCTTGGACAATTGAAAATTTGTCCATACTATGAAAAACATCATCAGAACTCACTGAAAACTAAGGAAATATTCACGTGAAGATCTATACCCTATCATAGATATGTGACACTGTCAATAGATGTGTTATCAAAGGCCCTCCTCTATAGAAGCCTCCAAAGAAAATGGTTGATTAAAAAGGGCTCTAATATCCCTAGGAGGTCTTAGAAATGGGATTCATCCTAGGATAAGGAATGTGTCTATATAAATTTTTTTATCGGATGCAGCAAAGGCATAGTTTGTAGATTAGAATGAAAACAGAAGAATTTGGGTCCATAGCCTCTATCACTTTCATTTATCCTCACCTCTGTCTATATGTTCTATATATCCAGGAATTTCTCTAACACCATATCAAACCCAAAAAACCAAAACATACAAGTGAAATAAACTAACCCACCTCACCTAAACACTATCTACTTTAGGAGGCACTAACTCATCCGCAAAATTGTAAATTATATCTCATGTATTTGTCTTGGTGGGAGAAATTTCCATATTCGTTGCATGTTTGAGGACATAAACAACATTACCAACATAGGGATCTATTGACACCCTACATCACCAAAAGAAATTTTCTATATCCAAACCACAAGTATGAAGGGTCCTAACCAAGTAGGAAACTCGCACTATATGATTAAGAAAGTCCTCCACTACTCAAGAATGAGGTATATCCGAACTGTAAACCTAAGCGATATCTACTATGAAACTCACGATTCACACTCAAAACATGTGTATCGTTATTCGGTACCACCATAACAAAATACTTAACTATAAATAATACAAGTTATGAGAACAACCATCTGATAGGTCGGGGTTTGTACCAGATGAAAAAAACCCTGACCACCACCTTGAGAGAAACCTCCACCACCTTAGGGTCAAACATACTATGGATCCTCAATATTATATCACTGGAATAAACATAACATGTTAATCCTACAAGTATCATTTTCATGTCTTACTGGATACATTGACTACTCAAAATACAATGATTCATACACCTAGTCCACTAGGGGTGGGTCCATACACTATTCAATATATGGTATCACTACTCTAGGATAACTTGGAGTAAACACCCCTTGAATAGGTCCCTGAATTGAGGTATCATCACACAACTAGTCATATTCATGAAAATTCTTTGAAATCCAAGTAGTAGATCATCATGAAGACATTATGAAAGTCATCCAGGCATACCAAATTCAAGAGCCTATTCGTGGAGTTGACTCAAGAAGAGAAACCAAAAAAAATAATCGTATATGATGTATATACCATTAGTTCTGAACCAATTTCTCGGTATGCTAAGTTAACATGTAGGTATTCAGATTCATGATTAATGGATATGTTATACACCAAAGAAAGATTACATTCTATGGTATAAAAGATGCAATTAAGACACTTAGACATTGTTTCCCATGTTCCAAAACAATTACCCATATATTTCCAACTCAACACACTGGATAGACGGATAGATTGCCTATGATACCACTCTACCATGACCCAATCCACCGGGGTCCACATGGATGAAAATAATATGAGTGAGACACACCAATCCCACATCTAATAGGACATAGGCTAGAGGCAAGTGATGAGTAATAAATTTTGAAATGTTAGACCTTAGAGTATGTTCATTTATACATGCACACAACTATCTCCATAAAATAGTGTATAGGTATTAAAATAAAGAAAAACATCTACAATGTAAATATGTATAAAAAAACCTCTAGGAAACATAAGAGTACAATAGTATGAATGGGGAAAATGAATTCCCAATTGCAATAGAGGTCCCTATAAAACAAAAATAGGAATGGGTGGGGGGATCTGATGAGATCCCAAATCAAAATCTTTAATGCTGGCTATTGAACATAATTAGCACCAAGAGTCACTGGGATCCATCGAAACAAATTCCTTCGATATCACCTCTAATTATTCGGTCATCAACACAAGACACATCATATGAGGGGAAATCCCATGTCTGGGTGAGTATAAAAACCTTAATAGGTTCCTTAAAATCACTAAAGATAATGCATCAATGAAAGAGTAGTCATCCCACCACCTTGTATACATGTCATTTGGTACATGGGACAAAACCATAATTACCCAGATATGCAAAAAAAACCAAATCAGATAGAAATTAGATCTCCATCTCCAAAACCAAGTAAATAATGATGTTTCTGACTACAAATCCAAAGGTCCATATTTGGTTTCCATTACCAAGTGTTACCACATATGAAAAATCTATGTGGAGGTCCCACACCATAACACTACACAATGTAGTCGAGGGAGACAATATCTAGATTTCCCATCTCTCATATCGAATAAATCTTGTAAACAAATGGATAAAACGATGAGGGGTTGTGCCTCACAACAACACAACATATCCTAGGGGGCACTATCTCCTATCTATACATCTAGAATAACCTCATAAAAATCCTTGTGAAGGACCTACACCTCTCTATTTTTTCCAACAACCGTGGAGTAATGAGCCTCTGTGGAGGACCTGAACCACACTAGATCTACAATGTGGGGGGTTACACTTCATAGATATAAGACACACACTCTATGCAGTAAGGGAGGTTTCTAACCCTAATAGTAAAGAGTATTGGTTACCCACACCATGACGTATCATGGGAGTTTCTAACCCAGATAACACTATGCTTATCACACCAGGTCACTACCACCATTGTAAAATCTATGTAAATGGGGTTTATAACACTAGTGCCTACCTACATATCAAACATGAATACTTCCCCGAGATATGAATTACATAGATAAGCATCTCAACATCATAAACTCACACCATATCCTCGATTCCACAACCAAGGACCACATCACATTCTGCATGGAAAACCACTCATGTTAGGGTACTAAAGTGACCCAATTTGAGTCATAGAGAAGGAGATACACATGGAGGATTCAATGAGGGGAGTGTATGATGTGTCCTCATAGGGTACATGGCGTGTTTCTGGAGGCTTAGCCCTAATCGTGTATACTCATTGTACTAATCTTGTAAAAGTAAATTACACAACATGCATGTTTAGGTACATGGTGTGTAACCTTTCTTGGACACCCAGGGCATGTCCATTCCTACACAAAGCATGGTTGACCATGTGAATATACATAGCGTTCACTTTAGGTACACCAAATGTATTCGTAGATTGGGGAATGGTTGTATCCTCCAACCCATTCAAATATACTTCATCCTAAACCAATGTACTCACCCAATGCCTTTTCACTTTATCTATGCTCGTTTACACATAGGTTATAGAATTTTTTCGATACATAACCATTTCCCCTTTTATGGGGTGTCTATCCATGTGCTCTCCATATGACCATGTTACACTACAAAACATGTACTCTCAGTACATGGTGTGTAGTCCCTAAAAGTATTTTCTCTCTTAAGAGGACAGGAACACAATATTTACTGTTGAACAATATGTTGTGTAATCTGGACTTTCAAATGAGAAATCTCTATGAACCTCCCGGACCCCGAGTTTTTTACCAGTTATACACAGATCGTACCACAAAGTTCATTATCATTCGAAAAAAGTTATTAAAAAATGTTAAATAATAAACATATAAAGATCTTGTCTCAATACCCAAAATCTTCTTACCTCATAGGGAAACACCAGAGCTTAAGATCATGATATGCACCATGAAGTTGAAACACCATTGATCCAGTATCAATTACCATCACATAAAATGCCAAGAGACACCTACTATCCACCTTAGTTCATCCATCACATAATAGAGAACCCTATACCTCCTTCTATTTGATTGAATCCAACTGGGAGGGGGATATTTCATCCCTTTAGGATTAATTAATTAAAATTAATTAATTAATTAATTATCACATCTACCAACGGTAACCCTCCTTGGAACACTCAATGCCAAAAAAGTTTATATCATACCTAGGGTAATCCTTACCCCCCAAAAAAATTGTTCTGTCTTATTTCCCATCTGAGGTCCCAAATAATTAGAAAACAATTTATAATTATAATATGTGTGAATGTGTACTAATATAAATCAATATTGTTAATATATTAATTTTGGGGTCCCACAACACCCAAAAATCCTCTTGAATCAAAGGAAAAATATGAGTATATTGATAGATATATCCAATGGAAATAATTGAAAAAACTAGAGTTTTTCTTGGATGACTACACTTGAAAATTCAATTTTTAAAGCAGATTCAATTTCTATTTGTTAAAATTATACACAAGGGTTATAATAAAAATCGAAAAAAATGTTTACCTACCCATAACATCCAAAAAACACAGTCAAAAATTTCAAACTGTATTTTAGGAAATATTCATCTATATACATGTATTTCAACATAATTTATCAACCAGAAACCATCAATTAATCTCCCAAAAACATTTTATGAAATGAAAAAACCAAAATAAAAAAATAAAAAAAAATCAAAATCAAACAATTGATGTCCCTTCCCCCATAATTATTTTATTCAATGTTCTCATGTAAAAGAATTATTAATGAGAAAATATAGAGAAAATCTGAATTTTCATAAAAAATAAATAATAAGGATCAATAAAACCAAACATAATTTATACGTTTTATCTTGAAGTAGAACCTATTATACTTCCAAACCCTCTTATATTTTCCTAAATAGTTTTATCCTATGATCATAGATAGTAAAATAAGTATTTTGTACTCTATCCCTTATCTAGAAAACACCAAATGGAAACACATATGTTAAAATAAAAGTTCTAAACCATGTAAAATTAAACTTACCAAGAAAAATGTTCAATCGGTAATCAAATAATAGAACTCTATCTCCATGGAAATAATTCTTTAGGATAGACTCACCTTAAATTACATTGGTTTTAACTTTTTAAAGACTTGTGTTTTAATAGGTAATGGTTCTAATTTCTATTAACTCTTATAAACAAATTTTTCTCTACTTTTAATGCTAACAAATTCATGTTACGACTCTTAATATCCAAATAATCTATATGTTTTAACTAAACTACCATTTTGAAGGATCTCTCATACCATAGCCTATAAGGTAACATATCTATTGGAGATTTAAAAGTTCTTATGTATTCCCAAATATTATTATATAATCTTAATCTTCAATATTTACTATTATGGTGGATTTATTTATCAATAATATTTTTAATTACACTATTTGAGGCTTCATCCATGCCATTTTTTAGAATTATATATTATTGGCACATTAAAATAAAATCCATAATTACACAAAATGATATATAAGGTTTTATTATAGAAATGGGTTCCTTAATTAATTATAATGAATCTTGATAGAAAAAACCTATTAAACTATCTGGTTTTTAGAAACTAGGAAACTACTATAGCATCATCTATGAAGGTTGGAATGGTCTCTATCCACCTAGGCACATAGTCCATAACGCGTAATAAGTAAATATTTCCATTAGAACTAGAAAATGGAACCATGAAATACATCCCCGAAATATCAAACACTTCACAAAACAAGAGTTGATGTTATGAAATTTTATTTCTATTAATTATTTCTCATTAAAAATGTAATGGTTTTCATGTCCTAAAAAACTCAAAATAATCATTGATGAGGGTTGTCCCACAAAACCTATAATATAGGAATTTCCTCTTAGTTCTTTGAGGTTTAAACTGGCATCCACATCATAAAGTATAGTAGAGTTTAAAAAATGATTTAATTTTAGGTTCTAGAATAAACCTCCTAATGATTTTATCTCTTAAAAGATCCCTCAAGTAAGGATCATACCATATGTACTTATTATATTTAATAACAGACATAGAAACATATATACTTATACACTAATACAGAATTTCATTGGCTTCCAGGTAGTTAATAAAGTTACCAAACTATGGCCTCACACTCACAATGAAATAAAATTACTCATTAGGGAAGGTTTACTTTATTGGTTGACTAATTTTCGTTCTTTTCCCAAAATTGTTCATAGTCTACTCAAATGACCGAAAACTATGTTCCATATATTCTTCATATCCTATATTTCAATATTTTATTACTATAATAATTAATAACATTTAAGAAACATTAGTTTTTCTTCATGATTCCTACTAAAATAACTGATTGTAGAATGGTCTATGAACACTATCACTTAGGATCCCAGTAGTAGACACTTAAATAATGAAAATATAATGGAAAATAATTTTTCTTTGTGGTTTTGTAATTATATTATGAAAAATCTAGTTCTCTAGATGTATAATATAATACCTGCAATCTATTTTATACCCTTTGACTTGACACGTACTAAATAGAAACAATTAATGCATCAATTGTCAGTTTAAAAGGAATTTCCAATCTAGGAGGTTGAATGATTGGTGGTGACATAAGATTTTAGTTAATCTCCCTAAAATCTTCTTTATCACTCTCATTAAAAATTAACAAGTACTATTTTTAAAACAATATTGATGATGTTAGTGAAATATTACTGAATTTATAGATAGTTATCTCATAAAATCCAATATGGCTAGGAAAAAATATCACATCATTCTTAATATTTAGTTAATAAGTGAAGATATAACATGTACATTGGACTTATAAACTTGAATATAATCTCTAGAAATATAATATCCAAATAAAATACCTCTCTAAATTATAAAATGGTACACCTCAATGTTGGAAACAAGGTTTTATCAGAGAAATTTTTTGAGGACAATCCAAATAAATTTCAAATAGATATCAAATAATGGACTATATATTGGAAAATAATCAATAAAAACATCTATAAAAATCTATAAAAACACAATAAAGATCTTCATTATACACACTTGAAACGTTCCAGGAGAATTGAAATATAAATATTTAATTCTTCTACATGAGAAGATACTAAAAGAATACGTGAAGGTGGTATTTTATTAATCCTTCTGTTTTATATTTTTTTATATGTATCCTAAAATTCCATTTAAAAATAAGTATTGTGACTATTCGATACGTATATCAAGGATTTGGTCATGAAATGGAATAGGGAAGTGGTCTATTCTAGTCATAAGGTAGAGATTCCTATAGTCTATACATATCCAATATTTATTTGGAAATATAACTATAACAAGATCAAAAAATTCACTCTTAGACCCCATTAAACCACTCTTTTGGGGAAAAATTTCGACTGGACAGACCCATTGGCGATTAGAGATTTGGAAAATTACTCCACCATATACAAAATTATGGTTTCTTGAAAACTTCTAAAAGAGTAGGATTGATCATAATTTAACACCCTTGAATAATGTATCATTTTAATTTAAAATAATATTATACATGTATGTTTGGGGGCTAATTCCAATTCTGTTAGCTGATGTCCACCCTAAGGAATTCTTTTGTTTCAAATGAAGATTTAAATATAGGATTTCTTACCTCATATACAACCCCATAATAATGATAACCATAATTTTTTCATTGTCCTCCAAAATTAAATTTTAAGGATTTCAGGGAATGGTTTGAAATCTATATCTAGTGGGATATCTATACTTTATATATTGAATTTTATTGAATCTACACCATTCATTCTAAAAGAAAAATTATTAACAAAACAAGTATAATATTTATTTACATTATCTTTAAACAAATTTTCATCATGTTGTGTATACATTTCATGTTCAGTAAACATTTCTTATTCAAAAAAACAATCAATGTGTAATTTACAATAATAATTTTTATAATTTTCAGTGAAATGAACAATTGAATTATATATAAAACAATAAAATTCTTCAAGTAAACAATCAACAGATAGATCAAATATATAATTCTAAATATTTTAAGAGTAATCAGCAAGAAAAACACTATTTCAATTAGTTTTACATATCTAAACTATATTAATTAATATTTTATCATAAGAAACACCATCACATTTATAATGGACATGTTCAATAGTACGAAAATTTTTATTTACCTAAATATTTAATGATTATTAACTATTAAATTTTTTAAATAAATTACTGTATAACTAATCAATCATATTGAATTGGTGAGATGAGTGATTCTCCATTTGATACCTTAATGAGTCAAATTGTCACATACAATATTTAATTATACATTTTATTTCACTATGTTAATTATTTTATTCTTTATAATGAATATAAAATATAGTAAGAAGTAAATCATATAAGATATTAATCAAATTAATAACACTTTATTCACACATAATAGTACATTACATAAAAGTACGTGAAACAAATTATTACATAACATGGATTGTTCCATGCCCTGAATGATTAAATCTATTATAGATGTATAAAATAAAATGTGACAATATTTACCAAATAATAATAATTTTACACATAATAAATCCCCTAGATCATCTTTACCCTTCAAAATCACAGTTAGTAGAACTAAACCTATAATGATAGAAAACATCGTTAATAGAGAAATAATATTGTAAAATCTAAAATATAATCTATATAATTAAGAAGTTTTATTTTTGAAGTTATAATGTAATTATTTTAAATAATGTAATGGGGTTAATATAGTCATTATTTGATTTTTATAATTGAGTATTTAGTCATTGGGTATAATAGCGGTAAAGATATTACTATTTCAAAATTACCAGTATATAATTGATATAAATAAATTATATTTAGATTATATATATATATATATTGTATAATTTATTTGGAATGAAATATATGATTCGTGACTAGAATAAAAAATACTAATTCATTTGTGAAAAGACATTTTATTTTTAAGGATTTTTTTATTAAATATACACTACTATTAAATTTATTACTTTTAAATATAAATATCAATAAAATATATTGATAGAATAAAAGTTATTATTATAAATATAAATAAATAACATCCAAGAAATAGTAAAATAACTATAATGAATACAAATTTAATGATTCATGCCCAAAAAATAGGTTTTATTTAAAAACATAAATTTTCTTTTATGTTATATGTTTAAAAGTTAAATTTATTATACATGGAATATAAAATTTGATAAATTTTATTATATATATATATATGAATAAATGTTTATAAATTGATTATTAATTGGTTATAAATAAGTATTAAATCATTTAATGTTTAAAAGTAAATTTTTTAATAATTTTTTTCGTGTGTATATTGTGCATTTTAATATTAATAAATTAAGTTGATCTATTTTTTAAAAATATTCTAATTAAACTCACTGGTAATATTTATAATCAAGTAAAGTATCCTTTTTCTTATAACTGTTACAGGGGAAGGAATAATAATAATTCAATTTTTATACATAAAATATACTGTTATAAAAACAATTATGCGTTATACATCTCGTATTTTAAAATTAATTTCTATAAATTTTAGAAATTTATTTCAATAAAATGGATGATTAATTTTTAATAATAATTTAAAAATTATGGAATGGTTTTTTTCAGGACCCCAACCCTAGTGGCTCGGATCCAGTGCCTTACTTATGTATAATATTACTAAGAATAAGAATTTGCATTCAAAATTATCAAATAGTTTTGTATCTTTGGAAAAACAAATATATACCTATGTTTTACATTATAACTTGAAAGAAAAAACAATATAGGAATTCCATTGTAAATACCTCCAAAATTATAGATTATAGTTGGAATTCATTAATAATATACATCATCACATCCCAGGGAAAAATAAAATATTATAAAGGGGTGAGATCATATAAAAATTAACGTTAAGAAATACAGTGGAATCTATCATATACAATATGGAATGGTGAATAAATGAAAACACATGCCATAATTTTGAGAATAATATGGTGGGAATAAAATATATTAAAATAATTCCACAAATAAACACATGAGAAATAAACTTAACCATATATATTATATTAGTTTAATAATCACATGGACTATAAATTACTAGTATTATTGTGAGGGAATTGATAACGTTGTATATATAAAACATATCTTCAATGCCTCGACCAAAAAATTTGAAAATAAATGGTTAAGGTTTTAACTAAATCCATATTTGAAAATAAATGGGAAAGCACTCTACCAAGTCCAAATCATGTTTGTCACATGATATCTACTATTGCATTGAGGGTAAATAGTTGGCTTCGTCCATTAGATACTAAGTCCAATACATTACTCAAATGAAAATGGTGAAACTTAAAAAACATAAACTTTCATATTTAAAAAAACTAGCATACGAAATGTGGATACATTAATCAAAAACCATGAATAATATCAAAATTGCAAATCCACAATAAAAATGATTATAAATCCTTCCACAGCATATGTTAGTTTTTATCATAAGAGTTAAACCTCAATTAATGAAAAACTCAAAAAGGATGTTAACATAGATGAAAATACTTTTAATTTAAGCAATTGAAAATTTCTTAAGGAAAATAATATAAAAAAATTCCAAAGTTTCTCATACCACATTGAAACATTTAAATCGAAATACCTATGAAGGAATAAAATTAAATGAAACTTATAATATAATAATAATAATAAGACTCATGATATTATATATCAAAGGGATTTAAATATAGAACCCAAAAGAAATATGTGGTGTACATGGCATATATCTCATAGTAGTAAAAGTGAGACCAGAAAATACATTTTTTACTTTGGAAAGAAGAATAATTTTGGATTTTATTTTAAATTTTTTTTTAAATTAAACATGTATATACCATTATAGAAAATTTAAGGAAAACTAAATTATGTTTGAGTCATAAAATATGTCTAATAGGTAAAAACTGTTTTTAATAATCTTTTGAATTCAGCCACTTCTCTATGGTTTAAGAAAAAATATAAGAGTTTTTAAAATAGAAAAGGTAATAAATGTTTGTTAAAAAATATAAATTAATATTCTTTCATTAAAAAAATAGTTATTTTATAAAATAAATGGTGTCATAAATCATATTATTGATGGTACATGAAAATGGGTAACAAATCGTAAAGTTCCCTTTAATTGGGCATTCTTAACGGGAGGAATTGAGAAAACAACCTTATAAAACTTGTATTTCCCCATAAAATAAATATGAACTAATATGGATACATGATTTTATAACACATACTTATAATTCATAAGAATTATATAAAAATAAAGAAAAAATACTTTTGGGTAAAGTGAGAGAAAGCATAACTCGAATAAAAAAGAGAGATTCAGGGAGAATTTCTTACCACATCGTAATCAATCAAATCCTATAGAGCGAAAAATTGATAATCATAAAATGAAACATTTAATAACATGAACATAAAGTAATGAATTATATTATAGATAAAAATTTAGTATACATAAACCACACACAAGATATAAGTGGTGAATAAGGATTATCTCACTGAAATAAAAGTGCGATGAGAAAACCCTTACCTTATGTCCAAAAGTGTTCTACACTTATACATAATTTCTTGGATAATGAAATTAGAATCATTAATAATTTAATTTAGAGCCTAATAAAGATTTATTTTATTTATTATAATTTTTTTAAGTTCATTTAGGAACTTTTAGATGAGTTATAGAATTCAATTTTGTCATTCAGAAGTTTCCATTTCCTTGGTTTTCATGATTGGTTTTCTTGTATACATGTATCAAATATCATGTAAAACGTAAATAGTTATCTATAAATGAACTTATAGGTTATAAATAAAATTATATGATATATAATTATATTAAATATCATTTTTTTCCAAGATATCATGATGATTCATTAGATAAAACTTCAATGATAACCGTTTGGATAATTTGGGCGTTTTTTTTATTATTACCCCCTAATTTTATTTTATTAATTAATAATATTTATGTATAGTGGTCCTAGAACACTAAAAAACTTTTAAAATAAAATTTATAATATTTTTTAACCATACAAATGGTTTTATGGCTATCCTTGAAGGAAAAATTGAGAAATGAAAACTCGTCGTCCACGAAGGCCGTAAATCAGTAACTCGGGGACAATGATTTCATTTTTAGACTAAAAATATAAGAGATGAGATTTTATGGTTGATATAACATTAACATAATAAAATTATAGTATATAAATGATACTAGAGTTATCATGTGACTTTGGATAGGGTAGGAGAGATAAGGATTATAAAATAAATCGAATTGGTAGAAATTTAAAAGAATGAAAGTGGATTTTACTTCATGAATTCATCTCCTTGATAATGTACCTAAATAACATTGATAAGTTTTTTATGTAATAAAATAAAGACCATAAATTGGGGGATAGTGCTGGGATAGGTATTGGTCAGAAATTGGACAATCTTGAAGGCTTTATAGGTGTGTGGAGAAGAGGTCGTGTGGGGTGGTATTTATAGTGGAAGAGAGGGGTGTTGTTTATTATTTAATTCATTACATTATTATTATTTATCAAGCCCATAAATATTTATAACCTTATGACTAAATATATTACAATAATCAATGATAGTTTGATATTATGGGCCTATATAAGCCATACATCTTCCATGACTCAATAATTCAGGTATTTGTTAAATACCGTTAATTATTGTATTTCACTATTCACTATAAAGTCTACTAGTTAAGAGAAATACCAAAACATTAAACTAAATTTTTTTATTTAGATAATTAGAAAATTTACACCATTTAAAAAAAATCTAAATATGGTTAATTTTATTTTTAAGTAAATACATCATTTATAAAAAAATTTAAATTATAACTGATTTTATAACAGTTAGAAAAAAATTAATTAATATCTCTTAACATTTTATTATAATCATAAAAAGACAAAATATTAATTTATGAATATATTTCATGAAAAAAAATTAGTACTAAAAATAATTAAATATAATATAAAATTGTAAATAAACATTTACATCTTAGAGAAATATTAATACTTAATTTATCACTTCTAAAACAATTACTTATTTCATGATATGAATATATTATATTTTCATTAATAATATGATAAATTACATTTATAATTTTAGTGGTGATATCTAATTAATATCAAAAATATAATTTGAATACAACAAAATTGAAATTTTAATAAAAATCTGTATTTTTCACTATTCACTAAAAAATAAATATTTTTTAAAAAATACCAAAATTTCACCCTAAGATAATTTTTAAATTATAATTTTCAAGATAAATTTTAATTTTATCAATAGATTTTATAAAATTGTAAAATTTTATTTTTAAAATCATCGCGTCATTAAAAGGTGGTAAAAATGCCTTTAAGAAAAATATAGCCTTTTAATGTGTAATGTTAGATTCATTCTTATATTATGACTAAAAACCATTTGTATGAATGTGAAAACATTTTATTAATTATATAATATATAAATTTCAGAATTTTTTCAATATTATTCATTCCCTCTAATTTAATGGGTATGTTATAATGACATTTTAAAATAATGATATTTAATTCTATATTATTGTTTGTTTAAGATTTGTGTTTTGTGAAACCGTTCCATTGAATGAAGTTAAATTTAAAAAGTGACATACCATAAAATCATAGGGTGTAAACTTATTCCCTACTACAATAAATTTTGTTCTCAAATTTAAAAAATCGACTTTGGAAATTAATGGTTGATACTTCAAAATTATTTTATGGGAAACTCACATCAGAAATAATGTTAATAAAATATCCTCTTAGTATGTGGAAAAGGTAAATATGAAGGTTACCAATAAACTTGGATTGATGGTATTAAATCATTTTTATAAAGAGATAATAAGGAAAAGGAATAGATATATTACTATAATGTTTTAATTGAAAGTGATAGAGGATGTGGTCATTAGAAAGTTAACCATCACAGAACCGTAAACCTAGTGATCATTTAGAAGACCATTGATTTATCTGAAAGAAATGTACATGGGTAAAATTTTTATTCCAAAACATTTTCCCTTGAGTTTATATACTCTTTTAATATTCAAATAAGCTCTTGATAAAATAATATTACTTCATTAATTTCCTTGTCATAAGCGTAATCTCATCCTTCTGTTGTCATTTGATCTATTTTCAATTCATCCATAAAAACACGAAATAAAAGTTAAAAATTAATTTTTAATGCCTAAATAACATTTATGAATCATAATATCCAAAATTCATTCCACAAACCTTTAAATATTTACTAAAACGAAAATTTTCAGCCCAAAGTATCCAATAAATAATACTTGAACCTCAAATAATAATATCTAAAGTTCAACTTAATATATTACAACATTAAGATTCATCCAAAATACATCTTTAAAAATTCATAGTACAAAATAATCTTTAAATTTTCATGATATTTTAACAATTTACATAAATAACATGAATCACCATAAGTCCAAAAAAATCATATTTGACTTCAAAATACAAATCAAATTTTATTCCTTAATATATTTTTTATCTTCCAAAATAACATTAATAACATAATCACCAAATAATTTTACGATACCAAGGTCATATATTTGATGAAACCAATTTACTTAAAATCAAAATTACAATTTTCTATACTATTTTAAAAAGGGCATGTTAATCAGGGCTTTATGTGGTCTAGTGGTAGCTGTTGATCCCTTTTCAACATTTGGTTTTTGGTTCAAACCCTGCGGCCTTTTCAGACACGATAGGTTGTCACCCAGCCTACGAGTTATCTTTTTTTGAAAAATATGTTAATATAAATTCCAATATAAATATAATGGACATTTCTAAAATAAGGTTAATCACTAATGTTATCAACACAGCCCTAATACATATACTCCATCCATTTATGCCAACATAGTTTCTTCCTGGATCTATAGATTATTCTACAAAATAGGGCATTGACTGAGGTAATGTCTAGATTCCCGATATTTAAGACAATGAACTAAAAATGGATTCTTACGATGTGTTTTATTCCAATCTATCACACTCCTCATTATTTCTCATCAATTCATTTATTTTTTTCCTTCATTCCCATACATAAATCATTTCCCTACTATGTAGATACAAGTTACAGGGTGTCTCCTTCCTCATTTCTCAAATGATATAAATCCTTTTTATTCTCCATGGTATCCACCACTAGATCCCTTAGAAAACAACATACTTATCTTATTTGATGAGTTCAATAGTCGGTTTAGGTATATGTTATTAATAATATTTTGGTAAAACAGATTAGGTATGAAAATGATATCGTTCACTTCTATCAAAATACCTTTTGGTTGCTCATAACCACCACATTTTGCATCATTCTAAATGTTTACATGACTCATTTGGGTTCCATCTATTGACTAAAACTAGAAAACATAGTGTGATTCAAAATATTCATATTGAGAAAAACATATAACCATTTGTTGAATATCATGACACTTTATATTCAACCCAAAATACATAAGCATTAACCTAGGTCATTCATTTCCATTATATATTCAAATCCATCATAATGGATTGTAAATTAAATTTGAATAATCCTATGTAAATACTATAGGAGTTTCAACCTAGGAGCACAATGGTTTTGTGTACCATGATACACTGAGTCAGGCTCGACACACCTTGTCAGAGTTGTTACCCCAAGGTACATATATGCTAGAACCATGTCCACTTGTATTATATAGATGTCGATATATTACTAAGAAGACCCACATACTCTCCAAATTACAAAAATTATAGGATTCTCTTCAATGATTATATTAAAAGTCTATATTAGGGTTATTCTCTATAATGTATTTCTTCTAAATTTAGATTCCATGGTTTCAGTTAAACTTACTCTAATACTAACTATAAAGGACCTGATCCGAGAATTTCAAGACCTATTCACTAATTAATTACATTGGTAATAAGAACACATATTCACATCCCAAGGGAGATAATATTTTAGTATATTTGGAAAACCAGATATATACATATATTTTACATTACTACATTAAATTAAAAACAACATAGAAACTCCTTTGAAACACCCATACACTCCTAGATTATCCCTGAAATACATTCATAATATACATATTCTCATCCTGGGGAAAAATAAAACATAAGAAATATGTTATCAAAAATTATTAGTATGGTTAAGCAATATAAAGGAAGCTATCATATACAATACGGCACAATGAAAAACTAAAAACACATGACATAACCTTGAGAATAATATGGAAGGAATAGAATCTGATTAAATAATTCCACAAACAAACACATGGGAAAGAAAATTAACTATTTATTATACTAGTATAATAATACCAAGGGACAATTTTATAATAATTGGGGAATATATAATGTTGGATATCTAAATGATACTATCAAGGCCTCATCTTTGACATCTAATAATAAATGGTTAAAGCCTCAGCCAAATCCATATATGAAAATAAATGGTCTAGGTTTTAGCAAAGTCCATATGTAGTTTGTCACATGAGACCTACTAATTCTTAAAGGGGATATAGAGGTCCCCTATCATAAAATTCAAATTCAAATACATCCCTCACCAAAAAATGGTTATACAAAAACAACATAAACATTTGTATTGAAAACATGCATACGAAATGTGATTATTTTAACCATAAACCATGAATTGTATCAAAATATCCCATCCAAAGTCAAAATGATCATAAACACTACAACAACATATGGTATATGGTATCTTAATAGATAAACCTCAATGAAGTAAAACATTCAAAAAATTATTTTTTACATAGATAAAGATAAATTTAAATGAGGCCATTGAAAAATATTTGAAGAAAATAATCTTTAAACCCTCCCAAGTGTTCCATACCACTTTGAAACATTTAAATCATAATCCTTATGAAGGAATAAAAATGAATGAAAATTATAATAATATGAGAATAATAATACTAATGATATGATATATCAAATTTCAGTACACAAACCACACATAAGGAATAATTGTTGAACAAAGCATATATCTTAGATAAGTAAAAGTGAGATGAGAAAAAACACTTTTTTACTTTTGAAAGAAAACTTATTTTGGAAAATCATTTATATTTATCATAAAATAATATTAAAAAAATTTATATCCTAAAAAATAAAATTGAAGTGAAATGATATTATTTTTGATGCATAAGTTATTTCTGACATGTAAAAAGAGCTTTCAATAAACATTAGAATTGGGAAACTTCAGTGCAGTTTAAGGGAAAATATAAAAGAATTTTTAAAAAGGAAAATATCATAATTGTTTGTATATAAACAAAAATGGAAAAAGATATATTTTCAGGAAAAAAGGTTATTTTAGAAAAATAATGGTTTCTTAAAAAATATTATGGATGGTACATGAAAATGTGTATGAAATTTGTATGTTCCCTTTAATTAGGTTTTCTTGATGAGAGGAATTGGGAAGGGAATCTTCTAAAACATGTATTTCATCATAAAGTAAAGATGAAATGAACTAAATACATGATTTTGGATCATATAAACAGAATATATAAGAAATATATATATAGATAAATAAGAATCACTTTTGGGTAAATAGAGTGAAAATGCAACCCAAATGAATAATGGGCCTTGGGGGAGAATCCCTTACCACATTGTAAAAAATCGAATCGTATGTCCCATTAAATTAATATTCATGAAATGAAACATTTAATTACATGAACATAAATTATATCATGACATGATACATCAAAGGTCACTATAAATATTCCATATAGAAGATATGAGTGGTGAAAAGGCATATCTCAATGAAATAAAGTGATATTAGAAAACCCATACCATATGTCTGAAAGTATTCTTTACATGTACTTCATATCCTAAATAATGAAATAGTATTCATAAATAACTTAATCTAGAAAATCTTAAAATTTTATTTTATTCATCATAGTTTTATTATGTTTATTTATGGGCTTTTTATGAGTTGTAAGATTCAATTTTTTCATTCATAAGTGTTTGTTTTCATGATTTTCACTATCGTTTAACTTGTATACATGTACGAAAGATCTTGTTAAATCGAAATTGTTATCAAAAATTGAAATAATAAGTTATTAAGGAAATTAGAATATATTTCATGGTCTTATATATCATTTTGTTTCTATATATTAGGCTTATTCATTACATAAAAAATTATTGATCACCATTGGGTGTATTTTGGCATTGTTTCGATCATCACACATTACTTTTGTTTTATTAATTAACATTAAGTACATATAATAGTTCTAGGACACTAAATAAGTCTTACTATACATATTATGACACATTTTAATCATAAAAATGGTATTTTTAATTTCCTTTAAGTATGAATTGAAAATTGAAAAAATGTCATCCACGAAGGCGGTAAATCAACACCTCACAGATGACGTTTTCAGTTTTTGAATAATAAGGGGAAGAGAATATAATTGGTGTTTGATATACCTTTAAAATAATGAAATTAAATTATTTAAAATATAATTTACTTATTATTTCAATTTGGATAGAGGAGGTTTGGGATGGATAATAAAATAAATGAAATTGAAAGAAAACTAAAACAAAAAAACTGGATTTTACCTCTTGAATACATCAACCTGAGAACCTCCGTAAGAAAATTTGAAAAGGTTTATTGGTGAGACTAGAAAGAACATAAAGTGGGATATGGTATTGGAAGCGGTAATAATCATAAATAATACATACTTCAATTATTTAGAGGTGTGAGTAGAAGAGGTGGTGAGGGGTGTTTTTTATAGTGGAGGAGAGATGCGTTTTAAATTATTTTATTAATTAGTTTATTATTTTGTCTCTAGACTATCAATAGTTAGAAATATTTCACTAAATATATTAATTAATGAATTATTTTAAGATATTATGGACTTAAATCATATATACATCATCTATGACCCAATAATTCATGTATCTGTTAAATACTATAAATTGTCATATTTCACTATTCACCAAACATTCCACTATTTTTGAAAAATTGCAAAAAATCACCATAAATTTTTTTTGATGTATATAATTCATAAATATTCTCCATTTTTTGAAAATTATTTTATAAATATTATCAATTTAGATTTGAAATAAAATCATCATTTATTCGTAAAATAGAGATTTTATTATTATAACAGATTTTACGACACTTTGAAATATTATTGAAGGGTTTCATAAAATTATCTTATAATTATAAGACAAAAAATAATTAATTTATGGACCTATTTTCGTGAAAATTAATTTTATTTCAAATAATTTAATTTATTATAATGATGTGAATAAATATTTTCATCTCACAAAAATACCAATACATAAAGTATCAATTTGAAAACATTTATTTACTTATTAAATTTTATAAATATAATATATTTTCATTTATAATATTGAAAAACATTTATTTATAATTTCACAGTGTAGATAAAATTCAATTAATAAATTGGATTTTAATATGACAGATTTGACAGTTTAATAAAAAAATCATTATTTTTCACTATTCGCGGGAAATTAAATATTTTAAAAAAATATAAAAATTTCATCCTAGGATAATTTTGAAATTCCACTTTTAAAAATGATGTTTATTTTTTTCAACAGAATTTATAAAAGTTTCAAAATCTATTTTTAATACAAGTTCTTCATTAAAATGCGGTAAAATAGATTTTAGAAATACATACCCTTTAAATGCATAAAATTGGATTCATTCATATATTATGCCTATAAAATAATTTTCATGAATGTAATAACTTTTGATTAAATATAAATTATATAAATTTCATAATTTGTTTTAATTAAATTCATTCCCTCCAATTTAACGGTTAGGTTATGATGATCATTTTAATATGATGATATTTAATTGTATATCATTGTTAATATAAGCTTGGTTTTGTGTGAAACCTATTTTAATAAATAAGTTAAATATAAAAAGATACATACCATAAAATCTGGATTTGTTACTATTTCAATTTCATTTTTAGGTAAAAAATAAGTTACTAAGGTAAAAGCGAGTTACCGTTGTAAATTGTAAAATGAGATTAAATGGTTAAAATAAGAAATATATTCAAATAATATCACCAAAAATTATCCTTAAATGTGTGTATGAGGGAATTATAGACCTCCCCTTATCCCTCTTTCATTATGTTTCCACTTTGGATCCACATTCCTTGATGAAAATACATTCCTTATTCATTATGGATTTTGTATTTTCAAAAAAATGCCACCCAATCTCATTAATAAAAGGATCCATCCTATACCAACTCAAACAAATGAATTTCCATTATATTTCACATAAATACATGCACCAAATTATATTCCTAGAAAAACTATCCCATATTGGGAAGCATTTTTCCTCTCAAGAATTCTCTAATTCCTTCAAAACCAAGAAGTCTTCCTAGTGAATAAATGAATTCTTCTTTGTAAGTAATGATTTCTTTTAATTATTTTACATTTTTATTATTCCTATAAATATTAAAAGTTATTATTTCATAAATTAATATAATATAAATTAGATAACTATACTTCTATAATAAGTATTTTTAAAAAATCATAATAATTCTAATCCATTGATTATAGTGACTTCTTTTTTGGGCTAATTTAACTATATACATGGACTATGATCTAGATATGAGAAAATAATTACTAGTTATATACTATATTAATATATAAATATTATTTTATTTATTATTAAATAATTTTATGCTAACAATTCATTATTTATTAATATAACAACATATATTTGTTACAAATTATTGAAACTACCACGTTATGGATTTCATCTTTATAATTCATAGAAAATATACTGTACAATGAAAATGTAAATTCATAAAAAAATTTATAACTACTCTTATATTACCTTGAATATTATATATGTGTTGAAATCATGAACATGTAATGTTGATGGAGACCATCATAATTAAATAAATAAGGAATAATTGAAACTACTAACAACTAAGGATCAATATAAACTAGTAATAAGTAAAAAATTTGAAACAAATGAATATAAAAGATTTATATAAAAGGTTATAAATATGAATTTTCTTTTTTTAATATATGATTAATGAGCCTATGATTATTATACAATAATCTTGAGTATGTCTAAGAAAACGTGGATCCAAGATAAGGGTTATTCTTGACTTAATATTCAATCATTGTGTCATATACTTTCTTCTTTTATTATTCTATACTATGTTTGGTTTATACTATATTATAATTTCCTTATATATTTTTCAATTAATTTTATAGATATTTGTATTTCCTTAAGATAACCTCCCTTTAAATTTACACTTAATTTATAACCTACTACATCCTTAAGGGTTTCTTTGTCTCAATTATCATTCCTCATGAAATGTTACATATTATGCTTCAATTATCATTTACAAGGTGTACTAACTACCCCCATAAACATCTTTTATAATAATTTACATATGATTTAATGTATATACACTTCCATTTCTAGTATTTAATTTCACTAGATTTTGATTCAATCATTATCAAATTCCTAAGAGTTTTTCTTGACTCAGACATATTTATTTGAGTCATAATATTTATTATTTTTCTATATGATAAGAAAATTTGATCCCAATATTAATCTTCTTTTCAATGGAAATTATCCTATAATTTTGAGAAATCAGAGTTGATTAATTTAATTTTTAGACTTTTTGGGAATCTAGAAATTCATTGATAAATGACATAGATATCATTTTTTAAGTGTTTTTATTTATTTTGGAATTAACTGGAATAAATCCTATGTTGAAATTATTATTTTCATATTGTCATATATGAATTTTCCAAGATCAACTGTGAGGCTCAATTAACCATGGATCCCAATCAACTATGGAATATAACTGATCGTGAGAAATAATTTACTACAGGAAGAGATTCAACTGTTCATACTAAATATTATATATAGTCTTCATGTGACCGCATATTGACTCTAACCAACAATGTGAATATTAAGTGATTGTCCCTCTTGACCGACTCGGACTCTTATGTGATGACATTTGTATTCTCAAGCAACCACATTATTTAAGTGACCACACAACTGACAATTCCTTCCAATATTGATTCTATGTGACCATTCCATTTGATCAACAATAGATTGATTCTATTTTAACATGAGTTTACTTCATGGTGTCGATTCATGACTTATCCAAATTTCATTCCATGGGGATCAAAATCCCAAATTCCCTAAATGAGAAAACATGACATAAAATAAAATCAAAATCCATTCTCACTAGATTTTTAATATTGGGATGATCCCCACCTGACAAACCACATGGATATCATCTAAATGAATAATTAAAAAAGATCATGGGAAGAATTAAAAAGCATGAAAATTATAGAATTCACTCTCCTAGATAAAACTCACCCTTAGTTGGACATGTTGAATAAATCTAAGGAGAAAAAATCCCACTACTCACAACACTAAAATTTCGAGAGAAAAAATGAAGCAGGTGTGATGGATATAAATATCTTCCCTAGATTTTTTTTGTAAATGATTTGGTCTATAGAATTTTGCCTCAACTTGATTATGTTTAAGATAAGTATTTATCCATAAAAATTACACAACAGAACATCTTTTTTCATTTTAGGTTTTGGATAATTAGATACAAGATTTTTACAATTATCAGAGTTGCAACAAAAATAAAAAATAACCAAGAAGTCTAAAATTCACTTTTGCATGCGCAAAAACAATGGCGCCCAATTTTAGACGTCAATGTGACCTGTGAAAATATTTTTTGAAATATAGGATGATCAATTTTTTGTCCTCAGTAAGGGGACTAGAAGCAATTTTTAAATCCTTATAAAAAATTTACCTAAATAAAAATAAATCCTTTAAATAATTTTCATAAAAATAAAACAACTTTTCTAACCCCTGACCCCAGAAGCCCAGAGTAGGTTCATTATGACGTATCAATGGCATGATCAGAAAAGATCTAGTCTTGAATGTCCGATTAGTTTATTATCCTTGGAAGTACTAGATACATTCATAAGGTTTACATTACATCATAAAATGGGAAACTACAACAACATTGTTTCCATAGACAAAACTGAGATCACATATTCTATCCCTGCAGGTTAGTAATAATATACTTCTTCACATCCTGGGAAAATTAAAACATAAAAAGGGATGTTCTCATATGCTCAATAAGAATAAAAATATAGCGAAAACTTTCATAAATGAGCATAAACATTTAAGGAAATGTATAAGACTAAAAAATCCTTTTAAACATGAACATCAACATAATATGGCAATGATAAAATAATGTAATTCAATTTTCTTATTCACATGGATATTCTACTAGTCGAATAATCACATGAAATATCAATATGCACTTTCATAAGGATGGAATGCATAATGCCAGACTTTCACAACCACATAGTCAAAGTCTTATGCCAAGACTACAAATAATATTTTTTCAAGGCCTTGTGCCAGGACACTAGTTTTTCACATGAGACCTACCGATGCATCGAGGATCTATAGAGGGCTCCACTCATCACATACTATGTCCAATTCCTTCCTCATATGTAATGTTTGAAATATAACATAAATATTTATAATAAAACTAGCATACGAAATGTCAATACTTTATCCACAAACCATGAATAGAATAAAAATAGCACTTCCTCAATAAAACATAACTCATTCGATACAATGTGAAAGATTATAATGTAATATATTTACCTCAATTGAGAATAATGAAGGATATTAAAATAGATAAAAATAATCATCAAAACTGTTTGAGAGAAATATCTCCCTTTTCGTGAAATCATTTAAAAGTCACATTATTTGTCAAGAAGCCGCTCAAAAATAGATTTTTGAATCAAAGTGTCCCATACAACTTTGAAATTTTTAAATATAATTTTAATTTTAAAATATTAATGTCTATATAAATAAAACCATAAAACTATTTTTAAACCATTGTCATTAATGATAATGATTTAGAATAATAAATTTTTAAAACATTTAAAATGGTATTTTAGTTAGAGTTACTATCTAAATGAGAGGTGATTTAATAAAAAAAATTGAGGTAATCATTACCTTATAATACCATGAGAAAAAAGAATAGCATTATATACTATGTTAAAGGACAATATATACACCATAAAAAAGTGAATTGGTGTGTAACAACAAAGAAGTCTCAAAGGAATGTAAATTGAGATGAAATACATTATGAAGATAGTATCCTTAGGTATAGGATAAATCAATGAAATAATTATGTGTGAAAAATATAAATAAACTCAATATGATTGGATATTCAGTGTAAATCAATAATAGGACATTCAAACATATTCATGTAAAAAAACACCAATGACTAGGATGTTTAACTCAATGAATGGAAATTGAATTAAGATCATCTTTATATCAATGGCTTGAGAAATTAACAATGTAGTGATTATGTTTATCAAAATTATATCCAAAAAATGGGATTCAAAATTACTACATAAATTATAAATAGTGATTCCACACATAATCTTGGATTAAAATAATCAATGTTGTATGTGTAAAGCCCACTGAGTGGAAATTGAAATTTGAAATTCCCTTACCGATTTGGTAACTTATGAAACATACAACCAATGAAAGAAGGATCATAAAATGGAGATTTAAATATTCATAAATTAAAGTATATTACACCAAGAATACAATCATGGATAGTACATACACCAAAAAAAGTAAATAGTGGCTAATATAGCAAGAATCTCATAGGAATAAAAAGTGAGATGAAAAACCCTTACTTTGTTGTAATCAATCGAGTTGTATGACCAAATGTTAATAACCACCAATTTAATCACCAAATTCCATGAATATAAAGAGAATAATGATAATATATATCAAATGGCAGTACACAATACACCACATGCAATAAATAAGTGGTGAACAATGGAAATCTCACAGAATTAAATGTGAGATATGAAACCCCTAACCTTGAACTTTTACTTGGTAAAGGGTAGGTTTACCACCAATATAATGGTAACATAATTGTCATTAAATTATACAATAATCATATAAATTAATATGATATCATATATGTTCTTTTAACATTGCATTGATAATAATATCATAGTATTATCATCGTTTCGGGTGAAAACAGATTCGTTTTCCTTTATATTATTTGTTATTTGAGTCATATTTGTTATGTATGGGATCTATCTTATTCATATAAATAATTATATAATGTCTTTAAACATTATTTTTAATCATCAAATGAAACTTAGTCTTGAATGGATACAATGGACAATCAATCTCATCGCGCTTGTGGAGATGGTAATCCATATGTACGCACGGGCGATAATATAATTAATTTGATATTAAAATAATGTATAATTGCATGGTATATCATATATAAAAAACCTTTATCATGTTATATTTATTATTTACATCAATTACACATCATTATTATACCCATCAAAATAATAATGTATTGAATAACAATTACACCACGACGTGGACACTGTAAGCCGTATGTATTCACGTATGGTGACATGTCATTAAAAGGGTGTATATAATAATGAATATGGTTGTACCATATTTATAATAACATCAAATTATATTGAGGATACCAGAGTTATTATTTTATAATGGAAACAAAAATTAAAGAAGATGTGGAAGAAGAAAGGAACTTGCACGAGGTGCTGAAATATTTACCTCTTCTTCGGGTAATTCTTTTTGATTTGATCAAAAGGGCTCCATAGTTATTCTTTATGACTAATGTAATTCCTCTCAGATGAAGGGAGGATAGTTGAGAGGGTATTTGGGCTGAGTTTGGCCGAGCCAAAAGGCTTTGATGGTGTGAATTGGTTGTAAGGGGGAGTGGCCTTTTATAAGAGGGGTGAGGGGAACCATAGGAAAAGCTAGAAATATTTTTTTATAATAAAACCTATTTTAGTTTCTAATGGCTCCAAAATATAATATTTAAAGGATATGTTGGGGATGGGTCGAAAAACACTCATCAAATAGGTTTTATACAGCTTTTGGTTACTATATTAACCTTATCATTTAGATTTAACTCTTAGTTAAATAGTTTGACATTTACCATGTCACTTTGTATTTTTATATTAATAAACATACAATAAACCTCCAAGAGAACCCACAGTGGTTCATTGATGATAAAACTATCATTATATAAGTCTATTGGCCACACCATAGATTTTTAGGAATACAATATCAATTACTAATATAATATTTATTTTAAAAACTCTTTTATGTTAATTTTGACACTATTTGGAATTTTGTTTTTGATAAATTCTTGACAGCACTATTACTTTGGAAAATATTCATCTAACCAACCCTAACATATAATATTAACCTAAAAAATTAGTTTAATTCATAAAAAGTATCAAATTAAATTTATTTGGTTATTTATAATATCAAATATTTTAATATTTCATTAATTAGATAAAAACTGCCTCATCAATGTGTAATAGATAAATTAAAATAATTAATTTCCAAAAAATATAAATAAAATACCATTGTGTAGGAAATTATTTTAACTTTATAATGAATATTTATAATCTAATTTATCTTATGTATATCCCTATAATAAAAATGGTTTCTTTATTGAGATTTGAATTTAGTACTTTGAACTCTTCATTGAATTAAATAATAATAAATGTCCAAATCTAATCCATGTGGACCTAAAGGATCATATTTTATTCATATGGTTGTTTTTGGTCGAATTGAACTTATCCAATAGAATTACTACATGTCTTATGATAATAATAATATCATTCTTAGCCTTAATTACCCTATTTATTTTTAACCGTGGTAAATAAAATTCAAATATTACTATTCCCCAAAAATAATTTTTATCTTATTGAACCAAATTTTACTTACTGATATCAACCGTGTCTCATGGATTTTTGAAATTAAATTCACAGAAGCAGTAAAATTATGTTTTACTCAAATTTGCAAATGCTCCTAGGAGGTAGGTAAAAGATAGTCAAAAGTTCTATAAAATTTCTATATATCTAAAATTATTATAAACTGACTCCAATGAATTAAATTGAACATATATAAGTATTATGTATCTATTTTGACCTAAAATAAATTTAAATAATGTATATAATTATTTAAATAAAAATTCGAATTTAAACTATAACTCAGTGTTTTTCAATATTCATCAAAAATTGAAAGTTCTCAGAAAAATCCCAAATATTCACCCTAAGTTAATTTTCATATTTTGATTCAAAAAATGAAGTCCATTTTGAAAGATAAAATTTACAAAATTTCGAAATGTGTGTAGTACTAATCATAAAAGCTTGTTTGATTGGTCGTAGTGTGTTAGAATCCCAATGTTGGGTACAATGGAAGCTATTAACTTATTCAAAGGGAAACGTACCATTGAAGCTTGGGGTGTTACATTCTTCCCACCTTTTGGAAATTGCATCCTACCAATTTTTAAAATTGGGCTTGGTAATATAATTTAAAGTCCCACATTGGAAAACATGTCAACAAAACTATCACTTTAAAAGAAATAAAGAGAAGTACAACGATCACCCGAGATAACCCATACTAGGATTCCATGTTGGAAAACAATGATATGGGAGATAAACTAAGTGTCAAGTTCTGATGATGAGGGATAGAAAACATGATCAAGAGAAATTTAACAACAAGAAAACAACAAACTTGTGATGATATAAATGGTCATTAGTTTCTCTATAGGAACAGTAAACAGAAAACGTTTTTTTTAGTTACATTTCATAAAGGTGGGAAATTTATTTATGAGATTGACCATGGACATAAATATATATACTTAATTTTTAATTAGAGTTTCATTATTTAATAAATTTCTACTACTAACTCATTTTTTTTTTCAGATGATGAGTATTCAAGATGGCTTGGTCACACCGGAGGAGATAGAATCAACTTCTAGAGAATCACATGATCCACAAAGGATAAACTATATATTTACATTGTCTTTAGTGATTAATCAAAACAAAAACGGTTATTACAAGATCAGATGATCCCCCAAAAGGATATTCCTTTAGGAAAATAACCACTAATCTTAATTTCTAAAATTAAACAAACAATACCCCAAAGTTAAATGAATACCATTCAATAAACAATTATACTTAAAATCCTTCAATATAATCCAAACTAATATTGAATCCCAAAACATAGATGAATTTGGTTATGTAGTATTCCACGTTAAATTGTATCTCTAAATTACATCGACTACTCTTAAAGTCACGTAATTAAAAGTAATTAACCTAATCACATAATCTATATTATAGGTTAGTAATTACCGTAAATAAACCAAATCACTATAAATCCACAATAAAAACATAGATAAAAATCCACCATTTCTCCTCAAATGAAATCCCATAGTACTATATTTTCCTTTGGCATATAGTATTCCCAACAGAGTGAACGTCTTCAAAAATAACATTTATCACTTAATGACCAAATCATTTTCCTATACTAAGGGTATTCAATTGATAAGACATAAGATCCCAAATAAACTTATTATTGATCAATAAAAAATTATTTATCTAAAAATAATTAGTCACACTAACCAGGGACTTCACGTAGTCCATTGGTAAGAGATAATTTAGAATCACACTCTAGTTGTGGGGTTGATCCCCACAGCTTTGTCCGATGAAACGGGTTGTGACATGGTCTGCGTGTTGTCCTTTTTCAAAAACTATATTTTATAACATTACCAAAATGTGATAAATTCTGCAAAATAACCATAACATTATTTAACCAAAAATGCTATCTCATACCTTGCATTTTCATCCCAAAATATATTAACTTGTAATTGACTCAAAACCAATGATCATATAAAACCAAATGGTTATTTATAACTATATACACAAGAGAAAATATAATTCTTCCTCAAACTGGTGGGTTACAAATACAATAGAAAATTATTTCATAGTAACCCCATCAACAAGGATCACTAATACTTTTAAACATTTCTCCAACCATTTATGTCCACAATGCTTTTTCTTTGACTAAGAAAATATCCTATAGAATAGGGTATTTACTCGATTAATGGCCAGGTCCCCTAAATTTACGACAAATGACTATAAATGGATTCTTGGGACCATTTTTATTGTCCTCCATATTACTCTTTATTTTTCCTCGGCAATTATTTACTTTATGTCCTTTACCAAACGTAAATAATTTATTTATTCCATGGAAACTCCTTCCTAGGTGTATCCATCCACATTTCCTGGATGATGGAAATTGAGGATTCTTTACTCCATGGTCTCCACTATTGGAGCTCTTATGATTCATCACCATTATCTTATTTATTGAGTTTGGGAGTTGGTTAATATATATGTTTTTTATCATATTTTTGGAAAAATAATTTTGCATGAACATGATATCTTTTACACCTATCAACATTCCATTTTGTTGCTCATTTCCACCATAGTTCCCACCTTGTACGTCATGCTCAAAGAAACAATGCATTCCTTGGAATCTAGATGTTGACTAAAACTAGAAAGCATTTTGTGATTAAAAGTAGTCAACAAATCATTTAGAGAAAATCATGAAACCATATTTTTAATTTGAAACACCTTCCGATTAACCAATATCATTTATTCTCATCTTATATTAAAATCTATCAAATCGGTTAGTAAATAAAAGATAAATAATATTAAGAATATCCCCTGAGAGTGTCGTAACCAAGACTACAGAAAGGATCATTATCGTGCACCAGTTTCCATTCTAGCCCAGCTCAAACCGGGGTTTTTAGGTTTTACCCCTAGGTATATCTGTGTCATAGCCACCTCTACCTGCTTGTATCCAGACAAGGATGTATTGCTTGGAAAACTCACAAAATCTCTATAATACCAAAATTTGAGAAAGTTATTATATACTAATACTCAATGTATTTCTTAGGTGTATGTGCTCTAATTAGAGTTTATCTAAATCTAGTTTCCAAGGTTTGTAATAAACATCCTCTAATACAAACTGTAACACCCCAACCCCAGAAGCCCAATGTCGGTGCATTATTAAATATCATTTGCATGATCTCAAAAGATCAAGTCTCAATAGACTGATTAGATTAGTATCCTTGTAAGTAATAGATACATTCATAAGGTTTACATTACATCAGAAAATGGGAAACTACAACAACATTGTTTTCATAGACAACACTGAGATCCCAAATACTATCCCTGCAGGTCAGTCATAATATACATCTTTGCATCCTAGGAAAAATGAAACATAGAAATAGGTGAGATCAGATGCTCAGTAAGGATATCAATATAGCAGAAACTTTCATAAATAAGCATAAACATTTAAGCCAATGTATAAGACTAAAAAAAATCCTTTTAAACTTGAACTTCAGCATAATATGGAAAAGATATAATCAAATAATTCCATTTACTTATTCACACAGATGTTCTACTAGTCGGATAATCACATGCAATATCAATATCCACTTTCATAATGATGGAATTCATAATTCCATACTTTCATAACCACATAGTCAAAGCCTTGTCCCCAGACTACTAATAAGATTTTGTCAAGGCCTTCTGACAAGACATTAGTTTGTCTCAAGAGACCTACCGATGCATCGAGGAGCTATAGCGGGATCCACTCGTCACTTATGAAGTCCAATGCATTCTTTATATGAAAAGTTTTAAACATAACATAAACATTCGTTTTAAAAATATCATACGAAATGTCAATACTTTAACCAAAAACCAGGAACGGTATAAAAATAGCACATCCACAGTCAAACATAACCCATTCAGTATAATGTGGAAGATTGTATTGTAATAGATTAACCTCAATCGATAATAATGAAGGATATTGACATAGATGAAAGGAATCATCAAAAATATTTGGGAGAAATGTTCCCCTTTTTCTTGAAAACATTTAAAAGTCACAATATTTGTCTAGAAGAAGTTTAAAAATAGATTTTTGAATCAATGTATCCCATACCAATTTGAAACTTTTAAAATGAATTTTAATATTAAAATGTTAAGGTCTATATAAATATAACCGTAAAACCATTTTTAAAACATTGACATTAATGAGAAAGATTTAGAAGAATATATTTTCAAAACATTTGAAATGGTATTGTAGTTAGATTTATTTCCCAAATGAGAGACGATTGAATATAAACTATTGAGGTAACAAAAACATTATAATACCATGAGAATAAAGGATTACATTAAATATTATTTTAAAGGATAGTATATACACCATATAAAAGTGAATTGGTGCATAAGAACAAAGAAGTACCAAAGGAATATAAATTGAGATGAAATCCATTATAAAGACAGTATCCTTAGGTAAAGGATAAATCAATGACATAATTATGTGTGAAAAATATAAATAAACTCAATATGATGGTATATTCATTGTAAATCAATCTTAGTACATTCACACATATTCTTGTAAAAACAACACCAATGACTTGGATTTTTAACTCGATGAATGGAAATTGAGTAAAGATCAAGTTTATATCATTGTCTTCAAAAATTAACAATGGATAGATTACGTGTATAAAATGTATATCCACACAAAAGGGATTGGAAATTACTACATAAATAATAAATAGTGATTCCACAAATAATCTTTAATTAAAATAATCAATGAAGTATGTGTAAGGCCCACCGAGTGGAAATTGAAATTTGAAATTACCTTAATGATTTGGTAACTTATGAAACATACAACCCATGAAAGAAGGATAATACAATGGATATATAAATACTCATTAATTAAATTATATTACACCAAGAATACAATCATGGATAATACATACGCCACAAAAAAGGAAATATTGGACAATATAGCATGAATCTCAAACGAATAAAAATTGAGATGAAGAACCCTTACTTCATTGTAATTAATCGAGTCGTATGACCAATAGATAATAACCACAAAATTAATCACATAATTCCATGAATATAAAGAAAATTATGATAATATATATCAAATGTCAGTACACAATACACTACATGCAATAAATAAGTGGTGAACAAAGGAAATATCACATAATTAAATGTGAGATAAGAAACCCCTTACCTTGTAATTTTCCTTCGTTGAGGGTAGTTTAACCTCCTGTATAATGGTGAACTAATTGTTATTAAATTATGATACAATCATATACATTAATATTATATCATAAATGATCTTTTAACATTTCTTTGTTAATAATATCTTAGTATTATCGTCATTTCGGTTGTTAACAGATTAGTTTTCCTTTATATCCTTTATTATGTGAGTCATATTTGTTATGGATGGGTTGTAACATATTCATATCCAGAATTATATCAAGTATTTAAACATTATTTTTATTCATAAAATGAAAATTATTCTTGAATGTATACGATGGGGAATGAATCTCATCGTGTATGTGGAGACGGTAATCTGTACGTACCCACAAGCGACAATATCAATCATTTGATATTAAAAAAATATATAATTGGATGGTATATCATATATACAGAATTATTATCATGTTTTATTTATTATTTAAATCAATTACACATCATTATTATACTAATCCAAATAATAATGTATTGAATAACAATTACACCACGACGTGGAGACGGTAAGCTGTACGTACGCACGTATGGTGACATGTCATTCAAAGGGTGGATAGATTAATTAATGTGGTTTTACCATATTTATAATAATATAAAATTATATAGATGATAATGGAGTTATTATTTTACAATGGAAACATCTAAGAAAGAGGATGTGGAAGAAGAAAGGAACATGAAAGAGGTGATGAAATATTTACCTCTTCTTCGGGTTCTTCCATTTGATTTGATCAAAAGGGCTCTGTAAGATGGCATTATGACTAAAGGAATGCCTCTATGATGAAGTTAGGATAGTTTAGAGGGTATTTGAGCAGATTTTGACTGAGGAAAAAGTCTTTTAAGGTGTGATTTTGAAGGAAGGGGGAGTGCCCTTTTATAAGAGGGGTGAGGGGCACCTTTGGAAAACCTAGAAATATTATTTTATTATAAATTCATGTTCTATTTATAATGGCACCAAAATGTATTATTTAAAGTCTAATTCCGGGATGGGTCGGCAAACACTCAACCAATAGGTTTTAGACAGGTTGGATTACTATATTAACCTTATCTATTAGATTTACCTCTTAGTTAAATAGTTCGACATTTACCATGTATCTTTGCATTTTTTTATTATATGGTTAATAATATTACTATAAACTTACAAGAGAAACTCAAGCGGTTAATTAATGATACACCTATCATTATATATGTCTTTTTTCCGAACCGTAGATTTGTATGAATAGAATATCAATTAATAATATAATATTTATTTTAAAAACTCTTTTATGTCAATTTTGACACAATTTGGTATTTTGTTTTTTATAAATTCAAAAAAGCATTATAAGTTCGAAAACAATTCATATAACCATCCCTAACATGTCCTATTAACCTAAAAAATTATTATAATTCATAAAAATCCTCAAATTTCATTAATTTGTATATTTATAATATCAAATATTTTAATATTTCGTTAATAAGTTAATTCTTGCATCATCATTGTGTCATAATTAAATTACATTATATATATTTTTAAAAAATATAAATAAAATACCATTATGTAGTAAACATTTTCATCTTACTATTTAATAGTTATAATCTAATTTATCTTATTTATTACCTTATATTAATAATGGTTATGTTATAAAGCTTTGAATTTAACACTTTTAACTCTTCCTTGATTTAAATAATAATAAATGTCTTAATCTAATCCATGTCGACCTAAAGGATCATATATTATTCCTAAGGATTTTTTTGGTCGAATTACACTTATATAATAGAATTAGGACATGTGTTAGGGTAATAATAATATTATTTTTACCCATAATTATCCTATATGCTTTTAACCGCAGTAAATAGAAGTCAAATGTAACTAATCACCAAAAATTATTTTTATCTTATTGAACCAAATTTTACATACTGATATCAACCATGTCTCTCAGATTTTTTAAATTCAATTCAAAGAAGCGGTAAAATTATGTTTTATTTAAATTTGAAAATGCTTCTAGGAGGTAGGTAAAAGACGGTTATAAGTTCAATAAAATTTTTATATATCTAAATTTTTTTTAAAATGACTCCAATGAATTACATTGAACATATATAGGTATTATGTATCTATTTTGAAATAAATTAAATTTAGATAAAATAAATAATTATTTAAATAAAAATTTGGTTTTAAACTATAACACAATGTTTTTCACTATTCATCAAAAATCGAATGTTTTCAGAAAAATACCAAAAATTCACCCTAAGCTAATTTCGATATTCCGAATCCAAAAATGAAGTCCATTTTGAATGATAAAATTTATAAAATTTTACAAAGTGGGTAGTACTATTCATAATGGCTATTTTGATTGGTTGTGGTGTGTTAGAATCTCAATGTTGCGTACAATGAAAGCTATTACATTATTCAATGGGAAACGTATCGTTGAAGCTTGTGGTGTTACACCATTCTCAGGACATGTCATCATCCTTTCCCAATAGTTACTAAAACAATTTTTAGGAGAATCTTCTACTGAAAATTTATTATACCTATTTAAAAACTATATGTATAATATTTTATAAAAATATGTATACACATGAAAAAATGTACATGAAATTGCCCTTAAATACGGATAACGGACACATATAAATTATCCATAACATACCATGTTGCAGATACTAATTTTCACATGAAATAATACTTTTTCTGAATTTGTACATAAGACAATGGTTCTTAACCATTAGTATTATACTTGTCTAAAAACCACCTGATCTATCAGTTACTAGTTTCCTATTGTGGCAATACATAATGTCGGACATCATAACCACACTGTCAAGGCCTCATTCCAAGACCATTTGTAATTATTCTATCAAGGCATCATGACAAGACCATTGTTTTTCCCAAGAGGCCTACCAATGCATCGAAATGCTATAGCGGGCCTCACCCATCACATAATAATTCCATTTTCTTTCTTGTATGCCTATATTAATATTCTATTAAATCAAAGTGTCACATTCCACTTTTAGTTTTTTGAATCTTAATCATAGATGAAAACAAGTTCATCGATAGATTCTTCAGGTACATAATTTTAGACAATCCAAAGTGTCTTGTATCACTTGGAAAAGTTTTTGAATCCACATAATATCAAAAAAATAAGATTAAACACTTACTTTAAATAACTGTTTTTTGTAATTCGTCAATAAAATGTATGATGAAATAAACGCACATTAAATCAAAAAATTCATATATATTACGTCCTCTCAAAATAATTTTATACAATAAATAAACATGTTTCGCACATAAAATTATAAAAGAAAACTTTTTTAATTAAATCAACATGAAACTTGTCGAAATAGTCCAATATTTTAATTTCTATAGTTAACATTAAAATTAAAAATGAAATCACGAAATTATAAAGGATTTGATGTGTGTCTCATGACCATGATTATATGTATAGGAAGCATCCTTACATTAAATATATCATGATGACATGAGGTGCAAATTTTTTTGAAACATGGAGATGAAATTATACACATATTTATATCATTTTCATTCTTATTTATATGTATATGCACACATATATAAATATATAAATATATATATATATATATATTTTTTTTTTTGAAATTAAATTTATAATACTCATCATCATTGAACTATTAATGTTTGATAAAAACATTGATAAATGAGAATATTTATTGGCAGAAGTAATATAAAGTCCAACTAAATCATAAACATTGCTAAATACACACACACATATATATATACTTGGAATAATGGGTTATTTAAAATTTACATAGAAGAAATAATCGTTGAGATTAATTGGATTTTAGTGAAACAACTTGTAATAAATTAAATTAAAACAAAATAAACACACTTTCTTACATTATTAGTTTTGAAAATAATTAAACACATTGAGATAGAAAACATATATATGTATATATATGCATATATATATATATACTTATTTATATAAATATATATGTATGTACACCCTTGAACATAAATATTATAACTTGATAAATAAATAAGGTTACTATAACATGAATAAAATATGAAAGATAAATTATATATTCCCTAATATAGTATTAGTTCTAAAAAGCAAAATATTTCTAGAAACAATTACACATTTATACAAATTTTTTAAATCATTGTTTATATATATGTATAATAAATATAATTTGAAAATAAGTTCATAATTTATTGAATTTAAATGAAAACCAAAATCCAGAATTGGAAAATAGTTTTTGTACACCCTTATATAATAAGATTATATATAAAAGAAAGATCATAATTTTATGAATAAAAAAATACATACTATGGGTTCTCTTAAAATAGAATAGCATTATATAATTAGAAAATATAAAAGTAAGAATATTAGGACATGATTAAAAAAAATTCTCTTATTTATTTAGAAAACCACGATTTGAAAACAATTAGACATAGTATCATCCTTAAATAATAAGGCTAAATATTAGTAATAAACCCCCTAAAAAAGTAACAAATAATTAAACAAAACCATGATTGAAAATAACCATAATCCCTTACTTGGTCTACTTATATTGAGGAAATTCTATAGATTCAAAATCGTACACACTCTCACAAATACACTGGACTGGTAAAAAGAGTTGTATATTAATTTTCACAATGTTTGGAGGCTTTAATTTCCATGACTAGTACCATGATTTCCAAGAAAGTTGTTAAATGAAGTATACATCAAATAATATATATTCATTCAATATTTTAAAAAAATAGAAATTTTTTGAAATATTAGTATTACGGTACAATATCACATACATCATAGGTTTCAATTGATATGTACAATATAAAATTTTACTGGAAAATAAATTTTCGGACTAATGATGATTTTCAAATCTCAACATAGAGACATTAAATAGCTTTCAGTGAAGGAATGATTCATTTGAATATTACAACCACAATGAGAACCAAATAAAAAAATAACAAGAATGTTGAAAGAACTAGTTTTTGACAAAAGTACCACTATAAGATTAATTAATAAACATTAAATATTAGAGCAACAGTTAAATCAATGGAGGGAAAAAATATAGAAACACAAAAATAGGAAATAAAACTGGACTTTCAAAAAATCATCTACCTCACACTAGGTTGGAGAAATCTGAACCTCTAACGGCAATTGAGACCCGATGACACAATCATGATTGCTATAACTTCGATCGGACACCCCTAGTTCGCATCGAACCTCATTAGAGGCCGATCCTAGAACCTCGACTTGGTCGGAAGCCCTTCACCTAGACTACAACTAGTCTCTCACAGAAGCCACCATGAAACGGATTGACATGGAATGAACCTCTAGTAGTGCCTCACATGGCTTAGATTCCTCGTGACTGCATGAGCTCCCGACTCCCATGAGAACACCTCGTAGTGTGACATGGACCCTACCGCTCGGCCTCCCCAAATCGATGAACCCAATAAGCCCCTAAACATGATTCTGTCACTTTATTATTATTATTATTAAACCATTATTATTTATTTATTTATAGATTATAGTATGTGAACATTAAATTATAATTTTTGCTGTAATATTAAAATAGTTATACCTTATAATTATAATTTTATTAAACAAATATCAAAATATTCATACCTTTATTAAAATTAATATAATCAAAATTTAAAATTTAAAACTATTAATTATTACTTTATAAATATATATGTATATATATATCACACTTTTGAAAATAAATTTTTTTGAATCCCATATAATTTTAATATAATTATTCATATGTCAGAGTAAATATTTATTTTAATAAAATGTGAATAATAATATTGCATTTTTGAAAAATAATGTCACGTAAAATATATGAAATTATTATTATATTATAATTTTAAATGACATGTATAATTTCTAAATTGAATTTTTTATAATAGAAAATTATAGTTTTATTAAAAAAATTATAATAGTGTTACTTTTAATTATTTTTATTTATTAAAATAATATATTTGGAAACATCATTTCATTATACTACATTTCATATAAGTATAATTATTTTTTATGTCATCATGTATTTCAAAAAAATGATTTGGAAAATAATATTAAACAAAGTAACAAGATTTCATTTTTGATAAAATCAAACCACTTGATTTTATAAAAATATTTCACAATATTAGTTATTTAAATTATAATTCATTATTAAATTATTTATTTAAACTCGTGGTGTTATATTATCCCCCCTAAAAGAATTGCGCCCTCACAATTCGTTTATCAGACTAATTTTTTTTATTTCTCTCTTTAGTATAAAGGAAACTATGACTGCTAGAATTCTAAACACTGCCGCTTAGAAAAAAATTTCAAATCTCTATAGTAGTGCACACCATTCCTCCAATACAAATTTTAATGACCCATCCTTAAATATTACACAATAGAGTAAATTTTACCTATCTATTTTCTAGATAATTAGATACATGTTTCTTATAAATATTAGTGTTTCAACAAAAATAAAAAAAAGAAACAAACAAAATCCAAAATTCGCTTCCACGTGTGAAAAAATGATGGCGTAAAGAATTGGTCTTGAAAGTGACCTATGAATCTTTTTTTGAAGCGTAGAGTGAGAAATTTTGTGGGCTCGGTAAAGGGAATAGAAACAATTAGTAAATATTTTTAAAAAATTTACTTGAAGAAAAATGCATCCTTTAAATTAATTTCTTAAAAATAAAATAACTTTCTCATGAAATCTCATCATCATTTTCCAAGAGTTACTAAAAATAATTTTTGGATAATCTTTTAATAAAAAATTTCTATTCTTATTTAAAATCAAAAAGTATAATGCGTTATAAAAATATGAATACACTTGAAAAAAATACAAAAAATTCAACTTAAAGCTAGACAATGGCCACATATAAGTTATCCATAAAATACAACGGTGAAGATACAAATTTGAACATGAAATAATACTTCTACAGAATTTTTACATAAGAAAAAGTTTCTTAACCATGGGTATTCTACTAGTTGAATAACCACATGATCTATAAGTTACTAGTTTCATATCGAGGGTGTGTATAATGTTGGATATCATAACAACTCTGTCAAGTCCATGTGGAAACCATACATAATTATTCTGTTAAGGCCTCATTCCAAAACCACAGTTTGTCTCATGAGACCTATCGATGCATTGAAAGGCAATAGCGGGCCTAACCCGTCACATAATAAGTCCATTGAATTCCTTATATGTCTATAGTAATATGCCTTCAAATCAAAGTGTATCATACCACTTTTATTTATTTTAATCTTTATAATATGTGAAAATAATCTCATTGATAAATTCTTGAGGTACATAATCTTTAAACAATCCAAATTGTCCCATACCACTTTGAAAGATTTTTAATCTATATAATATCAAAAAAATATTAAACTCGTAATTGAAATAATTGTTTTTATTTATTATTCATTAATAAAATGAATGATGAAATAAATGCATATTCAATCAAAAAATTTAAATATAGTTTCTCTTCCCAAAATAATTTTATACAATAAATAAACATGTTTCTCACATTAAATTATAAAAGAACCATTTTTTAGTTAAATAATAATTTAAACATATATAAATAATCTTATTTAATAATTTATAAAGCTACACTTATAATTTTAAATGAAATCACAAAATTACCAGGGATGTGGGGTATGTCGCATGACCATGATTATATGCAGATGCATCATCCTTACTTTAAAAATATCATGATGACATGCCATGCACATTTTTCCAAAACATGGTGACATATCCTATACACATATTTGTAACCATTTCATCCTAATTTATATGTATATGAATATATATATATATATATATATATATATAATTTTGAATTTGAATTTATGATACTCATTATCATAGAAAAACTCTTGTTTGGGTAAAACATTTATAAATGAGAATAATCATTGGGAGAATTAATATTAATTCCAAATAAATCGTAATATTTGTTAGATAAATAAATAAATATATATATATATATAAGTGTAATAATGGTTTTTTGGAAATGTACTCATAATAACTAATCATTCAGAATAATATGATTTCAATGAAATAACCTATTATAAATTAAATTCAACCAAAATAAACCTACATTATCATATTATTAGTTATGAAAATAATTAAACACATTTAGATAGACATATATATATATTTGTATATATATAATCATATATATATGGTGGTATACCCTTTAACATAAATTTTATAACTAGATAAATAAATAATTATATTATAACTTGAATAAAATTTTCAAAATAAATTATTAATTCCCTCATACATTATTACTTCTAAAAATCACTATATAGTTAGAAACAATTAAAAATTCATAAAAATGTTTAAATTATTATATATATATATGTATAATCCTTATAAATTGAAAATAAATTCATACATTACATAATTTAAATAAATACGAAGAACCAATGTTTGAAAATATATTTAGTACACCTTTACATAATAAGTTTTAGCATAAAATAATGATCATAATTTGATGTATAAAAATAAACCATACTATGGGTTCTCTTAAAATAAAATAGCATAACAGAATCATAAAATAGGAAAACAAGAAAATTAGGACCTGATTTAAAATAACATCTCTTATTCGTTTAGAAAATATAAATTGGAACACAATTAAACGTGGTATCATCCTTGAAGAATAAGTTAGAATCATAGTAATGAAACACTTAAAAAATAAATTATAATGAAATAAAATATTGATTGAAAATAACCAAAATCCTTTACATGTTTTTCATATAGAGAGAATATTCTTGTTGCTACAAAATCACACACACTCAACCACACCATCCGGACCACCACAGTTTCAGGTGGACTCCAGTGGTTCGTATCGAACCTCACATATGGCCGATCCTAGAACCTCAACTCGATATGAAACCCTGGACCCAGACTGTAACTAGTCTCTCTTACAGAAGCCATTGTGACTCAGATCAACATGAAATGAACCTAAAATAGTTCCTCACATGGCTCATGATTCCTCATGACTGCTCGTGCTCCCGACTCCTGTGAGATGACACTACGACACAACCTATACCCTTCCGCTCGGCCTCCCACTAAAAGATATTTGTTTCACTCCTAAAACGGGGATGTTAAATATTATTGAAGTAGAATAGTAATTTAAATTTACATCGAAGAAATGAAATTTCAATAAGGGATGGATCTTTGACATTATACATTATTGCTTATATATTTAAACTTTTAAAGGATAATCATTTATTTATATTGAATTCATTTTATTTCCAAGAAGTTTAATAGTGTAATTGTAAGGGAGTGATGAGAGACAATGTTTTACAATTTTAAATTACTTTTCAATGGTAACTATACCCCTAATTTAGATAAATCCAGAGTGATTAATTATTTTTGATTCTTTGGAAGAATCTATCATTTCATTGATTAGTGGATTAAATCATTGTTTTTAATGATTTAATTTATATTTAAATTAACTAGAATAAAACACAAACTAAAATTTCAACTTTCATGTTGGTACGTAATATTTTTTCTTGTAAAACCATGAGGCTCAATTGACCATGGATCCCAATCAACTATGGTCGTAAACTTCCCGTGAGACCAAATTGACCATAAGAAGAAATATGATCTGTCAACTTGAAAATTATATTAATTCCTCGAGTGATACTATTTTTATTCTAACATTATGTTTGAATATCAAGTGATTGTTCCCCCCAATTGATAGTTACTCTAATGTGACAAATGCATGTATTTTTAAAAGATAGTGTGATTGAAGGGACAACACAAACAACCATGCCATAAATATTTTGATTTCAAGAGACTATAGCTCATAATCAATCATATTTGGATTCTATTTTATTGTGAAATTAATGTATTCAATTTATCCATGACTTAGCAAATTTTTTTGTCATGTGGATAATAATTCATAACTCCCAAAATTGAAAAAAACAACATAATACATTGAACCACTATAATGGAACTGCACCACCAAAGGAGGAGCATGCATATCATTGACACCTGTATCTCTGAATGGTGACTTCCATTCATAAATCAAAATACATTTATTGAGAATATTACTTTTACTATGTTAAGACATTGATTAGTTACTAAACTATTATATATCATTGATATTTCATAATGGCTATGCAACATCATCAATAAAATAATCCTGATGTATCAAGAGAAAGCAGATATCTGAATCCAATGAGGATAATTATGTTCCCATTTGTGAGGATTCTATTAATGTATTCTTGTGAACATCTTTCAGGATACAACTCCCTTATATTAAAAAGTTAACTAAATATTCATTACTTATGCTAGGTCTAGCGACTGAGACAAACATTGTCACTTATCCATCACACACCCATTTATCAGAGTGAGCACAATTTATTCATTCAAATGCTATTAAATTTTCACAGAATGTAATGTGTTTTATTCTCCATTTACAACAGAGAATGTCTCCCTTCATTAGCTACTGGAAAGGAAGCTAATTTTCCTAGCACATTTGTGTTGTATAGTGTAATGAATCGTTCTTATTTATTTGAATGTATAATAGATATATACATGATTTGAGAAATCCATAGTAGTTTAAATGCAGAGTCTACCTAATAAATATAGGTGTCTACTATGTTGATTTATGTTACATTAGAAAGAGGTGAAACAATAACTGCTAAAATCTATTATCTATACTAAACTTGGCATCCTCCATATGAAGTTTCACCTAAATACGTGGCCATGTCACCCAAATTTTCAATTCCTTTTGCATTACCCAACGACGCTAGTGCTTTTCAGAGATATTCCTCTAGTTCCTGCTAGTGATTTGCCTCGCCTTTTCCTGCTCTTCCCGCAAAGATAGAGTCTCTACAGCCTCAGGAAATATGAATTCTCCTCCATTTTCAATGATTGACTCAAAAGTATACAAAATATCCTTCATTTTAGAAGCCCATCTCCCACAACTGCTTAGATCCCCTCTTCCCCAACACACATCTTGCATCCAACTTCTCTTCCATGCTCGATGAACCACTCCGAAGTATACCAAATATCCTTCATTTCAACACCCAGCTCCCACACCTCCTTAAATACTCTATTACCCAGCATATATCTAGCGGCCAACCTCTCACAAATTTTATTCATCCAAACCCTTCAGAAAACCTGTCTCTCAATCCAAGTATGAAGCCATCTGCCGTGTAGAGGATTTCCAGGAGTCATGTCCTAAATCTGGTATCCTCCTACATTTTTCTTCAATACTTGGATTCCCATCAAGTTAGTTCATTTATAAAAAATATCATTACCATGCATGACCTCAGAGAGTCTCCCATTTATTTTTTATAAAACCCCTAATTCTCATTAATCCTGCATCAATTAGGTCAAGAAATCAAGCTATATCATTTTGTTTCTTATATAAATCTCATGATACATTAATCAATTCCCTTAAGTATAATTCATCAACATCCCTAATCTAGATACCATTGATTCATTATATATATTCCTTCCTCAGTGGGTGCATTCCACAACTTTATTTCTTCAAATTCTCTCATTCGGTTACGATATCCAGTCAGTGAAATTTTTATTCACCAGTTTGTTTCTTTAGGATCGACTATTCTTTGTTCAAGTACATTATAACCACTTGCAGTACATCACATTATTATATTTTTTTGGTGAATTTATTTGTTTAATTTTATCTATTTTCATTTAATATATTTATTCCTTTTTTTAGATAGATGGTTTCTCAAATACATATTGCTATGCCAGTGATTTATTGCAAAAGTGGAGGTTTGTTATTAGTTGAAGTACACTTTTTTTAAAAAGCTATTAGCATAATAATTTTATTTGTATTCTTCAGTGTTGGAGTGGTTCAATGTTTTTATCTCATAGTTGTTAACAATACAAATCGTCCTAATATTCCATTCAGCTTTCGACGACAACATATTCAATATAGTTTTTAATTCTTACTTAATAATACTATTTTGATATGTTTTCTATGCTTAATATTTATTTATGAAACATTTTTCCTATATATTAAATCTTTGGAACAAAAGTCAATATGATATTATTGTTACTTATAAAAACATATTTAACTGCATTTTAGTGTTTCTAAATAACTATAACCATCATGGAAACATTAAAAATGCCATTTATACTTCACAAATTATGATAACTACATTATATTTTATTCTAGATATCAATTATAGTTATTGGGGGGGAGGGGATAAATAATTATTGTTTTTGTTTATAAAATTCAAATTCATCGTATGATGATTAATAAAAAATATATATTAACTCTCCCCTTCTTGATGTGAAGCATTTGTTTCTAGGATTTCTTGAGCCCAAAAAAGATTAATTGAAATAGATTCGAAACAATGTATTTTATGTTACAGGTATGAACGAGTTTCCCTTTGAAAATTTAATTCTAAATTTGTTTATTATGTTCTATCTCCTTTCTTGCTGGGTTGTAGTAACCAGAATTACATTTGTTTCTGTGGGAGCTCCATTATACAGAGTACCTAATTGATGGTCATTTTCTTGTAATATTATTTCCCTATATTAAAATTTTTATTAATACTGTCCACTTACTATTTAATTATTTATTTGAAATATATTAACCTGAATTAAAACTATTTCTTTGGGAGCTTCATTAAATATAAATGTGATGATAATTGGTGAATTATACCTCCAAATGAAGGTTATTTTTGTTTCATATGAAGTTTTACATATTTTCAATTTTCACTCAACTCATTGATTCTGAATTAATTGTCAAACACCATTGTGAATTTTACATTATAAATATTTGGTCATTTATTAAATAATTCACACAAAAACTGAACTCTTTATTTTGGAACATTATTAATGTTGTTTTTCAAATTTCTGATACAAAAACATTATACTTTCACTCTTTATTTTGGGTGGAGGTCTTCATATTCAATAAGTTTGGTTACTTAGTTTCTCCCCCCTTCAATAGTATTATTCACAGTCATGTTCCTTTTCTTTCCGCATTGATATGTTCCAAAGTGTCACCAACACCTTTTTCTCTTTAATCATAAAGAGTTTCATGTGAGGTTGTGTTTGATAAATTTTTTATGATCATTTAAGTGACTTTAATGTTTCATTTATTTACTGATTATAATTATACTGACTAATATGTTTTGAATATATTTTTTCAAAACATTACAAGGTAGTATTTTTAGATGATGATGTTTTGATTGAATGTGATTTTTCTCTATTATGGGATATTGATCTCAGTGTAAAATTCAATGGAGCTATAAAAATATGCAAACATGAAGATAAGTGGGTGATGTCTAAGTGATTCGGTACATACTTCAATTATTCTCATTCTCACACAGAAAATAACATAATTTTTAATGAATGTGCATGGGTTTATAGAATGATTGTCTTCAATTTAAATGAATATAGAAGGAAAAACACAAGGTACACATCACTTATTGATCAAGGAGTTTGATCCTAGTGTTTTTTTACCAACTCATTCTTCATGTGGATTTGATTTATGGATTAGGAATGAACAATTTATTATTGTTCAGAACATAAGGGGTTTATTATATAGTGATAGTCATGCGGTTTTTTACTTTGATTGGACAGTACTTCAATATGACTTATATGGGAAGGTATGAGTTATTGTGGTTTTTTTTCCAATGTATAAATGTTCATTTTCTAAGGTATTTTTTCAGCATGCATGGTTTTCCTTTTTAATTTCAAAATTTCATGCTTGTATTTCCTTAGGTTTTTGTATGCCGAGTTTTCTATTTTTTAGGAATTTAAATAAAACTACTTATCTTTGTAAATTTCTAACTATCCTACTTATTTTCATTTACTATTTTTCTGATTTGAATGCTAGTAATCTTATAAGAGAAAAAATTGAGCTTGCTGAACATGTTTGGTAAGCCCAGTTTTCCATGTTTTTAATAATTTTAATGAAATTCATTATATTTGAAAATTTCTTACTATCTTAGTTTTTTTCATTAATAAATTTTATATTTTAAAGGTGGTCATTTTATAATGTCTTAAATTGAACTTGATGTACATGTTTGGTAAGACTAGATTTCCAGTTTTTAAGCATTTTAATGAAATTGCATATCTTTGTAAATTTTTAAATATCCTAGTTATTTTTACTAATCAATTTTTAGATTGGAAAGGTGGTGATTTTATGATGGGTCAAATTAAACTTGCTGAAATGGTTCTGTAAGCACCGTTTTTTATGTTTTAAGCATAATAATAAAATTTATTATCAATAAAAATTTATACTATCATGGTTATTTTCATTAACCATTTTTTTAGATGTGAAAGGTGATCATTTTATGAGGGCTTATATTGATCTTTCTAAACATTTTGGTAAGACCATTTTTTCCAGTTTTGAATTATTTTAGTGAAATTTTTTATCTTTGTAAATTTATAACTATCTCAGTTGTTTTATTTAATAATTTTTAGATTTGAAGGGCTGTCATTATTTATTATTGTATATTTTCCCCCATTTTTGAAATTTCATTGGACTAATGTCCCCTTTTTTAATAGTGATCATTTTATTCAATTTTTTTATTTATTAGTTTCTTTTAGAATAAATGGTCTCACATATGTTTTTTCCTAGACAAATTTTTTTTATGTGGCATGATTCGGTAACTTACTTACACCACCATGGTAATGATGAAAGACTTCTGTCGTACCATGACATGGTATAACATTCAAATCATTACAACACTTTCTTTCATAAACAACATTAATAGAAAATTAACATATGATACGTGTATCTTATAATAGAATCATGCTAAATGAATGTGATTCAAATAAAAAAATCATATTAATAAAAATTATTGAACATTTGGTAATTGGAAAAAGATTTGTTTTTTTATTCAACCTTGATCATGAATTAAGCAATGTATCAAATTGGTTTTCCTGAAAGGGTTTTATTACAGGTTTTTATTGACTGAATTTTTACCAAATGATTATCCTTAGGAGGAAAATGATGGGACTGATTTTTTCACACACAACTCCTTTCTTGTGTTCATTACTGTTTGGAAAGGAATGAAGTTATCTTCGGATGATATTTGTATTCATGTCATTCATCATCTTTTTCATTAGATGATACTGGAAGTCCTGTCATTCATTTTTTATCTTTCCACTTCAAACATCTGTGTCCAGATTCTACATGCTAATTTTTCAAATAAAATTATTTTAGTGTGGTTAGTTTTAGGTTCTGTCTTGCCACATATTTTGTTCTCTTTTGGTTCTAAACATTGATATCCTATCCAATACATTCATATGGAAAACATTGTTTTGAATTCTTAAAAATATCTACGATGGATGTGTAATATATTTCGGGTTTTTTATTATATTTATTATGGAGTTTTATCTTCCATTTTGTTGGTTTTTTTCTCACTTTGATTTCACAGAAATCATGTAATGGGTACTATATGAGGTTATTAAATTGAAAGTGCTACTATGTTATTGATAATTATTTTTCATTGTACACTTTTGATCCAGGAACATCACAACCTAGGTAGTTTAGGAGTAAGTTGGAATAGGGACTCTAGAATTGATACAACAAATAAAAATATATCATCTACTCAGGTAGATGTTTTTTTCCTTTATTGTCATTAATTTTAATTACATCATTTGAGTAGAAAATATTGATTTTTTCCAGTTCCATTTATAAATTTTATTATTAAAACACAATGCATCTTTTCTACTCATTTGCTAATTCTTAAACATCATATTTCAATTCCAATTATTATATTTCTTCATTTTTTTGGGAAGTTATTGATTGAATTCATATATTCAAGTAGGAAAATATATTGATAGAATTTCATATAGATGATGTAGTCCAAAATATTTGTATAACATGAAAAAACTCTATTAATAAAACAAACCATGAACTGCATCCATGTTTAAAGGATATATACAACAAAAAAGAAGACAAAATTGACTGAAATTGTGATCTTTTTCCAAGTAATTGGAAAAAACATACAGAATATAATATTTTATAAACACCATTTATATATTTACAGCCACTTATAATTTCAACTTTATTAAAGACTACATGAAACTATGTAATAATATGTTAAAGGAACAAATGGACTATTTTAGATGAATATAGCATGTAAAGCAAATTTATTTTCTGTTTACAATTTTGTCAACTATAGGTAACTGCTATAGGAAACCATATTACTCGCAACCAGCATCCAGCAGTTCTGGTCCACTACAGGGACAGATCAGGCCATTACTAGGTGGATATAACCAATATAGTATGATGCATACAGTTTGAATCTAAAGGGGACACCGATTGCTGTAAAAAACAATAGTTAATGTCCGATTTTATACCCACCTCTTTTCAGATGTAACCATTTCTGAAACATAAAGTTCTATTTTGTAGTTTCTAAAACATAATTTCCTCTATCAAAATGGGTTTATCAATCTTCATGTTTCATTGATTTTGTTTCCTTTTATTATTTTATATGTATGTTACTTCAGGTTTACTATTTCAATTTGTTGAGAATAAATTTTCAATCCTGTTCCAATATAATTTATTCTTTTGTCTGTTGTGTTAAGTCTGAGAATAATATATTAACATGTTTTGTTCCATAATATTCATTATCCTTCACCAATATCCTTCCCTCCAAAATCAGTATTTACATTTTATATTTCTTTTTGTAATTCAAGTATTTTATTGGTGTGTCTATAATCAATTTACTCATTTACCATTATAATGTACAATACTTGTGATTACAAATTTATAAACATTATTATTATTAGGTAACTTTTACAAATATTATTCTCTTTAAAATTAACATCAATTGATCCAATATGTCATTCGTACGCACGGGTGTGTACTAGTTCATATAAATCCTAATTGATTAATTATTTTTGAAGCTTTTGTACAATCAAAAATTTCATTGATTAGTGGATTAAATCGTAGTTTTTAAATGATTCCATTTATATTTAAATTAACTAGAATAAACCAAAAACTATTATTTCTATTTTCATGTTGGAAATTAATAATTTTCCTTGATGAGGCTCAATTGACCATGGATCCCAATCGACTATGGTAGGAAACAACCCATGCGACCAAATTGACCATAAGAAGAAATATGAGCAGTCACCTTAAAAATTCTATTAATTCCACTAGTGATGCTATTTTTATTCTAACATTAATTTTTATGTTCATGTGATTGTGCCTCCCAATTGATAGTTTTTCTTAAGTGACCACTTGTGGATTTTAAAAAGATAGCATGATTGAAGGGACTACACAACCAATCGTGCCATACATATTATGATTTCAAGAGACTATAGCATCTAATAAATCATATTTTGACTCTAATTTTTGTGAAATTAATGTATTCAATTGATCCATGACTTAGCCAAATTTTTTCGTGAGGATAATAATTCTGAACTCCCAAAATGGAGAAAAAAACTACCTAAAATTAAATCAAAATCCATTCTCATTGATATTCTCTAATCAAGAAAATTCGCTTACTAAACATCAACATGGTGATAATCCAAATTAATGAGGAGAAATATATAATTTTAATAATAGGTAATCTAGAATAATCAAGAATAAAGTCACTTGGAGAAACCCACACAACCATCCTGGAAGCAGGGAAGTGATTTAAGGATGAAGAACCCTACTTCTTAATGTATTCAATTGATCCATGATTTAGTGAAATTTAATTTTCTTGTCAAAATCTACTTCTTTAAGGGAATTATTTCTTACAAAAATATGAAATTGTTAAGAATAATTACAATATTTTATATTGAATCTTTACCCTATATTTCCATATTATTTCTTACATAAAATATTTTTTTGTTATTAAATCCTAATATGTATTATCATTTATACCACTCATATTTTACCTTATATCTTTTCAAAATAAAATTCTATAACTCTTTCATTGATGTGTGTTTCTTTAAAAATGCCAAAAATGTTTAAAAATGTGATTATTTCCATTTTCATATATTTTTTATCTACCACTAAATGTTTCTTATACTTTTCCTTTATATTTTAATGATCCATTATTGAGACTTATTTTTAAAATAAAATTTTCAAATTATTTCTTTTTACCTTCTGGAAAATGATTTTGAAAGTTGGGTATGACCTTGTTTTTATGAAAACATTGCCAAAACATAACAGAAACTATTTTCATGGTTTATCTTTTATTTTGTTCTATTTATTATCAATGTATATTTTTAAAGAAATTATATATATTTAATTTTAAACAACATATTTATGTAATTATACTTATCTTTATGTCATTTGATAAAAATGGTTTTAAGCTAGTCAATTCTATATGTCCTCTCTTTATAGCATTGTCTAAAACCTTATAAATTACATTCATAATAATTTTAAATAAATCACTCTCTAAATTATCTTTCACCTATGTTCAGACAATTTTATATTACATCCTTTTAAGGTTTCATAGGGTAAATTCCCCCTATTTATACCTTTTTTTCAAAAATATCATAATTTTAGATAATCCATTGAACTGTCATTAAAGCCTCCAAGTATCAACAGAGATCTCAATGAGAGGATTGATCTGCCAATGCCTTTTTCTTGACATATCAACAACATTACACAAATATAACCTTTCTTTCAATGAATTTCCATTTCATATATCATGTACTTATTTCTTTTATATGAAGTGTATTCACCAAGATGATAATACTTTTTGATTTAATAAGGAAAACTATTAATATAACTATTTATTATTTTATTATATATAGAAATCCTCGTAATAAAATAATTAATTGATATTATAGGTATTTATATGATTGTTTACATTCATTTTATTTTCAACATTATTTCGTTGGGTTATTTTTATATGTTATCCATTTTATTTTCATAGGTAAATCATGATTTGACTTATTATTATTTTATATAGAACACATATGTATGGTTAATCATTATGTGATGGGTGGAAATGAAATTATATATTCCTATAAAGAATTTGGTAAATATTTATATCTCATGATATGACATATAATATACTGGGGAGTGAACCCAATCTACTATTTTTATTATAAAGGGGAGTAAACCCGATCCAAATGTTATGGGACTCTTTCCACTATGTGATGATAGTTTTTTAGTGATCCATGTAACAGGAAGTGACATTTCATTATTATACAGGTGTCACATTATTATACTAAAATTCTATTTTATTCCAAAATCCAATGTTATTTTTTCATGGATCATGATTATTAACTCATGATTACATAGTCATATGACCCATTTATTATGTTAATCCAAAATCCATATATTATAATTCATGATTTATGACTTATTTTTTATTAGTTAGTATTTATTATAATATTTTCTTGAAGATTGATTATGTTCTCATAAACACTCATTCATCATATTATCATTTATGATCTCTTATTGATATCACTAATGTTAACCCATTACTGAACATATAATATCACCACATTCTAATGTTTCCATACCAAAGGTAATAAATAATAATATAACATATGATATGTCTAGAAGGTGGTGTCAAGTGTGATGATATTATGGAGAAATGTTTATTGGGTTGTAGAATATGTATTTTATGAATATAATCTCCATATACACTAAACATTTAGGTTTATGGTTTGTGAATTTTTATTGAGATGATATTTTTAATTATGAAAAAGGATATATGTTTTTTTAGTTATCTCAATTGGTATCTGGGATTGTGTGTGAGATCTATGTATATTGAATTGGATCTGAGATCGTGGGTCATAGGCCATCTCCATTGCTATCAGAGTAGATTTTAGTTATTTTTTTATTAGGTTATTAATATTATGTGGATACAACTAATGAAAACTAGGCAAAACTAAAAGAGTTATAATTTTACCCAATAATATCATAGTGGAATTGGAACAATTAGAGTAGAATTGAATGTTTCATAGGTTGAAATGAAGGCATCTCATGATAATACATCTTAGGATTGATTTATCATATTCATATGGCAGATTATTCTTATTGAAGATTCACCACAACCATTTTATATTTTAGTATTTGGATCAAAATGGGATTATAAAAAATGAATCCACAAATGGTATCTATCTAGAAACTATTATTTATTATAACCAACTAAGGAATAATATTTGGAACAAATGGTTTAGGAAAATGAAAATATCAATATATGAAAATTATGATGGAAAATATGAGTTTTCGGGTCATTCCAAAGATAATGAGGTTTTTGTACCATTATAAATTATACTTTGAGTCAAGTTTATCATATGGATACCCTTGACTACTTTAATCAGTAAGAGATAAGAAAAATTGAGAGGACATAATATATTTAAGTGGAGGGGTATGTGAAATACCAAATTTGAGTATTCATTTTATTTTTTACCTTTTTATTCTTTATAATGAATAGAAACATGAGTATGATATAAATTAGATAAGATACGAATGAAAATAATAACACTTTATTCACACATAACGATACATTAGAGAAAAAATAATATATAACCGAGTATTACATACCATGGATGATTATATTACATACATGAGTACATCACTTAAAAGTGCATAAAATAAAATGGGATAATAAAAACTGAAAAATAATGATTTAAAAAATAGATAATCCAATGGATCATCTTTACCTCTGAGAAGTATTGTTAGTATAACTAATCTTGCAATAAAGAAAAAAACATAGATAGAGAAAGAATTTTTTAAAATACTAAATGAAAAATCTAGGATTGAGAAATGTTATTTTATGTTATAATGAAATAAATATATTTAATTTAATACGAGCAATATATCCATAATTACCATTACAAAGGGGTATATAGCCGTTGGGTTTCATATTAGTAAACATATCACTAGCACATAATAATTATTATATAGTTGATATAAATTAATTGCTTATATATATAAATAATGTTTATATTTGTAATATAAATAACTTATTTAAAAATATATTTTCTTTTTAAAATGAATAAAAATAAATTTTAGTCCATAGAAATTGTTTTCATGAAATATAAATTATAATTAAATTTATTACATTTATATAATGATATAAAAAAGGGTCTAATGAAATATAAGTAATGATTAGTAATATAAAGAAATAACATCAAAAATTAATAAATGGATTATAATTAATAAAAATTTAATGATTCGTTGCCAAAAGAATATATTTTAATATAAACATAATTTTAATTTTATATTATATGTTTAAATGTTAAATTCGAAATATTAAAATTCTGAAATTTAATAAAATTTATTGTTTATATAAAAAAAATTAATAAAAATTAATTCATTTAATTTCAATTGGCTATAAATAGGAATAAAATCATTTAATATTAAAAATCAATTTTTTTCGAACAATTTTTTTCCTAGATGTTATGTATTATTTTTTTAATAAATTAAATTTATCCCTATTAAATAATTATTTTGATGAATTTTTTATTTATATACCTAATAAATTAAATTTTCATTGATATACTGATTAGTACTTCTTAAGTAATATGAATAGTTCCATTTTTTTAAAATATATATTTTTCTAAAACCATATTTATATGTTATACATTTGTTATATTAAAATGAATTTATATCAATGTTATAAATTTAATCCAATATAATTTATTTAATATTTGGAATCATAATTTCCAAATCAGGTAATTCTGTCAAATTTATTTTTAGGCTTGAAAAAAATTATTGATGTAAAAGTGAGTTACCATGGTAAAGGGTAAAAATAGGTAAAAGCATTAAAATAAGTTGTAATGTCATTAAATATCGCAAAAAAAAAATCCATAAATGGGTCGATAAGGGAATTATAAACATAAAATCTTCAATTTTGGATTATTTAGCAACTTTCTCTAAGAAATTACATTTCTAATTCATTAAAGAATGAATATTTGTGAAAATACCACTCAAACTCACCTATAAAAAGTCCCATACTATACTCATTTAAATCCAAAAATATCTTTTGTTTTTATATTTAATCCTAGAGAAATTATATCCCAAATAATCATATCCTATATTTGGTAGCTTTTTGCATTTTAAAATTGAGAATGTTTCCAAGAGATGATTCAAACTCTTCTTTGTAAGTAATGAATTATTATCATTATTTTTAATTTTCATTCATTTTATATCACCGTAAAATTATTATTTATGAAATTAATAAAATATTAATAGGATAATTATACATATAGAATAATTATATTATAACAATATCTCTTAATAATCATATTCATCCACTAATTATAATGTGTTCTTATTTCATAATGTTTAACCAACTACATGGATGATGTTATAAATTTTTATCATTGATGGATATGAAGACTTAATTAATTTTATTATATTATATTAATATTTAAATTATGTTGTCTTTATATTTATATAATTATATTATAAATATTTAACCCATTTTTAATAAAACACATTATTTTTGTTCAAAATTACCAAATTAAACATTTTTGTGGATTAAATATTAATAAATCACACCTAAAATTCCCATCAAATGAACATAGAATTTAATAACATATTATTGAACTAATATTAAATACCTTTTAAATTTTCGGGATTTTTAACTTGTAAAAATTAAATAATGATTGGGACTACCATACAGAAATAATTAAAGAATATTGGAAACCATTAACAAGTGATGATAAATATAACTATAAAAAAGTAGTAAATTTATAGAAAATGAATAAAAAATATTTATATAAAATTTCCTAAAATTGAATAAAGTTATAAAATATATTTTTAATGATTTTATTATTATTATACAAGAATCTAGAGTACGTATCTGTAAGCAGGAATGTATGGTAAGGGTTTTTTTGACACAACCTTCTTTCATTGGGTCATATAATTTCTTCATTGAATATATTCTTCTATGTTCGGTTTATTCTCTCCTATGATATTATTATATATTATTTAGTAATTATTTTATATATATTTAAATTTATTTCTTATAACTTCCTTTTCAAATGATTTTTACTTTTTTAATTAACATTTTAATGAGGTTTTTTTCTCAATTATGATTCCTCGTGACATGATACATATTATGCACCAATTATATTTTACATGGAGTCATGACTACCCCATTTACATATTTAATTAAAATTTCCATTTGATTCAAGTTATATAAATTATATTTTATGTTCTATATTTTATTATATTTTTAGTCATATGCTATTGAAGTTGTAAGGGTTTTCCGTGACTCAGACTTCTTTCATTGTGTCTTAATATATCCAATTTGATTGTTATTATTATAAGTTTGAGATATTAGACCTATTACATTTTCCTTATTTTATTTTCATTCCCTATATGTGGAAATTATATTTTCATTTCAAAATTTTATTCTTTGATGGATTTATTTCATTATAAAAAATACGTTTTTGAGAATAATTCTAATCCTCTCTATTGGTTCTTTCTCCCCCATACCCATATATTTTCATAAATTAATGTTTTATTTTATTATTATGAAATAAATAAATGTATTATATTTTATAACTTTGATATTTCTTTTTATACTCATTAAAATTATATTTTCTAAGACTCCCGGTGAAACGAGTTTCTTTAAAACTGCCTAAAATGTTTTAAAAGGAAATTCTTTCTACATTCATATATTTTGAATCATATATTCAATGTTTCATCTACATTACTTTTTGTCATGGTTCTATTTTTTATATTTTTTTTTCAAAATTAGTTTTCAAAGGCATTATTTTTACCTTTTCAAAAATTATTTTGAAAGTTGTGTATAAAAATATTTTTAAAACAACATTACCAAAACATTAATAAAAATATTTTTGTAATTTAACTTAAATTATATTATCTTATTTATCAATGTCCATTTTTTTTAAAATTATATAGATATATATATTATATTTAAAAACAAATATTTTATCAAAATACCCTATATATATTTCATTTGTTTAATAATGGGTTTTAATATATTCCTTTCAGTATATTCCATCATTTAAACATTTTGTATAATCTAATGAATTAATTTATTAAATATTATAAAATTTTGTACCTACATATAATGTATTTTTAACATATGATATTAATAATTTATATTACAAATTTTTAATTTTCCTTATGGAATTTCCCCATCAATAAACATTTTTTAAGTATCTCCAAATTTAAGATAATCCTTTGATTAATCATTAAAGATTATATGTATCAATGTTTATCTCTAGGATAGGTTTGATACATAATTGTATTTATCTTACCATATCAACAACATTATGAAATATAATATTTCCTCCCGTTAATCTCCATCATGAATACGCAATACTTATTTATTTTTATTGAAGGTTATTCACCAAATTTATCAAACCATTCGATTAACTAGGGAAAACTATTAATATGGTTATTTATAAATTTCTTTTATATAGGAAACCTTGTAATAAAATCATAGATTGATATGAAAATTTTTTGTGTATTTATATACATTCATTGTATAATCAATATTATTTATTTGGTATATTTTTATATGTAACTCTTTTTATTTCCATTTGTTAATCAAGATATGAATTTTGATTATTTCATGTGGCATGCATATTTATGGTTTTTATTATGTGATAGTGGGTCTAGAATTATATACCCCTCTAATGAATTTGGAAAATATTTATATCTCAGTAGATGACATGTAAGGAACTAGGGTGTGAACCCAATAAACTATGATTATGGTAAAGGAGAGTCAAACCAATATTCTACGTTATAAGACGTTGTATACTATTTGATGATAGTCTTAGCATCGACCCTCGAGAGAAGAATAGATTTTATAAAATTTTGTATATTCCACATTATTAGGAATCATTTATATTTTATTCCGTAATCTTTTATTTTTTTATGGATCCTGATTACAGACCCATTTTTCCATAATCTTATGACTCATTAATTATTGTATGATAAAATCTATAGGTTATGATTCATGATTTATGATCCTAATTTAATTGGGTATGATTTATTATGTTATGTTTATGTAACTTTATTGTGTTTCCATAAAACATTTTCTTCTTATGATGACTTATGATATTTGATTGATATATCATATGGTCACCCCATAATGATCATACAAGATTACCCATATCATATGTTTCTATTTCACATGTTATAAATATTAGTATAACATATGATATGTACTATGGATGGGGGTCAAGTGCAGTGATATTATAAAGAATTGTTCACTAGGTTGTTGAATAAATATTTTATGAATATAATTTCCAAATACCCTAAACCTTTGTATCATGGAAGTTTGAATTAATATTGAGATAATATGTTTAATTCTGAAAAATGGTTTATGTGTTTTTAGAGCATATGAGATGGTATCTAAGAATGTCTGTGAAGTTTTTTTTAAAACATGAGATTTGGGATTGTCCTTCCAAGTTCCTTTAAAAAATTTATTATAGTGAAAAGTTTTCCTTCAATATTATAATAATAGTTTTCTTTTGTCAACATTTGTAATAAATTTTTTATTTTTGATAAAAATCATCCCTAAAATTAATGGCCTATTTTTTTATAAATCTGTCATATTCAATATCTAAATCATAAAAATCATAATGAAATACCTTGTCTTTTAATATTATAATTATATCATCAATATTAAAGTATGTTTATAAATTATTTTATTAGACTGATTGATTACCATACTAGCTTGGTTGAGTTATCCAACAAATAGTATTGAATAAACAAAAAAATGTATCATAATTAAGGATGCTCCTAAATCTGAGCTAAATTCATGAAACTCAAACACCCTTATTATGAAGGAAATTATGAATATTCTAGGATTCCGGATCTTAATAAGAAGATAATGTTCTATCATTGAATAAAAATTTCTCTCTAAACTCTCTTTCACTCATCCTTTAAATTTCCTCTTATGGGTGCATATTTACATAAAACAATTTGCAAGTTTGGAATCCATTTCACTGAATTAAAAAATTGAAATGTTAACTTGAAATTTCTTAATTTTTTATAAATTACCCTTAACCATTTCAATTTTAGAATTTTTTCAATGGGGGAAAATGTTGTGTGTATGTTATCCCATCCAAGGGGACATACCACCCATTAAGCCTTATTTATTTTATATGGATCACCCAAAGGCCCGGTGGGCATAAAGCCCATTACCTTTCCCAATGTCCAATTTGTGGGCCTGATGGCCCAGTGAAACATCATACCTATGTGTGAGATTTGTGTGTTTTTTCTAATTGTACACCCAAACTCCTAATATATATATATTTATCCGTTATTTTACAAACCCAAGGTCCCATTGATTTATTAAAATCAATATGGGTTCTCTTCAATTAAACATTTTCTTTTGTTATTAATTTCATTTTACAGTTTTTTAAAAAATTTCATTGGTATCAATGGTTTCTAGAAACCCATTCTATGACTCTAAACTAGTAATTCGTGATTTGGAACCCCTCTTAACAGGTTTTAGTTTCAAAATCATAAATTTTGGACTATGTAATTTAGTTACACTCCCATGATTCTAGATACTCATATTTTCATAATCACTTTGATTTATTTCAATTTTTAAAGGTATATTAAAAATAATTATATATTTTTAGGATTCTCATACTATTAATCATCTATCTTATTTGTGTTACCTTGATATTTATTATTGTTTTATCATTATTTATTATTTTATAATAATATATTTCAAGTTTGATTCTAATTTTTTATGATTATAAGTGGGATGGAAATTTTCTAAGGATTGATTATTTTGGCCATTATGTTTCTATAAATTAATAACATGTGTAGAATTATCTATTTATTAATGGTATAAAGATTTATTATTTATGGATTCGTTTTATAAAATCCTTACATTCTATTTAGGTTACCTAAATCTTTCACTTTTTATAGTTATTTAATCCTGAGTTTTTACCATATCCCTAAAGAATTGGTATACGTTGGGTATTGGGAAATTAATATTTCATTTCAAACAATTCATTCCAATATACATTTGAGCCATGAATTTGAGGCCTCTGATCAATAAAGTAGTATTGGGATGAAAAAATAACATAGTGGATAAGAAGTTAAAATTTATGTTCAACTTGCGTTAACACTTGTGTGGAATTTTCTAACATAATTGAACTCATCATATTGGTATGATATTTCAACTAAATTGAAAATAAATTATTTTTAGAATTTTAAGCAGGCACATACTGGGTTGTTTTCACATGGATAATACCCCCAGTTGGAAATTATTTTGCATTTTGGGCCTTATTGGTAATTAAATTCTTATAAGTAGTTGGTGTTTTGACCATTAGTTCATTACTTGTAGCACCACATGTCATGCTCTTATTAGTGAGTGTTTTTCCATAATATAATATTTAAATCAGTTTTTACTCACTTATTTAATGATTTAGAAATATAGTACACAATATCTTAATCATCAACCAATATTCATTATGTCATGACCCGACCCGTACCGGGGCTCAAGCCAAAACTACCCCAAGCCCGCCTCCATAAGCCAGGGGATGGTGCCCCGTACTGAAGGTATGACAAACTCAGGGATCTATTTTCTTATGTACCATTATACACATTCATCCAACTCAATTAAAAGTGTATAGGGAAAGGAAAACAAGATACAACATTAATATATATATAAACCACAAATATGCATCAAACTCCAAATAGTACATGTACTGAAAAGTATGCTGATAGTTAAAGGGTAAAAATACACACCCAACTAGAAAATTTCCACAACCCGACAATAGGTGGAAAAGTAAAATTGTTGAAAGAGCCCCACTACGAGATCCCATGCAATGGCCACCGCATGCAGTCCAAGCACAACGTGTCTCTATACTTCTCAGAAGTAATGATCAACATGTCTTTCATATTCAATGTAACACCATGTGCGGGAAAATCCCATGTATGGGTGAGTAGAAAAATACTCATTCGGATTCCCTAAAGGCTCAAGGGAGTAGCTAGTGAGGTACTGAAGTTGAATGTAGTAGACAGATCAAGGTACAATAAAAGAGTACAACTCAACCTAATAAAGAAGTGAAGTAATATTTTCCAAACATGAGAAGATATAAAGAGTGAGAAGTTCAACTTCTTATTGAGTCTTCATTACCTATAGTTTTATGTTAGACTCATCTAACCATGAGAATCTTGACATGGAAAGCACGTGGAATACCCCACACATCTTCGCTTCTCCTCAAAGGAGAGAAACCAAAACCAAAGTAGTGGGTACTGAAAATTTGATATATATAAATGGTCAACCAAAGAGGGCCAAATGAGAGAGTAAGGGGATCTCCATATAACTTGATCAACCAAATAAAAGAGTCAACAAAAAATCCATAAGTAGCCACCCAAGATTCCCAACATCCCACACATCTTCCTTGAACTGGAAATCAAAGGGTCTCATTCGCCACACCATGATAATATACACTTTGGATGGTTCTTTCTCACCCACACAGTTTTAGTCACATAACAAGGATACATCATGGTGGGAAAAGTGCCTTTCTTTCTTGAGATTCCAAAGTAACATCACACACGTCTCATTACTATGTTTCATTTTCGAGATATTGTGTCACAAATTCATGAATACACTACCAATCCCTACTAGGGGGTATGCTTGGGAGATTCATTGGTGTACCCACTTCCCAACCCAGTTGAGGGTAAGTCTGAATGAGTGAACAACGAAACTCACTACCCAGCCCCAACAAAGTGTAAGTCCTGAAAGAGTAATCGGTGAACCTCACTACCCAACCATGTTGGATGGTAATCCTTGAAAATAGAAATATAAAACTCACTTCCCAGCCTCATTGTAGGGTAATCTCAGAAAAGAGAATGGATAAACTCCCTACCCATCATCTCTGGAGGGTAAGCCCAAAAGAGTGAATGTGGAACCACCCTGACCAACCTCACTGGAGGGTAATCCATGAAAACATCACTGATGTCATTGAGTGTTGCCTCATGTAGGAGTCACACTCGAAACATCAAGCGTCACCTCGATACATCTTGCATCGTATCTCAAACATCACTATGGAGGGCATCATCACATTCTGCAGATAAAATACTCAGGATACACTAATGGAAAAATTACTTATACCAACGGTTTGGAATAGTTATTACGGGCCTTGAAACCATTGGTATAGCCTATACCAATGGTATGGGGATCCATTGGGTGATTTGTAAATGGGAAAGTCCTTTCCCAATGGTTTGGAGAAAACTGTTGGGAAAGACCTATCCCAAAATTTTTCAAACCGTTGGGATAAGTAAATATATAAAAAACAATTCCAGTGGAGGTTTGAACCCACAACCTCCACTTTATATATCAATGACTTTACCACTATCCTAGAGTATACTTTTTGAAATTATTTGGATCTATATATATATATGTATTTATATATTTATTTATATGAGGATATTCGATAAATTTACTCATAAAAAATAAGGACATTTTTCCAAACGACTCTCAAAACCGTTGGGAAAAGTGGCCTCAATGTAGAATTTTCCGAACATTTTGGCTTAACCATTGGGAAATCATTTTCCTTTCCGAACAGTTTGGCCAAATAGTTAGGAAACGATTCCTCAAAGAGTACTTTTCCCAACGGTTTGGCCAAACCGTTGGGAAATCCATACCCTTTCCCAACGGTTTTGGAAAACCGTTGGGAAAAGTTACCACAAAGTGGGCTTTTCCAAACGGTCTGGCCAAACTGATGGGAAAGGGGACCTATACCAACAGTTTTTACAAACCATTAGTAAAGATGTGTTGGGAAAAGTCAGATTTTCAGTAGTGATTGGTCACTTGTGGGACAAAATTCAAGTTTTAAAGAATGATATATGAGAGATAGAAGATTTGTAAAGTGGTATACAACATGTGTGGGAACCACATGACCTATGACCCCAACTAATCATCTGGTCGTGTACCAAGCCATAATCAGGTAGTATACTTTGATCAAGTACCCATTAGTCGTGCTAGTGTACTCTTAGAGTACATGACACCTCTAGCCAAAAGTTTGACGAGCGCATGTTGTTCATTACTAATCCAAAGGGAAAATTTTTTATTATAATGACAATCATTGTCAGAATAGCCTCAAATAACCAAACAGATCACATCATAGTAATCATTGTGGAAAATCACACATGATTGACTATTCATTCACCTGAAACAGACTCCTTGCGAAGAAACTGCATTCCACCGCGCTTTCGCAAATAGTTCCTTATAGGGCCCGCGCCTCGATCTCGAAACACACCACAAAAATCATTCCATTGTGATCCCCTCATAAAAATACACTAGATCAGTTATTCATTCTTCCAAAATAGGGAACTGGTTGAAATGGTACTTTTCACCACAAATTCCTGATCAGTGTTCGATCACCACCGGTCAAAAAAAATCTCCATACATCCAAATGGATCCCACAATTGTGATCCTTGAAAAAAAACACACAAGGTATACTATTCACTTTCCCAAAACGTACTTTTGTTGTAGAAGTCGTAAAACACTGAATTACACTAAAAAAGGTGTCCAGTGGGGCCCATGAATGGTCCTCAAATTTAGTTGTATAGTTTGCGCTAATGTGATCCTCACAGAAAAACTCTCAATATTGACTAATTGATCATCCAAAATGGATTCCCATTGAAAGAGTCACATTCAAATACAAATGCCTGAAACGGGACATATGGGGCTTGCCCCACTATTTCAGTTTATGCACTGAAATATAGCCTTGAAATGTCTACCTCAACTCCAGGGTAACAATTCTTCTGACGGCACGTCAATCAGACGACTATCATAGAAGTTACATTTCGTACAAGAATTAAAAAATAATAATACTCATATAATAATTATTTTAAATTAAAATTTCATGTCACCAAGCCTTGATCCCTAGAAAAAAATTTCTCAAAATGTTCTCAAATTGTACATCGTGAAACAAAGGTCATGTGGAAATAGACGGAAAGCAAAATGGATCCCTGGATTAAAATATATAGGGTTTTTATTAAAAACCCCGATCCTAGTTGGACGGGACTGGCTCGAACAAGTCACTCTGTCATGCTGCCTCTACTCTCCCACCATCCACCATAGCTACACCACCATCCACCAGACTGCCGCCTTCCGGAGCCGCCCTAATCAGAACCCACTACCAGGAAACATATGTGGACTACTATGGTCACTCCATTGGTCCAAATTGAAATTTGAGACTAGATCTGGACTCCCCGGGATGGCACCTTTACAGCACTATCCTCCGCTCGATGATCCATGGACACTTCGATGAGGAGAAAATTAACTGCTGCATCTACTCTCCATTATGCTTCCTTCGTCTCCTGTAACATGAAACCCCACAAATATTGGGACTCCTCAGGTCAATGCCTTCCCAGATATAGGTCTAACTCCACAATCAGAGGGTGTTGGTGCAAGATGAAAAGTTTTTCAATAATAAATGTGAAGAATGATATTAATGGGTAATCAGAAATTGAAACAGATGATGGTCCTTGTTTTTTTGGCCATCAAAAAAGGATTCCCAATTAGTGAATTCAAATAGAAATAAAAAATGACAACAATGTATTCAATCAAGGAGTGGAAGAATCTGAAATAGAAATCCTACCTCAAATCGGGTTCCATTGTTGAATTCATTTCTCTTGGATCTATCCACATATAATGTTTTTTCATGATCCAATGATGTTCAAATGTCGAATTAACATCAACCTGAGCTTCCCCATTCAAGAGGGAAAATGAGTTAACTCTCGCTCAGTTCCATAATTTCCTATTTACAGGAAACATCTTGTTGTCGCAAAATCTGAACCTTCCACACCCACATAGCTGAGGTCACTCCATGGATTAACACCACAATACAAACTCAATGGCGGTCTTATATTTTCAATCCCTGTCCCCATTTAGATGTAATTTGAAGTAGGGTTTCAATTAAAATAATTTTATATAATTATTTTCTTTATAGTTTTTCCCTCCAGATATTTTTCTACAAAAGGCATGTTCCGACAAAACTTATACCCCTCCCAGGGTAAAAGGAACGCTTTGTACTCAACCGTGGAATCAGATTTCCGATTCGAGTTAACTTTTGATATTTATTTGGGTCTAAGCTAAAAAATGAATGAATTAGTAAATTGATTCATCCATTTAATATATCTTTAATGATAGTGGGGTCCAAATGTCCCCCAATAACATATTTTATGTCACGATTATGATATACACCACTTTCTGGACCCAACTGTTGTTTCGGATTTAAGATTTGATCATGTTTTTATGAGATAAGTAGTTTTCATCATGTGAACTGTAACACCCCGAGATTTTATGAAAAATATTCTTTCTAATTTCATTAATTTCTTGTGTTGTACGCTACACCACAAGGAGCTTGCTCAACACACATCCTTGACTTGCCTTGTATTACACGCAATCGCGACTTTCCTCAATAGCGTGTGTAGTACGCAACATCGAGTTTCACTAAACAACGATATGCTATTAAAATATTATTAAAACTAGCCGTTATGAATAGTAATAAAAACCTTTTAAAATTTTAGAAATTTTAGCTCTCAAAATGGACTTCATTTTTAGATTCGGAGTATCGAATTTAGCCTAAGGTGAAATTTTGGTACTTTTCGGATAACTTTCATATTCTGATGAATAGTGATAATTACTAAATTATAATTAAAAACAATTTTTTTAATAGAAATAATTAATACTGATAAATTATTAATTTGAGTGGTTTTAAAGTATATTTAGAATATATTTTTACAATTTAATACAATGTTCATCATTGGATGTAATTTCACATTTAAACCAGTCATAAACAAGTGTCAATCTTTTGATAGTTATTATCTCTTAAGAACACACTATTTGTTTTGACGAGGGGAATTAATTTTTAAATTAATTAATGAAACTGATATGTTTTGAATTTGATAAAATAGACATCATCTTTGAATTCATAATATCAAATATAGCTTAGATCTAATTTTTGGTATTATTCTGGAAACATTTATTTTTTTGATGAATAGTGAAACCACTAAGTGGTAGTTAAAAAACTGAATTTTTCATAAAACATAATTTTACCGCTTCTGTGAGTGGAATTTTGAAAATCCAAGAGACATGGTTGATTTCAGTAAATAAAATTCGGTTCAATGAGATGAAAATATTTTTTTTGGTGAATAGTAACTTTTTACTTTTTTTACCACGGTTAAAAGTAAATAGGGTAATTAAGGGTAAAAATGATATTATTATTATCCTAACACATGTCCTAATTCTATTGGAAAAGTGTAATTAGACCAAAAACAACCTTAGGAATAAAATATGACCATTTAGACCCACTTGGATTAGATTAAGACATTTATTATTAATTTATTTAAAGAATGGTTAAAATAGTTAAAATCAAAGTTTAATAAGTAAATCATTTTTAATATAGGGTTATACATAAGATAAATTCGACTATAAATATTCATTAGAAATCCAAAACGTTTTCCTACATAATGGTATTTTATTTGTAATTTTTAGACATTAAATAATTTAATTTATTTATGACACAACGATGATGCAGTAATTATCTTATTAATGAAATATTGACATAATTGATGTTATAAATACCCAAATAAATATAATTTGCGACTTTTTATGAATTCCACTAATTTTCTAGGTTAATATGACATGTTAGTATAGATTAAATTAACATTGTTCGAACTAATCGTTCTGTTAGGATTTTCACAAAAATCAATTACTAAATAGTGTCAAAATTGACATAAAATAGTTTTAAAACAAATTATATTATTAAATGTTATTTTATTCCTAAAAATCTAAGGATCAACAAAATGACTTATATGAGGTTATATATATTAATAATAAACATCTCGGGGTTTGTTTGGCTTGATATAGTAAGTTTATTAACCTTATAGTATAAGAACACAAGAAGACACGGTAAAAGTAAAATTATTTAATTTAATGTTAAATCTAAATGATAAGGATAAAATAGGAACCTAAACTTGTCTAAATTCTATTGGATGAGAGTATTTCAACCCATCCCCACCTTAGTTTCTAAATATATCAATTTGGAGCTATTTAGAACCAAACATGACTTTATAATAAAATAATATTTTTAGTTATTCCAAAGGTGCCCCTCTCCTCCCTTATAAAACGGCACCTACTCCCTATCTTCCTCACACAACTTTGAGCCTTCAAGATCGGCCAACCCCTGCAAAATTCTCTTCTACACATCCCTAGAAACATCATATAGGTTCTTGTCTTCCTCAAAGACCAATTTTAGTGCCCTAATAGGAGGTCTCAAAGAGGCGCTTCAAAGAAGAGGTAATTTCTGTTACCGATTCTTTCACCTTTATTTCTTCTTCCACTTCTTCATCATAAGTTGTTTCATTATGAAGTAATAACACAAGTATAACTAATATACTGATATGTTATTATAAGTGTGAAACAATCCTATTTCACCATCTATCCATCCTACGGAAAACGAAATCACCGCGCGTGGGTACATACGGAATACCGTCTCCACACCGTGGTGAAATCTATTTTCCACCACCACCTTACCTGGATGGGTATAATGGTGTAAATAATAACTATATATTATTATTTTAAAGTGATATTGATTCTGAAATAGTATACATACACTCCAATACAGTCCCACGACCATGAGAATGATATCATCCCTCGTGTGTACGTACGGACTACCGTCTCCACGACGTGACGAGATTCATTCTGCACTTTAACCATTCATGAATGATTATAAAGTATATATAAGAAGTAATCATGAAATATATGGCATAATAATGATACTGGATTTATGTGTATATATATGTATGTCATCTACTTAATGTCGTTCAACTCAATAAGGAAACGAAAACAGCGTTCATTCGTACGTACGGCATACCGTCTCCATGAACGGTGTATTTCTTTCCATTTACTGATTTATTATATATATGTATATTCTGAATATATATATATAAATCATGTTTTATATTCTGAAATTAAGTAATCATGATCTAAGTATTCATATGAATAATTACAAGTAAAAACACGGATGACATATGAAACAATTTTACCCAAAACGCTCTTTAACATGGAATTTACAAAAAACGGGTAATATAAAGTCATAAGTGAACCATATATGATATCATAACAATAAATATGATTCTGTAATAAGTCAATGACATTATTTAAATCATTATACAGGAGGTTCGGACACATACGAAGCAAATCGAACATAAGGTAAGGGAAATATGACAATCTCATTTTTATCCGAGATTGTTTATACTTTGGTATTTACTAGGGTGTATTTTATCATCCACATCCATGTTTCGTCAATATGTAATATCATTTCCATCCACCTACAATTGTTTAAATCCAATTTTACCATTCGGTGAGTTTTTAGTAAAGGATATGAAAGGAATCTGTTGTCGTTTTTCGTACGAGGTACTTTTTGACTTTTCCGACAAAAGTACTAGAAGAATGTTTTTTTAACTTATACGGCATGAATGGATTTTTTGAAACATTATTTCCAAGAAGCTTCTTTTACAAGTTTTCAAGTTTATTTTTAATCAATTTCTTTTAGTTTAAAATTGTAAGACATGTCAAGAAAGGAAAATCTTTTTGAAGTAGAAAGGATATTTTCCCCAAGAATGAAGATCAAGTGTTTTATCAAAATTATCTTCCATTTAATATAATAAAGGGTTCTGTTTTTATCCCTATTATTACATTGATTTGATTATATTGTGAGGGAATTATTTTTAAGAATTCATTTATCATATATGAATTGCTTTATGATGTCATGATGTTTAAGATTCCCATTTTTATTAAATGGGTTATGCAATGATGTATGGTTAATGATTTTGTGGAACACATAAGAATGGTATCATTATGAGATGGGTGGGACCTATATCTCCCTCCAATGCATTGGGTAAAGATTTTATATCTCATGAGATATACATGGCTGGAATGGTAGGTTATACCGGTTCAGTGAAACGAGACTGAAACGAGGGTGACTCGGTTCAGAAATGGACTTTGTCCACTAAGATAGTCTTGGAAATGAGTCTTGACTAACAAGAAATTATTCTCTATGATTATGTGTGTATGCAACAAAGTTTAATGTTTTATGTTATGATTATTGTGATTACATTTCACTGCCATTAGTTATCCCAGGTTATGAAATTATGATCTCTTTTACAGGTTAAGATTTCCAAAAGTTATGTTCTTATGTATATGATGTGATTGATATTTCGTTTGTTTACCCTTACTGAGCATTTAAGCTCACTCTTTTATGTTTTCTTTTCCGCAGGATATAAATAAAGGTTTTAGGTATAAAAAATAAAGGAATATCTTTATGGGAGATATTGAAGATCTTTCACCCAGATTAGAAGATTATATTCCGAGTTTCCAAAGACACTAAACTATTACGATCCTTGTGTGTGTGTTTTTGTTATGTACTAAGTATTCCGCAAATGTAATGTAATGTCAATGTACCTCAAGCTTCGGGTCTCTACAGTTGGTATCGGAGGAAAGGTTTAGTCAACCTTTGGAAACAAGGATACGAAAATGTTAGTGAGATCCCTAGAAATATTTCTAAGGTATATCCAGGGATGTTCACATGGTTAAGTTTACGTATAGGTTATAGTACTAGAATTACGCTAACGATCATAGAATAAAACCTAAGATGTAAGATATTGAAGGTACTCCCCCTTTATTATGTTGTTTTCCCTAGCATGATTTTTTCCTCTCACACTATTCTTTTTGGGTTTTAGACGATGTCTGGAACCCGAAGGAACCGTGTTGATCAATGCAACGGACAATGCAATGATTTCCCTCCTGAATAAACAAATGTTATGGGAGATGGAGTGAAAAATCATATTGCTATACTTACACAGCTATGAATCATTCTGGACTTCCAAATGAGCAGAGAAGGGAACAATATTCTATTGAGTCCTTCATGAGGCAACATCCACCTTCTTTCAGTGGGTCTTCTGATCCACTTGTTGCTGAACAGTGGATCAGTACCACTGAGAAGATATTTTCAGTTCTTCAATGTTCTCAGCATGATAAAGTCATCTTAGCAGTATATCGTTTGGAAGGTGAAGCTAATCAATGGTGGAATCTTATCCAGAATACGAGTCCAAGAGATGAAATTGAGTCCATGGAATGGGACGAGTTCAAGAACTTGTTTTTAGTAAGTACTTCCCTCCTATTCTTCGAACAAAGATGGAAAAGGAGTTTCTTGATCTGAAGCAGAAGGATGATGAATCTGTCGGTATATACGAAGAGAATTTTACCAGACTTGCAAGGTATGCATCTGGCATTATCATCCAACCTGAAATTAATGTTGATCGATTTTTCAGCGGCTTAAACCCAAGTCTTCGAAGGTCATTAGCTATAAGAGACTTCAGTAGCTATGAATAAATTGTGCGTTGTACTACGAAGGTAGAAATGGAAGTTGGTGTTACATATCCATCTCATGGTTTTGAAAAGAATCGAAAGATGGAGTTCATGGAGAAATCTCAAAATAATGGTGAAAAAAAGATGAATGTTTCCTTATGCACATTGTGTGGAAAGAAGCATGGTGGAGATTGTCTTAAAGGGACTAGAAAATGTTTTAAGTGTGGAAAATAAGGTCATCGAGCAGCTGAGTGTCGAAGTAATGGATAAAGGGTTTCTAATGATGTGAATAAAGCAAACACTACAGAGAACGCACCACCAACACTTCAATGCTTCAAGTGTAAGGAATTGGGGCATTATGCTAATAAATGCCCTAATCCAAGGGTTAGTGATGATCGACATGAGAAACCTCTTAAGGCAAAGGACAAAGGGAAGTCACATGCGATCACTATTGGCGATGTTGAATATGACAATGATGTGGTGGAATGATTAAGTGTTTATGTAATGGGAATCCAAAATAATGTTGTATCATAAGGTATTGGAATATTTATGTATTGGTATAATGTGGTATTCAAATTGATTCAGATATTTTTGGAAATAAGATGATATGTGAATAATGAAGGAAAAATGAGAAAATGAAATGTTTAACAGTATTCATGAGCTCATGATTGATATAAGGACTAAGTGATATCATGGTTTGAGTATATAGAATTGTGAGGATTTTGGTATGTGAAAAGTGTTAACTTTTAACTGCATTTAAGTTTTCACTATGGTTCAATGGGTATTCAAGAGAATACATGATTAAGGCCTTTGAATGTTTGGAATGTGACCAACAAGACATATCTTATGATATATGGGGATCAACGATGGTATTAAATATCTGGTAATCGTTTTCACTATATTATGAGAATAGACTGCAGTATTATGGATAAGCCTGATAGAGATAATATTTCCAATATTTTTAATGTCTATTTAAATGATTTAAACCTCACAAATTTAACAATTTGATCTTATTTGTAAAAATTTTGGATTTATAGTGTGTTTTGGGATAAAAAGTTTAAATTTCATAATTCTGGATTTTTAACAGCTTTTTATCACAGGGGTATTTTGGTCATTTCTTATAAAATATATTTCCAAATTTTGTGATTAGAATTTTGTTTGAACCCTTATTTTATTTTCTTCAACTTTGTCTTCAGGACCAGGGGTTGAATCGATATTAATGGTTGCCAAAAAAATCAATGAATTTGACAATTTTTTCCGGGCGGACTGCATTGACTCCACCATATTTATGGAAGCGAATTTCGGCCTACACTACTCCAAATGATGCGATTCTACCTGGATATGACAGAGGACTCCAAGGCGCGTCTCCTCAATAAATTTCAAGCCGTTTGGAAGCCTTTATGATGGCCGTTTAGTGGTAGAATGTTGAAGGAATCTTCCAGGAAGCTTCATCCAGAGAAATCTATTTTTAATAGAAAACCCATAAATCCTTCAATACGCGTTCAATTAATCTGAAAGTTTGAGGGTGGACGGCCAAGACATTGATTAACAATATTTATGAAGAGATCCACGCGTGAATCGGCCATTTAATGGGTCTAAAACGCGACAACTTTGTGAAGATAAAATCTGCCTATAAAGGGAGGGGAGCTCCTACCTCTCAAGATATTCTATTTTTCACCACACCATCCCTCACAAAAGGGAGTTGGCTTGAGAGAGAGAAGGGGAAGGTGGATATTTTGATCCTTAATAAGATGAAATTCTTTGAATATTCAATAGAAAAGATGAAGGCTTCTCAAGTGATGGAAGGCTAAGCGGCAAGTGGTTGCGGACGGCGACACCCGACGGACACTCTCTTCCGAGTTTGGATTTTAATGTGTAATCTCTTTTTTTGAATTTCTCTTGAACCTATATTTTTGAATGAATCTGGTTGTTTTATTTATTAAATATATTTTCAACAAATTTGATTTGACCATTGTTCCATCTATAAAGTAGAACAATTGACTTCGCTATTTAAAATTCTTTGGTGAGGTTTTGTCATTGAGCATAGCGAATTCAATTAGGTTCAATTACTTGGAGGTATTTAAGTAATTCAATCACTTCTATAGGCGGGACAAAAGTCATATTGAAGTCTTAAATATGGTGTCTTTTCAAATTTGAGTGTAAACCTGGGGGTCCTTGGGGGTACATTTAGGAATTTAAAATAAGAGATATTTTTTATATACAAGGAATATGGGAGTGTCCGAGAGGGTGAATCCTGTCTGCGACTGCTATTTTTATTCTTGATTTCAAACCCACATTATCTTTCCTTTAAAATTATTTACGTTTAGAATTTAATTAAAATTTTATTTTCAAATTGTTAATCAAACCCCCATTTTCATTTCATTGAAAACAAACAAAACAACAAAAGTGACAGCTTTACAACTCGAACTGCAACCTCCTTGAGAGACAGCCCTGTGGTCACCACTGTGCTACATAAAAAGGGAAAATATTGATTGAGGGTTTCACGACAAAAACGCTCACATCAACTGGAGCCGTTGCCGGGGATGTTGCTAGAGTTGATTTTATTTTAGTTATATATATATATATATATATATTTTCATTTCTCTTGCATGACCCGAACTTCTGAACCGAACTTGTTACCTTTAGATTCAGAAATTGATAGAACTTTTCACACTTGGTTTAGAGGTAATAATCCACAAGTTTCAAGTTGTGAATCTTCCACCAATACACCTAGGGGGGAATTAGTTGAAACTGAAATCCAAATGGCTGAAAATAGAACTTTGAAAGAACTGGCTTCGTCCTATGATGAAAATCATGAGAATCCTGTTGAGTACCCTGATGCCCCTGCTGGATTTGAAATCAAGTCCGGTTTCATCCACCAGCTTCCCAAATTCAATGGGTTTCCCGGTGAAGACCCACACAAACACCTCCAAGAATTTATTTATCTTTGTGTCAATATGAAACCTCATGGAGTTGATGCCGATCAAATGAAGATTAGGTCATTTCCTTTTTCTCTAGATGGAGTTGCTAAGGAATGGTTTTTCTATTCTCACTCAACCTTGATTAGAAATTGGAATGAATTAAAAAAGATTTTCCTTGAAAAAATTTTCCCTGCGTCTAGAACTGCCTCCATTCGAAAGGAGATTTGTGGAATTAGGCAAACACAAGGAGAAACGCTTCACGAATACTGGGAAAGGTTCAAACGTCTTTGTTTTAGTTTCCCTCATCATCAAATCAGTGACCAGCTTCTCATTCAATACTTTTATGAAGGATTGTGTCTCACTGATAGAAGTATGATCGATGCTGCTGCAGGAGGAGCTTTAGTTGATAAGACACCAGCTGCTGCTAGGATTTTAATTGCAAACATGGCCCAGAATGCCCAACAATTTGGAACCAGAGGCCTTCTTCATGTCAAAGCTGCACAAGAATTCCCTACTACTAGTCCCGAAAACAACACAATTGCAAGTCAACTATCTGATCTCACCACCATGGTAAGGTCAATAATGTTGTCTAGCACCCCACCAACCCAAACCAAAACTGAAGCGGCTTTCCAACTACATATCCATTGTGGGATTTGTTCTTCGAATGAACATTTTAGTGACCAATGCCCGCAAATGAACGAACCTCATGAGAACTGCAATGCAGTTTTTCCTGGAAGACCATTTCAACCAAACCAGCAAAGACCATTTCAAAACAACCAAAATTTCAATCAAGGATGGAACAACAACTCAAATGAAATATTTCGTCAACCTGAACAACCAAGAGGATTTTTCCAAGGACAATCAAGTAATTATCAACCAAGATATTTCAATGAGCAAGCCAATGCTCATTCTGGAAGCAATTTTCACCCTACCCCTCCCACTCAAAACTCGGATAGGAACCTTGAAGAAGCAATGCTGAAACAACAAGAGGAAATGAGGGAACTAAAAGAATACACAAAACAACAAGATAACAAAATGAATACCTTGATGACTCAAATGGGTCAACTTGCCTCTGGTATTAATTGCATAACAAATCAAATGAGTGGTGGTTTACCCTCACAGCCACAAGTAAATCTGAGGAATAATGGGAAGGAAAATGTGAGTACAATTGAACTTAAGAGTGGAACAAAATTGAAAAATCCTCATATTGAGAACATCAAGCCTTCTTCTGATACTGTTGATGAAAATCCTACCCTTGATAAAAATGAAGAAAAATTTGAAGTTGATAGAAACTCAAAGTCAAGAGGAGAAATCTTGTTTGAAAGAACAAAGAATGATTGGAAGAGGATGTCTGGCCATTATGTTCCTCCAAAACATACTCAGAATACCCCAGAAACATTCAAACCTCCACTTCCTTATCCAAGGTGTGAACCACCACCAAAGTCAAGTGCTGAAAAAGAATTGGATAAGGAGGTTTTGGAAACATTCAAGAAAGTCCAAGTCAATATTCCATTGCTCGATGCTGTGAAACAAATTCCGAGTTACGCTAAGTTTATGAAAGACATGTGTACCAACAAGAGGAAGTTCAAAGGGGGTGAGAAAGTAATCTTAGGAAGGAATGTCTCATCGTTGATCCAACATGCCCTTCCGGTCAAGTGTAAAGACCCTGGGACATTTACCATTCCCTGTACCATTGGGAAATATGAATTCAAAGATGTGATGCTTGATCTAGGGGCCTCCATCAATGTCATGCCACATTCTGTCTACTCATCTCTTCAGGTTGGAGACTTAAAACCCTCTGGAATTATCATTCAACTCGCAAACCGAAGTACCACCAAACCTGCTGGAGTTATAGAGGATGTTCTCGTTCAAGTGAGAGACATGATTTTTCCTGTTGACTTCTATGTTTTGGATATGGAATATGATCGGTTCAGCACACATGCTCCCCTCATCCTAGGGAGGCCATTTCTAAAAACGGAAAAAGCGATCATCAATGTTCACAAGGGAACACTTTCACTAGAATTTGGAGGAGATGTTGTTCATTTCAACATTTTTCATTCAATGAAACACCCAGTTGAGGATCATTCAACTCCCCATGTAAACATGATTGATTGGTTTTCCTCTGGCATGTTACCTAATTTTTTCTGTGATGAAATACCAACTGATGTAGAAAAGGAGGTATATTTGTATGATACCAAATCAGAGAAAAATGAGGATGAAATTGGAGACTATGAAGAGTCTTGGGATTTTGAGACTGGATATCTGAGAAATGATAAAGATGAATTTCTAGAAACCATTGAATCTGTTAGTGGTATTCCAGGAGAGGTTTCCAATTTTTCACATGAAACATGTCATGATATCATAGAAAGAGATAACTATGATGAACATGGAGCTTCACCAAACAATCAAACTTCTGAAGAGTTCCCAGTTATCAATGAAACCAACCCACCTGTGGTAGAATTGAATCCCCTTCTAGATAACCTCAAGTATGCCTTCTAGGTCATAAGGAACAATTCCCTGTAATAATCTCAAAATAATTGTCAGAAGTCCAGGAAAACCAATTGTTGGAAGTTCTCAAGTCCCACAAGGAATCCATAGGATGGACTCTCTCTAATCTAACAGGAATCAGCCCCTCGGTTTGCATGCACAGAATTTTACTAGAGGAGAACACTAGACCGATAAGACAATTTCAAAGAAGACTAAACCCAACACTTTTGGAGGTTGTGAAGAAAGAAGTCACCACCTTGTTGGCTGCTGGAATTATTTTTCCCATATCTGATAGCCAATGGGTAAGTCCAATCCATGTTGTTCCTAAAAAAAGTGGATTTACAATCTCAAGGAATGAATTTGGTGATCTTGTCCCCATAAGGCTTCCAAATAAATGGAGAATGTGCATTGATTACAGGAAACTCAATTTGGTTACAAGGAAAGACCACTTCCCATTACCATTCCTTGATCAAGTCCTTGAAAGACTAGCTGGAAAAACCCACTCCTATTTTCTGGATGGATTCTATGGATATTTTCAGATTCACATTTTACCTGAGGATCAAGAGAAAACCACTTTCACATGCCCATTTGGAACTTTTGCTTACAGAAGGATGCCCTTTGGTTTATGTAATGCCCCAGGAACTTTTCAAAGGTGTATGATAAGCATCTTCTATGAATTTTTGGAAACTTGCATGGAAGTTTTTATGGACGACTTCACTGTGTATGGATCATCTTTTGAAAGTTGTTTTAAAAGCATGGAACGTGTCCTGAAAACATGCATTGAAAAGAACCTTGTTCTAAATTACGAAAAATGCCATTTTATGGTTTCTAAAGGGATCGTTCTTGGACATGTTGTGTCCCGTGATGGAATTAAAGTTGATCAATCCAAAGTTGAGGTCATTTCTTCATTACCATACCCAAAAACTGTCAGAGATGTGAGATCCTTCCTCGGGCATGCTGGATTTTATAGAAGATTCATTAAAGATTTCAGTACAATTGCACTTCCATTGTCCAGATTAATCCAAAAAGATGTCCCATTTGTCTTTGATGAGAATTGCATAAATTCGTTTCATGATCTAAAACAAAGATTGATAACCCCTCCCATTGTTCAACCTCCTATATGGGACATTCCCTTTGAAATAATGACAGATGCATCTGATTTTTCTCTTGGGGCAGTATTGAGTCAAAGGATAGAAAAGAAATCTCATGTGATTGCCTATGCCTCCCGAACTCTTGATCAAGCCCAATCAAACTACACAACAACTGAGAAAGAACTGCTGGCTGTTGTCTTTTCTCTAGACAAATTTAGAAGTTATCTGCTGGGCTCCAAGGTGATTGTTTTTACTGATCATTCTGCAATCAGATTCATGATGAAGAAACATGATGCAAAACCAAGACTTCTGAGATGGATTTTGCTTTTATAGGATTTTGATGTTGAAATAAAGGATAAGAAAGGATGTGAGAACATTGTTTCTGATCATTTGAGCAGGATACCATCTATTGGGAATAAGAAATTTCAGTTGTTTTCCCCAATTAAGGAAACCTTTCCAGATGAGGATTTATTTGCTACTCAAAGTGAAATACCATGGTTTGATAATCTTGTAAACTATTTGGCTTCTGATGAACACCCCCATTGGTTTTCCAAAAATCAAATTGATAAACTTTGGAGCGATTCAAAGAAATACATTTGGGATGATCCTTATTTATGGCACATTGGTAGTGATCAAATGATACGAAGATGCATTCCGAATTCTGAATTTCAATCCATCCTACATTTCTGCCACACATTAAACTGTGGAGGACACTTTGGACCACAAAGAACAGCAAGAAAAGTTCTTGATTCTGGATTGTATTGGCCCACCATTTTTAGAGATGCTTTCGAATTCTGCAAAACCTGTAAAAAATGTCAATTCCAAGGAAACATTTCCAAGCGGAATGAGATGCCACAAAACCCACTTTTGTTTTGTGATGTTTTTGATGTATGGGGAATGGATTTCATGGGGCCTTTTCCTAATTCATTTGGATATCTATACATCTTGTTGGCTGTTGATTATGTTTCCAAGTGGGTAGAGGCTATCCCCACCCGAACTGATGATGCAATGATTGTGTCTAAATTTTTGAAAGGAAATTTGTTTTGAAGGTTTGGATTTCCAAAGTTTCTAATTACAGATCAAGGTACCCATTTTTGTAATAGGACTTTGGAATCACTTTTGAAGAAATACGGTGTTAATCATAGGGTCTCTACGCCCTATCATCCTCAAACAAATGGAATGGCAGAGTTGTCTAATAGGGAGATCAAACAAATCCTAGAAAAAATAGTGAACCCAAATAGAAAGGATTGGAGTTTGAGACTTGATGATGCTCTTTGGGCCCATAGAACAGCTTTCAAAACCCCCATTGGAATGTCACCATTTAGATTGGTCTATGGAAAGGCTTTTCATCTACCAGTTGAGTTAGAACACAAATCCTTTTGGGTTGTAAAAACATGTAACATGAACCTATATTCTGCTGGGAAAGAAAGAAAATATTGTTTGCAGGAGTTGGAGGAGATCAGAAATAATGCATACGAAAGCTCCAAGATATACAAAGAGAGAAGCAAATCCTTTCATGATGGGAGGATTCTCAACAAAAACTTCAAGGAGGGAGACAAAGTTCTGCTATTTGATGCCAGATTGAAACTCTTCCCAGGTAAATTTCATTCCAAATGGTCTGGCCCATTCATTGTTACTCATGTTTTTCCTTTTGGTGCAATACAGATTAATGATCCAGACAAAGAGACATCATTCACTGTCAATGGGCATCGGTTGAAGCTATTTCGAGAAAATTTTCATTATCCTCTAGGGGAGGAAATTCAACTTCATGACACAGAATATAATTGATTCCAGGTTGTGTCTTTCCTTATCATTTATTTTTTCTTTGTCTTTAATTTCCTAAATTTCATGCTAAAAAAAACTACACAATGAGGACATTGCATAGAATAAGTGTGGGGGGGACACAATGCTGGGTAGAGTAGATTTTTTTTACGAACTTTGTTTTTGAAATTTTTTGTTGTCAAAATTTCTTTCCATTTTTTTCTTCTTTCTTCGTGTTTCTTTTTAAAAAAAAGGGGTGTTTGGAATTTCTTGAATTTCATTTGAAACTTATGCCATGGAGTGAACAAACTTATCCTTTGGAACTAAAGATAAATGAATGCTGAATACGACATTGCTTTAAGTTCAAAAAATTGGAAAATTCTTTAAATGACCACTGATTTTTAAATATCATGGCACATATCACTGGCATTGTGATTGAAATTCTCATTCCTGTGAGGCCTCTGGACCCATTTTTAAATTTTCTTCACATTTACCTCTTTCTTGAGAGAACCAATTCGTGTTTGTTTAAACCAGAACTTGATTTATTTCTATCAAAACTTGAGGGCTGAGATACGTGTGATTAAAATGATTGAGGAATTTTTTTGAATATTGGAGCCTCCTTTTCATGATTATCCTTTTTATTTTGGCCTTCCTTGAACATTTTATCCTTCGTGATCCCTTAGTAGCCATGTATAGCCTGTTAGGTTAGCCACATTACAAGCCAAATTTCCCTTTCCAACTTGCTCTGGAAGTATAAATGCATGATCTAGTTGAACTTAAGTGTGAAGGGGAAGATGACTCATGATGTGCTACCTCATTTGGTGTTTCTTTGGGAGAACATTTAAACATTGAAGGCGTATTTGTGATGCTGGAATATATTTTTCTGGGAGCTGTGCCTATCTAGAGCTCTCAAATGAAATGGAGCTGTGCCTATCTGGAGCTCGCAATGGAAATAAGCTGTGCCTATCTGGAGCTTTAGAAACAAATTTCATACATTCTGCTGAAATATTGATGGAATGGGGTGGAAAACAGAAGATCAGAGCTGATTATTTTAATATAATATGGAGGAGACCATACTTGAGAAAAAATTAGAATCATGCATTTCTAATTCAAAAAGAGCCAAACCCTCCTTATTCAGCCACAGAATTTTTCACATTTAAAACCTACCAACCCCAAGCCACAGAAAAACCTTGTAAATTCCTCATGATAATCACATGTTCTTGGTTCACATCAGGTGGAGATGTAGAAATTTATCAAGCCTATGGTAATTCTTGCATGAGTTGGATGAGAAAATCCTTGTTGCAAATCTATATTGTGTGCTGAGAGAAAAAAATGAATGTGAGGTAAGTGTGTTTTGTCCATGAGAAAAAAACAATAAGTGGAAATGGATTGAATGATTTGAATTTAGAATTTTAAATATTGTTCTTTAATGAGGCATGATATCTTTTTAATTCATTGTGGTAAAATTGGTAAACTCCATTGGTATGTGTTTTATTTTTCTTGATACCGTGCTCACTTGTCCAGGAGTCCAAGAGCCAAGTGTGGGGGAATTGATAGAGATAATATTTCCAATACTTTTAATGTCTATTTAAATGATTTAAACCTCAAAAATTTAACAATTTGATCTTATTTGTAACAATTTTGGATTTATAGTGTGTTTTGGGATAAAAAGTTTAAATTTCATAATTCTGGATTTTTAACATCTTTTTATCACAGGGGTATTTTGGTTATTTCTTATAAAATATATTTCAAAATTTTGTGATTCGAATTTTTTGTGAACCCTTATTTTATTTTCTTCATCTTTGTCTTCAGGACCAGGGGCTGAATCGATATTAATGGTGGCCAAAAAAAATCAATGAAGTTGACAATTTTTTCTGGGCGGACTGCATTGACTCCACCATATTTATGGAAGAAAATTTCGGCCTACACTACTCCAAATGATGCGATTCTACCTGGATATGACAGAGAACTCCATGGGGCGTCTCCTAAATAAATTTCAAGCCGTTTGGAAGCCTTTATGATGTCCGTTTAGTGGTAGAATGTTGAAGGAATCTTCCAGGAAGCTTCATCCAGAGAAATCTAGTTTTAATAGAAAACCCATAAATTCTTCAATACGCGTTCAATTAATCTGAAATTTTGAGGGTGGACGACCAAGACATTTATTAACAATATTGACGAAGAGGTCCACGAGTGAATCGGCAATTTACTGGGTCTAAAACGCGACAACTTTGTGAAGCTAAAATCTTCCTATAAAAGGAGGGGAGCTCCTACCTCTCAAGATATTCTATTTTTCACCACACCATCCCTCACAAAAGGGAGTTGGCTTGAGAGAGAGAAGGGGAAGGTGGAGATTTTGATCCTTAAGAATATTAAATTCTTTTAATATTCAATAGAAAAGATGAAGGCTTCTCATGTGATGGAAGGCTAAGCGGCAAGAGGTTGCGGACGACGACACCCGACGGACACTCTCTTCCGAGTTTGGATTTTAATGTGTAATCTCTTTTTTTGAATTTCTCTTGAACCTATATTTTTGAATGAATCTGGTTGTTTTCTTTCTTAAATATATTTTCAACAAATTTTATTTGACCATTGTTCCATCTATAAAGTAGAACAATTGACTTCGCTATTTAAAATTCTTTGGTGAGGTTTTGTCATTGAGCATAGCGAATTCAATTAGGTTCAATTACTTGGAGGTATTTAAGTAATTGAATCACTTCTATAGGCGGGACAAAAGTCATATTGAAGTCTTAAATATGGTGTCTTTTCAAATTTGAGTGTAAACCTGGGGGTACTTGGGGGTACATTTAGGAATTTAAAATATGAGATATTTTTTATATACAAGGAAGTGGGGAGTGTCCGAGAGGGTGAAGCTTGTCTGCGACTGCTATTTTTATTCTTGATTTCAAACCCACATTATCTTTCCTTTAAAATTATTTACGTTTAGAATTTAATTAAAATTTTATTTTCAAATTGTTAATCAAACCCCCATTTTCATTTCATTAAAAACAAAGAAAACAACAAAAGTGACAGTTTTACAACTCGAACTGCAACCTCCTCGAGAGACAGCCCTGTGGTCACCACTGTGCTACATAAAAAGGGAAAATATTGATTGAGGGTTTCATGACAAAAAAGCTCACATCAAAGCCTAAAGACTAGAATGGATTATGTTGGACATAAGTTAGTATTGTTTAAGGATAGATGTTTTTTTCGATATTATTGATGGGATGTTATAGTAATATAGTTTTATAAAAAGGGAAACCTGCAGGACGGGCGACAGCCCAACGCGTCAGACAAGGTCGTAGGAATCGAACCCACAACCGAAGTGCGACTGGCCTTTATCGCCTACCACTGGCCTACAGGAAGTCCCTGGTTAGTGGAAACAAGTTTTATTATATTAAGCGGTATGATATATGAAGTATAAGTTCATTTTAGTAACTATATATGATTAATCTCACTATAGATAGACTTATGTATTTTTTGATAACTTTTCTAACCTTTTGTTTGAGACAGATGGAATGACCCATCATTCTATCACATGATCTGCTAACACATCACTAATGGCAAATTCAACATCATTTCTTTAAGAGATGAAGTGGAAATTGTCCAAATAACGACAAATGGTGAGACTATACAAAAATCACAAAGGTATTTCTTCTAATTCTAATTTCATCAACTCTAGGGAAATGATCTTAAAAAGAAAAAATGTTGTCCTAGTGCTCTTATATCTGATGAATCAGATGGTACCCTAGATCATCACAAATTTATGGATTTGTGATTGCTGGATTTTCCATAGTCATGTTCTCTACCACTCTCCATCAGAACATGATGGTTAGATTTCTCTCCCATATCCATATTTTCACCGATGTGGAAACCCAGTGATTAGTTTATTTGGGTAACCGTTAAGTTTCATACTTTTGTTTTTAAATATTAGTTTTGGTATTCCTTTTTACGATGTGGGTTTCTATCAATGAAACTTTCGAATAGTAATCCATTTATAACCCCGACGAATTTCGAGGGCGAAATTCATTTCAAGGGGGGTAGAATGTAACACCCCGAGATTTTATGAAAAATATTGTTTTTAATTTCATTAATGTCTTGTGTTGTACGCTACACCAAAAGGAGCATGCTCAACACACATCCTTGACTTGCCTTGTATTATACGCAATCACGACCTTCCTCGATAGCGTGTGTACTACGCAATACCGAGTTCCTCTAAACAACGATATGATATTAAAATATTATTAAAACTAGCCATTATGAATAGAAATAACCACATTTTAAAATTTTAGAAATTTTATCTCTCAAAATGGACTTCATTTTTGGATTCGGAGTATCGAATTTAGCCTAAGGTGAAATTTTTGTACTTTTCGGATAACTTTCATATTATGATGAATAGTGAAAATTACTAAATTATAATTAAAAAAAATTTAATAGAAATAATTAATAGTGATAAATTATTAATTTGAGTGGTTTAAAAGTATATTTAGAATATATTTTTACAATTTAATACAATGTTCTTCATTGGATGTAATTTCACATTTAAACCAGTCATAAACAAGTGTTAATCTTTTGATAGTTATTATCTCTTAAGAACACGCTATTTGTTTTGACGACAGAAATTAATTTTTAAATTAATTAATGCAACTGATATGTTTTGAATTTGATAAAATATACATCATTTTTGAATTCATAATATCAAATATAGCTTAGATCTAATTTTTGGTATTTTTTCTGGAAACTTTTTTTTGATGAATAGTGAAACCACTAAGTGGTAGTTAAAAAAATGAATTTTTCATAAAACTTAATTTTACCGCTTCTGTGAGTGGAATTTCGAAAATCCAAGAGACACGGTTGATGTCAGTAAGTAAAATGTGGTCAATGAGATAGAAATAATTTTTTGGTGAATAGTAACTTTTTACTTTTTTTACCACGGTTAAAAGTAAATAGGGTAATTAAGGGTAAAAATGATATTATTATTACCCTAAAACATGTACTAATTCTATTGGACAAGTTTAATTCGACCAAAAAACACCTTAGGAATAAAATATGACCATTTAGGCCCACTTGGATTAGATTAGGACATTTATTATTAATTTATTTAAAGAAGTGTTAAAATAGTTAAAATCAATGTTTAATAAGTATATCATTTTTAATATAGTGTTATACATAACATAAATTCTACTATAAATATTCATTAGAAAGATAAAACCTTTTCCTACATAATGGTATTTTATTTGTAATTTTTAAGCATTAAATAATATAATTTATTTATGACACAACGATGATGCAGTAATTATCTTATTAATGAAATATTGACATAATTGATGTTATAAATACCAAAATAAAAATAATTTGAGACTTTTAATGAATTACAGTAAATTTCTAGGTTAATATGACATGTTATTATAGTTTAAATTAACTTTTATCAAACTAATAATTCTGTTATGATTTTCACAAAAATCAATTACTAAATAGTGTCAAAAATGACATAAAATAGTTTTTAAAACAAATATTATATTATTAATTGTTAATTTATTCCTAAAAATCTATGGTTCAGCCAAATGACTTATATAAGGTTATATATATTAATAATAAACAACTTGGGGTTATTTTTCCTTGATATAGTTAGATTATTAACCTTATAGTATAAGAACACAAGAAGACACAGTAAAAGTAAAATTATTTAACTTAATGTTAAATCTAAATGATAAGGTTAAAATAGGAACCTAAACATTTATAAATTCTATTGGATGAGAGGATTTAGACCCATCCCAACCTTAGTTTCTAAATATATTAATTTGGAGCTATTTAAAACCGAACATGACTTTATAATAAAATAATATTTTTAGTTATTCCAAAGGTGCCCCTCTCCTCCCTTATAAAAGGGCACCTCCTCTCTCTCTTCCTCACACAACTTTGAGCCTTCAAGATCGGCCAACCCCTGAAAAGTTATCTTCTCCACTTCCCTAGAAACATCATAGAGGTTATGGTCTTCCTCAAAGACCAATTTTAGTGCCCTAAGAGGAGGTCTCAAAGAGGCGCTTCAAAGAAGAGGTAATTTCCGTTACTGATTCTTTCACCTTTATTTCTTCTTCCACTTCTCCTTCAGAGGTTGTTTCATTATGAAGTAATAACATACATATCAATAATATACTGATATGTTATTATAAGTATGAAACAATCCTATTTCACCATCTATCCATCCAACGGAAAAAGAAATCACCACGCGTGCGTACGTACGGAATACCATCTTCACGCCGTGGTGAAATCTATTTTCCACCACCACCTTACTTGGATGGGTATAATGGTGTAAATAATAACTATATATTATTATTTTAAAGTGATATTGATTCTGAAATATTATACATACACTCCAATATAGTCCCACGATCATGAGAATGATATCATCGCTCGTGCGTACGTACGGACTACCGTCTCCACGACGCGATGAGATTCATTCTCCACTTTAACCATTCATGAATGATTATAAAGTATATATAAGAAGTAATAATGAAAAATATGACATAATAATGATACTGGATTTATGTGTATATATATTTATGTCATCTACTTAATTCCATTCAACTCAATAAGGAAACAAAAACAGCGTTCATTCGTATGTACGGCCTACCGTCTCCATGAACGGTGTATTTCATTCCATTTACTGATTTATTATATATATGTATATTCTGAATATATATATATAAATCATGTTTTATATTCTTGAATTAAGTAATCATGATCTATGTAATCATATGAATAATTACAAGTCAAAACACGGATGACAAATGAAACATTTTTACCTAAAACGCTCTTTAACATGGAATTTACAAAAAACGGGTAATATAAAGTCATAAGTGAACCATATATGATATCATAACAATAAATATGATTCTGTAATAAGTCAATTACATTATTTAAATCATTATACAGGAGGTTCGGACAATTACAAAGCAAATCGAACATAAGGTAAGGGAAATATCACAATCTCATTTTTATCCGAGATTGTTTGTACTTTGGTATTTACTAGGGTGTATTTTATCATCCACATACATGTTTCGTCAATATGTAATATCATTTCCATCCACCTACAATTTTTTAAATCCAATTTTACCCTTCGGTGAGTTTTTAGTAAAGGATATGAAAGGAATCTGATGTCGTTTTTCGTACGAGGTACTTTTTGACTTTTCCGACAAAAGTACTAGAAGAATGTTTTTTTAACTTATACGGCATGAATGGATTTTTAAAACATTAATTCCAAGAAGATTCTTTTACAAGTTTTCAAGTTTATTTTTAATCAAATTCTTTTAGTTTAAAATTGTAAGACATGTTAAGAAAGGAAAATGTTTTTGAAGTAGAGAGGATATTTTCCCCAAGAATGAAGATCAAGTGTTTTATCAAAATTATCTTCCATATAAGATAATAAAGGGTTCTGTTTTTATCCCTATTATTACATTGATTTGATTATATTGTGAGGGAATTATTTTTAAGAATTCCTTTATCATATATGAATTGTTTTATGATGTCATGATGTTTAATATTCCCATTTTTATTACATGGGTTATGCAATGATGTATGGTTAATGATTTTGTGGAACACATAAGAATGGTATCATTATGAGTTGGGTGGGACCTATATCTCCCTCCAATGCATTGGGTAAAGATTTTATATCTCATGAGATATACATGTCTGGAATGGTAGGTTATACCGGTTCAGTGAAACAGGACTGAAACGACGGTGACTCAGTTCAGAAATGGACTTTGTCCACTAAGATAGTCTTGGAAATGAGTCTTGACTAACAAGAAATGATTCTATATGATTATGTGTGTATGCCACAATGTTTAATGTTTTATGTTATGATTATTGTGATTACATTTCACTGCCATGAGTTATCCCAGGTTATGAAATTATGATCTCTTCTACAGGTTAAGATTTCCAAAAGTTATGTGCTTATGTATATGATGTGATTGATATTTCGTTTTTTTAACCTTACTGAGCATTTGAGCTCACCCTTTTATGTTTTCTTTTTCGCAGGATATAAAGAAAGGTTTTAGGTATAAAAAATAAAGGAATATCTTTATAGGAGATATTGAAGATCTTTCACCCGGATTAGAAGATTATATTCCGAGTTTCCAAAGACACTAAACTATTACGATTCTTGTGTGTGTGTTTTTGTTATGTACTATGTATTCCGAAAATGTAATGTAATGTCAATGTACCTCAAGCTTCGGGTCTCTACAGTTGGTATCGGAGGAAAGGTTTAGTCAACCTTTGGAAAATAGGATGCGAAAACATTAGTGAGATCCCTAGAAATATTTCCAAGGTATGTCTAGGGATGTCCCTATGGTTAAGTTTACGTATAGGTTATAGTACTAGAATTACGCTAACGATCATAGAATAAAACATAAGATGTAAGCTATTGAAGGTACTCCCCCTTTATTATGTTGTTTTCCCTAGCATGATTTTTTCCTCTCACACTATTCTTTTTGGGTTTTAGACGATGACTGGAACCCGAAGGAACCGTGTTGATCAATGCAATGGACAATGCAATGATTGCCCTCCTGAACAAAAAAATGTTATGGGAGATGGAGTGAAAAATCTTATTGCTATACTTACACAAGCTATGAATCATTCTGGACTTCCAAATGAGCAGAGAAGGGAACAATATTCTATAGAGTCCTTCATGAGGCAACATCCACCTTCTTTCAGTGGGTCTACCGATCCACTTGTTGCTGAATATTGGATCAGTACCACTGAAAAGATATTTTCAGTTCACCAATGTTCTGAGCATGATAAAGTCATCTTAGCAGTATATCGTTTGGAAGGTGAAGCTGATCAATGGTGGAATCTTATCCAGAATACGATTCCAAGAGATGAAATTGAGTCCATGGAATGGGACGAGTTCAAGAACTTGTTTTTTAGTAAATACTGCCCTCATATTCTTCGAACAATGATGGAAAAGGAGTTTCTTGATCTGAAGCAGAAGGATGATGAATCTGTCGGTATATACAAAGAGAATTTTACCAGACTTGCAAGGTATGCATCTGCCATTATCATCCAACCTGAAATTAATGTTGATCGATTTTTCAGCGGCTTAAAACCAAGTCTTCAAAGGGAATTAGCTATAAGAGACTTCAGTAGCTATGAATAAATTGTGCGTTGTACAACGAAGGTAGAAATGGAAGTTGGTGTTACATATCCATCTCATGGTTTTGAAAAGAAACGAAAGATGGAGTTCATGGAGAAATCTCAATATAATGGTGAAAAGAAGATGAATGTTTCCTTATGCAAAAAGTGTGGAAAGAAGCATGGTGGAGATTGTCTTAAAGGGACTAGAAAATGTTTTAAGTGTGGAAAATAAGGTCATCGAGCAGCTGAGTGTCGAAGTAATGGATAAAGGGTTTCTAATGATGTGAATAAAGAAAACACTTCAGAGAACGCACCACCAACACTTCAATGCTTCCAGTGAAAGGAAATGGGGCATTATTCTAATAAATGCCCTAATCCAAGGGTTAGTGATGATCGACATGAGAAACCGCTTAAGGAAAAGGACAAAGGGAAGTCACATGCGATCACTATTGGCGATGTTGAATATGACAATGATGTGGTGGAATGATTAAGTGTTTATGTAATGGGAATCCAAAATAATGTTGTATCATAAGGTATTGGAATATTTATGTATTGGTCTAATGTGGTATTCAAATTGATTCAGATATTTTTGTAAATAAGATGATATGCGCATAATGAAGGCAAAATGAGACAATGAAATGTTTAACAGTATTCATGAGCTCATGATTGATATAAGGACTAAGTGATATCATGGTTTGAGTATATAGAATTTTGAGGATTTTGGTATGTGAAAAGTGTTAACTTTTAACTGCATTCAAGTTTTCACTATGGTTCAATGGGTATTCAATAGAATACATGATTAAGGCCTTTGAATGTTTGGAATGTGACCAAAAAGACATATCTTATGATATATGGGGACCAACGATGGTATTAAATATCTTGTAATCGTTTTCACTATATTATGAGAATGGACTACAGTATTATGGATAAGCCTAAAGACTAGAATGGATTATGTTGGACATAAGTTATTATTGTTTAAGGATAGAAGTTTTTTTCGATATTATTGATGGGATGTTATAGTAATATAGTTTTATAAAAAGGGCAACCTGCAGGACGGGCGACAGCCCAACGCGTCAGACAAGGTCGTAGGAATCGAACCCACTACCGAAGTGCGACTGGCCTTTATCGCCTACCACTGGCCTACAAGAAGTCCCTGGTTAGTGGAAACTAGTTTTATTTTATTAAGCGGTATGATATATGAAGTATAAGTTCATTTTAGTAACTATATAGGATTAATCTCACTATAGATAGACTTATGTATTTTTTGATAACTTTTCTAACCTTTTGTTTGAGACAGATGGAATGACCCATCTTTCTATCACATGATCTGCTAACACATCATGAATGACAAATTCAACATCATTTCTTTAAGAGATGAAGTGGAAATTGTCCAAAGAACGACAAATGGTGAGACTATACCAAAATCACAAAGGTATTTCTTCTAATTATAATTTCATCAACTTTAGGGAAATGATCTTAAAAACCAAAAATGTTGTCCTAGTGCTCTTATATCTGATGAATTAGATGGTACCCTAGATCATCACAAATTTATGGATTTGTGATTGCTGGATTTTCCATAGCCATGTTCTCTACCACTCTCCATCAGAACATGATGGTTAGATTTCTCTCCCATATCCATATTTTCACCGATGTGGAAACCCAGTGATTAGTTTATTTGGGTAACCGTTAAGTTTCATACTTTTGTTTTTAAAGATTAGTTTTGGTATTCCTTTTTACGATGTGGGTTTCTATCAAAGAAACTTTCGAATAGTAAACCATTTATAACCCCGACGAATTTCGAGGGCGAAATTCATTTCAAGGGGGGTAGAATGTAACACCCCGAGATTTTATGATAAATATTCTTTTTAATTTCATTAATGTCTTGTGTTGTACGCTACACCAAAAGGAGCATGCTCAACACGCATCCTTGACTTGCCTTGTATTACACACAATCACGAACTTCCTCGATAGTGTGTGTACTACGCAATACCAAGTTCCTCTAAACAACGATATTCTATTAAAATATTATTAAAACTAGCCATTATGAATAGTAATAACCACATTTTAAAATTTTATAAATTTTAGCTCTCAAAATGGACTTCATTTTTGGATTCGGAGTATCGAATTTAGCCTAAGGTGAAATTTTGGTACTTTTCGGATAACTTTCATATTATGATGAATAGTAAAAATTACTAAATTATAATTAAAAAAATTAATAGAAATAATTAATAGTGATAAATTATTAATTTGAGTGGTTTTAAAGTATATTTAGAATATATTTTTACAATTTAATACAATGTTCGTCATTGGATGTAATTTCACATTTAAACCAGTCATAAACAAGTGTTAATCTTTTGATAGTTATTATCTCTTAAGAACACGCTATTTGTTTTGAGGACGGAAATTAATTTTTAAATTAATTAATGAAACTGATATGTTTTGAATTTTATAAAATAGACATCATTTTTGAATTCATAATATCAAATATAGCTTAGATCTAATTTTTGGTATTTTTCTGGAAACTTTCATTTTTTTGATGAATAGTGAAACCACTAAGTGGTAGTTAAAAAATTGATTTTTTCATAAAACATAATTTTACCGCTTCTGTGAGTGGAATTTCAAAAATCCAAGAGACACGGTTGATGTCAGTATGTAAAATGTTGTCAATGTGATGGAAATAATTTTTTGGTGAATAGTAACTTTTTACTTTTTTTACCACGGTTAAAAGTAAATAGGGTAATTAAGGGTAAAAATGATATTATCATTACCCTAAAACATGTCCTAATTCTATTGGACAAGTTTAATTCGACCAAAAAACACCTTAGGAATAAAATATGACCATTTAGGCCCACATGGATTAGATTAGGACATTTATTATCAATTTATTTAAAGAAGCGTTAAAATAGTTAAAATCAATGTTTAATAAGTATATCATTTTTAATATAGGGTTATACATAAGATAAATTCGACTATAAATATTAATTAGAAATCTAAAACGTTTTCCTACATAATGGTATTTTATTTGTAATTTTTAAACATTAAATAATATAATTTATTTATGACACAACGATGATGCAGTAATTATCTTATTAATGTAATATTGACATAATTGATGTTATAAATACCCAAATAAATATAATTTGAGACTTTTTATGAATTAAACTAAATTTCTAGGTTAATATGACATGTTATTATAGTTTAAATTAACTTTGTTCGAACTAATCATTCTGTTATGATTTTCACAAAAATCAATTACTAAATAGTGTCAAAAATGACATAAAATAGTTTTTAAAACAAATATTATATTGTTAATTGTTAGTTTATTCCTTAAAATCTATAGTTCGGCCAAATGACTTATATAAGGTTATATATATTAATAATAAACAACTTGGGGTTATTTTGTCTTGATATAGTAAGTTTATTAACCTTATAGTATAAGAACACAAGAAGACACGGAAAAAGTAAAATTATTTAACTTAATGTTAAATCTAAATGATAATGTTAAAATAGGAACCTAAACATGTATAAATTCTATTGGCTGAGAGGATTTCGACCCATCCCCAACTTAGTTTCTAAATATATCAATTTTGAGCTATTTAAATCCGAACATGACTTTATAATAAAATAATATTTTTAGTTATTCCAAAGGTGCCCCTCTCCTCCCTTATAAAAGGGCACCTCCTCCCTCTCTTCCTCACACAACTTTGAGCCTTCAATCTCGGCCAACCCCTGCCAAATTCTCTTTTACACTTCCCTAGAAACATACTAGAGGTTCTGGTCTTCCTCAAAGACCAATTTTAGTGCCCTAAGAGGAGGTCTCAAAGAGGCTCTTCAAAGAATAGGTAATTTCCGTTACCGATTCTTTCACCTTTATTTCTTCATCCACTTCTTCTTATAAGGTTGTTTCATTATGAAGTAATAACATCAGTATCACTCATATAATTATATGTTATTATAAGTTTAAACAATCCTATTTCACCATCTATCCATCCTACGGGAAATGAAATCACCGCGCGTGCGTACGTACGGAATATTGTCTCCACGCCGTGGTGAAATCTATTTTCCACCACCACCTTACTTGGATGGGTATAATGGTGTAAATAATAAATATATATTATTATTTTAAAGTGATATTGATTCTGAAATAGTATACATACACTCCAATACCGTCCCACGATCATGAGAACGATATCATCGCTCGTGCATACGTACGGACGACCGTCTCCACGACGCGATGAGATTCATTCTCCACTTTAACCATTCATGAATGATTATAAAGTATATATAATAAGTAATCATGAAATATATGACATAATAATGAGACTGTATTTATGTGTATATATATGTATGTCATCTACTTAATGCCGTTCAACTCAATAAGGAAACGAAAACAGCGTTCATGCGTACGTACGGCCTACCGTCTCCATGAACGGTGTATTTCTTTCCATTTACTGATTTATTATATATATGTATATTCTGAATATATATATATATATATAAATCATGTTTTATATTCTGGAATTAAGTAATCATTATATAATTAATCATATGAATAATTACGAGTCAAAACACGGACGACAAATGAAACAATTTTACCCAAAACGCTCTTTAACATGGAATTTACAAATGAATGGGTAATATAAAGTCATAAGTGAACCATATATGATATCATAACAATATATATGATTCTTTAATAAGTCAATGACATTATTTAAATCATTATACAGGTGGTTCGGACACATACGAAGCAAATCAGACCTAAGGTAAGGGAAATATCACAATCTCATTTTTATCCGAGATTGTTTATACTTTTGTATTTACTGGGGTGTATTTTATCATCCACATCCATGTTTCCTCAATATTTAATATTATTTCCATCCACCTACAATTTTTTAAATCCAATTTTACCCTTCGGTGAGTTTTTAGTAAAGGATATTAAAGGAATCTTTTGTCGTTTTTCGTACGAGGTACTTTTTGACTTTTCCAACAAAAGTACTAGAAGAATGTTTTTTTAACTTATACGGAATGAATGGATTTTTAAAACATTATTTCCAATAATCTTCCTTTAAAAGATTTAATGTTTATTTTTAATCAACATCTTTTAGTTTAAAATTGTAAGACATGTTATGAAAGGAAAATGTTTTTGAAGTAGAAAGGATATTTTCCTCAAGAATGAAATTCATGTTTTTTATCAAAATTATTTTCCATCAAAGATAATAAAGGGTTCTGTTTTTATCCCTATTATTACACTGATTTGATTATGTTGTGATGGAATTATTTTTATGAATTCCTTTATCGTATATGAATTGTTTTATGATGTCATGATGTTTATGATTCCCATTTTTATTACATGGGTTATGCAATGATTTATGGTTTATGATTTTGTGGCACACATAAGAATGGTATCATTATGAGATGGGTGGGACCTATATCTTCCTCCAATTAATTGGGTAAAGATTTTATATCTCATGAGATAGACATGGCAGGAATGGTAGGTTATACCGTTTCAGTGAAACAGGACTGAAACGAGGGTGACTCGGTTCCGAAATGGACTTTGTCCACTAAGATAGTCTTGGAAATGAGTAATGACTAACAAGAAATGATTCTATATGATTATGTGTGTATGACACAATGATTAATGTTTTATGTTATGAATATTGTGATTATATTTCACTACCATGAGTTATCCCATGTTATGAAATTATGATCTCTTTTACAGGTTAATATTTCCAAAAGTTATGCGCTTATGTATATGATGTGATTGATATTTCTTTTGTTTACCCTTACTGAGCATTTGAGCTCACCCTTTTATGTTTTCTTTCCCCCAGGATATAAAGAAAAGTTTTAAGTTTAAAAAATAAAGGAATATCTTTATGGGAGAGGTTGAAGATCTTTCACCAGGATTAGAAGATTATATTCTGAGTTTCCAAAGACACTAAACTATTACGATCCTTGTGTGTGTGTTTTTGTTATGTACTAAGTATTCCGAAAATGTAATGTAATGTCAATGTACTTCAAGCTTCGGGTCTCTACATGAATAGTACAAAAACACTTAATATTTTTTTTATAATTTATTATGGGCACACCGGGACTCAGAATTGGATGTCGTCTCATCTTGTAGCTCTAGATATATATGTATAAATATTACAATGTCTTAAAAGGTAAAAACCAGGTCTCTACTTCATTCGCTCCTTCAATATTTTCATCTTTAAAAAATCAAAACGAGGAAAAACAACTTGGGATACTGAGCTCACTTCTGGATCTCCCATTCCCAAGAAAAACATGTACATTTCCTTGTTGGCACAACACCCAAACCAAAGGGTTGTTCTATACTCATAAGGTCTTCACATTGTGATGATGTGCTTAAGAACATGCACATATCTAATAATCTACAACACATGGAAGACATTGCGCACCCACTCCAGCTATTGGAGGTGTAGGGTAAGGTATTATGCAACTTCGTCATCTATTTCATGATAATGAATGGACCGAAAAAACATGGGGGGTAGTTTACTTCCCTTCATGAACCTCTCTATTCCACATCACGACTAGAATCATAGTTTTTCCTTAGAACAGGGTGCCGTGATTCCCTGCTTCATGAAATCCATCTGGTGAAACACCTAAGGATATCTGGTCATGGAAGATTTCACAGTCGATGCATCACTACCGAGACTCTATTACATGCTGAAGATGAGAAGTAGTCAACACCATTGACTAATGAAAAGTGGTATCATCCTGCTCTACTAGGGTCGGCTGTAGGGAAGCAAACTCCAACAAAACATCTCACACTAGGAGAGCCTGATACTTCTTGCTAAGGGAATTTGCTTCAACACTTCCATTTTTCTATAGTATAGAATACCCTTTAAGTCATAGCCCTGGAGTAATTTCAACCAACACCACCATATCAGGTTCAAGTCTCTATGGGCGAAGAAGCACTTGAGACATTGGTTGTCTAAGAAAACCACAAGGAGCTCACCCAGAAGATAGCACTTCCATCTTCTTAGGGTGAAGACTACAACAGTCAATAGCACATTGTGAGTCACTTAGTTCTATTTGTGGTGTCTCCATTGCCTTGACTTGTATTTGATAACTAAAGCATCATGAATGTTGTTGATCACACAAGGTACCCATGAACAAGGGAGGCATGTAAAATCATCCAACCGCAAGAGGTTATACACGGAAAGCATGTGGCAAACTCCATGCATCTATGACCCTATTGGAATGAGTGTAATCCCCAAAACAAAAATTCTACCAAACCCACTAGTGGCACCTCAAGCCAAGGGATGTAAAGTAGAAAATCCCCACTGAAAAAACTACTACCATATCTAACACTCCCCTATACAACCCTACCATGAACAATCAAATCATAGGGATTCATCCACAACACCTCAATTCTATATACTTTGGGTGGAACTTACTCTCCCTTATGGTTTTTCTCACATCATAAAAACATGTCTTAGTGGGTTAAGAAACCCTATTTTTGGGGAATTCAAAGATACGTTGAAAAACACGGACAGTTGGTTACATTGGTGCCCCATGTCGCCCCCTATAAATTCTCGATAAAGGTGATGGAATAAAATAGTACCTCAAAAGTTTCTGACATGTTCTATTGAAAAAGGTAGAAAAGTCAATTATCATAAAATTATCGTCTCATGTGATGTATGATTGTAGACATCCATAGAAAGTGGCTACCCATGGCCATGGACACTAGATCCCTAGGCCTAATGTGGGAAGCTTAGGGATAGTGTAAGGAACACACAATGTCATCAACCAAACTTTGTTATTCCTTTCCTTCTTCCTAACCACCTCCCTATGGGCCACCCTGTCACCTCCTATGAGATCCCTGATCACGACAGTGCCTCTTCCATGGCCATGCATCTACCAACGACCCGGGAATCACAATACATCTGATTAGGTAGTCTCTCTCCATGTGACTTTGACCATCATGAGAATAGCACTATCCATCCTTGTGATTATAGGTGCTCTATTCTATTCCAAAAAATGTTCCTAAGTCATATCATGGGGAGGCCTCTTAGGTCGAGGGCCTTCAAACTGATATCTACTAGTTTTGGAAGACATCCCAACTCTATTATGCCCACTTCCATAATCTGCCAACTGAAGCCCTTATGACAGATATATCTCTATCACCAGTGCCTACTCTAGCACCCAAAGGTGTGTGAGAATCCAAAAGTTCGCTGTGATGGTTCGAATCTCCACTATGGAGACACTAGTCAAAGTTTTGTGCCCGGAATTTTCCATCATAGACCACATCCAATGAGTATAGATTATGGTCTGTGAACCTAGTTGTGTACTCATCCACCTTATTCCCTCCCCGTTGAAGCTTTAATATATTCTAAATCCATATTAAGCATATGTAGGTGGGGTTTTACTGCTCACAAAACAGCTACACGAAGTCATACCACGAGAGTTCCAACTCATCATGCATCTAAGCTTCTCGGCTCTACCAATGCAAATATACATGATGGAAAAAGGTTGGCTGAAAAATCCACAGTGTGATTTTTTAATGTCCAAACAAGACTAAAGTAGTAAACTACCGACTCTATCCAAACCTCCACTTTCAAGGGATACGACTCCCCACAGAACCTCAGCAGTATCGGATTTTGGAACTCATGAAGCACTCCCAACCTGCACACATCCTCATCCTGCTCTTCTAGGACTAACTAATTCTTAGTAGGTAGATGTTCTTCTACTTGTCCACCTAGGGGAAAGATATTTCATGATGGATCTTGAATCGAGGCCTCATCACTCACGTAAACGACCTCAAGAACTGGATCTTGTATCTTTGGTGGCCGATATCGTAGAGGCATCCATAATCTGATAAAATGGTACCTGGGTCAAATTAGAATATATATATATATATATATATATATATATATTTATTTATTTATTTATAAAAAACGATGAGTATTTGACTCAAGAAGAAGAGTCAAGGAATCAATCCTATATAATACATGTACCAATGTTTCAGGCAACAAGAGTCTTAGCACACCGAGTCGACAAGAGGGTAATCAGGGTCCTAGTGAATGACTATGCCTGTTGTTACACCATCACTAGAATCCCTTGACCGAGAGCCACTCTCAAGACACACTGATAATGTTTCCCTAAAACACAACCAATTCCTTTTTAGGGATAGTTCCAACAATGTCCCAAGGAACGAACCACTTATAACACCACTTTTTCACCACCTGACGTGTATCGGGGCTCGAGCCTCAACTACCCCAAGCCCACCTCCATAGGCTAGGGTAGGTGACCAGCGCTGAAGGAATAACAAACTCAGGGAGGACATTGTCTAAGTACATGTACACACACATGCAGCCAAATCAATTCCATGTGTAGAGGGAAAGGGTAAAAAGATACAACACTACTATATATATAAACCAAAAATATTCATTAACCCCTAAAAAATATAAGTATACAAAATTAAATTGAAAGGGGAAGGGTAGAAATACACACCCAACCAGAAATGTGCCACATCCTGACAACAGGTGGAAAAGCAAAACAATTGAGATATCCCCTTGCTGGTATCCCAAAAAATGACCACCACACGTGGTCTTAGAACCCCATATATCTATCCTCATCTAAAGTCATAATCAACATCTAGGTCATCTACAAAGGCACACTGAGTGTGGGAAAATCCCATGTATGGGTGAGTATAAAAATACTTAGTAGGATGCCCTGAAAGATCAAGGTAGCAGCAAGTGAGGTATTGAAGAGAGAAAAATATATAGAATTAGGTACAGTAAAAGAGTACAAATCAAATGAACAAAGAAGTTAAGTAATCACATCCATATATGAGAATATAGATACAATGATAAGATAATTTTTTTTTTGAGTCTTCAAGACCTATTGTAGGAGAGTTGATTCTTCCAACTGTGATAAGCTAGACACAAAAAACACATGGCATACCCCACATGTCATCGCCTCTCCTAGAAGGATAGTAACTGATACCCAAGGAGTTGGAACTGCAATCATGATATATATATATATATATATATATATATATGTTCAATTCAAGAATCTTAAAAGAAAGAGTAAGGGGATCTCTATATTATTAGCTCAGGCCAAAAAATGAGTCACAAATAGTTCCAGATGTAACCATCATCGATGGAAAGAATCCCACTCATCTTCCCTGAACATCAAGTCAAGGAGAATCAATCAATGCACCTTGATACTATCAACATTGGGTATGTATGTCTCACCCTCATGGATTTAGTGTCATCGTAAGGGCGTGTCTTGGTGGGAAATGCACCCACATTCATGAAAGTCCAAAGACATGTCAAGCACATCTCGTCACTGTGTTTCACAGTCGAGAGATCATGTCATAAAATGGTGAACCCACTACCCATTCCTATTAGAGGTTATGCATAGAAGATTCATCAATGAACCCACTACCCAGTCCAACTGGATGGTAATCCCAAAAGAGTGAACGACGAACCTCAATGCCCAACCCCGCTGGATGGTAAGACCTAAAAGATTAACTGGTGGACCTCACTACCCAACCACGCTGGAGGGTAAACCTGGAAGAGAGAATGACGAACCTCACTGCCCAGCCACACTGTAGGGTATTCTTGGTAAAAAGGACAAAGTACCTCACTTCCCCAGCCTCTCTAGAGGGTAAGCTCGAAAGAGAGAATGGAGAATCTCATTACATAGCCTCACTGGAGGGTAAGCTCGAAAGAGAGAATGGAAAACCTCACTGCCCAGCCATGCTGGAGGGTAAGCCAGTAAAATATCACTTCCATCACCGAGTGTCACCTCGGGTAGGCATCACACTCAACATATAGAGTGTCACCTTGAAACATTATGCGTCACCTCGAAACATCTCACATTTTATCTCTAAATTCTCTACGTAGGGAACCATCACGTGTTATGTGAAAAACACTTAGGATAGGCTACTCACACGACAAAATCCGTGTTGAGAAGAAGGATATACGAGGGGTTGAAATTTAAAAAAGTGGTACACGGAACGTGTGGTTCCCACATAATGTGTGACCCTGCCTCATCATTTGGTCATGTACTGAGACATACATAGGTACTAAACTATGGTCAATTACACACAATTTATGTCAATGTACTCCCAAAGAACAAATCCCCTCTAGCCAAAATGCTGACGAGGGCACATTGCTCATTACTAATTCGAGGGGTGAAAACATCATTCTACCAACATGTCTCTTGAAAATGGTCGTGGATATCTAAACAGATCACATAGTTTCAAACCTTGTATAAAAGAACACATGATCAACTATTCATTCGCCAAAACAAACTCCTGATGAAGAAACTGCATTCCATCGTGTTGTGTGAAAATAGTTCCCTGTGGGCCCCATGCCTCGATCACGAAACATAAAACAAAGATCATTCCATTGTGATCCACTCAGAAAAACAAATAGGATTAGCTATTCATTCATCCAAAACAAACAATCATTGAAAATGGTTCTTTTCTCCGCAAATGCCTCATCAGTGCTCGATCACTACCGATCACGAAAATGCCCAGCACATCCAAATAGTTCTCACCATTGCGATCCATGTGGAAAAACATAGAAGGTATACGATTCACATTCCCGAAATGGAATTCTGATGTAGGGACTGTAAAATGCTATATTAACTCAAAAATGCATCCCATGGGGCACATGCCTCGACCATTCATGTAGTCGGGAAGATTGTGCTATTGCGATCCTCATAGAAAAAAGTCACACGATCGACTACTCAATCATCAAAAATAGATACCTGGTGAAAATTAATATTCCACCAAAAACACCCGAAATGGGACTCATAGGGCCCGCACCACTATTTCAATTTAAGTTCCCAAATTTGGATTAGAAAATTCCGCCTCAACTACAAGCTCACAATGCCTCTGACGGCACATCAATCAGACATTGGACATAGAAGTTATGTTCGGTAAGAGAATCATAAAATAATTATTATTATATTATTAATATTTTAAACGGAAATTTCATATCACTAAGCCTCGATCCCAAGACAAAAATTACACAAAATAGACTCAAAAGATCCTCCAAATAACAAGGGTCATATGAATTCTGATGACCTACAAAATAGACCCCCATATTGAAATATACGGGGGGGGGGTTTAAATCCCTTGACTGAATCAGCTTGGACAGGCCCATACTGGTCAGTCCACCTCAAACCACTAGAAGTCACCATCATGCTGTCATGCCACCACATCTTTTCCTCCATCCTCCACCATCCAATGCACCACTACATTCCGGAGCCTCCATCATCAGAACACACCATCAGAAAAGTTCTATGGACCACTACGGTCACTATAGTACTCCAAAATGAAATCTGAGACAAGATCTGTACTACACCAGATGATACCTTCACAGCACCAGCCTCCACTCAATGATTCTCTAGTGTTTCATCATGGAAAAAATTATCCTCCAGTTTTTTTATTGTTCTTACTCAAGCACCCATAACTCTAACCCAAGCACATATCGGGACTCCTCAGGTCAAGGGCTTCACATGAACTGGTCTAACTCAACTATTGGAGGTCGTTTGTGCAAGATAAAAAGATATTCGGCGAAGAAAACTATTGTCCATACATAAGAATACAAAAATAATAGGAAAATAGCCCTAGATGTTTCCAAATCCCATGGCAGGGTTCAAAAAATTCAATGGAAATCCAAACCCTCAAAATGGATACACGACAGACCTGCGTGACATACTAACGCGATAACATATTTTTGGTACCCCTACGTGACAGACCTTCACAGATGACCTATGTGAAGGATCTATACAAACAACTCCCCTTTGAATAGGCCACATCCATGCCTACAAATAAAACCCTTGGGCTCCCCATTTAAATTACTGAAAAAGTTGAAATACCCCCTAAAGCTCCCATTACATATCTCTTTCACCAAGATCCCTCAAATTGTCTCTGGTATCTCTCTATAGAATGAGAGAATAGATAATTAAATGTTATAATAATGTTTTGGATGTATTTGAAAATTTTTACATAGGTTTGGTTACCCTATGTAAAAAATATTCTTTAGTCATCATTCACACCTACACGACATACCTGCACGACACACCGACGCAGTATAGCTGCACGGGGCAGCAACGTGGGGAACCTACGTAGCACTATTGTGAAAGGAACCTACACAATAGATCTTTGTATAAAACCTACATTCCAACATAATTACCCTTTATAAAGCCGTTCATGTCAGGGTATCTCTTTCCTTAGTTCCCTCATCTGAAAGAGAGTATGTTGAAGCCTCCACCAAAACCTCCTGACCTATCAATCCTTTGGAATGGAACATCAGGGTGTCTTCTATTTGGGTTTGTATATCTTTATTCGGAGGATTCCCATATTTATTTCAAAATGGGGTTAGGATTCATGGAGTTTCTATGGTATGGTATATCCACAGTCTCATGTATTTTTCTCCCAGGAAAATTGCTGGGAAGTTCCTGGTTTAGATTATTAGGGTTTGGGGTTTGTCCTCCCCTTTTCATCTCTAAGACCCGAAAACTCAAATATCTGGTAGGTAAGGTACGGTTCACACATTCTTTTCTATACAAGAAAAGGAGAAGTCTCCCACCCCTACTAGGATCAATTTTTGGGCAGCCATCCTGGTGTAAGTCCCTATCATTCTTCACTTCTTCCTTTCATTTGGACCCCTGTCCAATGTCAATTGAATAGAGGGAGGGCTTGATGCCTCGCCCTCTTCCCCGGTCACCATGAACTCGTCCATCCCGGTCGTTGTAGGCTTGTCCTACACCACGATAGGAGGAAGAAAAGTGTATGTGTCGTTTTTAAATCATTCACATCATCTTGTTTCCCACACCAATCATGAATCATGGGGGCTTATAGATTCGTGATGATTACCAAATGTGCACAAACACTCATTGGAAGGAACTAAGAGAACATTGATTCCTATTCAAATCAAGATATGTAGGAAGCCATTTCAGGGCATGAGCTCATTGGATATCCTCTTCAGGAATCCAAAACTAATTCCTATAATCTAGGCATCCTCCTTAGGAATAATCCCAAAATTAAACAACCATAATCTTTAAGGCATCCATTTCAAAAAAAATATGACCAGTTTCATTTCTCTCAAAGGACTACACTCTCTTATGAGATTCATTAAACTATGTGGTATTTGATTCCCATCCACATGGGATATGTAGGAAGCCTCCTTGAGGTTCAAACCCAACACAATGTATCAAACTTTTTTTCCATAGGCTGTATTCCCAACAGGATCTTATATTACTTGGAAACCCATATTCATTCCAGGTTCCTTGGGCTTATTAGGTATAATTCCTATACCAAAAACTTCTAAGAACATTTCCCTTAGATGTACATACTACATGACATTAAACTATACAACTAGGTACATATCGCATGACCATAAAAGTTATTATATGTCCCATTAATTGGAACCAAATTTCAGGGGTTCTAATTCCTTTCACAAGGATATGTAGCTAACCCATTTCATGGGTACAATCCAAATATCAAAATAAACCTTCATCTCCCTGGATGAAAATAAATTCCAGAGAGCCCCGCTAAGTGGCCTAAAAAACCAGTATCATCATAAAATTATAAAAATAATCACTAAATAGTATATGAGAGGATTCCATTCAGGGAGAAACTCGAATACATATGGATAAATACATTAATGAGGAACCATTAATACATACCGATGATTCTAAATTTTACACATCTAAATAAGTGTTTGTAAATTCCAATATAATCTTACCTTATACTTGGTGAATTAATAAGGACTCAAGAAAACATCTTAAATTTACAAAGAGAGTCCCTCAGTAGACAATAATTCCCCCAAAAGGGTGTCATGAGTCTAACCTCCCATCATATCATCCAATGCACATTCCTAAGTATCATAATGTTCAAACATAATGAATGCATGTCAATGGAAGGAATATCCCTTTTGGATAAAGAAGTGTTGGATGTTTCTGGTTCACTAAATAAATCCAATGGAAACCACATGGACACAGTGCATATTAATATTAGAACACACGTTTCAAGGAACTAAGAAACAATAATGGTGAACATGACGTGAATCTATAACAAAGTTAATAATGTTTCCCCCTCTCACCCCCTATCAATTGATAATGGAAGGCCATAAAAAAGAATAAATCTTCTATATATCCATCTAAAATATGTCGCTTTAATGAAATTTATTATTGTTTTCATGTTTTCCTCATATCTCCCTTCAGTACAAAATGGATTTCTTCAAGATGGCATCTGTGAACTTCTTGACCACTGCTCAGGCTGGATCCTCATCCATGAGAAGGATGCCATCACCCATCCATCATCTTCAACATTGGGCTTCCAACATGATAGTAAAAGAATACCATCAACACAGTACAATCCCATCTTTGGAGGTTGCTTGATAGTCCCTCCAGGTCAATAACAATCCTCAATCATCTGGCTAATGATGACTGATGATTAAGAATTAGATCGTGCCAACCACCGTTTTCAATAGTTTTGGGTCCTTAGCCCCGAAATAAAACTACTAATCACTCTCATAATATAGGGAGGTAGATCAAGAGTTCACTCAAGGACTGAATTCAATAATGAAGCGATCCTTCCTGAGGACTCCCACTAACAATCACTGCCAATAGAATCACGTGGTAGTGAGCCCCCTACATGATAGGGGTGTTGCCTATGGACATTTGTCCCAGGTCTCTCAGACCCGAGTATACAAGATGAACTGCCAGGGACAATGTCCATTCAAAATGGAGTATGTAATTACCTATTCCCCCTTTGTATAATTCCATTAACATATCTTTATGGAAAACAACGACCGGGCACATACACCCGTCCATCATAATTTTTCTATATAGAAAACTCATCTAGAATAAACCCACCAATCCCACTATATAAACCCAGTGGTGTACTAGGAACATACAACTTCTTACAAGTTAACAGATAGTAAGTAGTCTCGTCTTACTTCATTTAATGAAGCATGCCAATACAATGTGGTTGAAACTAGTAAACATGAACATAAACCTGCTTACAATCCCCAATTCTGCCAATAGTCCCATCTACAAGTATTAAAGGAAGTTTGTCAACCATAAAATATAGAAAACAATGAGCATGCACATACACCTTCCACTGTTCATCAATCCTACCTATTATCTCATTTGGCAGCACTCGGAGAAGTCAGTCGAAAGGCTCTAATGACAAATATGGGGCAGAACCAACTCTCTTCCCCCATGCATGAGTACTTTCAATAACCATTGATAGGAAAATAAGGATAGGAGCAGACACATACACCTAATCCCAATACAGAATGGAAGTATATTCCTGTTCTGGCTACTAATGTCAGCAAACATATATTATCAATGGTGAAAGGGTAGAAACATATTCCTTCCCATATTCTAGAATCATGCCTGGATATTATAACTACTACTTCAGCTGTACCAAGGAAACAAACACATAAATCTATCCCCACACATGGGATGGCACATTGTCATGCCATCCCAGAGTAGATACACACCACTATTTTAGTCTAGGAGGGTTATTTATCTTATAATACAGAGTGACCCCTTTGGTCATACCATCTGGATAAATATCTAGTGAAAGATGATCAAGATATATTAAATATAAGAAAAAAATTCACTAAAGGTTAAATCCAAATCATGTTCTGGACTTTGGAAAATTCTCAGTATAACATTCTAGAATTCATGTCATAATATTGAATTAATCATATCTTCCTCAACTTATATAAGACTCTTCATCATTACAAAACCAAATTATTACATTATAATGAATATCAAATTCATGTAATGGTTATAAAAGGGTTGCAATGCCCAATTGACTTGGCATATATCGCAGTTTCCCAACATCCAATGGTTAAAAAACAGAAGATAACCCTTCACTATGCATGCCCCGTTGTTTTAAAGAGGCCACCCAAATTAATTTCTTATTCCCCATATGGTGTTTGTATCATAGGATGTGGTGCACTTCGAGAATTTCATTTCAATGCACTCCAGGATCAGCAAATCCCACCAAAAGTGGTCTCATGAAATGTTATTTCCCACATCCAGCTACAATAAAATGATTTTGTAGGTAATAAAATGTACTCTCAAGAACATGCCTCAACTAACCATCATCAGAGTCAGGACAAAAGAAAATAAGAAGTTGAGTTACTTTTACATGAAGCATTTGAGAATCTTGAGAAGGCCTCCTGCTTAGGGGATGTAAGTCATCAGATAATACAAATGTCGATAATTGCACAACAATCTTCCAAAACATGTTATTCGAGTGGTTTTCAGATAATGAATCCAGCTAATTTCAGAATCAAAATTCAAAACATCATAAAAGATGCTAGACGAATCTCATCCATAACAGTTTAAGAACAACCCTAGGTTGCAGTGATGGGGGCCCATTTAATTAATCCTTGAAATTAATTAAAAAAAGTTAAAAGGTCTGAAAAATAAAAAAAGGAATAGCCCCATCCTATAGGGCTGAGGGATTTTTCAAATCTATAATCCCCTTCTCACAGAAGTCAGTTTTCTCCCAATTAGGGAAGAAGCCACAAAGAGAGCACACAATTGAACTATATGAGCAATCCATTTTGGTTATTGTCTGTCAAAAAACTCTTGAGAATCCATTATAAAGGAGAGCAATGTCTCATAGAAGATATTGAGGAAGAAAATATTACAATGATATTGACAGAATTCCATCAATACATTATGCGTTATTAAATGTAATTAACACGATTAGAGACGATCATCTAGAAAATGAGTCTACTTTAGGGAAATCAGAAGATGAATCTCTTATCCATAATATGGTACGCACTAAAGAAAATGAAGAAGGTGTACATACCCAAAATAAAAGGCTTACCCAAAATCAGGGTACACATTCAAATAACCAACTCAGAACCCCTTGAAAGACATCTTACAAGTGGAAAGAAAAATTTCAGATTACATATCAATTTTCCACTAGATAAGGTAAATCTATTTCTCTTGAAGGGATATTTTCACAGCAAGAAGATGAGCTAAAAGATTTGAAAAGAGTCAATACAGAGTTACTTCAAACCAACATTTCTTCTACACGTACTCCCCAGGAAGATCCTCAAAATTCACATCCCATAAGATCTCCTCAGCAAAGAGGATTTTTGGTGACTAAATATGTGGATAATGATTTCTCTCAATTTGTTATACATCCTTAGAAATATCAAACGCATCCAGATAATCCTATTCCCATGGGTTATCCAAGGAAAATACCAGCACCATCACTAGTGGATTTATTAGTCATTGCCCCAACTCAAGATCAAGTTGTTGTAACTTCATAGGTTCCATCTCATTTGGATATCTATCAAATGTTTATGAACACAGTTGATGCATTAATGACTTGATTGGAAGCTATAGAAGAACGACATTTTTTTGTTCAGCCAGAAAATAAGGCTTACCTTGAATGGGGGGATCTGATTCCCCCCACACCAAATGTTTTGAGTACCACATTTCCAATAATTATGGTTCGGGAGATCCTAAACAACACTTAACATGTTTCATTTCTCATTGTGATCCCACAATGGGAACATCTCAACAACAAGAAGTAGTAAAGCTCAACTATTTTTGGTAGTCATTACATGGACCTACTTTTTTCTGGTATACATGTTTACAATCTCATTCAATTACTGGATGGGAATATCTCCATTAGAAATTCCTTCTTCAATTTATCTCAATGCAACCGAATACGACTATTTTTTATCTTACCAATTGTAAAAAGAGTTAGAATGAAAGAGTTTTTGATTTCATTGATTGATGTAACGGATTAATATATTCCATAAGTCTAGAACTCCGTCAAGAGGAGTTGCTACTATTTTGTGGGGATCATCTATTTGATTAGTTATGCGCACCACTAATCCATGTTAAATACAGAGGATGGTTTCAAGACATTATTTCAATTTCTCAACAGATATAAGATTCTATTATAATAGCTAATGCTAAAACTCGTGTAATTTCATCAGCTCTAGGAAGGAGAATAGGGAAAGAAGAGGCTTCTACACTTACACTCAACAAAGCACATGTACCTTCTTCCACATCAAAACCATCATTGTAATAAATGGATCTTCCTCTATAGTGTCTATAGCATTGACTTCCACTTCATGATGATCAAAGAGATGAATGGTGAAAGAAATTTGAGGAATTAAAGAGAAACTTTTATTCCTTCAAGAATGAACAAGTTCCTGGTTACTTCATTACACCTCTAGAGAACAATTAGGTTCAGTTAATAAGGCTGAAGAAACCGAACAATGAAGGAGATGAAGATATTTTAAATTATTTTCATTTTCCCCAGATGTTGAGGAATTCCATTTAGGAGTGTTTTGTTTTCAATGACCTCCTAAAAAATTGTCAACTCTAGACAAGTGTAATTTAATTGTTCATCAACTAAAGTATCATGTGTTAATTCTACTGATCTAGATGAAGAAGGTGAATGGTAGGAAGTCAAAAGTAAAAATTTGAAAGAAATATGATGATTGGATGATTAGGAAAATGACAACCGTACTAATGCCATTATACAAGAACAGTTGAAAAAACTGATTGTGTCTTCCACCACTTCATCCATAGAAAAACCTTCTTCATCAAAAGGTCAATCCTCAAAGAAGCAACATGATTATAATTACAAAGAGAAGTTAGAGGAAGACTAGATCATGTTAAGGCCAAAGTGGTACTTGAACCTGTAATATTTCATCCCTTTTTCTTCAAAAGCTCAAGCACTGCCCCACCAAACGGTACAACGAGAACCAAACTATCAGGCATAATCTTCATCAGATAATGAATTGATCATTGGTTCCATCAACATCATACACATAAAAAATCCTTATGCCATCGGTGATTCTGATTATAATGAGCCTGAGTTCCTTGTACATAATTCAGGAACCATAGAAAGTGGCCATGTTCGATGATATAGAAAATTACATGGGTATTATAGAAGCCACTATTTTAACTCTACCCCAGATTGAACCATGTATGAGGTACAAACTCATGGAAGAGCCCTTCAGTGGGCTCAACAGGATCACGAAGATTCTTCCACGTAAGACATGTTTGGTCCTGACATGATTATTTTGGAAGACCGGTTAGAAGTCACACAATCTTCCTCTCAGCATGAAAATATACCTAATTGGTATAATCTACAAAATCCAAGATTATTTCCAGGTTTTTCTCCGACACATGGTATTTTTTTTTCAGAAGCATCAACTTTCAAGGAACCTGAAAACACACATCTCCATGCTGGGAAACATAGACATTTGGACCAAAAGTATGATGTCTTGAAACAATTTGCCCACATACCGGCCACGTTGTCAAATTTTTATGCCTTAATTATATAAAAATATCTTCGAGAAGCACTTATTGGGGATTTGTAAAGTTATCAAGAGTTTTAAATCGATGTTTTTACTGCTGAAGTTTACCATATAGAGAATTATTCTGCAGAATGTCATGTAGTCATATATTTTATGGATGAAGATGAAGATAATGTTGTAGATTGACATATTAGACCCTTGTATCTATATGGAAGGGTCAATGACATAGAAATCTGATGATCCTTAATTAATAATGGATCCAGAGTCAACCTCATTCCCATTCATACACTTCCTCAACTGGGCCTTACTGAATCATACTTATCTCTTTCTATATTATTGTTTCAAGGATATGACAAGAACGAACAAGAACCTCTAGGTGAGATTATACTTAGAACTCAGTTTGGATATCTTGTGTCTAATTCAGATTTCATGGTTGTTCATCCGGAAACAGCCTTCAACATTGTTCTTGGAAGGCCTTGGCTACATGAACATGCAGCCATAACTTTGTTATACCACCAATGTCTTAAGTACTATTTAAATGGCCTAATTGGGACACTGTATGGTGACAAGTCTCCATTTAAAACATGTAAATATAAATACATTGTGGTAGAGTTTTATCACACATAGGTAATGAGGTCCATGAAAATGTAGATAACCAGAGTTAATGCTCCGAATGGATTAGAAAAGATCCCAGAAAACCCATTCATACATTTGAGAAAATATTGTGTGTTACCTATTAATCAAATTGAAAAGTTAAACCTAAATCCATGAATTCATCCAGTAACATCCATAATATCAGTTGTGAAAATTGAGCCTGACATAAGTGATTGAAGCTTAAATAGAGATATTTTCATTTCATCCTCTGAACTACAACAAGTATCTACTTTGTCAATTATAATAGAAGAAGCTATATTAATTCTAGACGAAGAAACAATTGTTGATTCCCAAACCACTATCTCCTCTTTATTACCCCAAAATACCCTTCATCATCAGTAGGGTACGAAATGGTGGACACTTCTTCAGGTGGTTCAAAAACATACTTCTCCCCTAACATTGGATGTTTTGTCACATCGTATACTATGAAAGTGGAAATAGAAGAAGTAACTTATAATGAAGAAGATGAAGAATCTCTCAGTGATGATCCTACATCATTTGTGGAAGGTGTCTCTAACACTCTGGATGATATCATATAAATAATTCTAAGTATGAAAGAAGATCCACGCCCCACTCTAATTAGTGAAGTCATGACTTCTGAGGAGAAAGATTTGTATACATATTTTTTAAAACCAACATCGATATATATTTTATTGGAATTATAAAAAAAAGCCAGGACTTAGTCCTGATTTATCCACTCATCATTCGGGGTTGCTAGAATAACATCGCAGATTCATGAAAGAAGCAAGAAGAACACACCTGACTCAAGCATCTAATTTTGAAGCGGAAGTTGATCAGGTTAAAAAGGATAATTTTTTCAAGGATGTTCAATATCCCAAATGGCTAGCCAATGTTGTCCTAGTGAAAACGAAGAATGGGAAAATTAAAGATTGCATTGATTTCATAGGGCTTAACTAGCATTGTCTGAAAGATGATTTTCTATTTCCAATCACAGATCTTTTAATTGATACAACAGCTAGCTACTAAGATATTTCTTTGAGGGATGGCTACTCTATGTATAATAAAATACATATGGCCCAAGAGGATGAATAATCCCCCGCCTTCAGTGTCACTTAATGTGTGTTTTTCTATTGGGTAATTCCCTTTGGTTTAAAGAATGAAGGTGGAACCTATCAACATGACATGCACCATATCCTCATACCCTTCTTAGGGAAATTTTCTGAATGTTATGTGGATGATTTGGTGGTCAAATAAAAACAAAATTTCAATAAATTTTCTGATCTAGATACCACATTCAATAATATTTGGCGACATAGTTTGATGATGAAATCCTTGATATGTTCTTTCGAGGTAACCTCAAGAAAGTTCATTGGCTTCATTGTATTACATCCTCGTATTGAAGTTGATCATGAGAAAAAAAATCAATCCTTGGCATGTAACCACCTCAAAATTTTAATGAATTTAGAGGACTCCAATTACCCTTGGCCTATATTTGGTGCTTTATCTCCAATTTGGCAGGTAAGTGTTTTCCCTTCTCTGTATTAATGAAAAATCGAGTCACCGACCAATGGAATGAAGACTACCTAGTAGAATTTTATACCCTCAGGAAATATCTCTTAAGTCCACTGATATTATTGCCTCATATTTATGAAAGATCAATGATTATCTATGGGAAAACTTTAGAGTGGCCACTGGGTTCCTTCCTTGAACAAAAGAATGATGTTGGCAATGAAAACAATGTTTACTATCTCAGTCGAACTATACTCAATGCAGAAACTCAATATTCAATTATTGAAAAATGGTTCCTTTCATTAATATTTGTAGTTCATAAATTGAGGCACTACCTGCGACATCATGAGATACAATTGGTATCTCTCAATAACCCTAAAACTTTATCCTCAGTCTTCCTTTTCTTACAGGGCGTCTGGTAGGGTGGGCAGTTATTTTTCAATAGTTTGATATCCAATTTCTGCCCCAGAAGAAAATAAAAGGCCATGCTTTGGCTGAATTTCTTGATGAACATCCATCTGTGGAAGATATATCATTGAATACTGAACTTCATGATAAATAGGTCTTATCTATTCAAGATAATCCCCAAACATGGGAAATGTACTTTGCTGGTGTCTCCAGAAGTCCAACACGAAAGAGAATGGAAACCCCTAAACTCAAAAATGTTGGGATAGGAATTGTCTTTATTTCCCCTAAAAGTAAATATTACCTTACTCATTCCTATTATCAGAAGGTAGTACCAACAATGAAGCAGAATATCAAGATCTCATTGTAGGCTTGAAATTGGCACTTCAGGTGAAAGTGAATCACATAAAATTGAAAGGGGATTCATAATTTCAAATCAAACAGATCAATGGGAAATATTCTATTAGAAAAGAAGAGTTAATCCCTCTATGTGATTATGTAAGAGGGTTAATGGATCCATTTCCCTCAGAGATAACATTGTATTATGTCCCGTGATCACAAAATACCCATGATGATGAATTGAATAATACATCTACATCCACGGAAGATCCAAATCGGGATGAGACAGTCATCGGCACAGCTCATTGTCATATAGTCTCACCATATGATCAAAACAGAATGAAGGAAATTAATGAAATTATCCATATTTCATAGTCGTATAGTCATACCCCAGTATGAATAACACCCATCATGGAATATATTTAAAATAGACTACTTCCACCAGATAGGGATGAAAAAGAACAGATCCACTAACGAGCAAAAAAATTTACTATTTGTGATATTACAGATAACCAAAAGATCCTCTACAAATGAGGCTATGATAGAATCCTTTTTAGATGTAATTATTGATGAGAAACTACAGTTTTCATGAAATAATTACATTCAAGACCTTATGGTGCTTATCAGTCTAGGCATAGCATTTCTAATCAAATTTGATGTCTTGGATAATTTTGGCCTTTAATGACACATGATTGACCATATTTCTCTAAGAAATTTTATCCCTTCCAAATGCATGCCAACTTCGTTCATCAACCCCCAGAGTTGCTACATCTAGCTAAATAATCTTGTCTATTTTCCAGATGAGGAATGGATGTAATATGACCTTATCCTCCATATATTGCTATGTAGTTCATGTATATTCTTACTACTACAAACATCTTTTCTAAATGTGATAAGAAAATTCCTTTCAATCAAGTCAGAGTCAAACAAATTGTTTGTTTTGAAAAAAATAAAATCATCACTAGATTCAGTATCCCTCATACAATATTAACATAAAATTATAGTAATTTATGTTATGTTGAGGTAGAAAAGTTATATCAGGACCACAATATCTTGTCCAACCATTCATCTCACTTTCATGTGGCAGCAAATGTATAGATAGAGGATTTCAATAAGACCTAAACAAATTTACACCAAAAGATTGTGGGTAATGATAAGATATCTTGGCCTGATAAATGTTTTCATGCTTTATGGGCTTATTAGACAACTACCAGTATTGCCACCCACACAACCCCTTTTGAATTTGTATATGGAACATAGGATGTCTTGCCAATTGAAATTCAATTTCCTTCAATCAGAGTTTCAATCTGCGATCAATCTTGAACATATGAGATATCAAAGAAATGTTTTAATGAGTGTGAATGATTAGACAAAAAATATTGCATACTTTTCATCATTTATAATTCTATAAAAATTGAATAGAACAAGAATTTAACAAGAATGTTTTCCTCTGTTCATTTCCTCAAGGAGAATTGGTATTGGTCGTCATGACTCAAATGATACTAGGAAAGAACCCTCCAAATCTTGAGCCTATGTGGGAAGGACCTTATTCCAAACATAAGGTCTACTAAAATAGAGCATATGACACAATATCAATGTATGTAGAGCTTACTACCACTCTAACCAATGCGATATTCTTGAAGAAATACTTTTTGTAGTTGCACACATCGTCCTCACTGGAATACATAAAACTGAAGAGCCCCCAATGTCCTTACTGCAAGACTTAAACCTATATAGTACAAAGTCCTAGTTTCAAGACATTAAACTGTATAACAACCTTAAGTGTTCATGATACATGACGTTAAAATGTGTATCATCCTTTTCCTTATTGCACAACTTTAAACTTCATGACACCATTTTTCATCATTACACGACGTTAAACTAAACAGTTAATATCTTCTCTACATGTCATTCAGAGATTCTATAAAAAAGAATCAGGGACATCATTGCTACATTTTAGTGGCACATGAGTCCTTATATTCCCTATATCTGAGTCAGATCTTCATAGGGACCTTGTCTCAAGAACTATGTGTGTCTTTATTCTCATCTATTTGAGAAATGTAGAGATGTATAGATCTCCAATATTGGACCCAACTGCAACCGAAAAAATTTTTATTTCCCTTTTTATTCTCCTGTATATGAACTATATCTATTCAGAGTGATTCATTAAGATACATTCTTTGATTTTCATACCTTCTTGTGTCTTAAATTTAATCATTCTTTTAGAATGTCTTAAAGCCTCCTGTCTCCCATGTCAAAATAAGTTGGTGTGGGAAATGAACTTTTAATAAACTAAGTATGGATTGATTCTCATCTATATGTGTTACGTAGAGATTCCTGGATCTCCAGTCCTAGGCCCAACCATGATAAAAACCAAACTGCCTTTATTCCTTATATAACAATCAAACATGCATAGGAAATGATTTATGAACTACATATGGATTAATTCTTTCCCCCAGAAAAAACAGATAGTGATACATGGGTTTTATCCCTTAGTCCAGTTACAATATGTCTTTCTTTTACATCATTTCATCTTTGTCTTTACCGCATTATATTAAAATGCATGGAAATCTAACACCCCTAATATTAACTTTTGTCACCTTTCTGTTATAGAAGAAACTCTTACTGCTCCATGTTTCTCACACTGAGAATAACTCATGTGGGATTAGGAATTAGGAAAAGTATTCTTTATATAAATAATGTGTCTCAATTTCTTATGTGGCTATCAATGTCCTCACTTCAGGACTTAAAACTACACAATATAAGGTCCTCACTGCATGACTTTAAACTGCTCAACACAATGTCAATTTAAAGGGAAACAAAGAAGTCTTCATTTTACATATGATTCATATCTATGTAAAAGACATCAATATCATGGACAATATTAATTACAATATTTCTTATCTGCATAGAGTATAACCCCCTTCTATATTTCACACTCTTAATATTGAATATTTCCAGATCTTCATAATATTTTTAGGGGTTCTGATGACAGGGTTTCTACTACCTAAGAACTCTTTTTCTTTATTATGAAGCACATTCCCTTAGGTTGCCTTGCATAAGTTTCCTACATAACATGCATTTCAGTCAAAAGATGCCACTATTTGGCTATGCTGGATATGCCCCAGTTGGACCTGCATAATACAGCCCCCATAATGGGTTTTTCAAATGATGGCAATTTTTTATTGGTTATAGTGTCTTTGTCTCCTTCAAAATTTGATGACAATATACAAGAATATGTATTTTAAAATATTCATTCAGGAATATTTGTCCCATTGTCTTTCTCTTGATCTGAAACTCTTCAAGATCCTGGATTAGACATTTCATTCTCCATGTGTTCAAAGAAATATGATATAACCTTGGAATCACTTTTCCACATATCATATACCATTTCCATTTATGTTCCTAGTTGTATGACCTTAAACTAAAGACATCATACTTATTACATTGGGTCAGACCTTTGTAGAATTCATATTCCTTAGATTATTTTTTAAATCTTGGTTGGAAATACCCTCTCCATATTTAGGTACCTTTATCCATAAAACATTCTCTGTGGTTCATAATATATGAATCTCTATATACTTTCGTCGTCTGTTAGAAATAGAATGTTAAATTATTAGGATCTTTTTTTCCAGACTATGCAGTACATGCCCTTAGGTGGCCTTGCATAAAATTTTCCTATATAATTGGCCTTTTATCCAAAAGATTCTACTATTTAGCTATGCAACATATTCCCCAGTTGTCCCAACATAACATAACCCCCATAATGTTTTTAACAAATAATGGTAACTTCATTCTTAGAAAAGACTACCTCTAATTCCTTTATCCATTTTTCCATATCATTCTTCAGATTTAGAAATTCACAAATCATATTTTACTATTTTCATTTCCATACATTAAAATGGTAGTATATTTCCAAAAATTTATCACGAAATTTCGAGAGTCTCATACCATTGGTCAAAGCTCTAGAACATAAATTAATGCCACATAATGTCCTCAATGCATTACTTAATATTATACAAGATAATTTCATCACTACATGACTTAAAACTACACATTATAATGTTCTCACTGCATGACTTAAAAAATCACAATACAATGTCCTCACTACATGACTTAAAACTACACAACACAGTGTTCTCACTGCATGACATAAAACTACATAGTTTTGAATCATAAATTCTCATTTATGATAAATTTTAACCATTCTTCATACACCAAATTTGTATAGAAGGGGTTTTCCTATTCAAGTAATATGTCGACATAAAATAGAACTTTATTCTAAAATTATGATTCCTTGGGAAAACCGCAAATTGTGGTCTTCAGTCACCCAAATCACATTTTCGGTTGTCTATAAATGGTAATATGTTAAATTATTAAGAGATATTTTTCTTGACTTTTAATTACATTCACTTAGGTGTCCCTAAATAAGTTTCCTACATAACCAGTATTTTAGTCAAAGGATACCACTATTTGGCTATGCATCATAATCCCCATTTGGCCCTACATTACACAACTCTCATAACAGGTTTTTCAAATAATGGTAACTTCATTCTTGGAAGAGGCTACCCTTATGTTCATATAAGATTTAAATTTGGTGACTATAAAATCATGGTTCGAGATTCCCCTTGGAAATATGTAAAGAATATTACATCAATTCTTAGTCGCTGAGTCTTGTTTGGGATATAATTTCAAAATATATGGTCAAAGCTATTTTTACCATAAAAATTAAACCTTCATAGTTAGATATGAAAGACTCTAAACTACCAATAACAAAATACCTAGTACTCAATAGATTGAGAACTATAAAATGGTACTCTAAAAAAAGTTGAGTCTTATCTCACTAAACATATATTTTGTATGATTTAGGTAATATTGAGAAATAAAAAGTAAAAAGATAAACAGTTTTTGGGGTTTTCCATATATCCCTAGAAAAAATAAAACTGTGCTCATTAGGCCCATCGTCTTAATATGAAAATTCTAATCACCCACAATCTTGTCAATGTAATCTTGATTATCTAACTTGGTGGTTTTTTGTTTAAAAAAAACTCATCATAATAATTACCTTTAGTATTTAAATAAAAAATGAAATAATGGGAAAATATATGATTGAAGAAAAAATTTCTTCCATTCATATGAAATTAGAGGGACATACAAAAAAATAGAGCCCCTCTATCATGGTTTAAAATAAACTCTCAACACGACTCTTCATTTGTTGGACAGCTTCATAATCCGTATTAGATGCCTATTGAATTTGAGATATTTAAGCAACTCCATCATCCTCATCATGAAGAAGGGACTCCTTAGAAGTTGAAATTGAGGTTATCCCTCCTTATTGGGTTTCTCCCAATGTCTAGTTCAATTTCTCACGATTATTATGAAAAAAATCTAGTTGTTGTTGAATATATAATGACTCCATCATGGATTCTCTAATTTGTTTTCTAATTTCGATCAAATAATTCTTATGATCTACCTCTTCCTCAGATACTTCATCTTGGAAGCTCTCAATATTGATAAGTCATTTATCCTTTTCAAAATATTGTTACAGCTTATGATACTTCTCCCATCAGCAAAAGGCCTCTTTCATTGCATCGTAGACTGGTCGATAATTAAATACACCAAATTCCAATATGGTGAATAGCGCTGAGAGTTCGGAAAAATGGGACAACAATTCATCTAAACGATTCTCAATAATTATTATCCAGATATGACACCGTATATTAATATGTTCCATTTCAAAAGTAGATTGCATGTCTATGTCTGAATCTATATCACTACTATGAGGTAAAATGTACTCTAGAAACAGATCACTTAATGGTCTTGCTTGTTCCGATTCTCTCAGAATAGTAAAAGATTCACCTTCTGCTGATGCATGAGCCAATTTGGAAGCTTCACCTTCTGATATAATTATAGGAGATAATAACCCTAAAGGATAAATCAATGTAATTGTTAGTTTTAAAAAAATGGTAGAAAACAGTGTTTGATCTAAATAGTTGATGACATTTTCCCAAAAATAAGTTGGCCACTTGATTGGATTCATCCCCGGTATTCCCAACATAAGAATTTTTACTAGATATTTCTTGGTAAGGGGAACTCTCCTGAGTTTTCCCAGTTGTGATAATTAAAGGCTCTAGAACATCTCTAGATCGAGGGTCCTCTATATGTGTTTCTTCAGCAGCAAAAAAAGTAGGATATAGTGGAATGACCTATTCCTGAGGAGTCTTTGCAGCAGTTTCTACAGATAAAGATATATAAGGAGAACTTTGATATAAATAATCATGTAAAGAAGAAAATTTGTCTATGGAAAGTGAAATAATAAGGATTTACATCCTTGAAATTCCTCATGAAAATCCCCAAACTCTTTGATGGAACCTGGTATATCAATATTTAGCTTATAGGCTTTCATCATTTCAGTGTATGAAACTTGGAATGTTATAGATTCCTAACCATTTAAGTTATCCATCAAATGTTGGTTGACTCTCAATTGGCTCCATGGACATTATGTTCTATTGGATCTTCAATAGGTATTTTAGCATCAGATCTTTCCAGGTTTTGGCCAAAATCAGTATTTATTTCTTATTTCCTTGGGTCTTCATTACTTTCTTCTGAAGAAATAGGAATATCAGCATTGGTTATTACTGTATCAACTGGAAAAGGAAACTTATCTGATATATGTTGAAAAAGAATAAAATTATAAATGTTTTTTTATTCATCAGAAATTTATTTGATCTTACAATGTATTTTCTCTCTTTCAATAGATCTTGGAGTGGGTATAGATGAATCTTTTTTAGATTCATCAATATGAACTTGTGTTTCTCCTAGGGTTTCCTTCTCTGGTCTAGAAGAATAATCTATTAGTATCTTGAGAGAAGAGAGAGGCACATATTCTACAATATGATAAATGTGATTACCATATTGTATTGAGTAAATTATAATGAACATATTAGAGTATAAATACTTACTAATTCGGAAAAAACTTTGAACCAATATCATTGTTATCTTATATTTCTTTTGATATGCATGTAGAGAAATTGAAACACTTTTCTTGGAAGAAAAAACATGAGGTAATGGCTGAGTATTATATGTCTCCATTACCCTAGTCATGATTCTTGCTCCTCGAGAACGTTTTGGAGACCTGGGAGTATCATTTGATGTGTTGATAGGAGAGACTACAAGCCCATACTTTGGTTATTCAAGAACTAGTCTGGAGTTTCCTTCCCTACATTCAAGCTGAACAAATGAATTTTTATCATGATTAATGATGATGAATTGTAATGTATAGTTGAGACAAAAAATGAAAATACATTTTTATTATTGACATAAATATCACACTCTTCCTCAGGGTCGATAATTAACCCTTTGTGGACTCCTATGTCCATCATATTAGACACTCCTTTAAATGTTGGGATTTTTTCATTATTTGCATATATAAAATCCTCCATCTTTATAATATAATCATGTATGTCATCCAGGTTAATATCTGGATTTCAATCAGAAGGATCCTTAATGTCACCCACATCTGGTATTCGAATTCCATGCTGGAGGAATACCCATGAATCCCAAAGATCCATGGTCACACTCTTCCAATAATGAATGGATGAAGGTCGCAAATAATTTAGTCTTAGTATGGTTGATTGTGGAGGAGATTTAACAACTTCTGACGGGTGAGCCTCTTCAGACCTCCCTTATTCTTCATAAAGTTAAATAGATGAAATAGGAATCTCTTGTTGATGGAGGCAACTAGATCACCTTGGTGTTATATGTATTTCTTCTTTATCCCTATTCATCATGGTATACCTCCTGTGAGGTTGTTTTGAAGGCTCTGAAACCTCTGAAACTTCTACATCATCTCTGGCCTTGGTCTTCCTAGCACGATTTCCATGCACTACAGTCATTGTAGCTGACACTCGATATATTCCTTTTTTCAAAGCCACTTCATGATATGAAGAAGCCCAAGCCATGTAATATCCAGTTTCCAATCCAATTGATTCATCTGGTGGAGGTAACATAATCGAAAATTTGGATGCCTCTAATGCTATTCGAATCCATAATTATCTTGATACCATTGGTCATTTCTCTTGCCTAATATACATGGGTGGAAAATTGTTTTATTGTTGAAGACATATGAACTTACAAGAAATCCTATAAGGGACATAATCCTCATAGATAATTTCACTATCAATCGTGGTTGATAATACACCATCCCCAAATCCCATCATATAAGATCTCAGATAATAATTATTTTCATTATCATCATCAATAAATGTTCCAGATAGTGGGTTACCAAAAGAAAAGAAGCTGAATTCTCTTGAGACATTTGATGCCTTTAGCAGTACATTAGGTCTCAAATTTTGAGGCTAAATACAAAAATATTTCTGTAAAAATACGGTGAATCGATCACTGGGGACTCAAACTAAATTCAACACTGAGTATGAAGAAAAGTGTGCTACAATATGTCTCCACAACCCTTGGAATGGCCCTATAATTTTTAATAGAGCCTTACCATTGTATAAATATAGTAGAGAATAGTAAATTCGTGCCAATACTGGAGTTTCTTAACCAATATACTTCCCCTCTACTAATTTAGTTATGATAAAAAAAGTCACCAACCTTACACCGCCTTCGTACTCACGAACTGGAAGCAATTAAATTATTTTCCACATGTAAAGGAAGGCAGCTAAGCATATTATTGCATCAATATCAGATTTGACATTGTAGCCCTAGTTCTTATAGTCACATTTCTCCAATGTAGGCCAATATGTGCCTGATCTACCTTAGTTATATGTAGAAGGGCAAAAAATAGGATGTCCACAAGTGGAAAATTTCTCTAATATTGGTTCTAAAATGGATTCCATCCACACCCTGTCATGAATATATTTCTTGTATTTGTGTACATTATTCACTATTTTGAATAGTTCATGAGCCAACGGTGGTGTTCTGGTAACATCTCCCCATGTTTTAGCCTGAACAATAAACTCTTCATACATTTCTCCATGAACGGGAACCCAAACTATATGGTAGATATCCCACAAAATAATTCTAAATTCACCATGTGTCAAATGGAAGGAATTCATTTGCAGACTCCACTAACTCGTCAATTCAAGAATGAAATCGTTTTTATAAATATAATTTTGTCCCATCCAAAAATCTTCATAAATATAAACATCTTATAACTATTTCCTGAATTCTTCACAATAACGGCTCACCCAAAATGCCCACATCTATTCATGTTTAACACCTCCTCCAGAACGAAGATCCTCGTATTCCTTCTATCCATTAGACTGATCTATATGGAAAGCCTGAAAAGTTGAATCATTGCAATGTGGCATTGGATCTACAACATGATACTTTATATAAAGAGTACACCAACTGTGATGTTGGATACATCTAATTTGGATTGTTCCTTTTTGTACTAGAACCCCCCACTCACAATCATTCATGAAGTTACAGATGGAGAATTGAAGAAACCAATTATTTGGAAAGTACATCATAATAGCTAGAACATGGGAATCTTGAAAAATCCCATGCCCATATAGGACTAGGTAAGTACTTTGTGTATATTCACATTGATATGGAATTAAAACCATCTATATCCCAGGAAGAGTACTTTCAACAACGTCATAACAGTCGGGTCTGATGATCTTCATCATTTCATTTTGACGACTCTTATTTTCTTCAGTATAGATGATCAAATGAGCCATTTTCCTACAAAATAATTACCAAACATACCATATTAGGATGGGATTTTGACATAAATTTCAACTTAATGAAAAAGGAAATAAAATATTTTTCAAAGTAAATTGTTCGCAGAGGTCCTTCGACGAATTCTATCACGTAGGTCCTTTGATAAGGATCCAAGCACAACTCCTTTGATGAAGTACTTTTGGATAGCTCCTTCACTAAAGTAGTTTCACCTTCATAAAATTTCAAGGATACTACATGAGAGCACAACGCGTTGAGGCAAGAAGAAAGAACTATGCAATGAGAGTTGGAAAATTTGGAGGAACGGATAATGAAAAATCGCAAAGAACCAAACCTATTTATAGCCATAAGTGAACTCGTGCATCAATACTTTGTGGCATACCTACATGTAGTAGCTCCGTGGAAAACCTGCACTATCCAGAAATTAACCCATAGAATTTTCCCCATAATTTTACCTCAGGACTCGACCCTCTTTCTAATCTGATCCAATCCTCATGGGGGGATTTTGTTGACACTAAATATGAATAACAAAGACTAAAAAGATAGCCCTAGATAATTCAAAATCCCAAGCCATGGTTCAAGGAATTCAATGGAAAGCCAAACCCTAAAAAGCTCTACGTGAAAGACCTATACAAAATACATATGTGATAGCATAATTTCTATACCCCTACGCAACAGACCTACACGAAGGACCTGTGCAGTCGATCTGCGTAGAAAACATCCCTTTGACCATGCCTCAACCATGCCTACAAATAGGACACCTAGGCTCCCCATCTCAAGGACAGAAAAATTTTAAAGACACCCTGAAGCTCCCATTTGATTTATCTTTCACTCAGATACCTCAAATTGTCCAAAGGAGATCTCTAATGTATGAGAGAATAGATAATTAAATAGGATAAGAATGTTTTGAAAGTCTTAAAAAAATTTACATAGGTTGGATTCCACTATTTGAAATATATTCTTCAGTCATCATACACACCTTGGTGGCACACCAACACGACACACCTGCGCGACACACCTACATGGTATAGTTTCATGGCGCAGCAATGTAGCATACCTACGTGGTACAATTTCAAGATGTACCTACATGAAAAATACTGGTAAAAATCCTATATACATACTTATGTACCCTCTTTAAATTCATTCATGTATGGTTATCTACTTCTCTGGTTCCCTCATCTAAATGAGACTAAGTTAAATCATCCAACAAAACCTCCTGACTTATCAAACCTATGGGAAAGGCACATCAGCGTGTCTCTTATTTGGGTTTGTATATCTACAGTCAGAGGTTTATGAAATGTGTTTCACAATGGGGTTATGATTCATGGAGTGTATGTGGGTTTTTATATCTATAGTTACATGTACCTTTTTCCTAGGAATAGTTCTGGGAAGTTCCTGGTTTGGAGGATTAGATTTCAGTGTCCGTCCTTCCCTTTTCCTCTCTAAGACTCATAACCTCACCTCTTTTATAGGGAAGGTAATGTTCACACTTTCATTTCTATATAAGAAAAGTAAAATTCTCCCTCCCCTATTAGGATCAATTTTATGGTAACCATCCTAGTATAATCCTTTAACCTTAATCCCTTCTTTTGGACCCTTGTCCAATTTTTAGTGAATAGAGGGATGTCTCATCTCCTCACCCTCTTCCCGTGTCACCTCATACTTGTCCATCCTATCCGCCATAGGCTCCCACTCCTCCACTAGTGGAGGAAGAAAAGTTTATGTGTCATTGTTGAATCATTTACATCCTCTTGTTTTTTTACAACGATCATGACTCACGTGGTCTTAGAGATTAATGATGAATAAAACATGAGAAAAAACACTCATTAAAAAGAACTATGAGAAATCTGATTCCTTTAAATACTAGGATACGTTGGAAGAACGTTTAGGGGCAGATCCCACTAGATATCCTCCTCACGATTCTAACCCTAATCTCCATAATCGGGGCATCCTCTTTAGGAATAAGCGCCAAATTAAACCCCCAAAATCATTATGGCATCCTTTTAAGGAAGTAATATCAAACTCATTTTTCTCAAAGGACTGTAATCTCCTATAAGATTCATCAAACTATGTGGGATTTGATTCCCATCCACATGGGGCACATAGGAATCCTCCTTGAGGTTCAAACCCAACAATTCAAATCCACCATGTTCTCCTTGGGTGGTATTCCCAATAGGGAATAATCTTACGTGGAAACCCATATTCGTTCTAGGATCCTTGGGATACTTAGGAATAAGTATCATACCATACTTTTACTAAGAACTTTTTTCTTAGATGTCCTTATTATATGACAATAAATAGTAAAACTAGGTCCTTATCACATGACCTTAAAAGGAATGATGTGTCCCATTATGCGGCACCAAACTATGAGGGTTATGATTCCTTTCACAAGGATACATAGGAAAACAATTTCCTTGGCATGATCCCAATATCAAAACAAACATTCATCTCCCTAGATGACAATAAATTCTAGAGTGCCCTGCTGAGAGGCATAAAAAACTAGTATTATTATATTGATGATTAAAAGAATATCTAAGTAGTATATTAGAGGATACCATTGATGGAGAACCTCAAATATATATGGATATATACATTAATGAAGAACCTTGAATTCATACTGATGATTCTAAATTTTACACATGTTAATAAGTGATTTAAATTCAAAGGGAAACTTATGTTGTACTTGGTTAATTAATAAGGATTCATGAAAAAATCTTAAATTTACAAAGAGATTCCCCGAGTAGATAATAATTCCCCCCAAAATGGCGTGATGAGTCCGACCACCCATCATCATGAACAATGCACGTTTCTAAATATTGTAAGGTTCAAACTCAATGAACATCTTAATTTGGAAAGAAGGTACCTTTTGGATAAATAATTGTAGGATGTTTCGGGTTCCATGAATAAATCCAATGGAATCTTCCAAGAAACAATTATTCTTAAAATTAGAATGCATGTTTGAAGGAACTAAAAACCAAATGGAATGACCATGAAGAATGAGTAATTAGGAATTTAAATAGACAAGGGTTGTTGTTTGTTTAGCCATCAATGATGGTTACAGAATAGAGAATTCAAACCGAAATTGAAAAAGACAATGAAGTATTCAATTGGGGAGTGAAAACATCTAAAATAGAAATCCTTCCCTGAATCTAGTTCTGTTGATATGTTTCTTGCACTCTGATCTATCAGTGTCTGGTGATTCGTCATGATCCAATGGTGTTGGGATGTAGAATCACCATTGGACAGAGCTTCTCCATTCGAGATGGAAAATGATCTAACTCTGACTCATTTCTCTAATTTCTCTTCTATAGGAAACTGTCAGCAGTCACGTAATCTGAACCTCCCACACACTCACAACTGAGGTCAATCCTACGGTAAACACCACACTAAGAACTCAATAGAAGTTCCAAATTTTCAATTCGAGCCCCCATTTGTATGTTATTTGAAGTAGAATTTCAAATAAAATAAATTTATTTATTTATTTTATTTATGGTTTTTCCCTCTGGAAATTTTTCTATAGAAGCCCTACATAGAAAGAACGTATACCTGTCCTAGGGTAAATGACACTCTCCATAATCAATAGTGTCCCCAAATTTCCAATTTGAGTTACCATTTGTGTAATATTTGATACTAAGATATTAAATTAATGAATTAATAAATTAATTCTTCCATTTAACATATCTCTAATGAGTAAGGGGTCCAAACATCCATTATCGCCATATTTTATGTCGTTCTTAAGGTAAACACTTAGTTTTGGACCTATCCGCAGTTTGGAATTTCTTATCTAATCAACCGTAAAAGAGATAACCCATTTTCCATTATGTGAATAGTATATAAACACGTAATATTTTTGTATAATTTATTTCAGGAACATGAAGCCTTATAATTTCACATCGTCTCAGTGCCTAACTTTGAAAATATATTTAGAAATATTCAAAATCCTTTGATGGAAAATAATGAGTCTCTACACATAATGATTCTCAACATGTATTTATCTAATCCCATGAATCATATAACTTATTGAAGATAACCAAGAATATAAGAAATTTTTTTATAATAATTATCTTAAGGTCATATAAATTCCCTATTGAAGTAAATCAAGAGTTGGTAAAACCACTCCCTATCTACTATATCTATGGAAAATGGAACGTTCAGAATTTTTTCTTGATCTTCACTAACTCTATGAGGTGTTATTGTAACAACATCTTGATAAATATTTTGAGGAACTTTGGTGAATCATACCTTGGATGTCAATGGAATTTTGACTGGAAATTAATTACCCCTATCCTCATCTCAAAACGAGTATCTCACTCAGGGTATTATAATTAATTTGTTTATCTATATCTGGAGAAGCTAATTATTTCAATGTTCTTTAGTTTTCCATATTTATAATAATTTATTAATAATTTTTTTAATATATGTCTTTACATATAGAAGTAAATTATTATTTGAGTTTGTTTCTAAAATTTCCCACCCTAATAGGATTAAAAAGGGAATTATTTTCATCTTATACACTCAAATATCAAGATATACTATTAAATATTCAATATATTTTAGGAAATGAAGGTAAAATATCAAATTATGAGTTTCTGGACATTCAATAGGAACTATAAATTAGAAAATTATGAGCTATTTATCTACTAAAATAATTATAAATTGTATTTAAAGGAATAATTATAGAATTCATTTTATCAACATGGATATAAAAATGATGAATTTATGATAGTAATCAATTGATTTTAAAAAAAATATTTTAGTGATTTGGAAATATCCCAAACAATAGTTCTAAACTGTAACTTATGATTTTTCTGTGAGGCCTCAATCAATGTTTTTATTCCACTAAAAATTAAATATAGAAGTTCCAATGGTTTTATTTAAAACGATAACACTATCATCTAAATGTTTCACTTTATTAATATTATTTTTAAATTCGTTTGGGGATTTTATATAAAAATTGTAAAATATTTAATCATTCATGAAAATTATCAAAATAATGTAAATGAGTAATGAAAATGTGGTTATAATATAGCTTAATCCTATTGTATTCAACTTATTTATTTCCAAAAAATGTTTTCCTTATTTATAATTCTTCAATGTAAAATCTATGACCATATATTATAAAATAATTTTACTATAGATATTCGCACTGAAACCCTAGTGTGTGTTTGGAATTATTAAAAATAAATTAAATTGACCACATATAAATCACCAGATAATTAGATACAATTATGTTTTACAATTATCTAAATTCATAACCAATGATAATAAGATTAAATAGTGAAACAATATTGAATAACTTAATGAAAAAATTTAAACATCTTCATCAACAGTCTAATAAAACCGACTATATTCATTAAACAAATAAAGTGGATTATATATGGAGAAAAATTAGCCGAATAAAACATACACGAAAAATTAAATGTAGTAATATCCCTGAAAAAAATTCCAAGGGAACATTTAAAGAAATAAGTTCTTTGATTATTTCATAACAAGATTATACTAACTCATCACTATAATCATTTTATCCTCACATGTTTTAAAAAGATAGAAACATCATATTCTATACTCACTACCCATAATTTCTCTCAATTCCAAGAATTTAAATTGAATTTAAAATGAATAATTTTTTATAGAACGACTTAATGAATTTAAAATAAAATCTAAAAAATACCTTAAGACCACATCAACATTACTTTTCACTAGAAGACACCATCGATACTTATTGTTTTTCTTTAACTCCAATACATTGATCTGAGCTCAACCACCCAAATTGAGGATGATTTCACATGTGGTTCAATATTAGAACTATATAGGATTCAAAATAATGTATTCTGATCTTGGTTTAAGTGTTTCCATCTCCATACAACTTCATCTCATTATATTTATAATCAGTCTTAGATTAACTACTACCTTTTACAGAAAAATTCCTAAGATTTCATTTCCATTATTACTATGTTTGGGTACTCATTAAATTTACAAATCAAACTCCAAGTCTCATTAACATAATTAATTATATTATTACCTATTATGTCCAAACCTATAAAATTCAGTTTTCTAATCAAATCTATGTGACCAATTAAATATATCGAAATTATATTCTTGTTATCAAATATTTACACACAATTTTTTTATATCATTTTTTTATGAATACATATATTCATTTTTTATATTATTATAAAGCCATAATTAACCCCTTTTAATCCAAATTTCATATTTCCATATATTTTTTCCTTCATCATAGTCATATTTTTCACCCAACATATGGCCTTAAAAAATTTTAGTCAACCTTCTTAGTCAGTTATTAGTACAAAAGCTAAACCTCATTCTTTGATCTCAACGATCAATTTATATCCTCATTATTAGGATTTATCAGAACTCAAAATAATATACAAACAACAAGGTTTAATGTAAATGGTTTTAATCATAACCACATTTCTATGAATTTTTCAATTTATCTCAATAGGGGTTTTTTCTATCAAAATACTACTAATATCACTCACTAACTATAGTACTGTTAGAGAAATAATCTTGCAACATTAATTCCTCAATCACCAACTCTAATCTTATAATATTTATTACTACCCTATCCACCAACACATACTAATATACAAACACCTATATTAGTAACATATTGAGAATTTAGGTCATTTCAAATTTAAGACAAGAAGATATGAATAACCATGACATCTTGAACTTTCTCCTAAACCAAAAGAAGAATAAAACAAAATCATGAAAAAAATTTCAGTAATCAAGAAAAATCCAGAACTTCTTTTATCTATTAGTATTAACTCCAAAAGTTCCTTGAAACTTGGTGTTATTTTTTTAACCCATTCTTTCTAAATTAGTTGAAGCTATACTAGTATCTCCTTCATTAGTTGTTTTCCAAAAATCCATCATCCAATCAATTTTTCGACCACACATACCACACATCACATCTGCATGTATGTTATATTCATCATCAAAGACTCACATATTCCTCCATATCCAAAAAACATAATTATTAATACTTTTGTAAAATATATCCAGTCATCCTTTTCTAAAAACACTCAATATAACATAAAACCAATGTACATAAATTTTATATTGGATTTATCAATAATCTATATATGATATTACTATCATCTTCCATTAGTTCGACCATGAAAATGATGCCATGATTTTACATTATCACAAGTTCATCATCTTTGATTTAGGTGATTGTTAAGAACCCCCTTGTTTCACCATTGAGATTATTCCTGAATAAAAAAAATCCTATAAAATACTAAATAAATTTTACGTAGTTTTGAATGTATCTTATAAATTTTTTAAAAATTTATGTGCGAGGGGTGGTATTTTAACTAGTCATACAATAGAAACGATTTATTCCTACCTAGTGATTAATAATTTATTATGTGGTTGAATGATTCAATATTCAGTGTTAACTATATAATAATATATGATTGAGATAATTTACTACTTATTGGATCATAGTATAAACAAAATAAATTAGGCAGCCTAAAAATTTTATTCATATGTCGAAATGATTTTATTTTAATAAACTTTTTTAACACATTGATTTATTTATACATTTTCCAAATTAAAAACTTCCTCCAATAAAAAATCCATTTTAAAATTTCAATTAAAATCTAATATTATCAATCTAAAAATCATTTAAGCTTCAAATAATTATTTTATTATATATTCCATTTCAATTCTAGTTCCAATAAATATTAATTTTGTAAAATATAATTACAATAAAAAATTCACTATCATAAATCATTTAATTTTTTTTTCAACTCATAAAGTACACAATAAATAATATATTTAGAATAATATTTTCATGAAAAATCCAAATTCATTCCAAAATTACATTCCAAATAAAAATAAATAAAGACAAAAAATGATGTTCACATAATATTTGAAAACTGAAATCACAAAAATTAATCAATTTCACTCTAAAAATAATGTTTTACATAACTTAGTCAATTTAAATCAAATCTTCACATATATTATTATATGTTATCCATTTTTTCATTTAAAATTTTTTTACCACAAAATATAAAAATAAATAATACAAAAATATAAGTGTCCAAAAAATTATTATTATATCTCATTAGAGAACTTAAAATATAATTAAATATTTTCAAGAGGTATGTGTAAAATTTGACAAGTACTTTCATTTTGATCAATATTTTTGTAAAAATTATTTTAATATAATTGTAGTAACCCATTAGAGTTGATAATTCTAAAAGAAGATGAAGTTATGAGATGTCCCTGGTTGTTGATGATATTGTTAAATCTAGTAGAAATGACTAGTCATGAATTATTGATAGTAGTTCTTTATATGATACAACTATATATAAATATATTTCTCAAGAATATTGAAATCCATATTTTATTTTTAGATAATTGTTATCATTAATAGATAATTGAAAATTAAAGTAGTTGGCCCTGATAAGATGGAAACGTAGAAAATAAACAATTCAGATGTTATTTTCATTAATGAGATTAAACATAATATTTTTAGAGTTATCCCACTATATGATTATTTAAATTAATTAATTTTAATGAAAAAACATCAGTTATAAGAAAATATAAAAAAGATAATGTTTATAAAAAAGGAGAAATAATTATTAGTACTTTATTTTAGATTATAATCATATAAAAGTCAACTTATTTCAGTGAAAACAACTATCTAACATATATGGATTCATTATATTGGCGATTGATGTTTGAAAATAATTTAGAAAAATGAATCTATGAGAGATATATCCAACATTAAAAATTAATGATATGTATCTTGTGAAACCTATAAAAAGAGGAAGATGTTAAAAATGTCATGAGAGAGTTTAGATTTATTCCAAAAGAAACTTGAATAAATTTTCTATAATTTATGTGAAATTATGGAGAAAATAAATATACCAAATATGATCCATATTTAATTACATTTATTTTTTTATTTCAGTAGGATAGATAATGTGATGTTTATGAAATATAAGTAAGAAGATGTTGAAAAGATCAACAATTTTAGAAAAAACATTAAAAATGGATTTACCCTTTAATTTGGAAACTGAGAGAATGTAATGGAATGGAATATACATGAAATGATTTTGGTTAATATCACAAAAATAAAAAAACAAAAATTAGTAAAATTGTCCCTGAACACCAAAATAAAACATAGTTATAGAAATAAAGAATGGAATCATTGTTAAATAAGAAGAAATGTGTTTGATGAATTTAAACCCACTTTTGGATTTAAAATTTTTCAACTACTATACACATTATAAAAAATTTATAACCTAGATAAAATATCAAAATCATTGATATTAAATATAAGAATAAACAATTATTTAAATAATTTAAACTATTTTTTAGACCTTGTTTGATGAAAACAAGAAATCAAGATATTGGAATGTTTGATGAGAAGGATGAAGAAGGAATTTGCAAAGGGTTATTATTAAAAAATAGTATTTAAAATTTACTAAATAAAAATTTTAATAAGATAATTTAATTTTATTATATGAATATTATATAAAATAAAAATATTTATAATGGAAGATAATGTTTTTGAAATCTTTACTGAAACTGAGTTGGAAATTTATAAATAGTATATGAAGAAGAGGTTTATGATTAATGAAACCATGATCATCCTGATTTAGATTATACCTTTGATGAGGTAGTTACTGATATAATTTAAAAAGTAAGTGCACAAGGACAAAAAATCATATTGATGCTAGAAATATCATTAGAAATCAAGAATCGCCATTTTAGAAAATAAATAGGATAAAAATAAATAATTGAAAAACTTTAATATTATAACTTAAAGAACATTTTGTTATGGAATCTATTGAAAAAAATGAATTTAAGGATTAATTTCAAAAATATTTAGATCCAATTTAGAGGAATTTTATGGGGTATCCTATTATAAATCTATAAGTAAGGAATTTTATTATAATTATGTACCTATTCAAAAATAAAGTAAATTAAAAAGTTTAGGTTCTTTGAATCAAACTAGAATTGTTTTGAAAATGATACTCTAAAGATAAAAACACTAAATTTAACGAAATATTTTTACATATTGTATGACTTTAATCTATTGGGATGTTCTTGGTTATTGTGGTAGATAAACATTATAGTTATTTTTCTAATGTATGTTAATCCCACTTCTATAAATGGTAATATATAGAAATATTTTTTCATTAAACAAAATAAAATATTTGTACTCAGTAATAATGTAAAAAATAATAAAAGTAAAAAAATATTTATTATTTTGGTTTTATAGTGATCATTTAACAAATTATTCATTTATGAATAGTTTATTCAATGAGGTGAATTTAACCAATGGAAAGGTTCGCATAAACCTATATATATAATTAATAAAAACATGTACCTTTGTGGTTATTATTTCTATTATTTCATAATTTTTATTGTATATGGAAAGTACAGTTATTGATAATTTAAAAAAATCATGAAATAATTTGTGATGTCTACTATTAGTGAAATAATATTATTTGTAGGATTAAAATTTTTGTTGGGAAAATTTTATTTTTTATCTCAAGGAAAATATGATAAAAAAAATGTCTGAAAAAATGTGACATATAATATTTAAAATCTGATTCGAAAGCTATAACATATAGAGATATTTTGAGAAAGGGTGTTTTAGGTAAAATGTTTTATAAAAATTAGTTTGAAAACATTGTTGGAACCTTATTATATCTCATAACATCTATATTAAAAATATTCTATGATTGGACATTGTAGAAATGGTTTCATTGGAGAACTAAATAATTACACATTATGGTTACTAAAAGAATTATTAGCTACATCAATGGGACTATACATTATGGTATGTTTCATAAAATAGGTGAGGAAAAACAATTTATTTTCATATAAATATGTTTATTAGGTGGAAAACATTGATGATTCAAAATCCATATTTGAACGCGCATTTGTTTTGAAAAAAATATATCATTGTTGGAACTACAAGAACAAAAAATCATTTACACTTAGTACTATATAGGCTAACCAAATTTCTCCTATATGGAAACATACATGAATGAATTAGATTAATAAGAATATGGAATATTTGATATAAAAACTTAATAATTTATAAAGAATATATTGTGATAATCAAAGTGTAATCAATTTTTCATATTCCCAACTGCAACACTCTAGGTCAATGAATATTTATATTAAATACAATTTTATCAAAGATAATATTTCAAATGGAACCATGAAACTAGTGTATTTTTCAACAATAAATTAAATTATAGATATTTTTACAAAAGCATTGTCAAATGATAGATTTGAAAAGTAATATTTTCCAATGAATGTATATCCTTTCCCTATTACATAAGCTATGTAGAAAATTCATAATTTGACCTAGATGATGAGATGGGGAAATAGTCAATAGGGGTGAATTGAATAATTATAAAATGTTAAGATTATATCATACTTAAATTAAATAATCCATGTAAAAAAATATTAAATTTTTTTAATTTTAGTTCAGGATAAAGTGATCAAATCCTTAGTCTTCAACCATTAAAAGTAAGAGTATGAATCCCATTATATAGCTACCATAATTTTAAAGTGGATTCACAACCCATTACAACTAACTATTCCACACATGTAGTTACAACCCAAATAACACATCCCTTTTTAACCAAGAGGCATAACCCTAACAATCCTTCCTTCTTCTACTAGGAGTCGCAAATCGATACCTACTTTTTCCTACTTAGATATACCACCAAATACATACATTTTTAAGGGATAATATAAACCATATAATCCTTATTTTGAACATGAAATAGTAAACCAACTTGAATGAACACATAAATATAAATGGTAATAATATAACAACAAAAAATCCATTTTAGATTGGGAAATTCAAAATGTAGATGAAGAAGCCGCTTTAGTTTACAAGATAGTTTGAAATTTCATGAAATAGTTTGGAAAAAATCATTTAATAGTATGAAAAGAAAGTTCAAATTTATAAAACTAAAAATTCATTGACGTTTCCTTGGAACATTTCATTGGTTCTTTTGAACTATATTTATAGAGTCTCTTCATGCACATTAACTTTCAAAAAAATGAAAACATTCATAGAATCCTTAATTTTTTATCCATTATAGTTTTTATTTTCCAAAAAAATAAAACAACTATTTTCTTTTTTGAATAATTACAGACGACTTTAGAGTGGAAATGAATTTTACACTCTTTAAAAATAAAAAAAAATGTAAAAAAAATCATTGGAATAGAAAATTAAAAAATGATAAATACTCACATCAATTTGGAAAATAATCAATAGTAAATATTTTTTTATTGTTCCCACATAATCACACTTTACATCTTATAGAAAACACTAAGAAAATTTAAATATTTTAATTAATTACTATAAATATACAACATGAATATAAAAAGATCCTTCACACCACTAGATTAAAATTTAATTTCCAATCACACTATATGAAGTGTATTTGAAAATTGAATTTTATTTGATAAGAATTTTAAAATCATAATAATTTGATTTTTTGTAATTTTTATTTCTTAGATTTTGATATTCATTTCCTAATACTTCATCATTTAATAATACTGTGATTCCTATAGGTCTTTTGATTGCAAGGAGCTTTATAATCATAAGGCTAGTATTGTGTAATATTTTAAATCTCTTAGAATGTTTTTTCTCATAATAATTTAGGCATAGGTATATTTTAAATTTTATTAAGACTTTATAACCCTATAAGACATTCCTATTTTATCATAATAAATTTATACTCACTTCATGAAATTTATAAAAAATAATTTAAGACTTTTTAAAAATAGAGCGTAATTGTTTATAAATAACTAAATTTCAAACCTAGAATTTCATAACACTATTTTCCTTAGTATATGAGTTAATAATAACACCAAATGATGTGTTTTTGATTTAGAAATTAGTTTATAAGAAATATAAAAAACATGAGGAATAAAAAATAATTAATTAAATTATAATTAATAAATAAATAAACATTAAAAATTAACATCAATTAATCATCATTAATTTCTTCTATAAGAAGAAAAAACATCAAAAACTATTTTAAACAGATGTTAGAGTGAATAAAATAATAATTTTGTAATTATGAAAAAAATAAATTAGGTGGAAATTATCCACTCAATAAATAACCCTTTTTCATATTTAAAAATAAATGAAAACTATCCACCTTATCGAATAAGAAAAGAATTTCAAAATTAATAATTTTCATAATACTCTTCCTTTTAAAAATAAAAGTTAAATTGTTAAAAATAAATAAAACATTTATAATTAGTGAATACCCCTTAAATAGAAAAAATGACATATTATAAGCTTAATAATATTAAACTATGAGTAGAAACTAAAATTTTAATATTAAAAAACATTTGAAATAAAATTTAAAATCGATTTAAAAACAAAAATAATAGAATTAAATCAATAATGGAAAATTGTGATATCTTTTATTACATTTATAAATTTTAAAAAAATAGATAACAATATAATAATTAAAAAAAATCTTAAGTTAATAATTTCAACAATAAAATTACTAAGACTCCTCCTCAATATCATATTTCCTTCCTTATAAAATAATAGAATATTCAAAACAATGTATGTATATTTTAAAACTATTGTATGAATATTTGAAAATTTTATCAAATAAAATAGTTACAAATCCTTCGGAAAAGGTGTTCAAATTCTATATTGATCCATGAAATCTATTTTAGATATTTATATAATCAAAAAAATATTTACAATGAATTAACTCTTAACCAACAATCTGAGAATATTATAGTGATCCAAATGATAAAATTAAATTCTCATTCTCACTAACTATACACAAAAATAAATTTATGTGGATGTCAGTAAACCAAAAAATATAAATCTTTCATATTTTCACAAAAATGATGAATACCAAACTAATAGATTTGACATGAATTGTTATTATAAAGTGTAAATTATTTTAGCTATCAATAAGGACTCAAAACTCTATATATATGCTTGTTTCCAATAAAATGATTCTTAAATGAAGTCATAAAAACAATTAAAAAATTTTATATTCCAAGGTATATAAAATAATGAAATATATTTCTATTATACCCTATTCTAATATAATTTTATCAAAATTATCTATATCTAAATCATATTAAAATATCTTCTAGTTGGTGATTAGTGGAAACATATTGCAAATAGATTTCTGCTTTTTGAACATGATTCTTGATAAAATTATATCTATCATCAATATTTTTAATTATAGAATGTTTCAAAAGATTCTTAGAAATAAAAATATTATACGTGTTATAACACAAAATAAGAAACATATCAAAACAGACATCAAAAAAGGATAATGTTTTATTAATCAATAACTGTTGAACACAAAAAACTTGTTGTAGTTATATATTCTTCTTAATATCAATATAAAGGAAATTTTTTTCTTTATTTGAACTCTAATATACACAATTATTACTTAAAAAATGACACATTCAATTTTTACATTTTCTATAAATATTAAAACCTCTAAATTATGAATAAGAATAACATTTAATTTCAAAAGAGGTTCTATCAAGATAAAATAAACCAATTATTATATAACCTTTAGCACATTTGATACTTTTTTTTGAAACATTCATGTGACTTACCTTAGTGTTTTATTGAAATCTAACATATATGCATAAACTAAACATAAAATCTGGTCTAGACGGAGTTAAATATAATAAACTACCAATTATTCCTATATCAAAGTTCATTTAGTTCTAATTTTCCTATTTTATCACAATCTAATTTTCAATAAAATATCATGGGTTTATTTTAAAAAATTATCGATTTAGTTAAATATATTTCAACCATATATTTATTATATTTTTATAGAAAAAGAAATATTCCATTATTTATTTGTAATTTTTTATATCTATGAAATAATTTTAATTCTCCTATTAGACTCAAGTAAATTTTTATGACCTATATGGTGAGATGTTTTAATGGTTAGGATGTTCGTGAATTTATTAATTTATAAAATTTTAAGAATATATTAATTTAAAATTATTTAAATATTCGAAAATAAAAAAATATTTATTTTTATAGCAGTTCAGATCAACATGATCCTAAGTCTGTTGTTCATACTATCAACATTAGATTATAACACCCATTACCATGTTGCTTGACTTTTGAAGGGGGTCAAAAACTGTTACAATATACTTTTTTACACATGGAGTCACAACCAAAAAAACCATTCATTTTCTCAACCTAGGGGCATAACCCATCCAGTCCTACGATTTTCTATTTGGAGGCTTAACTTTAGACCTACCTATTTCCACCGAGAGGTATAAACCAAGATGTGCCTTTTAAGGGGTAGTATAACCAAACTATTCCTTTTTTGAAATAAAAATCATAAACCCAATCTAACACACATAGAAATGTATACATAAAGAATAAAAACCCCCAATAAACTAGTTTAGATATTTGAATTATGAATTTCATTGAGAAATCACATTTTATATCCTTATTAGTGTGCATATTCGCAATTGAGATCATCCAAAATGAATATAAATGTGGGGGAACCATGTTCAAATGTACAAAAAATGATATTTATCCATGGTACCACAAAACATTACATTGGTTCTATCAAAATCTATTCAAAGAGATTATTCATGAAAAAAACCATTGAAAAACAATACATTAATTCATAAAATCTTCAAAAATAATTTCCTTTTTAGTTTTTTCCCAAACATCAGTAAGAATTTTCAATTCAAAAAATAATGAACTATTTTAGAGTTGTATGAACGTTTGATAGTTTGTAAAACTAAAGAAACTATACACATAAAATCATTAGAATAATAAATGTATGAAAAATAAAAACTCAATTTAATATGGATTAATAATCAAACATAAATATCTTTTTTTATTTCTATGATAATCATGATTAACATCTTAGATAAAATACTATGTAAATTCAAATATTTGAACTTATGTTGTAAATATTCAATGTGAATATTAAAACATGATTCATCCCTAATGATTGAAATATAAGATTTCATAAAATGATTCAAATCAAGTTCACATAGAACCATAAATAATTAATAAGTAATTGTGAAATAAATAAATCTAGAAATTTTTTTAACTAAAACATTAAATGGAGTGAAATATCAAAAATATTTGAAAATATTTTGAGTTCTTGAAAAATAAACTTTATTTCAAAAATTAAAATCATTAGTATTTGGATTTCATAATACAACGTATTTTATAATACTCTGATAATTATTTCACAAGACTCCATCATTTCAAAAGAATCTAAATCTTATATATCATTATATTTCATAAGAATTCATATCTATAAGACTTTAGTATTTTATTAAAAAATTTATCTTGTTATATATTTATTTTTTCACAAGAGTTTATACTTAGGAATAATCAAATTTTCATAGGAATTAAGAATCCCATAATACTTTTCTATTCGTTCATAATAAAACATCATAAGACATTAAAAATAGAAATAATATTAAATAGAGTATAAGAAATTTTGCTTAACCAAATTTCCAACATAAAATATCATGACAATATTCCTTAGTATATGAGTCATTCCAAAAATCAAAATGTTGTGTATTTCTTCCAAAATTAGTTAATAAAAAAATAACATGATAATAGAAAAGTAAATAATTAGAGAACTATTATTCAATGAATAAACAATAAACAAAATGTACATCAATTTAACATCATTTATTATTTTACAAGTAGTGAAGTATTTAAACACTTTTCTAGACTCATAATATAGGGACTAAAATACAAGTTCTTCAATTATCCAAACATAATTATATATAGTGGAATGGATCCAATAAATATCCCCATCCATTTTTTTGATTTTTAATCAATGGTAGCTAATAAACATTACTCATTTCATATATCTATTTTTGATGAATCTATAGTTGGTGTTATTTTTAGGGGTTATAAGCTGATTTGAGTGAATTGATCAATAGGGAGAAAATAAATATTATATTCCACAAATTACTTATCACCAAGGGATATAATTCTCTCAAAATATTAATTTATCTACAATGGTAGTGTTATGATGTATTTCAATATGAGAAAAACATATGAATTAATACAGGTAATTGGTTTGAGAAAACATATTAGGGGATTGAAGAAAACAATAAATTTATGAAGTTAGTTATCATTTTTATTGATATCATTTAAATGTATTTGAATCCGTGGAAATGTTTTTTAGACAATTCTAGAAGTTTTTAGTTTATATGGTGTTGGTAAGTAGAGAAAATATTGACTTTATTTCGTATTAAGTTCACCTAACCATGATAAAAGAATCAATTAACTAAAACTATATACCATTCAAATTAAATGCTAGTTAAAACTACTTTGATAGAAGGACCAACTAATAATGATATTTATAAACATGAAATAATTTATTTATGAGAGTCATTAATTAAAATTTGTTTAATTATTTCATTGTTGGTTTTTCTAAATATGAAAAAATAGTATTCTAACCATGACTATGAGATTTACTAATTCATATAATGTTTTACCTACCATAATAAAATGATCAAGTGGCCATAAGTTTCTTCAAAAATTTTAAATAATTTCATGATAAAATATCTTTCACAATAGAGACAAATGTATATCTAATAATGAAATACATTCTTAAAGGTTATTATGAAGGATCTAAATTCATGTCAGATTGAGAATGCTTTCAAAGATAATTTAAGAATTAATTGAGTTTCCTAAAAATCATTTATTTATAAACCAAAATTATATAATTTTAAACCAACATTCATGTTTTAGTTATTTACTTGAATTTATGGTAATTTTGAATTATTTTCAAGGATAATTTTATTTGATATAAATAGAGTAAAATTAAGAATGATTATAAGAGATATTTTAATAATATATTTAGATATTTAAACGAGATTATCTATGTACATATTTTGAGGATCAATGTGCTATTATTTTCAAAAGAATATTTGACCAATGTTGATAAATGAATTTTACTGAAACAAATTCATGGGGATTAAAAAATTAAAACATCAAAACTATCCATATAAATATTATTGTGAATTTAATAAAGAAAAAAAGAATTAAAAATTATAATGGAGAACAATATGAAACTTATACTACGTTATGAGTATCATGGAATACAAAAAACAGGATGGATCATATTTGTTTATCACACTTCTGAGGAATTTGAAAAATACTTTATCATACATACAATAGTTATGATAGTGGAAAACCAATCATATCCATAAATAAGGGGTGATTGTATTCAAAATATTTTTAATTTTTTTTCTTTTTATCAAAATAAAACAAAATTCTGATGAAAATAGGTTAATGAAGGATATATAATGCGGTATGGTAAAGTGGTCAGATAGGTTCATGTAATAGGGAAAGGGAAAATTAATGGATTTGTGTTTTAAATATAATTCTTAATTCTCTTAAATTATGATTTATTTATGTTTACTAAGCTAGTATAAACATCAATGGCATACTCATTTGTATGATAAACCAATGAATTTTTACTCAACTTTTGTTAAGATTGGTTTATAAAATTAAACTAAATAATATTAATATATTAGATTACAAAAATTATTGAAATTATCATGTTATAAGGTTAGAAACAACAATATCTGTTGATATTAACTTACATTTATTGATAATCATATAAGTTGAAAAAAAGTGTAAAATTAAACTTAGAAATCATAAAATGTAATATACTTATTGCACTAATGTATCATGAATTTAGTAGTTTTATTTATCAATATTAACTAAATATGAAGAATTTTTTTATTTATAATTGAAAAATCATATTTCCTTGTCATTTTTTCATTTCGACTTGATATTTATAAAACCATAAGATAACAACATTTCTTATAAAAATTAACTGAATAAAGAAATAATTAGTAAACTTCATAATCAATCAAGCCCCTATATAAATATATCATCCCAAAATTGAAAAAAAAATGGAAATATATTTATAAAAATATTTTTATAATAGGTATAATTGAAATGACCTGTGGATTTTGAACTCATTATTTTGAGAAGGAACTTGAATTTTTCATCTAGTGAATTATTGAAATTGTGAAAAGGTAATAAAATTGATGTTTTGTGATATTAAATTCCCATAATGGATTTTATATAACATGTTTTGATAACCATTAGGATTAATTGTGGTTTAGGATAGCTTCATTATAAGGAAGAGTGACTGGGGATGCCGAATAATAACTCCAATATGCTTTCATGGAATTAACAATTGTTGACTGCATGAAAGTTTGAGACAAAGGTTTGGGGTCCCTCGATAAAAGGTAGTTGACAAAGGGAACTATATTCACATGTTTAATGTATTAGTATTTTTTAAGGGGTTTATACCCCTTATTTCATGGGTCAAGGAGCATGTTCAAGAGGCGCCAAAGGACGTCCCCTCCCATCCTTTCATTTCTTCCATTAAGATGGGTAGTTCAAGGATTAATCTTGTAGTAATTAAAGGTAAATTATTCCATTAACTAATCATTATTGTTTTTTATGGAAAGAAAAATCATGAATCCTATTTTGATTATTTTTTGGTGAACATTCCCCAAGAGAATGGCAGGATTGTCCAAAATCGAAGGAAATTTCTTGTGTGGTGGATAAATAAGGATCCAATAAGATGAATGCATGTCGCTAGAAGAAATTTGGTTGTGGTAAGATACTAACCTAATTTATTTAGGGTTTTTTAATAAATTATATATATTTAGTGAATAATTAGGCATTTTTATGGGGATTTTTCTCAAGATGGTTTACAGGTGTGCCTCATACCTTATATGGGTGGTTTGTTGCAGTTTCAACATGATGATAGTCCCCGGTGAGTTCTATATAAATTATTAATACTTAGATAAATTTAAATATTTTATTATGATTTTTTATATATGTCATGTAGCTTGATGTGTGATATTGGGTGTCAGTACGAGTTCAAAAAAAGTTTGGATGGTCTTGGAAGAAGTTAAACAAAGGTTGGATCGAGTGGTATCCATTTAACTGTGGTAGGTGAACCATTTACTATTTTTTGATATGCCTATTTATATGTGAGTTTTATTTACTACATGAATTTAATGGGAATAGGTAGATATATAGTGATTGATAGGTCCTTTGATAGATGAAATAGGTTGAAATTCCTCCTTATATACATGGGTTTAGTTCTCTATTTCCTTTAGGTGATTTGAAATTTCCCAGTGACCATGTCGATAAGTGTTGAGAGTGATGTTAAATCTAAAAAGATACCTCGAGTGGTCTTGGTATGTGTGATGGGACATGGGTATCCTAGGTGAGTTTCCCTATGTCAATTTGGGTAGGTACGATAGACTTAAGCCTAGTGATGATGGGTGAGAAGACCATTAATCTCATGCATCATGAGAGAATCCCATATAAGGTTGGAATGAGAACTCTAAGAGTTCCATATTAAAGAAGAATCCTAAAATACTATATTTGCACCACAATAGGGTTTTAATATAAGTGACAGGATGAGGGATATCTCTTAGGAGACATGATATGGGACCCAGGTGTGGTCAAGGAATTTGTTTGGGACTTGGTTTATGGATGAAAAAGTGGTTTTGGGTAGAAATTGGACCTCACTTGGCCATGATAGGGTTGTGTTGAACTTGATTTATAGAGATGGTCCAAGGGTAGTTGGACAATGAGTGATGATGAATTTGGAGATATTGGATCGGACATTGAGTTCTAGGTAGGGGTGCACCTTCTTGTAGTGACGTCTCCTGTGGAAGAAAATGGGAATTTTTATGGATAATGAAAGGCTGTGAAGGGTACAGATATATTAGTGGCATCCCTCACAAGAGAGTGGTGATATATTCATGATGATGGGATAGGTCTCAAGTGACTATCACCCTTGGATCATCTGGTGAGTAGGCTGAATTCATATAGGCCTTGCCTATGATGAATATTATTAATGTGACCTCATAGAGTGAGGAGGTATAGGTCTATGTATATGGATGTCAAAATATGAACTGTGACCTTGGGTATTGGGTTGAGGTGCATGGAATGTCACTAAGCCTTGTTTGGGCATTGGGTTAAGGACCACCTTGGGGAATTGGTCGTGATCTAGAGGGACACTCCCTTGAGAAGGCATGGGCGGAGGACCTATCCATGAGTGTCTTAGATCAGTATTCAGGAATTGTACCTTTACATGACTATTCTTGGGGTGAGGACCACCTTGGGGGTTCGGTGGTGGTATGTTGTGATGTATGCTGACATAAATGGAGCCTTCCTTAAGTTATAAGGTGGTGGGTTGCGATATGGATGTATTTCTATTCCCAATGTATGTGGGTGTTTATTGAAGGTTTGGATACCAACTTAGCCTAATTCTATTGGTATGGTATAGGCATTGGGAATTATGGCACAAATGACACGGTGAGTCAATTATGGGTTGACAACATGGAAATGAAGTAGTTTTAATTAGGTATCATGATGTCCCAGCAGTAACACAATAACCTAATGCAAATGGAGTCATGGTATATTGATTAGAACATGATATATAAGGCACTTTAACTATTTTTTTACATCATTAATACAGTTATTTGATACTAGGGGAACTTTGTGATATAGTACTGATATAGGGTTTGTGAGGATTGAATATGGAAGTAGGTCTAGTGTGTGTTCATTTTAATTTGTATTATTTTTATTTGTGATTATACCTCTGGGTGATCATTGATGTATTATTATAGGAATCTCCACATGGAATTTATTACAACACTATATTTATTAGTTTATATTTACTCTGATTATTAACTTAGAATTTTTTGGTTATTTTTTACAATTTAATGACTCTAATGTGGAGTTACAGTCTCCATATTTTATGGATTATTCCCTTATAGCTAGTCAGTAGCCTCTAGAATATGGGGAGACATGTTTTGTTGATGTGGCGACCTCAGACCTGGTATTGATGAGTGGACCAGAGGTTGTTTTGTTCTATGATTTTGGGATATGGTATTCAGATGTTCTTGGAATTGTTATAATGTGTGACAAAACTAATACTGGAAATTCATGAACACCATTATGGTGTGAATTCCTAGTCACTGAGGGAATGAGATTATTGTTCTTAATTTTCTATATTATGGATAGATTATTTACTGGATATGAGGTGTTCATAATTTTATAGCTTTGGATCTTAGGACATTGTGAAGATGAATGTATATATGAATCAGGAATAAACATGTAGGACTCACTTGACATATTCTTTATTATGTCAAAATTTAATTCTCTAATGAGAGGTCCAATTGTTTAAAGTGTTAACAATAACTTATATATTTTTTAGCATAAAAAACATTTTTTATTTCTTCGTCTGACCATGGTATTTTCTATAATTTTTGGTAATATAGATCTTGGTGTAGAAGATTATTTGGGAATATAAATGCAAATTAATTATTAAAAAATTCATAGGGATCCCGATGGGGTTGGTGTAAGCATTGGATTCCTTTGTGATAGGACATTGGTAGGCCTAGAATAAGAATTGAGTGTGTGAGGAATAATTCATGTATTGAAACATGTTTCATTGATAATGTTGGTATGGTTACATAAAGTGTCAAAAAAACAACCTATATGGCGTCTTATAATAAAGCTTCTTGGTGTATTTATACAAAACGGAATCAAGAAATTAGGAAATTTATGATAAATTCCTTGGGTATTTCATATGTACAGAACATGGAGAATTATTGGTATCAATATTGATATCAGAGGGTATGACTTATTGGAATCCTATCCCAGTGGTTATTTTTATGCACTTTAGATTTCATTTTGGGAGTTTAATGAACTACCTATGCTCATTGGCATGATCAAAACATGAACCATTACTAGGCCTTAAGCGGCACCCCCAAGATTCCAAAGGATCGAAATAAATTCTAAATGGTTTCAAATAAATGTCGGTGTCATTTAACCTTTAATAATAAATGGAAACCTAAACAAACCACTACCCATAGTAAATATATGATGTGTGATCAAAAGAAATACACCTCAATAATTTCTTTCATACTAAATCAAACTCAAAATTTCATATAAGAAAAGACTGCTAAAACTAAAAGAAAATCATTGAAGATAACTAAAAATGAATCCAAAATAATGACAAGAATCCATTCTCCATTAAATTTTTTAATCACTATCCCCAAACATCCCAACAACTCATGAAGTAGTGCTAAATACATTCAGTACTCTACCATTGACCACGTCCCATAATATGACATCTACAAAAGCACAAATGTGACAAAGTAGGGGGGTGTATAAAACTCATTTTGTATTCCCCAATGAATTCCCTACTTAGCCCACTTGATGGAAAATGTATCAACATCAAAATAAAACAAATGATACAAAACATTTTTCAAAAATAATTTATAAGAAAATATAAAAACTTCTCAAAATAGTTTATAACTAAATATAAACAAAAACCATGTTACAAATTTATTCAGCAAGTTATTTTCCATATAATCAATCAAATAAATCATCAACCACCTTTGTAAATATCTATCTTGTAATAATAATTTAATTCCACATATCTAAAATTCTATCAATTTATGCTTTGTTATGACAGATTCTTACTCATAAGCAGTTTCTCATCGATCTACCAAGACGTTACAAGATAATTAAATCTCATGTTCCATTACACCTTTTTAACTGAGCACAAAGTATAATTAAAACATGCCTCATAATGTTATATGAATACACACCCAATTTTTTCCAAAAAAAACCCATGCCAATTTCAATAATTTCATCCATTTCAATAAAAAATCATTAGTTTATTGAAACATTAAAATGAGACAATTTAACAACCAAATCATTTCAAAAAAAATTATAACATTATTTAAAAAAATTAAATTAAATAAACATACCAAAATTACATAAAATCCCCAACTTCAAATATTCATTTTAAAATAAATCACAAAATCCAATTTCATGAATGCCCAATTTTCTAGAATTTCGCACTTCCCCAGACATTAGATAAAGAGAGTTCACAATCAATGTTTAATTGAAACTTAATAACTAATACACCAAAAAATTATATTTTAAATCATTTATAACTGTTTTATCAAGGGTAGTTGATATTGAAGTCACCTACCTCCATCATTTCGATGAAAATTGAAAATAGTCGAAGAACGCTCAATAATTCATGTCAAGATTCCAATAAACCACCTTAGATATACTCTGCTATCATGAAAAAATCTAGATATAAAATTATATGGTGTAAAAAATATTATATCAACCCACAACAGTTGTATATCTAATGAAACGAAAATAAATGATTAGTAGGTCTAAGAAATCATGGAAAAAACGATGCAGAACGTTCACTTATAGTAAGAACCATCCTTCAAATTGCCAAGGAAAACCTTCAGATTTCATCAGGATCAACGGTAGAAACTTATTTCTCATTTATAGAAGTAAAATTTAATTTTTAAGCCGTTTTAGGCTGGAAAATAGTAGATATAACTGCAAAACCAACCGGGTCCACTTTTTAAGGAAGCGGTTTCTGGCTACCCATGGTTTGGGAAAACTGTGTATAGACCATGCCCCCCCTTATTTTCCAAAAAAATCTAAAATATCTCCAAACTCTCTTAGTAATCACTTATAAACAATATAAACATGAAAATCAGAAATAAAGGGTTAAATACCATAAAAAAGTGTGCTACATTCTCCCCACTATTGGTGTTTCTTTCCCCAAGAAGTAGAAAGTGATCATTTCCCTTAAAGAGTTCCATCTATAGCTCTTTCATTTCCGTATATCATTCCAAAGTCTCTTATTTAATTTGACCATGTTTCTATTAAAACAATAGTAGACTAATTCATTTTCCATGAAAGACTCTCGCTTTCCTATCCATAATCTTCATTGGGATATGCCCCAAAGAAGCATCCCACTCTAGGTCAATGTGAATCCATCTAGGTACATTGTCTGGATCAGGTTGATACTTTATCAATTGAGATACATGGAACATATTATGAATTGAAATAAACCATAATGACAATTTAAATTGATATTCCACCTCTCCAACCCCTTCCAGAATCACCAAAGGACTAATGTATCTAACAGATAACATGCCCTGCTTCCCGAAATGAAGATGTTAAATTCTTGGAGAGATCTCTATGAACACATGATCACTCACCAAAAATGACAATGGTCCTCGACAATGATTTGAATATGATTTATATATACTCTACTCTATATCTATTATATTTCTAATCAACTAGATATTCTCTATCATTTCTTGGACAAGGATCGGCCCAACTGATGAGGTATCACCTTCTTTCACCCAACAAAGTGGATAACAACAAGGATGTCCATACAATGCTTCTAAAGGAGCCAATATATGGAGGCATGATAATTTTAATTATATGAAAAATCCAAAAATGGTAGTTTCTATTCCCATGATCCCCCAAAATCCATTACACAAGCCCGCAACCTGTCTTCCAATGTTTGTATCATCCTTTCAGATTTCCCATCAGTCTGTGGATAATGCGACATAATCATAGTAAACTAATTCCCAAGGGATTTCTCTAAGGATTTTGAGAAATGATATGTGAAACTTGGATCCCTATATGAGACTATCAAGACTGGTATTCCTTGTAATCTTACAACTTCTTAGTTATATATTTTGGACATATATTTCCCTGTATGAGTTTCACAAATAAGGATTAAGTGAGCCAGATTTATGAACCAATCCACTATCAACCATATAGAATTTTGTTTCCATACTATGATGGGTAGACTAGTAACAAAATCCTTCACTATATGCTCCCATTTCCACACTATATTCGGTAAATAATTCATTATACCTACATGTCTTTGATGCTCTTCCTTAACTTGCGAACAAGTTAAGAACTTTGGAACGAACTTTGCCACTTTCCATTTTATGCCAATCCACTAAAACTACACCTTCAATGCCTTATACATCTTATTTATTACAACATGTACATACCATCTTTAATGGTGGTATTAATGAAAATTTTGATCGTGAAAAACCATAGGTGTTACTATACGATTTCGAAACCAAAAAACCAAACTCCCATTAAATTTCCAGCCCTAAATGGTCTCCCCACCATTGAGTTTCGAACTGATTACCATACATTATGCATTGGATATTTGGGCCTCCATTACCATCGTTACCAATTCAGGAACCATGGAAACTAAAAAGAAAACTGCAACATCACCTTGGTCTTCGCATTCCAAATGAATATTAGCTAACACTAGATCAACTGCCACTTTTCTGCATTTTCATTTTCCAACTAAGCATATGACTTTCGAATTAATGCATCAACCACCAAATTTCCTTTTACTAGTGAATACATCATGATTAATTCAGACATCTGGAGATACTACATCCATCTACTTTGTTGTGGATTCAAATCTCAATGTGAGAAAATATTCTTCTAGATCTTCTGATCTATGCACATAGTTAATTTCTCACTAAAGAGATAGTGTCTCCATGTCTTAAATGTATGGATGATCACAGCTGACTCCAAGTCATGTGGTGGTTAATTTTTCTCATGCACTCTCAATTTCCTTAAACCATAAACAATGTCATGGTCTCCATTCATGAGAACACATCCCATCCCAGATCCAGAAGCATCACAGTACACCAAATACCCCAATCCTAGTTCTGGAAAAACCATGATAGGTGTTGTTGTAAGAAACATTTTCACCTCTTGAAAAGACTTCAGGGATTAATTTCTCCACTATAATGTAATATTTTTTTATAAATGTTGTCATTTATGATTCTAATCTCGATAAGTCATGAACAAAATGTCAATAATAACCAGTAAGTCCAAGGAAGCTTCGTATCATGAAGATGTTTTTTGGTGGTTGCTAAGATAGAACAACTTATATCTTCTTAGGATCTTCTGAAACACCTTTTTAAAAAATCATATGGGCAAGAAAGTGTAACTCTTTTATCCAAAAGTTACACATTGAAAATTTATCATACATTCAATGATATCTAAGATTCCCAACTCTATCACCAAGTGTTTCTCATACTCATACCTTTTCTTGAATACACCAATATGTTGTCCACAAACACCACAGAAAAGAATGTAGATGTATCTAAAATATCAAATTCATCAATTCTATAAATATTGCATGTGAATTCATTAGAATAAAAGGCATGACTACATATTCTTAGTGTCCATATTTTCTTATGAAATCTATCTTAAGAATATATTTTTTCTTACTCCCAATTAGTGACATCCAGATCACAATTTAATTTTAGAGAACCACTGAGCTTCCCTCAATTGATCAAACATGTCACCAATGTGTTGAAGGGTCTATATATTATTTATCATAGCTTGGTAAATATTTTGTCAGTCAATGAATAGTCTCAGAGTAACATTGGCTTTCTTCATGAACAAGACTAGTACCGCCCATAGTGACATACATGTATGAATGAAAACTTTTTTTATAGGTCCTCCAACTGCACTTTCATCTCCCTTATTTCCATTGGTGCCATCCAATAATATGGAAGGGAAATAGTACAAGTCTCCAGAAAGAGATCATTCATAAACTTCACTTCCTTTATAAGTGGTAATCATGAGAAGTTCTTGGGAAATTCAATTGGAAATTGATCCACAACTACAAGAAAATTTCTCGCCATGATCTATTCCATCGATGCCAAAGTCAATGCCAGCAACTAATACAAGATCATTCTAACCACTGGTGACAACTAGCCCATTTCACTTGTCTTTACAACCCTTTTTCCTTTAAAGAGATGCTCGTTGATGTCTTCATTTTTAAAACTAACCACACTTATTTAAAAATAAATGTGATCCTTGAACAATGTCAAGCAATCTATAGCTAGAAATATTTCAAATTCATCCATCTCTGACACTGATAAATCCCATATCTACTCATCTTCATCATCAGTTATAGAACATGCTCCACACATAGGGGTTAGACATTCTTTTTCACCAAATAGGTATTTGGTGTTTTATCATAGAGTGAATCATCTCATGTTTCAAACATAGAAAATAGATAGCCAAGAAAAGAAATAAATTAATAAGATATACCAGTATAAAACAAGAGTTTCATAATGGTAGAATTCAATAGAGTCATGCCTCCCACTGCAGATAGACTAGCCTAATCATCCACAATCATCTTCTCAACTCCATAAAATTGTTTCATTGTTTCACTTTTCTCTATATTTACTTACAAATATTGGTCTTGATGAGGATCCATGTTGTTCCTATAATCACCATTTCTCGTTCAACTCTACTAACGAGTCTGATTCTACTAGCCCCATTCTATCAAAGAATACAATGGATATGACACCTGTGAAGTGTCTTGAGCACCCGACTATAGATCACTACAACAATATCTTTGAATATGAACAATCTTTTTTAGTTATGGAAATATCTAGGTTATTTCATATAATATCACTTAATGTGTTCAAAGGAACCACATTGGAATCATCCTAGTTAGTTCTTTGGTTTTGGAAAAAGATTCACTGATCCTGCTATTTTATTAAGATTCTCATTCCCACCATGGAAATAGGTTCTCTCTTCCTCTTGCCCCCAACATTCAATTTCCCACCATTTCTTATATGTATCATCATTCTTTCTCCTCCCCTAGATCTTGAGATTTCTCAATCATCCATTGTACCTATGTTCACCATCTCTGCATAATTTGTAATACATAGCATTGTAATCTTCGAGGGAATTTCCTGCTTTAGCCCTAATTTGAATATGCATGCCTCTGAGGCCGCACATGCCGCAACATCTAGTGAAAAGAACATTGACTTCATGAATTTAGCGGCATATACAGTGAATGAGATATTTTTCTACTTCATGGTGAAGAAGTCCATTATTAACTACATTCTCAATGTGCGAGGATATAATTTTTTGTTGAGGCATTCCTCAAAATCCTCCCAACTAAGGTCTTGATGTAGTTTAGCCTGGATCACTAAATCCCACCACTGACATGCATGATCCTCAAGTAAATAGGCCACCAGTTTGACATTAAACTATTTCATTGTGTCGATTGAATGAAATATACAATTCATCCTATTCAGCCACACTTCTACCCTTTCTGGTTTTGAATCACCCCAGAATATGGGTGGATTATACTTCTGTAACTTGATCGAATGATCCACATGTTTTGGATCATCTCTTCGGTTCCTAGTGTCCACCTATTTTAATGTGTTGATGATACTATACATATTCTCTTGGTTCACCTGTTGCTCAGGTGCAACCACATTCACAAAAAATTCCTCTAGTTAGTTTCTATAATGCTATTTTGGTGCCATTTTCTAAACAAATAATAAATTCTGTAAATCACACTATCTAGGAACTGAAGTGTTATAAGTTCAAATTATATCTCATCAACTATAAGAACATTTTTTTTTCCAAATTTAACAATTTTAAAAAAAATCAAATTACTCTTATTTTGGAAAATCAAAACATTTTCAGAATACATTAATCCTTCCCTTTCAATGTATTTCATTTGATAATACTTTTTCAGAATTTTTTTCAAAAATAAAATCATGACTTAATTCATATGTCATTACAAAATATGAGACATAGAATCCAATTATGGGTTCATTCCTCTTAAATGATTTCCATAATCATTTAATTGTCTAAACCCATGACAATGAGATTACTATATCCTTTAAGTGTCTTTATGTACCCAAATCCTTGATAACATGAAGTTCTATATAAATAGGTTAGTTACATCCTTTTATGCCATACATTTCAAGTTATGATAAGAATACTCCTCTATAATAACACAACCCATGGAATAAACAATAACAGAGTTCAACTCCAAGACCAATAAAATGGAATACTACATGTTCTATGGAAAATAGACTAAGATGATACTATTGGTAATGACCCACATATTCACAATTTCATGAGAATACCATGAATCATTAATAAGAATTAATATACATATCCAAGATTCCAAATGATGGAAATAAATATCAAAGGGTTTCAAATACAAGTGGTGTATGATTTACCCTTTAATATCAATTAAAAACCCAAAAAACCACAACCCATATTAACTATATAATGCAAAATCAAAATAAATTCAACTCAATAATTTATTTTATACCAAAGTGAACTCAGAATCTTATACAGAGGATGAAAACCAATAATCACGGAAAATAGTGTAAGATAACTAAAAAAGACACCAAAACAAATACAATAATTCATGCCCCTCTAGATTCATGCTCCACCATCACCGTGCATCCCATCAACTCATGATGTTGTGGTAAAATGTATTATACTCTACCTTTTCCCAAATCCTAGAATATGACATCTGATAAAAACCAATGTACAAAATTAGGAGTGAGTATAAAACTCATTAGGTATTCCTTGATGACATCCCTACTCACTCTACAAGGATGGGAAAGTTGGGAACATTTTAATGAAACAAATGGTATAAAAAAATTTCAAAAAATAGTTTATTAAGAAATATAAACACTTTCCAAAATATTTTATAACAAAATATAAGCAAAAACCATGTTTAACCATTTTCTAGGAAGTTATTTTCCATGTGAAAATTATAATAATCCTTTAAACTCCATTATAAATATCTATCATGGCATAAGTATTTAATTCCACATATCTACAATTCCAACAATTCATGCTTCATTATGACAGATCCATACTCATGAGTGGTTTATCATCGTTCGACCAAGTCATCACAAGGTAATTAAATCCCATGTTCCATTACCCAGTAGTACCAAGAAAAAGGTCATATTTCAACAATTCCTCCTAATGAAATATGAATACCCTCGCCATGTCTACCAAAAACCCATATGAATTTCAACAATTTCATCCATTTCAATAAAAACTGTCAGTTTATTGAAACATTAAAATGCTCCAATTTAACAACCAAGCCATTTAAATAAACTTATACCGTTATTGAAAACGTTTGAATTAAATATACTTACCAAAATTAAAGAAATTCCACAGCTTAAAATCTCCATTTTAAAATCAAGAACAAAATCTAATTTTATGAACACCCAATTTATATGAGTTTCATAATTCCCCAATCCTTCACTAATGAGGGTCCCCAATAAATATTTAACAGATAATTAAAAATTAATATCCCATAAAAAATTAAATTTGAAACCATTAATATCCATTCTATAAAGGTTAGTTGTTAGTGAAGCCACTTACCTCGATCATTTAGATGAAAACTGAAAACTGACGAAGAATGCTCAAGAATCAGGGTCATGATTCCAAGAAATAGCATTAGATATCCAATGCTATCATGAAAACCAAAAAATATAACATTATTTTACCCCTAAAATCATTTATATACCAACAAAATGTGTTGATATAATAAAACAATAAGAAAGGAGAATTATATATGGGAACCCATGTAAAAAATGATGATGAGTGGGAATTTATGGCATGAATAAGCATTTGAATCACCAATTAAATCTTTTATATTACTTAAATATTGATGGGAGAACCTTATTTAGACTTATTAGATTCAAAAATTAATGTTAGGGTCGTTTTTGGATGGAAAATAGTAGATATACTTGCAAAACAAACCCGATTTACTTTTTAAGGAATTGGTATCGGGCTGCGCACCGATTGGTCACACGCTTTGAGAAAACCATGTGATGCTCATGCCAACATCACTGTAGATAGCTCGTCTCTATTGATGGTACTAATTCTAATCTCTTATTCCCTTTGAAACATATCATTTCTGCAAGACCTGGGAATTGTCTTCAGGACCTGACCTCAGAACACTTCAACAATAGAGCTTAAGATGTCCCATCCTACTGCAATTATGGTATGATCTTTGTTTTTTCATATAGTCTCACTTCATGTGGTCGCACAACCACATTGAAAATATCCTGAATGGATCTTTGATCATCATGGAAGGTTCACAAATCCAACCATCTGAGTCTATGTTCCGCTTCCACCTTGAAAATATGTGTTCTTCTTCTGCTTCTCCCAACAATAGAGTTCCCAAAATATCTTATAGGTATCATCATAATTCTCCTCCCATAGATCCTGAGATATCATGTTTTTCCACTGTCACTATGTTAACTATCCAGGTATGATATGTAATATAGATCACCAAAATCTTTGATGGAATTTCCTACGTTTTCCCTGATTGGAAGATGTGTGACTTCAAGGACGCACTATATGCAACCATTAGTGAAAAGATCACTAAATGAATAGATTTATCCACATATTCTATGACATAGATATATTCCTACTTTTGGCTGAATTATTCTATCATTATCTGGATCCTAAATGTTTGAGTATACAATTTTATGTTAAAAAATTCCTAAAAATCCTCCCAGGAATGATTTTCTTTTAGTTTAGCCTACACCACCAAATCATACCACTATCATGCTGTAAGATTGGTATAGAGTTAGAGGTTTCCAACCTATGATACCAATTGTAGGATCGAAATAATGATGAAGATGCTCAATATACAAGAGGGGGTGAATTGTATACTTTAAAAATTCCTTTGGAACCTTTAAAGTTAGTTAAGAATAACTATGTTTTCCTTAAGCAAGGGAAAAGGCTAAGTTTAACAAAGTTAAACTAAGAAAATTCACAACACCTCTTCACACCGAATGCAAACTAGGAAAGAGATTCTGAATGAGGGTTCCGGAAATATGGTTCCAGAAGTTGATACTTAACAAAAGATTACAATATGAGATTCTACCTTAAAGCATATAGAATCAAAATGAAACAGAGTACAAGTAAGGAAGTATAAGAAAGTTATACATTCCTTATATTACAAAATACATCGGAATATAAACAAGTAGTAAAACTACTAGTAACAAGATATAAGTCTTTTAACCCAAAGAGAAGGGTATCCAACAACCTTGGATAAAGGTCCCTTGATTTATACTTTCAAGAAAGTTTGTCTTACCCACACTAGGGTAAGCCCTCTATACGAAGATCGGAGTCTCTGTCTTGCTATCCCCGCAAGCCCTCAACTTCAAGGTAGTTGGCAACCTCTGTCTTCCTTATCAAGGAATCCCTCGAACTTCAAATTAGTTGGAACCTCTGTCTTCCTATCCTCGGAAGCCCTCGAATGTAATCACCAACATTCAGAGTCGCACGAAGCTTTGAGAGTTTAATAAGAGCCTCTCTCTCTCTCTAGAATTCACATCAACAGCATGTATGCACAAAACCAAGTTGTTCATCTGTCATCAGTATAGATCTCTTTCAAATGAGCTCCTATTTATAGGTAAGGTCGGCTCCTTCTCCAATGGTCATATTTTCCTTAAAGATCGGAGGGACCTGTACACGTGTCACTTAGACAACGGTTAGTTTATAATAAAACAGGCGACATCGTTTTATAACAAAACAAGTGTAACAAAATGTACGACATCGTTTTAAAAATCTAACATAAATGTTCGGAATGAAAACTTTAGAGTGAAGGTTCGGAGTGTAAAGAACAATAATAAAGAGTAGAAAAATTATAGAAATGTAAGCAATATAAATGTTCAGAGTCTAACAAAGATATTTTTCGGAGTTTGAATTAATTCAGAGTGTATAAAACAATGATACTCAAATTCTGTTTAATAGGTGAATTTGGAATGCGAATTCATAATAGGAATTCATCATCAGAAATCGTAATGAGAATTCATCATCAGGATTCGTAATGAGAATTCGTCATCAGAATTCTTAATGAGAATTCATCATCAGGATTCGTAATGAGAATTCGTCATTGAAATTCGTAATGAGAATTCGTCATCAGAATTCGTAATGAGAATTCGGAATGAGATTTCTTCATTAGAATTCGTAATGAGAATTCTTCATTAGAAATCTCAATGAGAATTCTTCATCAGAATTCGTAATGGGAATTCGGAATGAGATTTCTTCCTTAGAATTCGTAATGAGAATTCTTCTTCAGAATTCGTATCCTGAATCTGGAATAGAACTTAGTCAGATTTCATATCCGTAATTCGGAATGAAACTTCCTTATAGTTCTTATCTAGAATCCGAATCCTAAAACAGAATGCTTTATATCAAAGTTTCAACAATTCCGAGAAAATGAATCTGAATCTCATACTTAAGAAAAATATGGATGAAAATATGATACGGATAATTTTTCTTATAAAAGTGATTTTCCTTAAGAAAGCAATTTTTCTTATAAAAGCGATTTTGCTTATAAAATCAATTTTCCTTATAAAAGCAATTTTCCTTATAAAAGCAATATTCTTAAAGATAGGGTGTTTGTGATTTTCAAAACAAGAAGGAATGGAAAAGTCATAAGGAAAACCTTATTGACTCAAAACATGCGATATCCTCTTGCATATAATTCACCAACGTGGATTTCAAATCCAATGGTGTTGCAATGAAATTGATGATATGATTCCTCCTTTTCATCTACACCTCCACCTTTCAGGTTCAGAATCATCCCTTAAGATGAATGGATTTGGCTTCATGAACTGGATGGAATGATCCCCATGGAATGGATCATCCCTCTAGTTCGCAACATCTATAGATTTTAAGGCTTGGATGATACTCAAAAAAAATCTATTGGTCACATGTGGATCAGGGGAAACCATATTCTATACAACTTCTCCCAGTTGTTTTCTATGACACCTATTGGGTTTCATTTTCTAACCAAACAAAAAAACTCACTCAGTCTCACTCTCTAGGAACTCATAGCTTATCATTTCAAATTATATCACATCAAATATGATAGAATTTTTTTCAAAAGAAACTTCTTCCAAGCTTAACCATTTTCCAAAAAATCCTGCTCATGATTTTAAAAATTAAACTATATTCCAAATACATCAACCATTCTCTTTTCAAAATCATTCATTTGATAACAATTTCATCATTTTTAAAAAATTCACACCTTTTCAGAAAATCAAGAATCATTACTCAAAATGGAATATGTGATCCTAGTAGAAACTCATTACTCTACAATGCATTTCATGATAATCTCATTGGATATACCCATGAAAATGAGATTCCATGATCCTATATGTGTCTCCAAAACACCTATGTACCCAACTCCCTGGTAACTTGAAGTTTAGCATAAAAAGGATAACTATGTATATTTATTCTCTTCATTTCTAGACTCGACAATCCTACTCCATTCTAAGATCACAACCCAAGGAATAGAAAATAATGAATTTCAACTCCAGGACCATTAATACCTGATGAATACATGTACCCCACAGGAAGGAACAAGATTATACCATATATCTCGAAGATTCTTTTGAATCAAAAAAACTGATACAATTTGTTTGAACACACTTATTTTTATTGGCTTGAGAATTTAATGAATCATTACTAGGACTTAAGAAACATCCCCAATATTCCAAAGGCTAGAAAAAATGCCTAAAGGCTTCATAAACAAGTAGGGATGATTTAACCATTAAGAACAAAACCATTAACTCAAAAAACCATAACCAAACAACTCAATATATGATTCATGAATATATGAAAGAAAATATAACCATTTCATTCATATCAAACAACTATAACGTAGGAAAGAGTGGAGGAATAATAAAGTATCAACGAAATAGTTGAAAAATAACTAAAGACTCCAAGAATACCACAAGACTCAATGGTCTACAAGCTCCAACCTCTAATATCACCAAACAATCCAAGTATCATGAGGTGGTGCTAAATATATGGGATAATTTACCTTTCCCCATGTCTTGAAAGATAGCATCTTCGGAATCACTAATGTAAAAATGAAGGGGTGAGTATTAAACTCAATAGGTTTTTCACAATGACTTTTCTACTCATGCAACTAGGATAGAAAACGTAGCAATGTTAATATAAAATAGTTTATATAAAATAATTTCTCAAAACCGTTTATAATTAAATATAACCAAGTTACAAAACCATTTATAACCAAGTGTAAACATGTTTTATGTTCACTCAAATTCTATCAAGTCATAATTCTAAAAAACCACCAAATAAATATTTTATAACATTTCACATTCATGTTTTTTCATAACTATACAATTCCAATAATTCACACATTCAACCATGCATACTTCGTTATGAAAATTCTATATTCATGAGAGGTATCTCTTCGATCTACCAAGTCATCACATGATAATAATAATCCATATTCCAGTACAATTTTTGAAATAATCACAAAGTCGTATTCCAACCAATCCTTATAAATATGATCTACACACAACACTATTATTCCAAGACAATTTCAAAAAACAATTTCAAACCATTTAAATAATACATTTCTTTTATGGAAAAAAATTTTAAAAATCCAATTCCAATCCCCCATTAAATTTCAATAAATTCATTACTTTTTTTGAAAACCTTTTTCTCAAATACATTCACCATTATTCTAGATAACTCTAATTTTAAAATCCATATTTTAAAATCAAGAATCAAACACATTAATCAAGAGCACCAATTTTCCAGATTTTCCGTATCCATCACCAAAGAGGGTTTATAGAAATCCTAAATCAAACAATTAATAGTAAAATACCCACAAGGAAATAAATTTAAAGCCATTACATTCCGTTATATTAATACAAGTTTGGAGTGAAGACCCCTACCACAATGGCTTTGACAAAAATCAAAAACGGACTAAGAACACTTAAGAAAACTGGGTTGATTTTCCATGAAATCACCTTAGATTTATTATCCTTCCAACAAAAAGACAAAACCTTGTCATATTTAGAATTCTAATTTTTATATATAACCATATAGTCCATAAAACTAACAACCAAAGTGTAATGGATATGTAGATCTAATAAACAGATCAAGAACAATGAATAACCCCACATACCTCAAAAATCAAGCTTTGAATCACCAAGGGAAGCCTTTATATTGCCTCTTGACTTATGGGAGAACCATCTATATCATTATGTGAAGAAAAATCCCGATTTAGAGAAAGTTTGGGAAAAAACGAGATGATTAAGGGAAAGTCTGTCGTAGATACACTTTTCAAGGTGGTGGTTTTTTACCCGCGCATGGTTACTCCACACAGTTAGTCGAACTGTGTGTTACCCACTAACATATGGATCACACCGCATGACCTCCTTGCATGGCCTTCATAACAATGTGAAAATTATTCCAAAGATACTTTCCAGAATCTAAAACTTCACATGGTTTCTAAAAGTCATTCCACATGGTTCAGACAAACCATTCGCATCCTATGTGTCTTCCCATTATCCCCAAAAACTCTCAACACGTTTTCCAAAATCTCGCAACATTCACTCTTAAACTCTATAAATATAAAATCACAACATAAGGGTTACATACCACAAATAGGGGTTACTACATGGAAACTCATGATACATGAACGCACCCAAATTCTATAATTTGTAACTATAAAATTCTTCTCAAGATCAATAAAAAACTATAATAACACAATAAGTCATAGCTATACCAATTCCCTCAGTAACTCAAAGGTCCATTAAACATGATCTAAAAAAACATGTTTAACTCCCCCACCCAATCCCCAATTTTATAATATCCTTTATACTACTTCCCAATTAATATTCAAGGAAGAATTATCTAATAATATTTTGTAACACCTTTACCCAAATCACCAGTTATAGTCCAGAGTGTCACATGACCACATGTGCACCACCCCATATGAGATGGTATTTCGATTAATGGTGAGGGACTAAATAACAAAATAGGATGACTATTCCCACCATACAAATATCCAACCAACACATCACATCCTAAATAAATAATAAAATAACATAATCACACAATAGAAGTAAACAATATAAACCATGATTTATCAATATATTATAATAATAGAACCTCAAAATATCTACCTACAAGTCATGTACTCATAAAAATAAGGCTGGAATATGGTGAGTGATTCTATAATAAGAATATCACATCCATTATAACTCCACCTACCTTTCTTTCCCCTCTTTCTCAGTCTCCCAACATAAGGCCCTTTCCCATTATTGGATCCTTAACCAGAATTATTTCGCATACACCAAGATGCATATGTAGGGTGTTAGTATAAACACATAATACACCAATAATTCTTCCTTAACATATGTTAAAATTTTGAATAAAAGTGTATGAAATGGTAGAAAAATAAATCTCTTGTAAACAATCACATGTCAGGTCATCATACACTAACCAGGTTGCAACAAACCCTGACCCAACCTGTGTTTTCTCTATTATAGAGAGAGGTTATGTAAAGATGTCATGAATCTTGGAATTTTTCTTTATGTCCAATGTAATTATCAGAAGAGTCCATAATTTCAGCATCCACAGGTTAAGAAACAATGCCATCATGTCTTACAAATAATCTCAAGTTAGGCCAAAAGGCCATTATGCCCCACTTCCCAAACATTGGTCAGCCCTCAACACTATCATACCCTATCATATGTTATTCAAGTACCAACCATAATCATCACATGTCATATCACACATGACCCCCATCAAAGGGGTTAAATAGTCCATGAAGGATCTACCTATCACTTTGATACCAAACAACCGAATTCTATGGTCCACACACATATGTACATACATAATCCATAACAAGGAAACTCATGATATATACACATGGATAAACATTCCAAACAAATGAGGTCTCATGAGATCAAATCACATGAAAAAACATGTCATATCATGAATTATCTCATGGGATACACACACAAAAGCATGTCATATCATTTAATTATATACCAAGGCCTTAAATGAAAATGACTTCCTATATTAAGAGAATCAAGCCCTATAACCATGAATTCCCACCCAGACAAATCCTATATACCAACGATCCATAGGTAATAACCAAATAATCTCATGAAGATTCTATTATTATGATCCAATTAGAATAACATGAAATTTTTGAGAACATGACTAGACTTTACCAAAAAGAACCATAATCAACAATGGATCTTGATTCGATCAAGAGAAAGTGAATGATCCTCATTATTTTTTGTAATAAATCCATCAAAGATCTAAATACTATATATTATATACCATATTAATCCATATATATGGCCTTGAAAACACACATTTATGATTCATCCCAAAGAAAAACTAGTAGTTTAATCTAGTTTGACTTATACTTATAGTGTGGAAGCCACCGGATTCATCTGATCTTCAAAATGTGAAGATACATGATAAGGAAGAAAAAATAGACTTAGAGGATCCTTTACCTTCACTATGGAAAAATTAAGGTTGAATAAAGTGAGTTAGGTATCAAAAATTGTATATAAGATAAAAATTCATTGACTCCTGAGATTTAAATTTTTTTGGCCTCCACCGAAAGGTCGATAGCTCCTACAAAAGTTGGGGCTACTTCGCCTTGCCACCTGATAGAAATTGAGCCTTCCAAGGCTATAGAGCCTCTACTATGGCCACCAACTAGTTGTAAGTCATATATTAGCTAGTCGTTAGGCCTCTAGAAGATCTTAAGCTATTGGTTCAATACTTCTTCCTTAGAAATCCAAAATTTGGACCTCCAAACTCCTCTAAAATGTCTCAAATGTTGGAAAAGTATCAATAAAGATATTAAAAAACTAAATCAAAAACATACCATACAATTAAAGGAAATTGTACTAAGGGTGGGGCATTAGGATAATTAAATAAAAACATGATAAAGAAAGAGAAAAAGAATAAATGAAGGAAAATAGTATTCTTCCCTTCAGAGGGAATGTAACACCATGAGATTTTATGAAATATTTTTTCTATGAAATTTAATTTCTTTTGCATCTTTCACTACACACAACCCCGAGTTCTAATAAACTAAAATATACTATTTATATAACTATTTATCAAGGTATTTATGAATATTCATTAAAATTGGTGGTATAAATAGGAATAACCATATTTTAAATATTAATTATTTTGAATTTATATAGTTAAAATATATTTCTACAAAAGATATTAGTTTTTTAAGACTTTAATTGTTTTGAAAATACGATTTTCTCAAAAAATGATTTTATTGATTTTTGTGAAAAAATATTAAATTTTTATTCAAACTTTTATAATATTTATTTGAAAAAATGAAAATAAATTTTGCAATCATCTTTTTAAAATTATCTTAGGTTTAATTTTTGGTATTTTTATGAAAATAGTAATTTTATGAATAGTGAAAAATACAGGTTTTTATTGAAAACATACTTTTCGTTTAAAGAATTTACAAGATAATTTTTTAAAAAATAATAATTGTCAAAGTAAATTAGTTCAAATTTATTATAATAAAACCAGTATATGTCATTGAAATCAATTTAATATTGAATTTTTATATAAAAACTTTTTAATGTTTTGAAACATCCCTCTTTGGAAACATCTTTTTCATTGTGTTTTCATGTTTAATTTTAAAATGATTATTTCAACTTATATTAATATAATTTGAAAAAAAAATAATTACATACTTTGAATTATAATATTTAATATTACATAATAGGGTAAACATAATTTTATACCATTATTAATATTAAAAAATGTAAAAAATAATTACCCTAGATAAGGTAAAAATAGGATTACATGGTGTTAAATTAAAAATTTTAGGGGTAAAAATGTATAAAAAAATTCTAATTTCTATTTTAAGGTATAATTTGGACCTTATATATTACAAGGTTCTAAAATGGTTCATTTTGGATCCTTGTATCAAGATAAAAATATGGTTCGGATAATTTCATTTCAAATATTTGATGTTTGTCCTCTACCCCACTTATTGAAGGGCCACACTCTCCACTCCTTACCACACATCCAAAACTCATTTTTTTCAATATATATAAAAAATTAAATTTATTAATTCCATTACCTAATATTATAATTCTTTTTTAGGTTATAAAGATAAACTAAGAAGGGTTTTGGTGAAAAACAAAAAAAAATGTTGTAATATCATTAACAGAAAATTTTATTATATTTATTTCTTAATATCCTTTAAATATTAATAAAAAATTAGGATATATTAAACTGTGTATCTTAAATATAATGATATGATTTTATGTTCAGTTAATTAACTACAACCATCTCCTCCTTCCTCTAATGGGAAATGATAATGTTGATTGTGTGTACAATAGACTACAATCTCACGAACGGATGAAATTCATTTTCCATCACCACTTCTCATGGATGGATGTAATGATTTATATATATTTTTTATATGATATTTATTATATAATAACACTTAATTAATTATAATATCAAATATTAATTCTTAATTTTCATTCTATAGAGACTATGATAATGTTGTTCATGTTTGTGGCAGACTACCACCTCACGAAGTGATGTGATTTTTTTTCACTAACACATTAAATGGAAGTTAATAAGGATAAAATTAATAAACATATATGATATATATTACATAAAAACTATTCGAGAAATGTTATATATTATTTAGCATTATTTTTTATCTTTTAAAAGATGGAAACAACCTTCATCTGTACGTATGACATATCATCTCCATGAATATTTCATTTTATTTAATATCATTTACTTTTAACGATGACTATATATACATATATATTTAAGAAATACTATATCTGCAAATTTTTTAAAATTATGTAGATTATGGAACTAGGTTCAAATTTAGAGGATAAAAAAATCCTAACCAAAGCATACCTGTAAAACGAAGTAGTTATTACCTGAAACATGATTTTAACAAATAATTATTGATAAAAATGTAATAAAAATCATAAGTAAATCACATATGGTATGATAAATATTTTTATAGTTCTATAGAATATTTATATAAAATTATATTTATTATACAAGAGGCTTGAATGTGTACAAAGGAATTCAAGGCTTAATGTACGTGATATTTTTCTCAAATTGCTTTCTTTGGGAAATAAGATATGTTATGCACACATCATATATTATAAGGTGTGTATATTGAAAATGACCTATTATATTAAGAATATCCTTATTTTCTTATTATTTAAAGTTTTATTTTTTGTTAATATTTAATGGTTCTTACAATTCAAAAGTTACCAAACTGGTGAATATTGTTTTGCTTCAACCTCATCCATTATCAAAATTATTTATGATTTTGTTTCAAATGATGAAATATTATTATCCTTATCTCCATAATCTCATTAATTTAAGTCTCCTATTTTTATTTCATGAGATTACTTTTCTCTCTTCATTTTACACCCTTTTATACACCCAATAGTTCAAAATAACATTTTTATGAAAAAAAAGTATTTATTTCTCTATTCAATAAAAAAAACAATTTTATTTAATATATCATGTTTAAAAAAACTAAATATTTTTTGAAACCCATAATAATTTTTAAATACATTTATATCCTTGTTTTAATTTTCAAAAAAAAATTAAAAAGAATCTTCTTATCATTTTCAAAATTAGTTTCTTTTGAGTTTTATTAAAAACGTGACAGGAATATTCTTTTTAAATTTTAAAACATGAATGGAATTTTCTTCAGTCTTCATCACTCAATTTCTTAAATAGTTCATTAAAATATTCCAAGTCTATTTTAAAGGAATTTTTTTTTCTTTACTATTTTAGATGCTTTTAAATTGTAATGACGTGTTTTAAAAATTGAAAGGTTGTTTTACTCAAAAATGTTTTCATAGTTTATATATAATTTCTATTCATAAATGACCATAAAATTTGGGGTTGATTTTGTTTTAATGGTTATATGATCTATGTGTACCATCCTTATTCTTTATTAGGATTCTTTATAATTATATTTAAGAGATGTTTATGAAACCATTTGTATTCCACGGGGTAATTTTATGATGAAATTTATATGAATCCAATATATTTTCCATGGGTTATGATATGATGTAATGATTATGAAACCCACTTATTTTCATGGTTTCTTATATGATTAATTTTTTATGATATTGTGGCACACATTTTTATGATTTTCATTATATTATTGGTGTCACCTATATATCCCTCCAATGCATTGGGTGATGATTTAAATCTCATGTGATAAATAGGACTAGAATGGGGAGTCAACCCAGTTAAATAAAGGAATTTATCTTTTATGATATCCTTAGTAGTGATCCTTTACTACTAATATGGTTTTGGGGGTGAACTCATTCCACTAAAACAAAATTGGTAATGATCCTTGACTATCATGGAAATGATTTTCTATGGTTATGAGTATTTCACAATTCCATGTATTATTCCATTTTTATGCTATCATGGATCATTATCATAGATTCCATTATCATTCCTGTTTTATAAACTACCAATATTTATTCCATGACCTAATATTATATCCATCATATGCAGAGTATGGTTTTAAAATGTTATGATCATGTTATGTTTACATGTATCCTTTGTTAAGCCTTACTGATGATCTTCACTCACTATTTCTTATGTATATTTTTTCCCAAGGAATGATTATAGGTATTTCGTGTGATATTTTTATGAAGGGTTGTATTTATGAAGAACTGAGTGGGAGAAAATATAGACATCTTATGAAATTGTTGTTTATGTTTCTAGGATTCCAAAGGCACTGTACCTTTATGATCATTAGGAATTTTTTTATTTAATGTAATGAATGTTCATAACAAAATATGAAATATATATGTATTAAAATAGTTGGTCATTACAGTTGGAATTAAGTAATAGGTTTTTTAACCTTTGTAAACTAGGATGAGAAAACATTAGTGAAAACCCTTAAGACAAGCCAATGTATTGGGTTACATCCTAATGTTTTTTAGGGAAGATATTATTATGTTCACCTAACAATATATACTTGTGTGGATACTATATGTGGAATTGGTTATGGAATATATGTACTTATGGGTAAAAACTCAAAAAAAATAACATTGGTCTTGAATTTAGTGTTACCTAGTACCTGACAACATGACTCAATACACTCCTGGTTTGAAACTCCTAGAGTATATGATTTGTTTAATTTTCATTCACTTTATAATATATCACTAAGGATTTGAATAAATGATTACCATGATTGACCTAAATTAAACCTTCAGTGATGTGTATTTAAATGAATATGTCTTTATTTAGACATGCGACAAATTATTTTTCATGAATATGTGTTTTACCACTATCAGTAGTGTTTCTCACACTTTTCTTTTTGGTCTCAATCAATATATTAAAACTAAAGTAATCAGTTGAACACCATGTCTAGTGGATAATTTAGTAACTATGAGAAACCAATCCGAATGATGAATATAGATAAAGTTATTTTTATTATTCATTATAATATATCACAATATATGACTAATAACATGAACTTCAATGATATTTATTACATGTCAAATAAGAGGAAGATAAATTTTATAAAAGATCCTGTGGTAGTGAACATATAGTAATGGAGATTCATCTTCCAACATATCAAGAATATGTGACAACTAAATTGGAGTAATATCTTCAATGGAGGGGAAGTTTTTTCAATGTGTAAATAAGGGATGTAGAGTAATGGCTTGATAAAGATTTAGATGTATTATATGTGAGGAATATAGGCATATATCCCATGAAATTCCCAAAAATAAGTGTTACCCACTAGACAAAGAAAGGAAATATGTTATACCAAATCGTTGAAGTAAAAGGGGTAGAAGTATTTCTGTATTTGGATTCATGAATTATGTTATTGGAGTATTTTACCAATGGTATTTTTGTTATAATAATCATGAAACATCAAACGATTATGTTATTTTTGGAAGAATATATTTATCCATGTGAGATTAACTTAAGAGTTATAGATTCCATAATGGGTTTATAAGTTTAAGGTTGATCATAATTTCAATTTCCTAGACACACATTTGTAGGTATTATGTGACGATAGTTTATCAAGATTAATGATATTTTGTGATACACTTATAGTAATATCAACATTTTGTTTTGTTATATTTTTGTGAAAGTATATTTGCAGAGGATATCCCCAAGACATAATCCCATAAAATTTATGGATAATATTAACATATAGTGATTCTATTTGGATTTACTGATTACCCCAATATCATTATAGATTTAATGAAAAGAGGATGTTGACAATACCTTAATAATTTAGTTGTAGTCTTTATAAATAATATTTTGATCTATTCAAATAAAAATGTAGATAAATAAGACATGTTTTGAATTGTACTAAATTCCCTAAGGATGGAGAATTTGTATGAAAAAATATAATGTTTTAAATTTGGCTATAAAATGATTTATTTTTTGTGTAATATAATCTCATGTGAGGATATATCAATGGATCCATTAAATATAATGCCTATTGAATGATGGCCTAGACCAACCATAGTGACTCAGATCCAAATTTTTCTTGGTTTGGATGGATATAATCAAATATTTTTTGAGAATGTGTCTTGAATACCTAATAGACATACCATGTTAACATAGAAGGGAGCCATATTCCTTTGAAAAAATGATTGTGAGTAAAATTTCAATGAAATTTAAAAGAATATTAGTAGGTGAACCTATAAATAGATTACCCAATAGTGGTGATGGGTTGATTATATTGAGTGATGTATCCTCAAAGGTATTAGGATGTGTTCTTATGAATAATAATTGTTTATATCTTATGCCTCATGAAAATTGATGTTTCATGAGAAAAATTACCCAACTCAATATTTTGAGTTAGCTTTGGTATTTTTTTCATTATTGATATGAAGGCCTTATGTTTATAGGGAGAGGTTACATATATATAATGATAAAAAAAATTTATAGTATATATTCACATAGAAGCAGCTGAACATACTCCAAAGGAGATGGTTAGAGATGATTACAGATGATGACTACTCAATACATTACCACCATCAGAATGTGAACAATTTGGTCGATGCTTTGAGTATAGAGGATTATGATATCTTATCCGTGATAATGATCACAAAAGATCTAATATTTCAAGATTTTAAAAGGATAGATATGGAAATATTGAAGGAATGGGAGAAATATTATATATCTCAAAAGTCTTTTCAACTATCTAAATATGTGACGATTAAAGAGGTGTAAAAGTAAGACATAGGGATATAGAAGAATATGAGAAGTTTTCATAAGTTTAAAATTAATATTAATGGAATAATAAGGTTCTATAACTGTGTATATATTATACACATGATATACTTGAAGAAAGATATATTTGATGAGGATCATAGTTCTTCATTCTCAATTTATACTATGAATATGAATATGTATAGAGATTTGAATGGGTATTTCTGATGGGATATAATGAAGAGAGATATTGCATAGGTTGTGTCTTTATTATTGGTATGTTAGTATGTTTACGTAGAGAGAAAAAATTCCAAGGGGATTTAACATCTATCACCTATACAAGAATGGAAATGGGAAAAAATCACTATGGATTTTGTATTTGAACTCCCCAAACCATCAAATGTTCTCAATTATATATGTGTTTCAGTTTAACACATTACAAAGTGAAACAATTATCACTATAATAGAAGATTTTTCATTGAATCAGCCAAATGGGATATATATTAAGAAAGTTAAATGGCAGCATGGAGTACTGTATTCTATTATGTCTGATCAGGATCTGAGGTTTACCTCGATGTTCTGGTGAAGTCTTCAGAAACTTGTTGATATATAGTTGAGTTTCAACACTAAATATCATCATCAAACATACGGTGAGTTTGAGAGAATAATTCAAACTGTAGAGGATATTTGGAGGACTTTTTCTTTGGATTTCAATGGTGGTTGGGATAACAACATTCATCTAGTTGAGTTTTCATACAAAAATAAACATCACATGAGTAATCATATGGCTACTTTTGAAGTCCTCTATTGAAATAAGTGAATAGTTACAATATGATGGAATGAATTTAGAAAAATAAATATATTGGCACTTGAGATAACTGAATAAATGGCAGAGAATATTAGAGACATTCGACAACACACAAGGGTGGTTTAAAGTTAGTAGAAAAGCTATGTTGATAATCACTAACTTGGTTTGGAAGTTGAAGTTGGTGACAAGGTGAATATATGAATTTATACATGGAATAAGGTTATGAAATATTGGAATAAAAGGAAACTAATCCCTAGGTATATCATCCCGTTTTAAAGTCTTTATCATATCAGGATAAGAACATATTAGTTGGGTCTTCCAACAAGCATCTATCAAGTCCACAATGAGTTCCATGTATCTATACTAAGGAAGTATATATCTAACACATAACATATACTAAACATATATTTCATATCACTGAATAATGAAATTTCATATGAGGAGAAACCGATAGAGATTCTAGGTCATACATATAAAGTTATATGAAATAATACCACTCAGTAGGTCAATGTTTTATAGAGAAACCACTAGTTTGGGGAAGCTATACGGGAATCTAAGCATAGAATGAGACAAAAGTATCCATAGATTTTTAAACCAATGTGATAGTATTTTTAGGGTGAAATAAATTTTAAGGGTGTATAATATAACACCTATAGATTTTATGAAATATGTTTTTCGATTCAAATTATTTTCATTAATAGCATGCACTACACGCAACACCATGTTCTAAAAAACCTCATTCTACTATTTATATTGTATTTAACATGGTCGTTATGACATAGTCATTAAAATTGATGGTATGTATAAAAATAACCAAATTATATATATATTAATTAGTATGGTTTTATATTAATAAAACATATTAATACGGACTCACTTAATTTATGGTAAAGTCTATATATGTTTCGAAAATACTATTTTCTAAAAAAATCATTTATTACTTTTTTTGAAAAAATTAAAACTTAGTTATTTAAAATTTTAGAAAATTTATTTTACTAAATGAAATTTATATTTGGAATCAACATGTCAAAATTATCCTAAGGTTATTTTTTTTGGTTTTTATGAAAATATAAATTTTTCAATGAATATTTATAAATACTCATTTTTATTGAAAACATTATTCTCATTTAAAATATTTACAAGGATAAATTTTTTTAAAGATGGTTTCAAATGTAAATTTACCTATATTAAAATATAATGAAACCAATTATTCATTAGAATCATTTTCATATTGATTTTTGATATAATAACTTTTTAAAAGTTTTAAAATTTTCTCTTTGGAAAATCACTTTTTTGTCATGTCTACAGGTTTAATTTTAAATAAAATTTTGAAAAATGTTTGAATGGAAAATTAGAGAAATTAATTCCATATTTTTATTAAGTATACATAATATTATTTAATAAGTCCTTATAAAAATTTATACATAATTAATATTTAAAATAGTAAAAATTACTTACCATAGTTATGGTTAAAATGGTTTACCAGAGGTTAAAATAAAAATGATAAGAAGAAAAAATGGACCAAAAATATTATAATTCGTATTTTGTGGGCATATTTAGACCCTATAAATTATAATGGTCTAAAATGTTAAATTTTAGAACCTTTTGTCTTGATAAAAATGCGGGTTTAATTAATTACTTTTAAAAATTCCAAGTGTGCCCTCTCCCCTACTTATAAAAGGCCGCCCCCTCTCCTCTAATTTATAAACTTCAAAATCAAATTTTTCAGAAAAAAATAACCAAATAACTTACCTAATTAACTTAAACTATCCTATAGGATTTTTTTATAAATATAACCAAGGAATGCTTTTATTTAAAACCGAAGAAAAAGTTGTCTGAAGCAGAGGTAACTACCTCAACCGAGCTTTTTATTTTATTTTTCATATACCTCCTTAAAATATTATTAAACCATGATAATATAATAATGTCAGTATGTTATTTATAAATATATTTTTTATGTTAATTTCATGAACTAAATTTATATTCTCCTCCCTCAATGGGAAACAAAACCATTGATCGTGTGTATAATGGACTACCATCGGACGAACTGATGAAATTTATTTTCCATAACCACTTCTCACAAATAGGTAAAATGATATATGTAAATTTTATATATATTATAATTATTATATAGTAATAATTATATAATTATTATATCATATATACCTTTTTTACTTCTTATTCGATAGAAAATACAATAGCGTCATTCATGTGTACATCGAACTTCCACCGTGCGAAGCGATGTGATTTGTTTTCACTAACACTTTTTGTGGAAGGTAATAAGGATAATTATAATAAATTTATATGACATATATGAAATAAAAAATATCCTTTAATGGTTATGTAATATTCATATACCTTTCATTTCATTCACTAAAATATGTAGACAATGTTCATGGGTATGTATAGCCTACAGTCTCTATGAATGATGTATTTCATTTTATATATCTAACATTAATGGATTAATATAAATACATATATACTAAATATATATGATATTTATATCATGGTTATAATTTAGGATATTATGGAACCATGTTCAATGTAAAATGATTAAAAATACCAAACCATAACACACACACAAAGTGAATAAGTTATTACATGAAAAAATATTTTAACACTGTAATATTGATAAAGAGTTAATAAAAAATCATAAGTAAATCAAATGTGTTATGAAAAAATTCAGAATTATTCTTTAACAGATTCATAATAAACTTATATTTATTATACAAGAGTTTCGAATGTGTATGAAGGAATTTTAGACTTATGTTAAGAGATTTTGGTCTCAAATTTCCTTCTTTGGACATAAGATATGTTATGAACCTCTGTTATTTTTTAGGTGTATATAATTTAGTTTGAAAATTTATATCATCAATGTCATTATTATCATGATATTTAAAGTTTTATTTTATTTATATGTTTATTGGTGCTTATAATTCAAAATATATGAAATTGGTAAAGACTTCTTTGTTACAATCTCATCGTTTATAAAGATTGTATATGATTAAGTTTCCAATTATTATATATTATGAAACATATCTCAAGAAACTCATAAATTTTATTATCCTATCGTTATTTAATTTAAATAAATTCTTTCACACCATTTTCCCCTATTTTTTCATTCAATTGTTTAAATTATGTTTTTTATGAAAAATAATCTTTATTTCTATATTAGTTAGAAATTTTTTTCTTCCATATCTATGTTTTAAAAAAATATCTTTAATGATGTTTTTATAAAAAAACCATTATATTATTAAATTTTATTCGTACTCTGGTTCGATTTTTTATATAAAAATAATTAAATGGTATATTATTGTCATTTTTTAAACATGGTTATTTTAATTTAGACTGAAAACATGAAAAGAATATTTTTTTAAGTGTAAGTCACACAAAATTTTCTATCATCATGAACACGCAATGTTTTAAATCTTAAATTACAAGTTTCCATGGCTATTTTTAATATAAATTTTTTCATTAATATTTAGTATGTTTCTATATTTTAAAGATATGTTTTAAAAAAACAAGTGATATTTTCATCAAGAATGTTATAACGATTTTTATTGAATTTATATTCCTCGATGAAAACAACATTTCATATTTCTTATGTTTTATGGGTATATGATCTAGTTATACCATCTGTTTTCTTTGTGAGGATTTTTTATGACTATGATGACGATATTTTTATTAAGAAATTTCTTTTCCAATGTTATCGTTATGATAAAATGTATATGAAACACATTTTTTTCAACGGTTATGCAAGGATATAATGCATATGAAACCCTCTTCTTTTCCTGGGTTCTGAAATGATGATTTTTTTATGATCTTGTGGATCAAATATTTTAAGAATATCATTATGTGATGGGTAGTACCTATATCATCCTCCAATTAATTCGGTAAATTTTGAAATATCATGAGATAAATAGGACTACAATTGGTAGGGATCCTAATTACATAAGTGTATTTTCCCACTATGATAGTCGTGGGAGTGAACCAAAACAACTATGATGGTTTTGGGAGTGAACCCATTCCACTATAATTGACTTTTAATTGATCCTTGGAAACGATGTATATATTATTTTTTAAGTGTATGTCATAATTCCATGTATTATGACACTATTATTATCTCATGGATCAAGTTGTTTGATTCCATTACGATTCATATCTTATGAAATACCAATATTTTTTACATGAACAAAAATTATGATCATGGACATGGAGGGTATAGTTTTAAAATGTTTTTCTCATGTTCTCCTACCCTACTTCTCATGTTATTTTTATGTATATCCCCTGAGAATCTGATTTCACCCTTTCTTAAGTTTGTTTTCCCCATGTAATGATGATAGGTATTATGTGTGATATATATTAGAAGGTTTAAATTCATGAGGATCCAACTATGAGATGATGTAGAACTCTTATGGACTATTTTTTTATGTTTCTATATTTCTTAATGTAATTATACCTTTACGATCCACAGACATGTGTTTTTGTAATGTAAAGGACTTTTATAAAAAAATATGAAATATATATGTATGAAATTCCTGGTTTATTATATTAAATTATTCTTAGAATAATAAAAAACTCACAGTAAGAAAATACCACAAAGGGGAATAGTTCAGTAGTAGTTAGTTTAGAATAATTTAAATATTAGAGAGGATATGATTGGATACATCTCATGTATAGGTGGCAGTCTCTACTTATTGTTTGAGTAACCAATTTGTACCATGTTTCTTACATGTTTTTCTATTCATTGGATAATTGTATATGCATTTTCTCTTGGGGTTGGGATGCACCTTGTTTCTTAGATTTAATGTGTGGTACTATAATAAATTTAAATATGCTAGGTTAGTATTATATGTCCTAGGTACCTATTTTACATGGAGAATATAACAAAATAATTCAATATATTTTAAATGAAAAATAGAAATGAGTCTAAAATAAGTATATCTATAAATTTAAAAATATTATATATGACCGATAATAAATAAATTATCAAAAAAAAACAGTAAACCATATTTGATATAATGTTTGGAGTTTTGGATCTGGTCATAATTTCCCAACCTATTTGAATTTTTAGTGTTTGCTGAGAGGGATGACCTTTTTCTTGATCCTCATAACCTAATTCCTAGATTTTAATTGATCTAAGTCTTTTTTAGATGACGTTTGAGTCTTAACATGTTCATCAAAGTTTCATGTGAGTTACAGGTCCGTTGAATCCCAAAAAAAATATTTCGAGAAATCAAATACATAGGTGAACTATTTGGAAAAACCATGCAGCCTCCCAGGATAAACCATGTGGCCCTTTAGTAGCACAATAAATGATTTAAAAAACATGTAGGTGGGGGAACACATCTATGTGGGGAGTCTATATTTTTTAATAGTGGTATTTCGCGTGGATTTTTCAAGGTTTGGAAAACAGTGTTCCTAGCCCTTACACATGGGGTGCTTGGATAGTGAGCACTGAACCGTTGTTGCACTGTTAGAAAATCCATGTGGGTCACATAAAGGGATAAATTTAAAAAATTTACCCTCATTTATTTATTTTATTTTCCTTTTTCTTCCTCCTCCCTTTCAAATTCAACGTCGGGGTTATCCACCCATTTTCTCTTCTGCAAGGCATTGAACTAACTTCTCTATCGAAGCAAAAATATTTGATTTGTTGGCTGATACAGATTTACTTCAGTAATACCTCAAATCCACTAGCATCCATTTTCTATTTATCTCACTTTACGGAGCTCTAAATTCATTTATTTTGTTAGCCTATTTTTAGGGTGTTCATCAAATACCCCTATTTATATGAAATTAGATTTAGGTAGTAGCTACTGTTAAATAAATGAGTGCCTTCTATTAGAAGGTAGTTGGTGTCTATATTTCTCCTAGATTTTGTGATTGTTTCTAGGTTAAATAATATATAAACCATTTGTGTTTTTTGAGGGAGTGCCTAATTAATTTAATTAATGGTCAAATTATTTTAATGATGTTATAAGATGCTTATGGGCTTGCTCTTTCGCTACTACATGTGGATAGTCTAGGTAAGTAGTTTGAACCAGTTTTCAATGTGTAGGTTTGGGGTTTAATTAAAATTAATTAAATTTTTAATATTGATATGATTGGTTCCATGGGAACTCAATGGGTATGGACCAAGGATTGAGGTGGTGTTGACCACCTGGAGGATATATAGTTCATTATGATGGGAATCGACCATGATACATGGGTGATTTTATTCATAGGTTGAGGTTAAATGGTCATCAGAGTTAAGAGATAAAGTCATCATGATGAAGGAAAGGTTCATGTAACATGGGATGGAGTTGACCATCATGATTTAGAGACATGGTCATAGTGGAATGATTTTCCAAATGATGTGTATTGGGTTATCTGGTTATTTATAATCATCATTATTTCTAACAATTCATTATAGTAATGTGAACATAGATCGGAATTAGATAGAGGTGGTGTTGATCACTCATTATGGGTGAAGGACCCCATATAATATGCACCTTAGGTGATGGTGTTGAACACCATATGTGTTTGGATGTGCTCACCATAGAAATCCACATGAATAGTGATGTACCACCGATTGATGGGGATGAGACATTCAGTTGTGGGATGATCCTCATCATGATACTTGATTCCATTGGTATTGGACATGAGAGGACATCCAAATCCATGCCTTGAGACATCAGTTTTTGATCCAACATTTATTATTATTAGAAGAGTGATGTCATTGTGACTCGGGATGTTGGGATTTGAGCCGACAATGACTTTCTAAGCTAAGGTATGAGAAACAACGTACTTTTTTGGGTGTGCCTTTGGATTTTACATATTTGATTGTGTGAATCTAGTTGCAGTGACACTTATATTGGTGAATCCTAAGGGCTCAATTGGGGTTTTATTCATCAATATATGGTTTGGGCCCTAAATCATGGATCCTCACCATTGTGATAAGATATATTAAACGAGGTATTGAATGCCATATATATTATCAAGGGAATAATATTCAAACTTATACCAATTATGACCTAATAAGGTATAAGGATTCATTGTAGATTCTAAGTAAAAGGGAAATAGTTTATTTATTAAATGTGCATGTGATGCATTTTATTTATTTTTTTTCTTAAACCTACATAATTATGGATGTATGATAGGAACACGTTGGTGGTGCTCTATTGATATTTATTCTCACAACCTACAAGGGACCCTCAACATACATATAGACTTATGTCTCTATAATCAGGTAATGGGTCATGATTAGGAGCTGACACTTAGTGATTGAGTCAGACTACTTAGCATGGGATGGATGACAATGTATTATGGTTGTTCTTAAATCATCCTAAGTTTGTTTTTTTAGAATATTTTATTATATCTATGTATTAATAGTTGTACATGGGAAACCTTTATTGTTTATCAATTTCTTATATGACATTTTATAGCATGTTGTTTCTATAAATAGTATTTAGAACCATTGTCTATATATTCAACTATTTTATTTTTATGATTCCACTAGTTTATTTTTCTTCTATTGGGATGTTTCATTCTTCCACTACACTATTTATCTATGAACCAGTATTATTATCTCTACCTAATTTTATCATATCTTAGGTATATCCTTTTTACAACCTCACTATTATTTGGAAACCTTTAGCATATGTGGAGGTTCACCTAAGGCCTAGTGGCTAACCAGACCAGAGCACCATTTAAAGTGGAATCTTGGATGGGGAACTTATAATGGTATCAGAGTAGGGGTTTTTTGTGGTTTCCCTCACAACATCATAATAAATTTCTATTTAAATGGTAATCATGTTCATCAGGTTAAGAATGATATGAAATTATTTCTTTACTTTTGGTCTTACTATTTGGGATATGGTAGAATGAATACTAGGATGTGTTTGGGACTATGTATAAAACATGTGTTTCGGTGTCTATAGCTGCATGAATGGGGGAAAAAATAAGTTTTCATGGATGGGTAATTGATGTTTTACTTTTCATTTTTACAGTTGATTTGATTTCCACCTCGAGTTTCACTCTTTGATGTGATAGTTATCTATTATATCTCTTTCTACCCTTATTCCAATATAGAATGGGAGGTTTAATTATGTATCATGATAGGCACATAGGATCATATGGTGTGTTTTTAATGTGATTGTCATTGTAAACCTTGAATGTGATAAGAGGGGTTGGGTTGATTAAAGTATCAACCAAAGAAGATGAACAATGTTATACTGCTTAGCCTATTTTGGAGGAATTCTACTCATCCAACTCAGGATTATGGTGCCAATGAGATCAATGTGTGATTATATATGCATTTGATATATAGTCCCAACCCTACTGCGAGTAGGTAGGGGTATGGAAAGGGTTGAGATGTTTAAAGTGTCAACAAAGATGTTAAATGGTGTTTCTAGTATATCCTATTTAGTGGAATTCTACTCAACTACCCTGTATTGTAACGTTATATATGATGTCTGACATTGATGTGGGTATGAAGGAGGCCATGAGTCTTGGTTACATGTGATGCCTAACTCTGATGTGGGTGGGAATGGGTCTATGAGGTCGGATGATACTTGATACCTGACCCTAACATTGGTGGGTAAGGATCCCCAGGCCGGGATGTCAGGGGACATTATATAGCAGGGGAGTGTAAGGGTGGTGAGATGCACAAACTATTATATCTTTCACTATGTGAGATATTTATATATATATATATATGTATAGTTATGGGTTTTTACCATTATATTGGTATACAATATAATTCCTAATATACAACCTCTAATGGACCGTCCGGTGGGATGTGATTTGGTGTGGCATGAGCCTGCACCTAATGAGGCCCTTGAGGGTCCAGATGAGGCCATGGAGGGTTGATATGATCATGATCCATCGGTACATGCTTTGATACAGTCAGTTCATTAGTAGATGGAATATTTTGGCCCATGGTTTGATGAGTAGCTTAGGGATATCCAAGTTCATATTATATAGGGTATTTATAGGGAATATCAAGGAGATGAACCATATATGGAATACCATAATGGGGAGTTATAGTATCAGCACCCACCACTATTTCTGGGTGAGGGTTGACCATATATGGATGATAAATAGATCCAGTTACTACAGGATAATTTTTACCAACATTAGACACTCCTAGAATGAAGGGTGATGCGAAAAATGATCACTCACAAAGGATCAAAAAATCATTGTTGGAATGTTCATACTTAGGTAGGAAGTTGTGAGGGAATATCCTGTAAGTATATTTATTCTAGTATCTTTGATTACTTGTTTCCAAATAATTCGATGAAGGTTAATGCATGTGGGATCATGAATATCTAGTAGGGAGATACTCATTTCATGGACTATGTAGCTGCCGTCACAAACTTTTCATGCTTCACACATACTGTGGTGGAAAAAAATCACTTGTGTGAGGAATTTCAAGGATGGATTGAGGCATGCCATCCGAAATCAGGTGAACATCTTTAGGATGGAATCCTTCTCAGAGTTATTCAACCAGGATCTAATAGATGAGGGGAACCAGAAATAATGGTCGAGTGATGCCATCAGGTGATTTTATTGGTGATTTTTCATGTATCCCGAAGTGAGGGAATGGGAAATCCCAGTATGGATTCCAAGACAGATATTAAGGTATACCCATGAGGTGTGGGTCTTCAGCTATGTGATTCTGGTGTGGGTAGCTAGGAAATGTACAGAATTAGTGTGAATGGCCTCTAAAGGAGTGTCAAACAAGCATCCATATTGGAAATCTATTGAATTTATGCATGAAGAATTCTCCAATAACTGCAAACTAAGGACCAAGGAAGACTCAAATATCTATGGTCAGATAGGGAATAGTATTGGGATATAGTATTTGGGATTCAAAAATATTTGTAGGTTGTGGCAGAGATAGTGATACCTAGTAGTGGGTTCAGCAGCTGATAGCATATGAAACTCCAAATGGGGGCCCGAACTTTGTTAGTTTGGCTTAATGGTAGGTGGATGCAATTGAGCTTCTAGGTGTAAAGCTGATCAGTGAGCTGACTGTCATTAGAGGTAAATCGCAGGCATGATCATGTTACATTTTTTTTATTTTTGTATTTTTATAGTTTTGGTACATGAGGTGTATGGTTGTTGTATTTGGACTAACCACACATAGGTTTGTGGGTTTGAATTTATCATGATGTGTTATTTATATATAAGTGATTTGTGTGGGCACCCTGATTATATGTGGGAATGAATGCAATGTGGGTTCAAATTAAAATATTTAATCATATAGTCTTCCAAAGATCAAGAAATACCATTAAATACATAATTGCCCTTAAAATTATTCAAAATAATACAAACTAAGATTGAAATCCAAAACTCAGAAATATTTAATCATATAGTCTTCCACAGTAAATCTTAACATTTATCTCCAAATAGCATCGACTGCTCTTAATGTCTCATACTGATGTGTAATTAACCTATTCTGATATTGTCTATGAAAGGTTAGTCATTTCCATAAAAAACCCAAATATCCATATTTCCAAAATAAAACATAAATTTTTTCAAAAATATTATTTCAACCATTACTCCACAATTTAAATCCTAGAGTATTTCATTTTCCATAGGTATATATTGTTCCCCAAAAGAGAGAATGTCTTCTAAAATAACCTTTATCACCTAATTACCAAATCATTTCTATAATATGGACATCCATTTGATAAAAAATAAGATCAAATAATTCTTGATCCATAAAATCATTTAAATTAAATAATTAGTCATACTAACCATGGACTTCACATAGGCCAGTGGTAAGCGATACGCCCTTGTCGCCCTTCAATTGTGGGTTTGATTCTCGCAGCCTTACTAGACGTGATGTGTTGTCACCCTTAATATAGGTTTCCCTTTTTCTAAAACCATATAATTTTATAACATTCCCCAAAATGAGATAAATTACCCAAAAATAACCATAACATATTTTAACAACAAGTGTTCTCATTGCAGCTACCATTTCATTCAGTATGGCATTAAGAAAACTACTACAATTTCTTTCACATCTATTGTTACGTTGGTTCATGCTAGATTTAACGATTTACTAAAACCAAAAAGGTTAGTGTAATTCGATCCATAAAATAGTCATATATTATCTTATAAATAAGGTCGACACTAAGATATACTTATTCATGTTATCTTAAACTCATTCGATTTATCTAAAATAACCAATACTCTTTCTAATATGATAAATATTATGGTTATGTCACTTATGATTAAATAACACCCTAACCTATGAAGTTATCTAAACCTACCTCTGATACCAACTATAATGAAACGGCCTTAGACATTACATAATCTGGAATTATGTTAAGAATACACATTGAGGATCTCTTCAGCTTTAGAGTTTTAGAGAATTATACCCTAACTATTACAATGAATATCAAAAATTACAAATTATTAAATTCTACTTAGTTCCATTCATTTCATAAAAAACTCTAAAAAAATAACATGTCATGTTCCATGATTTAGATAGAATGACTTTTCCTTGATCCCATACTTGACCTTATTCATCTTTAAGTCCTGTGAAAAAACATTTCAAAACATGGGATGAGCATAAAAAGCTCAGTAAGGTTTACAAAATAAGTAAAGGAAACATTAACCATCAATAATTACAAATCAATGAAATCATACTTTTCAATCATAACATACCTCACAAAATCAAAAGATTTCTGAAGAACACATAGAAATCCTAAATCATAAAGGTAACAAGCGGAATAAATAACATACATACATTATAGCTGTCAAAGCTACATAGGGAGTAACATTTGGAATACCCATCACAGTATACTCCAAAAATATCATAGTAGAAACATAAACGTTTACCTCTGTCACATTACCCAATGCATTGGAGTACAATCTCGAGCTCACCCGTCCAAGGTTCATCACAGAACCACCCATATATGTAAACAATGACCAATAACCATTACATATTCATAACACATAAAATAAACATAAAAGGAAAGATAACATATCCACATTGCAATTACCATATATCATTTCATGATATCGACATAATCAATGCTTTATCAAACCATTTTCAAAACCATTTAACAAATCTAATAAAGAGATTTTTGAATCAAAGTGTCCCATACCACTTTGATGATTTTAAAGAAATAAATTTTAAAACATTCAAATCCATATAAATAAATAAATCCTAAAAACCATTTTGAAAACATGTACATAAATAAGAAATATTTATAAGAATAAATCTATAAAATATTTGAAATGATATTTTAGTTAAAGAGTTTTTTATTAAAATGAGAGATGCATGAATATATTTAATTGAGGAATAAAATTTAATCCGAACATTATAATATCATGAGAATAAAGGGATTCAGGATATAATATGCTAAAGGACAGTATATACACCACATAAAATTGAATTGGTGCATAACAACAATGAAGTCTGAATGGAATGTAATTGGAGACAAAATCCCTTATGAAGATGGTATCCTTTGATTAGAGATACATCAATTACATAATTATGTGTGACAAATATAAATATACTAAATATGATTGGATATTCAATGTAAATTAATCAGAGGACATTCACTCATGTTCTTTTTATGACAAAACCAATGACTTTGATGTTTAACTCAATGAATGGAAATTGAGTTAAAATTGCTCTTATCAAGTTCATATCGATGAATTGATAATTTATCAATAGAGTGATTATGTGTATCAAAATATTATCCACACAAAGGGTTGTGGAGATTACAAAATAAATAAACAAACAATTATTCCACACATAATCATATCATGACATAATTATGAATTAGAAGATTTACCCTTGTAATGAAACTGGGGTTAAAAAAGTCCCCTTACCAATTTGGTAACTTGCGAAACATACACCACCTAAAAGAAAGATCATTAAATGAAGATGTAAATACCCATAAATTAAAGTATATTACACACATAGTACAAATCATTGGAATTATGTTCACCATACAAAAGTAAATAGTGTAAAATATATCATGAATCTCACTAGAATAAAATGTGAGATGAAAATACCTTACCACATCGTAATTAACTGGATAGTATGACCAAATGTTAATAAACACAAAATAATTCACATGTTAACATGAATATAAATATAATCATGATAATATATATCAAATATAAGTACACAATACACCACATGCAATAAATTAGTCGCGAACAACAGAAATCTCATGGAATAAAAAGTGAGATATGAAGCACCTTACATTGTGTCCGACTTGACTCATATGTTCCATGTTGTTCCTGAATTATAAACTTAAGTTAATTTCAACATACTTACGAAAATTTTAAATGTTTATTATTCCTTTTATATCACTTATTATCATTCAATAACAATTAACTAATTATTTGAGTTCATATCGGACATTTGGTCGATGTTCAGAACTTCAGTAAAAAATGAACTCGTTATAATTATAAATTGTCCATGTGGTCAAAATTCCACCATCTATAGAATTATATTCATGATTTAGATATCATATATATCATATATACCCTCTTTATATTTATTTATAATATGACATATCATTTGGAGTTGAGAAATGAAACTCACCATTCATGGAGACGGTAAGTTGTACGTACTCTTTAACGCTACTTTCATTTCTATTTTATATTTGATGGGATAAAAACATAATAATAAAATGGAATATTATAATTATATAATAATATAATATGATATTTATATGTTACATAATTTCATTATCTCTATCTTTTATATGTTCCATTTATGTCATAAATGAATCATATCACCTTGATGGGGCGGTAGTCCGCACTTCCTCAAATGAAATTATCGTGTCTACACATATTGGAAAGCATAAAGGTATGTTTGAAATTAAAAAAATTATAGTATCATAAATAAAACATAAACCTATGATATTTAATATATAATATATTGCAATCTTAATGGTCACCATGAGAGGCGGTAGGAGATAATTGAACAATCATTGTTTCGTGAGGCGTTAGTTTTCCATCCACAGAAATATTATGTTCTTCACCCATTAGATGGAGGTGTGTGTATGTGTAGTTAGAATAATTCTCATAACAACATCCTAATATATTTATAATACTTTTTTTGGCATAAAATAAAGGAATAAATTGAGTTTTGGGGGTGGGAGAAGTAAAATAAAACAAAAGAACATAATAGAAGGTGTTACCTTTGAATCAGATAACTCCCTTTTGTTTGAACCAAAAGGGTTTCTTGAAGTGTTTTCTTCCAAAGTTATGGCTTCTAGGATAAATAGAGGGATCATATGAGATTATTGGAGTATATTTTGTATGATCCAATGGTTTGATAATTGTGAGTAACGATTTATAAGTGAGGGCTTTTTATAAGGGAGAGGAGGGACTCTTTAGGAATGTTTGAAACAATTATTTTATTATAAACTCATCTTCGATTTCAAAATGTCAAAATATCATTAATGTCGAAGTCAAGATGACTCATGGTCGAAATAAAATTTTAAAATAATAATTGGTCAGTTTTGAGATAGTTTTTTAATATTTATAATCTTATTTATTTAAATCATTTATTAATGAGGGAAATACTGCATCAATATTGTGTCATAAATAATTTAATTTATATGATGTCCAAAATTTATAGAAAAAATTCCATGATGTAGGAAATATTTTCAGCTTTCAAATGAAAACATATAGTAAAAAATATAACTTATATAACCCCATGTAAAAATTAATTTACTAAAAGATATTTTTTTATGTCATTTTTGTCTTTACATTAAATTAATTAATACAAAGTGTCACTATTACACCCATATTGCTCCATGGGGTCCCAAATTCGACCCAAGGATGACCATGGTCGGATATGTATCCTAAAATAGGATTAAGACACATGTTATAGTAATTTAATATTATTATAATATTATATTTTACCCTTATTTGTTATATTTACCCTTTAATCATGGTAAATAAATTATTTATTGAATTAAATAATAAAAATTTCTAAAAATAAAACATACCTATTTACACAATTTTGACCTAATAATTCCAAATATGGAATCCATTTTTCAATATTCATAATGTAGAAGTGGCATAAATTAATCTAAAAATAATTCCCGATGTCAAAACCAAAAGCGTGTTTTTATGAAATAATAACGATCAAAAGATTGGCACATGTTTATGTCCAATTTTAAAGTGAAGTTAATTATAATGTCCAACATTGAATTAACTAGAAAAAATATATTCTAATTAAAATTTAGAACCATTTAAAAATATAATCTAACAATAAAAATAATTTATATTTAAAGGCAATTTTGAATTAAAATACAATATTTTCCACTATTCATTTAAAAATGAACATTATAAAAAAAATACCAAAATTTCATCCAAAGTAAATTTTGGTGACCGAATTCTAAAGAAGTATTTTATTTTATCAAATATAACATATAAATTTGAAAAAAACTATATTTAAAGAGGGTTTTCCATTAAAAGGCAGTAAATCGACCTTTTAGTGAATATTAGAGTATTTATGCATAAAATCGAATTCCTTACTTATTTTAAGCCTCTAAATTTTATTGGTTAAATGTAAAAATATTCCAAAAACATGTATAATCATATTTTAGTTGGATTTATTCATTTCCTCTAATACAATAGCTAGGTGTTAACTTCAATTTTAGAAAATAATATTATATTATTACTGCTCAACATAAGATTTCAAAGAAACCTATTGTTCTGTATCAGGTACGCCAATGAAAATAACATCACCTTTAAATTAGAATTAATATTTTATTCACAAATATTAATAAATTTTAAAATTTTCATGTTCTTTAATTACCTGGGGTTTTACGTCCTTCTCCCTTTTGGAAATTGTGTCCTTGCTATTTTAAAGTTGGGATCATAAACTTAATTGAAAGTAACACATCGGAAAATGATTCAAAAAACTATCACTTTAAAATAAATGATGATAAGTAAAAAACGTTACTAGAGACAATAGATACTAGGATTCCATGAAAAAATGGATATGGAGCCGAAAACAAACCATCATGTTCTGATGGAGAGTGATAGAAAACATTATTTTGAGAAAGTTAACCACTAGAAAATCACAAACTTTTGATGGGTTAAGCAGTCCCTGATTCCCCAGTAGGAAAAGATAACAGAAAACGTTTTTGTTTTAATTTATTTATCATTGAGAAACTTATTTATGAGTTTAGCTAAAAACATAATAAACATACTTAATTGTCATATAGACTTTCATGTATTACTAAATCCTACCACAAACTCATATTTTTTTAAAATGATGAGTATTTAAACTGACTTGGCCACATTAACAGTGCTAGAATCGACTTCTAGAGTTTCACATAATCCAAAAATGATTAAATTTATATTTCCCATGTCTTTAGACATCAACCAAAACCAAAATGGTTAGTGCGAGATCAGACAATACCCAAAAAGGATAATCCTTTATAAAAAAAATACTACTCTTAAACTCCGAAATTCAACAAAAAGTACCCAAAGTTCAAGAAATACCATTCAATACATAATTGTCCCTAAAATTCTTCAAAATAGTCCATACTAAGTTTGAAAGCCAAAACTCATAAGTATTTAATCCCATAGTCTTCCTGAGTAAATATTAACATTTATCTCAAAATAGCATCAACTACTCTTAAAGTCTCATGTTGATGTGTAATTAACCTAATCACATAATCTCTATGATAGGTTAGTCATTTCAATAAATAACCCAAATATCCATATTAATTAAATAAATAAAAATTCTTCCAAAAATAATATTTCAACCATTACTCCACAATTTTAATCCCATATTATTCCATTTTCCTTAGGAATATATTGTTCTCAAAAGAGAGAATATCCTCCAAATTTACCTCTATCACCTAATTACCAAATAATTTCAATAATAAGGACATCAATTTCAAAAAACATAAGATCAAATTATTCTTGATCCATAAAATCATTTAACTTAAATAATTAGTCATACTAACCAAGGACTTCACGTAGGCATGTGGTAAGCAATACTCCCATATCACCCTTCAGTTGTGGGCTTGATTCCCGTAGCCTTGGCAGACGCGATGGGTTGTCACCATTACTGTAGGTTTTCCTTTTTCTAAAATGAAATAATTTTATAACATTCCCCAAAATGAGATAAATTCCTCAAAAATAACCATAAGATATTTTAACCACAAGAGTTATCATTTCATCTCCCATTTCTTTCAGTATCTCATTAAGAAACCTACTATAATATCTTTCAATCTATTGTTTCGTTGGTTCCTACTAGATCCAACAGTTTACTAAAACCAAAAAGTTTAGTGTGAGGTTATACATAATAAAGTCATATATTATCTTATAAGGATGGTAAACACTAAGATATACTTATTCATGATATCTTAAACAAATAAGATTTATCGAAAATAACCATGACTCTTTCTTATATGATAAACATTATGGTTATGTCACTAATTCTTAAATAACACCCTAACTTCTAAAGTTATCTAAACTGACCTCTGATACCAACTATAAGGACCCAACCTTAAACATTACATAATCTTCAATTATGTTAAGAATTCATATGGAGTATTTTTTCAGGTTTAGAGTTTTAGAGAATTAGGCCCTAACTATTACATTAAATCTCAAAAATTACAACGTAGACACTTCTACTTGGTTCCATTTTTTTCAAAAAATAAAAACTCTAAAAAAACATTTCTAGTTCCATGTTTTAGATAGCATGATTTTTCTTGATCTCATTCTTGACCTTATTCATCTTTAATTCCATTGAAAAAAATTTCAAAAACTGGGATGAGAAAAAAAAGATATTTAAGGGTTACAAAATAAGGAAAGGAAACATTAACCATCAATAATTTCAAATCAATGAAACTAAACTTTTCTATCATAACATACCTCCCAAAATCAAAAGATTTATGAATAACACATATAAATAATAAATCATAAAGGTTAAAAACGGCATAAATAACATACATACATTATATTTTTTAGAGATACAGAGGGAGTCACATGTGGAATACCCATCACAGTATATTCCATAAATATCATAAGAGAAACATTGACATTTACCTCCGTCACGTTACCCAATTCATTGGAGAGATATCTCGGGCTCACCCGCCCTAGGATTATCACCGAACCACCCATATATGTAAACAATGCCCAATAACAATAACATAGTCATAACACATAAAATAAACATAAAGGAAAGATAAAATTTCCACATTGTAATTACAATATATATTTTCATGATATTGACATAATCAATGATTTATCAAACCAATTTCAAAACCATTTAAAACATTTAATAAAAATATTTTTGAATCAAAGTGTATCATAAAACTTTGAAGCTTTTAAATGAAATAACATTTTAAAACATTAATGTCCATATAAATAAATAAACCCTAAAAACCATTTTAAAAACAAGGACATTAATAAGAAATATTTAGAAGAATATATATTTAAAATATTTGAAATGATATTTTAGTTATAGAGTTTTTTAACAAAATGAGAGATGTATGAATTAAATTAATTGAGTAATAACATTTAATCAGAACTTCATAATATCATGAGAATAAAGGGATTAATGATATAATATGCTAAAGGATATTATATACACTACATAAGAGTGAATCAGTTCATAACAACAGTAAAGTCTCAATGGAATGTAATTTGAGTCAAAATCCCTTATGAAGATGGTATCCTTAGATTAAGGATAAGTCAATTACATAATTATGTGTGACAAATATAAAGACACTCAATATTATTGGATATTATATGTAAATAAGTCATTGGAAATTCACACCTATTATTTTTAAGACAAAATCAATGACTTGGATGTTTAACTCAATGAATGGAAATTGAGTTAAAATTACTATTATCAAGTTCATATCGATGAATTGAAAATTTATCAATGGAGTGATTATGTGTATAAAAATTATATCCACACAACGGGGAGCAGGTATTACAACATAAATAAACAAATATATATTACACACATAATCATATCATGACAAAATTATGAATTAGAAGATTAACCCAAGGAATGATATTTGGGTTAAAAAAGATCCCTTACTAATTTGGTAACTTATGAAACATACACCACATGAAAGAAGGATCATCCAATGAGACTGTAAATATCCATAAATGAAATTATATTACACATAGAGTAAAAATAATGGGTATTAAATACAACAAAAAAAGGAAATAGTGGAAAATATAGCATGAATCTCAAAGGAATAAAAGGTGAGATGAAAATCCCTTACCACGTTGTAATCAATTGGATCGTATGAAAAAAACATAATAACCACCATATGATTCCAAGAATAACATAAATATAAAGAGAATCATGATAATTTATATCAAATGGATGTACACAATACACCATATGCTGTAAATTAGTGGCGAACATTGAAAATATCACGGAATTAAAAATGAGATAAGAAACCTCTTACCTTATGTCCGACATGACTCGTATGTTCCATGTTCTTCCTAAATAATAAACTTTAGTTTATTTCTAAATCCTTTAGAAAATTTTTAATGTTTTTTATTCCTCTTATATCACTTATTTCCTTGCAATACCAATTAGTTAATTCTGTGAGTTCATATCAGACATTTGGTCGATGTTCAGAACTTCAGTCAAAAATGAACTTGTTATAATTATAAATTGTACATGTGGTCAAAAGGCCATTATCTATAGAATAATATTCATTATTTAGATATAATACATGTCATATATATCTTGTTTATATGTATTTATAACATTCCATATCATTTGGAGTTGAGAAATGAAATGCACCATTCATGGAGACGGTAAGTTGTACGTATGCATGAACTCTCCTTTACTTTCTATTTTATATTTAAACAAATCATATCACCTTGAGGGGGAGGTATTTCGCACTTCCTCAAATGAAATTATCATGTTTAAACATATTGGAAAGCATATAGGTATGTTTGAAAATAAAAAAAATTACAGAAGCATAGAGAAAACATAATCATAATACATATAATATGTAAATATAGTTCTATATTAATGGCCACCATGTGAGGTGGTAGGAGATAATTGAACAATCATCATTCTGGGAGGCGTTAATTTTACATCCACATAAACAGTAGGTTATTCACCCATTAGATAAAGGTGGGAGTAATTGTAGTTCAAATCCTTCTCATTACAACATCGTAGTATATTGAGGATACATGTGTTGTTATTAAATAACTGAATAAATAGAGTTTAGGGGGTAGGAGAAGTAAAATAATAAAAAAACTTAAGAAAATATGTTACATTTAAATCAGATAACTCTATTTGGTTTGAACCAATAGGGTTTCTTTTAGTGCTTTCTGGCTAAGGTAAGGCTTCTATAATGAAGATAGGGATCTTGAGAGATTATTGTAGCAGAGGTTTTAGGAGCCAATGGATTGAGAGGTGTGAATAATGAGTTAGAAGTGAGAGCTTTTTATAAGGGAGAAGATGGGCTCTTAAGGAATGTTTGAAAAAATTAATTTATTATAAACTCATCTTCTATTTCAAAAGGACAAGAAATCATTAAAGTCGATGTTAAGATAACTAATTGTCAAATTAAAATTATCCAACAAAAATTGGATAGGTTTTGTATAGTGTTTTAATATTTATAATCATCTTTATTTAAATCATTTATTAATGAGGTAAATATTGCATCATTATTGTGTCATAAATAATTAAATTTATTTGATGTCCAAAATTATAAAAAAACTACCATGATGTAAAATGTCTTTTTATATTTCCAATTAATATTTATAGTGGAATATATAACTTATATAACCCCATGTAAAAAATTATTTATTAAAAGATATTTTTTATGTCATTTCTATCTTCACATTAAATTAATTAATATAGAGTGTCATTATTACTCCCATGTGGGTATATGGGGTCCGAAATTCGACCCAAGGATTTCCATGGTCGTATATGTATCATAAAATAGTATTAGGACACATATTAGGGTAATTTAATAATATTATAATATTATATTTTACCCTTAATTATTATATTTACCCTTTAATCAGAGTAAATAAAAAAATTACTCAAGTAATATTTAAAATGTCTAAAAATAAAAGTTACCTATATACACAATTTTTACCTACTGATTCCAAATATAGAATCAATTTTTCCTAATTCAAAACACATAAGTGACAGAAATTAATTTAAAATTAATTTCCACTGTCAAAACCAAGATCATGTTTTTAAGAAATAATATCTATCAAAATATTGACACTTGTTTATGTCAAATTTCAAAGTAAAATTAATTCCAATGTCCAACATTGGATTAACTAGTAAAAATATATTCTAATTACACTTTATAACCACTAAAAATGTTAGTCTAACCATAAAAATAAATTATATTAAAAGTCTCTTTTGAATTAAAATACAGTATTTTTTCACTATTCATTAAAATATGAACATTGTCAGAAAAATAAAACAATTTCCTCAAAATTAAATTTTGGTGTCCTGATTCTAAAAAGGAATATTATTTTGTCAAATAGAACATATAAAAGTGACAAAATCTATATTTTATGAGTTTTCTCCATTAAAAGGCTGTAAATCGTCCTTTTAGTGAATATAAGAGTATTTATGCTTAAAATCGAATTATTTACATATTTTAATCCTTTGAATTTTATTGGATAAATGTAAAAATATTCAACAAACATCTATAATCATATTGTATTTGGTCTATTAATTTCTGTCAATACAATGTCTAGGCGCCAACTACCATTTAAAATTATAATATTATATTATAATTTTTCAACGTAAGATTTCAATGAAACCCATTGTTGCGTATCAGGTACACCATCGAACATAGCATCCACATTAAAGTAGAATTAATATTTAATTCACAAATATTAATAAATCTGAAAATTTTCATGTTCTTTATTTACCTGGGATGTTACAATCAATGTAATGGACCACGTCATTATGATTTATTATAATAAAATGAATTTAGAACAATTTTAAATTTTAATATAAATAGAAAATTTACTTGGTAATTAAATAGTAACAAATGATTACATCGACATCATTAAGACATTAAACATAATGTTTTTGAGATAGTAAAGTGTTTAGAAATGACTCAAGATAATAATTTAGGGTTAGGTGAATAGATGGATTTAGTGTGTGTTAGGAACATTCCATTTGAAGCCTTATTGAAGTTAAATGGAACCAGGGTAGACTAAGGAAATATACATAAGTGTTCAGTAATTGGGGAAGCATGTAAAGTGAAAACTTTTCTTAGTGTGGTCTCAATATTTAGGGTAACAATTTGGTAGAATTTGTTTGAGATAACTCAGGGATGAGCTATCATATGGTGGGGAGTTTCCAATGTTTAGGATATTCAAAATAGTTATTTGGGTTTGGTCATGGATCGACCTTGTGATTCCAGAACCTATTGATATATCAAGGGTGTTGGTATTTTCCATAAATCGAGTTTTATGAGTTGGCCTAGTATTAGGGATTATGTTTTTATTAAAATAACCCATTCATTGTTTTTTGGATATTTCTATAGTTTTTTGGTATTTTTTGTTATAATATTTAAAAATATTAGAGGCTTAAGTGGTTTTTGAGTGAATTTGGGGTGTTTTATAATGTTTAAATGGTTATTATTATTATTTTATAAGTTTCCTAAGTGAGGGTAAAATTTGTATGCATAAGAGTCATCTATTATTTTGTAAAACTAGCTAAGCTTCATGCATAAAAGTACGGGTCTTCATACATAAAAGTTACCTTGTGAAGGGTTTGGGAAATTCTAATTAGTCATGGGAAACAATTCATGGGAATTTACTCTTATATATGGGTTCCCAATACATAGGTGCCATATTTTTTCTAAAGTGGATAAGGGTTGAGGACCCTATATATATCGGACTAAATATTTAGAAAAGGGTTGTTATATAGATGTAAAATATTTATACATAAGAGTATGATTTCATATGTAATATTCATTCATAGGGGAGCATGAAAAATGGTAATTCTTATGTGAGGGTGACTTTGGATTTATCTTATATATATAGGATCTATTTCATAGTAATGTAATGATACATTATATTCATTTCTAGATATGTAAAATTCCTTTCTTTCAAAAAAATTATAAAATGTTGGGGGAGGACTGTGATACATAAGGGTTATTGTGGTGATATGTAGGGGTCATTTTTCCAAACCCAATGATATAAAAAGGATGAGGAGTTTTAAAATTTCTGAAGTTTGATATGTTAAGATCATCAAGGATCATGGATAAGAGTAAATTATTTTTCCAAAAATTTCTATTTTGAAATTTTTTTATATTTTTCTTAAAATTGTTAAAATGATAAATTAAATTGGAAGCTCAATATAAAAAGAGGATTTATGGAATTTTCTACTAGAACAAAGGGGTTTCAAACAAAAAAACTTAATTTATATTATTTTATTATCCAAATTAGATTCTTGAAAAATATTATTGGTTATTAATTTGGTTTTATTAATAAAGTAGCAATGGGCAAGGCTAGTAGTTCATGTGATTCTATTTTCTAAATTATTAATTTTATTTCATCTTTTACTAGATAACCTTAAATTTAGAGATTTTATCATATTTTGATGAATCATATGACTGATGGTGGATTGGATGGTGTTTCATATATATTTGAGTCCTTTATATACAATGTTGGTGTTTTCTATCTAATTCTTATGTTATATGTGTGTTATGAGATGTGTGATAAATGTACATTGATAGAGTTTCATTTAATTGATCAGAAATAGAACCACCATGGGTTTATATTGTTTATAAGAAATACCTTGGGGTGGTCTAATATACAAATTAGTGGATATGATCTTTTATGATATTCTTTCCTAGTATTGTTGTTTCAAGAAATGTCAATCTTGATGTTTCATATTTTAAATATAGATTCTTGTTTTGTGATGATCGATGTGGTTCCATGGGATTTTTTGTATGTAACCCATATTACTATGGTTGAGTTTTATGATTAGATATAAGGTGATATGGTTCATTGTTATAGTGTATATGGGTTTTACTTTTTTCATGGGTGGGAAAAAATGTTTTCTAATATTTGTGATTAACTTTCATCATGGGAATCGAGGTCATTGGGGTCATGTGACACAAGATAAGTCCTATTGGTTGTTTAGTCAACTTGATGTGGGTGGAACCCTTCATAGATTAAGTAGAAAACGAAAAATGTGTTTGAACAACAATATAGATGAGGGGTTCACCATTGATGCCATAGTTAGTGGTGTACTAGAGCACCAGATGGAAGTGGTATGCTTGCCAAACATGTTGGGGTTGATGAGTTTTATTTGTTAACAGATGGGTTTATCCATGATAATTGTTCTTTATAGCTATTTAGCCAATTATGGTAAAAGATATGGAAGTCTATGGCACTTGTAATATAACTCGAGGACATGTTTTTGGGTAATTTTGATAGTTTTATAATGGTTATTCTGAGTCACATTGAATTTGTTAGATGGTCGAGGGATCTTTTCGTATGAAAAACTGTGGATGTATTATTCCATTCTGATATTTGTTGATCCACGTAATGGATCACTTGGTGGCTGGTTGATCTCAAGTAGAGAAAACAATATATTGTTTTTTGGTTTCTATTTATCCCCATTTTCATACACCGGTATACATTATGAATATTTGTTAGGGACACCATTGGTAAAGGCCTATCGAGTTCAAACTCAAAAAATTCCAAACTCCTCCAGGATATGGGTAGTCTTTATATATCATGGTATATTAATGTAAAAAGGTTTTATGTGAGGAACATTTTAGATATGGTAGTGAAAATGGTTCACAAGATTTATAACATGGTTCATAGATGGTTTAAGTGGTGGATCAGTGTTGGGATTGTAGTTGTTTTGATTACACTTATATTGTTACATGTGTGATTAGCCAAAGGGTAATTAGATGAATTTTTTGAAAAAAATGGTATGGTAAATGATTAATAAGGTAAAAGTATTTATATTTCTCCATGTTATTTAAACATCTTCTGATATTTTTTTTGATGTTACTATTATTATACTTAGAGGTATTATCTACCCATTATAACCCCCTAGACTCAAGTTTCTAGTAAACATCCTTTGGCATACGATAAAGATCCCATAAAATCATATATATCTTTGGTATAGTTATTATGGAGTGAGGAAATCTAGGGAATTAAATGAGTCTTGGGGATGACATAACCTCATATTTTTCTTTTTTTTATTTGTATATGTGATAAGCCCAGTGGGATGAAAATTAGATGTGTGAATATATAGAAAAATATTCTTTTATTATATCATGGATGTATATATTTATTCTATATAATTTGATTTTTTTATGTTTTTTGGTTATTTAGTTATTATTTATTGTAACATCCTCAAACAGATTCCGCTAAACTTGTTATCCAATCCAGTTCACCACAACGAATCATACATTCCTATCTATATGCCAGAGGCTTCTGAATAGTTGCGAGGGCCTAGGGAAAGTCCATGGAGGGACTAAGTCATCATATTAGAGAAATAAATAGTATAAATAACTATATATAATCTAAGTAGTAAATAAAAATAATGCATAAGAAATAAATAAACTGAAATATAACATGCTATAATAATAAATGAAATACTATAAAATCCAAATCAAACTTGTTAAACCTACTACACTAGACACCCAATGGGCTGACTATAAATATATATGAGTAAAAAAAATAAAAAAAATAATGTTACAATTCTCTACTACTTGATCTGATCCAGACCGCATACCTGATCTCTACATACATATTTGATCAATCCTGCCCAATCAGTTCTGGGTCTTAGCCCATACCTATGCCTACAACCAAGAGAATGTCTACTTAGGTACCCTAGTGCAATGGTGGCCTGAGTAGGGTCTGAGTACATAACATAGTAGGGAACCACCAATAAGGTCATGTATAAATCCAATAATATTCAGTGTATGTATATATGAGCTACTCATCAAGAAGACAATAATAATAGAACCATTAGAAATAAACTGAATGAAGTGAAACCCTAGTCAATCCCTACGTTCAGGATCATAGTAAAATGTGAAATGTGTCACCATATATATATATATATATATATATATATTTATAAATATATATTCCCATATATATACACACTCACATAAATATTTATATACATGAGTAAGGTTAAATAAAAACTGTAAACAGGTGGAGTCAATCCTTGGTTTCATAATCCTGATTGAAGAACCATCCTTTGTAAATATCATTGATATCGATGTTTTAATACTCTATCCATGTATAATAAACTCAGTCTATGGGTCTAGAAATTCCAATCTATAAATAACTACTTCATCCAAGGTCAAAAAATGTCTCTAACAAGGATATGCCACCATATGGGGATACATTTCCTAGCCTTAGGTTCACCCATTCTTTCTTCCCATACATAAAAATAAGGAATCCAGGTAATAAATATACAACCTAAAAATAGTCTCTATGTTAGACTTCATGCCTCTCCTATAATGTAAATCTAGTCTGATGTCTGAGCCCTATGTCTTTGTCCATAGTTGTTCATGACATTAACCAACAACAACATTTATATTAATAGAGCAATCCCCAAATAGTAATTTTGAGAAATGTAGAAATGGTGAATCATCCAGACCATAGGGAGAATCTTTGGCATTGCTCAATAAGAGAGTAATCATCAATTATGTAAAACAGTAGGGAGTGCCATGTCCCCCACAATGATCAAGTAATCGACTATGGAGAGCATAATCATCTCCATCACTCTTGAGACTGTAATTATCCATGAGTATCATCAATAGGGATGTGATGCCTATATATCATTTCCAAGGGATACCATGCCCATATATCATAACCAAGGGGTTCCATTCATGAATTTAGGAGAGTGAAATCATCTTCTTTAAACCAAAACCCATTGAGATAAGAATCGTCCTCTTGAATGAGTTAATTGAGGAGCGAATAATCATCATCATGAACATAAAAAGGTATGTGAAGAACATCCCTGTATATAAAACTCAAAATTAGGATCCTTGGAATCATGTATGCGTAATCCAATAAATAAATAATGGGCTCAAATTCGAAATCCCAATAAATACATCTTGGAATCCCAATAAATAAAAAAGGGGATAAGAATGTAAATCCTCAGAAATATGTCTAAGAATACCAATAAATAATTGAATGGGATTAGAAACTTTATCCCAGGAAATATGTTTGGGCATCTCAATAAGGAAAACCACATCATACAAGGTTCTATAGCCAAAAACTAAGATGCACCTTGGGTAATCATCGCTCATCAATAATAAATAGGTGAATGTATAGAAGAAAGAGTGAAGGTGGCCAAATGCCTAAACCACCACAACAGCCTCAACCTCATGGGATTATAAGATCAAAATGAGTTCTAAGGTTGCAACATCTACCATCTCTACCCCAAACCTATCATTCTAGCTCCGGGATGGTCAAACATTGGGGCACCCACTAGGTCCATCATTTCAAATCACTATATTTTAATCCTACTAGGGATCCTCAAGGTTAGTATATACTAAGTCATCCCTCTTAGGATACAATGCATATTAAAATTATAGTCATATTAGAGGGGATTATCAGTCATTGTCATAATGACAATTCACGGGGTGAAGCTAACACACTATGGTTTTTAGTGACCTTGGTGCTCATCCAGGACAACCTAACCATATTATTTAATTTATAAATTTATATAAGTTAATTTAGATAGAATGTGTAATCTTTAAGGGAGAGCCTAAGCATCCATATAAAACCATGAACATGTATATATTCTAAATGGAAGGTACAATAGAAAACCTACCATTAAAAATATTTAAACCATTTATAAAAAGTTATCAATAACTATGTACAAGATCGCTGATAAATGAGTCAAGATGCCTCAACTTCACAATCCCCAAAACACAAGAAATGTTAGCATAGTCTAGAAACAATAATTACAACATTAAATAATTTAATATTGAACAAAATCCAAAGATTCATAATGGGAAATAACTCACTAGATGCATGTTTGTCAATGAAAATCTTAGAAACTAAGTGTAGAAGGCCTACAAGGTACACCATAGACTATTCCCAGAAAAGGAGCAAACCAACAAAATCAAATAAATCACTCAAAAATTTTATTTAAATCCTTAAATCTGGTGAAAAACATCATAGTGACATACCATGATGAAATTATCTGAGACCAAGTGTAGATGGCCTCTCAAGACATTGTTGTCAAAGGAAGAGAAAAATCCCCAATTGAAATGGATGATCCCACCAATCTCTGGTGGAATATGATGAAGAACCATAAACATGAACTACCAAAATCAAAAGAGAGATAATAAGAACATCATAGATGGAAGGAGGAGGAAGATCATAGATTTAAATTTTGTCAAATCACACCTTAAATTCATGTGATCGGTGATTAACAATAACAGAGTGTATGAGCCTTAAATGAGAGCTCCCACACAAATCCTACTATCTGATGAACCAAAACTAGGGTGGATCCCCCTATTCAACCTTTTAATTAAAAATCTTTATCCACAAGTTAGATGAAATATAACTATTACACATTATGTTACTATTCCATGATGTGTAATGAATACATGTCATTTAATCCTTAGGGAGTGACCTTGTTCTTGCACATCATGAATCCTTTGGGAATCACACCAAGAAACCATTACACATCTTGTAAATAATACATGGAGTGTAATACTTGCACCATCTATTTCCAGTATCCCAACTACCTATTTTTTTCCTCTGATGATTTCCCATACCCCTGGAACCTCTACCAAAACATAAAACATATCAAAAAACACCATTTTATGACATAAAAAGACTCGAAACGTCATTCTGATTTTTGGATCATGAAACAACAATTTTAATAAAGGATAAAAATTCAAATTTATCTCGAATTTCAATCCAAACAAAAATAAGAGATATTATAACATCCCCATCTTAAAACTTATCATCCCCAAGAAGCCTTGAGGAATAAAGAAAACATTTCCCAACCCACCAGGGTTATGAGTTCCTATTCAGAAAGTCTCATTGCATCTCTAGACTCCCAATGTGTTTGCAAACACAACTTAAAACTCCCAGTACATAAGTCTATAAAACTCGATCAAATGCTCATAATTATTAATGAAACTTAAAGAAGAAACTTAACGAAATATATGAAAGAATGAATGTTGAACAATATTTGATATAGTATTATAAAAAAATCTCAGATTCAGCTGTTGACGCATCACCAAAATAGGTTCCAAAGGTCTTTATCCCAAGGAATATTGATGTCATTATGAAAATGATCACGGAAACCCGTAATCAACATCCAATGTCACCTGATCAAAAAACTATCCCCTTTAGATACCCATTTTCAACCCACCAAACGAACACCAATACATTTTAGATCCAATACCCAAGGACCCCCATAAAATTTATCAATCTAATTTCCACACTCATACTCCAGTTGAGTCTATATTCAAACATGCACCTGACATTTCTTGAAAAAATTAGCTTTTCATAGTTCCATTTATCTATGGTATAGAAAATCCAAATGACAATCCAATTTTTGGTCTCACCCCACTCCTCACCTTAGGATCATCCTTCTTATCTCCAAAATGACATGAACCCATCATCATAGTAGCACATTCCCCATCCACTTCTGGATATAAAAACCTACATTGCTAGAAATCTGACTCATCCTTGTGTGTCAACCTGAAAAAACCAAACATCACCTATTCGCACTTCTCAAGAATGGTTTCCTTGGAAACATTTGAATTATAAATCATATTGTGGGTCACCAACCTCAAATGACTAAAATTGTACAATACACTATATATAGCTTACTTGTAAACTTATCCTCAAGAGAAACCTCAACATGTTATAATACTAATGTATAAATACATTTCAAAGAGAATAAGCTCAGAATATAACCATCACTCTCTCTATATAATCTATAATATGTCAATATATAACATGATTCTCACTAACAAGGATTACACTAATATTACATTAAATGTTTTTATATCTCTCATAATCCACGCTCACATAAAAACTAGCTAATCCTAGCTTTAATCAACTATTGACACCACATATGAAGAAATTGTGTGTCAAGGCCCAAACAAAGGTCATCCATATCATGGAACATGATCTATTTCGAATGGATCCCCTACCATAGAGGGTCATTACTAATTTAAATCACAACTCTAGGGAAACCATACACATGAAATGTTGAAAACATCAGTCCTCGACTCACAAATGGCCACTCATAGGTTTAAGATTTAGAGGACACCATGTGAAATAAGTGTGAAACTTTGTCACCTAAATCATACTCTAGTGAGTCTTATACTATAAATATCAATATTACCATGATACATAGAATTTCAATTCCAATATTCTATAATATTTGTTGGAAATACTCTTAAAATTTTATCTACTCAAATGTTCCACAATTTATTTTATTATTGGCCATCACATTGATTTTTTTAGTCAAATGAACCTTCTCATGCTCCAACTACATCAGCAATAGTGATAAAACTATTCAATAGGGAAATAAACCTAAATATTCATTCCTACCAATGCTAGTTTCAAAAAATAAGCACCCTAGGTGGTTTGTAAAAAACCAAAGGCATCAACATGACTATATCACAAAACCCAAGAATTAACTATTAAATATCCTCATAAAAAGTGTAAAACAAAGGTCACCACTGAAAAGAAAATATATAAAGTTAGGCTAACCACTCACATTTGTTTTCCTTGATCAAGTTGAACATCGACCTATAGGGGTCTGTGCCAAAACTAAGGTCCTCTAGGTCTCCCATCTATCCCTAAATATCAAACCTCTAGAGGGGTGGTATGGATAACAATTACCTATGAGGGTCAGAACTATCAACATGAACTAAAGGTTCTTGATTTTCTCTTAGCATCCCTATAGGAGATTTCACCCTTGGAATATAATGATACAATCATAGAAAAGAATGATTAACTACCACTCATCGGACATACATATATGGTAATACCCCATCAAGGTATAATTCATGAGAAAATTTGTTTTTTATGAGCATCGAACAATGTAGTCTGACTAGATTACCTAAATTGGAAATACACATGCACAAATGTTCCACAATAGAAGCATCAACTATCGATATTATCGTAAGTGGGTTGAAACCATAATCACATGGTTTGGTTAAGTATAATGTGATTCCAATATATGTAGGGAAACATTGTATTTACTATTAATAACTCATTAAATAACCAAACATATGTAGTAATATACTATGAGGCGTTTAAAATTTGGGAATCATGTTCCCTATAGATCTACTAGGATCGCTGCACCTTCTGGGCATGAGGAATGAGTCATCAACCTCACCACCAAACTCCTCACCATAGATCCACATTGTCTTTCATCAGAAGGAAAGATATATATGATTCAAATCAATTGAGTAGAATGCCACCAAAAACCTATACATGAAAACACCATTTATGTTTTTTTAATGTTTAAATAATTTTCCTCTTCCTTTAATAAAATGACACAGTAACATTCCTATAATATTAATATCCAATGTGCCAAACATAATGCATGGTATGCATATTTCCTTTTCTGACCGAGAATCAATATCCACCACTAGCCTCTTGAAAAATGGACAAGAGAAATAGATATATAATAAGTCCTAACATCCACACCACAAGTGCATCGCTTGAAGTAAAAATCATATACAACTATACTAACACTAATCAAAATAAAATCACATATTCCTAGAAACAAAGAATTATTAATGGAAAAGGTTTTCTCGATACACCAGTATGATATCCATCATAGGTTATGATGCATTCCTGGAATTATTGTTTACCATATCCCAAATTGTAATTTTATTGGGAAAGAAACATCTATGATACCATATTGTAACATCCCGAATTGGATTCCACTTAAACAGTGCTTTGAGATAGTTTATCACAAGGTTTTAGGTGCACCTCTCCATATACTAGAGGATGCTGACTAGAATTGGGGGCCTTGGGTGGGTTTTTATAGAGACTATGAACACTTATCATAATTAATAGTAATGGAAATAACTATACATAATACAATAAATAAATAAATAGAGTTTAGAAGTAATAAATAATTTAAAATACAGCATGGTATAATAATAAATGAAATTCTATAAAATCTTTAATAACCATGTCACACATAAAATATTGTCCACCCACTAGGTGGACCATACATACACATGAGTAAATAAAAGAAACAGAAATAATGGTATAGGTAACAAATACTAAATCTGATATAGTACACATACATGATGTCCAAATACATATCTGACCCATCCTACTCAATCAGTCCTAGGCCTCGATCCATACCTATGCCTGTTACCAAGTGAACATCAGCACGTTTAACCTTGTGTAATAGCAGTCTGATAAGGGCGTGAATACATAACTCAACAGGGCTCCACTAATTCATTTTTGTTCTTATCCAATAATATTTAGTGTATGTATATGTAATCTAATCATCAAGGAGAAAATAATATTAATAAAACTACTATAAATTAACTGAATGAAGTAAAACCACAGTTGATCATTGGGTCTATGATCCTGGTTAACATGGAAATGTTTTATCACTTATATATTTATATTTTTATTTATATATTACCATACATATATAAACATAAATATTTATATACAGGACATAGGTGAAAGGAAAACAAATCAGTTATAGTCAATCCTTGGGTCCATAATCCTGATTGGAAGGACATACTATGAAAAGGCATTGATTTGGATGTCGTACCAATCAATATATGTATAATTAATTCATCTTCTAGGTCTACAATTCCCAATCAACAAAAACCTTATTTGGATAGTTTTGAAAAATGACTCTGAGAATGTCGTGACACCACAATGGGATACATTTCCTAGTCCTAGGTACACTCATACTCGCCTCCCATATATAAAAACAATGATTCAAGGTAATTAATGGACATCCTAAAAATGGCCACTAATCAGGACATCAGGCTGATCCTTCCATATAAATCCAATCAAATGTTTGATCCCCAGGTATCATTATGTAGGTTGTCAGGACATTTGAACTCAGATTAACATTATGGGAATGCCCCTTTGGTTACATGTAAGGAATTATCTATAGATCCAAGTTCATGATGGACATCCAATCATATATGAATGACCCAATATCCCTAACCCCAGGAAGTAACATTGGGAAATGTATAAAAGTTGTGTCCACGCAACCCTATGGAGCATATTAGGTATTTCACTAGGAGAGTGTAAGCATCCATCATGTACAATAGTGAGGAGTCCCATATCTGCCACGATGATCAAGTAATCAGTCATGGAGAGTGTAATAATCCACATCACTCTAGAGTGAATAATCATCAATAAGTAACATCAATAGGAACACCCTACCGGTATATAATAACCAAGGGATTCTGTGCCTGTATATCATAACCAAGGGATTCCATACCCCTATATCATAACCATGGTCTTTCATGCCCGTATCGAGGAGATCATAATTATCCTCCTTAAACCAAAACTCTAGGAGAGAAGAATCAACCCTATGAAAGAGTGAATCTAGGAGAGTAAAATCATACTCATGAACATTGAAATGTATGGGAATAAAATCCTAGATTATAAAAATCAAAATAAATATCCCAATAAGAACGTTTAGGTATCCCGATAAATAAAAGATGGAGCATAGAAGAAAGATCATAGAAAATACATCTGGGAATACTAATAAATAAACGACGGGTCTTAGAAGACAGGTGCCAAGAAGTATGTCTGATCATCAAAATAAATAAAATAAGGGTCTCAAAATCTAGATATTGGGAAATATTTTTGGGATTACAAATAAGGAAAACCTCATCATGCGAGGATCATTGGACACAAATCATGAAACAACTCCGGTAATAATCATTGTATCTCCAGAAAATAAGTTAATGCATGATGGAAAGAGAGATGGTGGATGAATACCTAACACCACCACCATTTCCTCATCCTCATGGGCATAAAAGTTTAGTAAAGGTTCTAAGGTGGCAGTCACTACCCCCTTGAATTTAATCCTATCATTCTAGATCATGGTCAATAAAACATCAGGGCACCGACTGGGTCCCTCATGTCAAATCATTAGGGATGCATCCTACCTGCGATACTCAAGGTTAGTATAAAAACAAGGAATACCTATTGTGATCCTAAGGAAAGGGAAATTAGATATATCTTATAGGGGATCCCGGGTTGGGTTTATAATTTAATTTCAGGGTATGAGGCTTGCACAATGGGGTTGTTAAGGACCCCGATTCTCATCCAGTATAACCTACCCATCTCATTAAATTCATAAATTTATCTAAATGAATGTAGATAGGGGTTGTAACCCTAAGGTACCAGCCTAAGCATCCACATAAAACCATAAACATGAATACATTCTAAAGGGATAGTAGAATGGAAAACCTACCTTTATGATTACTTAAACTATTTATAAACATCTCTATGTAAATCAATCTAAGCTCCCTGATAAATGATCAAAGCTGCCTTAGCATCCCAATCACTGACTAATATAAGGATAGTCAACATAGTTGAGAAACAATAATTACAATATTAAATAATTTAATATAAAACAAAATACAGAGTTATACAATGAAATAACTCACCGGATTTCCATTTCTCGATGAAAATATAAGAAACCAAGTGCAGATGGCCTATCGGGTTCCATAGATACTCTTTCTCGGAAATTCCCTAACCAATGATGTCAAAAAAATAACCAAAAAATATTATTTAAATCATTATAACTTTATAAAAATAACTATGTTGATATAACTCAATGGAAATACATGTGGATAAGTGAGAGAAATCTCTCATAATGTTATTTTCCTAGAAGATAATAATCCCCAACTGAAATATATGATTCCACTATGATATGATAGAATCTAATGAATAACCCTAAACAGAAAATCCCAAAATCTAAAGTGAACAAATAAGGACATCGTAGTAGGAAGGCAGAGGATGATCTTTCCCAACAATGTTGTAGAATCACACCTATGATTTATTTGATCAGTGATGAACTATGTTATATGGGAGATCCTCAACCAATAGCTCCTACGCACCTCCTTCTATTCGAAAAACAAAAAAGGGGAGGACCCACCTCTTTGAATGTATTTTTTAAATGTTGGATTCAAAAGTTACAAATCATTTACCTATTACACATTTTATAACAATTTCATGATTTTTAATGAATACTCATCATGTAATCCTTATGGAAGATCAAAAATCATGAAAATTGTGAATTCATTGGTCATTTGTCCATGAAACCATTACATGTTGTGTACATTATAAATGGTTTGTAAACCTCAAAACAGCTATTTTAGGAATCCCAATAGCCCAATCCTCCTTCGGTGATCACCTAAACCCTACATAATTTCACCAAAACTTAAAAAAACATCTGAAAACACCATTTTAGGTTGTTCAAACACTTGGATCCTCATTCCAGTTTTTTCAAAGAATATCCTATCTAATAATTGATGAAAATTAAAATTTCTCTCTAATTTCATTCTAGTACAAAAAAAGAGACATTAAATTGATATATATGATATAAAAAACATAGTCACCCCATTATATGATTTAGTCCATTTTTCTATATAAGAGAATATATTATATATGGTGGGGCACTTGAGGACTTATGGCACTCTATCAAAGCCGCTGATGAGTGGTATTATATTGAGGCTTCACATTCTTATTGCACATACTTTGTTACAATAGCCAAATTATTTATATACTCGATTATTTTTTTACTCTATGAATAACCATACACCTTTTAAAATTTCCTTAATCCATTTTATTTTAACTTTTGAATTCCATATTCTAATTCCAATATTTAACTTCTATTGAAATTATCTCCCTTAAAATCATGTTATTAGATTATTCAAATTCATTTAGTCATTATAAATATAATTAAGACACTAAAATAATCAAGTTCATGTAGCCCTTGATCTATCCATATAGGAACATCATAAAAAATAATATAATCTAAAAATATATTCAGGCCATGTTGTGTTGGATTTGTCAACATAGAAAAAAAATTAACTTCTTCAATACCATTTTGAAAAATACTCTTTATTATAACCATAATGATGTCACTATGGTATAATTCATTATATTTTTATTTAAAAATAGGGGAATGTTGATAGCTTTACACGTCATAGAGCTTCTCGTCATGGTATATAGAAATGTTTTATACACTATGGCTTGTTCAAGTGAGACCACAACAGATTCCATCTTATTTTGGTTCCAACATATGAACCATAGAAATATTCCCCATTTCCAATATCCTTATGTCATGTGAATTGATGTTTTATATATTTGGAATATATTCACTGCAAATGTACTATAGCATAAACCACCTGATTTAATATTCTACTCATGTATCATGACTAACAAGTCATTTCACTTATCAATCTATCATCATGACACATGGTTTAACTATATTATCCATTAGAAAACATCCATAACCAAATAAATATTAAAAATAATACTTCATTTTTTAAATACCAAAACTAAATTAACATAATATAGATATCATTTTTATAGTGGAAAAGAATTTTTATAAGCACCATGACTTCTTCAATGCCCATTTCACGGATTGAACTCCCTATTTCCTCTTGTAAAATATTCTGTAAAATGTTAATCATAGGAAAAAGGAATAGATGATACATATTTTGAAACACAATAATTATTTTAGTACTCTCTGGTATATGGTGATTCTGAATTCCACTTTAAACACATATAAACACCAAATTTCACTTCCAAGACTCTTATAAATCACTTTTAACCATTCAAATTATATTACAATCAAATAAATCACCAATATCCACATGATATTTTATTTCATTATTTTCTTTAATTATTGAAAAATATATTCACAAAGAAACAAAATTACATCATCACACATCACATCCAGTTCACTTTCCCCAATAATTAACAGTCTCACACTTATACACATGATCTTTCAAGGACATCTTTAACCACAATAATATTTTTGGTGAAAAAAATCATCAACTATATTTTTTGATAAAAAAATAGAACAAAAATTATCCTTAAACATAAAAATTAATCATTATTAGATAATTATTATAATACATGATCAAATTTGATATAGTAAACAAGAAATATGAATAATAATGTCCAAGTTGACCCTACGAATTACTTACATCTGCTTCAAACATCCATATTTCAATTCATTACTCACTGATTCTTCTAAACAATGGTCCTTGTATATTTTCCAAACAAAAATTACTGCACAAATACACAAAAAACAAATTATAATAGTTTTTACCATGAAAGAACACACATATCACCAACACACGACAGCTAATTTCATAGCTTTATCATTTTAAAAACTTATGCTAAACATATTGTAAACTGTAGGGGAAAACTATTCTTTGAGTTCTTATCATCCCTCTATTGAATGATTTAAATTGAAATACAATATTTGAGGGGATAAATAATCATATCTTTTCCATGAGAATAATATGATTGATCTCACATCATAAGCCTCAACTTCTAAATTTAATCCACGTTTAACATCATGGTAAAAATATCTAATACTTTCTCGTTAGTAGGAAAAAACATGAATTTTAATAATTGTTTATCAACCATTTAATTTGTGAAGTTGTACCGGATATCTATCTGCTTAGATTTAGGGTGTTTAACTAGGTTTATAAATAAATTTATTACATATTTATTGTCACATGCCAAAATAAATAGCAACTTCACTTCCACTTTGAGATCGTTAATCTGTGTTCTCATCTACATTGACTGAGTTATTTCTTGAGTTGTAAAAACACAATCAACATAAACTATAATCATTATAATGGAAATTTTATTCTATGTGTGTAAATATACACACCAATATAATGAGAAGAATACACCACAAAATGTATACTTCCTCTTTTGAAAAGTGAATCAAATCTAATTTCTCCCCCACTTCAACATCGGCACACCATGAACATTTTATTCTTGAGTAATCGGATTCACGATTCAATGGAAAGGTGAACTAGAATTAAATTACAAAACTGGGTATGCTACTTCATGATCAAATTATTACTACCCCGGCTTTTCATATATTAACATTTAATCACTTTTGTGAAATACCTAATACATTACACAAATATATGCCCAAATACCATAACATTATAGTGCCTTTGGAAACATGGAAGCTTAAACACTATTACCAAAGTGATCTACGTTATCTCTGACTAGGTTATTCATGACTAGAACCCTTCATAGATACATCATACAAAATACATATCTCTATAACTTAGGGAGAGTAATCATAGAACGATGTGACCTCAGATGCTCAGTAGGGGTAAACCAATGATATATGTTACCATACAAATGGGAATTAGGTATGAGAACTTGATCATGATATTAGAATATCATAACATACATAACAAAGATCATGGACCTGAGTCATGGAAATATTGGAAATTCGTATGTCGGGAATCATAAGGGAATAAAATCATAATACATGAATATATAACATAGGAATTAAGGCTTAGAATTTTTTTCAGATCAATAAGCATATAAACTGTAACGCCCAGACCCTAGTTACCCAGAGTCAGTGCATTATTACATTACATTGCCATGATCACAAGAAAGATCAAATCTCGAAAGACCGATTGGTTTAGTATCCTTGGAAACACTAGATATATTCATAATGTTTTACATTACATCATAAAGTGAAAAACTACTACAACAACATAGTCTCCGTATTCCACACTCATATCCCCACATAAAATACCGGTAGGTCATTCATAACTTATTTCTTCACATCCTAGGAAAAATAAAACATAGAAAAGGGGTGAGCTCAAATGCCCAGTAAGGATAACAATATAGCAGAACTTTCAAAAATAAGCATAATCATTTAAGGCAATGCATTACTAAAACAAAAGCCTTTTAAACATGATCTTCAACATAGTATGGAAAAAATAAAATATAATAATCCCATTTACTTATTCACATGTATATTCTACTAATCGAATAATCAAATGCAATATCAATAACCACTTTCATAATGATGGAATGCATAATGTCAGACTATCATAGCCACATAGCCAAGCCCTCGTGTCAAGACTACAAATAAGATTTTGTCAAGGCCTTGTGCCAAGACACTATTTTGTCTCATGAGACCAACCGATGCATCGAGGAGCTATAGCGGGCTCCACCCGTCACATATTAAGTCCAATGCATTCCCATATGAAAAGGTTTAAACATAACATAAACATTCGTATTAAAACTAGCATACGAAATGTCAATACTTTCACCATAAACCATGAATGGTATAAAAATAGCACATCCATAGTCAAACAAATCACAAAACCTTAAATATAATATAGATGTTTTGTATCATAATAAATCAACTTTAATTAAGCGTAAAATCCATCAAAGGATGTTGACATATATGAAATCAAAATTCTTTTTAAAGAAATATCTCTTTTTATATTGAAATCATTTAAGATCAATATTAAATAAAACATTTTCTTTGAAAATATTCTTATAAGATTATAAGGGAATCTTTGAAGATTTTATAACGGCGGAAAATAACCGCACCCACCGTATAAGTTAAAAAAAACATTCTTACCTTAATTCGGTCGAAAAGGTTAAAAAGGACCTTGTTTTGAAAATGATGGAAATATTCCTTTATAAACCACTTATAAAAGTCAAAAAGGGTATAAATGACTTTAACTCATATTCTAGTAAATATTAAAAATGTTTTAAAATACATTTTTAAGAAACATGGATGTGGATGATAAAGAGATCCCAGTAGATTATTATGTATAAACAACCTCGGATAATGAAGAGATTGTGAAATAACCCTTACCTTGTACTTTTCCTTGGTTGAAGGTAAGTTAACCTCTTGTATAATGGTGAAATAATTGTTATTAAATTATACAGGAATCATATATATTAATATGGTATCATATATGATCTTTTAACATTGCTTTGTTAATAATATCTTAGAATTATCGTTGTTTAGGGTGTTAACTTACTCATTTTATTTTATATGTTTTGTTAAGTAAGCCATGTTTGTCATGTATATGTTGTATCTTATTCATATCTAGAATGATATCAAGTCCTTAAACATTATTTTTAAATCATCAAGGGATAATTATACTTGAATGGATATGATGGAGAATGAATCTTATCATGTTTGTGGAGACGGTAGTCCGTACGTACGCACGAGCGACAATATCATTTTTTTGATATTAAAATAATATATAAATGGATGGTATATCATATATACAGAATCATTAACATGTTATATTTATTATTTACTTGAGTTACACGTCATTATTATACCCATCCAAATAATAATATATTGAATAACAATTACACCACGACGTGGAGACGGTAAGTCGTACGTACGCACGTATGGTGACATGTTATTAAAAAGGGTGGATAGAATACTGAATATGGTTATACCATATTTATAATAACATCACAGTATATATATGATACTGGAGTTATTATTTTATAATGGTAAAAACAATGGAAAAGAAGTGGAAGAAGAAAGGAACTTGGAAAAGGGTGGTGAAATCATTACCTCTTCTTCGGGTTCTTCCTTTTGATTTGATCAAAAGGGCTCCTTAGGTTGGATTTCTGATCAAACTAAGGCCTCTAGGATGTATTGAGGGATGTTTAGAGAGTATTTGGGCAGAGTTTGGCCGAACCAAAAGGCTTTGAAGGTGTGAAGAAATGAGAAGGAGGAGTGCCCTTTTATAAGAGGGGTGAGGGGCACCTTTGGAAAAGCTAGAAATATTAATTTATAAAAAATTATATTCGGTTTATAATGGCTCCAAAGTTGACTATTAAAAGGTTGAGGTGGGGATAGGTCGAAAACAACTCAACCAATATAATTTAGACAGGTTTGGGTACTTATATTAACCTTATCGTTAAGTATTAACTCTAAGTTAATTTGTTTCACTTTCACAACGTCTCTTTGTATTTTTATATAATATGGTTAATAAACATACTATATACATCCAGGAGACCCCCAAGTGGTCCTTTAATGATTAATATATCATGATATAAGTCTCTAGGCCGAACCATAGATTTTTAGGAATTTAATATCAATTAATAATATAATATTTTGTTTAAAAACTCTTTTAAGTCAATTTTGACACTATTCAATAGTTGATTTTTGTGAAACTCATTACAGAATGATTACTTAGAAAAAAGTTAATTAAATAAATCCTAATATATCATAATATTCTATAAAATTAGTTTAATTCATTAAAAGTTTCATATTATATTTATTTGGGTATTTATAATATCAATTATTTTAATTTTTCACTATTATAGTAATTACTTCATCATCATTGTGTCATAAATAAATTAAATTATTTAATATCTAAAAATTATAAGTAAAATATCATTAGGTAGGAAATAGTATTATCTTTATAATGAATATTTATAATTTAAAATAAAAAATATATAACCCTATGTAAAAATTGTTTTTGCTAAAAGATATATGCTTGTGTCATATTTGTATTCATTTTAACTTAATTAAAATAAAATGTCCCTATCACCTACAAGTGGCACCATGGGGTCCCAAAATCGACCCAAAGATGCCTATGGTCGAACATTTATCAAAAAATAAGGCTATGGCTCGTTTTAGGGTAATTTAGTATTATTATAATATTATTTGTTAACCCTTATTTACCGGATTTACCCTTAACCATGGTAAATAAAATATTTACCGCAGTAATTATTCAAAATGTCTAAAAATAAAAGTTACCTATTTGCACAATTTGAACATCCTGATTCCAAATATGGAATCCATTTTTCTAAATTCAAAACACAGAAGTGGCAGCATTTAATTTAAAATTAATTCTCGCTGTCAAAACAAAAAGCGTGTTTTTAAGAGATAATAACTATCAAAAGATTGACACTTGTTTATGTTCGGTTTTATTGTAAAATTATGTCCAATGACCAACATTATATTAAATGGCAAAAATATATTCTAAATATACTTTAAAACCACTAAAATTCATAACTTATCACTATTAATTATTTTTATTTAAAAAGTTGTTTTTAATTAAAATTTGGTAATTTTCACTATTCATCAAAATATTAAAGTTATCCGAAAAGTACCAAAATTTCACCTTAGGCTAAATTCGATATTCCGAATCCAAAAATGAAGTCCATTTTGAAATATAAAATATATATAATTTTAAAAATTAGGTATTACTATTCATAACGGCTAGTTTGATTGGTTATGGTGTGTTAGAACTCGGTGTTGCGTACAACACACGCTATCACATTATTCAAAGAGAAGCGTACCGTAGAAGTTTGGGGTTTTACATTCCCCCCTCCTTCAAATAATTTCGTCCTTGAAATTTCTAGAATATTTATCACATGAAAATACTCAGGTGGTTCTTCATCATAAGTTCCTCGGGTTCCCATGTTGCCTCTTCCATCTTATGGTTTCTCCACAATACTTTTACCAGACGCATCGTCCAGTTTCTCAGTACTTGTTCTCTCATATCAAGAATCCTGATGGGATCTTCGCAATAAGACAGATTGGGTTCCAGTTCTAATTCTTCATAGACGAGTACATGCGTTGGGCCAGACATGTATTTCCTCAACAGAGATACGTGGAACACAACGTGTACTTTAGAGAGACTTGGCCTCATTGCAAATCGGTAAGCTACAGCCCCAATTCGTTCTAGAATTTCGAAAGGTCTGATGTACCTGGGACTCAATTTACCTTTCTTACCAAAACGTATGACTCCCTACCATGGAGATACCTTCAGGAAAACATGATCACCGACTTTAAATTCCAAATCCTTCCTTGGATTATGGGCATAGCTCTTCTGCCTACTTTAAGATGCTTTGATGTGATTTTGGATTACCTTCACCTTTTCCATCGTTTCCTCCACCAGTTCTGGACCTACAAGTTTTCTTTCACCATCTTCATACCAACAGGTTGGTGTACGACATCTCTTTCCATATAACGCTTCATATGGTGCCATCTGAATACTCGAATGGAAGCTATAGTTATAGGAAAATTCTACGAGAGGTAAATATTGATCCCGCATACCCTGAAAGTCAAGTGAGCAGGATCTCAACATGTCTTCTAAGGTTTTAATAGTTTGTTCTGATTGTCCATCTGTCTGAGGGTGGTAAGCAGTGCTCAAATGAAGTTCAGTATCCAGGGATTTCTGACGACTTTTCCAAAATCTTGAAGTAAAACGGGGATCATGATCAGAAACAATTGATAGGGGTACTCCATGAAGTCTCACAACTTCATTAATATATAGTCTTGCTAGAAGTTCCAGGGGTAGATCGTCTCTTATAGCAAGAAAATTTACTGACTTGGTAAGATGATCAACAATAACCCATATTGCATCATTCCTTCTAGGTGTCTTTGGTAGCCCCATGACAAATTCCATCGTAATATTGTCCCATTTCCACTCTGGTATGGGAAGAGGTTGCATGACTCCTCCAGGCTGTTGCCTTCCAGCTTTCACTTGCGGACAAACCATGCATCTTGACACCAAATCAGCAATCTCCCTCTTCATGTTGTCCCACCAAAAATGTTCCATCAAATCTCTATACATTTTGGTGCTCCCAGGGTGTATAGAGAAATTGGAACTATGGGCATCATCCAGCAATTCCCTTTTTAGATCAGGTATATCGGGAACACAAAGTCTCACCCCAAATTTCAAAATTCCATCTTCAAACACAAATTCTCTCAATCTCCCATCATTCACAGCTTTAATATTCTTTTGAAATTATTCATCATCGGTATGAGAACTCTTAATCCTTTCTAGTAAAGATGGTTTGGCAACCATTTGAAAAAGCATTGATGTTTCACCTTCCCTAGTTATTCCCATGTCCATCTTCACTAGATCCATGAAAATTGGATCCCTTTCAATTATCATATTGTTCAAAACTCCATGGTCTTTTCTGCTCAAAGCATCTGCCACCTTTTTTGCTTTCCCCGGGTGGTAGTGTATCGTGCAATCATAATCCGTGAGTAATTCAAGCCATCTCCTTTGCCTCATGTTCAGTTATTTTTGTGAGAAAATATACTTCAAACTCTTGAGATCAGTATAAATCTCACATTTTTTACCATAGAGCTAGTGCCTCCATATCTTCAAAGCAAAGATCACAACTGCTAACTCGAGATCATGAGTAGGATAGTTTTGTTCATGAATTGTCAACTGTCGTGATGCATAGGCAATAACTCTATCATTCTGTATAAAGACACAACCGAGTCCTTTATTTGATGCATCACTATAAATAATGAACCCATCATTCCCCAATGGTAGAGTCAATATATGAGCATTGACTAATATTCTCTTCAGTTATTCGAAACATTCATAACACACTTTTTTACAAACAAATTCAACCCCTTTACGTGTGAGCTTCGTCAATGGGTTAGCCAATCGGGCAAAATTCTGGACGAAACGTCGATAATAACCTGCTAATCCAATAAAACTGCGTACCTCAGTTATACTCGTAGGTGCTGGCCATTATTGGATTGCCTTGGTCTTAGAAGGATAAACATAGATTCCATCTTTAGAGACAATATGGCCAAGAAAAGAAATCTCCTGAAGCCAGAATTCACACTTGCTAAACTTCCCATATAATTCATGCCTCCTTAGAGTCTACAAGATAATGCGCTAGTGATTTTCATGATCTTCGTAGGTTTTGGAGTATACCAAGATATCATCAATAAATACCACCACAAATTCATCGAGATACTCCTTGAAAACTCTATTCATCAGATCCATGAATACAGAGGGTGCATTAGTCAATCCAAAAGGCATTACAGTAAAATCGTAATGCCCGTACCTGGTTGGAAATGCTATCTTCAGAATGTCTTCCTTCTTTACACGCAACTGATGGTATCCAGATCGAAGGTCAATCTTTGAAAAGTATTTAGCTCCATGCAGTTGGTCAAATAAATCATCAATACGAGGTAAGGGATACTTGTTCTTTATCGTTATAGCATTGATATCCCTGTAGTCGATACATAACCTCATAGATCCATCATTCTTTTTAACAAAAAGAACAGGGGATCCCCATGGAGAAATACAAGGGCGAATAAATCCTTTATTACTCAATTCCTCTAGTTATTTCTTTAGTTCAACTAATTCTACAGTGGCCATTCTATAAGGGGTCTTCGATATAGGCCTTGATCTAGGAATTAAATCAATGGAAAACTCAACTTCTCATTATAGAGGATGTCCAGGTAAATCTTCCAGAAATACATCTACAAATTCTTTCACAATAGGTACATCCTCTATTTGATCATTCCTTTCCTCACCCACAGTCATTTCATTCTCTTCCTCCCCAATAATTGAATTTAGTTGAGCTACTGGGGGAGGATCTAAATAAGAATTAGGTGGTGACGATTTTACTCTAAAGATAATGTATTCCTTATAATTATCATCAAGAATCGTAACCTCTTTCTTCTTACAATAAATCTTCACATCATAGTCTGAAAGCCAGTCCATACCGAGGATTATATCAAGCACAATCATAGGTATGACGATGACATCAGTAGATAAAGAACATTTATGTTCTCTAATGGGGAATGATTCGCAAAACATTGTTGCAATGATATTTCCCTTAAAAGTTTTAACTTACAAATCCCTTGATAAATCAAATTGGAAATATCTAATTTTAATAGAAAACTGGGAAGATATGAAACAATGCGATGATCCAGAATCAAATAATGCATTTGATAAACCTGAGGAAACCATTAAATTACCCGCCACCACGTCTTTTGGAGCTTCTACCTCAGCAGTAGTGATAGCATAAGCTTGGCCTTGATCCCTTGGCATTTTATGAGGTAAGTTCTCATGACGCTTAGGACATTCATTTGCATAATGCCCCATATCCCTGCAATTGTAGCACTGAACATTGGTAGCTTCCTTCTTCCCTTTGCAATCACGAGCTTGGTGGCCTTTTTCACCACACTTGTACCAGACTCCCATTCCCTTCAAGAAAGTACTAGGGTGTTTCTTACCGCATTTACCACATGATGGATATTCAACCTTTCCATTCTTCCCCTTATTTTCATTCTGAGATTGATCAGCATGTCTCTTCTTCTCTTGCTTTGCTTTAAAGTCATAAGACATAGAGAATTACTTTTCAGTCTTGATAGCACATGAGACAATCTCTTCGTATGACGAAAAGGATTCTGAGACTAATGCTTGACGGAGAAATGGTTTTAACCCATCAATGAAACGATCAATCTTACTTCCTGGGTTACGTATAAAATATCAAGCATACCTTTCTAACCTTGTAAAGTTAGCCTCATACTTTGTGACATTCTCATCCTCCTTTTGTCTCAGACTCAGAAATTTCCTTTCCATATCTGCTCGATGGTCACGAGGAAAGTATTTTTCTAAAAATAGATCATTGAACTCCCTCCATTCCATATTTGATACTTCATCATCTTCCTTCATGTTTTGAATCAATGACCACCATTGATCAGCATCTCCAGTGAGGCGGTAAACTGCCATGATAACTTTTTCCCTTTCACTGCTCCCCAAAGCCTGAAATATTTTCTTTAGGGAATTTATCCATTTCTTAGATACTAAGGTATTTTTACTACCATTGAACATTGGTGGTTGTTTCCTCATGAATCGATCTAACATTGATCCTCCACGCTGCGGATCAGGGTGCTCCATACAGGTAAGGTTATTATTCATACCCTGAGTGAGTTGTCCCAGTATAGTGATTAGCTGATCATCACCAGTTGCATCACCAGCTCCACTATAATTATCTTGAGCAGGAGGGAAATCCTTACATGGAGTTCATGCATTGATACAATTTCCATTTCTTCCACTAGGTGCCATTTCTAAAAAAAGGCATAAACTAGATCAGTTTATGAATAAAAATACATAATCCCATACTTATAAAACACTTAACATAAATTGAACTATTTATGGATATAATCCATAATCATAAAAAAAATTCTTTGAGGAAGTATATACTCATAAACCCTTCATAATGATTTGTAAAGAAAATGAGAGTTATGATAAGCATATCCCCCGGGAGTGTCGTAACCAAGAGTGCAGCAAGGCCCGTTGCCGTGAACCAGTTCCCATTCGAGTCTAGCTCAAAGCGGTGTTTTCGGGTTTTACCCCAAGGTACATCTGTGCTAGAGCCGCCTCTACATGCTCGTATCCAGACAGAGATGTATTGGTCGGAAAACTCACAAAATCTCTACAATACCAAAATTCTAGGATGTTCTTCTATACTAATCCTCAAAGTTCATTTTAGGTCTATGTGCTCTAATCAGAGTTTATCTAAATCTAGCTTCCAAGGTTTGTACTAAACTTCCTCTGATACCAACTGTAACGCCCCGACCCTAGTTACCCAGAGTCGGTCCATTATTACATAACATTGGAATGATCACAAGAAAGATCAAATCTCGAAAGACCGATTGGTTTAGTAGCCTTGGAAACCCTAGATATATTCATAAAGTTTTACATTACATCATAAAGTGAAAAACTACTACAACAACATAGTCTCCATATTCCACACTCATATCCCCACATAAAATACTTGTTGGTCATTCATAACTTATTTCTTCACATCCTGGGAAAAATAAAACATAGAAAAGGGGTTATCTCAAATGCCCAGTTAGGATAACAATATAGCGGAACTTTCAAAAATAAGCATAAACATTTAAGTCAATGCATTAATAAAACAAAAGCCTTCTAAACTTGAACTTTAACATAGTATGGAAAAAGTAAAATGTAATAATTCCATTTACTTATTCACATGGATATTCTTATAATTAAATAATCACATTCAATATCAATAACCACTTTCATAATGATGGAATGCATAATGCCAGACTATCATAACCATATAGCCAAGGCCTCGTGCCAAGACTACAAATAAGATTTTGTCAAGGCCTTGTGCCAAGACACTAGTTTGCCTCATGAGACCTACCGATGCATCGAGGAGCTATAGCGGGCTCCACCCGTCACATATTAAGTCCAATGCATTCCTATATGAAAAGGTTTAAACATAACATAAACATTCGTATTAAAACTAGCATACGAAATGTCAATACTTTCACCATAAATCATGAATGGTATAAAAATAGCACATCCACAATCAAACAAATCACACAACCTTCAATATAATATAGAAGTTTGGTATCATAATAAATCAACTTTCAATAAACGTAAAATCCATCAAAGGATGTTGACATAGATGAAATCAAAATTCTTTTTAAAGAAATATCTCTTTTTATTTTTAAATAATTTAAGATCCATATAAAATAAAACATTTTCTTTGAAAATATTCTTATAAGCTTGTAAGGGAAGCTTTGAAGATTTTATAATGGCGGAAAATAGCCACACCCGCCGTATAAGTTAAAAAAACATTCTTACCTTAATTCTGTCGAAAAGGTTAAAAATGACCTTGTTTTGAAAAAGATGGAAAGATTCCTTTATAAACCACTTATAAAAGTCAAAAAGGGTATAAATGACTTTAAAAAATATTCTAGTAAATAGTAAAAATGTTTTGAAATACATTTTTAAGAAACATGGATGTGGATGATAAAGATATCCCAGTATATTATTATGTATAAACAACCTCGGATAATGAAGAGATTGTGAAATAACCCTTACCTTGTACTTTTCCTTGGTTGAGGGTCAGTTAACCTACTATATAATGGTGAAATAATTGTTATTAAATTATACAAGAATCATATATATTAATATCATATCATATATGATCTTTTAACATTGCTTTGTTAATAATATCTTAGAATTATCGTTGTTTCGAGTGTTAACTTACTCGTTTTATTTTATATGTTTTGTTAAGTAAGCCATGTCTGTCATGTATATGTTGTATCTTATTCATATCCAGAATGATATCAAGTCCTTAAACATTATTTTTAATTCATAAAGAGATAATTATACTTGAATGGATACGATGGAGAATGAATCTTATCGTGTTCGTGGAGACGGTAGTCCGTACGTACGCACGAGCGACAATATCATTCTTTTGATATTAAAATAATATATAAATGGATGGTATATTATATATAAAGAATAATTAACATGTTATATTTATTATTTACTTGAGTTACACATCATTATTATACCCATCCAAATAATAATATATTGAATAACAATTACACCACGACGTGGAGACGGTAAGCCGTACGTACGCACGTATAGTGACATGTTATTCAAAAGGGTGGATAGAATACTGAATATGGTTGTACCATATTTATAATAACATCACAGTATATATATTATACTGGAGTTATTATTTTATAATGGAAAAAACAATGGAAGAAGAAGTGGAAGAAGAAAGCAACTTGGAAAAGGGTGGTGAAATCATTACCTCTTCTTCGGGTTCTTCCTTTTGATTTGATCAAAAGGGATCCTTAATTTGGCTTTATGATCAAACTAATGCCTCTAGGTTGTATTTAGGGATGTTGGGAGAGTATTTGGGTAGTGTTTTGAAGAATCAAAAGGCTTTGAAGGTGTGAAAAAATGAGAAGGAGGAGTGCCTTTTTATAAGAGGGGTGAGGGGCACCTTTGGAAAAGCTAGAAATATTAATTTATAATAAATTCATATTCGGTTTCTAATGGCTCCAAAGATGATTATTCAAAGTTTAAGGTGGGGATAGGTCTAAAAAACTCAACCAATAGAATTTAGACGGGTTTGGGTACTTATATTAACCTTATCATTAAGTATTAACTCTAAGTTAATTTGTTTCACTTTTACAATGTCTCTTTGTATTTTTATATAATATGGATAATAATCATACTATATACATCCTAGAGTCCCCCAAGTGGTACATTAATGATGAATATATCATGATATAAGTCTCTTGGACGAAACATAGATTTTTAGGAATTTAATATCAATTAATAATATAATATTTTGTTTAAAAACTCTTTTATGTCAATTTTGACACTATTAAATTTTTGATTTTTGTGAAACTCATAACAGAATGATTACTTCGAAAAAAGTTAATTAAATCAATCCTAATATATCATATTATCCTATAAAAATAGTTTAATTCATTAAATGTTTCATATTATATTTATTTGGGTATTTATAATATCAATTATTTTAATTTTTCACTATTATAGTAATTACTTCATCATCATTGTGTCATAAATAAATTAAATTATTTAATGTATAAAAATTATAAATAAACTATAATTAGGTTGGAAATAATTTTATCTTTCTAATTAATATTTATAATCTAAAATAAAACATATATAACCCTATGTAAAAATTGTTTTTTCTAAAAAGATATATGCTTGTGTCATTTTTGTATTCATTTTAACTTAATTAAAATAAAATGTCCCTATCACCTAAAAGTGGAACCATGGGGTCCCGAAATCGACCCAAAGATGCCTATGGTCTAACATGTATCATCCAATACGTCTAGGCCACATTTTAGGGTAATTTATTTTTATTATAATATTATTTTTTAACCCTTATTTACCGGATTTACCCTTAACAGTGGCAAATAAAATATTTACCGAAGTAATTATTCAAAATTTATAAAAATAAAAGTTACCTATTTACACAATTTGATCATCCTGATTCCAAATATGGAATCCATTTTTCTAAATTCAAAACACATAAGTGGTAGAAATTAATTTAAAAATAATTCCCGCTGTCAAAACAAAAAGCGTGTTTTTAAGAGATAATAACTATCAAAAGATTGACACTTGTTTATGTTTGGTTTAATGGTAAAATTATGTCCAATGACCAACATTATATTAAATGGTAAAAATATATTCTAAATATACTTTAAAACCAATCAAATTCATAATTTATTACTATTAATTATTTTGATTAAAAAAGCTGTTTTTAATTAAAATTTAGTAATTTTCACTATTCATCAAAATATTAAATTTATCCGAAAAGTACCAAAATTTCACCTTAGGCTAAATTCGATATTCCAAATCCAAAAATGAAGTCCATTTTGAAATATAAAATATATACAAGTTTAAAAATTATGTATTACTATTCATAACGGTTAGTTTGATTGGTTATGATGTGTTAGAACTCAGTGTTGCGTACAACACACGCTATCACATTATTCAAAGAGAAGCGTACCGTTGATGCTTGGGGTGTTACATAAACTGATTTCCATAGAAGTCAGCAATTTCTACCTAGGACATATTTATAGTATGAGTTTACTCTACAAACAATCTTGGTTGTCATGGTTCACTCCGATTTAGTATAGAATGTTCACTTCAAAGACCATCTTATTAGAAAAAGTCCTTTACTAATTTGAGTTCACATACTATTCTAGCCATTTCAGTCATATGATATATAAATATTTATGCAATGAATTTGTAGGGAGATATATTTCCCACACATCTCATTATGAAATCATGCATACATGTTCCAAAAGATCATAAACAATCATGTCATAACCTAGGAAATTAAATGAATGTCATAAACATGTAATCATATCATACCCTTTAGAAAAGATACAGGTTTAATAATCATGTCATCAATGAGTAACCCATGAAATGAATCAGGTTTAATAAACATATAACCCATGGAAGAGAGTTGAGTTTCATAAAAATCATACCATAAAAAATATACCATTCAAATAAATGATTTGAATGGAACCTTTGGATAATTTCCCAAAAAGGCCAGAGTAACAAAAATACATGTCATATTAGATGGAAAATAATTTGGAAAGACCCTATTAAAAAAAAATTTAGGAAATTATTCTCTCATTTTAAAAAAATATTTCAAAATAGAAATCCTTTGGAAAACCATTTTCATTGAAGAAATAATATGTAATCTTGATAAAAAAATGAAAACAATTTTCATTAAAAATATATAAAATAATTCTAAAAACATTTTGAAATCTATTTCTTTGAAATGGAATATTTAAAAAAATTTAAAAACCATTTTCCTTTAAAAAATATAAAATTATCTAAAAAACATTTTCAAAACCATTTCATTAAAAAAGAAGCATGAAAAACAATTATAAATAAAAATAAATTAAAATAATTTGAAAACATATAATGAAATATTTTAAAACCATAAAACATTTTTAAAATAATTTTTCCTTGAAAATTATCTTTATGGATCATTTTAAAAACATTTTTGAAAAATATTTTTGAAAACATGGCATTTTTTTTAAATAAATAGATTTTTGACCGGAAAGAGAAATTATATTAGATTTACATAAAAAAATTCTTAATTATCTTAAGTAACAAAGGGTGAAAATGGTACTAATAAATAAATTTATCCATAATGAAAAGAGGATAATAAAATTCAAGAGAGTTCTCGATATATGGATCATAATATTTCATCAATTGAAGCATAATCACAAGTAACCCTTATAAACAATGAGATTGTTTCAATAGACTCTTACCATTTGATAACTTTGAATCATACTAACCATGTAAGAAAATAAAAATACATGAATCATAAAATATCATGAAAAATTGATATTCATAATATAATAGGTCTAATGGGATTATATATACCTCATAAAATAATTTAAGGGTATAAAAAACATGTGTCCCAAAGAAGGAAAATTGAGAAAAACTATCTTTCTTATTTGGTAACTTTTGAATGGTAAAACCCCATGTAAGAGATATTATAAAATTTATATTTAAATAACCATAAATTTAAGGATAATAATCATATTATAAATTCATGGGTAGTATATACACCACACAAAAGAATTAATGGTGAATAAATCATAAGTCTCATAGAAATAAAAGTGAGACTATAAATCCATTACATTATGTTGTGACTCTCTTATACTCATTCAAAAATCATGTATAATTAATAGATTTTTATTATAAATATAATATATTACTATTTTTTTTATATAATACCATATATGGCTTTATATCACCAACTTATTAACACTTTCATTTTAAGGATACATTTCGGGAAATATCCGCATGGTTTTTCTCATGTGTCTTAATTTGTTATATTTTTTCCCTATACATATATCATGAGTTATATAATGTAAACCTTAATATAAATATAAGTTATATTCAATATATTTGTATTATAATATTCTATATATTCTATAATTATGAAATATAAAACACCATTCATGGAGACCGTAGCTCGTACGTACGGATGAACGTTGTATCCATTTTATTGTTTTATTGAAATAAAGAAGGTAAATGTGATATATGTATATATATAATACTTTAAGTAGAATAATTATTCATATATATAATATATTTTTACTAAACCCATACTTAATACATTCCATGTAAAGTCTAAATGAATCACATCGCTTTGAGGAGGCGGTAGTCCACACTTACCCAATCAAAATTATCGTATTTACACAAAAGGGAAATAATGAAGGTATGTATTATATAATAATTTATAATAATAAATACCTAATAAATAAAAGATATATAATATAAAAACATAGTTTCCTTAATAATTCGAAAACATGCGAGTTGGTAAAAGAAAAATGAACAGCATCACTTCCTAAGGTGGTAGTTCCCTATACTGAGGAATAGTAAGTTCGTTACCCATTAAATGGAAGTGTGTGTACACGTAGGTAAAACCATTACAATAAAAAATTCTATGTATATTAAAGATACCTAGGATATTATATAATCATGTAATAATACTAATTGAGGTGGGGTAGAAATAAAATAAAATAAAAGTGCTTGAGGAAGGATGTTACCACTTCTTTGGGTAACTCCTTTTGATTTGCACAAAAGGGATTCCTTTTTTTTCCTTATGACTAAAGGTATGATTAAAGGATTAATAGAGGGACTTTGGGTGATTATTTATAAAGATCTTGTTTGATCCAAATGGATTAAATTAGGTGAATAAGTGGTAGGGGTGAGAGCCTTTTTGTAGTGGTGGAGGAGTGACATTCTTGTAAATTTTCAATAAGGGAATTCCATCCACGTCTATCCCTTAAAAAGAGGATCCAATAATGGTATAAAATAATATAAAGGAGTATATAGGGTAAAAATATGTACATTAAATGGAATTTTTAACAATTTCTTGTTCATTTCTAGCCTTAAGTTTATGGTTCAGCTGATTTTTAGCTAATTTCCCCGTAATCACTGTAATTAATTTTAATCACATTCACTAAAATTTTTGTTAAAAAACAATGATGAACTTATTAAAAATTAAAAATTATTATAAATCCAAATATGGAATCCATTTTTTCAAATTCCAATTACTTAAGTGGCTGAAATTAAATCGAATTTAATCCTGCAGGCCTGTTGTGATATCAGGTTTTTTAGCAAAAATGTTGGGATATTTGAAGTGATTTTACATCCTATTTCAATGTGAAATTGGATATAATGAACTAAATTTTATTATTTTATGTGTATTTTATATATCTAATATATAATTTAACTATATAAATAAATTATATTAAAAATCATTTTTGAATTAAAATTTAGTATTTTTCACTATTTATCCAAAAATGAAGTTTTGCAGAAAATTCCAAAAAAAATAACCCTAAGATATTTTTGAAATTATGAATTCAAAATTAATTTTATATTAACAAGTTAAATTTATAGATGTTGCAAAAAGTAAATTTATTATTGTTCACAAAAGGACATAAAATCAGTTTATTTGGTAAAATCGTATTTTGAAACATATAAATAATTTACAAAAAATTATCTAATTTTTCATAAATATGTTTTATTTATATAAAACCATAATATTTAAAAAGTAATTTATTAATATTAATATTACTACGTATAATGTCTAGGATATCACTATCTTGTTTAAATTATTATAATAATAATGTGATGTTTTGTAGAATCATAGTGTTGCGTGTAACACAAGAAATGTCACTATTTCATGTAGCACATGTTTTTTCTTGGTGTAGTGTGTAGAAAAAGTTTAACATGGTGTATCATGATATTCAATATATACAATTAAATTAAATTATTCTAAAAAATATATTCTTAAATACTTGGGGTGTTACATTCTAGCTCCCATAAAACTAATTTTTCCCTCGAAATACATCAATCTAATAGAAACAAATGAGGATACGTATACCTCATAATATCCTCAAGTTCCCATAAATTCCTAAAACTATTGATTTTTACACCAAACATTGACCATTTGTGTGGTCTGGTTTCTTGTAACTTCTCTATTCAATCCAAAATTTCAACAGGTTGTTCCTCATAAAAAATATCCTACTCTAACTGTATGACCTCTAAGTTTAGATCATGTGAAGGTTTAGGAATGTACTACCTATAGAGAGATACATGTGATACATCATAGAATTGAGAGAGATGTATATGTTCCAAGTGACAAGATACCATATCAATAGAATCAATAATTTTAATGGGACTGGTATACATAGGTCTTAGTTTCCCTTTCTTCCAAAATCTCATAACCATCTTCCATGCAGATATTTATAGAAAATACATCTCTCTAAAATCAAATTATAGATCATTCCAATGGTTATCAGCATAATGTTTTGGGTGAAATTGAACTACCTGGATATGTTTCTTAAAGGATCTAAGCTTCTCCACTATTTATTAAGCTATTTTAGGTCCTAATATCTTTCTTTCTCCAACTTCATCCCAGGACGTTGGAGCTCAACATTTCATTCCAGGGAGGGCTTTATAAGTATCCACAAAAATTCTTGAATGAAATCTATTATTATAGTAATACTCGAATATTATAAGGTGTTGATACCAAACACCATTGAAATAAAAATAAAAAGATCTTAGAATATCATATAGGGTTTGAATTTTCTATTGAGACTGACCATCCATCCAAGTATGTTAAGTAGTGAAAAAACCTAATTTTGTATCAAGTTCTTGTTGAAAACTTCATCATAACATTTAGGTAAACCTCTAATCCTAATAAGATACAACAGAGTATGGTACTCCTTACAACCTTATGACTTAAATAATGTATATCCTAGAAATTTGAGCCATATAGAAGTCTTATCTAATAGAAATTATGTTTTTTCACATAGTTATGAGATCAGCTACAAACCATATAGAATTAAACTCCTGAGATGCTTTGGAGAGACCAATGAAATGTCCATGGTGATGTTCACCAATTTTCATTCTGGTATGGGTAATGAATGCAACATCTCCTTAGACATTGTCTTTCTATATTAACTTTCTCTCATACCAAGCATCTAGATACAAACACTGTGATATCCTTATTCATGCCATCCTACCAAAATTATTCATTCATGTCCCTTTACATATTCATACTTCCAGGATGAATAGAGAATGATGAACTGTTAGATTCCTTTAATATCTCCTTATTCAAATCTAGTATGTATGAAACACATACTTAGTTTAGGAACCTTATCATTTCATCTTGATCAAGGTTAAAATTAGAAACATTTATAACTTTATTTTGCATCTCAACATCTTTCTTTTTCACCTCTTTAATCCTTACTTGGATAGAGGGTTGAAAATTAAATTGAGAAATATAAGAAATTTATATTTCCTTCAATATTTCAAAATCCGACCTTTGATATCAAAAATATTATATCTTTTGTGATCTTCGACATGCATAAGATAGGATGATCCTCTTTTTCTAAAAGAATTGGCCACCTTGTTCACTTTCCCTTGTTGTTAATGTTTTGATTAATCATAATCCTTTAGAATCTCTAACCATCTACTATGGTGCATGTTGAAATACTTCTATGTGAATATATATTTTATAATTTTATGATATATATATATATATGATACATTTCTTCATAAATATAGTTCTTACATACCATTAATTAACAAATTACCACACCTACCTCCAAATCATGTGTTGGGTAATTTTTCCCATGAATCTTCAACGGTCATGATGCATAAGAAATAACTATGTTATTCAACCCAAGAACACATCCCAATACCTTCTTGTATTCATCACTATAGATTATGAACCCTTATCCACTACATGGTAATGTAAGAATCAGTGAACTAACTAACCATCTATTCTGTTCCATGAAATTTTACTCACATTCATCTGTCTAGAGGAATGTGAAACCCTTCTGAGTTAACATGCTCCAATGATTAGATAATATGAAAAACTTATCCACAACCCATAGTCAATATCCAGATAAAAAAAATAAAACTATGCTTCTCCATAACCATGGTTTTTTAGGATAAAATTCAATATCCTCCATCATTGATGGATCTACTACAATAAAATATCTTAAGATTATGTGATCCAAAAACGAATCCTTTTGTATCCAAAATTCACACTTTGTAAATTTTTCTTTCAAATTATCCCTCCTCAGGTTCTTCAGTAAAATTACCAAGTGGTCTTGATTATCTCATTTTCTCTTTTAATAGATAAAAATATCATTGACAAAGACTAATGAAAACTAATCATGGTAATCTATAAATACGTAATTCATCAAATCCATGATGATAGAAAGAGAATTAGTAAGACCAAAAGGAATCACTATATATTCATCATGCCTATACCTAGTTTAGAATTCTATATTCGGTATATCCTCTTTCTTGACCCTCAATTTATGTCATCCATAACTAAGGTCAATATTGGAAAAGTATTAAGCTCTGCGTAGTTATTCAATCAAGTCATCAATAAATGGAAGAGGATGATTTTTATTTATGATGATCTTATTCAAGTCATGATAATAAATACAGCATCACATTGATCCGTATTTATTTTTTTACGAAAAGACCAGCTACACCCCATGGTGACATAGTTGGATTGATAAATCACTTATGAAAGTTTTCTTGGGGTTAATTCTTCTATTCCTACAACTAAATTTGGGATATTCTATAGGGAGTCTTTGAAAATACTATGTAACCGGTTATAAGATCTTTTGAGAAATCAACTTCACATTTTTCTCTTAGCCGAGGAAAATCATTTATACAGACATCCACAAACTCCCAAACAATTTGTTTATGATCAATTTTGATTTTATCTGTAACCATTTGATATAAATAGTCCTTATGAATAGGAAATAAGATCCATTAACATGATGTAATATCCATAGTAAGTTCATACTTATCATCACATAGACAGACTATCATATGTTGGTCTTAAATATCAAACATAACTTATCTTGCTCAATAATTGATGTCGTATTTATGAAGAGAAATGAAATCCATGACTAAGATGACATAATATTTAACCAAAGGACTAATGAAAATATTTTTTGGAAGAATATTCCCACAGACATAAAATAGAGAGGAATCGTATAGTTGAGAGGAAATCATCATACCATTAAGGTTTTTTACTCCGAAATCCACATCTGATTGTTTGGGGAAAATATTAATACACTTAAAAAATTATTTAGATATGAAAGATTTGGTAGATAAATTATAAAATAAGAAATTTTCAATTCTAATTTGATGGTAAGTGTAGATTTCACCACGTCATTATCACACCCCTGATTAAAAATTGTGATTACATGATATTTCTCCTTCTACCTTTGTTTAAGAGGTTTCTAATTTCAATCACCATGATCATCCCTCGGGGTTGGGAAATTGTTAGCATATATCCAATTGTCATTAAAATTGTATCACTGAAGTGGAGGAGGTGTATTCTTTGATGTTTTCTATACATTAACATTTTTAGTTGACTTATTCCCATCAATTTAGAAATCAAATGCCTGACGACCTTCCCTTCAACCCTTAAAACATTTATTACTCCCCTTAATAAAATTTTCCCCATACTTCATCCCACAAGTTGATAATAAAGAAAATATTATCTTCCTTTATTTATGGTTTTTATAATTTTCTTTAAACTATATCATCCATTTTTTTCTAGACCACGAGATTGATATGTAAATACATCCTCCATTTCATCCGTGATTTCACAACGCAAAATCTCTTTGTAAAACTAAATTATCTTATGTTAAATTCAATTTTGAGACTCGGAATAAAGAAATTGAAGATCGTATCAACCTTACTTTCAGGTTAAATGAAAATACATGAAGTGTATCTTTTATGTATTATGAAATTAGCCTCATTGGAACCTACAAATTTACTATCCCTTTAGTTGAACTCAAGGAAATCATTTTAAATTTTTTTTGAATAATATGAGGAAAGTACTTATTAAAAAATAAGTTCTTGAAATCATTAAAATCCATGGATTAAATTTAATTTTACATTTCTATACTCTTGATTATGGTACACCACTAGTCTCCTTCACCTTATAACTGATAAATAGCCAGAATTATTTTCTATGTTCTGAACACTATAGAACATAGAATATCTTTTTAGTGTTACTGATCCATTTTTACGGAAAAAATTGGATTGGAAGATACACTAAAAAAGGTGGATGTTTCATTATGAAGGACTCAATATAATATTTTTTAATCCTCCTATCATTTGTAATTCTAGTATAATTCATAGCTTAATAATGTTCAGTGAGTGTAGAGATGAAATATTTCATTTTGTATTACATATAATTCAAATGCTTAGGATAATAATAATTACATTTTCCATCACACTCAGAATTGACATATTTCCTTCGGGTTCCATACATTAAATAAACCCAAAAATCATAGAGTAAGAAACAATAATCATAGTAGAAAACCACATAATCATGAAAACACTTATTAAATGTATAAATTAGGAAAGATTGTTTAATCTATTACACCTTAGTATTATCGTCATCTATTAATATACAACATATATTTAAATCCATAATTATGGTTCATGAAGAGTTGGTAAATTTCCAATGCATATCCCCTTCGAGTGTCAAACCAGGCGTGCTATTAGGTCTGTTGTTGTGTACTAGGTTACACTTGAGTCAGGCCCGTTTCACTTTTTTGGGGTTTGTTACACCTAGGTACATATATGCCTAATCCATATCAACTTTTAGTATTTACATAGGTATGTATTTCTTGGAAACCACTCATTCTATCCTTTACCAAAATTCCATGATATTTTTCTATACTTTTACAAATCCTTAGAAATATCGTTAAACATGTCCTTATTGTTCTCACTAAGGTGTTATCATCCTAGTTTCCAATGGTTAAACAAAAAATTTCAATGATAAAAATTGTATCAACCTATGTTTTTCATACATTAACATTACATATGTTTTTTAAAATACTTAATACATTACAGGAACAGAAGCTCAAAGACCGTATTACTCTAGTGCCTTTGGAAACATGAAAACCTAAACATTGGTACATAAGTGAACTATATTATCTCCCACTTGGTTATTCATGACTATAACCCTTTTGAAACACATTATACCAAATACATATCTTCATAACCTAGGGAGATGACACTAAGAAATGGGTGAGCTTGAATTCTATGTATGGGTAAACAAAGAAGATATGTAAGCATAAACATGAGAATAAGGGTTTAATAATGTGATCATGATAACAAAAGGTCCTAACCTACATAACAAATATCATATACCAGAATCATTTTATAAATATTGTATGTTCATAATACATTAATTATAAGGGGATCAAAATCATATTCCCAGAAAGCACAACATAGGAATTAAGACATAGATGTTTTGGTAGACACATAAGTATATAAAAGGACATCCATGTTAGTCTATCCATTTCTTTCATGTCCATATTAGTAGTATGAGTTCACTCTCCATACCATCTTGGTTGTCATATTTCACTCTCATTACCATCTTTGTAGTGAAGGTTCACTCCCCAAACCACCATGGTAGATAAATTCCTTTATTAAACTATGTTCACTCACCATTAAATATGTGTATGTCTCATGAGATATAAATATTAAACCAATTTATTTGAGGGAGATATATGTCCTAGTTATCTCTAATTAAATCACATATACGTGTTCCACAAGATCCTAAATAATCATATCATAACACGTGAAATGAATTTTGTTTCATAAAAATACAATCATATCATAACCTGTGGAAAAGATATAAGTTACATAATCATTTCATCAAAGAAAAAGACATGAAAATAATAGGGGTTAATAACAATATAGCTCATGAAAGAGAGATAGGTTTCATAAAAATCATTCCATCAAAACATAGACCATTCAGAGAATATATAGGAATGGATCCATTGTATTATTTCCTAGAAATGATTGCATAACACCAACAGATGTCATCCTAAATGTAAAATAATTTATAAATATCCTTTAAAAACCTTTTTTAGTAAAATTTATTTTCATCTTAAAAAAAATATTTAAAAAAATATTTTGGAATTATTTTTCAGGGAAAACATTAAATTAATCCTTGAAAACATTTTTGAAAACCATTTCTGTTGAAAACATATAAAGGATTATTGAAAATTTTTTGGAAACCATTTTACTTAAATCAAAGCTTGATAATTTCATGAATACTATTTCTTATAAAATTAATCTTGCAAAAAAAATTGAAAACCATTTTTCAGGAAAAAATATTAAACAATCTTGAAAACATTCTGAAAACCATTTCATTGAAAAGGAATCTTGAAAACATTTTGGCAAACCATTTATTTTAAAATAATTTGAAAACATATAATGAAATATTTGAAAATCATAAAAATATTCAATTTTTTTCATATAAAATTATATTTAAAAATAATTTCAAAAAACATTTTTTAATTTTTTTTTAAACATAACTTTTGTGAAATAAAAAATATTTTATAATAAAAAGAGAAATGAAATTGGATTTTCGTAATAATATTATTAATTACCGTAAGTTAAAAAGGGTGGAAACGGTACCAATACATAAATATATCATGAATTATTGGATGGGAATAAATTTCATGAGATTTATTGAGATATGGATCAAAAGAGTTCATCAATGGATGCATTATAATAAAAACAATATAGATAATTGATGACATGATTTCAATGGACTCTTACCACATGGTAATGTTGAATCATTCTCCCCATGAAAAAAAATTAAGTGAAGATTGAAATATCATGAAAATACACATACTCATGATATAACATTTCAAATATAAATATTAACTAATATTGGTGTATAACAAAACATGCATCTCAAAGAAATCCAATTGAGACAAAACTATCTTACTGATTCGGTTACTTTTTAATGACAAAACCCCATAAAGGGATATCTAAAAGGAATATGTAAATACCTATTAATTTAATGATAATAATAATATAATGCATTCATGGGTAGTATAACATAACACTAAGGAATTAATTATGAATAAAGAATAATTATTGTGGAAATAAAAGCGAGACTATATATCCCTTACATTATGTCATTAGTATTATTGTGATCATTAAAACATCTTGTGTAATAAATATATGTTTTTTATAAATATACCGCAGAAACATATTCTTATATATAATACCATATAGGGATTTATATTAGACACTTATTAACACTTTCATGTTAATATTACGTTTCGACTAATATCCTCTTTGTTTTTTTCTTGTGTTTTAATTTATTATATTTTTGGTCCTTATTGTTATATCATGATATACATAATCTCAAAAATTATATATATATAATTTATATAATTTATGTTTTTATTATAATAATCTATATAATATATAAATATGAACTAGAATGCATAATTTATTGAGACAATAGGTCATACGTACGCATGGACGTTGCTTCCATTTTATTATCGTATTAAAAGAAACAAGGTAAATGAAATTTATGTATATATATATATATATTAATTAATGTGGAATTATTTTTTCATATATATCATATAAATTTACTAAACTCATCCTCAATTCATTCTATGTATATTGTAAATGAATCACATCACTTTGTGGCGGTGGTAGTAAACCCTTCCCTAAAAATATTATCGTATTTACAAAGAATAGAAAACATAAACGTATGTGTTATATAATAATTATAGAACCATAAATACACCATAAACATCATATATATCATATAAAAAATATTTTCAAGAATAATTCCCAACCATGAGAGGTGGTACATAAAAAATGAATACATCGTTTAATGAGGTCGTAGTTTTCTGTACACAATAACGGTATGTTCGTTACCCATTAGATGAAAGTGTGTTTCAGTGTAGGTAAAACCCTTATAATAACAACATATAAGTATATTTATGAAAGTAATATTTTTATATAATAATGTAATAAGTATAATTGAGGTGGTTTATAAAGGAAATAAAAGAAAGGATCTTGAGGAAAGATATTACCTCTTCTTTGGGTAACTCTTTTTGGTTTGCACAAAAGTTCTTCCTTTGTTGGATTTATATCCAAATAAATGATTAAAAGTGTAAGGGAAGTATTTTGGGAGATTATTTGAGAATATTTTGGTAAATAAAAGGGCATTAAATATGTGAATAAGTGGGAGGGGTGAGTGCCTTTTTATAGTGGAGGATTGACATTCTTGTAAATTTGTAAAAAGGGAATTACACCAATGTTTTTATAATAAAAAATGGATCAAATATTGGTCGAAAAATGAATAAATTGAGGATAGTGTAGAAATATTAATATCCAATGTATTATTTACAATTTTCTAGGTCGTTTTGGGTTTTAATCGTAAGGTATTGTCCCTTTTTAAGCTAATTTCCCCCTTAATTATTGTAATTATTTTTAATCACTCTCGCTAATATTTTTTGTCAAAAAATAAGTTGAACTTATTAAAAATTAAAATTTATGATGATTAAAAATATTGATTCCATTTTGTCAAATTCCAATCATATAAGGGGAATAAAATAATTTAAATTTAACCTTGCAGACGTGCTGTGACATCATGTTTTTATAGCGAAAATGTTTAAAAGGTTACAATGATTTTATATCCAATTTCAATGTGAAATTGGATATATTGACCTAAATTGTATTATTTTATTTATTTTTTAATCTAATTAAGATTCAAAACAAAATTAAAATATAATTTAATTATATAAAAAATTAGATGAAAAACCAATTTGTAATTAATATTCATTATTTTAACTATTCCTCTAAAAATGTTTCTTTCATAAAATTCCCAAAAAATCATCGAAAGAAAATTTTGAAATTATGATTAAAAGATGATGTTTATTTTTTCAAATTAAATTTTGAAAAGTTTCTAAAATTAATTTTATTATTTTTTAGAGAAGTACATAAAAAGAAGTTTATTTGAAAAAAAAAGTATTTTCAAACATATAAAGACCTTTCAAAAAATTACCTATTTTATTATCAATATATTTTATTTTTATAAAAACATTATATATAATATTTTATTTATTAATATTAATAATCCTATGTTTAATGTCTAGTTTTTAACTCTATCTTTTAAATAATTATAATAATAAAATGATGTTTTGTAGAAACTCAATGTTGCGTGTAACGCAAGTCAAGTAGGTGTTACTTTTAGTGAACGTTTAGTATTAGTGTATAGTAAATTCTATTTTTAACTCGGTGTAGTGTGTGACACAACAAATCAAAGGAAATTAATTTTTTCGGAAAAAAGGCTTGTAAAAAATCGGGGTGTTACACAAATAGCATGAATTTTCAGCATATCTAACTTGAAATAAGTTAAAATTTATTTATTATCTTCTAATAATAACATGACCGTACTTTATCCTTTTCACCAAGAATCTATATTTTTTATAAAATATCTTCATTATATTCATCACATAGTTGAGAATCATTAAATATATAGGGTATCAACCCATTAAAATAAGCATGTTTCTCAATTTCAACATGTTATCTCCAAATTTCAATGATCTATGTCCTTTAATTTTTAATGATCCATCATTAAAAAATAGTACAAAATATTCCTTGAATTTTAAATTTTTTTTGAGAAGCTAAAAATCACATATCAAGCGTAATGAAGATCTGCAATCTAGAATCCACAAATTATCCTTTTATGAATATTTAATGTAAAATTAAACCACAAGAAATTTATCCTTTCCTTTCTCCATTTTCTATTGAACATTTTGAGAACCCCAATTCTTACTCAAAAAATATGGAAAGGTGGAATGAAAATTATTTTCTACATGATCTAGTCGGTCACATCATCTACAAATTTATTTCAATATCTAAAACCTATTATCCATTTTTAACTCTTATATTTTTTCTTTCTAATGAACATATCTTCATTGATTGGGATAATTCCCCATAAACCCAATCCATCTATATTTTATAGTTCTATATACATAACCTTCATTGAACCAATATCTCCTTGAAATATGTTCAATTGCTTCATAATGACATAAATATCAATAAAATGTAATTATTCTTCCATGAACAATGTGTTGATTGGATTATGTCACATGGTTTTTTCTCAAAATTTTGACCATTGATTTCAATTATCTTTTGTGAACTGAATTTATTGAATGTTACCAAAACATTCTTAATCTTCCTTGAAATTTTTAGCATACAATTTTTAGTATATTTTTTTACTCACATTATCCATTTTATAATTTCTATATTTTTTTAACTTATTTTATTTTGAAAACATATTCACTTCATTTTCCATTACCATTAAATATACCTTTTATTTCACAGAAAATAATTTATTTTACTTTCATTAGGTGAGTTATTTATTAATTAACTAATTCATTTCACGTATTTAAGGCTTCTTTATTCTTGGAACATCTATTTGATCATTCTTAAACTTCTTGACATGATTTGTCTATGTTAAATTTAAAAGTATTTACTTGTGATTATACTTATAATAGTTTTAAATGTACACATTAATTTTACATATATTTTACTTTCACCTTTTAATATGTAATCCCTTTTTCATATTCTTTCTATGGAGAAACGCATTCAAAACATTAATAACCAACAACAACTTTGGTTCCTTTTAAATATTGGTATAATAAATTTTGTTAGATATTTGAGAGAATTTATTTAAATGTTACTCACTTTATCCAAATTTGATATATTTAAAAGACATTTTTGAATCTCATGATTCAGTACAAATTCTATCTCATTCCATTTTCATTGTTTATCACCTTTTTTAACCATCACTAAAAAACTCATATTCATCTTCTTTTGTGATAAATTGATTTTCCTCCTCTTCACATAAATTTCCAACTTCATCTCCACCTTAAATACTCACTTCATCAATAAAAATTTATATATAATTTATCTTTTTGAGTTTTTACATTTTTTTACCTTTTCCCTTACAGGAAAAAATTTTCTTATGGAATTTTTACATTTTTTTCTCGAAGGATATTATAGAAGACTAAATATTATCATAAATTTATTCTTCATTTAGATCTATACAATTAAAGGAGAAATTTCCCATGAATGTATACATTTGAAACATTTATGTGTATCTTGTAATGATATGTGACTTCTCAGCGTATTACATTACTTGTTCAGGTATTGGGGGAGATTGAAGGAGGCTCAAGGTTGGTTCACTGGAGTTTGGAGCTGGAACTAGTAATTCATGACATTAATATGAATTTCTGATGTGAGAGGTTTTTCATGGATTGAAGGTTGTTGATTCAATACTTCAAGTATCATATGGGGGTTCTGAGGACAAGTGACTCATGATGTGAAATGATGTTTCATGACATGAATTAATTAAAGGATGAGGCACCATGAATGTTAGAATATGTTCATAGGGTTTAGAATTTCAAGTATTCAATGCCTAAATATGTTTTACATCCTGATTTGTAGGGCCTCACAAAAAATCATGATGGGAATATAGGTTTCACACTATGAATGTGACAAGGTACAAATTATTTATAAATACCCAAGAACACCTGAATTATTTAATTCCTCTCACATTTCCCTCAATCCTTGGGAAAACATTTGTTATTTTTGGTGGATCTACAATCCCCTTTCCTCTCTCTTGGATACTTGGATTCTGTAGTCCGAAATTGGGTTATACATGGTGTTTAAATACCGTTTTCTCCCATAATTAAATTTATTCCTCATTGGGAATTATCAGTGGTGGTTTTTTTCTAGTTTAGTGGGTGTTTGGGATGATTGTTTTATAATCACGTGGTGTGTATCAGATTTATTTGGTGTTTCCTTGTGAGTTTGTTCTCTCCTGGTTGTTTCTCCCCCCCCCCATATTGTGCATGATGAATCAAAAAACATCTTTGAGGTATGGGATCCTTGTTCTATCCCAATTAATGTTCATGTAGGGGGGTCAGGATTTTTCTGTATACTACTTGGATAGTAATGGATGTATTAAGATGATAATTAATTTGAAAAATTTGAAAGTGATGATAATAGAGAGAAATATTATTTTTTAATATTTTAATGTTATTTCAAATGAGATTCTACAAGATTTTCTCCATTGCTAAAAATCATAGTTGTTGAGATCTGTGTATGTGATATAGTTTATACATATGTGAGACCCTTACTATTTTGATTGTTTGATATCACCCTTAATGAAATTATAAGAATGTATATATGACTAATTAATTGGTTCCCCATGTAAATATGAATTTTTTAGAATATCTCAGTTAAATAATGAAGTAATGTAATGCAATACCTTGATCCTGAATTAAGGTAAATTGTGTAAATAAATATGTTATGATTTATGTGGTTATTCTTGTATTATTTCCATGTGTGATGTGGGTTATTGTTCAGTGATTATTTTAATTGATCGGTTATGGAATTTCTGGGATAATTATGTGATATAGGTGGTTGTGTGATGGTGGTGATGTGTGGTGGTTGTGAACAGAAGCTATTTGGGTGAGATAGCATGGACAATGGGCTGTTATGGTGATGGTTAGTGTGATATGGTTGATCTATTCTATGGTGTGGTTATGTCGGTTACCTGGTTATGCATGAAATAAATTGTAATGATCTAAGTGAAATGAAATGGTTTGGTAAATGAATAAGAATGGGTTGAAATTTATGTATGGTAAATGGATTAAATTGAATAAACAATAAATTAATGAGTTGTGTTAATGTGAAATAGATTTGTAAATAGAAGTTAATGTTATTAAATTTGGAAAATGGTGGAACCTGTTATTGAATGTGGAATTGAGTGGATATGTTTGGTGGTTATGTGGTGTGATGAATTTAGTGGTGGTAGCAGTTGGGATGGATATTGTGTGGTGTATTAGTGGGGATGTGCAGTATGCAAGTGAAATTATTGTTAACCCATAGGTTGGGTATTTTGTGTTATCTATCTATCAAATATTTTATGTTATTTTTTTTGGCTAACCATCCAAGCTAGAAAACCTTATCAACATCCCAGTGATTTGGGTTTCGGGTGTTTCGCCAATATCCAGGTTGGTGGTGATACAGATGGATGGCTAACCCCTCTTCCCTACTCTTATTTTAGTAGGAGTGCTAATATAGGTTGTTGTTGGGGATCAATGAGTTATTATATAGGTTGATGTTAGATATTACCAAGTGGGGATGAGGAAGTGATATGTGGTGGGTGTCAAACTTTATTTTAGGAGTGCACGATGATGATGTCATTAATGTTCATGCGCGACTATAAAACCAGTTCTTAATAGCATTTTTATATATTAGAACTAGAAAAAAGGATGATGAATTGAATATTTATCATCACTGAGGAAACCACAGATAAAGTTTTCCTTTTATCAGCACATTTTTCATAGCACTGATAAAGGGTATCCTTTAGAAGCACATGATTCTTTGTTCTGATAAAGGGTACCCTTAATCAGTGCTTTATTCTTAGCTCTGAAAAATATTTATTTCATGAGATATTTTTTATTGGTGATAAAGGTTTGAATAAATAAAATGAAACAATTAAATAAATTAACAATACAGAAAATATTTTTTTACAAAAAATATATATCTTATTAAACTAAATAATTATTGATAAAAATGAATTAATTGATTATAACTTATTAAATATTAAACATTTTATTAATGAGATAATTATGAAAACTAACGTTATTGAATTATATATAATATATATATATATATTTTTAATGTATATAAATATAATTTAAATATTACAAAATATGTATACGCTTTACATTAAATAGTCATATATTTAATTAATAATATTTTATAATTAATAATTGATATGAATTAAAAATATTGACTAATTGCATAGTACTCAACATATTACAATAGTTTGAGAATGGGGATTACAAAGAAACAATGAAGTTATCACACCTATAAGTACTCTTGGAGACTCGATCTTGAGACATCCCATGAGACCCCTCAAATATGTAACCACTGGGATACAACCCTAGGGGAACATAGTAAGCAACATTTTATTTAATGTCATTTTATTTATCAATTTAACATATATATATATCAAATCTGTGTTATATTGATTTCATATATATGTAATTAATTCATTTTTATATAAAATACACACACATAAAACTTATCCATTTTTTTAATATTGTTAAAATGTCATTATTCTTAGTTTATTAAGTTTCACTCAATTTTAACAAATATAAATGCACTTAAAATTCAGTATTCATTAATAATGTTAAGAAAAGTTGAAAAAAAAATATAAATAAATATATTTATAAATTTATATTTACTATAATTATACATTAAATAATTATAATTATAAATAAATATGTTTTTTTAAAAGCATTCATATAATTATAAATAAATAATTATAAATATTTAAATATTTATTAAATTTATAATAAATTTACTTAAATAATGAATATATTTACTATATTTATACATATTTATTAAATATATATATTTAATATTATATAAATATATATAATGATGTAATTGTTATTTTTTAAAAAATATTTCTATAATTATATATAAATAATTATAAAATTATAATTAATATTTTTAAAAAGGAATATATTTATTATACTCTTATTTATATTTTTTTGTTAAGTATTTATAAATATTTAAAATTTTTTAATTTATAATTATAATTAAAATCCCTCTATCAGTGATTAATAATAAGAGTTGATAAAAACATCATTTTTAGCACTTTTTGCACTAATAAAGATGGGGATTTATCAATACTATAATTTTAGTGTAGATAAAGATAGTGATTGTCATTTCTTTTATTGTGATGATAAATAACAACCATTATCAGTGCTAAAAATCACTCATAAAGATTCCTTTTCTCATCATTTTTAAAATAAGCACTGATAAAAGGACTCTATCAGTGCTTATTTATAAGCATTGATAATTGTATCCCAGTATAATTAAAAAAACATAGCCATTTGGGAACCCATCATTATATCAGAATATTTCCATGGAATACACACACTACTGTCACTCAACCTTGGTGAATTGAACCTCGAATCACACCACTTGACTACATCTCAAATATATCCTGTAACATCTGGTGTCCAATTGAAGTTAGTGTTTTTGAAGATTGTTTCAAATTTTCTTTAGCCTAGTGAGGTAGGCCTTCCAATATTCTTTGCATGTTTTTGGTTTTATTTTTTATTTCATCATTGAGGATGTTGTTATTTTTGGTTTGGTGATTGTATACTAGTGAGGTAGTCCTTTCTTATTTTTCATTTTCGAATTATTATTCAACCATTAATCGCTCATGGAGATTTTATTATTTATGAACTCATTGGTGAGACATGGAGTTTATTTGGTTGTTTTATTTTGTTCACATTTTCTAAATTTATTACCCAAAGATATCATACCTATTTTTCATTATTTATTTTATAAATGGTATTCCATAAATGTGAAATTTTAGAAATTCCAACTGGGGATTTTGTGCAGGATGTAGTTAAAGCTATGTTTAAGGAATTAATTTATATTATACTGAGTCATATATTTTTTTTCAACTTATCTGTGTTGGTGTGAGAATCCAATGTGTGGATACATCATGATCGTATTTATTAAAAGTATTGTACTAGTTATTTTTGGGCCAAATATTTTCAATTGTTTTTTTTTCATACCCTGGTTCTTGTTGACGGCCGGAGGGTGATCAAGAATGTCCCTCGGACGCTATCATGGACCTACTTTGGTGTTCGATATATGGCTATCTTGGTTTTTTTGGAAACTATATCTATTATAAATTTTATTGTACCATTTTATCAATAATTCAACTTCCTATTTCCCTATACATAAAAAATCTATTTTATTTTTTCCATCTTTATATTAATCCATCATTATTTATAAATTCTTTTAATAATAATAAATGGAATATTATTTGTTTATGTTATGTACTATTTTCAACTATATTGTAATTTTCCATCATGATCATACACCTTATCTATATAATTTACAAAAAAATATCCTTTTTAGATTACCCTTTTCTAGTTATACCACTTTTTTTAGACCTATATACCTCTATATTTCATTATAATTTCTTTCTGGAAAATTTATATTTTCAATAATTTCTCCCCATTTTGAGTATGATTTCCATATAATCTCTTTGATACCAAGATATATGAAATGTAATAATATTGTATGTCAACCCTTTTTACAATCAAGAATGATGGAATATAACTAATCCCCTACACTCCATGATATATTTTGACATTCAATCCACAACATTTTAAAATTTTATTTAATTTTCAATGGGTGTCAACATGGGTTTTCAATCATCATTTTGAAATCTATAAAACACTTCCCTCCAATAGATGGATTGGGAAATAAATATCTCATGAATTTCTTGAGTCACCAATAAACTAGGGAAAATCTAAACTCACCAATCATAAACATTTAAACATTGGTCATTGTTAGTGTATAAAATTATTATTGTCATTCACCTCTTGAACTACTAAATATTATGTCAACCACATTGATAAAACCTTTCAATCTATCCATAAAATTATTTTTTCTATAATGATTATGATCAGTTCCTAATGTTTTAAATGAAAGTATTTTTAATAATTCATCTGACCTTTAATACCATGATATTTGTTCTTATTTCAATTCATACTTTACCTTTTTAAATTTACAAATATTATTCTCAAATTAAATAATGAGAAAACTATCTATTTGTTTGAAGTAAACTTCATATTCGTGTAATCTATTTGTAAATTCTAATTTTACATCTAGTCGGAGTAACTTGAATTTAATTAGGATGGGTCAGTGTGGTGATATGACATCTCAATGGTCTTAATATGTTTCCAAATATTGAGATACCATTATTTTTAAATGACATAATTCATTAGGTTGCTACATCACAATTTCAATTACAATATTATATCTTCTAGTTTATTTAATGAGATTTTATTAATATTGTATATCATATTTGAGTTTCTTATTAATCTTTAATTTTCTATATTATACATTCATTTTTTATGGGAATTATGAAAGATTTTATGTTGGGTAATTCTTTTCTTAAATTCAATTACCCATTTTTTTCAACATACTGGAATTCTTTGAAATAATCAAATGTGGAGTTTCCCTTATTATAAATTTCTATAACTTTCACTTATGATAATGAATATATTATATGTATTTATTTATATATTATATAAATTTAAACTTTTATGAAACCAATATTATGGATATGAACCTAAAATGGATGCATGATAATCAATTGACAAATGAATATGATGATGGGGTTAAAGAGTACATCATGATTGCAAGAGACCATGTAGAAGACCCTTATAAAATCCTCTATCCATGTTTAAGTAGTTGTCATTCAAGGTAAATTTTTTCAAATGAGTTGTAAATACATTTGAATGTCATGGAATATATCAAAGCTATAAATGTTGTACTAAACACGGCAAAAAACTGAATGTGGACATCGATTGGTATGATATTATGGTTTATGAATCATTTGATATGAATACCATTGTAAAAGATGATGGATATCACATGGAAGAACTGGTGATGGAAATTGAAAATGGCCTCTGTGATTATCTAATGTTCTTCGATGAGTTAAATAGTTTTTCCTAGAAACAATTTTATACCAGTTGTACTAAATTCACAACATTTTATTCTGTATTTAAGTAATATAATTTAAAAACACACAGTGTATGGAGTGACACCATATTTATATAACTACATGGTCTTTTGAAAGATAAGTTACCATGAAGAAATTGATCATCCATTCAGAACATATGATGATAAATGAATGTTACTTTCAATGCGAATGATCCATAAAAAAATTCCTGCTTGTCAAAATGATTTCATATTGTTTCACAAGAATAATGAATTACTCAAAAAAATTTCTAATTGTGGTGTAAATTGATATAAAAAATGAATCAGGTATTTTGAAATCTGTATGGTACTTTCCTATCATTCCATGTTTTAGAAGACTATATAGATGTTAGGTAACCCTAAGACAATTAACATGGAATATGGATAATGGAATTTATTATGGGAACCTACATCATCCAGAAGATTCTCCTTAGTGGAATAAAATTTATTACGAGTTTCATGAATTTGGAGATGATCCAAGAATGTTTTGTCTTGTGTTATCTATAGATAGAATAAATCCTTTTGGTGTATATAGTAGTAATCACAGAACACAGGTCATTATGTTAGTAAATTATAACTTTCCACCATGGTTATGCATGATTCATAAATACATTATGTCCTATCTATATATATCTCGGCTAAAGCAACCCAATTATGATATTGATGTCTATTTGGATCCATCGGCCGAAGATCTGAAATTGAATTTGGATACATGTATTGCAATGTATGATGGTCATAGAAGTGAAGAATTCACATTGAGGTCCAAGTTGTATGGAATGAGAAAAGAATTCTCTGCTTATGGAAATTTATCAGGATATTGCATTAATGGAATATTGGGGTGCCCCATTAGTTAAAATAAACAGATAGTCAATTCGTTTGAACCATTCCATGGAACTGTGTTTTTATTAAATCAAAAATATTTACCTCAATGAAAGAAATATTGATCCTAGGTGACAGAATTCTATTTCAATATTGAACAAGGTACGACACCATCTACAGCAACAGGTGATCAACATTACTAAAAATTAAAAAGACTAACACACTTTTTGGTAAACCATTTTTAGAAAACCTTACAAAACTATGTTGGAAGAAGCGATCAATTTTTATTTAATTACCATATTATAATTGTTTTTATGTCAAAAATTTTAATGATATCATGCCTGTAGACAAAATGTATTTGATAGTGTTATTGGATATTTACTAAATTTTACTGCAAAAATGAATGATGGCATCAAGGCTAGGTTGGACTTGATTAAAATGGAGATAAGAGATGATTTGCCACCAGGAAGGGAAAAATGATGAACTTTCTTCTTCCAATAGCTTATAATCTATACTGAAAATAACAATTGAACTTTTTTCTTTTCATTACTAGTGTAAAAGTTCTTTATGGATATTAATAAAATTTCAAGAATGTTGTGTTAATGACTAATTTAAAGTTACAGGGAATAAAATCACATGACTGCCATATTTTGATGCACGATTCAGTGCATGTTGCATTCTGTTACATTATTCCTCAAAATGTATGATATACATTAACCATAATATTCTTCTTTTTCAAATCTATATTCACTAAATATATAGACCTAAATAAGATTCCTATCATGAATAAGTAGATTTAAGGCATATTTTGAAAATTAGAGATTTTCATCCCACCATCATTCCTAGATATAATGGTCCACCTGATAGTTCACTTAGTCATATAGGTTCACCTATTTATACCTATCAATTATATATGAATTTACCCCATTGAAGGGTATATTAATATTTGAAAGGGTATGTCAGGAATCAAAGTCATCCAGAAGGTTTTATTGTTCAATGATATATTTTTGAAGAAGATATTGAATTTTATACTTATTACCTATCATATTTTGAAAGCATAGGCCTCCCAATGTCTCATAATAGTGAATTCCTTACGAGAGAAGGTATTTCTGGAAGATATGTTATTAAAATTACCTCAACAAAGAAAGATATAGCACATCATTACATATTAAATAATAGTGAAGATGCTGATCCATACATTTTAGCACAAAAATAAATTCTTAGATATTTGAATCCATCAAGGGATGAGGTCTAGATATCAAATACACTTAATAAAAAGTTTATACGATGGTTCTGAGATCAAATTTAAACCAAGTTATATGAATATATGAATAAAATTGCTGAACAACTTCAATGTCAAGGAATAGGACCAAATGAAAATGTTATACCTTACATTGGTTTTGTAATCAATGGTTATACGTTGTATAAAAGGAACATAAAGACTTTAGTATGATGAAAAACAATGATGATGTGCTTGTGGATGAAGCTATTCACAAATATGGTTCCAAGGATTTAAATCCAATTTATGAAAATATGTCAAATTTTGGAATTATCAAATGGATATACGAGTTGGATTATACAACATTTCAAGTGCAACATTTCCATTGCAGATTGGTTGACAATATTAATGGAGTGAAAGTTGATTAAATGGCCTTTGTGAAGGTGAATTTAATTATGGAAGGTAAAATGAGGCATTTATAATAGAATTACAAGTAGTGAAACTATTTTATGTCTCTGATCTAACAAACAATAATTTTTCAATTTTCCTACTAGAGACTAAAACAAATGTTGAATTAGATAAAAACTCATTCGAGGACAACCCTTTCATTGGTAGATCATAATTAGTTAATTTTTGTCCAAATTTATACAATATCTTTTTTGATAAAGGGGACCACAAAGAGTTTATTTGGATTCCTGATAGAGGAACCTAATCCTGGAAACCCTAAAAAAGATATAGGGTTTAATGTGAAGGAAAAAGTGTTGTTTAATGTATTATGCTTTCCTCATAATATTATATGCAGTCTACTAAATCAAAATAATTTTAATTAAATATTTTTACTACTCATACAAAAAATGTATTCTGAACATGATGTAAGAACAATCTATAATAATGGAAAAACTTTGGAAAGATGTAAAGGTAATATCACGATATACTGCTTCTATTTTAATGAAAATTTATATAATGAAATGTTGATTTAATGATCATAATTATTTACAGAGTTTATTTATTTTAGAATATTTTTTTCCATATATCATGACTTTGTAGGAAGAGCAACGATGATGTATATTCTCAATCACAAAGGTAATCTTGATGTTTTAATAGTAAAATTAGTGTCCATATATATAATTTATTGTTTCATATTTATGTTTAATTTTTTTCGTTTTAGTATTTCTCATATAATAAATGTTTTCATATATAGGTGGATTATTTTATTCAAGTTGGGGTGATCTGTCCAACTTTCATGCTTCTTCCCCATCTAAAACATTTCACCATTGCAATTGTGCATTTATCACATTCTTTCAATTTACCCCCACAACCTTTGTAGGAAGAGAAACAAGGATTCCTCTGATCAATTACAGATGTAATCTTGATGTTTTCACAATAAAGTCATTTTACATAAAATTAATGTATTGCTTCATATTTATGTTTAATTTTTTTATTTTTAGTAAAAAAACTTAAATAAAGATTTATTATACATGTTTATTCTTTAGTTTGAGTTGGGGTGATATGTTCAACTGTCATGATTCTTCTCCGTTAAAACCATTTCACCCAAAAGGTGGTTAATTTTTCACTTTCTTTGAAGTTACCTCCAATACCATTGCATGAGGAGAAACGTTGCTACCTCTACCCAATTATAGATGTAATCATGTTGTCTTGCCATTAAAATCATTGTCTATATAATTAATGTATTGTTTCATATTTATGTTTAATTTATTTTTTTATTATTACACACATAATAAATTTTTTATTATACATTTGAGTTATTTTGTTTGAGTTTGGGTGATATATCCAACTTTCAGGGTCATTCTCCCTTAAAACCTTTTCACCCTTATAGTGGTGAATTTATCCCATTTTTTCAAGTTACCTCCACTACCTTTGCAGAAACAGAAACGATGCAACCTCTGCTCAATTACAGACATAATCGTGATGTTTTTGTAGTAAAATCATTGTCTATATAATTAATATATTGTTTCGTATTTATGTTTAATTAATTTATTTTTAGTATTATTCACATAATAATTTCTTTTTATATGGGTTTATTTTTTAGTTGAGTTGATGTAGTTTTTTTGAAGATTGTCTTGTTGTGCTGGATGTTCGATAAATAAACTCAATGGAAATAGTGGTAACATTGTCAGTTAGGATTGTTTTGAGACTTTGGGACATGTAGGAATCAACCACATATAAATATGACACTATATGTGATTGGAATGACTCCATGTACACATATATATTTTAAATTGATGTTAGTTTTAGTATAAAATAGAACTAACTCAATGTGTCCTTTATGAGTTTAGAATCGACAATTGACTTTAAAAAGTTTCACTCACTCAAAAATAAGAAAAAATGATTTGGTTTTCTTGATGATTTAAGTAAATTGACTCATAAATCATTTTTGATGTGTATTAATTTGTCTCACATAAAACCAATACATGATCTGATCCATATGAGTCAAAGTCTCTGTTTCAAATTTAAAATGATTTTTTTTTAAAAAAAAAACAACTAACATTCTCAAAATTGAGAAAACACATTCAGATTGTTTTAATAATTTAGGAAAATAATCCATAAGTGGTTTGGAACATGTAGGAATCAGTCTCACCTCAATATTATTCATGGTGTGACCGGTATTAATCTTTGTATGTATTTATTTTAAAATGACATCAATTTTAGTAAAAAAACAAACTGACATACTCTAAACTGAAAAAAACTTTCATTTTGTTTTTATACATTAGGAAAAACATCCATAACTGATTTGAAACATTAATAAACCCTAAACACCATAATATGATGCATGTTGTGACCAATATGAATCCAAGTGTGTGTTTTTATATAAAAAGGACATTAATTTTATTTTAAAGCCCAACTAACCTACCCAAAACCAATAAAAATTGATTAAATAAATTAGAAAAATGATCTCTAAGTCATTTTTGATGTATAAAAATTAGTTTTACCTTAATATGATTCATGGTGTGACCATTATGACTCAATGTACATCATTTTATTTAAAAATGACTTCAATTTTAGTAAAATTAACACATTCTGTTAATTTTTTTCCTTATATTATTTCTAACATTATAATTTTTTACTTATACATGTGTGTTCTTTTGCTTTATTAGGGGTGTTTTTTTAGTAATATCAGGATTTGGGTCGGGAATAAAAGGAACATTGATATTTTTTATTGTATAGATTAATTTGTATTTATGTAATTGTATGAACCAATGTTTGAAATATCTATAATGTAGTGTTTTTTGTGTGTTAGTGTTGTAAATTTATTTCATTTAAATCCTATATTGGGACATGTTTTTATTGATATCTAGTGTGTCTAGTGTTGTGATGTGTTGTTACAGAACACTACAGTATGTCCCTTTATGAGAGCTTTTAAAAGCACTGATAAAAACTACATTTATCAGCGCCTTTAAAAGTGTTGATAAAGGTCTACATTATTATCACTTCTATGAGCATTGATAAAAATATATTTTATTATTAGTCATAAAAGAACTGATAAAAACACCTTAATCAGTACTTTTATAATCCCAAATAAATCGTTCTTTTAGAGGAACTAAATTATAATACGGATAAATGTTTCCTTTATCAGTACTTTTAAAAGTTTTGATAAAGGTACCATTTAGCTATGCTTTTTTAGTGCCAATAAAGGACCCCTTTATCAGTGCTTTTTTGCATTGATAAAAGAAAAAATATTTTAACCTCTCTCATGTAGTCACCACTTTTCTAGTTCCAATAAAGACCATTTCTAGCACTGTTAAAGGCTGGTTTTATAGTAGTGATGATACCTTAATTCCATACTTATGTGATGATGTTGTGATATGATGATGATGGATTCTAAAAATAGATGCTAGACCTTGTGGAAGGTTGGGATTAGTAGGGATGTGTCTTGAACCACATCATAGATGATTGAATATATGATGTGATATGTATGGAAAAGTGTAGGAATAATATGTCTAGCATTGGTGAATGGTAGTGGAAATTCAGTGGGTAAAAGGTTATGAGGATTCTATTCTTTATGTTATTTTGATACTACATTACTATATTGGATGTTTGATTTGATTATCATGCTAAGGTGAGGCCGATATTGGTTAGTTTACCTGTTTAAGTGATGTTTGGTTATACACATTGTTCACTGGTGCATTAGTATTCTCTTTTCATATGTGCACTTGACACCTTTGTTATGATCCTATTGAGTGTACTTATTATAATAACCATATATATATAATTTTTTTCAATATTCCATGAGGAATTTGGTGACCAAGCTAGAAATGATTAAAGTGGGTTTTGGAGCAGTTTTTGGGTTGCTCCCATTGGATTGTCTTTAATTATTTAATCCAATAATTTTAGTTGTATTCACTGAATTTTTTCATACATTGGGGGTGTTTTGGGTTTAATTTTATATTATGTGCTAGATTTTATTAATTTTTTATTTTCATGTCTCCAAATCTTGTATTATTATAGAGGGTAATTCCTTCTACTTGTGACATTTTTATACCCTCGGTGCTTGTCACCAACCTGGGGATTACTGGATGTGGGGTCATGGGTCATTTTCTCTTTTCATTCATTTTAGGCCCAGGAAGGACACATTTGGAGGGAGGGGACCCTGAAATATTGGTATAAAATGTAGAGACCCGTAGCCTGACGTACATGGACATTACATTACATTTTCGGAATACTTAGTACATAACAAAAACACACACACACAAGGATCGTAATAGTTTAGTGTCTTTGGAAACACGGAATGTAATCTTCTAATCGTGGTGAAAGTTCTTCAATATCTCCCATAAAGGTCATCCCTTTTTTTACCTAAAACCTTTCATTATATCCTGGGGAAAAGAAAACATAAAAGGGTGAGCTCAAATGCTCAGTAAGGGTATACAAAAGAAATAAAAATCATATCATATCTTTTTTGAAAATCATAACCTGCAAAAGAGATCATAATATCTTAACATGGAACAAATCATAGAAGTGAAAATAAGATCACCATAATCATAACATGAAACTTGAAACTTTGTGGCATGCACACATAATCATGGAAAATCATTTCTTGTTAGTCATGACTCATTGCCAAGACTATCTTAGTGGACAAAGTCCCTTTCTGAACCGAGTTCACTCCTCGTTTCAGTCCTGTATCACTGAACCGAAATAACCTTCCGTTCCAGCCATGTCTATCTCATGAGATATAAAATCTTTACCCAATGCATTGGAGGGAGATATAGGTCCCACCCATCTCATAATTAATCCTTTCTTATGTGTGCCACATAATCATAAAACATACATCATTGCATAACACATGTAACAAAAATGGGATTCTTGAAACATCATGACATCATAAATCAATTCATATAAGATAAAGGAATTCATAAACATAATTCCATCACAACATAGTCAAATCAATGTAAAAATATGGATAGAAACAGAACCCTTTATTATCTTAGATGGAAAATAATTTTGATAAAACACTTGAATTGAATTCTTGAGGAAAATATCCTTTCTTCTTCAAAATCAATTTCTTTTCACAAAACATCATGCAATTTTAAAAGAAAGAGATTTTATTGAAAATAGTCATGAAATCTTTTAGAGTATTCTTCATGAAAATAAGGCTTTATAAAACAGTAGAAATCCATTCGTGCCGTATAAGTTAAAAAAACATTCTTCGTACTTTTGTCGGAAAAGTCAAAAAGTACCTCGTACGAAAAACGACAAAAGATTCCTTTCATATGTATTACTAAAAACTTACCGAAGGGTAAAAATGTATTTAAACAATTTTAGGTGGATGGAAATAATATTACATATTGAGTAAACATGGATGTGGATGATAAAATACACCCCAGTAAATACTTACGAATAAACAATCTCGGATAAAAATGAGATTGTGATATTTCCCTTACCTTAGGTCCGATTAGCTTTGTACGTGTCCGAAGCTCCTGTATAATGGTTTAAATAATGTTATTGACTTATTCCAGAATCATACATATTGATATGATATCATATATGGTCATATTATTAGCTTCTTGTTAGTAATATTTCATTGTTACTTGTTACTCGGGTCTTTATAACTTTTTGTTCTTATGCGTGTTTTGTCGAATAAATTCGTATTCTTATCTTTAGGTTATAGATAATTCATTTCCAGAATGGTATTAGTGTAGTATATACCATATTCATTCATTCAATTCATTTATATAATCATTATTAAATGAAGATCATGTAGAACGAGTCGCATCACATCGTGGAGACGGTATTCCGTACGTACGCACGAGTGATGATATCGTTCCTATGATCGTGGAATTGTATTGGAGTATATATATATTATTTCATTATCAATATTACTTCATAATAATCATATGTAGTTACTCATTACACCATTATACCCATCCTTGTAAGGTGATGGTGGAAAATAGATTACACCACGGCGTGGAGACGGTATTCCGTACGTACGCACGCGCGGTGATTTCATTTTTCCGTAGGATGGATAGAAGGTGAATTAGGGTTGTTTCATATTTATAATAACATATCAGTATGTAAGTAATACTGATGTTATTACTTTATCATGAAACAACTAAAGAAGAAGAAGTTGAAGAAGAAAGAAATTGAAAAGATCTTTAATGGATATTACCTCTTCTTTGGAACGCCTCTTTGAATCCTCCACTTAAGGAACTAAGATTGGTCTTTGGAGAAGACCAGAACCTCTAGGATTATTCTAGGAAAGTGGAGAGGAGAAAATGGAAGGGGTTGGCCGATCTTGAGTGCTCAAAATTGGTGTGAGGAGGAGGGGGAGGAGGTGCCCTTTTATAAGGGAGGAGAGGGGCACCTTAGGAATTCTTAAAAATATTAATTTATAATAAATATAACCCCACTTAAAAACCTCCAAAAATGCCTCATATTCGAAGATTAGATGATATAGGGTTGTAATTTCATCAACCAATCAAATTTAGATATGTTTGGATATTATTTTAAACCTTATCAATTATATTTAACTCTAAGTTAAATAATTTAACTTTTACCGTGTCTTTTTGTTTTCTTTCACTATATGGTTAATAAACTTACTATAACATGCCAAACGAACCACAAATTGTTTATTATTAATATATATATCCTTATCTAAGTCATTTGGCCGAACCTTAGATTTTTAGGAATAAAATAACAATTAATAATATAATATTTGATTTAAAAACTATTTTGTGTCAATTTTGACACTATTTGATATATGATTTTTGTGAAAGTCATAACAGAATTATATGTTCGAAACAAGTTGATTAAATCAACATTAATATATCATAGTAACCTAGAAAATTAGTGCAATTCATAAAAAATCTCAAATTACATTTATTTTGGTGTTTATAACATCAATTATGTCAATATTTCATTAATAAGATAATTACTGCATCATCGTTGTGTCATAAATAAATTAAATTATTTGATGTCTAAAAATTACAAATAAAATACCATCATGTAGGAAATCTTTTTAGCTTTCTAATGAATATTTACAATCGAATTTATCTTATGTATAACCCCATATTAAAAATGATTTACTTATTAAACTTTGATTTTAACTATTTTAACCCTTCTTTAAATAAATTCATAATAAATGTCCTAATCTAATCCAAGTGGGCCTAAATGGTCATATTTTTTTCCTAAGTTTGTTTTTGGTCGAATTACACTTGTCCAATAGAATTAGGACATGTGTTAGGGTAATAGTAATATCATATTTACCCTTAGTTACCCTATTTACTATTAACCGCGGTAAAAAAAAGTAAAAAGTTACTATTCACCAAATATTATTTTCATCTCATTGAACCACATTTTAGTCCTTGATATTAACCGTGTCTCTCGGATTTTCGAAATTCCATTCACAGAAGTGGTAAAATTATGTTTTATGCAAAATTCAGTTTTTAACCTACCACTTAGTGGTTTCACTATTCATCAAAAATTGAAAGTTTTCAGAAAAATGCCAAAATTTCATCCTAAGCTATATTTCATATTCCGAATTCAAAAATGAAGTCTATTTTACCAAATTCATAACATAGAAGTTGAATTAATTAATTTTATAATTAAATCCCGCTATTAAAACAAATAGCGTGTTTTTACGAAACAATATCTATCAAAAGATTGACACTTGTTTATGTCAGGTTTAAATGTGAAATTATGTCCAATGACCAACATTGTATTAAATTGTAAAAATATATTCTAAATATACTTTAAAACCACTCAAATTAATAATTTATCACTAATAATTATTTCGATTAAAAAAGTTGTTTTTAATTATAATTTAGTAATTTTCACTATTCATCAGAATATGAAAGTTATCCGAAATGTACCAAAATTTCACCTTAGGCTAAATTCGATACTCCGAATCCAAAAATGAAATCCATTTTGAAAAATAAAATTTACAAAATTTCAAAAAGTGGTTATTACTATTCATAACGGCTAGTTTTAATAGCATATCGCTGTTTAGTGAAACTCGTTATTGCGTACTACACACACTATCGAGGAAGGTTGCGATTGCGTGTAATGCAAGGCAAGTCAAGGATGCGTGTTGTGCAAGCTCCTTTTGGTGTAGCGTACAACACAAGACATTAATAAAATTAAAAAGAATATTTTTCATAAAATCTTGGGCTGTTACATTCTACCCCCCTTAAAATGAATTTCGCCCTCGAAATTCGTCGGGGTTATAAATGGTTTTCTATTCGAAAGTTTCCCACATCGTAAAAAGGAATACCAAAACTTGGCTTTAAAAACTAAAGTATGAAATGTAACGATTACCCAAATAAACTAATTGTTGGGTTTCCACATAGGTAAAAATATGGATATGGAAGAAAAATCTAACCATCATGTTCTGATGGAGAGTGGTAGAGAACATGGCTATGGAAAGGCCAAAAATCAGAAATCCATAAATTTGTGATGATATAAGGTACCATCTGATTCCTCGGGTATAAGATCACTATGACAACATTTTTGGTTTTCAAGATCATTTCCCTAAAGTTGAAAATTTGAATTAGAATAAATACTTACTTTATTTTGGTACAATCTCACTGTTGTTCGTGCCTTGAACAATTTCCACTTCATCTCTTAAATAAATGAAGTTGAATTTGTTATTCGTGAAGTGTTAGCAGATAATGTGATAGAATGACGGGTCATTCCATCTGTCTCAAACAAAAGGTTAGCAAAAATTATATGCATAAATCGATCTATAGTGAGATTAATCATATATGGTTCCTAAAATGGACTTATACTTCATATATCATACTGCTTAATATAATAAAACTAGTTTCTACTAAATAGGGACTTCCTGTAGGTCAGTGGTAGGCGATAAAGGCCAGTCGCACTTCGGTTGTGGGTTCGATTCCTACAGCCTTGTCCGAAGCGATGGGCTGTCGCCCGTCCTGCAGGTTGTCCATTTTCTAAAACTATATTACTATAACATCCCATCAATAATATCGAGAAATCTTCGATCCTTAAACAATACTCACTTATGTCCAACATAATCCATTTCAATCTTTAGGCTTATCCATAATACTGCAGTCCACACTCATAATATAGTGACAACGATTACCAGAGATTTAATACTGTCTTTGATCCCCACATATCATAAGATATGTTTTGTTGGTCACATTCTAAACATTCAAAGTCCTTAATCATGTATTCTCTTGAATAACTTAGTGAAAATATGAATGCAGTTAAAAGTTAACACCTTCCACATACCAAAATCCTCAAAATTCTATATACTCAAACCATGATATCACTTAGTCCTTATATCAATCATGAGCTCATGAATATTGTTAAACATTTCATTTTCTTATTTTCCCTTCATTATGCGCATATCATCTTATTTCCAAAAATATCTCAATCACTTTGAATACCACATTAAACCAATACATAAATATTCCAATACTCCATGATACAACATTATTTTGGAATCCCATTACATAAACACTTAATCATTCCACCACATCGTTATCATATTCAACATTGCCAATAGTGATCGCATGTGATTTCCCTTTGTCCTTTGCCTTCAGTGGTTGCTCATGTTGATCATCACTAACCCTTGGATTAGGGAAATTATTAGCATAATGCCCCATTTCTTTGCACTTGAAGCATTGAAGTGTTGGCGGTGCGTTCTCTGCAGTGTTTGCTTTATTCACATCATTAGAAACCCTTTTTCCATTACTTCGACACTCAGCTGCTCGATGACCTTCTTTTCCACACTTAAAACATTTTCTAGTCCCTTTTAGACAATCTCCACCATGCTTCTTTCCACACTTTGTGCATAAGGAAACATTCATCTTCTTTTCACCATTATTCTGAGATTTCTCCTTGAACTCCATCTTTCGTTTCTTGTCAAAACCATGAGATGGATATGTAACACCAACTTCCATTTATACCTTGATAGCACAACGCACAATTTCTTCATAGCTACTGAAGTCTCTTATAGCTAATGCTCTTCGAAGACTTGGTTTCAAGCCACTGAAAAATCTATCAACTTTACTTTCAGGTTGGATGATAATGCCATATGCATACCTTGCAAGCCTTGTAAAATTCGCTTCATATATACCAACAGATTCATCATCCTTCTGCTTCAGCTCAATAAACTCCTTTTCCATCTTTGTTCGAAGAATACGAGGGAAGTACTTACTGAAAAACAAGTTCTTGAACTCGTCCCATTCCATGAACTCAATTTCATCCCTTGGCCTCGTATTCTTGATAAGATTCCACCATTGATCAGCTTCACCTTCCAAACGATATACTGCTAAGATGACTTTATCATGTTCAGAACATTGAAGAACTGAAAATATCTTTTCAGTGGTACTGATCCATTGTTCAGCAACAAGTGGATCGGAAGTCCCACTGAAAGAAGGTGGACGTTGCCTCATGAAGGACTCAATAGAATATTGTTCCCTTCTCTGCTCATTTGGAAGTCCAGAATGATTCATAGCTTGTGTAAGTATAGCAATAAGATTTTGCACTCCATCTCCCATAACATTTGTTTGTTCAGGAGGGCAATCATTGCATTGTCCATTGCATTGATCAACACGGTTCCTTCGGGTTCCAGCCATCGTCTAAAACCCAAAAAGAATAGTGTGAGAGGCAAAAATCATGCTAGGGAAAACAACATAATAAAGGGGGAGTACCTTCAATATCCAACATCTTAGGTTTAATTCTATGATCTTTAGCGTAATTCTATTACTATAACCTATACGTATACTTATCCCTAGGGACATCCCTAGACATACCTTAGAAATATCTCTAGGGATCTCACTAACGTTTTCGCATCCTAGTTTCCAAAGGTTGACTAAACCTTTCCTCTGATACCAACTGTAGAGACCCGTAGCCTGACGTACATGGACATTACATTACATTTGCGGAATACTTAGTACATAAAAAAAACACACACACACAAGGATCGTAATAGTTTAGTGTCTTTGGAAACTCGGAATGTAATCTTCTAATCGTGGTGAAAGTTCTTCAATATCTCCCATAAAGGTCATCCCTTTTTTTACCTAAAACCTTTCATTATATCCTGGGGAAAAGAAAACATAAAAGGGTGAGCTCAAATGCTCAGTAAGGGTATACAAAAGAAATAAAAATCATATCATATCTTTTTTGAAAATCATAACCTGCAAAAGAGATCATAATATCTTAACATGGAACAAATCATAGAAGTGAAAATAAGATCACCATAATCATAACATGAAACTTGAAACTTTGTGGCAGGCACACATAATCATGGAAAATCATTTCTTGTTAGTCATGACTCATTGCCAAGACTATCTTAGTGGACAAAGTCCCTTTCTGAACCGAGTTCACTCCTCGTTTCAGTCCTGTATCACTGAACCGAAATAACCTTCCGTTCCAGCCATGTCTATCTCATGAGATATAAAATCTTTACCCAATGCATTGGAGGGAGATATAGGTCCCACCCATCTCATAATTAATCCTTTCTTATGTGTGCCACATAATCATAAAACATACATCATTGCATAACACATGTAACAAAAATGGGATTCTTGAAACATCATGACATCATAAATCAATTCATATAAGATAAAGGAATTCATAAACATAATTCCATCACAACATAGTCAAATCAATGTAAAAATATGGATAGAAACAGAACCCTTTATTATCTTAGATGGAAAATAATTTTGATAAAACACTTGAATTGAATTCTTGAGGAAAATATCCTTTCTTCTTCAAAATCAATTTCTTTTCACAAAACATCATGCAATTTTAAAAGAAAGAGATTTTATTGAAAATAGTCATGAAATCTTTTAGAGTAAGCTTCATGAAAATAAGGCTTTATAAAACAGTAGAAATCCATTCGTGCCGTATAAGTTAAAAAAACATTCTTCGTACTTTTGTCGGAAAAGTCAAAAAGTACCTCGTACGAAAAACGACAAAAGATTCCTTTCATACGTATTACTAAAAACTCACCGAAGGGTAAAAATGTATTTAAACAATTTTAGGTGGATGGAAATAATATTACATATTGAGTAAACATGGATGTGGATGATAAAATACACCCCAGTAAATACTTACGAATAAACAATCTCGGATAAAAATGAGATTGTGATATTTCCCTTACCTTAGGTCCGATTAGCTTTGTACGTGTCCGAAGCTCCTGTATAATGGTTTAAATAATGTTATTGACTTATTCCAGAATCATACATATTGATATGATATCATATATGGTCATATTATTAGCTTCTTGTTAGTAATATTTCATTGTTACTTGTTACTCGGGTCTTTATAACTTTTTGTTCTTATGCGTGTTTTGTCGAATAAATTCGTATTCTTATCTTTAGGTTATAGATAATTCATTTCCAGAATGGTATTAGTGTAGTATATACCATATTCATTCATTCAATTCATTTATATAATCATTATGAAATGAAGATCATGTAGAACGAGTCGCATCACATCGTGGAGACGGTATTCCGTACGTACGCACGAGTGATGATATCGTTCCTATGATCGTGGAATTGTATTGGAGTATATATATATTATTTCATTATCAATATTAATTCATAATAATCATATGTAGTTACTCATTACACCATTATACCCATCCTTGTAAGGTGATGGTGGAAAATAGATTACACCACGGCGTGGAGACGGTATTCCGTACGTACGCACGCGCGGTGATTTCATTTTTCCGTAGGATGGATAGAAGGTGAATTAGGGTTGTTTAATATTTATAATAACATATCAGTATGTAAGTAATACTGAAGTTATTACTTTATCATGAAACAACTAAAGAAGAAGAAGTTGAAGAAGAAAGAAATTGAAAAGATCGGTAATGGATATTACCTCTTCTTTGGAACGCCTCTTTGAATCCTCCACTTAAGGAACTAAGATTGGTCTTTGGAGAAGACCAGAACCTCTAGGATTATTCTAGGAAAGTGGAGAGGATAAAATGGCAGGGGTTGGCCGAGCTTGAGTGCTCAAAATTGGTGTGAGGAGGAGGGGGAGGAGGTGCCCTTTTATAAGGGAGGAGAGGGGCACCTTAGGAATTCTTAAAAATATTAATTTATAATAAATATAACCCCACTTAAAAACCTCCAAAAATGCCTCATATTCGAAGATTAGATGAGATAGGGTTGTAATCTCATCACCCAATCAAATTTAGACATGTTTGGATATTATTTTAAACCTTATCAATTATATTTAACTCTAAGTTAAATAATTTAACTTTTACCGTGTCTTTTTGTTTTCTTTCACTATATGGTTAATAAACTTACTATAACATGCCAAACGAACCACAAATTGTTTATTATTAATATATATATCCTTATCTAAGTCATTTTGCCGAACCTTAGATTTTTAGGAATAAAATAACAATTAATAATATAATATTTGATTTAAAAACTATTTTGTGTCAATTTTGACACTATTTGATATATGATTTTTGTGAAAGTCATAACAGAATTATATGTTCGAACCAAGTTGATTAAATCAACATTAATATATCATAGTAACCTAGAAAATTAGTGTAATTCATTAAAAATCTCAAATTACATTTATTGTTGTGTTTATAACATCAATTATGTCAATATTTCATTAATAAGATAATTACTGCATCATCGTTGTGTCATAAATAAATTAAATTATTTGATGTCTAAAAATTACAAATAAAATACCATCATGTAGGAAATCTTTTTAGCTTTCTAATGAATATTTACAATCGAATTTATCTTATGTATAACCCCATATTAAAAATGATTTACTTATTAAACTTTGATTTTAACTATTTTAACCCTTCTTTAAATAAATTCATAATAAATGTCCTAATCTAATCCAAGTGGGCCTAAATGGTCATATTTTTTCCTAAGTTTGTTTTTGGTCGAATTACACTTGTCCAATAGAATTAGGACATGTGTTAGGGTAATAGTAATATCATATTTACCCTTAGTTACCCTATTTACTATTAACCGCGGTAAAAAAAAGTAAAAAGTTACTATTCACCAAAAATTATTTTCATCTCATTGAACCACATTTTAGTCCTTGATATTAACCGTGTCTCTCGGATTTTCGAAATTCCATTCACAGAAGTGGTAAAATTAAGTTTTATGCAAAATTCAGTTTTTAACCTACCACTTAGTGGTTTCACTATTCATCAAAAATTGAAAGTTTTTAGAAAAATGCCAAAATTTCATCCTAAGCTATATTTCATATTCCGAATTCAAAAATGAAGTCTATTTTACCAAATTCATAACATAGAAGTTGAATTAATTAATTTTATAATTAAATCCCGCTATTAAAACAAATAGCGTGTTTTTACGAAACAATATCTATCAAAAGATTGACACTTGGTTATGTCAGGTTTAAATGTGAAATTACGTCCAATGACCAACATTGTATTAAATTGTAAAAATATATTCTAAATATACTTTAAAACCACTCAAATTAATAATTTATCACTATTAATTATTTCGATTAAAAAAGTTGTTTTTAATTATAATTTAGTAATTTTCACTATTCATCAGAATATGAAAGTTATCCGAAATGTACCAAAATTTCACCTTAGGCTAAATTCGATACTCCGAATCCAAAAATGAAATCCATTTTGAAAAATAAAATTTACAAAATTTCAAAAAGTGGTTATTACTATTCATAACGGCTAGTTTTAATAGCATATCGCTGTTTAGTGAAACTCGTTATTGCGTACTACACACACTATCGAGGAAGGTTGCGATTGCGTGTAATGCAAGGCAAGTCAAGGATGCGTGTTGTGCAAGCTCTTTTTGGTGTAGCGTACAACACAAGACATTAATAAAATTAAAAAGAATATTTTTCATAAAATCTTGGGCTGTTACATAAAAGGTTTTGGTTCAGATATAGGATGGAGTTTTGAGTTAGGAATAGTGAGGATTTCATGGTTTCTTGGGACAATGGTGCAAGTTGACCTTAGTGTTTGACATAGGAAAGGGAGACCATCTGGGTCATGAGGATTTAAATCCCACTATGATCCAACACAAGTACTCCAATATTATTGAACAGAAAAGTTAGGTGGACCTATTTTTATATCTAGTGACATAATATACATTCATGAATCGTGATTCATTATATTTGTGTTTTAATTGGGTGATCATGGGAAATTAAAATTTATTAATTCAATAAAAATTGATAAAATTCTGTGATAAGGGGATTAGATTTTATTTTTTCTTATTAGGAATGTCTCTTGGTTATCCTCCAAGGGTAGATTAGGTTGTATAGGTTTATTAGTATTAACCAATTGAATTTTATAGGATTAACCTAATAGAAGAGGATGATGAATGTTAGAGGGTTTTTATTTCCTTTTGAGTGGTTAATCATGGGGGAGTATGAGATAAGTGTCCCTAATATGGATACATAACACTGGTTGGAGGAGATCTAAATCAGTCGAATATGTAATTCGTGATTATTATTAGTTTTGGGTACCATTTTCATTTAGTTATATGTGAGGATATGTGCATTAATTGTGGAAATTTTATCTTAGTGACAAAAATTATGAATATGTGTTGTGTAAAAACATTCATTAAGAGTTCTAATTGAAAATTCAATCATCAATGATGAAGGTATAAAAGAGGTAGGAGATGGTCTCCCGTTAGTAGGGGATCCTGAGTGAGTAAGAACTTGATATAATGTTTAAGTACCTCCTGTAATTTTCCCCTGATATCTTTCAAGATGAGGGTTCTAGAGCGTGATGTCTGGAGGAGGCACTGCACCCAACGATCAGGTATGCAGACCCCGATTTACACTCTCTATATATTTGGATGTGAATAAGAAGGTAAATTTTACATATTGGATTCTTTATATAGGGGTTGAACTCAATAAAGTGTCTATTACGGTATCTTGGTGAGTAAAGCTTCATGAAGTGGGGTATAAAAATCTATGTAGTCAGGGTTCTGACTAGTGGGGAACAGACACTGAAAAATCCCTTAAAATCCTTCTAAGCTTATTGAATCCTAAAAACCAACCATGGTATTACTATTTTAATTTTATGTTAATAGGTTTCATGAAAAACACTATGTTTATTTTCCAATAGATTAGGGTTGACAGGTTCAGATGGGGAGAGAGACCCCCTTTTGGTAGAAAATGTTTTTGCCTCCAAGGGAGTTTCAATAGAAGGGACGGTCATCGGTTGTCTAGAAATAGAGAGATGATGGAGTTAGAAGATAGTATCATTTTTATGGTCCATATAATTAGGGATATAGTAAATAACATGGTTATTGAGGATGATAGAAGAGAAGAATATGATTTGGGTTTTCATAGATGCACAAGATGGAGGTGTCAAAGAATAAGGTTGTGTGAGGTACAATCAGTTTATCATCTACCCTTGTCTATGCTTAATTTGATTTAGAAGCCTCGTACTTATTTATTTCTCATTATTGTGCTTTATAATTTGGGATTGTATGTGGAGATATTTCTTGTTGTCTTGGTGTTATTCAGGCTAGTTGGAGGTCAGGATACATTTTTGATGTGTGTCAAGCATGTAGACTAGTGATGGGAAGGAAGTAGTCAGTAGGGGATTTCCTTTTATTATAGATACAACCATTAAATTTTATCCTTGGTATGCATTAATTATATTATTTTTTTAAAATCATCAACTTATTGCATAGGATTTTCTTAAGTGTGGATTTCCAATGAGTAATGTTCGTTGGAAAGCGGAGTTATCGGATGTTTGGAAATAAAGGAGACCATATATAATCATAGATAATTGATATATCAGTGGATGCTTAGGTAGATGATGTTACTAATGAATTTAAGGAGTTCTTGGATGTTTTTTGAGGCGAGGTTATGAAAAACCCGCCTCGATGAAATATTGAGTTTGGGATATAGTTGCAACATGGTGCATCACAACTTTTTTTATGGATTCTTATCGAGTGGAATCTAAAAATATATATGCATTGAGGTTATAGGTTGATAATATAATGTATAGGGTTTTTATATAACCTTGTGTGTCTCCATGTGGTGCTCTAGTGTTGTTCATAAAAAGATGGCTGCTAGTATGAGGTTGTGCGTAGACTACTAGAGGTTGAATCACGAGAAATAAATAATTGTTATCCTATTCCAAGGATCAATGATATGTTAGACTTGATGAATGGAGATAGTTGGTTTTAAAAGATTTATGTGTGGAAGGTATATCATAATATTAGGGTTAAATATAGGAATATCTTAAAGACTTATTTCAAGTGTTTCTATAGGAAGTTCAACATCCTGTTCATGTCATTCGGTGTCACAAATGCGCCAATTGTGTTTGTGGGGCTTATGAAATCTATATTCTATGAGTTCCTAGAATAGTTCATTTTAATGGTCATAAAGAATATATTTATATACCAAAATTCATAGAAGGGTCATTTCAATCATCTCAGAGTTGTATTGTAGGTCCTTCGACACAACCAGCTCTAAGGAAAGTTGTCAAAGTGTTTGTTCTGGATATGAGAGGTTTATTTAATAGGACATGTGGTTTCCCAGTATGGTGTAGATATGGAACCATAAAATATTGATGTAGTTTTGTCCTAATAATCACCTAATAACATGGAATAGGTTCATAGTTTCCTTTTTATTTTTGGTTATTATCAAAGATTTTTTTCTGATTTATCTTGGATTATATCCCTATTAATAGTGTTGACTAGGAAGGACAGTGATTTTTTTTTGAAATAATCAGTGTTAGTAAGAGTTAGGTTACCTGAATGATAATTTTATTAGTACTCCAGTGTTTCAGTTTCTCGAGGAGGTCTAGTGTATTAATTTTTCTATAACACATCATGCATATTCTTTTGGTGCATCTTGATGTAGTCGATAGAGATGATCTATTATGGGGTTATGATGTTATTCCCCCACAAGTATAACTATTCCACCCATATCAATGGTAGGTGTAGGTTGCTCTTGTGTTGCAGTTGTGATCAAATAACCTCTTTGGAATGTGATTTTTGGTTTTCATCGACCACAAGAGTCTTAAATTTATATTCCATCAGTGGGATTTGAATCTATACCAGTGAAGGTGGATAGAGATTCTTCAAGATTATGATCCTCATATCTATTATACCCTAGTAAATAGAATTTTGTTTCCAATGTACTATGTCTGAAGTTTTAAAGAGATGTGGTTAGGGTGTCTTTAGATGTTTAGAAAGTGATATAAGATCTTGTAATGATGAATCTTTATGTGGAGTAAAGTAGTTTTTGAGGTTGATTTTATCAGATAACTATATATTCAAACTTGATGCAAAAGGTGGAGGAGTCTCAATGGGTATATTTAGAGGTAGAGGTTATGTGACATCACATTGGCCATGGTGATGATCTATAAAGAAGTTCATAGGATGGTACGAACCATATGTTGTTATAGGGGTGGGTTTTTTTGTTGTAAATGAAATATGTAACTCTCCATTAGTTTTACAGGTCAACTTTAGTTGTACATACTAGTGAGATTAATATACATCATGGCTTGAGGATATTTCTTTGGTGAAATGGGATGAAATGGTTGATGGAAGAGTTTTTCATGAAATGTCTTGGTTTTCAGAAGGTGAAAGTGAAACACAATATTCCATGTGTTTTGTTCAAACCCCTGAATGTAATGAGTATTAATGGGAGAAAATCTCAATAGATTGTGTCCCCATGATAAACTAGGATTAGGGAGGATGTGATGTAGTTTTTTTGAATGTGGATGAGCTGGTGAATTTGAATCACATTCTAGTGATTTGTAAATCGAGTGTGAATTTTTTTTTGGAAAGACGACATGTCTATGATGTGGTAGTTTTATGAGGTATCAAGGACCATCATCTATGATCTATGTCCTTGTTTAACCTCCTGATTCTAGAGGATTATTCAACATTCCTATATCTCATAGTTATGTCAAGGAACCAATTTCCACCCACAAACAGATGAAAAGATGGTGTAAAACATCTTGATACTTAAGGATATGTTGTGATATTATGTTTTGATTTTTTTGGATCATGGGAAAATAATTTTCCTTTGGATTATTTTTCTTACAGCAACGGTTACCACTCATTCATTAGCATGGATCCATTTTTTAAGCACCCAATTAGGTTAATTGTATAACTAATATGGGGAGGGGATGAATCAGTTATACTAATTCTTTTATATTCCCTTATAATTTAAAAAACCTTCACCTCATATTAAATATTTTATTCCCTATTGAAAATAAATGAAGCACACATCTACAAGAACATAAGTATTTACAAGGTTCACTATTCAATATTAAAATCTATATCCATGGTATGGTTTGAAGATAATCCAATATAACAAAATCTTATAGAAAAAAATTACTTGGATTACAAGAAGTATTATATTCTCTTTCACTCTTGTAGTACATTGAAGCTAATCCAAAAGTACATGTGCACCCTTTTAGCACAAATAGGGTAATAAAATGTTTTTATAACAACTCATGTTACCTCTGAGTATTTTCAATTTCAAAAAATATATTCTTTGGAAAAAAATTCTTCACTTTCTTGCCCAGAAGATGATAATAACATCCACGACTTTGTTAATGAAAACTCAATCAAATTTTCCCAGTACATTTTTCATTGTCTGATTGTTCCATGTTCAATTCTTCCCAGTACGATTTTCCCCTGTATTTTTCTCCCAATATAATTTTTCTATGTATGATTCTCCTGGTCTGATTCATCATCTTAATATGCTGATAATATGTATATGATTGGCAAGCTGAATACAGTAAACATATTAATATGATGATCAATGAATATGATGATCTGCTGAACACAACATTGTGATCTTTTCTCTTCTCTCTTTACATCTCTATTAGATCTTCTTCAAAAAAGTGAATATATAATCTTCTAATTCTCTATAAAAATGTGGATCTTCTCTCTCTTCTATAGTGAATAGTAAATATAAAAAAAAGGACAAATTATAGTCGACTAATATTGGTGACCCATGGATTTTTGGCGGGAATCCAAAAAACTATCCCACTTAATGAAATTCCATAAAATCATGATTTCACTTAAATTTTAGGTGTATTTAGGACTAAGCCAAATCTTCTTGAATTGTCTTGATTCTTCTCAAATAATTATACGTTCTTTACAATCTTATTTCTGATTTCAATTCAAAAATACAATTTTCTCAATAAAATTATCTACCAAAAATGGGGAAATAATAAATCACTTTTTGTATTTCAAGATCCCCCTTGGTAACACATACATCTCTTTTCTTCAGAATTATCTTGATAAATTTGAATATATAATAAAGTAATTCAACCCCTTTTAAAATGATTGACTAAATTATTGACTGATCATTTTCATTACGATTTTCATCAGTCTCACCTAAATTCCTTTTCCATTGATATTTGTAAAAAACAATTCTTCTTGAGTATAATGGTATGCCGAATACAATGGACAGGTGTCAACAACTTCAACTTCAACTACTTACTTCTCTCAAAAACATGTTCATATGTCATAAATACCTTCTTGACATTGAATTCATTTGATAATAGCTTAAAAATCATTATATTTACATTGGAAATTATCCTATAATTCCATTATTTCCATCTTGTTTCTTTCATTCACATCCAATATAACTATTTCCAGAAAAAAAAATTGGGCCAAATACTATTATAATGACTATGATTGAACTGATTACAATCATTCTAAGTACCATCATCTTGATTATAATATTCATAGCACACTATTTTTTATTCAGAAAGATGCAATAATTCTGGGTACGATCAACCTAAATCTGTTTTATTCCCCCATTCATTCATCAATATTTCACCATAATTTTTCCAATCAACTTATGATTTATGTGAAATAAAAATCAGAAAATCATCATCACATTTTTATCAGATCCATTCTGAATCTGATTATAGTCAATACCTCATTATGATAATCTCTCATTCTAAACCCAAGGTGAGTCTAATCAAAAAAAAATTCTTCAAATTAACTTATTCTTTATATGATGTAATTTATTAAACAAAGTGACACTGATTTTTCTAAAAACAATTTGTGAGTCTGATTTTCAACTTAATACAAAGTTAGGTGATTTAATTTCTTCAAACGAATGTTATTAACAACAAATTACAACATTTTAAAACAATCACCTTCACCATCATATTGGTATTTAGAAAATTTAGGAATTACGTAGGAGGTTGTTTCATTCGTGTTGTGGTAGATAGAGGATAGGGAGTTAGCAATTCTTGGTTCTAATTTTGTGTTGGGAATGATCAAGAAGATTCAAATGATTTGTTAGTGGATGGTGGTGATTAAGAACCATCATAAGTCTTGTGTTGATCATAGTTAGTGGACCCAATAATTCAATGTTGGAGCCCATGCATTCTTGAGAGTCTCCCCTCCATAAAAGATTAATGGTTAGTCTATAAGAGTATGATTTCATGCATATTTTCTAGAAATTTTGAGGTATTTGGGAATTTGGTGAGGCATCATATTGTTTTGGAACATACCCATGCATAGATAGTATCTAAAACATCTTTTATTTTTCCCATATTGTTTGGTCTCTTCTCAATGTCTCACATATCATTGACTAAGGAGAGTTGGATATTTAGGGGATACAATATTTATGGCGTGGCTAGTATAGATCCAATTCCATCAAGAGAAGGTGATATTGGGATAAACCATCCCATTATTTTTTATGATATGGAGGCATGGTGACATAGATTAGAGTACTTGAGAGCATGAGAATCATACACACAACCTATACTCTAGGTTTTTTTGATTTTTTCTATTCCTTTTTTACCTTGATGATGTGATGTTTGAATCATGTCGAGTTATCATATTTTCCCTTCCATTTCTAGTCATGTGTGTTATGGATTAATATACATTTAAAGGGGGAGAAACCCTTACTAATAAAGATGATTTATATTTACGACATATTTAAAAACCATTCAAAAAATTTAGTGCAACATAAAGTGGATAAAATATTGATATGTATGGTGGTTTTACTAATTTATATGCTAGAAGCAGTGTTATCTGGTAGTTTTGGTGGATATTGGATAGGTTTTTTGGATGTTTAAATGGTTTTATGAGTGGTTATGTAGAAGATATATAGTTTTTTTAGAGTGAGTTGGTGTGTTTTTGTGCCTAGTAGAGGATGGAAATGTGGTTGTGTGGTCTGTTTAGATAGTGATATTGATGGTGATTAATTATATCCTTGAGAGGTATCTCATGAGATGGTTATTTTGAACCTTCATTTTTTAGGTTAAGTTATTATTTTAGAGTATGAGAATTATTTGATAGGTATCTAATGTAATGGTATTTTCCTTCTTGGCCCATTACTTTTCTGGTTTGGGTGTTGGTGGTGTTCAAAGGAGGCTTAAGGAGGGTTCTATCGATTTTGGTGTTGAATCTCTATTGTATTTAGTTGTTCATTATGTGATATTTTTTTCACATCTTAGAGGTTGGTGATTCAAAACATGATGTTTTTTAGTGGTTTTGAGTTCAAGTGTCTCATTATGTGAATGGATGATTCATAGTGTGAATTATTTCAAGGATGGGGCACCATGAAAATCAATAGATGTTCATTAGGTTTTTAATTCAAGGGATCAACCACCTAAATATGTTTTATATCCTGAATTGGAGGGCCTTAAAAACCCTCACAATGTGAATCTGGATTTCACATCAAGAATATGTTGAGGTCCACCTTGTTTATAAATACTAAATAACTCACTGGTTCTTTCATTAATCTCTCATTTACATCATTCCTGGGGATAACCCTAGGAAATTTTTGATGATCTTTGAGAACATTTCCTCCTACATTAATGCATGGATTCTGAATGTTGGTCTTTGTAAATATTTTGTGAGTAGATCCCCTTTTCTCCCTCGATTTATTCATTTCTTTTTTAGGAAATCTCAATGGTTTTCTTATTCAACTTTATGGAGTGTTTGAGATATGGTTTTTAGTATCCCTTGTTGTGGTTTAGGGTGATTTGAGGTTTGATAGTATGTTTGGGCTCTCTCAGTTGTTCCTCCTTCTTCCTAATATGCATGGAAAATTGAAAAGATTCTTTAAGGTAAGGGATCCAAATTCTCTCCCTATTTATGTTCATGTGTGGGTATTCCACGATTTCTCCTTCCATTGGGTGTATACTAAGGGGAATCCTAATAATTTAATTAATTGTATAAATATAAAATTTGTCTAAATTGGAATAAATTTAATGTTTTACTATTTTAATTTTACTATTGATTAGATTGTAAATGATTGTTTCCATTTAAAAAAATCACATTCATTGGGAGCCTTGCTCGTACTAAAGCTGATGTGTATATAAGAGACTTGTGGTATTGGTTATTTCACATCACTTTGATTAAAAGGATATGAATGTTTACATGGATAATAAATTTATTTCCTGTGGAAATATAGAATTGTTTTGACAATATTTGTGCTAAATAATTTAGTAAATTTACATAATCCCTTGAACCTGAATTATGGTCAATCAAGTAAATCAATATATGATGCTATCTGTGGTTGTGCTTGTGGGGTTTCCTTATGTGACATGGTCTATTGTCACTATTATAAAATTACCTTATACTAATGGTTTTAAACCATTGGTATAGGATATAGAACCATTAGTATAGGATATACCAATTATTCTATGAACTATGGGATATATTTCCATTTGTATAGGATATACCAATGATTTGATGAATCATGGGGTATATTTCCACTAGTATAGGTTTATACCGAAACATTCCTCTGAATACTTTGGTATATCCCATGTGACAACTTTAATACACATGGTTTTTATTAAACCATTGGATGATATATATACACACGGTTCATGAAACCGTGGGTAACAATTTATTTCCAATAGAGACTTGTATCAATGGATATATAAATCATTGATATAGATTTCTCGCCCAAGAATGAAAAATGGGTCCATCTATCACCTTATATAGAACCTATAATTAAAATAAAAACCATGGTACACATTTAATACCAAAAAATTATTGTTTATTTAGAATTAAATAATATACTTTCAATAGTTTTAAAAACATTTACAATACTATAACATACATAAACAATCCACATAATCAATTGGTTATATTCATTTAAATAATCCATACATAAGTCTTTTTAATGTCAACTAAAAAATTTATGGGATCAATATATCCCTCATGAAATATGGTTCCATAAAAATTATCACCAACAACCTCAATAACATCATTATTTGGAGAATCACCATCTTTTATAGCATCATCATCAGTATCACCTCATCCACCACTAAGAAACTCATTGAAATCTTTTGGTGTATCATATAAATACTGTATTATTTACATTAATGAATAAAAAACATTAGTATCCTATGATGGAAGTGACAGACATATAATTTTCATATCTATTAGAAACTATTCAGTGACTAGTTTACCTTTTTCAAGCTCTTACATAACTACTTATTGGCCTCAAGTACTTCTACATGAGAATTTTGTAGATCAGAGGTGTCAAATCATTTAGAGGTGATCGATGATGGAAAATACCTAGTGAGGATGATGATTTTCTAGGGTTGAGATTAGACTCACCCCTTGTACTCCTCACCTATTACCTATCTCAAATAATCATTTGGCTCGAAGTTGTCATCTTATTTCTCATTGAGGGTCTCTATGGAACACTATTTAAAATATAAATAATATATTTAATTATGAATTATTCATAAAAATTTGAAATGTCAACAAAAATACTTACAATATTTTCTTATAAATGTGAATTTATATCAATTCCATCTTTTTCCTCCTACTCAAGAAAAAAATTTCTATTGGAACAAAACCATTGATGTCCAATGTTTCTTAATAAAAATGAAATTGATTACTATAATAATATATATTATTTAATAATATGAAATTTGTAAAGAAAACCAAAATAAATTTTATTGTGAATCTATTTGAGATTAACCATATACTCAGATGAAGTTAAAACATTATCACATTATATTAAATAGTGGTGGTGAGTCACTATATAGTATTAAAATTAATTATCATAATAGATTAATCTTTAAGGTAATGAATCTAAAGGTGATTAATTGAAATTTGAGCTCAAATTTCTAAGGATGATGATATTTTAGATAAATCATATTAGTTATAATATCATTTTAAACTAACCTATTTAATATATAAATGATGTCAACACAACCTAGAAAGAATTAAAATCTGATATTTTTATGAAATCTAAAAAATGATGAAGCATATAGAATAATATAAAATGATTAATGGATGTTATGTTAACTAGAACTAAAGGAGGTTGGTTCAGTCATGAAAAAATGAACCCGAGCTACCAATGACGTTATTTGGGTATAATTTAGGTGAAAAAGACCCATGTTTTATCCAGAATGAATACCATTATAGAGGTAGATGATAAAATATTGAACGATCAAAAAGGGAACTCATTGAGTGGGGGATACATGGATATAGGGAGAGAGCAGGATCTCTAAGATGCTTGTAATTACTATGAGAGGTCCAACAGGGGGATCCTATTAAGATGTTATAGCCAAGAAATATATGAAAAAAAAAATAAGAACCATTTTAATGATTCTATTATGGAATTCGTCATCCTAATTAAGTTGAAAAATGTACATCAAATTTAATAATCACATTCTTCACTTATATAAGGCCTTATTATATATTTTTTCAATTATAAAAGACAAAAATTCTATGTAATTGATCAAGGGAAACCCCTTATAATTTATATTTATATTCATAATATATTTATAATATAAGGAAATTTTATAAAATATAATGGATATATATATATATATATATTACATATAATAATCTAATATTATGCTAGAGTAAAATCAATATGCATGGAGTAGTCAAAGGGTTCCTTAAACTAGCTGCATGTGGGTTGATCATTAGAGAAATAAAGGGGACGTAAATAAAAAATTTAACAATTTTCTGGGAAAGTTATTGAATTTTGAGGATGATATAGAAGTTATAATTAGTTCAATAAAATTTACCTTTACAAATTATGGGGGGAACTATTCCTTTATGTGGATTCCAACTGCATTGTTAATGTAATCCAAGGAATATTTGTAGGATACTAGTGGAGATTGGTGGCATATTTGGAGGATTCCCTAGATTATTAAGGTCACATTATTATAGTTGTTTATTCTATTCTTAAACAAGTTAACATGGTCACCTATACCCCCGAACATTCTGAAGTTGGTTCAGAATGTTGAATATCATCATTTAGAATCTGTATTGACAATTTACACAACGTGTAATGTGTTTCCAAGACATGTAATCTTTTAATTTCTTTGTAACATGAATTTGTATCTATCTATTCCAAAAACTCATCCAAAAATAACTCATGTAATTTTTATGGAATGCATGATGTGTAATTGGTCTACTCTAGTTTTCTAGCTCCGTTGCATCCCCAAAAATCAGGTTTCGTGCTACGAGCAAAGCAAATTTGCCAAAAGTGTCTTTAAGATCTAACATTAAACCCTTTTTGTTTCATTTCGAATATTCTTTGTATACGTCTATGAAACATTAAACAAGATTATCCATTAAAAAATTGGAATGATTTTTCATTTAAATATATAAATTAATACATTTAAAAATAGTGAAAAACAAGCATGAAATGCAGATATCATGTACCCTTCTTCTCCACCATGGTCAACTGTAGGAAGACCAACTAATCTGATGCCTCTAACTCCAAATGATCCTATTGATACCTACTAAGGGAATATTATACTACAATTCCCTTTCCTGGTGTAAAGAGTATCTTGAATTCGTAGTTCTTTAGGAACACCAACCATAATTGATGTCTCTAGTTCAGGTCTCTCTACTTGAAGACGTACCATTGACTCTGATGGTACGCGTAAAATACAAAGCACTCTCCCAAAATGTAGTGTCTGTATATATTCAAGATAAAGACTACTTATTCCATATCTAGTTCATGAGTCACATAGTTTTTTTCGTGGGGTCTCAACATCCCCAACCCATTTGCGATAAATGCTTTTCGCTGCTTCAACATGAAGGTGAACCCTTCTCCTGAGACATCAAAATACACTAAAAACTCCACACCTTCCTATGGTTGTCTCAACACTACAAAATTGATCATACTAAGCCTCAAAATCTCAATTGGATTATGGAACTATTTATACTAGGTAAACTTCTCCCCTTTTCGCATCACGGTGGTCAAAGGGGGTGTAATTTTGAATAAGTCTTCCACAATCCTCATGTAGTACCCCACCAAGCCAAGAAAGCTCCAAACCTATAACATTATCTTGGGTGGATACAAAGTAATAACTATATCAATATTTTATAGTTCACTAAAAAATACATTCATATAATTGACATGCCCCAAAAAGTGAACCTCATGAATCTTGAACAAACACTTCGAGAGATTTCTATAAATCTGGTGCTCTGGAAGAAAATGAAGAACTATACTAAAGTGATCTACCTGATCCTTCTATGATGCATAATATATCTGTTTTTTGTTTATGAAAACAAAAAATAAACTAGTATAAGGATGAATGGAATACTTGATTCATAAAATCGATAAACATGGTGGTGGAATTCATCAAACCAGTGGTCATCACTAAGAAATCATAGCATCTGTAGCGACATCATAATTCCAACTTTGGGATATCATCTTCATGAACCCCCAAATAGTGGTTTCTAGACCTGAGATAGATTTTGAAGAACCATATAATGCCTCAAAAACTATTCAAAGAGTTCCTCAATCCTCATAAAGGGGTACTTTTTCATTATTTTGGAATGATTTAGGTGACTACAATCCATGAAAATATGCAAGATATCATCCTCCTTTTTCATGAAAAACACTAGAACTATTGAGGGGGGCACCCATGGTCTGATGAAACCTTTATCTTAAAGGTCCTATAACTACAACCTCAACTCCCATAGAAAAGTATGGGTCATCCGATATACCAAAAAAAATATTAGAGTGGTCATAGGATGCATGTCAGTGAAAAACTCCCTTTCCAACGTTGGATGTAGTCCCAAAATGGCCTTGGGGAAGTCAACCAAATAATACTCCAAAAATGATGAAATACAGATTATTGAAGAGCCTACTGCTCCAAGAGATATAATTCTTAACTGATGTGTTTTGGGATGCAACCTCCTACTCACAGAACCCACTTGCATGCCCATGAGATATCTCTAACAAAAAATGGATAATCTCATCCCATTAGTGTTTCGACATCTGACTTGTTTACAGTGATAGTCAATGCAATCCTAGACTAGGGATAACTAATATATACCCAATATGAGGTCATAGGGTTCTATCATGATAACCAAATGGTCCCATTTGAACCCCTATACACCAGGAAATAGGTCGCACTACTGGTAGATAAAAGACACAAAATCATTCCTTGTAGAAACCTCATGATGAAGCTGTTGGGATAGTGCATCAACTAGGTGATCTAGCTCTAACACTATGAGTATAGTTATAAATGAATGATTGGAGCATGTGTCTTGTAATACAGAATAAATAGTAGAAAATAGATAGATCGTACATGATATCATCTCATGTGTTGTGGAATCCTAAACATCCAAAGCCTGGTGCTATCTGCAACCCCAACCGCTAGCTCCATGACTATAACATGGGACACCTGGTAGTGGTGGTTTAAGGATATCATAACATCATCCATTGCCCATATATCCTCCTATTCTTCTTATAGATTCTCCTCTTTAGGGACCTCCCTTTCCATTCCTCGGAGATCCCTAATCACAAAGCTTCTCTGTGGAGGCATTCCTTCTGCTATCTTCATGTACTGCTTAGCACGTTTGGTTGGGTAGTCTCATGTTATATGACTTATCTAATAATAACCAAATCTCCATCCCTCTTTAAGATTACCAAGACATCTGAACTTCCTCATAATACATTCCTAATCCTAATCATGGGGAGGTTTACTTTTCCGATTTGCTGGCACCTGACGTGTGCTAGAGTTTGTAGAAGACTCTGCTCTGTAGCACCCACTGCCAACCCCGGCTATCTTGTATCCCTCTGACAGTAATATCCCTATCACTGGAACATGGTCCAAAACCACGACATAGATGGAGAAGCACAGAGGAACCACAATGGAAAACATATATCAATGGATCCCCAACTCAAACTTCCATGATCAGATGTAGATGTCCCAAATCATGTCAAGATAGTACCACATACAGTGGGTTACCCTCACAACATACTCATCCACCATAATCCCTCCCTGCATCATCCATAGAATCTCCTAAATCATAATTGATTGAAATTAGGGGTATTACTCCTAATGGAACAACTATTGGAAGTCGATCCATGAGAGTTTCGACACAATGTGAATTTGTGTAAAAAGGATCCACCAGTGCCTAGCTGCTTTTTGGAAAAAGATAGATGCCAGTGCAACCACCCGATCTGTTAGGGTTTGAACAAGACTGAAAATATGGACCACTGAATCTGTCTGATCCTCTACAGCCTGAGGATCATTCTATACATGGAACCTCAGTGGCCTTGGTTGATAGAACTCACAAAGAGTGCTAAACATGCATGCATCTTGAGCCTTCTCTACTGGGATAATCTAATGCTCGATAGGTGGTGGTGCTTCTACCTACCCAACTATATTAAGGGGGTCATAGTACGGACCCTTAACTGAGGCCTCAAATATCATCATATAATCATCATGATCCAAAACTAGTATCCTAGATGGATATTGTCACGACTCGTCCTAGTGGGGCCCAAACCGCAACTCCCCAAGCCCGCCTCCAATAGGCTAGGGGTTGGTGACTAGAAATGAGTAGGCATGCTACTAACATGGGAGGCATTTCCTATAACCCTGTACACATGCATACCCATATCCAATCGCACAAAACTAAAATGTAAAAACTACAAAAAATAAAAGATGCATGCATGCGCTAAAACCCAACCACAGAGTACGACAGGAAAGTAAAGTACAAGAAAGTAATACCCAGGGCCAAAAGTACAATCCCAACCAAAATGAGAGTCCATAACAAAGTCCAACCTGTAAAGAATGGTTTTGGGACTACAGTATATAGCAGTAGGAACACACCTCATCCTGTTTGATCTCACTGAGTACCGTATGATCTTGGTCCACCTAGAATCTTGTCAAGGGATCGCTCGTCTGCACAAGACACGACACGTGCGGTCAAAGCCCGTGCAGGGGTGAGTATAACAATACCCAGTAGGACACCCCAAAAACACAAAGGATATACATCAAGGGAAAATACCACAAAAGAAATGTACAGTCAGCTCTATAGAGTATATTTGTACCGAACATATAACAAGATCACCTAGATATACTCATGCACCACCATCTATCGCAAATACCACCACTAGGATCCAGCTCGAAGATTCCACTAAGCATGAACTGGGAGAACACAATCCTAGGTCTGAAAAGAGAGATACTAAGTACTTGTTCTGGGAGAACACACTCCACAAGTACCTTGAGAACATGATGCTCGGATGAGGATCACAACCAAGTCATGGGGTGATTCCGACAACTCAGTCTGAGATAATCCACTAACCAGAAGATCGGCGCCTGGGTAAAGTTGGTCACGTTGATACTGAGAACTCTACCTCAGGTTCCAGGAATGAATAGAGGATCCGGCTCTAAGTCTCACAGAAGGGATTCCAACATCTCTATTCAGAAAGTTCTGCTTAAGGGATCATACTCCTATGTAAGGGAGATGATACCAGATCCTTTAGGGGAAAATACCAAGGGTACGAACCCCTAAGAAAACTATTCAAAGTCAAAGAAGAAAAGTGGCTCAAGTCATTTAATAAAGGGTACAGGGCATGTAGTATGGTTACACTCCATGTTCCTTTACCCTAGTTACTGCCCATGTAAACGGCCCGTGTCATTCGTTCAAGCCATGTAAAACCAAACTACACGGAATGTAGAAAAATTACACATCATGTTACATGACCCTGGGTACTGCCCGTGTAACTGGACCATTTCATTCGGCTCGTTGGATTGAAAGAAACTACACGATGTGTAGAATAATCACACGCCGTGTCCGAGAACCTGGGGCTTTCTCAGTGTACGCTGGCCATGTGCCCGTACAAGGACTCTGACTGTGTCGCCTGCCTGTGTGCCAGTACACGGGGTATCCGGTGTATCTGTCCGGGTCTGGCCAGGGAGGGTATACACGGCTTGTCCATGGCAATGTACCCTTCCCGTGTCCATTTACTCTTGGAGTACATTCCAGGTAATCCTGTCGATGAACACATGTCATGTATCCCATACTACACGGCGTGTAGTCAGGATTTTTCCAGAAATGTCGTCTTCCTCCTGGTGCTTTGGCCGATCTTCTGGATCCGCAATCTCTCGTCTGTTCATCCTGACACTGCAGGGTTTGGTTTGTTTCATCATATGAACAGCATCACGGGTGTTTCTGTCCTTAAACCGGATGATAAACCCTGAACGATCCAACTGAAGAAAAATTACCGAAAACCTGTATCTCCCGATCCGATCCGAATTGCACGCAAAAAACATTGTCGCACCTCCGAGACATCGCTCCGGGGTTGGTTCTACAATCTCGGATCATTGAGCCAACAAACGAATGTGTAATGATCGATTTCCTAAAAGAATGTGTAGAACGCAACGAAGAACGCGAGGGATAAAAATACAATAATCAAACAAGAGGGATGAACCTCGATCATTGTTCGTGGAATCAAACAAGAGGGAAGAACCTCGATCGTTGTTTGTGAAGATCGGGGTTCATTGTCGTTATATCAAAAAATCAACAAACAACATATTTTAAAATCTCAAGTAATTGATTTCCCGATAAAACCACAAATCACGCCCACCCGCAAAAAGATCTATCCAAAGGCTAATAGGTTCGTATATTAGTCTCCATTCGTCATAGGAATCAAGAACAAGGGAAAGGGAAATCAAAAGCAAAACATCCTACCTGGATCCACGGCGTTCTTTGGCGATGATCCGGTTAGCACATCGTCGTCGCTGTTAAAAATCGTCAAGAACGCCATCAAAGTGTTGGAAGGTTTTCTCTAGAGCTTTCTAGAGCCTCCAGGGAAATTCAGGGTTATGGGAATTGTAACCTTGATCCCCTGTGAAATATCTATTTAAATGATAAGAGATATTTGACGAAACAAGATTTAATAAAACATTTTAATGAAATATTTTATTATTGTCACGTCCAAAAACTGGATTCCACCACCGACCTGCGCCGACCGATGTTAGGCCTTGCTTAAGGTAAAATCGCTATTTTTAACGGAACGATGCCCTAGGATTTCTGATCCGAGCATCCGTTTAGGAGTTCTTCTACTTTTTCTGGGAAACCGCACACGTGTGTAATTTAATTATTAAATTAAATTCAAACATTTGTTCTGGGCTCACTGGGCCTCGGAACTGCACGCCATCTCAGAGCCTAGTCTGAAAATAATTACCATATAATATTAAAATAATACATTGAATAAAATTTGAGACATTAAATCACACCCACCTTAGGGATTTTACATCCCCGAAAAGCCAAAACAAGGGCTACTCAAAAATATGTGGGTACTACACGTGAATATTAGCCTCCCTCTCCCACATGCTCTCCTGGAGATTCCCGTGCTACCACTAGACACTCACCAAGGGAATAGCTTGACCATGAAGGATCTTATCCTGCCGATCCTCAATCTCCACTGGGTACTCAGCAAAGGTCGCTTCATCATCGATGTCCAGCTTGCCCCAGTCGATGATGTGCGATGGATCATGCATGTACCTCCGTAGTTGCGACACATGTAAGACGTTGTGTACCCGGTCAATCTGAGGAGGTAGATCCAAGTGATACGCCACCTCTCAAACTCTACATAGTATCTGAAAAGGGCCAACGAACATCAGAGATAGCTTTCCGCCTCAGCCAAATCTCTGCAATCCATGTCGAGGTGAGACCTGAAGGAACACATGGTCTCTCTCCTCGAACTCCAAAGGCCTCTGTCTCCTATCAGCATATGATTTCTATCGACTCTATGCAGTCTTCATCCACTCCTGGATGACCCACACCTTCTCTATAGTAGCTCTCACCATCTCTAGGCCCATGAGTGCTGACTCTCCCGGGTCAGACCAGCAAAGTGGCGATCTGCAAGGTCTCTAGTACTGATCCTAGAATGGTGCCATACCAATTGTGGAATGATAACTATTGTTATAAGAAAATTACACCAGTGGTAGGTGATCCTCCATGCTACGACCGAAGTCATGTATGTCAGCTCGAAGCATATCCTCCAGGACCTGGATGGTCCGCTCTGTCTGACCATCAGTCTGGGGATGAAACGTTGTGCTCAAAAATAACTGAGTCCGAAGAGCTTTCTGCAAAACCTTCCACAAACGGGATGTGAAATGAGCATCACGATCTGATATGATCGTGGATGGCACTCCCTGATGTCGAACTATCTCCTGCACGTAGAGGCGTCTCACGCTCTCTACTGAACTCTGCTCTCATATGGCTAGGAAGTGGGCTGACTTGGTGAGTCGATCAACGATCGCCCAGATGGAATCATGTCCCTTGGATATACATGGTAAACCCATCACGATGTCCATGGATATCTCATCCCACTTCCAATATAGCACCTCAAGGGGCTGAGTCAAACCTGCTAGCACCAGGTGCTCATCCTTTACTTGCTGACAAGTAAGGCACCGAGAGGAAAACTCGTCCACACCCTTCTTTATTCCTGGCCACCAGAACTGACGTCGAAGGTCCTGATACAACTTTACTACGCCTAGATGCACCGCCAAAGGGTATGTATGTAACTCCCTCCGAACCTCCTCCCGTGACGTCACTGGTACTACCATGCACCCTCTGAAAAGAACAACGTGATCCCCGCCTTCTGAATATCCATCAGCAGCATCACTTGTGTATATCTGAGCACGTATAGTCTAACAGCTTGCATCCTCGCGCTGTGATTCCTTGACACATTGTAAGAGTGGTGGGGTAACAACCATCGACAGAAGGTAAGCTCCCACATCTCCATCCAAGAAAGATAACTGAAAGAAGACCAACTACATCGTCACCTCATCCAGCAACTTCGAACTAGATTTCCTACTAAATGCATCTGCCACCATGTTTCCCTTCCTTGGAATATAAAAAATCTCAAAGTCGTAATCCTGGAGGAACTCAAGCCATCTCTTATATATCTAATTCAAATCCTTCTGAGAAAAGATATATATGAGACTCTTGTGATTAGAGTATATGGTAAACGGCTCTCCCATCAGGTAGTGCTGCCACATCTTCAATGTGAAGACTACCGCTTCCAACTCAAGATCATGGGTTGCGTAGTTCTGCTCTTGTTGCCTCAAATGATGTGAGTCATAGGCAATCACCGCTTTCCTCTGCATCAGGACACAACCAAGTCTGGTTCCTGATGTGTCGCAGAACACTACATAGTCAACACCCTCCTCTGGTAATCTCAAGATTGGGGCGCTCGTCAAACTCTTTCTCAACTGCTGGAAAGCCTGATGGAATCTCTCGGTCCACACGAAAGGCTATCCCTTTCAGGTCAAAGATTTCATGGGTTCTACAATCCTGGAGAAATCAAGGATGAATCTCTAATAGTAGCCTACCAACCCAAGGAAACTCTGCACCTCCGTCACGCTCTGGGGTTGCTCCCATGCTAGCACTACCAACACCATGGCTTGATCCACTGCTACACCATCTGCCGAGATAACATGTCCCAGAAAGTGGACCTCCTGTAACTAGAACTGACACTTCGAGAGTTTCCCATACAACTGGTGCTCTCGGAGTGTGTCCAGAACCATCCTTAGGTGTCTCGCGTGCTCCTCCTCAGACGCAGAGTACACAAGGATATCATCGATGAAGACCACTACAAACCGGTCTAGATAGGGCTGAAAGATCTTGTTCATGAGTCCCATGAACACTTCCGGGGCGTTTGTTACGCTTAATGGAATCACCTAGTACTCATACTGACCGTAGAGGCATCTAAAAGCCGTCTTTAGTAAATCCTCCTCCCGTGCTCGCAACCGGTGATAGACTGATTGTAGATTATCCTTCGAGAACCACCGGGTCCCTCTCAACTGGTCAAAGAGGTCATCGATCCTCGATAGTGGATACCAGTTCTTCATGGTCACCTGATTCAAGCACCGGTATTCCACACATAGCCTCAAGATCTCATCTGCATTCTTGGAAAACAACTCTAGGGCCACCCTGGGTGAAACGCTGGGTCTCACAAATCCCTTCTTCTGCATGTCGTCCAGCTGCACCCTCAGCTCACGAAGCTCTTCAGAAGCCATCCGATATGCTGATGCTGATATTGGTGTCGTCCTGGGTTGCAACTCAATGCAGAAATATATCTCCCGGTGGGGAGGTAGTCTGGGGACATCCTCTGGAAAGACGTTGTCATACTCATACACTATTGCTAGAAACTGGAAACTCGTAAAATCTATTGCGCCAAGGGATAGTCTAGACAACTGATGTGAAATCGGTTGTGCCCTCCTACGCAGGAGTCCATCTTACGCTGCCTGGGTCTCTCTTTCACCGACAAAAGAGAACCTCATTCCAGCACTGTGGACACACCGCACCCTTCACCTAAAACAGTCGATCTAGGCATGAAATGTGGATAGCCAATCCATACCAAGAATGACATCATAAGGCCTTGACACTACCACAAAGAGGTTCCAACCGAAACTATCACCTCCAAGGGTCAGGTCACACTGTCTACAGAGGTGTGTGATCTCTAAATCTTCTCCAGTCAGTGTTTCTAATCATAAGGGTCGAGTCAATGACTCAACTGGAATCTCAAGTTCTTGAACAAGATAAGCAGCCAGAAAAGAATGACTAGCACCTGTGTCTATCAATATGGAAGCCAAAGTAGAAAAGACACAGATAGTACCTCTAATCATTATGGGAGTACATGGGTCATAAGCCTCTGCCTCCTGCAGCTATCCCTGCCTCTGTCCACCAGCTCCCTGATCCTGGGGTGGACCTCCTGGGGGTGGTGGTGGTAAAAGGTCAAAATGCAGACCACCTCCAGCTACTCTCCCAACTCCCCTACCATGTTTGTTGCCCCGCAGAACTGTCTGCTCCACAGGTTGCCTCTGCCTCGGTGGTCCATCCACTGCTCCCATGTCAGTAGTACGGTAGGTCAGACAATCTAGAGCGAGATGTCCCCTACCATCACATGAGTAGCATCGCCTCTCTCGAGGATAGATGGAGGCACCCTGGGGACCTTGTACGGTAGATCCCTTGTCCTTGGATATCCTCTAAAAACATCTCTCACACCTGGGTCCCTGACGTCAGCTCCCTGCTGTAGAGGTCTCTGCTCCAGCTAGCCCACTACTGACAATTGTCAGCTATCTCTGCTCTGCCAAGAAGCTCTCGACCACCGAATCCCGCTCGAGCACCCCAACATATATAGGAATGCCTATAGAGATGATGCTTGCTCGGAAATCTATGTGTAAGTCCCACTCAAAATTCTGATCTCTAAAGTACTGATCTCTGACCATATCCATCGAGTACCGCGAGAGGTCGGTAAATCTTGACGAATAGTAAACCACCGTCATGGTTCCCTGCTAGAGCTGAAGAATCTCCTGTATGCGTACTGCTCTCAGCGTAGCTGGTGAAAACTCAACTCTGAATATACGCTCAAACTCTAACCATGCAAGTTTCTCTTCATCGTGGGTATGGATAACCAAAATCTACCATCGTCTTCCCGATCCCTGCAGAAGGCTCGCTGCCAGGATCACCATCTGGTCTGCTGGTGTCATGACCAAATAGAAGACTCTGGCCACTACCTCAAGTTAGTCCTCTGCTACCTGAGGGTCAGGCTCGCCTCGAAACCTGAGGGGACTCTGTCTCTGAAACTCGTGTAGTGTGCTCAGCCTATGCTCCTCCTCCATTGGTACAGCATGCACTAAACAATTCTCTACAACTGGCAGGATAACTGGCACACCACCTGGTGGTTTGACTGGGGGATCCAGTCCATGTTTTGAGGCTTCATCACTAAGTGGTTCTTCCTCGTGTTCGAGCTGCTGGATCCTAGTGGGTACACATCACAAAGGCATCCTGTTAAAGAAACAAGTTGTATCTTAGTCAGTGAGTATATCTGGAGAGATGACTCATAATGTACATGGAAACCAGAACCCATTCCTATATGATGCATGTAACATTATTTTTCCCCTGAAACTAGTGTTCTCATGTTCCAAGTCGAAAAAAAAGTTATCAAAGTCCTGGTGTATGGATATGCCAGTCGCCCGCACCATCACTAGGGTCCCTGGCCTGAAATCTGAACTCAAAACACTTGACACTATTTCCCCAAACCAAATCACAGACTCTAGGTCTTAAGGTATAATCGACCACCTCTGATACCACTCTGTCACGACCAGTCCCATTGGGGCCCAAGCCGCAACTCCCCAAGCCCGCCTCCAATTGGCCAGGGGCTGGTGACTAGCACCGAGTAGGCAAGCTACTAACATGGGAGGAATTGCATGTAACCTTGTACATATGCACACCCATCTCCAAGCCCACAAAGTGGTAAAATTAAAAACTAAAAAATAAAATAAATGATGCATGCAAGTGCTAAAACCCAACCACATAGTACGAAAGGAATGTAAAGCACAAGAAAGTAAAACCCTGTGCCAAAAGTACAAGACCACCAAAAAGGAGAGTCTGTAACAGAGTCCAACCAGTAAAGAAAGGTGCTGGGACTAGAGTCTGTAGCCATAGGAACACACCTCATCCTGTCTGATATCACTGAGTACCGTCCGGTCCTTGTCCACCTAGAATTGTGTCAAAGGCTCGCTCATCTGCACAAGACACGACACGTTCGGGCAATGCCTCTGCAGGAGTGGGTATAAAAATACCCAGTAGGACACCCCAAAACCACAAAGGAAATACAACAAGGGAAAATACCACAAAATAAAGGTATAGTCATCTCTACACAGTATATTTCTACTGAACATATAACAATATCATCTAGATATACTCTTCCATGACCGTCTATCGCGAATACCACCACTAGGATCCAGCTCGAAGATTCCACTAAGCATGAAACCTGGAGAACACACTCCTAGGTCTGAAGAGAGAGATACGAAGTACTCGTTCTGGGAGAAAAAACTCTGCAAGTACCTTGAGAACATGATGCTCATATGAGGGTCACAACTAAGTCATGGGGTGATTCCGACAACTCGGTCTGAGCTAATCTGCTAAGCAGAGGATCGACGCCTAGGTAATGTTGGTCACATCGATACCAAGAACTCTACCTAGGTTCCACGAATGAATAAGGGATCCGACTCTAAGTCTCACAGAGGGGATTCCAACAAATATATTTAGGAAGTTCTGCTGAATGGATCATACTTTTGTGTAAAGGAGATGATACAAGAACCTTCAGGGGAAAAGACCAAGGGTACGAACCCCTAAGAAAACTAGTCCAAGTCACAGAAGACAAGTAGATCAAGTTATTTAAGGTAGGTTACATGGTGTGTAGTATGGTTACACTCCATGTTCCTTGAAGTCGGTTACTTCCCATGTAAATGGCCTGTGTCATTCGTTAAAGACATGTAAAACCAAACTACACGACGTGTAGAAAAAGTACACTCCGTGTTACTTGTCCACAGGTACTTCCCGTGTAACCGGCCAGTGTCATTCGGCTTTTCAGATAGAAAGCAACTACATGGCGTGTAGAAGAATCACACGCCATGTCTGAGCACCTGGGGCTCGCTCCGTGTACGTTGGCCATGTGCCCGTACACGGTCTTTGCCCATGTCGCATGCTCGTGTGCCAGTACACGGGGTATCCCATGTATCTAGTCAGGTCTGGCTATGGAGGGTATACACGACATGTCCTTGGACGTGTACCCTTCCCGTTCTTGAGTACTCCCGAAGTACACTCTAGGTAATCCTACCGACGATCACATGTCATGTATCCTATACTACCCGGCGTGTAGTCAGGATTTTTCCAGAAACATCGTCTTCCTCCTCACGCTTCGACTGGTCATCCGGATCCACGATCTCTTATCCGTTCACCCCAATACCCTAGGGGTTGGTTCATTTCATCATAAGAACACCATAACGGGTGTTTTCTGTCCTTAAATCGAATCATAACCCCGAACGATCCATCCGAAGAAAAATGTCTGAAAACCTATATCTCTCGATCCGATCTGAATCGCCCGCCGAAACCATCGTCCCACCTCTGTGGCATCGCTCCGGGGTTGGATCTACAATCTCGGATCGTTGTGCCAACAAACGAATTCACAATGATCTATTTCCTCCAAAAACGCGTAGAATGCAATGAAGAACGCGAGGGATAAAAGTACAAGAATCAAACAAGAGGGACGAAACTTGATCATTGTTCGTGATGATCCAGGTTCATCGATGTTAGATCAATACCTCAATAAACAATAGATTTTACAATATCAAGTAATTGATTTCCTGATAAAACCCCAAATCACGCCCGCCTGCAAAACGATCTATCTACTGGTTAATCGGTTCACAGATTAGGCCATGTTCATCGTAGGAATCAAGAACGGGGGAAAGAAAAAATCAAAAGCAAAACATCCTAAATGGATCCATGGCATTGGTTGGAAAATATCTGGTTGTCGCATCATCGTTGCCAATGAAAATCGTCAAAAATGCCATTGTCGCATTGGACGGTTTTCTCCAGAGCTTTCCAGAGCCTCCATAGAAATTCTGGGTTATGGTAATTGTAACCCTGATGCCCTGCGAAATATCTATTTAAAATATAAGAGATATATGACGAAACAAGATTTAATAAAACATTTTAATTAAATATTTTATTACAATCATGTCCAAAAACTGGATTCCACCACCGACCTGCGCCGGACGATGTTTGGCCTCGCCTGAGGTAAAATAGTTCTTCTGAACGCAACAGTGCCTTCAGATTACTAATATGAGCACCCATTTATTTGTTATTTTACTTTTTCAGGAAAACCACACGTGCGTGTAATTTAATTATTAAATTAAATTCAAACATTTGTTCTAGGATCACGGGTCCTCGGAACTGCACGCCGTCTCAGAGCCTGGTCACGAAATAATTCCCATATAATATTAAAATAATACATGGGAAAAAATCTGGGACATTACAGCTATCATCATCGAGGCATCCTAAGATATATCAAGATGTACCACAGTCAGATGATCATATATATTACAAAAATGGGGATATGACTCAAGGTGGAATGTTAAAGACTCAATCCTATATGATGCATCTTCCATTGATCCCTGAACATATTTCTCAGTATGATGAGTCTATAAGAAAGTATTCAACATCCCGGTGAATGGATTTTTCAGTCTCCAATACCATCACTAGACTTCCTGGATTAAGAGCTGCACTCTAGACACTTTCAGATAGTTTCCCTAAACATAACCAAATAATCTTAAGGGGACTATTCCAAACAATATCCAAAGGAAAGAACATTCTCTAATACCAATCTGTTATGACCCAACCCAAGTTGAGGCTTGAGCCACAACGATACCAATCCCATATCCATAGGCTAGGGGTCGGTGACCAGTACTGAAGACATATGTAACATGGGGATGCCTTTACCGAAGTACATGTATTCACACACACAACCATCTCGATGCAGAAGTGAAAAGGGAAAGTAAAATATGTAATTCAACTAGAAATCAAACTAATCATGAATAACCTATAAAGTATACAAGGGTAAGATAATGAAAATATAATTTGGAAAATGGAAAAAATACACACCTGACTCGAAATATGTCCCAATCAAAAAAATCATGAAAAGTATACTACTAAGAGAGACTTTCTCCTAAGTGACAAGCCATGACCGCCGTACATGGTCCAAAGCACCTGGTATCTTTAAGGTCTTCTGATGTCACTATCGACATGTTCGTTATGACAACCATGATCTTTTGTTACACAATTAAAAATAATTTGTTACATAAACATCACTTGATACAATATAGAAGATTGAGAGGTCTTGTGTCTTTGGGGCTTAGGATCATTACATAAGAACTTAAAACCGGAAATAAAATATCTATATTGAAAAATTCCTTTACATTACCACTAAAATCCCTTGTACTTAGCAATGCATGGGATATCATGAGGACATACATAAGAAAAGGGTGAGATATAAAGCCCAGTAAGGGAATAATATGGAATAACATGAGGAATACAATAAATATTAGAAAATAGGAATATCAATAGAGCACAAAAGAAGCATAAACATAAAGTAATGATAAATCATGATAATAATAACATGGAAATGTGGCAACAACATTTAACATTGAATTAGAACGAGCCAAGGCCCATTACACATAGGGCATGAGTAAATCCTCATTGCACATGAAGCACGAGTAAAACCTCATTGCAATTGAATTATCATGATTCAACAAAAATTTCAAATGACCTGTCATGATACTATACTTTACCCAATGCATTGGAATGCTATAAGGGTGCACCCTTCTTAAACCTTTCATTTCATGCATAAGTGTGCCACATGGATCATATAACATGGATTCATAAAACATCATAATTTATTCCAAGATAATACAATGTGGAATTCATACATGAAGCTTTATAATCAATAGGTTAATGTGCATAATGGAGAATACCATTTATAGAGAAATGGGCATGGTTATCACTACACAATAGCATTGGCTTGGAAAATCGGTGCAATTTCGGTTGTGTAATGACGTGACGAAAGAATTTATAAAAATGGTTGATGAAAGAGAAAGATGTGTCTCATTATATTTACATGACATTTATAGTAAGGTGGTCATATAGATACATGTATCAACAAATGTAATTTAAATTATATTCATGATACAACATAATTGCTTGAATGTAAATGAGGAGAGAGAAATTCATTTCGAAATTTCGGCATAGTAACGGGTGTACATGGAATGAATTTAATGAGAGAGAAAGGGGTATCCCATTATTAGAACATAAATAGGGAAATATGGGGGAGGTGAAAACCCATAACTTAACATTTATAAGTGAAATTAAAAGGGAATAAGAACATTATGAAAATAGGATTAAATGAGAAAGGAAGAAAAAACCCTTACTGGGATGTGTGCTTCTAAAGGCTTGAGAGTGGCTTGAGGGAGGATTCTTGGGAGCTTGAGGCACCTTTGGAGGATTATAGAGACAGTAGGGAATAGTTTGGATGAACTCCCAAAGGATTTTATTGAGGAGGATGCGGGATCTTGGGTGGGTTTATATAGGAAAGGTGATGGAATTCTTTATTATTTAGGTTTGGGACACCTCACATTATAATAATCCAAACCACAAACCCTCCCATTGTTTTTGCCCATGGTTTTTGGACAAGTGAAGTGGAAAAAAAAATATTTTATAAGGCCAAAGTCCAAAATTTATAAAATAATGGGGTTTCTTATGTGGAGGTGAGTCACACTGCCATGGAAAACAATTTAAAAAGGCAAGATGTTTAATAAGTTTTGAAGGGTCCATTAATACTTTGTAAAATAAGTTAAAAAACACAAAATCGCATTATTTTAATGGTAAAACATATATTGGCCGAACATAACGCTTTTAGTATTTTATTTCATCACTCTTGGGTCATTATGATGTTATAAAACACATTATATATTTAAACGGTATTTAATTTTTAACCAAAAAATTGACTATCTCAAAAAATTATGAAAAACTCACTGTTGGATAATTTCAACATCCTATTTCTAGAAATAATACTTATTTTATCTAAATAATTTTCTAAATATGATAATTTTTACTTTTAAAATAAAAAACCAAAATTTATCGAAAATTCACTGGTTTTGACAAAAATGGCTTTCAAACCTTACATAAAATTAAAATTGCATTCATAAATTTAAAATCATCATTTATATTTAATAAAATTTAATTTAATAATAATTATTATATTTTACTAGAATATTATTTAATTAAAAAATACATTAATTCATCAAAATAGATTTCTTAGTTGAATATTAACTAAAAACACTATGTGTGGTTTAAAAACTATTTTCAAGGTAACAATAATAAAATGAAAATATATTAATTATTATATAGGAAAATAATGTACATAACCATAGTGCTAATGTCTTGTTACATAACTCCTTATAAAACTCGAATAAGACCGAAGAGTAAGGTGTGCGATGGTGAGAGACTCTTGGGGTGGCTCAGATAACATTTCCCGGGGTGGTAATCTCTATCAACATCTATTTCTCTCGTAGGCTTTCCCAATAAATATTAACATATTGAAGCTCGTCTTGAGCATGTTAAAGAGCGAATCTAAATGACTCCACCTCATTTCTGAGCTCTGACAAATGGGCTTCGTATGGGGAACGTTTACTAGATGAGGCCATTGCTTCCTTTGCCCGAGTAAATTGGATTTGTTAAAGCCCTATATTTATACTAATCATTGGATCCTTGTTCAATGGATATAATAGAAATGGTCTCAATTATTAACATAAACCAAATATGTTGCCATTTTATATAAACATTTTACCTAAAGATACATTTAATTATATCATGAGGGATTTCCATTAATGAATGTTTGGGTCATTACAATCTTCCCCCCTTAGAAAATTTCACCATAGAAATTTTCTTTTCCCACAATAAAACAGATGTGGGTAACTCCGCTTCATCATTTCCTTTGATTCCCATGTCGCTTCTTCAAACTTGTGGTTTCTCCACAACACCTTGATGAGGGGCATTGTCTTATTTCATAGAACTTTTTCTCTACGATCTAAGATCATCACTAGTTGGTACTCATAATAAAGATCATCCTCGAACTATACTACCGTTGAAGAGAGTACATGTGAAGGGTCTGGTATGTACTTCCTTAGGAGGGATACATGAAAGACATCATATACCATGGCCATGGTAGGTGGAAGTGCTAGTCTATAGGCCCTAGCCCCAACACGATCAAGAATCTCGAAGGGGCCGATGTAACTTGGACATAACTTCCCTTTCTTTCCAAACCACATTACCTTCTTTCACGGAGATATGCGTAGAAATTTCACTTATCCAACTTTAAACTCAAGGTCTTGTCGATGGTTATCGGTATAACTCTTCTGTCAACTCTGGGCTGCCTTGATATGCTGCTGATTGGTTTTCACCTTCTCCACCATTTCGTCAACCATTTCTTGTCCAAGCAGCTTACGCTTACCGACCTCATCCCAAAACATTGGTGTTCTACACCTTTTCCTAAAAAGGGCTTCATATGGTTCCATTTGCATGCTCAAGTGGAATCTATTATTATAAGAGAACTCAACCAGAGGAATATGTTGATCTTATCCTCCTTTAAAGTCTGTTGAGCATGCTGTCAACATGTCCTCAAGTGTTTGGATAGTCCGCTCGGATTTTCCATCAGTTTGAGGATGATAGGCTGTACTAAAGTTCAGTTCAGTATTCAGAGCTTGTTGAAGACTCTTCTAAAACTTGTAGGTGAATCTTGGATCTTGATCAGATTAAATAGACAGTGTATATCCATGTAGCCTTACCACTTCCCTAATATATATATGTTCTAGTTGATCCAATGAGAAATCCTCCTGAATAGAAATGAAGTGTGCAACCTTTATAAGATGATCCACAACAACCCAGATTGCAATGTTTCCTTTAGATGTCTTCAGAAGTCCGGTGACAAAGTCCATGGTGATGTTCTCCCATTTCCATTCTGGCATGGGAAATGGTTGCATCATCCCCATAGACTTATGCCTCTCTGCCTTCACTTGAGGACACATCAGGAACTTTGATGTATATTCAAAGATCTCCTTCTTCATATTATCCTGCCAATAATGCTCTCAGAGATCTCGATACATCTTTGTGTTTCCTGGGTGAATAGAGAAATTTGAACTATGTGCATCATCCAAAAGTTCCTTCTTCAGCTCCGGACTTGATTAAACACATCGTATTTTCCCAAATCTCACAATTATTTCTTCATTAACATTAAACTCTGAGGATTTCCCGTTTCCAATAGCTTACACTTTTTCCTTAATTCTCACATCATCCTTTTGAGCATCCTTTAACCTTTCCAAAAGTGATGGTTGAGAAATCATTTGTGAAAGGATTGATGATGTTCCGTTCTTTATAATTCCCATGTCCATATTCATAAAATCTAAGAAGATTAGATCCTTTTCAATTCTCATCAATGATAGAATCGCTGGGTCCTTTCAACATAGGTCATCTTTCACCTTGTTCACTTTCCCTTGGTGGTAATGGATTGTGCAGTCATAGTCTTTGATCATCTCTAATCATCTTTGTTGGTGCATGTTCAACTATTTCTATGTGAATATATACTTGAGGATTTTTGGGCCTATATATATTTCACACATCTCCCCAAAGAGATAATGCCGCCATATTTTCAAAGTGAAGATTACTACAGCCAACTTGAGGACATGTGTTGGATAGTTCAATTCATGAACATTCAATTTCCTTGAAGCATAGGAAATGACATTGTCATTTTGCATCAACACACATCCCAGTCCCTTATTTGAAGAATCATTGAATACCACAAAAATTTCTCCACTAGTGGGTAAAGTGAGAACGAGTGCAGTGATAGGCCTCCTTTTCAACTCATTGAATCTTTCTTCGCATTCATCACTCCAAGAAAACGTTACTCTCTTCCGATTTTTCTTGTTAAGTGGGTTGGACAATCACGGGAAATTTCTAACAAATCTTCAATAATATCCAGCTAACCCCAAGAAGCAACAGATATTCTTTACTGATGTTGGCCTCGTCCATCCCTCAATTGCATATGTTGTGGAGAGATCCACATATATCCCATTGATTAGGATGATATGGCCCACGAATGAGACCTCATTCAACCAAAACTCACACTTGCTGTACTTTTCATGGAGCTTCTCTATCTGCAAGGTCTCTAGTATAGTTCTCATATGCTCTTCATGATCCTCCATGGTTTTGGAGTATATCAGAATATCATCTATAAATACTACCAAAAATATGTCAAGGTAATCTCTAAAGACTCTATTCATCATGTACATAAAGATTTCTGGAGTATTGTTGAGTCCAAAAAAAATTACTATGAATTCATAGTGCCAGTATCTTGTATGAAAAGTAGTATTGGGGATATCTTCATTCTTCACCCTTACTTGATAATATACCAACCACAAATCTAGCTTGGAGAAGTATTTTGCAACACGCAGCAGATCAAACAAGTAATCTATTCTTGGGAGAGGATACTTTTTCTTTATCTTGATTTTGTTAAGCTCACGATAATCGATGCAAAGGCGCATTGACCCATCTTTCTTCTTGACGAAGAGGACTAGTGCACGCCATGGTGAAGCACATGGGAATATAAACACTTTATTCAGATTCTCCTATAGTGCTTTATTCATATCCTCAAGCTCCACAACATCCATTCTATATGGATTCATGGATATATCCAACACCCCAGGTATAAGAACAGTTGAGAATTAAACATCTCTTCTAGGTGAAAGACCAGGAAATTCCTCGGGAAACACTTCAGCGAATTCCCTTGCAATAGGCATGTCTTCTAGGATGGTTGCCTCCTTAGACTTAATAATCTGAGCCAGATACATGTGCTCATTGGGAAGTAATATCCACACTTGAGATTATGGAGCTAAAGAAGATTCATCTTCCTCCATGCTCTTTTAAAGAATCGGGGGTTGATTTTCTACATGTAGAGTGATTTCCCTCTCACGGAAAGTTATGTCGGTTCTATATAAGGAAATCCAATCCATGCTAATAATTGCATCAAATTATACCAGTGGGAGTATGATGAGGTTCTCTGGGAAGATTAATCCACACATTATGAAAGGGGAGGAGTTATATTCCTGGGATGCAATGATTGCCCCATTTTTCATACTCATCGACATATTTACATCCATGATTTGTGGTGCTTCTATGATTGTTCGACTAAACTTTTGAGATATAAAAGAATGCATAGAACCTGAATAAAAAACGTTCATTTCATATTCTTGAATGAATAACTAGTGTTCCTATCACCACTACATTTTCGGGGTTCAATTCAATAGTAGTGATGGAAAAAGCTTGCCCCTTGCTGCCTTGGAGATTGTCGGTTTCCTCTGAAAACCCTTGGCTTAGGGAACTAATTTTCAAGATTCCATGGTTCTTTGCAGTTGTAAAAATAAACAATCCATTGAGGTTCAAAAATACATTCATCTCCAATGTTGCAGCCGCGGGTTTTTCATGTTTGCAATTAACAGCTAGGTGCCCTTCTCTTCCACGCCTAAAGCATTTCCTCACCCCTTCAGGAAATTTATGGGGTGCTTCTTTCTTCACCTTTGGAAAGTGGGGTGTTGGATCTTCGTAGCACCATTGGATTTATCCATTAGTTTGCCATAATTGATGTCCTCCTTACTCTTATTATCCTCATGATACCCCTGAGATTTTCCAATCTCTATTTTGACCTTGAGGGCACATTAGATAATTTCCTCCTAGCTGTAGAAGTCGCGGATCGCCAGCGCTTTCTACAGGCTAGTTTTCATCCCACCAAAGAAGCAGTCAACCTTACATTCAGGGGGAATGACAAAGCCAGAAGCATATCATGAAAACCTTTTGAAGATTTCCTTGTACGCTCCAACAGATTCATCGTCTTTTGTCTTGATGGAAAGGAAGTCCCATTCCATCTTAAGCCAGAGGGTGCGTGGAAAATATTTATCAAAAAACATCTTCCAGAAATCCTTCCATTCCAATGCCTCAATCTCCTCCTCAGGCTTTGTATTTTTATCAACTTCCACCATTGATCAGCTTCACCCTCCATAAGATAAGAAGCTCGGAGGACCATCTCTTGTTCATAACATTTAAGGATGGAGAATATATTTTCAATGGAGTTGATCCATTGTTCAGGGATTGATGGATCAGATGATCCATTAAAAGTAGGAGGTCTTTATCTCATGAAGCTCTCGATAGTGACTTGTACATTCATAGGGGGGTTGAACAATCCTCTTGACCCATGTTTCTATTCAATGTGTGATTTAGCTGAGAGATAAGCGTGAAAAAGTTCACGATTCCTGCTCCCATCGAATTGGGCATCTCACTAGTACAATCATCGAATTGATCTTCACATTATTTGTTAGCCCGATTCCTCATATTACCGGCCATTGGATGGAATAAAAATAAATGTAGGGGTAACAAATAAAGGGTAATACATAGACAAAACTAACGACTTATAGATAAATTTTATTTCCTTAACATATGAATCTATTGGCTTCAGTATATGTTATCCTTGATTTACTTTCAAACATATATTCTTAGGGAATTTTTCTTTTCCCTTAATAATGGTTCATACTAAGTTTGTGAATTTACCAAAGCATATCCCATAAGAGTGTCATAACCAAGAGTGTAGAAAGGCCCATTTTCGTGCACTAGTTCCCTTTTGAGTCTTTCTCAATGTGGTGTTTTCATGTTTTACCCCAAGGATACATTTGTGCCAGAGACGCCTCTACCTACATGTATGTAGACATGGATGTATTTTCTTTATAAACCACTAACTCAATATTCACAAAAGCTTAGGGATGGTTTTATATTACTTAGTCTTGTCTCTACGGTTTTACTAGGGTTTTCTAATCCTAATCCCAAAAATAAGTAAACCTATCCTCTAATACCAACTATGAAAACCATGATCTTTTATTACACAATTAAAAATTATTTATTACATAAACATTACTTGATACAATATAGAAGATCGATAGGTCTAGTGTCTTTGGGGAATAGGATCATTATATATTAACATAAACATGAAATACAATATCTTTATTGATAACTTCCTTTACATGACCACTATATTCCCTCGTACATAGCATTGCATGGGATAACCTGAGGACATGCATAAGAAAAGGGTGAGCTATAAATCCCAATAAGGAAATAATCATGGAATAACATGAAGAATACAATACATGTTAGGGAATAGGAATATCAATATATCACAAGAGAAGAATAAACATAAAGGCATGATAAAGCATGATAATCATAACATGAAAATGTGCCAACAACACTTACCATGGAATTAGCATGTTCCATGGATGATTGCACATGGAGCATGAGTAAATTTACATTTCACATGAAGCAGAAGTAAAACAACATTTCACTTGAATTAGCATGAGTCAACACCCATTTCACATGATGTATCATGATACTATACTTTTACTCAATGAATTGGAGTGCTATAAGGGCGCACCCTTCTTAAACATTTAATTTCAAGCATAAGTTTTCCACATGGATCATATAACATGGATTCATAAAACACCATCATTTATTCCATGATAAAGTAATGTGGAATTAATACATGAAACATTATAATATATAGGTAAATGTGCATAAAGTTTAATACACTTGATAGAGAAATGGGAATGGTATTCACTACCGAATGGCATTGTCTTAGAAAATCGGTGCAATTTCGGTAGCGTAACAGCATGAGGTAAGAATTCATAAAAATGGTTGATGAGAGAGAAAATGGTGTCTCATCAAATTTATGTGACATGGACAGTAAGGGGTTCATATAAATACCTGTCCCAAAAAATTTAATGGAAATTAGATTCATGATATAAAATAATTGCTTGAATGTAAATGAGTAGAGATAAATTCCTTTCGGAATTTCGGCATAGTAACAGGTGTACATGGGAGGAATTTAAGGAGAGATAAAGGGGTCTCCCATAATTAAAACATAAATAAGAATGTATTTTGGAGGTGTGAAACCATACCCCAAAATTTATAATTGAAATTAAAAGGGTATAACATCATTAAGAAAATTGGACAGAAATGAAAAAGGAAGAAAAAACCTTTACTTGGAAGTGTGCTTCCAAAGGCTGGAGAGAGGCATGAGGGAGGCTTCTTGGGAGCTCACGGCGCCTTGGGAGGATTCTAGAGAGAGGAGGGTATAGCTTGGATTTACTCCAAAAGGCATTGAGTGAGGAGGAAGTGGGATCATGGGTGGATGTATAGAGGAAAGGTGAGGGAATTCTTTATTATTTAGGTTTGGGACAGCTCACACTAAACTAACCAAACCACAAACCATACCAAGTAGGGGTGAGTATATAAATGCCTAGTTGGATGCCATGGAAGAAAAGTAAGGATAAGTAAGAGATAAAACATGAATAGAAATAGAGTAGATGAAAGATTCAACCAAAGATAGAGGTACAACACAAACCAAGAGAGAATGTAACCTCTTCCAAGTACAAGGGACTCAACATGGTGAGTTGATGGGCTACATAATGAGTCCTCACCATATATAGTAGGAGAGTAGACTCATCCATCGATGAGAATATAAACATAGAAAGAACATGTAAAAACTCATATGTCTTCACCTCCCATGGATTGAGAGTAACCAAATCCAAGGGGTGGATACATAAGAATATATTTATGGTCAGTCAAAAGAAGAACAAATGAGAGAGAAAGGGGATCTCCATCTCACAGCTCAAACTAGGAAGAAGAGTATCCAACAGTTCCAATTTGCCATCAGTGATGCACAAGATCTCACATGTCTACCCATAAGTAATAGTTCATGTTCAATAAAACCTTATCACCATGCCACACAGTAGATCAGTAACAAACATGAAGTAAAGGACCCAGTCCCTAAAGCTTCAGGGGGGTTCCATTCTGTATGTATTCATTGTATAATAGCGCCCATAACGATGTGGGATTAGACTCTGGATTCATGAGGGCTCATTCCATATACTGATAATGGGGTTTCACTTTTTATGGTATAGGAATTGAACCCATGTTGATGGGGGTTCCACTCTATAGGTTGAGGAACTACACCTTAGTGCTATAGGGGGTTCCACTATGGCCATTGAGGACCTGATCCCCACCCAGTAGGGGGTTCCACATTGAAGCTCGATGTAATGGAACCATGCCTGTATTTATAGGGGTTCCACTCTATAGGTCGAGGACCATTACCCTGATGCGATAGGGGGGTTCCAATCGGGTAATGAGGAACGAAACCCTACCTAGTAGGGGGATCCACTTAGAAGGTATCTATATATGACTGACACCCATGATGATGGGGAGTTCATATCTAGCCATTGAGGATCCCAATGCCCATCTATACTAGTGGGTATAATTCGATAGTCTCTGATGATTCTGTATGATCACTACTGTCATCTATCATTTCCTCAAAAATCTCCATGCCCAGAACATTTCACATCATATATCATCATCCACAACTAAGGGAACCATCGTGTACTAAATAGAAAAGCACTCAATATAGACTACTCATAGGCCAAAATCCATGTTCAAGCTAAGAAGATGTGAATTTTTTATGTTTCCTAAAAATAAGTGAAGTGGTACATGACATATTATGGGACCCACAAAGCATTTGGCCCCACTCCACCACCTGGAAGTGTCCTTGGATGACACCTGGAACATGACTGTGTAGGAGTACATACCATGTAGGTGTACTACAAGTTATGGGAAAGCTACCTGAAACCAGCCCATGTATTTCTTGTCATGTCCATGTAGTAGACCCCTTAAATGTGTACATGACCCCCAATCTATGTACCATGTACACAGCCATGCACCTGAATGTATACTTCAACATAGGGTCCCTCTTATATGATCCATCGCCTCAGATTTCCATCCATGTAAGGGGTACATAGTGCATAAGAGGGGTACATTCCATGTCGTCCTTATCTTTTAAAAAACCCTAGCTGCCGCCACTAAGGGCCTACACGCCGTGTGTTCATCCTTGTACAAGGCGTGTAGTCTGGTTTTTTTTCCAAAAACCAAGATCTGATCTTTGAACTGTGAATTTTTCATTAAACCCATACACAACACACCATACATTAGTGATGATTCAAATTTTGGTCATTGAAATGATCGACCAAAACCTACAATCATCAAAGATATGACCATAATTCATCGATACATCCCTCATTCATGAAATTTTTTCATTTTTTGGGGTTTGATCGGGCTCAGTGTTTCATGGAAATGTCGAATGAGGATTATAGGGTCCAACCAATGATTGACGATAAAAAAATGAGGGTGAAAATAATAATAATAATTTTTTGAACATCATTGGCCAATATTTCTTGTTCAATGATCAAGAATGGGAATCCGAGGATAAAAACATTAAAAATTACCAATTTAAATATGTTCCTGGGTGCACTCCAAGGATGCAATTGGCACAAATCCATAGAATGGATCGATATTATCAGTTTATTTAATCAAAATTGCATGAAATACCAAAATGAAGAGTAATTACTAGATATTGTATCGTTCATTATAAAATAACATGACCTACCCTGATTCTGAGGAGTTGAACTTTTTGCTTCCTAATCTACTATGATATGATGTTTCATCATCATTTGAGGTGATTCACTAATTAAATAGGAATAAAGTTTACTGAAATCCTCACTAGGTTTATGTAGATTGCCTAAGAGGATTATCCATGGAGATATTCATATAAATAATTTCACTGTATCCAAAGGAATTAATTAATTAATTTAATAATTAATTTACTCACTAAATGTATTTCCAATGAGTGAGTAGTCTGAACGCCCTGTGCTGACTCATTTTAGGTCTCTACTTGGGTAAAAAATTTATTTCGTACTCAATTGTGGACTTATATTTATGATATGAACTTCTGTTTAAAAGTTATCCTGTTTTATTTATGAAGTTGTTTGAACACAATTTAAGGTATATTTAATATTTTAATACAATTAATTTCAGGCCCACTGGGCCTCCGAGTCCCACGTCATCTCAATTCCTAGATCTAGAAATATATATAGAAATATTTCAATGTCTTACAAGGAACAAACCGGTTATCTAAAATTAAGGATATACAAAAGGGTGGAAGATACACCAAAATCACATGGAGTCTACCGTACGGTTAAGGGGAGAAAGCTACATGTGATAGAATAAAGAGAAATCAAATGCATGATAGTCTTAAAATTGATGATCATGACACTTACATAGTGTGTAATCCATTTACACGTCATGTATTTATTTTTAATGGTATAAGATGAAAAACCTTTTCCCATGGGTTAATATTTTACTATGCTAAACTTTTATATGACATGAACGGTTTACATGATGTGTAACTACTTGACCTCCTATACTTGTTCATGACATGTGTCTGGCAGCAGTTACACATCATGTAAGGGTTATATGGCGTGTAAACACTATGGAGAAATTTTTTCAGACCAAATTATACATAAGCACCTAAACCACCTCTAATGCCTTCTAAACCATGGAATACTCTCATAAACCCAATTAACATATTAATAGTCAGACTCAAATAATTAAAAAACATACATCTAAAAAATTAAATTCATTTTCCCCAAAAAGGATCTTTATCTCCAAACAAGACTCAACCAACATTGATTAAAGTCAAAGGAAAACCAACCAAAATATATTAAAAAAATCAAATAAGGATGTACCTAGAAAATGATGGGATCATATATTTACACTCTTATATGTGCGTGTCTCAAGATTCTTAATGATATTATGCACTAACTTGGTCCATAACTCACTTGCCTAAGGGCCTCCCACCCTAGTGAACATAGGAAGATGTTGTAGATAGAACTCTCTCTTTATCTCATACATTAAAGGAGTCGTATGAACAATATACATTTCCATGGATCACATGACCCTCAAAAAGTTGTTTGGAATATTAACATTCATCTGATCTTCATGAGAAGGGAGGATGCTCCGGCTTAGTAGCATTAAGAGCATGCTAGTTTCCACTCTCTTAACACTCAACTTATAGATGGGGAGGATTCATTTTTTCGAAAATCCAAACAAAATTCATAGAACACTAGCTATAACAATCATTGTTAGCCACAATAGGTGACAACAATAAAGGAACACTACTCCAGGTCTCTCTAAAAAAGGAAGGAAAGTGTTTTATCATGACATATATGTTCTTTCGTTTAATTTATTAGTTATAGTAGGCATCTCATATCAGAATAAATATTGAAAATCATATATCACTTGCAATAAATATGTCTCTATCATAAACAATGAATGTCAAAATATATCTCTATGTGACTATCATGATTCATGAATACTCATCTCATGTCATACCAGACCATGAGTATATATAATAATATCAATATAATATCACCATTAATCAAGAACATCACCCAACATATGAATCCCCCAAGGTGATATAACATAAAAAATAACATGTGAAAAACATAAATAACAATCCCTTCCCAAGGCACTCACATTCCCCACCCACTGCCATCCACAAGCTCATTACCATGTCCTGAAACTTTCTAGTCTCCTTTATATCATTATCAAATAATAAATCAAAATAAAATAAAAAAATACTTCTCTGATAACACTTGGTAATTTTCCCCGATCCATCATTCTATCATGTGGAAAAAATGTGTTGGTTATAAGACATCAAGCGTTCCTCCCCATACTGCAGATCATTCCAACTTGTAGTGGGGGTGTGATGTGTATTGTGGCGAGACCATAACCCAAGAAATTGAGTACAATACATCATAATAATAAAATAATAATAAATACCTTGGTAATACAAACATAGTAGAAAATAATATCATATAACTAGAAATCGAAAGGATGATCCAAATAATCCAATAATAATAAATCACGAAATGAGAGGTTGAGAAGTATCTAAATGTCAAATTGAATGAAATATGAATAAAATTAATAATCTAAAACAAAATAAAATCCAAATATCTTGTTACTAAACCCCACGTCAGACCCATCTCCAAAATCCATCCCATCCATCAAGTAAACAAATTGGATACAATTTCTCTTTCCCTCATCCAAACCTACGTCCAAGTAATCTTCTCACGTACCGAAATCCATCCTGAATTGGGTGTGAGTAAAACTTAGTAGGTTGACACCACTATGTATGTACATAACATGTATGATAATATGTGTATTCAATAAAGCAATAACAGGTGTATTAATTAATTAGTTAATACAATATAATAATAAACCTTCTTCGACACCATGCTAGAACATCTCTGATCATGTGGCACAACCAATATAAAGAAAAATATATATTTCTATGTATGGAAACAAAAAATTTAGGTCGATCCCACTTTATAAGAATTTCATCATGGGACTGGGTAGAGCCATATCAATATAAGCATTAAAGAATGGGACTAGGTAAATCCCGCTCAATAACAGAATTGCAGCATGAGCCTGGGAAAATCCCACTCAATATAATCATTATAGCATGGGACTAGGTGTACACCTCTCAATATAACAATTAAAACATGGGACTATGCAGAGACTTCCCAATGTAATCATAGAACATTAAACACTCAATAAGTTATAATAGAAAGGATATCACATGATCAAATCATAAGCCACAATGGTTAATTATAAAAATTACCATTTCTCTTTCCAATTACATTTTCATTTATACCCAAAAATATCAAAATTCATGACAATAAAAAATAATTTATTACCCATGGATTCTTTTTCAAGAAATCACATGAGGTCTCATGTTTTTCTTAACACACTTCAATCTATTAGCCAATTCATATAAATCAAGGGTTCACTCACACATATGGATCCATTATCCAGGTCACATCATTAATTGAATCTAAATGAATCTAACCAATATTCCGTTCCATTATTTACCAATAATCAATTAATAATTTAATTAGATTATATGTTACATTGCTTCAATCTCAATATTTCACATACGTTCAAATTAAGTAGATTAGAGGGTTAGGTTTAGACTCCTTACTTTTAACCAGTTTTTAATACAATGCTTCCAATAGAAAATGCCAACATGGGTGAAGGCATAGAAGATTGAAATAAGAACCTAGATCAACCCAGGTCAATATCGAAACCCCAAAACAAGCATGTGGTCAAAATATTTCACCGCAGCAAACAAGGAATAGTTAAGAGAAGGAAAATCCTAGTAGAAACACTCACTGGGGATTAAATGTGTAATCGATACATCTGTAAGGGGTGAAGAGACCCCAAAATCTCCTTGAGTGTTCTGTAGGGTCGATAGGATAATTTTACATATTGTAGAAGGAGATGAATCACATAAATTATGTTATTAATATATCTTCTCATGACACATACATGGTATTTAATCCATTTATAGATAATGTATTTATTTTTAAAGTGATGCACCACAAAACTCATCTCCTTGGGTTGATATTAAACATAGACCTACTTTTACAAAATGTAAATGGTTTACAATATGTGTAATTATTTCATGTCCTACACTTGTTCATGACATTTGGCTTTCAATAGTTACAAGTTGTGTCATAGGTACACTATGAATAAATACTCTACAGACTATTTTTCATCCCAAATTCTACATATGGACCTGAACATCCTCCAAAGCCTTCCAAACCATATAAAACCCTCATAAAATGATTTGACACATTTATACCAAGTCTCCATTTATTAAAAAACATACATCTCTAAACATTATATCATTTTCCTCAATAAAGTCTCTTTTTCTCTGAACAAGACTCATCCAACAAGTCTTAAAGAAAAATGTAAACCCAACAAAAGACTTTCGATGAGAAAATAACAGTGGGAAATACCTGGAAATGGATGGGATCTTACAGTAATTTTTTATAAAGTTCTTTGATGGAGGGGACACTCATAACATGTGTTTCTTATTGTACTAATGAGAAGGAAGGTGGGGAATCATTACTATTAGTTTTTTGAACCTCATGCTTTAAATGGGGATTGATTAAGTAAATACATTATCATTTTATAGAAAACCTTGGTTGGTTTATATAGTATGGGTATTTATGTTTGTTATAGAGAATGTGGGGTATATTAGATACCCTAGGTTTCTTCAACTTTCATATATCATGGAAAAGGGGTTCACTTAGATCAGATAGGATTTGAAATATTGTTTTTATGGGTAGATTAAAGGGGGTTACTCTAGTCTCTTTTATATACATAGTTAATGGGAAGGTCATGGCAAGGAATATAGGCAATTTTGAAACACTTGAGGTTTTTTGTTTGGATATGAGTGATGTGAGGGAAAATTAAGTTGAATTCCTTGAGTCCGTATTATGGATCTCATCTCATGTGACATATATGGTTATTTGATATAGAAAATTTCAACTAATGGGTTAATAATGATAAATTTTCATGGCTTAAGGGATTCATGATCATCAGATATTATATATTTAGCTATAGGTTATGCAAAGTGACTCGGTTGGAATAGATGTCTTTATTTTATGAGCTTATGTGTGTTCATATAGATGAGTGATCAGTATGGATTTTTTATTGGTCGTAGTCTTGGATTTGGGATACATCAAAGATGATCATTTTTTATATCCTAAATCTATTAATGTATAGTTCTATTGGGGTAATGCTACTAATGAGACTATGATATGTAATTATTGGGGTTCATTTTTGAGTGAGTTAGCACCTAGAGGATCATATATGTGGGTTTGACTATATTACACCTTTCTTAGATACATGTCATATACACAAGGTTAGCTATGATACCCCTTCCTCAGATGTATTTTATATATGTAATGTTTTCCATGTTAAACCTTCATCAGATACATTTATTATACTTGAGGATTGTTATGTTTCACCTTCATCATTTTCGTTTTATATACATGATACTATATATGGTGTTCCTTTATTAGATGTTTTTCATATATCTTGGAATGACTACGTTATAACTTTCCCAGATGTGTTTTCTAGCTAACATTGATATGAATTACATGATACGTTGACAATGGTTGAGGTAGATAGGGTTGGGTGTCGTGGTGTCTGGGTTAGAAAATGATTACCTGAGATGATTTTATTCATGTTTTATGTTACTAATTTAATTATTTTTCTATATATACATACACTAAATATTTTTGAATATGTAAAACACATCATTGGTGGTTAATTGATCAATTTTTATGCTTATACACTACACTATAATTCCCTGAGATTTTATTTTATTTTTCCTCTAAAACTAACTGCTTTATTTGAATACTTTCCCACAAAAAAACAAAAATAAAAAAGAAATTGTGATACTAAAATATAAAATTATTAAACTTTTACATTATATTATATCCATTAAATTACTAGTTATAAAAGGAAGTAACCATATTATGAAATATCTAAAGGAATGAAATGGCATTAGGTTTTGGAAGTCTATCATTTGAATATCTTTTTTCTAAGCTTGGAAAGAATGTAGCTTCACTAAAGTTTTCTCTAGACCATGAAAAAGGAAAACTCAAATAATTATGGTATGATTGAAATCCTATAAAATAGAAGATAAATATCAATGAAATTTTCATGAGATTCATGATAGGGGAATCAACTCCTTTGACTTCCACTGAAGCTTACCATATACATAGAAGTTATGTGAATATTTTGAGGGGCTATGTAACTATAAATTATGATGATATATGAATATAATTATTAATGTAATAATTTATTTTTCAAAATTATTTTAACTAATTTTCATTTGTTCATTTTAAATAAAAAAACTTTATTTACTAATGCATTGATAAAATTAAGAAGATCATTTTATTCAAAATAATATTTTTATAAAACTTGATTTTTTTTGTAAATTACTTAATGAAATTAAATATATTATAGATAAGTTATATAATTGTTAGGAATAATATATTAACACTACTATAATTAGTAATTGATAGAAAATAAAAATAATAAAAATTAATATTAAAAATTTATCTTTCTATGAAAATAGTTTTCATTATATTATTATGTTTATATTTAAAGATTAAATTTAAGAATTTTAATTTGACCAAATTTAATTTATTTCTTTGTCTTAGAATAGTCATATTATTTTAGGAAATTTTTTAATTATTTTTCTAATATAATTTATTTTTAGGTGAATCTTGAATACATACCAGTTTTCATAATAATGTGACTTAATGACATTATTAAAATATAAAAATGGGAATATATTTGTTGAAACGTTTTTTATATAAAAATATAATTTTAAAAATAAAATAAAACATTAAAAAATACTATTTTTTAATGTCCCATAATTCCTAGGAATTTGTTTTTTAAATTAAATGGGATTATTTCAAGACTAGGCTCTGAGACGGAACATAATTCTGAGGCTTAGAGTGGACGGAATGGATATTCAAACATTTTTAATGTTTATTAAATAAACATGAGAGTCAGTTTTTCTATCTTTTAAACTGGTACCTGGATCAAAAATATTACGGCACTATTGAACATAGAGCATTAGGATTCTCTTAGAAAGGGCATAATGTTGGTCGGCGGAGGCCAACAGGAGAAGATAGCTTTTGTCCATACAAAAAAATTAATTAAGTGACAATTATTTTATTTTAAAATCATTATAACATTTAAACTGTAACTTGGAATTGAAATCCAAGAGTACCATTGATCTTTTTAGGGGGTGTTTCCCATAGGCAATGCTTAATATTGACTGACATTGGGTGAGGGTGAAAGATAGTTTTTAGCCTTTTTTAAGTAAAATTAAATGGCACACGTGAACGGTTTTATAAACCTCTAAACAGGTTCTCGAATTGAAAATATGAGCATACCATTTCATCAAGAATGGAAAAATTAACTAATAATAGACCTAAATTCAACTGGTGAGGGTCGACTGGAAATGATAGTTTTTAGAATATTCAGAAGAGAAATAAAAAAATAAAAAAATTATTTTATTTTATTTTTTCTCACTCTTGAGCAGTGGCATGCCAGCACTAAGGTGCGGAAATGAGGCACTGGAGAACCCCATTAAAGAGGATATTAAATGAAAATTGTAACAACTCATTAATCAAAGTGTAATAGATATGTTGTTTCACTAATGAAACAGTGTAATGACGCAACGATGCAGCGTAATAGAAACGTTGCGATGCATTTCTCTTTTAATGATATAACGGGTTGGAGACATAGGTTTAGAATTTCTCTAAATAATGGTAAAGGATTTTATCTCCAATGACGAACACTAGAGAATTGTAAAGTAGTGATGATGCCTTATAGGGAGGAAATGGGACCGAAGAACGATGAACACAAATAGCTTCGAACAGATCAACACCAACGAAGAACCTTCTCCATGTAAGGTTCGTTATTTGAAAAATATCATCCTATGTTATTTGTTTTAAAATGAAAAATGCAGATCAACCCACAAATAAGTTGACACTCAGTTTGATCATTCTTTCAGGATGATTTTTTTTCTTGATACTTTTAACGTGAGAAAATCAAGGTGGTAACGAACAATAGCTAAAGATCGTTCCTCGGGTTTTTTCCTTGTGGTCCTTCCCTCTTTATCGTCGCGTGTTCTTCATTATATATGGGAATATAAATGAAAGATCATTTCACATTCACTTTTTGGTTCAATTATTCGATATCGTGGATCGTAGATGGACATAGCATGGAGGTTGTGTGACGACAACAATAGAGGGGGGAGGGAGGATCGAAGCAACAGGTGAGATACTGAAAAACAAGAGCTATCTAGAAGAAGGAATTTTAAAAATCGTTTGATCCCCATGAAGTAAACAATTAAACAAAAGGATCACAGGGAACCTTTAACATCGAAGAACGGACCACTGAAGCATGTCCGGGGGTCTGCAGAACAGTCCACTAGCAGCACATGGCGGTAGAGGCTGGCGACCTTTGGCTATAGCTGGGAAAACCCATGGCATTTGTCATGGGGTTGCTAGACGCGGCAAACCACCACATTAACTGCCCTGGAACTGCGTGACTAGATGTACGGGGTTGTTTTGCATGTGGACCAGCTTGATGGGATGTGGCACTACATGGTGCCAGATGGACGTGGCAGATCCTATATCCAAGCTGTAGAAGCCGGCCCACTCTGATGCGAGCAAGGATTGTGCTGGCAGGCCTAGCCACATCATGTTCATTAGGGCTTGTACTTTAGGCTAGTATTGTGCTGGCTATCATTCTCTAATGTAGGTCGGACCTAGGTCAGGCGGTGGACCCTGTTCAGGTTCGGTTTGGGCCAGTCCAACCAGGCCAGACCGAACTCGGACCCAACTAGCCCCAATTTTACTAAAATGACAATATCTTTTAGACCGGGCATCCGATTTATGGGTTGTTTACAGCATTGGAACCCTTTCAATAAGGATCCTCTTTTGGAATAATCTAAAAATGTTTTCAAGGAATTTGAAATGTTACAAATGGATTAACAATTGGTTTCTCTCAAAATCAAGAACACTACATGCAGGAATCCTGTGCCTGTCTAAGACCCAAAGACCACTGGCAAGCGACTTTATGTGGATCATTTAAAATGGACCTTGTGTGGATTAATGACGATCATCTAGTGGGAAGCATCTCTGTGTGACCCGGCAGGCCTAAAGTGAAACGTGGCTATGTGTGATCCAGTAGAACCATGGTACTCATCAGGGATGAGTACCTCGGTATGATGGCCAATGTGGGAAGTGGCTCTGTGTGACCCGACAGACGCATGGTGGGTAACAGATCTATTTGACCCAGCATGCCCACAGTACTTATGAGGGATGTATACCCCAATAGTCCAAGGTTTTCAGTGTCATGACTGATGGTCTTACTTTCTATTCTTTAGTTTATACTTGAGTAGTACTCCCCTACCAAGTTGGGTGCGGGTCCTCGATATACGAAGTAGTACTCCTCTGTCATAATATTGTGTGGGTCCTTCATAAGTAATACACCCTGTTGGAACCAGGTCATGAGTCCTCACTTATAGATTAGTACTCCCCCATCTATGATTAGTGACAAGGAGAAGGTCTTCAATAGGAGATACACCTCCCTCGACTAATGGAAATAGCTATGAAGAGTGGGCCCCTCCACTTGAAGATATCGATACCTAAGTAGGACCAGGTTCTCCCTTGATGAGACTAAGGTATGGGCCACTCCATACATTTGCGACTGAGGTATCACAGGCTAGTTTGGAGTAGTGCTCCCACAACGGAGTGTTGGGGTGAAGAGAGAGACTCTTCATGTGGGTTTCCTTAGTATTGCAATGGGTGTAAGACTCTGATGACCAGGCCTCTAGTGCCAGGAACTAGAGTTAGACCTAGTAGAATGGTCCTCATGGAGTGTACCTCTTAGAAGGGTGCCACTAGAGATGGATGAGCTCATGGATTTTGATATCCTAGTTTTTGTATTGCCTCTGTAACCTATGATGAGAATCCAGGTGCTGCCAATGAGTTTGGAACCGTTTGATTCCTAGTGTATGAAATGGGTATATCTAGATGTTCATGAAATATGTATGGAAAAATAACTAAGTAGATATGACTATGAATTCTTTCATTGTTTCTTTCTAGTGATTTATCTTGTAGTTTCGGGGTCCCCTACTGAGTATTGTTTTACTCACCCCTTCACAGGCTTCACCCTCACATGTTTTGTTTAGTTCAGATAACAGATGCTTCAACAGAGACCTTGGAGGCCAGAGACCAGGAGGTTCCCAGTGAGATAAGACAGGTAGGACTTACTTCTATAGCTTCTAACAGCCACTCCTTTCCTACCCTTTAGGTGGAGTCATCTTAGGACATCTTACAAATATCTTTCATATTTTCCTATTTTCATTTTGTCTTTTGTGGGGTTTGTATTCTAGCTCATTTGACTTACAGTTTGTAACCTTTCACAGTGGTTGTTTAGTGGCTTTCATGTCTTCCTTTCCAACTATTTGGGTCGTGGTTGTGTGTGTGTGAATTAATATAGTTACTTAAGAAAATGCCTCCCACGTGTCGGATAATGCCTTCTGTGCTAGTCGCCACCCTTAGCCTTTTCAGGCGATCATGAGGTTGTCATGACATGGGCCCTAGGGAATGGGTCATCAAAAATTCATATCAGATGAGGTTGGTTCTACTGCAATGACCGAGAGTCTATGGTTTTGATATTAATAATATATTAACACAAATATAATAAGGAATTGATATTAAATAAAAGAAAGAATGATAAATATTTTAAAATAATATTTTCCTATGAAAGTAGTTACCATTATATTATTATTCTTTTATATAAAATTTAAATTTCAGAATTTTAGTTTTACTAAATTAAATTCATTTTTTGACTTATAATAACAATATTATCTGAAGATAAATTTTTTAGATTTTTCTAAAATAATTGATTTTGAGGTGAATAGTAAAAAAATATCGATTTTGATAATACCATCAATTTAAGAAATTATCATAATAAAATAATGACTTAAAATATTTTGAAACATTTTTTACATAAAAAATATATTTTTAGTGTAAATTAATCATTTATAAATACTATATTTAATTATAAAACCAATGTTTACCATTTTGGAAACATATGTAATATTTTACATTAAAAACTGGTTTTATTCCATTATATAACAAATTAGTTTTCATCACTTTTGGAAATTAAATATAAAAAATTGATTTTTTATTTTAGATAAAAAAATAACATATTATTTAATAATTTAAATTTCATTTTTAGACTTGAAATTATGATTTCTTATATTAAATTTAATGCCTGTGATAATGTTGAAAGGGTTATTTTCAAAGAATTATTTTATTAATATTGTGTAATTTTTATGCAATAAATTCAAATTATATATTTTATATAAATAACATGATATTATTTTTACACATGTATAGAAATATATTATAAGCCATTTAATTTGAAATTAATGGTATATAATATTTAGAACACTTAATTGTTAAAAAACATTTTTTTTTCAAAAAACATTTTTTCTATATATTATATGTTTTAATATTAATGTTAGTTTTTATATTTTTAGAAATTAAAATAGATTAAATAAATTAAAATTTTAGTTTCATAAAACAAATATTTGGTAAGAGGGTTTATCATATATTTTTTAGTTAAACAAAAATTATTTAGTTAAAAACTAGCTAGCAAGGTAAAAACCAAAATAGTAAAGTGTAAACATATACTGGTAAACAAATAAAAAGATGTTTGAATAATGTGTAAAAATAAATTTTTGATTATTTATCTACCCAAAATCTTCTCCACTCAATTATTTCTATCTTATGGATCCACTGACCCTTGAATGGTGTCCCCACGTCATTGAGCCGTAATGTGTATTTACAAAAATAAAATTTTTCTTTACATATAAAAGGGGATCACTCTGAACACACTTATCCACCCATTAAAAAAAATTATATCTATAAAAAATATACCTAATTCTCACTTAAACTCTATACAAATTTCTATTTATACTTTTTATTTATAAAAGACCAAACTAAGAACCCTTCAGGCAATACCTAAGGGAGAATATCGAAAGGGGGATGGAATTCTCTCAAACGAACTCTCTTAGTTTCATTATAATTATACCCTATCAAAAAAATTAAATCAATTAAAGTATTATAGAATTATTAATTTTCATATATTTAAATTCTATTATATGAATGGAATAATTTCTTTCAACCTTCCTCTAGAACAATTTAAAAAAATTAATTCATCATTATTCAGATGTGTGAACTACCACCTCTATGAATGTAGGGTCCTGTTTTTCCTAAAAACATTACAAATATTATCTAAAATAGTATTTAATGAAAATATATTTTAATTATAACATTATTAATATTATTAAATGATAAATTATTTTTTTATAACATCTATGTTTTGTGAAAAATGAGGGCATCGATCCTGTATGAGTAGACTATCACCTCTACAAAATGACGGATTTCATTTTCCATTTCAGCATAACATTTATTACTTAAAAAATATATATAATATATATAAATTATATTTATGACACTATTAATATTATTTAAATATAATATTTTACATTCTTCAATTGATATTTCCAATAAACAGTTATTGTAATCTAAATCACCTTAAATGAACAAATCGAGGCACGTTTATTAATTTGAGACCATTTTTGGAAAACATATGGAAATGTATAATTTTGATGATGATATAATAATAGAAAAAAAAAATTATAAAATTATGGAGATTATGAAACTATTTTACAACACATTTTACCACGATCAATATATCAGGGGGTTATAGAGAAACTAATCGAACCACCTCAAGTAACCAACATAAAAAAACTATTCATTAAATAAATAACATAAGATAATAATGTAACCATATAAAATAAAATATGGGGAATAATTAGTAAAAAAGTTTTTAATAAACATAATTGTATTATTGAGTACATTAGGTGCCTGTGCAGAATGAATCAAAATATATGGTAAGTTTTTTTATCATAGTTTTGTTTCATTGAGATATGATTCGTGCTCACAAATTTTTTCTTTTTTATGGTGTATGTATTGGGCATAAATTTCATGGAATAAGATTTATTTAAAAATAGATCTTATTTTTTACCTTTCATGTATTTTTAATTCGAAATATTATAATATTATAAGGGGTTTTTCTTGAATTGTCTTTTTTTTCATGATTCATAATGATTCATTTTTTATATGGTTATTAAAAGAGGGTATTATCTCATTATATAATGTTATTATAAATATTTTCCTTGTAATTTTTGGGTAACTACATTTATTAAATTATTTCTTCAATAAATTTGATGATATTAAGAATAAATCTCATTTTCACAAAATAATCACTTTTTCTTCCATGTCTATATTTACTTTTCCTTCTGATGTTATCCTTATCCATTTTTAAATCTAGATATGTTTTTTAGGTTAAAATGAAAAATTACACTTTACATATTCTCAAATGAAATATTTATGACTCCTCATATAGTATGGATTTCAAAAATGGTTTTTCCAAAATGTTAAATGTTATTTCCCATTGATGTCGGTATTTTTATCTTCCACTCAACATTTAATATGGAAAAAAATTAGGTATTTTTCATGGCTCAATTATATTTATTTATTTTAATTTGGTGTTTTAAAATTGGTATTCATATTACCTTATTTAATGTTATTTTTAATTTTTCTCTTTTATGAAGATGTTAGGAAATGTTTTATAAAATTTACTTTTCATGGATTTACTTATATTTTCCAATTTAAAAGATCTAAATCCTATAGAGTTATCTTTTATGAATCACCCTAAAAATTTACTTATGAATTAATTCTTTTGATTAAATTTACTTATGGTAGAAACCATATATTTTTTGAAGTTTTCATTTGTTGTATGATTTTAAAATGTTACAAAACCCAGTTTCATTACATGGGTTCTCTATTATATGTTGAATGGTTGATTTCAAGTGGAACACATATGTATGTATTATTTATGGTTGGGTGTGTACATATCCCTCTAATGTATTGGTTATGGATTTATATATCATCTGATAATAATGATAATAGATATTTTGTTTTTTAAAACATGAAGTGTGAACATTTGTTATTCACACCATAGAGCATGAACATTTTTTTTATTCATAGCATGAACCATGGAAAATTTTTCTTTTTGTAATTTTATAATTTCCATAATCTTTACCCTTATTATAAATTTCTTCATTATGATATATCTCAAGGTCATGTTATATTTCCATTCCATAATCCTATTATTATGCTCCACATCTCATATTTATTATCTCATGATTCCACACTCATTTCCATAATATATGTTGTTTTTACACTTACTCCTACCATGTCTAAAGGAAAACTCTTATCATTCTATGTTATTTAAATAGAAACTTCTCACTTTATCATGTTTTATCTTATGCATATGGTCCAAACCTTGATGATTTGATGATAAGTTTTTCCTTACCGATTTGTTAAGCACACCACTTTCTTATGTTTCCACTCCACATTTTATAAAGATGATTATAAGGTATATTTAGTATAGAAGTGAGTATATTGTGACTCAATTATGGTGAAATGTTCATAAGTGTTGTATAATAAGTTTATTATATAGCTATTCCTCAAAGACACTAAACATTTTTTTCTTAGGATTGTGAGATGATTTGAGAGTTAAATGATTTTCCTTATAGAAATTATGTAAAATAAAGATATGTTTATATTGGGTTTTTATATAAACATAAACCATAGTAGATGGGAATACCTATATATCTAGATTTCAAATAGTGGGTCCTATAGTATATCAGTCTAGATTTGCTTGAATGTGATTGGGATATATGACAAAGGATAGATTTTGGTTTTTTAGTTATGTCTTCATCTATGTTTTTTATTTTTTATTGTATACATGATCAGCCTAATGGGTAATTATTTTGATGAATGAATGTATATTAAACATGGGTCAATTTTATTATATCATGTTTATGGTTATATAATACTTATAATTATCACTTCAATAAAAATCTACATGTGTACTCTAATGTTACCATTGATTTTTTATTCTCTTGTAATAATATTTTATGAAACCAAGATTACGGTCTCTCCATAGTTGGTTTTAGACCCTCTCTGCTAGTAAAACCCCTTTGTGGTATACCTAATAAGTCTATATAAATAAATATTTCATTATATATACTGATATAATAAAAACCAAAGATACAGAATTGTTAAAACCTAGATATCTAATAACAGAAAATAGAATAAAAATGTGAGTACTATGTAAATGTCTTATGGATTGTAATCACTAATAAACATCAAAACTATAAAAATAATATTAGTGTTGATGAAAAATAACATAATCCATATAATAGACATTCAGAGAAAAATTATGTTTATAAATAAGAATTATTATATAATAGAATGATTTTATATGATGTTAAGTTGACTATTGATAATTATAATTGTTGGGCATCATATCTATTGATAATATAACTGTTAATATTAGTTCATATTATGAGTATAATTAGATAAGTTAATTTTTACCAAAAAGATAGTCCTTGGTTTTTAATAGTAGAAAGTTGTGGGTTTTATAGGACTTCATTATGCCTTATTGTGTTGAAATAATGAATAAAATCCATGATAAGACCGGCCAAGAGAGAAATCCACAAGATAATACAATAAAACCCATAATATTTTATTCCTCACTAACCAATTTTTTTATATTCATTGGTAGTGATTTCGATTTATTCCATTCAGAAGAAACCAATGTGGTTTTCATCTAATGTTATCCACCATCCACTAGAATCATATAATTATATGATAGGACATCTTCTTTACAACAACACATTAGTACCTCATTATTGAATTAAAATATAGAGAATATAATTAGTGATAGTTTTTTAATTATAAGAATCAACACTAATGTCACAAATAAGGTCTAGTTAAATCCTTTTATAGGCCTCATTTATTGAATGAAGGATCTTTTTTGTGTTATGACATTCCATATATTATGAAAGAGACCAATCTTTTGTATTCCACCTCATTTGTTAATCTAATTTTTGAAAATTGTTTAATAGAAAATATTATTTATAGTGATGAGTTAATGAGAATTAATAAACATGATAATTAGTATGGGAGAGTATATCAAATGATATCATATATCATTCTTCATGGACACTTTTATACAACACAAAACACTATGTGAATACACACAACACATTGTAATGAATTTCACCACATCATGGTGTGTTCTATAGTAAAAAATAATAAACAATACCCCACTTATAATAAAGCATCATATACTTTATATAAAACATCACAACTCTTTATATATCCATAAAAGATCATTTAGATATTATTATCATAATACCTCTTAAATTATGGATAAAAACATTGTAACAAAATTAATTCTCATTATAGGGCCTTATGTGTAACCCTGTGGAAATACTTATTAATTAAATAATCTATAATTTTATGTATATAGTGGTCTTTATCAAACCATTAATGTTAGTAAATATACAGAGGGTTTTGGAGTGATCTCAATCAAACATACACATATTTTCTACCATCTTTTCCACTATAATATGTATCTATATAAATCATATTTCATACTTATCATACAATGGGACAAATTTCGTATTGTTTAATATCATCTGACAATATGATCAACAAAATATCCGACCAACCCTTGATTAACTCATCCTCAATGATAGAATAATAAAGATATTAAAGTGTGAAGGTTTACATGTTATGTATCTTGTCAAACGTAGGTAATAGGGGATTCATAAAAAGTATACACCCAATAAGTATTTCAAGGGCCATCTAATATTCCATTTTTTATACTTTCATAGGTTATTCTAGACAATAATTATTCATTCATCATCTCATTAGCTTACTCTATATCATATACAAGATTGTACTCACACTACTATTATCATATCATCACAACCTATAATACACCATGATGATCCTCAAATAGGTATAACTCAATTTCATACTTTGAAGGGATTTTATCAATACATTATTCATGTAAAATATGTGTCACACTTGAATGGATGATAAAGGAGATTGTATTTATTATAAAACCATGATACAATCCCATTAATAACAATATTTACATCCAGTCTCTCATGTACTTAATATCTACATATTTAAAATGAACATCATTCTTATATTGTGTTAATTTATTTATCAATTTATCTTCTACATTTTCCTTTATATCCAACCTATAGATTTTTACTTCATCACAATGAATTATCTCTCAAATTAAATGGTATTTTTTTAGGACTTGGTAAGTTATTTGGTGATATTGGGGATCCTTATCCTGATAAATATCACCATTTTGGTTACAATAAAGCTCAAATGGTTCTAAAATGATAAGAACACCCCCAATTTTTGTGATGAAATTAATGATCCATAAAAATACCTTCACATAATCTAATGTGGTGATGTATTCATCCTTTATTATAAAGTCATCCACAATGAATTTTTGGAACTCTTTTAACTGATAACTCTGGCATTGAGGCAAAACACAAAACTATATTGATATCATATATTATCCTAGTACGTTTAGAAACTAGAATTGGGGTAACCCCTTAAAATTATCTTAATATCCAATGACTATGAAAATATCCTTAATTATGTTCATGTAAAAAAGGATATTCAAAACATTAATCTAGTGAATCTCACAAGGATTGTATTGGTATGTACTAGTTATGCTCAAATAAATAGCGGTGTTAGGATAAGTGAATAATATAACATACATGATAGATCCTTTGAAATAAATATAAAGAATCTAATCCACAATTTCAAACTCTTTATAAGGATATTTAATGATTATAATTTTTGATCGATGAAGAACTGGTAGAGAATCCTTCATGGAGTTTACCAGGATAAAAAATCTCATAACTTTTTTAGTATATGTGTTTTGAATTAGTCTAATAATTATCTTTTATGTATATCTATAGTTCCCCATACTCATTATATAGGATGGTTCACCAATTTATTTTATAATGAATCCCTTTCATAACCACAACTTTATAGAATATAAATTTTGGATATCATTTCAGATAATGAGTACATCACCCACATGCAATACTAGAAATGTCACAATACTCCCACTAATATGATTTTATGCACTAGAATCATCCTTGTCATTTATGAAACCAAACTCGTTGATTGCATCATCATACCAGATATTCCAACTCCGATAAGGTTTCTTCAATCTATCTATGGAATGTTGTAACTTTTAAAACTTAGTAGACTCATTTAAAAATTTACGACATTGGAACTATAACATATATACATACACAACTAAATACCCCTTAACTCCATTTTTATTTCATTTTATGGATAAAACCACTTTTTAACCAGGTTGATAGGGATACCATACATGACTTAAAGGCCCCAAAATACATAAACCATATGCCTCGAGGCACAATGAAATTAAATACATTCCATAAGTATTTCTTTGAATAACATTACTACAGTATCCACCACTACAATAGTACCCACTAATTCTACAATGTTGTTATAGTGTCCAGTGATGATATAATCTCACTACAATGTTGCTGATATAGTACTACCACAGTGCCTCATAAAATACACCCAAATATGAGGGCTTCTAGGGCTGAATCCATAAACTCATTTAGGATTATGGAATGCCTCTACTATTTATAAAAGACCCAAACTGCACTAAATTCTCATTAAGGAAATAATTTTTGAAATCCAATTTATATATCTCATAATATTAATGAACTATTACTGCATGAATATCTGAATGGACTTTACCACCACAACTCATGAAAAGGTTTCCTAATAGTTAATATCATGTATTTTTTTAAATCCATTAGCTACTAAAATATATTAATAGGTATACAGTTCACCATCCATGATAGTTTTCTTTTGGAAATCCCACTTTCACCCTATAAGTATCACCACTTCAAGTGCATCAACCAAGTTACAAAATTGGTTGGTATTCATGGATTCTATCTTATATTTCAAGGCCTTTATCGATTTCTAAAAATAATAACACTCAATGGCCTCATAGTAGGTAATTGTTTAATCATTTATAAACATAAAATCTACATAATGTTCAATAAAAAATAACTCTCTATATTTCTCAAAATGAATCCTACTATACCATCAAGGATCTTCTGTTACCTGAGTCATTTCTTTTTCCATAACTCTTTGTGGAATTGAATCAACTTTTATCTTAGGAAAACATTATTTTTATTAGTTTTTAAATTCTCAAATTTAAAATTTCATCAAACTAACTCCTCAAATTATATATTCCATCTCATGTAATATACCAATTCTGGTCAAAAACCTGTTATTCTCAATAGAATTATAGAAATAATATTTTAAAATATTCTTAGGAAAACTAACAAATAAGAATTATCTTGATTTAGAGTTAAATCTATATAAAACCAAACACCATACATATGATTCACATCACCAAATACTCATAAAATAAAATGTAGAGTTTTTCTTGATGTATATCTCATATGTTATCATTATAAATTATTTTGATGGAATTTCATTAAGTAGGGATGCAGTTGTTTCAGGATAATACCTGCCAAAATGAAATAGGATGGCAACAATGACTCAAATTTATTAAATCATGACTAACAAGGATCTATTCCTCCTATTATATACACCATTACAATATGGTTTTTTAGGAGGAGTGATTCAAAAACAATTCCATAACCACTCAAACAATTAGAGATTTCTTAGCTAGAGTATTCACCACCCCAATCAGATCATAGAATTTAAATACTCTTTCATCATTGATTTTATAATTTTTTTTAAAATTAAAACTTTTAAGAGGTATAAAAATTGTGTATCATAAGAAACACATAACCATACTGATTGATGTCACGTTTATCGGTTGAAAAGTGCATATATCCACCACTATCTTTTGTACTCATTGGTCCACACACATCCCTATATATAAGATCATATATCTCAGTATCTCTATCACCATTTACACTAAAAAATTTTAATCATTCTTACTAATAAAAAAATATTCACATATTTTAAACAATTCATAATCAAATTAATATAACAATCCATCTATACATATTCTTTGGATGTTTTTATCACTTATATATCCATGTCAATAATGTCAAGGGTAAGTGGTTTAATATTAATCCTTGATATTCTTATCCTGAATGTTATATATTTCATTATACATGTTTATAATATGTAAAACATTCACAATAATACCAATTCCATAAAATATTTCATTCACATATATGGAAAATTCTAATATTTAATAATGAATGAAAATATCTTCTTATCAAAATAACATATTGAAAAGAAATTTTATTTCTGGTTGCAATATGGAATTCTTTTTTTATAATTAAATATTTAATCTACTTTGTAGTCCATGTTCATATCTAAAAACCTCAATTAAAAAATACTCTCTCCCCATTTACAACACATATATATACTTCTCCTTTCAGCAGTTCTGTCATATTTTTTAGATTATGTTAATCAGAAAAAATTTGTGAGGAACATTTGGTATCTAATACCTATGAGTAAAAACTAAAGAAATTAATATTTTTAAAATTTATATCCATATACCGAGAATTATTCTATTTTAGAATACTTATTAATCTTATAAATGAATATTTAATTACTTTATATGTTATCCCATTAATAGATCTCAAAAAATTTGAATTATCAATCTGAATATTTTCGTTAAGAAATTTTTTGAAAAGTATTTCCACTAATATGATGGACCTATTAATCATAACCTTTAGGAGGACAAGAATATTATTTCATTGAGATTTGGTTAAATTTATTATTTCTCCCATTATATAGGTATTTGTGTAGTCCATCATTCCAATCATATCAAATATGAATCTTGGATAGCTAATTGGGAAATTGTTTTCTCAAATTCAGCAAATGGATAAACATAACTCTATGCCTATAAAATACCAATCCTATTATGTTTTCCTATATAAGTTTAACCAAAATATTATAATTGAATATGGACACATAATACTATTAGTTTCACCCATACACTACATACATTATACAAGATAATCCACAGTCACCCAACATTAAGATGACATGCTCATTGAATGATCAAGGTTGTGATATGTTCTTTTTTTGTAAGGAATATCCAAATTAGTATTTTAGGGGTTTTCATAGTCTATTAATTTTCATATTATTCCTATACATATTATTTGGAACTATTTCATCCCATAAAAATATTTATATATCATATTTTTTATATATTCATTCTTCTAAAAACTTATATCACAAATTAAAGAAAACATAATATTCACATCACTAAACAATTCATATTCATGAATATTTGAATAAGAATTTCATATATAAATGAATTATTTTGTTATTTAACATGATATATAGAATCATTAGACAAAACATTTCATAAAAATAACTTTTTATATAGTCTAAATTCATACACATTCAGAGTGGGACTGAATGGCTCACACTAGTGATGGTTTTCAGGAATGAAAATTCATAATTCTTTATGTACACAATGCATTGCACCATGGCATGGTGATATCTGATGTATTTATTTTTAACAATATAATAATTATTGTAAGTTTTAAAAACCAAAAATGATATATATATATTTAATTTATAAAACATGTAAAAACATCCATAAAACAATATACCTAGAAATCAAGAAAAGATACATCCATATTCTTTGAAAAATGACTGTTCTTGAGGGAGATCAACCGGGTGCAGTTGAAATAAATCCTATTAAATCTACAGTAATACACCGGAAACTTGAATCCAAGATCGTATTGTGAGGATATCTAAAAGTTTATGGGTTGGTAGAACCATTTAAAGAATGATGAGCAAACTTTTGGAAAAAAGAGTATATATAGAAATATCAACATGAAACTGATGATCATTAATCAATCGAATGAGCATGTTCATCACATAAACCCCAAAAATAGAATAAAATAACTGTAATTTATATATGAAATATAAGGATCCCACTTCATAACACATATAATTTTTTTCTATCCATTTGGTGGTTATTCATAGAGCTCACATCAATGAATAAATAAAATGATATGAATGAACCAACATTTGGTTCTTCGAATGTAATCATTCAGATCTTCCTCTCATTTAATCATAAGAAAAATCCATAATATGAATCAAATTTATATTTAATATATATATAAAATATTTAATATATAATATATTAATTATATATTATACATGAATTATATTCATATAAACATACCTACATCATATGCATGTATTAAATATACACTATGTAAATAATATCACATATCACATATGTATATGTATATTATGAATCCTATTCATGTTTACATGAATCTTATTTACGTAAATTTTATTTCATATAATAAAACATTCAACTTTTACTAAAATACCATAAGGAATTTATACAAAACACGACAACTCTTTGTGAATCTATATAAACTCTTGTATATAGTTTTTTTTTGTCAAATTCACTTTATTTTGAGTACTTTTTTTATAAAACTCAATCCTTGTTCAAGGTCCTAGTCATGTGACCCTATGAGGCTTAGTATTTTTTAAAACTAAAATTAAATTCAAATTTTATAGTTATAAGAAAATAGTGTCCTCTAGAAAAGCGCATGTTCTACTAAAGTTACTCAGGGGTATGGTGTGATCAATATCAAACATAGTCATATCTCTTTATGAAAATTTATTCCATGAGATATATCATATACATCAAATTTAATCCTATATAATCCCTTTTTTCCTAAATATTAGAAACCACATGACAAAGAACATTTCAATCTAATATATGCCTCTCATCAATTCTTATTTTTTTGGAAAAGATTAACCAAGTCAATTAATACATCACATGTAATTCATATATATAATAAGAACATCACATGCCAGTAATAAAAGTATATGATCCCATCATATGTGAAACAAATAATAATTATGATGAATTTCATTATCGTAATTCAATTAAGTATTATATGTATTTACCTTTCGTCCAAGTGGAAAAATCACATCTTTGTTGTGCTCCAACTGACGACATGATCGAAAACATACCCAAACACCCCCATATTAGATAAGTAAACATCTATACCTATTTAAGTAAGGAATTAATGTATGAATGTTATAATTCTTGGTATAAAAAAAATTAGTTGGAAAGTGTTGATAATAAGAACACACCCATAAGTATATCGATGACTGTATAATATTATATGAGATATACTTTTGCAGATCGGTATAAGTAATATGGCCATACTTATTACCCCAGGAATCATGCCTTTATACCTCATAAATAAAAACTTATGTTGATTAAAAGATTTTATTCATTAAAATATTTTAATTTCATCAAAACCCATTATACATTATGATTATCATCTATTAGAAACAACTCAATATTTTACTTTATGGGGATATTATCTTTTGACTATTCATATTAAATAAATTTCAACACACATAAATGAATGATTGAAAAATAATGCCTTTATTATAATAAATTGATATATTTAAAACTATTATATAAATCTCTCAACTATCATATACCAGAATATACAACATTAACTTCTCACTTATGTTATGATAGTAGTTTCATCAATGGGTATGCTACACTCATCTCAGTAGCCACCCAAATAATATTTACATTACACATATCAAAAATTTCTCGTATTATATGGTATTTATGAAGGATGTGTTTGGTCATTTAGAGATATTAGGGTTCCTTATCCTGATAAATATCCCCATTTTTGTCATTATATAGCTATATTACACATTAGATACTATGAACCACCCAAAGTTCCTAAATGAACTTATTGACCCAAAAAACACCCTTCTCAACATCCTATCTAGTAATGTACCCCAAAAATTCTATAAATTAATATATGGTGTCTTGTTTAGAACTATTAAAACTGACATCGACACCATTTATGGAATACATAAATCTATATTGATATTTCGTAACATATTTTTTATATTGGAAATTATCATTTGTATAACCATTTACACAAATTCTATCCTCTCCTCTAAAGAACAAGAACATATCCTTAGTCCTTCTCAAGTACATAAGAACATTATTCATAGAAATATAATTAATCGCCCTAGGATTGGATTGGTATATACTTATTATGATCACATCATAAGATACATGAGGTTGAGTATACAACATTTTATACATAAAAGATCATATAGAAGACACATAACGAATTCTATCTATCCTTTCTAACTTTTTAGAAGGATCATGTATATTTCTATGATTTGTTCCACGTAACATTGTTAATTACCATAATTATAGTTATCCATTCTATATCATGATAAAAAAATTTACCAATATATTTGTTTTCACTCAGTCCAAGTAAGATCTTAGATATAACTCTAATGATCTTTATACCGAGTATATAAGCAACTTCGCCCATGTCTTTCATTGAGAAACATTTATCCAACCACACATTCACTGAGTGAAGTGTGGAAATTTAATTTTTGATAAGTAATAGGCCATATTCGTATAATATCATAAATTTTATGACACTTTCAATAACCCACTTATATAACTAGGTATCATACTTGTTTTTTATGAAACCAAACTAGTTTATTGGATCATTAATCTGGATATTCACACTCCATGAAGCTTGCATCCATCCATAAATAGACCACTTCAATTTTTATACCATAATAAACTCATTTGGAACTTAAAAACCTTTGAGTTTTATCATTTACTCATCCTTGGATAAATTCCCATTCATGAAATTATTTTCCACATCCATCTGATAAATATTATAATAATAATGAGTGATTATGGAAACCATAATCTAAATAGACATTATTATCACTATATGTGAAAAGGTATCTCCATATTCAATTCCATGATTATATCAATAACCCTTTTCCTCCAATAATTATTTTCAGTTAAACACTCTACCATCCGTGTTATTTTTCCTGCAAAAAATCTATTTACACCCTATGGGATCCATCCCTTTATGTGTATCCACTACATTCAAAAAATGGTTTGTGTACATCGAGTCTATCATATATTTCATTTCTTTTAACCATTTCTCATAATCATAACTATAAATATATTTCTAGTATCTGGTAGTTTCATTACCTATGAACACCACCTCATTATCATTTTCTACATGAAATTCATATCTCACTAGATCATTATGAATACTACAAGACCATCAAAGATTGTGTGTAACCTAAGTGGGTTATTCATCCAATAATCTTGGCAAAAATGACTCAACATACATCTATAAGGAACATCCTATTTTTTAGTCTTGACCTTTACTAAGTTCAACTTTCCTCCCACAAAATACTTGATCTCTATTTTTTCATTCTATGAAAACACTATCTCAAGACACAAACGCTTTCTCTTCAATTGGGTTTTAGAAATAATATCCCTTTATTCCCTTTGTATAATCAATTAATAATCATTTTTCTGGTATTGGTCCCATATTTTCAGAATTCCATCATTTTACAAGTTCCTCATAGCCCCAAATATTTATAAAATACATAATAGTACATTCCCTGGTATATACCCCATATAGTGTCATCATGACTGCTTTAGATTGAATATGGTTTATTATAAATATAGTAGTTTCTGTAGAATAAACCTAGAATGAAATAAGAAGGTCACAAAGACTCATCATCGAAGGAAACATGTAAAAAGTGAATTATTCCTCCTTTAATACACAACATTATATTTTTATTTTATATGATGAGAGGGTTGTGAAATAATTCCATAATCTCTAATATGAGTTTTAATCTCATGGTCTGATTATTCACCACCCTCATAAGATCAAAGAATCTTAATACTTTTTCCTAATTGATTATTTACTTAATCCTGAACCTCTTTGATCATTTTAGAAGTTTCATATATTTGTTTCACTATAAACACATAGTGATGCTGACTAAAGTCAATGGTAAAAGTAATTAAGTATCTGTAACCACAATTTTTTGTGTACCCATTGGTCTACATAAATAACTATGTATAAGATCCAATAGTCTACTAGAACTCTCACCTTTCACCCTAAATGATACATTAACATTACTTAGCATAAAAAAATTCTTAATTATCAAGTTATTCATAATCAAATTAGTCAAAAAATCCATCTATATGGAGTATTTGAACTCATTTATCATTTATATGTTACAGGTGATGATTACAAAGGTAATAGTGATTATAATAAACCCTAATCTTCTTATATTAAATTTTATAAATAATATTATCAATATTTATAATGTATAAAACATTCAAAATATTCTTTATACAATAAAAAAATTCATTTATATATATAGAAAAACACTTTTCATTAAATGAAAATGAAAATCCCTTATTTTACAAACAAGATAGAAAAATCAATTTTATGTTTATGGAATGAACATGGTAACAGTTATCCACTTATATGATCAATCCACTAGGTATAAATAGATCATACATTCGGAATTATAATTCAATAACTCTGTATCCATTACCAACATGATTATATGGTTCACCTTTCATCAATTACCTCTTATCTCATAGTTTGTGTTTGTTAGCACAACCGTATGACACACACCTAGTATCCAGTACCAATGAGTAAGATTTGGTGGGATTAATTTCTATAACTTTCACATTCAAGGACTCTAAAAATATATATTTGAGACTAATTCAAATCCAAGATACCAATTTATAGATATTTTATAGGCCATGCCTTTTAATTATATCAATATGATAAATGTGAAGTATTTCATAATCTAAAACAAGGAAAATTAGTGGGTGAGTACCATGAATCATTTTTTTATCAAGGAATTTTAATATATGATATCCCACTAAAATTGATAACCCCTAATATTATATTCTTATAGTGGTCCAAGATCCATATTTCATTAGGCAATGACCATACTTTGATGTGAAATTCATTAAATTATTTATTTTGGTAGGGACTCATCTAAATCACAATATTTTTTATTCTCAGATATTTGATATGGAAAACTCTTTTTACATACCCATCATTTGGATAATACTCAACTCTATTCCTCTGCTATCCTAAGCATTTGAGTTTCCTAGATAAGTGTAACCAAAATGAAACATCCAAAAAACAATATGACTTAAGACAGTCTAAGGGAACCCAAATTTGGTTCAAAACTTTTCGGATGGTAATATTGATTCACTCATTACTTTATTTTATTACACAAGATAATCTAGGGGAACCCATCTTTGGAATAAAATTATCCAGTTTAATGATTGAGGTGTTGATTGGTTCCATTTTAGAAGGAATTTCAAACATAGTGTTTGAGGTTTTCTACTTTAAGGTCTCAAAAAGATAATATAAATCATATGAATATTAAAATCATAACTTTAACATCTTATATAATAATTATATTATTATTTTTTATTCATTTTTTTCTAAATTCATGCTTCTATCAATTTGGTTTTAGAAACCCTATTCCTTCCACCAAATTAATGTTTCCACACCATATTAATGTGTAAATACTTCCATATCCTACAAGTCTGTGTTACTCATACAAAAATATAAGGTATTCATGTTCATAAATATCCAAATGTATCATATGCATAAGGTATATAATCACTTAAATCAAAGGAATATAGTTTTATGAGTGATAAAATCCACATGAGTAAGACTAGGGTGATAGCTAGCCAACCCCAATCTCTTTTTAGAAGAAGGCATAATCCTCTTGGTAGGTTAGTGGTCTGACCCCAAGTCCTTCTCATATACGAGACTTTAATCAAGATAGAATTAAATTCATAACAACTATGGCACCTAATATAAACAAACAATATTTTAAAAAAACTCTCAATCTCACAACATCAATTAAAAATTGAACCCAATGTAGATAAAAACTAATTTTAATGTTATCGAACCTATTATGTAATAAATGGCTCTATTCTAGTAGAAATTTTTTATATATATATTTCATACAAAATAATTATATTGCATAAACAATTTACTAAATATAAAGATCAAAGGAATGTAATAAATATATAAACACTTTATTTATTTTCCAAAAATATAATATAAAAAAATATTAATATTTCATAAATAAATCCTAATTATAAAAATTTTATAAATTAGAAATAATATTAACCTTTTTATATTAATTTTAATGTGAACACTTTTGTATTTATTATTATATATATTTTTATCATATTTACGGAATTATATACACTTTACTATTTAATTTCTATTATATAATCATTTTAAATAATCTAAATATCGTATATTTTCTAATTTATAAATAATTTATAAATTAACCCATATGATTTATAAATAAAATCTTCATTTATAGACTACAAGGCATGCCATGTGATTTTGGTAAACAATATTTTAATATTAACCATTAATATCTATGGATAATGTTTCATAAATATTTATTTATTTAATTATAAGTCATTCATTAATAATTAATTAATTTGTAAAACCTTATTGATTAATATATACTAATGTACCATTTACCATGATTTTTATACAATTTATAAACCATTGAAATCATTTTAAAAGTGAAAACCAATTTATAACAAATGTTTTGGTTACTAATACATAGGTACCCCTACCGGTGTGTAGGTAAATTCCTTGTTACCTTTATGTTGGACACTATATGAAGGAAACACCACAATAACCTTCATTTATATCATCTAGGTGTAGGTAACACATACATTGCTTTCAAGTTTCTCCACTACGTGTAGGTAACACCATGGTTACCTACACGTGGTCGCACTACGTGAAGATAACATCATAGTGTTTTTTATGTAACTCCAAAGCAATGTATTGGTAATCAAAAATAGTGTTATTTGTTTCTAGTTATGATTTTATCAATATCTAGTGAGAAAAATGTTGGGTTCTTGAAGAAACTACCTCTGAACACACTAATGGATTTTGTTCAATTATCTTTTGATTATGTAGAAAAAAACCCAAACATACGAGATATATCATTTTGAAATCAAACATGTAAAAAATACATAAAATTGTGTACTTGGTAATTGAGAATAATAATATCCAACTTATTTTTCGAATGAGTGTTATTGAGGGAGATCACTGGGAGTAGTTGAAACAAATCCTATTTCCTATGAGGTAATACACTAACCACTATAATCCATTATTGTATCATGAGGAATCCAAAAATACTAAGGGGTTCTAGAAACTTCTCGAGAATGATGGAAAACATTTCAGAAAAAAGACATTTTCTCTAGAAAACTCTCCATAAAACTGATGATCATAAATTCATTAAACAAACATGATCAGCACATGCACACCTGTGAACAAAAGATAACTCATTCTCATTTATATCCAAATTCTGAGACTCCCAATTCATAACACATAAAATGAATTTATATTAATTTTGTATTTATTCATTAAAATAACTTTAATGGATAAATACAAAACTATGAATGAAAAAAATTCGTTTTTCCTTAATGTACTGTTTGGGAGTGCCTCGTTTTGTATCACATTAATCATATAAAATATACCTCAAATTCATGTTTAATATATAATTATTATCTTAAATATATATATAATAGATAAATTATATGAATAAAAATATATGTGCAGCATATTTATGTATTAAATATACACTATATATAGTATCATATATTATATATTTATACATAATGTGTCATATGCATGTGTGATGCAGTCATTTTTCATGAACTTTTTGTACAAAATAAAAAATTAATTTTAGTGTTTTTCAATTGTTTTACCCATGAATTAATTAATTTATTAAAATATGGGTGGTTTTCATTTAAATAATAATTTGGATTAAAGGATGTGAAAATTTTGATTTTAGAAGTTTGATTTTAAAAATAATATTTTTAAAAATTTCCCTTACCTTTATGTGTATCCAATGAGTTGGGTAAGGTTAAAATGATCTCTACCCTTACACATGAGTGCATTCAAGAGATATGTAAGGCTAAGCGCTCAATTGCGAGGGTTTGATAAAGATGGTGAAAGTTACCATGTAAGGGTATAAAACCAACAATGTAAGGGTAAACCTCTTCCAAATAAACTGCATAAAAGTACTAATGGTTGTGTAAAGCTAGGGAAGGACACTATGTAAATGTAACTCACGAATTAAAAGGTTGCATAAAGGTAGAGTTACACTGTATAGGGGTAATGAAACACTATAGATAGGTATTCTGATTTTCTGGGTTCTATGTAAGGGTTATTTCATCTTTCTATTGGATTTATAATGGAAACTAGGATTGCATAAAGGTAATGGAACATGCTACATAAATGTAATAGTTCTATATAAGTTTCACCTAGCCCAGATGTAAGGGTATACCATAGTTTTCACAAGCTGTATATTGTTATGATAGAGGTGTCTTAAGGTAAAATAAGTGATGTGTAAGTGTATTAGATTGAATTAAAATTCTACTTAATGGTAACCCATTGGTTTCAAACACTACATAAAGGTAAATTTGATTTTTTATGGTTATTTAAGGGTATATAAAAGTTATGTAAGGGTATATAATTGATTTCAAAATACTATGTATGGTTATCTAGATCCATTTGAGAATATCATCATTGCTACTTCCAAGCATGATATTACGCCAACAAGCCACTGTGAGACATGGGATCACCATGGATATCATCTAAGAGCATGGGAAACCACCATGACAACCCTGATGAATAATAAGTCCATGCTACCATTACTAGAATGCATGCCACCATTCAACTATGTTTTTTTCCAATGTAACATGTCTTATTATTGCACCTATTACCAGCACCTTCTACCATTTCCTCCTACCACTATGATATGTTAGTTCCACCAACTATTATCATTTATGTGACCATTTTATGTTGCCTCCAGTTTTTACCACCACTATGCTACTGAAATTTCCATTTGCAACCAATTAGGCATGCCAGTATTTCCACATCCATTATACAATCGTGCTTTCCTACCACTATTGTTAGGCCTCTATTACTATAATTATTCACATAACATTGTCTTTATGCAATCCATCAATTAATTCCATCAATGATACTTTTAGAGATTGATCATAACACTAAATTTCCACTATAAACATGGATGTTCACTAGGATGCACATAGTGACATCGAAGAAAGAAAGGCAGGGCCACAATCTATGATCACTATGAAATCCATATATAAATCCATGTTAATTTAAATGACCAAGTTTTATTCATGAATTAAAGAGGATATTCCATTCCATTCATTTTGTTAAGATAATCCATGGCCTACAGAGATGATTGAGAAGGAGGATCATATGAATTGAATTATATCATGGCCAACAGTGGGATGATAAGACCGAGCTAAGATTTAAACATTGATATTAAAGATTGGTTGGGGATTCCAATCTCAATGAACATACATTCTAATATTATCTAAGGAGGTGATAATTCATATACCACATGGAAAAAAAATTAATTTGATAAGGAAGGATAAAGGTAGTTTTGAATCAAGAAAGTGCCAAAGTTGAAGATATAGAAATATTGGATGTAAATATTCCCATACACTCTCTCTTGAATAATGAGAGGATAATTTAAAAGTGATCTTCATGTGAATTAAAATAAGGATTGAATTTGAATGAATTAAAATATTAGGGAATTTCAGGAATTTTATGTTAGTATTTTGGAGATCCAAATACCATATATTAGATAACATGATGCCAAAAAAAATGTGGCCAAAAAATATAAGGAAGATACATACTGACATATGGATTCTGGAAGGCTCATCATACTACCTAAGATTATTGCTTACTTTCCATTCTATTTTATTTTGATAAATCATGTACTCCTAAATTATCCTCTTTATTGACTATAATGGAGGGGTAGAACTCTTTAGTGACTAGAGAAGACATTTATAACCTCTTATAATGAATGAGTATATGAGCTTTCAATAAAATCATAATTTCATTTTAATGGTTAATTTATTTCAAAATGTAATTTCATATATAATGTTGTATACATTTTTTTATGTTAATTTTTTTTCATATTATGTGTTTCCTTGGAAAGGGACTATCATCCACAACTATTTGGTCTTAGATTATCTCGATTGAACGATATAAGGCTATGAAGTGAATTGTGTAGCGATTAATGACACATGAAGAAGCTACAATGGTAATTATTGGGTTACATGGGAATAAAATTACCATATTGGGTACTGAATAGGGGATTGAGGATGATTACTTATACCTTTCATACATAAGATAGAGAGAAGTCCATATTAAGGAAAATTTTATGAAAATTTTATCTATTATCAAAGCATGATAAATGGTGAAAAATGATATGCGATTGTGGAACCATTCATCCGATAATTTACAAGGAAAAAGAGATTAATTTTTGAATTCCATAATAGCATCATGATTGGGAATCCAAAACTGAATCTGTTCACCTGTCTTTCATATTTTTTTAAGCCCTTGTTTCTTTTCATGATAGTCATAGAAATAAGAATCTCTCTAATTTATTTTTCACCTATGTCAACTGGATTAGATAACTCTTATCTAGAGACAACATTGGTTACCACTTATATTACATTCCATTGGAAGTTAATATATTTTTTTACACTCTATGATAGGTGTGTGTGAAAACGTGGTGCCATTTCCGGGGAGGCAGTGATAACCTAAATTTATAAATTTCTTGATTATGACCTCTAATTAAAAATTATTTCTTTTTTATATTGAAATAGAAAGAACTTTTCGAACCAGTATTTGGATTAAAAAATTATATAATAACTTTGAATTAATTATTCTTGTGGAATCAATTAATCCTTATAGTTTTCACACAAAGCCTACAATCATGGAAATTAACCCAAATAAAACCTTAGGGGACCTTTGTGCCACAAATTTTCAAATCCATAGAACCAATTAGCTATAAATTCATAGATAAATGACTTCAAAATGCATGGTAATATGATTCTAGTACAAACTGAATTACATGGATTTTTAGGTGAAGATACAAACTAGCATATTCAAGTATTCATCTTTGCATGTTCAGAATTTAGACTGATAAGTGTATCTAAATATCAATTCAATGGAGTGAATCCCCCATTTCACTAGAAGGAGATGTCAAAGAGTGGTTATATAGAAAAAAACTCATAGATATCCATGATTTTTAATATCTAAAAAGTTATTTTATGTTAATATTCTTTCCCACCTTCTCAATTAGAGTGATATTGAAGGAGATCAACAACATTTGATAATCATCCAGAGAAAATATTTATGACTATTGGGAATGATTCGAGAATATTTTTGTAAGTTACCCTCATAATGATATGGAAGAACATCACGTTTAAGACTTCTTCTCAAAATAACAATTTGAAAAAAATGAGAACCTATTGGATGTATCATTCAGAGGAGCTATGATTGAAAAGTCACCAACAGAATCTTAGAAGCTGATTAAAAAGATAACAAAAAATTCCTAGTTATTAGGAATAAAAGGTATGGGTATAAAAATAATTTATGAGGTGATAACTCATAATTCATCAGATTAAATGATAACAAAATTTGATGAACTAACATGTTTATTGAGATAGGTGGATGAGAATAAAGTTATTGAACAATAGGCCTCACCAAAAGAATATAGATTATATTCATCAACCAATCACTTTAGTGACCAATGTGGTAAAGAGAAAGGGATGTAGAGCTGTGAAGTAGCATTGCATCTATGAAAATTACAATAGAATTAAGCAAGGAAAGAAAAACCAGAATCCCAACCAAGATTTCAAACCCAAAAAAGTAAATCTAGAACATTTTATCCAAAATAATACCAATATCGTCCCACACACCAACACCAATTTCAAAACCCACCACCTGTCTCGTAAACTTACAAATTGACATACCAGTACCAATACTATAAACCACCACCTTTCCAAAAAAAATTATTATATAAAACCTCAACAAGTGCACCACCACCTGATAATAAATATCTACTTTCTTAGTCAGAGGGGTAGAATATAAAGTGGTTAATCAAGGAAGCCAATTTGGGAGTCTCATGGACATATTTTCAAAAACTTTACGGTCACTTCTTTCCTAAATAGTACCAAATCTAATGTATTGTGTAATAATTATTATAAAAAAGAGTGAAAAGTAGATTCAGGCTCCCAATCCCATGGACGTTCAAACTATACCTAAAGGAAGAAAGGTTGGGAATCTATAGTATATCCTAGAAAATCAACCCAACCAACCAAGAAAATAAGGAAATGGTATTTGAATGAAATACATAAAAACACTTTAAATGGAAAAAAACGAAATAGAATTAAAATTTCCAACTATTCGGTTATAGGTTTACTCATTCATATAATCTCAGAGAATATAAAATTCAAAGGTAATTTCAGGAAACATTTAAAAAAGTTGAAATTGATATCACTCTCTTGGAATCCATCTAAAAAATTCATAATTATTCTAAAATTATATAGTATATTTTCCCCAAAAGTAATATAATTTATTCAAAATAAACAATCATCCTAGGGAAAAATGTATCAACTTTGATAACTCTAGAATTTTTTAAGAAGTGTAAATATCTAAGATTTTTTTATTCCCTTCACTATTGGTTATGTAAACAAATTTTATACACAATGTTATCATGGTGCCTCTATAAATGTAATTCCTCAATATTATTTTTCAACTTCTCAAATATGAAAATTAAACCCCATAATAGTGTTGGTCCAATTGGAAAAAAGATCCATAGTGATCCCAACAGAAGATATAAAAGGACTACTAGTAAGAGTTAAAGGACTCAAAAACCATTTTTGGTATTTCATTACTAAATATAAATAATAAAATCATTAATTTGTAGGAAGGGGACCTTTCAATGGATATTGGATACAACACATTACACATTAATAGTCTTGAATCCAAAACACACCATTCTAGTAATCATTCAGTCTTTGAAATTTTTCAATAATAAGGTATTGAATCTATCTAATATTAAGGTATAATATATAAATTATTAGCCTTAAAATATCTATTTTCTACAAAAACTTCCATGGAATAGGTGAGTTACCAAAAATCATGAAAATATGATTTTAGGTTGGAATAATATATGACATCTGGTTTCATTGATGGTTTATTAGAAGGGGTTGAAGTATTTGAATACTAAGATGATGAGGATGATATAATATTTAATAAATTTTTTTTCATATATCGACAGGGTTAAAAATGTTATTTTTAAGAAAACACTAAAGTGTCTTAACTTCTTTAACTATGTTCATTTTTTCAAAAATTATCTAAATAATATGATTAAGAATGAAAATAAAATGGTGGTTGTTGAAAATGAAGAGATAAGAAAAAATAACATCGCATATGTTGATAAGACCATGAATAAAAGTTTAATAGAGATTGAAATGAAAATATTATAAAATATTTTAGATAGTTTCCTTGTCTAATAGAATAAAAACTAGTTAAGAAATAATTCATATGTCTCAAAATACAACATTATTTGAACAAGGCCAAAGAATAATTCACCAAAGATGAATATATAAGTAGATAATCTTCTCGGACCAATGAGAAGAAAATTTCACATGAATAAGCTAAACAAAATAAATTTCAAAATTGACATGTTTTATTTAAGAATATATATGGGAAATCAAAAATTGAGGATATCTGGGCCATGAAAATTGAAGGTCAGTATTTCACAACATGGGAAGGGAACAATATGCCAAGGAGACCAAAACCCATTGAGAGTAATGTGATGTTTGTTTTTCAACAAGACAGAAACACAAAAATATGGATAGATTGGGAACTAATATGGAATAACAGAGTTTGGAGGAATTTTCTAGTCTTGTGGTAAGAATGAAAACAAATCCTAATATTATCCATTTAACATGTATTTATTATGATAGAGGAAATAACCAAGGGGTTTAGTGACATTTTAAGGAAAAAACTCAAATAAAACAACTTATGACCAGATATTTATGATAGTTACATACAGACACAAAAATCATATTGTTGTAGAAGTTTTTGGGAGATATAGTTTGAAAAGTCATAGGGATGACTTATGCATGACAAGGATGGAAGGATATGTTCCCAATTCTATTAAAGGGAAGTGGTTTCACTGAAAAATAAGTGTTAATTCATGTAAATATTATTAGATGAATGATAATGTAAACAAAAAGTTCAATTTTGTTTGGCCAAGTAAATTAAAATTGGATAGACAATTGAATGTAGATGAAAAAACATGTTAAATCCAAAGGAGATAAAGTGAATTTAGTAGATAAAGTGAAATTTGATGAGAAGATATCCACTATTGAAAACTTGAATATCCAAAAGACTAATATAGAAAAATATATTCCATATGTAGAAGAATAAGACAGCCTATTTTCTATCAATGGGTAGAGGCTGAAATAGTACCATAGAAACATACCCCAAAAACTAGTAGGGAATCTAAATCTTATCAAACCTATATATTAATCAATTACCATTAGGTTAGGTTGATTAAATAATGTTAAATAAATTCCTGTTTGGGGGGAAACATAGGTTTTAATGTTTTATTAGGATTTAAGATTTTAGGATGCAGTCACTTCTTAAATTTTCCAATTTGAACTTAAATGGAATAGTCCATACACTTGCAAGATTGGTTTTCTTTTGTATTACTATAAAGGGAGAAAATTCCATGGAATTATGATATATTTTGATAATAGGGGGGAAATTTAGAGAATGATTCATTATAAAATAATGTTTAATTTTAAATTCATAATATTTTAACTCTCTATTTCATTGAAAATATATTTTTAGATTTGAAGAGAATTTGTAGGCCCGCACTTAAACATTTTTATTTATTTGACAAATATAGAAGACATGATTTAATTATGAATACTATGATTCCTTGTTTTATATTTAAATGGTGAATATATTTTATTATTAATATTGTGAATTTAATTATTAGTGTGAAAAAAACGTTTTAATTTAATTAGTCACAATTTTAAGGAATTAGTTAATTCATATAAATGAAATTAACCTACAATTTTTCATGTTCTAAATTTTCTAAAACTAGTCTTAATTGATTATTTATTATTATACATTATAGGATTTATTTCCCAAATTTAATGTTTCATTCATAAGAGAATTTATGGACCAAAATTTTCTAATTCCATCTTGACCGTATTTCATGAGAGATCTTAGGGAATTCCACATACTAAAACTTACATTGGAACTTGTCAATGATATGACAACAAAATTTCACATTTAATATGATTGTGGTATTTAATTTAATTTTTCCATTATCCTTGATACTAACTATTAAATTAAAACATTTTTAACCCATAAAAACCATGAATTACCTAATTTGGAATGATCTAGATAAAAAGTCAATATATCCCATTCCTCTTCTCCTCATGGTGTTTTAAATGATATTTTAAAGTTAATATTTGGGGTTGAGGGAATTAATTGTTAAAGTAATGCACCAAATTGTAAGGAATAATTAAAGAGTGCTATTTTGGGTATTGGTAAAGGAAATTGATTTATTCATTGTACTTTTCTTTCTTTTACTTCTTAAAAGATTTGAATAAAAAGAAAAAAAATGGATTATGACTTAGGATAACAAAAAATATCTATTACCAGATTGATGTTTTTTATCATATGGGGTAATGTAGTAGATGTGATGTTTTTTCTAAGAAAATATTTTTGAAAAATTTTAAAAAACTATAAAAAAACAATTTTAAAAGAAGAAACATGAAAAGGAAGTGGAAATTCAAGAATGTGTAAATATTTAATTATGTTTACATTGTCTGTGACCTTAATTTGAGTTTGGTATGCTGGTGTTGTCCCTATTTGAAGTGAGTATTTCCATTTTAGATTTTATTTTTGATATCATTCAATATAATTTATATTTATCCTTTTCATTAGGTCGTAAATGTTTTCACATAAATCCCTACCTAGCTTAATCCTCGGAGACATTAAAACTATAATTGAAAATTCCCCGTGATTGAATTTGTTTTTTTATTTACAAAGTGGAGAATGAATATCCATTGGATAACTATATAAAAGAAGAATGTACTCATGGTATAAGAAGACATCTACATGAATTTGTACTATTGTCCTATGGGAGACTGTTGGCCACCCTATCTAGTATTAATGGTCTTAATAATCACAAATCATGTCAATTCTTATCAATCATGTCTAATAATTTCAATCATGTTTATTTTAGTTTCAATATATGTAATTATGATTATCTATGATCACATATAACTTTAACACATTATTTTAATATTTCATTGTAAGATAGTCCAAATTCAAATATTTTCAAAGTATACCAGAATGACACCGACAGTTCAACTGAGTCACCGATTATGCAAAATAACTCACTAATAGATGAATCACCAACAGTGCAATAAACACACCAATAGACTAACTGTCTCACAGATAGTTAAATTGAACTACTAAAGCAAGGACTTACTCTTTCAAGGACCTATCAACGTAATAGCCTACCGATTCAAGGACCTACTGACGCATGGTGCTACCGACACATGGTGTTACTGATGCACAGAATCACCAACAGAATGACACACAGATGGAATGAGTCACCTACAGAAAGAGATACTGAATGAGGACTCACTAATAGACTTTTTAAATTTCCTTTTATTTAAAATTCTTCCTAATGGTCATATTTTTAGTGTTTTAATATGGATGATTAATTTAATTCATTTTGGATAAATCTTAAATGGGGATGTAAGAAGTACGATGTACATCATCTATCTCAAAACATACACATTGTTGGGAAGAAAGAGTATAAAAGAAAAGGACTCTATATGAATTATATACACATAAGAATATCATGAAAAATATACACATGAAGATATGAGTAGACACATTAGTATAACCACACGAGAAACATATCGAAAGTAAGAACACGTGAGGGAACACTTCATTCATGATTGTTGTGATTCAGAGAAATTTTTTTCATCAAAGTTCCAACATCTCTATAGCATCCAACTAAACTAAATGATAAGAACATCTCATCTTCATAGAAGATAGAACATAGTGCTCTAGGAAACTCTGTTTCAGTGTCTTCTTCTAAAAAAGGACTCAAGACTCAAATTTGACACATTAAAGAGTATATAGAGGAACTGCACAGCAAACAAAGCCTTCTAAACTCTATTTAAAACTTATTGCTCTGTTGTGTACATTTTTATTACTTTATCGAGCAATGTGAGAATATTTTTGTAAAACACACACACTATTTACTATACTAAACCGGTGGATACTATATATCCTTAATCAACTATCTTTTTACACTTTCTTATCCCACGTATAATTGTGGTAGAGGTCCCGTGTGACATAGTTATATATTGTTCCAATGTAAAACTATGGTAGAGGTCTAGTGACCTAGACATTCTGTGTACTATTGGGTAAACTTTGATCCGGTGTTTGGATCAAAACAATTATATATATATATATATATATATATTTGTGGTAAGTGATCACCAAGTGGATAGGACTATGTCTCGGCATGAGACTGAACCTCTTGTTATATATCCTATGTTTTTACCAATTTAGTTTTCCTTATTTTTACATGTATTTTAAAAAACATAATTTTACGTTTAATTTTATACTTGGACAGTATTTATAACGATTTTTTCTTATTAAAATATTTTCAAAAGTTGTATCAATATCTCACATTCTTATAACTGAGAAATAATCAATCTTCTGAGAAATTAGTTGATCATTCAGACTACTATAAATTCACTACTTCAATTAACTTTCCTATAAAGTTTTAAATTGGGGAAATATTTTCAACAAGTTTTTTTAAAAAGAAATTTTTATAGAAACTCAATTCACCCCCTCTTGAGTGTCCTACTCCGACCAACATGTACCATAAATGATTAGAGAGAGAATATATCCAATGTGAGTTATATCATGACTTGGTATGCTTGATAAAAATAAATTAAGAATATTAAAAGGATAAAAGGATAAGACCCATCAATTTTTAATGGGAAAAATTATAATATCGATGTTAATTATTCCTTTGAAAAATATAATGTTAAATTGAAATTTTGTATGGAACTTGAAATTTTAGTTTACAAATGATAATGTTTTGATTTAATTACATTTAAATTTAAATATTAGCAACATGGTGTTCGTAGTTAATTTATTATTAAGATTCAATCATTATGGAAAATAATAGTTAATTTGTGGTGGAATTGGATATGCTCATTGTATATGAACTTTTTTTTAACCATTTCAATAATGAATTTGATTTTTTTAATTTTTTCCCCATGAATTAATTGATTTACAAAAATATGTTTGATTTTCATTTCAAGAATAATTTAGACTAAAATAGGTGAAAAATTTATGTTTAGAAGTTTGATTTTTAATATGAATTTTTTTAATGTTTCCCTTACCCTTAAACATTTTTTAGTGGTTGTGTTAGGGTAAAATGATCTCTACAATTATATAGGAGGAAATTTAGGTGATATGTTATATCAAGACTTTTCATTGATGTATTAAACCTTTAGTTTTTTTTAAATCACATTTTATCCTTATAAATGTTCCATGTGGTTTAATCAAGGGCTCGAGGGTGTCTAATGATTTCTCGGAGGCCAGTACTCTAGTTTTTTTAGAAGAGGGGTATACGATTAGTGAATAGTTAGTGCTAAACATGCCCCTCAAACCGTGGAACCCTATAAGGATTCTCCACAATTTTAAAAATTGTTCAATGAGGGTATAGACCATACATGGATAAGTTTGAGGGTAAGAAAGGGTCTCACATTGTGGTTTAATCATGCGCTACAGGTCATATAGGGTGTTCTCCTAGGACAGTTGGATATACACGGTTGGTGCATCATTTTTCTATCCATGCGACCAATGTTTGTGACCACTTTAAATGATGCGAATTTCCATTTTCCCCACATTCTATTTAACTCACCCCTTCTTTATTTTTCTCTTTATGTGAAAAACACCTCTTATCATCCCATTTGAGCCCTCTCAAGCCTAATCTAGGATTTCAGTCTATTTCTTTATCCAATCTCTGATCAAACCATTGTTCATCATATTGGATTTCCACTAGTATGAAATCTATTCCTTTATATAATTTAATAATTTGTCCTTATATATATATGAATTTATTTTTTTGAGTTATATTCCCTATTTTCAGTGCATTTTTATGTTCTTTCATTTTCTTTTTATATAATCCAAACCAATGGATTATACTAGAAGAGTGTTCTACAACATGATTAAGGTAGGCGGTCTATACCTTTTTTGTATGGTTTTTTGTTTATTTGACAATTTTCCTTGGGATACACATCATATATTATGTTTTTTCTTCTAAACTTGATTATTATACATTAATTAATTATTTCACCTATATTTGGGTCACCCTTGAAGTAGATAACTATTGTTGGAGTTGGGAAACCTCCACCTGAGGCACCCATGTGGTGTGTTCCCTTATCTAACTTGGGATGAACCACCCATTAGGTGTGTTATCTCACCTCTCTCATAGTGGGATCCTCTAGTAATTAAATGAACTATTTGTAGAGGGCCACGCCTATTGTTCCATGTTATTAAATGACATTAAAACGATTAAATAGTTGGTTATATGATAATTGTAAATGGGTATCTACAATAACATAGACATCCTATTTTATTATAACATTTTCATGATGTTGGACATCTTGGTATGGTGTTGACCTATGGTTATTAAGGTATGGTACCAATTGTTAAGGTATAAATCATATTATTATGATATGGAACCTATGATTATTAAGGAATAGATCCTATGATTATTAGGATATGAAACCTACTATTAAAGTATGGAACTGATTATTAAGTTATAGATCCTATGATTATTAAAGTACGGAAACTATGATTATTAAGGTTTGAAAAATTTTATTAAGCTATTCCACCTATTATTATTATGGTATGAAACCTATGATTATTGTGGTATAGAAATATTGAGAAGGGTCAAGGTATAGAACTTGTGACTTCTGTGTAAACTTACATCACCAGATATAGGTCACCCTGGTTATATTCCTTTGGACATAGCCCATGTAGATTTGATACTCTTTTCTCATGTGGTGTATTCCAATACTGTTTCACCAGCTATTAACGCTTTATATATACATTTATTCTCACCTATTATAGCCTATCCTTATTATATTTTGGGGTCATGGGAATTTAATATCTGTTATTCATGTTACATCTTACCTGTTATACCAACACATAGTTTTGGTTTATATATACATGATGTATTTGATATAGAAACCATTGGTGGTAGCCTGATGAGTATATATCACACCCTGTCAAGGATGTTGATTGGTACCAAGGCAGACATCATTGATGTAGGGAGGGATAGAAGAAACACCCAATTACTGATGGTTGATTATTTGTATTATAGAAACATGGGAGAATAGGACTGAGTTGTGGATCGTGTTACTGTCTAGAGATAGAATTTTTGTCTTTTATTTCTTTTGATGTATCTATATGTATGTGTGTTTTTAGCCATGTTTTCTTGTTCTAGTTTGGTTTAGTGACATAACATTACATCATATTGTATATGGTTCTAGATATTTATATCAAAGACTTTATTATTATTATCATGTATATTTTTACTTCTATTATTCTAGTTGTCATTTATTCTGCTACCATTGTTTATTTATCCATTATTATACAGCTATGTTACTTTGATTATAAGGGTAAATTCTCTCCAGTGTACCACCTTGTAGCCTTTCCGCTATTGGGATGCCTCTGGCATATAGAGAGGTGCACCTTAAGCATTATGACCCACCATCTTACGGATCCATTTAGTGTATTTTGGTCCAGGACATTAAAAATTGGTATCAGAAGTGGATTTACTAATCTATTCTCTTTTAGGATAGTAAAAAGGAGACTATGATGAGTCAATATTGGTAATGATCTTTTTCTTGGGACACGTATGGGGAAAAACTAAATTACCTTTGATGGGACTTGATGTTATGGTTGATGCCTATTATAGTTGATTTGATTCCATCATTGGGTGACACAATTGTTATATGATGTTATTACAATTATGATGTTAGATTAAGTTTTACCCTTGGCCTAGTATGAGAAGTATTAATTGATATTTCATCATTTTAGGTGCCATGTAGTATTAATATGTCATAAATTATGTCATTCCATGCAAGATGCACTTCCTGACTGCATCATACTTGTTGTATGTGCCTTGAGTGATATATCAGTTATAAAACTAATGTTTCTATAGGAAAAGGGTGATTGAATAATTGGTTAATAAGTGTATAGATAAACCTAAATTGTTTTTCTCTTGTAGTTTAATTATATTACTTTAACTAATCAATTATAACATGATTTAGTTATATAAATTATGTTACATAAGATGGAATGTTCATTGATATTGATTACATGAATTTCATTTTTAATTTATACATTGCACGTGCCTCTATTAATTGGGAATGATGATTCATTTAGTAAAACCATATTATAATACCTATTAAATTCATCTATTTAATGTAGTGGTCTGAATGTCGTTAAAAGAGATTTAATTTCAATTTATGAAGCACGTGATTGTATAAATTGAGAATTGAACATTAGTTAAGTTGTCTATTTTTTAAATGTATGAATTTTTTAATCATTAATTTAAATATAGACACTTTTAAATGGGGATTACAATAGAAAATTAATGGATTTTTTACCCTATATCATGCAATTAAAGGTCTATATAATGGTACCCTTACAGTGAAACATAGATATTGACCTAGAAAAGAACTTTGTAGTGGGAAATATGTATTGTATCTTGTGTTCCTTATGATTTTTCTTATTACCTATACATGGATTTATGGGCAAGATGAGGGGTGTGACTTTAATATATGAAGTCTTTTACCTATCCAATTTTTATATTCATAATATTACTGTTATAAACTCTCATCAAGGATGAGTGCTTATAATTTTTAGATCTATTCCACTATGACATCCTTGTGTCATGCACTATGATGGTGGTGATGACCATGCTCTCAAGGTGGTGATCCCTGATCCATCGGTGTTACCTCAAGTAGTGACACCTATGGAACCTCCTGCTTTCCATTATGTGGGTGATGATGCCCTATTTAGATGTGAATTTATGTAACTTATGAAGGATATAAAGGGAGCTCTGCAACCATCCCCTTCTATAGGAGAGTTGACATGGGAGTTTCAATAGAAAACATCCACCTAATTTTTTAAGGGATAGTGGCCCCCATGTTATATAGTTATTTCTTGAGACTATCTTATCTATCTTCAATTACATAAATACACCTATAGAGAGGAGAGTTAATCTCTCTACTTACATTCTTTTAGTATCACACAAACATTGGTTGGATATTCTGAAATAGGCTGGTTAGTACCGGGAAGTGATTTGGAAGGATTTCTAGTCTATCATATATGAATACTTTTCCCTTAAGACATTGAGGGTTGAATGTGCTAGTATTTTCATGAACATATGGTAGGGTTCAATGTCTATTATGGATTACTCAAATTGTGTTATATATTTATTTATTGGTCATATATATACCACTTATGAGCAAAAATTGAGATACATTTTGAGTATGGGATCAGGCATCCTATTTTATCTCAGGTGAATGTTTTCTGGATTAGTACAATGTTTGAAATAGTGAAACACACTCTTATAACTAAATGTATCTTGAGGGAATGTGGATGATTTGATTATAGTGTATTAGCTTCTTGACCGAGTAGCGTAGTATCTGGTGGTAGGGATCATCACTGTGAGACCTATTATGAGGGAAGTACCAGTCATATTACACATACTGCGGGTTGTTTAGTCTATCATTAGTGTAGGATGTAGGGGCATGCGAAACCGCAGTGAGAGAGGGCCAAAGTTGAGTGACGATCCTATGGTTGGATGGTCTATTTACAATAGTTTTTTATAATCTTCCATCTAGTGGCTAGTAAGAGAGGATCAACACTAAATATGTGTCATTGGGTAGGATTAGAATCCATGCATCAAGCAGGGAGCTGGAGTACTATTGGTCAGACAGGATAAGGAGGTGGTCATGGTTAGGGGATCTAGACACTCGTTTCATAGAATTATTAGAGAGAGACTACTAAAAGAAGTCATGTTGTATCCCAAAGTCATGGAATGGTCCATGATTATGTAGTGGACCATGTGGCAATGGATAATAGTTTTGGACCTCTTACATTTAGAGGTGTGATTTTGGTAGCATCTTCCTTGGTTTCTGTTTTGTTGGATAAAGGGGATTCATATAATTTTATCAATTTAGTTATCATAGAATTCCTCATGCTCTAAATTTCTTATTTTCTCATAGTGATTACCCCTGACACTCTTTTTGGTATACATTCAAAAGGTGTATTCCAATGTAGGGATTTCCCCCTTGAGATAGGCAGTTATCATTTTCTATGGAATCTCATCATCAATGAGATGTTTATTTCCACATTATTCTTTGGATAAATTGTTTATTTACGTATCATTCCTAATTATAATTCAATAATTGGAGAGTGAATTTCACATCACTAGAGGTAGGTACCTATATTCACAAGGGGTAATGTGATATTCAGGTAGGTGGAGCTGGACATGAGCATCGTGGGCTGGGTGTGGTGATAACCTAGTTTGTTAAACATTATATGGATGATCAAGGAATGAATCCGGGGGATTTTACTCATGTAGTATATTTTTTATAGATGTATTCCCTGATTAATTTTTTCTAGTTTACCACCCAAGTGAGGGGTGTAATTATCTATTGAGATGGTTCGAGGAGCTGCAATAGTGTTCATTCCTCTTTTTAGAATGGCCACTACTGAGTTCCCGGAGCACAAGAGACTATTGGAGGACTTAAAAACCAAGTGTTTCATATGGACTAATACTTCTCCATGGGGTTCACCAGTCATTTTTTCCAATAAATAAGACATAACCCTTGGGATTTGGGTGGATTACCGGATGATGAACAAGGTTATTATGAAGAAAATATATCTTTTTCCTTATATAGATGACCTATTTGATAATCTACGAGGATCAATAGTTTCCACAAAAATTTATTTTATGTCACGCTATCACCAGGTATGTATTTTACCTTTATACATAACTCATTCAACATTATGTAGTAGGAATTGTCTTCATGAGTACCTGGTTATGTCGTTCAGTCTCACAAAGGTGCTGACCAATTTCATAGAACTAATGACTCATGTTTTCCACCCATATTTGGATTGATTTATGGTTGTATTTATGGATGATATCTTGGTGTATTCTAATAATCAAAAAAACCATGTAAAACATCTTGATATCATTCTGAATACAATGAGAGAGAACCATCTGTATGCTAAGATCACTAAATTTCACTTTTGGATTGATAAAGTAAACTTCTTGAGTCACATCATCTGAGAGGGAGGAGTAGAAGTAGACCCAAACAAGGTGAGAGATATTATTACTTATGAGTATCCAAATATTTTTTTGACATGTGTAGTTTCATAAGGATAGCTAGTTATTACATGTGCTTTTATACAAGACTTTTCAAACCTTGTAGAACCTCTTATTTACATGACTAAGAAGGTTGTAATGTTTATTTGGTCAAAACCCTATAAGGGATCCTTTAAGGAGATGAAATAAATATAACTTCTTCATTGATCATCATTCTACATGTCACCCCCCAAGGTTTTCTAAAAATAAATTCAAATGCATGAAATTTTTTTCAAAGTAGATATTTATACCTAGCCTTTCAACATAATTTTGCTGTTTCTCTATTTTGAATTTTGAAAAATGGTCATCTTTAATTGTTTTTAGTAAGTTATTTGGAATCTAATGGAACCAACTTGTTTTTTTGGGGAATAGTAACATACCATTATAAATATTAATATGAATCCCAATATGAACATAATGAATAGTAAATTTTATTATTATTTTATTTTCTTAAGGCTTGAAGATAATGACATTTTGGTTAATTTTTCAATGTGATATAAAAGAAGTAAATGTTATAAAGTTATAAATTTTTTAATTAAGAATGATTTTATTTAAAAAATAAATTAATGATATTTAGAAAATTATCTTCAAAAATTGGACTTCATTTATGAATTCTACACCTTGATAAATGGTTAGGGTGAATTTTGGTGATTTTTCATAAATAGTTGATTTTTTTGTGAATAGTAAAAAAATATAGTTTTATGTTTCTGTGTGTTAATGACATAATTAATGATGTAATAAAGATGTAATAAATCTGGTATACTTTTGTACAGATAAATAAGATGTGAAGTGACCCATGTGTCTAATATGATGGGAAAATACTAGGGGCAAGACCATGGTTTTGCAAATACCACTAATGAGGTGTCCCGTGAAATTATTAAAATAATCCCTTACTTTTTCTATAAATACCAACCCATTCCCTCATTAAATTCATTCATAATTCTTCCTCAATGAATCTCTATCCTCCATACCTCCCTAGTAGTCCTCCCATGGTTTCCTCAATCCCCCAATGCCCCAACCATCATGTTCTAGGAGTTACTCTACAAGGTAAGAAAATTCTCAATTTCTTTCTTTTTCCATTCGAGTTATCTTTTATGTGGTGTAACTTTCATGTTAATAAAACATGTTCTTATTTACTTATTATTCATGATATATTATTTATTATTATACATTTATGTATTGGTGACCCTTTTCCCCTATCTTTTTAATATTTTCTAAAACTAAGTTGCATAGTTGTTAGGCTGTTGAATTATTATAAAGAATTTCTCAATTATTCTTCTATTTTGAGTTCCATTCTTTTCTTATTCTGTCCTCATATCCTCTTACCCAAGAGACATGAAATCTCCAAATATAAATTATATTCGGTATTTTCTAATGTTAATGCAAAATTTATCATTATTCTTATTCTCCTCTCCCACTTATTCAAATAATAAAAACATTGTATGTGATGTGTCGAATTACTGATATCGTGGATGATGTGATTTCAATTTGCATTAATTATTTCAAGGATTGTCCTGAAAACATTTTTATGGTTCTACAAGGTTATAATATATTTTTTATGTCTCATCCATGGTTCATTAATTCTTTTGTAATCATGGTTTTAGTTTATAAGACAGAATGCGGACGTTATTATCAAAAAAACCACTAGAATGATCTAAACGAACATCATTAATGGTTTAACTTATGAATCATCCTCATGTAACACATCAAAATGATGAATGGTATAAATTATGGTACTGGAAATATTTAAATACCTTTCCATTACAATTCTGGAGTTTCACTTCCAATTGACAAGAGCAAACCATCATGAACTGACCGTGAAAATCATTTAAAGAACTCACCCAAAACAGTGTAGGGAACAATATACTAACAATTAAAGGGTGAAATGATGTAATGAAATTATAATATATGGTATTATAAATATGTATATTATTATTATATATATTAATAACACTTTGTTAACTATTATACATGAGGTTTAAATGTGTTATATGTTAGAACAACCCAAGGTACGAGAATTCTTAACCCGATTTTCATCCTTTGGGTTAACCTTCTACTTCATTATTTCTGTGGTATTAAAATTGATTGTGTAATGGGTTTTGTTTATATTATGTTTAATTATTTATAACTAAAATTTATATATTTATTCAATCCACTCAATTAATTCTCTCTTTAATTATATGATTTATGTAAGGGGCTTTTCATTTAAAATCCTCTTTTAAAATTCTATTTCACAAAATTTAAAAGAAATGTTTTTATGATATTATTCATGTTTTATGATTATGTTAAGGTTATTGTGAATTATTTATGATGAAGGGTGGGACCTATATCTCCCTCCTATGCATTGGTTATGTGTATGTTGGAGTTTGGAACTACGGTTACTCCATGTGTAACTTCAATGGTTACAAAAATTGTAAGATAATCATGAGGGTTACAAACTAAAAGCTATTCAAGACAGTTACAAGGTTATGTAAGTAATTCCTAAAGATAGATTTGTGATTATTTTTATGTTCTCATGTTTTGTGTTAATCCTTTTTAAATATCATGTTTCCAAAGGTAAGTATATATGGGTGACAAGCATGTATTTTGAAAATTTTTTCACACGTTACAAGTAGTCATGGACTAATGTGCACTTCCATTCTTTTACATCCCTTACTAAGATTTTTGTGCTCATCCCTTGTTTTTATAAATTATTTTCATAGGTCATAAGGATGTGTAATAAAAATAAGTAATCCATGTTCAATATTTGTATAATTTTCAAATAAATAATTTATTAAGCTTTAATGTTTTATATTTTGAAAAAAATTGAAACAATTTTTATGGTATCCACTTTGTAACAATGTTCATGGTTAGGAATGTATTATCTTCCAATTCTATAAAGCTCTATACTTGAAATTATCCTTAATGTAAAAGTAAATTATTTTTTGTCTAAAATCAAGATTATTTAATTTATTAAGGATGGGTCCTTATCGTTAGTATTAAAGGACGGTTTATGTAACTTTAGGGATTATAATGATGTTAAAAGAATACCGTAAACGATTTTTGCTCTATAATTAATTTGAAATATTATAGAATTTAAATATTGTCATGTTTCTTCATCTAAGATATGTTTTTTCAGGATGGTTCTCTATAGAAGAAAACGAGGAAGATGAAGAGGAGAGGCACCGACAGAATGAAATCCTTCTGAATCTACATCCCAGAATGGTTGCGATTGGGACCGAGTAGTTTGTGATAGTAATGGATCATCTAACACAAGAAATAAATGGTGGTGTAATCCATGAAATATAACAACCATAGGTACCAAAACGTAACATGACAATAGAGGAACATTTTATGAGACAATTCCCTCCTTCTTTTAATGGATCTTATGAACTAGTAGTGGCTGAAGGATGGATTAATGCCCTTGAAATGATATTCGATGTTATAGAATGTTCAGATAATAAAAAGGTAAGTATTTATATTTATTGTTTTGAAGGTGAAGCTAATTAGTTGTGGTTAATGGTAAATAATATCAATGATAGAGAGGATATTTATGCCTTATAGTGGGAAGAATTTAAAAGTCTTTTCCTTGAAAAATATTTTTCATATGGTGGTGCGACTTAGGATAGAGAAAAAATTCCTTGAACTGAAAAAAAAAATGAAGAAGATTCAGTGGTTGTGTATGATGAAAGCATCACCCGACTGATGAGGTATGATCTAAATCTAATCCTGGATCATGATATCAAAATCAACAGCTTTTACTCAGGATTGAAGCCAAGGTATCGAAGGGAGTTTTCTTCTCATGAATTCAAAAATTATAAGAAACTTTTCTAATGTTCTCAAAGGGTTGAGATATAGTTTTTTGATGATCATGTGCATTTTGGAAATAAGGATAAGAAGAGGTCTAGATGGAAAGTGTTGCGTAAGAATCAACCAAATAAATCTAATGGTAAGAAAATCCAATTTCTAGTTTGTGAAAAGTGTTGTAAGAAACATCATGGGGAATGCCATAGAAAATCTGGGAAGTGTTTTAAATGTGGTAAGTTTTACATATGGCCCGATATTGTAATTAAAATGATCCTAAGACTAATCTAGATAAGAAAACTATAATGTGTTTTAGTTGTGGTGAGATGGGTCACTATGCAAATGTCTGCCCAAAGGGAGATCCAAATGATGAAAAGAAGCCAGACTATAAGTAGAAAGGTGTAGTGATAAACTTTGTGACTACGTCAGCAGATGTTGGTCCATCCAATGAAGTTGTATCAAGTAATTTGTTTTTTAAGAAGATTTTTCTAAAGTTTTATTTGATTCAGGGTCTACACATTCCTTCATCCCTGAGATTTTTTTTTGGAAAATTGGAAATGTCACCTCCACAACTGAAACCAGAAAATGTTATTAAAACACCAGGGGGAAATATTATAGCCAAGAGGAATTATAATAATATTTATATTGTGGTCTGTGGAAATACTTTACTTGCAAACCTTGTTGTTTTTCCCTTATTCGAGTTTGATGTTATTCTGGGATGGATTGACTTTCTGTTTATCATGCTAAGATTGATAGTAGAGCAAAAGCAGTTGTTTTTTATAAATATTTTCAGTTTTTATACAATAATGGACCCATAAAATTGATAACATATCAAGAAGATGAGAAACTATTGGAATATAGAAATGAATGTTTTCTTGCTCATATTATTGAAAACAAAGGAACTATTTAGATTGATGATCTGCCTATGGTAAATGAATACCTTTATGTTTTTTCTGATGAGTTACTCATTGTCATAACTAATGAAAAAGTAAAATTCACAATTGACATAGTTCCTGATGCTAAACCAATTTCAAAACCCTCATATTGTATGGCTCAAATAGAACTTCTTGAATTGAAAAATCAGTTGCAGGATTTGCTTGATAAAGGCTTCATTTGTCTTAGCACTTCACCCTAGGGAGCTCCTGTTTTTTGTTAAAATAATGATGGTTCAATGAGACTTTACATTGATTATAGTGAATTGAATAACATCAATATTAAAAACAAGTATCCTTTCCCTCACAATGATGAGTTATTTGATCTACTCCAGGGAGGTTATTACTCTTCCATGATTGACATGAGATTTGGATACCATCAAATGAAGGTGAAGGAGGATGACATCCCAAAAACATCCTTTTGTACTAGATATGGGGATTATGAATTTTTTTTATGACATTTTTGTTATCTAATGAAACTATTGTATTCATGAATCTTATGAATTGAATATTTCATGATTTCTTAGATAAGTTTGTGGTTGTTTTCATTGATGACATTCTGGTATTTTATAAAAATAATGAGGATCATGAAAAACATCTAAGGGTTGTTTTACAAAACATAAAAGAAAAGAAAATATATGAAAAATTCATAAAGTGTGATTTTTGGTTGCTACAGATTTGTTTTCTTGGTTACATTGTAAATAAGGATGGAATAATAGTTGATCCTGCCAAAAAATGTAGTTGATGAATGGCCAAGACCTAAAAATGTTACATAGATTCGTAGTTTTCTTGGATTAGTGGGTTATTACAGAGGGTTTGTTATTAACTTTTGATGGTTATCTAGCCTTATAACTAAGTTAATGTGAAAATGGGTTAAATTTGTCTGGACCTAATAATGGGATGTTTTTTTGGGAACTGAAGAAGAGATTGGTGAATGCTCCAGTTTTGGCCTTGCCTTCCCAAAATGGTGAGTTTTTCATCTATAGTGATGATTCTTTAAAGGGTCCTGGTTGTTTTCTAATGTAGAATGATCAAGTAATTTCTTATGCTTCAAGAAAACTTATACCTCATGAGTTAAATTATCCCACACGTGATTTAGAATTGGAATTTGTGGTTTTTGATTTGAAAATTTGGAGACATCATTTATATGGAATCAAATGTCAAATATATACTGACCATAAAAGTCTGAAATACATATTCACTCAGAAATAATTACACATGAGGTAGAGAAAATGGATAGAACTGATAAAGTATTATGATTTCATAATCAATTACCATCATTGAAAAGAAAACAAAGTGGCAGATGCCTTGAGTCGAAAACATCTGGAATCATTAACCATGTTATGTTTGGAACATGATCCCTTGATTAATGATTTGATGAATTTTGGAATAGAAGTTGTTGGGGTAGGGAATACATCTGTTTTGTCTCAGTTTTTAGTGGATTCATAATTATAAGATATAATTAAGAAAGCGTAGAAAGAAGATTTTGAGCTATAGAAAGGGTATAATTGGATTAAATGTGTAAGTTTCTAGAATTTAATCTTGATAAAGATTGTGTTTTACGATTTGGAAAAAGGTTGTGTATGACTTGTGATTTCTGGTTCAAGAAAGCCTTATTGTGTGAAGCTCATAATTCTCCAATTTCAGTTCATCCTGGTAGTACTAATATGTTCATATACCTTCAGAAGTATTATTGGTGGGATGAAATGAAAATAGATATTTCTGATTTTACCATTAAATGTTTGACATTTTATAAGGTTAAAGTAGTGTGGCCATTACCAAAGGGGATTCTTCATCCTTTTCTAGTGCCAGATTGGAAATGGGAGAATGTATCTATGGACATTGTGGGGGGACTACCAAAGAATTCTTTGGGTAATAATGTTATATGGTTTATTGTTGATCGGCTGAAAAAATATACACATTTTCTTTCTATTCGATATACAATGTCTTTGGATCAACTTTCTCGAATCTACCTAAATGAGATGGTTACATGGATTTCCTCTTTCCATTGTATCTGATCGGGATCCCAGGTTTACTTCTAACATTTGGAAGGGACATCAGAAATTGTTGGGCACAAAATTAAATTTCAGTACAGCTTTTCATCCTCAATCAGATGGGAAGTAATAACGAACGATTCATACTTTGGAGTATATGCTTCGAGCTTGTTCAATGGACTACCAGGGAAGTTGGGATCAACAAATTTCTTTAGTTGAGTTTTTTTATAATAATAGTTTTCATTCCAGTATACAGATGGAACCTTTTGAGGCACTGCATGGGAAGTAATGTCAGACTCCAGTATTTTGGGATGAAGTCAGTGAAAGATAGTTTATGGGGCCAAAATTAGTAGAAGAAGTGGCTGAGAGAGTAAAGTTGATCTAGCAGCACATGTGGATAGCACATAGTAGGAAGAAAAATTATGCAGATAATAGATGGAAAGACTTCTCTTTCAAGGTTGGTGACTATGTTTTCCTTAAAATCTCTCCTTGGAAAGGTGTGTTACATTTTAGTAAGAAAGAGATGTTAAGTATGGGGTTCATAAACCCTTTTAAAATCTTGGAGAAAGTTGGAATAGTTGCATACTGAGTAACTTTGCCTCTGAGTTTGTCTTAGGTACACAATGTTTTTCATGTTTCAATGTTGAGAAAGTATGTTCCAGATTCATCACATGTCTTGAGCCCAGAAGCAGTTCAACTGAAAAAGAACCTTTCTTATGAAGAGAAAGCAGATCTAATTATTGATTGAAGGGAGAAGGTAGTGCAGAATAAGGTAATTCACTAGGTAAATGTTTTGTGGGGAAACCTCATGGTACAAGAAGTAACATGGGATTCTGATAATGATGTGAGAGAAAGGTACCCTCACTTTTTTAATAAGTTCATAAAATTGCGAGGATGCAATTTTCATAAGGTGGAGATAATGTAACACCCCAAGGTTTTCTAAAAATAAAATTAAATGCAAGTAATTTTTTTTAAATTAGATATTTATAACTTGCCTTTAAACATAATTCTACTGCTTCTATGTTTTTAATTTTGAAAAACAGTCATTAACAATGGTGTTTAGTACGTTATTTGGAGTCTAAGGGAACCAACATCTTTTTTATGGTGAATAGTAACATACCCTTATGAATAGTAATATGATCATAATTAATAGTGAATTTTATTATTATTTTATTTTCTTAATTCTTGTAGATAATGACATTTTGGGTTTTTTTTCAATGTGATATAAAACTCGTTATAGTTTTAAAATTGTTAATTTTTTAATTATGTATGATTTTATTTAAAAATTAAATTATTGATATTTATAAACTTATTTTTCAAAAATGAACTTCATTTTTGAATTCTAAATGTCAATAAATGGTTATGGTATATTTTGGTGATTATTCAGAAAAACTTGATTTTTTGGTGAATAGTAAAAAAATACAGTTTTGAGTTTTGGAGTGTTAAAGACATCATTAATGATGCAATAATGATGTAATAAATTAGGTAGACATATGTACAGTAAAATAATATGTGATGTGACCCAAGTGGCTAATACTTTGGGAAAATACCATGGGAAATCCAATGGTTTTTCAAATACCACTAATGAGGTGTCCCTTGGAAATTATTAAAATATTCCCTCACTTTTGCAATAAATACCAACCCATTCCTTCATTAAATTCATTCACAATTCTTTATCAATGAAGCTCAGGTCTCCTTCCCTCACTATTAGTCCTCCAAATGTTTCCTCATACCCCCAAGGTCCCAACCTTCAAGGTCTAGGAGTTACTCTACAAGTTATGAAAATTCTAAATTTCTATCTTTTTCCATTCATGCTCTCATTTATGTGGTATAACTTTAAATTTTCCATATCATGTTCTTATTTCCTTATTATTATTGATATATTATGTATTATTATTTATGTATGGGTTGTTGACCCTTGTCCCCTCTCTTTTTAATATTGTCTAAAACCATGTTGCGTAGCCGTTAGGCTACCGAATTTTTGTAAGGGATTTCTCAATTATTCTTATATTTTGAGTTTCTTTATTTTCATATTATTTCCTCATATCCTCTTAACCAATAGGAATTAAATATACATAAATCATGTATATTTTATATGTTCTCATTTTCATGTAAAATTCATCATCATTCTTCTTCTCTTCTCCCACTTACTCAAGGAATAAAAGCATTGTCTCTGATGTGTCGAATTACCGACATCGTGGACAATGTGATTTCAATTTAAATTAATTCTTTCAAGTATTTTCATGAAACCATTTTTATGGTCTAACCTGTTGATAATATATGTGTTATGTCTCATCCATTTTTTTCTAATTTTTTTTTTCTCATGGTTTTAATTTATCATACAAAATGAGGTTGTTATTATTAAAAAAACCACTAAAATGATCTAAACAAACATCATTAATGTTTTAACTTATGAATCATCCTCATATAAAAAATAAAAATGATAAATGGTATAAATTATGGTACTATAAATATATAAATACTTTTCCATTTTAATTCTATAGTTTCACTTCCAATCGATAAGAACATACCATCATGAATCGATCATGAAAATGAAGTAAAGAACTCACTCAAAATTATGCAAGGAACAAAATACTAACAATTACAGGGTGAAATGATGTTTTGAATTGATCACATAAGGCATTATAAAGATGGATATTATTATTTAATATATTAATAACACTCTTTTAACTATTTTACAGTATGTTTAAATGATTTTGAAGTAAGCAAAACCTGAGGTAATGGAATTCTTATCCCGGTTTCCATCCTTTAGGCTAACCATATACTTCATTATTTATGTGGTATTAAAATTGATTGTGTAATGGTTTTTATTTATATTATGTTTAATTATGTCTAATTACAGTGTATTTACATATTCTATCCACTCTATTAAGTCTCTCTTCAATTTTATGATTTATGTAAGGGGGTTTTCTTTTAAAATCCTCTTTTAAAATACTATTTTCAAAATTGAAAAGAAATGTTTTTATGATATTATTCTTATTGTATTATTATGTTCTACTTATTAGGAATTTTTTATGATGAAGGGTGGGACCTATATCTCCCTTTAATTCATTGGGTATGTTTAAGTCGGAGGTCGGTCGTATGGTTACTCCTAGTGTAACAGCGATGGTTACACAAATTATAAGGTAGTTGTGTAGGTTACAAACTAAAAGGTAGCCGAGAGGGTTACATGGTTATGTAAGTAATTCCCCAAGATAAATTTATGATTGTTTTTATGTTATCATGTTTTTTGTGGATCTTTTTTAAATAGAATTTTTCACAATGTTAGTATATATGGGTGACAACCATGTCTTTTGAAAATGTTTTCACACGTTACAAGTATTCATGGAAAAATGGTCTCTTTCCTTCTTTTACATCCCTTACTATGCTTTTTGTGATAATACAAAGTTTTTTAAAATGAATTTCACAGGTCATAAAGAATTTTAAGAAAAATAATTAATCCAAGTTAAATGTTTGACTAATTTACAAAGAAATAATGTTTTAAGCTTTAATGATTAATATTTTGAAAAAAATTTGAAACTGTTTTTATGGTATCCACACTGTAACAATGTGAATGGTTATGAATGTATTATGTCCAAAATATATAAATCTCTAAACATGAAAATATCCCCTATATAAGAAATAATTATTTCTTGTCTAAAATAAATTTTATTAAATGTAATATGTCTAAGTCCTTATACTACCGGAGCCATGAAAAATCTATATAGTCTACTATGATGCATTAGGTATTAGTCTAAGATAAATTTTGATGCAGTAAGATAGTTTAATAATGTAAAAGTCTCATCAGTTGAGACCTCATGAGTAGAATTACCTAATGAATGATCTCTAGTTCGCATTCGTGGTTCGTGCCTTGAATTGTTGGAGGCAATATTTTCCTAGACAGTGTTTTATGGTCTTTATGGACCACAAAAGCATCATGTATATTTTCATGCATCATGACTTGAATCCCAGGTAGAGTAAGTGGGTTGAATTCTTGTTGTCCATAATTTTTAATCTTACCTATATTCCTAGAAAAGGCAATGATATAGAAGATTCTCCGAGCTAGAGGATTCAGGAAAAAGAAGTTATAAAGGGTAGTCATGAATGATAACTTATGAACCTATTTTCTAAGATACCCTTAGATATTCAATACTATCATGAATTGTCTGTACTTGCATCATTATTAGTTACTTATTCACTTTTAGAAAAATGAAATGATGAGGTATTTATTAGATTCATAGTGCTTATTCCTAAGGGGCAGTGGTTCAGGAAATAATCCACCGCTAGAAAGGATCATTAATGAGGATGATGTCTTACACATCTATCGGAATTTATGGGTTCTTAAACATATTCAACATGAATTGACGCTGGAGTATCATTATTCTTATTGGGTATAACATCCCGGTCCTACCATGATTTATCTTGGCTAATGCCACCAATATTGGTGGTTGGGGATGAGAAGGGAGATTTCTAGTTTGGTTACTCAGTGTTATACCTGTTAGTAGGTGACGGTAGAACACCAATGAACTATAGGCATTTTATAGACATTACACAATCATGAGTGTAAATGGTATGATGTCACTATGGATTTTGTGACCGACTTACCAAGATCCCCTTGAGTTAGTGATGTAGTATGAGTGATCATTAAAAGACTTGTAAAGTTCACTCATTTCTTACCTATTAGAGATAACCTCTCAGTGGATGAGCTTAAGTGACTATATGTCTGGGAGATTGTATGCCTACATAGGGTTCCTCGTACTATCATTTTCAATAGGGATTCTCATTTCACATTGAGGTTTTTGTAGGGATTGTATAATTCATTTCGTATACATGTTATTCTGAGCATATCCATTCACCCTCAAACTAAAGGTCTATCAGAATACAAAATATAGGTTTTATAAGACATGATTCAAGTATGTGTCCTTGATTTTAGAGGTTCTTGGGAGAAACAAATACCTCTTTTCAATTTTTACTACAATAAAAACTTTTAGGTGATGATACAGATGGTTCCCTGTTATGAATTATATGGTAAACCATGCCATATACTTTTTTTTATTATAGGTGGGTGAGGAAACACTACTTAGACCTTGTCCCATTCATGATACTTTCGAAAAGGTTTAGTTGATTAGGTAGTGGATAGCTACAAATCATTCTAGGAATAAGTCATACATCTGTCTTCACTATCAACCACTAGAGTTTGAGGTGGGGAGTCATATTTTCTTGTGTGTGTTGACTAGACTATGTCATAGATGGTATTTATTGAAGGGAAATATTTTACCTCAAATCATTGGACCTTTTCTGTTCATGGAAATAGTGGTTCCACTGTTATACCAGTTACAGTTACCTCAGAGGTAGTGTACTATGCACGATTTCTTCCATGTTTCACATATTCACTGGTACAATTCATTTCCATCACATATCGTTCTTCCTACTGAGGTTGTTTTTGAGGTAGATGCATCCTTTTAGGAGCATCCTATTCATATTGTAGATCATAGAATGAAGGCTCTATGAGGTAGGTCGAATCCTTAGGTATGGGTGCTATGGAAGTATGTCTATATACAAGATGATCCATTGGAGAAGGAGGAAGACGTACATTATTTGTGGTTGGGGTTATTCTCAGATGATGGTTTACTATCCATGGAAGGAAAACTCGAGGATGAGTTTCATTAAGGGGATGACTGTAAGATTATGGATTTTCTTCAATGTACAAAACCCTTAGATTTTAGTTTAAATCCACTATTAAATCCTTATAAATGTTTTTTATGGTTAAAGGAATGGTTTGAGACTGTCTAAAGATTTCTAAAATCCTGAACCTCTAGTTTTCTATGAAGATAATAGAGATGCATGATTAGTATATTGTTAGTGATAACCATGCACCTCACACCAAGATACCCAGTAAGGGTGCCACATGATTTTTCCAACCCATGGGAGGGAGGTTTGGACCTTATAGTTCTAAGGTAGAAAGTGAGCACATGCAGTACATTTATTTACCATGAACTACAAGTCGTTTAGGGTGTGGTCCTAGGATAGTGGGGTTAGCATGGTTGGTTCACGGTTTCTCCAACAGTGTGGCCAAATTGTGCGACCACATAAAAAGTAGTTAATTACCATTTTTACCCTCTTTATAGCTAACTCACCCCTTATTTAATTTTTTATACATGCACAGAAAACCCCTTATTCTCCCATTTGTTCTCTCACAAGCCTAATCCAGGCTTTGATTCCTTTTCTCCATTCGACATCTGATCGACCCATGGTTCATCTTGTTAGATCACCATCAGTAAGATATCTATTCTTCTAGACACTTTCATCATTTTTAGTTCCATTTACTGAGTTTTTATCATGATTATTTTCCCTATCATCATGGTGTTGGTCATTTATACCTTTTTCATCTAATATAGACTAAACTAAAGGTCGATACAAGATGAATGTTCCACCATAGGATTAAGGTAGGTGTTCAATACCATTTCCCTAAGATTGTTTTATCTATATTACTATTTTTGTTGTCCCAAAAGACATAACATTTGTTGTGACTTATAATTTACGTTATAATTCTTAAATTAATTCTTTCACATGTTTTGGGTTTCCCTTTATAGAATCAAACTACGGTTGGAGTTTGACAACCTCATCCTAAGCCACACATGTTGTGTGTTCCCTTACCCACACCGTGTTAAAAAATTCTTCACGTGTGTGAGCAACCCACCCTCATAGTGGGAGACTCTAGTAATTAAATGAGTTAGTTGGAGGGGATCATTACTCATATTCCATGTTGTTAAATGATATTAAAATGATTTGACAAATTATTAAATCATAATTATAAATGAGCATGGACACTAAAATATCTCTCGTCTTTTATTATAAAATTTTCTTGATTTTGGACATCTCAGTATGGCACCGACATATGATTATAAAGGTATGGAACCTATGAGTATTGTGGCATGGAACCTATGATTATTAAGGTATGAAACCTACTATTAATGGAAGACAAATATTATTAATGTATAGAACCTATTATTATTAGTGTATAACACCAATGATAATTAATGTATGGAACCTATTATTTACGTGTGGAACCAATTATTATGGTATTGAACCTAGGATTTTTAAGGTATGAAACCTATTATTATTATATGGAACCATTGAGAAGGATCAAGGTATGGAAACAATGAATTTTGTGTACACTTACCTCTTCAGATATCAGTCTCCCTAGTTATATACATTGGTACATGGACCATGAAGGTTTGATACTCTTTTCTCATGTGGCACATTTTAACCTAGTTTTACTTGCTATTGACACTTTATATATACATTGATTTTAACCTATTATAGCATGTCATTATAATAGTTTTTTCTCATGGACCAATTATAAGTTTTATTCACAGTATATATTATCTGTTATAGCTGCACGTGGTTATAGTTCATATGCACTTGATGGATTTATAATAGACACCATTGGTAGTGGCCTACTAAGTTTATCTCACACCTTTTTCAGGTTGCTAATTTGTACCTGAATAGACTTTATGGATACATGTAGGAATATGAGAAAGAGTTGTGTTATTGATCCTTGATTTTTTTTATCATGGGATAAGGGGATTACAAGATCTAGCTATGTCTTATGATACTATATCAAGATAGGATTTAGGAATTTTTTATTTTGATATACCTTTATGTATGTTTTTTTTTGGAATATTATCGTATTCCTTTTTATTTTAGAGACAAGCCATTGAATAATATTGTATATGGTACTAGATATTTCTATTGATGATATGTTCATTATTATCATCTGGATTCTTAATTTTACTATTTAGTCGTAATTTATTATATTTCCATTTTTTATTTATCCCGTATTATATTTCTATGTTATTCTAATTATAAGAGTATTTTCACCTCATTTTACCACCTTGGACCCTCACTATTTTTTTACAGTCTTTGTCATTCGAGGAGGCATGTGTGAGGCCTTTTACCCCACCGGATCTATGAAATATTATGTTTCTCTTGATTCATGATGTTATAAGATATTTAAGGGTGATTTATTAATTGAAAGGGCAAGGTAATGGTATTTTAAGCTACTATTTAAGGGTATAAAAGAAATTTGTTATGTTCAATTCTCTCTTAGATGTGTTGTGTAAATGTCACAAGGGATTTATAAATATATTTCAAGAAAATACGTAAAGGTAACTCATAAACATAAAAGTTTGGGTAAAGGGATATTGACACTATGTAAGTATAATGACATGCTATGTAAAGGTACCCCAAGTTTTCAAGGCACTACATAATGGTATTTTTATCTTTATAGGGTTTGTGAAATAGTATTTGACTCAATGTAAAGGTAGAGGTACATGTTTTTTAATGGTAGTCGTGCTATATAAAGGTCTCCTCTCATGAATGTAATCATATCCAATACTTTTTATAGGAAATTTAAGATTAAGATAGAGTTATGTAAAGTAAAAAAAAAGTGTTTCATAAAGTTATACAATTGATTCAAAATTTTGAATAAGGGTAAACCATTGTTTTTAAATGAAACATAAATGTAAAAATTATTTTCAAATATTTACATAAGTTTAAATGAATGTTGAATAAGGATATCCATTTTATTTTAAAAGCTACATAAATGTAGCAAAAGCCACTGGATAATACCATCATTACTACTTCCAAGCATAGGCTTGATCCAATAAGCCAATATGAGGCCTAGGATTTCCATTGATATCATATGAGAGCATGGAAGACCATTATGAAATCCCTATTTGAGATGAAGATCATGCTACCATCACTATACATTCATGATACTGTTCAAATATTCTACCACTAGTGCAACATGTCCAACCACCAAGCCAACTACTACCACATTCTTCCATTGATTCCTACCACTAGGATATGTTATCGCTACCTAATACCATTGAATGTAAAACCATTTTATGCTACTACCAACCACTACTGTTGTTGTTATACCACAACTTCCTTCAACCACAACATGGGTTTTCCAGTGTTTCCACCATCGGTATACCATCATCAAGACCTACCACCGGTGTTATTTCGTTTTTTCTATGAAGATCCAATTTCCATTGTCACCATACATGACATTGAATAATTCTGTTACTGTTACTTTTATAGCTCAAGCACAACAATATATTTCCACATAAAACATGGTCGACTACCTAGGTTCAAATAGGGATCTCAATGCCCAAATAGGGATAACCATGGGATTTTATGGAATTCCAAGCCATGTATAAATCCATGTTTATATCCCCAATCAACATGAATGCATGAATTAATGAGGAGATTCCCTAACCTCCATCATGGTAATAGAATTCATTTTATATAGGGAAGAGTAGGTATGAGGTTCATATGGATTGACGTATATCATGGTTGATTATGGGGTGAGAAGGATAGGCTTGTATTTACACACTCATATTCAAGCTTGGTTCAGGATGACAATATGTATTGATGTGCATGTTGATAAGATCTAAGGAGGTGATGATTCAGATTCCATGTGGAAAAACTTTTATTCGATAAGGAAAGATAAAATGAATTTTTTAATCGAGATAATACTAAAGTTGTAGATTCAGAAATATGGGAAGTAAAAAATTTCATTCTCCCTCTCTTGGATAAACACAATATAACATAGAAGAGACATTCACATTGATTAAAATAAATAAATACATAGACAAAATTTAAATGATAGAGAATTTTTAGAATTTTAAGGCAATATTTTAGAGATAGAGAGGATATATATTGAATAATTTAATTCTTATAAATACAAAAAAACCTAGGGAAAGGGGAGAGATATATAGATAGAAGGATCATGGATGACTAAGCCTACTACCTTGGATTGTTGGTTACCTTTTGTTATATTTTATTTTTAAATATAATATACTCCTCCGTTATCCATTTTCTCAAATGTAATGGTAGGGTATAACTCTTGAATGATTGGGAAAGGGATGGGGAACCTCTTATAATTCATTATTCTATGATATTTTAATAAAATAATTATTTCATTTTCCCTGTTAATTGGATTCGATACATAATTGAATATTTAATCTTGAAATCAATTACGTTTAATTTAATGTTTTCATATTATGTAATACCTTGGTCAAGGCTCATCATCTACCACTCTTTGGTCTTAGATAAATTTTATTGAATGATATAATTCCAAGTTGTGATATTTTTATCGATTTAGGACATGTGAGGAAGTTATAGTGAATATTTTTTGTTTACTTGGGAATCGTAATACCATATGTGGTACTGCTTAAGGGATTTAGGTAGATTCATTATAACATTTATAGAAAAGGAGATTAATCTAAATAAATGATATTTTTAGGACTATATTCACTAGTATTAAAACTTAATGAAGGGTTAAAGGGATAAACAATTATGGACCCATTCATTGATCAATTAACACGGAAAAATGATTCATTTTTTAATACCATGATAGGATCATGATTGGGAAGAAAAACCAAAACCTAATCAATTGTCTTTAATATTTATTTATATGTCCTTTATTCTTTTATTGATGTTCCTAGAAATATGAATCCACCAAATTTATTTTTCACTCTTGATAATAGGATTAGAGACATCCTCTCTAAAGACAACCTATGGTACCAAGACTACTACATTCCCATGGAATCAATTTAGATTTTTTTCGCACCCCATTACTGGTGTGTGTAAATGTGTAAATTCATAGTATGAATGTTCATTTTACCACATATCCCAAAATATCATCTAATCCACTTTAGAAATCAAAAAAACCCTCCTTAAACCACACTGTAGTGAAGTGCCTCATATGGTTTTGTCGCATTGGTCTTATTAAATAACCCATCTCTTCCAAATCATTTTGGAAACCATTTTGGATCTATAATCCATTGAAAATTATCAATAACACCAATAACTAAACTGGTTTATTTATTCCTTATATAATTTCTTTATTCAAAATGGTGGATCCTACCATTGTATAATGCATAGATAACCATGATTTTGTGGAATCCAAATGATGCTTTGATTTTATAATATAATGATATTAGGTGTTTTAACTAAGATTGGACATTTGTTTTCTGGAAAAGTAAACCTTATAAATTGTGGTAGTGATCTAATCATATCATTTTGGAAGAAAACCATACATACCATTACGCAATGGTGTGACCATGTCATAATACATATGAAAAAAGAAATTAAAATTATCTAAATTAGTCTATATTTTATTGATTCATCACCAAAGTATGATATGATACTACTAGAAGGACTCATGGAACACCACTATGTATTATTTTACTGGAAGAATGTATGAAATCCATTCCTAGATTAATCAAGAGAAGAATCAATAAGAAGAATCAAGAAAAACCATTAAATGGAACACCTCATATTCTTATATTTGGGTCAATATTTTTAGTGAGTTTGATCATGTTACCTCATAAAACCCAAGGGTTCTATCCAATGTAAATATCCAACAACCACTTGAATTACCAAATTCTTCATTTATACCTCTTCTCTACATCAATATTCTAGATCCTCCTTCTTTCATTAAAATGTGGAGAAGATAATTAGAGATAGATTTGGCCAGATAATGATCAAAATAGATGTCATAACTGAGGTCCTAGAAAATCCTTTTATTATAATCCTCCATTTAATAAAGGATACTCTTGTAGTTACAAGGTTTCATATGTTTCAGAATGGACTAACCTTTTAGCTTCCACCTCATTTATTTATCTGATTGTTAAAATCATTTAAAAATCAATATTTTATCTAAAAAACATAATTATATTCATCATGTGACACCTAAAAAATGAACATTGGCAATACTAAGTGACAAAAATATATAAAGAATGAGTAAAATTATTGGAAAAATTGAAATAAGAAAATAAAACAAACTCTATACATAGATTTTATAAAATTGTTAGGGCCATTTTATTTGGTCACATAACCCTAAAATATTTATGTGATTCCCCAAAAGATATGAAATTATGTAATCCTCATTGATTCATGTAACTGGAAATGTTATCCATGATGGAACCTTATCATGGTTTTTGAGAATCACATGATCACCTAACAGTATTGTCTTCATGAGATCAAATATGGGAGATGTTTACCATGATGGGATTCTTTCACAGTCACTCTTCATTAGGTGAACGCTTAACCATAAATGGTTAGCATGGCCAGCTTCATAGAGGTTTTATAGGAAGGACAACATTTTTGGTCTCTCTTCATCATGGAACACATTGGGGGACTTTATCAGTGAAATATTGCCTTAGTAAAATGACACAAATACGACAATGGAAAATTTTGAAGATTCCTTCCATTTCCTCAAACCAAGAGATATAGCTCACTAGCCTTAGAAAGTATAACAATATAATATTCTAGTGCCTATAAACCCCAATGAAAATAGAACAAGATGAATCAATAGATATAGGCACATGGGTGAATATAAGATAATAAAGGAGACTCACAAGTCTCTAAAGTCACCTTCTTGAAAATAAACTAAGTAACTTAAAAGGATGGGAACATGGAAAAATTAGAAACCATTTTTTCCAATGAATAAACTATTGATGAAAACCTATCTTGCATGACCACCTATGTAGTTTTCAATAACATGATGACTCATCATTCATATGATCATATGAGGTCCTGTAGTCACATGATTATGAGAAAAACTCAAGTGAATACAGTCACACTAAACAATAACCTAACCTAATTTTGGTTATGTGATCACATTAACCCTTTCCTTTATTTGATCACATGACCTCGTTCCCTCATGTGATCATATGAACCCATTTTTACTTGATTGCATGAACCTGTGACCTTACTATGATCTCCCATCCCAATATAATCTAGATGGGTTCTCCTTTTATAAGAGAACAACTTTAACCTCCCAAGTATTTATTGTATCGTTCAATTATAAGGATATTTCCCACATGGAAATCCATATTGGAGTAATTCTACAATATTCCCCAACTCAAAGGGAAATATTCCCCATGGGACCAATTCCTTTACCAATAGAAATCCAGGTACTTAAGAACCATGTAGAGTATGATTCTTATTATAAACAAGATACATAGGATCCTTTTAAAGGTTATGTATCCATATCTAATATATTTTCATACCCTTATTTTTATGTGGCTATATTCCTTATAAATACCATAACACATTTAGTATGTTGTTTTAAAATTCCCCCATATAGATTTCACATTACAAAATTACCTATAGGATCCTCTACCTTCTCTATTAGATCCATAATCCCCATGAGATTCATCACATTATTCATCTCAAGGAAGAATCAATGTGTAATACCCATTGAAATAAAATCTTATACTCACACTTAGCATGGATTAGGTAGTCTTAGAGATCTATGATATTCATGCACTTAGCATGATGAAAATACCTCAACTATGAGACTCCTTATTAGGTGTAATCCCCAATTATATATTCTTTTACTTTAAAGTTTCATATTCCTAATGAAACATATTAGGGAAAAACCCATCTGTGTATTCCCCCCCATAAAATCCTCTATTTTCACAGTTCTCATGACATAGGTGTCATTACTATATGACATTAAACTATATGGTATGGTCCTATCACACGGCCTTAAGTTGTGTCACACAAAATATGTAATGCCTCATATTTTATGTGTATTATTTCTAAATATTATATGAAATTATTTCAATACCAGGCTCTGCAATGGCATGCGATTCTGAGGCCCGAAGTGCCTAAAATAAATGATTGAAATAAATTTAAACTCCAAATTGTGTGGGCGAATGGTTTTCCTAAAAAGGTGAAATAACTTTTAAACGGGTGACCAAACCAAAAATCTGAGGACATCATTGTTTCTAGAGTAGTGACTTTACCTTAGGTTGTTCTTAACATCAACCAACACATATCGGCTACAAAAGTTATTTTTAAGACGTTTTAAAGGAAATAACATAAATAAATAATTTATTTTGTTTTGATTTCATTTTTAATGAAACAAAATAATTCTTCCCATTTAAATACATGATTATGTAAGGTTCTTAGGGTTAGCCGCATAACCTTGTGAATTGATGACTGTCGTTGGATCTGTGGAGGAGAACCTGTTGGCAGATGATGTTAGAGCAATCCATCGATGCACCTCAAATTCAATAGAACTATGCCAATGACTGTGTCGTAGTGATCATTCTCCAACTGAATTTAGGCAAGGGTTTTTTATTTTTTCTTTATTTTTTCCATGTTCTTGGATTAAATGTTGAAAATGGATCAACCCACGAACTGGTTGATTCACAGATCGTGTGTTCTTACTGGAGGGGGTTGTTTTATATTTCTTTTGAGGATTTTTGGTCTAGGGATTTAATCCATGCTATATTATTGATTTTTTTTATTCCCCTATTAAACATATTAAAGTGAGTAGATCGATGCCATGACAAATGACGAAAGAGGTGTGTTACTCCTTTGCATATTGGATTTTCTCCTCCTTTGACCCGCGTTCTTCGTGTTCTTCATGGGGTAGTGAACAATGGATCATTGTGAATTTGTTTTGCAATTAAATGATCCCATATTGGATATTTGACATCGTGATGACCTAGGGGAGGTGAGACCATGATGGAGGATGATGAATTAGCTCTAATCGAGGGAGATCGGTCTTTGATCGTTCTACGTGTAGTTGGATCGATACGTGTTTGTGGGGCCGATCAGAGGTCTAAAACCAAGGGAAGAGGATTTGTGGTGTCAGGGAAACAAACACTGGATCATTGTGATTCTATTTTGAAACTCAAAAAATCCTAAATTAGAGATCAAGCATCATGATGACCTCACTAAGGTACGACGACGATGGCGGATGAAGAATGGGCTCGGATAGAGGAGGATTGTTCTTCGATCATTCTTCACATGGGAGGACCAAGATTGTTTTTGGGGATGATCGAAGGGCCTAAAACAATATAGATGACATCAGGATTTCGGGTTGACCACAACCTTAGAGTTTTGTATTGATCAGATGGTCGTATCGATGAACGGGCAATTCCTTGGGGCACAGAAGGAAGAATGGCATTTCTAGAAATTTCTCAAGAACACAAAATTTTCTCCTATGAACACAACATGTGGGACTAGAATGGTGGAAACTAGGGTTTTGGTACTAAAAATGGTGAATATCATAATGTTATCCTGGGAGGACATGTTGTGTGGGCCCCGCATAGTGGCGACTAGAGTTTTGGGCTACGGGAAGCATGAACACGGTGTATGACTATCATCACACGATATGTGGGTCCGTACATAGAATCATCATGTATCTCAAAAGGTACATGAACATGAAGTGGATTAAACAACATGTACTCCACCACATGGCCAAACATGACCGGATACGTAGGCTACCCCTTGTACCGGTACATGGTCTGTGACACACTGGTTAAAGCCATGTACGGGCACATGGCCAGCATACACGAAGTCTTACCAATATAATAGAACATAGAATGTTGTTATCTTATACATCGTATATACCTTTATCTACACAAAAAGCCTTATGACACAAGTCATTGTACATGGTCAGTACTTGGGGTCAGAGTATATGGCAGTGACCCTTCTACACGTCGTGTACTTCTCAGAACAAGGCTTGATCCTCTTTTCCATCATTCTGTGGATAGGTTTCATTTGGTTTAGTACCCATTTTATCTTTCCTCTTAAGTTCATGTATTTTTCTCATCCATAAAAGTATGATACCTTCATCCAGAATTTCCGTGATAGAGTTTGGTATCCCTATGAGAGGCCTGGAGAGGGATCCTCTATCCATTCTTGACCCTAGGTAGAGTTAGGTGTTGACATGACCAATCCTACAAGACACTGATCCTCTACATAGCAGGTTAATCTGGGTGATTCTTAGTATCTTCCATGGCCTTGGAAGTTATCCTCATCCGTATATCATGATATTTTCCCATTCAGGAGTGTGCTCTCCTAGAAAGAATGTATATGATCCCTATTTAGATCTATCAGTTCATTTATCTTTCTCATGGACTTTCCTGATGAATAGTACTTCCCAGATGAACTTCATTAGAGCTATCGGACTTGTAGAACAGTTCTCCCAGATGAGGGCTTCATGGAATCATCGAACAAAATCCCTAGCATGGGAATGCGGTTGTTGTGACTTGTCTCTAGGCTAAGGGCCTAGGTTTTGAGTATATATAGATGTGTTTCTATTGATATATGTTTAGTAGAAATATACTATTTAGATCTGAATGTTCCTTTACATTTTTTATTTCATTTCAGTTTTGGGGTCCCCTACTATGTATTGTTATACTCACCCATGCACGAGCTTTGCCTAAAAGTGTTGTGTCTTGTGCAGACAAGTGTCCTTTTGAAGGAGTATACGATGGACGAGGATTGGACTTGGTTTTCTAAGTTCCTTACAATATGAGGTGTTCCTATGGATATAAGAAGCAGTCCCAATAACTTTTTCTTGCGTATAGGTTGGACATTGTAGTTTACATACTATTTTTTTGTGGGCTTGTATTCTTGCCAGGTTTACATTCTGTACATTACTTCTGTTGTATTCTGTTGGTTGGGCTTTGTTGTATGCATGTATTTTATTACCTAGTGGTTTTTACTTTTCAGAATTGTGGTCTTGGAGATGTGTGCATGTGTACAAGTACTTAGTCAATGCCTCCTATGTTAGTTATATGCCTACTCAGTGCTAGTGACAAGCCCTGGGCCTATTGGAGGTGGGCTTGGGGAGTCGCAATAAGGGCCACACTGGGACGGTTCATGACAGAGTGGTATCAGAGGTGGACGGTTCTACCTTAGGACCAACAGTTTGTGATATTGGTTTGGGGCAATAGTGTCAACTGTTCTGAGTTTTTCTTTAAGGTCAGAGACTCCAATGTTTGTGCAGGTGGCCAATATATCCATACACCAAGACTCTGATAACCTATTTTTCGACCCAGTACATAAGAAAACTAGTTGCAGGGAAATAAAAGAATGGTACGTTCATCATATAAGAATGTGTGGTTTTTTTCATGTCCTTTGTGTCAACTATATAGATATAATCGTTGACCATGGTACATCTTGTTTCCATACAGGATGCCTTCGTGACGCATACCCGCTAGGATTCAGTGACTCGATCATAAGGATGAACCCCACAATGACGAGGCTTTGATACAAGGACAAGTTCCCCGGGTGTTACCTCAATGTGGATCACGTGCTATGCCACCACCAGTGGATAAGCACGTGGTACCCGTGGTGCTGACAGACGAGGAGTTCATGCTGAGAATGCTCCATGAGTTTCATTGATAGGGAACCCTCTGGTTTTGAGGTGAGCCCGACCCTCAGGCGGATGAGGACTGGCTTGACGTGGTGACCATGGTTTTCCATCTAGTTAGGACACTAACAGACCAGATGGTGATCCTAGAAGTGATCCTTATTCAGGGTTCAATCGGATGATGGTGCAGTTTTACCATACAGACTCATGAAGAGGATAATCTTTCGTGGACGGTGTTTGAGAAAATCTTTAGGGAGGAGTTCTCTCTGGTTACTCTAAGAGTAGAGTGTTCTAAGAGCTTCTTTAGATCTGGAAGGGTATTATGATAGTGGATGACTATTCATCTAGGTTCGCCAACCTCGCCAGGTACTTGATGGGTATGGTTACGGATCAGTACTCCAGATCTAGGACCTTCGAGAAAGGTATATGATTGGACATGCAACCTAATGTAGTGCCTCTATGAATTTTGACATACACAGGAGTGCTCTATTGGACCTTGTCGATCAAGAGATTCTTGGAAGAGAAAAGATATATAGTGGCAGTCATCAGCAGGAAAACAGGTGTGGAGACCTTTGCAGTGGGGAGCCGACATTTGGAACAAGGTTCAGAATGTGGGAGACATCACAAGGGGACCCAGGATAGGGGTTGATTGTATAGGGCTCTTATGCGAGATGCAGTCAGCCTAGCGAGAGGCGATTATACACATGTGATGGTATATGACATCTCACTAGAGACTGTCCAACATTTTGAGCTGCTGATAGGTAGGTGGTGGATGGACCACCGAGGTAGAGTCCAAGAGTAGAGTAGGAGGACCCACAAAGCGATGAACCTGGTAGAGAAGGAGGGAGAGTTGCAGGTGGTGTCAGATGCTTTGATCTACTTCCACCACCACCCCCAGGAGGTCTGCACTAGGCTCTGGGATCTGGGGAACAGGTGCGGTGACAACTGTATGCAGTTGAGTTATACAACCTAGGGACTTATGTGATTATCCAAGATATGATCTATGTCTGTTGTACCATAGTTTACATACTCATAGACATAGTTTCCAGTCATTATTTCATCATCACATGTCTTTTGAAAAATAATGAGATTTCGGTAGAGCCGTTGACTCAACCCTTATGATTAGAGACACCTACAAGTGGGGGATCATGTGAGACACATTTGAATTGTTTTAGTCATACTATGAGAGCACTTGATTTATGATTAGTTGTCGAAGTTATAGTACTCGATACAAGAGGTCCACTTTCTGGGACATGTTATCTAAGAAAATGGAGTATCCATGGACCCAGGCAAGGTCGAGGTAGTGTTAGCATGGGAGTCACCCTAGAGTGTGACAGTGGTGTAGAGCTTCCTTGGGCTGGCAGGATACTACAGGAGATTTATCACTGATTTCTCCCAGATATTAGAACTAATGACATCCTTGACGGAGAAGGGGAAGCCTTTTGTATGGATGGAGAAGTGCTAGTAGGCTTTCTAGTAGTTGAGGTATAGATTTACAAGCACACCAATACTCATATTTCAATAGGAGGGATTCATTTTTCTATTTTTCTACGATGAATCAGAGATCAGGCTTGGCGGTTTCCTGATGTCGAGATAGGAAGTGATTGCTTATGGTTCGCACCAGCTAAGGTTGCATGAGTAGAATTACCCGACCCATGACCTTGAGTTGGCAGCAATAGTCTTCACGTTGAAGATGTTGTGACACTACATGATGGGTGAATGGTTTATCATTTACTCCAAACATAAGAGCCTCAATTACATATTCTCATAGAAGGATCTAAATATGAGTAAAATGCGTGGGCTAGAGTTCTTCTAGGATTATGAATTTGATATCATCTATACTCCTAGGAAGGGGAACATTGTGGTAGATGCTCTTATTAAGATATCATGTTCACAACTGCTAACTGAGTCGATGGAGTAGTTGGCCTCACTACAATTATCGTTCATGGATAGGGATAATGCAACTTATCTCCAGTCGATGGTTGTCACCACTCCACTCTTACAGTGATTCAGGGAGGCATGACTAGGGGATGTCAACTACAAGACTCTATGTGATCAGTTATTCACAGGACATGCTCCTTATATATATTCTTAGGTGGTGATCATGTAGTCTTTTTTGGAGGATGAACCATTGTGCCAGTGGAGTTGGAGGTAGAGGTTCTGATGGAGTTTCATACATCCCCGTTGGCGGTATATCCTAGAGTTGCAAAAATATACCAGGATCCATGGTGTCAGTTTCAATGGACAGGTATGAAGAAGGCAATAGCAGAGTTCATTTCATGATGCCTTACAAGCCAGTAAGTGAAGGCTGAGCACCGGGTTTCAGTAGGGTTAGCTTACCCCATGGAAGTTCCCGAGAGGATGTGGGGTGGAATATTTATATACTTCATGATAGGCATACCACAAATGTCAAAGAGACACGATTATATTTGGGTGATCATTGAACGACTCACCAAGTCATCCCACTTCCTAGATATTAGGGAGTAGAGTTCCTTAAAGAGATATGGATTCCTCTACATGAAAGAGATAGTTTGGATTCATGGCTTCCCTTCGAAGATAGTCCCATATTGTGATGCTCGTTTCACATCCCGGTTGTGGAAGGGATTACAGGAGGATTTTGGAACCCAACTACACTTGAGCATAGAATTCCATCCCTATAATAATGGTCAAATGTAGAGGACCATTCAGGTTCTAGAGAATCTGTTTCTGGACTGTATCTAGAATATTGGTCATAGTTGGGAGTACAACCTAACACTAGTAGAGTTTTCATACAATAAAATTTATCCCTCCAACATTGGTATGGAACCGTTTGAGGCCTTATATGGGTGAACCTACTTTTCACCACTCTGCTAGACCGAACCTAGAGATTCATCACTCATGGGTTTGTAGCTGGTCTGAGCCACTATTGAGAAGGTACAACTCATCTAGGAGAAGATGAAGAATTCACAAAGCTGGAAGAAGACTTATGCTGATAGATAATGGTGACCTCTGGAGTTCGAGGAGGGGGATTGTGTCTTCCTTCAGATCTCACCTCGACGACAGATGAAGAGATTTTTTCAGGGAAATAAGTTGTCTCTAAGGTTAATCATCCATTTTCAGATACTATGTAGAGTTGGATAGGTGGCGTACTACCAAGCTCTACCACCATAGTTGCACTGAGGACATGACATCATCCATGTCTGGCAGTTAAGGAGGTACATGTATGATCTTTCACCAGTCATTGACTAGTGTGAGCTAGACATTGAGGATGGAGTGACCATCATAGAGTATTTGGTGGAGATAGAGGATTTTTTGGAGAGGATCCTTCATTGGTGAGAAATTCCCCTAGTGTGTGTCTGGTGGTAGCACAAGAATATTCTGGAGAGCACATGGGAGAGAGAAGCTCAGATTCATGTGAATTACCCACATCTATTTGAGTAGCCTTTTGTTTTGGATTTTCAGGGACATAAATCCCTAAGGATGGAAAAATGTAATATCTCTAATTTCATGGGTATTATTTTTAAATGTTATATGGAATTATTTCGAGACCAGGCTTTGTGACGGTATGCGATTCCATGGCCCAGAGGGCCCGAAATAACTGTTTGAAATAAATTTAAACTCCAAATAGCGCCTGTGAACAGTTATCTAAAAAAAGTTAAATAACATTTAAATGGGTGCCCATATCAAAAATATTATGGCACCATTGCATTTATAGCAGCAATTATACATTAGGTGAGGCCTAACATCGACCGAAACGGGTCGACTGTAAAAGTTAATTTTTGGATGTTTTAAATGAAATAAAATAAATTTCTTTATTTTGTTTTAATTTTTAACACAACGAACAATTTTCTACACTTTAAATACATCCTTATTAAAATTTCACAAGTTTATATGCATAACCCTGCGAATTTATAACTATCATTGGAGCAGTGGGGGAGAACCTATTGGCGGACTATGTCGGAGCATTCCATCAACGTACCTTGGATTCATTGGAACCATTCCAACGAACATGACACAATGATTGTTCTCCAACCAAATTGAGGTAGGGGTTTGTTATTTTTATTTATTTATACTTTGTTGTTGGATTAAACTTTGAACGTGGATCAACTGACAAATAGGTTGATCCGCGAATCATGCATTCTTGAGGGAGGGTGTTGTTTTCCGTTTCTTTCAGGGTTTTTTTTCGGGATTTAATCCATGATATATTATTTTGTTGTTTTTATTATCCTATTAAACCTATTAATGGGAGCAGATTGATGCTGTGATGAATGACAGAGGAGGTGTGTTCCTCCTTTCCTTATTGTATTTCTTTCTCCTTTGCCCTGCGTTCTTTACATTCTTCATAGGGCGACGAACAACAGATCATTTCGAATCAATTTCTCAATGAAATCATCTCAAATTGGAGATCCAACATCGCGGTGTCCTAGTATAGGTGTGACGGTGATGGATGATGATTAATCGACTCAGATTAAGGGAGATCATTTTTTGAGTGTTCTATGCGCAAGTGGATCGATACATGTTTTTGGTGCTGATCAGAGGTCCAAAACCAATGAAAGAAGCTTCATGGTTTTGTTGCGATGAACACAAAATTTTTGAAAATCCATTTCAAAATTTAACAATCCCAAATCAGAGATCGATCATCGTGACGTCCTATCGGAGGTGTGGATGAAATGGTGGACAACACATCGGCTCAGATCGGGGAAGATAATTATTCAATCATTCATCACATGGTGGGATCGATATGTCTTTTAGGGGCTGATTAGAGGACCAAAAACAATGATGATAACTTTAGGATGTTGGGGAGACCTCAGCCTTGTAGTTTCGAATCAATCATATGGTCGGATTGATGAATGTGTGATTCCTCGGGGCGCGGAACGAAGAATGGTGTTTTATGATATTTAAGAAGAATATAGTGTGTTCTCTGATGAACACTCTATATGGGACTGGCATGGAAGAGGCTAGGGTTTTTTCACTACACACAATGAAGAACACGATGTTCTCCCAGGAGGACAGGGTGTGTGGGACCCACTAAGAGGATGCTTGAGTTCTGGGAGATGGGAATCACTAACACGGTGTGTGACCATTATCACATGGTATGTGGGTCCTTATGCATACTTGGTGTGTATCTCAAAAGATACATAGACACATGGTGGAGTAAACAACATGTACTCCACCACACAGCCAGACATAGCTGGATACACGGGAAACCCCATGTACCGGTACTCAGTTTGGGACACACGAGTTGAGGCTGTGTATGGGAACATGGACACTGTACACAGAGTCTTCCCCAGATAGTGGAACAAGGAGTGTTGTTATCTTACATGCCATTTATATATTCATCTACACAACTAGTCTTAAAACATGGGTCGTTGTACACGGAATGTGCCTGGGGTGAAAGGACACGGCGTTTGACCCTTCTACATGCCATGTACTTCTAAGTACATGTCTTGATCCTCTTGTCCACTATTCCTTGGATAGGTTTTATTTGGGTAGTTCCACTTTTAACGATCCCATGAAGGTCAGGTATCATTTCCATCCATAGGACTATTATCCCTTCAGTATGACATTACGAGATAGAGTCATGTATCCCTCCGAGAGGCCCAAAGTGAGATCCTCTATCCATTCTAGACCCTAGTTAGAGTCAGGTATCGATGTTACCAATACTACATGATGTTGATCCCCTACTTTGTTGGTGAATTTAGGTGAGTCATGGTATTATCCAAGTCCCTGTCATGGATCCTGATCTATGTATCGTGATCTTTTCCCACGTAAGTGTGCGTTCTCCTAGTATGGCTATATTTGTTCTCTCTTTAAATCTATCAGTGCATCTATCTCTCTCAATGATTTTCATGATGAAGAGTAATTCTTGGACGGATGTCATCAGAGCTATCAGCCTCATAGAGTGATTTCTCCAGAAATATTTCTCCATGGAATCAGTGAACTAAATTCCTAGTGTGGGTATGCAGTTGTTGTGACTTTTCTCTAAACTATGGGTTTGGGTTTAGAGTATATCTAGATGTGTTTCTCTTGATATATTTTTAGTAGAAATATACTTTTTTGATATGATTGTACCTTTAATTTGTTTATTGATTTGTGTTTTTTGGGGTTCCCTATTGAATATTGTTATACTCACCCGTACACAGGCTTTTCCCGCACGTGTCATATCTTGTGAAGACAAGTAGTCTTTTGACAGAGTCCAGGGAAGAGTAGGACCGAACCGATATTTCTGAGTTCCTTGTAGGCCGAGTTGTTCCTATGGATATGATTTGTAGTCCAATTAACTTTTTATTGTATATAGGTTGGAACATTTAGTTTTTAGAATCTTTCTATTGGTGGGCTTATATTCTGGCCCAGTTTACTTTCCGTACTATTCTCCATTGTACAATGTTGGTTGGATTTAGTTGTATGCATGCATTTTGTTCCTTAGTGGTTTTTACTTTTCATCATTATGGTCTTGGAGATGTTTGCATGTATACATATACTTATAAAATTCAACCCATGTTAGTGATATGCATACTCAGTGTTGGTCACCAGCCCCTAGCATATTAGAGGCAGACTTGGGGAGTCATGGTGCGGACCCCACTAGAATGGGTCATGACAAAATACACGGGAATTGTTTCTTTCCTTACAGTCTATGTAGGACACCTCCTTGAGGTTCGAACCCGCTATTATTTACCTTCAATGTCCACACTCATTGGTCCATATTCCCCATTAAATCATTTATACACTCCCCTCATATGGATATACTCCCAAGAGTCAAGATGTAATGTCAATTCAGTCTATATTCCCTGCATACTATCCTCATTGGGTCATATTTCTCATGAGATTATTTATGTCCTTCCCTCACTTGACCATCTCCAGTATGTTTAGAATTATAACACATTTGGTCCATATCCCCTATGGACCATCCTTTATTAGGTCATATTCCAGATATAATAATTCCCCCACACTAAGGGATATATTCCTTTTGTGTCTTATCATACCATCCACAACAAGCTATATTCTGAATAGGATCCATCTTCATAGATCTATACTCCTTGTGAAACCAACTCATCATCATTGGGATATATTCCATTTTAGGTCAACCAAAAAGGATCTCTCATGTGTAATTCCGATACCAACTATTTCTAGTTGACTTTATTGTAGTCTTACTGACCACGTGACCTTAAACAGCATGGATCCATCAATTTCACATGACCTTAAAAGGGATGATGTGTCCCGTTAAATTGTGCCAAACAATGAGGGTTTTGATTCCTTTGGAAAGGATATATAGGAATCCCTTTTATGGGTCTGATCCTAACACCATAAACAACTAATACCTTCCTAGAAGGCAATAAAATCTAGGGCACCCAACTATGTCGCCTTAAAACACAGTGACTAAAAAACTAGCATCAATATGAAATAATAAAGAACAAAATGTCAAACCTTTGATTCTTACAGATGGTCTCATCAATGGAAAACCTATGATAAATAATGAGGTTAATATCAATGGTGTGCCTATGATATTTGAATGAATTCACATTGTAAAATGGAAATAATAGATTACTAATGTTAGGTTAAATGGTAATATATCAATAATTATGAATTGTTCACAAACAAGACTTAAATATATAAGAGAGTCCCGAAGTAAGAAATATTATCCCAAGAGATTGGGATGAGTAGGGCCTCTCATTACCTCAACCAATGAATGTTTATAAGTTTCATTAGTAAGAAACCAAAATGACCACCTTTTTTTGGACTGCATCCCCGTATATTGTTATGAATTTGGGGACCATTGGGTGATTCTATCTCCAGGAATAAACCCCATTGAATCACATTCAACATAGGAGTAGTGACTTGATGCAATGATTGTGCAAGCATAATCTACCCCACCCATGAACCATACATTGTTCCAGCTCATCCTGGGTTGAAACAACATCAATAATAAAAAGTAAGCATTATAATACACATAGAGTAGTTGATCTAATTATATCATATATCATTATTCATGGGAACATTGGCATATCACAAACCACTATAGGAAGACACTAACCACAATATAGTGATTTTAAACACATCTCGGTGGGTGATTTAGTTTAAAATACATTATAGGAGCATCTTTTATGGTGATTAATTATTAGATATTTATAATTATAAAGAATCACAAGGATTTTCTCAAGACCAAACATAAGATAAAATTAAAAATTGACGTTCAATCATAATTTTCTACGACTAAAGATCATGTTATTAGAAATCACCACTAGATAAATGTTGAAATAATAACCCCCTTAAATTACCACCCTTTCAATCCCTACCCAAATTTATTTTTATAGTGTCATAATTGGTTAGGTATTTAGGGGCTATAGTGGATTAATATGTAAATTATTTTCAATAATAAAATGTTTGTTATATGGGTACTGAATATTTTATTAAATATTTTATTTTTATTTAAAATAGAAATTTCACATAGTTTAATGATAAATTTGAAAAAATAGATTATTTATTTGAAATCAAGATTTCAAAATTATATTAGTTTGGAAATTTTTTAATTTAATAAAAATTGTAATGTAATTTAAAAACGGTGAAATACAGTAAATATGACATCATTTACATGTAATAATGATCTAATATATCCAAGATAGTTACATTGGATTATTTTTTGGAACATAAAATTATATAATATAGTTAAGGGAGGTAATGGGTCACTATGAGTGTAGTGGATTACTTCAAATAATGGAAAAGACAAAATATTTAAGAATTAATTCTGTGGAATTCCACTCATTACATCAAGAAATAACCACCCCCTCTTATCATTTATTTACAAAACATGATCAAGTTATCTCCTCAAAGTTATATTAAGGAGCCTTTATCATAACTCTCTCTTCAATAATGAAGAGTTTATTTTTGTAATAGTTGATCGTAATCCAAGAAGCTTAAATAAGGTAAGGGATCCAATTTGTCTCTCATAATTCCCAATTGTGATTATATTAAGGTAATAAATTTTGAAAGTTCATTAAATGTTACAATAATATTCACTATATAGTATATTTTCACCCCTATTATTTTTTTACATATATTATTATTCATTCACTCTCATTAGGCCCCATCTTATATGCCATTATTAGGCCAAATTAATGATTTATTAATCATCTTCCTTTTATTTTAAATGAAATATTCTTGTTTAACACTCTTTTAATCAATTTATTAACATGATTTCATAAATATTATTCTATTTTATTATCATCCCTTAAATATATTATCCATGAGTAACCATCCATTACATTTCCTTATATCATTTTCAAAAGTTTTACCTCTCCAAAGTAAACTATTTTAATTCATTTCCCTTTCATTTTGGTTTGTGATTATTCTATTATAATCCCTTTTCAAATTTAATTTCATTTGATAATAAAATATTATATATTTTATATTATAATTAAATATATATATAATATCAGTGTTATATTACCCATTTATTCTCATTAATCTCTTCTCATAAGTTGTTATTATACCCTAATTATCCAATTAACCAAGATTCATTACCCAATTTATAATACATTTGTAAATATATAGAAATGAAATATCTTTGAATAGATTGATCTATGAATTCCTTTTATTGTACTCATACTATCCATAAATTATTATAATGTCTTCTACCAATACCTTCTCATGTACTTTTATCATAATCAAAATCCTTATCATTACAATCTTATTGTATTTTATGGAGAGATATTGAAGGAATTTAGTGAGAAAGGGTAATTTTGGGGAAGTGAGTGTGTCTCTCAGGATATGTGTCTTATCCTAGAAAGATCACATATCCTATCCATTATCTACTAAGTCTCTAATAGTATCATTTACGTGAATTTACCTTCTATGGTGATACAGATAGATGTTACATTGAAAAGATATTCATCGGATCCTTTGAGAAACTTTATGTAGTGGTTTCCTTTATCATATAATTTACACTATGAATACCCATTACTTTTAAATAATTTATTATGGGTATTCACCCAGAAGAATTATCCTCCTTTTACTAGGGGTTTACTAGAATGAAATATGCATTCCTTACTCATGGGTTAATGTAGAATGTGGATATATATTATGAATGTTTTATATTTATTCATTCATTATTTTATGTATTTTATGTTTTTCAATGTATATTTGAAATGTAATTGGATGGGTGGGTTTAGTTAAAAATACCTCCAATGAATTAGGTAATGTTTCAACATAAGAGACACTATATAAATGGAATTATTATGTTACCAAGGTATTAATAGGTAGTCATGTCATAGGGGCCATCATGATATTATATATATGGAATAATTATGTTATCGTATCCTAGAAGGTAGCCTTTTCATAGGTTCTAACAAGTTACTATATATATGGAATTATTAAAATATCATTACCTTATGATAATCCTTATTATAAAATCCATTATTTTACCATGACACTAGCGGAAACCCTTATCATAGGTGGTCTTTTGACCACATGTTTATGATATTCCATTTTCATTAATTACATATTTTTCATGATTTATTTATGTAGCATTCTCTTTATTATGGTTATATCATGATTATGGAGGTGTCTTCCTCGACATGCTAAAATGTATATTGTTATCCTTACCAAGAATCTAAGCTCACCATTCTTATGTTTTCCTAAATCCCTTGGAAATAGGGAATCATATGGAGGATAGAAAAACTATGGATTCATAAATATATCCAATATTTTTTTTAAACAATTTATGATCTATAATTTTATGTTTTATTTATTAATAACTAAATACACTAAATATATAAAATTTTGGGTGTCATTTACATATAATAAATTTCATCTTATCTAATGAGTTTATTAAATTATATAAATAGAGCAGGGAGAGTGGGTCTATGGAATCATAGTTGGTATTATAAAAGTGTTTATTTATTTTTTGGAATTAAAATGAGAACCCATGGAGAAACATTTAGTTCTACTAAGATAAATTTAGCGTATAGGATTTAAAAATCATAATTTAGTTTATTCAATTTATCCAAATTTTTTTGTTAAATATATAGGGTGACTGGAGAATGGATATGTGAAAATATGAATTACCAGTGTAAAGATAATTTTCAATTTGATGAATTTCATAATTCCCAACCAAACATCATGGATGCTAATATTAAAAAAATCATTTTTATATTAACACAAATGACTAATGTTATATCTAACAACCATAAATATATGTAAATTCTTTCATCATCATGATATAGAGCGTGTATAATTGAAAAATAAATTAGGAAATGGGCTACATTATTTAGTGGTTTTATGGATCCACTTGGGGTTGAATGATGAATATCCTATTTTAAAAAATATTTTTTTGTGTCAGAATGATTTGAACAATAGAATTTTATTTCTAGTTGTTTATCATATTAAAGGAGGATCAAAAAAATTGTGGACATTAATAAAGAATATAATAAATTAAGAATGTAATTAATCTATGTTATGAGGTGATTTCAATAGTTTATTCCTTGAGAAATATTTTCCTTGGTTTGTATGAATCAATATAGAGCTATAATTGCTAGAGCTAAAATAGAAGGATGAAGGGTCCATTGTGACATATGAAGCTAAAATTACTTGATTAAAAAGGTTTTCTTCTATATTTTAATTTTACCCTAAAATTAATCTTGTTATATTTTATAATGTATTAAATAAAAATCTTTATAAATCATTTGTAATTTTGGAATTTGATACTTTTGAGGAAATATTTTTTTACAAAAAAGGGGAAAATTGAGCTCTCAAATAGTAAGTGTTGTCATGTATTCTTGATAATATATGTAATTTAGTGCATCATACTTGTATCTTAACAGATAAATAAAGAGAAAATAAAATTTTTTAGTAACACACATGTCAGAAATGTGGAAGGAATCACTCTAGAAATTTTTTGCAATATATAGAGAAAGGATTTATGTTATAAAAGGGTAGACATAAAGCCCATGATTATATAAAATAAATGATTCGAGGGAAAGTAAATGGTCATTCTAGGACCCATAAATAAGAAAGAAAGTTTTCCAAAATTCTCAACCTATGGTTCGATGCGTCAATTGAAATGAGGAGGGGAATTATGCTAATAATTTTTGAAAGTAGAGGAGTAATGAAGGGAATCAGCATTTTCAACCCAAAAATACTTGAGGTCAAGATCATTAATTTGATACCATAACAACATAGATTGAATTAACCAACAAATTTTTTATAGGAACTATATGAATTTTTTTAATAATTGTTATTACACTATTTAATTTTTGATCAACTCATATATTCATATCTTGAATATTATTAGTGCATGTGAATTCCTTAATAAAGGTGTAAAGGTTGACTTATATATGATAACATCAAATGGTGTATCAATTACTACCTAATTATTAATATACTTCCCTATTAATAATTTGGGGGAAGTATTAACTATAAATCTAGTACTTATTCTCATTATTGAAGTTGATATTATTCATATTATGGACTAGTAATAAACCTACATGGATAATATAAACTGCCAATATATTTGTTTCTCTTTAATATCTTGAACCAACATAAATTAGTATTCAACTATAATAAGGCGATTGAAACTTATAATGTAACATATTCTTTTGATATGGAAAGACCACTATCAAGGGATGCGTAAGTGTATATTTCCTAAATAATGGAGGATGAGAGAATAAATACGAAGGATATACCCATTGTGCAATAATTTTTAGACATCTTCCCGAATGAATTTCATATACCTCCCCCTGATTGAGAACTAGAGTTTTTTATTGATCCAATCCCTATATATATTTCTATATCTAATCATATATATAGAATGGATCCATCTGAGTTGGAGGAGTTAAAGAAGCAGCTGTAAAATCTATTGGACATGGGGTTTATCCACCTGGTGTGTCTCATTTGTGTGATCATGTTATATTTCATAAAACTAAAAATGGATTTACCAAGAAATCAGTTATATTATAATTATTAATAAATATCCCATGATTAGATTTGATGATGTATTCAATAAAATTCATGATGATTTATACATTTCTAATATTGAATAATGATCTGGATATCATCACCGTAAGTTAAGAAAGGAAGATATTTTGAAGACTGTATTTCAAACTGGGAATATACTATATGAATTTGTGGTAATGAAATTTTTTTTAATAAATTATCTATATATTTTTATAGATTTAATGAATAATGTAGTTAAGGATTACCTTTACCAGATTTTTGTAGTATTTATAGATTATATTCTTTTTTATTTCGTAATTCTTGAGGAGAATAAAGACCATAGGATTTTTTTTACAAACCATAAGGAGGAGAAAGTTATTTTTCAATTTTAGTAAGTGTGAATTCTTGTTGTAACAAGTGAAATTTATGGGTTATATAGTCCATAGTGATGGTATTTTAATTGATCCTTAAAAGAAAAAATTTAAATAATAATTATATAGTAATTCTTATGTGATTGAAATTTGTATATTTCTTGGTCGAGTTGGGAACTATCAGTACTTTTTAAGAACTATTCATGATTAACAAACCCATTAAACCAGTTAACATAGAAGGGGTTTACATTTACGTAGACCACGCAGTGTGAAGAATTCTTCCAAGACCTCATGATATTACTCTTTAATAAACATTTACTAACATTACATTCTAAATATGAAGGATTCATCATCTATAGTGATGCTTCCAAAAGGGCCTTAGATTTTTTGATAAAATAAAAGGTTGTTGTATAACATATTTGTTTCTAACGCTTTCGATGGGACACACATCAATGGGGTTGCGCTGGATGTTTCCCCGCATTACCACTATCCAAAGGTGGGTGTCATCTATATATTATTCTGGTACATTTACTCCTTGATCGAAACAAGATGACAGGATGTCAGTTCCACCTTCTTTGGATTCCTCCTCGGAACTCGTTGCCTAGTTCAGCTCTCCCTTAAGGATTAAGATGTTTTTCGTGAAACTCTTCCCCAATGCCATATCTTATTGGATGCCGGTTAATTATACTACTTATGTTAGGAAATTCCAAGGGTTCAATTCAAAGCAGCAACCTTCGGTCAGGGGATTATTCACTTTGGACATTGCTGGCATGTCTAGATGCTGAAACACTAGTGGGTCTGGTTTTCTTCCCATTATGATTAGTCTTCTAGAGGCCGCAGAAGCCCGAGGCATCACACATCGAGTGAGGGGAATTATATTCCATATTCATGTCCCTTAGGTTTTCCCCATCATCCCATGTTTAACATAGGGTATGCCACGAGTTTAACGTTGGGAAAAATGGATTGGACTGATCAGAACACTGAGGAGAGCAGATCATATTGGTACATCCCCAGGAGGGAGCACATGAGAATCTTACTAGATGGGTGGATCAAGACACCTAATTAGGGAAGATACAGGGATGATTGGGTCATAAAAAAAGAGGACACCATGGTTTACCATTGGCTAAGATTGAACCTCATGGAGGTTTCCTTTATACCCAGTGTAGACATCAGGGATCAAAACCCACATAGTTCAAAAGGGTGATGAATTGTGATGTAAAAAAAGGACAAAAACATGGAGACATTTTGGGGTTTATGCATGGATAGAGTCATATCACAAGAGGGGAACTCTTGGTTGGATTTTTTTGGATTGTATGGGGCTTATGCATGGTTAGTTTCTTGGGTGCCATATGGAGCAACGATGGGATGAATGGAGTCTTTGAATATTTTTCCATGTCCATGTCATAAGTCACAAGGACTAGTACATGGACCATAACTACACGACATGTTGTCCCTAATATTTCCAACCCATGTATTCAACTACATGGCTGGGTCACACGGATGGCAAGTACACGGTGTGTACTTCAAAGTACATGGCATGTAACGTTGAGAAGTAGTTCTTCCTGAACAGAAGAACACATGGTGTTTGTTCATAAGACCACATGCTGTGTTGTCTGTGTTTATGGGAAGTAGACATAAGAACTCCCCAAAACCACGGAAAAATTCTGAAAAATAGCATCTATGTGCCATATTCCGATCCGTGGGGGCCCATACTCCCCACAAATCATAGTTATACATCATAAAAATTCATATAACAAATAAACACTATAATAATCCCATGATCCCCCAAATTCCAATCCTCGAGGGCCCATAAGACCTCTAAGACCAAAGCCTGGCATCCATGATAAATAAGCTTTAAAATAACAATACCCTATCAGCATATCAAGTATTTATATCACAGCTACTATCACAACATCATGCATAATCTATCCCGACATCTATCACAACAGCTTGCAATCTATAATGCACCCTAGATGGCATGGTAAAATGCATGACATGTGATTTTCTAACCAGTGCCTATATGATGCATGAGATGGACTACCCTCATCTAATCAGGTTGCAGCAAAATAGAAAAACAATCATATAAACTGTAATAGCACAAAACAATTGCATCACCCAATGATGAAATATAATCAACTGTAACACATGCAAGAAATAAAAATTTACAATTATGAGGTAATATAGCTTTTCCATGTACACGGGTTAAATACTCCCAGGCATAGTTGAGTACCAACTACCCATTCCTTCCAATCCCTGTTTATTGTCCCCAAACAGTAAGGAAATATAATAGAAAGAAAACTCTTCTGATACCACTTTGTAACGACCCGAATTCGGAGCCACTCAACTGGTGCCCCATACTCGACTCTCCACATGACCTCAAGCGCATTTCAAAAGACATCAGAGGTTTCCAACTAGTACCGAGGGCCTTGGTTACTTAGTGGGGAAACTATGACCTCATTTTTTATTGTATACAGCGGAAGGATAAGAATAAACAATAGAGGAATAATTAAACAACATAAAAAAATAACTAAATAGTGACAGAAATGTATAGCATAATAATGTTGTAGCATGGTACATGTATCTATGGAAAGCATCAAAAAAAGAAATGTGTTGAAATACAACTTAAACCAAAGTACTAAAAGTAAACGGTAACTCTAGCAGCATCACAAGCATAAGCTCGGTCCTCTGCTCTATAGCTCGAACAAGCAATCAAGTACCGAAAGTAGAAGAGCCGCAATCCCTATCCACACCTGCAACCATATAACCTGTTTGGGCCAAAAAGTAGGACCCAAATAGGGTGTGAGACTAATCCCAGTAAGCATCCACCACAAGATCGGTTCCCTACTGTCAGTGAGCAATATAGAAAAAGTAATTGAAATAAATGCAACAGAGAAACAGGAGTATACTAAAGTAAAAAATCCTACAAATATCGATTCACATTCATTCATTAATTAATTCAATCATTTATAAATCAATCAAGGAATATAGAAAACATCTCTATATTCCCAAGGAATATAAGGTAACACAACATGTATCTTAGCAGACTACCTAAAACAACAAGCAATACAAAACCCAGGCTTGTTATTTGGCTTGGTGGACTTGTCACAACCAACCAAACAATATTAACACTGACTCTCTGGGTGGCTCAAACTAGTAGACCCCTATAGTCAAGCAATCATACAAAGGCACAGACACTCTGCGAAGCACTCACGGTCAATTCCCATGAGGTCTTGAAACAATAGTTATAGAATCTCTGAGGATGCTCTTACATCTAATTAACCTTGTGGTCTTGAAACATACGTAAACTAAGGACACTATGAGGAAGCAAAAATTCCAATTCACGTAGGTCCTTTGAATGATAATAATATAACAGACTCTCTAGGGAAGCCCTTAATCGTCAATTGCCTCTTTAGTCTCCCGCATAAGGTTCTCACAGCCCTGAGTAGTCTAGTCATGCGTAATTGACCATTACCAGCCCTAAGTATGTTCAAAAAACTACATGGCTAATAGATACAATGCATCAAAATCTTATAAACAGTTGGAAATATATGCAATCAATTATATCAAGGAATGAAATCAATGCAACAAGGATTGCATCATAGGAAACCTATGCCAAACGGTGATAAACAGCCAAAACAAGGGAAACACCCATGGGGTGCTCCGGAAACAAGTTAACAAGAAATAATTATTCATCTAATAGCCTCATGCACACAAGTAAACTAAGGCAGATAATAATATAGGATCAAAACCCTAACATGAGATACCTGATACATGGGTATCCAACACTTTTTAAAAAAAACTCAAAGACATTGAACATAAGGCATCAAACCACCTACCTTGATCCTATGAGATCGATATACTTGTACCTCGACAAATGAATCGGCCTAGAACAGAGTACATCTTCAAAAACCTCTAAAACGTTCAACCTCAGATAACTCACATGAGTGGACGAATCAAGAAACGTGGTCAAAGAAGAACCAAGAACTCACCGCTATGATTTTATTGCAACCAACAGTGTTTGATTTGGATAACCGGTGATGGATTGGTAGCTCAGAGAAGATCTGGCCTCCCCAGACGATCTGGATGGAAAAAGGCGAAGAAGAAGACGGAAATAGGGATTAGACGTGACCCCGGTCTGATTAATGAAATAAAAAGTATAGTACATGACGTTTACTTTTGGAGTACATGGTGTGTACATGGTTTTTCCATACTCTGATTTAAGAGGCCTCCATATCACCCCACACAATCGTGTGTGTGGACCATACATGGTAAGCACACGGCCTCGTGTGACATCGAAGTACATGGCCTGTAATTATAAAGTACATGGCATGTACTCTGAAAATTTACAGATTTTCCTATTTTTTTCAAAATCGACCAGAAAAGGAAAAACATTCCTGAAGAGATGATCTGAGTTCATACACCATGGCATCCACATACATGATTACTTTCCTCCCTTCCACTAGGGAATTATATTTAGTGGGTGTAGTAAGAACTTTTATACATATTTGAAATATTTTTTATAGTAATTATCCCATTATGGTGAGGATAATGTTTAAAATCCATATTTGGTTTTACAGTTCTTGAAAAAAATTTGTTTTGACCATCTTGTCAACATCCACCTCTATATTGGTTGCATGAGAGGGGTGCATACACATGTTTTCCTTATTGAACCCTCAATTCTCATCGGGTGGGAATAGATGGTTTTTAGCCACATATGGATTATTTTTAGTGATTTTCATATAGGTCTAGGTTTACACATATTAGTGTGTCTTTTTAAATGAAAAATCATGAATTGCTCTTCGAAGGGAATAGAGGCAATAATCAGAGTTGATTGTAGGTCTTCTTTCATTCCCATATTTATTTGTCTGAGCTCATCTATAGTGGTGGAGATACAATTCATGAATGATGGCGTCGATTTCTTGGGGTCATTCTCATCTTCATCAAATTATAATTTCGTGGATTTATTTTTGAGAAAATCATTAAATATTGGCGATTCTCCATCACTATCAGGCTAAAAGAGGATATTAAAAGATACATCATCATCCCATTCTATCTGATTTATCAACAATAGATTCCAAAGTTGTTTTCATTTAAAACCATCACTAAGGATAGGAGGTTCTCAGACCTCTAGGATTAGATCTTCTATCTCGACCAGACTTATGGGAAGCACATTTTCATTTTTTATCATAATATAGAGATTCACAGTGGAAATACCCTAAGACATTGGTATATGAAATATATATATCATTATCAAAAAATTTTCACTTCCCTCCCTTGTTATAGAAATATGATTCCACATATGTGGATCCAATGGTCACAAAGAGGTGTTTTTTCCCATGTAGTATACCACCCTTTCAATCTGATATTGATGATATATACTAGATATTGATATGTTACACTGTTAATCATCTTGTTATTGGGATTTTTCAGTGAAGTTTTCTCTTCATGTTCTACGAACCCAGATATAGGTGGTTGAGCCAAGATAAAGAATCCATACATCCCTATTCATCTCATTGTGAATAAGAATAAAAAATACATTATTCTAGGAAACTCGTACAGTTTAACATCTTGTGGTAAGGATGTGGGTTGGGTAGTTTTATGTCTTGTGGTAAGATTATGATCCATACAATTTAACATCTTGTAGTAAAAAATATGGCAATGTAGTTTAATGTATAGCATTTAGGACATCATTCATGTAGTTTTATATCCTATGGTTCAGATAATGTCTATAAAATTTAATGTCTTATATTAAGGACATTATCTGTGTAGTTTAATGACTTGTTGTCAGGACAATGGATAACCTATCTGGAGAGTGTCTCTTGTGAATGAGATTCGAAAACTCTTATAAATTTTTCATCAGTTTCACAATATTTTAATTCAAATAGTCCTTTATATACCTACTCCTCTAACCAATTGTTAGAGAAAAAGAAACATTCTATTATGTTCTGGATACGTCGATGGTAGGGGAAATAGTTTTCAAGACTAATCATCCCAATCTCATTTGTCTTCCTCGTTGTTGGGAGTTTCATCAAACCAGTCTCTATGGTGTAGTAAAAATACTTAAAGACATTCATTTTTGGAAGGAATTATTTTTGTTCATTTTTTCATTAAAATATGATCTTTTATCCATATGAGGTAGGTGGATCATGTTATGATTCAGAATCAGTGCACCCTACTCAGATTTATTAGATTACTAGAGATGGGATTCAGGTGTTGGTCTTTCTGATATCCCCATATCCTTGTACACATGAATCCAGTCATTAAAGGGAATGAAAACTTATATTTTGTTCTCAAGATGCCGATGGTAGGGGAAATCATTTTCATGACCAACCGTCCTTTTCTCACATATATTTCTCATTTTTAGGATCTCTGTCAAACCATTATCCTAGTCATAGTTGGAATACCTAGTAATATTTTTGGATTGGAAGCAATATAATTTTATCTACTTGTCATCAAGAGATGGGAGACCGGGTTTCTTCCCCCACAAGTTATCAATTCCACCTTTTGTGTGGGATCATGGATGAGTCTGGAGTCTGGCGTATAGGGTCCAGGCTTTATTGGTCTGACAGAAGGTGTTGAATCATTGTGGGTATAGATAATGCTAACACATCCCATTAATTAAAATTTCCTGAATCTGTTTAAGGTTTTGTGGAAATATATAATAGTTTATAGTTCATAGAATATCCATGATGAGGAGGTTGAATGTAGAGAAATTTCCCAATCTCTGTGGGATGGGGATCTTCGAAATATGAAAATTCCCCCATCATTGAGGGTTGGGGTGAGGTGGAATGATGTTTGGATTTCTCCCATTGAGGGGGTCAAAAATATGAAAATCTTCCAACCCTATGGGGTGGGGCACTTCTCCATAAGTTTAGATTCTAAAATTATACATGATTATATCATCTCGAGTTATAGATCCTAGGAGTATTCCAAAAATTATCTCCTATATAAACATATTTTCAAGTAGGAGTTGAGTGATCAGTTATTCTATAGAAATTTCTTATTCATCGGTGATGGGATGGCTAACATAAGCCAAGAAAACCCCCTCTCCTCTATTAGTGGTAGGGAGAGCGGATGATAATTGGAGTTTCAACATAGACCCAAGATATTGAATCCACATCTATCACTAGTCACATTCTATAATGTTATTACCCTCGAAAATACTAAAATAGTTTACAAGACCTTCTGTAGATGATTAAATGGTACTGTTGAGCCATTATTTCCCCATGCAAGTAATAGAAGGTAGTCCAACCTAATATGAATCATATGATTAGGGGATAGAATTGTTGGACTATTCAATAGTTTGTTCGAACAAATTTTATGGGGATACAGTAGTTCCGATTGATATCATATTAATTAAGGTACAAGTGGTCTAGAGCTCCTCCTCGATAGGGCATATCATTTGGCTGGTCGGTTCCAAGTGTAGTGTTTGGAGGGTTGGATCCCACCATATCCTTTTTGGGTTCAGTTAACATGATATTGTTTGAAGGGGGTGACCATGATACCATCTGAGGGGTTGTAGGCCATGTAAAGATGATCCTATGGTAATGTATGATGAAAATGACCCTAGCCCTATGGGCTGGGATGCTAATTGGGATTCCACTATCATCAAGTCTAGCTGTGATGAAGAAAGAGGCTCTGGGATGGTGATAATTTGGGATTGATTTTGATCCACTGTTATGATACAGTAGTGTGCCTCAGACAAATTGGTAATATTAGGTATATATGCTTTCTCTAGATCTACTTTTTTCCAATTCCCCTTGTGGTATTTCCTATTGGGTTCCCCAACATTGACATTTGACATAGGAACAACCTATTTTGTATCTCCTTGTCAAATCACCTCCAGAAATCTATAACAATGATGATGATGATTATCATAATGGATTGGATCCCTCCTAGTAATATCTTGGGTGATTAAGTTCACATGATGATTATCCTCATCCTCCACCCCTTGGTAGGGATGGTATTTGTTATTGTGATTTATGTATAGGCTCTCATGGTTTTAAATTGTGGGAACAATGGTTCATTCCTCCCCTAAGACATATCATGGGAAAGATGGAATGTGTGAATGCATCCTTTAATGAATTTAATGGGATGATTCCAAAATCAAGATTTAGGTTTTTATGTGGTATTATTTTACCATGGCTGTCACCAAAATCGTACTGGAAGTGGTGTGTAGTTTAAAATATATGTCAGGGACTCTGGGCCAAATCATCATTTCTTGTGACCTTGGGACCCATTGGCACATTTGATGATGTAATTTTTATTGTAAGAAATCTAGAGAGACATGAGGACATAACAAGACACTTTATTAGTGAATCAATGTATATAAGAGTACGTGTTCTAGTAATAACATTAACAACTAATGGATGAAGAGGTATTCCCCTATTTCTACACATGGATTAGTATATTTAAAAAATGTGTTAGGTTCACCATTTTATTGTGAATTTATTATAAAATAAACTAGTCAGATAGGAACTAAATAATATTACTTTTGTAACTATGGAATGGATGATACGGTTAAAGTATTTCACATTGGGTTCACCATTTTTTTCAATATAAATGATGGGGAATAGGATTCCAGCCCAATCTCAGTGCTTTGATTAATTTTATGGGGGGTTCAATTTCTCACCCTATTGTTTTCATCTAGTTTCCCATTTTTTATGCAGTCCCTAGAAACTCCCAATGGTTCCCACATCCTTAATTGAGTAATGAACTACTTCCTAAAAGCAGGTGATCCTTTGGGGTTTCCTACCCAACAACACAAAAGAACATACATTGGTCGAGGGGACGGTAGGTCGGGCCCAACGCACCCTTTTGTCGAAATTTTTTCATACTTTAGGAATCTCTTATAAATTGAATATATTTATGAAATCCATCCCAGATCTCAATACGGGCATGGTTACACACATGTGAATGACTTGATTACAAACACGTATTTATTGGAATAGTTGTGTGCATATAACGTGTTCTTTATAGCTCTCTTATTTATTTTTGTTTCCTTGGGTTTTGGGCATATTTTTGTTCTCTACATTTTATTCCCATCCAGGGAGGCCGTTGTTTCCTTGCATATGGGATTGAAACTCTATATAGAATCCTACATATCCTCTGAAAATAGGAATCAAATTCCATGTAGTTTTTTTGACATATTATAAGTTTTTAAGATAAGAACCATCCATACAGTTTGATATCATATTGTGAGGATGTGAATATAAGACTCATAACTTGATGATTCATCCAAAATATCATGTTTAAAATAGGAATCAAAGTCTTTATAGTTATTTTTATGGATTTCTCTTTCAAGAGGGGTATGAAAAAAGATACACTAAACCGGACTTATGGATAAGATACTTCCCTGAATTTCTTCATCCAGAATAAGTCCCTTTGAGAATAGATGAGATGTAATAATAATTACATCACAATGACGATTCTCCACTAGGGTAATTCTCGTCATTTTATTGGGAAAATCATTTCTAACGTCTATTACCATGTGAGTCATGTTCGGTGTGAAAAAAAGATATAGAAAATGATATTACATAGTTCATGAGATCATATCCATGCACGGATTACACAATAAAGATTACCATTGATATGTATGATGGACCATATTATGAAGGATATGGTACTAATCTCTGACCATAGTAGGGCATCCTACATATCCTATTTTATAATAGAAATATATATCATCATAGTTCATTCCATCCTACCACCCGTTGATTAGTTTTGATGTAAATTATGGCATGATCAGTGATTACACTTGAAATTATTCCCATGAATGAGTCTACTTCTAATCCACTTATGGGCGATGAAGGATGGGAAAATTATATGTTAATTTAGTAAATATACTAGTATAAATTGGATAGGAAGTGACTTACACTAATGCGAATTTCTATTAGATATTGGTTCATTGGAAGGAATCCTACATATCGCAATTATGATGGGATTCATATTAAACATAGTTCACATATATTTAGTATGGTGATAGGATAGGGAGTATTATCACAATTAGAGATATTATTATTATCCCCATGGTTTGGATAATGCTAGGGACTTATTCCACGATTGATTCCCTATTGACTAGGGATTACACATTGAGGATTCCCAATTGATTAGGGCTTAAACAATGAAGTTTTCGTATTGATGGGTACATATAATATTATGTAGGTGATTGGGGATTATGCACTAAGGCTTACCATTGATGGATACATATTAAATTATGTTGATGATTGGTGCCTATGCACTGAGGCTACCCGTTGATGGGAATATATAATATTATGTCGGTGATAGAGGCTTACACAGTAAGGATTCCCACTGATGGGGACATAATTCATTACATTGGTGGTCAGGGATTTATGCACTGAGGCTTCCCGCTAATGGGGAAAATTTATATTTTTTTGGTGATCCGGTCTTTCACACTATGGCTACCTTATGATGGAGAAATATTATATTATGTTAGTGAATACATATTATGAACTAAGGTTTCCCGCTGATGGGGACATATTATATTATTTCATTGACTATGGATCACACAATGAGGCTTACTGCTGATGGGGACATATTATACTCTATTGGTGTTTGTGGATTACACATCTAGGCTGCTCGTTGACATACCCATTCTATATCATCTGACCGACAAAGAGTGGTGGTGATGGCTAGGATAGGTCTATCCAAGAGCATGAAATTTGTAGGGTAACATGACTGTGTAACCTTATCTCATCTAAGACACTTTGTATATGAAAGGGGTATGTGAATGGAGGTTCCTATATGCAGTCCATAGAGTATGAGTCCAAATGGGTCTGCTGGATTTTGTTGAAATTCTAGAAGGTATCTCTCAAACATGTCTTAGATGGTTGTTAGACATGTCTTAATTATTTGCTAAATATGTTGGGTCATCTGTCTGACAAGGAAGATAAGTTCAAGGGTATCTGATTGATTAATTGACATGTATTGGGTGTCTTTGAAAATTCAACTAATACATATTTAAGGACATTTACTTGATCAATGAAGACATGTATATACACTATCACATGATCAATCTAACAATTCTTTAGACAATCACATGGAAATGATGATATGTGATGACGATTTCACAAGATCGTCCGGACTTTTCGATGGTCCATCTTGTTAAAATGGAGACATGTTAAGGGGATATCACCAAATCAATTTGGTTTGTCTTCGAAATATCTCATGACAATTCCACCATGTCAATGGACAATAACATGATCATCCAAAAAGTTCAAGGGCTCATTTTCATAGTCAAAATAAATTGTCTATGGTATCTTTTCATGAACCATGATGAAAACTGCAAGGTGGTTCATATGGTCATGTTGACACATCCTAGGAAAGACAGATGAATGTGTAGACATAACAATGGGTATGTCCACTTAATTAACTCAATTTTCTTCAAACCTTCATATTAAAATTTACACATGTCAATTATCTATTGAAAAATAAACATGGGTTTTCCATGGTTGTATTTTGATCAAAATGACATGTCTAATGATTCCTATGGTCATCACAGTACCATCAATGGGTCTTGCGATCATGTGAAATCAAAGAATTTATGTGTATGGTTCTTGCATATGTTTTTATGATCTTTCATTGGTTTAAGTACCACATGTTCATACCTAAATGGATAGTTCCTTTATTATAAATAGAAAATAGACTTGTGATTGTGGAGTTCATGGCTGGTGGATTCATTCCACAACTCTCTATCCTTGAGTATTCATAGTAATGTCATGGCTCATATATGGTTGGCATGATAATGCACATGTAGAGGACTGCACACATGATGGAACTGTATGGAGGTAGTGACTTGCACGACCTCAAAGGGGGTCTTGAGATGGATTTTCTGACCATGAATGGGTTTGTTTTTGAGGTAGTATATTCTTGAGAGAGAGTACACTGCGTGAATAGATTTCAAGTAATATGGGATCCATTTTCTCATTGAATTAATCACATGAAGGAGGTTTATTTGAGGATGTTATGTCTCCAGGAGACCAATTCCAAGGACAGATGTAGGCATCACAAAACATGAGGATTCAAAGAACAACAAGATTGAGGATATGAATGATTTCCTATGAAGGAATTATAAGCATAAAAGGACCTATGTTGACTGTCATCATTTCTAGTTTCTAATGATAGGGATATCATCCGATGGGATTACAGGTTCGATAGTTTTTGGAACCCATGAGGGTTTTCATTACCTATGTATTTTTATGAGGTCAACAAATCATGGATTAGATCACACAACAGGTTCTCTACTGAAATATGAGAAATAAATGCTGAAGAATCCTTGTGAATGGATGAGGGTTCCCATTTCAAGGTGAAGAGAAGGTTCATTTAATATGGATGTGTGCAAGTCATCTTGTATATATACTAAGGCCAAGAAGAGGGGAACCATGAGATCGAGGTATTGTGACAACATAAGGTGCTTGTCCACTGGTGTATTTCATTGGACAATAGTCAGGGTATCACTTGTATTCAATCAAATGACCTCTCTCTGATCCTAAAAACATCATGTGGTATTGATTCATGGGTAGGAAACCATGTCAACAATTTAATTCCATAATCGTAAGAAAATGTTCTGCAAGGTATTCACAAGGTCGGGGGTATTAACACACGCTCTCTCATACATTCATGAACCACTGTGGGTCACCTATGCATTCTTGGGCCATTATTATCATTTTACATGAGGTTCCATCACTCATGTGACAACATGATTCATGTGAAGGTCATTCAGGATGGTTGTCGAGAGAGTTCATAGGATGCACACCTGGACCATCTTTGTTAATGAATTCACTTATTGGAGAAGATGCGAAAACAAATAACAAAGCGGTTGGGATCACACTATATCAAGAAAACCCTGAATAAACCATGTGTCACCTAAAACTCAGTTTTTTTTGAACTTATATATTTTAAAATAGAATATAGTTTATTTTAACAATCACCTGAGAATATTCTCAAGCCGGTGGTTTCTGGAGACCATGTTCTTCATATTTCCTTAATTTTGGAGCTCTCTCCTATACCCCCCATGTATCTATTTATAATAATGGGATAAGCGGTTTTTTTTTCATTTTCAGACTGAGAGAGGTGTCACTTCTTATAGGTTTTATTCCGTATGCACTGCTTGAGGAAGTGGAGGATTTCATGGGACCTTCAATACATGACCAGAAGATGACATGTTCTTCATCACACATTCATTTAATTTGATCATGATATTCCACTTTTTCCTTATATGGTGTCCTGTGTTTTGAAAAATATGAATTAATTTGGACGAAAAATGATTTATAAGGTGAAAGTGATCATGGTCATAAATAACTCGTGATGACACCATGGATTAGCTCCCCTTTGATCACATGATCAAAGGATCATCATGTGATTACTTCATGTGTTGGAGAGAGCTCTCGTGGCGTTCCAATGGTGTCGTCAATCCAAGACTATGGGGGAGAAATTATTTAAATTCATAAAACATCATGTTGTCCTTATGGTGCCTCGTATTTCAACTATTTTGATAGATAGGCTAATGTTTGGAGGAAGAGGATGACAGTTCAACTTTCACTATGAGTGATCACTAATTTTTAAACTTGTGATGCTCAAGATTAATATGGAAAACTAGGATTGATATAAATTTTCATTCTTGATTTGCAAGACTGAAGCAGATGTATGATATTAGTAGAAGGAGTGATTGGATAAATGTGATTTTATCATGTGAACAGTAAACATGTAAAAGGTTGTACCACATCGAAATCTCTCTAGGTCGTCACTTATGTTTATAAAAATAGAAGTGGTTCCTGGTTCACTATTCCAAAAATTAGGTTGATACCCATACCAACTGAATCACTTCCACCCTTTGTCTTTACACCTAAATTATTTTCACCCACACTATGTGTAGAGCGAACCTCAAACCCCACCCTATACCCTACCCCACTCGTTTCATGTGGGGACATATCTCCATTGTCGGTCCACTGGATAGTCGTGGCTAAATCTCACTGGGCATGGTCAACCCCTAGTCCCACATGCACCTATGGTAGAGTTTCCCATGTAGGTTAGTGGCTAGAAATATTTTTTAGCAAGGGAAAGTATTTCTATTAATGGTGAAACTACGGCCCAAATTATATTTCCCTTAATTAGTCCTAAGACTTCATATATTTAATTTCGATACATGTTATGGAAATTACATAAATTAATTTCATGGTCATAAAACTAATAAAATATTTGATTGAAATGTTATGGATGAAAAATTATGGGTGCTATCAATATTTATTATATTTTTATTTAGATTAATCCATAATAGTTAGAGATACAAAATGAATTGCACCATTCTTAGAGAAGGTAGGTTATAAATATGCATGGACACTCTCCCTGTTTAATGAATGGATGGAATAAAAGAAAGGTAAATAATATTTTAAATTTAAAGAATAATTTTTATTTATTATATATCAAATATTTTTGTTAAAAATATCCTTAGTACCATCAATGTAAAGAGTATGTAAAGAACAAATCACATTTCTTTGTGAGGCAGTATTCTACCATACACATGAGTGACATTATCATATTCACATGGATCAGAATGTAAGAAGTTTATGTTATATTATAATTCAAAAAGTATAATAATTTTATAGATATAACATAAATATATTAAATACATCAATATCCTAGCTTTGAGAGGTGGTAATGAGAAACTAATTAAACTAGTCTTTGAGGTGGTAGTCCGTCGTACACATGATCGACGGTTTGGTTTCCCATTTAATTGAAGGGGAGAAGGAAATAGGTTATGAAATAATCTTAATTAAATATAATTATATGGTAAATAATAGTGTTTTTATATTAGAATAATTAATTCATGGATGAACCTGGAAATAGAAGAAGTAGAAAAAATATCTTATTAGAGTCAATTACCTTAGGTTAGAAAAACCAAATTGAGATCACATATTAAGGTTTACATGATTGATATATTGGGAATTAAAGTAGATATACAACACATATAAGGATTTTTGGGATAAATTTTGGTATTTTTTGGTCAATCCTATGGGATTAAGAGGTGTGAATATGTAAGGGGAGGAGGAGTCCTTTTATAATTGAGGAGAAGTTGAATTTTTGTAAATACCAAAAACTATTCAATAAAGGGGAGTCACCCACACCTCATATGCCTAAAAATTGATATAAAATTGTTTGTGGCGGATATGGTTAATCTAATCATTCAACAAAAAATCAAAAGTTTTAAACATGGTATTCCTTATCCTTTCAGCGCACTTAATTTTACAATTTTATTTTTCACCTAGGTAATTTTAATCATTTATGTACCTTGGTAATTTACTATTTAAGCCAAAAATTAAAATGATCCTTATTAGATAATTTTTACCCATTTATTATAAATATAAAATATATTTTATTAAATAATAATCATATGGGTTTCAAAAACTAATTATATCACAAGTCCATAACACTCACAAAAGACATTTTAAACCTCAATCACGATAATTAATTTTCATTTACATTATTATTATTTATGAAAAAAAATCATTTCAAAATACTATATATTATTTATTATTCTGATTCCATATATTTAAATAAAGTTTTAAATTTAAATTCATAGTACTGGTAGAATTTAATTAAAAATATAACCAACTAACGTGATGACAAATTGTGTTTTGAAGAAAAAACAATAAATAATGTAAATGTTTTATATGAAAATAAACAAATAAATTGATTCTAATTTCCTTAATTGGACTTATTATAAAATAATCGAACTAATTTTACTTTTATACCCATTTTATTGTAATGGTACCTTATAAATTCGTCAAATGAAAATTATTTTTTCAATAAAACCCCTTATTTTTCATTATTCATAGAAAAATTAATCTTTTCATAAAAATTAAAATAATACAGTATAAGATAATATTGAAATTATGATTCTAAAAGGGAAATTTCATTTTTAAAATAAATTTCTATAAATGAAAAAAATAATTTTATTACTTGTTCTCAAAAATAAATAAAATAATTTTTTTTTTCAGAAAATATGTTTTGAAAAATATATGAACATTACCAAAAATAAGTATATTTTTATCTATATATTTTATTTATCAAAAATTATTTTACTTAAATTAAAATAATTATTTATTCATATTTATACCTTCAACTTTAATGACATGGTCATAACTATCTTCTTTAATTAATAAAATTAATAGTTTATCATAATTTGTTAAAACTCAATGTTGCGTGTAAAATAAGATATTGAATAAATTGAATTTATTTGAAAAAACATGTTCTATGAAATCTGATAGTGTTACATTCTAACTCCCATAAAATTATTTTCCCCAAAACATTTGTCACTCTTCTTGGAAAAAATTATGTAACTTATCCCTCAACATATCTCTAGGTTCCCATATCGCTTCATCAAATTTACAGTTTCACCAAAAAAACATTTACCAGGTGAGTGGTATTTTAAAATATAAATTTATCTCTACAATCGAGAATATTTTTTGGATTATACTCATAAGAAATATATTTATCTTGTTATGTGATCATTGAGTTTAGTACATGTGAAAGGTCGGGTATGTACTTCCTCAAGAGAGATACATGGAACTCATCGTGAACATGAGAGAGGTTCAATGGAAGATCCTAGTGATAAGAAACCATTCCTTCCAAATCAAGAGTATCTAAGGGAAAATATTCCTAGGTACTATATTTAATTGAGTCATAAATCACAAATCTTTTTCCATAGAGATATTCATAGAAACACCCTGTCACCAATATCAAATTCAAGATCATCATGATGATTATCAGTATCACTCTTATATATAATTTTTTCTGAACTTATTCTTTATTGAATGGATCTAACACTATGTTACATCTCATTAACTATCTCAAGTTCAAATAGCTTTCTTTCTATGATATTAATATAAAATATTGGATCTCTACACTTCTTCCTACACAAGTATTCCTAAGGATACATCTGAATACCTGAGTGAAAGGTATTTTTATAAGAAACTCAAATAGCGGGTGGTGTTGAGCTAAAACTCTTTCCAAATCCATATAAAAATATATCATATTTTATTATTGGTTTATACTTGTTCTACAATATTTACCATCTGTATGAGTATGATATGAAGTGCTGAAACATAACCATATATCATGTTATTCAAATTTGAAAAAAAACTTGGGAAACCCCAAATTGTAAAAGGGTTGATAAAAAAACGCCTTAAACAGTGGTCAAGGGAAAAAATGAAGGTCATCAATAATTACATAAAACTAGGTATGAAAATAATGTGGCATAATTGGGAAATAAAAAAGTGGGCATGGAATATAATATTAAATCCAACATATTAATAGATAATGGTAGAGATAAGATCATGAGAATTTTATCTACCACTAATACGTAAATATGTGATTAGTTAAAAGACCATTGATTCAAATGATATTAAAGAAATATGAAAAAAAATTTGTTGCAAAATCAATTTCCCAATGAATTATATTTACCATAATGATATTTTATACAAGAAAACATACAAATTTTTTTTAATTTCCTAAGCCCAATATTATCCATTGGTTGAACATTGATCAATTTTAACATCACATCTCCTTCAATGAAATTAAGATGGGTTTTTTTCATGCCTAATTTACTAAGGGATTGTACAGTCCAAAAAACAATGTTACACCATTCCTTCTATATATTTTTTATCAAAAGATCCATAATGCTTAATAAAGGTTATACAATATTCACATATGTCAATATGGTGAAATAATATATTAATTTCTAAAACCACATCTAAAATTTTACATAAACTATTAAATTATGGTTTAACCATAATACCCTTCCAAAAGTCAAAAATTCATAAATAAGGTCTCTAAATTTCCCAAATTCAAATTTAAATTATTCCCCCAAATACCAAAAAGTATATATTAATAATCACATACAAAATATGTGATTACCTTGTTCATATATTCTCTTAAAACATGTAATGACCATAATTTCAATAAAATCTCCATTAGGACATACTTTATTCATTATTACTTAAATAAAACCATAGTTAATTAAATATACTCCATTAATACAAAAATAATTAAACTCTACCAATGATTACATAAACCACTTTTTCATCGAATCAATAATGAGATACAGGGACATCAATACAATCTAATATCCTATAACAATTTTTTCATTTATATATCCAAACTTATCACCATTAAAGCATCAAAAATAAGATATTATGTGTTATCATTCCCTAATATTGTGTTTTTTATAAAATACCACCTTTACATTCAATCAATTATCTCACTAACCATTTCCTTTTAATATATTCTTAATAATACTTAACTCTAAAATTATAAAGAACAATCCTTATATATATTTCATGGATAATATAAAAATTATCTATAATTACAATACACAAACACTCCAACCTTCCCACATCATTCTTAAACCATTAATTAGGCTTCATCATATTATTCATCAGATCCACATTTTATTTATTATTCATTTGTTGTATCTTTATCATCAACAAAAAGCCCCTTACTCTTGTAACCATGGTGATATTATTTTTTTTATTTCCCCCTAAGAAATTTATTTTCCTAAATTACATACTTTTCACATTTAAAACATTCAACTATTGATGATGCCTTAGAGAAAACATTATTATCAAGAAATTTGTTTCACGATATTTTTAATTTTCTTTGTAAATTACATACTATGTCCCCACTTATCCACATATAAAACATATTTTCATCCCTTTGATACTTTCCCTTGAGTGCTTCTCCCCACATTCTCAAAATATAGGAATATGATTCTTCTTTAGTCAATGGTCTCATCCACCCATGCCCTTAGAAAACTCTATCTTTCACTTCTTTGGTGAGCCCAACTTTTTGTTAAGGTGATAATTGATAATCATATATCATGAAAGATAATTAGGCATAATCACAATAAACTGCAATGTAGTAATCCTAAAATTTAGTTTCTCATCTGTACATTTTCATTCAAATTTAGAGTGAACCAAATTCCATCTAGTTTTCAAGATTTACTAAAACAAAAAATTATTCTGTATAACAAATTAATCATACTATTAAACCACATAATCATTAAAATAATTTATATTATTTCAAACCATGATGCATTATTTTAAATCTATGATACTTAGGTTTAACCCCACTCATCCATGGGTTTCATTTAATCAAATTATTCATGATGGTTCGTATAGAAAATGTGAATTAATGAAATAATATTCATCTACAATGTCAATATACATGCATAGTAAGGCCTTGTGTCATATACTAGTGAATTATTATGCCAATACTAATGCATCCTTTTAAGTGTTATCACCCCTATGATCATCTATTCTCAAACCATGACCTCCTACAGTATCCAAACATGTATGTATTGTTAGTTAAACAACATAATACCTTCTATATGAAAACATTAGGATGTTATCTTATACTTAGTATTATCCTATGGTTTATTACTAACGATTTTTCATCCTATTTTCCAATATTTAACTAAACCGTTCTCTGATAACAATTACAATATCCCATGATTTTTATATATAACTATAATATATTTTTAAATTAATATGAAATAAATTTCCTAAATTAATGATTAAGTACTGCAAAGAGGCCATAATATTGAAGATTAATGGGGTATCATGTTGTGATGTAATGATATTCCAACCAAACATAAATTATTGGTATAGCATGTCATGAATAACTCATCACCGAATAATGAAAACATTCATCACCTATGAATTATTTGTGCCCCAAGATGTTATTGTTGTAAAAATCCAAATATTGATACTGCTGGCCATATGTTGTTTTATAGAGATTGGGAGATTTTGGAATGGGGTTCATTTGGGACCTTCTAATGGGTTGGATTCACAAGTGTCAATGAGTTGGACTTCCCTCCAATGATTGTACCAGGGTTCATGATTTCATGGATTGAAAAAAAATCCTCATTTGGATATTATTACTGCTTGATGTCAGTGTATATGGATAGTAAGAAATGGTGGAAGGATCAAGGACGAAATGTTTACCATTACAGGTATAATTTCAAAAAACTGATATTTATTGGTCAATGAAACATTAATGTGTAAATAATAGGAGACAACAACTTCTCTAAGACCTCTTCTGTAATTCAATTCTTCCTCAACAATGTCTCAAAGTCTGGGGTTGGGGAAATGGGTCATGTGATGACCTCTTTACCAGGTACTGAGCTCAACATAGACGGTTCATGTTTAACTAGGGACATTTGGGGTGGTGGAGTGATCTGGGACCATCAGGGATCAGGTGTTTTGGCCTTCTCTAAATCATATGGAATGTTGAAATCCATTTAAAATTTAGCAGATGTTATTCATAGTGGTCATTGATTGTTAAACAAAAGGCATCACCCTATGGAATAATTAGAAACTAACTCTATTATTAAAAATAATTCCATTCATTGAATTGGAACCGTTCCATGTTCAATTAAATACATTATATGATGGTGCAAGGATCTAGTGATTGATCGTATAGAGATCCTACAAACCTGGAAAGAAGTTACTGTTATTGTAGAATTCCTCACATCTAATTTATTTGAAAGAGATATCATTTTTTAATTTTATATTCACGGATCCCTTCATCTTAAGGGGGTAAATTTGGTTAGATAAGATGGGTTGGGTCTCTACAATTTCATACCTCCATGAAGGTGTTCCTCTTGTTTCCCCTATTTCAAATTTTTTCCTTTGATAATGAAATATGTTTTCTTGTGAAATTCTTAAGGACCATAATAGTTTAGTGTATTTAAATACTATGTACACAAATTAATGAAATGTATTTAATATCTATAATAAATACCTTACCATTTATTTACTATTCATATAAACACCATACTTAAAACCTTTCATGGTAACATGGGTAAATGAAACATATGAAAGGGTGATCATAGAAGCTCATTAATGGTAAACATTAGATATATTATTCTATGATGATATAATAATAGAATTTAATAGTAAGGGAATGCTATCATAAAAATAACATACAATTTTCATGCCTAACCAGTCATAGATCATAAATATGAGTAAGGGAATTAATAATTACTATTATAAAATAAATGTTTCATAATAGTGTGAAATCATCATAAATTAATCATGAACCATATGTTAATTTAATATATGTTTAAAAATATCATAAGTACAGACCCTATTTCATATGTTATGGCTAACATCCAAGACCATAAGATCTTAATTGATCAAGAATCAGAACATATTTCCCATTTTATAATGGATCAAGAATCCTAACCTATTTCCCTTAGTGGATAAATAATATCATCCTATTTACCATAGCGTATCGAGAACATCTACATGTTTCTCCCCATTATCTAATAAGATATAATACTTGACCCAATTCCTTTAAGGGAGATATATGTTCCACCCACTATTGGTTATAACATAACCACCTTACATTATTACAACATAAAAATATCAGATAATAAAATTCATACATAAGTGTGTCATAAGATTTTAATACATTCATCATATCATAAAAAACGAAAATAAAATGGTTTCCAAATTAACTGAACATAAAAAACCCATATAACGGATATGGGTCTCATAATTATCACAAGAATTCATAAGAAGCTAACCCATAGAAAAATAATTCATTATATAATCATCTCCTCATCATAATCCTAAATATAACCAATCAAATGAATGAATTAGGATAATAACATCATACCATATCCCCATTTAATCATATATAACATCAAAGGTTGTCATCTTAGATGGAAAAATAATTTAAATGATCATTTGAAACTTTTCTTGTGGAATATAGAAATTTCATTTTGTAAAATAAATTTAAAATACTAAATGATAATAAAAATGATTGAAAATGCATTTCATTGAAAATAATATTTGAATCCTATAAATGAATCCTTAAAATAGTTTGTGGTAATTATAGTGTAACATCCCGACATTATTCAGGTACGGACTATTTTTAATTTATTGTTGTCTAATTAATTAAGCGACCTGGGGCGCGCACCTATGCTCCTTGCCATGGGTACATGGCAGATTTTTATTTAATTTAAATAATTGAAGACGTTTCATACAAAGTGTCACATAATTCTTTAGAATAGTGTTTGGGTTTAAAATAATTAATTAAGGATTTTAAAATAATAATAAGATATTTAAATAAGATTTAATAGAAATCAAGAAAGGATAAAAATAAATTCTGAAATAAAATAAAGAGGGGGTTACAGGAAAATGAAAATAATTAAAATGAGGGATTTCCATTTTTAATTATTTTTATTACTTTCCATTCCATTATTTTGATTTAGTTTTTCATTTTATTTTTTTCCCTTTTTTCCTTTTCTTTTTTTTCTCTTCTTTTTATTTTATTTTCTTTTTCTTCTTTTCTCTCTATTCTTTTTTTCCTCTCCTCACTCCCTCTCCCACTCATCATGTCTCACCCCTCATTCACATCACACCAACCAACAAACACTCTAGAAGGCTGATGATCCTCCTCCCAACATCTGATTCATTCATCACCAGGTGTGTAGTAAACCATATAGAAAGGATAACGTTACACATTTGGAATCGTACGTTTTCATTGAGTAATCTGTGCACAATTTGTCACGGAATATTTTTACCCTATTTTCGGGGTTTTCTAAAATCCTTGTTTTTCATCCGTTTTAGGTTAAATCAAAGACCACCATAGATATTATAGTCATCTATAATGAAATGGTATGGTTCCTACTCGCTTTCCCTCTATTTTGTTGCAGTTTATAAAAATGCATTGTTGTGCCGCTAGTCGGTTCCTCTCGACTCTATGAAATTTTTAACCAATTTAATTACCTTAATTGTTTTGCCTAATTGTTGTATCCTTAATCACATTTGATTAATTTGTTTGAATTGTTGCAAAAAATTCGGACACCCCTTTTTGGGTGTTCCTACATGGTCGGTGTTATCATCCGTTAACTGGGTTTATTGTTTAATTATTTTCATGTGTTGCGAAGCCCTTTTCTATTGTAATTAAATTTAATAAATAGTTTCTTTGAACTTGAACTTGAATTGTTGGATCACTAGAACTTGTTACACTGAACTAATTATTATTTAAATGTGAATTATCTGATGATATTGATATGATATTATATTTCCTTGAATGTTGGTATGTTGAACTGCTTATTATTTAAATGTGTATTATCCGCTGAGATTGATATGACATGTATATGGACTTGCAAGTTGTTATATTAAATTTATTATTATTTAGAAGTGAATTATCCACTGAGATTGAAATGATATGTATATTTCCTTATAATTTGTTGTGTTATACTGTTAGATTTATGCCTTGTGATGCGGGTGTATCTGGTTAGTTTTCAAGTTGCGACATTATATGCTGATTATGTCATATCTGCTTCTATGAAAACATTATTTAAATTCAGGTCAGGGAAAGGGGGCGGGTCCCATATTAAGGGACACACTTAGATCCTCTATTCCTGATGGCTTACCTCTATGTTCCGAGGGCAGTGTCATTGGCTTTTCTAGACTGATACTTCCATGGACTTTCTAATAATTTTGAGTGATATCGGTTCCAAAAGGTCCCATCGAGATAGATCAGTTGGCAATGTGGCTAAGGCAGCCTCAGATGAAACTCGACCACTTTTTGTGAGATTGGGACGGACTCAGGGTAAAGACATGCCTCGGGCGATACTTGGTATTTCAATATATTTCCTTGGATGGGTTCAGTGGTATTGGATAAATTGACAGTTGTTTCGTAGCTATACCTTCGGGACGGGCTCAGACTCCAACTATCAACTTGAACCTTAACAAATGATTCTCTTAAGGGTTGATATTATTTCCATTTGAGTTTTCTAGGGAATTTAGATATCCTTCTGATATGTGGTAGTACACCTGATTGACACTTGATGTAGAACCCAAGTCAAATTAAAAGCTTGGGGTATTCCTCTTTCGTGTTTACCTTGATTTCTAGGTTTTATACATATATATGTGTTTGTGAATCTTTCTGACAGGTACCCTTTCAGACTAATAGATTAGGTTGAAGTAGGTGATTAGGCATGGGTGCCTTTTGGAACCCAAGAGGGATTATTTATTTCATTACGTTTAAATTTATTATCTGGCATTATTATTTAATGGAACACTGCATTTTTATTTCTTCATGAAATGTAAAGGTTTAGACACCGTGGGTGCCAGCCTATTAAGATTTTATCTCACACCCTGCTCGGGCATCGTCGACACCCAAGTAGATTACATGATCGCAGGCATTGAAAAGGGTAAGTGTGCTGCTTCCGATGATTGAATATTCATTGCCCTTAGAATGGAGACTATGCCAGAGGACTGGGCCTTGATCGTGATGCAGTTGATGCTTTTGTCTTTTTTTTAGTTGAATGTGGGTTTGAGTTCTGTTTTTCGAACTTTCAGTTTAGACTCATATAATGGCATGACACTATTTTTTGAGTTTCCACACTTGGTTTTTATCTTTTAGTTGCATTTATTAATATTGCTTCTACTACATTTTATTTATTCACATGCTTCTGCAATTTATTAATTGTTGTAGTCTACTTCCGCTGTGAAATTATCTGTTACCTATGGGGGCATAGTCTCCCCCACAGACACAAAAAGGGCCCTCACTTCTACTCGGTAGCCTCTGGAATTCAGGGAGATGTGCTTGAGTTTATGTAACCCACCAGTCCGGCCACCGTCTTAGAGGTGAGCTGGGTTGGGGAGTTACAAAGTGGTATCAGAGGTGTTTTTTCCTTTTGTCTTACTATTTAGGTTAGACAGGGGTCTAGGATATAGGGATTTGGGATGTACTCTATGCTTGGAAGTAGCTTACCCATGTACACGGAAAACTCAAATCCGGGGTTGGGATTGCAGTTATTGATTATGCCAGTTACATTTGATATGATTTCACCTCGAGTGACTCAATTTTATTGCATTGTTATTGTGCTGGTATTATTGAAATAATTGGTTTACCATTTTAGCCTGATGATATGAGGGAAAAACATCCCATTCATCATAATAGGCACTGTAGGATTTAAATGCCTTGCATATTTCTTTTCCATAACTACGTTCAGCCTACATTTTCCTTTTTTCATGTGAGTCTTATTGTACCTAGTGGTAAAATTTTGAAATGCTATATTTTTTAATATAAAGTTTTGATAGTCTATTAGATGTTAGCTTGACTTAACCGAGGAGTGGTCTGTAGAACTTTTTTAGTAATCTTTTTTAGTTTTCTCTTCCATACCGAAACCCATATATTTAGGCAGGTGGTCTGTTGTTTAGTGCTCAGAGTTAGGCTATGTACCAAACATCTTTTTCCTCTTACTTGTTTTCTCATATTCATTACTCCTTGTCTAAAGGTGTGTGTTTGGCTGTTGTATACAAATTACACCATGAGGTCTTCATGATATGCCTCATGAGGGTGGAAATGAGCACATTTCAGTGATGGTGGGTCTTGAACCACCAGTGGTACCTCTCATAGAGCCTCCTGTGGCAATACCTCCTGTTGATCTTCCAAGGGACATTGATGCTTAGTTCAGGGATAGTCTCCTCAGGTTTATCTAGTCAGTTCAGAACATCCCCAGACCTACCCCGTCTATGGCAGACCTCATGCATAACTTTCTACAGCAACACCCTACCACCTTCTTAGAGAGTGGCAGCCCTCATGCTGCAGAATCATGGATATAAGTTGTACGGTATATCATCGACCACCTTGAGACACCTCCAAAGAAAAGGGTCAAGCTTACAGTCTACATGGTTCGCGACACCGCCAAACACGGGTGGGACGTTATTTCTATGGCATAGAAAACTAGTGACATGGCTTGGGCCGACTTCCAAGTATATTTATATGACCACTTTTACCCATAAGATCTGACAAATGATCATGCATAGGAGTTCCTCCCTCTTCAGCAGGGCTCTATGATGGTGTTAGACTATTATACTTGATTCAAAGAATTTCATTGTTTTCCCCCTCTCTGACTGGCGACGCATAGACAACTATGAGGTGTTTTGAGGATTGACTTGAGTATACTATCCTCTATTAGGTGAACATCTTACATTTGACCACTGTTATAGAGATCGTCAACCAGACCATAATATCAGAGCAAAATTTCACGGAAGCTAAACCAGTGAGCCAATGCGGTTTAGTTCTGAGACAGGGTGATGGCTCTTCTGGTAGTAGGAAATGTCATTTTTAAAGTGAATGTGGGGGAAATCCTAGCTAAACAGCACGTTTTGATAGCTCTATCACTTTTTATCTGTGCGGTAGGGATGGTCACAAGATGCCGCAGTACACGAGGGATCTGAAGGAGTGCCGAGATTGTGGCAGGATGGGTCACCTTCAATGTTTCTGTCACTACTTCTCTTCAGCATCCAGTGGAAGAGGATCCTCACCTGCACCTTATTCAGGTATGGGATTTATGACTCCACATCAGGATGAAAGTTCTTTTTCCACCGATCGATCAGGCTGAGGTAATGGTGGAGTTCATGGTTGAGGAAATCTAGTCCAAGATTATCAGGGTTCGGAAAGTGGACCGGCTCAGGCCAACTAGGCAGCATATCAGGGCCATGGCTCAGGTCCCATGTTCGCAGTGTAATCAGCACTAGAGTAGAAGAGTGCAGGACCATCTAAAGTGAGAGGTACTATCCTAGTAGCCTCTACTTTAGTTTCTGCACTTTTTGATATTGGTGCATCACAATCCTTTGTATAAGTTGTTTTTGTTAAAAGTCTTGGTTTTCCAATTGAATACCTTTGTAGCATCATGTATCTTGACACCCCGCTTTGGGTCAGGAAAGAGGGCATATGCCAGTGCCAGGAGTGCCTCCTCACGATAGGTAGGTACTGCTTTGTTTTGAATTTCTATATCCTCGATATTTCTAGCATCGAAGTCATTCTTGGTATGAACTGGATTTCTCCTTACCATGCCCATGTAGATTCATATCTCCATCGGGTGTCTTTTACATCCCCTTAGGGTGACACATATTGTCAAAAAGTATAATGGGATATGCAGGAAAACCAAGCTAAGCCTAGGTATGTAGGGTTGGGAGGGTGACAACTCAGTGGGAAAGTCTCTTCATGAGCAACCGGGAACATAGGTAGTGGAATTCCCTCCAGTGGTGGACCATTTCAGGGATGTATTCCCTGATGATTTCTCTGGATTACCTCCTATGAGAGACATGGAGTTCACTATCGAGCTCGTTCCATGTGTGGCACCAGTGTATATTCCTCCCTATAGGATGGCACCAATAGAGCTAAAGGAACTCAAAAAGCAGCTTGAAGACCTCGTGGCTAAGGGTTTCATCAGACCTAGCATATCGTTGTGGGCTTCACCTATCCTTTTTGAAAATATGGAAGACGGAACCCTAAAGCTATGTGTGGATTATCATCAACTCAACAATATCACGGTAAATAATCGATATCCATTGCCTCGTATAGATTATCTCTTTGAATAGATCTGGGGAGAAACTGTTTTCTCCGTGATTGATCTGAGGTCGGGATATCACAAGGTGTGTGTGTGTGACCATCTAACATACCACGTACAACATTCCAAAGCAGGTATAGCTTGTACAAGTATTTGGTTATGCCATTCGGCCTCACAAATATGCTGATAGTCTTCATGGCCCTGATGAACCATGTTTTTCATCCGCATCATGATTCCTTTGTGGTAGTCTTTGTGGATGACTCCTTAGTGTATTTACGTTCCATACATGATGATGCAACCTATAATGAGATCGTGCTGAGTACCCTGAGAGAGCATCAGCTATATGCTATGCTTAGTAAATTCCACTTCTGGATTGATAAGGTACACATCTTGGGTTATATTATATCTAAAGCAGGGGTATTATTTGACCCAGAAAAGGTGAGCACCATGGTTTCATGGGAGCATCCCAAGTGTTTCTTCGACATCTGTAGTTTCTTGGGAATTTCTAGCTATTACAGGTGGTTCATCCAGGATTTCTCCCACTTAGCAGTGCCTCTTATGGCCTTGACTAAGAATGTTGTATAGTTCATCTGGTCAGAAACATATAAAAAGTCTTTTCCAGAGATGAAAGGATGACTAACCTCAACCCTGATCATGATTCTTCCTAAACCTGGTAACAACTATATAGTTTATTGTATTACCTAAGGAATTTGACTAGGTTCAGTTTTGATGTAGGGTGATCGAGTTGTGGCTTATGGATCCCACCAGCTGAGACCTCACGAGCGGGACTATCCTACCCATGACCTTGATTTCGTAGCATTGGTTCATGCTCTATGTTGTTGTAGACACTATTTGTTGGGTGAGAGATTCATTGTTTACAAGGATCATCAAAGCATTAAATATATCTCCACTCAACAATTCATGAACATAAGGAAACATAGGTGGGTCGAATACATGCAGTCATTCGATTTTGAGCTTTCTTATACCCATGGAATGGGAAATGTTGTGGTAACCTCTTGAAGTAGCAAGACCCAAACACAGGCCGTGGAGGGAGCCAGTAGTTTGTGGCAGATGATGGACTCGTTTTCAGAGATACATATGGATGTTCATGAGAAGAGTGGACAACTAGTTCTAGCAACTCTTACAATGATGTCCTCTCTTCTGGAGAAAGTCGGAAGACAACAGTTGATTTACCCTGAGGGTCTCGTTTTGAGGGAAAGTGTTATAGGAAAGAACCAACCTCCTGGTTGGGTTATTGATGGAAGTGAAACTCTCCTTTAATATGGGTGTGTATGGGTAACTTCAGGTATACGGCAAGATATGATGATGGAATATCAGACCTCTATTTGGTAATTTCATCCTCTGCTGACCAAGATGTATAGAGTCATGTTTTGATAGTATTGGTGGCTTGGTATGAAATAGAAGATATTAGGTTTCATCACTCGGTGCTCCACCTTGCAACAGGTGAAGGTAGAGCACCAGCGACCTGCGGGACTCCTACAGCCTCTATCCATTCCTAAATGGAGATGGAATGACATCACCATGGATTTCGTTATAGGCTTGCCAATATCTCCTCGAGGCATCGATGTGGTATGGGTGGTTTCCGATAGGTTGACCAAAGTTTTGCACTTCTTTCCTATTCAAGATAACTTTACTATTGATGAGTTGGGAAGGCTGTATATCCAGGAAATTGTGTGACTTCACGGTGTACCTTGTTCTATTGAATCAGATATGGATGCTTGCTTTACATCACGGTTTTGGAAAGGGTTGAAAAAGGTGTTGGGTTCATAGGTAGTTCTGTGTACTGTATATCACCCTCAGACCTATGGGAAATCCGAGAGAACTATACGAGTGTTAAAGGATATGGTACGAGCATGTATCATTTTTTTTGGAGGTTCATGGGAGAAGCATTTACCTCTTATCATTTTTACCAATAATAATAGTGTAAAGACCCGTAAAATTCAAGGGAAATTATTTCTTAATTTTCTTTGGAATTTTACAAGAGCGCGGTTTCTGACGGCACCTGATTCCGAGGCCCGGAGTGCCCGGAATCAATTTCCGAAGTTTAGCTCGGGTACGTTCAGTGAACGAACGAGCGGGAATTTTTAACTTTTGATCCGGTGCTCGGAATTGAAATCTGAGGACACCGATGAACTCGCAGCGCCGATTTTCGTTTAAGGAGACCTTTTCGGAAGTTGCGTTTATTGCGGGACGAAAGTTAGTTTTTGGGAGAATTATAAAAAGTTAAATAAAAAAATGTGGAATTCTTTTTATTTTACTTTTGTTGGTTAACTTCTCTCAAAGAGAGTTAGGGGTGGGACCCACACCCACTTAACCTCCCTTGAGTGGATTAAGTGTGGTGGGACGCAAACGAACCTAAACCTTTCATCTTATCCCTTAAACTCCCCTTTTAAATTAAGTTGGCAAGTTGGGTTAATTAATGGATTGAGTTGTCTTAATTCAAACCTTTGAAATTCAAATGGTTTGGTTGACTTAATAAAATAAGCTCTTAGCTTATTTTATTTGGTGAGTTTTGTTAAGTCATCTTGAGAGGTTTGAGAGCTTTTCTTTTTTCTTCAAACTTTGACGATGAACGCTCAAGATTTGACGAAGAACGCTCAAGCTTTGACGAAGGACGCCACTCCTCTCTTCTTCGTCTTCCGTGTCAACGAAAGGGAACGTCGCTTCCTCCTCGGACATCCTTTGTCGGCAGACGAAGATTCGCCAACGACGTACCTCTTCGGATGTACCTCTTCGTCATCGGATTTGACGAACGATTACCGCGACGCCCGACCTCCGCAACGTTGTCTTCCGCGGGACGTTGACAAATCTTCGATCTTATACCCAAGGTAGGGGTTGTTGTTATTCGTTTATTTATTTATCCTTGTTCATGGTTCTTGCAGGACTAACGTGAGGATTTTCATTATGTGTTATCATTTAACGTGAGGGGGTCGGACCGCATGAACACGGCCGAACCCCCTCTTTTGTTCTTGATGATTTATCTTGCGGTTCAAACAAGATGGCGTGGTGCCGTCGCACCACGCGGTTATTCGCCCGGCTTATTTGCGCAGCGCCGTCGCGCCGCGCCGTGGAAGAATCATCATGAACGCGACGCCGTCGCGCTGCGTCGAAGGGAATCAAAGGCGCGGTGGAGGGGCGCGGTGTCGTCGCACCGCGCCGGACGACGAACACCGCGGCCGGTTCCGGGCCGCGGCAGGATGAGAAGACCGGCGGCCGGGCCGCCGGCGTCGGAAGCCGGAAAGGGGACCGGATTTTCCGGTCCCGTTGGAGAAAACCGGCCGGCAGTTGGCCGGCCGGAAGGTCAAAAGGCGGGGAAAATAAATTCCCCCTGCCAGCTTAAGCCCCCCCCCCCTCATTTATGAGGGGGGCAGTTTCCTTGAGGAGGGAAGGCGGCCCCCCGGTCCTCTTCAAAGCAGGCCGCCGCCGGCCGGCCGGTCGGGCCGGGTCGGCCCGGACCCGGACCCCCGTTTTCGAGACATATTCGGTCTTTTGACCATAACATGAGCCACGGACCTCCGAATGACGAACCGTCTGCGGCAACGAGATCCTTGGATCGAGACAGTCGTTTCGGTATATCGCACTCAATGTTTCGGAATACTTTGAGTTCGGCCAGGTTGTTTCGTTCACGAAACCAACTGGGCCTTCGGAGCGGAAATGCTCATATCTTGAGCTACGGACGTCCGATTGACGTGCCGTCAGTTTTGTTGTGTTCCTCTTAGTGAGACAGATATTTTGGAATACTCTGCCTGAGGTTTGGACGCAGGTGGAGTACGGTCGGGTTGGTTTTGCCTTAAAAACCAACCGGGCCCCGGGGACGAAAATGCCAATAACTCTCAGACCGGGCGTCCGATCGATGCGCCGTCTGTTGCGTTGAGTTTCTGTTGACGATACGGAACTTTTGGATACATCAACTCTGGACTTTGTGACAGTTGATGTATCAGCCTCTCGGCTCGTCGAGCGGACCCTCTGAACGAGCTTGCTGTGTGCGGGAACCCTAGTGCTGGCTGCGACTGTTACTGTGACTACTACTGCTACTACTGCTACTGTGACTGCGACGACGACAGTACAGAGATCCTGTGTGGATTCGACGACGACGACTACAGCACTCAGCGATCCTATGTGGATCAGTGCTACGGGTCCTGTGTGGGCCCGATCCTGTGTGGGTCTGATCCTGTGTGGGTCCTTGCGCTCAGTGGTCCTGTGTGAACCAGCGCATACAGGTCCTATGTGGGCCCGATCCTGTGTGGGTCTTTTGCAGGGGTCAGTTACCTATCGATCCTTCATGGGTCCGACGAATTAGATGGATCAGAGATCATCTTTATCGTCTTTTGAAGAAGTATACCTGTTTGAGCTGAATTTTGTTGCTTTTCTCTGTGGAATGTGTTGTGCTATCCTGTGTGGATTACGTTTTGCTTTCCTGTGTGGAATACGTTTACATTCCTGTGTGGACTGAGTTGTACTTGGGCTCGGAGGTTGGAGCGTATTTGAAATTGATGACTTAGGTATATGTATGGGCATATACCTAAGCAGTGTCGGTTTTTACTTCGTGATTTTACCTTTCTTTGTGGATTATCATTTGTGGATTTTGGGAGACCTTCAGGGGTCCCGGGGTCCCTACTGAGTAGCGTATACTCACCCCTGCACGGGCTTTTCCCGCACTACGTTGTGTTGGTTGCAGACGACGGACAGCGTTGATCTTAGCTGAGGCTTGCAGAGCAGGACGATACCTGGAGGTGGACCACTGGGCGGGACGTGCTCGGAGCGGACGACGGGACCCGTGGAGCAGTGGATCTATCTGTACCCACCCTTCAGGTGGGATTTCCAGTGGACAGCTCGGTGTAGCGGCTTTTACTTTTCAGTTGTTGTTTTCTCTTTCGAGTTGTACTTTACATTCAGTATGGGTTTGTATACTGGCCCATTTACTTTTCCGCACTTTCAGTTCTACTCTGCTTTTGCTTAGTGTTTACTTTCCACTTGCTTACTCTGTGGTGTTTGTTTACTTTACAAAGGCAATGCCTTCCCTTTTTACAAAGATTTACGCCTTGGTGTTAGTCGCCAGCCCCGGGCCTATGGAAGGCGGGCTTGGGGTAGTCACGGCACGGACCCCGAGGGCGGGTCGTGACAAATTGGTATCAGAGGAGTTCGGTTCTACCGCGAACTCTGATCTTTTCTATGTGAAGCAATAATGTTTAGCATATTGAGTGTGGTTATCAGTCCAGGGAGTCCAGTGTTGGTGCGGCGGCCGACGTATCCGTACACCATGACCCTGACTTCTGATTTCCGAATTAATGCACGAAAACATTGATTGCGTGTGTGTTTCAATGTTTTCTTTGTGATTACTTATATCAGCTCACCAGGTATACTGTTCTGACCGTGGCGCACCTGTTTCCTTTTTAGGATGGCCCCACGACGGCAGCCAGCTAGGGTTCCGAGAGTCGAGCGTGACGACAGCCCACCGAGTGACGAGGCCTCGGTGCAGGGCCCTTTGTCAGCAGTGGAACCGGCGGTAGCTCTACCCGCCGAGCCACCGATGCTTCCAACACCAGCCGCTGACGATGCACGTCGCCTCAGCGCACTGCATGAGTTTCAGCGCCAGGGACCACCCAGGTTTCGTGGGGAGACGGACCCCCAGGCAGCAGAGGACTGGCTGGAGGTAGTGGTACGAGTTTTTAGGCTAGTGAGGACACCTGCAGACCTCATGGTGATCCTCGCTGCGAGCCTACTACACGCAGCAGCGGGCCGATGGTGGAGCTTGATTCTCCAGGTGCACGATGAGGCATCTCTACTTTGGACGGACTTTGAGAGCCTATTCCGCTCGGAGTTCGTCCCATCCACCCTTCATGCGATGCGTATCCAGGAGCTTCTACAGCTGCGGTAGGGCAGCATGACGGTCACTCAGTACTCGGCGAGATTTACTGATCTCTCGCGCTACTCGACTGACATGGTACGAGACCCATTCATCCGGGCCCAGAACTTCGAGCAGGGTTTGAGACACGAGATCAGGGCATCGCTGATCTCCCTCAGCATACCGACTCAGACAGGAGTACTAGAGCGGGACCTTCTGATCGAGAGCTTCCTTGCTGAGTCTACACCAGTGCAGCGACCCACCGCAGGGCGGCACGTGGCAGAGTCATTTGCAGTAGGCAGTCGACAGATGAATCAGGGGTCCAGACAGACCAGACCTTCAGGAAGACGACCTCAGGACACTGGCTCAGCAGTGCGGGGCACACAGCGCGGAGCCAGTCTTTCGAGAGGCAGACATTGCTACTCGTGCGGCGGGCAGGGCCACATGGCTCGTGACTGCCCGACCCGCTGTGCCGAGGAGCAGCAGTCAGTTGAGGGACCACCGAGGCAGAGGCAGAGGGTCGACCGTGGTGGTCCGCAGGGAGGAGGTGGACGAGGCAGAGGAGCTGGACGAGCAGCCGGTGGTGGGTGACGCTTTGAGGCTCTGCCACCACCACCACCAGGAGGTCCACCCCGACCACAGGGAGCTGGCGGGCAGAGACAGGCACAGCTCCAGGCAGCAGAGGCCTATGACCACGGCGCACCCGAGATGATTCGAGGTACTATATGTGTCTATTCCACCCTTTCTGCAGTTCTTATAGACACAGGAGTGAGTTACTCTTTCATAGCTGCTTCCCTTGTTCCGAGCTCGGAGATTCCGACAGAGCCGTTGGCTCGATCCTTACGGCTAGAGACTCCTACGGGAGCAGACTCGACGATTACGCACTTGTGCCGGCAGTGTGAGCTCACTCTAGGAGGCTAGAGCTTCGGCTGGGATCTTCTTGTAGCAGCGTCGAGGCCTTACGACGTCATCTTGGGCACAGATTGGCTATCTATGGTCCATGTGCAGATTGACTGTTTTAGGCGCAAGGTTCGATGTGTACGCACTGACGGGAGCAGGTTCACCTTCACCGGCGAGAAGGGAGACTTTGCAGCATAGGATGGACTTCCGCAGAGGAGAGGACAGCCCATCACTCATCAGTTGGCTAGCCTCATCCTTGGAGCAGTTGACGTGCAGAGTCCTGGTTTTCCTGCAGTGGTGGATCAGTTTGCGGACGTTTTTCCCGACGACGTACCAGGGCTACCTCCTTGTAGAGAGGTAGACTTTAATATTGACTTGTACCCTGGGACAGCCCCGATATCGACTCCAGCATATCGGATGGCCCCCGCCGAGCTTCGAGAGCTACGGGTACAGTTGGAGGACTTGCAGGGCAAGAGGGTTCATCCGACCCAGTGTTTCACCTTGGGCTTCCCCGATATTGTTCGCCAAGAAGGCGGACGGGAGCCTGCGGATTTGTGTTGACTATCGTCGCCTGAACTAGGTGACAGTGAGGAACAAGTATCCGCTACCGAGGATTGATGACCTCTTTTATCAGCTCAAGGGAGAACGGTGGTTCTCGAAGATAGACCTCAGGTCAGGCTATCATCAGCTCAGAGTCAGAGACGAAGATGTGCAGAAGATGGCCTTCAGATGTTGGTATGGACACTATGAGTTATTGGTTATGCCTTTTGGTGTAACCAATGCTCCAGCAGTGTTCATGGCTCTCATGAACAGGATCTTTCATCCATACCTCGATCGGTTTGTCGTGGTCTTCATCGACGACATTCTGATTTACTCTACGACTGAGGAGGAGCACGCCTATCACTTGCGAGTTATACTAGACACAATCCGAGAGCACCAACTTTATGGTAAGCTCTCAAAGTGCAAGTTCTGGATACGTGAGGTCCACTTCTTGGGTCACGTCATCTCTGAGGCGGGAGTTGTAGTGGATCCTGCGACGATTGAGGCTGTGTTAGCATGGGAGCCACCCAGGAGCGTGACTGAGGTTCGGAGTTTCTTGGGACTAGCTGGATACTATCGGAGATTCGTGCCAGACTTCTCTAGAGTTGCGGCACCACTCACAGCTTTGACGAAGAAGGGAAAACCCTTCGTGTGGTCAGACAGATGTCAGCAGAGCTTCCAGGAGCTGAGACAGAGATTGACTAGCGCACCTATCTTGAGGTTGCCTGAGGAGGGAGTAGGGTACGTAGTCTACTGCGATGCATCAGGGACCGGACTCGAATGTGTTCTGATGCAGGAGCGGGCATTGATTGCCTATGGATCACGTCAGTTGAGACCACATGAGCAGAACTACGCTACCCATGACCTGGAGTTAGCAGTAGTGGTCTTCGCTCTGAAGACATGGCGACACTATCTGATGGGCGAGCGCTTTACAGTATTTTCCGATCATCAGAGTCTCAGGTATATCTTCTCGCAGAAGGACCTGAACCTGAGACAGCGGCGATGGCTCGAGTTCCTCCAGGACTATGACTTTAAGATAGTCTATACTCCTGGGAAGGGGAACGTAGAAGCCGATGCCCTCAGCAGGAGGACGGGCATTCAGCTACTTGAGGAGGCGACAAAGCAGCTAGCCTCTTTGCAAATATCCTTCGTGGATAGAGATGGAGCAGCCTTCCTTCAGTCTCTCACAGTCACTCCTCCACTACTGCAGCAGGTCAGAGAGGCACAGCGTGAGGACGCTGACTGTGAGACACAGCGTGCACAGATATCCTAAGGACAGGCACCTGATGGTTTCTCCCTTGGAGCAGAGCACGACATCCTTTTCAGAGGACGTACCATGGTACCAGTCGATTTGCGAGAGGAAGTGCTGAGAGAGTTTCACACTTCTCCTTTGGTGGTACATCCTGGAGTGGCGAAGATGTACCAGGACCTCAGACGACAGCACTGGTGGCCGGGCATGAAGAAGGCAGTAGCAGAGTTCGTTTCTCGATGCCTCACCTGCCAGCAGGTGAAGGCAGAGCATCAGGTACCAGCGGGCTTGGTACAGCCCTTGGAGGTTCCAGAGTGGAAGTGGGACGACATATCTATGGACTTCGTGACTGGACTTCCACGCACTTCCAGAGGCCATGACTCCATCTGGGTGATTGTTGACGGACTCACCAAGTCGACACACTTCTTACCCATCAGATAGCAGGGCTCAGTGGAGAGCTTGGGACGTCTCTACGTTCAGGAGATTGTGCGGCTCCACGGTGTTCCATCATCTATCGTCTCCAATCGAGATGCTCGCTTTACTTCCCGGCTCTGTAAGGGGTTACAGGAGGCGTTCGGGACGCAGCTACGTCTGAGCACAACCTTTCATCCTCAGACGGATGGTCAGACTGAGAGGACCATTCAGACTCTCGAGGACATGCTCCGCGCATGTGTCCTCGACTTTGGTCGTAGCTGGGAGGATCACCTACCCTTGGTGCAGTTTGCGTACTACAACAGCTACCACTCCACCATCGGGATGGCACCGTACGAGGCATTGTACGGCCGAACTTGTAGATCTCCTTTGTGCTGGACAGACCCTGGGGAGTCAGCACTTGTGGGACCAGAGATAGTCCAGGCCACGACAGAGAAGGTCCAGGTCATCCAAGAGCGGATGAGGACAGCACAGAGCCAGCAGAAGTCTTATGCTGATAGGAGGCGGAGGCCACTGGAGTTCGAGGATGGCGACCACGTCTTCTTGCGGGTCTCACCACGACGTGGTATTCAGATATTTGGTCGAGGCGGCAAGTTATCTCTGCGCTTTATCGGACCCTTCCAGGTCCTCAGCAGGGTTGGCGAGGTGGCTTATCGCCTGGCTCTGCCACCTCAGTTGCACCGGGTGCACAACGTCTTCCACGTATCACAGCTGAGGAGGTACGTGCACGACCCGACGCACAACATTGACCATGGGGAGCTTGACGTTGACGATGGGGAGACTTTTACGGAGGTCCCGGTGGCGATAGAGGATCGACAGGAACGGTTCCTGTGTGGGCGATCGATTCCTCTTGTGCGCATCAGATGGAAGCACGGTAATCTCCAGGAGAGCACATGGGAGTAGGAGGCTCAGATGCGTGCTCAGTACCCTCATTTGTTTCCCTAGTTTTTGATGTATCTTTACAGGGACCTAAAGCCCTGAGGTGGGAGTAATGTAAAGACCCGTAAAATTCAAGGGAAATTTTTTCTTAATTTTCTTTGGAATTTTACAAGAGCGCAGTTTCTGACGGCACCTGATTCCGAGGCCCGGAGTGCCCGGAATCAATTTCCGAAGTTTAGCTCGGGTACGTTCAGTGAACGAACGAGCGGAAATTTCTAACTTTGATTCGGTGCTCAGAATTGAAATCTGAGGACACCGATGAACTCGCAGCGCCGATTTTCTCTTAAGGAGACCTTTTCGGAAGTTGCATTTATGGCGGGACGAAAGTTAGTTTTTGGGAGAATTATAAAAAGTTGAATAAAAAAATGTGGAATTCCTTTTATTTTACTTTTGTTGGTTAACTTCTCTCAAAGGGAGTTAGGGGTGGGACCCACACCCACTTAACCTCCCTTGAAAGGATTAAGTGTGGTGGGACCCACACGAACCTAAACCTTTCATATTCTACCTTAAACTCCCCTTTTAAATTAAGTTGGCAAGTTGGGTTAATTAATGGCTTGTGTTGTCTTAATTCAAACCTTTGAAATTCAAATGGTTTGGTTGACTTAATAAAATAAGCTCTTAGCTTATTTTATTTGGTGAGTTTTGTTTATTCATCTTGAGAGGTTTGAGAGCATTTATTTCTTCTTCAAACTTTGACGAAGAACGCTCAAGCTTTGACGAAGAACGCTCAAGCTTTGACGAAGGACGCTGCTCCTATCTTCTTCGTCTTCCGTGTCAACGAAAGGGAACGTCGCTTCCTCCTCGGACTTCCTTCGTCGGCATACGAAGATTCTCCAACGACGTACCTCTTCGGACGTACCTCTTCGTCATCGGATTTGACGAACGATTACCGCGACGCCCGACTTCTGCAACGTTGTCTTCCGCGGGGCGTTGACAAATCTTCGAACTTATACCCAAGGTAGGGGTTGTTGTTATTCGTTTATTTATTTATCCTTGTTCGTGGTTCTTGCATGACTAACGTGAGGATTTTCATTATGTGTTATCATTTAAAGTGAGGGGGCCGGACCGCATGAACACGGCCGAACCCCCTCCTTTGTTCTTGATGATTTATCTTGCGGTTGAAACAAGATGGCGTGGTGCCGTCGCACCACGCGGTTATTCGCCCGGCTTATTTGCGCAGCGCCGTCGCGCCACGCCGTGGAAGTATCATCAAGAATGCGACGCCGTCGCGCCGCTTCGAAGGGAATCAAAGGCGCGGTGGAGGGGCGCGGTGCCGTCGCACCTCGCCGGACGACGAACACCGCGGCCGGTTCCGGGCCGCGGCAGGACGAGGAGACCGGCGGTCGGGCCGCCAGCGTCGGAAGCCGGAAAGGGGACCGGATTTTCCGGTCCCGTTGGAGAAAACCGGCCGGCAGTTGGCCGGCCGGAAGGTCAAAAGGCGGGGGAAATAAATTCCCCCTGCCAACTTAAAAAACCCCCCCTCATTTATGAGGGGGGCAGGCGGCCCCCCGGTCCTCTTCAAAGCAGGCCCCCACGAGGTGGGGGGGGGGGGGGGGTTCCAAAGGGGCGTGGCCTGATTACCGCGCCGCCAAAACAAGAAGCGGGGGGCTTAGCCCCCCCCCCCCCCCCCCCCCCGCGTGACCCGTGCGGCGCCAGGCCGCGGCGCCGCCGGCCGGCCGGCCGGCCCGGGTCGGACCCGGGTCGACACGGTTCGGGCCGACCCAGGGGGGGTCGGGCCGGGTCGGCCCGGACCCGGACCCCCCGTTTTTGAGACAAATTCGGTCTTTTGACCATAACATGAGCCAGGGACCTCCGAATGACGAACCGTCTGCGGGAACGCGATCCTTGGATCGAGACGGTCGTTTTGGTATATTGCACTCAAATTTTCAGAATACTTTGAGTTCGGCCGGGTTGTTTCGTTCACGAAACCAACCGGGCCTTCGGAGGGGAAACGCTCATATCTTGAGCTACGGACGTCCGATTGACGTGCCGTCAGTTTTGTTGTGTTCCTATTAGTGAGACGGATCTTTTGGCATACTCCGCCGGAGGTTTGGACGCAGGTGGAGTACGGTCGGGTTGGTTTTGCCTTAAAAACCAACCAGGCCCCGGGGACGAAAATGCCAATAACTCTCAGACCGGGCGTCCGATCGACGCGCCGTCTGTTGCGTTGAGTTTCTGTTGACGATACGGAACTTTTGGATACATCAACTCTAGACTTTGTGACAGTTGATGTATCAGCCTCTCGGCTGGTGAAGCGGACCCTCCGAACGAGCATGCTGTGTGCGGGAACCCTAGTGCTGGCTGCGACTGTTACTGTGACTACTACTGCTACTACTGCTACTGTGACTGCGACGACGACAGTACAAAGATCCTGTGTGGATTCGACGACGACGACTACAACACTCAGCGATCCTACGTGGATCAGTGCTACAGGTCCTGTGTGGGCCCGATCCTGTGTGGGTCCGATCCTGTGTGGGTCCTTGCGCTCAGCGGTCCTGTGTGAACCAGCGCCTACAGGTCCTATGTGGGCCCGATCCTGTGTGGGTCTTTTGCGGGGGTTAGTTACCTATCGATCCTTCGTGGGTCCGACGACTTAGATGGATCAGAGATCATCTTTATCGTCTTTTTATGAAGTATACCTGTGTGAGCTGAATTTTGTTGCTTTCCTGTGTGGAATGTGTTGTGCTATCCTGTGTGGATTACTTTTTGCTTTCCTGTGTGGAATACGTTTACTTTCCTGTGTGGACTGATTTGTACTTGGGATCGGAGGTTGGAGCGTATTTGAAATTGATGACTTAGGTATATGTATGGGCATATACCTAAGAAGTGTCGGTTGTTACTTCGTGATTGTACCTTTCTTTGTGGATTATCCTTTGTGGATTTTGGGAGACCTTCAGGGGTCTCGGGGTCCCTACTGAGAAGCTTATACTCACCCCTGCACGGGCTTTGCCCGCACTACGTTGTGTTGGTTGCAGACGACGGACAACGTTGATCTTAGCTGAGGCTTGCAGAGCAGGACGGTACCTGGAGGTGGACCACTGGGCGGGACGTGCTCGGAGCGGACGGCGGGACCCGTGGAGCAGTGGAGCTATATGTACCCACCCTTCAGGTGGGATTTCCAGTGGACAGCTCGGTGTAGCGGCTTTTACTTTTCAGTTGTTGTTTTCTCTTTCGAGTTGTACTTTACTTTCAGTGTGGGTTTGTATACTGGCTCATTTACTTTTCCGCACATTCAGTTGTACTCTGCTTTTTCTTAGTTTTTACTTTCTGCTTGCTTACTCTGTGGTGTTTGTTTACTTTACAAAGGCAATGCCTTCCCTTTTTACCGGGATTTACACCTTGGTGCTAGTCGCCAGCCCCTGGCCTATGGAAGGTGGGCTTGGGGTAGTCACGGCACGGACCCCGAGGGCGGGTCGTGACAAATAGCTTCCAGCAGACAATCCAAATTTCTCTGTACAAGGCTCTCTATGGTAGATGGTGTCGTTCTCTATTATGTTTGCTCAATGTAGGTGAGGCAGCTCTATTGGGTCCTAATCTCATTTAGGATACTTCTGAGCAAGTTCAGATGATTCAGAAGTGTATGACTATAGATCAGTCCATGAAAATGATATATATCAATCGTCGCCGCAGACCTCTGTAGTTTGAGGTGGGACATCGAGTCTTTCTGTGTGTTTCTCTGAGGTTGGGTCATAGGAAGATCAGTAGTTAGGGGAAGTTATCACTGATATACATCGGGCCGTTCAATATAGTGGAGAGAGTTGGACCGGTAGCCTATGAGTTACTGCTACCTCAGAGGTATCGTGCCATGCACATTGTTTTACATATATCTCATCTTGGACAATATCATCCAGACCCGTCTCATTCTTTTGAACCTAACGACATTTAGATTGATGCTAATGCATCCTTTGTGGAGCATCCGATTCGTATCGTCGACCGTAGCATTACAGTCCTCTGAGGCAAGTCAGTCCCAGTGGTCCGAGTGTTGTGGCAAGAATGATGTGTTCAAGATGAGACCTGGGAGCGAGGACGGATGTACGTGCACAGTGGCCAGAACTCTTCTCTGGTGATGTTCCACTACCCTTAGAAGGGAAACTCAGGGATGCGTTCTCTTAAGGATGTGAGGTTGTAACATCCCAAACATTATCATGTATGAACAATTTTTAATTTATTTCAGTCTAATTAATTAAGCGACATGGGGCGCGCACCTGTGCACCTTGCTGCGGGTACTGAGGTGATTTATATTTAATTTAAATAATTGCAGATGTTTCATGAAAAATGACACGTCATGATTTTTCATGGTGTTCAAATTTTAAATAATTAATTAAGGATTGGTAAAGAGTAATATGAGATTTAATAAAGATTTAAAATAAATAAATAATGGATAAAAAGAAATTCTAAAATAAAAGAAAGAGGGGGCTACAGGGAAAATGACAATAATTAAAATTGGTGATTCCCTTTTTTAATTATTTTTATTATTTTCGTTTCCATTATTTTATTTTATTTTATCTTTTTCTTTTATTTCATTTTTTCCATATCATTTATTTTTCTTTTATTTTTATTTTATTTTATTTTTCTTTATTTTCTATCTTTTCTTTTTTTTCTATCCTCTATCCCTCTCCCACTCATCACGTCGACCCCTTATTCCCGTCACACCAACCAGCAGCCCCTTCGAAAGACCGCTGCTCCTCCATCCAAAATCTGATTCCTTCGTCATTAGGTGTGTAGTAAACCTTAGAGAAAGCGTAATGTTTCTATTTTATAATACAGTGTTTTTGTTGAGTAATCTGTGTGCAGTTTGTCATGGAAGATATTTCCCCTATTTTGTGGTTTTTCTAAAATCCTTCATTTTCATAAGTTTTAGGTCAAATAAAAGCCAACCACAGATCGTAGAGTCATCTATGAATAAAAGGTAGGGTTCTTACTCACTTTCCCTTTGTTTTGTTGTGGTTTATAAAAACACAGCACTGTGCCGTTAGTCGGTGCCTACCAGTTCTGTGCAATTTTTACCCAATTTAATTACCTTAATTTTTTTTCCTAATTGTTGCAACCATAATCACCTTAGATTAATTTGTTTGAATTGTTTCAATAAATTTGGACACCCCTTTTTGGTGTGCCGAAATGGTCAGTGTAATCTTCCATTAGCTGGGTTTATTGTTTAATTAATTGCATGTGCTGCGAAGCCCCTTTTTATTGTAATTAAATTTAATAAATAGTATCTTTGGACCTGAACTAGAATTGTTGGATCATTGGAACCTGTTATGATGACCTGATTATTATTTAAATGTTCATTATCTGATAAGATTGATGTGATATTTATATTGTCTTTCTAGTTGGTATGTTGAACTACTTATTATTTAAATGTGCATTATCCGCTGAGATTGATATGACATGTATATTGCATTTCATGTTTTTATGCTGAAATGATTATCATTTAGATGTGAATTATCTGCAAAGATTGATATGATATGTATATTTCTTTTCAAGTAGTTATGTTACACTATTAGATTTATGCCTTGTGATGCGGGTGTATCTAGTTAGTTATCAAGATGAGACTTTATATGTTTATTATGTAATATCTGCTACTTTGAAAACATTAATTAAATTTAGGGGTGTGGAAAGGGGGAGGGTCCAATATTAAGGTCCACACTTGGATCCTCTGTTCCTGACGAGTTACCTCTATGTACTGGGGGCAGTGTCGTTGGCTTTGTCGGACCAAGACTTCCCCGGACTTTCTAATAAGTTTGAGTGATATCGATTCTGAAAGGGCCCATTGGGATGGATTTGTTGGAAATGTGACTAAGCTAGCCTTGGATGACACTGTAACCCTTTTTGAGATATCAATATAGACTTAGGGTAAAGCCATTCCTTGGGTGATACTTGGTCTTTCGAAAGATTGACATGGACCGATTTGGCGGTATTTGATAAATTGACGGATGGTCCGTAGTGATACCTTCGGGATGGGCTCAGACTCCAACTCTCAACTTGAACCTTAATAAATGATGCACATAATGGTTGATACTATTTCCATTTGATATTTCTTGGGAATATAGATATCCTCCAGATATGTGGTAGCACACCTAGTTGACACTTGACATAGACCCCAATTCAAAGCAGAAGCTTGGGGTATACCTCTTTCTGGTTTACCTTGCTTTCTGGTTTTTATACATATATATGTGTTCATGCATCATGCTGACGAGTAACCTTTCAGACTACCATATTAGGCTGAATAAGATGATTACAAATGGGTGCCATTTGGAACCCAAGATGTATTATTTATTTCATTGTGTTTAAATTAATTATCTAGGATTGTTAAGCAATGGCACGCTGCATTTTTATTGTTGCAAAAAAATGGAAAGGTTTAGACACCATGGGTTCCGGCCTACTGGGATTTTATCTCACACCCTTCTCGGGCATCATTGACATCCGAGTAGATTACATGATCACAGATATTGACAAGGGGAAGTGTGCGACTTCCGATGCATGAATTTTAAGTACTGGTTAGGATAGAGATTGGGGAAGAGGATAGGGCCTTGCTCGCGATGTAGTTGCTGCTTGTGTCTTTTCTTTTAGTTGACTGATTGTTTGAGTTCTGTTTTCTATACATTAATATTAGACCCATATCATGGCATGACACTTTTTTGTGAGTTTCTGAACTTGGTTTTTATCTTTCAGTTAGATTTATTTATATTGATTCTACTTCAGTTTATTCATTCACATGCTTCCACTATTTATTAATTGTTGTCATTTACTTCTTCTGTGATATTATTTGTTACCTATGAATGCATAGTCACCCACATGATACAAAATGTTCCCTCGATACTAGTCGACAACCTCTGGCATTCGGGGAGATGCGCTTTAGGTCATATGACCCACCGGTCCTGCCACTGTCGTAAAGGTGATCCGGTTTGGGACGTTACATATAGTGATAAGTTTTGTTCATATAAGTTAAAACCATGATTCCTTTTATATTTTTGGTAAAATAACAAATATATTTTTGAAATTAAACATAAACATTCCTTTAAAACAATTTTTTGAAAAAATAAAACATGGGTCAAAATAAATTTAAAAAATAACTGGATATATTTAATTACTTTATTTATATTGTTTTAGGAAACATGGGTATGGAAGAAAAAAAATCGACTGAAGAGTGAAATAAATTTATTTTTTCCATAAAAATATTATTATGGAATATTTAGTGTATTACTATATGAAAAAGAAATAAATTAAATAAATTAAATTAAATATCATTAGTACAAAAAAAATTATTAATTTCAATAAAGGTGGATCATAATATTTCATCATTGGAAGCATATCATAATCAATCCCTATAAATAATGAGTTTATAATATTATATCGTTACCACTTGTTTCTATTTTTAATAACAAGTTCCATGATGGAGAGAAGATTATATGGATATATATATCTCATAATTATTTTGATATGTATTATAGAATACATTCATGGGCATTATATAGACAACACAAAATAATTATGTGGTGCATAAGGAATTTGTCACATAGAAATAATGTGAGACAAAAACTTGTTACATTATGTCCCGACTAAATTCATAAAAATTCATATCTACTATATAACAAATATAATTTTATGATAAATATTATAAAAAACTATTATCATATTGGTCGTTCTATATTTTATTTACTTATGACCTTTTATAACATATTTATTAATAATTTCCATGATAAAATTTCATTTTTGGGTAATAACTACTTCATTTTCAATGTATTTTTTTGGTTATTTTTGGACCTTTTACATTGATAATGGTCCAATAATATATATCATTTTATCCATGATTTAAATATCATATATATTCATCATATATTTATTTATATTAATCCAAAACATTTGGAGATTGAAAATGAGTTACACCGTTATTAGGGACGGTATGTTATAAGTAAGTTTGAAAACTATATCAATTTTATCATCTGATGGAATGAAAGAAAGGTAAATAATATATTTCCATTAATGAATAATTTTTATTAAATATATGTCACGTATTTTAAATAAACATATATTTATTACCATCTATGTAATGAATAATTGAAGAACAAATCAAATCACTTTGTTTGGAGCTAGTTCGTCGTATACACGATTGACATTATTATAATCCAATGGAAGTTTAAATATGAAGATATATGTGATATTATAAATATAGAAGTATAATTATTTAATAAACGTCATATATTTATGTTAAATCCACTATTTTATCCATCAATGATAGGTGGTGATGGAAAAATAATTACATCGGCTCGTGGGCTGGTAGTCCTCTATACACCTGATCAATGGTTCTGTTTCCCATTTGATTGAAGATGATAAAGATATAGGTTATTCAATAAAAATATTGGATTCTAATTATATATTAGATACTATTTTTATTTTAACAAAATAATTAATACTTGACTATAGCTGGTAAGAGAATAAGAAGAACAAAAATCATATTGAAGACTATTAGCTTTTCTTGTAACAACCTCATGTGAATCTATTATTAAGAGACATGGTATTAGACTTTTATATAGAATATATGATATAGTATATTTTAAGGTTGTTTTTGATATATTCATTTAGGTTATGGTTGATCCAAGTGGATTAAGAGGTCTGAAGTGGTGAGGGGAGGAGGTGGCCTTTTATAATTGAGGAGAAGAGATATATTATTCAATAACCTAAAATAAAAAATAATTTGATATGATTATCATCCCAAGTAACAAAAAAAATGATAAATAATTATTTGAAAGAATTATTTTTTCTATACACACCATAAATATAAAAAACACATGTTTTAAACATGTTATTCCTTAGCCATTATGTTACTTAATTGTACTATTTTATTCTTGACAATAGTAAATTTTTTCTTTTATTTCCCTAGGTAATTAATCCATTAAAAATAAAATTAATATGATACTTACTTGATAATATAGACCCACTAATTCTTAATATGAAATAATATTTATTAAATATAAATTATATTCACGTATAATATTCATTTTGACATAAGCGCATGTAACGTGAAAAAACCTATTTTATTCTTAATCGAAGAAATTAACTCTTAATATCATTATTATTATTAATGGAAAAATTATTTTGACCTTATTATATAAAATAAATTATTTTAATTTCAAATATGGAATTAATTTTTTCAAATTTAGTTAATAGAAGGGGTATAAATTAATTTAAAATAAATCACGTAGACTTGATGAAAAATTGGTTTCCTAATGAAAATTATTTCAAAACATTAAATGGGTTTTACATGAAGATTAAATATTGAATTTATTATAATAAATTAAATTGAATTAATTATAATATAATATATTTAATTTTGCGTTTAATTATTTATAAAAAATAACCATAAACTTATTTAAACAAAATTATAGTTTTCAATAGAAATTAATATTTTTCACTATTTATCGAAACATTAATATTTAAAAAAATTCCAGAAAATATCCCCATAATATTATTTTCAAAAACTGATTCCAAAAATATTGTTCATTTTTTAAAAAGTAATTCTAAAAGTGAAATTTGTTTTCATAAAAAACAATAAAAAACATTTTTGGAAAATTTATTTTCGAAGAATATAATGAATTTACCAAAAATTTAGTACTTATTTATCAATAAAGTTTTTTATCTAAAACAATTATATTTAATTTTTTTTTTATTTCTATTCATACTTGTATCTTTAAAGGATATGTCATAAGTTCCTCTTTTTGTAATTAATACTGAATGTATATTACAGTTCATTAAAAACTAATGTTCTTTATAAAATAAGTTTTCTATGAAATTATATTTTTATGAAAAAGGTATTTTAGAAAGACTGGGAGTTTTACAGTGAGTTTTAAAGGGTATATAGATATTAACATTCCACTAGTTATTCCATGATCTTGAATTCCAGGTGGTTGTCTCCAATTATTTGAATATCATTAATTTTGAGTGAACATGTCATATCAAATCACTCTAACTGGTTTTGTACCATGAAAAATGATATTATAATTCATAGATCCAAATAACCCATGATAATTGTAATTTCAGGCTTAATGATTATTCAAATTATTTAAAAATAGTTTTTATGATTTATATATATTTTTATATGTCATCTCCTAGTTTAAAAATAAATTTTTAGATGGTCAATCTAAAGAATGAGTATTATAAACTAAATAATTAATTCATTTATAAATTATCGAAATAATAAGATGATATGTGATTTTTTTACTAATCTTGAGAAATAAAATTGGTGGTTTTGGTATTTTGTTGGGATTGTATATAATTCATGGATTTATCCTACTAGAATTTATCCTCAATACCAATATTCCCACAATTGTGTCTATATAGAATTTTTATGTGATTAATGTAAAATAGAAGTTCCACTATGATATGATGGATGATAATTTTGAGGTTTAGGTTACAAATGAAGTGATTGATGATGGTTGATCAATAATCACATAAAAATTATTGGTTTTTATTTTCCTTTTCAGTAAATAATTTTGGAGATTACTTAAAAAGCCTTATTGGTTATAATTATATTTTTTTCTCACATTATTTTTTGGGTTTATGTATATGGATATATTTTTCATTATATGTATATATATATATTGTTTTATGTTTATGTTGAAATGTTACTAGATCATATTTTGTGTTTTAAATCATTTCCTATACTTTATGAAGATATTACACTATGTTTTGTTGTCATTAATTTTTATATTTCATTATTTATATGAGTTATTATTTAAAAATAGTCATAGAATGTTCAAGATTCCATCTATAAATGTATCACATGATTTATATTAATCTATGTTAAATCTTTTATAATAATTAATTCTGATTTCCTAATCACTTATTTCTAGTATACAAAGATTAGGAATGCACTTTAGAAATTATAATACAATTTATTGTGTACTAGGATAGGTCAAATAGTGTTATTTGATTTCATTTTAAATATCATTTCTTATACCTGGTTAGTATAAATATTTTTGGAAAATAATTACTCAATGAACTATTCATTCAAAAATTTTTTATTAACAATGTGGAGTGATTTTTAGAAATATTTTTCAACTATGTGGTACTCTTTAAAACCCATATATTAAATTAAATTTATAATTAATCATTCTTTTAACTAGTCTTTTTTGTATTATTGTCAACAATGTTTTCAATGGTTATAATAGCGTAACATCGACATTGTGTGTGGCTAAACCTACTCAACCAAGAAATTTCATCAAATAAAGAGATATATATTATATCAAAATAATTTTCCTCTTGAAAAAGTATTATAACATTAATATTATGTTATTATAGTGACTAATTATGTTTATGAATGTTTAATATGAAAGGGGAAGGGAATATATTAAGTCATTCATGTTACCAACATTGAATATTCTAGAACATCACAGATGGAATTGATTATTTTAAATACAATATTACATTTTATTGTAACCTTCTGTTTTAAAACATGCTTATTATGGAAAATTGAGTTGATTTTTTATATGTTACGGTGGAAACCAAACATTAGGTGTTTTTTAGATGGTGGAAGAATTATTCTTTTATAGATTAATTTTATACAATATTTTATAAAATACATATTATTTAATGGAAATGGATTGTAATTTTTTCATCAGCCATGCATAAACAAAAAAATAGAAAAAATCAAAGAATTTATCTTCCATCCATGCTTTACGATATGAATTTGATGATTTTTTTATTAAATTATATATCATTTCTATTTATTTATTACATTATTCCCAAAAAAAATATTTTTCTCAATAAAAAATTATACATTACATATAACTAGATATCCACACCTTGATTCAAAATATGAAATCCATTTTTTTAATTCATATTTAAATATAAAAATTATAAGTTATAAATTAGAACCAATAATATAGAGTGGAAATAAAAATAAAAACTATTTATTTGATAGTAAATAATTTTTTATTTTTTTATTATTCTTTAATTATTACATGAATGTTAATTATTTTTATAAAAAACCTATAATTATATTTTATTTATAATATTAATTATAATGTTTAAATTAATAATAAATTGATCTTTTTAAAAAATAAAATATTTTCATATTAATAAAAAAATATTGGTAACATCCAATTCCCTAGTTACATAAACCATAATGACATTTACATTTTCCCTATGTGAATAATCTTCAATGGTAGTATTTCATGCAATGTTTTACCTTACATGTTTATCTTAATGATATCCAATATTTTAAACTACAATCATAAATTATTCTTTTCAATCCATGCACAATGTTCAGATTGGGTTAATTTAATGGAAAATCATAGTAACAATACCTCCCTCCTAAGATTAGAAAAATGCACTGCACATGAAATGATTCAGTAACATGATGTTAAATTGTCACGACCAGACCCAACGGGGCTCGAGCCGCGACTCCCCAAGCCTGCCTCCAATAGGCCAGGGGCTGGCGTCCAGCACCGAGTACGCTATCACACACATGGGAGGCATTAGCCTAAGGTACCTGTACACACACACCATCAAACACCTCCATGCGACAGTGCAAAGATATAGAAAACTGAAAATTAAATGCATGCATACAATCGATCCCAACCAAGAGTGAAACAACAAAAGTACAAAAGGGAGAAATAGGGCCCACCAAAAGAAAACTACAAAGAGCGTCCAGCCTGCTCTGAAGAAGGGGGGATGCTGCCACAAACACTGCCAGAAAGCTCACTTGGCACCGCACCGCCAAACACCCCGACAGTCTCATTCACTCAGCTCTTCTTGCTCCAGGTCCTCCTGGGACTCCGTCGAAAGGCCTATGGTCTGCACAAGACACAAACATGTGCGGGAAAAGCCCGTGCATGGGTGAGTATAAACATACTCAGTAGGCAACCCAAAAACCCAAAACCAAATAGAGAAGCTGAAAGGCAACGGTCCGCTCATCCCAGCCAGAGGGAACCCAGACGAGAGAGAAACTCTATCTTGTGACCATCCTTGGCTAAACAAGCCTCGTCAACTCAGCTCAGGTGTATGCCCATACATAACCTTGAACAATCCAGATATAATCAGCTAACGCAACAAGCCACATGAGGTACTGAACTCAACACCAACAACTGTCCACAACCAGAAGAGTACACCACACGATCACTATCATCCCAGATGACACTCATCTGAGAGATACAATCCATCGGGTTTCTCTCAAACCTCTCAGACGCTCACCCGAGAGATCACGCTCACCAGTTTGCATCACTGAAGAAAACCCCGGTAAAACAACATAACCACCAAACTCCTCAGATAGGGAATCGCTCCTAGGGTCCGCTAGGGGATACCATAACCCACTCCGGAATATGAAGCTCACAGATAGGGGATCACTCCCAGGGTCTGCTGGGGGATACCACGACCTGACCTGGCATACATAGTTCTCACAGATAGGGGATCACACCCAGGATCCACTGGGGGATACCACAACCCGATCTGGCACGCGATAGAAGCACATCACTCAGATAGAGGATCATCGCCCATATAAAGGGGGTCACAATGATACCAGAACCCTATTTGATATAACTTGCGATGTAGGGGATCGAACCGACCATGCCACAACCCTATAGAAGCTTCATGCTGAGTAGGAGATCGCATAACCAACGATACGGCAACCCTACTATACACCTCATGCTGAGTAGGGGATCACATACCCGACGATGCCACAACCCTACTAAGTACGGCCCACCGCATAGGGGATCATAATCCTGATGATGACACAACCCTACAGGGTTAACCAGCTAGATAGGGGATCGCCGCCCGTGGATAAACGGTCACAACGATACCAGGAACCTGATCTAGGGTAGCGAAGCTAGAGGAACCCACTCCAGCCCACCGGAGGGATATCACAACTCTAACATATTAAACATCTCCTCAAGAGGATCACAAGCCTACAATAGGGTTGTCATGCCGTGCAAACCCTCGTAGGAACGAACCAAGGGAGTACCCTCAACCACTGCTAGTCCAAAAGTCGTTAACCCGAGCGACCCTCCACAAAGCCACACCGTGCATCTCCAAGGCCGATAACGAGGACACCATTGCGTTCCACACAGAAAAACATGCAGGATAAGCTGTTTACCACCCCCCCCCCCCTCTTTTTCATTCCTCTCAGCGTTCTTCACCGCCAATCCGCCGAATCGAGCAAACGAAGCCCCCACGAGCTCGGATTTCGACGGTGGACGTTCCAGGAGCGTGCAATGGAAGCTCTAGAGCGCAGATCTAAGGAAGAACGTCAGCATTTCACCCGCGAGGTAGGTGGTTTGAGTTTTAGAATCCTGGATCCCGTTTTTGTGTTGTTTTTCTTCAAATTTTCATAAGGGTTGTATAGTTAGGGTGCCGAGCTTTCTGAAACATGTTTCAGATCTGAATTTGGAGCACCGGGGTGCTCCCGGTGGCTCCCAGAAGTTTTCCGGCGAAAATCCGGTTTTTTGGCGACGAGGGGCAGAGGCCAAGGTGGAATCCGGTGATGGCACGGTGGCAGTGCGGCGGAATATGGGGGCGGTGCGGTGGTTTCTGGCAAGGCAGACGGTGGTCCGCCTAGGTTTTTCCGGGGTTTCTTTAAACCCTCGTATCTTGCAATCCAAGAGTCGGATTCACGTGCCATTTGCGAAGACACGCCCCTGACGACAAGGCGAACCCTCTGGTGTGGGTTTGAGGGTTTAAGGGTTTGGGATAGTGGCCCGGGAGCATGAAATGTCGAATAAAGTAATGATGTTTTATTATTATTCAACTTCGGGTCGTTGTATCTTATACCCGGAGAGTCTGATTGACGTGTCGTCAGTGGCGTTGAGACCCTGATGATACGGAGGTCTTTTCTTGAGGGTTTCAGGGTATTGGGACCGTGTTTGGGGAGTGGGCCCCATGAGTCCGGGTTTTGGCGTTTGCGGAGAAACATAACTTTCCCACCAGGAGTCCACTTTTGGCGGATGATTAGTCGATCCTGTGTGTTTTTCTGAGAGGATCTCAATGGTGTGATCCGTTCGATTTGTTTTGTGAATGAGGCGTGGGCCCCACCAGGGATGGCCTTCGGTGAATAGTACCTTTTTCAGCGGGTGTCCATTTCGGACGAGCGAGTAGTCATTTCCGCTTGTTTTCTCAAGGGGAATATCGTGGTATTATCCACTCGATGGGTTTCAGGATAGAGGCGTTGGCCCCACCCGATCTGGCTCCGGTGAATAGTTCCTTTTTACCGGGTGTCTTTTTCGAGCATACGAGTAGTAGATTCCATGTGTTCTTCTGAGGGGATCATCGTGGTATGATCCACTTTAGGAGTTTCGGGATCGAGACACACCACATTCAAAGAGTACATATAGAGAGCCAACTCAAGAAGGACAAGGAAAAACCCAAAAACACAGTCCTATATGATGCATGTACAGTTATGTCCCTTCGACAAGTGTACGAATGTCCCGAGTCGAAAGGCAGGTTATCAGAGTCCTGGTGTAACACCCGAGACTTTTATGTTATATAAATCATCAAAGGAATCTTTTTCTACACAACACTTGCTTGGCTTGCTTTACACACAATCGCGGCCTTCCTCGATAGCTTGCGTCGTACGCAATACCGAGTTTCACTAAACAACAATATGCTATAAAAACTAGCCGTTATGAATAGTAATAACCACTTTTTGAAATTTTATAAATTTTATTTTTCAAAATGGACTTCATTTTTGGACTCAGAATATCGAAATTATCCTAGGGTGAAATTTTGGTATTTTTATGAAAACTTTCAATTTTTGATGAATAGTGAAACCACTAAGTGGTAGGTTAAAAACTGAATTTTGCATAAAACTTAATTTTACCGCTTCTGTGAATGGAATTTCAAAAATCCGAGAGACACGGTTAATATCAAGGACTAAAATGTGGTTCAATGAGATGAAAATAATTTTTTGGTGAATAGTAACTTTTTACTATTTTTACCGCGGTTAATAGTAAATAGGGTAACTAAGGGTAAATATGATATTAATATTACCCTAACACATGTCCTAATTCTATTGGACAAGTGTAATTCGACCAAAAACAAACTTAGGAATAAAATATGACCATTTAGGCCCACTTGGATTAGATTAGGACATTTATTATTAATTTATTTAAAGAAGGGTTAAAATAGTTAAAATCAAAGTTTAATAAGTAAATCATTTTTAATATAGGGTTATACATAAGATAAATTCGACTGTAAATATTCATTAGAAAGCGAAAACGATTTCCTACATGCTGGTATTTTATTTTTAATTTTTAGACATCAAATAATTTAATTTATTTAGGACACAAAGATGATGCAGTAATTATCTTATTAATGAAATATTGACAAAATTGATAATATAAATACCAAAATAAATGTAATCTGAGACTTTTTATGAATTCCACTAATTTTCTAGGTTACTATGATATATTAGTATTGATTTAATCAACTTGGTTCGAACATATAATTCTGTTATGACTTTCACAAAAATCATATATCAAATAGTGTCAAAATTGACACAAAATAGTTTTTAAATCAAATATTATATTATTAATTGTTATTTTATTCCTAAAAATCTAAGGTTCGGCCAAATGACTTAGATAAGGATATATATATTAATAATAAACAATTTGGGGTTCGTTTGGCATGTTATAGTAAGTGTATTAACCATATAGTGAAAGAAAACAAAAAGACACGGTAAAAGTTAAATTAATTAACTTAGAGTTAAATCTAATTGATAAGGTTAAAATAATACCCTAAACTTGTCTAAATCCTATTGGTTGATAGGATTTCGACCCATCCCCACTTTAGCTTCGAAATAAGACCCTTTGGAACCATTATAAACCGATTTTGACTTTAATATAAAATAATATTTTGAGATATTCCTAAGGTGCCCCTCTCCTCCCTTATAAAAGGGCACCTCCTCCCCCTCCTCCTCACACCAATTTGAGCACTCAAGCTCGGCCAACCCCTGCCATTTTCCCTTCTCCACTTCCCTAGAATAATCCTAGAGGTCCTGGTCTTCTCCAAAGACCAATCTTAGTTCCTTAAGTGGAGGATTCAAAAAGGCGTTCCAAAGAAGAGGTAATATACATTACCGATCTTTTCAATTTCTTTCTTCTTCAACTTCTTCTTCTTTAGTTGTTTCATGATAAAGTAATAACATCAGTATTACTTACATACTGATATGTTATTATAAATATGAAACAACCCTAATTCACCTTCTATCCATCCTAAGGAAAAATGAAATCACCGCGCGTGCGTACGTACGGAATACCGTCTCCACGCCGTGGTGTAATCTATTTTCCACCATCACCTTACAAGGATGGGTATAATGGTGTAATCAGTAACTATATATGATTATTATTAAGTAATATTGATACTGAAATAATATATATATATACTCCAATACAATTCCACGATCATAGGAACGATATCATCACTCGTGCGTACGTACGGAATACCGTCTCCACGATGTGATGCGACTCGTTCTACATGATCTTCATTTCATAATGATTATATAAATGAATTGAATGAATGAATATGGTATATACTACACTAATACCATTCTGGAAATGATTTATCTATAACCTAAAGATAAGAATAAGAATTTATTCGACAAAACACGCATAAGAACAAAAAGTTATAAAGACCCGAGTAACAAGTAACAATGAAATATTACTAACAAGAAGCTAATAATATGACCATATATGATCTCATATCAATATGTATGATTCTGGAATAAGTCAATAACATTATTTAAACCATTATACAGGAGCTTCGGACACGAACAAAGCAAATCGGACCTAAGGTAAGGGAAATATCACAATCTCATTTTTATCCGAGATTGTTTATTCGTAAGTATTTACTGGGGTGTATTTTATCATCCACATCCATGTTCCCTCAATATGTAATATTGTTTCCATCCACTTGAAATAGTTTAAATCCAATTTTACCCTTAGGTGAGTTTTTAGTAAAGAATATGAAAGGAATCTTTTGTCGTTTTTCCGTACGAGGTACTTTTTGACTTTTCCGACAAAAGTACGAAGAATGTTTTTTTAACTTATACGGCATGAATGGATTTTTAAAACATTACTTCAAAGAAGCTTCCTTTACAAGTTTTCAAGTTTATTTTTAATCAACTTCTTTTATTTTAAAGTTGTATGACATGTTATGAAAGGAAAAATGATTTTGAAGAAGAAAGGATATTTTCCTCAAGAATTCAATTCAAGTGTTTTATCAAAATTATTTTCCATCTAAGATAATAAAGGGTTCTGTTTCTATCCATATTTTTACATTGGTTTGACTATGTTGTGATGGAATTATGTTTATGAATTCCTTTATCATATATGAATTGATTTATGATGTCATGATGTTTCAAGAATCCCATTTTTGTTATATGTGTTATGCGATGATGTATGTTTTATGATTATGTGGCACACATAAGAAAGGATTCATTATTAGATGGGTGGGACCTATATCTCCCTCCAATGCATTGGGTAATGATTTTATATCTCATGAGATAGACATGGCTGGAACGGAAGGTTATTTCGGTTCAGTGATACAGGACTGAAACGAGGAGTGAACTCGGTTCAGAAAGGGACTTTGTCCACTAAGATAGTCTTGGCAATGAGTCATGACTAACAAGAAATGATTTTCCATGATTATGTGTGCATGCCACAAAGATTCAAGTTTTATGTTATGATTATGGGGATCTCATTTTCACTTCTATGATTTATTCCATGTTAAGATATTATGATCTCTTTTGCGGGTTTTAATTTTCAAAAAGATATCATATGATTTTTATTTCCTTTATTTTCCCTTGCTGAGCATTTGAGCTCACCCTTTTATGTTTTCTTTTCCCCAGGCCAGGAAGATGGATATTAAGTAGAATATGCTAAAAGGGACCCTATATATGATGAAATAAATGGGAGACACTGTAGAAGATTTATGAACCAGTTGTTTATGTTTCCCAGTTTCTAAAGACACTATACCTATACGGTCCTTTGTGGTTTTGTCATATGTTGTAATAAGTGTGATTCAATTTTGAAGTATTAACAATGTATGTAAAGTGTGGGTCGTTATAGTTGGTATCAGAGGAAAGGTATAGTCAACCTTTGGAAACTAGGATGTGAAAGCCTTAGTAAGAACCCTAAGGATAAGTCTAAGCATAGAACACAATCTTAGAAATGGCCATGAATAACCTTGGATAAGACCATAAGCATGAAAATTTTATTCTTGAATTATGTGGTTTCCTATTATAATTAGTGTTGCTCACACTATTATTCTTGGTTTTAGTCAATGGCTGGAACCCGAAGGAACCGTGTTAATGCGGAATGTGATGGGCAATGCAATGATTGTCCCCCTGAGCTACCAAACGATATGGGAGCTGGAATGCAAAATCTTGTAGCCATGCTCACACAACTTTCTCAAGCTATGAATCATGCAGGATTTCCAAACGAACAAAGGAGGGAGCAACATTCTATTGAATCCTTCATGAGGCAGCGTCCACCATCTTTCAGCGGGTCTACTGATCCATTAGTTGCTGAACAATGGATTAGTACTACTGAAAAGATATTTTCATTTCTTCAATGTTCTGAGCATGATAAATTCATCCTAGCAGTGTATCGTTTGGAAGGAGATGCTGATCAATGGTGGAATCTTGTTAAGAATACAAGGCAAAGGGATGAAATTGAGTCTATGGAATGGGATGAGTTCAAGAACTTATTTTTCAATAAGTACTTCCCTCGTATTCTCCGAACAAAGATGGAGAAAGAGTTCCTTGAACTGAAGAAAAGGGATGATGAATCTGTTGGTACCTATGAAGCAAATTTTACCAGACTTGCAAGGTACGCTTCTGGTATTATTATCCAACCTGAGAGTAAGATCGATCGATTCTTTAGTGGCTTAAAACCAAGTCTTCGAAGGGCGTTAGACATAAGGGACTTCAATAGCTACGAGGAAATCGTTCGATGTGCTCTCAAAGTCGAGATGGAGATTGGAGTAACCCATCAGTCACATGGATTTGATAAGAAGAGGAAGATGGAATTCAAAGAAAAATCTAAAGAGCACACGGAAAAGAAGATGAACTTTCCCTTATGCTCAAAGTGTGGAAAGAAACATGGAGGGAGTTGTCTTAAAGGGACAAGTAAATGTTTTAAATGTGGAAAGGAAGGTCATCGGGCATTTGAATGCCGTGATAATGGGAAGAAGATGTCTAATGATGCAAACAAAGGAAGGGATACACAGAATGAACCTGCTACACTTCAATGTTTCAAGTGCAAGGAGATGGGGCATTATGCCAATCAATGACCAAATCCAAGGGTTGATGATGATGGTCGACGTCAACAAACTCTTAAGGCTAAAGAAAAAGGAAAGTCACATGCAATTTCTATCAGCGATGTGGAGTACGATAACGATGTGGTGAAAGGTACACTTACCGTCCACTCTAAAGTAGCAAATGTTTTATTTGATTCTGGATCCACCCACTCTTTTATTTCTGAAAAATTTTCTAAGGGTATCACCGTAATACCTCAACAATTAGATGTTGAGTTAGCTGTGACAACACCTAATGGCACATCAATCGCATCAGAAGTTTATAATTCTTCTCCGATCGAAGTTTGTGGGAAAGTGCTTCCTGCAAATCTTGTGATCCTTCCTTTAGTGGAATTTGATGTGATTCTTGGCATGGATTGGCTTTCTCTACATGGAGCTCATATCAATTGCCAAAGAAGGGAAGTCACATTTCATATTCCAGATCAACCTACAATCGTCTATCAATGCAAGGATGAACATAACCTTCCAGTGGAAATTTCTTCCATCTTATGGGTATTGATTCCACTAAATGAAGTTTATTTATCTCAAATAGTTGGTGAGAAACTCATGATTAAGAATATGCCCATTGTACCGGAGTTTGATGATGTCTTTCCGGAGGAATTACCGGGTCTTCCACCAAATCGTGAAGTTGAGTTTTCAATAGAACTCGTACCGGGTGCTTTGCCTATTTCAAAGACACCTTATAGAATGGCCCCAATTGAGTTGCCGGAATTGAAGAAGCAAATCCAAGAGAATCTTGATAAGGGATTCATACGCCCTAGTGCGTCACCTTGGGGAGCACCAGTTCTATTTGTTAAGAAGAAAGATGGATCAATGAGACTCTGCATTGATTATAGAGAACTTAACAAGATCACTATCAAGAACAAATATCCTCTCCCACGCATTGATGACTTATTTGACCAACTACGCGGAGCTCAATACTTTTCCAAGATTGATCTTCGTTCAGGGTATCATCAATTAAGGGTAAAAAGGGAGGATATACCAAAGACGGCTTTCCGTACAAGGTATGGACACTATGAATTTATAGTGATGCCATTTGGTCTTACTAATGCCCCTTCTATCTTCATGGATCTAATGAATAGAGTCTTTAGAGACTATCTTGATCAATTTGTGGTAGTCTTTATAGACGATATTCTTGTCTATTCAAAGAGCAAGGAAGAGCATGAAGATCACTTGAGAATTATATTGAAGACCCTGAGAAAAGAGAAGCTTTATGCCAAATTTACCAAGTGTGAATTTTGGCTTCAAAAAGTTGCATTTTTGGGTCATATAATCTCAAAAGAGGGGATATCTGTGGATCCAGCAAAAACAGAGGTTATCGAAATATGGTCAAGACCAACAACAGTAACTGAGATCCGAAGTTTTCTTGGTTTGGCTGGTTATTATCGACTTTTTGTAAAAGATTTTTCACGATTATCTAATCCACTCACCAAGTTGACTCGGAAAGGAGTTAAGTTTGTCTGGACAGAGGAATGTGAAGAGAATTTCAAGGAGTTGAAAAGAAGGTTATCCAGTGCACCTATGCTCACACTGCCTTGTTGTGGAGAAAGGTTTGTGATCTACAGTGATGCATCCAAGAAGGGATTGGGGTGTGTTCTTATGCAAAATGATATGGTGATAGCTTATGCCTCACGACAGTTGAAAATCCATGAGCAAAATTACCCAACACATGATTTGGAGTTGGCTGCGGTAATCTTTGCATTAAAGATTTGGAGGCATTACCTTTATGGTGAAAGGTGTGATATTTATACTGATCATAAAAGTTTAAAGTATATTTTCACACAAAAGGAGCTGAATATGCGCCAAAGAAGATGGTTGGAGCTGATTAAGGATTATGACTGCTCAATCCATTACCACCCTGGGAAAGCAAACAAGGTGGCAGATGCATTAAGTCGACAAGACCATGCTAGTTTATCCATGATGAGGATCACAAAAGATCCAATATTTATGGATTTACAAAGGATGGATCTTGGAATTATAATGGAAGGGGAAAAATCTTATCTTTCTCAAATGAATGTTCAACCATCTATACATGTGAAGATTAAAGAGGCACAGAAAGAAGATGTCGAGTTACAAAAGAAGGTGAGAAATGTTCCTGAATTCAACCTTGATTGTGATGGGATAATAAAGTTCAGGAATCGGGTTTGTGTTCCTCCCATCCCCGAATTAAAGAAAGAGCTGCTGGATGAGGCTCATAGTTCTTCATTCTCTATTCATCCGGGAAGCACGAAGATGTATAGGGACCTGAAAGAGTACTTCTGGTGGGATGGCATGAAAAGAGATGTTGCTGAATATGTCTCTCGATGCTTGGTTTGTCAACAAGTTAAAGCTGAGAGACAGAAGTCTAAGGGGATGTTACAACCATTACCCATACCCGAATGGAAATGGGAAAACATCACTATGGACTTTGTCACAGGACTTCCTAAAACATCCAAAGGCAATAATGCTATCTGGGTCATAGTTGATCGTCTTACAAAGTCTGCACACTTCATTGCTATTAGAGAGGATTTCTCTCTAGATCAGCTTGCCAGGATATATGTAAAGGAAGTGGTAAGATTGCATGGAGTACCACTTTCTATTATATCTGATCGAGATCCGAGATTTACCTCGAAGTTCTGGTGAAGTCTTCAGCATACTCTGGATACAGAGTTGAGTTTCAGCACTGCTTATCATCCCCAGACAGACGGTCAGTCTGAGAGAACAATTCAAACCCTAGAAGATATGTTGAGAGCTTGCTCTATGGATTTCAAAGGAGGTTGGGATCAACACCTACCTTTGGTGGAATTTTCTTATAATAATAGCTTTCACTCCAGTATTCAGATGGCTCCTTATGAAGCTCTCTATGGAAAGAAATGCAGGACTCCAACTTGCTGGGATGAAGTTGGGGAAAGAAAGCTATTAGGACCTGATCTCGTTGATGAAATGGCAGAAAAGGTCAGATCTATTCAACAACACATAAGAGCAGCTCAGTGTCGACAGAAAAGTTATGCCGACAACCGAAGAAAAGACCTAGAGTTTGAAGTGGGTGATAAAGTGTTCTTACGAATATCTCCCTGGAAGAGGGTTATGAGATTTGGAAAGAAGGGGAAGTTGAGCCCTAGATATATCGGTCCTTTTGAAATACTGGATCGTGTTGGGAAGGTAGCTTACCGATTGGCGCTTCCACCGAATCTCTCTCAAGTTCACGATGTGTTCCATGTATCTCTCCTGAGAAAGTACATACCAGATCCTTCACATGTACTCAGCTCAGAAGTTGTACCGTTGGAGCAAGATCTTTCTTATGAAGAACAGCCGATAGAGATTCTGGATCGTAGCGAAAAAGTCCTACGAAACAAGACCACTCGCTTGGTGAAAGTTTTATGGAGAAACCACCAACTTGAAGAAGCTACATGGGAGCTTGAGGATATGATGAGGGAGAAGTATCCTCATTTTTTGTTGCAAAGTGACGAATTTCGAGGGCGAAATTCTTTTTAAGGGGGGTAGAATGTAACACCCGAGACTTTTATGTTATATAAATCATCAAAGGAATCTTTTTCTACACAACACTTGCTTGGCTTGCTTTACACACAATCGCGACCTTCCTCGATAGCTTGCGTCGTACGCAATACCGGGTTTCACTAAACAACAATATGCTATTAAAACTAGCCGTTATGAATAGTAATAACCACTTTTTGAAATTTTATAAATTTTATTTTTCAAAATGGACTTCATTTTTGGACTCAGAATATCGAAATTATCCTAGGGTGAAATTTTGGTATTTTTATGAAAACTTTCAATTTTTGATGAATAGTGAAACCACTAAGTGGTAGGTTAAAAACTGAATTTTGCATAAAACATAATTTTACCGCTTCTGTGAATGGAATTTCAAAAATCCGAGAGACACGGTTAATATCAAGGACTAAAATGCGGTTCAATGAGATGAAAATAATTTTTTGGTGAATAGTAACTTTTTACTATTTTTACCGCGGTTAATAGTAAATATGGTAACTAAGGGTAAATATGATATTAATATTACCCTAACACATGTCCTAATTCTATTGGACAAGTGTAATTCGACCAAAAACAAAATTAGGAATAAAATATGACCATTTAGGCCCACTTGGATTAGATTAGGACATTTATTATTAATTTATTTAAAGAAGGGTTAAAATAGTTAAAATCAAAGTTTAATAAGTAAATCATTTTTAATATAGGGTTATACATAAGATAAATTCAATTGTAAATATTCATTAGAAAGCTAAAACGATTTCCTACATGATGGTATTTTATTTGTAATTTTTAGACATCAAATAATTTAATTTATTTATGACACAAAGATGATGCAGTAATTATCTTATTAATGAAATATTGACAAAATTGATAATATAAATACCAAAATAAATGTAATTTGAGACTTTTTATGAATTCCACTAATTTTCTAGGTTACTATGATATATTATTATTGATTTAATCAACTTGGTTCGAACATATAATTCTGTTATGACTTTCACAAAAATCATATATCAAATAGTGTCAAAATTGACACAAAATAGTTTTTAAATAAAATATTATATTATTAATTGTTATTTTATTCCTAAAAATCTAAGGTTCGGCCAAATGACTTAGATAAGGATATATATATTAATAATAAACAATTTGGGGTTCGTTTGGCATGTTATAGTAAGTGTATTAACCATATAGTGAAAGAAAACAAAAAGACACGGTAAAAGTTAAATTAATTAACTTAGAGTTAAATCTAATTGATAAGGTTAAAATAATACCCTAAACTTGTCTAAATCCTATTGTTTGATAGGATTTCGACCCATCCCCACTTTAGCTTCGAAATAAGACCCTTTGGAACCATTATAAACCGATTTTGACTTTAATATAAAATAATATTTTGAGATATTCCTAAGGCGCCCCTCTCCTCCCTTATAAAAGGGCACCTCCTCCCCCTCCTCCTCACACCAATTTGAGCACTCAAGCTCGGCCAACCCCTGCCATTTTCCCTTCTCCACTTCCCTAGAATAATACTATAGGTCCTGGTCTTCTCCAAAGACCAATCTTAGTTCTTTAAGTGGAGGATTCAAAAAGGCGTTCCAAAGAAGAGGTAATATCCTTTACCGATCTTTTCAATTTCTTTCTTCTTCAACTTCTTCTTCTTTAGTTGTTTCATGATAAAGTAATAACATCAGTATTACTTACATACTGATATGTTATTATAAATATGAAACAACCCTAATTCACTTTCTATCCATCCTATGGAAAAATGAAATCACCGCGCGTGCGTACGTACGGAATACCGTCTCCACGCCGTGGTGTAATCTATTTTCCACCATCACCTTACAAGGATGGGTATAATGGTGTAATCAGTAACTATATATGATTATTATTAAGTAATATTGATACTGAAATAATATATATATATACTCCAATACAATTCCACGATCATAGGAACGATATCATCACTCGTGCGTACGTACGGAATACCGTCTCCACGATGTGATGCGACTCGTTCTACATGATCTTCATTTCATAATGATTATATAAATGAATTGAATGAATGAATATGGTATATACTACACTAATACCATTCTGGAAATGAATTATCTATAACCTAAAGATAAGAATAAGAATTTATTCGACAAAACACGCATAAGAACAAAAAGTTATAAAGACCCGAGTAACAAGTAACAATGAAATATTACTAACAAGAAGCTAATAATATGACCATATATGATCTCATATCAATATGTATGATTCTGGAATAAGTCAATAACATTATTTAAACCATTATACAGGAGCTTCGGACACGAACAAAGCAAATCGGACCTAAGGTAAGGGAAATATCACAATCTCATTTTTATCCGAGATTGTTTATTCGTAAGTATTTACTGGGGTGTATTTTATCATCCACATCCATGTTCCCTCAATATGTAATATTGTTTCCATCCACTTGAAATAGTTTAAATCCAATTTTACCCTTAGGTGAGTTTTTAGTAAAGAATATGAAAGGAATCTTTTGTCGTTTTTCCGTACGAGGTACTTTTTGACTTTTCCGACAAAAGTACGAAGAATGTTTTTTTAACTTATACGGCATGAATGGATTTTTAAAACATTACTTCAAAGAAGCTTCCTTTACAAGTTTTCAAGTTTATTTTTAATCAACTTCTTTTATTTTAAAGTTGTATGACATGTTATGAAAGGAAAAATGTTTTTGAAGAAGAAAGGATATTTTCCTCAAGAATTCAATTCAAGTGTTTAATCAAAATTATTTTCCATCTAAGATAATAAAGGGTTCTGTTTCTATCCATATTTTTACATTGGTTTGACTATGTTGTGATGGAATTATGTTTATGAATTCCTTTATCATATATGAATTGATTTATGATGTCATGATGTTTCAAGAATCCCATTTTTGTTATATGTGTTATGCGATGATGTATGTTTTATGATTATGTGGCACACATAAGAAAGGATTCATTATAAGATGGGTGGGACCTATATCTCCCTCCAATGCATTGGGTAATGATTTTATATCTCATGAGATAGACATGGCTGGAAAGGAAGGTTATTTCGGTTTAGTGATACATGACTGAAACGAGGAGTGAACTCGGTTCAGAAAGGGACTTTGTCCACTAAGATAGTCTTGTCAATGAGTCATGACTAACAAGAAATGATTTTCCATGATTATGTGTGCATGCCACAAAGATTCAAGTTTTATGTTATGATTATGGGGATCTCATTTTCACTTCTATGATTTATTCCATGTTAAGATATTATGATCTCTTTTGCAGGTTTTAATTTTCAAAAAGATATCATATGATTTTTATTTCCTTTATTTTCCCTTGCTGAGCATTTGAGCTCACCCTTTTATGTTTTCTTTTCCCCAGGCCAGGAAGATGGATATTAAGTAGAATATGCTAAAAGGGACCCTAGATATGATGAAATAAATGGGAGGCACTGTAGAAGATTTATGAACCAGTTGTTTATGTTTCCCAGTTTCTAAAGACACTATACCTATACGGTCCTTTGTGGTTTTGTCATATGTTGTAATAAGTGTGATTCAATTTTGAAGTATTAAAAATGTATGTAAAGTGTGGGTCGTTATACATGGTGTATGGATACGTCGGTCGCCGCACCAACACTGGAGTCTGTGGCCTGAAAGCCGAGCTCAAAACACCCTAACACTACCACTATGCAACCCAAATCAAACTCACAGCTAGACCAGCTACACACTGAGATCCCAGTGGTGGAACCTCCTCTGATACCACTCTGTCACGACCCGACCCAACAGGGCTCGAGCCGCGACTCCCCAAGCCCTCCTCCAATAGGCCGGGGGCTGGCGTCTAGTGCCGAGTAGGCTATCACACACATTAGAGATATTAGCCTAAGGTACCTGTACACATGCACCCACAAACACCTCCATACGACAATGTAGAGATATAGAAAACTGAAAAGTAAATGCATGAATACAATCTATCCCAAACCAGAGTGCAACAGAAAAAGTACAAAAGGGAAAAACAGGACCCACCAAAAGAAAACTACAAAGCGCGTCCAACCTACTCTGAAGAAGGGGGGACGCTGCCACAAACACCGCTGGAAAGCTCCCTCAGCACCGCACTGGAAAACACCTTGGGAAGTCTAGCTCACTCTGCTCCGCCTGCTCCAGGTCCTCCTAGGACTCTGTCGAAAGGCCTATGGTCTGCTCAAGACACAATCATGTGCGTGAAAAGCCCGTGCAGGGGTGAGTATAAACATTCTCAGTAGGCACCCCAAAAACCCAATATCAAAGAGAGAAACTGAAAGTCAATAGTCCGCTCATCCCAGCCAGAGGGAACCCAGATGAGAGAGAAACTCCATCTCGTGATCATTCTCGGCTAAACACAACTCGTCATCTCAGCTCAGATGTATGCCCATACATAACCTTGAACAATCCAGATATAATCAGCTCATGCAACAAGCCACATTAGGTACTGACCTCAACACCAGCAACTGTCCACAACCAGGAGAGTACACCACACGATCACTTTCATCCCAGATGACACTCATCCGAGGGATACACTCCATCGGTTTTCTCTCCAATCTCTCCGACGCTCACCCTAGAGATCACGCTCTTCGGTTACCGTCACTAAGTAAAACCCAGCTAAAACAACATAACGACCAAAATCCTCGGATAGGGAATCGCTCCTAGGCTCCTCTAGGGGATACCATAACCCACTCTGGAATACGAAGCTCACAGATAGGGGATCACTCCCAGGGTCCGCTGGGGTATACCACGACCTGATCTGGCATACTTAGTTCTCACAGATAGGGGATCACACCCAGGATCCGTTGGGGGATAACACAACCCGATCTAGAGAGCGATAGAATAACTTCACTCAGATAGAGGATCATCGCCCATATAAAGGTGGTCAAGACGATACCGGAACCCTATCTGGTATAACTCGCGATGGAGGGGACCGAACTGACGATGCCGCAACCCTATAGAAACCACGCGCTGAGTAGTGGATCACAAAACCAATGATAATGCAACCCTACTATACACCTCATGCTGAGTAGGGGATCATATACCCGACAATTCCACAACCCTACTAAGTACGGCCCACTGCGTAGGGGATCATAATCCTGATGATAGCACAACCCTACAGGGTTAACCAGCTAGATAGGGGATCGTCGCCCGTGGATAAACTGTCACAGCGATACCAAGAACCTGATCTTGGGTAGCGATGCTAGATGATCCCACTCCATCCCACCGGAGGGATACCACAACTCTAACAGATTAAACATCTCATCGAGAGGATCACAAGCCTACACTAGGGTTGTCATGCCGCGCAAACCCTCGTAGGAACAAACCAAGGGAGTACCCTCAACCATTGTTGGTCCAAACGTCGCTAACCCGAGCGACCCACCACAACGCCACACCGTGCATCTCCAAGGCTGATAATGAGGCCACCATCGCGTTCCACGCGGAAAAACATACAGGATAGGCTGTTTACTCACCCAAAATGAAGCACCGATGAAAAAGGCACTATTCACCGTACATAGATCGTGCTGGGCCCACACAACGATCCCGAAACTCCTCAAGAGGATCATACCACGACAATCCCCTCAGGAAAAAACCTGGAATCGACTACTCGTACGTCCGAAACGGACACCCAGTGAAAAAGGCACAATTCACCGGAGCTAGCTCGGGTGGGGCCCACACCTCGATCCCGAAACCCATCGAGCGGATCAGACCACGACGATCCCCTCAGAAAACAGAACCGGAAACGACTACTCGGTCATCCGAAATGGACACCTGGTGAAAAAGGTACTATTCACCGAGGGCCAGCCCGGGTGGGGCCCATGCCTCGATCCCAAAACACATCGAACAGATCGCACCATTGCGATCCTCTCGGAAAAACACATAGAATAAACTAATCATCCGACAAAAGAGGACTCCTGGTGCGAAAGCTGTGTTTCTCTGCAAATGCCAAAACCCGGCCACATGAGGCCCGCACCCCAAACTAGGTGCCAACACCCGGAAACCCTCAAGAAAAGTCTGTTGTATCATCAGGATCTCAACGCCACTGACGACATGTCAATCGGACTCTCCGGGTAGAAGATACAACGGCCCGAAGTCGAATAATAATAAAATATCATTACTTTATTCGACATTTCAAGCTCCCGGGCCACGATCTCGAATCCTTAAACCCTCGAACCCACACTGGAGGTTTCGCCTCATCATCAGTGTCCCGTCGCCGCAAACGGCACGCGAATCTGACTCCCGGATTGCAAGATACGGGGGTTTAAAGAACCCCGGAAAAACCTGGCTGGACCACTGTCTGCCTCGTCGGAAACCATCGTGTCGCGGCCGGATTCCGCCGCGCCGTCGCCGGATTCCGCCATGGCCGCCGCCCCTCGTCGCCGGAAAACCGGGTTTTCGTCGGAAAACTTCCGTGAGCCACCGGGAGCAACCTGGTGCTCCAAATTCAGATCCGAAACATGCTTCAGAAATCTCGGGACACGAACTATACAACTCTTATGAAAATTTAAAGAAGCACAACACAAAAATGGGATCCGAGATTTTAAAACTCAAACCGCCTACCTCACGGGCGTAACACCGATGTTCTGCCTTAGATCCATGCTCCAGAGCTTCCGTTGGACGCTCCTATAACGTCTGCTGTCGAAATCCGAGCTCGTGGGTGCTTCATTTGCTCGATTCGGCGGATTGGCGGTGAAAAACGGAGAAGAACGACGAGAGGAATGAAAAGGAGGGGGGTGCTGATATTTATATCAGCCGCCCGCCGGCGCCAATCCCACCTCGCACCGAACGCCCGATGCGAACAAAGGAAAGGTCACCCCTAGGGTAAACGCGTCGTTCTGAATGCAACGACGGACTCAGATTTTCCATCCGAGACTCCATTCAGATGTTATTCAAGCCGACGCTCGCACACTAACTTCTCCATTTAATTACAAAAATGCCGTTGGTGGCGTTTTTCACCGCAGGCCCGCGCCAGCAATGTTTACACCTTGCCTACGGTAAACGACACGTTCCGGACGCAACCGTTCCCTCAGATTCCTGATCTGAGCTACAATTTAGGAGATATCACACCCCCTCCAAGTGAATAGTGTAAAAATAATTAATATTTTTATAAAATTAATTCCGGGCACACCGGGCCTCGGAGTCGCACGCCGTCTTCGGGCATAGCTCTGGAATTTTTCTTAAAAATAATCTAATGTCTGACAGGTCCAAAATCCGAGTCACTACATAAATAATGTCTCCTTATCAATTACATTAATTGTTGTATTACTCTTATATATACTCATTATATCAATGACTAAATTTTATTGGTGACATTTACTGGTTAATTCATTTGGGTATCGAATAAAATCTAAATAACTATGATATAAAATACCATATCTCATCAATTATTTCTAACTAAAAAAAATATATATACTCAGGTGATATACATACATAATGACTTTTAATACTTATAAAATATATATATAACTCTCAATTATCCTTATATGTAAAGTCAACTACTTCTCACAACTACTCATCTCAGTCAATTTTAAATATTTTCCAATTTTCTATCATTTCTAAAATATTTTTCATTCTTTTAGAAAATATACAATACAATTTTATTTTAATGGGAGGCCATGTGGAAAAAAAATCCATTTTTAAAATCAATTTATTAACATAATTTAATATTATTATTTTTAAATATTATCTTTCCATGTATGTTTCTTGATATGTGTTACTATAATAAAAAATAATATATATATAATTTCAAATTGTAATATTATACCTTCATGAAATCATTTATAATATATTTAAATCTATATTTTACGGAAACATGTTATTAAATTATGAAACACAAGGAATTTATAGAATAATAAAACATATTACTGTATTGGTTGTTATTGTATCCTTTATTAAAAAAATACACCTTTAAATTTCAATTACTCAGCTGAAAAGCAATAAGCCTACTTTTGGTTCACATATTTTGGTTTCCTAAATCACCACATTATATTTTCATTTTAACCAATATAGTTTTAAATGATGTGTAGAATTTCTTCATATTACATTATCTCCATGATCCAATTTCATTAATGGTTTTTCATAATCTAATATATCTGGATTCATATATACCTTATCTAGGTTTTGTAAAGGTGATACATATACTCTGTAATTTTTTAGAAGTGACACATGTAGGAAAATTATGCAAATATTAGAGGTCTTTTGGAAGTATTATTATGTAACACTCTATTATGATATGATGTATAATTATAAAGATACTGATATACCTTGAAATAATAAATCCCTTCATCTAGAAAATCATGATCCTATTTCATCGTATTATTCAATGGAATAAATTTTCCCCCACCCTATACTTATTATCACACATACTATTTTTAGTATAGTCTATCAACTAAATTTTTGTTACAATAATATGTTATTAAATTTTTTTAACATATATATAATTTCCGTAAAAAATTATCCCCACAAAAAAAAAATTCTCACCAAATCCATCATGGTGTATTAGATTGCTGAATCTCTTCCTATAAAAATATTTATATGGTGAAGTTTATTTTCATCAATAAAATTTGTTCTATATGAGGACACTACAAGTAGAATATTATGAAATTTAACCCCTTTATACTCAATAAATAAAGATCTATTCTTATCTTACAATGTAATATTGGCCTTATAATACATACCACTAGTTTGTGGTTGATAAAAAATGTTATATTTTAGATATATATTAAATTCCAAGTGAAGAATTTTCATGAACATTATGGTAAACATCAAATATTAATATGAAAAAATTGAATATTTTACTCTATACAGTCTTATAACTTACTTGTTGTATATCATCAAAATTTAATCATTTGATAAATAATCGTGAATGTTAATGATGTGAAATAATATGGAATATAAACTAAACACATCTCAAATAGAATTTCTTATTTATAGATATTGAAAAAATGTATAATATGATCGATGTAACTATTATACCATATCCATATGGGTACATGAAATTATTTAATTATCACATTAAACATATGAAATTACTCTATAATATGTTGGTTGACCAATAATTATAATATATATAATACAATTTCTATTGTCATGTTATCCTACAAAAAGTTCGCTTGGGTACCTTAGTAAATATTTATGATTCTTGGGTGAATAATAAAATATGATTTATGTGTATTATCATATATTTTATTATGTTTGGATATCATTTTAGGGACAAAAATTATATTCAAATACATATTACTAAAAAATCATTTTTAAATATTAGAATATTTTATATCCCTTATATTTCAAAAACATATTTCTTTACCTTCTTGATCCTCACATGGATTAATAGTTGAGTAATCATCTAGGAATGAAATTAATTAATTCATTATATTATTACATCTTTTCCATAAAATTCATTTAAAAAATATTTGACCTTTCTTAATCATAATTATGGATAACATCACATGATATACATTTTTGTGGGAATTGTCTGTATGATTTATATTCTATGGATAGAAATTTATTGAGAAGAAATTATCCTTGATAACTCTATCAATATCATCATAAATTTAATTAGATCTATAAATATGGATATAAAATTTATGAAATTGTAATCAATATTTATATCAATGTTTCTTCTATATAGATAATTCCACTAGATCATAAATATTAATGTTCAAAAATTCTAAAATTAAACAAATTTTAAGTAATATTTATCATGGATCATTAAATATGTCAAGGTATTGGATACCCCTAATAACAAATAAAAAATGTAAATTTCACTAGAAATGATATTGGGTAGAATTTTGGAGAAACTCTATGAAATTAATGAAAATTGGGAAAGTAATTGATATTTCATGCAAAAATTGTGCATGTGAATTCAATAGAAGGAAAAAACTGAAAATACTCCCATTGAAATCCCCTGAGCTACCCATCTACATATGAAACACATTACAATTATATATCATATAGAATAAAATTCAAAAATTACCCCTCAAACTAAGAAACTATCAATAATTATACATCTTCCCAAGATAAAGTGTTAACAATTAAACCTTGAAATGAACACTAACAGACAATTTACATATAAATACTCAAATTATTCCATTATTTAAATTTTTTGAAATTTTTTAGAGTGATTTCATAGATATATAAGGCCTCTATGAATGTAAAAACTTGATATTTCTGGATAAATTATTCTTTAAAAAATATTATGAGTTTCATAGATTCTCAAGTTCAAAAACATGGAAATATTTGAATAATTATTATATCATATATAATAAACCAAATTAAATGGTATTTAAATGAAATATAATTTTCAAAAATAATTTCTATTTCAATTTGGAAATATTGGTGATCCTAAAGAACAGTTTTGTTATAATTTGTTTATGTGAATTGTTTTTGTTATATATATTATATTCTAAAATTATAAATAGTTAAAAAAATTTAAAATATAATTTTTTTCACATGTAGAAAATTAAATCAATGTTTTTCAATTAGTTATAATCGAAAATAAAAGAACATGAAGTTAAAAAGAAGATTTTTTTAAAAACACCTTTTACACATACAAAGTGTTTTTATATTAACAATTTAAATTAATCACTAATTACCAGTAATATAAAATATATATTTTGTTAATATATCATATAAAATATACGAACATTAATATAATGGTTTTAAATAATCAAGGATTTTAAATAATTTAGGTATTATTAATAAAAATGATTTTATTTAAAAACTGTGATATTTGAATTTTTCATACTTATTTTAAATTAAATTTATCCGACTTATAGATATTTAATATTGTAAAATTATTTCACTTATTGGAATCATATTTTAATGATTCATTAATAATATCAATTTTCTTTTTGTACATTATGAATAGTAATGGTGGGAAATCATTGTTAGCACATTAAGTATTAGAAGGATTAATCAAGGGGTAAACTTTTATATAAGAAATAAATATCTCTAAAATATGGATATATTTGATTGGTCAAGTGGATTTTGAAACAAACCTATCTTATTTTAATTTTTTGTCCTTGTTTCAACTTTCAATTGAATATAACTTTTTTATATTTTAATATCTTCAATATTTACAAGAGTTCCACCCACCTCACTTTTAAAAGGGAACCAAATCCATTCATATACTCACACATGATTATCTGTTTAGTTCATAAAATTCCATCCCAAATATATTATTAACATCCCTTAACATTTCCAATATCTTCGTGTCTTGTAAATAATCTAACCCTTAAAATATTGCACTTTAATGCATATGAGGTATCCCAAAGAAGTAGTAATAGTATTTACTGATCTATTTTGAGTTTCATTATTCATTAAACTAATATAAATTTCTATATAAATCTTAAAATATTAAAAAAATTACTAATATATTTAAATTTTGTTATGAAAATGTTACAACCATTTATACCTCTAATACCTCCAACATGAAATGATAGCCTCGTTAGAGCATACATGCAGACAACTACTTCCATGAAGGTATGTGGTTCATTTTTTATGTCCTCCATACATGGGTGGAAATATGGATGTATCAAATCGGTATATATGATATTATTTAAATTATTATCAATTTATAAGGATATATAATTTTAATATGAAAAGATTACACATTTTTATTATAGACCAAAGTCTCCACTAAGTAATGAAATACATTTTTCATCACTACCTTATACTAATGGTTTTAAAATTTAATATAATTATATAATATGAGAATTAAAATATTATTAATATTATATATATGATGAAACTATGAACTATGTGAATGGACCAAAAATATTAAACTAAAACATGCATGATAAATAGTAAAGTTAACAACCTGAATATTGATTTTAATCATGAACTGTTAATAAAGGGTAATTAAAAAAAATTAGGGAATGCTATAATATAGTAAAAGTTATATAATTTTTCCATTATATATGTTTAAAAAATATAAAATAATTACAAGATATGTTGATAATGTGTAGAAATAATTTTAATACATGACGTAAGGGTAAATATTGAATTCTCATTATAATTTGGATTTCATTTTATTGAATATTTTATTGGGTTATTATATGTTATTTAACTCTTAAAATTCATATATTTTCTAATAATATAGTTATTTATATTTTTTCATGTTTTCATTTAATTATACTATCTATTAAATGTAAAATTATTTATAAAATGTATTTATGAAAATTCAATATTATTTATTATTTGGACATATAACATTTTCTTCCATGTTAATGTTCTTTAAGATTATTGGAATAATTTTCTTTAATAGGAAAAAATTATTTTTTAATCTCAATTTCATCCATATGTGACATTTCTTTAAATCATTAAAATTTGATTTTCATAATATTTTTCTAAATAGGTTATTTAATATTTTTTACAAAATCTGTGAATGATACCGTTGTTTTAGCATTTACCACAATGAAAAATGATTCCCTAATAATAATTATTTTTTCATTGATGATTCCACTACATTTTTCCATGATCATTTACAAATAATTTGTTTTCTTAATATTATTTCAATTTATTGTTTTTAAATATAGAAAAAAGATTATATTTTTCATATTATTAAAGAAATGATTAAATGAAATTTTAGAGGTATTTTTTATCCATGTCCAAATATATTAATATTTCTTATGCTTCCCTAGTTATATGATATTGTGAAAAAATTCATTTAATTTCTTTAAAAGGATTATAAATATGTGATGGTAAAAATTTTAGTAAGATCGCTTATTTTCCATGGCTTATGATATAACGAATTGCTGAATTATTCAGGATATTTTTGAACACATCTATTTGGTTTTTATTCTGTGATGGGTGGATTTTTAAAATACCACCAATGAATTGGGTAATGATTGATCTATCATGAGTTAATGTGAAGAGTATGGGGTAAAAACCCATTTTAGAGATGAAGAGTGGTTGGGGAGTCATCTCAATCCACTATAGAACGTTTTTCCACTATGTCTTGATATTCTTTGAAATAATCCTATGACAAAGTAGTTTTCTCTATTCATACAATTGTGTCATAGTTCCTATGAACTATTCTTATTAATATAGTTTTTTATCAAGGATCATGACTGATTAATGATGACTTCTCACACATATGTGTCATTTTTTTAAAATGATAAGGCCTTATGAAATGACTCATTATTTATGATATATGATTAATTGGGTATAAAATTCATATGTTTTGATCATTCTATCATACACATATGATCGTATTATACATGCATATAAATATTAATTAGTATATATAATGTTTATTATTACAGAGCATCAGTGCTCACCCATTATTATGTTTCCCTTTTCTCAATTTTATAATGAATGGTGTTTAGATTGATTGGTATAAAAAGGGTATTATTACAGAATAACTATGTTGGATTTGTTTAATTTCTTTTATAAAATAATTTTATTGTGTATATAGTATCCAATGAGATGGAATCTTTATGTTTTTGGGGGAATGAATAAGTATGTAATATGATAAGATTTCATCTAAAATGATTAAACATGCATGTATGTTTTTCGTAGGTTTCCCTAGTGAATCAAATTTTCCTTTTTAATTCTCCCTCAACTCCGTTATTTATGTCTATGAACGATGAATTCGGAGGCAATTTGTGGGTTTAAATATCAATTTCTTAGGCACCCAACACTCAAAATCCATTGGTTACTGAGGGTTGCCCTTATAATTGAGTCCACCCAAAATTCCCCAATATAGGATCAACATGTGTGAAAATCACATTTCGTAACCTCATTTTGATGGATGGTGTAGATTTTGGAATAAAAACTCATTCAATTGTGAGAACATATGGGAATCAGGCATCATGAATCCACCTTTTTAGGGATAATTTTAAATTCTAAAAGGTAGTTTATTATATTCCCAAGTATAAAATTAATGAAGCATACTATAAAGAAATGATGCACACTCTTAACATTAATCAATGGTACCATATACATACCACGCATCATATAATGGTACTATGAACTAACCACACATAAAGTATAAAAATATATAGTATAATTCCTCCTGAATAAAATTTCATGTGGTTTCTACTCTCGATAACCACATAAATATATCAACATGTAATTATGAATTTTATCCCCAAAAAACATGTTATCTTCTTATGAGTGACACAAGATGCCTCTAGATGGACAATGTTTCTTTACATCCCATTGACAACTAATACATAATCATGTACTATATGAAATCCCCATGGAATTCATCTTCCTCCATCAAGTCATGTAGTGTAATTATTTTTTAACCAATAAAATATTAAGGATAATTTACTTGGGGTTCCATGGTAATATTTATTGTCTTACATCTATATAGTACTATTTAGTTGTCGAGATTCTCTCTAGGGCTACTGATTTGATATATGATATAGTGACCCAAGCCTCAAAAAATTGATATAACATTATTTTACACATAAAATTCCATAAAAATAAAATATTATAAGGGAATGTTATATTTTATTTAAATGAATTAGTATAATTCAAAATATTTAAATAACAATAAATCCACGATTTTTCCATCAAATAGAAATTTTCACATTATACTAATTACTGGTTAAACCATAATTAGTCTTCAATATCATAGATAAAATTTATACAAAAAATAATCATCTGAAAATACCACATGTATTACATTACCTCATTACCTAGGGAAATATAATTCAACAAAAAAGGTGAGCTCAAATTCTTAGTGTTCTAAAATATTATCAACATGATAATAATGGGTATATCAGAAGAATATGGGAAAACATGAGAAGAGAGAAATTTTTTATTAGAACGAAAATAGAACAATAAGAGTTCTCCATAATAATGTTAGTGGAACACGAATACTCATATGAAAAAGCTTATACAATGAAATTAGAGTATGATATAAGCATGGAAACATGGTATACAGAAATGATAACTTATGATTAATAAATCATTAATATATAGAAGAAACATAATACATGACACCATAAGAATAATTCAAGGATCAATTCCCAAACTGACATGGTATATTGAGTCCCATAGTTTATCATGTTCAATCTCCATTACCATAATAAATGTTGTTAGAGTCAAATTATGGATTGGGTTTGCTAACCATTCCTATAAACATTGCTGTCAGAGTCTTGTGGTGGATTTGGTTCACTACCCACTTCTATAAACATAATGGACATTGACTAATGGTCGATTATGTTCAATCCTCATTACCTAATATATTATCTCATTATATGTAAATAATTACCAATTGAATTAGAGGTCTGTATAATTCTAGGTCCACCCATCACATAACATCGTGTGCTTTGGATAATTTTTCTCACAACATACATGGAATCTCATGATATGAAAACATTACCCAATGTATTGGAGGGATATAAGATTTTATGCATACCTGTCACACAAATATTTTTCTTAGGTTAACTACCTATAAAAAATATATGTTATCTCATTATATGAAGACATTACCTAATGAATTTTAGAGATAAATAATTATGATCCCACCATTCATATCATATTATGTAGATTCCTAGGATCTCCATATTGAAAAATCATCATAATTACATTAAAGGAATTATTAACAAAAGAATTAAATGGATATTTATTTTCATTAAAAATGAACATGACCATAAAAAGAAATAATTTAGATGGTATAATCAAATAATTTCATGATAATTATTATTTTATATTGGCATAGACAAAAACATAATTATAATAAGAATACATTAAACAAAACCACTAATGAAGACATTATTAATTTGAGTCTTTTGATACCATTAGTTTAAATACTAAAAGGGTAAATAATATAATATAAATTATATTCTCAATAATGAAACATAAATCCCATAAGTGTAATACATTATGAAAATAAAATGGGAAAATGGATAAAAATTGTTTGTGTTTCGAGAAGAAAACTCATAATATTTTTGAAAAATTTGATTGTAGAGGTCGGTTTCAAAATTTATTTAAAAAAATATTTAGGGAATGATTTTGTAAATACATATTATAATAAAAATATCTAATAATGGATACATAAATGTGACATAAAGTATTATATGGTGTAAGTGTAGAGTGTAAGAAAAAACATAGATTATAAAATGGAAGAAAACCTTTATTATACATTTATTGAAAACCCAAATCATGAAAACAATACAAAAAAACAATTTTTTAATTGGGAAAGGAGAAGTATGAATGAAATATGAAGTAAACCTATTTTTTATTCCAAATTATGTGGATGAAATTTAGAAATAACTTTAATGTGGATGAACAACGATCATTTTGAAGGTTAAGAATTACTCTTAACAAAGATTGATTTTCAACATGGAAGAGATCGTGTACGTAAGAAATCATTGAATCAAATGTGATCTCTAAAGACATAAATAAGGTATAATATATGAAATAAAATATTATTCTCATTGAGAAATATTACAACTCACTCAAATTTGACATCTTGTTGAAAAGATTATTTGAAACAAGGGTGTTCTAAAGTGATACAACCCAAAGACGTCACCTATAACAATGATGTTGTAGTCATACAAGATATAAAAAGTGCATTGATGAAAAATTATACATTCTGTAGAACTACATTTACAATCCAAAATATCAGCTAAAACATCCCAACCCCCTTATGTGACTAACCTCAACTTCGTTATCAATTAAAATCATATTCTTCTTCGTGAAATAATGTAGAAAACATGTTTCATTTGTGAATTCATAATGGAAACCAATGAAAATATTCAAAAAAATATCTAAAGTTAGGTATTGGATGTTATTCATCCTTTACAATGAGTGACCAATATTAATTTCATTCAACTCTGAACCAATTGAGTTTTCCATTACATAAAAAGCACTAAAATATAATTCCACTGAACTCATGTCATCACGCACTAAGGCTCCCTTCTCATGATTCCATGTGTTCTTTATTTATCCACATTTAACATTATACATGGTGTGAGTGCCCTAAGTTTAACCCATCACCCATGAATTTCCATGATACCTCTCATTGTCATCATACAATTCCTTTAGATCCCCATGGTAGATGAAAATGTCTCCCCACAATGAATAAGAGCTCTGAGATCCACCACCTGAGACCTCACCTTGACTGGAATGTATACATGAGAGTAGTTCCTAAATTCCCTTGCATTGTTCCTTCTATCTCGATGCTCCCAAAACACCACTAAAAATATCTTACCCTATATTTTTGGTCCCTCTTCTATGTGTTCTACTCCCTAGAACATGGATTAAAGGGTTCTAATAATCAACCCTTTGTGCCCCATAAAACTCTATAGATGATCAATGTGCTCCCAGATGCTATTAACCCATTCTCATTTGAATTTTTTTTAGAAAAATTATGTATTTATAAAAATACAACACTAGTAATGTGAATCCATTAGAATCCTTGTCGTTTAAAAATTATCATATGTGTAGATGTCTGGATTCATTAACCATCATTCAATTTTGTTCATATTTAGTAGAATCTATTTGCACCAAAATATTCGCTAACACACATCGAACTCCTGATTTGAATAAATATATTATCAAAATACAATTTATTTAATTTAAATATCAGAAAATCCAAAAAATCCCACAGATTCTATCCTTCCATAATGGATATACTACAATGATTTATATTAAGATTTAATTTGAGTGTATTTTTGATGATGTTAGGGTTCATACTCCCTTGTATAAAGGATATACATAGAAATTTAAATCCTCTAAAAAATAGGTTGGCGACCAGTCCATTTATCCTTCCAATAGAAGATATATTTCGGACCAACCATCTTATTCACCATGTGCTCTAGGAATCCAATATGATTGATTATGAAATTAATGATTTTAGAGGATATCCACACTATATCCACCCATATTTTCTAGTCCAACCCATATATGTACATCATAAATATCTCCCAATAAAACTTACCCTTGTAAATGTCCTTAGACAGTTTTAGATATATTTCTTATATACCCCCATCATGTTTCATTGATTAATTGACCTATCTACAATCAGTTTGTCCATCCTATTCCATGAAGAATAGGGGAATATCCATTCCTATTAGAATCCCAAATAAAATAATTTATTTATTTTTATAAATTTATTATGGTTCCATTTTGAGTATTTATTACCAATAAAAAATTCATTCATATTGATGTAAGGATGTGGTTTATCATCATTATTCTTCCCCCAAATGAGAGGATGTGATTTTTTCTATTTCAAATTTGAGTTTTCATATGATTTTTGATTTTTTAAAAGAATTGTTTCTAGATATTTATATTTTATATAGGTTCCCCAATGTATTCCATAAGGAGTTTCCTCCATTGATGTTCCAGATTCTCTTATGGTATTTTTTAATTCTGAGTCATAAATGTTTTGGATATGTAAACATTGCCCTTAGATATGTTAATTATCTCCAAAATTTAGCTAATATAGGTCTCTAAGATTCTAATAAATCCGTTGATTTTTCTATTCACTCCATTAATAAAAAATATCATTTCATTAGTGAACATAACATGAGAAACCATTCCCAAACAAGACATATTTTTATAAAGATGAATCTCCATCCCAAAATGTGGCATTTTTTGTTTATATAAAGTAACTTTTATTTCAGAATGAATAGGCTTAGAGATAATGAATAACCCTATATTATCCCACAATCTAAATTGAATAATATAATGATCCACAATATGATCAAAACCAAACCCTATGATGATGAAAAACATCTAAAAACATGCTTCAAACACACATTGTGGGTGCATAATGTCTCATGACCTTCAATATTTATTCCCACTCTGTCTGATCAAAAAAAATTCTAATCTACAATGATCATAATATTATATCCAAAATTCAAAATTTTAATTTCATCCACTAATAATTTAAAATGTTAAATATAAAATTGATCAATTTAGCATTGAATGAAACCATGTTTCTAACATCCTCACCCAGATACAACTAAACAGTTCCCCATTCTAGTGGGTCACATAGACTCATGTACGCCTCCTGTAACACCCAAGGTAAATAAAGAATATTACATTTTTATATTTATCCATATTTGTGAATAAAAATATTAATATGACCTTAAAGGGGACGCTATGCTTGATGTCGTACCCAACACGTAACAACGAGTTTCTTGGGAATCTTACGTTGCATTCTAATAATAAAATAATATTATTTTAAATAGTAGTTAACATATAGCCGTTGTATTGGCGGTAATGGATAGAAATAACTAAAATATGATTATATATGTTTTTAAATGTTTTTACATTTATCCAATAAAAGATAAAGGCTTAAAATACGAAAAGAATTCAATTTTAGGCGTATATGCCCTAGTTTTCACTAAAGGCTCACTTATCACCTTTTGATGGAGAACCATCATTAAATATAGTTTTTTTTTTCACTCATAAACATTATATTGGACCAAATATAACTCTTCTTTATAATTGGGACATCAAAATTTACTTTGTGTAAATTTTTTGTATCTTTCCGATAAAGTTCATTTTTAATGAATATTGTAAATGTTGTATTTTAATTCAAAACCTCTTTTTGATCTAATTTATTTATATGATTAGATTATTATTTGAATTGGTTTTAAAGTGAAATTAGAAAATATTTTTTCCATTAAATCCAATAGTGTTCTTTGGAATTAATTTCATTTTGAAATCGGACTTAAACTAGTGTCAATCTTTTGATACTTATTATTTCACAAAAACACACTATTTGTCATGACAGCGGGAATTAATTATAAAATTAATTAATTTGACTTATATGTTTTGAATTTTGTAAAGTGGACTTTATTTTTGAATTTGTAATATCAAATATAGTTAGGGTGAATTTTTGGGATTTTTATGAAAAACTTCAATTTTTGATAAATAGTGAAACCACTAAGTGGTACTTATAAAAAATAATTTTTCTGTTTAAATAAAAATTTTCCATCTTTGTGTTTTGAATTTCAAAAATCCGACATACATGGTTGTCATTAAGAAGTCAAATTTTGTTCAATGAGATTAAAATAATTTTTTGGTGAATAGTAACTTATTAAGTTTTTAATCGTGATTAGTGATAATTAGTGTAGTTTAAGGTAAAAATAATGCTTTAATAATATAAAATGACATATACACATGTACTAACCATATTGGATGTGTCATGGGCGACCAATACAAGCCATGGGCCAACTTGGGGACCCCATGGAGCCACTTTGGTTGGGAAATGACATAAATAACTTTTTATTTAATGCAAAAGTAAAAATGACACATAATGATATGTTTTAGTAAAACAATTTTTAAATGGGGTTATACAAGTCATATTTCTAATTATAAATAGTTATTGGAAATATAAAAAGATTTCCTACAATATAGTATTTTTTATAATTTTTAGACATTAAATAAATAAAAAAATTTATGACAAAATAATGATGCAGCGATGACATCATTTATTGATGATTTAAATAAAATGGAAAGATAATGTAAAATATATGAACTACACATGTCAAAAAATTATTGGATGGGTGGATTTCGAACGCTTATCACCTTATCCACGAATTATATCAATGTGGGACCTTTTAAAACCGAAAAAAATTTTCAAATAAAGTAATACTTCTTACTTTCCAAAAGTGCCCCTCCTCTCCAGTTATAAAAGGCCCCCACATCTACCTCAATTCACACACTCCTCAAGCCTTTGGCTCGGCCAACCCCTGCCCATTTACTCTCTCAATATCCCTCTCCTCATCCTAGAGGATTCTATTTGGGCAGAATCCTTTCAATGGAAGCCTTTAGGCTCAAATCAAAAGGAGTTACACTTTTAAAGGTAATTCATTCTCTCATGTTCATTTGTTTTATTTTACTTCTCTAACCCCCTAAACTCTTTTTATTTACTTATTTTGTAACAAAAACAGTATCTTAAATATACTAGGATGTTTTTATAAGATTTATTAGAGCTAAACTGTCATACAACTACATCAAATGGTTAAAGAACATACGGTTTCCGTGGATGGCGAAATTCTGCCTCCCGAAACGATGATTGTTCAATACTCATTTAACACCTTCAAAATGTGGCCATTATGATGTCACTATTTTTATATATGATATATAATATGTTTATGGTTTCCTTAAGATTCAGTTTTTTTTATTTTGGGCATACCTTTATGGTTTCCATTATGGGTAAACGCGATATCTTCATTTAAGGAAGTGCGGACTACCGCCCCCTCAAAGTGATTTGATTCGTTAAATACCATATGTGGGACATATAAAGGATGGAACTATGATATTATATATGATATTATATTGTGTGTATAATATACCTTTATATCATTATGATTCCATTCTATAAAATACGAAATAGAAATGAAAGTAGCGTTCATGCGTACGTACGGCTTACCGTCTCCATGAACGGTGCATTTCATTTCTTACCTCTAAATGATTATGTGTTGTTATAAATGCATGAATGTACTGGATATATATGAAATATATGATATCTACATCATGAATACAATTATGGATATAATAAACATTTGGCCACATGAACAACATGTAATTGTAAGAAGTCCACTTTCGACTTAAGAACCAAATAACGGCAAAACAAATATTATTACCTTAAATGATTACATAATGTTTATGACATGGTAATAAGTGATATAAAAGGAATTATTAACTTGAAAAACGTTCTTAAATAAGTATAAATTAACTCATGTTTATTATTCAGGAGATTAAAGAACGATCGAGTCAAGTCGGACCCGAGGTAAGGGATCCTACTCCTCTCTTTCATTATAAGTACACTCTTTTATGACATTTCTTTTAAGCTCCTCTTTGTTATGATAGGGGATGTTATTTTATATTCCTATTTCTGTACATTTTATTTTAATATGATGAGATACTCTATTTTATCTCATCAATCCATTTTGAATGTTTTAAGTGGCGCCTTTAGGCTGCCAAGTTTTCGTAATGGTTTGTTCATCTCACTTTTATTCCCGTGAGATTTATGCTACATTTGCCACAATTTCCTTTGAGTGGTGTATGTACTGCTCATTATTATACACTTTTTGTAGTATAATTTCATTTATGGGTATTCACATCTTCATTGTATGACCCTTCTTCCATTGGGTGTGCGTTTCGAATGTTACCCAACTCGGTAAGGTGACCTTTCACCTTCCTCTTTTTAAAAGACTTCTTTTGTTATGTCTTTTAATTCACATACTATTAAGTTGGTATATGTTCTTATATATCATTTTTTATGTAAATTTTATGTCCATGTTATGAGATACCCTTTATCTCTCTCATCAACCCTTTATGTAAAATTTTATGTGATGCCGTTAGGCTGTCAAATTTTACCAAGGGAACTTCTTAAACCAATTTCGATTTCTTTGGGTTCAACATGTAGTTATTGAATATGTCATCCTTTTAATATGTGTGAATAACCTTTTATTGTTTTACACTTAATATCCACTTATATTGGGTGTATTTATATTTTTCACACATAATTATGAGATTGATTTATCCTTAATTTAAGGATACCTTCTTTATAATGGATTTCATCTCATTTTACATTTCTTTTGAGACTTCATTGTTTTTATGCACCAATTCACTCTTATATGGTGTGTATACTGTCCTTTGACATATTATATCATGAATCATTTTATTCTCATGATATTATAAAGTTCAGATTAAATTTTCTTTCGCTATTATTTGTATTCAAGAGTCTCTCATTTTGTTAAAAACTCTTTTACAAAAATATCATATTAAATGTTTTAAAGATTTATTTTTCTAAATCTTTATCTTTAATGTCCATGTTTTCAAAATGGTTTTCAGTATTTATTTATATGGACATTAATGTTTTAAAATTATAATTCCATTAAAATCTTCAAAGTGGTATGGGACACTTTGATTTAAAAATATCTTTTAAATGGTTTTTGAAAATGGAATGATTAATTCAATATCAGTGAATTATTTATTGTTATTGCAAATGAAATATTGTTATTGAAATTTTTATATTTTCCATATTTTATGTGTAATAATGGTACTTGTACATTATGACGGGTGGTGCCGTGAATACCAGGATGGGTGGTTACGTTATAACCTCCAATGCATTTGGTATGGAAGTCGGCCGTATGGCTATTCCATTAAGTATGTATGGAAATTGGCCGTATGGCTATTCCATTAAGTGATATGTGTGGAAGTCGACCGTATGGTTATTCCACTTAAGTATGTTTATGTCCCAAGTTACCTTTATATATTCTATGTGTTCTTTATATGGGTTTTATGGTAATCCTTTGGTTACAAAAAGGTAAGTAATGATATTTTATTCAGTGAAGAGTTTTTACAACTTCATGAAGGTGAAGGTATTACTTTGATAGAGTATACATGGTTTACTTGATGTTTGAAAAAGTAATAGTTTTTATTCTTTGTGTATCCCTTACTGAGATTTTTATGCTCACCCAAAGTTTTTTTGAAATTTTTTTCACAGGACTGAAAGTGGAATAAGGTCAAGGATGGGATCAAGGGAATGTCACACTATATAAGACATGGAACTAGACATGTTTCATTTTAAGAGTTTTTATTTAATGGAAATTTAGTAGAAGTGACTACTTTGTAATCTTTTGAGATGTAATAGTTATGTACTAATTCTCTAAAACTCTAAACCTGAAAAGATCCTCAATGTGAATTACTCATTTAATTCAATATTAAGTAAGGTTTAAGGATGGGGCTTTATAGTTGGTATCAAAGGTCGGTTTAGATAACTTTAGAGGTTAGAGTATTCTCTAAGCATAAGTGACAGTACCATAATGGATATGATTTCAGAAAGAGTCCTAGTTTTAGATAAAGTGAATGAGTAAGTATATCTTAGTGGTTATCTCCCTCATTAGTGCATGATGGTTTTGTTGATATACTCACACTGACCTTTTTGGTTTTAGTAAATGGCTGGACCTAGCAGGCACCAAAGAGACAACAGGTTTGAAGGAAACTGCGGTGGTTCTATGATTAAGATACTAGATAAAATAGGGGATTCAATGAGGAAACTCGTGGTTATTCTAAACCAACTATCAAAGGATTCATGATCAACCCCTTGAACCTTGGTATGTCCTATAATGAATCATGTACGAGATGACCAATCGATGTGGAAGTTCAAGTAATAATTAAAATGGTAACCATTAGGGTTTATATGATCCTTACTTTTGAGGTAATTATGGGTTATTATATGTTATGATGGAAAATTAATGGCATGAGATAAACTTGAGGTTAAAATATGTTATATTTATTTTTGAAGATTTTATCTCGTTTTTGGGAAATGTTTTGAGAATTATATAGTTTTGGAAAAAGGACAACACGCAGACTGTGTGACAACCCGTCGCGTCGGACAATGCTGCCGGAATCGAACCCACAACCAAAGTGAGACTGGTATTTATCCCCTACCACTGGACTATGTGATGTCCCTGGTTAGTTTGACTGATTCCTTCTAGTTATATGATTTTATGAATTATGAGTAAGTTGATTTTGGGTTATTTATGAAAATGATTAACCTATCATGGAGGATATGTGACTAGGTTAATTACTTTTCAATACGAGACTTTAAGAGCAACTGATGTTGTTTGGAGATAAATGTTACGATTTAACTTGGAAGACTATGTGAATAAATCCTTCACATATTTGGGTTTCAATCTTAGATTGGTTTACTTTGAAGAACATTATGGAAAAAATGTTTATCTAATGGTCCTCGTTGATCTTTGGGTTTTGTTGGACAAATATTGGAGGTTAAGAATATATTTTCTTTTTATAAAGGGTTATCCTTTTCTGGATTATCTGACCTTGTAATAACCTTTTTGGTTTTGTTTTTAGTTAACGCCTAAAGACATGGGATGTATATAGTTCTCTTTTGTGGATTAGGTGATTCTCTAGAAGTTGATTATAGTACTCTTAATGCGAACAAGTCTCCCTAAATACTCGCCTTTTGGAAAAAATATGAGTTTGACTAAGGAATCTAGTAAAAGATGAAAGTCAACATGATAAGTGATTATGTTTCCTTATGAATAAATTCTTCAATAAAAAGTATCTTAAAACAAAAATGTTGTCTATTAACTTTTCCTACTGGGGAACCCAACACCGTTTAACCCATCACAAGTTTGTGATTTTCTTATGGTTAACTTTCTCCTAGACATGTTTACTATCACTCTCCCTCAAGAACATGACCCTTTGCTTTTTCTTCCATGTCCATGTTTTTCTACATATGGGTTAACTCGGGTGACCTCTGTACTTATCTTTCTTTATTTTAAAGTGATTGTTTTACCAACTCTCGTTTCGATGTGGGATTTTCAATGAAGTTTCCGAGCCCAATTTTAAAATTGTGAGGACGCAATATCCAAAAGGGGGGAAGGATGTAACACCCTAGGTAAATAAAGAATATTACATTTTTATATTTATCCATATTTGTGAATAAAAATATTAATATGACTTTAATGGGGACGCTATGCTCGATGGCGTACCCAACACGTAACAACGAGTTTCTTGGTAATCTTACGTTGCACTCTAATAATAAAATAATATTATTTTAAATCGTAGTTAACATATAGTCATTATATTGGCGGGAATGGATAGAAATAACTAACATATGATTATATATGTTTTTAAATGTTTTTACATTTATCCAATAAAAGATAAAGGCTTAAAATACGAAAAGAATTCAATTTTAGGCGTATATGCCCTAGTTTTCAATAAAGTCTCACTTATCACCTTTTTATGGAGAACCGTCATTAAATATAGTTTTGTTCACTATTAAAAATTCTATTGGACCAAATATAACTCTTCTTCAGAATCAGGACATCAAAATTTACATTGTGTAAATTTTTGGTATCATTCCGATAAAGTTCATTTTTTAATGAATATTGTAAATGTTGTGTTTTAATTCAAAACCTCTTTTTGATCTAATTTATTTATATGATTAGATTATTATTTGAATTGGTTTTAAAGTGAAATTAGAAAATATTTTTACCATTAAATACAATAGTGGTCGTTGGAATTAATTTCACTTTGAAATCGGACTTAAACTAGTGTCAATCTTTTGATACTTATTGTTTCACAAAAACACGCTATTTGTCATGACAATGGGAATTAATTATTAAATTAATTAATTTGACTTATATGTTTTGAATTTTGGAAAATGGACTTCATTTTTTAATTCGGAATATCAAATATAGCTTAGGGTGAATTTTTGGGATTTTTCTGAAAAACATCAATTTTTGATGAATAGTGAAACCACTAAGTGGTACTTATAAAAACTAATTTTCCGTTTAAATGAAAATTTGCCATCTTTGTGTTTTGAATTTCAAAAATCCGACATACATGGTTGTCATTAAGAAGTAAAATGTGGTTCAATGAGATTAAAATAATTTTTTGGTGAATAGTAACTTATTAAGTTTTTAATCGCGATTAGTGGTAATTAGTGTAGTTTAAGGTAAAAATAATGATTTAATAATATAAAATGACCTAGAAACATGTCCTAACCTTATTTGATGTGTCATGGACGACCCAGACAAGCCATGGGTCAACTTGGGGACCCCATGGAGCCACTTGGGTTGGGAAATGACATAAATAACTTTTTATTTAATGTAAAAGTAAAAATGACACATAATGATATGTTTTACTAAAATAATTTTTAAAAGGGGTTATACAAGTCAGATTTTTTATTATAAATAGTCATTGGAAATATAAAATGATTTCCTACAACATTGTATTTTTTATAATTTTTATACATTAAATAAATTAAATTATTTATGACATAATAATGATGCAGCGATGACATCATTATTTGACGATTTAAATAAAATGGAATGATAATGTAAAATCTATGAACTACACATGTCCAAAACTTATTGGATGGGTGGATTTCGAACCCTTATCACCTTATCCACGAATTATATCAATGTGGGACCTTTTAAAACAAAATAAAATTTTCATATAAAGTAATATTTCTTACTTTCCAAAAGTGCCCCTCCTCTCCTCTTATAAAAGGCCCCCACCTCTACTTCATTTCACACACTTCTCAAGCCTCTGGCTCGGCCAACCCCTGACCATTTACTCTCTCCACATCCCTCTCCTCATCCTAGAGGATTCCCTTTGGGCAGAATCCTTTCAAAGGAAGCCTTTAGGCTCAAATCAAAAGGAGTTACACTTTTAAAGGTAATTCATTCTCTCATGTTCATTTGTTTTATTTTGCTTCTCCAACCCCCTAAAATCTTTTTATTTACTTCTTTTGTAAAAACACCAGTATCTTCAATATACTATGATGTTTTTATAAGATTTATTCGAGCTACACTCTCACACAACTATATCAAATGGTTAAAGAAAATAATGTTTTCGTGGATGGCAAAATTCTGCCTCCCGAAACGATGATTGTTCAATACTCATTTAACACCTTCAAATGGTGGCCATTATGATGTCACTATTTTTATATATGATATATAATATGTTTATGTCTTCCTTAAGCTTCTGTTTTTTTTTCATTTTGGGCATAAATTTATGGTTTCCATTATGGGTAAACGTGATATCTTCATTTAAGGAAGTGCGGACTACCGCCCCCTCTAAGTGATTTGATTCGTTAAATACCATATGTGGGACGTATAAAGGATGGAACTATGATATTATATATGATATTATAATGGAATTATAATATACATTTATATCATTATGATTCCATTCTATAAAATATGAAATAGAAATGAAAGTAGCGTTCATGCGTACGTACGGCTTACCGTCTCCATGAACGGTGCATTTCATTTCTTACCTCTAAATGATTATGTAATGTTATAAATTCATGCATGAACTGGATATATATGAAATATATGATATCTACATCATGAAAAAATTCTGGATATAATAAACATTTGGCCACACAAACAACATGTAATTGTAAGAAGTCCACTTTCGACTTAAGAACCAAATAACGGAAAAACAAATATTATTAACTTAAATGATTACATAATGTTTATGATATGGTAATAAGTGATATAAAATGAATTATGAACTTGAAAAAGGTTCTCAAGGAAGTATAAATTAACTCAAGTTTATTATTCCGGAGATTAAAGAACGATCGAGTCAAGTCGGACCCGAGGTAAGGGATCCTACTCCTCTCTTTCTTTATAAGTACACTCTTTTATGTCATTTATTTTAAGCTCCTATTTGTTATGATGGGGGATGTTATTTTATATTCCATTTTCTGTAAATTTTATTGTAATATGATGAGATACTCTATTTGATCTATTCAATCCATTTGGAAAGTTTTAATTGCCGCCGTTAGGCTGCCAAGTTTTCGTAAGGGATTGTTCATCTCACTTTTATTCCCGTGAGATTTATGCTACATTTTCCACAATTTCCTTTGATTGGTGTATGTAATGCCCATTATTATACACTTTTTGTAGTATAATTTCATTTATGGGTATTCACATCTTCATTGTATGACCCTTCTTCCATTGTGTGTACGTTTCGAAAGTTACCCAACTCGGTAAGGGGACCTTTCACCCTCCACTTTTTAAAAGACTTATTTTGTTATGTCTTTTAATTCACATACTATTAAGTTGGGATATGTTCTTATATATACTTATTTATGTAAATTTTATGTCCATGTTATGAGATACCCTTTATCTCTCTCATCAACCCTTTATGTAAAATTTTATGTGATGCCGTTAGGCTGTCGAATTTTACCAAGGGAACTTCTTAACCCAATTTCGATTTCTTTGGGTTCAACATGTAGTTATTGACTATGTCATCCTTATAATATATGTGAATAACCTTTGATTGTTTTACACTTAATATCCGCTTATATTGGGTGTATTTATATTTGTCACACATAATTATGAGATTGATTTATCCTTAATTTAAGGATACCTTCTTTATAGTGGATTTCATCTCATTTTACATTTCTTTTGAGACTTAATTGTTGTTATGCACCAACTCACTCTTATATGGTGTGTATACTGTCCTTTGACATATTATATCATGAATCCTTTTATTCTCATGATATTATAAAGTTCGGATTAATTTTTTTTTCCGCTATTATTTGTATTCAAGAGTCTCTCATTTTGTTAAAAACTCTTTAACAAAAATATCATTTTAAATGTTTTAAAGATTTATTATTCTAAATCTTTATCTTTAATGTCCATGTTTTCAAAATGGGTTTCAGTATTTATTTATATGGACATTAATGTTTTAAAATTATAATTCCATTAAAAGCTTCAAAGTGGTATGGGACACTTTGATTCAAAAATCTCTTTTAAATGGTTTTTGAAAATGGATTGATTAATTTAATATCTGGGAATTATTTATTGTGATTGCAAATGAAATATTGTTATTGAAATGTTTATATTTTCCATATTTTATGTGTAATAATGGTACTTGGACATTATGACGGGTGGTACCGTGAATACCAGGACGGGTGGTTACGTTATAACCTCCAATGCATTGGGTATGGAAGTCGGTCGTATGGCTATTCCATTAAGTATGTATGTAAATTGGCCATATGGCTATTCCATTAAGTGATATGTGTGGAAGTCGACCATATGGTTATTCCACTTAAGTATGTTTATGTCCCAAGTTACCTTTATATATGCTATGTGTTCTTTATATGGGTTTTATGGTAATCCTTTGGTTACAAAAAGGTAAGTAATGATACTTTATTCAATGAAGAGTTTTTACTACTTCATGAAGGTGAAGGTATTACTTTGATAGAGTATACATGGTTTACTTGATGTTTGAAAAATTAACAGTTTTTATTCTTTGTGTATCCCTTACTGAGCTTTTTATGCTCACCCCACGATTGTTTGAAATTGTTTTCACAGGACTTCAAGTGGAATAAGGTCAAGGATGTGATCAAGGGAATGTCACGCTATATGAGACATGGAACTAGACATGTTTCATTTTAAGAGTTTTTATTTAATGGAAATTTAGTAGAAGCGACTACTTTGTAATCTTTTGAGATGTAATAGTTATGTCCTAATTCTCTAAAACTCTAAACTTGAAAAGATCCTCAATGTGAATTACTCATTTAATTCAATATTATTTAAGGTTTAAGGCTGGGGATTTATACCTCCCCATATTCTATAGGCTCTCATCTAGCAGCAAAGGACTAGGAAGTGTATATGTGAAGACTATGAAATCATATCAAAGTGTAATATTGTGGAAGCATAACATGAACCAAGAAAAAAATAAATATCCGAGTAAGAAATAAATAAAAAATGGAAAATGAAGTCTCATATAAAAAATGATGTTCTATGTCATGAATTTATAATGTATTAAAATAGCTATACAATAATCCATTGAGATATAGGTTTCAGATTAAAAAGACCAAAAAGGAAAAATCTTTCCTAGTATCATAAGAGTAGATCGGTCCTATTCTCCCCTACTAATAAATGACGAACAAGTCAAGAATCATAAAATTAAATCATGCCTTGGTCTCTACCTACATCTATATAATTTGTCCTATTATTTAATGGAAGATCAAATAGGGTGTTGGATAGCACATTCTAGGCCACAAAAAATGTTTTTTTATAACAAATAGAGAATATGTATTACAAGTTAAGTACTAATCAATATTTAAAATAGTTATATAAATACCCAAAGTAATCTTCTCAAGTCATAAGTGATATTGTCCATCTGAATAAGGATCCCTACAAAAAATAGTTAGTATCCCATATATAAGGTATGCTATAAAGATAAATAAAAGCGTGATACAATCTATTCAATCACCTATAATTTAAAACCCATACTATTCTATTTATAAAACATTCCAAAATATCCACAATGGATTTTCCATATAATTACAGTATATAAAATCCATCATAGCCATTCTATATAAATAGAAGTTTAAAAATATCAATGCCATTTAATTGAATGTGTACGACTCTAAAGGTCTAGATCCAAGGTATTGAATAGTAATTAAACATCATCAAGTCCTAGTATCATCGTCATGGGAACTCAGTAAAGACTTCGTTGGAGTCCAATGATCATGTCAATAGACCAAGTCCAAATAGACTCCATGTAATTCAAATCCATGTGTTATCACAGCCGATGACGTCCTACGAAATCAACATCCATCAAGTGTAGTGGTTTGAGGAATCCACCACCAAAATCATAAACCATGGAGTTTAAATGTCCCTGGAATCCTATGCGATCATGATCCAAGGTATAAATATGATGGAATCCACTACCATAAACAATTCATTAGCACATTCATTCATCAATTCCCAACTAATCACATTCCATTAGTTCATCTAAATAATTTCCAAATTTCTATAAAATCCAATTAATCATTCTAAACATTTCATATCTTCTAAGGACATAAAAAAGATTCATCAACACTCTACCATTATCTCAATTAAATTTTCATTTTGTTTGAAATGTCCCCCTATAATAAGGTGGGGTATCACACAACCCAAGGGGTGATATAATAAAGGTTAAAATCATGGGAACAAACCATGGGTGGCCTAGGTTGAGGGTAAATGACCTCTAACCCTAATATAGTAATCATGGGAAAACCTAATTGATCTTAATTTATTCAAAAAAGTATTCCATTTAATTTTAGGGGTGACACTAGAATGTTTAGTGCATGACATCAATACTACTTGATCTAAAAAACACCAATCCTGGGACAAAAGTTATAGAACACCTACTATATACATGTGGTAGAGAACTCAAACAATATTGATATCTAATTATTTTAGATATAATGAAAATTGATGAATGTATGAAGGACCTGGAAATTGGGAACCTTAGCTCCCCCCTAAATAACTCCATCGTTATTATGTCAAATGAAGAAAGACACAATGTGATCAAAGAACTTATTGGTTGGAATCCAGTGAGAGGATCGATAAACGAATTAGTGTCCAAATATATTATCATGGGAAGAGCCCAAATTATTATTCAAAAAAAAATCATATTGGAGGATGAAGGTCCCTCTATCATTGGAAAAAAAAATACGACAACTAGGATTTAGGATTAAAATAATTAAGAGAAAATGTAATTTTTCATAAACTATAACTTGTCACATGGTTTATTCAGATATTTTTCCAAACCATGCACTGACCATGATCCCTTAATTTTGTCATAGGGCCCTCACATGGTTCCATGTGCACTATTTTGGACACCATTTGAAAAATGTATTGAACGCCTCTAGTAAAAACCGGAGAGCTCTAGTACAGGTGTATAGCTAATCCACATAGTTTCCTCAAACATGGGTTCCTCTTGTATCCCACTATCTAGCTTTTCATGTTTATTCAAAATCATATATTTTCGGTCACACGGTTTCTGCTAACCATCAGATATAGATTTTTTCTCCCAAAGTCGATATCGTGGCCCCATACAGGCCTCATACAGCCCTAAAACTCTCTTGATCTCCGATTACACTCATATTACCTAAAAACCAAGGAGTTAAGATAAAAAATTTCAATTCCTCTTCGGAGAACCCAAGATCATACAATCTTCCCCCATAAATAATTTCTTCCTTGAATTTACCATCTAAGGGTGGTCAAGAATCAATTGTGAATAAATTTGGACATTGAGAACATATGTCGGCCTCCCTATATAATTTATAATCATGTAAATGATCATTATAACATTGACATTATACTAGAGGAATAAAACATCCATGTAGAACCTTCATGCACATTTCACTTATATGAACATGATTATTCTCAAATGTTGAATCTCCATGTAAATCTACCTTATTTGGATGTAGAGTGTGTGACAGGTATGAGTGATAACAGTCACAAACCAATACTTGGAAGATATCATGCATGGCTCAATACCTTTGAGGTAAATAAAATTAATAGCCTACATGCTTGTCTCTATCCATAATCTAGAACGGTTTAACATATCACGATGAAGTCTTACCCTGTCAACTAATCCATATGCGTCCCAACATTATTGAGATACATTAAAATACATAATATTTGAACTTGAATTCTAGAGGTCTTTAATGACGATCAATTTAGGTTTTTACTGTACTATGTAGTATCCATATTCTTTCAAATCAACTAATCATACTCTATAGATTCTTTAATGAGGAAAACTCTTAGTAACACTGTCTCTCCTACCTCTAACCGGCACAATGGTGATTTCCATCACTAATCATACTGAGAATCATAAGTTTCCATTTGATTAGTTTCCTCATATCTATTATTGTAGAAAAAAATAACTAGAGGTATATGCCTATCCCAAGAGAAACCAAAATCTATTAAATATACTCTAAAAATGTCCTTAAGAACCAAAATTGTATGTTATAATTGGCTATCCTCTTAATGATTGTATGCCATGCGAAGAAGAAATTGTGTACCAAACGACCATTGTAGAGTATTCCAAAATCAAGATGTAAACCAGGAATCCCAATCTCACACAATGAAATGTTAATCCATGTGAAGTATCACTATATCATGGATGTAAATCCTCTCTATATTATCCACATTTAGGGTCTCTATTATCAGTAAGAAATGGGTGATCATCATGATCTTGTCCACAACAACAAATACAACATCACTAACTCAAGGAAACCTCGGTATCCCTATCACAAAATACATTGCAACATCATCCCATTTAAACATGGGATGCTGTTTGTAAAACTAGTTGATGATGTTTGTACATTACATGTTGTGATGTGGAATGCATCTTGACAAAACAAGCTACCTCGGGTTTTATCCCTAGGTACCAGTACATAAGGTGCAAGTCACAATACGTCTCTGTAAGGACTGGATGAACTGCCCATTCTATGGCATGAAATTCTCATATAAAATCATTGTCTGTGTACCCTAGAAACAAAAAATGATTGTCAATATGCATAATATCATCCTCTCAATTGGTCCAACTAGGTGGAGGGTTCTCACATGCCACACCCTCCTATAGGATTAGTCCATTAGCATTAGAAAGCTATCTCACCCTCACTACGTCCATTAGAGTTGATCTCATAGCTAAATATGAAAGAAAGGCATGTACCTGACCATCCTACACCTCCAAGTGAATCATTGAAAATGATACCATTATCCTCCACTCACTACTAGTCTTTTTAATTGCCTGTATCAGAGTCCTTTTAATCAATTCATCAACAAATTTATTTTCTTTTTTGGGTTTATAGAAAATATCAATGTCAAAGGAATATATGTAATAAATCCACCTTCACTCCCTCAAATTGAATTCACACTATCTAAATACGTAGATGAGGATTTTTGTGGTCCATTTACACCAAAAAACGATATCCAAGTTAATAATGACTACAAAAACACAATGCATGAACTATTGTGGGAAATTCGGGAACATGTGTAAGGTAGTTACACTCATGTTTCCTCAACTTATTAGATCTGTATGCCATGCCTCAGTCCCCCTGCATCATAACTACTCGTAGACTGATACCTAATGCATCATAGTGTACATTAAATCCTCTTATTGGATCTTGATAAATCAAGTATGATATTGAGTTCATCCTCTTTTTCATCTCTTGAAAGGATGTCACCTAAGTACATGTCCAAATAAACATCACTCTATTCTTATTAAATCCTATCAGAGGAGATTCTATGTGTGATAAGTTATGTTTGAAATTCCTATAATTACTAGCTAGCCCTGAGAAACTCTGAATGTCGAATACATTCATAGGATTTTTCAAAAACACTATAGATTCCACCATCTCTAAGTTAACTGATATTCCTATCTATGAGAAAAATGACCTAGGAAGTGAATCTTATCAAACCAAAAGTGGAATTTTGTGAGATTATCATATAACCGATGGTCTCTCAGAGTATCCAAAATGACCTCAAAATGTTTGAAAAAACATGTCTATTTTGAAAATACACTAAGATATCATCCATGAATATAACCACAAATGAATCCAAATTAGGATGGAAATCTCTATTCACCATCGCTATGAAAACTACTAGTGTGTTAGTCAGACCGAACGACATAATAAAATACTCATATAGACCATACCTTCTTTGAATGATGTATGATGTGTGTACATAGGACGAACATGTACTTGGTGTTAATATGATCTCAAATCAATATTTGAGAAAACCAATTCTCTATATAGCTAGTTGAAGAGATTATCTATCTGTAGAAAGGAATGTGAGTTCTTAACCACCAATGGGTTGAATTTCCAAAACACATGCATAACTTTAGGTTATCGTCTGCCTTTTTCTCTACAAAAAATAGAGAACTCCACACAGAAGTAACAGGATATATAAAACCCATTGCTCCAACATCCACTAGCTACCTCTTGATCTTATGAAACTCCATAGTAGTTTTCCAATAATGAGGAATGGATACCATTCCATCTCATAACAATAGATTGATATAAAAACCAACCTCTATCTCACAAGGTAAAATATAAAATCACAAAAGAAAAAATTAGTGAGACAATCAACCACTGGATAAAAGTCTATCTAAGACATTCATTGGTCATATATATGTAAACTACCAGTCTTGGCTATCATCCTACCTAGATCATAGATATATGGACATGATTAGATCTCCAAGATATTCTATTTACCCTTTTGAATAAAATTCCACTCTCTAGTAATGTGAATGTCACCCTCTTACAAAAGAAATCAACATATGATTGATATAAAATAAGAGATTTCATACCAAGTATGCCATAAAAACCTATTGAATTAGGGAAAAAATTATCCCATATAAAGTGACACCCACCAATCACATGTGGAAACTCTTTGGACTGGGATAAACCCCCTTTTCAGATCCTAGAGGAAGTATCCATGTTTATAACACTGCCAGACAATTAAAAAATCAGCCTAATGATCTCCACCATATATACAATTATGAAACTATGTTAAGCCCCAACATAAAAATTATTATATATTAAATTTTATTATATTATTACCTTACCTCTCAACATATATTTTCATCCACTATACACACCATGGGGAGGGTGTAAAGAATATATCTAGCTGGAATCATGGCCATGTGAAACAACATCATTCCCTAGAGTAGGAAAAAGATTTTTTCTATGTAAAAATATTTACTTGATACATCATCCATGACCACCAACATATCCTAAATGACCAAATCTACTCCAACACCCACCTTGATGTAGAGCTAGGAATCCTTCTCTTATACACGAGGTCAGATTCGATCCACTTCTGATGATTCATGGAGGGAAGTTCCAACAAAACTATATGTGTGGCCCATCACATTACAATATTAACACATGAAATCGTTTCATTCAAAAGAAATTCATCATATTTCCTCATATAACACAATAATTATTGAAAATAGAGCTAGTAGCACTAACAAACAGGATGGTAATCCACTCAAAAGGAACCTTAAAATGGATCTTTCTTCTATATGAAACATAATGAATGGGTTGAGAGACTGAACATACCTACTCTATGACCATAGATTCCATCAATATACACTCTCTAATAATTATAAAAATCAATATAATTGTAATAGTAATCAAAATGAAACTTTTTACCTAAGAATAAACGACATTCGTGAGACCTTCCTCAAAGTGTCTCTCCCTCGATGGGTCATCATCTAGAAAAATCAGTGCAAAACAATAAATCTCTAGAAAGCGCGCTGAATATTTAAAAATTGTAATCCACCCCAAAAATAGATGCATAAACTCATTGGCTCTTACAGATCATAGGGTATTATTTAAAATAATTTCCAAACACCTATATTAGAGATTCCTACAAACCATATCCCAAATCATATCAACCTAGTTCAAAACACCACCCTAGCGCTTAGCTCCTCCACAAAGCATATATCTCAAGAGAGTAAATCCCCTCTCAGGTTGTGTATCCAAATGATCAATGATATATAAAGTAGTATAAAAACATAGCTCTATATGATATGTATTTCAATACATAGAAAATGTGGGAGGATTCTATTATTGGAACAGAAACGTCAACTCTTCTATCAGAGTGGTAGGATGTGGTGCTCCTTGTAAGGTGTGCATAAATCGCATAAAACCCTTGAAGAACTATTCCTAAACACTTGTGTCTCGTAGAACTGATGGTACCAAAATGGGATCTACAAAGGGATATATGGGTATCCCATGGACCACAAACGTAACACCCCATGCTTCCACAGTACGTTTCCCTTTGAATAATGCAATAGCTTGCATTGTACGCAACTTCGAGACTCTAACAGACTCCGGCTAATCAAAGTAGCCGTTATGAATAGTAATACCCACTTTTTGAAATTTTATAAATTTTATTATTCCAATTGGGCTTCATTTTTTGATTTTGAATATCAAAATTAGCTTAGGGTAAAATTTTGGTATTTTTCCGTGAACTTCAAATTTTTTATGAATAGTGAAAATTACTAAATTTTAATTAAAAAAACTTTTTTAATCAAAATAATTTATAGTGATAAATTATAATATTAAGTGGGTTTAAAGTATAATTAGAATATATTTTTACCACTTAATAAAATTTTGGTCATTTTACATAATTTCATATTTAAACTAGACATAAACAAGTGTCAAACTTTTGATAGTTATATCTCTTAAGAACATACTTTTTGTTTTAACAACGGGAATTAATTTTAAATTAATTTCTGCCACTTCTATGTTTTGAATTTAGAAAAACGTATTCCATATTTGTAATTAGGAGTTCCAAATTCTATAAAAAGGTAACTTTTATTTTTATACATTTTGAATAATTACTTCGGTAAATATTTGTTTTACCATGGCTAAAGGGTAAATCCGGTAAATAAGGGTAACAAAATAAAATTATAATAATATTAAATTACCCCAAAGCGTGTCCTAACCCTATTGGATGAAGAATTTTAGACCATGGGCATCCTTGGGTCGATTTTGGGACCCCATGCAGCCAATTTTAAGGGAAAATGACACTTTAGAATAATTAAGTTAAAATAAATACAAATATGTCATAAGCATATATATTATTCTCAATCAATTTTTATATAAGGTTATATATATTATATATTAGACTATAAATATTAATTAAAAATATAAAAAGATTTCCTACATAATGGTATTTTATTTATAATTTTTAGACATTGAAAAATAAAACTTATTTATGACACAATGATGATGCAGTATTTTCCTTATTAATGAAAGAATCAAATAAATGGTATTATAAATGTTAAAATAAATATAATTTGATACTTTTTATGAATTAAACTAATTTTAAATTATAATATGACATTTTATTGTTGATTTTATTAAATGTTTTCGAAGTATCCATTTTTTATGATTTTCTGAAAAATCAATTTCCAAATAGTGTCAAAATTGACATAAATGAGTTTTTAAAACAAATATTATATTATTAATTTATATTCTATTCTTGAAAATATAAGGTTAATCCAAGAGACTTATATAGTGATAATTGTATCATTAATGGACCACTTGGGGGTCTCTAGGATGTATATAGTAATATTATTAACTATATAATATAAAAATACAAAGAGACATGGTAAATGTGAAACTAATTAACTAAGAGTTAATACTAAAATATAAGGTTAATGTAATGACCCAAACCTATCTAAAATCTATTGGTTGAAAGTATTTAGACCCATACCCACCTTATACTTTGAAAAATTTTCTTTTGGTCCATTATAAACTGAATATGATTTTATTATAAATTAATACTTTACGTTTTTCGTAAAGAGCCCCTCCTCCCCCTTATAAAAGGACACCACTTCTAATCATTTCCTCACACCTTCAAAGCCATTTGACTCGAACAACCCCTGCCCAAATACTATATAAACTTCCCTCAATTCAACCTTGAGGACTTATTTCGATCAAAAATCCAAACTAATGAGCCCTTTTTATCAAATTGAAAGAAAGAACCAGAAGAAGAGGTAATGTTTTCACCACCCTCTTTCAAGTTCCTTTCTTCTTCAACTTCTTTTTTCGTTCTTATTTAAATTCTAAAATAATAACTACAGTATACCCTATATACTGTGATGTTATTATAAATATGGTACAACCATATTCAGTATTCTATCCATCCCATGAATGACTTGTCACCATACGTGCGTACGTACGACTTACCGTCTCCACGTCATGGTGTAATTGTTATTCAATACATTATTATTTGGATGGGTATGATAATGATGTGTAATTCATGGAAATAATAAATATAACATGATAATTATTTTTTATATATGATAAAACACCCAATTTTATATTATTTTAATATTAAAATAATGATATTGTCACTCGTGTGTACGTACGGACTACCGTCTCCATGAACACGATGAGATTCATTCCCTATCATATCCATTCAAGAATAATTTGAATTTGATGGTTAAAAATAATTTTTAAAGACTAAATATCATTCTGGATATTAATAAGATCCAACCTATCCATAACAAACACGCCTTACGTAACAAATCATATAATGGAAAACGAATTAGTTAACAACTGAAACAATGATTATACAAAAAAATCAATGTTAAAAGATCATATATGATATCATATTAATGTATATGATTCTTTTATAATTTAATAAAAATTATTTCAACATTATATAGGAGGTTAATCTACCCTCACCCAAGGAAAAATACAAGGTAAGGGTTTTTCATCTCACTCCATATTCCCGTCAGATTCATGCCATATTGTCATTATTACCTTTTGTGTGGTGTATGTACTGCCCATAATTTTATTCTTTGTGGAATAAACATTAATTTATGTGTATTTACATATTAATTGTGTGATACCTTTTTCAAGTGGTATATGTTTTGTAAGTTACCATATTGGTAAGAGTTTATTTCCTAATATCTTCATTATCCGAGGTTGTTTATACGTAATTATCTACTAGGACCTCTTTATCATCCACATCCATGTTTCTTAAAAATGTATTTGAAAAAATTCTTAATATTTTACAGAATATAGATTAAATTCATTTATACCATTGTTTGACTTTTTATAAAGAGTTTATAAAGTAATCTTTCTGTCGTTTTCCAAACAAGGTCTTTTTTAACTTTTTCGACAGAATTAAGGTAAGAATATCTTTCTTTAACATATACAGTGGGTGCAGCTATATTCTGCCATTATAAAATCATCAAAGCTTCCCTTACAAGATTATAAGAATATTTTAAAAGTAAATGTTTTCTTTTATAATTATGTGACTTTTAAATGATTTCAAAAATACTTATTTCTCTCAAATAGTTTTGATTTCATCTATGTCAACATCTCTTGAAGGATTTTAATTTTCATTGAATTTGATTTATTATGATACAAAAATTTCATATTGTATTTAAGGTTTTTTGATATGTGGATGTGTATTTTTATACCATTCATGGTTTATGGAGAAAGTATTGACATTTCATATGCTAGTTTTAATACGAATGTTTATGTTATGTTTAAACCTATTCATATGAGGAATTAATTGAACTTAATAAGTGACTGGTGGAGCACTCTATTTCTCCGCGATGCATCGGTAGGTCTCATGAGAAAAACTAGTGTCTGGCACGAGGACTTGACAAAATCTTATTTGTAGTCTTGGCACGAGGCCTTGGCTACATGGTTATGATAGTCTGACATTATGAATTCCATCATTATGAAAGTGGATACTGATATTGCATGTGTTTATTCGATTAGTAGAATATCCATGTGAATAATTAAATAGAATTATTTCATTTTGTCATTGACATATGATGCTGATGTTCATGTATAAAAGGCTTTTGTTTTAGTTATACATTGCCTTAAAAGTTTATGTTTATTTATGAAAATTTCTGCTATATTGTTATCCTTACTGTACATCTGAGCTCACCCTTTTTAGTGTTTCATTTTTTCCAGGATGTGAAGAAGTATTTTATAAATGACCTGTAGGGATAATATGAAGGGATATGAAGAAAATATGTTGTTTTTGTAGTTTGTTTCAATTTATGATGTAATGTAAGACTTATGAATATATCTAGTGTTTCCAAGGCTACTAAACTGATCGATCTTTCGAGACTTGATCTTTTTTGATCATGCCAATGATATGTAATATTGCACCGACTCTGGGTAACTGGGGTAAGGGTGTTACAGTTGATATCAGAGTAAGTTTAGTAATAAACCTTGGAAGCTAGATTTAGATAAACTCTGATTAGAGAACGTTTCCCTAAGATAGACTATGAGGATTAGTATAGAAGAACTTCTTAGAATCTTGGTATTGTAGAGATTTTTTGAGTATTCCAAGCAATACATCCCTGTCTGGATATGAGCAGGTAGAGGTGGCTCAGGCACAGATATACCTAGGTGTAAAACCAGAATGCACTGCTTTGAGCTAGACTCGAAGAAGAACTGGTGCATGACAATAGGCCTTGCTGCACTCTTGGTTACGACACTCTCTAGGAATATTCTTAGGATAATTCTCATTTTCATTACAAACCATTATGAAGGGTTTATGAGTATATACTTCTTCAAAGAAAAACTTTTGTGATTATTGATTATATCCATAAACTGTTCAATTTATGTTAAGTGTTTTACAAGTATGGAAATATGTATTTCGATAAATAAACTAATCTATTTTATGCCATTTTTTAGAAATTACGCCTAGTGGAAGGAATGGAAACTATATAAATGCACACACTACATGTAGGGATTTCCCTCCTCAAGATAATTATAGTGGAGATGGTGATAAAACTAGTGCTGATCTTCTTATCACTATTCTGTGACAAGTCACTTAGGTTATGAATAATAACATTACATGTATAGAGCACCCTGATCCACAACATGGAGGATCAATGATAGATCACTTCATGAGGCAACAACCACCAACATTTAATGGGGGTATAAATCCATTGGTAGCTGAGAAATGTATAAATTCCCTAGAGAAAATATTTCAGGCTTTGGGGAGTAGTGAAAGAGAAAATGTTGTCATGGTAGTTTACTGCCTCACTGGAGATGCTGATCAATGGTGTTCATTTATTCAAAAAAACAAAGGAAGATAAAGAAGTGTCAAATATGGAATAGAGGGAGTTTAAATAATTTTTTATAGAAAAATAATTTCTTCATGACGATAGAGCAGATATGGAAAGACGATTTCTGAGTTTGAGGAAAAAGGAGGATGAGAATGTTGCAAAGTATGAGGCTAACTTTACAAGGTTATCAAGGCTTACTGCAGATTATATACGTAACCCAAGAAGTAAGATCGATCGTTCTTTTATGGGTTAGAACCATTTCTTTGTCGAGCATTAGTCTCACAATCCTTCTATTCATACGAAGATATTGTCTCATGTGATATCAAGACAGATAAAGAATTCTCTAAGTCGTATGACAACAAAGTAAAGAAAGAGAAGAAGAGAATAGTGGAGCAAGAGACAGATAAAGGGAAAAAGGGAAAGAAGGATTTTCCATTATGCGATAATTGTGGGAAGAATCACCGTGGTACTTGCCTAAAAGGAATGGGAGTTTGTTATAAATGTGGAAAACAATGTCACCAGGCTCGTGATTGCAAGGGAAAGAAAGAGGCTGTCAATGTTGAATGATAAAATTGTAGAGAAATGGGGAATTATGCAAATCAATTCCATAAGTGCCAAGGGAACTTACCTCTGAAAATGACAAGGGATCAAGGCCAAGATTACGTTGTTACTACAGTTGAAGAGTAATAATTAATGTATTTGTGTTTTTGGAATCAAGGACTATATTCTGGTTATGAGAGTGATGTGATATATATAAGGATTGCACTGCCGTACTTGTTATTTTAATTAAGGTTTTAATATATCTAAAGTAATCATATTTTTAGTATGTTATAATAAGAGAAACTTTACATTGGGGGAATCTGATGTTACAATTAATTTTTGAATTTAGATACCTTTTACAGAGAGTCTGGATAGTGGTAAATTAGATAACTATAATGTTTGGAATGGTTTAAGTTGAACATTGGATAGCATTGTTTAAGGTTAAAACATTTCTTATGATTATTTTTCGAATATTATGCTACTATAGTTTTAGGAAATGGACAACCTGTAGGTCGGGCGATAACCCGTCATGTCGGACAAAGCTACAGGAATCGAACCCACAACCATATTGTGACAGACCTTTATTACCTACCGCTAGCCTACAAGAAGTCCCTGGTTATTACAAAATAATTTTCATCATTATAATGGTATGAATTAACATTTTGAACCTTATATGATTAGGATAAATATAATATTTTGAGTTCTGTTATCTTTTGGAGTTAAAGTTGAGTTTATGGAAGAAATTTGTTGAAGGATGAAACTCTACCTGTCAAGTATATATATATATATCACTTATTCTATGATGAAATTAATTCTTAAGCATTAGGTATGGTATATTAAAACAAAAAATTTGTTATCCTAATAACTTATGTTTTGTTAAACTGATGATATTTTAAATGATCATAGATTGATGGCTTTAAGGCCCTCAATTTTACACTTGTTTGTGATTGATGACCTCAATAACTATCTATAAATACTTACGTTTTCCCTATCATTACATGTATATAATTTCAACCAATGTTCTCCTATTTGAAACCCTAATTTGTTAGTGACATTCTCATTTCCCTTTCCCTCTTATTAAAACTAAATTTTATTAACCTTATTTCCGATATGGGTTTTCCACAAAGGTATTTTCTATTTTCAACATTTTATTTTCAAAAAACAATTTCAAATTGCGAGGACACACTTTATTGAAGGCTGGGAGAATGTAACACCCCAAGCTTCCACGATACATTTCCCTTTGAATAATGCAATAGCTTGCATTGTTCGCAACTTCGAGAATCTAACACACTACGACTAATCAAAGTTGGTGTTATAAATAGTAATACCCACTTTTTGAAAATTTATAAATTTTTGTTATTCAACTTGGACTTCATTTTTTGATTCGGAATATCAAAATTAGCTTATGGTGAAATTTTGGTATTTTTCCGAGAACTTCAAATTTTTGATGAATAGTGAAATTTACTAAATTTTAATTAAAAACAACTTTTTTAATCAAAATAATTTATAGTGATAAATTATACTATTAAGTGGTTTTAAAGTATAATTAAAATATTTTTTAACCATTTAATCCAATTTTGGTCATTTTATGGAATTTCCCATTTAAACTAGACATAAACAACTGTCAAACTTTTGATAGTTATTATCTCTTAAAAACAAGCTTTTTGTTTTAACAAAGGGAATTATTTTTAAATTAATTTCTGCCACTTCTATGTTTTGAATTTAGAAAAATGGACTCCATATTTAGAATACGGAAGTCCAAATTTTGTAAATAGGTAACATTTATTTTTAGACATTTTGAATAATTACTTTGGTAAATATTATTTTTACCATTGTTAAAGGGTAAATCTGGTAAATAATGGTAAAAAAATAATATTATAATAATATAAAATTACCCCAACACGTTTCCTAACCCTATTGTATGAAGAATGGCCGACCATGGGCATCCTTGTGTCGATTTTGGGACCCCATGGAGCCACTTGTAAGTGAAAATGACACTTTATTATAATTAAGATAAAATAAATACAAAGATGACATAAGAATATATCTTTTACTCAAACAATTATTACATAGTGTTATATATGTTATCAATTCTAATATAAAAATTAATTAGAAAGATAAAAAATTTCCTACATAATTTTATTTTATTTATAATTTTTAGACATTGAAAAATTAAACTTATTTATGACACAATGAGGATGTAGTATTTCCTTATTAATGAAAGAATCAAATAAATGGTATTACAAATGTTAAAATAAATATAATTTGAGACTTTTTATGAATTAAACTAATTTTATAGGATAATATGACATTTTAGGGTTGATTTAATTAACTTTATTTGAAGTAACCATTCTATTATGAGTTTCAGAAAAATAAATTTCCAAATACTGTCAAAATTGACATAAATAAGTTTTTTCAAACAAATATTATATTATTAATTTATTTTATATTCCTAAAAATCTAAGGTTCGGCCAAGATACTTATATAGTGATAGGTGTATCATTAATGGACCACTTTTGTGTCTCTTGGATGTATATAGTAATATTATTATCTATATAATATAAAAATACAAAGAGACATGGTAAATGTTAAACTAATTAACTAAGAGTTAAAACTAAAAGATAAGGTTAATATAATGACCCAATTCTGTCTAACATTTATTGGTTGAAACTATTTCGACCCATAACCACCTTATACTTTGAATAATCCACTTTTGATCCATTATAAACCAAATATGAATTTATTATAAATTAATACATTAAGGTTTTTTATAAAGAGCCATTCCTACCCCTTATAAAAGGACACCACGTATAACCAATTCCTCACACCCTCAAAGCCATTTGCCTCATCCAAACCCTGCCCAAATACTCTCTCAACTTCCCTGAATTCACCCTAGAGGCCTTATTTTGGTCAAAAATCCAACCTATGGAGCCCTTTTGATCAAATCAAAAGGAAGAACTCAAAGAAGAGGAAATGTTTTCACCACCCTCTTTCAAGTTCCTTTCTTCTTAGACTTCTTCTTTCTTTGTTATTTAAATCCTAAAATAATAACTCTAGTATCTCCTATATACTGTGATGTTATTATAAATATGGTACAACCATATTCAGTATTCTATCCATCCCTTGAATGACATGTCACCATACGTGCATACGTACGGCTTACTGTCTCCACGTCGTGGTGTAATTGTTATTCAATACATTATTCTTTGGATGGGTATAATAATGATGCGTAATTCATGTAAATAATAAATATAACATGATAATTATTCTGTATATATGATAAAACACAAAATTATATATTATTTTAACATCAAAAGAATGATATTGTCGCTTGTGTGTACGTACGGACTACCGTCTCCACGAACGCGATGAGATTCATTCCCCATCATATCCATTCAAGAATAATTTTCATTTGATGGTTAAAAATAATGTTCAAAGACTTAATATAATTCTGGATATTAATAAGATACAACCTATCCATAACAAGCACAGCTTACGTAACAAAGTATACAAAGGAAAACAAATCAGTTAACACTCGAAACAAAGATAATACAAACAAAGCAATGGTAAAAGATCATATATGATATAATATTAATGTTCATGATTCTTTTTTAATTTAATAACAATTATTTCACCATTATATCGGAGGTTAAGCTACCCTCAACCAAGGGAAAGTACAAGGTAAGGGGTTTTCATCTCACTCCATATTCCTGTGTGATTCATGCCATATTGCCACTATTAACTTTTGTATGCTGTATGTACTGCCCATAATTTTATTCATTGTGTAATACACTTTAATTTATGTGTATTTAAATATTATTTGTTTGATACCTCTTTCAAGGGGTGTATGTTTCGTAAATTCCCAAATTTGTAATGTTTTATTTCAGAATCTCTTCATTATCTGAGGTTGTTTATACGTAATTATCTACTGGGACTTCTATATCATCCACATCCATGTTTCTTAAAAATGTATTTCAAAACATTCTTACTATTTTACAGAATGTGGTTTAAAGTCATTTATACCCTTGTTTGACTTTTTTTAAGAAGATTATAAAGTAATCTTTCTGTCATTTCCCAAACAAGGTCTTTTTTAACCTTTTCGACAGAATTAAGGTAAGAATGTCTTTTTTTAACTTATACTGCGGGTGCGGCTATTTTCCGCCATTATAAAATCTTCAAAAATTACATTACAAGAATATAAGAATATTTTCAAAGTAAATTTTTTCTTTTATAATTATGTGACTTTTAAATGATTTCAAAAAGATATATTTCTCTCAAATAGTTTTGATTTTATATATGTAACCATCCTTTGATGGATTTTAATTTTATTTGAGGTTGATTTATTATGATACAAAACTTCCATATTGTATTTACGGTTTTGTGATATTTGGATGTGTTATTTTTATACCATTCATGATTTATGGAGAAAGTATTGACATTTCATATGCCAGTTTTAATACGAATGTTTATGTTATGTTTACACCTGTTCATATGATGAATGCATTGGACTTAATAAGTGACGGGTGGATCCAGTTATAGTTCCTAGATGCATTGGTAGGTCTCATGAGACAAACTAGTGTCTTGGCACGAGGCCTTGAAAAAATCTTATTTGTAGACTTGGCATGAGGCCTTGGTTATGTGGTTATGATAGTATAGAATTATGAATTCCATCATTATGAAAGTGGTTATTAATATTGCACGTGATTATTCGATTAGTAGAATATCCATGTGAATAAGTAAATGTAATTATTTCACTTTATCTTTGACATATTATGCTGAAGTTTATGTTTAAAAGGCTTTTGTTTTAGTTATACATTTCCTTAAAAGTTTATTTTTATTTAAGAAAATTTCCGCTATATTGTTATCATTACTGAGCATCTGATCTCACCCATTTCAATGTTTAATTTTTCCCAGGATGTGAAGAAGTATTTTATGAATGACCTACATGGATAGTATGAAAGGATATGAAGACAATACGTTGTTTTTGTAGTTTTTTTCAAATAATGATGTAATGTAAGAATTATGAATATATCTAGTGTTTCCAAGGCTACTAAACTGATCGATCTTTCGAGACTTGATCTTTTGTGATAATGCCAATGATATGTAATAATGCACTGACTCTGGGTAACTGGGGTCGGGGCATTACAACCAACTCTATAGAATGGTCATTACCACCCTCTTGGTGTATAATTATGGGTTGTCTTGGTGGAATGTATCAACAATGCCAAACACAGACCATAGAAAATATTAATAACTTCAGGATCACACTTTAAGAGATTTTTAAAGGTTAAACCATTCCTATGAAAAATCCACACCCCTCTTCCTACTACAAAATTTAGGACCAGGTTAAAAGGAACTATTGTAATAAGCACTAGAGATAATACTTAAATCCCTGTCAAAAGATGGATCATGGTCAAGTTCTCTATTTCAATAATGTAAATCTTATTTATGGTCATATTTTTTAAAATTTCTCTATAAATCCTCGTACCAAATGGGTCACCACATCCTATCCATATGGGCACATGTTCCTCATGAACTGAAGTGTGGAATCCATATAACTATAATCATAATACGTTCCAGTCCATATGACATGTTTCCCAGGACTCCATCTTCCATAGTTGATGAATTAGCATGTATAGAGTAGTCTAATATTGAAAACATTGTCTAGGTTATGGAAGGGACTCTATGTGACAACTATGGTTCTCAATTCCTTGAAAAAATCGTTTATCAATAAGAGATATATCATACAAGGTGTAGAAAATAATTTCATGTAGTCATGAAATGGATCCTATATGGAATGAAATTAATCATGGAATTTGAGTTCAATAAAGTGTAAAAATTATGTATGAGATGAATACCCTCATCTCATCATGAAATAGAAAAATTCTAGAATCATAATAAACACATAACCACATGTTCATCACCCAACGGTGGAATCCAATCAAATGTAACAAGAAAAATGTAGATAATAACAATTTCCATTAGATGAAATGTTTATTTTCCCCATACATGGGTTAGATACTCCCATGAATAGGTCATTTCCTAATTCCATTACCTTTTAACCCCTTTCGATTGTATTAAAATATTAACATAATCAGAAAATATCACTCTGAAAAAACTTTTTAATTTCCTGGCTCAGATACAACTAAATGGTGCCCCAATCTAGTGGGTCAAATGGACTCAAGAACTCCTCCCCATATGATCGAGGCTACCAAAAAATAGCAAGGTCTTATGGTGTTTCTATTTGGATACTACCCCATCATTTCAAAGAGTAACACATCTGAATAACAAATATATTCAATAGAGGAAGCATGACAAGAACCATGATAGAAGATAAACATCCAAGGTAGGAAGAAATATACAATTACCAGGTAAATGTCATATAAAAAATTATGTGTTAATTCAGTTCACTAAAAATTAGGGAAACATATATTAAAGAATCTAGTGAAATATATGTAATAATATACCTGACCAAACTAAAACTATCCTAGCAAACATAATGAGCCAAGATCAATTCTCTTCTCCATTGATTCTAAACAATTATCAAACCAAGAATCGTACAATGAGATCCTAAAATTCTTCCAACATATATCCAAATATTGTATTTAGGTATCCACGGTTCATAGAACAATCTATGCAACAACACTCAGTTGGCCTCCAATAATTATGTCTATAAAAAACCAGTCTTTGAATAAAAAGATAATCAGTGTGTACTATATACAAGAAGTATATCATTACTGAATGTAAAGTTCCCAATGCGTATGTGAAACTGTATAGATGAATATGGATCCCTAACAATGTATTCATGCATCCATATACAAGGGTAGCTATAAATAGAAATAATAGGTGTGATACAGTCCAGTCTATCCACTGTAATCGGTTACCCATACCTACTGTATTTTTATAACATGCCAAAGAATCCACAAAAAAAATTCCATGTTATTGCAGTGTATAACATCCATCCCTTCCACACCACATAACCAAAAGTGTCCATATATTTCCATGAAATGTAATCAAAAGTGTCATACTATAAAGAGTGAGACCCAATGTATATATGAAAAGGGAATCATTATCGAATATCAGGATCATGTCGATGAAAACTTAGTAACGACTTGGTTGGATTCCAAATAGCATGTCATCATTCAATGTTCAAAATGAGTCCGTAAATCCTAGATCAAATGGTTAATTGTACCCATGATAACCTATAGAATCATTATCCAAGGAGTAAATTTTTCAATGTAATACAATACCACAATCAAGAGTAATGGAGTAGAAATGTCCATGGTTTCTAACAGACAATGATCCAAGGTATACCAACCATGAAATCTACTACCATAATCAGTTAATCATATAATTCGTTCATCATTTCCCAATTAATACAATTCTATGAGTCGTTCAACTCATTTCCACAATATCTATAAAACATGATTAATCATTATAATCATTTCATATCATGTGAACACATAGAATGAAGGAATCAATTTTCTCATTTTATATCAATTCAATTCTCATTTACTTTAAAAAAGCACCCTCCAGCAAGGCAATCTCACACGTACCCCATGAGTAGGTATTATATAGGGAAATGGAAAGGTCACAACCCATTGGTGGACATGGTTGACAAGAAATGACCTTCAACAATAAAAGGGTACTAAAGGGGAAGCCTATCACGTCACACTTGATTTAACAAATCTTTACATTAATTTTTAGGGATAATGTTGGAAATTATAGCACATGACATCATGAAAAATTTATTTATAAAAAACCAACTTGAAGGAAAGGTTATTGACCACCTATATTATACAACTGGTATGGAACTCATCTAGTATCAATATCTAATTCAGACCAATTGAAAAGAAATATAAAGAATGCATCAAGAACCTAGAAATAAGGTAGATTATCTTGAACCTAAATAACACCATCAATAAAAATTCTAATAAATAATGACACAAGATGAATGAATCACATACTTGTAGAAATCCAATGATATTATCAACACTCAAATAGAAGTTTGGAGGGACGATCAGAAGAAAATCCTAGTTTAGGATTCAAGAAAAGATCATACAGGTGGATAAACATCCCTAGGTATCCAGGAAAACCATGTAGAAAAATATGTTTTTTTAAATCATTGTGGGAAAAATATTCATATTTTCTAAAACTAACAAGGTCACAATGTTGGGACACACTTCTAGCTAAATCGTGCACCAACTGTGAACCCATAACTACCTCAACTAGGAACTCACATATTCTTAGGTGCACAATTTGGGAAACTATGTTAAAACCATGCAACACACCCTTGATAAAAATTATAGAGGTCCCAAATAGGTGTGCCACCTAGTCGTCACAATTTCCTAAAACCATGTGTTCTCATACAACCCACTATCTAATATGACATGGTTATTCATAATCATGTGTCTTGGGGAGAATGATTTATCCTAACCATGCATACCAACTATTTTTTCTCCAAAATATTGGCACTAGGCTCCAAATAATCCACTAACACCTCCAAAAATCCAATGATCTTGAAATTCCATTACATTAGGTCAAAACCAAGGAGTTAAATTCAAAGTAAAAAAAGATACATACCTCATAGGAAAACACGGGATCATAAAATGATTCTCATACAACGTTATCCATGGGATAACTCATTTGATTCATTCATTTATGATACAATTTGGGTTACTTTTAAATAATTTAAAAGGGAATGTTGATCCATACTAGTTGAGGGTAGTGGGGATTTTGACATTCAAAATCAAAATAACCAAAGAAGCAAAGACCACCCATTTAATAGATCATACTATATTATAATTTTCTACAAATTAAATACATTATTTTTTTATGATATCGCATAAAGTCATTTAAATGTATATTGGTATACCATTGAGTGATGGTGCACTCTCAGGGTTCAAATGGGTAAAACCATCAATGATCTTTTTCATACCCAGGATGGCCTCCATTTCCTCAACTATATCCTCCACCAGTCTGGGAATATTTTTTAGGAATGTTTCATCCCAGTTCAACCTTTATTATACATCCATATTATTGTGATAATATCCCACAAGTAGCCCTAAAAATGATTCATGACTAGATTATCCACCATCTCTATATCCCCCATATAGGAGAAATCTTGGAGTGAAAGATTAACCCTGATTATAACCATATTCTCTATCAAACAAGCCTAAAAGAAGGATATGATCATATCCCACTCTCTGATCTAGAGATAACTTCTCCTAAACCCCACAATTATTTCTATTTCATGTTGTTTTTTAGCTAGATGATTTTTCTTACAAACCATGATGGAAAATAAATCATCACCCACCTCTCTTAGAGCATCTCTTCAATCCTATCAATTTTTTATCTCCTACAAACAAAAGAGGTTTTGGTTTATTTATTTGTTTCATTCATCTAAATAGTTATTCATATTATTCATATAGAAACATAAACCATACCATGAGGATCTGTTCACTCAATTCTACAATGAGATCATTACCATTCAACTAAAACCGTTATGTTTTAGAGAAGATATCAATTATAGTTAATTTTAAAGAAGTGAATGAATTGAAGTGAAGTTTATAAGTTCAATAATAATTTATGACATTTTATGTAATGTGAGTATTATATAAAACATAGAAATGATGATTGGGGAATAATATCAAAGCATGCCTATATGAATAGTGACTGAGATGGAAACCCTTACTTATTAACTTAATTTACATTAATGAACTAAAAAATATTGTATAACACAAAAAATTATATTAATAAATTCTTTTAGAACCTTATTAATAACAACTACAATTTATATTCCACATTTATTATCATTCTCTACATGTATATCAATTCATTATTATCTATTTTTAATATCCGGGTATTGGTAATCATGATCCTTTAAAATGAGATTTCTGATAGAAATGTTGGTATTCATTATTATACCAAATTTCATAAATATGATGTCACTCATGTTTATAGAAATTAATATTTATTTTTATTTATAAATATATAATTTCATTCTCTGGGGTTTTTGGTTACCATCCTTGAAGAAGAACGAGTTGAAAAGCTTATTTTTGTAATTTACAACGAACAAATAGTGATATATTAATTATTTTTATAAAATGATTTATATTAACAATAAATATCAAAAATAATTATTCAATTATTAAAATCTAATATTTTGTTTCCATATCAATCCTATACTGTAATTTATATCATTTCTATGTAAGTGTTAAAACAAGAAAAATAAGACTATGAAACAATCTATGTCTGTGTATAGTTATTGAATATATTTTTTTATAATAAAATTTTCAAAAAACTATAATTATAGTATTTTTTAAAATATTAAATTAGTCCTTATTTTTATCATTTATAAGAACAAGTTAAATGATAAATAATTTTTCACTTATAAATAAATAACTTTTCCCCATAGTATATTTGTTTTAGGAGATCAGTTTTACTATGATATCCTACTAAAAATTTCTAATAGAATTCATAATTTATATTTCAAGAATATAAGTCATGATATAAATAACACATTTATTCATTATAACCATTTTTATAACCATCCATGAAAGGTGGTGATGAAATTTTAAACATGTCATTCATGGAGGTGGTAGTTTGCAAAAGCACATGGGAAAAATTTTCGTTGCTTGATTTATTGGATAATGAATAGATAATAGTTATAATATTTATCTAATAACACTAAATTTTATTATTTTTTACTTGTTTTATTATATAAATAATGTTATAATGCGTTTATAGCTTGGTGGCTGAATAAGATAAATAAATTATGGAAAAGGGTAAGTAATACTTACATTGAGAGTAAAGATCTTCTCTTAAAGTATCATTTAGAAATGAAAGGCTTGAGGAAATTTTTAAACGATAAAGGCTTCAAGTGTATATAGGGAATCCAACATAAGTACATTTTTATATTTTCATTTGAGTTTAGTACTATTGAAAATGATTTTAAAAGGATCAAAGTGAGAACTTCTTATAGATTCAAAAAAGGAACAAATAGTTGTAAAAGAATGTTTGGTAAGGGATAAAAATAGGCTTTCATTATTTTAATATGGGATAGGATAATAAATAATTTTCATATGTGTGTCTATAAATATCTAATATAAAAAAGGTATTCATGAAGGATAAAGTGTTAAATTTATTTTGTATGAATTGATCCACATTAGATTACACATTTTAAATATGAGGAAATTGAATTTTAAATTAAAACATATGATGTATTGAAATAATGTTTTTATATAAAAAATCATTTTAATAATTATGTTTCCTTAATAATATTAAAAATTGATTACCAATTAAATACATGATAATTTATTTGTATACATCTCTAGACAAAATATTAGTTTCATAATTCAAAATGGATCCATTTACTTTTAAAACGAAAAATATTTATAAACGTTTCATTCATTGAAAAATAGTCATTTTACTGTGGATGTAATATCTAAAATATTAACATCATTTTATACCTAAAAAATAAATTTACCTTATTACATAATTTTAAAATTCTTAGGGAAAATTTTGAAATCATTTTATACGAATCATTTATCATAGAATAAATAATTAAATTATCATATAATCACAAAAAAAATATAAAAATAGTTTCAAGAATCATGTATCTTATATGAATAGAAAAGAAAAATTATTTTCTAATAATTTATATTGGATGGATATTAAATTATTTTATTTTATATATAATCAATAATTTTTATTTTTTCCTATTATTTAACTATATGATAAAAAAAATTAGCACATGATAAGATAATTTTTAAGAAAATATATAAACTAGTTTCATTTTTCATTTTGGAATAAAAATAAATTTTTATCAATGAATTTGTAAAAAAAGAAAAAAAAATTATACATATATTCCTTTATTTAGTTATTTTTATATTTACCTTCCAATTCATTGGATACATTTTAATGTGTAAAAAATGTTATATTGTTCATTTTGGTTTTTTCTTTTGTGTGAATTAATATAATGAGCACATTAGTTTTTACTAGAATAAATAATATAAATTCTCATGGTATTACATTATTCTCTCCTAAAATACATTTCATCCTTTAATTTTTAATTTCTACTCACTAAAAAAAAATTTATGGATATTCGTAATATAAAATCGACTTAAAATTTTATTTCATATGAGGTATCAACCATAGTAATTTAGGTAAGTCTATAAAAATAATTTATTCCTTCATAATAGACATATCAAAATATGGGATTTCTTTCTAACAACATAAGGGAATTAACATAATGATTGGAGTTAAGAAAAATATAATGGAAAAAATTCTATTAGATAGTTCCTCATTAAATAAATCATGATAGGTGTTCATAGATTGATTTGAGATATAAATTTGATCTATTTGTTTGATCAGTATATCGCCTATGTGGAGATGACTAATCCATTTTAAAAATCACATCAAATGTATCTAAAGGAAGGGTAATATAACATTCATGGGTCATACTTCTTCTATTCTGTGAAGACGATTCACATGCCTTGTTCATAATAATGATACAACAAGATGTTTTTATTTCATTATAGAATATTTTTTGAAAGGTTATATCCACAAATATTGTGTGAGGAAAATGTGTACCCAATAAAACATTATTATCAATATCCACATCAATAGTAGTCCTTATAAAATATTTTCATTATTCACATGGTTTATGAGGTTATTAGTATCAATTTTCATCGAATCCCATAGAATAGTTCATTGGGATTCATATTTCTTATATTAACCACATAAAAAATTGAATTGGTAGTGGTTATTTACGGGAGAAAATTATTGTTCCATATCCTCTAAACTGAACTCTTCCTTTTTCCTTGGAATCTTGTTACTCGATGTTTAATATCCCTATATTTTAATATATAATGAAAAACCTCTATGTTAATAGTTTATAAGTAGTTTTATGTTAAAATGTAATTATTCAATAGAAATATTTTAATATATGTTTTAAAGGTAACACATAAGAGTAAAAAAATAGTTTACACATTGATATAATCATGTGAATAATTTCTTATTGAGGACATAATATTGGACAAGTTTTTGAGGCCCGTAGAGACTCAGTGAAGACAAAATTGATATATTATATATATTATATTATGTGATCACAATTTTTTTACAAAATAATTGAATATATTCTAAATAATGTGTACTATGTGAGATATGAGACCATTATTTTGTCTGAGGTTGGCGTTTTACAATAGGTAGAGCATAACAATTTTTTTCGTTGGATGTTACTCTAGATTGTACAACGGGATAATTATTTAATATTTTTATTAAATAAATTTTCTATAAATAATTTATCAACTCCCAGATAGTGCATCTTTTGAGAAATTTGATACCACTGTTAGGTCTAGGATGCAGGGTTTACCCTATATGGGGTATAATATTAGTGGGAACCATACGTTTGGATAGATCACAATAAATGATAATTTATTCAATATTTTAATTATATTTTTTTTGAAATTAATTTATTATCTATCAAACGATACATCATATGGTAAATATAAGTCCACCCTTAGTTCCAAGATGTGGGGTTTACACTATGTGGGGTATAACTTTTTTTGTGAATCATACATTTGGTCTTATCTCACATAATGATTAGTTATTTATTATTTGTATAATATTATTTTCTTGTAAATAATTTAATATCATACATATGGTTTATCGTAAGAGAAATATAATACCACGATTAGTTGTGGGATGTAAGGTTTTCCCTAGGCGGGACCTGACATTTATCCGCATAGTTAATTTGGTTATAATACAATTAATGTTAATTTATTTAATACTGTTTTTATGTTAATTTTATAAGTATAATTAATAAAATTGTTACTATTCATTTTCTCATCCAAAAAACATGCTTTAACCTTATTATCTCATGAATGAATAATTCAATAAATTAATTTTCACTTTTTTTGACCTGATTAAATTGGATAATAATTAATTGGGGAAAAATAAACACACTGTGTCATTTTTCAACTAAAATGAAAATCAAACCATAATATTGAAATTTGGGATTTGAAATTTTGGAATGCAACATTTCTATAGTAAAATGATGTTGGATATCCATAGTGTCTGTTCTTGTTGAGTCTGAGAGACCATAAATCTTATCTATGAATGATTTAGAGAACTCACTCAATAAGATTTAAGATTTCCATCAGACCCAAGTGTAGGTGACCTTTTCCCTTCTTCCTTATGTGTGTCACTATTTTTATTCCATAATAAAAATTCATAATTATTTATATAAGGAAAATGATTTTAAAAAAATTATAATCATAATATATAAATGAATAATTCATGTGAATATTTTATAATATAAAAATTAATTTATGAAAAAATATAATTAGACCAAATCATCAACAGTTTTTCTAAAAAAATTAATGAAATATGATTTTTCATATATATAAATGAAATTTTAATGAATTATAAAATATTAAATTTATCAATATCCAATGTTTTTGAAATCTTAGTAACATGGAATTATCATTTTACAATTGCATGAAATTTTCAAAGTGTAATGTATCATGAAATCCCATGAAGTATGGGAATCTATAGGGTATCTTCCTCTGCGATCTTGTGGTGAGGCACTAAGAAGAGATGGAAGAGATTCTAGATCCCCCTCCCTATTAATGGTGGCAGTTTCACACCTTTATTCATCCCCTATAAAGGGGCTTCCAACATTCCTTCCATTCTACATTATAGAGTTTCATACCCTATTCCTGACAGTTCTGATTTTTCTGAAAGTTCTAGATTTGTATCATGGATTACATTAGATCCCTTGATCACCATAAAAATTTAATAATGCCTTAGATCTATTATCTATCACATTGACAGCTGGATTCCGACACTAACTCCCTTCAATCGATGCATGAGACTAATTTTTCTCTGATTCCTAGGGGTTACTGGAATGCTGGGTTGTTGAAAACCTAGATCGAAGACATATTATGAGTTAGTTTGGGTCTATGGGAGATCTTATTACTTAATGGTACAATGCTCCTCACTGATGCATCGGTTTCTTCTTCTACCTTCTTCGATGGAAATTTTAAATTCATATGATACATGATAACCCAAATACAGAAATCTAGGGAAGGTTCTCTGCACTCTGACTACCTATCGAAAACCCCTCTATATTTCATATTATTTGGAACCTGTTCGATCATTACCTATACTCAAGTAGTAGAACAAAAGTATTTAGTCATCCCATTTTTTGATGTGTTAGTTTAGAGGTTTATGTCTCCATGAAACTAGTGTACTGTGTATGGACAATATATGGAAAAGATTTCCAATTTACACAATATGTAAAATTTGAGTCATGAACAGAGAACTGTGTGTCTTGAAATTAGTTAGGACATATTTCTATGGAATTCCTTAGCGGGTCACTAAACAAGAAGATGTAGGAGTTGAAGATGGTGGAATCTGCAACATCTGATGGATTTTTAGTGGATCAGGATAAGTATCTTACTGGCGATGGATTTTCTCGATGTACTGAAATAGGTGTTGGTCTTGTTTTCTTAGGTGAAACCATGAGGCTGAAACAACCACATGTTCTCTCTACTAATAGGAAGGTTAAAGAAATTTTTAACAAGTTGAAACATGAATTGCTGGTGGTGTGCCCTTTTGGGGTAGTTTTTATTCAAGAGGATGATGAAACTATAATTGATTTTCATGTAGGAGGATGAGTTACCTACAATCATGGTAATGTGGTTGGTGATCGTGTACTTGAGGACCCTTCAATTCTTGAGGGTACCCAAGGTGGTAGTGGGTATAATTCTGAAATGGAGTCTAATAAGGTGGGTGATAGAGGTATCCCTAATTACCTGGGTGTTTCAAATAGATGACTCTAAGAGGTCTTTAAATATCCCTAGGATAATATTTCTATAATAATGAAGACTAGTTCTTAAAGGGTAGTGGCATGCATCAATCTTGGAAATCACAATGAGTGATTGCGTAACGAGAATCCAATTCAGGAGTTTGAGGAATATCTGAGTAGGCCCTCCTTGGATAGTAATTTGATCTCCAGGAATGAATCCACTGATGACTCTTCTGATGATGACGCAGATGATGCAGTTGTTGGTGGTAATCTCCCATTGTCGAGGAGAATTATAATCTAGAGAGGCATATGAAAATAGAGAAAAGATATACTTCTATTTTCCACATCCAATTGAGGCATGTTCTATGAAGAAGATGAAATAAAATAAATTGACTCACCCAAGTCTTTTTATCAATAGTGGAAACCATGTTATGATATTTATCACTCATTGGGACTACTTATGAGATCAGAAAAATAAGTTGGTGAACGGGTTCTTTCACATAATACTATTAAAGAAGAATCCACAAAAATGATGTGGGGGTCTTTGGGGGTGACTATAAACGAGGAGTAGTATACTTGGATATACATGAAGGAACTCATTCTTATTGATTGACTCAATAATTGGAAGATCAACCATGAAATGTACATTCTGTATAGGTAAAAGATAATGTATCAATTAAAAGACCTCATATTGGATGAACGAAACACCCAAAGAGAAAATATTTTTTGGAAGTTATTCTGGGAGACTAAATATATTAGTATGAAAATATCTTTTAATGAATATTTTATTTCATTATATGGTTGAATTTAAGGTTTCTATCTTTTTCCATTAAATGTTTTTTCATAATAAAATTTAATTTCCAATAATGTATAAAAATATCAGTTGATAATGGTGAAATTATTAAAGGATTACTATATAAATTATCAAATGATAATGGTGAGATTATCAAAATCTAATTATTTAAATTATCAAACTATAATTTTGATATGATAAAATGATACTTATTTAAATTTCAAATGATAATTTTGATATTATCAATTATATTTTTAAAAATTACTAATCTATGGTCTAAGTATTATTATATGATAATTATATAAAATAAAAAATATTTAAGGATATTTTTTATCAAAAGAAAATTATGAAGGATAATTTAGGATCAATTGTTATAATATAATTATATAAGTTTAATATTTTGGAAATTATTAAAAGATAATTATAAAAATAAAAATTAAGATGAATTATCAAATTATAAATATAAGAGGATAATTTATACCAAATTATCAAAAGATAATTTTAGAATATGATTTATGTTAAATTATCAAGACATAAATATATAAGCATAATATCTGAAAAATTATAAAATTATAATTATAATAGGATTGTTTAGGATAAATTGTAAAAAGATAATTTTAAGGGGTAATTAATAAATAATAACCAAAAATATAGTTATGAGGTATAATTCATGTTAATTTATTGGAGATAATTATAAATGGATAATTTATGATAAATTATCAAAAGATAATTATAGGATGATAATTTAGAAAAAATTATAACATATAATTAGAAAATTGTAATTTATGATAAATTATTGAGATATTATAATAAAGGGATAATTTAGGGGGAATTATCAAAAGTTAATTATTCTTATCGATAATATTATGAGTGTATGAAATATCCAAGAATGAAAACTCATAAATTATCTAGGAGAGAGAATGTATCATCACATGTGTTATTTTATTTCTTTTTGATGTTAAATAACTAATTTTGGGTTAAGTAACCCTTTATAAACCTTGATCATTTAATTTTTAACGTCTATAGTAATAAATCCACAAATATGTGTTTTTGACTATTGAGCCTTCCATTCTATAAATCAAACCAATCATTATAGTCTAACATTTCCATTGACATCGAAAAAATTGGAGGTATGAGGTTTCTTTCATTTATCGATATGATATAAATTTTTCTATAATATGATTATGCATAGACATATTTGATGATCATGATAGAGTGTGATCTCAGGTGGGTGCATGTGTAACGTTGAGAGCCTTATCTTGTTCCCATAAATACATTTTATCTTGTTATTTATGTTCTGTATTGACCACGTGTATTGTTGTGCTACCTATCATATTGTTATTTTCTATTATTTCTTGTTTATCCCAGATTTCTGTGTCTGCTTTTGTTGTATTGTTCTTGGAACCCAAGGTTGGTGGACCATCATGATGTGTTTATCCCCTATAGGGGGAGGAACCATAATTTGTTACGATAGCATTGAGGGACCCATGCACATGGTATGTATACAACTATACCTCATGGATTCTATGAGATACACACGATTCCTATAAGATCCTAAGGGATATGTTCTTGATTCATATTTAATGATGATTAGCTCTTAATTCCCAAATAATGATGAGAACATGACTTCTGCGATGTTTAGAGTTTGACATGTGGCACGATTACCAAAATCGACCCACATATGCTCATGTTTGGAAATATTTCATCCAATATGATTACGACATGTGTTAGGGTTGTTTAATATTATTATAATATTTTTTTACCCTTATTTACTAGATTTACCCTTTAACCATGGTAAATAAAATAATTATAGAAGTTACTATTCATAATGTCTAAAAATAAATGGTTCCTATTTAGAAAACATGGACCTTATGATTCCAAATATGGAATCCATTTTTTCTAATTCAAAACACATAATTTTCAGTAATGTATTTAAAATTAATTCTCATTGTCAAAACCAAAAAACTGGTTTTTAAGAAGTAATAATTATCAAAAGATTGACTAGTGTTTATGTCTAATTTCAATGGGTAATTACTTCCAATGACCAAAATTTCATAAATGATAAAAAATATATTACATTTATAGTTTATAACAAATAAATAATATTATTTAACCATATATATTATCCCGATTGAAAAAGTATCATTCAATGAAAATTTAGCATATTTTTACTATTCATCAAAACATGATAGTTATTAGAAACATATAAAAAATTTAACCAAAGTAAATTTTGACATCCCGATTCTAAAGAAGAAGTTTATTTTGTCAAAAAAAATATTAATGTTTCAACAACTAAATTTAAAAATTGTTCACCATAAATAGGTGGTAAAATTCCATTTTTTTAAAAAATACTTCTTTTATCCAAAAAATTGATTTTCTTATTATATCAAGTTCTAGAAAATATATTATAAGGATTTTAGTTTTATAAAATTAAAAATGTGTTTAATACTATTCATAAAATCTTGTTTATATCCCATTAAATAATATTTTAATAATATATTGTTGTTTAGTGAAACATAAAATTTCATACAATTCAAGCTATCAAGTAAGGTTGCTCTTGCATGTAACGAAACCCGAGTCAATGTTGTGTGTAGTTTAAGAATCCTTTGGTGTTGTATATAACATAATCCAATGTTTTTTCATTTATACATTGAAAAAAATCTATAATCAATGTTGCATGAAATAAATTCTATCAAAAGAACGTGAAATTTTGTGTAACAGTAGCCAAGAATAGTGTTGCATATACTGCAGTAAATTATATAGTTCAAGATAATCATGGTGTAGCGTTCAACACAAGACTTCAAAGAAATTAAGAATAATATATCTCCTAATATCTCATGGTATTTCACACCTAGAGAGTATGCTCAGTCATCCCATCATTTGGGGGGTTAAAGGTTTTACTCAACCTCATTTGTGTCCCAAATTCCTCCACCAGGACACTCTACAATCATGATCTAAACCACAAGTCACAATTGAGGACAATCATCAAGGGAACCCCAAGAAGTTGAATGATCTCCCATACGTACACCTACCCCCAACACTTTAATGAATTCTTCTACCTGGTATAAAGGAAGTGTGCCATATTATTTTGGTGGTCCACTATCATCCATAAGGAATCATGGACCTTCTCTGTCCGTGGATTCCCTGTAAAAAAATCCATGGATATTCCATCGTATGTATACTCCATGAAATAAAGGGGTTTTAACAGTTTTATCTGAAACTGGAGATGAGCATTCATTGGCTTTCAGGTGAGGAACCAAGGGTAAAAATCAACTATTTTCTATCTCATTGAAGATCTCTGACAATTCCATTCAAGGTCTCTATACCTCATCCCCAAACCAAGATTTAGAACTATGGTAAATGTGTGTAACTCTCACATCACCTATTATGTCATTGTGATTTGGACCGCAATACATCCCTAGAAAAGGATGATGTGATTCCCCCCTTCATTATATCCATCTGGTAAATCCCAAATGAATATATGGTCACCTAGGACCATAGAGTCAATGTCTCCCAACTAGGAATCTCTCACACACTTTTTTAGAAGGCAATTAAACACCATATAATATATAATAGTTGTACACTAATACTCCAAATAGTTTAAAATAAAAGGAATTCAACTACTCTGAAGACTCCTTCAGTAATCGAGTCTATGTATTTTTCTAAGGGCATCTAATACATCATTTACCTTCCCTTGATTATAGAATATCTCTTTGTCATAGTCCTATAAGAAATCAAACTAATATGGATATCTTAGATCATGTATCTCTATATGAACAAGAATATATGGCTCTAATGTTTTGAGTAATCCCCAATGTATTACCCAAAAAGTAAGTGTCTCCACTTCCTCCTAGTGAATATTGCCACTACCAACTCTATGATATGAGTCACATAGTTCTTCTCATGGGGTCTCAATTTCCTTGACCCTTCTATGATAACTGCCTACCAATGCATAAAAATGAAACCAAGACTAACTCTTGAATAATTATAATACACTATGTACTACACTCCCTCCTAGGGTAGTATCAACATAGGATAAATCACCATCCTAAGAATCAGCTCCTATAAGGATCTCTTGCACTGCTTAGTCTAGGTAAAATCCTTCCCATTCTAAATTTGGGATATAAATGTGGCTACAAGAGATTTCCATAAGCATGGTGATGTTGAAGAAAATCTTGACCCATACATGAGTGATGTTCATGATCCTCCTCTGATACATAAAAGATGAGTATTTTTTCAGTGAATGAAACCAAAAACTGGTCCATGTATCGATGAATGATATTTTTCGTCGAATACATAAGAACTATGGGGGTATTCATCACACAATAGGGAATCACCACGATCTCATATTGTTTGTAGCTACAACAAAATGATAGTATTAGAATATAAGCCTCACAAACAATCAACTGCTGGTAGAAGGACGTGAGATCTAACTTCAAGAACCATCTCATGCCTCACAACTATTCATAGAGGTTTTCAATCCCTGTAAAGGGGAAATTATTATTTATCGTTTCTTGGTTCACGTGATGATAATCTAGGAAAAGACAGAAGCTCCCATCCACCTTTTTAATGAAAAATGTATCTTCCTAGGGAGAAGAAATCGGTCTAATGAACCCCTTATCTCAAAGGTCCTCAAACTAAATTTGTAGATCCTATATCTCTATAGTTTCTATCTAATATACCATAGAATATATCAGAGTCATATCAAGTTGAACGTCAATAAAAAAATATTTCTCTCTTAAATGATAGTCTCGGATCATCCTTAGGGAATACATCCATAAATTAATCCATAACTAAATGAATATGTATGCTTGAAGAAACTACTGCACAAATGGGTACACATTAAAATAGATGGGTGATGAGATGCAACCACCTACTCAAAAAACCAACTCACTCTGCCATGATATCTCTCTCTACAGAAAGGGATAATCCCATCCCACTAGTTTGAAGATATTTGAATTGTCTACGGTGATAGATAATATTTTCTCATACCATGAAAATCCAATCCATATACTATATGAAGTAATAGGATTCCATTTTGATAACCAAAAGGTTTGTGTGAATGTCTCTGCCCCAAGAGATAGTTCACACTACAGAAAGATAAAAGATAAATATTAATAATTCCAAATAAAAACCTCAAGAAAAATCTTCCGGTATAAATCCATGAATCGAAGCACCAGATCTTGAATGATGACTATATAGATGAAAGAATGTCTATGAACTATTTCTACTAATACCAAATGTAAATATGAAAATAAAAATAACATGCCTCTTATCATCTCATGTGCCACTAGGTTGTAATCATCGAACGCCTATAGCTGTCAATTGCCCCGACCGATAGCTCCCTATGCCTAACATGGGCTACTTGGTGGTGGTGGTTGAATTATTTCATAGTTATATACACCAGCCTCATATCCTATTTCCCCTCTTCTAGATCTACCTCTATGGGTTCTATCCTTCCCTCACCTGAGATATCCCTGATCATGATGTTGTCCCTACTATGGTGGTCTACCAGCTATCTACATGTGCTCCTCATCAATACTGGTCGGCCCTTGAAACAATATATGACATTTCTCGTCAAACGAAAAGAAATTCCCCTCTCCAGGCGTCTCTAGTACTTCAAGTCTTCCCTATGTCGTACGATCAAGCATCTGAGTCAAATCATAATAGGAAATATTTCACCAAGAACCTATAGATTTAAAAATTCTAGTTTCTATAGACTACTCAGTTATGTGATTCCTATTTCTAGTTTGGGATTCTGGTTGACCCTATAATAAGAAGTTCACTATCTCTATTTCCCTCTTTAACAACCCATTAATGGTTTGAATGAAAAAGGTACCATGTTGGCATAGTTCTTTCTATGGATCCCCTACTCAAAATTCTATGCTCAGAAGTATCCATGTTCTATAATGTTAATGGAGTACAACACATGGTTTATAAACCACACCAAATACTCATCCAAGGTTATCCCACCCTACATAAGCTCTAAAATAAAATCAATATGAATCGAGAAAAAACATGGAGTTTTTACTCCTCATAGAGCAACTAGTGGATGTTGGGTCATGAGAGTTATCAGACATCATGAATATTTGTAACAAGACTCCACTGATTCCCATATTCTATGTGGAAATTTCTCGCATCCATTATAACCACCTGATCCATTAGTGTTCAGATGATTTTGAACATATATACCATCGACTATATCCAATCCTTTACTGCCTGTGGATCTGGCTTGCCACAAAACAATAGCGGCATGTAGTGCTGGAAATCCCAAACAGAACTATGCCTGAACACATCCGCATAATGATTTTTTATGATCTACTACTCAATCTGTTTTGGTGATGCTACTTATCCACCTGGAGAATGATTCTCACAGGATGAACCCATAACTGGGGCCTCATTGCTCAACAAATTTTCACCATGATCTAGAACTGGTATCCTCACTAGAAATCATCTTCGAGGCATCCTGAAACATTATACATATATACCATTTTCAAATGAGCATATATATAAATATATATATATATATAAATGGGAAGTCTAATCAATAAGGAAATTCGACGTCTCAATTTTATAAAATACATGTATGGTTGATCCCCAGAACCAATGTCTAAATGTGTTGAGTAAATAAGCATGAAGTCAGAGTCATTGTCAATGGATATGTCGTACACCCATACCAACCCAGGGTTCCAAGTCCTGAGAGATTCACTTGAGACATTATGACATATTTTCCCTAAATACCAACCAAATCACCATAAGTAGACTACACTAAGCAATTTTTCATGTATAAAACCACATTTGACTACAAATATCTCATGAACCGACCCTAACCAGGTATTGAGCATAAACTACCCCAAGCCTGCCTCCATAGGCCAGGGACTAGTGACCAGTGCTGAAGGAACCATTAACACATTTAGGTAATTTCATGAAAACCTAGTTACATACATGAATCTATCTCAATGTACATGTTCAGGGGAACAATATGCAAAAATAACCAGTTAATTGTAATTAAACCAAGCATGAAAAACCTCTAGGGATACAAGAGTATGGAATTGAAAAGTAAAATATAAAAGGTGAAAATAGATAACCTAATTAAAAATATGTCCCAACATGAAAAAACTGAAAAGTAAACTAATTAGAGATCCTATATTTTGATATCCATGCTATAAGAATCACATACAATCGAATTCACCATGTATCCTGAAGATACTATGTAGTCACTGCCGCCCGGGCCATTGTCTTGATAATACATGACACATGCGGGAGATTCCCATTTAGGGGTGAGTATATACATAACCAGAAGGATGACCATAAAGATAAATAGTGGAGCATTAAAAGACACAATAGTAATAAAAAGATAGTATATAGTAAATAGGATGTAGCAAAAACAAATTCTTGAGAATGAGTAACCTCATCCAAACAAAAGAGGGTAAAAAATCAGTGTAGATGGACTAAAATACATGCCTTTTCCACCCATAGCATTGAGTAACCTCATTGAACCATAAGAATCTAAACGAAGAAACCACATGGAATACCCCTCAAATATTCTCCACCCATTAATGGAGAGTAACCAAATATGAAGGTATATATATAGATAAGTATATTTATATGCTCACAAAAAATAATCCCCTATGAGAGAGTAAGTGGACATCTATCTCATAGATCATCCAATAAAAAGACTTTCCATCAAATTTAAAATGTCCCATAGTGATGCCCAGTATCTTTCGCATCTTCCCAACATAATATATAATGTGATTTCACACATTATCACTATGATTCATAGTCAAGGGGAAAAATATATTGGTAAAGGATGTCACAACCAATCCCTGAGGGCCCCGTTCTATGAATAACAAATCCCACCACCATTAGTCCATAGGATGGAGACTAGAACCATGTAGGCATATTGCTGTCTTTGGAATAATTTTCTAAGTACATGTAAATACACACAAATATCCATGTTCACTAAATTAGGAAATGTAAAAACAACATGTCATGAAATGCATGCATACATATATATCCCACATCTTGAGTATGATAGAAAATAATAGAATGAAAATAGGGACAAATAAAAGCCCACCAAAAGGTGTTTGTAACACATGTCCAACTAGAAAGTAAAGTTACTGGGACTGTTTTATGAAATTCCAAGGAATATACCTCTTTCTATCTAGTCTCACTAAGAACCATATGGTCCTGGTCTACCTAAGACACTATCAAAATTCTTATATTCTACACAAGACATGAAAAATGTAAGAAATTACTATATATGTGTGAGTATAACAATACTCTATAGGAATCCCTGAAACAACAAATCATATAGCATGTGAACATATATTCAGCTCTAAAATGGTGAATGTCTTCAACACATATAAAGATAATATACAGATATACTCAACAAATACACATAGTCTATACGTAATCCACAACCAAAGTATACTCATTCTAAAATTCCAACTCAAAGGATCCATGAAGCAATCATTCAGGAGAAAAAACTCATGAGTATGATAGTAATGATGATGTCTTTCTAAGAGGAGGTTGTCACCGGCAATCATCAAGATAAAGTACATGTTGATTGTTTTAAGAGAATATTTTACACATTTGAGTATCACATCCATAAACATGTTGTGATACAAACAAATCCATCTAGATTAACCCAATAAGGGGTGTATTGATGCCAGATAGGATTGATCCTATCGATAACCATATTTCTACCTAGGGCACCATGATGAATAGGGGATCCCACACCTGGCCTCTCTTGGGGATTCAAAATACTCTATCCCAAAAGTCTAACTGAAGGGATTGTATTCATTGTAGTAGGAAATGGTTCATAAAAACCTTTAGGGTTATAATATAGGTAAAAACCCCTAATGAATCTTGTTAGTGATATAGAGGATAATATAACTAATCTATATATGAAAGAGTACACGACATGTAGAAGGGTTATGCATCGTGTCCCTTAACCTCAGGTCCTACCCATGTAAATAGATTGTGTCATAAAATGGTGTCTGTGTAGTACTATGAAGTGTGTATACTACCTTTGTAGTATACCTATGTATGAGTACACATCTCCAGCCTAGGTAAATATTACATTTACCGATACATGGATTAACCCATGTACCTGGTCTAGGTTGTTTCATTTGGGGGAGTACACTTTATATAGGAAACCTCTGTACTCCACAATGTGTCATGTGCTTTATGAAGTATGAACTGAGTATTCTGGGAGAGGCCATACACCGTGTGATAGGGGCCACATTCCATGTGATACCTTACTTTTTCTGAAACACTTGCTTCTACCAAGGGGGTCCCACACATCTTGTAGATCTGGTTTACACATCATGTTCTATGGGATTTTCTAGAAATACATATCCTCCCTTTATTATTCTTCTCCATCTCTCAATACACTATTCCATATATGCCTTTCTAGTAAAATCAAGAAAAATCCTCGTTCAAGACTCTCCAACACAGATATAACACTTTCTGGACTTTGATCCACATGGAAAATGATATCTTCTTCATTCTCCTTTTAACACCGAAAAAAATATAAATAGGGTATCTATGTTATATGATTCATTTCCACTCCCATCACTGCACCACCATCATGTCATTCCAATCCCAGATCTACAATTTCAGATCATTTTTCTATGAAACGTGTGCACAATGATCGATTAATTGAGATTTGTTGAGCCATGGGCCAAATAATGAATTCCCACTACGAACAATTTATAGGGGATAAAACCACAAACCGAAACAGAGGAATGAACCTAAATTATTATTCATTCTTATGTGGATTTGTTTCCATTATAAAGAAAAATGAATAAATGAAGAATCATAATAAAACTATCATCACATCCCCCCAAATAAGCCAATCTGGTAATATGGAGGGTATACGAATTAATTAATTTTTCAATTGACTCATGATCATTTTAGAAATATATATCAGGGATGAAATAAAAATAAAATACATACCCTAAATCAATTTGGATTTATCCCTGCATAAGAACAATTGGGTTTCGTTATACTTGGTATGATTTGTTGAATCTGAGGTGTGATGATCATTGATCCACGATCCCTTGAAAGTTTTCTATGAGAGAATCCCTGAAGCCCTCTCCAATGGTTCCCCATTGTCTCAAGGGTTATGGGAATAACCTTGGGATTTCCCTATAATTGTATAAATAAAAACATTTTAATCGTTGCATAAAAAATTAAAAATAAAATAATTTTAGTTAATAATTTTATTCGATTCCACTCACTTTATGAATTTTCCGTAAATGAGGTATGATGACTAATGTAATGTTCTGCCTAGGGTAAGCCTCAAATTATGAAATAAACATTGCACATATATTTTGGATTCGGGTAACTATTTAAATCTTTTTCGACTTTTTCAGTAAACCCATGGACAAACTATATTCAATATATTTAATATATTTAAAACATTAATTCTGAGCACACTGGACCTTGGAATCACACTTTGTTTTTTCACATAGTATCGAAAATAATCGATATAATATATATAAATAATATACTAAAAATGTGATAAATTACATTCTTCCCACCATGGGGCTTTATGTCCCAAAAAAAGGGATAATCAAAAAGATGTGGGTACTGAGCATGAATCTGAGACTCCGACTCCCATTTTCTCTCCATCATATTCCCATGATCCTAGTAGACACATACCAATATAATCAATCACCCATAAAGTATCATATCCTATTAATCCTATATCTTCACTTGGTACTTAATAAAGGTTTATCCATCATCGATGTTCTTTTTCCGCAGTAAATAACATACGACGAGTCATGAAAGTACATCCTTAGATATAGAACATGTAATATGCCATGCACCCTATCAAATTGTGGGGTAGAGATAATTGGTATGCCACTTCACTGACTCTATGTAGTATCTTGAAAGGGCCGATGAACTATGGAGATAGCTTGCTACCCCGACAAATCTCTATAATCCAAGTCATGGTGAAACCTATATAAATAGATGATATCCTTCCTCGAACTCCAAATCCCTCTATCTCCTATCAACATAATTCTTATGATGGCTCTGTGCAGTCTTCATCTGCTCCTGAATGATCTACAACATCTCAGTTGTAGCTTGCACAAACCACAAGCCCATGAGTTCTAACTCTCCTAGGTTAGTCTATCAAATTGGTGACCTAAATGATCACCCATAAAAGCCTCTATATGTTCCATACTGATGGTGGAATTGTATATGTTGTTGTATAAAAAGTCAACCAATGGTAGGTGATCCTCCCAACTACGAACAACATCCAAAATGAAAGAATAGAACTTGTACTTGAAAACCTAAATGGTTTGCTAATTCTGATCATCAGTATGGGTGTGAAACAATGTGCTCAAAATTAAATGAGTTTGAGACAACTCTTGTAATCCCTTCCACAACTAGGATGAAAAGATATCATCAAGGAAATAAATTATCATCGATGGAACTATGTGGATTCATATTATCTCCTAAATATAGAGGCATCCTAATATCTCTACTGAACTCATCTCTCAAATTTCTAAGATGTGGGCCAACATTGTGAGTCATTCTACGATCATCCAAATGGTATCATGTCCCCCTAATGTACGTGGTAAAAATTTCATGATGTCAATAGTTATCCCATCTTCCCTTCTTTATATATCCTCAAGAAGTTAATCTAATCCCACTAGAACTTCATTTCCATCCTTCACGTACTGACAAGTTAGGCATCGAGATTCAAACTTTGCAAATCCGTTCTTCATCAACAGCCACCAAAACCAATTTCAGAGGTCTTGTTACATACATTCCACACATATATATACCACCAATGGAGATCTATAAAACTCTATCATTATATCTTCCCAAAATTTCACTGGTAATGTCGTGATTCCTATTAAAATTATGATTTCCTCCACAACTTTAGAATATCCACCAGGTGTGTGCCCAGGGGATATATGAGAATATAGGTTCTAGCAGTACGTATATCCAATCATTGTCTCCCTAACTCAATATAAGAGGGGTGGAACAATCTAATGGAGGTATTATACTCTATATCCATTGAAACAATATATATATAACATGTCCAAATACTATGATGCCTCACTAAGAAACTGTGAAAAAGATTTCATGGTGAGAGTATATGTTACCTTGTTTCTATTCCTAGGAGTATAAAAAATTTCAAAATCATAGTCCATGAAGAACTCTATACATCTCCTCTATCTCATGGTAAGATCTTTCTATGAGAAGATATACTTGACACTCTTGTTTTTAGAATAGATGATAAATTTCTCTCCCATGAGTTAGTTTCACCACAAATTTATATTGAAGACTACTACTGGAAGCTCAATATCTTGGGTCAAATAGTTCTGTATATGTGGTCTCAACTGGTGTTAACCATAGAAAATCACCACTTTCATTTAAATCAAAACAAAACCAAGCATAGTCCCTAATGCATCGCAGAACACTAGGTATTGAACACCTAACTATGTAAATCTCAAGATGTGAGCACGCTTCAAACACTGCTTCAACTACTAAAAAGCCTGTTAACACATCTTTGTTCCCTTGAAAGTTTTATCATTTTCAGTCTATGATATCATGGTTAATGGTACCCTCGATAAGTTTTGTGTGATTCTTTGGTAATAGCCTGAGAACCGAAGGAATCCTTACACCTCTAACACACTCATCGGTCTCTACCAAGCTAACACTACCTCGACACTGAAAGTGTCCACTACCACACCATCAACTAAGATAATATGTCTTAGAATCTAGACCACATATATCCATAATTGACACTTCATGTGATTTTTGAATTTTTTTTTTCTCTTAGATTAAGTCTAGAACTATCCTTAAGTTCCTCATGTGCTCCTCCTTAGACACTGATTACATAAGGATGTCATATATGAAGTCTCTCCCAAACCTAAATATATAAGGATGAAAGATCTAGTTCATGAGTCCCAAGAACTCTGGTGGTGTGTTCGTCACAACAAAGGGAATCACCACGTTCACATATTGAATATAGTGACATTGTAGTTTCATATTCAGTATATCCCCGTCCCGTACTCATAGGTATTTATATTCTGATATGAGTTCAACCTTAGATAACGATCATTCTTATAACAACCCTACTTTTCAAACATATCTTGTTACATTATTTTAAAGACAATAAAAAAATTATATAGTGAGTGTCAAAAGGATTAGTGTCTTTGTAAAATTTAGACCATACATGACATTTACAAAATGAAATGTAAACATTTATTTAATTACTTCTTCTCTAGTTTCTTATTATCCATTGAATGTATCTTAGTACATGTAATATCCTAAGAATATACATAAAAAATGTGTGAGGTGAAATCCTAGTAAAAGGATAGATAAAAACATGAAACAATATAACATGGGGTGTGAAAAATGATAACATGGATTGGATCATAATCTTGAGAGGAGGCATTATGAAATGGCCTGAAATGTAGAAATGTATAAAAATTAAACATCAAGTCTTAGTGGTTAACTACCACCTATAGTTGTGAAAAAAATATATCATAATGTTTACACATATTTCAATTTACTCATGATAGAAATCACATTACCCAATGCATTAGAGAACTATCTAATTCCAGGTGCACCCGTCACATCATAACATTTACACTGCACTATATAATTTCGGGCGCACCCATCACATCATAACATTTACATTATCATGCATGCCACATAGAAAATTTTTCCATCCTCAATATAAAATAACACATGTAAATGAATTATCTTTATTTCATAATCATAAAATCATAAACCTTGGGTTCCCAAAAGAAATATGTAATAACTTACATGGATCATCTACCAGGAATAGAAAATCTGGAGAAGTAAAATGTGTGTTTTTTAAGAAGAGTTATTTTGGAATACATTTTGTTTTTCATAAATTCAAGTATAAAACATGTTTATCCCATAAAAGGTAGGATAATTACCGTAAAATTAAATTTAAGGAACATCCTTACTGAAAATGGGGTGAAAGAGGGAAAACCTAGAGATAGATAGTTGGTTTGAATAATTACCCTTTCCTTGAGTCTGAATGATTTATTCACTTTAACCCCTTGAATGGCCTAAAGACCTTCTGTTATTTTTATTTTTGGATAATCCCCCCTTTTAAGGGTTTAATGGGAACCCTTACATGACCTGTATGCCCAAGGCACAAGGCTCTACATGACCTGAAGGTCAATACATGACCCCAAGGCCCAGAGGCATACTATGCTTATTATATGACCTGTAGCCCAAACCACAAGAACTACCCCTCACTAGCTTCTCTATCATTGATCACCTAGATCCCCAACATTTATTTCTAGTCGGCTAGCATTTCCCCATACAAATCTGCAAGGTGCCTGGTATTGATGGCGGATTCCATACCCTCTCATTATTCCAATTTGGTTAGATTTTCTTCTGGTGACTGCTACTCTTTTTTCTATTATCCTCTTATGGAGAATTGCTCTGTGATAATTGGGATACATCATGGTCCCTGTTCCCCAAAGGCCCTAAGGCCTGAAGGCCTTTGATGACCCGAATTCCCTGGAGACCCATATGCCCAAACCGGTGGTCCGAAGGCCCAAATAGGGTGAATAGTTTCGGCTGCTACAGTACCAAACAATTCCTACTATAGTACATATACAATACCCCAAAATTTTTCCTCCACCAGGTTTTGAACATCGGTCTCTTGGATGCCAAGCATGAGCCCTTACCACTCGGGTATGAGCTCGTTGGCTTCATTTACATTAATTTCCTATATAATCACATTTGATTAATTAATTAATAATTAAAGAACCATTAATACAAGAATATAGTTTTTTATGGTTTTATTAAGTTCACTTATTGTAGTTTTAATGAGTTATGGCATTTAATTTAATCATTCCTGAGTGCTCATTCTTATAGTTTTCATGAATGTTTCATTTGTATGCATGAATGGAAGTCAATTTAAAATGATGATGAAGATCTATAATATTTATTATATTTTTATAATAATGCTATATAAGATTAAATTATCTTTAAAATTATTCGTTTATATACCATTAGGATTGTTCATTAGATAAAAGTTAACAATGACAGTTTTAGGTTAATTTTAGTGGTATTTCGATCACTACAAACTCATTTTGTTTTATCATTTAGTATTATGTGTATAAGTTATTTAAAAACATAAAAATGGTTATAAAATAAACATTAAAATATTTTCTAAACCATTTAATGGTATTATTAATATCCTTTATGGTGTTTAAGGAAAATGAATGTGCATCTCCCATGATGTTATGAAAATTGACACATAATGAGCGACAATTTCATTTTAAAATATAAGAGAGATATAGAGATGTTTAATGAGTTTTATTCCATTAAAATGATATGATTATAGAATATAAAACATAATGGAGTCATCAGGACATTTGGATTATTATATGTGGGTAGAGAATAATAAAATAAATAAAATTGAAAGGAAATTAAAAGAAAATATAGAGGATTTACCTCTTCAGTTTATAATACTTGAGAACCTCCCTAAGTAATGGTTTTCGGTCTTTTGATGAGTCTAATAGATCATGGACCTAGGGAGGTACTAGGGAAGTGTATTTGGAATAATTTATTCACATCACACAGATTTAGTGGTGTGAGGAGAAGAGGGGGTGAGGGGTGGTATTTACAGTGGAGGAGAGCAGTTTTTTTCTAATTATTTAAATCATTAGATTATTTTTTTCTCAAGAAAAGAAATAGTTTTGATTATTGAGGCTAAATACATTAATTAGATAATGTGAGTTCAAAACAATTGTGAATACATCATCCATGACTCAATCCAAATTTTATTTTAATTATAATGTATATATACTGTAAATTATCATATTTTACTATTCACCAAAAAATCATGTATTTTAGAAAAATCCAAAAAAATCACCCTATCCATTTTTTGACTTCTAGAATTAAAAACTGAACTCCATTTTATAAATATAGTTTTCTATATATGATTACATTATGTTTTAATTAAAATCATAATTTACATGGAAAATAAAAATTTTGAAATTATAACTGATTTTATAACAATTTGGAAAACTATTTAAGGTCTTATTAACCTAACTTAAAATCAGAGGACATCAAAATATTAATTCATGACAAAAATTTATAAAAATAAATTTTATTTTAAATTATTAAATTAATCATCAATTTTTAATCAAATATTTATAAATTACAAAAATACCAACTCATAATAAATAAGCTTTAAAATATTTATTTACATATAACATGATAAAATTATATCATATTGTCACTAATATGATGGATAAATATTATTTATAATTTCATTGGTGTGGTTTCTATACAATTAGATGGTTTACTATTTATAAGGGTTATATTACTATTATAAATGTCAAGCTTATATTTCATCTCTTTATGTTCCGTAATTTATAAAAATTGATTTTATTTCATTAATTCCTCATTTATATTGTTTTTATTCTGATTTTATGTTATTATACAATATGAAATTATAATGTCGGGATTTCATTGATAAAATTTTGGGTCATTGCATTCATCCTCTTTCTGAAGTTTCTCCCTCAAAATTTATCTTTATATACTAAGGTGTAAATAGGTGTGGTTGCTTTTCATTCATCAATTCCTTTGGGTCCCATGTTTCATTTTCGTACTCATGGGTCCACCAATGTACCTTGACAAGGTTATTGGTCTAGTTGTGTAGAACGTTATCACTATGATCCAAGATCTTCACTTTCTACTCCTCGTATGAATGACCATTCTCCAACTATACCATCTCTAATGTTAGTACATGTGAACGATCAGGTATGCACTTTTTTAAGAGATATACATAGAATATATCATGTACTTTAGACATGGTAGGTGGAAGTGATAGTTGATAGGTCATGGGTCCGACAAGATCAAGAATTCATAAGGGGATGATGTACCAAGGACTTATATTTCCTTTCTTCCCAAATATCATAACCTTCTTAAATATAGATATTTAGAGTAATACCATGTCACTAACATTAAAATAAAGGCCCCATTGATGTTTGTCTGCATATCTCTTTTGTCGACATTGGGCTTCCTTGATATGACACATAATGGTTTTAAAACTCTCTAACATTTCTTCTACCATTTCTGATCCTCACATCTTATGTTCTCAAACTTCATCCCAACATTCAGATGATCTTCACCTTTTCACATAAAGGGATTCACATGGAGCCATTTGGATGTTAGAGTGTAAACTATTTTTGAAGGACAATTTGACTAGTGGAAGATGTTTGTCCCATCCCCATTTGAAACCCATAAAACATGCTCTCAACATGTATTCTAGTGTATTAATACTCCACTCAGATTGGCCATCAGTTTGAGGATGATAGACTGTACCGATGTTCAGCTCAGTGCTAGAGTATGTTGGAGCCTTTTCTAGAAATTGGTGGTGAATCTCTATCAGATTTAATTGATAGTGGTAAACCATATAGCCTTACATGTTCTATGATTTATATATGTTCAAGTTGATCCAGTGAGAATTCCACTAAAATTTTCATAAAGTGAGTTATCTTTGTAAGACAATCCACAATAACCAATATAACATTGTTTACTGTAGATGCCCTCAAAATTCCAATGACAAATTCCATGGTGATGTTTTCCCATTTCAATGTGGATATGGGTAATGGTTGCATCATCAACATGGAAATTTTATTTTAAGACTTCACTTGATAACATACCCTGAATTTTGATTTATAATTAGTTATGTCTTTGTTTATATAGTCCCTCCGAAAGTTCTCCTGGAGTTCACGATATATTTTTGTGCTCCCTGGGTGAATATTGAATGTTGAGCAATGTGAATCATCTAGAATCACTTTAATTATCTCTGGATTGGATGATAAACATAGTCATGTACCAAATCTTACAACCCCATTCCAATTTTTGTAGAACTCATATGATTTCCCATTTCAGATATATTCCACCCTTTAGTTGAATTTCCACATCATTTTTTGAGCATCATTAATTTTTTCTATATTAGGAGGTTGAGAATTCATTTTAGAATTGATTGTTAATATTCCTAACTTAATGATTCCCATTTCCAACCATTGTATGTCTAAGAAGATTGGATCCTTCTCAATTATAATAAATGATAATGATGTGGATCCTTTCTACTTAGAGCATCTATAACCTTATTTTCATTACCATGATGGAAGTGGATTGAATAGTTGTAAACCCTGATGAGATATAACCATATTAAATGGAGCATATTATTCTCCTTCTATGAATATATGTATTTGAGACTCTTTTGATCAATATATATCTCACAATTCTCCCTATAGAGATAATTCTTCCATATTTTCTACAAAAATATCATAGCTTCAAACTCCAGACCATGCTTAGGATAGTTTTTGTCACGGATGTTCATCTATAAAGAGTCATATGCTATAACATTATCATTTTTCATGAATATGAATCCATGGAATTTCTTTTAAGTATCATTCTATATCATAAAACATCCTCCATGTTTAGGTAATTTGGGTACATGTGAAGTGATCAACCTCTTGATTAGTTCCCAGATGCATTCCTCACATTCGTCCTTCCATACATACATTACCCCATTCCTTGATAAGGTAAATTTTGGTAATGAGAATCATGAGAAATTTATCACAAAACATCGATAGTACGCTGCTAAGCCAAGATAAATATGTTTTTTTGACACTAGAGGGTATGTTCCATTCCTCAATTGCTTTTCCTTCTTAAGGTTCCCTAGAAATTCTCTCACCCATGATCACATTTCTATATAATTCAACTTACAACATCCAAATGTTATACTTTTTTAACATGGCGTACAACTTATCCTTTCTTAATGTCACCAAAAAAGTCATATATTTTCATCTTGATCATCCCTTATCATGGAGTAGATGAGTATTTCATCCATAAAAACTACCATAATAATTTCAAGGTAATGTATAATGGCTCTATTCATCAAATCCATATTGATTGTAGGGGAATTAATATGTCCTGAGGAAATCACTAGAAACATATAGTGCCCATAACTTTTATGGATGGAATTATTTAGAATATCATCCTTAGTCTCCTTTCAATAATGGTATCTAGAACATAGATCCACCTGTCATACGTATTGAGCCCCTCACAGTTGATCGATCATGTCATCAGAAATTAGAAGAAGATACTTGTTCTTTATGGTGATATTGTTGAGTTCCCAATAATTGATACATAACTATATTGATCCATCCTTCCTCGTAACAATGACAACTGGCGGACCTTATGGTGATGCATTAGAGTGTATGAAACTTTTTTCAAAACTTACTTAAGGATGATTCTTTAACTCCTCATGTGTGATAAGATCCATTATATTGGGAAATTTGAGATAGGAGTACCTCTTTTTATCAGTTCTATTAATAACTCTACCTCATGATTTGGGTACAGTCTAGTTAACTCTTCCAAAAATATAACATTTCACGATGGTAATTTCAACTAGGTTGATAACTTCCTTGAACTCAACCATTTTATAAAGGTATGGTTCTTCACCGGGAATCAAAACCCACACTGTCGAAATATTTTCAAAACTAGAATCATGATCAAACATTCATTTTTAGAGGATCATGGGATGGTTTAGAATAAGAAAAAATATGACATTTTGATGATAGTTGATATTTTATATATATAAATGAGCCAATCCATACCCATTATAGTGTTTAATTCTACCAAGGGAAGTATTATGATATTTTTTGGAAGAATATTCCAACGTACAAAAAGAGAAAAAGATTCCAACACATGGGTTTCGATGATTTCACCACATAGATTTTCTATAGGATTCTATACTTCAAGGATTTTGGGTTTCGATTCAATAGTTCAAGAAAGATTTCATGATATAAAAGAATGTGTAGAACTATAATCAAATAATAATTTTTCCATTCCTGACTGAATGTGAACTGTGCCTTGTTAGACGTCATGATCTTTCTCCACATTAAAAGTAGTAATGGAATAAGCCTTGCCTTGATACTTTGGCTTTGGTGGTTGGTGATGCTGATTACCCTCAATGACTAGAGGTTTAGTGTAATATATTCCATAGTCCCATTTCTCAATATAGTTTTATCATTGGAACATGGATGGTAGTCTCCTTTCCTCCATAACATTATCATGCTTCCTCGTGTCTTTTTAACATTTATGAGCTTATTGGATTTTTCTCCAACACTTGAGGCATTTCCCAATACCTTTGAGGTTGTTCCTATGATAATTCTTCCCATTATTTGAAATGTGGGTGGTCGTGTTTTCTTTCCACCATTACCATTAGATCATCCAACTTGAAACTTCATCTTTCATTTTTTATCACAATAGCCATGTAACCATTCTCCAATATCCATCCCCATTTTGAGATCACATCAAACTAATTCTTCATTAATATGAAATTCTAGAATTATAAGAGTCTTTTTAAGGAGTGGTTTTAAAACTCTGATGAATCTATCAATTTTTCTAATTTTATTATTATCAAAACCGGAAGAGTACCTTTCATTCCTTATGAATTTTTCTTTGTAGGCCATGACAGATTCTCATTCCTTATTCTTCAGATCAATGAATTATATCTCAATATTTTTTTCAAAGAGGCCAAGGGAAATAATTGTTGATAAAAATTATCTATACTCTTCCCAATCCATATCTTCAATTTCATCAGTCAGCTTTGTGTTTCTAATCAAAGCCTACCATTGATCGACCACTCCATTTGAATGGTAAATAGACCAAGTCACCTTATCCATCTCAGAACTGTGAATCATAAAAAAGATCTTATCCATTGAGTTTCCCCACTTTTTCAAAACCAGTGGATAAACATACCAACTAAACTTTAGTGGCCATTGACATATAAAACACATGATAGATTGTTTCCCCCTCTTAGGTGAAGGAGTACATTCGAAATTATTCTGGTTATTGTACATAACCAAAGATAACTAGGTAATCAGTAGCATGAAATTTTTAAATCCACCTCTAAAACATTTGGGATGTCATTCAGGAAATCACTGCATTGTCCCTTCCAGGGGTTGTTGACCTTATTTATACAGGTTCCCACCATTTTCTAAAATAGAAAATTTTATCAAAACACATAAGTCAACAAGGAATGAATAAATAATTAATTTCTTTGTTCATTTATGTCAAAAATGCATATCTTGTGGGATAAATATGTTTGTCATTTTCTAAATCAATTATTCTTGGGTGATCACTTATACTTAGTCTCATACTAAGGGTTTTCACTAAGGTTCTTTAATCATAATTCCCAAATTAACTAAACCATCCTCTAATTCCAACTATAGAGACCCTATATTTATATCATATGATATTGCCTAATTTTAAAAATAAAAAACATAAAATCATAACCCAATGTGGATGAAAAGTTTTAGTTTCATGGGAATATTACGACCATAGATAACAATTAAAAAATAAAACATAAACATTTGTTTAATTTCTTCTTATATAGATTATTATTGGACATTGGATTATTATTAGTACTTGTAATAACTTGAGGATATATATAAAAAATGGGAGAGTTAAAATCTCTATAATAATTATATATATGACAATGAAGCAATATAACATGGAGTGAGAAAAATGATAATAAATAAATATGACCATAAACATGAGAGGAATAATTTTGAAAAGAATTGAAATGTGGAAATGAATAAAAATAAAACATCATGTCTTAGAGGATAATTAACACCCATAGTTTTTAACAAATATAACATCATTTTCTCACATATTTAACAGTATTAATGAGATAAATCGCATTACCAAGTGAATTAGATCAGTATATAATTCAGTTTCTCATGTCATATCATAACCTTTACATTATCATGCATGCCACATAGACAATATATCAATCCTAAAAATAAAATTACTCATGGAAATGAATGGGTTTAATTTAATAATAATAAATTCATAATAGTTGTATTCAAAACTGAAAGAGGTAAAAACATACTTGAATAATCAACCTTAAAGAAACAAACTCGTAAAGTAAAAGGTGTATTTTTTTGAAATAATAATAATTTTGGAAAACATTTTTTTTGTCATAAACTAAAGTATAAAACATATATATCTCAGAAATGGCAATACAATTATAATTAATTGTAATTTAATGAATAACCATACTAAAACTGTGGTGAAATAGGGAACTGCCATGGAATGAGGGTTGGGTTCATGAGTTCACCTTACCTTGAGTCTTAATGCTTCTTACACATTAATGCACTATATAATCACATAATATTAATTAATTAATAGTTAAGAAACTTTTATAAACAATTATAATTCATTATGGGTTTATTATGTCCTTTTATAGTTCTTTTTTATGAATTAGGGAGTTTAATTTCATCGTTCAGGAGTATTCGTTCTCATAGTTTACATGATCAGATTGTTTGTATACATGAATGGATGTTCATTTAAAATGTAGAAAAATATACTAAATTATTATTATACATTATCAATGAGAAAACATAATCTTAAATGATCATAAAAAATATTTGGCTATATATAATGAAGATGATTCATTAAACAAAAGTTAATGGCGATCGATTTCAGTTATTTTTTTCAGTTTTTCAATCACATCAAACTTGTTTGTTTTATCATTTAGTATTATGAGAATATGTTATTTACAAAACATAAAAAGGGATATAAAATAAAAATTAAAATCTGTTTTAAACCATTTAATGGTCCTAATAACATCCATTATGGTTTTTATGGAAAATGAAAGTGCTTCACCCACGATGTCGGTAAATGGTCACATCAGGGGAGACGATCTCATTTTTAATATAAGAGAGAGAGATAGAGGGAATTTTGAAGATGGATAATCCATTAACAATATATAATTATATTACATCAAAAATACTTGAGTTATCATTCAATTTGGATGGAGGGAGATAAGTAGAGAATAATAAATGAATTGAGATTGATAGGAAATTAAAAGAAAAGGAGAGTGGATTTCCCTCTTGAATTTATCATCCTTGAGAACCTCCTTAGGGAATGTTTTTTGGTATTTTGATGAGACTAAGTGCTATTGTAAGTGAGATAGGGAATACAGAATATTATTGGTCATAATTTATGAATTTATCAATTATTAATAGGTGTGAGGAGAAGAGGGGTTGAGTGGTGGAATTTATATTGAAGGAGACACGTGTTTTCTCATTATTTAATTCATTAGTTTATTATTTTTCTCACGACAAGAAATAGTGTTGTTTAATGAGACTAAATACATTAATTATATCATGTTAGTTAATAACAATTGTGATTACATCATCCATTACTCAATGAATAGTGTATATTACTTATAATGAATGTATACCGTAAATTACTATATTTTACTATTCACAAAAATTCAATTATTTCAAAAAAATCCAAAAAATTCATGCGCACCATTTTTTGACATTTATAATTCCTAAATGAAAATCATTTTATAAAAATAGTTTTCTAAATGTTAATTATTTAATTTCTATCTAAAATCATTATTTACATGGAAAATATAAATTTTAAAATTATAAATGATTTTATAACACTTTTAAAAATTACTTAAGGTCACATAAAATTATATTCAAATTATAAGAAATAAAAATATTAATTTATGAATACATTTTATGAAAATAAATTTTCTTTTAAATTATTAAATTAATCATAATATTTTTATTAAATATTTATGACTTATAAAAATACCATCTCTTAATTAATAATTTTTAAAATAATTATTTACTTATAATAAGATATAATTATATCAGATTGTCACTTATATGATGGAAAAACATTATTTTTACTTTCATTGGTGATGTTAATCTTGAATTGTCTGATTTACTATTCATAACGGTCACATTACTATTCCAATGGTCAAGTTACTATTTCAATAGTATATATTCCATGACTTCTTGAAAAGAATTTTATTTCATTACTTATTCTTTTGAATAGTTTTTATTGTGATTTTATGTGATTATACTATAAGAAATTATAAGATGGTGATTTTATTGATAAGAAATTAGGTCGTTACGATGCCCCTGTCAACTGATCAAAAAATCCATCAATCCTAAATAGTGGATACATATTCTTCACTGTCAACTGATTGAAGCATCAATAGTGCCCACAAAACCTCATGATCCCCTCTTCCTTCTTGAAAAAAATAGGGCTACCTTGGATAAATCTTGGGGAAAACATATCCCTTCCCCTTCAAGTCCTTCAAATGCACCCTCATCTTGTGATGCTATGTGGGAGCAATCATATATGCTAGAGGAAAAATTGAACATTTCCTGGGGTGTATATCAATGAAGATGTATACCATTTGGTGGGGAGGTAAACCTATAATATCTTCTATGAAAAAGTCCTCGTACTCCACCACTACAACATGAAACTAGAAACATAGAACATCCACTATAACATGTGTCAGTCTATCCAACGGATTAGAAATAATATTCACCCTCATATGCACAAGTCCATTATGCACTTCCTGGGATACCTTTTTACTGAAAAAAGAAACCTAGATCTATCACTGTGGACACACCATGTAAGATCCCAGTTCTTATTTTGAGGTATGTTCTTCTTCTATTCTCTATTCCTTAAGTGTTTTTGAGAAAATATGGAAAATGGGTAAAATCCTAAATTTTGGAACTACACGCCATGTAATTTTCCACACGCCATGTACTTTTTGCCGTGTGGGATGAGTACACGGGGTGTGTAGCCATGTCGGCGACGAAGGGTGTAGGGACCAACTACACATCGTGTAGTGGTCCTTTACACGCTGTGTAGTCAGTCAGCAGGCCAAAACAGTAAGGCGATGGAGCAGCCGACAGCTGGGCGATATTACATGCAGTGTACTCAGGAGTACATTCCGTGTACTCTTGTCAACGAATGAACAGTGTGGCTGTGCTGCCAGAAGAACAGTTAAATGAAGGTAGTACACGCCGTGTACTCATAAGTACAAGAAGTGTACTTTGTTTTGTTTTTGCTTAAATTGGAAGTAGCCTCCCCTGTTCACAGGTAAGGGTTAGAACCGGAGGAGGAGCTTGGGAGAGAACAACCAAACCTTCAGAGATCCGCTGAGCGCACGTCTGGAATCTGATTCTGCTTTGGACGATCTCGTTGGAACCGCGCGGGTAAGCCCTTCCTTCTCCTGGAGTATCTCTTACCATTTTTTTCTCAAATATGAGTTATTTGAGTTCGAATGGTTTATCTTCTTCTTCAGATCTACGCCGTTCTTGGGAATTTATGGAATCGACATTCACGTATAGTGCTTGTTGGTGTATAAGGTAAGTGGCTTGGTGTTTTTTTCCAACTATCATTTATTTTGTGCATTTTGTTCCACGATCCCATGTTGGGGTGTCGTGTGACCGAGGCCGTTGCTATATTTAATGCCTATAATTTCATATGTGATTAAATTGTGATTATAAAATGCTGGTTTGGATTGTTGATTAGATCTGGAACCACCCCGAGGGTGTGTTCCACTGTTTAGCTATTTGTCCAGGATACTTGAGGGTATACCTTTAATGAAGTAATTATAGAATTTCCTTGAGAGGAATTGCTTGTTGACTGCTTGTTTATATGTTGGGAATGTCCCATATACCTATTTAGCCTGATGGAATTGTTGTGATTAGCCTGTGGGAACTACACTAATTAGCCTGAGGGCAGTAGTTATTTCGGCCTGAGGGAAACTTCTTCCGTGCCTGTGGGAAGCTGATTCTATGCTAGAGGGAGACACTAACTACGCCTGAGGAAAAAATCTATTATGCTTGAGAGAATATTATTTTGTTGGATACTCATTACCCGAGGGTAAGAGTTTACATGTCTAAGGAAACTAGTTGTTTACTATAAATGCACTGTGGTGTTTTCTTATATTAAATGGAATAAATGAGTATTAAAATGGAAATATAACTGGTAGTCAGTTACTTTTGAGTACTGCTTACTTTATTGCATTTTACTATTGCACACTATTGAAGCATGCTTACACGCAGCTGGGCACGGGCCTTTGGTGGGTGCCTACTGAGATATATTTCTCACACCCTGTTTGGGTCATGCTTTTCTGCCCAAACAGATTACATTTCAGTAGATGTGGGTAGGGGCAAGAGTCCCTATATAGGTACTTTACTGTTTCTATGGAGTAGGAGGGCATGGGACCGAGCCTAGGCTCGGGATGCCGTTGCAGGCTATTTTGCTTTGTTTTGTTGTACTCTGCATGTCATTGTATTGTATTGATGTATCACATGTCCTGGTTGTTTTCTTAGAACTTGAGACATGATGCATCATCATTTACATACAATTGGTAATATTTACTACACTTGTTTACGTTAAATGTGCATGGTTTATTGCTTCTTCTATTGTTGTATGTTTTATTTAAATTCCGCTGCACTACACTTTGACAAATGAGGGCATAGTTTCCCTACTATCAGAACTGGGACCCCGCTTCTAGTCGGTAGCCTTTGGAATTTAGGGAAATGTGCTTCATGTCATGTGGCAAACCGGGTTCTGGGCACCCGTTGAGTGGCACTAGGGTATGGGATGTTACAAAGTGGTATCAAAGGAGTTCATTTATTTTCCTTAATATTTGGAGCCATAGTTAAAGATAGGACGAACGGTAGTTGGTAATAAGCTGGGTTTGGGCGTAGCGAACCCATGTAAAGGGGAAAGCCAATTTACCTCGTGTTTCAATTTTACTGATTTTGCAAATTTTACAGTTGATTTGATTTCACCGCGGGGTGACGTACTTGGATCGTGCTGTTTATTTTTTATTAAGGGGTTCTATTTAGTTGCAACGCAATGAGATGAGGGTATTCCATCTCATGCATCACATAGGCACATACTAGAAATCACATGTCATGCATCGTTTCCATGGCATGTTGGTGCATTAGAAATTTTTCATGTTATTCTGATAGTTGTTGTGCCAGAAAAGCATGCTTTTTTGATAGTTTCTTAATAGATACCTGCTATGCGATGGGGTATTCTTTATGTGAGCTTGGTTATAGAATGGATGCCAAACTTTGGTTTTTGGGGAGTATGGGCCCCCATTGACCGGAATTTGGAGGATCATTGACTCTTTATTTTTGTTATAACACAAATAAGCTGTAAAACTTTGATTTGTGGGGAGTATGGGCCCTCACAGATCGGAATTTGACACTTAGGTTTTAGTTTTCAGTATTTTATGGGTTCCTGGGATGTTTCGGAGGCATACTGTCTGGAAACCCAGTATACACACCATGTAGAAATCTTATACACTCAGTGTATGTTCTTCTGTTCTGGAAGAAAAATAAACATTTTGAGTACATGTCGTGTACCATGAGTACACGTCGTGTAGTCTCTTCTGGTGTCACAAACCGTGTGGGCGGTGACACGGGGTAGGGAATCGTGTGGTTAAAACACATCGTGTACATGACATACACGTCGTGTAGTGTTGACTTGGAGTCCGGCCGTGTAACTAACAACACGGGTCGGTGAACTCCTTGATAGAACCGTCGTGTGAATAATGAACACACCGTGTAGTGTGACCTGGGGACTCGGTCGTGTAACTAACAACATGGGATGGTGTGACCTCTCCTTGAACACACCGTGTACCTGTGGGAAATGTCGTGTAGTCTTGTCTGAGGATATACCGTGTGTACATAGCCATGTGGTAGGGAAACGAGGTGGTGTACACGTCGTGTGCGGGTGTAACACGCCGTGTAGTGTGAAGCCGAGTAGTCAGCCTTGTCACAGACGACATGGGAAGTTGGAAATTTTCACCATACACGCCGTGTAGATTTTATACATTCCATGTAGTTTTTTTCAACGGGAGCCGTGTGGCTTAGCCATGTCGAAGGACCCAGGAAGGGGAAGGGAAGTCAAGTACACGGCGTGTAGTAATTGTACACGCCGTGTAGTCTTGTTTTCATATTTTGAAATTCCTTCTTCCTCTTGTTCCCTTGTGGTTCCTTCGTTTCATCCTAAATAATCATAAATCTAAGGCGTGCTTTTGACCTTGTAGTGTCATACCGCCTATACGACCGCAAGTTATTCACCAGGAGAGCAGCGGCGATTATACTCTGGAGATGGTGGGCCATGGGATACTAGTTGATCCTCTAACAGAGCCAGATGCGGCACTAGCTGCTATACCGGACACAGGTGCAGAGGCGTAGTTCCGTGAAGGCTTCATGCGGTTTATGCAGACCTTTCAGGGAGCACTGCAGGCTGCCACATCTATGTCTGAGCTGAAACGTATCTTCCAGCAGCATCATCTGCCTACGTTCATAGGGGATGGAGGACCACAGACTGCGGAGTCTTGGCTGTGGTAGATGTAAACTATTTTCGAGCTTCTAGAGACACCTACAGGGATTATGTTCAATCTCGTGACTATATATGCTGTGTGATTCCACCAAGAGGTGGTGGGAGGTTACCACCCAGTCAGAGCATCACAGAGACATGGCGTGGGAATATTTTCAGGCAGTCTTATATGAATTCTTCTTTCTCGAGACACTGAGGGAAGATAGAGCTTGAGAGTTCATGAATCTACAGTAGGGCGCTATATCGGTGATGGAATATTCTGCTCGCTTTACAGAGCTTCAGTGTTTTTCACCGGTGCTGGTGGGTGATGAGACGTTGAGAGCCAGAAGTTTTGAGGATGGTCTTCATTATAACATCCGAGGGCTGGTGAATGTTTTCAGGTTGCCTTCAGTACACGCTATTGTGAACCAGGAACTTGTTACTGAATGGAAACTGTGGGAATCGAGTGGTGTGGGACAAGATGGTTCAGCACTAGTTACTGGTACTATTTCTATTGGCAAGAGGAAGAGACAGATGGACTTCTCTCAGGGTGTCATTATGAGCCAGAAGAATGATTCAGGTGGACAGGTTATGTGCTACCAGTGTGGTAGAGAGGGGCACAAGAGGCCGCAGTGTCCAAGAGACCCAGTGTAGTTCCAAGATTGCTGCAAGATGGGTCATCTGCAGTGCTTTTGCAGGGCGTTTCCTCCAGTGACTAGTGAGAGGGGTTTTGTTTAGACTCCGCATGTGGGAGCAGGACCAGTGGCTTCTTACCAGTCGGGGAACTGGAATACGTCAGGGCGTGCTGGCAGAGATGGTGGTCGTGGTCGTGGTAGCCAGACACCAAGATCGTAGAGGCAGTAGGGCGGGACAGCTCAGGGTATCTAGGTTGTGTCGCAGGGCCATGATACTGGGCAAGTATATGTAGTGCAACAGACCCAGCATGAGCAGGATCTCAGACCTTCTATAGTCAAAGGTACTATTCTAGTAGCTTCTTTCTTATCTTCAGTACTTTTTTATATGGGTGCTACACATAGTTTCATACCTCTACCCATTATGGAGATCCTTGGGCTCGGTGTTTCTTCGTCTTCAGGCATCATGATTCTTGACACTCCGTTCGGGACTAGGACGACTGATGTGCGTCAGTGTAAGGAGTTCCCCCTTGATGTTTGAGGGTGTCACTTTCCATGGGACCTCAATGTCTTTGCGATGATGAGTTATGATGTCATTCTCGAGATGGACTGGTTGGTTCCCTTTCGAGCATTTGTAGACTGCTATCGTCGCAGGGTGCGTTTCACAACACCAGAGGGCTGAGAGTTTCTATACAAGGGTGAATGGGATGTTCATGCGAGTCGAGATGGACCAGAGCATCATGGGTGAGGTGGAGTCACCGCCTAAATTGAGAGCTTGTATCTGGATGATCAGGGGACTTGTCATACAGATTTCCCTCTAGTGGTTAATAGTTTCAGGGATGTCTTCCCCTACGGATTTTCAGGTCTACCTCCGGTGCGAGAGGTGAATTTCTCTATCGAGCTTATGCCAGGACCATCACTAGTGTATATTCCTCCAAATAGGATCGCTACACCTGAGCTGCATGAGCTCAAGAGGCAGTTAGAGGAGTTGAAGGAAAAGGGCTTTATCTGACCTTGTACTTCTTCGTGGGGTTTCCCAATCCTTTTTGTGAAGAAGGAAGATGGTACTCTTAGAATTTGCGTGGATTACCGAAAGCTGAACCAATTGACAGTTAAGAATTGATATCCCTTGTCGAGGATTGACGATCTTTTTGATCAGCTTCATGGAGCACGAGTGTTCTCAAATATTTATTTGAGATCCGGATATCACCAGCTACGCGTGAGGCCATCAGATATACCGCTTACAGCTTTTTGGAGAAGATATGGTTTGTATGAGTATTTGGTTATGCCGTTCGGACTCACGAACGCGCCAGAAATTTTCATGGCTCTGATGAATCGTGTGTTCCATCCGTATCTTGATTCTTTTGTGGTAGTATTCGTGGACGACATCTTGGTGTACTATCGCACTCGACACGACCATGCCACCCATCTTGAGATCATATTGAGTACACTGAGAGAGCATCGGCTATATTCTATGATCTCAAAGTGCCACTTTTGGATGGACCAGATTCACTTCCTGGGTCATACTATCACGGAGGCAGGAGTTGCTGTAGACCCTGAAAAGGTGAGAGCAATAGTTTCATGGGAGAATCCTAAGAACGTGTTTGAGATACAGAATTTATTTGGGCTAGCTGGTTACTAATGACACTTCATACAGGTCTTCTCCCACTTAGCAGCACTATTGAAGGGTCTGACTAAGAAGTGGGCGAAGTTCGTTTGGTCAGAAGATTGTGAGGCAGCTTTTCAGGACTTGAAGGGAAGGTTGACATCAACATCGATCCTGATACTCCCAGAGCAGGGGACGTTCTATTCAGTTTACTATGATGCATCAGGGATTGGGCTGGGAGAAGTGTTGATGAAGGGCGACCAAGTTGTTACGTACGGGTCTCGGCAGTTGAGGCCACATGAGCGGAATTACCTGACGCATGATCTCGAGTTGGCTACAGTTATACATGTGTTGCGATGTTGGATACATTATCTTTTAGGAGAGAATTTTGTGGTTTTCACCGACCACAAAAGGCTCAAGTATATCTTCACTCAGCGTGACCTGAATCTGAGGTAGTGATGGTAAATTGAGTACCTAAAGTCCTTATATTTTGAGCTTGCCTATACACCTGGTAAAGGTAATGCAGTAGCTGATACACTGAGCTAGAAGACTAAGATACAGGGAGTGCAGGAGGCTAGTGGTGAGTGGGAGCTTATGACCTTGTTCATTGAGATACATTTGGAGGTGCATGACAATCAAGGGCAGACTTATCTTTCTTCTTTAGCTGTGACATCTACCCTCCTGTATAGAGTGAGGAAGAGGAGGCTATATGATTCAGAAGGCCTAGTTTAGTGGGAGTCGGTGGAAAGTGAGGACCCCTATTCTGGTTGTATGATAGGCGACGACAAGGTCCTACGTTTCCATGGACGAGTATGGGTTCTAGGGGATATATGCGAGGAGATGATGCGGGAGTTTCATGCTTTATCTTTGGTAGTTCATCCCAGGGTTACCAAGATGTACCGTGACTTTAGACGTCAGTACTGGTGGCCGGGTATGAAGAGAGATGTATCTAGGTTTGTTACGAGGTGTTCCACCTGTCAGCAGGTGAAGGCGAAGTATCAGAGACCAGCTGGACTGTTACATCAATTACCCATCCTAGAGTGGAAATGGGATGATGTCGTGATGTATTTCGTGACGGGATTACCGAGGTCACCTCGAGGCAATGATGGCATGTGGGTTGTTATGGACAGACTCATGAAGGTAGCTCAATTTCTGCGGATAAAGGAGACCTTCGGTGGTGACGAGCTCAGATGGCTATATATCTGAGAGATCATACGTCTTCAGGGGGTCCCTCGTTCTATCATTTCTGATAGGGACGCACACTTTATGTCTTGTTTCTGGTAGAGTTTTCATAGGGAAATGCGTACACAGGTGATTCTAAACACAACATACCACCCTCAGACCGATGGCCGGTCGGATCATACCATACACGTACTTGAGTACATGCTGCGTGCATGCATCTTAGACTTTGGGGTCTCTTGGGAGAAGCATATACCCTTAGTCGAGTTTTTCTATAACAATAGTTTTCAGGCACCTATCGAAATGGCACCTTACGAGGCTTTATATGGTAGGCCATGTCGATCACCATTGTGTTGGTTAGAGGCAGGTGAGGCAGCTTTACTGGGACCATAACTCGTGCAGGAGAATTCTGAGCAGGTCTAGTTGATTTGGAAGAGGATGGCTACCGTGCAGTCTCGTCAAATGTCATATGATGATCACCGCAGATGACCATTGGAGTTCGTGGTCGGGGATCAGGTTTTTCTACATGTTTCGCCGAGGCTGGGACACAAGCGAATATGGAGTCAAGATAAGATTTCACCGAGGTATGTGGGGCCATTCGAGATTTTGGAGAGAGTCGGACTGGATGCCTATCGGTTGCGATTACCACAGCAGTACTGAGCCATGCACGACGTCTTCCTCGTGTCTCAATTGCGTCTCTATCATTCAGACTTGTCTCACATATTTTAGAATGAGGATGTTGAGCTAGAAGTTGATGTGTCCTATGAGGAGCATCTGATTCGTATCGTTGATAGGAGCACGAAGGTAATCTGAGGCCGTTTAGTTCCTCTCGTACGGGTGCTATGGCAGCATGGCCGAGTGCGGGACGAGACCAGGGAGCAGGAGGCTGACGTACGTGCTTAGTGGCTAGAGATGTTCTGAGCATTATCTTTTCCATCCATGGAAAGGTATATTCGGGGACAAATTTCTATAAGGGGGGAAGTTTGTAACAACCCGGTTCTTATTTTGAGGTATGGGCTTATTATTTTCTCTTTTCCTTAAGTGTTTTTGAGAGAATATGGAAAATGGGGGAAATCCTAAATTTTGGAACTAAACGCCGTGTACTATTCCACATGCCGTGTACTTTTGGCCGTGTGGGATGAGTTCACGGGACGTGTAGGCATGTCGGGGATGAGAGGTGTAGGAACCGAATACATGTCGTGTACTGGTCCTTTAAATGAAATGTAGTCAGTCGGCAGGCCAAAATAGTAAGGCGGTGGAGCAGATGATAGTTGGGCAGCAGTACATGTCGTGTACTCAGGAGTACAGGATGTGTACTCATGTTGACGGATGCACAGTGTGGTGGTGCTGCCAGAAGAACAACTAAATTAAGGAAGTACATGCCGTGTACTCAGAAGTACATGCCGTGTACTTGGTTTTTTTTTTGCTTAATTCAGACGTATCCTCCCATGTTCATAGGGAAGGGGTAGAATCGGAGGAGGATTTCGGGAGAGAATGGCCGAACATTCGGAGATCCGCTGGGTGCACATATGGAATCTAATTCTGCTTCGGTCGATCGTGTTGGAACCGCACGGGTAACACCTCCCTTACCCTAGAGTATCTCTTACCAATTCTTTCTCGAATGTGAGTTATTTGAGTTTGAATGGTTTATATTCTACTTCAGATCTATGCCGTTATTGGGCGTTTCCGGAATCGGCGTTCACGTATAGCGCTCGTTGGCATATAAAGTAGGTGTCTTGGTGTTTGTTTTTCCAACTGTCGTGTATTTTGTACATTTTGTTAAATGAGCCCATGTTGGGGTGTCATGTGGCTGAGTCCATTGCTTTATTTAATGCCTAGAATTGCATAGGTGATTAAATTGTGATAATAAAATTATGGTTGGGATCGTTTCTTGTATCTGGAACCACCCCGGGGGTGTGTTCCACTGTTTATCCATTTGGCTAGGATTCCTGAGGGTATACCTTTAAAGTAGTAATTTTAGAATTTCCTTGTGAGAAATTTCTTGTTTACTTCTTGTTTATATGTTGGGAATGGCCCGGTTACCTGTTTAGCCTGAGGGCATTGTTGTGATTAGCCTTTGGGCACTTCATTATTTAGCTTGAGGGTTGTAGTTATTTCGGCAGGAGGGAAACTTCTTCCATTCCTGTGGGAAGATTATTCTGTTCCTGTGGGTGACACTACCTACACCTGGGGGAAAACTCCATTATGCATGAGGGTAGATTCTTGTGTGGGATACTCATTACCCGAGGGTAGAAGTTTACGTGTCTGAGGACACTAGTTGTTTACTAGAAATGCACTGTGGTGTTTTCTTATATTAAATGGATTAAATGAGTATTAAAATGGAAATATAACTGGTAGTTAGTTACTTTTGAGTACTGCTTACTTTATTTCATTTTACTACTGCGCATTGTTGATGCATGCTTGCACGCAGTTGGGCACTGGCCTTTGGTGGGTGCCTACTGAGATATATTTCTCACACCCTGTTTGGGTCATGCTTTTTGGCCCAAACAGATTAAATTTCATCAGGTCTGGATAAGGGAAAGAGTCCATATACTGGTATTTGACTATTGTTGTGGAGTAGGAGGGCATGAGACCGAGCCTAGGCTCATGATGCCATTGCCGGCTGTTTTGCTTTGTTTTGCTGTACTCTGCATTTAGTTGTATTGTATTGATGTATCATATGTTATTGATGTTTTCTTATAACTTGAGACATGTTGCATCATTATTTACATACAATTGGTAATATTTACTGCCCTTGTTTACGTTAAATGTTCATGGTTTATTTCTTCTGCTGCCGTTGTGTGTTTTATTTAAATTATGCTGCGCTACACTTTGACAAATGAGGGCATAGTTTCTCCACTATCAGACCTAGGCCATCGCTCCTAGTCGGAAGCCTCTGGTGTTTGGGGAAATGCGCTTGAGGTTATGTGGCAAACCGACTTTTGGTCACTCATTGAGTGGAACCTAGGTCCGGGACATTACACACCACACCCTTTTACTATAATATTCCATGTGCGCATAAATTATGGATAACCAGTCCATTCCAGGAATGATGTTATAATACATTGATGCTGCTAGAAAAAAAGTACAACCGAAACTCTCACCTCTAAGAGTCTAGTCACACTGTTGGAACCAATGTGCGATGACTAAGTCTTGTCTAGTAGTGGTCTCCAAGCGTATTGGTCGAGTCTGCAGTTCAACTGTATTATCTACGTCTTGAACATGATATGTGGTGATAATGTAATGACTATCACCTATGTCTATCAGTACATCAGCTAATGTGGAAAATAAAAAAAACATAACTCAAATAATTCATGGAACCCATGGGTCCTAAGCATTTACCTCTTGCATCTATCTTCACCCATGTCCTCTAGCTCTTTAAGCCTTATGTGGACCACATGGGGTTTTGGTGGTTAAAATATCAAAACATTTACCACCTCTTACTACTACCACAACTCCTCTAATAGTTCCATAATAACGACGACCGACCTACTCCTCCAGCTTTATGTGCCTAGAGAAGACCATCTATTGTTCATCTATCATCTCTATAGTAGGTTATACAATATTGGGTGGGATGTATAATGTTGTCACATAATTCAAACTGATTATCTGTAGGTTGACTAGACCCACCCAGTGAGCCCTAATTGGCATATACTATATCCAGTGCCTCCTATTGAAATACCTACCACATTCAGGTCCCTAGGTCTAATGTTTTATCCCTATTATCGAGGTCTCTAATCTTGATTTTCCACTATTGACATGTTCCAGTTGTAACTCCTCAGAAAAGAAACTCTCAACCACTACAGCTCGGTCTAGAACTCCAGTATAAGTAGTAATTCATTGAATAATAATGTTGGATCAGATGTATCTAAAACACCATGCATGAAGATATGATTCCTGATAAAATGATATCAAACAGTATACATCGAGTAACTTGAGAGGTTGTTAAACCATTAAGAATACTTGACCACTCTCATGATTCCATGATAGAGTTATATAATCTCATGGATATGTATAGACCTCATTATAGCTGGTGGTAAATAATTTCTAAAAACTTACTCAAACTTTATCCCTCAAAGAGTCTCAACATCCGAAGACATGGTAACCAGACCCCACCACCTCCCTGTTGATACACAAATAAGGCTCGATTCCAAGACCACCATCTGATGTACTGGTAGCCTGACTTGATGAAAAACTTAGGTCACCACCAAAATCCTATCATCAGCCACACGTGGGATAAGATCACCTATGAAACTAAGGGGTATCAATCTCATGAAATAGGGACATGTGCTCAACATACGCACTTTATCCACTAGTACTGCGGGTACTACATGATTCTATACAGGTGGATGAATGGATGTAAGACCACCTATATGTAATATCGTAGAAATTGTTCAATGTATCGATGCTGCATCACTATGGGAATCACCCTCATGATCATCATGCTACATCCTAGATGGAATAAATTTCCATGGAATCCTGAAAGTAAAAAAGATGTACCACTATCAATGAGTATATATTGAGATGTGACTTAAGAAGGCCATGGAAACCACAACTCATTCTTATATGATGCATGTACCTTTTTCCCTGTAACATGTTTTCTCAAGTACCAATACGAAAAGCAGGTGACCAGAGTCCTATTTTATTGATACATCGGTTGATGCACCAAAATTGGAGTCCCATGACTGAAAGTTAAATTTTAAACACTTAACACTATTTTCCCGAACTAATCTCATAGACTACCAGTCCTATGTTAGAATTGACAACTTTTGGTACCACTCTGTCATGACCTGTCCCAGTGGGGCCCATGCCACCTCTCCCAAAGACCACCTCCAATTGGAAAGAGGCTACAGATTAACACTGACTCGTCATATCACTGACATGAGAGCCATTGAAACAACCTTCTTGTTTTTGAATTATTTGTTATTCAAATTAAATTAATCATTTTGATATTTTTCATTTCACGCAACACTAAAAGTAATTTTATTTATGTTGAAGAAATATGTTTGGATTGAATTATATGAAACGCAAATTTAATCATTCAATACATGTAACCCAATTTTTATCTTTAATTACATGTGATACTAATGTGAACTTTAATTACACGCAACAGTGGCATTCCATGATGTCTTCTGTAACATGTATGATCTAGTTTTACCAAACAATAATATATTATTTAAATTCTATTATCTAATATAATAAGATATATCCTAACTGTTAAATTAGAGTTAAGGTATAATATTATCTATCTTATGATTATATATGGTTTACAATAATATATGATGAATTTATAGGCTAACAATTAGTTATAAATGAAAATTTAAGAACCAAGAGAATATAAAACATATATTTTTATTTTTATAATCCAAAATGTGTTTTGCTATAATAAATTGCACTAATTTCAAATATTGAGTGATAATAATGTAATATATATGTTATATATTCAATGAAATATTTTTTATATTCATCCAAAATATTCACAATACAAAAGATAAGAACAAACCCAATTTTATGCTTAAACACATATATTTCTATAAAGGTTGTTTTACCATGTTTTAATGGAGAACCCATTTTAAATACCAATTTTAGCTCTTTTAAATATTTAATATATAAATTTAAAAATTTTATTTGAAATCAAAAAAATAGAAAATAGGTTAAGATAATTTTTTGTCATATTTCTATAAAGATTTATTGTTTAATAAATAGTTACAAATACAGAACTTTAGATCAAAACTACTTTTTCAACTAATTTATTTATAAAGTTAAATTATTTTTTAAATAGGTTTTAATGATTTAAAATATAATATTCTTATCAATTAATCCAATATAGGTAATTTTAACCAATTTCACATTGAAATTATATATTAAAACTCACATTATATTTGATCATATTTACTTTAAATACATGTAATGTCACCCATCAACATGATTAAATTTAAATTAATTTTTATGAATTATATTTTTGGAATTTGAAAAAATAGATTCAATATTTGGAATCAACATAATTTATAATTTATAATGAGGTTAAATTTGGTTGTGACCCAATATATTAGTGAAAGTAATAATAATTAGTGACATCAATTAACGTAAAAAAAATATTAACTAAGGTCAAAACCTTATATTCCAGACCCCAAAGGACATAGAAACTTGGTCAAGAGCCATTAGATAGAAATATTTCGACCATATCATCCCTTGGATATAATTGAGTACATTATTGTATCCACATGACATGTAAAAAATATGTATGGAATTCCTTTGTCAAAATATTACAAGAGTGCCACTCCTCCACTATAAAAAGGCCCCTTCACCTCCCACTTTTTCACACCTCTAAAACAACTTAGGTTAAGACAATATCAACTAAAACATCCTACTCAAAACTGTAACATTTATCTTTAATACTAACTTTGGTATGAAATTATTCAAAAGTATCCCTTTGTTGAAACCCCAAAGGAGTTACCCGGTTAAGAGGTAACACACTCCCTCAAACTCCATTATTTTATTTTCATTATCAATTTTTCTCAAATCATATTATTACATGATTTTATGACAACAAAAGTATCCTCAATGTACTATTATGTTGTTATATAATGGATTGACCGAAATTCAAACACACATCCATCTAATGGTTAATGAACACACTAGTTATATATATGGTGAACTACATCGTCATAGAACAATGATTGTTCGTTATTCCATTACCACCTAGCATGGTGGTAATTAGGATTACCACTAAATTTATATATAATATATATGATATTTATTAGGTTTTTATTGTAGTTTAATAATTTTACAAAAAAAATCTTTATTCATTTCATTAGGTGTAAAAACAATAATTTCATTTGAGGAAGTGTGGACTACCGCCTCCTCAATGCAATGTGGTTCGTTCACACACGACATGGAATGTATTAAATATGTGTTTATTGAACCTATATGATATATATGATATAATAATTCTACTATAATGTTTATATATATACTCATATATATATAAATAAATTTCATTTATTATCTTTATACAAATCCAATAATAAAATGGAAATAATGTTCATGCATACGTTCAGTCTGTCGTCTCCGTGAATAGCGTATTCCATTTTGTACTTATATATGATATAGATTATTATAATAAAAATATAATGAATATATATGACACTTATTTTATTTTTTACAGGATAACAAACGTGATATAATTATAAGGACCAATGTTATTGAAAATAGACACATGCAAAGAAAAAAGAGAATATTACCCGAAGTGAAACATTAACATAAAATTGTTTACAAATGGGGAATATAAAGTTATAATACAAATGTATACGGTATTATATATAATAATTTTCCTCTTTAAAATATTTATAATAAAATGAAATTTATTATACAGTACTCTCTTATGAGTATGAAGAGAATCAAGACACATGGTATGGAAATTTTATCTCACCATTCATTTTTGTGAGATACATGCTTTATTCTCCCCCAATTCCATTTATGTGGTGTGTGTACTACCCATGTATTAATTATAAGACTTATATAATTAAATTTATTAGTATTTAAATATCTATTTCATGATATTTCTTTCATCTTGTTTATGATTTGAAAGTCACCAAATTGGTAAAGTAATTTTGTCTAAATTTTCTTCATTGTGACCCATGTCTTGTTATGCATATATATTTTTCCATGAGGTGTATATTACCTTTGAAATGTAATAAAATAGAATATTTATATTTTAATGATATTTTAAGCTTCATTTAATTCAATTTTACTACATTGTTATTATGGTTCACGTTTACCATGTGGTAAGAGTTTATTGAAACAATATCATCGCTTGTTGAGATTGTTTATGTTTATGATTCTTTTGATGAAATTTTATGATACATTTATTAAGAACCACATTAAATATTCTTATAATATGTTTATTAATTATATATTCATCTATTGGTTCCATTTAACAACTCATTGTCATAGAATATATTTAATAATATGTTTTTGATTGCCCAGTTTTAGAAATATTTGGTCAAAACATTGTGTTCCTTCAAAACCATGAATTATAAAAAGGGTTTCCAAGAATATTATGCTAATATACTATGATCAATAAATGAAATTTTTATCATTTATTATTTTAAAAATATTTTAAAAGGAATCCTCTTATCTCTTTCCAAATGAGGCATTTTTTAATACCCTTTATACTATACAAAAGCAATGTTATTTGTACCTCAAACGACGTGTACCGATTTTCCAACCATCGATTATTTGAATATTTAATTTCATTTTTAAATGAAAAAAAATTGAAAACGTTTTAAAAAAAATCATTAATTTATTTTCAAAATTTTTTCATGATTATTTAATAAATTTTCTTTGAGAAAGATTTTTAAAATGGTTTTTAAGATACTCTTCGAGTTTTACAAGGAAGAAGGCTTTCAAAATGTTTTCAAATATTAACTTATAACATTTCCACTCTATTTTCATGAAAGTGGTTTCTAAAAGGTTTTACAAAGAAATTATTTAAATGGATAAATTATAAATATTTAATGAAGTGTTTTTTAGCGATTTTCATATATTATTTCTCATCTAATATAACATTCATTAGTGTTACTATTAACATTATGAACAAATGATTCTCTGTTAACATTTATATTATTTCTATCAATGGTTTAAATTTTTTGGCACAATGTTTATGATATTATTTTTTTATTCAAGTGTTATATGTCTATGAAACTAACTGGTTTTCACAAGTTATTCTTTCATTAAATGATTACGAAACTTGTTAATTTTTCACATGTTAATGTATGATTTCATGTTTACGAAACCTATTTCATTTCATGGGATATGATAAGATTTTTTTTATTTTATGTTACATGTATGAATGATTTCATTTTGATATATGTGAGACCTATATCTCCCTCCAATTATTTGTGTAATGATAAATGTTTTATGAGCTCAAAGGGTACACGAGAGGGAATCCCACGATAAAAATAAATATGGTACACCAGTGGGAATCTAAATACCAAATCGAGATGGAACATAGGAGGAAATACCAATCCTAAAATAATACAGAACACAGGAAGACATCCAATTCCTGAAATAAGAGGGTATACAAGAGGAAATACCAATCCTAAAAGTATAGGGTACATGGGAGGACATCCCACACTCAAAACAAGAGGGTACATGATAGAGAATCCCAAGCCTAATGTAGGTTCAAATGTGATTTACTTAATCCTATCATTTTAAAAAGTTGTTTGTAGGTCTCCTTGACATAGGGTTTTCATATGATTATGTGTCTGTAATAATTCAAAGATTTATTCTTATATTATGATTTCATGGATTACGTTCTTTATTTCCTTATGATTCATGTCATATGGACCTCATTTATGTATTGAATAATTAATGTTTATAATTTTTGATATACAAGGTGTGATCTTATACTGATCATGATCATGTTCTCATACCCTTATGTTCTTTATATACTTACACATTTCATTTAATTACTCTTAATGAGAAATTGAGCTCACCCCTTTCAGGTGTTTCCCTTCCCTATGTTTTGAATAAAGGTTCTTTATTAAAAATTCTAATGGATATGATATTTGTGTGAATTATTAAAGATATATCACTATGTTATAATATTTTTGTTCCATGTTTCCAAAGGTACTAAACAATTTCAGTCCATGAGAATTTAGTTTTTATAATTCACTAAATATTCATCTAAAATGATGTGTTGTATATGTATGTTAATCCTCAGTTGTTATAGTTTGTATCAGATGAAATATTTAGTAACACTTTGGTAGATAGAATAATTAATCCATTGTGAAAACCCTAAGGATATGTCTAATTATAAGTCATGGGATAAGGAAAATTCTATTAAAATGTATTAGAATTTTTGTAAAGGATAGTGTTAGTGGATTCCAAGAAATACATTCCAATATAGATTCTACAAGTGGATGTGGCTCCCACACAGATGTACCATGGTGTAAAAAAAATTGACAAAATGTTCTAAGCCTGACTCCGGGTAATCTAGTACACAACGATGAGCCTTATAGCAACCCTAGTTTGAAAATCCTTGGGGATATGCTTTGGGAATTGAGAAACTCTTTGTGAAACATAATTAAGTATTTAAATATAATTTGACTATGAATAACCTTTGATAAACCATATGAATCATAGATTAAGGAAGGTGTCATAATTTAGACATCATATAAGTTATTTTCATGATTATGTGATTTCTTCACTATGATAATAATTTCTTACTCAATTCTTCCTTCTTTTAGTCAATGGATGAAACCAGAAGGAACTGTGTTAATGTTGAATGTGATTGAATTTTTTTTATGAGTAGTCAAATGGGATGATAACTAGTGTGAAAGATATTCTGTTCATTCCTAATCAGTTTTAAAGGAACATGGTTAACGATGTGTACCATGGCCAACACTAAGATGTACCACGTAATAGAAAGAAAGAGTTCACTGAGAGTTTGGGTAATATACCCCATTGTGGAAAGAATATTTGGTTTCTTTTGTTTTAGTAATGTTAGAATAATATACTATGTGAATGACTTAAAGGAATAAGAAGATGTTTTGATTATGGAAAATAAGGTTCGAACTAGAGTAACTGGAAAAGGAAAATGAAATGTTATGTAAATTAAATGGATGTAAATGTTGTCCTCCCTACAGAATTATGAATTGATGACTACTTTAAATGTTGACATTATGCCCCACATTTGGTAGTGGGGTGGTAAGGGTTTGGGGGTGAGGGGCAGGTCACGGGGTCATGTCCTCGGGATTGAGATTTAATGCAATTTTCTTCCTTGCGTGTGTGCCACTTTCATGGTTGTACCCAAATTTTTAAATGTTGAAATTATGGTCATTATGAAAATTTATCTCCATTGTGGAAGGATTGTGAATAGAATCAACAAGAATATACTTGTAATGTTTTTTCTGTTAATGGTGAAGAGACCAAAAATGAAAAGTGAAAGGTATGTGATGTTCTTCCATTACTGTTTACAATAAACATATGAATCATGATTACATTGAGGATTAAGAACCTTATGACACGGTTCATATTTCATATTCTAGGAAAGGCGTATTGAGGAAAAATTTGATGAATCATAAGCAATGGTTAATGAATAAATTTGGATGAATAAAGTATTTATTTTTTTTTGGATTTCAAAGAATATGTAATATGAATCATGATATATATAATTATATTCAATATAATTTCTATTATAGATTTTAAACATCATGTGAATGGTGATGAATACATAGGAAATTAATTTCATGGAAGGGTGATATTTTGATTAATGGAAGGAAATCCTTAATTAATTTCTGTTGTTGAGATAATGTAGGTTGGATAAAAGTATGTTGGATATTAATAGGTAAATTGGATGGTATATATTACCCTAGAAATGATCAATTAAAATGTGGTCTATGTCATTAAGGAATATTTCTACAACATCTTGGATTTAAAGAATGTATCCAGTAGTCATTAGAATAAGGAATCATGCATATTTTCCAAAAGGATTTATGGTTATTTGGGTTGTTACCATGCTCCAATGGAATATACGATGAGGGTATTCACAAATTTTGTATTTGTAAACCAATAAGTAATTTTTGATATAAGGGGGTCAATATTAAGCTTATTTCATGAGATTATTTCTAATGTTTTGGATTCTCATATTTCAGAAGGTTTATAAGGTTAACAGTTTATGTTGAGATTATGTAATGATTCCATTGACGTTTTTGAGATTAAATGAATATCTCACCACATTAGGATTTAGAAATATTGGATAACCTGTTCTAAAAACATTTTCTGGATAATAATTGATGAAAAATAGGATGGAATATCATGGATCCCATGATCTCACAGTAATTTAAGGAAAAAATTCAGCTTACTTTTTGGAGAATGATGTGAAGTGGGTCAAGGAACAACAAAGGGTGAGGTTGTTCTGAAATAATGCAAGTATATATTTTAATTAAAAATTTTCATCTTTAGGAAAAATATCATGAAACAAAAAATTCTTTCCCATTACCTTTGTTTTAAATGGATCAGTTTGTTCTTCATGTCATCAAAGATTTAAGACTTTTTTATTGTTAAATTTAAGTTGACCTGGTTCTATATCACTCACCATCAGAGATTTATGGTATGATTTCCCTTTCATGTACATGTTTTCACTTTCAACATATGATATACTATGTAGAAACCCTACTGTGTATTGTTATGGGTAAACATTATGGATCGAATATTCTCTTCTGAACTATGTTTTTGTGTTCATTTTTATGATGGGGATTTCTATTAAAGAAACATAAAAGTATTAAACCATAGATAGAAAAAATTCAGGGAGAAATTCCATTTTAAGGGTTTTATAATGTAACACCATGCTATGTTTTGAATTAATGTTTTCTAATTTCTTTAGTCATTTTGATATTTTTTATCTCACGAAACACTGAAAATAGATTAATTTATATTAAAGAACTATGTTTAGAATGAATTATAAAAGGCACCAAGTTAGTCATTATCTACATAAAACATAAATTTTATCTTTCTCTACGTGTAACACTAATGTTATTTTCATTATATTAAATAATTACTTTCCTTGATGTCCGGCGTAACACAGAAGACCGAGTTTTACTGAACAACAATATATTTTTAAAATATTAGCAACTATTATAATAAGATATGACCTAGCCATTAAATTAGATGTTATGAATATTATTAACTTATAGAATAAAATATATAGTTTACAAAAATATATGATTAATTAAAAGGTTACCAATTAATTATAATTGAAAATATAAGATCAAATTAAATATAAAAGATTTATTTTTATTTTTATGTTCCCAAAGGTTTTTTGTCTTAATAAATTAACATAATTACAATTTTTGAGTGATATAAATGTAATATTCATTATATATATTCAATAAATTATTTTTTATATTCCTAAAAAATATTTAAAATAAATAAGATAAGCACAAACCCAATTTTATCCCAAAAAACATATATTCTTATTAAAGTTGTTTTATAGCCTTCTAACGGAGAAACAATTTTTTAAATTAATTTTGTATCATTTATATATATAATATGTCAAAATAGACTTCATTTTTTGATGAGAGAAATAATAATTATGTTAGGATTTTTCATTTTTTAGTTTATTAATATTTCATTTTTTAATGAATAATAAAAAGTACCAAATTTTATTTCATAACACCATTTTCTTCTAGCTAATGTATAATGTTAAATTATAATTTAAATTATTTTAAATGTTTAGATAGAGAATATTTTTACCAATTAATCAAATTTTGGACATTGTAGCCAATATTTTAATTAAATTGGATATAAAAACATAGAAAACATATGATCATTTTTACTTTAAAACTCATAGTGTCGTCCCATTGGAAGGATTGCTTTTAAAATAATTTCTACCACTTATATTTTTGAAATTTTGAATAATGGATTAAATATTTTGACTCATAACAATTTTTAATTCCTAATAATATCATATATTATTTTCCCAAAATTATTAGTTGAGGAATTAAAATTAATTACATCGATTAAGGTAAAATTAATATTAACTAAGGACAAAAACATAAATTTAAGAACCAAAATGTCATAGATAATAGTTAAAGATAAAATTTATGGCCATATTTATAAATTTTTCTCCCTTTTAAAGAATCGGATCATTTATTGGACCCACATGACATTTGAAAAATGTGTATGTAGTTCCATTATAAAAATATTACGAGAGTGCTACACCTCATCCACAATAAAAAGGTATCCTCTCCTCCCACTTCTTCACACCACTCAAAAAACATTGGTTCAGAAATTATCTACTAAAATATCATAAAAACCCCAAAAATAATCTGTTAATCATCTATTTAGGATGAAATTATTCCATGTAATCCCTTTGGTGGAAACCAGAAGGAGTTACCTGATTAAGAGGTAACACCCTCCTTCAAAATCCTTTATTTTATTTTATTACTCCACTCCATCAACTGTAATTATTATATTATTGTTTAAAAAATGTTATATTCAATATAATAGGGTATTTCTATTTTTATCTTTGACCTACACTCACATACACATACATATAATGGTAATGAATATACAATTTATATGTACGGTGAACTATCGCCTCACCAAACGATGATTGTTCGTTCTTCATTTACCGCCTCTAATGGTGAGAATTATAAAAAAATATTTATATATAATATATATTATATTTATTATGACTTCAAGATCCTGTAATCCTTTTAAAACACATATCATTATAATTTCCATTTGGTTTAAATATGATAATTTCATTTGAGGAAGTGTAGACTACCGCCCCCCTCACAGTGATGTGATTATTTCACACAGAATATTGAATGTATTAGGGATGTGTTTGTTGAAATTTTATGATCTAAATGATATGATAATTCTTTTTAGTAGATATATATGTTCATATATAGATACCTTTAATTCATTTACTATCTTTCTTCCAATATGATAATAAAATAGAGACAACATTCATGAGTACGTATGACATGTTGTCTCCATGAATGGTGTATTCAATCGTAAACATATATGTCATATAGGTTATTATATTACTCATATAATGAATATAAATTATATTTATGTTATTTTTTACATTCTTGAAATCATTATATATGTCTAAGAACCTATGATATAACAAATTAGACACATACAAAGAACAAAGCAGATATTACCTGAATTGAAACATTAACATATAATTGATAAGAAGAGGGTAATATAAGGTGATCATCAAATAATATATGTTATTATATATACAAATATTATTCATTAAAATAATTATAATAAACAAACATTTATTATATAAAAATATTTTATGATTACGAATAGAGTCAATAAACGAGGTAATGAAATTTCATATCAACTTTTATTTTCGTGAGATACTATAATTATTCACCACCAATTAATTTTGTGTGGTTTGTTAACTACATATGGATGTATTATAATATTATTATAATTAATGTTTTTTGTATTTATATTTATATTTTTTAACATTTATTTCAGGGGGTTTATGTTGCATAAGATACCAAATTGATAACGTCATTTTCTTTTAATTTTCCATCTAGGAGACACATGCCTTGTTATGCACCTATATTTTTGAATGAGGTGTATATACATCCTGTGAAATGTTATATCATGAATACCTATCTTTTAAATATTTTTTAAAAAGCATTTCATTCCATTTTATTACATGGTCAGTATGGTTTAAATAACCAAGTGGTAAGAGTTTATTGAAACAATCTCATCACTTTTTGAGATTATTTATGTTTATGATTACATTGATGTAATATTATGATACATCTCTTAATAACAATCATTAAATTTATTATCCTATGATTATTCATGATATATTAATATATTGGTACCTTTTTCAACAATTTTTAATATTATATAGTTTAGAATGTGTCTTTAAGAAATCTGGATTTTACCATCTCTTTGGTCTGAAATATGTGTTCCTTAAAACACATTTTTTCTAAAAAGGGTTTCCCAAAATATTATACTAATATCATATGGTAATTAAAATAAATTTTTCCCTTTTTCCTTCTACTAATTTTGTCAATGTAATCATTTTTTTATTTTCTTAATGAAGTCTTTTTTCTATCCTTTTTACCGTGAAAAAGGAATATTCTTTTTTACCTTGTAAATTATGTATATATTTACCCACCATCTATTATTTGATGAATTATATTCATGTTTAAAATTTTATTTTTTAAGAAACTGTTTTTAAAATAAATTTAAATTTAAATTATTTTCAAAAAAATAATATTTTCCTTAACATTTTCAATGTAAACCTTTTTTGAAAATGATTTCAAGATCCTTTACAAGATTTCCAAGGAAAATGGATTTGAAAATGTTTTAAATGATTCCATTATAAATTTTAAAGACTATTTTTTTGAATATCTTTTTCAAAAGGTTTTAAAATCATTTTTTTATGTAGAAAAATTAATTTAGTCATGAAGTGTTTTTAAATGATATTTTAAAATTATTTATCATCTAAGATAAAATTTGTTGGTGTTACAAATTAATTTATGAGGAAATTATTCTATGTTTCCATTCATATTATTTCTCCAAATGGTTTATCTTTTATGTAATAATGTTTATAAAATATGTTTATCTATCACGGGTTATATTTATATGGATCCCACTTCATTTCATGGGTTATTCTTTCATGAATGGATTATAAAACCTTTTTTTTCACATGTTAATGTATTATTTCATGAATATAAAACCCATTTCATTTCATGGGTAATTATATGATGGAATATTATTTTTTTGAACATTTATTTATTATTTCATTATGGGGTGGTGGGGACCTATATCTCCCTCTAATAAATTAGGTAATGTTAAATTTTTTATGATCTAAAGGGTACATGAGAGGGTATCACATGACCAAAACAAGAGGATAAATGGGAGATAATCCCAGGTACAAAGGAAGAGGGAACACGAGAGGCCATATAAAGACTAAATAAAGAGGGTACGTAAGAGGATATCACAATCCAAAAACAAGAGGGTATATTAGAGGACATCCCAAGACCAAAATATGTGGGTACACAGGAGGACATCCCAAGCCCGAAACAAGAGGCTACATGGGGGGCCATCCCAATCTTGAAGCAGGTACACATGTGATTAACCCATGATTAACATTGTAAAATGGACTTGGTAGGCCACCTTGTCATATTGTTTTTATATGATTATGTGTCTACAACATTTCCAAGTCTTATTCTTATATTATTATTTCATGGCTAACATTCATTATTTCCTTATGATTCTTGTCTTATGAACTGTAAATATTTATACCATTATTCATTTTTATTGATTTCTCATATGAAGGGTATGATATATTAATAATAAAGATCATGTTATCCTACACTTATTTTCATGACATGCTTTTGCATTACATCCATTTACCATTATATAACATTTGAGATCAACCATTTCATGTGATTCCATTCCCCGGGTTATGTAGAATGGGTTTTAAGTAGAAATACTAATATGTGAGATATTTGTGGGAATCATTGATGACATTTCATTGATTTATAATATTTTTTTTCTGTGTTTCCAAAGAAACTAAACTATTATGGAATACAGAAATTCACATTTATAATATACTAAATATTCATCTAAAATAAAGTAATGTCTATGTATGTCATGCCTTAGTAATTATAGGTATTTCCTAAATACATTTACACACATACACATCTCCTAAGTCACTAAATGTTTAAATATAAAAATAACTGATGAATCAATGCATTAATACATCTTTATCCAACAACCAGATTACAATGTGAAGTAAAAGAATGTTAATAGGCCCAAATAATTTCCCACCTCAATGTGTGTGTATTAAACATCAAACCTGAATGTAATAGTACTGGTTCTACTATCTGAATGCTTTAGGAACACACCTATGTCTTTCTTGTCTAACTAAGAACTATCTAATCTTGGTCCACATAAGACCTTGTCAAATGGTTAATCATCTGAACAAGATACAAAACATTGGAAAAAAAATCGTCAATTAGTGAGTATAAAAATACACAGTAGTACACCTTGAAACCAAAAATCATGTATCAACATAAAGTATATTCAGATCCACAAAAATTTATTTCTATAACAAATATAATAAGAATATCTAGTTATAGTCAACAAATACACACAGTCAAGATGTACATGAAATCTATAGTATACCAGCCCTAATATTCCATATCAATGGATCCAAAAAGGACTTATCTAAGAGAATACATTCTGAAGATTGATATAAGTGCTGACATCCATCTGATATTTTTTGTTCATTAAGACGCTTCATGAGAATGACAGTCTGGTAGTTCTAAGATATTTTGATACACATTAGAGGATCACAAACAATTCCATGGTGTGACACCAATAACTCCATCTGGATTAATCCTCTACGTAGTTGTTTGATGCCCAGTAGGATTGATCACTTCGATACACAAAAATCAACCTAGGACATGAAGATGAATAAATTTTCCCACACCAGTCATCTTGGGTGTATTCTAGAAACACTATCTAGCAATTCCTATTGAACAGATCGTTTTCCTAGTAGTAGGAAAATATTCACACTAACCTTCCAGGAAATGATAAGGAGAACAAACTATAATGATGCTTCTATAAGATACAAAGGATAAGAGACCTAATCCATGTATGACAGAGTAAACGATGCGTTAAAGTGTTACACATAGTGTCCCTTATCCCTGGGTCCTACTCATGTAAAAAAAATGATTTATCAAACCATGCATACTCAATAAAAAACTATTTGTAGTCTGCATGTGTTGTCTACCCATAGATCAATATATGGATCCATCCCATATACTTATGTCTATGTGCTGGTACACTACTTAGCTCGTGTACCTCGTCTAGGACATTTCGTGTGGGGGATTTAATTCTGTGTAGGTAACTCATGTACTCCACTCTATGTTTTTGTATATTTCTATGTAAACAATAAGTATATGGGGAGGGTCCATCTCTCATGTGATAGGGGTTACACACCATGTAATACATAACTTCCCCTATAACCCTAAACTCCTCTATGGGGGCCCTACATGATGTGTAGATCTGGTTTACACACTGTGTTTTATTGGATTTTCTATAAATTAATATTCATGATCTATTCATGTTCTCTATCTCTCCATCCACCATTTTTTCCATTCCTTGTTAGAAAACTCATGGGGAATCCTGGTCTATGACTTTCCATCACCAATCTACAACTTTCAAGCCTTCTATATACACGGATGACTAGATCATCACCAATATTCATTTCATAATGATGAAAATGATAATAGGGTATATATTTCATCTTATTCATTTCATTTTCCATCATCACAACACCATCATGTTGTTCAAATACCATATCGATGATTTCGTATCAATTCACCAAGATACAAGTCCACAACGATTGATTTATTGGGTTTCATAGATTTTTGGGCCAAATGAAGAACACATGTGGTGAAAAATTAATGGTGGGAGAAAAGAAAAAACCAAATTAGTGTAATACACCTCGATTTATTTCCATGTAGATCTCAATCTATTTTTGTTAGAACTAAAAACAAAAAAAATCCAGAATCATAATAATACTCCCATAAAATTCCTAAAAATAAACCTATCTAACATTACAAATGATCCATGAATCAATTTCTTAATCGATTGTTTCACATTCATCATAGAAATTTAGAATATGTAATAAATCCAAATAAAACACATTCCCTACCTTGATTCATTTCAATAAATTGTGAAGAATGATGTGTTTTCGTCATTGTTGGAGTGATCTGTCAAATCTGAGGTGCATTAATCATCGATCCATGATATTTTGTATTTTTACTAAGAGAGAATCCTAATATCTCTTTCCAAAATTACTCCAAAGTCTCTATGGCAATGACGCTAAACCTGGGATTTTCCCCTAATTGTCTATTTATTGATATGTCAATCATTGTATGAAAAATTTAAAAAACAATAATTTTATTTAATAATTTTATTCATTTCCATGAATGTGATAAATGTTCCAAAAACAAACTATGGAGAATAATGTTATGTCACGCCTATGGTAAACCTCGTATTATGAAGTCAATTATTCACTTACATTTCTGATCCACACATCCATTCAAAATTTATTCCACTTTTTCAAGAAAACTGTATGTGCATTGATTTTAATATATTTAATATAATTGAAAAATTTATGTTGGGAACACTAGACCTATAAATTGCATGTTTTCATCACTCAATGTCTATAAAATAATCTATATAATATTTAAAAATAATACAAGGAAAAAATGAGACTTTATAGAAGACCAATGACCTGGAAAAACAAGAGGATTCTACTTAGTGGACAGATAGAGGACCCATACACTTTTCCAACGATATGGTTCCACTATAATAGTTTATAAGGGACCCATTTCTATATTAGCATGACAGTTTCACTATTTGATGATAGATGAATCATGTCCTTACACCATAAAAGGGTTCCACTCGAGGAGTGTTGAGAGGACCCATGCCCATCCCAGTATGAGTGTTCCAATCAAAATATTTGTAGAGTACCCATGCCTAGACCAACTGTAGGGATCCACCCAGGATACCACTGGTGATCCTTCATGATCACCATCATCTTCAAGTTTCAAATAAAAAATCTCCAGGTCTAGAAAATCCACATCGTACCTCAAATTCCACAGTAGAGGTCACCATTGCAACCTATGGGGAATAAACTCGGCATATGATACTCAAATAACAAATATGAGTACCAAAGAAAGAGATATAGGAGATTGAAGTTGCATTAAATGAAACCAAGGGGGTACACAACATATGAGGGGATCCAAATGATGTGTGGTCCCACTCCATTACCTACTCGTGTCCCTTGAGGTAAACAGCTATCCATTTGTGTAGGGATACAAAATGTGTAGGGAATATACATGGCATGCCCATTCCACTCAGGATTCAACCCTTGTTCTTTTTCATGTTTGTGTATCCATACCATATTTGTGTACTTATTACATGATGTACTAGTTGACATAGTTTTCCACCCATGTCTCGTGATTTTACCATGCACAACATCCATGTTCATGTACTCCACTACACAGTTATGAGCGTGGCCACTAATTATCAGATGGGGGACATTCATGTGTACTCCTCCACATAGCTCGACCTCCCGATAAAGGTGTACATGGAATGTAAGAGGGATACACATCATGCAATCCTTATTAATTTCTTAAATCCTTCCCAGTATGGCATAGGGGATACACAAAATTTGTTCATCTTGATACATGATTTGTAGTGGTGTTTTCCACATATTCTCATATTTGTGTTCCATACTCAAAACTTTTGTTCACCTATTCGAATATGGCCTCATCTCATCCAAAAAAATTGTCTATCTTTCAATTTTCATCATTTTCATCCATTTTGTGGCAGAAAAATGGAACCCGTTGGTCTTCAAAGTTTCATCACACGTTCCAAATTCCATTGGATCTACCACCATTGATTATTTGAACATTGGTCATCAAAATGGTCTCCCACAACCTGAAATCCATCAAAACATCCCTAGTTTGTTGATCTATTCCTCACGTGTGGATTCTCCATGATTCTGGAGATTCAATTGGTCTCGGTACCAGCCAGTAAATTTAAACCGTGACTGTGGGTACATTAGGTGATGAAATGTGAAGGAAATGTTATAGAAATTCATAAGAGAATATTATTTATCGATTCTCACCAAGATTTCAGATCCAACTATCAAGAACAATGATATCCTTGTTAATAAAAAAATAAATAACTGAATTTTCCACACACTAGATCATTCAAAGGATATAATTTGCGAAGATAATAAATGGGATGACCCAAATCAATCAATTTAATCAAAATAGTATAATCCACATTATGAGTAGTTCAATAGAGATATTGGATCATTCTTCATTGAAGAAAAATCTTCGAAATGAATTAAGTTGATAAATTCACTACTTTACGACCATCCCTGATCTAGATATTTTTCATAATTGGATGCTGATTTAAGAAAAAAATGAGGAATATTACTCTAGAATCCTCCTAGGGATTACGTGGATAAACCTGGTGGATTTTCTATTGTTGTATATTTATAAAAATTCCATTCATTTCAAAATTATCAAATATCTTAGTAAATTTAGTTAATTAGCATATTAAACGCACCACTAATGGGAGAGATATCCAAACGCACCATGCCAACCTATTTTAGGTCACACATAGGGTAAAAAATGCAATATGGGAACATTCATGTTCTCAGATTTTGTATCCAAGCATCCCTTTAAGATTTATCTATTTTTCTTTAAGAAACCATTTATGAGTAGTATAAAATATTTTTAATATTTTTATAAAATTAATTCCAAACACAAAGTTCATTATAATCTCATGTCATCTCAGTGCCTAGAGTTGGAAATATATATTGAAATATTTCAAATTCTTAAAATGAATAAATTATATTTCAAAAAAAGTTTCATGAGAATTTCATACAAGGGGTGTTTTATTAAATGGAAAGAAGTGATTTCATTCAATAGGTAAAATAGAGTGAAAAATAATTTCCAAAGAATATTAGGTAATTGAAAATAATGGAATTAAATTATATTTTGGTGATTTAGATGGGGAAATATTAATGAGACGTGTAGGTATAAATTTATAACCTAAAAATGGTATTCAAGAAGATATTAGTTTCAAATAAATTTAGTAATAGTTGAAACACATTATATTATAATCTTTTACACTTACTAATCATGATTATAATGTAACTCGGTTAATTATTATATTAATAAAAATAAAAGATGAAGAATATTAACAAATTTATATGTTTTGAATCTTAATTTGGATTCCATTTCATATAATTCAATTTCTAATTAAGAGAAAATAATTTTTGAAATTAAACATATAATGTTTTTAGAAAATATTTCCATTGATACCTTTATTTATATTCATTATGTTTACATGAACATATTTTTCATTGATTACAAATTATATATGTGTTAATTAATTTTTATATATGTAGAAAAATAAAATTTGAGTCATAATTGACAATATATATATTTAATTTAAAAATATACAATATTTATAAAAGTATCTTTCTTTGAAAAAATAATTGTTTTACCAAAACACCTTATATTTCCCTTGGTAACATAATTTTATGTGTGGAAATAAAATTATCCCCATTTCATTAATATGAAATTTTAATTAAAAATATGAAAATAATTTTATATTATTCAATTTATAAAATTGATAAAAATTATTTTTAATATAAACACAAATACTATATAATAATATTTTTAAGAAATATGTGTCCCCTAATAATAAAATAAATTTATTCCATTCCAAGTAACAACTATTAGATGAAATTTAACTTACATTATTATATACGTTAACAATACATTCCATTTATACCATTATTTAACTATAATACGATAAGCTTCATAGAGTATAAAATGGCATATTTTTATGAAAGTATATAAATTGATCATATTTTATATTTTTTTATACTAACTGAATTTTATCAATTCATTACAAAAAATGGAATTTGTATCATATATCTCAAAATTTGATAACATGTATATTTACCAACTAATTCAATCAATTCATTGTAATTATTATATAATATTCTTCATTTTCGTTTGGTGTTTCTTGGGAATAAATCTATTGAAAATAATTGGTTTTAGTGGAATATATATTTTTAAATCATAGGGTGTTACATAATCCTTATGCTTTTATTTGTTTCTTGATTCCTTGGATTGTGACTTGTTATGATTCATGGAATCTCCAATTCTATAATCTATAAAAAATCATATCCCCACCTTCATACATCCAGTAGACTTAATGTAATAATATCATTACTCTCACTTATTTTAACCTCATTGTATTCATTCATCACCCATACAAATAAAATAATATGTTTTGGATTAAAAACGATGGTCTAGTATTTTATATTAATTCCATTTAGAAATTCCCCAGTTGTAAGTTTTTATTTCAATATATGATGAATTTTTTTAAGGGAATTTTAATTTTTGATCTGGTGAGGTGATCATTCTAAAAATAGTCATATAAATAAGGATTCCGACCATTTGAATGTAATTAAGAGGTGTGTTTGGATGTGTCATAATGCCTTATTAGAGGTGTAGTTTCTAATAAGGATTTCATATAAGGGAAGTGTGGACCATGGAATGGGTTTTTGGATGTTATCATTATTCATATAATGACCCATGGTGTTCATGACGTTAATTGAATTCAACAATGGGTTTAAACCTTATGAAAACGTATTTCATAGTGTGGACCCCCTATTTACTTCATGAATAGGTGTTGGGTCTGTTTCCTAGGGTTTTTTAGGCTGTGAATATTTTGAGAGAGGGAGTCCTTTCATATTGATAACTTGGGTTTTAGTATCTGAGACATTTTAGGGAGGACACCATTTAGGACATGAAATATTGTTCATGATATGACATGTATTGGGGTAATTGTTTTGGATAGGGATCAATTTTTTTCTTTTACCAGGTTAGGGATATGACTGTTTAGTGGGAGAGGGGAATCATGAGAGGTTATTTCTTGGGAATTCCTCCACTCACATTCCTCTCCACCCCCCCCCCCCCCCCACAATTTAGGGTTATCCTAGTTTAAGTTTAGTGATGATCTATGTTATGGTCAGCCATTTTATCCCATGTTGTTTTTTGTTATAGACCTTTGATTTTGGAAATATTTGAGCTTTTTTATGATATTATTTAAATGAAGTATGGTGAAATAATCTATGGTCAAGGGTGACTTTACTCAGTTCTCATAGTAGAAATCCCAAGATGGTGTCTATGTGTCTTTACACGGTGTTTCAATTAAGGTACATCACTGTAAGAATTTATTTAGGGGTTTTTAGTTTTTTTTAATTTTATTTTGATAATAAAAGAGTTCATTTTATAGGGTTTCTTATCTTGGATAGTACTAAGGATGCACCATAAACATTCTGGGAGTGGTTGATCACATTGTTTTTGAAACGAGAAATCTTGTTTAGTATTTAAGAGATTATAAATATTTGATAAATTTTTAATAAATAATTATAAATGTTCAATTCATTCATGAATCATTAATACTTAATTATATATGTTTATAACTAACTATTATGGATAATTAAAATGAGATAGGATCCCATGATAATGTCTGATGTATACTGTAATTTTAAGGTGCACTATATATAATGGAAAGGGGTTACCATAATGTTCCATATAGGTAGATCCAATAATACAAAAACGTATGTCTATTTATTCATGGTCATGGATTCTTGAATAATTTTATAGGTCTAGGATCTTGTTATATGGAATATTAGAGTTCTTAGGTGATATTAAAAGGTGGATTTGAACTTCTACGAATGAGACCATGTGATTTTCAACACCTTGGGTAGTTCATGGTTTCCTGGAGACTATGTATCCACGTTGTGACGATATCATAAGGGTTGTTGTGGGGCCTCAAGTATGTATTATAGTACGGGTAGTGATTTGGGATAATAAATAATGAGTTCATATGGAAATATGTTATGCATGATATTTCTAAGGATGATTAACTGTGGGAGAGAATGATGTATATCCCACAACTGATTATGAACTCACTATGGAGATTGGATTTTGTCATGTTGTTTTCATAGAGATATATGAGTGATTTTGGACATAGATTATAATTAATTAGAATATTTTCTTACATGTTTAATTTATAGGCATCGCTCTTAGGAAATGTGGGATAAGAACCAGTGTGGGTGGAGGGAATTATTCAGGACATGGCAATGGGTTTCCAAGTGGTGATTTTTTATTAGGAAATGGACCCTTCCACATACATATACATAGATATAATGGGTTATAGTAGGGTTATTTTGTGTGAAACTACTGAGTTATATGATCACAACTTGAATAGTATTCTCAATGTGCATGTATACATAATGCCTAATTTGCTTGTCAGAGTAGCAGATGTGCATTGGATCAGGATATGGTAGCTCCACCTGTATTATTTATCAAGATGGGGGTCAGGGATGGTAATAGGTCTAGTGTGCATGTTGTATTTTTTTTGTATTTGTGATCAGAATAGTGTGTGATCTACATATGTTTTATATAAAAAAAGCATCATTATATAGAACGATGATTATTTCATAGTATTTATACTCAAATGTTTATATATTTTCACGATTCTGGGTTATTTTTACAATTTATTTCTCTCTAATTGAAGGGAGTAAAATATCTATTTCATGGTTTAGTCCCCACCACTATTCTAAAACCTATGGAATATGGGGAGGAACAATTGAGGCCTTGTAGCACCCACATTATATTAATTTTTGATTAGATCAATGCCATGTCATTTTATAGTGGTGTCTATTTTTTTTCTTTTATGATACTATGAGATGGTGATATGAGGTCTTGGAATCTGTTGGAGCATATTATAGATATCATACTGGTGCATCGAGAACACCTTTTATAATGGTAATTTCATGATACAAAGGCATGGTATTGTTGTTCTTGGTTTTATATATTATGATTCAATGATTTCACCTTTTTTGAAAAAATTACATTATACATTTATATATTATAGATTCTTGTTTCCTGAACCATTCGAAAGAATCATCAAACATTTAGATTTTTAGGGTTGTATGATTCACATGAAATTTAGTTTCTTGCCTATGGTTGTTTTCTAATGAGAGGTTCAGTTTTTTAATGTCTCCACAACAACATATATGGTATTCCCCCATATAAATTTTTAGTAGAAATATATTCATCTAGAAAAAAATGAATTTCCATTCAAAAATAGGTAATGTGGATCTAATGATGATAATTTCTATAGTGATGGAAATATAGTTCTCTGATCAAGGGACATATGGAGACTCAGTATGGATATCTATGGGCATTGATACCCTGATAATGTCTTGATGTGGGAATGTTGTTCCTGATAGGTGATATGAGGATGGGAATTGGTTTCCCTGAGGATGATAGGTCCTTATTTGTCATTTTTATATAAGACTGTTTATTTAATGTATTAAAATAACCTACATGGTGTATCCCAATATATTGTTTTTTTAATTCTATGCAACTGAACCATATATCTGATGAAAGGAATGAAATCAATCCTTATTTGTGGTATCAAATAATTTTTAGAAGGGAATGATTTGTTGGTTTCCAAGCCATACTATTTTTGAGATGCACATTTATTTTATGTAGTGGTAGAAAGGTTATACCTTTATCATTTGTAATAACACCTATTGTGACGTCCCGAACCTAGATGCCACTTAATAGGTACCCTGAGCCTAGTGGGCCACATAACCTCAAGCGCATCCCCCAAACATGACAGGTTTCTGACTAATATCAAGGGCCTAGGGTGTGTCTATAAGGAAACTATGCCATCATTAGTAGTGTGTCGCACAGTGGAAGGAATATAGTTGAACAATGTACACCAAATAAAATATAAATAAACAGTGGAATAAAACATATGAAATAGATAAATGATAATAATAAAAAATTTATCAAATAGAATAATGATGATATAATTTCATGTAACTAGAAAACTGAAAAAACATGGAATGAAGAAAAAATGCATAACAAGTTCCACAATGTAAAAGAAAACAAAGGCTACTCCAAGAATCTTGAGATCTTACTCGGTCATTTGCGAACAACATCCGTCCTATCAGTGCATAATCAAGTGTTAGAAGTTGTAAGCTTCCCTTTGGCAATACATGTTACAATGTAATATACTCTGGGTACCAAACAACACTTGGAGAGGGAGTGATGTAAATCTCAGTGGGCCACCACCAAAGATGTCTATAACCTCCGGCCCGTGTAATGGAATATAAGAGTGTGCAGGAAAGCATATATAAAGTAAAGAAAGTAGTATAATATAACTAAATACCCATGTACCCGCGTCATCCCTCAGCTGGTGTCTTCCATGTAACCAGTTCATTTATTTATGTAATTACCATTTAAATTTAATAGTTCAGGTGAGGCATAGTCGGCACTGCCATCACCACATGATGGTATTTGTAGTGAAGGTCCGAAGATGTAATAAGGAAACCTGAAAAAGTAATCCGGTAAGGGTGATCCAAGGTAATAACCAAGGTAACATAAATCTCATAGAACACTAACTCAATAGTATCCAAGTATAACTAAGGGGTAAGATTATAATCCAAGGAGTGTAACCAAAGGCATTCCACAGTAAGGCACCTACAAAGTCCAAGGTGATCAACCAAGGTAAAACATGGCTAAGCAGAGATAGTTTCCTATGGGATTTCACCATGGAATCTACATGTCAATGTTGTATCCAAGGAGTATATTCAAGGTATCTGTAATAATGTAAAGGACCCTATAGTAGTATATTGGGCATGCAAGGTATAGAAACGAACTAGATTCTAGGTGGGTATCAACCTAAGAAATCTACATCCTTGAATCAGAATAGGGTTCCCAAGTCCCAAGCCATTCTCCTCTTAGAATCCAAGGTGATCCTGAGTGAGTCCATTCCTATTTCATATTGAATTCATGTAATCATTCATTAGGTTCAAGACATGTCTTCCATTAGATTAGATATACCAAGTAGCGTTGAAACCGTTTAATCATGTCTTTATTAACCATTATGCATATTAAATTATTAAGGGTTCACTCAGCTACCTTCCATCAATATGAAACATGGTTCTAAGAACATGAAAACATTATTAAATCTAATTTTATACGGCCAAGTTATATACTTAGTATACTTTCCATTCCACATTTCACATTTAATAATCATTTGAGAGCACTTAACTTTGGCGGGTCAAGTGGTGAGTATACATGGTACATGCCATTATTCAATAATCATTAATAACAAAACATTTATTATATAAAGGATCACTATTAGGAAGGTCAATCAAGGAACACCCTAACGATGGATCAAACGTTCTGAAACACTAAAAAATCAAATATGAAATAACCCTAAATGTGGGGCGAATTGAGTCGTCGGTGTAAGCGCTAACAACTAATCACATAATGAGGAAGATAATAAACATATTATTATAACAAGTATTACCATGGATGGTAAATTTATGAAGCATCTTTCGATGAAATTACCGGTCCCCACATGAATATTCCAAAATTAAAAAACATTGGGTTTGAGTTGTAAAGACACCATCCTTAGGGTTGTAAGATCCTTCTCCCCTAGTACCAACCCATGGTTCGCCTCATATCGGAGTAGATCATAGAAAAGGTGAAAATTGTTCATATAATGATATCATGGTCGAGACAAATATATAAAAATAATGGAAAGGGAGGATTTGAGTACTTACTGTTGCACATCCAACGTGACTAACTGAGGCCTGATCAGATGCTAGATGAGGAGATCTCTTGATCCCTATATTTGGACTTCAAAAAATCCAAAATGAGAGGAAAAATGCTTAATCTTGCTGGTTCTGAATTAGGGAGGAAGGATTGTATTAATAGACAATTAATGGAAAAATAATAATTTTACATAGAATTTTAGCCCGCACACGGTTTTTCCGCATGGTTTTTCAAATAGTGCGCAAACCATGTGAGACGGTTCTGGCTGAAAAGTCATCCCATGCACGGTTTGATCAAATCGTGCACAATCCATGCATGAGTACCTAGAAAAAGGGAATTCAAATGGTTATGCCGCACAGTCAAGCGCTAACCATGTGAGATGGATCTTTCCATAAAACACCATCTGCACAGTTAGGTAAACTGTGCAGAATTCCTTCATGGTTTACTCTAAATCATGTTCCAAGCTAGTATTCCTCAAAAAGATGGGTTTTGGCTCCGAACAAGTCCTGAACAACCCCCTAAACTTTTTCTCTCTCATTATGCATCCAAATTAGGTCCAATTTAAATATGTATACAGACAATTAAAGGATCCATACATGAGTAAAAAACCGGGTTATTACATTCTTCCCCCCTTAAAGAACTCACCCCTGAGTTCTCATTCAAATGTTATAGAAACACTATCTAAAAACAAATCTAAAAATTTGGAACATGCATTGGATTCCCTATCCCATGTCTCATCATGTAAACAGTTTTGATGCCATAGAACCCATATGAGTGGGAACGAATTGACTCGGAGAGCCTTCATACTTCGGTCAATGATGTGTACTAGATATTTCTCAAAGGTAGCATCACCATCAAACTTAATTTCCATGGGATCAATGGTATGAGATGGGTCAACATGATAATGGTGAAGCTGTGAGACATGAATGATGTTGTGCATGGAATGGTACGTCTGAGGTAGTAGCAACCGATAGGCTATCAGTCCGACTCTCTCTAGAATTTCAAATGACCTGACGTAATGAGGTGACCGTTTTTCTGGATTTCTTAATTGTATATGCCCTAGTATGGTCGATACCCAAATAAGAACACAATATCCCACATTGAACTAAAGAGGTTGTCAAAATATATCAATATAAGATTTCTGTCTAGACTCTGTAGTCACCATATGTTTCCTGATCAGCTGAACCTATTTTAAAGTCTGATATAAAAGATGAAGAGCTAGTTGGGTTGCCTCACCAACCACTAGGCTGCACAAGGGAGATCAGAATGCCCTACCATATAATGCCTTAAATGGATCCATATTAATTTTATCCTAAACTGTTATTATAAGAAAATTTGATGATAGGGATATGCTTCTCCCTAAAATCTCCATAATCATGGACACATGCTTGGAGAATATCCTCTATAACATGTATTGTCTGTTCTAATTTTCCATCAGTCTAAGGGTGAAAAGTTTTTCTCAGAAGAACTTGTTTTTCCATATCATTCTACAATCCTTGCTAGAACCTTTATGTGAAACGGGAATCCCTATTTTAATTGATATTATGTGGACCCCTGTGTAGTCAAATTATCTCACATACATATAGTCTTCCCATCTCATCAACCAAGAAAGTCTCCAATATAGGAATGAAGTGGAATGACATCCTTAGGCAGTCAATGACTACCAGATGGCATTTCTACCCCTCTCGACCAAGGTAATATGATTATGAAATCCATAGAAATATATTTCCATTTCCATTTTGGGACAGGAAGTGGCTATAACAGGCCTATAGGTCTCTGGTGCTCTGCCTTCACCTGCTGAAAGGTGGAAAACCTAGTGATGAAGAAGAAAATCTCATGTTTTATTTTAGGACACCAATAATGGTGTCACATATCTCTATACATCTTTGAGATCCTTGTATGAACTTCCCACAGAGAAGAATGTGACTCTTTCATATACTCCTCTATCATATCTGTACGAACGCAGATATGTCCATGTAGACGCAGGACATCGTCTCTATCTATAGACCAATCCAGAGGTGGGTTATCTCCCAATATACACTCACAAGGAAGCAACAATTCAGGATTTGAAAATTGCCTACTCCTCACCTTCTCGGGGAGGGAATATGTAATTATTAGGGTTGAGAGGTAAGACTTATTTTGAATGTCATGAAACTCCAGATGAAGTTCAGAAAGGATAGAAATTAACTTCCATTCATCACTGGATTCCTCTTCGACATTGATTTTAGTCTTTCGACTCACTGCATCAATGAACACATTACCATTTCCAGGTATATAGGAATGCTCAAAATAAACATATTGCAGATATTCAACCCATCTACACTATATGTGATTAAAGACATGCTGGGAATGATATCCATGAGTCTTTTTGTGATATGTGTACCCCACAATGTTCTCACCCAACAGGTAATGTCTCCAGCAACATAAGGCATGGACAACAGCTGCTAGCTCGAGGTTGTGTGTTGGGTAATTTATCTCGTGAGGCCTCAACTACAGAGATCCATACACAAAAACATTGTCTTCTGGCATTAACACTTCTCCTAGGACAATTGTTGATGTATCATAGAAGATGATATAACCTTTACCTACTTCTAGAAGAAGCACGATCAGTGCCGAGAAACGCCTCTCTTTCATTTCCTGAAAGGATTTCTCGCATACTTCTAACAATAGGCACTCAACAACCTTATTTTAATGTATAGTTAAGGGTGAATAAATAATTTATAATTCCTCTATTAAATGATTTTAATATTAAGTGAGCCCTCAGAAAATCCTGATGTCAAATATATTTTTGGGTTGCTCCAAGGAAACTATAGCAATAATCTTTTATGGTCCAACAGATACACATAATTTTGAAATAATACAACCCAAAAAGTGGACCTTGTAAATCCACAAGTTGCATTTATCAAGCTCGACATAAAGCTAGAGCTCTCTTATTATACTCATAATGATCTCAAGATGTTTGGCATGGTCGTTACGAGTGCAGGAATACACCAAGATTTTTTCCAGAAAGGCAACAACAAAATAGTCTAAATAGTGGTGAAAACCCATATTCATCAAGGCCATGAATACGAAATGTGAATTCATAAGTCCGAATGTCATGACAAGATACTCAAATAGACCATACCTACTATTGAATGTTGTATGTGGTTTGTCTGATGGTATGACTCACACTTTATGATAACCCTATCATAGTTCGCTCATAGAGAACACCCTTTATCCTCAGAGCCAGTAAAATAGATCATCTATTCAAGGAAGTGGATACCAATTCTTGACCGTATGTTGGATCAACGTTATGTAATTGATGCATTGACCTAAGGTTCCATCTGCCCTCTTAGAGAAAAGCACTGACATACCCCAAAAGGATGTACTAGGCCATATAAAGACATTAGACTCAATTTACTCTATCTCCTTATTGGTCTCCTGAAGCTCAGTAGGTGTCACCCTGTATGGAGGAAAGGACACTAGAGCTTCTCCTGGAAGAAGATCAATTGTAAACACTACCTCTCTCTTAGGTGGTAATCCAGAGAAGTCATTCGGAAAGAATTTCTTGAAATAATCAACTACTATAAGGAAATAAGTTCTAAGAAAACCATGATCCTACATGAAAATATATGCAATTTAGGTGGTCACTCCACCTAGCTCTTGATGCTTCAGTCTAGCTCTCTTAGCCTAGACATCCCAATCACCATTGAAAAGATAAATGCTGCCTTCTGGTGATTTAAAAGAGAGAATGCAATGATAGATGTGTACAAAGTCATGATAGTGGACTAACTAGTCCATACCGAGAATGAAATCTAAGATATTCATATCGAGAAAAAAGAGATTCCCCAAGAAAGGGTTACTCCCAACCTCTATGGGACACTCCCTGCATTGGTGTATGCCCTCTGTCCATATTCCCAATAGTGTATCGAGGTCCATTACACAATAATGATAATGTATCTCTAGTATGAGACATTCCACAATTGATATAGAAATTAAAGAGTTTGAAGATCTAGTATTAAGAAATGCAGAGGGAATAGTGGATCCTTCTAGAATAGTACCTCGCACTGTAGATGGCCTCATAGCCTGATCCTTGGGTAGCAACTATAAAGCATGAAACTGACCGGATCCACAACCTTGTGCAATAGATGGACTACAAAATCAGGACTCCTCTGTTTGCGTTGATGATGATCACAGGTCAGACTACCATGGACATGACCTCCTCCTCGGCCAGACCTACCAGAGCTACTCTAAATACCCATCTGAAACGATGCAAAATAACTCGCTCCTAAAGGTGGAACAGATGTTGATCCTCATCCACATGAATCTAGTGGAATGGAAATCCATAAATGATGAAGATGACCCATACGGAGGAAATACCAGAACTCCATTGTGTCTATGTCACATTGGGTATTCTAATGCCCGAATCTTCCACACTGATGGAACACCATAGATCTATTTATCTAAAAACTCTGACTGCCACTACCCTGAAGAGAAACCTCGAACGAATGTTTCCTGCCTCCAAAATAACAAATGGACTGACGCGACGCTGATACTTTAAACATGATACTTTTTCCACCCCCAAGTTACATTTAGTGATAAGGGCCTAATAAACTATTGCAGAAAAGGACAGAAGGTGAAGGACATTGCACTGAGTTCGGATGGCGTACTAGATCCCATCCTAAAATTTATAGCATGCGAATGCTCACCACAAGCTAGAAGTGGTGAAAAGCACTGTAAATTAGTGAAACATGCTGAATATTATATACCTAACATAGAAACTTTCTCGATATTATTGAACACTATGGCTCTATTATATCGTAGTGCTTGAGGAATGAACTATTCATAGAAGGTAGTCTAGATGTCAACCCATAACATGCACTGATGACGACCGACCTGGGTAATGACATCCCACCAATGCTGGGATGAATCCCAAAGCATGTATATAGAAATATCGAATCTCCACTCTTGAGGTGTTTCCATATGCTTAATGACAGACATCATGGCCTCTAGCAAATACTCATCAGCCTGAGAACTGCTATCCCCTAAATATATTAAGAGGATAATGCTACTGGAACTCACGATTCAGATTAGACATCGTAGGTGTAACATGTGGAGCACCAAGAATGGACTGCATCAGATATAGGAAAATATCAAGAACATGAGAATTAGTGACCAGATCAAGTACAACAGGATGTGCCTCATTGACCAGATTAAGTACAACTAGTGGTGCCTCAGGGCCCACCATGTCTAGAGCATGGTCTTCACCACCCTCATGGTGAATAACACAAGGACATTTTGGTACCATTGGTCTTAAAATTCCAAGAACACACCTTAGAACAAGATTATGAGCATAATATTGCATCACTAGTGGAAATTAAATGTATGAAAAGTCAATAGCCAAGGTATACTACCAAAACTACCACTTAGACAACCAGTTATCGGTAAGTGATCTTGTATTAGATTCATGTCATTTTGCAGTTAATTTCCAAGTTCATACATTTATCTTTCATAGACATGGCAAGGAAGGATAAGAATGTGCAACCAATTCATTTTAGATTTCAAGATTAACCTTATTATTTATATCCATTTCTAATGAATCAGTTCCCATACACATATCACCAGAAATGAAACCCATTTATTTATAGCATAATGGCTTCACTCGGTAAATTACTCATCCATACACATGAGGGAATATACACCTCATGAATTGAGATAGAAAATCACACAATTTTATCCATTTTAATATAAGTACAATCAAACTATCCCAACATCACTCCACAATCACAGGCATATCAAGCAACAAAAATAAGTGAAATGAACCTATATGGTATCGCAATATTCATGCCATATAAATTATAGGTGCCTATAATGATGAATGTAACAATTCTCCTTACCCTCATATCATCAGGATAAGGACGAAAGAAAATCCTCAACCAGAGTAATAATCAACCACACCAAAAATCGTGTGCATCAACCAATGGATAAATAATATCAACCATAATAGGAAAATGAAGAATAAAAATTATAATTTAGGAAACATGGTTGTTACCCAAAACATGGGTTCGTGACTCCTAAGAACATATTATGATAAAGTCCAAAGAATTATTATTCTCCAATATATTGTCTCCAAATAGTAAATAAAAAAACCACCTCTGATACAACTTTGTGATGCCCAAGACCAGGATGCCACTTAACGGATGCCCTGAGCCTGGTGGGACACATGGCCTCATGCGCATCTCCCCAAACATTAGAGGCTACCAAATAACAATGAGGGACTATGGTGTGTCTATGGGGGGACTATGACCTCATTAGCAGAGTATAGCACAGTGGAAGTGATATAAGTGAATAGTAATTAGTGGAAGAGATATATAATATCAATTAAAAGAGGAAGAAAAAAGATACAATAGATATATGAGAATAATAATAACTATATCAACTAGAACAATGATTATGTAATGTCATGTCACTAGAAAACTAGAAAAATATGGATACAAGACAGTAGGAATAACATTTTCCAAAAAGTAAAAGTAAACTAAGGTTACTCCAAGCATCCTGACATCCTACTCAGTAATCTTCTATCATGCTCTATTCTATCATAACCCAGTCAAGTGTTGGAAGTTTTATACTTCCCTTTGTCAATACCTGCAACCATATAATCTACCCAGGGTACCAAATGGCACCTGAAGAGGGTGTGAGGTAAATCTCAGTGGGCCACTAACAATTGTGTCTATAACCCCCATCTTGTGTAATAGAATATAGGAGTGTGCAATCATGCATATATAAAGTAAAGAAAGAAGTATAATATAATTAAATAACCATGTTCCTTATTAATCCCTCGGCTGGTGTCTAAAATATAACCAGTTCATTTATTTAGGTAATTACAATTTAATATTAATAGGTCACATGATGCATAGCTAGAACTGACATCACCTTGTGATTGTATAAGTAGTGAAGGTACCAAGACATAACAAGGCAACATGAAAAATATATCCGGTGAGGGTGTTTCAGGGTAATAACTAACGTAACGTAAATCTCATAGAACACTAACTCAATAGTATCTGAGTCTAGCTAGGGGGTATGAGTGTAATCTAAGGAGATTTATCCAAGGCATTCTGCAATACGGTGTTACCGAGTCCATGGTGATCGACCAAGGTAAAATGGGGAAAAGTATAGACAGGTCCCTATAGGATTTCACCATAGAACATACTGGTAAATTTTGTATCTAAGGAGTTAATATGAGGTATCTATAATAATGTAATGTAACATACGGTAGTATATCGGGAATCCTATGAATAGAAAAGAACCAGAGTTTTGGTGGGTATCAACCTTAGCAAACCACATACTTGCATCGTAATGGGGTTCCTAAGTCCCAATGTATTCTCCTCTCAAAATCCAAGGTGAGCCCGTGTAATTCCATTCCTATTTTAAATTGTAACCATGTAATCATTTATTAGGTTCAAGCGTTGTCTTCCATTAGATTGGATATTCCATATAGAATTTCAACTGTTTAATCAATTATTTATTAACCTCTAAGGAATATTCAATTATTAAGGATCACTCCACTACCTTCCATAAATATGGAAATGGGTGCTATGGAAATGTAACCATTATCAATCTCTTTTGTCAAGGCGATGTTATATACTAAGTATACATGCCAATCCACATTTCACATTTAATAATCATTTAAATGGACTTTCCTTAGGTTGGTCAAGTGGTGAGCATACATGGTAAATGCCCTTGTTCAATAATCATTAATAAAAATCTATTTATTAAAGGAAGGTTCAACTTTAGGAATGTCAATAAAGGCACAACTTAATGGTGGATCAAACGTGCCAAATCACTAAAAACCAAAATACGGTATAACCTTCAACAAGGGGAAAATTGAGTTGTGGGTGTAACTACTAATTACTAATCAGATAATTGGGAATAACATAACGACATGATTATAACATGTATAATCATGGAGTGTAAATTTAAGATATGGATTCTGATGAAATCGGCAGTCACCACACAAATATTCCAAAATCAATGAACTGTAGGGATGATTTAGAGGTCACCCACCATATGGTTGTATGATTCTTGTCCTCTGATATCGGCCCTTGGTTCACCTCAAATAGAAGTAGATCTATGAATAGGTGAAAAAATATCACATGAAAATATCTATGTCGATAGAAAGAGAGAAGAAGAATGGCTAAAGGGGACTTGAGTACATACTATTATGCAACGAATGTGATGAACAAAAGATCAATCATATGCTGAACAAAAATGATATTTTGATCCCATGATTTTACATAAAAAAGATCCAAAATGTGAGGAATGTGGCTTAATCCTTCTAGTTCTTAGAGTAGGTAGGAAGGGTTGGATTAATGGATCATTAAGTGGGAAACTAGAAATTTAACCAGAATTCTAGCCTGAAAATTGTTTGTCTGAATGGTTTGTCAAACTGTGAACAAACCGTGTGAGATAGTTCAACCTAAATAGTCTTCCTCTACATGTTTTGATCAAACTGTTTGCAATCTGTTCTTGGGTACCTAGGAAAAAAGGGTGTTCGCATGGTTTTGCCACATGGCTATGCACAAACCATGCGTGCTGGCTCTTTCTGAACAAACCCCATCATCACAGTTAGGCAAACTGTGCGTAATTCCTTCATGTTTTACTCTAAATCGTGCACTAAGACAGTTTTCCCTCTAAAAAGATGGGTCCTGGGCTCCAAGAAAGGCCCAGAATCCCTTCGAACCTTTTCTAACTCATTAGGAATCCAAATTAGGACCAATGTCCTGAGTCAAACTAAAAATTAAAGGATCTATGCATGAGTGAAAATTGAGTTATTACACCTAGGTGGTGGGTGGTGATTTATTTATCCATGGTGTGAGTGAGATACATTGAGCTATTGGGTGAGAAACATGTAGTAGGTATTTTTCAATGGGTTTGGTGAGTGATCATGGGTTTGATGATACATGACTCATCAGATCATTAGTATTGTTGTGCTACTGGGTGTAAGAAAGTTTGTTCCATCAATTTTAGGATAGATAATAATGATCATGATCAAGAACCAATGATTTAGTTACCAGTATATTGCTCCACCTTGTCTTCTGGAGAGTCCATATTGGTGAGTTTTTTTAGAAAAGATTTATGTTGTGATCATATGTGCACACTAGTAATGTGAAGTTACCAGTTGTGTTTCATTTTAAATAATAGGTTTTTTACATATCTATTTTGAATGGTTCATGTTGTGGATGAATATGAGTAATGCTATGATAGTTGTGTAGCTGGGGATCTAGGTACCATATTATGGTTGATCAGATCTTTATCCTTGAAATTTTAGTTAGGTAAGGGAGATAGTGGAATATGAGGAGTTACATGTATTTGGTTCTTATAAATGTTATGTTCATTGATGGAGGAGTGGTGTAAGGGATTTATATGTTGGTGAGATCACCATTGGCCAGTTGGATGGTGTTATGCTCATTATGGATGAATTTTAGTGGTGCTGAAGATGAAATTACCACTGAGCTGGTAGTGGGTGGTAGCTTAGAAGTTAGAGTTGGTTCTTAGGGATGAGTAGGATGACAATATCTAGTCTTTGTTTTCTCCAAATAAAAGAAAATGTCTGTGTATATCGGGTGTTTAGGTTGGTGAAATGATGATAATGATACTATAATTATGGAGAGAGTCATATTGATTATGGGGGAAAGACTCAAATATTTCATGGTTCATCGATGTAGTAAGATTTACTAGTTTAGGGTTGATGAGGTTTTGGGTTTCTAGTATGTGGTAGGATCAACTGATATCTAGTACCTTTCATAATAGAAGATTTTGAATTCCGATATAGAATATATTGGAGTTAGTGCATTGACATCCATATTTTGGTTGTTGTTTTGTGATCAAAATATTATTCATATTGGAGGTTTGTTCATTATCTGGTGAGATCAATATGTCTTGTGAGACTATATGGTGATCCAACTATGAAATTATTCCTGGATTTGGGGTTTATAATTTTATGTGTGTGTAGGATGATATTTGGATGCCTTTTATAATTAAGGAATCATGATTGGGTTTGTGGTTTGGTAGCGCATCAGTGGTTGAGTATGAGTGTTTTCTAAATAAGTAAAGTAGACGAGCTATGACTTGAATTTGATGAAGAATTAGATAAGATGACATTGAAAACCTGTCCATGGAATTATTTGGGACATAGTTTAGGTAGTTCAGGAATTAGACAGGGAGGTTTGGAAAAATTCATTTGATCTAGTCTTGGTAGTTGAAGTTTCTAAGTGGAAGTGCATTGGAATTATAGAGAAGAAAATGACTATATAGTAGAGAGTGGAAGAATTGATCAGGTTGAGTTATATAGTTGATGAATGTTGATTTTTTTGGGGGGATAATTTTGGAAAAGAGTCTGTAACAACCTGCATTTATATGGGATATAAATTCCAGAGGGAATGTAAATTTTTTATTTGGTGGTGTTTGGTTTGAGAATAGGGACTCTGATTGGGAATACTAGAATTTGGAAATTCTTAAGAGGTGTGTATGGTTGTTGTATAATTCTCGATGGGTAGTATTCCTTTTTGGGTTGATGAAAGATAATTATTAAGTGGTACAATGGTAATGTTTTCAACTATTGTAGCCATTGACTTCCTAAAATATGGTTTTCAACATCGTAACTAGAGTTGGGTTGAGGGTAGTATACCTATGACCATTTAGTGGTGTGATCCCCCTGTCCTCATCATGTATTGATGAGGGGTTCACTTATTGGGGTTATTTGGTAGTGAAACATTTCTCATGCTATGAAACTTTATATAGGAGGACTTTTAAGTAATAAACTAGAATTTGAGAACATAAAAAATTCAAGGAAGAGACCATTAAAATTTTGAAATGCTTTTCGATAATCTTTATATGATGGGGGTCACTTCACTATATTATCTAGGATGAGGGTTTCACAATTTAGGGGTAGAGGGGACTTGGGAGATGCATTTCATAGTCCTTCCACCCCTACCACACCTCTCTTATGACCTCCATAATTTTTTGTGACACCTTGTTAATTACATAAATGATCTCTAGTATTTTTTACAATTTAATATCGTTTCTTACTTCTGGTTATAGAACAAAGATTCTAGATTACTTTTAGAATGTTTTTTTGTGATAATTCCAATGGAGTATGGTGAAATCATCCGTAATGGATAGTTATTTTTCTCGACAAGGTTAAAGGATGTCCTAAGATGATTTATGCACGAATTTCTAGATTCTGTAACGTTAAATATAATTTTAATGGTCATTGATTTATTTCCTATTATGTAACCCCTATGGTGCCTATCACTGAACCATAAAATGGATGATTTGAATAATTAAATGGCACAAAAAAATATGGCTTTTGATTCCATTCACATGGGTAATTACTAGCACATCTAACAAGTGAAATCCCAAATTGAACATAACTTATTCCACCTTTAATCAAACCATTAAGAATTAATGTATTGGATTAAAAAATAGAATAACATTAATTTTTATTGGAGAAAATAAATCCAAGGATACCATTTTTATTTATTTTAATTCATGAAACTTTATTATACCATTAATTCCTCATGGGATACCATAAATCCCAAAATACTATTATTCCTTTTTGGGTGGATTGAAACCATACAATACATTTCTATCCTCATGGCGATATGAAATCATTGTGTACCATTAATCCTTTATGGATGACAAAAAACTCCTATATATCTATAATCCCTCACTAGAGACTATAATTTTCAATGTAAAAAAAATCCTTCTTGGATGACACAAAAATCCAACATCACCTTATGCCCTCTTGGGATACCTAATATATCATCACACCTTTAATCCATATTATATGGAAAAAATATCAACTTATCCTTAATTCCTACAATGATCCAAATTTCAATCAATGAAATTTCACTTATAATAGTAATTTCATATTGTATGAATCAAAAAACATAACATAAAATACATTATACAATCATTATAAATGAAGAAGGAATGAAAAAGTTGTATTTAATGAAATAAAGGAACCTCAACCAATAGAGTAGTAACTTGAACATTGGAATAGTAATATGACTCTTATAAAGTGTAAACCATCCAATAGAATAGTAACCATACCCATGAAACTACAAATAAAATTTATCCTTATTATAAATTAATATATGATATAATTATATCAATGTATATGTAATTAAATTTTCAGCCAACGAGCCTGTACCCCAGTGGTACAGGCTCCTGCTTGGCATCCAAAAGACCCAGGATCAAATCTAGGCAGGGGTGAATTTCCCAGGTACTATAGCAGTACTGTAGCAGGTATTATTGCAGTAGTAGAACTATAGCAGCGGCCGCACTGTAGCGGTGGAGAGACTGTAGCAGATACTATAACGGTGGTGGTACTGTAGAAGGTACATTACCAGTGCAGGTACTATAACATTACTGTTCACTGAGGGGTCCTTTGGGCCATTTAATTGGGCTTTCGAGCCTTGTATTCAGGTCACTTGGCCTTGGGCCTTCGGGCTATGTAATGGGTCTCCTCAACCCAGTTTAAAGAGGTCTTTGCATTCAAATAATAAATTGAGGCTTCAGCCCCAACCATTTAAAAAAAAGTAATTAAATTTTCATTAAAATGATGAATTAAGTGTTGGTATTTTAAAAAAAAATAAATGTTTATTTACAATTTTATGAATAATATAAATCTTTAAAGGAAAATATATTTTCTTAATAGATCTTCAAATATTAATAATTTTTTTCCTATGAATATATGTTAATTTTATAAGACCTTAATTATTTTTTCAATGTTTTATAAAAGAAGTTTATAATTTTAAAATGAGAATTTTTCTAATAATTGATGATAATAACAAAAAATTAAATTTCCAATATTAATAAAATCATTTTCAAAAAATTGAGTCCATTTTTGAATTATATACATCAAAAATTGTAGGGGTTCGTTTTGGGATTTTTATAAAAAATATTATTTTTTGGTGAATGGTTAAATTCGATAATCTATGATATATGATAAATACATGAATTATTAATTCATGAATGATGTTTTACTGATGTAAGAACCAGTTTTTTGAACCCACATGGAATAGTTACTGTACATAGCCACAATAATCCATAGTATTTCTTATCATGAGCCAAAATATTAAACAAATGATTAAAATTATAAAAACATACCCTTCACATCCACTACAAATACCACCCCTCACAATATTTTAACTTCACACATATTATGCCCTGAATATTGTCCAATTTCTTACCAAGCCTCTTCTCAATCCTCTTCCCCATGTCTAGGTGGTTTTTTCTCAACCTAATACCGAAACCAATTTCCCTTAGGATGCCCTAAAGTAGAAGAATTCAAGAGGAAAGATATTGTTTCACTTTCATTAATTTTTTAACATTATTTTATTTTCTTATAAAATCCTTACCTCATATGTAAAAATGTGCATGATTACTCTTGTATCTTATATATACTATAATCATGTTATTTTAATGAAAAATCCACCACGATGTCTCTTCCCCTCTTACTTTTATTCTGAAAAATGAAAATATCTTCCACGATGTGTTGATTTATCACCTTATAGGATGATAGGTTTCCCTTTCCATTTATCGCCTTCAAGGATAGACATAAACCCATTATAATGGTTGGTGCAAATTTTAAAATATATTTAATAACATTTTTTATATTCTGGAACTAACTTATATATATATATATATATATATATTTTTATGATAGTTGGTTCCCAAGACACAACTATATAGTAAATTTTGATTACCATATCATGTATACAAGTCATATATTTATGATTAATACTTACCATTACAGTGTAGATATTTCTAATTCCTCAATTTAATGGTTATTATCATAGATTAAATATCATATCAAAGGGTTATAGTAGATCTCAGGATATAACAAGAACCTCAAACCAAAATGAAATTAATCTTAAACAAAGGTATTGTGGTCTAGATACATCTTAATGATTGGATACAGTAAATGTTTGATTATTAGGTGTTGGGGGCTCATAAGCATTTAGATTTATTCTCACTAAGTTTACACTTGGTGATCTCTAGCAGTGGGATCCTAAGGACAAACCCACCAATATGAACACCATATGTTTTGAGTGTCATTGTAAGTTCCTATCAATGGAGATGTGTATTAGTCTCCTGAAATGATATCATTTTTAATGTATTCCATTTGATCATGTACTTTGATGAAAGGCTAAAACCTTTACAATGAAATTGTGTAAAGGTAGTCTGTGATGGGTATGTCATTGGTGGCATGCCATTGATTGAATGATCAAGATAATATTTGTCGCTTTCCTGTTAAGGAAGAGATATCTCAATCCTGGTTGATTAGGATGGTTGTACCTTCATAATATAATGGTCATGTAAGTCTAAAATAAGTCTTGCTCGATAGAGCAACAAATAATAATGCATGTAATGGATGATGACAAAAGTGTGCATCCTAATTTATGTGATATCGATGACAAAGAGATTATATTTCATAGTCTGTGTTCCAAGGTTGGTACCAGTTTCATTGACATTTCCTTATATCTTTAGCGGGCTTAATGGGTTGCAAGACACCACTCTTGGTTGGTGAATGTTATTCATTTTTATTGAGATAAGGGTCTATAGGGTAACTCACAATATCTCTTTGAGAATCAACTGTATTCTGTTTAATAGGAATATAAGACATTGTGCGCCCCACCATGGGGTCCATGTATTATATATGTTCTATTGATCACCAATATATAAATAAAATCATTATTATTCAAGTAAATAAAAAATTTATGAATTTATTTTGTTTTCATGTATTTATAAGTGATAGAACTATAGATATTATATGAATGTATAAAAATTTAATATTATTGGTTTGTTTATTAATATCAGGAGATGTGAGTCAAGTTAATGGATTTTGATTATCATGTAATATATTTAAAATATAATAAAGTTAATTGAATAAATATAGATAATATTTATGGAATAGTTTTTTTAGTCATTAATAAATATTTATAGTACTTAATTCATTGATGTTTATTTCATGGGGGTTGGGATACCTAACCGGGTAATATGGAAATCCACTATATATGTGGAGAGAAGATCTTCCCATATATGATTATTCTTTTATTGGAATTGAGAGATTATCTAACATACTAATTCCTCGAGAGGGAATCTTTCAATCAATCTATGATCCATGTTTTTCTTCACGGATCAGAGATAGAGGTTCCTGTTGATATTGTTGTGTCGATGTGGTCATTATATTTCCCCTCTAGCACCTAAAATCCAATGACTGGTGCACTTGAAGATTTAAGAAGCATGTGTGGATGATCTAGAGGTATTCATCATCAGATCCATTGAGCAACATGCACCAAAAACATACAACGAGTGTCACTCATAAAATTAGATCGATCATAAAGTGTGTTTTATATTTGTTCACTGATTAAACCATGTGGGTTCCTCAGACTGTATCGGGGCCTGATTAATGGAGAGGGAGAGTTTTGTCACTCTGGTGATCAAAGTTTTTTAAATTATAAACCCAACGGCTTAGGTTATGTGCCCTGTTACCATCAATTGGCATCAAAGGGATGCATGAAATTCCCAAGGCATGATATATTAAATTTCATTAAATTTTAAGTAGATAATGTTAAAATGGTTACAACAGATCATACCGCATGTCGATTCAATTTTTTATATCCATGTAACATTCATATAAATATATTTTAATACATCAAAAACATTTTTAATGGATTTATGCTCTTTATATTTTAAATTTTTAAGAACATGTTATTGACATTTTATTTGTATTCATGCATACACTAGAATCTAGCTAAGTAATGACTGATATCTGGTCACTAGATTTCTTTTCCAGTGATCCATTATTGTAGAAAAATAATACATAATTTATTTTCTAAAATATATTATTTTTCTCCTAAAAAACATGATATTATTTAAAAATGTGTAATTTAGACATTAGAAAAATGTAATAGGGTGGTTTTTGTTTTCCACCTTATGTGTGACATTGTTTTAAATAGAAAAAAAGAAAATTATCCTATCACGTGGAGACCTGTGGTACTCCCTACCTGGATTGCAACCTAGTCGAACCCCTAGATAGGCTCCCATACTCAATGGATCCAACCTCATACGTGCCCCCCCTACGAGCTAATCCCTCTTGGTCAAACCGTTATATGTTCTCCTCACCTACACAGGTCATCACCGCCCCATCGACCTGATGATCAACCGTCGCATGGAATCCCGGTGGAATCAGGGCTCTCCATCACTGCAACAATGTCACACCGCTTGCTCCTCGCATCACTGGAAGATCACCACCATGACAGGACATCACCTCTATAATCGTTGCCCTATGAGATTTCCTAGTTTCCTATATTGGGAGCCCCACTGCCACCGTCCATAGATTGATATTGTAGAAGGTCGCCATCACATCATCCTGTGAGCACCATGAAAGGATGTTGCCAATCTGGGTGCCTCCCCCCCTAATCCTACCACTTTTGTCCTATTGGAGACACTAAGTGTATGTTCCCACCTTGACCTAGTGGGGAACCACTGTGACTGGTACCTTCCTACCCTTCTACACTTGAAGTAGGTAGCACTATCCATTAATAGCATCAGTGGAATATCCTAATGTTGTTTACACCAGACATGATGGACTTGGTTTTTCCCGCCAAAGGGTCGGGGTAGGTTTTCCAGACCCAAAATAGGTATGTGCATGCTTTATATAACAATAATACCCCTACCTAGGGATATCTAGGCCCAAATAGTCTATGATGGATATGAACTAGTCCACTATGGGTGATGGAAGTTCTTTTCGGGCCAAGTTAATATTAGATTTTTAACTAAATTAATTTTAGTTTTAAATAAAATTAATTTACATTAATTTTTGGATTAATTTTTTAAGAATCCAAAACATTAATTTAATTTGAGAATTATGTTAAATTAATGTTTTGAATTTATCGTTCTGATTTAAAATTAAATTAAATCTGGAACATATAAAATAAATTATATGAATTTATTAAATTTCATTTAATTAATTGAAACACCACCATAAATTTAAATTTATCTCAATTTAATTTTCGTTGTGCATCAAATTTCTATACTGATTGGTCTGGAGCACACTGACCAAACCCATGCATGTCTAGTTTTTAGTTATTTAATTGTGTATTTATTTCTTGTAATGATAGTAATAATTATATAGTTAAATCAAGTTTCATGTGTCATCTTATTTAAATTCAAATATATATACGGGCTCACACATCCAATTAACCTATTGTACATTTCACCCCTTGACCCCATCATATGTTTGTGAGCATATTTTTAAATAAATGATGGAATTCTAGGATGTGGACCCGACCAAGTCAAGGTGGTTATCCAGATGGGAAGCAAATACATTTCACCTGGGGTGTGGTGAGATGAAAGTCATGAGTCGACTTAGGTATAAAAACGCCATTGGAGAATATTAATCCATTATAGATGAATGATAAATAGATAAGTGAAATGAACCTATATGGTATGGAAATATTCATTCCATATTAATTATAGGTTCCTATAATGATGCATGCGACAATGCTCCTTACCCTCATATCATCAGGACAAGGACAAAAGAAAATCCTCCACTAGGGTAATAATCAACGACACCAAAAATCATGTGCATCAACCAATGGATAAATAATATCAACCATAATAGGAAAAAGAAGAATAAAAATTATATTTCAAGAAACCTGGTTGTTACCTCGAACATGGGTTCGTGACTCTAAATAACATCTTATGATCAAGTCCAATGAATTCCTATTCTCCAATATATTGTCTCCAAATAGTAAGGAAGAAAAACCACCTCTGATATAACTTTGTGACGCCCAAGACCCAAATTCCACTTAACTGATGCCCTGAGCCCGGTGGGCCACATGGCCTCAAGCGCATCTCACTAAATGTTATTGGCTGCCAACTAAAAATGAGGTCCTATGGTGTGTCTATGGGGGAAATATTCCCTCATTAACAGAGTGTAGCATAGTGGAAGTGATATAAGTGAATAATAATTAGTGTAAGAGATATATAATATTAATTAAAAGAGGAAGAAAACTGATACAATAGATAAATGAGAATGATAATAAGTATATCAACTAGAACAATGATTATGTAATGTCATTTCACTAGAAAACTAGAAAAATATGGATACAAGACTGCAGGAATAACATGTTCCAAAATGTAAAAGAAAACTAAAGTTACACCAAGAATCCTGACATCCTACTCAGTCATCTTCTATCAAGCTCCATTCTATCATAACCTAGTCAAGTGTTGGAAGTTTTATACTTCCATTTTTCAATACCTGCATCCTCATAATCAACCCAGGATACCAAATGGCACCCAAATAGGGTGTGAGATAAATCTTAGTGGGCCACCACCAATTGTGTCTATAACCCCCATCTTGTGTAATAGAATATAGGAGTGTGCATTCATGCTTATATAAAGTAATGAAAGCAGTATAATATAACTAAATAACTATTTTCCTTCCTCATCCCTCAGCTGGTGTCTGACATATAACCAGTTAATTTATTTATGTAATTATCATTTAATGTTAATAGGTCACGTGAGGCATATCGAGCACTGAAATCACCTTTTGATTGTATAATTATTGAATGTCCCAAGATGTAACAATGCAACATGACAAATATATCCGGTGAGGGTGTTTCTGGGTAATAACTATCGTAACGTAAATCTCACAGAATGCTAACTCAATAGTATCTGAGTCTTGCTAAGGGGAATGAGTGAAATCCAAGGGGAGGTATCCAAGGCATTTTGTAATACGGTGTCTACCGAGTCCAAGGTGATAGACCAAGGTAAAATGGGGAAAAGTATAGACAGGTCCCTATAGGATTTCACCATGGAACATACTGGTCAATTTTCTATCTAAGGAGTTAATATGAGGTATCTATAATAATTTAATGTAACATACAATAGTATATCGAGAATCATATGAATAGACAAGAACCAGAGTTTGGGTGGGTATCAACCTTAGCAAACCACATACTTGCATCGTAATGGGGTTCCTGAGTCCCAAGGTATTCTCCTCTCAAAATCCAAAGTGAGCCCATGTAAGTTCATTCCTATTTTATATTGAAATCATGTAATCATTCATTAGGTTCAAGCCTTGTATTCAATTAGTTTGGATAGTACATATATAATCTCAAATGTTTAATCAATTATTTATTAACCACTAAGGCATATTCAATTATTGAGGTTTACTCCGCTACCTTCCATCAATATGGAAATGGGTGCTATGGAAATGTAACCATTATCAATCTCTTTTGACAAGGCCATGTTATATACTAAGTATACAGGATATTCCACATTTCACATTTAATAATCATTTAAATGGACTTACCATAGGTTGGTCAAGTGGTGAGCATACATGGTATATGCCATTGTTAAATAATTAATAATAAAAAATTATTTATTATAAGAAGGTTAGACTTTAGGAAGGTCAAGAAAGGCACACCTTATTGGTGGATCAAACATTCCAATACACTAAAAACCAAAATATGGAATAACCATCAACATGGGGCGAATTGAGTTATGGGTGTAATTACTAATAACTAATCAGATAAATGGGAATAACATAACGACATTATTCTGACATGTATAATCATGGAGTATAAATTTAAGAAATGGATTCAGATGAAATCGGAAGGCCCCACAAAAATATTCTAAAATCAATGAACATTAGGGATTATTTAGAGGCACCCACTATAGGGTTGTAGGATTCTTCTCCTCCGATATCGGCCCTTGTTTCACCTCGGACATAATTAGATCTTTGAAAAGGTGAAAAAATATGACATGAAAATATCTATGTCGATAGAAAGAGAGAAGAAGAATGGCTAAGGGGAACTTGAGTACATACCATTATGCATCCAATGTGATGAATTAAAGCTCAATCAAATGATGAACGAAAAAGATATCTTGATCCCTATATTTTTCTTAAAAAAGCTCCAAAATGAGAGGAATGTGGCTTAATCCTTCTAGTTCTTGTATTAGGGAGGAAGGGTTGGCTTGATGGATCATTATGTGAGAAACCAGAAATTTAACCATAATTCTAGCTTAAAAACAGTTTTTCTACATGGTTTGTCAAACTATGTACAAACCGTGTGAGACAGTTCTACCTGAATAGTCATCCTCTACATGGTTTGATCAAACCATTTGCAATCTATTCTTGGGTACCAAGGAAAAAGGCATTCTCATGGTTTGGCCACATGGCTATGCACCAACCATGCAAGATGGCTCTTTCCGAAAATAACCCATCATCACAGTTAGGTAAACTGTGCGGAATTCCCTCATGGTTTACTCTATATCATGTACTAAGATAGTTTTCCCCAAAAAAGATGGGTCCTCGGCTCCGAAAAAGCCCTAGAATCCCTTGGAACATTTTCTAACTCATTTCGAATCTAAGTTAGGTCCAATGTAAAGATTCAGACCTAAAATTAAAGGATCCATGCATGAGTGAAAATCAAGTTATTACACATAGGTGGTGGGTGGTAACGTATTTATCCATGGTGTGAGTGAGATACATTTGGCTATTGGGTGAGAAATAAGTAGTAGGGAATTTTTAGTGGGTTTGGTGAGTGATCATTGGTTAGATGAGACGTGACTCATTAGATCATGAGTACCGTTGTGCCACTGGGTGTAAGAAAGATTGTTCCATCAATTTTAGGTAAGATAATAAAGATCATGATCAAGAACCAATGAGTTAGTTACTAGTAGATTTCTCCACCTTGGCTTCTGGAGAGTCCATATTGGTGAGTTTTTTCAGAAAAGATTTATGTTGTGATCGTATGTGCACACTAGTAATGTGAAGTTACCAGTTTTGTTTCATTTCAATTAATAGGTTATTTACAATCTATTGTGAATGGTTCATGTTGTGGATGAATTTGAGTACTGCTATGATAGTTGTGTAGCTGGGGATCTAGGTACCATTTTATGGTTGATTAGATCTTTGTCCTTGAAATTTTTGTTAGGTATGGGAGATCATGGAATATGAAGAGTTACATGTATGTGGTGTTTATAAATGTTATGTTCATTGATGGAGGAGTGGTGTAAGGGAGTTATATGTTGGTGAGCTCCCCATTGGCAAGGTGGAGGGTGTTATGCTCATTATTGGTGAATTTTGGTGGTGCTGAAGATGACATTACCACTGAGCTGGCAGTGGGTGGTATCTTAGAAGTTAGAGTTTTTTCATAGGGATGAGTACGATGACAACATCTAGTCTTTGTTTTCTCCAACTAATATAAAATGGGTTGTGTAGATCGGGTGTTTAGGATGGTTAAATGATGATAATGATTCTATAATTATGAGAGCATCATATTGATTATGGGGGAAAGACTCAAATATTCCATGGTTCATCGATGTAGTAAGATTTACTAGTTTATGGTTGACGAGTTTTTGGGTTTCTAGTATGTCGTAGGATCAAGTGATATCTAGTACCTTGCATAATAGAAGATTTTTTATTCTGATAGAGAATACAATGGAGTCAGTGCATTGGCATCCAGATTTTGGTTGTTGTTTTGTGATCAAAATAATATTCATATTAGATGTTTTTTCATTATCTGGTTATATCATTATGTCTTGGGAGACTATATGGTGATCCAACTATGAAATTATTCCTGGATTTTGATTTTATAATTTTATGTGGGTGTAGGATGATATTTGGAAGCCTTTTATAATTAAGGAATCATGATTGGGTTTGTGGTTTGTTAGCGCATTTGAGGTTGAGTATGAATGTTTTCTAAATATGTAAAGTAGATGAGATATGAATTGAATTTGATGAAGAATTAGACAAGATGACATTGAAAACATGTTCAATGAATTATTGAAGACATAGTTTAGGTAGTTCAGGAATTAGACAGGGAGGTCTGGAAAAAGTCATTTGATATAGTCTTGGTAGTTGAAGTTGTTGAGTGGAAGTGAATTAGAAATATAGAGAAGAAAATGGCTATATAGTAGTGAGGGGAAGAGTTGATAAGGTTTAGTTATATAGTTGATGACTGTCGAATGTGTTTTGTGGATAAGTTTGGTAAAGAGTCTGTAATAACCTGTATTTATATGGGCTATAAATTCCCATGGGAATGTAAATTTTTGATTTGGTGGGGTTTGTTTGAGAACATGGACTCTGATTGGGAATAATAGAATTTGGAAATCCTTAAGAGGTGTGTTTGGTTTCTGTATAATTCTTGGGGGGTAGTATTCCTTTTTGGGTTGATGAAAGGTAATTATTAAGTGGGACAATGGTAATGTTTTCAACTATTGTGTCCATTGACTTCCTAAAATGATATTTTCAACATCGTAACTAGAGTTGGGGGGAGGGTAGTATACATATGACCATTTAGTGGTGTGATCCCCCTATCCTCATCATGTATTGATGATGGGTTAACTTCCTGGGGTTATTTGGTAGTTAAACATTGTTCATGCTATGAATCTTTATATAGGAGGAATTTCTGGAAATGAACTATAATTTTAGAACACAAAAAATTCAAGGAAAAGACCACTAAAATTTTGAATTGCTTTTCGGTAATCCTTATATGATGGGGGTCACTTCACTATTTTATCTAGGTTGAGGGTTTCAGGATTTAGGGGTAGAGGGGACTTGGGAGATGCATTTCATAGTCCTCCCACCCCTACAACACCTCTCTTATGACCTCCATAATTTTTTTGTGACACCATGTTAATTACATAATGATCTCTTGTATTTTTTACAATTTAATATCATTTATTACTTCCAGTTATAGAACACATATTTTAGATTACTTTTATAATGGTTTTTTGGGACAATTCCACTAGAGTATGGTGAAATCATCCATAATGGATAGTTATTTTCTCGACATGTTTAAAGGATGTCCAAAGATGATTTATGCACAAATTCCTAGTTTCATAACATTAAATATAATTTTAATGGTCATTGATTTATTTCCTAATATGTAACCCCTATGGTGCCTATCATTGATCCATAAAATGAATGATTTGAATCATTAAATGTCACCAAACTATATGGCTTTTCATTCCATTCACATGGGTAATTATTATAACATCTAACGAGTGAAATCCCAAATTGAACATAACTTATTCTACCTTTACTCAAACTATTTGGAATTTATGTATTTGATTAAACAATAGCATAACATTAATTTTTTCTTGGAGACAAGAAATCCAAGGATACCATTTTGATTTACTTTATGTCAGAAAACATTATTGTACCATTAATTCCTCATGGGATACTATAAATCCCAAAATAATATTATTCCTTTTTGGGTGGATTGAATCCATAGAATACATTTTTGTCCTTATGGGGATATGAAATCATTGCGTACCCTTAATCCTTTATAGACAACAAAAAAAATCCTATGTATCTATAATCCCTTACTGGAGACCTTAATTTTCAATGTAAACCAAATCCTTCTTGGATGACAAAAAAATCCAACATCACTTTATTTCCTCTTCGGATAAATAATTTATCATCACACCCTTAATCCATATTAGATGGAAAAACATCATTTTATCCTGATTTCCTACAACAATCCAAATTTCTATCAACGAAATTTAACTTCTAATAATAATGTCATATAGTATAAATCAAAAAACATTACATAAAAAATACAATACAAACATTATAAATGAATAAGGAATGAAAAAAGTTGTATTTAATGAAATTAAGGAACCTCAGCCAATAGAATAGTAACATGAACCTAGGAATAGTAATATGACCCTTTTAAAGTGTAAACCATCAAATAGAATAGTAACCTTACCCATTAAAGTATAAATAAAATTTATCCATATTATAAATTAATATATGATATAATTATATCAATGTATATGTAATTAAATTTTCTTTAAAATGATAAATTAAGTGATGGTGTTTAAAAAAAATTAATGTTTATTTAAAATTTTAAGAATAACATAAATCATTAAAGGAAAATTTATTTTCTTAATAGATCTTCATATATTAAAAAAAAATTCCTATGAATACATGGTAATTTTATAAGACCATAATTATTTTTTCAAAGTGTTATAAAAGAAGTAATAATTTTAAAATGAGAATTTTTCAAATAATTGATGATAATAATAAAAAATTAAATTTAAAATATTAATAAAATCATTTTCATAAAATTGATTCCATTTTTGAGTTATATACATCAAAAAATTGTAGCGGTTCATTTTGGGGTTTTTCTAAAAAATATTATTTTTTGGTGAATAGTGAAATTCGATAATCTACGATATAAGATAAATAGATGAATTATTAATTCATGAATTATGTTTTACTGATGTAAGAACCATTTTTTCGAACCCACATAGAATAGTTACTATACTCAGCCACAATGATCCGTAGTATTTCTTATCATGAGCCAAAATATTAAACAAATGATTAAAATTATAAAAACATACCCTTCACATCCACTACAAATACCACCGCTCACATCATCTTAACCTCACACATATTAAGCCCTGAATATTGGCCAATTTCTTACCAAGCCTCTTCCCAAGCCTCTTCCCCATGTCTAGGTGTTTTTTTTTCTCAACATAATACGGAATCCAATTTCTCTTAGGAGGCCCTGAAGTAGAAAAATTCAAGAGGAAAGATATTGTTCCACTTTCTTCAAATTTTTATCTTTATTTTATTTTCTTATAATATCCTTACCTCCTATGTAAAAATGGGCATGATTACTCTTGTATCTTAAATATACTATAATTTTGGTATTTTAATGGAAAATCCGCCACCATGTCTCTTCTCCTCTTACTTTTATTCTAAAACATGAAAATATCCTCCACGGGGTGTTGATTTATCACCTTCGAGGCTGATAGGTTTCCATTAACATTTAATGCCTTCAAGGATAGACATAAAACCATTATAATGGTTGGTGCATATTTTAAAATATATTTTATAACATTTTTTTATATTCTGGAACAAACTTATATATATATATATATTATTATGAAAGTTGGTTCCCAATACCCATCTATATAGTAAATTTTGATTGCTATATCATGTTTACAAGTAATATATTTATGATGAATACATACCATTATAGTGTAGATATTTCAAATTAAACAATTTAATGGTTATTATCATAGATTAAATATCATATCAAAGGGTTATAGAAGTTCTCAGGATATAACAAGAACCTCAAAACCAAATGAAATTAATCTTAAACAAAGGTATTGCGGTCTAGATACATCTTAATGATTGGATACAGTTGATGTTTGATTATTAGGTGCTGGGATCTCATAAGCATTTAGATTTATTCTCATTATTTTTACACTTGCTGATCTCTAGTAGTGGGGTCCTGAGGAAAAACCCACCAATAGGAACACCACATGTTTTGAGTGTCATTGTAAGTTCCTATCAATAGAGATGTGTATTAGTCTCCTGACTTGATATAATTTTCAATGTATTCCATTTGATCATGTACTTTGATGAAAGGCTAAAACCTTTACAATGAAGTTGTGGAAAGGCAGTCTGTGTTTTGTATCTCATTGGTGGCATGCCATTGATTGAATGATCAAGATAGGATTTGTCACTTTCGTGTTAAGGAATAGATATCTCATTCCTGGTTGATTAGGATTGTAGTACCTTCATAATATAATGGTCATGGAAGTCTAAAATAAGTCTTTCTGGATAGAGCAACAAATAATAATGCAAGTAATGGATGACGGAAAAAGTGTGCACCCTACTTTATGTGATATCGATGATAAAGAAATTATATTTCATAGTCTGTGTTCGAAGGTTGGTTGTAGTTTCATTGACATTTCCTTATATCATTAGTGGGATTAATGGGTTGTAAGACACCACTCTTGGTTGGTGAATGTTATTCAATTTTATTGAGATAAGGGTCTATAGGGTAACACACAATATCCCATTCAGAATCAACTGTATTCCGTTTAATAGGAATATAATACATTGTGGGCCCCACCATGGGGTCCATGTATTATATATGTTCTATTGCTCACCAATATATAAATAAATTAATTATTATTCAGGTAAATTAAAAATTTTATGAATTTATTTTTGTCATGTATTTATAACTTACAAAACTATAAATATTATATTAATGTATAAAAATTTAATATTACTAGTTTTTTTATTATTATCAGGAGATGTGAGTCAATTTAATGGATTGTGATTGTCATGTAATATATTTAAAATATAATACAGGTAATTAAATAAATATAGATAATATTTATGGAATAGTTTTGTTAGTCAATATAAATATTTATAGTACTTAATTCATTGATGTATATTGCATGGGGGTTGGGATACCTAACCGAGTAATATGGAAATCCACTATTTATGTGGAGAGAAGATCATCCCATCCTTGAGAGGGAATCTTTCAATCAATCTATGATCCATGTTTTTTTTTCACGGATCAGAGATAGAGGTTCATGTTGATATTTCTGAGTCGATGTGGTCATTAGATTTCTCCACTGGCACCTAAAATTCAGTGACTTGTGCACTTGTAGATTTAAGTAGAATGTGTGGATAATCTAGAGGTATTCAACATCAGATTCATTGAGCAACAGGCACAAAAAACATACAACGATCGTCTACTCATCAAATTGGATCAATCGTAAAGTGTGTTTTATATTTGTTCACTAATTAAACCATGTGGGTTCCTCAGACTGTATTGGGGCCTGATTGATGGAGAGGCAGAGTTTTGTCCCTCTGGTGATCGAATTTTTTGAATTATCAACCCAACGACTTATTTTATGTGCCCTGGTACCTTCAATTGGCATCAAAGGGATGCATGAAATTTCCAAGGTATGATATATTAAATTTCATTAAATTTTATGTAGATAATGTTAAAATGGTTCCAACAGATCATACCGCATGTTGATTAAATTTCATATATCCATGTAACGTTCATTTGAAAAAAATTTAATACATCAACAACATTTTTAATGGATTTATTCTCTTCATATTTTAAATTTTTATGAACATGTTATTGTCAATTTTTTTTGTATTCTTGCATACACTAGAATCTAGCTAAGTATTGAACGATATCTGGTCACTGGATTTCTTTTACAGTGATCCATTATTGTAGAAAAACAAAACATAATTTATTTTCTAATATATTTTATTTTTCTCCGAATAAAAAAACATGATATTTTTTTAAAAAGTGTAATTTAGACATTAGAAAAATGTAATAGGGTGGTTTTCATTTTCCACCCTATGTGTGACATTGTTTTAAATAGACAAAAAGGAAATTCTCCTATCAGGAGGAGACCTTCGGTACTCCCTACATGGATTGCGACCTAGTCCATCCCCTAGACAGGCTCCCATACTCCATGGATCCAACCTCATACGTGCCCCCCTATGAGAGCCTCCCAGTTGGTCGAACCCTTAGATGTTCGCCTCACCCACACAGGTCATCACCGCCCCATCGACCTAATGATCAACCGTCGCGTGGAATCCCGGTGGAATCAGGGCTCTCCAGCCCTGCAACAATGTGACACCGCTTGCTCCTCGCATCACTGGCAGATCACCACCATGATAGGACACGACCTCTACAATTGCTGGCCTACGAGATTGCCTAGTTTCTTATATTGGGAGCCCCACTGTCACCTTACATATATTCATCTTTTAGAAGGTCACCATCACCTCTTCCTGTGAGCACCACGAAAGGATGTTGCCGATCTGGGTGCCTCCTCCCCTAATCCTACCACATTTGTCCTATCTGAGACACTAAGTGTATGTTCCCACCTTGATCTAGTGGGGAACCCCTATTACTGGTCCCTTCCTACCCTTCAACACTTGAAGCAGGTAGCACCGGCCACTAATAGCATCAGTGGACCATGCTTCTACCACCCGAGGCAGACGAATACCCTAATGTTGTTTACACCAGACATGATGGGCTTGGATTTCCTCGCCAAAGGGTTGGGGTAGGTTTTCCGGACCCAAAATAGGTATGTGAAGGCTTTATATAACAATAATACATCTACCTAGGGATATCTAGGCCCAAATAGGCTATCATGGATACGACCCAGTCCTCTAAGGGCGATGGATGTTTTTTTCGGGCCAAGTTGATATTAAATTTTTAACTAAATAAATTTTAGTTTTAAATAAAATTAATTAACAATAATTTTGGATTATTTTTTTAAGAATACAAAACATTAATTTAATTTCAGCATTATGTTAAACTAATGGTTTGAATTTATCTTTCAGATTTAAAATTAAATAAAATCTCGAACATATAAAATAAACTATTTGGATTTATTAAAGTTCATTTATTTAATTGAAACACCCACATAAATTTATCTTTATCTCAATTTAATTTTTGTTGTGCATATAATTTCTATACTGATTGGTCTGGAGCACACCGACGAAACCCGTTCATGTATAATTTTTAGTTATTTAATTGTTTATTTATTTCATGTAATGATGGTAATAATTATGTAGTTAAATCAAGTTTCATGTGTCATCTTATTTTAATTAAAATATATATACGAGCTAACACATCCAATTAACCTGTTGTACATTTCACCATTTTACCCCCTCGTATGTGTGTGAGAATATTTGTAATTAAATGATAGCATTCTATGATGTGGACCCGACCAAGTCAAGGAGGTTATCCAGATGGGAACCAAATACATTTCACCTGGGGTGAGGTGCGATGAAAGTCATGAGTCGACTCATGTATGAAAACCCCATAGGAGAAGATTGATCCATTACAGATGATTGATAATTAGATATTGAAGACCAACCATATATAATGTTTTCCTTTATTCATCATTTATTATTTTATACAAGTGTCTGGTTATTGCATGACCACATAAAACAATAAACAAGATAAAATGCACAGTGAAGTGACACATGTTTTTCTATTAATGTTTAGTTGTGAGTGTGACAACATAGAAGAACAAGATAAGTAGAAATGGATTATATTTGTCAAGATAAACATAAAAAACCCCTCAATTAAATTATCTATCAACACCGACTTCAATTATTCAAATTTGGAGAAAAAAATTGGTTCGGGAGCTCATCATGCTGTTGTCGAGGGTTTCACTTAACACTATGGAGTTACTATGAGAGTGGTGGGCAGAACTAACTAAACTGGAAGTAAGGATTATAAATTTATATCTTACTATGATTTTAGAATTATGTGTGGAGAAAATTCAGTTGATGATTTTAGGAGCTGAGACTTCACTCACCAAATCAAGGGGCCACGAGTTAATGTGGTTAGATAGCCAAAATCCTACCATGAACTCTCTCAGTAATGGAATAAACAATCTTGTAAACTATGAGGGGAGTCTCAAGGATCCTTCCCAATATTGTACTCATATAACAGAGTATTCGAATTCTAGTTATAGGGTTCCTGGAATTTGATAAAATAGCGGGATACATTTTATGATATAATTAATTAATAATGTATAAACTAGTAATCATGTTTAAAATTTCAATCTTCTAGAATTTTATTTATATATAATATGGAAAGTAATAAAAAAAGTCAAACTATGAAAATATAGGAAATTAAAACTTCCAGACTGGATTCTGTTTCAATGTGTAGTACTGGTGCTTGCAGATAACACTATGCTATGGGAAAATTAAGGTCCTAGTGTCCTCTATACATATTCTGATACCTCGAATAGAGAGGGTGTAAAAATTTCATACAAGACACTCATGTGTATATTGTATGATGGTTATGTCCTTATTATATCATCAATGTTTGATGTTAGTTATAGTCACTACAATATGTTGTGGATGATATAACATGTAGTCTCATCTCTGAGATGTTTTTGACGAGAATGTGAAGTATGAAATTAATATGGTGATAATTACACACGCATGTGTAATGTGAAACATGGATCATTATATTTCATTTAATATCATTCCTAAAACCAATTACTCTAGTTTCATTTAAGATATAAAAATCAATAAGACTAAGTAAACACTTCATTAGATTTATGTTATAGTTTTATATGTAAATAAGAATATTAATGACAGCTTAATAATTAGTTCTCATGGAAGAAAAATAGAAATATTAGGCAATAAGGCCAATGGAAATTCTGATGCCAATGGAAAATTCACAACATCTTTTAAAGAACGACATAATTAACCAATGTTTATTCGAATTGCATATTACGAAATTAATTTATGTTAGTTTTAATTAAAAAAATTGAATTAATGAAGTAAGTATCCACTTCTTCTTTAGTGAATATTCATCAATATAAAAGCATTGTATATAACATTATTTTTGGTTATTAAATAAAAGATTCTATTCAAAAATTTGTATTGAAAGATTGTAACCATGAAATTAATAGAAACATTATATAAAGTAAGGTATATTCTTCAGGTAGCTGTGGAAGGGGGATTCCTATATCAGGGGTGAGAATCATACAAATTCTTATTTCCATGTTAATTATTCTTGTAAAACTATTATTGGTTATAACCAAAAAAATTATAAAATTTTCCATTTGGAATCAGGGAAACATTAATCTCGGTTCTAGAATGAATTTTATTCACACCATCCCATACTCATAAGATACATCACTGATACTATATTCATTGGAAATAAGTGATGAATATATAATGGAAGACTTATTTACCGAGTTGTTGGAAGATATTTCTCTGTCCAAAAAACCTAAAATTCAATGACATGGTTATAACCATTATATTATTTAGGATGGGTATAGATCAATACAGTTGGTATAATTGACATAATTATTTTGGGCAAATAATCCTTTAGAAATAAATGATGTCAAAAATAATTCAGAATTAGTTTAGTAATAGAGAGTGAAGTATTCCAAGGGTAATCTAGTGGAAAATATATTTCCTAATATTCACATAAGTAATTATGTAATGTGTTATTAAATTATGATAATGGTCAGATGATATGAGTTTCTTCATGCCAACATGCTGAATTATATTTTGACCAACCATTCATCGATAAATATAATTTAGCGTGGATTTATTTATAAATGAAAATGACTTTATCTACATCAAAAAATGATTTAAATGAGGGGGAACTTTAATGAAGTCTCACATGATCACATTTATCAAAAAAATATATCATGGTGAAATTCATAAAGGCACATTTTATATGTCATGGTATTGACGTAAGTATTATCAATGTTATAATTTTCAAAAAGATCAAGTGTATTTGACGATGTCCATTACAAATAATGGAGATATCCTATAAAACATGCCAACTAAGATGAATAATGGATATCATAACATTTTAAATCGATTATGTCTTGAGGGCATGTTTGGATGAGGGAAGCATGTTTGGAGAGAAATGAACTTTCATCATGAACAAACACATCATGCATCAATTGTAGTCATCCTAAAGGTTGGTTTGGTTATTACATAAATTTCTATGATAGAAAAATCTGTAGTCAAGTGATATACTCATTTATATATATGGGTAAAAATATCTATTAGATATATTGGGCACATGATTGACTTGGTTTTAGTCAGAGCTATATAGGTACATATAGTTCTCATAGGAACCAGTTCCACAAGTACACGTGGAAAATTAATGTTCCAGAGAAACATAAAACGTAGGATAGCTAAAAAATGTTGAGGATTTTTTAATCACCCTATTCGATGACAAATTATTCATTAATAATAATAATTCTTAAAAGTAGTCAGTATATGAAAATTATGTAAGATTGAAAAGATCAATTGAAATTCAATAATTAATTCCATGTATCAAAATATAACGGGGCATATAAATTTGAATATTGTAGTGTCGATTCATGTGATTTGACACATGGATGGTACAACTACGGTACCAATAGGGCTAGAGTGGTTCATCCAAGTTCTTTTTCCCAAATCCATTATAATTTTTATTTTCCTAGATTTTTTCTATGATCTTTTTTTGGATAATTTCATGACATGACCACCATTCATGGAAGGAGTCTATACAACACAATCAGTAAGAGATGATCACGAAAAAAAATGCTAATAAAGGATGAAATTTAATGAAATCTTGTTTATTATTGAAGTATGAAACATGATCATTTGAAATGAATGTTTTCCATGTGCTACTAGTGGTTAGTAGGATCAAATCCGGGTAGGGTAGAATTCTCGAGTACTGTAGCAACACTGTAGCGGTGGAGGGACTGTAGCAGGGTAATGTAGCGGAGGAGGTACTGTAGTAGGTACCGTAGCCGCGCGGGTACTGTGGCAGTACTGTTCACCAAGGGGTCCTTTGGGCCAAAAAATGGGCTTTCTTGCCCTGTATGCAGGCCACTTGGCCTTGGGCCTTATAGCTATGTAATGGGTCACCATCTACCCAATCTAAAGAGGTATTTGCTTTAATAATAAATTGAGGCTTCGACCCCATCCTTTAAAAAAATTAATGTTGAAACATATGTTCTAGGGAATATGATCTACTAAGTCATATCTAACTATTTTTTGGTCCTAGTCAATCATACGTATATTTTAATGGTGTTGAAAAATTTACGATTGAACAAGTGTTATCTCTAGGTTTGTATGTTCGACACATGGGTGGAGATTAATGTAGTGAGTTGAAATTCATACTCTTAAGTGATGGGATAATCATGTATGCCATTATATTTATAAAAACTGATATTTACAATATATTATATATAGAATAAAAATATCAGTTATATCCAGGAGATCTGAAAGTAAATAAGTCAGAACTATCTGTTTGAACATCGTAAAGTACAAAGATATGCACTAGGGATGTGAAGAAGAAACGAAACTAGCTTTATGGGAACACAGACTAGTATAAATTAGATAAATATGATCTACTATCATAGTTAGGATAAAAATGATAACCGAGACAATATCATAATATCAACTGATAGCCATAGCTACAAATACCAAATACATTGTACATTTTCAGGGCACTAAGAAGAAATTATACCCAATTATTTGATATAGATCATGGAATCAAACCTAATATGCAATGTGTTATCATAATATATCTTATGATATTCAAAATCGATAAGATTTCATGTTATAACCATGGAAAAAAGGGATATACTTGGCGATAACATCTCTTAAGAGGGATTCGTAAGGAGATGAGAGCACATATAGTATAATTAACACATAGCAGAATCATGGAAAGCCCCATATGTAATGTCGGGACTCAGTAGAAAAATAATTTTAATCATGTGATAGCTAACAATTATAGTTATAATTATGGATATAGTGAGAGTGGGGGTGTTATAATAGTGGGTTACCAAGACACAACTATTCATTACTTTTTTATTAAAATATCGTGTATACAAGTTAGATATACATGATTAATACTTACCATTATAGTGTACATATTTTTACATCCACTATTTAATGGAAATTTCCAAAAATTAATTTTCATAACAAATGTTTACAATAGAACATAGGATATAATGAGAACATAAAAATACTATGGGATTTATCATAAAAAAGTTCATACTGTCCAGAAACATCTAACTGACTAAACACTATAGATGATTGAATAGCAGGGGATGGGGGATCATTATCATCAAGACTTACTCTCAAGAATTTCACTCATGGTTATCTCTAGTAGTGAGATCACGAGGACATACCCACCAATTGGAACAAGAAATTTTTTAAGTGCCATTGAATTTATCCTTTCTATAGACTTGTTAATTGGTCTCCTGATTTGAGATCATTGTCAATGTATGTCATTTTATTTTGTATTTTGATGCAAGGAGAAAAACATGAAAATTACGTAATAATGAGGTAGATTGTGTTTCGTATGTCATTGGTGGAATAAAATTGATTGAATGATCATGATAGGATTTTATTGCTTCTGAGTTGAGGACAAGACATCTAATACCTGATTGATCAAGATGGTAGTACCTTTAGAAATCAATGGCCATGGTAGTAGATGGTAAGTCTATTAGATTAGATAAAAAAATCATAAATCATGTTAAGGATAATGACACTAGTTTGTAACCTAAATTATGAGATATTGTTTAAAAGAATAATATATTTTTTAGTACGTGTTCGTAGGTTGATCCTCCGTTCTATGACATTACATTATATCATTATGGGCCTTGATGTGTTTCTAGAACCCACTCTTTTTCTGTGAATGTTATTTACTCCTATTGAGATAAGCTTCTAGAGGGTCACACACAATAGTGTCTTAAAAATCTTTCATTCTCTATTGAATAAGAATATAAGGAATGGTGGGACCCACCATGGGGTCTATGTATTATCCATTTTCTATGGAACACCGATACATAAATAAATCAATTATTTTTCTAGTAAGTAATAATTGGCTAGAATTTATTTATTACATGAATTTACAAGTTATTAAATAGATACAAGGATATATATTATACAAACAAATGTTAATTTAATATTCTAGGATCATTTAATATTATTATGATATGAGAGTCATGTTAATGGATCAGTATTATCACATAATATAATTAAAATATATTACAGGTATGTGATAAAATATAAAATATATTTATGGAACAATTTAGTGTTTCATAAATATTTATTTATTATTAATATTTGGTGAATTTTTATTGCACATGGGCCAGGAACCCGAATCATGTAATATTCAAATCCACTATATATGTGTATAGAATATCTATTCATATGTGATTATTCATTTATTTGAATTGAGATATTCTCTCCCATTTTGATTACATATGTGATAAGCTCAAAATTATGTAAGAAATCCATGTTTTTTATTCATAGCCTAAAGACATAGGTTCATGATTATTGTCCCTAAATTGATGTGGTCATCAGTGTTTCGCACTAGCACCCAAAATCTAATGAATAGTGAATACGCAGATTCGAGAACTATGTGCGGATGATCCAAAGGGATTCACCATTGGAACCTTTAATAAATGGGTTTTGATAACCTATGACGAGCATGAACCCATCGAATTGGAAATAGGTATTAATTTTTTTATATTTGTGCTCTGATTAAACTATGTGGGTTCCTCAGCCCATTTCCAGGCCTGATCGTTGGTGTGATAGAGTCTCATCTCTCCGGTGATTGAAAAATGTTAAATTCTCAGCCCGTCAACTTCTACAATGAACCTTGGTACCTTCATATATATATATATATATTAAATAATTTATCAAAACTACATAGAGATAATAAAAAATTCACCCAAATAATCTAAATGATTATCAATATTTTTTATCAAATGATTAATTCTCACCCCATATAAGTGAACCAATCATGAAATCCAAGAAAATGAACACTCTATAATGATGAAATTGAACTTATATAACTCATGTAAATAATCCATAAATTAATGTAATAAAAATATAATAATTCAAATACATGTATTAAAGGTTCTAAATTAATTAATTAAGGGATTTAATTTTACTATACATGACATTAAGATCAATTGTAGATCACTTTCAGACATTAGGTTAGGGATTCTACCCAAAACATTGTTTTTTATCTTCGGGTTACTCTTTAGCACCCTTTACCCCATTGTAAATCTTTTTTATTTTTATTTAAATATTATTAATTCTATATATATGATTCTAACTCATGTATCTAGATCATATTATCATTCTTTGATAAGAAAATAAATGTTTTTAAAATGTTCCCTTCTAATTTACACCCACTAAGCAATCCTGATTAAAGGGAATTTACCATATTCATTATCATTTTCAAGTACCACCATTAATAGGTAATAAGGCATAATTATTTTAATAAAATCAAAAAATTTATCATGAAATACAATCTTGTTTCATTTCTAGTTTTATAAAAACAACTTTGGCTTTTCCATAATAAATACCCTTTATTGTATTCCGTTAAACCACACTAAAGTGGATCATATCTAAAGTTTCATAAACACTATTTTGAAATAATTTGACATAATTTGGATATAATCTATCATTAACTATGCCTAATTTCCATTATTAATGTCCATTTATGATTTAAATCCATTATTTCAAGAACTATTTTTATGATATGTCATTTTCTTATGCCTTATGACATGTTTATGATACACAATTCGTTCCATGGGTAACATTTTAATTATACCTCATTTTTTATTATTCATGTGGAACACAAATTCTTGAATATATTATGATGGGTGCTCCAAGATAGAACAAAAATTAATTGGGTAATTTTTATTCTTATGAGACATCGTGTTAGGATAAAGAGTGAACCTGATTCCATTATGAGACATTGTCCTTCATGTGCAACAGTCGTGGAAGTAATACTTGAGTCAGTATTATTCAATTATGTGTATTTTTTCCATATTTTTAAGGTTTTATGATTACATGTTATCATGATCTACATGCTATTATTATTTATGTTTATTAATGTTCCATTCCTTTTGATTTCATCAGGTTTTTCTTTGTATCCCATATGCAATTCATTATTCATATGTTTATTCCCATACTTGTCATTTTTATCTGGTCCATTTTTGTCATGTCTTCCAGAAGTTACCTGATGAATAGATAAAGGATTAATGTAAGTTAGGATCACATTGTAATTATTAAAAACGATGTTTCATTTTTGGTTTTGTACTGTTTAATTATGTACCTAATCTTCAAAAGACATTATAATTTACAATTCCAGGGTTGTATTTGATGTTTAATTATTCTTATAATCATGTTATGATATGTGTAAAAGGTAAGGGTATCTATAGTAGGTATCCAGATCAAGTTATAGTTATTTTTTGGTATTCGGAATAAGGCACTTTAGTAAGAAACCTAGGTATAATATTTTCACCATGGATAACATAGATTGAAACCTTGGGAATCACGATATAAGATATATTTTCCATTTTAAAGTTTATCATTCTATGTTCAATGTTTCGATTATTATTATTATAATCTATTTATTCAATTACCCTAATTGTAAATTCTTTTTCTTAGTTAATGGATGAAAATAGAAGAACTCGTGCCAATAATAAATGTGAAAGGAAATGTGAATATTTCTTTACTGATATACCATATATGATGGAAATGGGTGCTATGATAATTATTACAATACATTTTCATCTGGTTCATGTTATGAACAGTAAATTGAATCACATGGAACTCACTCCTTATACAATGAAATAACATGTTCTGGTCAAATCCTCTATGTAGAAAAGTCCACCATGGATTAATATATCTTATAATACCATCCTCAGATACTGATTGATTAACTCTATTGAGATGATATTCTCTATCCTACAGTGATTTGAGAAAGAGAAAGGTGGTATTTAATCTATCATTTTAATGGGTATGTTTCTCAGTGGTGGAAACCGATGAAGAACAAAAAGTCCAATGACGAAATTAAATCCATGGAATGACAATATTTGAAGAAAATATTTTTCAAAAAAATATTCCCCAAACCCTCTATCATAATATGGAATGGGGGTTCCTTATATTGAAGAAAAAGGGAGATGTGACTATTGGTGAGTACAAGGAAATCATCCTAAGGATTCCAATATACACCTCAAACAGTAGAATGACCACTGAATTCAAGGTGCATCACTTCTTTAATAGACAAAAGATATGTCTTTGAAAAGAGTTGGTAATTCAATACATCGACTATAATGTGGAGATTTTCCATTTTTCCATTAGTTTTAAATGAATATTGGAGAGTCTTATTTGTGTCTTGGGCCTGATGAAAAAAATGAGAAAAATAGAGTTTGATATTGGTGGATCAATAGATACATCCCATGATGTAAAGATTAAAAAACATACCATATTTCAATAGTGTGTGATGATGCATCCTATAAACTACTTAAATGGGACCAATATTTTACTAAAATGCAGAAGACCAGGGAATATCAATAATATATACCAAATGGATATAAATAATCCCAATAATCAAGAAGAATAAAGAAAGTATCAGATCAACACTCATAATATAGTAAAGGGTTTCAACTACATAGAACATGGGAATTATGTAATCCATTGTGCTAATTCAATATTTGTTGGAGGAAATCAACAACAAAAACCTACACAGAAACATGGAAGGGTGTATGATATCACTACTACCAAGGTGGACCATGAAAATGATATGGTTACATGTATACTTATTATTTATTCAATAATTTAAAACATTCTAATTTATTCTAGTTTTACGATTCCATTCATATCTTGATAGTTTAGTAGAACTATTCAAATAGCACCTCAAAATATGGAGGTTTATTTATCTATGAAAATATAAAATGTCGAAATTATTGCATCTAATGTACATATCTCCTCCCTCGTTATTGTTTGTGGACTAAACATCCCTGATATTCTTGTTATACTAGAGTGGATATAGATTTTATATTCGGAATCTATTGGATATAATTATATCATTCGAACATCAAATTTTAGGAAAGTGAGACCACTCTTAAAATCTTGAAACATCCTCTAATTTTGTTGATGTGTAAGGAGGAAGATAAATATCTTTCTAAATAATCTTCTCAATTGTGGATTCTATTTCAGTATAAGAAAAAATATCTTACTCAAATGAATGAGAAAAATGAGAGAATCATTCTCTAATACATTCCCATTGTTAGGGACTACACTGATGTGTTCCTTGAAGAATTACATGGTCTTCCTCCAGATTGAGAGGTTGAGTTTTTAATTGAACTTAATCCTTGATCTATGCCTATATCATGGATATCTTATTTATTGGACACTCTTGAGTTGGTGGAACTAAACAGGTAGTTATAGGAAAATCTAGACAAAGCGTTTTACACACATTAGTGATTCACCATTAGGTGTGAAACGCCGCTACATTAAGAAGAAGTATGGATCAATGAACCTCTATTTTGATTATCATGATCTTAAAAAAACCACGATAATGAATAATCTTCTACTTACATGTATATACAACTTGTTCTATCTACTATGTGGGGCCAAGTATTTCTCAAAGGTGGACCTTTGGTCGGGATATCACAAATTAAAGGTGACAAAGGAAGATAATCCAATGAATGGCTTTCAAATGGATTATTGGGAGTATGAGTTAATATTAATGACCTTAGGACTCACTAATTATCCATTAATATTTATGTAATTAATGAATAGTGTTTTTAGATTTTACCTCAACAAATATTTGTTAGTCATTGTTGATGATATTTTCATTTACTTTATTATCAAGATGAACAAGAGGGGAACTTTAATACTGTTTTTAATACTTTGAGAATGGATAAAATTTATGAAAAATATATTAAATTTGATTTATTGATGGAGGAAGTATCATTATAAGGACATTTTATCACCCGTAAAGGGATATATGTGGACCCTTCCAAGAAAAAGGCGATTGAAGAGTGGCATATGAAAACATATGTAACAGAGAAATTTAGTTCCCTTGGTATAGCTAGGTGTTACTTAGTATTTGGGGAAAACATATCATTATTATCAAACCCACTAACCAAGATAACTAGGAAGGTAGTAATGTTTGTCTAGACTAGTGAATGTGAAGACTTCTTCAAAGTGTTTTAAAATAGGCTTATCACTGCACCAGTGATCATACTATTGATTAGTGGAGAACCCATGGTGGTCTACATTGATGAATCATAGAATGGATTAGGATGTCTACTGATCAAAATGATAATGTGATAGCCTACTCTTGATGTCAGTTGAAAATTAATTTTCAAAACTATCCCACACATGATATATTATCTATGATATTTTGTGTTGAAAGTCTACCAAAATTATCTATATGGGTTGATGTGTGATATATATATTGATCACAATAGCCGAAAATTGATATTAACAAAGAATGGGAATAATATACACTGAATAATAGGGTTTGATCTCATTAAGGATTATGATTACTCAATCAATTTTTATCATGGTAAATAAAATAATGTGGCAGATTCTCTATGTATAAAGGATCATGTATTAATTTCAATTATGGGAATTGATAAGGATCTAATAAGCATATAATTAAAAAGGGTGGACATGGGATTAATTATGGAATGAACATAATAAATCCCTTCTAAAATGATTCCTCAACCATCCATCATGGAGAATATAACAGATAGTCAATGGAATGATGTGAAAGTTCAATAAATGTTGGAAGCTACAAGGAATAGGAAATAAATCGAGTTAAAAATGGATGAGGAAGGAGTTGTAAGGTTTGAGAATTGACTATCTATACCATCCTATGTAGAGAATATTACCATGTAATTTCTCACTAAACTTCAAAAGACATTCAACTAGAATAATTATATTTCGGTATTTATTGATCTCCTTACAAATAAATATCAATTTATTGAAATTTTAGAGAACTTAAAAATGGATCAACTTGCATAGATATACATCAGAAAAGTGATAAGGAAGTATGTAGTAACACCATTGATCGTATCCAATCAGTATCCAAGATTTACCCCCCATGTTAAGGAAAAGTTTCCAATATTCTATAAAAACTTAGTTGAACATTAGTATAACATAAAAACCTAAAATTGAATACCTATCCGAGTGGACTATTCAGAAACTTCAAGAAATGTGGAAAACATGTTCTATGGAATTCAATGGAGGATGGGACCATCAACTAGCTTTGTCTGAGTTGTCACACAATAATAGTTTATACTTAATCATCTTAATAGATACATATGAATACATTTATAGGAAAATATGTATAAAATTGGCATGATTGGATGATGATAGTGAATGAAATCTTCTTGGTCAGCAAATGGTCAATGAAACTGTATAAAAGGAAAAAACCTTCAGAAAAAAATCATAGAATCCCAAAGTAGAGGAAAGAGCAATGTATACAATCATCGATGGGACCTAGAGTTTATGGTTGTATAAATGGTATTCCTCCTTATAAATCCATGGAAGAGGATCATGGGACTTTGGATGAATGGAAATTTGAGTCTTAGGGACATAGCTTCCATCAAGACTATTGATCATGTTGGAGTTGTGGCATGTCTACTATCCCTTCCACCAACCATGTCTCATGTACATGATGTGTTTCAGGTATCCCTCTAGAGTATGTACATACTACATCCCTCATATATATTGAATTCATAGGTCTCTTAGTTGGAAATTTATATCTCTTATAAGGAGTAGCTATTGAAGATCATAGATTATAGAGATACTGTTCTATGCAATAGGACAACTCAACTGGTTGAAGAACTATGGTGGAACCATATGAATGAATAGGTATCATGGAAAAAATATAAATCAATAATGGATATGTACCCTCACATGTTTTCCCTTTAGTTGATTAAAACTAAATTTCAAGTGAAAATTTTCATAAGGGGGGTTGTAATAGTCTATATTTCAATCAATGAATTTTCCCTTCTTATAATTATGTTAGATAGTATAAATCAATGAAAATAACATAGATAACATAATAAAAACATTATAAATGACAAATAGATGAAATAATTTGTATTTATATAAATTATGGAATCCAACCCAATAGAGTAGTAACATGACCTTTGGAATAGTAATATGACACCTATAAATAGAAAACCAGCCAATATAAAAGTAAAATCACCCCTGAAAATATAAATAAAATCCATTCATCTTATAATTGAATATATGATATAATTATATCAAAGTGTAAATAATTAGATTTTTTAAAAATGATAAGCTATGTGTTGGAATTATTATAAAAAATAAATTGTTATTTCCAATTTTATATTTAATATAAATTCTTAAAAGGAAACAAATTTTTATAAAATATATTCATACATTAATTTTTTTTATGTTATTATTATTAGTTAATTTTTTTTGACCTCATGTAATTTTACAAAGTGTTATAAAATTTGATATAAATATAAAATAATAATTTTATTTAATAAATTATAATTTTTAAAAAATATTATATTTATATTATTTAAAAAATTATTTTCAAAAAATGGAGTACATATTTTGTTTTATAATATTGAAAAATGGTAAGGATGAATTTTTCATAATTTTTTAAAAGAGTTGAATTTTGGTGAATATTACAATACATTAAGTTATTATATAAGATAAATAATTATTTATTGAGTCCGAGATAATATTTGGATTATGTAAGAACTTTTGGTTAGACATAACAGAACTATATACTATACCCAGTAACATGAATCTACAGTATTTCTCATCTTGAGAAAAAATATTAATCAAATGGTTAAAATATTCAAAAACACCCCTCTCCTCCACTATAAATACCACCATCACCACCTATTCACCTCAAACATATTAAGCCTTGAATCCTGTTTAATTTATACTCTTCTTGATCCTCTTCCCCAAGTCCTATAGGTTATGGTCTCAACAAAAGACCAAAACCAATTTCCCTAAGGAGTTCCTCAAGGAGAAGAATTGTATAGGTAAGATGCTCTTTCACTTTCTTTATTTTCTTTTAAACATCATTTATTTACATATAATATCCTCATATCATCTAAAAAACATGAGTGATAACTAAAATATATTATATTTTATATTTTTTTATTATTTCAATGGAAAATTCACCAGAAGATCTCTTCTCCCATTTTTTTATTCTAAAAAATGAAAAAATCGTCTATGAGGTGTTGATTTATCACCTTCGAGGATGTAATGTTTTCAGTTTCCATCATGTCCTTCAATTATAGAAATAAAACCATTATAATGTATGTTACTAATTCTAATATTTATGGTATAACATTTTTTATGTTTTGAAAATAACTTATGTACCTATATTATATAATAACACAAAGCTTTCTCGTGATGATTGAAAAGACAACAATATAATCTAAACGATTATCACTATGTTCTTATCTATTGATGAATCCTCACCCAAAACAACCAAATTAATTTTATAGAATTTATATATTCTTAATTATAATTAGAAACATATAATTTTAATTCAATATATTTATTCTCATTTTATATGAACCTTAATTCTCTTATACAATTGATCTGATCATGATAACCATAAAAATGAACACTCTCGAATGATGGAATTTAAATCTCTAACTCTTCGAAGAAAATCATAAATAAAAATATTAAAATCATAATAAATCAAGTAAATGTATTAGTGGTTCTAAATTAATTAATTAATTGATTTAATTTGACTATATAGGACATAAATATCAACTACAAAATACATTTGGAAATAAGGTATGAGATTCCACCTGAACCTCTATTTTTTCCTTCAGTTTAATATCTATCTCTATTTTACCCAATATAATTCTTATTTTTATGTAATTATAATATATTATATTTTTGTGATTCATCATCATGTATTGAGACTAGATAATACATATTTTAAGGGGAAATACATGTTTTACAAAATGTTCCCTTCTAATTTTGACCCGATAAGCAAGCCTGATTAAAGGGAACATCACAAATTCTTACTCATTTTGAAGTACCATACATAATCTATTTTAATCTACCATTATTTTGTTAAAATCCCTAACTTTATCATGAAATAAAATATTGGTTCATTTCTAGTTTTATAATAATAAATTTTAATTTTCAAATTTAAATACTCTTTCATATTTCCCTTAAACCGCACTAAATTGGATCATTTATAATGTGTTGAAAATACTCTCATGAAATTATTTCACATACATTGGATATAATTTAATATTATCTATTCTTATATTCCTTTACAAATTTATTTTTTTTGATTTAAATCCACTCTTTCATGAATTATTTTTTGATACACCCATTTATTATGCCTTATGACAACATTAGGATTACCAATTTTTTCCTTGGCTTACCCTTTATGTTTATACCTCGTGTTGGATTCTTCATGTGGAGCACATATGCATGAACATGTGTTTGATGGGTGCATCCAAATATCACTCCAATTCATTTGGTAATGTTTAGTCTCATGAGATGTGATGTTGGGACTAAGAGTGAACCTAATTCCTTTGGGGGACATTATCCCTAATGTGCAATGGTCTTTGTAGTTAGACTTGAATCATGCTTATGTCATATTGTGTATTCTTTCCACATTCCTATGTTGCTATTATTATCGGTCCCCATGCTATGCTTGTTATTCTTTATTATATTTATTCATGTTCCATTCCTTTTTATGTCATCATGTTATTCCTTTAAACCTATATAATTTTCATTATTTGTATGTTTATACCCTCACAAGGATTTTTAGCTCATCCTTCTTTTCATGTATTCCCTAGGTTATCTAATGTAGGGAAAAGGTCTCAAATGGAGATAGGATCTCATTATAATTTTAAAGACCCAACCCTAGATTCCTAGATCCTATACCTTAATTCATTACATTGGAATTATTACAAGAATGTCAGATCCTGAAATAATGAATAGATTAGTAGTTTTGTAAAACCAAATATATACATAAGTTTATAATTACAACTTGAATGAAAAATACATATATAAATCACTTCCACAACATTCATAACTCCTAGGTTTTCCCTACATGTCATTCAATATATACATCTTTAAATCATAGCAAAATGAAACATATGAAAGGGGTCATCTCAGATTCTTAGTAAGGGTAAGCAATACAGCAAAATATATCATAAACATAAACATTAGGCATGGTGAATAACTAAAAACACATGCCTTTAAAAATTAACATGAACACATTATGGTAGGAATACGAGTTGAATAAATATTTCCATAATAAATAATAATATTGGATATTCTACTTAACGAATAAACACATGAAATTTTAATTACCAGTTTCATAAATATAGGTTTTATAATGTCGGACATCACAACCATACCTTCAAGGCCTCATTCCGTGACGATAAATAATAATTTTATTGAGGCCTCATGACAAACCAGAAGTTTTTCTCAGGAGATATACGAATACATCACGGGGCTATAGAAGGTCCCAACCATGAATTACTAAGTCAAATTAATTCCTCATATGAACAGGTACAAACATAAACAATATATAAAATCATATTGAAACTAACATATTAAATGTACATAACATTCCACGAACATTATGCATAAATACTAATCATTCAGAGTAAATTGGTGAATGGTTTTAGGATAACACATACACAATAAAACTTATGATAAATCATTTAATTAAATATTTATGATGATATAATAAATGATTAATCCCAATGATACATGTGAATCAACACGAGTGTGGAAATAGATGAAGATACCCTTATAATATCATAGTGTAATTCTTGAAAAGCAAATCTTTTACTATGAAAAGAAGAATTATTATGAAAAAACATTGTATAAAATCTAAATTTAAGTAAGATATTATTTTCATAATAAAATTAGTGATTTTTGAATGATAGTGGTTGCTAAAATAAATTATAGAGTGCCCTTGAAAATTGGTAAAAATCTCAAAAAAATCCCAAGAATCGGGCTTGTATTTTTGGAAGATTTTTTGAAAGATAGTTTTAAAAAACATAACTCAAAATACATGAAAGTAGGATTCTTGTTGGTAAAAATATATATAATATTCACAATGAATTTATGAGGAGTGTATATAAATAAATAATAATTTAATTGTGGTATGTAGAGAATATGAGTAACCTGAATTAAAATGTAGGATCAGGTAGAAAACCCTTACCATAGGTCCAATGGTGTTCCTCACATGATCGTAGTGTCCTAGATAAAAAATTAAATTCATTACTTAATACTTATATAACCTATTCATTATTTAAATTAATTATTATAGATTTATCAAGTTCATTCATGGCTTTTATGATTGGTTTAAATTGTTCAATTTTATTTTTTGGGTGCATTTTCTTCCGTATTATTCATGACCAGTTTACTTATAAACATGTTTGGATAATGATATAAGATGAAAATGGATTTACTGAATAGATGTTGTATTTTTGTTTTTATAATCTACAAGATTACATAGTTATAAAAATCAATTGTTTCTTTGGGAGTGAATATTATTCATTATACAAAACTTTAACAAAAACTGTTTTGCGTTAATTGGAGGATTTTTTTCACAAAAAAACTCATTTTGATTTATAAATAAATTTCATATGTAAAAAATATTCCAGAACCTTGAATAAGTTAAAAGAAATATATTATTTAACATTTCAACCATAAAAATGGTTTCATTATAAAAATTAAAGATAGTAATATATATTGAAAACCTGTCATCCTTGAATGAAATAAATTAAACCATCACTTCTGGTGTTTTCTTTTCTAGTATAAAAGAAGAAGAAATGAGAGATGATGATGAATTATTCCATAATCATAAAAAAATTCCATTACATTTATGTTTCATTTGTTATCATAACATTTGGATTAAAGGAGGAGAGGAAATAAAAGTAAATAAAGGAACTTCAAATATAACAAATGGAAATAGGAAATTTACACTTGAAATTATCTTCTTTGTGGGCCTCTGTAGGGGAGAGGTTTTGGTATTTCTATCATACCATGGGATGATGGACATGGAGGAGGATCCTAGGAGTATATTTGAGTAGAATTTAGACATGGATCAAGGCATGAGTAGAGTAAATAGAAGAGGGAGTGAGATTGCATTATAGTGGATGAGAGGGGTGATTTTTGAATATCTTATTCATTATTTTATTATTTCCCTCAAGAAAACCAATAATGTTGATTCATGTGACCCATAACAGTAATAAGTGAATTTTATTTCGAACTAAGTGTTCTTACATCATCCATGATGCTAGGAATAATGAATTTATCTGAAAATTTATATATACTGTTAATTACCATATTTTATTATTCATAATAAATTCTAGTATTTCAGAAAAATCTGAAAAATTCACCCAAATCATTTTTTGATGTGTCTAATTCTAAAATGAACTCTATTTTTTATAATAAATTTATAAATATGTTTTATTTAAAAAGATCATGATTTATTAACAAATATAAATTTTAAAAGAACAATTCGTTTTATATCACCTTAAAAAATTAATCATGATATCAATTTCTTATAACCATAAGAATGTAAAATAATAATATGATTTAAAATTAATAAGGGTCATATTACTATTCATTGATAATTATTATTGTCTTACCAGAATCTAAATATCTTACTGAACACATCTGTGTATATCAGTTTTTCAAAATAAAAATCACAGTGGTGGAAAAATTATGTTTGCTGGATAGGTTATAACAAATTGGTGTTTATATAGTCTATGTGTTTCACCAATCTAACATTTAATTTATTTATAAATAATTTGGGTGTTACATTCCCCCCTCCTTATAAAAATTTCATCCTCCAAATTTGTTTAATGTTATCTCACAAAATGATATGGGTAGTTCTTCATCATAAGATCCTTATCCTCCCATGTTTCCTCTTCAATTTTATGATTTTTCCAAAGTATCATTACCATTCACATCCTATAATTCCTCAACACCTATACATTAGTGTCTAGAATCTGGATAGTCTTTTTAATGTAATATTAGTCAGATTAAAATTCTATACCTTCAGAAGTGAGGACATGTGTTGGTTCATGCCTGTACTTTCTCAACTATGAGACATGGAACATGTTGTGTTAATCAGACAAGCTAGGTAGCATATCCAAATGATAAGCCACAACTCCAACTCTATACAGAATTTCAAAATGTACAATGTACCTAGGTCTCAATTTCCCTTTCTTCCCAAATCATACAACACATTTCAATAGAGACACTTTAAAAAAACCTTATATCCAACTTGAATTTCCAAATAATTCCTTCGATTATCTGCGTATAACGTTTTCCTACTTTGATCTTCTTTGATATTGTTTTGAATTGTCTTTACATTTTTTGTTGTTTCCTCAACAAGCTCTAGTCCCACATGCTTCCTTTCACCTACTTCATATCAACATGTTGTTGTAAGAAATAGCATTCTATACAATGTTTTATATGGTGCTAGTTTAATGTAATAAAAAAACTTATTACTGTAGTAAAACTCCACCAAATGTAAATAATGATACCGTATACCATTAAAATCAAGTGATCATTTTCTAAACATGTCTTCTAAATTTTGGATCGTCCTTTGAGATTGCCTGTCAGTTTTAGGGAGATATGAATTACTCAATCGTAGATTACTATCCAGGGAATTCTGAGAACTTTTCTAGAACTTCTACATAAATCAATAATCAGGACCAGCCAATATTGAAAGAGGTTCTCCATTAAGACTTACAACTTCATTGAAATAGAGTCCTGCAGGGCTCTATAATGTAAAATCCTCCCTTATAGAAGGTAAATTTGCAGATTTGGTAAGTCAATAAAAAATTACCCATATTTCATTATTATTTCGTAGATATTTGGTAAATCCAGTGTTAAAATACATTGTGATAACATCCCATTTCCATGTTGGAATATGTAGAGGTTGAATGACTCCTAATGGAAGTTGTTAGTCTACCTTCACTTGTTGAAAAACTATATATCTTGATACATAATCAGTAATTTCCAATTTCATGTTGTCACATTAGAAATTTTATTTCAAATATCTATACATATTAGTGCTACCATGGTGTAAAGAAATATTAGAACTAAAAAAATCATCTAATTACTCCTATTTTTGCTCGGGTATAGCAGGAACAGAAATCCTCATCCCAAATCTTATAATCCCATTTTTTATACGAGTACATTCACCTTCCCATTATCCACAACACTAATTTTCTTTTGAATATTCCCATCATCAAGATGAGACATTTTTATCATTTCTAATAAATATGGCCATGAAACCAACTAAAAAAGTAATGATGTTTCACATTCATTGATATTTCCCATATCTATCTTTACTAGATCAATAAAAACAAGACCCCTTTCAATCGGCATTTTGTTTAGGGATCCATGATCCTTCCTAATTAATAAATTTATACCTTATTTGCCTTCGTAAGGTGGTAGGGTGTTAAAAATTATAATCCTTGAGTAGTTCAATCCATATCTTCTTCCTCATGTGGAGTTTTTTATGAGAAGATATATTTTAAACTATTGTGATCCCTATATATCTCACGCCTTTACCCATAGAGATAGTTCCTCTATATCTTCATTGAGAAGATTACAGATAAAAACTCAAGATCAGAAGTTATATAGTAATGTTCATGAACTTTTAATTTCCATTATGGATAGGAAATGACACTATAATTATGCATAAGAACACAACCGAGTCTTTTCTTTGATGAATCACTATAGATCCCAAATCCACCTATCTTTGATGATGGAGTTAGGAATAAATCATTCAAAAATATCCACATTAATTCTTCGAAAAAATCTTGGAAATCATTTCTCCATACTAACTAACCCCCTTTAGGAGTATTCTTGGTTAACAGGTTGGCTAAATGGGCAATGTTCTGAAAAAATTCTGATAACGACCAGCTAAACCAATAAAACTACATACCTCTGTTATGTTATTGGGTGTAGTCTATTCCAGAATATCCTTTTTCATCACTGGATCTTTATTTATTCCATCCTCAGAGACAATATGTAAATGAAAATAAACCTATTGAAGAAAAATCTCACAACTTCTAATCTTAAATATAATTCATTTCACCTAAGAGTCTTCAAAATAGTGCGTAGTGTATTTTTGTGATCTTATTATCATTTCAAGTATACAGAGATATCATTAATAATTAAAACCAAAAATTCATCAAGATATTACATGAAAAATATATTCATTAGTTCCATGAAAAAATAGGGCGCATTAGTCAATCCAAGGGGCATTACCATAAAATATTAATTCCCACACCTTGTTCGATATGTTGTCTTTGGAAGATCGTCATTATTTACTCTCAATTGATGATATCTAGATCGAAGTTCAATCTTTAAATAATATTGGGCTCCCTGAAGATTATCAAACAAATCATTAATGTGAGGTAGGGGATACTTGTTCTTTATTGTCATGTCATTGATCTCCTAGTAGTCAATGCACAACCCCATTGATCCATATTTCTTATTGACCAAAATAATGAGAGCTCCATATGGAGAGACACTAGGGAGAATAAATCATTTATCACTCAATTAATCAAGTTTTTTCTTCAGTTCTACTAATTCCACAATGGAAATTATAAAAGGAGTCTCTGACATAGGCCTTGAAACAAGAATAAAATCAATAGAGAACTCAATTTTCTACTATGGAGGATTTCTAGGTAAATACACTAGAAAAAATTCAATATATTGTATAAAAATAGGTACATCCTTAATATGAATATTCCTTTACCCACTCATAAAATTGAGTTCTCATCCTATGAAATAATATCATTAATTAGAAATACTAGGGGTGGATCTAGATAAGAATCACATGGTGATGTTTATGCTCTAAAGATAATGTATTCTACATTGTTCTCAAAAAATTTAACCTCCTTATTCTTGAAATACATTTGCGCATCATGATTCGAATTCCAATCCATACGTAGAATTAAATCAAATTCAATCAAGGTTATGATAATAAAATGAGTAGTTAAACCACATTTATATTCTATAATGGGGATTTCTTGAAACATCTTTTTTGCAATGATACATCCCTTATGAGTTTTGACTGACAACACCCTTATTAAATCAAATTGAGAATATCTAATTTTCATGACAAACTATGATGATATGAAAGAATTAGATCATCCAGAATCAAATAAATCATTTGTTAGGGTTGGGGAAACAGTTTATATAGCTTCCACCACATCATTAAGAACTTAAATATCAACATTTTTGATTTCATAAGCATGAAATTTCTCCATTTACCTTATTTTGGTAATGATTCCTTGACAACTTGTACAGTAATTTCCATAATGTACCCTCTCCATGAAATTTTAGCATATAACATTTTTAGATTCTTTTATCTCCCTAAAATCCTGACATATGTGGCCTTCTTACCCACAATTGTTAAAAACAACCATAACCTCCAGGAAACCACCTGGGTGTCTCATCCTACAATTATTATAGGTTGGAAGGGAAACCCTTCCCTTATTTATCATTTCTTTATTTCATTTTTGAGAGTTTTCAATAGCCCTCTTCTTCTCTTTCATTACCATAAAATCGTAAGACTTAGGTAATTCTTTTCCCATATTGATAGCACAAGATACTATATAATCATTTGATGAAAAACTTTTAGAGACTAGATCCCTTCAGAGGAATGGTATAAAACCATCAAATACACTATCAATATTACTCCTTGGATTACCTATGTACCTTATTCAATGTCGTTATATCATTGTAATGTTAAATTCATACGTTGAAACATTATCATTTTATTTTATCCTAAGATCCAAAAACGGTCTTTCCATAACTGTTTTCTATTCACGAGGGAAGTATTTTTCTAAGAATATTTTCTTAAAATAACTCCATTAAATTTAATCAATTTATTCCCCCTCCTTTGGTCTTTTAAATGAAGAAAAACACTGATCAGCGTATTATGATCAACAATAAACCGTCATGAAAACCTTCTCTCTTTCGTTACATCCCAAAGGGAGAAATTTATTCTGTAATGAACATATCTACTGCTCCACTATGAATGGGGTTGTATTACCTTTAAATTATATAGGATATTTATTCATAAAGTGGCCTTACATAGCTCCTCCATTTTGTGGATCTAGATGCTCTATAAGGGTATGGTTATTGTTCGTAACCTGAGTCAACTATCTGAGTATTGTTATAAGTTTCAAAAAACTACTCACAGAACCCGATCCAACATTATTATATTATATTAGAGGGAAATACCTACATCTGACACACATGTTCATTTGGTTTACATTCCATCCACTATGTTCCATTTCTTAATAATGTCATACACTAGATTAGGTAATGAATCATAATGTATAATCTCAATGTAGAAAACACATAGCATAAATTGGAATCCTATACATAGGTAATCTCATACTCATAAACATGGTTTCATTGAGGAAAAAATTACATTTAAATCCTTCATAATGACTTGAAAATAAAATTTGAATTAACCGAAAAATATCTCCTGGGAGTTTCAAAATAGGTGTGCAGTAAGGCCCGTCGTCATGAACTAGGATACCCCAGGTCATCCTCAAAACTTCTTATCATATTTTTTACTCATAGGTATATATGTTCCAAAACCACATCCACTTGTAGTATCCATGGTGGGATGTATTTTCTATAAGTATCCACATAATCTATTCCTTACCAAAATTCCATGGAGTTCTTATATGGTTATCCTAAAAGATAATCTTAGGGTTTTGTTCCGTAATCTAGGTTTTCTAAATATAGTTTCCATGTTTTATGCCAAAATTCCTCTTATATCAAAAATAAAGACTTTACCCTATTTTCTCAAAGCCAGCGCCTTAATTCATTAAATTAGCATGATTACAATAAAGACATATCCCAATGGAATGAATACATTATAGTTTTAGAAAACCAGATACATACATATGTCCAACAATACAACTTGAATGAAAAATAATATAGAAATTATTTTGAAAGAATCTATACCTCTGAGGTTATCCCTGCATTTCATTCATAATATACCTCTTCATATCCTTGGAAAATGAAGAATAAGAAAGGGGTGATCTAAAATTCTTAGTAAGGGTATGAAATACAGTGTAAGATATCATAAACATAAATATTTGGCATAGTGAATAACTAAAAACACATTCCTTTAAAAATAAACATAAAGAATGTATGGAAGGAATAAGATATGAATAAATAATTCCATACTAAAGCATAATCATGGGTATTCTACTAGTCGAATAACCACATGTAATTTCAATTTATAGTTTCATAAAGAGATAATGTAAAATTCTGAATATCATAACCATATCATTAAGGCCTCATTCGAAGACTATAAATAACCATTTTTTCAAGACCTCGGGCGAAGACCGTAGTTTGTATGATGAGACCTACTGATGCATCAATATGCTATAGCAGTCCCCACTGATCAATTAATATGTACAATTTAGACTGAATATGAATGGGGATAAAATAAAAACCATATACAGTCATATTGAATCTTCCATATGAAATGTATATAACATGCCCTGAACGTTAAATATAAACACTAACTATTCAGAGTAAATTGTTGAATGGTATTAAAATAGAACAAAAATAATAAAACTATTAATAAACTACTTAATTAAATGTGAAATTTGATATCATAAATGATTAATCCCAATAATACATAATAATCAACAAGAATGATGAAAAATATGAAGATGCTCTTGTAAAATCATCGATTAATTCTTGAGATAAATACTCTTTTACATTGAAAAGAAGAGATATTTTTGGATAAATCATTGAATAAAACAAAATGTGATGTAAGATTTTATTTTTAAAAAAAATTTGCGATTTTAGAGAGATAATAGTTTCTAAAAAAATTATATAGTGCCCATGAAAATAGTTATGAATTTTAGAAATTCCCTTGAATTAGTCTTGTATTTCGGGAAGAATATTTTAAAGATAATTTTTAAACATTTAACTACCCATAAAAAGAAATTAGGATTATAGTTAGTAAAAATATATCGAACATTCATACAGAATTTATGAGGAGTAAATATGAATAAATAATAATTTAATGTAGGTATGTAGTGAAAAAGAGTAACTTGAATGAAAATGGATTTTTGGGTAGAATACCCTTACCTGAAGTCTAATGATGTTCTTCACTTGATCATAGTGTCCTAAATCAACAAATTTTTTAATTAGTTAATATTTTCATAACCTATTCATTATGTAATTGATTTATCATAGACTTATTAATTTCATTCATGGCATTCATGATCAGTTTTGAAGGTTCAATTTTATTGTTTGGGAGCGTTTTCTTCCTTGGTATTGATGACATGTTTACTTATACACATGTATATATAAACTGTTAAGATGAGAATGGTTGTCCATAATATAATTTTTATTATATTTTTTAACATCCATAATATTACATGGTTATTAAATTAATTTGGTCATTGGGTGTGAATATGATTCCTTATATAAAACATTAATTAAAATTTTTTGGGTTATTCTCCAGTTTTTGATCACAAAGAACTCATTTTGATTTATAAATTAATATAATGTGTAAAAAAATATTCCAGAACATTACATAAGATATAATACATATATTATAGTCTTTTTCAACCATAAAAATGGTTTCATAACCATAATTTATGATAGTAATAGAAATTGAAATCCTATCATCCTTGAATGTGATTAATTTACACATCTACGATGGTGTCTTCATTTCTACAATAAATGAAGGGGAAAAGAGATATGATGATGAATAATTCCATTACAATCACAAAATTCCCGTACATTTGTGTTACTGGAGTTATTGTAACATTAGAATGAAATGAGGGTAGGAATGAATAAGAAATAAAGGAACCTGAAACAAAAGAAATGAAAAGAGGAAATTACCTCTAAAAGTTATCTTCCTTGAGATCCACTTTATGGGAGAGGTTTTGGCCTTTTTAGGAGAAAAAGGGATGATGGACGTGTGGTAAGATCTTGGGATGGGATTTGATCATAATTTAGAAAAGGAATAGTTCTTTCGAAGAGTGAATAGATGAGGGAGTGAGGGGGGTTTTATAGTTGAGGAGAGGCGTCATTTTTGAGTATCTTATTCATTATTTTATTATTTCCCTCAATACAACAAACAATGTTGATTCATGTGACCCATAATAGTAATATTTTCATGTGATTTTGAACCAAGTGTGATTATATCAGCCATGTTTCTTTGAATATTTCATTTAACTGATAATGTATATATACGATAAAATATCATATTTTACTATTCATTAAAAATTCAAGCTTTTCAGAAAAATATGAAAAATTCACCCAAATCATTATTTGATGATTCTAATTCAATATTTAACTCCATTTTTTTAAAATAATTTTAAAATTATAATTAATTTTATAAAATCATAATTTTTTAGAAAAATAGAAAATTTTAAAACTATAATTCATTTTATATCACCTTGAAAACATAATCAAGATCTCATTACCTTATAAACCTAAGAAAAAATAATAATAATTTGATTTAATATTCATAAGTTTCATATTACTATTTATATTGCTATTCACTATAAATTATTCTTTCCTTATTAGACTCTGAATATCGTACTGAACATAACCATGTATGTGAATTTTTCAAAATTCAAATCACAAGGGTGTAAACATTATTATTACTGGCTAGATTATAATAAATTAGTGTTTTTAGAGACTATTTGTCTCATGAATATAATATTAAATTTATTTATAAATCCTTTGGATGATACAACAAATATTTAATAAATGATATTTTATTTTGGTTTCATGTTGTTTAATGATGTACATAATCTTCGAAAGACACTAGACATTAAAATCCATGGGTTGTATTTGATGTTTAATTATTCTTGGAAACATTTAATTATATGTGTTAATGGATAGGGTCACTATATTTCTTCTTCAGATACCTTAAATAGTTTTACATTGTTCCACAGGAACATGAAAACACACCAAAGTGGGGCATGGGTGGTGGTGAATCTAGTATGAATAAATTATTTGACCAAAAAAATCATAATTTAATACAACATGACTCATTTTATTTTTACCTCTATAACATTTTAATATGTATATGGGTTAATTGAATTTTACCTTTTTATAAGACTTCCAAATATTTATAGTAAAATCTATGTTGGCACATGTGTGTTTTTATTTTTCCTTTGATGTTGGAAATATTCTCCCAACCCTGTTCAGTTCTTATTAAGATAGTGAGTTTTTTTTGATAAAATTTCCTTCAAATATAGTGTAATTTATAGGGATTATCTTGAATCTTGGTTCAATATACTAGATATTTTAGGTCTTTATATTATAAAATGGCACACCTTCACTATATTACTTATACTAAATCCCATAATATTTAAACAAGCATCGCACCTACTGGCCTTCACAACATCCTTCTGATCATAACCTTAATCAAATTTTTTTCCATGGATGTATGTGAACCAACAATTATAATATAATTACTCATTAAGAGTTTCTTTGAATACCATAGATTCCTAAAATACAACTACTGAAACATAACCTCTTTTCACTGCAAAAAACCCCATATTCTTTATAAAAACAAAATGTTGGATTTTTTTTGCACAACTCTCATTCTAATCTATCTACTATGTAAAAAAAGTTAAATCTCTCATATATTTGTGTTTTTTTCATCAAAACCTTGTAGGTAGATTTTATTTAGCACAGGGTCAACATACACTATTTTTCCTCATTACAACAAATAATATATTCTTTTACTTATTATTCCATAGATATATTAAGTTCAATCATCCTCTCATTATATTCTTATTTGGGAAGATTTTATTCTCACTTATCTTCTCACATCCCTAATATTTTTTCAATATATCTCTCAATACTCTTATAAAACTATATGTTATATTAGGCACTAATTTTTTTTCCAATTTTCCTATTCCTTGATCTTCTCAATCTGACATGTGTGGGTGACTAAATAAATTTTCTCCTATCATTTACAATATACAAAAATATAATACATGGAGAATTATTCACATCACTCAAAAATTAATATTATTAATTATCAACGTGATGTTAATAATGGTATTTCATTCATATTATTAAAATAAAATATATTCCTAAAATAATCACATTTATTTCAACTCAAATGGAGGATTAAATCTTCTTTTAATAATCTATCATACTTGACTTCTTATTCCTAAAATATATATTTCACATTAGTTAAAAATGAAACATTTAAATCATTATTCATTTTTTTATAAAATATAGTAGTTGTAACGAATTTGTGGTTCTCATTTTTATATGTCCAACAACAATATTTATATAGAAATTTCTATTTTTTAAAAAACATTAGTAACTACCAACTCATCCCATTAATCATATTCTTTCTCATTCTTAAATGAAATTTTATTTGTGATATTTTAGAGTTTATGAACACTACACTTTCATTACCAGATATTATATGTGTTTTAATAACTATTAAAAGATAAAAGATATAATTTTAGGTTAAAAATAAATTCTTTGAATATATTCCTACCTCAATCATTTTTTCAGAAAAAGATAACTAATAAAATCCTAAGGATTAATTCTGTAATGAGGAGGCCAGGTGTAAAAATATGGACTTCTAAAACATAGACCCAATGATTAATATATTTCATTGGGAAAAGACACATGAGATCATATCCCATGTAATTGGATAGTTTAGCTGTCTTAATATATTAAGTGCATACATGATACTTATATTATATTTAGAAACATGAAATATAAAATAAACTTCCAATAAGAGCATTATTATTTCTTATTTCATATCCCTAAAATCATTAAAATTTCACTTTCAAGAACCCATGTATATGAAAAAAATTAAATCATTTTGATCTTAGATTATCGGTATGTTGAATCTAATAGTTGAAGTTATTATTAAATATCCATTGCTTAAATAATATGTAAAATATGTACAATAATTAATTATACCATATAAAAATTTTAATTATATAGAAATATATTAATGGATTCTATATCAATATTAATAAAGACAAGTTAATAAATAATTGGTTTCATATTGATATAACGGATAATTGTAGACATCGTAATAATACTATATGGGATTCATGTGAAAATGGCATACATAAAAATGTAAGGAATACCTAGATATCCAAGCTAGTTAGTCTCAAGTAAAACAAAAATTAATAGAGTGAGTTTATAATATTAGACCCAAACAATTATAATGTGCAATACATTCGTCAGATAAAATATATTTTTCACAATAAAATACATAATCGAAATGTGTTTGTAATCGATAAATCTATGTATTATAAAACTATAATGAAAAATGCGAATATATTACCCTATTAATAAATGATACTATATGATCATAAAAAATATAGATAAATAATATGGATGGAATCATTAAATGATATCTCATATGAGGAATAATAATATTTAATTTATGTTGAAATATATAAAAAACACTTATATAAAGTCATTAAAAAGTCACTATGAAGATAAAAATAAATATCCTTTTTTTTTATAACATAACGAAAATAAATATTACTAGAGCAATGGGAATATGATTTTATTTTAGATATTGATATTAACATGAAATGTAATCATAATAGTTAATATCTACTCTAATTGCAGTAAAATAGGGTTTTGCGATAAAAATTAGAAAAACATTTTTTTCCCAAATTAATAATTAAGTAAAAAATGCCTTCTAAAAAAATTACAAATTCTATTTTTATAAATTTTAAATGAAATTATAATTTAAATAAAATTTATTTAACAAATAATCTAAATATAATGGATAATATACAAGAAGAAAAATAAAGAATATGAATATGAAAGTGAAATATTCTCAACCAAATATTATAAAAATGGTCGCCTTTTCATATAACCATTATTTAAGTGGTTTTGATTAATTGTTATTAGAATATAAATAATACATTATAGATATTTAAATAACTAAATAAGGATAAAATATATGGGTTTAGGATAGAAATATTATTAAATTTTTCCAATGTAAATATAAACATAAAAAATCGAGATAAAAAGTGAGATTGTAACATGTTTGTACTGTAGATTCCTTCTTGGTCATGCATATTCTACAATATTCTATATTATATATATATATATATATATATATTAATTATCTATATCTGATCGTTATTTAAATCTATTGTTCCTGATATCATTTAATCATTATATATTTTTACCCCTTAACAAATCATTCCTTGTTAAAATCAGTTTTTTTGGTGTTAATTGTTTAATTTTTGCGGAAAAATATAATTACCTCCATAATTTAATCATTTCATATATGAATATATAAATTTACTATTTATACATTAAATATAATTTTATAACTATATATATAAGTAAATTACGAATAATTAAATATTTTTTTCGTTGATGTGATAGTCCTGACATATACATGGTTGACGTTTTCATTTTTCATCAAATCGAATGAAAGAATGGTAGATAATAATTTGTACTCCCATATTTATAAATATTTTATAAATATAAAATAGATATTCATTTAATATTCCTTTATTATCATCCATGTTAGGTAGTGAAAAAAATAAAAAAATGACTTTATGGAGGTGATAGTCCACATGTTTGCATGAGCAACATTTTTTTTTACTTTGGAGGAAATGATAAGATGAATTTTTATAAAAATAATATAAATACATTTATTTATATTAAAGATTAAAATTTAATTTTATTAACATTTTTATAGAATATATGGATTTGTTTTATTAAGAGTGCAAATTGAAATATATTTTTATGAACATGTACCTCCTCCTTGTAAAATCTCCATTGAGAAACACCTTAAGGATTATTGGATGGGTATTTTTGGAAGCCCATAACCTATAGGTAATCGTGAGGGTATTGGGAGGGTATTTGGGCAGATATTGGTCAATATAATTATTATTTCTATGTGTGTATGTAAAGTTTATGGAGTTGGTTCCCTTTTATAAGTGCGAGGGGTGACAGTTTTGAAAATACTGCATACATTTAAATAATGTGATGTCATTTTCATGTGAAAGAGTAACTGAATTGAATTATTTTAAGCTATAAGATATTATAATGTACACATTCAGTGTCACCAAATAAAATTTATAATAGTATTAGTGATATTTTAACACTTCTGGATTATTTAGAACCCACCATTAACCATTTATCACTTATTATTTTGACAAAATTTTACGATAGTAACTATTTAATATGACTAAAAATGATAAGGGAGTTATTGAATTATTTTAATTTTATTATTCTAAATTTATGATTCATTTAAAAAAATTAAATTCCTACATATGGATTATTTTTAAATATATGTACATAAATTACAATGAAATATATTTTTTAGAGATATATCATTGTAAGCTTAATAATGATTATTCACAATTATCATGTATAAAACCAATTCTTAGAAAATGTATTGATCTTTAAAAAAACAATGATATTTATATAACATTAAATCCAATTACTAATAGAATATATCCTTGAAATTACATAGTTATAGAATATGATAAAAATATATCTTTCATTAGAGTAAATTGTCACGTTGGATCTAAAATTTCAAGCATAATTTTCTTAAATTCAAAATAAATTGTTAAATATTTTATTTCACTAAATGAATTATTATTGGTTTGAGAAAAAAGTTTCATAAAATTTGATGTTAATATTATATATTAATGATCTCCTAAATGTGATGATATTTGTAAAGACAATTTTTTTCACTATTCAAACAAATATCAACTATTTCAGAATAATAATAACAAATATCAACTTGAAATAAATTCAACATCCTAAACTCAAAAATAATATCAATTTTAGAAATTTAGAAATTTTAAATGTAAATATTAATTTTAAATAAAACTAAATTTTTTTTCTTTTATAATGAAAAGATAATAGGATGTCGATTGGGTAATGATTTTGGGATGTATTTTTTACCTCCAATAGTAAAATCATAGGTATAACACCGTGATTCAACTCATATTTATCTGAATATTTCTTGGAAACCTTATAGGTTTCTCAAATATCACATCTACATCATTTTAATCAAAATGGTATCAGATTATTTCTAATAAATCATCATGAATTTTTTATCATAAATCTTAGATCTAGTATCTTCAAAGGTGTATTTAATAAAAATAAAAATTTATAGAAACTCCAATTCATGCAATAATAAATTCTATCAAATTATTTTTTTCTTTATTATTCATCTCTATGGCTTGAATTTCATAATTTATAAATTCATATTCTTGAATCACACACCCATTTATTGGATTTTCGTGTTTTGGAAATTGAATAAAAACATTGTAATAATCATATTTGTTTTTTATATAGATCCTTAAATGAAGAAATATTTTTCATTCTGGTTATAGAAATACAGAGTATTCATTATGTCTTGATGGTTACAAGACATAGATGATTCTTAGTCAAATTTGGATGTTGTTTATGTTGAAAACAATCACAGTTACATATCCTAACTGATGGTTATGTATGTATGTACTTTTCTTATGCTACTTTGGCTGGAAGATACATATGATAAATTTTTTGATTATATCTCAGTAGATGTTTCATATATAAAAGATGGATTATGCATATGTAAAGACATATTTTTGATTTCCCATTTTTGTAATATTTCATAATTCATTGTCTCAAGGAAAATATGACAATTATTAAAGAAAATGGGGACTTAAATAGCTTTCCAAATTCACTTCAAATAACTCTAAGACAACCCCAAATAGAATTTTACATCTTAATCTTTCTTCAAATAATGTTTAATCACTATGTATTTTAACCATATCAGGTAGTAATTCTTGCATGGTGTCTGATCACACCTCACAAATTTAACTAGTATTTAATCTATCTACTATCTAGATTCACTTAATATCACTTTCCCACTATTATTTATAACAATAACACAATTTAGTTGTGCTATAGATTTGAGTATCATCTCTCCAATCATTTGATTTTGGTTATGACTATTTAATTTTACTACCTTGGTATTCAAGAGACAAAAAATCCATACCTATAAATGATTGGTATTTCATTTCATTTCATTTGGGATAGTACTCAATACATAAAATAATACACCAACTATTATTGATTATAATGACATTGAAAATTAATCTAATTGAGAATACAAACATATTTAACTCAGGTGTTCTCTAGTCTCCCCCTTGATTTTTCATAAACGCCAAATTTACTAGAATGGTCAATATAATTCTTTTACCTATAATAAAAAATAAATGAATGAGAGTGAAAAGTGTTATCCACATTTCATAAATTAGAGTAAAAACATGAAAATTTATTCATCCCCCTACATTGTGATTCAACATTTTAAGGGAGTGTATTCTAATCTAAAATTATTTTTATTTAATGAATGTAACAATCTCCATTTTGTTAATACATTTTAAATGTTCTTCATTATTTTTATGAGGTAGCGGAGACTCCAAAATTTCTATGAAACATGACATGAAATCATCAACTCTACGTCTATTTTGGAAAACAGTCTATAAAAAACAATAGTGATTACGCCAGATAGTAATCGTTTCCATCTATTCACATTATTATGGAACCAACTCAAACGTACACACTATAGTGTCATTCAAAAAATATTTCTATCAATTTTTATAAATTTACACTGATATAAAAATTCATATGAGACCTTTAAAGTGTAAATAATTTCATCCTTTATAATTAACCCATTATAAACATGATCAATATAAATCAAAAATAAATCAGGATAATGGAAATCATACCTCAACCTTATATATTGAATGAGATATACAAAAATATATATTCAATATAAATAAATAAATCTCTAGTATCTTCACACATTTTGAGAGACCCCACTCAAAAAATTACTTCCTAAATACATCACAATCAATTACTATTAATTGAGAATGACTGACCTGATGTAGGGATAATATGGAATTTCATCATACGTCACAGTTTGAGTTATGTGATGAGGTTTTATATGTTTCTTTTTCCCTACATTAATATTACCCTTAATAATATGGTATACAATAACACAAGGATGTCTCCAATTTGGATAAACATTAAGTGTTTTATGTCACAATTTATAAAACAAATTATACATTTTCAATGGTAAATTATATATTGAAATAAAACTATTTAATGATTTCCTAAATTCATATTTATTGAATAAAAAATATTAAAACAACAACAATAGAGTGGATTAATATGTATAAATTAGAAGCTTCATCTATCACCTATTTGGAATGTATTAAAAAATCACATTCCATGAACAACATACATTGATCAATGATATTTTTGGAAAAATATCATATTAATAAAAAATAAAAATAGATGAAATGAACATAAATTATAAATTTAAATTTATTGATAATTTATTTTGAGAAAATTAATGTTTAAAATTTAAGTAATAAAACTCAGAGAGAAATCACTATAAGAAACCAATCGTTCAAACCAGTAAGAGAAATAGATAATCAGGCTCATGTTATAAAAAGAATATTTAGTCATCATAATTATTGAAGGATGTACGCAAAAATTTTATTCACTATAATATCATGAAAATTTCTAGATCATCCCACCATTTTTCATTGTCTTTATATTATTTGATAATTCCAATTTCATTCGTGGTGCAACTATTCCCCAATTATGGATCATTGCCAATGGTCTTAACTCAACTCTTGAGTATCCATATGGAACACCATTAATATTAATCATCTACTACATGTTACTCAAGAAAAAAAATCCTATAACAAAATGATGACATGATCATATGTTCCTTGATTTTGGGTTAAGTAAGCTGAACCTAAACATAATTTAGTTTAGTTTTAGGCTTCATCGTCCTTATAAAAAAATTCCATAATCCTTCAAGAACATACTCATCTTAGTTTTTCTCTATGTCTAACTATAGTCTTTATGGTAAATTAAATTCTCAAACTTTGACATGACATGAAAAACCATGCCCTGAAAAATACCTTACAAGGACTTTATTCTAAAAATCAATTTTTCATCATGGATCTACCCCATTTGAAATTTGGCTACATAATATTCTCTTAAATTTAAAAATAGTCTATGTGAAAATATGATTACATAGTTAGGAATTTTGGGAATTAACCTAAATATCCACCTATAATTAAAAATTATACCACATTATTATCCATTACATTTTCAAAAAACACCAATCTTGTATGTATATTTCATATTTGTTAACGTTTAGCTTCATAAATTGGATTATAAATAGATTTCATGTCCATTAATTTTTCTATATTATGATATATTAATCTACGTATCTCAATTCATATAAGTGGAAATTCTACTAATAAGCCATTTTATTTCATGGAGAATAAAATACATGGATCAAATATTTTAAACATAATAAATGAAAAATGTTATTATAAATGATCAAAAATTAAAAAATACACTTCTGATATAATTTAATAAGAATTAATATTTGAAATTGACTTCCAATAATTAATTAATTTTTAAAACCACAAAATATGAAATAATTTTATACTAGCACAATAATTCCATAGTCACATCATAAATAAAATGTAATTCATGTTTTAGCTAAAAAATTGTAATATTGTTCTCGTGCACCTCAACATTTAACAATATAATGTATTCATTTTTAAAAAAATATTCATTAAATTACATATACAATAATAGATAATCAATATTCAGTATTTCATAAAAATTTTATTATAACCATTGATATCTAATTAAATAATCAAATATATTGTGGAAACCTACAACAAAATAAAAGAACATTAATTTCTTCCCAATATAGATTTTTTATTATCATCATGAAATGAGTTTATCAAATTTAATGGAATAGAAAAGTTCTCCAGAATAAAATTCTAAAATAACAATAGGAATAAATTTTCTCAAAGATCACACACAATGTAATACCTTATTTTTTTATGTGACTATCCACATTATTCTAAATGGTTCAAGTAAATTTATTTCCATTGTTTTACAGAAGATTATAAAAATTGTAAAATTTTAAGAGAATTTAACACACTTCAACATTCATCCAACTGAAATTATAGAAATCAGTTTACATTTCAGAATCAAATGTATCATAATTAAAGTAACTAAATATATATAGAATAAAATAGGTTCTATAAATCATTCATTCCCTTATTAAATCATGAAATATATTAATGAATGTTTTTTTGACCTAGGCATTGAAACATTGAAATATTTCAAGACCCAGTGATCCTGTAATTCATATTAATAAAATATAAAATATTTTAATATCATGCACATGTACTTTTTTAGATGTGTTATAGTAAATCTCTAAATAGAGTCTCATATTTGAAACACGAGACCACAATTGATTCCAAAACATAGTGTATATCCTAGGTACAACTAATGGTTATTTAGCACTAGATATTCAGATGAGGCAGTCATTGGTGGGTTTGTTAAATGGATTAATTAATTTGATTCCTAGAAACCTAATTTCTTATTTAAATATAATATTATTGAAATTATCTTGGGTTATCCACACAAACCCAGGATATTGGGGAGGAGACATTGATTTTCCACATTAGCGTATCGAAATTAGAGGATAATGATTGATTAGATATAGATGAATCAAGAGGCAGTGAAGATTTTGGATCATATTCTTTGTTTTGGAACATGTTCTGGATAAATTATTGGCCCCAATTTGATGATGGACTCTCCAATTCTAAATTTACACCATTTTTATTAAAATATTAAGGATTGATTTATTATTTTTGTTTGAATATAGTATTCCATGTTCTATGAATGAGCCTCATAGATGACTTAAGATATCTAATTAATTTTATTCTTGAATTATTAAATGTTATCACTCTGGTTTCCAAATATATGATTTTTTCCAAGGAACTTTTTCTATTTATGCCTGCAAAAATGTTTTTATTCCACTACGTGACATGTTCTTTGTTTTATCCATAGTTCTCCCATGAGGACGTGGATTGACATTGTTGGGGAGAGTTTAATTGTTATTAAACACCTTTATTACTATTAGTTTGGTGAATGATGAATATATTATTGTTTATTGGGAAGATTGTGATTGATTTTTAGTAAATAATCAATGTTATAGGTTCGATGAATGAGAATAGGTGATGGGATATTCATGAGATGCATCCAAGACACTGAGTGTGTCACCAATTTCCATTTTATGGACATTAGAGGCTATGAAATGATAGAATGATACTTTTTTCCTTTATTCTTGTTGGTCAATATATGAGATATATAGTGGATAGGCTTTCACTAGAAATTGGATGATAAATATTTTGATTATGTGAATAACCTGACTACATACCATGTATCATCAAAGAAAAAATGGTTTGAATCCCTAATGGTAGTTTCACTACAGTTCATGATATTTTAAGGATCACATGACATTTTTTAGGAACCATAAACCATGTGACCCTCTGCGGTTGGCCTGTACATGTTTTATTTCGAACACTCCCATGTCCATGTGCTTTTGAACACGTTTTGTACTCCGGGGGTACACAGACCTGGTCTAGAGCACATGAGAAAACCCTATGTTATTGATCCACATGTTGAACTTCCCCAAAAAGTTTTGTGAAATTAAATGGATTCAAAACAATTTCTAATGGAGAATAAGAACATGAAATTAAGTGGTGCCACAAAATTCTTAGACCCCTTACAAGTAGTGTAACTTCCTCCAGATCATCTTCTTCTAATATATCATTCATTTGGAATAATATTTTGGCTCTCGATTAGCCTATCTTGAGTAGTTTTACATGTAGAAGCTAATGGAGGACATAGATTTATAATGATAGATGATATGGTTTAATTTTCAAGCATGATTCTTCTTTATGAGATGTTCAACAATGGCAATGATCCGGGAAGGATCATTGGTGAGATGATAGGGTTAGTATTCCCATGTCGCATGTGGGTATGTGTTCCCCATTAAATCAGAGAGATTCTAGGGATATCAATCCCTTGAAAAACTAGTATATGGGATTCCCTATATTATTTATTAATAAAAAAACTCAATAACACACATTGGGTTAATCTACTCTATATATGGAGTGGTACCATCCCATCTTCGAGCTCTGGCGGGGTGTGGGTGCTCCAAGTAGTTTTGGTTCCCACAACAATGGATAATATTAGCGAGAAGTGGCTTCCTTCACACATATTCTAGTGAGGTTACACTTGATTTTGTGCATCAGTGATGTACTTTTGGAGCATCAGGCATACTCATAGAGTTCAAATGTGATTTTGGATGAAGATACCATTTCTCTCTCATTTGTGTTTCTTTCTGATCATATATATGTGTATCTATTGAGTTTAATTTTATTATAGCTTTAGGTTTAGTATAATATTATTATATATTTATATCACTCCCTTTATATTTTCAGGGCATCATACTAGGTATGTATATAGTAATCCCTACACTTAATTTTACCACCCGTGTCATTTCATATTCAAATGATTGAAAAATCAGTGGTGAATTTGGTGGAGCATAAAGATAGTTGTGTTCATTGACTACGTATGGTGGTAGAGTTTGGAAATCAAGATCTAGGATCTCTCATAATTATTTATTTATATTTGTTTACTTGATGGGACTTCATTTATTGTTGGGAAATCCCCCCCCCCCTTGAAATTTGGTTTTATTTTATCATTCATTGATGTATTCCCTACTGTTTATTACATTATTGGTTTCTCTATAGATATTACAGTTTTCTTATTATTCCTATGTACTATTGAATGGTCTGAGTTGGGAGTATGTGTATAGGTACATTAGGTAAATTAATACCATTCCATTTATTCCAAATCATCTATTTTCTCTATCCCTTGGCATATTGGAGGCCTTCTTAGGGTTATAACATATCAATTTTCCATCCTCTAGGTAGGCCCTAGTGGGTAATATAATGTTATAGTGGTATCAAAGGTAGTTTATCATCTATTTAGTATAGATACATACCTGTTGTGAATATTGGTTGGGATCTTAGTACAATAATGATAATTTTCTCAATTGAGGGATTAATGTTGGGAACCTAGTGTCGGTGTGCCTGTCGACGTACCAATACACCAAGACTCTGAAAACCAACTTGGTGACTTGGAATACTGAGACATTGGTTACAAGGAACAATGGTTCCTAACTTATATAGGATTGAGTCATTTTAATTACCTTCTTGAGTCATATTCAAAATTAATATATATATTCTCATCTAATAATGGTATATCTTGACCACATTTTGGATGCCTCCAGAAATATAAATTTCATGATTACTAATTCAAGGTCATGATGACAATACGATGAGTGATGAGGCCTTAGTTCAGGGGCCATCATAGGAGATGTTTCCTCTAGGAATCTAGGGAGAAGTAGGCTCACTTATCATGATGTAGATTATACTATAAGTTCAAGAAAAGTAAGAATGTATACTTAACACACTCTATGAGTTCCAACATCAGAGACCATTATGGTTCCATGATGAGCTGTATACACAGGTAGTGGGGGATTTCCTTAATTCAGTGGTTCAACACAAAAAGGTACTTATGACCTTAAAATATTAGATAGATGTACTGGAGGCTAGTATTCTATAGGGGTAGGTTGGGAACTAGAGGAGTTTGGTCATGCATTCTGATTATGAGTCAATGATCACATAGTGCAACTTCAAGAATATATTTCATGAAGAATATTAATGTTGATTCATATGCTCAGTTTGTATCTATGAGCTTATTGATATACAATAGAGATATATTTTAGTATATGAGTACCTCATGAGGTTCAACGACCTTATGTTGTACTCACATTATATGGTACGAGAAGACTTCTTATGGGTGAGGAATTTCAAACAAGGTCCCTATAGAGACATTAGATCTAGTTTTATTTCCGTATGTGTAACCACATATACTCGAGTTCTATAGGAGGCTATGATGAGTGAGAGCTTCCTAACAATGGGACATTGAGTACCTAGAGCTTTCATTAGGCATAATGGCGATTAATCACTTGTAGTATATAATAGGTTTTTGGTATCGAGATCCCAAAATATAAGGCATTTTCATCCATGATCATATACTTAAGGGGATATGGATTACGGATTAGACATATGGTCTAGTTATCCAATAGTAGGAAGAATTTATTATTGTGATCGGTGATGTGACTTATCTCATGATTTCCTATCCAATCGTGTAGATTAAGTTAGACAAATAGTTGATAGGCCCCCATGAAAACAATAGCTCCATGACTAAGGATCTCCTAGATGTGGCCTGGGTGGCCTATATGGATACTGTAATGGAAAAGGAGCAAGAGATTATCCAAAGGGTGGATAAGATGGTGGAGGATACGGTACTAATCTTCTACAACCACCATTAGGTGGACCCCAATAGGGTCTGGGATATGAGAATTGGTTCCATGGACAATTCCAGGCCATGGTGGGCTATGGACAGGTTTCACATGAGATGATCCATGTTATAGTCTATATTTCCTGTACTCTTGAATCGATACTAGTATACATTGATATGAGTAATTAATTTTTTTCCTTATTCTAAGGGTGAAAGATAGGGATTATAATTTATACTATAGCTTAGTATTTATCACTAGATCTTCCTACAGAGAGTGATTTTTAGATATCTCTTATTTTCCAAAAGAATGAGGTATCTCATGGTAGAAAGAGTTTTACATGGGACCACATCGTCACCATGATGAGACCTTATGATGTAATCTTGTGTTTGGAATGTTTTTTTATTGTTTGGGATTAAATTGAATGTAATCACAAGTATGTTAGATTCCTTCAAACTTAATGGGAAATATTATCCATTTTCGGGGACTAATATATTATAGCTGAGAAAGTGGGGATTTTGAGGAGGAGGCTGCAAACCATCTCCAATCATTTCAAGAGTTTATCCCTTATCTTAAAAGGATATTATTTAATATTGATTCACTTTGTATTGGTGTAATATATGGTCTTATTCCCCAAATATTTTGCACAAATACATCAATGTTTGATGATTTATTTATTTATCTACCTTCACCCTTGGACCACATCGATATCTTTAACAGAAAATTGTATGTCCCTTGTCAAGTATTGGGAGCTAGGGGGTGCAGTTGGAGGTACTTCAAGAGAAAAGATTCATTAGACCCAGTGATTCACCTGGTTAGTAGATGTTTTTCATATCAAAAAGGTATATGGGAGCTTGAGGTTTTATTTTGATCATCATCACTAGGGCTAGGAAATGATAATGAACATGTACCCTGTCTTATATTTAAGTACTATACGACCAATTAAGAAGAATGTGTTTTTTCTCAATGATCTATCTTAGGTCATTCTACCACCAGTAGATGGTTCACTATCCTGGTATTCTGATGATGAATTTTATATTTCACTATAATAACTTTGAGTTTATAGGAATGTCATTGAGTGTGAAAAATCCCCCCATTGGGTTTCTGGATTTGATGAACCAGATATTCTAGCCATAATTTGAATAATTTTTGGTTACCATCATTTTTGACATACTTAATTACTCTACAAAATAGGAGAATGAAAATCACACTAGTATAGTAATACACTTACTTTGGGATAACCAATATTATGGTTAGTTATTAAAGTGTAAATTTCTTATCCATGAGGTTCACTTTCTGGGGAATGTTGATTCTAAGAATGGGTTATATCTTGACTCGGTGATGATGGATGTAGTTCATTCACGGGATCCACCAGAGATCATATCCATGTTTTGTAGTCTTATTATCATGTTAGGGTAGTATACGATGTTCATTCTTGAATTTTGTTGAGTAACAACCCCTCTAACCACCTTAATTATAAAAGGGGATCCATTTTTCTAGATTGAGTAGTGTAAGGGATCATTAAAGAAGTTGAGGCTAATGCTAACCAATGAATCTATGTAGAGACTATGGGAGGAGGGCATAAAGTATGTAATGTTTTATGATTACTTTAGAGGTGGGTTTGGATTTATATTGATACATAGGTAGGTAGTGATCATTTATGGGTCAGTGCAGTTGGGACTCTTCGAGAAAAACTATACTAATACAAAAAAAGATTTGATAATGACAGTCTTCAATATAAAGATGTTGACGCATGATCATCTAAGGGATCCCAATTGTGTTTACTCAAACCACAAGAATACAAATTATTTATTTATTCTTAGAGATATTGACATACAATAGAGGCACTTATTGGAGTTCAAGTAGTAAAATCAATTTTTGATTGTCTATAATTCTGGGAAGGGACATGTGGTGGCTAATTCCCATAGCAGGAATTACCTCTCATGACTATTAGAAGGTGAATCTAATTATTTGGATTTCGTATAGCTGACCCTGGTGCAGTAGAAGGGTAAATTTTATATTTAGTCAATGGTGTGGAATATTTTTCTTCTCCAATGTGTAAGAGAGTCCCAACCAAGAGCCTCCAATTATGAGGATCTTCATGACCAGATATCCTCAAGGGTAGAACTAGATGGATTCTATAAAGGAGGTTTATATATCATCATTTTTCTTGTATGGATGGTGGTTTTAGTCATGATTGGAGTGAAGGAGATGTGGGAGTTTCATACAGCCCTATTGAATGTACATAAAGGAGTGGTGAAGATGTTCAAGGACTATCAGTGGAAGGTTTGGTGGGATGCATAAGGTGGAGTTTTTTTATATTTAATCTCTTATTGTTTCTAATTTTAGTACGTGAAGGTTGAGCATGAGGTTCTGATTGGTTTTATAAATTTTTTTGAGATCCGAGAGTTGAAATGAAAGTGCATATACATGGACTTTTTGATAGGTATTTTTCAAATAGTGTGAGGACATGATGCCCTCAGTGTGATAGTTGACTAACTTAACATTTCTTAAAACATCCTTTCTATATTGGAGTAGAATTTGGTGGATATATTTGGGAAATTGTACGTGTGAGGGATTTTCAAATTCCATGGGTTATCATTGATGATGGTCCCTGACCATGATTCATAATTTAAGTCACCATCGTGGAGAGGAAATTATGAGAAATTTGATTCCATGTTTAAGAATAGTACAACATTATTCCCACATATGAAGAGGTAGATCAGGAAGACTATCCATGTATCAGAATATATATTGGGGCATTTTTTTGGACATTGGATGGTGATGGGTGGACATATTTACAATAGTACAGTTTTCATTTAATAATTTCTATCACTCTACTATATGCATGAAAACATTTGAGGACCTATATGGGATACCTTTAGGATCACCCTTATTCCATGATTACACTGGAACAAAATCTCTTATTGGAAATAGATGGACCAAGAGATAATGGATAAGGTTTAGGAGAGTCAAGAGCATATTAAGATATTACTGAGCAAAATGAAATATAACGCATATCAATGTCGTATGTCATTGGAGTACGATAAGGGAGATTGTGTTTTTTCGAGAGTAACCCCACATCAAAAATTGTAGAGGATTGGATAGAGAGTCAATCTATCATTGATATATATTAGGCTATTAAATATCATGTGTCAAGGTTGTGAGGAAGCATAAAAATTTTCATTACCCTGATAGTTAGAATAGGTGTAAGAAATCTTCTATGTGTCACATCTGAGGAGATACACACACAATCCTACAAATTCCAATGACACAGAAAAGCTACACATCGATAATGGATCCACCATCATGGAATACCTAACGGAAATTGATGATAGGATTGATTGAACCTAGGGAAGAAATATTTTTCCCTTGAATCATCTTTTGTGGAAGCATGAGAGTATGCATGGGAGATCCTGGGAGTGAGAGAGCCATATTAATGATTAGTGTATCAAATTTTTGTTTATATTAAATTTTTTTGGATGAATATCATTGAAGAATGGTAAAATATAGAGAGACTAATTTTTCCATTATTTTCTTTGAATTGTAATAGGTAATATTTTGGAGCCAGTTATTATGATGGTGTGAGATTATAAGGTCGTTTGAGCCCAATGTTATATATTATAAAAATATTAAATTTATTAATATCATGAAATATTTTTTTAATATATATTGGAGTAACCCCACAAATTTAATCCAATATTGGGAATTTTATTACAGGGTTTAATCTAAAACGCATGTTTTAGCCTATGGATGACCTAAGGATGGTCAGTGACAGATGGTAAGATTGTGAATCTATTGGAAGATATGATTAGTGGATTAGTTAATTAACAAATTTAATTAATTAATTTAATACCCAAAAACCCTAATTTCCTCTTTTAATTCACTATTATGGAAATTCCTCAGGGTTTTCCACACAACCATTGGTGATAACGAGGAACCTATGATTTTTTTCATTGTTGAATTAAAATTGAAGGATGATTTCTAATCAGATCTAGGTGGATCTAGGGGTAGTTAAAGAAGTTAGACTTTTCCTTTTCCAGTAAATGTATTATTCAACAATGATTTATCACAAATAATTGTATGACTCATCAATTGATTTTTTACACCTATTTTATTAATGATTTTCAATTGATTTATTATTTTCTTTTGATTTTGTGATCCGACATTCTTTTCATGAGGCCAATATATGAGTTACGTTATTTAATTCATTTAATTCCTATATAATAGGACCTTATCACAATTTTTTCCTTGATCTATAATTTTTTTCCAATAACTCTTGGATAATGACATTTTTATGGTTTCTCTTTTTATTTACCCAACCCCTTCCTCATGTTCATTAATTTTAGACCATTGGGTTTTGAATGGAAAATGGATGTGTGGGTTCAATCTCAATTGAACGCCAAAATTCATTACAGTTTGGTGAATCACAAAAGGATAGTATTTTTTAGTGGTTTATGATGGATTTTAAGTGATACATTATGGTTATAGCATCCATTGTTAGGTCAAAAGTCCTATTTTGACATTTCAATTCCATTTTTAGAAATCACGAAGTCTTTTTTAAAATACATATATTTTATTGAAGACTTTTTTTATCGTTTATAACAATGTTTTTTTATATTTGAATATGATAATAATCTTACCCACTTGTTTTATAGAACTGATCCTTTTATATGATTATCCAAGAGATGATATTTCTTATACTCAAATGATAATACTTAAATACTATTTTTATTAGTCTCAAAGATTATGTACTTAATTTTACTCACTGATAAAATTATATTGACTGGAAAAATCATAGTCACTATTTCAAATTATATCCATCCTATTGATTTAGAATTCACTTTTTTCTTTTATCGGGTATTCCATATAACTTTCGTACACATTTTATCATATATAGATAATATGTATAGTATCAAAAAGAAGACCTTTGAATAAAAATGATGTTGGGTATTAATTTTTTATATATATTCCAAATAGATTTCATGTATTATATTTTGGTATGTGTTCTAAAATGATGTTGTTGTTTCAGTTATAATATGACCATTATAATGACATTTTTCCAAGACCCTCTAAGATTTTTTGGATGAAATCCAACCACTAGAGCCAAAATATGAAAATTCGGATGAATGCTATAAATACCAGGTCATATTGTTGAGCTCAATGCTTTTGGATAACATGATACCCTCTGTGAGTGCTCTTTCAAAATTCTTCTTTTTGGGAATACTCTGATGTCTACAAGTTGGGAACAACTTATTCCTATTACTTATATCTTCAAGGACTTTTTCATTTATTCATGAGACATCGATAAATTGTGAATATGATCAAGGTATGTCATGGATAGAAAGACATATTGGTTCTGATATTTTGTAGATTGATGGATTCTGAGAATAGGAATAGAGAGGTGATGATTACTTACTTAATTGACTGCTGTCGGGGATAGGCAGACAAACTAAATCCAATCATCATATCGAAGTCTTACCCTGGTGTGCGTAAGACATACTTTATCAAATGTATAAATAACGGGAAGTCTATCCTATGTGAAAGGATAGACTTCTATTTGGGTAAAAAATAATGTAATTCTTCTACATTTCCACCAGATTGTAATAGAAAGTTTATTGTTTTAGTTATTCATTTTTCTACTCTTTATTTTTGTATAATGTAACCATTCTGATTATTGTAAATCAGTAATAATTTGATTATGATTTATTTTTAACACAAAAATGATGATCTTTTTAGTACCCAATAATATTCTGTACACTTTCAGATATTATTGATTGTATTGTGTTTAATCATTATAACCATCGTGATTATGATTTACTACATGATCACTCTGATAAAATTGTTTCTTCTATGAATATGATTAGTTTCAATTAAAACCTGTAAAATAAATTATCGCAATCAATCTTATTACAATATTATTGGACCTAGGGACAGTTTCATTTAACATTTCAATACAATAATAGGTTTTTGAATTGAATTAATTTAGATATGATTAAACTAAATCCTTTTAGAATAAAAAGTGATTGGTTTTTAAACCTAAAATTCACCCACCCTCGTTTATTGTGCCATATACATTCATATTATGATCCAAAAAATTGGTATCAGACAAAGATTCCACTACCTATTATACATACTAAATCTTTGTTTCATTACCATTTCAATGTTTTTTATTATAAAATCTTCATTGATAAATACAAAATACACAAATGTGTGGAGTGGAAATATTTTTGTTTTGAAATATGGAAAAAATAAACATTAGATCCAGAGAAATTTTGAATCCAACAAGACCACTTATTTTTTATGGTAATGATTTTGAATACTGGAGAGGCATAAAGAATATGTTTTTTATCAACACTGAAGTACATAATTTTTTAATTCTTACAAGATATTACAAGATACGTAACTATGAAGTCATGACTTTTATCAATCATAAAAAGAAATAATATCATCTTAACTATATGGTACGCCATGCATTACTTTTTTCAATGACCAAGAATATATACATACTGATATCATCTTATGAAGAAGAAAATAGAATATGAAAAAACATATAAATTAAACATTTTTGTACTTCTAATGTCATTGAGACCAGAAGATCCATGCTCAGAGAAGATTATCAGGGTTTTGTTTTTCCATATGGAGAACCTAAAAATAAATTTAAATAGATATTCATGAATATTGTAAATATCCTATAGTCAAAGGGCTATAAGGGATTAGATGATGAGATTCTTGAACAGTACATTATAGATATCATGCCTAACGAATGGGAATCAATGAGAACTACTACTGTTGAGTCATGGAAAGTCATAATTGTAACTCTTGATGAGTTATTTGGATGTCTCTTACAACATGATAATGGACTAAAGATATATGTATAGAATTTAAGGAAGAATAATGAGAGTGGTTCTTTTATTACTACCATAAATTAAACGAAATATGAGACTCATGATAAATTTGTCAAGTTAACAAAGAAGAAAGTTGTTGTTCAATTGGACACAATTCAATGTGAACTGTCATAAAATGATTTTTTCAAATATTTATCATTGAATGAAAAATATTTTTTAAAGGACATCCAATATAGATATATGAAATAGGATAAGAAGTATATGAAAGACTCTGATGTCACATGTTTTGAATGCAAGAAATATGGACAAATATGACCTGATTATCCTAAGTTGAGAAAAAGGATAGGAAAGACAAGAATTCTAAGAGGAATATGAAAATGTAATATAATTCTAATGGAAGGAAAGTCTTGATAACAAATTATTCTTATAGTGAAAGTGGTCTACATTATTCTCATAAATCTCCATACAATGAATCTTTTTCACAAATGAATATTTGTATTATTTCTAGAATTCCTATTGAAAATCATTGGTTCATAGAAAATATACACACTCTTGAAACATTAAAAAATTTCTATTTAAATTATAATTATCCAAATAATAATGTATATAATTATTCCTACTAAGAGTCTTTCTTAGAAAATATCACTTACATTTTTTTGAAGATGTCTTTAAGGTCTTCTACGTTACTTGAAAATGAATATAGTAAGATAAAAAACGTGGTAAGAAAAATTCTAGAATAAATGTTTTAACAAGAGAAGTATCCGTTATTTCAAAATATATTGAATAAAAATATATCAGAATTGTTTATCTTTAGAAAAAAATTAAAGAGGTGAATTATGAAAAATATATACTTTCAATGGATCTATAAAGAGCTTTTTTAGAAAATTTCATTAGAGACATAGTCTAATTCTAATAATAATACAAATGAGGATAAGAATTTATCAATTAGACTAATATCATAAATATATTATATTGGGAAAAATTTATCAATCCTTACATTTTGTAAGGAAGAATATTATATATTGTACAAACAAATTTTTCCTCTATGGAAAAATTCTGGAATTGGTTATTCTCACTCAAAACTAGTTTTTCGTCAAAACTATTTTGTTACAAAAAGTTCCCTATTCTTCAGCAAGTGTTAATGTGATATAAATTGGATCAATAATTGTTCTACAAAATAATATACAGTTCTTAGGATTTCGAAATTATCATTTTCATAAATAGATGTGAATTCCTAATATTTTATTTTAAATAAATTCTGGATCCAAAAAATTTTGGATTCTGATAATCTAACTGTTTTATTTTAAAGAAAATTAAGAAGGTACCAACACCAATAAATTGTAGATAGATAGTGGGTGTTCCAGAAACATGACTGGTAACAAAAACATCATCTAAAATATTATCAATATGATAGGTGGAAAAGTATTTTTAGAGATAACACGCATAGAATGATTGATGGTATAGGTAATCTTTTTCTTCTTGAAAAATACCTATTTGCAAATGTATTATTTGTTAAGGGTATTAATCAAAATATTATAAGAATAATCCAATTATGTGATGATGGTTACCTTTTTAATTTTAGGAATGATAAATTATTAGTTCATAATTCTAATGATGAATTCATTCTTTCTTCCCATCGGCATGATAATGTTTATACAATTAATGTAGAAAACCTTAGGATCTAAGACTTACATTTACTTAGTGAAATGGAAGATAAATATTGGTTATGGAATATAAGTATAATACATTGTAACCATTGAAAATTATATAAAATAACTCTGAAAAGACTTGTTAAGGATCTACCAGATATTAGATATGATTCTTGAGAGGAATATGACCCTTTTTCAATATGGAATGAAACATAAGTTAATATTCAAATAAATTAGTTAACTCTCAACAACTAATGCATTACAGTTATTTCACATGAATATCTTCGGTCCTACAAAAACTGGATGTGTTTGAGGGAAATACTAGGTATTTGTTTCAGTTGATGATTACAAAAATATTAACATGGGCCTAAATTTTTTCATTGAAATTTAAAGATTTTTCATTCTATAAAACCTTTACAACCAAAGATAAAAAATTCAAAAACCATCCATTGATAACTATTCATAGTGATGATGGTAGAGAATTTAACAAATTTATATTTTGAAAAAAAATTGTATGAATATAATTTCATATAACTTATCTGTTCCTAGAACTCCTAAAAAATGGTGTTTTTGAATGAAGAAAATGAATTCATCAAGAGATAGTAAGAACCATTTTGAGTGATTAACCTATTTCAAAATATTTTGGGGATGAATCTATGATTACTTCTTGTTATACCATAAATATATTTTTAATCATTCCATTTATTAATAAAACACCTTATGAGTTATGGACATGCTGAAAAAAGTCTCATACATCAATGTTTTTTGATGCAAAGTATTCACTTTGAATACAATAGATAATTTACATAAATTGGAACCTAGATCTGATTAAGGTATTTTATTAGGCTATTTCACTACTTCTAAGGCTGATAGTGTTTTCAAGAAAGAAAATTTAATGTTGAGGTAATAGTACATGTTAAATTTGATGAAACTGGACCTTTTGTTTTTGAATAACCTCATCATACATCATTTGATGGGTTTTGAAAAATTTCTTATCAAAAATTTATAGAAATATCTTCTAATGAGGAAAATACTCATGATTTTTATTTATATATTTACCCATGAATAATTTCTACCCTATGTTGATGAACATGTTTTACAATACCCAACTCAGTTTTTTATAATAAATCATCTTAGTGATAGTATCGTTGTTGATGTAATTCAACCCATAAGAAATATAATTTCTTTAAGAAATGAAGTAGAAAAGATTTAATTTCTTTCTCCATTTGAACCAAAAATTCATGATGAGTCATTAGGTGATGAATATTGGATAAAGGATAAGAATTACGAGTTAAATTAAATTTAATATAACAAAGTTTGGAACATGGTTGAAAGACCAAGAGAAACCTCTATTATTATAGTAAAATGGGTTTTCAGAAACAACTGTGATGAAAAAAGAATCATAGTATGAATTATAGACAGATTAGTTACTAAATCCGATAATAAAAAAGAAGGAAGATACAATAAAAAACATATCCTTTAGTTTCTAGACTTAAATATAGGTCATTTATATTAACCTTTAGAGCATTATTTAATATCAAAACTTTTCAAATGGAAGTGAAGTGTGATTTCCATATTGGATATGTTGAAATGGAACTTTTCCAAGAACAAACTCCTTGTTTTGAAAACATAAAAAATCCTAAATATGTATTTCAATATACTAAAGCTTTATATAGTCTTAAACAATCCCCAAGGGATTGGTTTGATAGACTTATAGGATTTTGTTACAAAAAGATTATGTTAAGTGAACTGCTGATCCAACCCTTTTTATTAAGAGAGAAGACAAATATACTTTGGTTAATCTAATTTACATTGAAGAAATTATATTTAGATCAACTCATCAATCCTTAACTGATAAATTGTGAATCTTATAAAACATGAATTTTAAAAGAGTATGATGGGTGAGTTAACATTTTTCATTAGTTTTAAAATTTCTAAAAAAACTAGAATGAACCTATATATATCAACATACGTATGTCAAATATCTCCTTAAAAAGTGTGGATATGAAAAAACTAAAAGTATAAGTACTCTAATAAAAACCTCAATTACCCTTAATCTTGACAAAGCTATAAAACCAATAGATCTATCATATTATATATATATTATAGGATATTTAATATAATTAACAAATATTCATCCAAACGTAATGTTATCAGTATGGTTATGTGTAAGATATCATGATAATCCAAAATATCCCATTAAAAAGTTGTGAAATTAATTTTTTGTTATTTAAAGGGAACTATGGATTTGGGACTCTTTTATTCTTTTGGAAGTTATTTTTAACTAATATAATTTTTAGATATTGACATTAATGGTAATAATATTTAAATAAATATTAAATATGAAACCACTCATTTCTTAATAGATGGTTTTGTTTATTGGTCTTAAGAGAAATAACACTTAGAAGTACTTTCCACTATTGAAGGTAAATATGTGGTTGCTGGTAGTTGTTGTGCTCATGTGTTATGGATGTAATACCAACTCACTAAATATAGAATGAGTTTTACTAAAACTCAGATACTTTGTGATAACACTAGTTCCATTAACATAAGAAAAAAAACCATTACATCACTCCGGTAAAAAAACATATATATTAGGAATTATTTTCTTAGGGATCCCACCGAAAAAGACGATATTGTTTTATAATTCATCAGAATGATATACCAACATGCTAATATATTTACAAAACATTTACCTTTTGATAGATTTTAATAAATTAATCATGAGATTGGAATGATCACTATCAAGTAATACTTTCTATCTTCTTCTGGATCAACAATCACCTTGCATTATGATATTCATTTTTAAAGGCGGAGTATATATGTCTGGTTTCATGTTTTTAATCAATTTCATGTATTTAATTGATTTCGTGTTTTTAATCATTTTCATGTTTTTTATCGATATCGAATTTTATCGATATCACATTTTATTGATCTCACATTTTATCCATCTCACATTTTTATCAATATCACATTGTATCAATGTCACATTTTTTCAATAGAAATAAAAAATAACTCAAACAATGTTTTTTTAAGAGAAGAGTAAATTTTTATTGAAACATTCAAATCTATCATGATATTTTAAAAGGTACAGTTTTTTATACATTTCACTATGGTTTTAATATATTTATATCTGTTGTAATTTTTAAAAATCTTTTATCGGATTCATTTTGAATATAATTGATTTATTTCAAAAAAAAATTAAAAAAAAACCTCAAGAGTTCAAATATTTTCAACTACATAATCTTTATGATCTAATCTGGACCATAGAATCCCAAGGGTCACTTCTCCGAGACTATAAATAGAGACCCCCATCACTATCCCACCTAGAAATTTCCTATATTTGCATCAAAACTCTTCCCCTACTCAAATAGTCGAGACCGATCTTTTCTGTATTCTGAGTCTTGTTCTGTATTCATGTCTAAGTCCTCAGCATCCTATCCAAAAAAGATAGCATTGAAATATTTTTTATAGATGAAGTTCTTTCAAGAATTGATTATTAAAAAGCATTTCTATGATAAATATGATTCTACTCTAAAAATAATTATTCAATTCTATGTATGTGAATAAATATGTGTAGATAAATCAAAGGCTCATGATTTGATCATTCCTAATGAAGTAAATAAATTCTATAAGAATATAAAAGTAGATGAATAAAATTTGATTGTATCTTTTCCAGTCGATGATAGTGAAATTACATGTTCATCTATACAAACAAACACTTTTCTAAATATTCCATCGTTAATAGATGATTTTTTTCCTTCACATAAATTCCCAAAAAATGTAGGGTCTTTTGTCAGGGAAAAATTCAAACAGTCCCAGTTTGAGGTGCATGAAGACAAAAGGGAGGTAAATAATTTTTCAGAAGATAATAGGTTAATCACATTTTATGTCAAAGGATTTCTATTTCATAGGAATGTAGATAAAAAACCATGAAGGTATAAGATATCTTTACCATCGATTTTCTTGTAAATATGACGAAGAATAACCTTATGGGTTAAATCTTTATAACTAAAAAAAATCTCAAATATGGAGGTATTAAGGCATAGTTGATAATGTTCCCATAAATTCTAAGAAATTTTATTCATGGAAGCCTAATTTTTTGAACATCACTCTTGGATCAATACCGAGAATTTTGATAATTGTTTTGATCAGTGATGATACAGTGTGAAAGATGAATTTTCATTTTGATTATGACTCTAAGAGGTTTTTTAAGAATGATGAATGAGAATTACCCAAAGTAGAAGCTTCTTAAATTGAAGTGGATTTTTTTTTGAAAAAACAAAATGAAACAATGTTAGATATTTCTTCCAAACCCACAGAAGAAATTTGTTTATAGTGAAAGAATGGCTGAATAGTATATGAAAGAATATGATCAGAGAACATAAATAGATCCACAATTTAGTCTCAATCCACCTGAGGCCCTTTTGGAAAAGAATGAGACTAAAGAAACAATTAAATGAAAAGAAATAGAAAAGAAATAGAAAAATAGAAATACCAATAGTTTTGATATTGATAACATGTTAATGTATTTAATGAAAATTAGGACTGGTATTACTACTAGGAATAACGTTATTTTTAAATAATTAATACCATATGTTCAATATAAATTAAAGGAGAAAAAAATATGGAGAATAATAGGAACCTCAACAAGAAGAGTATTATGAAATATGCCGCAGAGATGAATACATTGATAAAGAATAAGAAATTAAAGATAAGAGAATTGAGGAAGGAAAAAAGAAAAAGAAAATAAAAGGGAGACGATGATAGTCAAAAATCATATACAGATACAATACCATTCATATCCTACTAAAAAACTTAAAGTAAATTTCCATTCCTATGAGTCTAATCCATGTTGAATATTGATCCGAAAATATAATAAAAACCATGATTCTAGTTTTAGATAAAGAATAAAAAGAAGTACCTAATTTAAATGAGAATAAAAACATGGAGGATGTACTAATAGGAAATCATTATGATGGACTTCTTGACTTCTAGGGTGACACTATTTCTATCTAAACTATTGCAATCAAAGGAGTTCAATATATTTAATAATGATTAAGAATACTAGAAAATATCATTCCTTTTTTCCAAATTTGGATTAAAATATTGATATTATTTATTATATCAACAATAAATTATTTGAATCAGTCAAATATTTTTTGGAAAAATTTATTTAAATCAAATCCAAATTCAAATTGTCTGAATAATTCATTATAGAACACAGAATGGCTTGCGATAAGGTTTTTATATAGTCACATAATATCGGTGGAAGTTCTAAGAGTCGTGAGGATACAATTGAAGACATAAAGTGTATGCTAATTTAACTCTCATACGCCTTTAATAAGTTAGTGAGTGAAAGCAATGCCAAAGTTATGGGTTTTTTAATTCCAATCACTTCATAAGAAACTCAATCTTAAGAGTTTTGGGAACTCAAGATGAAAGTACCATATTTAAATTTTGAAAATTTCTTGCGGACCAGAATAGTTGATATCCTAGAAAAGGTTACTAAAAACCAATCCAAAAAGTATCAGGCTCAAGAGGAAAAGCTCAGATAAAGTCTCCAAGATCAATAATAGACTTTTAAATCTATGGAAGAAAATCATCGGCCTTAGAAAGCATAGATTAAGTCTTTGGAAGAGAAGATTCTTTCTCAGGAATAATCAATTGTGAATCTGGATTAGTTTTTAATAAAACAGGAGAAAATTATACACTCTCATAAAGATTCATTGAAAAATCAAATGGAATACAAAAAAGAGTTCAATAATTAGAGGGTGGTTTTCTTAGATGTTATGAAGAAAGAAAATGATAAATATAAGGATAGTAAATGATTTTTTGAACTCATTTTGTATCACAATTTTTTAAAATGATTCCATGGATATTTCTTTTTTTATTGATTGTTTTTTCTCATAGATGAATGTTCTTTGAAGCCTTTTAAAAAATAAAATCCTTTATATATATATATTTGTTTGGATTCTAACTAACCCTTTTTTAGGCATTATAATATCTACCCATTTTGATTTTGTAAATCACAAAAGGGGAGAATGTTTTTAAATAGCTGATAATGTATTAAAAAAGGGTATAATGTCTTCAATAGTGTGAAGAATTATAAAAATTAGAAAACATTAACTAAGGGACAGTTTACTCTCATATAATATGATACCTAAGTTATTTTATTAACCTAAGGGGGAGGTTAGTCATATTCTAATTTTACTCTGAATAGTTTTAAAACTAAGAGGGAGATAAGTATCTTTTCATTGAATATAAAATTTCATTTTACTTGGTATTTCTTTAGTTGATTTAACTTGGGGTGTGTGCTTTCCAAAAATGGGGTTATTATTAAGTCAAAAGTACTCTTTTGACTTTTCTATTCTATTTTTTTGTAATCAAAAATTCTTTTTTCAAAATATGTATATTGAATTTAATACTTTTGTTTCATTTCTACAAAAAACATCTCTTATATGGATACGATAATAATGGTACACACTTGTTTTATAAAAATGATTATTTTTATATAATTATCGTATTAATTATCATTATCATACTAAAATAATAAAATAAGAATATGATTTTTATCATGCTCACTTATTACCTTCTTGAACGTAATCACCAATAAATTCTCACTAAATGGATAAATCATTTTCATTTTTAATATTAAAACGTTCATATTGATTTACTATTCACTTTAGTATTTTATGGGATATGAAATATCATTTTTGAAAAACTATATCATATTCCGATAAAAATTATTGTATCAAAAATAAAACCATTGAATCATAATTATTTCTTGTATTGAATTGTTATATGTATTATAAAATGATGTTGTGTATTCTATTTTGATATGTTTTCTAAAATAATGTCATTGTTTCAGTTGCAATATGAATGTTGGGATACTAGTTGTCCAAGTCCTTCAAAATTTTCTTGAAGAAATCAAATAGTTGGAGCCAAATATATGATTATTGGGATGAATTATATAAATACTTTGTCATTTAGACAAGCTCAATAATTTTGACTAACTAAAAAATCTTTGACAAATTTATCAAAATAATGTTTTATGAAAAACTCTAAAGTATATAAGTCATGAAGAACTTATTCCTAATACTCATATCATCAAGGTGTTTTGTTTTTTTGTGTGATACAAATCAATTTTGGATCCGATCGAGGGATGTGATGGATAGGTAAATATACTGGTGATGATCTTATGCAGATTGAGGGCTTCTGAGGGTTGGAATACAAAGGTGTCTAGTACCTTCTTAAACAAATGCTGTCATAGATAGGCAATTAGACTGAATAAGATCATCGTATTGAGGGAAAAACCTGGTGTGGTTAAGAAAAAATTTCTTGAAGGTATATATCAGGGGACCTATATCCTAGGTGAAAAGATACCCTTATATTTGGGTCAAAATAATTGTATTATTTTACATTTATAGTCCATTGTAATATAAAGTGAATTGTTTTACATATTAATCATTCTATACATTATTTTTTTATCGTAACCATTCAGATTATGATAACTCAGTAATACTTTGATTATGATTTATTTTTAATACACTAACAATGTTCATTCTAATAATCAATACAATTCTATATTCCTTATGATAGAATCGATTGTATTGTTTTTAATAACAGTTACCATTGTTATTATGGTCTAATACATGATCACTCTGATCAAATCATTTCTTCTGGGAAAACGATTAGTTTCAATTATGTCCTATGAAATAAATTATCATAATCAATATAATTATAATATTTAGGGGACATAGGGCCAATTAAAATATTTTTTAACACCAATAGAGGTTTTATGAATTGAATTAGGTTAATTCTTTTTAACAAAATGATTTTAGGAAAAAAAGGGATATGTATTTAATCCTAAAAATCCCCCCACTTGTATTGTTCCACATACATTCATATTTTTATCCATCATCCCTAAATGATGACGGGTGACAAGATGTGCACAAGATGCACCCAAAGCATCTAGCAGGTTGCTTGATTATATTTTCCAGCAATCGAAGGCTGGGAAATGATATCTGTAGGCTTTAATAGTTAGTTATTTGTGGTAATAAGGATGAATCCCTGAAGAAAAGGGTAGATATGGAATCTGTGTGTTTTTTGAAATACCTGATTATACTCTATGTATCCTTGAAGAACACACAATGTGTTGCCCCATTGGATACAAAGCTAGGGTTATTAAAATAGTAAAGGTTAATAGACCATGTAGTTAGAACATGTGTCCCTGTCTATGTGTCTATGACATGTGTCAGCTTGCAGATACCTAGGACCCCATATGGTCGGGCATGCCATGTAATGTGAGAGTACATGAGAATATGATGGAATGCATGGTCTGACCCTGATATGGAAATACATGTCATGCACCACTCATACACATCATGTATGATGAAATGGATTCAACACTATTTTCAGAGTAGATCATAATCCCACAATGTGGTTGTGTGACATGTCATTTGGACCCATTACATTCCATGTAATCACTCTAGAACCTCTTCCTCTTATATCCCCATTAAATGGACTCATGATATTTTACAATGAGTAGCCTATCATGATTAGTTTCATGTAGAATTGGATAGTTTCATTAATTATGGAATTATATATATAATGAAATATATTCGAATGTGATTCTTTATTAGGTTACACTAAATGATGGTACTGATCAAGGACGGATCATCAGATAAATGTGACGGCCAGTACTCCCCTATCACACCTAGGCACATGTTCCCCATTCTATTATATATATACAGGGTTTAGTACACCCCAAACACACTAGGGTTCATGTTCCCCATTTTTTCTACATATAGGGATGATAATCCCCTATAATGGGATTATTTAATCTATCTCCAATGTGGTAGTCCCCCATATTTGATCCCTATAAGGGCGCATGTCTTCCATATGAGTTATATCACCGATTTCTAGGGAACATTTTAGTGAGAAGAAGCCCCCATTCCCACATATTATAGTGAAATTGCATATGAAACTGGGAATCATTGATGGAAAATTGGTTTTATAGTCTTGATGATAATAATTTGTGTGATTTGAGATGGATATCCCCTTTCCCTCTTATATGAGATTCTTTGGGAGTATATATATGTTCACCTATTTATTTTTGTTTCTCCATCTCTTTGGGTTGAGATTATTATTCTTATATATTTATATCCCCTTTCAGTTATCAGGTTTCTCTATTGGGTGTGTATATTCTCACCCATGTGTAGTATTTTAAAAGATTTGTATTGTCTTTTTTAGATGAAATACAGATCAACGGTGACTTTTGTGGATCATAGTGATACCAGGTTGCATTGACAATGTATGGATGTCAATATTGGAGATCAAGAGTAGGGATTTCTAATCAATATTTATTTCTAGTTATTGTAATGTTGGGACTTAATTTTTTTTTGGACATGTATTTCCCCTCTTATACACTGTTTTTTATTTTATCATACTCTAACGTAGTCCCTATAGTTTATTGCATGCATTTCTTCACAGTATATGTTTTGTAATTTTTATTTTTACGTGACACTATTTCATAGATATATTTGGGTACATGTATATAGGTACATTAGAAAAAGGACTCCTATTCAATTTATTTATTCTTGGTGCTTGTCTCTAGCCCCTAATCTATTAGATGCAGTATTGGGGTTGTGAAGACTCAACTTTCTACCTTCCAAGAGAGCACCACTGGGTTTTCTCATTACATAATGGATGATTGAAATTTATTAAATATAAATAAAGCATAATTTACTCATAAACAATTAAGGTAAAATATAATAAATAATAATAATTTTGACCATGATTAGGATTTTCATCTAACAATCTATTTGGATATGTATCTGATGAGTTAAATTCTTATTAAATGTTGAAATTTAATGATAATGGTATAACATAATCCCAAAATTTTACCAAATAAGTTTTTTTCTAAGAGAAAAATAATTATAGATTATATATTAAACTAAATGTGTGTTAATTATAACTGTTGTCAATATGGAATCATGAAAATCAATTTTTGGGAAAAAATCTATACATGAAAAATTCCAAAATGATGCTTAAAAACTCAAAATTTCATAATGTTTTCCATATTTTCTGATGGATTAAACATTTAAATTAATTTAACCACTCTTACACACTATGATCTCAAAATTGTTTCCAATGTGGATTTCCCTGTGGTGGAAAAATGTAAAATGAGTTTTGTTTAAACACATTTTTAAATCTAACATTCAAATGCATGCTTATAGTTCTTTATAAATTCAAAAATATTCTTTTTATAAAGAGATTTTCAAATTATTTCATAATGGAACTTATTTTTTAAAAATAAAATTTGAATATATTTTAAATACTCGCATGTTTGGTAACATATATAGCATTGATTACACCAAAAAAACAACCTAAATTCAATGTAATTCTAGTCGGTAAACATTAGTAAGTAGAATTATTTAATCAAATATAATAAGAAGAATAAGAAATAATAAATTCCCTAATAATGAACCATTATTTTAAATTAATTATAATAAAATATACTACATATTTTATTAATGTAACCCCTCTAGTAATTGATGTTAAAAATCCTTCAAAAAAAGTAGATTAGCATTACCTTCCAAAAAAATAAATTCAAATAAAATGAAACCAATGTTGAAAAAACTATGGGGGTTGATTGATATATATTATGTTATAGACAATATTGATCAATAATAATTATAACTATTCTTCTCTAAATGTGTGATAATATGGTGAACAACCCATAGTGAATTCCTAATGACTAATAGTAGAATTGGTAGCCTTCTAGTAATCTCAATTTATTATATAGAAATAAAATAAATGAAAAAAAATCATAGAACTAAAAATGGTTATTAAAAAAACATATTCTTTAAAATGTAAAGAAAAAAGGTAGTATACATCATCAAAATTTTAGCGGTTCCTAGATTTTAGATGAATGAGCTCGTCCGTTAGATACTATTTAGTCTCTACTCAAAAACTTTTACGTCTCTACCGATTGACTGTCAATGCAACACCCTTACCATGATCTCTAATATATACAATACTAAATGGGGAAACCTGATTAATAAAAAAATAACCATGCGATTTATAATTTAATCCACCTATAAAGATATTAATATTTTATTTTTACAAAAACACATTATATCTAGTCTAGAATTCATTTTTTAAAATCAATTTAACATGAAAAAAATTCCTTTTACAGAATCCTTGAATTTTCATTGTAATAGTTCAAAATTTCTTCCAAAACATATAAAAATATCTTCCTATATTATGTCACATAAAAAAGTTGAAATATTATGATGTAATAGAAATTGAAATCTTTATGTTTTATCTCCATTGGTAGTTAACACGCTTTACCAAGGAATATCATATAAGGAGAAATCCCAATTTGAGTTTTATAGGATATCCTATATGCAGGGAAAATATCTACAAGTCCTTATCTCCAGTCCTTATTATTCAGAATAACTATATTAATAAAAATATATGTGACGTCTCCATTTCAAACATCATTCATACTATTTGATTTATGATGATATTGGGTCGAAACATTATAAATAAACACATCTAATTTAAATAAATATTCAAATTTCCTATTATAGAAATGTGTTACTTGGTCTTTTATAATAATCCTTTTCATCCCAAATCTACTAAAAAAGGTTTTCATGAAAAACTGGGACTCAAGTTTACCATCATCTATCCTAGATAGTATAACTTCATCCCTTTTAGAGAAAAAGTACAAAATATACATCATGTATGAATATCAAAAGTAATTAGTTAAAATGGCCAACATAATCCATTCACCATTCATTAAATTGATTAAAAAATATGTTTTGATATTTAATTTCATTAATAAATGACTCAATAGAATTGGAAATATTTACAGGTCCTAAATAATCAATAGAATATTTGAAAATTATAGGCCAAAAAACACTATGTCTAACACCTCTCTAGATGCTATATTGGGAATAATGTGTTATCCACAACTAATTATGTGGAAATATTTCCACAATATAGAAACATGAAATTTTTGGATACACTCCTAATAATCTATTATATTCCAAATTTTTATTTTTAAGGATCATACCTGTATTATTTTCAAGATTCAAAAATCAATTTAGAAATCTTCTATTTTGAAAAATAATGAAGAATAACATCAACATCTGAAAAAATCACTATGTTCAAAAACCAACATTTCTTATCAACAGTAACATAATGCATCATCTCATCATAGTAAAAATCATTAATGGTTTCAATAGGTGATGTTCCTAGAAAAATATCAGAACATATCCTAACCAATTGATTACCCCCAATATTCTCAATTCCTTTCATATCATAGATATCTACATTACAGTTTTGGAGAAATAAGACCCATCTAATAAAACTTTGTTTTGCTACTACATCCTTTTGAGAAGTCTAACAATATAATGGTTAGTGAATAATATTTCCTATTAACCCAATGAATAAAATATTAACATATAATTCAAAATAAAATTGATATAAATTAATTTTATATTATTGTGTAGTTTTATTGGGAAACACCAAAAGTCCTTGAATCATGAGGATTGACATTTGATTTCATTTCTACACTTGTCACAAGAAAAACCCCTAAAAAAAATTTCCTAAAAAAAATATTTAAAATAAAATTTAATTCCGAATTTGATTCATGATGTATTTGTGGGGACACATGATTCAATGTGAGTTCATTAACATATTCCTTACGACTTTTATCAATGAGGTAAGGAACATGTTTTTATAGAAGGCTTGTCAATGGGGAATAAATCTTACTAAAATTCATTAGGAACACCACGTAAAATCATGAAAGAATAAGGAATGATCAAATTTGAATATTAATCTGCTTAAAATTCATTGATGATATAATGTTATCATTTTACATTCCCACTATAATTCCATTCCTTGATACTCCATAAACATTCAACATTCAATTTTAAATAATAAAAAAAATTCTAAAAAGTTCATATACAGGTTCATTTAAACGAATACCCAAAGAAGAAACCCTAAAATTATATTATACCTCTGAAATTATGACCCATACACTATAAAATCATCCATAAACACTAAAATAAATTCCTCTAGAAATAATGATAAATCCAAAAAGAATTCATCTTTAAAAGGTGGTAGGGGGATCCCATAGTAAAAAATAAATTCTATTATAAGAAAAATTACCAAAAAGACATGAAATAGTTTTTTTATGTTAGTCTTCAAGAAAAATATGAATTTGAAATTATTCCAAAAAACCATATAGGAATATTTAATGGGATTAATGTGAAATCCATTTAATAGTTTGATCATGAAAAGTAAATGGAATGTAGTCCATCCTAGTAACTAGGTTAATCATACTATAATCGATACATATACTCCAAATATTAGGTATTTGATCATGAACTAATTCAAAAATTTCATTATTTTCAATAATGAATCCACCCTTTTTAGGAATAGTATGATTTCTAATTACTGATTGGTTATCTGTAATATGATCAATTTTTCTAGTAGCCAACAAGATAGTCCCTTATTTTTTAACTTCAAGAAGGGTGTCATTCAACATCCATCAGAATTGTTCAATATGTTTTTAATTATTCACATAAAGGATCTCATTCATTCACACTAAATGATTATGTCACGAAATCATCCCTATAAGGGTACCCCAATTGGCATGCATAAAATGTAATGGGGAAAAAGACCCCCATGATTTCCTCCTCTAGTTGGCCCAAGGGTGGAGAATAACACCAATGGTATAAAATACTGCATATGGAAGTCATTACCCTCTATAATATAGGAATGTGAGATACGAATAATAAAACACAATAATATCTATCACATAAAGTAAAATAAAGTAACAAAAAATATCCCACAATGCATGAATAATGAATTTTTTTTCAAGAATATCCAAATGAAATACAAAAAAGGGATGCTACGGTTGCAATAAAACAGAACCCTAAAGTCTTAGCCAGTAATGTTTAGAATGGTCTACGTAGTCTTTATGAAAACATGAAAAATAAGTTTCATATATATAGGGTGAGAATACAAGTATACTCAATTGGATAACACTCAATTTTTCTCATATACATGTGAGAACGATCATGTTATCGCACCAAAGTGAAAATAATTTAACCTATAACACCTAAATGCGTTAACTAATCAATTGAATCCCGACCAATGCATAACAACCAAATAATATATCCATGTATAATGACATGAGAGAAAAATACCAATAAAAATGGATGGCTACACCACTTTCCCACTTGTTTTCCACTATGACACCCCAAATTCATATGTCCTAACACTCCCATCTCATACCTACATAACTTTTCACCCAGGAGTCACATGGACCCTCACATTACATTACAACACATCTCACCTAAATACACATGGTCAATAACATCACATGACAAAAAATCTCACACAAAGGTATATATTTCATCACATCACATTAATATCTCCGAAAGAAACATATTCTATCATATCACATCAACATCCTCAACCAGAGTAGTAGGGTATTTTAAAAAATTAGGTTATCAACCTCACACATTTCTCCTACAATGAAAAACTCCCATTATAGCTACATCATAATCTCATAAAGAAACCACCAGTAGAGGAATTTTGAATATTTTTCATCCGAAAAATTGAATATGTAACATTAATGGAAGAAAGTGAGGGGAATATGGGGTAGCCAGCCCCCATCCTCACCACAAGGATGTTGGGAAGAACTCACCCAAAAAAAATTGGCACATAGTTATCGATATATGTGTCGTGAATAGAGAAATCACAATGATCATACAATAAATATATGTATATATATTTTTATATAGACACACATAATCTCAACCTATTGGTTCACAAGAAGAGTTCTAAACAAATTACAACATTTCCACCAAACATCAATACATTTTCCACAAGACACAATCATAGATTCTATTAAATTTATGCTAATATCAATATTTTCCACTACTATCCCATTTCATTTAACCAGTACATTTATTTATATTATATTAATGATACACATTATCCAAAATTACCATTAAATTTTATGAATAAGTTATCCATTTCTTCCCATGTTATTTCAATTTATCATTTTTAATTTATTCAATTAGTGCTGGGAAAATAGCATAACACCACACAACATACAAACCCACCACCAATTGGACAAACCCCCCCAAATCACCACCATTTTACAACAACAACCACATACCATGCACACGTCTCATTACCACATCCCCCACATGATAACCAAACATCATCACCAAAAATAACATCTTCATATTACAGACACACATTACATATTCTATGTTTACCAAATGGATTCACATAAAATTTAATTAAATTTTCAAGGGAATTATAAAAAAATCATTTCTAGGGGAAATAAACTATTCAAACTGATATTAGTTATTATCCATTTTATTAGAGTGATATTATATTAATCACACAATTTAGTTTTTAATATCATATCAATTTCCTCACAAACAATTTCTCCCAATCAGTTATGATTTCTTTGTGATACCTCATGTAGTCAAACTATCAAAATAAAAAATTTAAAAAAACTATAAAAAATAAAAATCATTCCACTTTACATCTAATTTTTAATTAGAAAATTTAAAATTTTAATTATTTTGATACATAATATTGTAAAAAAATATATAGAAAAACCCACGATCCCTCTTAAAGGTACAACTTAGAAGAGAGATAACGTATTCAATACCTCAAAAAATATTTCTGGGCTACTTTTTTAGGGTTAAACAAGAAGGTGAAAATCAACTACTAGCAAAACATTGGGATATTTCATGATTATCCTAGAAAATACTATCCCATATTAATCCCACAATAAAACCGAAAAAATCATAATGATTCCATAATAGAATCCTCTTCAGAAAAAAACTGGAAGAAAACATGTAGAAGGAAAAAGGAGACTCATATAAAAACTACCACTGGTCAATCATACATGGAAAGGGTTTAAATCCAATAAAATGAGGGCTTAAATAACTCCATGGGACATACTTGGGTCTTTAATGTATCAATAAGAAACCTGGAAGAATGGGGTGTCTCAAGGGGTTATGGAATTTATATGTATTGTGTAAAACATAAGACCGCAACAAATCCTCACACATGATGAGACATATTTTCTGAAGGATATGGACTAAAATTTAATGTTCTGGACCATACAGTTTTGAGGCTAGTCATGGTATCCAATAATAATTACATTTATATCCTTGTTGTAGATGATATAAAAAAGGGAAGGGACCATGATGATGCCTATCTAATCATAACACAAACCATATAAACTGAGGAAGATGCTATGTTGGAACCCTACCCCATAAAGTATTGACCCACTAAAATTATATAATCAACAAAAAAATCACACCCAAAACTGCACTCCACCACCACAGTCTTCACACAAAAATCATTAACTATAAATAAGGGGATAAATCATAACCTAGATCCGTGGAACCACTACATCCCAAAACATTGAAACCACCAAAACACTTCCTATAAGACTCTACACCCTAATTGGTCCCCTTACACCATATATTCTCTCCTCTAAGGAATAACACAATACCCATTTCCATAGAAACCTTTGAAGATAAAATCGCAGCTCCATATCTTTCTTTTACCCTCCAAAACATAGTGGACCTCCTTCGTACACCTGCACTGCTATAATTCCTGCGATGTAATAAGTTATAAGGTCCATACCCTTACATAAAATTCCATTGAAACTATTCTCCTCATTGAGATTCAATAATGTCTCAAAAGAAAAAGATGAAAGGTTGTCCAAATAGAAATGTTATGATATACATCTCAAGGATCTTATTACACCCAATTAAACCATACTATATCACATAAACCTAAAGAGACTTTTATTACATGACCACACCAACACCAAGATATCATCCTCTAAATAGATCAACCCAATATTTATCACAAACAACACATAGGAATGCCTCTAGAAAACAAATCAATGAATTTCATCATCAATATAAATGTATTATTCCATTTGGGTGGAATTGAATTGACCATATGATTTTAATATTTTTCATAGTGTAACACGTATTTATTTGGAATAGGTGTTTCCTCTGTCTACATACTAGAAGAATCAATATATATCACATAATCATGTAAAATGAATTTAATAAACCAAAAATGTCCAACATAACTCCATCAAGACAAACAAAAATAATAATAAAATCATAATAGAATTAGTTACTGGGAATAAATATATGTCTCACATTCCTATGTACTCTCTTCCAAGACACTATGCCTCTAAAAAAGACAAAGGGAATGGTAAATCCATGTATCACATTACCCCGTCAGTCTTGATCCATAGTAGGAGCTTCGTGAATATCAAGTCATCCATGATATCCATCTCTCCCCAATTAATGAAATAAGGGTCATCATGGAGATATAATGGTTCTAAGAGACATAAAAGACTTCGTGGATCTATTCTAATTATTTTGGGAGTTACAACTGATAATAAACCTCACCAATGTGTCCCAGTAGCTCGAAGGGTCCCTAATATTTTGAATAGATATTAATCCCTCTTCCAATCATCCACATTCTACATCGAGGATAGGGCTTCACGAACATGTGGTCCCCATACTCAAACTATTTGTCCATCATTATATAAATAATATAATACTTTTCTAGTACTTTTCAACCTTGATAATCTCATGAATAACCTAAACCTTATTTTTGTGCTTTGTACCCCCTCGTGACAGAGAAATAATGACTCTCCAATCATGGATCATCATAATAGATATTGAAATGACCACCCATATAATGTCTCAATTGGGGTCATTCCAATATATGACTGATAAAAATTTTTATTATAAAACACAACTAAAGGAATTATAATTTCCCAGGATCCACTGAAGTACACAATTAATTCTTGTATCGTATCCTCCAGTGTCAAGATAGTCTTCTATAATAATCCATCCTTCTGATGGTGGAAAATAGTGAATATGCATAAATGAGTTCCAAACCATGTTGTATCATCCTTCATATTCAGGCGGAAAAATGTGCATCATTATCTAAGACAATATACGTTTTATCATTATGAAACCTTATAACCTTATCCACATATTTCATTTCTAAAACATCAATGGTTCCTGGCTCCTTGACTACTACTCAGTTGTATTATTTCATCAGTTGATCCAAAATTACTGAAATAACATTATTGATTACAAGATATTGGGGTAACCCTATGACTAATTCCATAAATAGTTCTTCAATGATCTACTCAAGAACATATAAGGGATGAAACAAACCACTAGAAACATGATACTCTACCTATTCTTGTTGGAAAAAAATCAGTGAGATACAAACTCTTCTACATGTCATTTCATCCTGGGCCACTAGAAATGCTTCCTCAAGACATAGAACATCTTCAATACTCCCATGAGAACCTCCAAGGATGGTCTGTGAAACTCATGAAGGAATACCATAGAAAATTATAAAAGTTCATAAATATTCCCTTGAAATAACACATGATTCAATCAATCTTATGAGAATCTCCATGAAGCATCACCATGCCCAAGACAATCACACAACACCTATTCCTCCAACTATCCATATTGAGATGAATCCACCTTGTACATCATTAAAGGATAAACTATAATAATATATAAGAAACCTCTACCATCATCCACCCTTTCATCTAAGATCAGGGATTCCAAATCATCCATCACCCTATATGCCTCTTCTGACACCTAGAAAAAACTTACATTACTTCCTACATAGATCATTGAACATGAAATTCACCTATCACGATGTTTAAAAGATCTCAAAATCTTAATCCATGGTATGCTCCATGAACCTCCACTATTAACGATTTATGTTACCCCAAGAGAATATGTACCTCATGATCTTATGGTTAATGAAGACCACAAAAAATTCTATTATAATGTCATGTCACTAAAATGGTAGAGAAAATAGAACCACTCCAAGAACCAGATCATGGGTGGTATATTTTTTATATATGGGGAATAAAAATCTACAATTTAAAGAGATAACCATCCTCTACTGCATCATGACACATCCCAAAATTTAGAATAGATGAATCATGGAACACCTCCAACATCATCCATTTCTCTGGAAACTGGAGCACTGTATAAATTATTAATTTTCACATTACATTTTTTTAATGTTTCTTAATAATAATAGGTCAATATAAAATCTCCATCCTTCCAAGTCAGAGGTATCAATGGTCCCTCAATACAATTGAAATCAAAAACAGAGTAACGATAGTAGACCATAATACTAATAAAGTTGTGAACATCATCCACATTATTTAGTGCTACCCAAGAAAAAACAAACTTAATTTTTGTTTCGTCCAATAACACACCATTTTGGAAAAACATATTCCCAAAGAAACACAACTCTTATTTATATGAAATGACCTATGAAAAATTATACAGAACCTGTAGCATCACAGAACCAAAAAATAGCTTTGATATTATCAAAATTCTCCACCTATGACCTTGTATTGGTCAATATGCCACCAATGAATACAAGTAAAAAATCATCCCCAAAATTAAGGGAAATGTACCTAATGAGCCCCATGAAGATAGCTAGTGTTTTCATGACATCAAATAAAATGAACACCAATTCAAGTGTGCAATAAATTTATATAAACATCATCTTTTGGATATCATACTCATTATCCAATAAATTGTGGTATACAAAGCATCGATCTATCATTTAAATCCATCTATATCATTTCAATAGGTCTAATGATTAACATTATTCATAAGATGGAATCGATTCTTGATCACCACCTAATTCAACATCTATTAGTCTATAAATAACTTATTATTAATATCAAACTTATTATAAAATAATATTTGACCACCCTATGGAAACAATCTAGGCGAGATGAAACCCTTTGAAGTTTATTTTATATCTAAATTCTACAACCCAAAAATATAAAAGGTTCCTTCAATTTAAGATCCATAAAAATTATTGAAGAACAAGGATTAAGATATATCAAAATATTGTTATCACTTATATTTGTAGTTTCAAATATCACACGGATAAACTTTACAACCCCCCCCCCCCCATGAACTGTGGGGCCCTCTACTATCTTAGCATCAAATGATTCAAAAAACATCTCATACATATAGAAAAGAAGTGGATCCAAAAGTCTACCACCCAACTATGAAATTTACCTTCCAATTAAAACTACTCACTGAACATCCATATCCATGAACTCCACTCAACTCCTTGAGAATTAATTTACATTACAGACCAAATAAAAAAATCAATGAAGAGAATTACGTAATATAGATACAACTAAATAAAAAAAGGGTTCCCACATAACTGATGTGGTACTATCATACAAATTCACCCTCTAATGCACATCAAGGTGGTTTGGAATTATATTGGTGTGGTCAGACACAATTTAAATAGAATAATTTCTATATATTGTATGAGAGTATTTAAAAGTTTTGTTCTAACAGAGAAGATTGATAATCTTAAATAAAAAAGGCATAAAAATTATAGATACCTATAATGATATTTATTCCCATGTTATTGGAACCTAGACTACATAAAACTATCAATGTCTGTCTCCACTACCTCACTGCTAAAATTAACCTTTATGACTATAATCAGGTCAAGGCCCCTGAAGAATACAAACATGCTTAGTTTCACCTCTTCCTTCACTATCTCCTCTAGGTAAATAATTAGAATGTTCCCTTGCTAAAGTTGTGAATTTTCTAGAGTTTTTTTTTCTAATTTTGACATTGTACAATAATAAATATACCAAAATAATCTCATTGAACCACTCTTCACAAATAATGATGGTAACAATGCCCCCATTTGAAAAAAAACTTCTCCAATGCCTCCTCAAATGAAAAAAACCACTATCAATAGTATTATGGAAGGGAATAAAATGAGGAGGACTCCTTATTAGATGAAACGACAATGTACCTTTCTCATAACGCCTCCCACTAAAAACTCTGATTCTTAAAGAACCCTTTTATCTCCCCTCTCATTGTAAACTACATCACAAGTGCATACAGTCGATCACCACTATCATCTTCTGAACCTCTAAGTACATTTAAAATGTAATGGTAGAAATTTCATACTCAATATAAGGAAAAAATTGAATTCTCAATACACCACAGACGATACTCCTCATTATAAAAAATTTTATATTTAATTAATTTATCAAGATAAAAACACATATTCTTCAGACAATTGTTTTTTTGAATAATGTTCTTTTAAAACAAAAAATTAACTTTTACCAAAATAAAGTATAATACAGATTCCTATGTAATTTATTATATTATTTATAATGAAATTAGTATTATTATATATTAGGATAAAAATAAAAACAAAATGGGGGATGTTAATAAAAACTTAAATTTTTTTTATTAAAAATTTACTATTTTTCACTATCCATAGAAAAATAAATATTTTTAGAAAAATAATTAAAACCCTCTATGGAAATGTTAAATTTATAAATTTAAAATTGAAATTGTTTTTCAAAATTAATATTTCTAAATATCGTAGAAATTTATTATAAAATTTTGCCGAGAAAATGAAATGAAAATAAATGTTTTGAGGATAACAATATTTTAATGTGAAAAATGACTTTACTATAAATTGATTAATTATTTATTTTTAATTCATCAAAAAATTTGATATAATAAAAAAATAAATACATATTTTCAATAAATTAGTTTTTATTAAAACCTAAAAATTTAATGGAATGATTAAAATTATTTACTATGTCACTATGCATATAAACTCAACATTGCATATATGGAAAGAAATCAAAATATTAATGGTTTATTTCAAATTAAACACATAAAACCTATTGGGGTGTGAAAAACACTATAATTAATTATATAATATTCATATAATAGAATAAATAATTAATCCAAATGATATATAGAAATGAAAATAAGGCAATAATTTAAAAATTATAATCATTTTTCTATAAAAAATTATAGTGGGGAATGAATGTAAAAAAACTCAGAGAGAATTCACCATAAGAATTAACTAGTATCCAAAATTGAGGGACTTATTTAATCATAATCAAGTTATACAAGGAATATATACTCAATGTCTTCATTGATGGAAATGACCACAATTCCACTTCTTTGGAATCTTAAAAATAATTTTGATCCTCTCCCCATCTTTAATATTACTCATTTTCATTCTAAAAAATCCATTAAATTTACCATGAGTTCATAAAACTATTCTATATCATAGTTGAATGCTCTTCACATCGATTTAGTGTTCCAATATGGAACACCTTCACTACCCATCATCTCCCTCACCCAATGTCAAGAAAAATATTGTAACAGAATACCGAAAGCCTAATCATTCATTCCGTAAGAAAAATTTATGGAAAACCTAATCATGATTAAAATTTATTTGATATTTATCATACTATATAAAAAATTCTATAATATTCTTGGAATCTTCTCAGTTCATTTGAGATTAGGGGTCAACCATTGTATTTGATGGAAAGTATAATTCTTATACTATGAAATCTTATACTCGACGGACCCCTTAACAATAAATTAGAAGAAATTTTTTAAAGTGGATAATTTGAATCTAAAATATTGTTACTTCATGTTCACCAATGTGGAGAATTCAGCAACATGAAAATAAATATTTGTATGAACATCAAGTGAACTCTCCTACAAACCCACTTGAAATTGAAATATTTCTTATCCGATCATCATCCACATTTGGATACATCACTAATTGGGATCATTGATTTATTCTAAATTGAAGTTTGGATCTATGGATTCAGGTATGTAGAGACACAAGGTATATGAATCTGGATGCACTGATCTTTATTCATCTATGTATATCAATTAAAATACATGTAAATATATTTACATGAAAATTTGGATACATAAATGATATAATGATCTTCAATTATAAATAGAATTCATCAAAAATGTGAAAATAAATATTCCAAAAATGAAAACCAACACTTTTTAATAAAATGTAACATGAATTACAATTTCTTATCACGGTCCAATAATTAATCAAATTTTTAACCAAAATTAAGAAAAAAATAATCCCAAAAAAAATTCCAATGTCACTTCATGAATATAATTCTTATTAGAGTTAAAAAAAACTATTATGTGATTGGATGATAAATCCATATAATTTTATAATAAAATATTAAAATTTATATAAAAATATTTATTGAATTATATATTAAAAATAAATAAAAATTAAATATATCTTTATCATGTACATATAATCCATATAAATCCTATTAAATCGATAAAAAATATTTGGCAACGAGCAAGGATGTACACCCATATCAGTGAGCCACATGGCTGAGATAACTTTTTCAACCCCGAGAATCCTATCCTCGATGATCTAAATTTCATACCGATCTTCATTCTTATATCATTCCTGAACTGATAAATCGTTCTACCATGACGAATCATGTACTTCTTGAAATCATCAACCTTATCATTTGTTAGATTTTCCATATTCCTATAAGAATTTAGAAAATATCTATATTTTATTTTCTTATTTTCTATTTAGAATTTTTTATCTTATCTAGATATATGGATACACAATCATTGTTCACAATAGAAAATTATATTTTATTTTGAAACCCCCATTATGTGTAGTTTTCATAGAACATAGGGTCACTGATGATATTACATTTTTCTTCAACAGATTCTTTTAACCAAGAAGAAAAATAATAAAATTATTAGAGTGTTATATATCCACATTTATTCTTCCACAAATATCATTACAAACATTTAAGATAACCATTTTTGGAAACCTTTGGACCTCCTCATCAGTGATGTCCACCATTTTTCAGATCCTCCCCTTAATTTTTTAGATTTAATCTTTCCTTATGGATTCTATATTTCTCAATTTTTTTGACATTAATGGATATATTAAAATGGTCTATGGCGTTTATTTTGTTTCCATAATAGAATCATCTTTTTATGTTGGTTGAGAACCGTGAATTCTATTCTCCAACTTATTATTTTGTGTTCTTCTCTCTACTGATTTGCAATCCAATAATTATTCAACTATTTTATATTGTTTCATGAAATTATATGGTGGAATTATACTTTCATCAGTATATGAGTTGGAATGAGCATACAAACACCAAAAATAATCATCAAAATGAATTTTTTTTTCAAAATTAATATATTTTTTATGATTTTTTAATTCTATTTATTGTACACGACCTTTTAATTTTATATGAAATATTTTTTCTTCTATGAAATGTCTTCTTTTATCAGATCTAATCCACTTTACAATATAACTTGTATTATTTTTAAGTAATGAAATATTATTCCACTAATCAATATCCATATGCTTGAATCTATGAAGGAACCAACATCCACTATTTCATCTATATTTTTTAACAGTAGTTTGAATTTACCTATATATTATCTGTTGTTGTTTTTAAGCTATAACATAACCCATTCGGATCAATTTAAGTGAAAAATATTGATACAAATGTCTACATTTTCCATTTTTTATGTTTTGAATTTTTATAAACTTTCCTCCTTCCAAAATTGCATATAATTTATCCTTTTTCATTAAATTGAAGAAAAATATATTCTATATTAATTTAAAGTAATTGGATTATAGGGTAACTTTATTAATTAGTTTGAAGTGTAGGATTGTTCATGAAATCACAAGATATCTTTAACACCATCACGAGTCCCATTAGAATAAAAACACATCTTAAATACTTGTGTGGAAATGTTTTTTCTCAACATAATAGGATGTTCTATCATGAGTATATTCTGTAGTATTCAATTTTATTTGCAGCTTATAACACATTACTTTGAGGATACTCAAATAAAGTGTGACCAAACACATCATATTTTCTCCATGCATATTTTACCTTCTAAATTTGGTACCCATTCCTCTTTTTTTTCTATAACATCAATCTTCCCATCTCATTCATCCTTTTTTATATAATTTATAGTTTATATTTATTGACATTCAATGATACATTGTGTACCATCTCTAAAGCATTGATCAATTCCATAATAACCTTCTTAAGGATTTATTTATCACATAATGTTTTATCATGTATTTACTAGATATTGAATTTTTTTCTCTTAAATGTGTTAAATTATATTATATAAGTTTTCCAAGATTTTTAAGAATATTATTAAAACATATATTTTTTTCTAACTCTTCTTAAAGTATATTAGAATAATCTTCCTACAATGTCTTATCATGATAATATTCCTAGAATAATTTCAATATATAAGTTACAACATTAATATTAATGTTGTTAGTATATTTATTTAACTAAATGTAAATTGTTTTAATATACTTAATAGATCATATATCACATCAGTAAAATTATTAAATTAATACTTAAACCACATATTGTTTTTATCCCCTTTAATATATAATGATGTAAATATATATCATCTAGGTTACCTTTCTAAAAACCTATTTTCAAGGAATATATTAGAATGAAAATTTAAACATGTGTTTTTACTAGGTTATACACTGATATGGGAAACCTACTACTTACCATATTCAACTCTCTCTGAGATAAGGATTCTAAAAAATATAATCCTTTTATCAATTATAGTGGATTTCTCAATGACTATTTGAATTCAGATTCACTGTGTTACCATAGTGAGGTCACTATATTACAGAGGTGACTTTCCATTTCTATATTTTACAACAGAAGGGATATTTATAAAATAGCCAACATTCTTTAAACTAGCATCACACTAGATAGTCTTCACTACTTCCTTCCTCCTGATGAATTTTAATATCATTCATTGGATTGATATCATTGAACCAACAAAAATTATTTTCATCTTTAACCATATATTTTTCTAATACCACAATATCTTTAAAAAACATATGAATCATGAAATGTTATCACTATAAATCAACATGATTCGTTACATATACTAAATCATACCATTTTCTAAATACATATTCAATTATATATAGCCATAAAAACAATTAATATCATTTATCTCTTATTCTGTGAGTTCATCAAGAACCATCAGGTTGAATATTTTCATATTTGGCTTGGTACAATACATTATTCTTTTCAACAACATGTAGTAGATTAATTATCTTCTTCCAATTTCATGAGATTTATTCATTTATCATAGCTTTCCAATATATTATTCTTCATAATGATCTTATACAATCTTAAAATATCACTTCACTCTTTCATTCATCAATAGATATCTTGGATTTCTCATCCAACATCATGTTATAACATTGAATAATAGTTCTATTTATTTTTATTCATTATCATAATTCATGGTATCATATGTGTCAATGACTACAGTACTTCTATAATTTTATAATTAATATAAAAAAATTGAAAACTTGGAGACCTTTCTGAATCATTTAAATATATATATTATATAATACAATATCTAGGTTACCCATGATAATTTATTTTTCTACTTCAAAAAAAAATATATTTCAAAAAATATACATATTTGTTTCAACTCATAGGGATGAATAAATACCATTTTATTCCTCTAATAGGATCAATCTATCCACAAAATGAACTCTTCATAGAAACTAAAAATAACACATTAAATTAATTATTCAATGGATGTATAATATACAACAGCAACAGCTCATCAATACTTTAAAAATTAGGGATTTCCAGTAAATGCTCTTCCATAGAGACATATCTTTCAAACATTAATATTATCACATCCAATGCAACCCTTTCATATTATTTCCTCTAATTATGAAATACCAAATCACATTAAATATTTGATTCTTTGAGAAAAATTCACCCACATCAGCCTATCTTTTCTTTCTTTTTTAGATTCAATAAATTATAGTAGTTCTATATTCAAGATAAAAATTTATTCTATAAATATCACCCACATTAGTATTCTTCTATAAAACTCAAAATATCCCAAATCACAATGATTTATGATTTTATGAATATCGAAGTTATTAAATTATTTTCATATTCATTGTCTTTAATACCCAAAAATGGTTCTCAAGAATATCATCCACTAAATTTTGTTAAAAAATTTATTCAATCATGGATAACAAAGAATTAAAATTATTTGAACTTCAATTCAAAACTTATCAACATAAATTGTGTTTATCAACAGAATGTAAAATTTTCTAATGTCTATTTTAGGCATTAATAATGTTTATAAAAATCATCAATCATCGATACTTATCTCCATGTATTGAATAGAAGCTTATTGAAAATCTTAGGCACGAATCGCACAACCATTTTATTGTCTGGGACATTTTGGAAAGTGAGGAACAAAATTTGAATAATCGCATTTCATATTATCCTTAGATTCTTAAAAATGGAAACTGTGATATTTAGTTTGTAGAAATATAGAATATTCTAAAAGTGGTTATATGTACACATATAGAAGTTCTTCTTACATACATATAAATAATGTTTAAACTTGTATCCATCATGGTTACACTACCTAGTATTTTTTTTACAATGAACTGATGATGAATATACAGGTCTATAACAATGTTACATAGGATTTTTTTACATATGTAGTTCTTGTTGATTCTGAAAAAAATAGGTTGATGCTTATATTGTTGAATAATGGTTTGCATGTGTCCAAAATTTATTCATTTTTTTATTATTTCCACGATTTTATGATTATTATTTTACAGCACACGAATGTCATGACCCGTCCCAGTGGGGCCCGAGACGCAACTCCCCAAGCTCACCTCCAATAGGCCAGGGGCTGGTGACTATTACTGAGTTGGCATGCTACTAACATGGGAGTAATTTCCTATAAATCATTACACACAAAAACACATCTCCAAGCCCACAAAAAGCTTAAAAGTAAAAACTACTAACAGTAAAAGATGCATGCATACACTAAAACCCAACCACATAGTACGACAAGAAAGTAAAGTGAAAGAAAGTAAAACCCTGGGCCAAAAGTAAAATACCACCAAAAAGAAAGTCTATAACAAGGTCCAACCTGTAAAGAAAGGTGCTGGGACTGTAGTCTATAGTCGTAGGAACACACCTCGGCCCGTCTGATCTCATTGAGTACCGTCTGGTCCTGGTCCGCCTAGAATCCTGTAAAAGTCTCACTCGTTTGCACATGACATGACACGTGTGGGAAAAGCCCGTGAAGGTGTGAGTATAAAAATACCCAGTAGGAAACCTCAAAACCACCAAGGAAATATAACAAGGGAAAATACCACAATGTAAAGATACAGTCAGCTCCACACAGTATCTGTCTATAGAACATATAACAAGAATATCCAGATATACTCATACACAAACGACCACCGCGATACCGCCACTAGGATCCAGCTCAAAGGTTTCAATAATAATGTAACAGAGAGAACACACTCATAGGTCTGAGGAAAGAGAAGAACAAAGTACTCGTTCTAGGAGAACACACTCCACAAGTACCTTAAGAACCTGATGATCAAATGAGGATCACATCCATGTTAAGGGGTGATTCTGTCAACTCAGTCTGAGCTAATCTGCTAAGCAGAGGATCGGTGACTAGGTAAAGTTGGTCACGTCATTACCAAGAACTCTACCTAGGGTTCTAGGAATGAATAGAGGATCCGGCTCTAAATCTCACATAGGGGATTCCAACAACTCTATTCAGGAATTTCTACTGAAGGAATTATACTCCTGTGTAAAAGAAATGATACCAGAAACCTTCAAGAGAAAGACTAAGGGGATGAACCCTAAGGAATCTAGACCAAGTAATAGAAGGAAACTGGCTTAAGACTTGATGAATTTATTACACGGCGTGTAATATGGATACATGTCGTGTTCCTTGACCCTAGGTAATTCCTGTGTAAACGGCCCATGTCATCCGTTCAGGCTGTGTAGAACCAAAATACACAACATGTAGAGAAAAGTACATGTCGTGTTCCTTGACCCTGGGTACTGCTCGTGTAAACGGCATGTGTCATTCATCTTTTCAGATAGAAAGAAACTACATGGAATGTAGATGAATCACAAGCCATGTCTGAGCTCCTGGGGCTCGCTCCGTGTATGGTGGCCATGCGCCCGTACATGACCTATGTCTGTGTCCGTGTCGCCTGCCCGTGTACCAGTACACAGGGTTCCCCGTGTATCTGGTCGGGTCTGGCCGGGGAAGGGTATACACGCCATTTCCTTGGTCGTGTACCCAAACCATGTTTGTGTACTCCTGGAGTACACGCCAGGTGGTCCTCCAACGAACACATGCTGTGTAGCCCATACTACACGGCGTGTAGTCGGGATTTTTTCAGAAACATCGTCTTCTTCCTCGCACATCGGCCGATCCTCTGGATCGCGTTCCTCTAGTCTGTTTGTTGTGAAACTCAATATCAAGAGCCGACATAACGTCATGATTCCAAATTAGTGGGTTTTGGGCCTTTGATTTGCTCCGAAATCCGATTCTGGTCACCCGTGCGGAAATCGTTCGAAGAATGATATCTTCCAATCCACTTCGATCCGTCCATCGCCACCGCAGCCGCAACTCTGCAGGGTTTTACCGACGCCAGATCTTCAATTTGGGATCATTGCATCACACAACGATTTCACAATGATCCATCATTCATATCCCTGCGAAGAACACATAGAACGCAGAGAAGAAACGCAAGAGTTTGGGGAAGAAGAACACAAAAAATCGAGAGGGATGATCCTTGATCGATGTTCGTGTCGATTTTGTTCTGCCACCGTTAGAAGGTTGAATGAAACCAAAAATAATTCCAAGAATCAAATTCCCACGATTCCCGCAAAAACCCATCCCACAAAAATGATTGATCTTAGGACTAATCTGTTCGTGGATTAGCCCGCGTTTATTGTTGAAATCAAGAACAGGGATGAAAATCACAAATTAATCGGCCTAAATAGATCTGAGACGTTCATTGGCAATGATCTGGTCACTGCGTCGTTGTCACTGGCGAAGATCTTCAAGAACAATGTCACCGCATTGGGAGGATTTCTCCAGAGCTCACTAGAGCCTCCAGGGGAATTCAGGGTTATGAGAAAAGTAAGATTGATCCCTTACTAAATCTCTTTTTAAAAAGGAAAAGATATATTTTACTACAAAAAATATTTAAATAAAATATTTTAATTAAATATTTTATTACGGTTGCGTCTAAAAACCAGATTTCACCACCGACCTGCGCCAGTTGATATTAGGTCTCTTTTAAGGTAAACCCACTGCTCTAAATGCAACAGTGCAATCAGATTTTTGATCCAAGAACCCGTTCAGGAGTTATTACACTTTTTTAGTAAAACCACACGCGTGTGAAATTTAATTACCAAATTAAATTCAATAAAATTTTCCGAGCTCGTCGGGCATCTGAACTGCACGCCGTCTTAGATCCTGGTCTCAAATTAATTCCCATATAATATTAAAATAATACAATTAAATATCCGAGACCTTACATCACACCCACCTTAGGGCTTTTATGTCCCCAAAAAGATGAAACAAGGGCTACTCAAAAAGGTGTGGGTACTGCATGCGAATCTGAGCCTCCCGCTCCCATGTGCTATCCTGGAGATTCTTGTGCTACCACCAGACACACACTAAGGGAATTTCATGCCCATGAAGGATCTTCTGCTTCCGATTCTCGATCTCCATTGGGTACTCAGCAATGTTCGCTCCATCGTCGATGTACAGCTCGCCCCAGTCGATAACATGCGATAGATTATGCACGTACCTCTGTAGCTGCGACACATACAAGACGTTGTGTACCTGGTCCATCTGAGTAAGTAGAGCCAAGTGCTACGACACCTCGCCAACTCTACTCAAGATCTAAAAAGGGCCAACAAACCTCAGAGATATCTTGACGCCTCAGCCAAATCTCTGCAATCCCCGTCAAGGTGAGACCTGAAGGAACACATGGTCTCCCACCTCGAACTCCAAGGGCCTCCGCCTCCTGTCGGCATATGATTTCATCTGAATCTGTGAAATCTTAATCCTCTTCTGGATGACCTGCACCTTCTCTATAGTAGGTCTCACCATCTCTGGGCCCCTGAGTGCTGACCCTCCTGGGTCAGTCCAACAAAGCGGTGACCTGCAAGGTCGCCCATACAGAGCCTCGAACAGTGCCATACCAATAGTGGAATGCTAACTGTTTTTATAAGAAAATTCCACCAGTGGTAAGTGATCCACCCAGCATTGATCGAAGTCAAGTATGCAAGCTTGAAGCATATCCTCCAGGACCTGGATGGTCCGCTCTATCTGAAAATCAGTCTAGGGATGAAACGATGTGCTCAAGCACAAATGAGTCCCAAAAGTTTCCTGCAATCCCTTCCACAACTGGGATGTGAAACGAACATCACGATCTGAGATGATCATGGATGGAACTCCATGAATTTGAACTATCTCCTGCATGTAGAGGCGTCCCAAGCTCTCTACTGAACTCTACTCCTGTATGGCTAGGAAGTGGGCCGACTTGGTGAGTCGATCAACGATCACCCAAATGACATTGTTTCCCTATAGACGTATGTGGTAAACCTGTCACGAAGTCCATGGATATCTTGTCCCACATCCACTCTGGAACCTCAAGGGGCTGGGTAAAACCTGCTATCACCTGGTTCTTAGACTTTGCTTGTTGACAATTAAGGCATTGAGAAACAAACTCTGCCACACCCTTCTTTATTCATGGTCGCCAGAACAGACGTCCGAGGTTCAGATACATCTTTGCCACACCTGGATGAACTACCAAAGTAGATGTATGGAACTCTCTCAGAACATCCTGCCTCAATGTCACCGGTACTGCCATGCACCCTCTGAAAAGAACAATGTGCACCAGACCTTCTGAATATCCATCAGCCGCACACCTGTGGATATCTGTGCACATAGAGTCTCACAGCTAGCATCCTCGTGATGTGCTTCGCTGACTCGCTATAAGAGTGGAGGGGTAACAACCATCAACTGAAGGTAAGCTCCATCATCACCATCCACGAAGGAAAACTCTAAAGAGGCCAACTGCCCCATCGCCTCATCCGAATACTGCGAATTGGATTTTCTGCTGAGGGCATCTGTCACGACGTTCCCTGTTCCATGTGTGTAAACGATCTCAAAGTTTTAATCCTAGAGGAACTCTATCCATTGACTCTGTCTCAAATTCATATCCTTATGAGAAAAGATATATCTCAGACTCTTGTCATCAGAGTAGACGGTAAATTTCTCGCCTATCAGGTAGTTCTGCCACATCTTCAATGCGAAGACTACCACTACCAACTCAAGATCATGGGTCGCATAGTTCTGCTTGTGTGGCCTCAACTGACGTGAGCCATAGGCAATCACTGCTTTCCTATTCATCATGACACAACCAAGCCCGGTTCCTGATGCATCGCAGAACACTACGTACATGACACCCTCCTCCGGTAATCTCAATATCGGGGCACTCGTCAAACTCTGTATCAACGACTAGAAAGCCTGCTGGCATCTCTCGGTCCACACGAAAGGCTAGCCCTTTTGGGTCAAAGCTGTCATTGGTGCTGCAATACTGGAGAAATCAAGGATGAATCTACGATAGTAGCCTGCCAACCCGGGGAAACTCCACACCTCCGTCACGCTCTGTGGTGGCTCCCATACTAGCACTGCCTCCACCTTGGCTGGGTCCACTACTACACCATCTGCCAAGATAACATGTCCCAGAAAGTGGAACTCCTGTAACCATAACTGACACTTCGAGAGATTCCCATAAAACTGGTGCTCTTGGAGTGTGTCCAGAACCATCCTTAGGTGTCTCGCGTGCTCCTCCTTGGATTCTGAGTACACAAGGATATCATCGATGAAGACCACTAAAAACCGGTCTAGAGAGGGCTAAAAGATCCGGTTCATGAGTCCCATGAACACTGTCAGGGTGTTCATTACGCCGAAGGGCATCACGAACTACTCATAGTGACCGTAGAGACATCTGAAAGATATCTTCGGTATATCCTCATCCCGTACTCGTAATTGGTGATATCCTGATTGTAGATCAACCATTGAGAACCATCATTCCCCTCTCAACTTGTCGAAGAGGTCATCGATCCTTGGTGGTGGATACCGATTCTTCACGGTAACTTTATTCAAGCGCCTATAATCCTCACATAGACTCAAGCTCCCATCTGCCTTCTTGGAAAATAGCACTGGGGCCGACGAGGGTGAAACACTGGGTCTCACAAATCCCTTCTTCTACAAGACATCCAACAACACCCTCAGCTCACGAAGCTCTGCATGAGCCATCCGATATGCTGATGCTGATATCAGCGTCGTCCTGGGTTACAACTCAATACAGAAATCTATCTTCCGACAGAGAGGAAGCTCGGGGAAATCCTGTGGAAAGACATCCTCGTACTCAGCCACCACTACTGGAAACTGGAAACTCGTAACATTTACTGCACCAAGGGCTACGCTACCCAACTGATGTGAAGTCGGTTGTGCCTTCCTATGCACGAGTCCATACTATACTTCCTGGGTCTCTCTTTCACCGAAAAAAGAGAACCTCATTCCATCACTGCAGACACACCACACCCTTCGCCTAAAATAGTCGATATGGGCATGAAATGTGGATAGCCAATCCATACCATGAATGACATCGTAAGGCCTCGACGCTACCACCAAGAGGTTCCAACCGAAACTCTCACCTCTAAGGGTCAGGTCACACTGTCTACAGAGGTGTGTGATCTCCGAATCTTCTGTAGTCAGTGTTTCTAAGCGCAAGGGTCGATTCAACTACTCAACTAGAATCTCAAGGTCATGAACAAGATAAGCAGCCATAAAGGAATGACTAGCACCTGTGTCTATCAGTACGACATCCAAAGTAGAAAATATGCATATAGTACCTCTAATCATTCCGGGAGTACCTGAGTCATAAGCCTCTGCCTCCTGCAGTTGTCCTTGCCTCTATCCACCAGATCCCTGAGCCTGGGGAGGACCTCCTAGGGATGGTGGTGGAAAAGGTTCAAAACGCCAACCACCTCCAGATGATCTCCCAGCTCCTCTACCACGTCCGCCACCCCACAGATCTGTCTGCTCCACACGTTTCCTCTACTTCAGTGGTCCATCCTATGCTTCCACGTTAGTAGTACGGCGGTTCGGACAGTCTCGAGCGAGATGTCCCTTGCCATCACATGAGTAGCATCGCCTCTCTCGAGGCTGGATGGATGTGCCATGCGAACCCTGTACAGAAGATCCCCTGTCCTAGGATCTCTTCTGGAAACGTCTCCCACGCTTGGGTCCCTGACGTCGGCCCCCTACTGCCAAGGTCTCTCCTCTAGCTCTCCCACTACTAACTACTTCCGGCTGTCTCTGCTCTGAAAAGAAGCTCTCGACCACTGAAACCCACTCGAGCACCCCAGAATAAGTAGGAATGCTCATAGGGATGATGTTAGCTCGCATATCTCTGCGCAAGCCTCGCTCCAAAGTCCGAGCTCTGAAGTACTGATCTCGGAATATATCCATAGAGTACCGTGAGAGGTCGGTAAATATCAACGAATAGTTAGCCACCATCATGGCTCCCTTATTGAGCTGAAGAATCTCTTGTATGCATACTTCTATCAGGGTAACCGGTGAAAACTCTTCTCTAAAGAGACGGTAAATCTCCAACCATGCAAGAGTCGCCTCATCGTGGGTCTGGATAACCCAACTCCACCATCGTCCTGCTAAGCCCTGCAGAATTCTCGCTGCCAGGATCACCATCTGGTCTGCTGGTGTCCTGACCAAACAGAAGACCTTGGTCACTGCATCAAGCCAGTACTCTGCTTTCTGAGGGTCAGGCTCACCTCGAAACCTTAGGGGTCTCTATCTATGAAACTCATGTAGTGTTCTCATCCTGCGCTCCTCATCCACGGGTATAGCAGGCACTAAACACTTCTCCACATGTGGCGGGATAACAGGCACACCACCTGATGGTAAAACTGGGGGATCTGATCCCTTTATCGAGGCTTCACCACTGAGGTGGTCATCCTCGTGATCGAGCTGCTTGATCCTAGTGGGTTCCCATCATGGAGGCATCCTATTAAAGAAAGAAGATGTATCTCAGTCAGTGAGTATATCTGGAGAGCTGACTCAAAAAGGACCTAGAAACCACAACCCATTATTATATGATGCATGTACCATTATTGTTTCCCCCTATAACTAGTGTTGTCATGTTCCTAGTCAAAAAGAAAGTTATTAGAGTCCTAGTTTATGGATACGTCGGCCACCTGCACCATCCCTGGGGTCCCTGGCCCGAAAGCCGAACTCGAAACACTTAACACTGTTTCCCCAAACCAACTATCAAACTCTCTGTCACCACTCTATCACGACCCGTCCCAGTGGGGCCCAAGCCGCAACTCCCCAATCCCGCCTGCAATAGGATAGGGGCTGGTAACTAGAACCAAGTAGGCATGCTAGTGACATGGGAGGCATTGCCTATAAATCTATACACACACACACACACACACACACACTTCTCCAAGACCACAAAAAGATGAAAAGTAAAAACTAATAACAGGAAAAGATGCATGCATACACTAAAACCCAACCACAGAGTACGACTGGAATGTAAAGTGCAAGAAAGTAAAACCCTGGGCCAAAAGTACAAGCCCACCAAAAAGAAATTCTGTAACAAGTTCAAACATTTAATGAAAGGTGCTGGGACTACAATCTGTAGCCATAGGAACACACCTTGGCCCGTCTGATCACACTGAGTACCGTCCGGTCCTGGTCCGCCTAGAATCCTATCAAAGGCTCGCTCGTCTTCACAAGAAACGACACATGCGGGAAAAGCCTGTGCCGGGGTGAGTATAAAAATACCCAGTAGGACACCCCAAAACCACAAAGGAAATATAACAAGTGAAAATACCACAATGGAAAGATACAGTCAGCTCCACACAGTATATGTCTACAAAAAAAACAAGAATATCCAGATATACTCATAAACAAATAACCACCGTGATGCCACCACTAGGATCCAGCTCGAAGGGTTCACTAAGAATCTAACAAAGAGAACACACTCCTGGGTCTGAGGAAAGTGAGGTACGAAGTAATCGTTCCAGGAGAAAACATTCCACAAGTACCTTGAGAACCAGTTGCTCATATGAGGATCACAACCAAGTCATGGGGTGATTCCGACAACTCAGTCTGAGCTAATCCACTAAGCAGAGGAATAGGGCCTAGCTAAAGATGGTCACGTCGATACCATGAACTCTAACTAGGGTTCCCAGAATGAATAGAGGATTTGGCTCTAAATATCACAGAGGGGATTACAATAACTCTATTCAGGATGTTCTGTTGAAGGGATCATACTCTTGTGTAAAGGAAATGATACCAGAGACCTTTAGGAGAATGTCTAAGGGGACGAACTCTAAGGAAAATAGCCCAAGTAACAGAAGGGAACTGTCTCGTGCATTGAAGAATTTATTACACAACATGTAATATGGTTACACGCCGTGTTCCTTGACCCTGGGTACTACCCGTGTAAGTGGCCCGTGTCATCTGTTCAGGCTGTGTAGAACCAAAATACACGACGTGTAGAGAAAAGTACACGTCGTGTTCCTTGACCCTAGGTATTGCCTGTGTAAATGGCTCGTGTCATTCGGCTTGTCAGATAGAAAGAAACTACATGGCATGTAAATGAATCAGGCGTCGTGTCTAAGTACTTGGGGCTCAGTCTATGTACGCTGGCCATGCGCCCGTACACGGCCTCTGTATGTGTCCTTGTCGCCTGCCCGTGTACCAGTACACAGGACATCCCGTGTATCTGGTTGGGTCTGGCTGGGGAAGGGTATACACACCGTGTCCATGTATGTGTACCCAACCTGTGTCTGTGTACTCCCGGAGTACATGCCGGGTGGTCTCCTGACGAACACACTCCATGTAGCCCATACTACATGGCGTCTAGCCATGATTTTTTCCAGAAATTCCGTCTTCTTCCTCGCACTTCGGCTGATCCTACAGATCACATTCCTCTGGTCCTTTTGCCGCGAAACACAAGATCAAGAGCCGACTCAACGTCGTGATGCTGAATCCGTGGGTTTTGGACTTTTGATCGTCTCCGTAATCTGATTCTGATCACCCATGTCAAAATCGTTCGAAGAACGATATCTTCTGATCCGCTTCGATCTGTCCGTAGCCACCACACCCTCACCTCCGTAAGGTTGTACCAATGCCAGATAATCAATTTAGGATCATTTCATCGCACAACGGTTACAAAATGATCCATCATTCATATCCCCGTGAAGAACACATAGAACACAGCGAATAAATGCAAGAATTTGGTGAAGAAGAACAAAAAAAATCGAGAGGGATGAATCTCGATCAATGTTCGTGTCGATCTTGGTCTGTCACCGTTAGAAGGTTGGACAAAACCAAAAATATGTCCAAGAATCAAATCCCCATGATTCCCGCAAAAACCCATCCCGTAAGAATGATCGATCCACAAACTAATCTGTTCGTGTATTAGCCCGCATTCATCGTAGAAATCATGAACGGGGAAGAAAATCACTAACTAAACATCCTACCTGGATCTGCGACATTCGTTGGTGAAGATCCGGTCGCTGAGTCGTCGTCACCGGTGAAGCTCTTCAAGAACACCGTCGCCTCGTTGGGAGGTTTTCTCCAGAGCTCTCCAGTGCCTCCAAGGGAATTTAGAGTTATGAGAAAAGTAACCTTGATCCCCTGCGAAATCTATTTTTAAAAAAGAAAAGAGATATTTCGCTGCAAAAAATATTTTAATTAAATATTTTAATTAAATATTTTATTATGGTTGTGTCCAAAACCCAGATTTGACCACCGGCCTACACCGTCCGATGTTAGGTCTCTTCTAGGGTAAAATCGCTACTCTGAACGCAACAGTGGCCTCATATTTTTGATCCGAACACCCATTCAGGAGATATTCCACTTTTTCAGGAAAACCACACGCGCGTGAAATTTAATTATTAAATTAAATTCAACCATTTGTTCCAGGCTCACCGGGCCTCGAAACTACATGCCGTCTCAGAGACTGGTCTCGAATTAATTCCCATATAGTATTGAAATAATACATGAAAAAATCCGGGACATTACAACACATATATCCAGTTATGAAATTTAATTAAAATAATATCAAGTCTATCCCAAATCAAATTTATACATAGAATATTTATTCATGAGTGTATAATAACTATGTATAGTATCCATAACATGTAGTTATACATGAATGGGTTGTCATAATTACATAGAGATTCACCTAGTACTAAATCTCCCCACTAACCAATGTCACTCTTTACAACATTTGTACTATTTTAGAAAACATAATCACACTTAATTTTATTTTCATGACTTGTTCATTATCAATAAAAACATATGATGTATGTGTTCCCCATTGAATATATCTATTGATTTATTCAATTAATGTAGGTTCATCACCCATAAATGATCAGTGACTACATTCTATTCCTTTTTTTGATACTCAATCAATCACCCCAGATATCCCCTTTGAACGAATAAATTTATAATTAAAATAATTATAATTGGAAAAAATAAAATTTCCATCCAAAGGCATTTCACTAGTGTATCTAAAAGTCTTCCTAGATAAAAAATATCCAATATATAATAATTTCTTTTTGGGAGGCCTCCAATCATGTTACACCCTTAAGGATTCCCAGATAGAATTAAAATCCCAATGTACCCTTCTTCCTTTACAGATGACATGAATATATAAAATTCCATTTAGTCCTCTTGGGAAAACATATTTCTCACTACAGTCTTAAAACATCCAGAATAATTGAAAACATTAACATACCCCTAACATCAACTAGATTAAATTAAATCATTGAATGCTATTAAATTTTTTTGGAATTAATGAAACTCTAGTGAAACATTCCTGAAATCTAAAAACAACATAATTATAAGATATTTTTCTGAAATCATCTATATTTTGTTTTATACTACATAGATATTTCTTATATGACATTAAAATATAAATTAACCCCTCGCTTACATTATGAAAAATATATTTGATGTCCCACTATGAGATACTTTTCATTAAATTAGTGTAAATACAAGTCCATAAAAGTATAATAAACACCCTTAAAATAGTTATTTATACCACCATGAATCAAAGAAATATAAATTGACCAATAATTTATTTTTGGGAATATTTATCGAATAATAAAGGAAATATACAAGGCAGTTTAGCATAAGACAATACGAACCTTTATGAGATGTGTTAACAAACCATCCTCTTGGTTTTCATCTGCCAACATTAAAATGTAATTAATTTTTTATAAAACCATTATTATATTATAAATAAGGTATTTTATATAATGTAAGGGGAAAAATTAGAAACAAGAAAAAGTGATCTCAATGTGTAATCCTTCACCTATAAAAGAGTTATTTTTTATTGTGCATATTTATTTTTTACCCTTAACAATCATGCCATAGTTTATTATTTTTATAGACACAAATTTAATGTATTAGGGGAATTTATTTTTCATCAATAACCAATATGAAAATATAGGACCTAATTCATATTTTATTAATAAATTCTTCATCTATAAATGACCGTCTACAACTGATATTATACTTCATTTTTGATTACTACTTTGTCTATGAGGTTTGGATTCTTATTGTATTCAATGTGGTTCATTAACCATTGGATTGGGTGTACCGTTATGTAAACATATATTCTAGAGGGGATCACTCCAAACAATTTAGTGATATAGGATAATTTCATGGAGTTGATGTCAAAGAGGCCCATATATTAATGAAGGACAAACAAATGGAGTATTACCCCTATGCCTACATTCAATAGGTATGAGAGAAACTCTCCTGATCATGATAATAATAAAATTCCATATCATGATAAAGGTATTGGGGATTTAATTACACACTCCATAAAGACTAATGGATTCCTTAATTAGGTCACCCATCCATTGTGGAAAGCACTAGAAATGTGTGGACACTTACATCATATATTCTATTTTGGAAGCAGTTAGAGTGTTAACCTGAACTGAGGAAAAAAAACGAAATCTCATAGGGGAGAGATAAACCCAACCATCAAGGAGGGAACCTTTCCCCTTACTACTTAAATCATATTTCCATCCCTTTAAATTATAAAGGGAAACAAGGAAATTTTTAAGATAATTTGTGATGAAGGAAATGATCGTCTACTAAGAGAATGTTAGAGGACAATGTTTAATATCTGAATATTATTAGATGATTTTGATTCCTCAATGGTATTACACATGAAAATAATTTCCTATATTATTATAGTACTAGTTTAGATAATAAAAATATTTTCGATTTAGATAAAAAATCAAATGTGAGAACCATCACATGAATATCTTTATAATCAGTGTAGATAAGTCCCTCAACACCCTATCTAATAAAATGAAAAGAAAAAGACTTCATTAATTCTATATACATTAAAATATATTAATTCACATGATTTATGAAATAGATATTACATGTTAAGTGAATTTAAACACTCGCAATGAACCTAAATAAATATATCCATGTAGGGGGTAGTGATGAAATGTCAACGTTAGGCACTTATGGACTAGTATGTTTGAAAATGAATTAGTAATTTGAGTCTAACATTGGCTGGATATGGTTATAGTTGCATTAAATATTAACTCATGTAAGGATTATATTTTTAAACTGAAATAACACTCATCATATATCTAATTAACTTCTAATAATGTGTATTTTTTATCACATGGTTCATCGCAAGATTACATTTACCTCATTGAGGTTGAAAGAGAAAAAATTCATATAGAGTTGAATGAAAATGGAACCAACTATTTTCTAATTTTTAGCAAGGTCTGTACCCTTTTAGGATATATATTAGAATGAAAATTTTCAAATAGTGGGAAACTTAATGGATATTGATCATGGATTGGCCTCTTACTACCTAATGATTCAGGAAGCCCAAGATAATCAAAGAAGTGAATAAACCTAAACTCTGGAGAAATTTTTGGAGAATGAGTAATTTTATTATGTCTCTAACTATTTCATATAAATTTAATTTTTTAATAACCAATTAATTTAGTTTACATTTAATTTTAGGTAGAACACTATATTCAATAGAGTATAACACAAACAACCCCAAGCATAAAAAATTGAAAAATAATAATATTTAAAAATTATTGTTATATAAAAGATGTTGGGTTCAAGGGTAAGAATAAAAATTTAATGTTTGAAAAAAATTTAATAATTATTTTATATAATGAATTTTTTATTAATGAAAAATAAATAAGTATAGGTTTTTAGTAAAGTCATTTTCTGTCGTCAAAATTATTTCCTTCCAATATATTGGTTATTTCATTTTGCTTATGGATATTATATTTAATTAATTCAACATTTAAGAGAATTTATTTGATAAATAAAGATCAATATATATGTCATAACATCTTCATATTATTATGAATATTTTGTGATACTTTTCATAAAATAAATATTTTTTGTGAATAATGAAGAATATAAATTTCACAAAATAAATGATTTTATTATATTATAATTATGTCAGAAATTTTTTTATATTTTTGAAATTTTTTATATAAGAAATATTAATTAATAAGTTATATTATTCATATAAATAATATAATTTCAAATATGGAAATATAGGCTTAAAATTTTGGAAATCTATGTAATGTTAATGTAAAAATAACACCCTTTTTAGTTATTATATTTTAATCAATTATTTACAAGTTTACTTTCTATTTTTGTATTTTTTTATGGAAAATCTGTATTATTATAGTTAAAATAACACAATTAATTCAATTGTAATCTATTTTATACTTTATTTTCTAAAAACACATTTTTATCTTTGGAAGCCATTTTTATGGAAAACAATTTTTATCTTGTAATTCTTGTTTGTTTTTGAATTAATATTTATAAAATTTAAAAAAATATAAAAATGATACCAAATTTCTAATAATTATGTAAAAAAAATTAAATTATTCCAATTTTATTTTTTTCCATTATGAAATGTAACTATGGTAAAAAATCAGTTATCACTGTAAAATTTTAAACAAATGTAATGGGTAAAATCTAAAATAATTAGGTATCAAATAACCTCCAAAAGTTTCTAAATAATATTATAAATTAATTTCTATACCCTATATCCTATGGTTTTCAAATATATTTCATTTTGGGGCCATTTCTCTTTATTGATGAATTAATATATTTTAATATTTTGAAAACCTCCAAGTAGGTCCTCTCCCTCCCTTTTAAATGGAATCCATTTATATTCCCCACACATAAAGGAATCTTATATTACCAAATAACTAATAAAATATTTTCATGAAATCCCCTAAAATATCTGATATCTCTTTTTTTATCATAATAAAATCTTAATAAGGGTTTTAGAATAAATCATAAGGGGTTTTCTGAAAAAAATGTATAGTTCTAAACTGAGTTTTTTCTTTTCATTAATTTTTATCATCCATCATACCACTTCTAAAAAAGTGATATAATAATTTTATTATATTCCATAGAATTAAATTTTATCATGTTAATTTGATAACTAGTTTTTATTAAATTATTAATATATTGAAAATAAAAACATCTCTCATGTGTAAGTATGGCCTACCATCCTCACATAGCGGTGTAATTAATTTACCAGCACCACTTCACATGGATGGTTATAATGAAGTAAATAATTTATATTTACGATAATTAAGAAATAATAAAAATTATTTATTTATAATATATCCTTTAACATTATTACCTACTAGTCATAAAAAATGATAAGGTCACTCGTGCATACATGTAAACAAAATCCTCATTTAAGAGATGTGATTTGTTTATCTGGTATAAATTTCTTGAATGATGATAAATTTTTATTTAATGTATAAATATGATAATATTTCCATGATGAATATTATATATACAATTAAATCATGAAAAATATTCAACAGGAAGAACTGAAAGAACAAAATATCTCTGAAAAACTGAATAGTTAACATCAGGGATGTGGATGTTAATAAACAATTATTAATAAAAATGTGATAATATTTTAAATTTTAATCATAAGATGTATGATAAATATTAATATGGTTATGTTACAGTTTTATAATAATTATTAATTTATTATATATGTTTTTAATAGCAAATTCGAGCAATGATGATGATGAGGTAAGGGTTTATCATTGCAAATTGCCTAATTTAAAACATATGTTATGTTATGCACATATCTTTTTTATGAGTTATATATAATACCCCAATTAAATTATGAATAATTAATAATTCTAAAAACATTATATTTATAGTATAATTTATTTTATTTAATCTAATGGTTTATGAATGATGTTTTAATAAAGGGTTAAGGGATTTATATTACATTCTCATTTTATTGTTGGAATATTTATATTCATATTTCTTTCTGAAAAAATTTATTATCCTATTATTATAAAGCCAATATATTTTATTTACATCAATTTATGTTGGCTATAACATGTTTATATTTCTTATATTTTATTTTTAGATAACAAATCAACTTGTAAGTTACATCTCAGGGACATTCTTTTTAAAATAACATTATGATGTTTTCCATAAAAATATATTTATTCATTGTACATATTTCCTTCAAAATTATTAAAAAAATACTTCCACAATTAAATAAATTTTTATTACATTTATTTTTACCAATTATTGAATTTATATAACAAAATTTAAAAGTATACTTATATTTATTTTTTGAACGAGTTAATTTTTACCAAATATATAAACATTAACCATGTTTTATGATATATACCATGAAAAAAATTTACCTTCTTCATGACCAATTATTTAATTGAAGAAAAATTTAAAACATTATATTGTTATTTTTAATGAAAATATTTTTCTCAATTTTGTTTTGGATTTTTATTTAAAATGATTATAATATTAAATTGTTTTATTTTCATAATGGAATGAAAAAATAAACTGAGAACTGATTTATAGATCCATTCTTACATGAAATCTCGATGAATTTATATTTAATTTAGAATTTATATGTTAATTTTCAAATGATTTTTAACTATAAAACATTTATTTTTGATGAATCAGTTGTCTTTTATTATTAATAAGGGATTATACATTATTTATGGATCATTCACTTTCTTGTGATCATGTTCTCTGTCACACTCTATTATTCATTAGACATTATGATTCTCCATTATGTCTATTTTTTAGTGACATGGCGATTTTAAACATAAAATATATTATTTGGATTATGTTTCAACATTATTAAATGAATATAATTTATTTAGATATTTATTTCTTTTGATAAATAATTTTATTCCATAATCATGACTCAATACAGATAGTTATTGAATTAAATTGTGTTTTGACGATGAATTTTATTGATCCTTCAAAATATGAGGAATTTATTGGACTTCCATGTTATGGGTTCCGACTAGTTATAGATACCCCCTCAAATAATATTCAATTAATATATGAAAACAATTGTTTTACTTTAATATATAGGTTTAGGGTATAAGATAATGTCATAATTATTGGTTATTTATTGTGTCTCAAACCATATAATGACAATTTATTTCATGAGAGGACTTGAAAGAATGAAAATTGTCTTTTCTGTGTGACATTGATGGTAAGAATCATGATAACATGGCTGAGATTTATTGATCATGAATGATAAAACTTTTACATCTCCTTTAATAACTATTATATTTCCATTATCCATGTGATTCCTATATTTATATTAGACATGGATGTTCATCGATCTCAAGTAGTTCATTCAGTGAAATGTGTTTTGATAATCCACTCTAGAATATTTATTATCTGTTATTATTACATGGTAACCTCTTCTATACACAAAAATTACATATAATATGAGCTCATCATTTATTTGTTTTCCTTTTCTCATGAAATGATGAATGAATATTTTAATGAATTTAAAGGATGTATTATATTTTTTCATGATATTTTTTCTATTTCTATTATAATAGGGGAATAAAATTTGAATATACATTTCCAATACTGCTAAACAAAGAGATAATTTGTGGTTAGATACATTGTATTGTGAATGAATATAATAAGGTAAACATTATTTTCATATTTCTAGAGTTTATATTCTACACATATGAAGCACATTAAGAAGATTCCTAAATGATGTCAGCATGTAGACATAGTTTCCCTTCCCTCTATTGTTATTCAAATGTTTCACAAGAAACATGTGTTCCTTTATTATAATTGTATTTATATTAATAATTCACATAGAGACACATGAATGAAGGTTCCACCATGTATGTATTAGAGGTTGGGGAAAGAATGTATCATTATTTGTTTCTCAAATGGTGTGTTAGTGAAAAGGGTATGAATGTCTTATAATGATGTTCGCTTCTCAAAATTTTCTAGAGTAGTTTTTTACCATTATCATATATGGAAATATCTTGGAAATAACGACTGAAGACATTAGGTGGGATAAACAGTAGTTTCACTACATATCCCACATAAAAAACATTATTTTTGTGATATGATTCCATTTATATCATTATTAGTTATCTGTTTAATTGAAAAGGATGGAGACAGAATAGAAACGGTAAAGACCGAAAAAGGTTAAATGATCCTCCACCATGGATTCCCCTCATCCAATGTTGAATTGTTTTGAGATGTGTCTTGTGAAAGGAATATTACATTTCTTAATTGTGTGAATTTAGGGATCAAATACATAAAAAGATAAGGATTTTATGATACCATCACCCATGAGAGGCCATATCCCCTTAGGATGGGGGGATACCTTAATAGAGTGATATATCTATTATAATATATTTAGTAGCATTTTTTACACATCCACCACTAATGATATCCTAGGTTGGATCAATGATATAATTATTCATAATGGAAGACCTGATGTTGATCCCACTATAACAACCCATTTTTCTGAGCCAAGGTAAAATTCTATTGCAATTTAATCATTGGGTTTAGTGGATAAGCCTTTTTTTAACCAATCTTGGAAATGTAATTTAGACTGTTATAACACATCAAAGTGTTGTTTATAGACTTCTTTAATGTCTCAAGAGGTTTAGGGGGTGCTCCATAATGTTTTTGGAGTTTCATTATATGAATCCTTGAAAGTTAGTTGAACTATATAGGGATCATGGTTTTTCAGAAATCGTGCAGCCCACTAATGCAAACCATGCATCTAAAACCTATGAGATGGAGTTCCTGGAATAGGATTCAAATGGTTTACCAAATTATGTGCCTATAATTCATGATTTTTTCCATTTATTTAGTGTCTGTGGACTACTCATCACATGGTTGGTGCACATTTATGTAAAATCATGTGGGACAACCATGTGAAGATGGGTTCTTAAGCAGTGGGATCTGCATGATTGGCAGACGGTTTGGCCAACTATGATGCCAAACCATGTAACCCTATTTCCTGGTTGAATATACCATTTTCATACTATAGTGGTTAAATCCTCATTTCCTTTTTATTCTTCTCCTACAACTCTGTGAATATCTTCACTTCCCACATTGGGATATCATTCTATCTAACCTAGATATTATGATAACTCCTCCATCCATTTTCAGATTTGAGCTCCATTGGTCCCTATGGATTCCACTCTGTAAGAGCTTCAATAATTTTTAATACCTTTCTATTTAGTTCCCTATAAATTGTTTCATCATGGTGAGATCATAGTTTCCTCATTTTAAGGATAAATATACATTTCATATATTTTATTAATGAGGGGAAAATCATGTCTTGATATTGGATGAGTAGAGCATCCTATGTAATAGGTAGGTGGTGTACAACTTTTTCACCATGTTTCCATCGTTTTTTAAATAAAATCATTTAACCCCACATGGGCCTTTATCACATGTTCAAATAGAAATTTTTTTTCAGTTTAAAATGTATTACACACATGGTAGTACTTCTATTGAGCCTTGTTTAGTAGTTTGAGGTAATCAACCTTAATATAGGACATTCGAAGGGTGTGGTACCTTTTTTCCTCACTTATTTATTATTTTTTTAAATTCAATTTTTTTCCTTCTAGGAATTCCTCTTAGTTTGAAAATGGAATTTACCCTTGTAATAAAAATCCCAATTCATAACAGCACCTTATAAGTGCCATGTAAAACCTTATATTGTTTTTCCATGATTTGATGTTTAAATTTTAAAAATGATTATTTTAGTGAATAATGATTTAATTATTGATTATTTTTACTAATTGGGATAAATAGATTTTTTATGGACAATGCCATGTTTTTATAATAAAACCCCTCAGACGAGGTGTGCTATCCTAGAAATTACAATGTGATGATTGATGATTCAACACATTCTTGGCTGCCTTTCATTTTTGTTTTACCATGTCTTTTCGATATATGGAATGCTATTACATGCCATTTTCTATAGTTTTGAAGTGGAGGTTCCTTATTTATATATTTAAATGATTAACTAAACAAAGAACCTCGCGATGGATTTTTCCAACATACAAATGACATTTCTCATGTAAGAAACTACTAAATTTTTGATGGAATCTTCTAAGTGTCTCTTTTAAACTAGTAAAATTCATTAACATGCATGAATAGATTAAATGAAATTATTTTGAAGGTAATATCTAGTACTGATTGAATTTTCTCATTGAATGTTTTCAAAGGATTAAATGATATGAATTTTTAATATCGGATGACTTACATCTTGAATGAATATCTTTCCTAAATGAATTGAATAGGTTAATCAATATGAATTTTAAAGGGTTTCATGGCCGCACTATTTATCTAAAGGTTACATACATGCTTAATTTGAATTGTAAAAAATAGAACACCCTTCTAAATATAGGTTTTATTAAATGAAAATAATGTGGGGTAATTCCTCGTGGCTATTATTATGAATATGAATATAACTTATACATTGTTTGTGGAATGATGGTAAGGGTTCTGTTGAGAATGGTGGTACCACAATCTATTTCATCAGGTGCTGAGAATGATGTCTCAGAGCACTGATACTATATGGATTGTGGGTAAGATACACCATGTCCTTTATTGAGTGTTGACATTATGGCATACTCACTACTGTTCCAATGTTGACATTGAGACACCCTGACCTTATCATGTGACGAGCATGATGTCTCCCAATCATTATTAAATGTAGGTAATTCCCCCTTGGGCATGATATATAAGTTCATTTAGACTTTTTATAGATGACTGAGTCACACCCTTATCTAGCCATCACATAGTTTTCCAATAATATGGCCACATACATCCACATGTACTTTGTCCATATAAGAAGATTCAATATATAAAAATAACATATATATTATTACTATATATATATATACTAGTCAAGATTATCCTTATGGTTGTGAACAAAAGTAGGTAGAGCCTTCAGCTGACCTGTAGAAACATGATAGGGGTATTGTTTATTTATTTAATTATGTTTTTATTCATTATACCTGAACAATATTTTAAGTTATATTTATGGACTGATTGTAGTTGTAAACACCATTGGTGGTAACCTACGTGTATTTAAATCTCACACTTTACTCAAGATTCCATTTCACTGGGGTACATGATAAGATCCCATGTTCTCAGTACCATGAATTATTGTTTTCAGTGATTTTCATGTATATGGGAGTTAGGATCACATGACTTAGTTGGAGATCATGATGATCATAGAGATCTCCCTTAGATATTTTCTTTTCATTTATTCAGTTTTTTTTTTACTAAATTATGTTTCATTATATAGGTATGTTTTTTAGATTATTTATTATCATATGGTCATGAAATCATAGTTTCAAATTGGCATTGGATATCTTTTATATTCCATATATTTAATTCTTCCACTACTCTATCTTCATTTATTATTTCTTCTTCTATTTCATGTCGATTAGTTCTATTATATTGATGTAAAAATAAGATCATGATTGTGTAGTCTACTGAATTTCGTCTCCTTACACACTCTCTACTTGTTGGAAGCCTCTAGTATAAGGGGAGGCATGCTTGAGTCCATGTGACACACCTATCTAGCTAAATGGTTAATGGTCATTCAGGTCTAGATGTTACAAAGTCATATTAAAAGAGGTTTTTCATTGTCGTATTATTTATGTTGGTAGATATCAGACTAGAAATGTGCCAGTTCATGGTAAATATTTGTTTCTAATAGAGATCACCCCACCCACAGGAAAATTTAAAAGTGGCCGAGGATGGGATTTTTGTTCATGTTGCCCGTTATTATATATGATTATTATTTTACCTTGAGTGTCTTGTGTACTTTACAATTATTATTTATTTATGAATATTATCGTATTTTTCATGGTCTTGATATAGCTTGGAATAAGAATTTCATGCATCCTTATAGGAACATAACTATTCACATTTCATTCATATGCCTTGTCAAATAGTTTAATTTGTAGGCTGATTGAAGATTTTGATTTCATGCCTCGAGAGATATTCCATGGTTAGTTTTGTACTATTTTTGATAATTTTCTTTAGTATTTCGGTTTATTTAACATTCTTGGGTGGTTTATTTTTCATGTTTATAAACTATAATGGTTATGTAATTATCTTCATTGATGTTTTATAATTATAATGTTTCTCTATGAATACTGCTTAAAATAAATTGCATATTTTTTTGATTATGGGTAACCAGTTACATGGGATTAATATATTTTTTGTGATTAAGGGGGAACCAATTTTCTGTTTTAATGTGTTTGGGAACATTTTAATTAGTTTATGTTAACAAATGTACTCAAACCATCCTTGTAATTTTATATACATGTAGATCATTGTTAAAATGGATATGATGTTGAATTTCAAGTGTTATTGTGAATTTTCCTGGATTAAATTGGAGATAATATGAATCTATAAATTGTATGGGTGCTTTATATATTATAATATGTAAACCCATATAATTGAACCATTATATATGACCATGATGTATATTGAAATTAAAAAAATGTAAAATCTATTTAATTTTTATTAGAAATGAATCAGTTGCCTCTATAAAGGCATCTGAATCTATCACACGGGCATGAATATCTAAATGATTATCATTATAAAAGGATAAATGGAACCATGTAGGTTATTTTGGGAATTATTTTTATGTTAACACACTACTGGTTTTCTTATTAGTTAAAATTTTATGATACTACTATTGGGTTACATTTTGATGAACACAGGTTAGCCTAGAAGGACCCCCATAGGCCATAAAATATTTTACTAAGTCCATTAATTTTATAATTGGTTCTTTATGTTCTATTTTGAATGTTTTAAATGTCTAATGATTTAATTTAAATCATTTTAATGACATAATATGGAACCATAGGATGTATCCTTACTTTCAAATCGCATGTAAGGGTAGTTTAAATATCTCTTTGGGTTTCCTTAAATGGAAATGTGAGAATTTTCCATAGGAACTTCATCTTTTTAAAAATGTGTTAAATGATAGGCTTATCTCCTAGTGAAATCTATTTGGCATGAACTAATGATAGGGTCGACAATTATGCTTTTTAAGGTGCTCTCTCGGGGATGGTATCACCCTTAGAGCTTAAATTTCATGCAAAATTTCGACTGCTTCCTAATCAATGGATTGTCAGGGTTCCATTGTCCATATTAGGCCTCTTATAATTTAATGAAACCCTTATTTTGATGGGAGATCGTTGTATCCATGACCTTGGTTATGGCATGCTCATCGACTAATGCTTAGTTTCACAAATTTAATAACTCCTAGGATATTGTTAGCATTTTAGTAACTTAAACAACCCTCTCTTATTCCTCAACGATGGATGACTTATTATGTTGTATCCTGATTAACTGTCATATGGGAAAATAATAGTTTGTGTTAAATCACTTTTATGGACCACTTGATAATTGAATTAATAGGATGGATCACCTATGGATAGTATAAAGGATGTGTCATCTTACTTCTGAAACCTTGAGGTATTGAGAATTAATATAGGTGGGACACGTTTAGTTGTTAAATTGAATAAAGAACTAGTTGAGTTCAGTTGAATTGTTGAGATTTGTGTTGTTGAGTGTTTTCTCAAGTCATCTCTGTAAAAGAGTAACATGTGAGTTAAAAGAAATTATTTAATGCCAATTATTAGGATAGTGTTCCATGATGACCGCGTTTCCTAACAAGAACATCATGTTTATTGCATCTTTTACAAAAAATTATATACCATTTGTGATTCTGAATCGGGGAAGTTACATGAGTTCTTCTAATTTAAATCTGATATAGAGTACTATTGAGAAGATAGACTATGACTCCTTTTAATATTTATTACAATCGTTAGGTGGGGATAATTGCGTCATTTTTGTGGAATATGTTACCTTCCAATAGGTAGGAACACAACCATAGAGGACTATTGGAAATGGGAAGTATTGCATGAATGACATCGAGTCTTGTATTGTAAGAACTAGGTCCTAGTGACATCACAGAAACCCCAACATAAGATTTTCATTGGGTCTAAGCATGCCAAGTACCACTAGTTTCCTCGTAGACATGTGGTCCCACCCTAGGGCCCATTCACATTCCCAAATGGGTCATCTATGTAATGACAATCTCCACAGACCAACACAGTTACATTCTTGTGTGATTTTTCCTCACTCACACACACCTTGAGAAACATCCCAAAAGAACACCCCGCTTAACCACTACTCCCACCCAATCACGCTTAACAATGGAGTTCTAATATGGTTGGCTCCTGAAAATTAAGGTGCACCTTGTTTTCCTTTCCCTCTACACATTTTCATTGAGTTGGGTGCGTGTGTCTGTACATGTACATAGGAAAAGGCCTCCCCAAGATTGTTATTCCTTCGACGCTGGTCGTTAGCCCATGGCCTATTGATGTAGGCTTAGGGTATTTGCAGATCGATCCCCATTAGGAGTCAGGTCATGAAAAAGTGGTATTATATGTGGTTCGTTCCCCGGTATGTTGGTTGGACGATCCCTAAAAATGAATTGGTTTGAATTCAGGGGATTAGTGTCAATGTGTCTTGAGAGAGGCTCTCAGGCTAGGGACTGCAGTGATGGTGCGGCAACCGACGTAGCCATTTACCAGGATCTTGATTACCCACTTGTCGACTTGGCATTATGAGACACATCTTATAGGGAACATTGGAACATGAATCTTATTATATTGAGTCTTTGACTATACTTATTGAGTTAGTTCCCCACAATTGTTGATATATAAATTCTCATTTTAGTGCGGTACTCCTTGAGTAGATTCAGGATGCCTCCGTGATGACAGCCATCTAGGATACTAACTCTGGTTCGTGATGACAATTCCATGAGTGAAAAGGCACCGGTTCAATATACATCATGAAATATCTTTCGTTAAGGTGGATAGGTAGAAGCACATCCACCGATGGAGTAGTAGTGAGTTTCAGAAAAGTAGGCTGAGGAAGTGAAAAAGTTGAGCACGCTTCGTGAGTTTCAGTGTTAGAGACTGCCGAGGATCAGTCGTAATCCAAACCCTAACATATTGAAGGGTTGGATAGATTTGGTGGTTGGCCTCTTCAGGCATGTTTTGACACCGATGGATTATATAAAAACATTTAGAACCAATAATTTTCCACAAAGTATCATAGTGATGGTAGAGCTGGGAAACTCCGATGCACAATGAGTTGGCACTCTTTGGGAATAATTGCAATAGCTTTTTCAGGAGGTGTAATACATTCCATACTTATTCTCTATACGGTTTCAGGAGCTACTAGAGCTTCAGTGAGGAGGGATGATAGTGATAGAGTTCGAGACTAGGTTCCCTGGCCTTACTCAGAAATCATTTGATGTGTTCGATGATGGAAACGTCCAGGAACAGAAGATTGATAAGTTTCTCTATAGAGAATATTTGCACCAGTGTAGTGATCATGGGTATCCTCACATATCTAGGGGTGTTGGAGCAGGCACTACTGATAGAGAGATTTCTATCAGAGGGTCTCCAGTTGGCCAGTTTTCGTAGTGGGTGAAATAGAGTTGGTATTTATAGAAAAACTTGAAGATGATAGTTGGAAGGCCCTCAACATGGGAGGCCTCCCCTTGATAAGACTCATTAACATGGTTGGGGAAAACATAGAGAATCAAGACAGCCCAAGGAGGGCTACTGATATGCTTGTGATGGGAGAGGTCATGTGGCATTAGAATACTCCATCAAATGTGATGAGCTTCCCAGGTGATTGGTAGATGCACCACAAAGGCAGAGGTAGTTTTGTGAACATGCATCTCCCAGGTGAGGATAGGGTGGTCCTCAGGGAGCCAGTGATGGTATAAGAGAACGAATAACGATGGTTGGTGGATGACATTGTGAGGTCCTTCCACCACCACCATGATTCCCACGTTAGGCTCAAGGTGACAGCGATTAAGGATGCAAGCAGCAGCATTATATAGATGTCTATAATTCAGAATTGCATGATATAATAAGAGGTACAATCTATTTGTTTTCTACCTGATTTAGTATAATTTTTTAGAAACTATGTGATGCACAATTTTCTACCAAATCCTTACTCTATGAGTAACCAAGGGTGAGACAAGGTGTCATTGTAACCCTTTGTCATAGTTGTTTGATGTACCATCTAATACATGAAAAATAGGGGTTCTTCCCCCACTTAGATGTGTTTTTTATATGCAATAAAAACATTTAGGGAGAGTTAGTGTCATCCAAATCCAATAGTATCGAGGCGTGTTGGATGAATCCCTCTAACTTGTGTGTTCATGGAGGGGTTTTGTAGTGTAGTGTCAGAGCATTTCATGCCTTTTCTAGTGGAGTTTTACTATATGAACTATATTTTCTTGAGGTTCCACTAGTGGGTTTGGCAGATTTCGTGTTTTGGGGATTAATCTCTTTCTAATAGGGGAAATGATGTGTGTGGTATTCCACATGCATTCCATGTATTGCCTCTTATGGTTTTATGAGTTTTCTCACCTGCCCTGTTCATTGGTAACTTGAATATTCAACATCAATCTTGATAATGTTATCAAGTAAAGGTCAATGTGATGGACACTCAATAAATATAACTACATAGATCACTATGTGGTGCTACCAGTAGTAGTCTTTTCCCTGAGAATATGGAGACACTATCTTCTGCGATAGTTCTATCTGGTCTGTTCAGACCACCAGCATATCAGGTGTGTCTTCCCCCAGAGACAATTGATCAGATGATGGAGGTGATGCTTGAAATTATTTTAGGACTATAAAATCGAGGTATTATATACTTAGGAAAGAGGAAATGTTGTAGAAGATTACGATAGAAGGAAATCCCAGGCTCTCCAGAGGTAGGATGTTTCAGAGCAGTTAGCTTCCCTATAACTGACATTGGTAGAGTAGGAGGGTACAACTTTGTTTCATTTGATGGTGTTTACTCCTTCGCTTCTTGATAATGTTATAGAGTCTCATCAGTGATGTATCGGCTATGAAATATTTCATGACTATATATCCTTGGGTTCTTCATGAGGAGGATATTCTGAAGGAGGGAATCATGAGATCTTATTCAAGGGAAATATCTTGATCCTTGTCTCAAAATGGAATATAGAGTTTTGGTCGCGGAATTATTTTATCCTCCTAGTTTCTTAAGCCCATTCGGAATAATGCAAGAGATGTTGATATTACCTACCAACTCCCCCCAATATATAGAGTTGGTACACAACGTCTTCAACATGTCACAACTAATGAGATATGAGTATGTTATTACACACATCAACAGATTGATAAAACCTTATGAGCACGATCCATCCATTTGGTTTGCATGTTGTTCTAGCACAGTAATGCGTAGGTTTTTATTGGGAATGGGAGATCCAGATGTGGCTAAGTATCCAAATTTTTTTTCTTAGTTTTTTTAGCGATGAAAATCATAAAGGATGGATTAATGTAGAGACTCGGTTTTTTCATTATAAGAATTTTAATATTTCTACATTCATTTCCATATCTAAGAGCTGAGACAGAGTGCAATTATGAGGTAGAGAGTGCCCAAAATAAATTATACAAAAATATAATGTGTTTTTTTATACAATTCACTCTACGGAAATGGGATATCTATTCAACAATTGATTAGATCAGAAATATGAGACCACAGTTGATTCTGGAATGTTTTGATTACCCTAGGTGCCACATAAAATATTTCGGCAAGGGACGTTCAGAAATATGAGGCCACAGTTGAGTTTGGAGGATGTTTTTTACCCTAGTAGGGGTATAAATTTTTTATTCATAGGCCTTCTATAGAAAATGTCTGAGGGAAAAATTGTAAATTAATTAATTAAATAAATTTGTATTATTGGAAATAATACTTAGAATAGATTCTGAATTAGGACTCCGATTAGAAATCTGAGGCCATCGATGAGTATGGAGCACATTGTTTCCCTTGGATCAATCTCATTTGTGAAGGGATATGAGGTTTGGATTTTGCAACTACTGGAAGTTTCCTATAAAAATAAATTAATGGAATGATACATAGTTGGCTCATTTTACCTCTCAGATAGACAAGATATCGACGACGGTGACTCGACATCTGAACATCACTGGATCATGATGAAACATTTGATACTGATAGATCAGAAAAAAATGAACACAATGGAGAATCTAAACTTGAGGTAGGATTTCTATTTCAGATTCTGCAGCCCCACTGTTCAATATTTTGTCGAAATTTTTGACTTATATTCATTTTTGTTTTGTTGTAATCCTTTAATGATTTACAAACAAACAGCATACATCATTTGTTCTAATTTATGATTTCTCGTTCTTCGCGTTCATCAAGTTCTTTGCATTCTTCACATTCTTCTTCACAAAACTTTTCATCTTTCACAAACGACCTTACGATCATGTACTTAGACCCATATCTATGATCCCTTTGACCCTAGGAGTCCAGATCCGTGCTCGAAATCGAGTTTTGGCCATCAGAGGAAGTAGAAAACAAGTATATGCGAAGGTTACTTTTATCTATGTTGAAACATCGACAAATCATCAAACTGAGGCTGGTGGTGTGAACATCTCGTCCTGAGGAGTTCCGATCTGGTCTCAAGTCAAAATTTGGATCACCCAAGATACGTTAGTGGTTCATGGAAGTTTTCTAGAAGTGGGATCTAGTGAGGGGGATCTAGCAGGCGGTGAAGCGTAGTGGTGGCCGGCAGTTCGAGCCAGACTGGCCGGTTGAGGCCAGTCCATACCGGTTCGGATAGGGGTGTTTAATAAATACCCAGTATCTTTCAATCAAGGGGTCTGTTTTGTATGTTGTCTATGGCCACGCGATCCATGTTTCATGGTTGACCTTTTAAGTATGTTTTGAGATCTTTTTATGTCGAGGTCATGACTCACTGATATAAAAAGTCCATTTAAAATAATAATAATACAATTATTATTATTTGGTGATTCTCGTACTCGACATAAATTCTACGTCTGGCGTCCGATTGACTTGCCTTCAAAGGCATTGTAACCTTGAGGTTGAGGAAGCCTTTTAATCTATGATTTCAATAACATAAACTAAAAAAGCGGTGTGGGCCCCATTAGGGTTGGTTCAGGTGTTTGTGGTGGAATGTGACTATTCACCGGGTGTTTGTGTTTGAAAAACGAGTTTCTAATCTTCTGTGTTTTCTCATGAGGATCACAATAGATCAATCCACCAACTAAATTTGGTGTAGATGTGTGGGCCCCACTGGATGAATTTCGAGCATAATGCAACATTTTATGACTTCTTCATACAAATTCTATTTGGGGCATGTGAATAGTATACCATGTGTGTTTTAATGTAAGGATCACAATGGTGCGATCTGTTTGGATGTCCAGAGCATTTTCCAGATCAGTAGTGATCATGCACCAATTAGGCATTTGTTGTGGAAATAACCATTTTCATTGGAATTACTTTTTGGATAAATGAATAAAATACCCCATTTATGTTTTTAATGTGATCATAATGTCATGATCCATATGATGTGTTTTGGGATCGAGGAATAGGCCCCACGAGTCACTTTTTCCGCACAACATTGTGGTTGCAATTTCTTCACCAGGAGTCTATTTTGTGTGAATTAATAGTCAATATTGTGGGTTTTCTTTCAAGGATCACAATGGTTCGATCCATTTGGTTATCTAGTACAATTTATAAAAAGGATAGTTAGTGAAATTATGACTTTTCTTTTCAAATCATTGATGAACGTCATGCTCTCATCAGCCTCTCTAGATAGAGGGGGCATGTACATGAGGGTACATTAGCGGTAATGGGGGTAATATTTTATGGGTTATTACCTGAGTATGGTTGGGTAAATGACTAGGTAATGAGGTGGGGTCAGACGTTGTGTGGGAACCACTTGTGTTGTGTACCACATTACAGATATTCTATCTCTCTATCAGCTTCTTCTGATCATGGATTTTGGCCCATGATTAGCATATCGTGAGTGTTTTATACATTGAACATGATGGAGGCCTCCGTAATGGATTTTGAGATATGATGTGAGATGTTCTAATTTGATGCTCAATGTGTTGAGAGTGATGCCTACCCGAGACGAAACTTGATGTTAGATGTGATGTTTTTCAGGCATACCATCAAGTGAGGCTGGGTAGTGAGGTTCATCATTCTCTCGTACACGAATACCATCCAGAAAGGATGGGAAGTGAGTTTCACCATTCTCTCTTTAGGTCTTACCCTCCAGTGATGCTGGTTAGTGAGGTTCACCATTTACACTTTTAGGACAAACCCTCCAGTAGGGTTGGGCATTGGGGTTCATCATTTACTCTTTTGAGATTACCCTCTAGTTTGTATAGTTAGTCGGTTCACGGATTCCATTTATGAAGATAGCCTCCATTAGGGAGAGGTAGTTGGTTCGCGACTTTGTGAGTCAATATCTTGAATAAGGGGCACGGTGAAAAAAAAATGATTGGTGTGATTTTGGACTCTCAAGAAAGAGGGGCACTTTTCCCAACAAGATGCGTCCTTGTGACATGACTAAAACTTCACGGGTGAGATATACCCTCCAAAATTGATAGTATTAAGGTACTTTGATTAATCCCCTTTGACTTTTAATTTAGGTTAGACATGTGGGATGCTGAGTAATGATGGTGGTTCCTCCTAGAACTGTTGGAGACCCTTTTTCTGGGATGAGATAGTTATATGGAGATCCCCTTACTCTCTCTTTTTTGATTATTTTGTTGAGCATATATATATATATATATATATATATATATTATATTTACAGTACCCACTCTTTGGGTTTTGGTTATTATCCTTAAAAAGACTCAGATATGCACGTGGTATGCCACATGATTTTCGTGCCTAGATTCTTATGTTTGCACAAGTCAACTCACCTACTATAGGTAGTGATGATTTGATAATAACTTCATCATTACAAAATTTACTTCTCCTCATGTTTGGATGAGCTTACTTCACTTCTTTGTTGCGTTGGGTTGTACTATTTTACTAAACATTGTTCTATATACCACTTCCCTCTATAGTACCTCACTTGTTACTCCAATGAGCCTTCATGTCATCATACTGATTATTTTTACACTCACCCCTACTTGGGAATTACCTACACTTTGTGTGCTCTTGAAGATGACAGAAAGGTTGATCACGAATTAAGAGAAGCATAGGGAGATGGGGTGCTTGGACCGTGTGAGGTGGTCATTGCTTGGGATCCAGGAGAGGGTCTCTCTCAGTTGTTTTACATTTCCACATGTGTCTAGGTTGTGATAGTTTTCTGGTTGGGTGTGTATTTTTTCCCTTCTCCTTCTAGCTTATATTTCTGTACTTTTACTATTTATAGGTTAATACATATTTTCAGTTTATATATATAGAAATTTTGTACCTTTTTTTACATTCCCATTTCTCTTTTTCATTGAGTTGGATTTTTGTGTGTGTAATGGTACTTAGGAAAAAGACTCACTATGTTATTTATGAATTCAGTGCTGGTCGCCAGCCCCTGGCGTATGGAGGAGGGGTTCAGGTAGTTGCGGCTTGATCCTCGGCATGGGTTAGGTCATGACATGTATGTTGTGAATAATGTCTGTTCTTTCATGGAAGAATGATTTTGATGTCGTCGTATGTGTATGAATCCTTGTAGAAACATAATTATTCATTGGTAGACATATCTAGTTAATAATGAGAGATCATGGAACACATTGGGTGTAAGGGATTTGTGATCAGTTATTAATGAAATATTGGAAAATGAGGTCAAGTTTCTTCAAAGAATTCAACTAATAATGGTTTGGATATTGTTCCTTTTAGTAGTTTGATATGGTTGGTTAAGAACAATATAGAACACTTCATCATGGATATAATAGAAGGGTCCCCAATATTTTCTATGAATTCATGGTATCCCTTAGTGTAATGTTTCATAGTAATAAGCATGTCCCCAATATTGATGTAATAATTGTTACATCAACAGATAAACATTTATACGCGTAGGTAAAATCTTTAAATTCAATTCTATTTCAATAAAAATATTTTTATAGTAGTTCCCATTGGATGTGTTGTTTTATCAACTCTTGGATAGTTCTTAGTGATACCTCGGTTACCATGTAGGAATTCCTTGGACGAACACATAGATTCTAGCCATTTACTTCGAATTTAACAGATGAAGTATTTTATTCTAGGCTCAGTAAATGATCAAATATTGATATTGTGACATTTTTCCAATGCCTAAAATATAAACATGGAGTATGGAATTTTATGGGATTGTAATTTGGACAGTAGTTTAATGAATCCAAGGTTATCCTAGACTAGTTATTGGGATCATAGGTTATGTTTAAAGGGTGATGATTCTAGTGGTTTGGATATGGGTCACACTCTTGATCTGGTGGTGGCATGAGAGATTAAATGGTCAAGAGATTTTCTGATTAGGGAATTCCACTAGATGTAATGTGTGGTTATTAGTGAATACACTTAAGGTAAATGTGAGATGCCTTGGAAGAAGGGAATTCATTTCAGTTTGTTATATCTCATGTAACACCCCGAGTTTTTATGAGATATATTTATTTTAATATCTTTGATATCTTTTGTTGAATTTTACACCAAGATTATATTGCACTATACGCAACACCGTATTGGCTTGCAGTATACGCCACACTATTCTGGGCTCGTATAATACACAATTTCATGTTCGTTTTGTAGAAATTATTCTATGCAACATTAAGTATAATTTTTTTTTAATGTGTAAATGAAATAAGTTTTTATTATGTTATACGAAACACCAGAGGGACATTTCACTACACACAGCCCTGACTTGGCTTGCAATACATGCAATCGCGACCTTCCTTGATAGCGTGTGTAGTACGCAATACCGTGTTTCATTAAAAAATGATATATTGTTATAATATTATTACGAACTAGTAGTTATGAATATTATTAACTAAATTTTGAGTTTTATGACATTATTATTCATCTTACAGATTTTCTAGAACATGGTATGAGAACAAAATAAATGTTTCGGGTAAAATAAGTATTTTTTAAAAAATGAAGTTTTTCTGCCTTTTGATGGCGCACTCACTTTAAATCCAGTTTTTACAAGGTTTTACGTTCAATTTTACAAAATAAAATTCTTCTTGGGAATCAGGATATAAAAATTTACTTTGGATAAAATTTTCATATTATTCTGATAAATTTCATATTTTAATGAATACTAAAACCACGATATATTTTAATTTAAAACAACTGTTTTCAATGTAATAATTTATATGGGTAAATTATAATATTGAATGGTTTTAAAGTATAAATATATTATATTTTTACCATTTAATATAATTTATGTCATTAGCATTGATTTTACATTGAATTCATATGTAAAATCATTTCAATCTTTTGCAATGTTTCAACTTTTAAAACTCGTTTTCTTAACAACGAGATTAATTTTAAATTAATTACTGCAAATTTTGTGTTTTGAATTTGAAAAATAGATTCCATATTTGGATTCAGTGGTTCCAAATTATGTTAATAGGTTACTTTTCATTTTATTTTGATATTATGAATAATAACTACGATAATTTTTATTTACTATAGTTAAAGGTAAATCGTGTAACAATAGGTAAAATTAAGAATATAAAATTCCCTTACACCTACCAAAATTCTATTGGATGAATAAAAGTCAACCCATATCACCAAAGGGTCGGAATAGATTCAATTCATGGACTTTGGACCATGAAAATGATATAATTACTATTAAAACCAAAGAAAGCGTCAACATGTCACTCTCTTAAATCTTATAAGTGTAATAATTTTAATTTAGTTATAAACATGATTAAACATATAACATGAATTGTATAAAGAAATCTAATAATATAATCTACATCATTGGAATTTATTTTTATTTTTTAGGGATTAAATAATTATCATTAATTATGACACAATAGTAATGTCGGAATTATCTTTTTGATTGAAATATCAAATAAATGGTTTTAAAAATATTAAAATAAATATTATATGAACTATTTAATGTGCTCCATGAATTTTACAAATAAATATGACATTTTGGTAATCTATTCAATCTAATAGTTAAAACATATACTCTATGTGTATTTTATTTAAATTCAAATAAATTAATAGTGTCAAAATTGACACTATTGTTATTTTATGAAAATAACATATTATAAAATTTATTAAAAATTTCAAAAATATTTAAAAATTATTAATTGAAATATATATGTTCTAAAATGTCCAAAATTATCCAATTATGGAAAATTCACAACACATTAGTAATTATTTATAAGAATTTAAAATTTAGAATATTATTATCACAAATAAAATTAAATAGATTAAATAAGGATAAATCAAAATGATAAGGTTTAAAATAAATTCAAAACATGTCTAAATTTGATTGGTTGATTATATTAAAACCTTATATTACCTCATATCCTTATTGGAGTCACATTTTATGTTTTTATGTGGGGTTTTAGTTTATTATAAATTAATATTTTAGAGGTTTCCAAAAGTGCCCCTCTTTTCCCTTATAAAAGGGCACCTCATCCCTCTCCTCCTCACACCATTTTGAGACTTCATGCTCAGACAAACCCTGAACATTTCTCTTCTCCACTTCCCTAGAAACATACTAGAGGTCCTGGTATTTTTCAAAGACCAACTTTAGTACCCTAAGTGGAGGTTTAAAAGAGGCACGTCGAATAAGAGGTTATATCCTTTACCGATTATTTCAAATTTATTTCTTCCTCTACTTACTCTTCTTTATTTGTTTCATTATAAAGTAATAAAATAAGTATCAATAATAAACTATTATGTTATTATAAATATTAAACAACCCTATTTCACCTTCTATCTATCCTACGGAAAATGAAATCACCGCGCGTGCGTACGTACGGAATATCGTCTCCACACCGTGGTGTAATCTATTTTCCACCACCGCCTTACTTGGATGGGTATAATTGTGTAAAGAATAACTATATATGATTATTCTATCATTATACTAATTATGAGATATTATACCATACACTCTAATTCCATTCAATAAATCTGAGAACGATATCGTCGCTCGTGCGTACGTACGGACTACCGTCTCCACGACTAGATGAGATTCATTCTACATGATTAACCATTCAAGAATGATTATATAGTATGAATATTAATTAAATATATGAAATAATAATTCTATTGGATATATATATATATTTCAATTACTTCCATTCAATTCAATAAGGAAATGAAAACAACGTTCATGCGTACGTACGACCTACCGTCTCCATTAACGTTGTGTTTCATTTATCAATATATATATATATATATATATATATATATACTGAATATATATGATGTATAAATCATGTTTTACATTCTTTAAGTTATTAAATCATGATATAAGTAACAATTATATCAAGAACAACAAGTCCAAACATGTACGATAAATGAAATGAATATTACCCAAAACGTTGCTTTAACATGGAATTAACAAATGAGCGGGTAATATAAAGACCTAAGTGAATCATATATGATATTATAAGAATTAATATGATTCTAGAATAAGTCAATGACATTATATAAATCAGTATACAGGTGGTTCAGATACGTATAAAGCATATCAGACCTAAGGTAAGGGATAATTATTCCAATCTCATTCTTATCTGAGATTGTTTATTTGAAAGTATTTACTGGGGTTATATTTATCATTCATGTCCATGTTTTCTAAAAATGTTTTAATAAGGTTTTTACTATTCTTACATTTATGTTTATATTCATTTTTACCCTTTTTGGACTTTTACCACATGGTATTGAAGGGATTTTTCTTTTGTTTACCATAAGAGGTACTTTTTTACTTTTCCGAAAAAAGTACAAGGAGAATTTTTTTTAACTTATACGGCATGAATAGATTTTTATGGTTTTATAATGCCTAATTTCCCTGAAGCTTACTATAAATTATTTCATGATAATTTTCAATAAAATTATTTTCTTTTAAAATTTCATGACATTTTGAGAAAAGAAAATGATTTTGAAGAAGAAATGATATTTTCCTCAAGAATTAATTCAAAGTATTTTATCAAGACTATATTACATCAAAGATGAAATTATTAAATATGGCCATGATTCAAGTATAATTTCCCTATTATTTACATGATTTGATTTTTTTTATGATGAAATGATATCGATTTTTTTATATGGATTATGTCATGATGGGATGATGTATATGAATCACATTTTATTATTTGGGTTATGATGAATGATTTATGTTTATCTTGTGGCACACATCTGAATGATTTTATTATGAGATGGGTGAGACCTATATCTCCCTCAAATGTATTAGGTAAATATTTATATATCATAAGATAGACATGGATGGAACGACAAGTAAATCTAGTTCAGTAATACAGGGCTGGAACGACAAGTAAACCCAGCTCAGTAATGGAATTTGTCCACTATGATGGTGTTCGCAGCAATGGAATGGATACTATGGAAATCATATCATGTTCTGAATAGTTTTCCAAAATTCCATGTTATATTCCCATGCTAATTTATCATTATTAATGTTCCTTTAAGATCTATTCTTTAAGTACTGCCAAGATTTATGTCATTGCTCACGATTTTGATGTTTTATATTCATATTTTTATGTTCAAATGATTATGGATTGTTTTATGTTCTCCATGATTACCCTTACTAAGCATTTGAGCTCCCTATTTTTATTTTTTCTTTTCCCCAGGATATAAAGGATGGGTTTGGGTAGAAAAAAAGGGAAGATCATTATGGGAGATGTTGAAGATCTTTCACCATGATTAGAAGTTTATGTTATGAGTTTCCAAAGAAACTAAACTAATATGGTCATTGGGCGTATGTTTTTTACATGTGTTAAGTATTCCTCAAAATTAATGTAATTTCTATACACATCAAGCTTTGGGTCTCTATAGTTGGTATTAGAGAGAAGGTTTAGTTAACCTTTGGAAACTAGGATGCAAAAACTTTTGTGAGATCCCTAGATATATTTCTAATGTATGTCTAGGGATGTCCCTACGGTTAAGTATAAGTATAGGTTATAGTCCTAGGATTATTGTAAAAATAATAGAATTTATCCTATGATGTTAGATATTGAATGAACTCCCCCTTTATTATGTTTTTTCTAGAATGATTTTTACCTCTTACACTATTCTTTTTGAGTTTTAGACGATGGATGGAACCCCAAGGAACCGTGTTGATCAATGTAATGGGAAATGAAATGATTTTACTCCTAAACAACCCAATGTTATGGGAGATGGAGTAAAAAATCTTATTTATATACTTACAAAATCTATGAATCATTTTGGAATTCTGAATGATCAGAGAAGGGAACAATATTCTATTGATTCCTTCATGAGGCAACATCCACCTTCTTTTAGTCGGTCTTCTGATCCACTTGTTGCTGAACAATGGGTCAGTACCATTGAAAATATTTTTTCTATACTTTGATGTTTGGAAAAATAAAAAGTCATTCTGATTGTTTACCATTTAGATGTTGATCCAGACCAGTGGTGGACTCTAATTAAGTATACAAGGCCCCAAGATGAAATTGAATCAATGGAATGGGATGAGTTCAAGAACTTGTTTTTCAATAAGTACATTCCTCGTATTCTTCAAATGATGATGGAAAATGAGTTACTTGAGTTTAAGAAAAAGGATGATAAATCTGTTGGTATATACGAGGCAAATTTTACACGGCTTTCAAGGTAAGCATCAGGATTTATCATCCAACCAGAAAGAAATGTTGATCGACTCTTCATGGTCTTAAAACCAAGTATTCAAAAGGCTTTAGCTATATGATACTTGAATATCTATGAAGAAATTGTGCATTGTTCTACCACTGTAGAACTGGAAGTCAGTGTTACATATCCATCTCATGGTTATGATAAGAAACGAAAGATGGATTTTAAGGGAAAATCTCAAAACAATGGTGAAAAGAAGACGAATGTTTCTTTATGTTCAAAGTGAGGAAAGAAGCATGGTGGAGATTTTACTAAATGGACTATAAAATTTTTTATGTGTAGAAAATAATTTCATCAAGTAGCTGAGTGTTGAAGTAATGAAAAGAGGGTAGCTAATGATGTGAATAAATAAAATATTTTAGAGAACGCACCATCAACACTTCAATGTTACATGTGAAAGGAAATGGGGATTTATGCGAATCAATTCCCTAATCCAAGGGTTAGTTGTAACACCCCGAGCTTCCACGATACGCTTCTCATTCAATAATGCAATAACTTGCATTGTACGCAAATTCGAGTTCTAAAACACCATGACTAATCAAAGTAGCCGTTATGAATAGTAATAACAACTTTTTAAAATTATAGAAATTTTATATTTCAAAATGGACTTCATTTTTGTATTCGTAATATCGAAATTATCCAAAGTTGAATTTTTTGTAATTTTCTGAGAACTTCCAATTTTTTATGAATAGTGAAAATTACTTAAAAACAACTTTTTTAATCAAAATAATTTATAGTGATAAATTATACTATTTAGTGGTTTTAAAGTATAATTAGAATATATTTTTACAATTTTATCCATAGGTGGTCATTAAAATTAATTTAACAATGAAATTGGACATGAACAATTGCCAATCTTTTGATATAAATTGTTTCTTAAAAACACGCTATTTGTTGTAATAGTGGGAATTAATTATGAAATTAATTAATGCAACTTATATGTTTGGAATTTTGTAAAATAGACATCATTTTTGAATTCGGAATATCAATTATAGCTTAGGGTGAAATTTTTGCCTTGTTCTGAAAAACTTCAATTTTTGATGAATAGTGAAACCACTAAGTGGTAGTTAAATAACTGATTTTTCGTTTAAATGAAATATTACCACTTCTGTGATTTTATTTTAAAAAATCCAACATACATGGTTGTCATTAAGAAGTAAAATGTGGTTCAATGAGATTAAAATAATTTTTGGTGAATAGTAACTTTTAAGTTCTTAATCGCGATTAGAGGTAATTAGTGTAGTTTAAGGTAAAAATAATGTTTTAATAATATGAGATGAGCTTGACACTTGTTCTACTACTATTGGATGAGTCATGGCCGACCAAGAAAACCCCTGGGTCAACTTTGAGACCCCATGGAGCCACTTCGGTTGGAAAATGACATTAATATATATTTATTTAATGTTTAAATTAAATTGACACAAACATGAGTTGTTTTACTAAAACAGTTTTTAAGTGGGGTTACACAAGTCCAAATTTTGATTATAAATATTCATTAGAAATCTAAAAATATATCCTACACCATAGTATTTTTTTATAATTTTTAGACATTAAATAAATTAAATTATTTATGACATCATGATGATGCAGTGATGACCTCATTATTTAACGATTTAAATAAAATGGAAAGATAATGTAAAATCCAAAGCGTACACTTGTCAAAAACTTATTGGATGAGTATATTTCGAACCCTTATCATCTTATCCTCGAATTATATATGTTTGGGACCTCTAAAATCCGAAACTCATTTTATAATAAAGTGACTTTTCTTTACTTTCCAAGAGTGCCCCTCCTCTCCACTTATAAAAGGCCCCCACCTCTCCCACCTCATTTACACTTTCAAGCCATTTGGCTCGTCCAAACTCTGCCCAAATACTCTCCCAACTTCCCCCTCTTACTCCTAGAAGCCTCACTTTGGGCAGAACTCTTCCCAAGGAAGCCTTTGGCTCAAATCAAAAAGAGTTACCCGATTTTGAGGTTATGTCTTCTCTAATGTTGTTTTGTTTTTATTTTCTTCTCCATCCCCCTAAAATCTTTTTATTCATTTCTTTTGTAACAAAACTAGTATCCTAAATATACTAGGATGTTGTTATAAAAGGAATTCGAGCTACACTTACACACACCCACATCTAATTATTATAGAACATACAGTTTCTGTGGATGGCGAATTTCTGCCTCACGAAACGATGATTGTTCAACACTCATATAACACCTTCAAAGGTGGCCATTAAGATGTCACTATTTTTATATATGATATATAATATGTTTATGTTTTACTTATGCTTCTTTATTTCTCATTTATGGCATACTTTATGATTTCCATTATGGGTAAAACGCGATAATTTCATTTTGGGAAGTGCGGACTACCGCCCCCTCAAAGTGATTTGAATCATTAATGCCATATGTGGGATGTATAAAGGATGGAGTAAATGGTATTATACACTATATTATACTGTAATTATATTATAAATTTATATCATTATGATTTCGTTCCATTAAATATGAAATTTAAATGAAAGTAGCGTTCATGCGTACGTACGGCTTACCGTCTCCATGAACGGTGCATTTCATTTCTTACCTCTAAATGTTACATAATATTATAAATGAATGTATATACTGGATATATAAGATATATAGGACATCTAAATCATGAATATAATTCTGGAGATAATGGATATTCTACCACATAAACAACTTGTAATTATAAGAAGTTTATTGTTGACTCAAGTACCAAAGATCGACAAAACGACCGTTATTATCTTAAATAATTACATAATGTTCATATCATTGTAATAAGTTATATAACAAGGATAATGAAATTGAAAATGGTTCTTAATATGGTATATATTAACTCTAGTTTATTTTTCATGAGGTTAAAGAATGGTTGAGTCAAGTCAGACACGAGGTAAGGGAATTTCTTAACCCAACTTCCATTCTTTGGGTTAATCTCCTACTTTCAAATTATGTCATGATATTATTGTGTCCTATTTTGTATTTTTACTTTCTTTATGTGTACCTATAGTGAATACACATAATAGATCTATTTTATTTTAAAAATGATCTTTTTAAGTACTTCGTCTCAATCCCCTTTCATTGAGGCATATTTGGTTTTATACACAACTTTCTTTTATACGGTGTATAAACCCCTTTGACTTTTACGTTATTCAAAAGAAATCTTTTTTATACGAAGTGTTTTACTAAACAAAAAAAGGGAATGTTTTTCTTTCCGTACATATGTGGCGACAATGACTTCTCCACCGCCGTGATCATTATTTGAGTTTCGGCTTCCTCTACAAGCCATCACGTTTTTTTAATGAAAAATAAATAGAAAGTTTTAACTTTCTTTTATTCTGGTATTGAAAATGGTTTTGAAAGCATTTTTATTATATCAATGTGTTGTACTGATATCTTGTGATTGAAATGTGGAAATGTTATGTTTCCTTTATCCATTTTTTATGTGATACGTTTATGTTATGGTTTATGATATGTTTAAACCTATTCATATGAGAAATGCATTGGACTTAATAAGTGACGGGTAGAGCCTGCTATAGCTCTTCGATGCATCAGTAGGTCTAATGAGACAACTAGTCGTGGAATTGGCCGAGGCCCTTTCCCAATTTTATTTATGGTTTTGGACGAGGCCTTAATCATTTTAGACGTCTTGGCCTAGGCCTTGACAAAATGTTTCAGAATGTCTGGCATTATGCATTCCATCATTATGAAAGTGGTTATTGATATTGCATGTGATTATTCGACCAGTAGAATATCCATGTGAATAAGTGAATGGAATTATCTCATTTTACTTTTGCCATATTATGTTGATGTTCAAGTTTAAAAGGCTTTTGTTTTAGTTATACACTGCCTTAAATTTATAAGTTTATTTATGAAAGCTTCCGCAATATTGTTATCCTTACTGAGCATATGAGCTCACCCCTTTCAATGTTTTAATATTTTCTTGGATGTGAAGAAGTATTTTATGAATGACCTACATGGATAGTCAGAAGAGGATATGAGTGTGTACTATGAAGACTTTTTTATTAGTTTTTCACTTTATGATGTAATGTAACATTTATGAATGTATCTAGTGTTTCCAAGGCTACTAAACTAATCGGTTTTTCGAGACTTGATCTTTTGTGATCATGCCAATGTTACAAAGTAATGCACCGACTCTGGGTAACTGGAGTCAGGGCGTTACAGTTGGTATCAGAGGCATTTTAGTACTAACCTTGGAAGCTAGATTTAGATAAACTCTGATTAGAGCACGTAGACCTAAGATGAACTTTGAGGATTAGTATAGAAGAACTTCCTAAAATTTTGGTATTTTAGAGATTTTGTGAGTTTTCCGAGTAATACATCCCTGTCTGGATATGAGCAGGTAGTGGCGGCTCTGGCACAGATGTACCTAGGGGTAAAACCCGAAAACACCGCTTTGAGCTAGACTCGAACGGGAACTGGTGCACGACAACGGGCCTTGCTGCACTCTTGGTTACGACACTTCCGGGGGATATACTTAGGATAATTCTCATTTTCTTTACAAACCACTATGAACGGTTATGAGTATATACATCCTCAAATAAAACCTTTTTATGATTACGGATTATATCCATAAATAGTTCAATTTATGATAAGTATTTTACAAGTATGGAATTATGTATTTTGATTCATAAACTAATCTAGTTTATGCCATTATTTAGAAATGGAGCCTAGTGGAAGGAATGGAAACGGTATCAATGCACGCACTCCGTGTAGGGATTGCCCTCCTTCTCAAGATAATTATGGTGGAGCTAGTGATACAACTGGTGCTGATCAGCTTCTCACCGTACTGGGACAACTCACGCAGGTTATGAATAACAACCTTACTCGTATGGAGCACCCTGATCCGCAACGTGGAGGATCAATGCTAGACCGTTTCATGAGGAAACAACCACCAACCTTCAATGGGAGTACAAATCCTATAGTAGCTGAGCAATGGATAAATTCCTTAGAGAAAATATTCAATGCCTTGGAGAGTAGTGAAAGGGAGAAAGTTGTCATGGAAGTTTACCGCCTCACTGGAGATGCTGATAAATGGTGGTCACTAATTCAAAACACAAAGGAAGATGATGAATTAACAAACATGGAATGGCAGGAGTTGAAAGAGCTGTTCTTAGAAAAATACTTTCCTCGAGACCATCGAGCGGATATGGGAAGGCAATTTCTGAGTCTGAGGAAGAAGGAGGATGAGAATGTCGCAAAGTATAAGGCCAAGTTTACAAGGTTAGCGAGGTATGCTGCAGATTATATACGTAACCCAAGAGGTAAGATTGATCGTTTATTTGATGGGTTAAAACCATTTCTCCGTCGAGCTTTAGTATCACAATCGTTCTCAACATACGAAGATATTGTCTCATGTGCTATCAAGATAGAAAAGGAATTCTCTATGTCTTATGAAAACAAAGTAAAGCAAGAGAAGAAGAGAACGGTGGAACAAGAGAAAGATAAAGGGAAAAGGGAAAGAAGGATTTTCCATTATGTGATAATTGTGGGAAGAATCACCCTGGTACTTGCCTAAAAGGAATGTGAGTTTATTATAAATGTGGGGAAAAAGGTCACCATGCGCGTGATTGCACGGGAAAGAAAGAGGCTATCAATGTTGAATGATACAATTATAGTGAAATGGGTCATTAAGCAAATGAATGTCCTAAGCGTCAGGGAAACATACCTCAGAAAAGGACAAGGGATCAAGGACAATATTATGTTGTTACTACAGTTGATGCAGAATAACTAATGTATTGGTGCTTTTGGACTCATGGATTATATTACGGTTATTAGAATAATGTGATATATATATATGGATTGTACTGCAGTACTTTTTGATTTCAGTATGGTTTTAATATGATGAAGGTAATTATATTTTTAGTATGTGACAATAAGAGAAAATTTACTTTGTTTGGGGGAATCTGATAAATTGATTTTGGAATTAAGAGACCTTTTAAAGAATGTCTGGACAGAGGTATTTTGGATAACTATAAAGGTTGGAGTGGATTAAGTTGTTATTTGGATAGTATTGTTTAAGGTTAAAAAATTTATGAAGATTATTTTTGGAATATTATGATACTATAGTTTTAGGAAAAGGACAACCTTCAGGGTGGGGCATAACCCGTCGCGTCGGACAAAGCTGCAGGAATCAAACTCACAACCATAGTGCGATAGGCCTTTATTCCCTACCACTAGTCTACAGGAAGTACCTGGTTATTACAAAATAATTTTACTAATCTAAATGGTATGTGTTAACATTTGGAACCTTATACAATTAGGATAAATAGAATATTTTTGAGTTCCGTTACCATTTGGAGTAAAAGTTGGGTTTGTGGTAAAAATTTATTAACGAATAAAAGTATACATAACAATTATGTATATTCCCTTACGTTCTTAGTAAATCTCCTAAATAAATTCCTCAATATTATAAAAGGTAACTTAAAACAAAAATGTTGTCGGTTAACATTTCCAACTGGGGATTCAATGACCATTTAACCAATCACAAGTTTGTGATTTTCTTGTAGTTAAAATATCTCCAAATATTGTTTTCTATTACTCTCCATCAGACCTTGATGGTTTGTTTCTCCTCCATATCCATATTTTCATAGAATCCTAGAATGGGCTGTATCGGGTGACCTTTGTACATATCTTGCTTTCTTTTAATGTTATATATTTATTAACCTTATTTCCGATATGGGTTTTTCTCAAAGGTATTTTATATTTTCAATCATTTATTTTCAAAGAAAAATTTCAAATTGCGAGGACGCAATTTATTGAAGGAGGGAAGAATGTAACACCCATAGCTTCCACGATACGCTTCTCATTCAATAATTCAATAGCTTGCATTGTACGCAACTTCGAGTTCTAAAACACCGCGACTAATCAATGTAGCTGTTATGAATTGTAATAACCACTTTTTATAATTATAGAAATTTCATATTTCAAAATGGACTTCAATTTTGTATTCGTAATATCGAAATTATCCAAAGTTAAATTTTTTGTAATTTTCCGAGAACTTCCAATTTTTTATGAATAGTGAAAATTACTTAAAAACAACTTTTTTAATCAAAATAATTTATAGTGATAAATTATAAAATTTTGTGGTTTTAAAGTATAATTAGAATATATTTTTACAATTTTATCCAAAGGTGGTCATTAGAATTAATTTAACATTGAAATTGGACATAAACAATTTCCAATCTTTTGATGTAAATTGTTTCTTAAAAACACGCTATTTATTGTAACAACGGGAATTAATTATAAAATTAATTAATGCAAATTATATGTTTGGAATTTTGTAAAATAGACATCATTTTTGAATTCGGAATATCAATTATACCTTAGGGTGAAATTTTGGCCTTGTTATGAAAAACTTCAATTTTTGATGAATAGTGAAACCACTAAGTGGTAGTTAAATAAATGATTTTACGTTTAAATGAAATATTACCACTTTTGTGATTTAATTTTCAAAAATCCAACATACATGGTTTTCATTAAGAAATAAAATGTGGTTCAATGAGATTAAAATAATTTTTGGTGAATAGTAACTTTTAAGTTCTTAATCGCGATTAGAGGTAATTAGTGTAGTTTAAGGTAAAAAAAATGTTTTAATAATATGAGATGAGATTCAAACCTGTCCTACTTCTATTTTATGAGTCATGGCCGACCAAAAAAACCCATGGGTCAACTTGGGGACCCCATGGAGCCACTTTGGTTTGAAAATGAAATTAATATATATTTATTTAATGTTAAAATTAAATTGACACAAACATGAGTTGTTTTACTAAAACAGTTTTTAAGTGGGGTTACAGAAGTCCAAATTTTGATTATAAATATTCATTAGAAATCTAAAAATATTTTCTACATCATAGTATTTTTTTATAATTTTTAGAAATTAAATGAATTAAATTATTTATGACATCATGATGATGCAGCGATGACCTCATTATTTAACGATTTAAATAAAATGGAAAGATAATGTAAAATCCAAAGCGTACACTTGTCAAAAACCTATTGTATGAGTATATTTCTAACCCTTATCATCTTATCCTCGAATTATATAAGTGTGGGACCTCTAAAATCCGAAACTCATTTTATAATAAAGTGGCTTTTCTTTACTTTCCAAGAGTGCCCCTCCTCTCCACTTATAAAAGGCCCCCACATCTCCCACCTCATTTACACTTTCAAGCCATTTGGCTTGGCCAAACTCTGCCCAAATAATCTCCCAACTTCCCCCTATTACTTTTAGAAGTCTCACTTTGGGAAGAACTCTTCCCAAGTAAGCCTTTGGCTCAAATCAAAAAGAGTTACCCGATTTTGAGGTAATGTCTTCTCTAATGTTGTTTTGTTTTATTTTTCTTCTCCAACCCCCTAAACTCTTTTTATTCATTTCTTTTGTAACAACACCAGTATCCTCAATATACTAGGAATTTTTTATAAGAAGGATTCGAGCTACACTTACACACACCAACATCTAATTGTTAATGAAGATACGGTTTCTGTGGATGGAAAATTTCTGCCTCACGAAACGATGATTGTTCAACACTCATATAACACATTAAAAGGTGGCCATTAAGATTTCACTATTTTTATATATGATATATAATATGTTTATGTTTTACTTATGCTTCTGTATTTCTCATTTATGGCATACTTTATGATTTCCATTATGGGTAAAACGCGATAATTTCATTTTAGGATGTGCGGACTACCGCCCCCTCAAAGTGATTTGAATCATTAATGCCATATGTGGGATGTATAAAGGATGGAGTAAATGGTATTATACACTATATTATACTGGAATTATATTATACATTTATATCATTATGATTTCGTTCCATTAAATATGAAATTGAAATGAAAGTAGCGTTCATGCGTACGTACGGCTTACCGTCTCCATGAACGGTGCATTTCATTTCTTACCTCTAAATGTTACGTAATATTATAAATAATTGTATATACTGGATATATAAGATATATATGACATCTAAATCATGAATATAATTCTGTAGATAATGGATATTCTACCACATAAACAACTTGTAATTATAAGAAGTTTATTGTTAACTCAAGTACCAAAGATCGACAAAATGACCGTTATTAACTTAAATAATTACATAATGTTCATATCATTGTAATAAGTGATATAATAAGGATAATTAAATTAAAAATGGTTCTTAATAAGGTATATATTAACTCTAGTTTATTATTCATGAGGTTAAATAACGGTTGAGTCAAGTCAGACACGAGGTAAGGGAATTTCTTAACCCAACTTCCATTCTTTGGGTTAATCTCCTACTTTCAAATTATGTCATGATATTATTATGTCCTATTTTGTATATTTACTTTCTTTATGTGTACCTATAGTGAATACACATAATAGATCTATTTTATTTAAAAAATATCTTTTTAAGGACTTCGTCTCAATCCCCTTTCATTGAGGCATATTTGGTTTTATACACAACTTTCTTTTATACGGTGTATAAACCCCTTTGACTTTTACGTTATTCAAAAGGAATATTTTTTATACTAAGTGTTTTACTAAACTACAAAAAGGGAATGTTTTTCTTTCCGTACATCTGTGGCGACAATGACTTCTCCACCGCCGTGACCATTATTTGAGTTTCGGCTTCCTCTACAAGCCATCACGTTTTTTTAATGAAAAAAAAATTCAAAGATTTAACTTTCTTTTATTCTGGTATTGAAAATGGTTTTGAAAGCATTTTTATTATATCAATGTGTTGTATTGATATTTTGTGATTGAAATGTTGAAATGTTATGTTTCCTTTATCCATTTTTTTATGTGATACATTTATTTTATGGTTTATGATATGTTTAAACCAATTCATATGAGGAATGCATTGGACTTAATAAGTGACTGGTGGAGCCCGCTATAGCTCTTCGATGCATCGGTAGGTCTCATGAGACAACTAGACGTGGAATTGGCCGAGGCCCTTTCCCAATTTTATTTATGGTTTTGGCCGAGGCCTTAATCATTTTAGACGTCTTGGCCAAGGCCTTGAAAAAATGTTTCAGAATGTCTGGCATTATGCATTCCATCATTATGAAAGTGGTTATTGATATTGCATGTGATTACTCGACCAGTAGAATATCCATGTGAATAAGTGAATGGAATTATCTCATTTTACTTTTGCCATATTATGTTGATGTTCAAGTTTAAAAGTCTTTTTTTTGTTATACATTGCCTTAAATTTTTATGTTTATTTATGAAAGATTCCGCAATATTGTTATCCTTACTGAGCATCTGAGCTCACCCATTTCAATGTTTTAATATTTTCCAGGATGTGAAGAAGTATTTTATGAATGACCTGTAGGGATAGTCAGAAGAGGATATGAGTGTGGACTATGAAGACTTTGTTATTAGTTTTTCACTTTATGATGTAATGTAACATTTATGAATGTATCTAGTGTTTCCAAGGATACTAAACTAATCGGTCTGTCGAGACTTGATCTTTTGTGATCATGCCAATGTTACGAAGTAATGCCCCGACTCTGGGTAACTGGGGTCGGGGCGTTACATTAGTGATGATCAAAATCAACAACCTCTTAAGGAAAAGGAAAAAATAATAGTCACATGAAATCACTATTTGCAATGTTTAATATAACAACAATGTGGTGGAATGATAATGTGTTTATGTTATGGTATTCCAAAATAATGTTGTTGTATTGTGGAATATTAGAATATTTATGTATTGGTCTATTGTGGTTTTCAATAATTTTATGTTATCGGTAATTATGAAAAGTGATTGAAATATTTTTGGAAAGAAGATGAAATGTGCATAATGAATGGATAAGGAGAAAATAACATCTATGATAGTATTCATGAGCTCATGACTGATATAAGGATAAAGTTATTTCGTGGTATGAGTATATGGAAATTTTGGGATTTTGGTATGTGGAAAGTGTTAAACTTTGACAGCATTTATGTTTTCAATTGGGTAATTATTGTTGCAAGATAATACAAGATTAAGGTGTTCACATGTTTGGAATGTGATCAACAATATATATCTTATGATATGTGGGAAAAATGATGGTATTCACATGCTTGTTATGTGACCTTTCCAGTAATTGTTTTCTTTATACTATGAGATTGGAAGGATGTATTTTGGATAAACCTAAAGATTAAAATGTATTATGTTGTACATAATATGTTATTGTTTAATGCTAGAACTTTATTATATATTATTTCTGTAATGTCATAAAAATGTAGTTTTAGAAAATGGACAACCTGCAGGACGGGTGAAAACCTGTTGCGTCGGACAAGGATGCATGAATCGAACCCACAAACAAAGTGTGGAAGACCTTTATCACCTACCATTGGCCTACAAGAAGTCCCTTTTTAGTAAAAACTAGTTTTATTTTATTAAGAGTTATGATAGATGAAGTATAAGTCCATATACGACTAATATCACCATATATGGACTTATGTACATTTAATAACATCTGCTAACATTGTATTTATGACAGATGGAATGACCTATCATTCTATTGCATGATCTTCTCACACATCAAAAATGACAAATTCAACATCATTTCATTAAGAGATGAAGTGGAAATTGTTCAAGACACGAACAACAATGAGATTGTACCAAAATCCTGTAAGTATATCTTTCAATTCAAAAAAATTCTTCAACATTAGGGAATTGATCTTGAAAAAAAAAGTTTTCCTAGAGACCTCATATCTGATGAATCATATGGTACTTTAGATCATCACAAATTTATGGATTTGTGATTGTTGGCTTTTTCATAGCCATGTTTTCTACCCCCTCCATCAGAACACGATGGTTATATTTCTTTTCCATATGAATGTTTTCACCTATGTTCTCCTATGTGGAAACCCAGTGATGAGTTACTTTGGGTATCCGTTATGTTTCTAAAATTCCATTTTAAAATGATATTTTAGTATTTTTTTTGCGATGTGTGTTTCTATAAAAGAAGATATCAAGTAGTAAATGATTTATAACCCCGACGAATTTCGAAGGCGAAATTCATTTTAAGCGAGTAGAATTTAACACCCCGAGTTTTTATGAGTTTTATTCATTTTAATATCTTTGATATCTTTTTTATGCTACACCAAAATTATTTTTCACTATATGCAACAATGTATTAGCTTGTAGTATACACAACACTATTCTTGGCTCGTGTTACACACAATTTCAAGTTCATTTTGTAAAAATTATTCTACACAAAATTACGTATAGATTTTATTTAATGTATAAATGAAATAAGTTTTGATTATGTTATACACAACACCAAAGGGAGCTTTCACTACACACAACCCTGACTTGGCTTACATTACACGCAATCGCGACCTTCCTCGATAGCGTTTGAAGTACGCAATACTGGGGTTTACTAAACAATGATATATTGTAATATTATTATTATGAACTAGTCGTTATGAATATTATTACCTAAATTTTTAATTTTATGAAATTATTATTCATCTTACAAATTTTCTAGAACATGGTATGAGAACAAAATAATTTTTTTTGGATAAAATAAGTATTTTTTAAAAAATGCAGTTTTGCCACCTTTTGATGGCGCACCCACATTAAATCTAGTTTTTGACATGTTTGTAAGTTCAATTTGACAAAATAAAATTTTTATTTGTAATCAGTATATAAAATATTACTTTGGATAATTTTTTTATATTATTCTGATAACTTTTATATTTTAATGAATAGTAAAAACACGCTATATTTTAATTAAAAACTACTTTTTTCACCGTAATAATTTATATGGTTAAATTATAATATGGATTGGTTTTAAAGTATAAATAAAATATAATTTTACCATTTAATATAATGTATGTCATTAGAATTGATTTTACATTGAATTCATATGTAAAATCATTTCAATCTTTGGCAATGTTTTAACTTTTAAAACTCGTTTTCATAACAATGGGATTAATTATAAATTAATTACTGAAACTTATGTGTTTTGAATTTTTAAAAATGGATTCAATATTTAGATTCAGTGGGTCCAAATTATGTTAATAGGTTACTTTTTTTTGATATTATCAATAGTAACTATGGTAATTTTTATTTACCAGAGTTAAATGTAAATCTGGTAACTATGGAAATAAATAAGTTTATAAAATTACCCTATCACCTTCAAAAATTATATTGTATGAATAAAAGTATACCCATGTGACCTAAGGTTCGTAATATATTCATTTAATGGACTTTTGACGATAAAAATGATATAATTATTATTCAAACCAATGAAAGTGACAACATGTAACTCTCTTAAATCTTATAATTGTAATAATTTTAATTTAGTGATAAACATCATAAAACTTATAACATGAATAGTCTATAGAAATATAATAAAATTATATACAACATGGGAATTTATTTCTAATTTTTAGGGATTAAATAATTATCATTAATGATGACACAATAGTAATGTTGAAATTATCTTATTGATTGAAATATCAAATAAATGGTTTTAAAATTATTAAAATAAATATTATATGAACTATTTAATGTGTTCTTAGAATTGTCTAGATAAATATGACATGTTATGAATCTATTAAATCTTTTAGTTAGAACATATCCTCTATGTGGATTTTATTTTAATTTAAATAAATGAATAGTGTCAAAATTTACACTAATGTTATTTTATAAAAATCACATATTATAAAATTGTTTTAAAATCACAAAATAAATAAAAATAAAAAAATGAAATTTATATGGTCGAAAATGTCATGAATTATCCAATTATGGAAAATTAACAACACATACGTATGTATTTATAACTATTTAAAATTTAGAATTTTATTACCACAAATAAAATTAAATAGATTAAATAAGGATAAATCAAAATGATAATGTTTAAAATAAAATAAAAACATGTCTAAATTTAATTGGTTTATTATATTACGACCCTATACTACCTCATATATTATTTTGAGTCACATTTTATGTTTTTATGTGGGGTTTGAGTTTATTATAAATTAATATTTTAGAGGTTTCCAAAAGTGCCCCTCTCCTCCCTTATAAAAGGGCACCTCCTCCCTCTCCTCCTCACACCATTTTGAGCCTTCAAGCTCGAACAAACCCTGGAAATTTCTCTAATATGCTTCCCTAGAAACATACTATAGGTCATGGTCTTCTTTAAAGAAAAACATTAGAACCCTTAGAGGAGGTTTAAAAGAGGCGCGTCGAAGAAGAGGTAATATCCTTTACCGATTCTTTCAAATATATTTCTTCTTCTACTTACTCTTATTTTTTTGTTTCATTATAAAGTAATAACATCAGTATCAATCATATACTAATATGTTATTATAAATATAAAACAAATATATTTCACCTTTTATCCATCCTACGAAAAAAATCACCGCGCATGGGTACGTACAGAATACCGTCCCCACGCCGTGGTGTAATCTATTTTCCACCACCACCTTACTTGGATGGTTATAATGTTGTAAAGAATAACTATATATGTTTATTATAACATGATACTAATTATGATATATTATACCATACACTCCAATTCCATTCAATAAATATGAGAACGATATCATCGCTCGTGCGTACGTACGGACTACCGTCTCCACGACACGATGAGATTCATTCTCCATGATTAACCATTCAAGAAAGATTATATAGTATGAATAGAAATGAAATATACGACATAATAATTCTACTATATATATATATATCATCTACTTCCATTCAATTCAATAAGGAAATGAAAACATCGTTCATGCGTACGTACGACCTACCATCTCCATGAATAGTCTGTTTCATTTATCTATATTATATATATATATATACGGAATATATATGATGTATAAATCATGTTTTACATTCTAGATGTTTTTAAATCATGATATAAGTAATAATGATATCAAGAACAAAAATTCCAAACATGTATGATTAATGAAATGAATATTACCCTAAACGTTGCATTAACATGGAATTAACAAATGAACGGGTAATATAAATACATAAGTGAATCATATATGATATCATAATAATAACTATGAATCTGTAATAAGTCAATGAAATTATCTAAAAAATTATACAAGAGGTTTGGATACCTACAAACCATATCAGACCTAAGGTAAGGGATAATTCCTCCAATCTCATTATTATCCGATATTGTTTATTAGTAAGTATTTACTAGGGTTATATTTATCATTCTTGTCCATTTTTTCTAATTTTTTTTTCATAAAGTGTTTACTATTCTTCCATGTATGTTTAAAATCATTTTTACACATTGTGGAATTTAACCACATGGTATGGAGGGAATCATTCTTTGGTTTACCATAAGAGGTACTCTTTGACTTTTCCGACAAAAGTACAAGGAGAATGTTTTTTAACTTATACGGCATGAACCGATTTTTACAGTTTCATAATGATTTATTTCCATGAAGCTTCCTATACAAGATTTCATGATAAATTTCAAAAAATTCTTTTTTTTAAATTGCATGACACTTTGAGAAAATAAAATGATTTTGAAGAAGAAAGGATAATTTTCTCAAAAATTCATTTCAAGTGTTTTATCAAGACAATTTTCTATCTAGGATGTCATTCTTTAATATGGTCATGTTTCAAGTATAATGTCCCTATTATTTACATGGTTTAATTTTTTTATGATGAAATGATATCTATATTTTTATATGGATTATGTTATGATGGGATGATGTTTATGAAACACATTTTATTCTTTGGGTTATGATGATTGATTTATGTTTATTTTGTGGCACACGTAATAATGATTTCATTATGAGATGGGTGGGACCTATATATCCCTCCAATGCGTTGGGAAAAGATTTATATCTCATGAGATAGATATGGCTGGAACAGAACGTAAATCCGATTCAGTAATACATGGCTTGAACAACAAGTAAACCACGTCCAGTAATTGACTTTTTCCACTATGATGGTCTTGGTAGCAATGCCTTGGCTATTATGGAAATCATATCACGTGCTTAATGGTTTTCTGCAATTCCATGTTTTATTCCCATGATAATTTATCATGATTAATGTTCCTTTTTTATCTATTCCTTATGTACTGCCAATATTTATGTCATTTCTCAAGATTTTGATGTTTTATGTTCATGTTTTTACGTTCAAATGTTTATGTATTTTTTTATGTTCTCCATGAATACCCTTACTCAGAATTTGATCTCACCCTTTTTCTGTTTTCTTTTCCACAGGATATAAAGGATTGTTTCAGGTAGAAAAAAGGGAATAAATTTATGGGATATTTTGAAGATCTTTCACCATTATTAGAAGTTTATGTTCCGAGTTTCCAAAGACACTAAACTAATACGGTCATTGGGCGTCAATTTTTGTCATGTATTAAGTATTCCGTAAAATTAATGTAATGTATATTTATCTCAAGGTTTGGGTCTCTACATGTCAGCCATATAACATGAGAGTTTTAGGAATACTCCCCTTATGTTGCTTGAGTTTTTTCCATCTCTTTTAACTTTTATGTCTGAATTGAACTATTTTAAATGATGGCATCGTGTAAAGGTGGGTGTGGTGTTAAGGTATATTCTTTCTTCATTAGAAATCATTCATGAATGGATTAAATTTTGTAAATGTGCATTCAAAAATTTCTTTACAGTGAGGATCCTGTTATCATCTCGGATGTAATCGGCTTTTCCCTGTTATTGGAAACATGCTAGGATCACCATAAGAATGACTATGCCATGGTTTGTAGGAAATTACAATGGTCGAGTGTACCATGATGTAGAATTTTCCATTAATGTTATAACTACTAGTAGGGAAAACCATTGGCCAAAATTTAATATTGGTTAAGACTTAATCATTTATGTAGCTAAAGAATCTTGTGTAAGAACTATTTTATTGTTTTAGTTAGAAAACGAGCACCTGATTGGGTTTCACAACTTATATTTCATGTTCTTCAATAATGATTAGAGATGCATTGGGCGTTTAGAGATACAACATGACCATTTGAATGAGACATCACGATCCTTGTATATCAGTTGAAGTTTTCATTATTACCTAAGGATTATTGGACATGTGAATTTCTATGGTGGTGAGGTTGTAATGACACATGTTTTTCAGCCATGGTAGAATTCCATGGGAATTTGAATTCATGAATTCAGATGCATGACTAATTTTTGAACCAGGTATCGAAACGTAATTATGGGGGATTGAATAATTCAATGTTTTTTAGAATTTGGTAATTTCATGAGAGGTTACATAGTTTCTCTATAATATTTATGGATCATAGAGATTTGAAAATAGAAAATTTGGATTAATTGGACAGGCTGCACAATATTTCTAAAATAGGGCGGCCCACCATTGAAAACCAAGAAGCTGCGGCAGGTGAACAAAAGTTCCCTGAAAGGGATGCACATGGTTTACCAAACCAAATGCCCAACATGCATGCTTTTGAGCCATATAGGCAGCGTTCATGTACTATTCATCATGTGGTTGGCATAATGATAGGGAAAACCATGCGAGACAACCTTGCAAGGTGGGGTTCATAAGTAGTGGGAGCCACATGATTGGATCCTAGATTGTCCAACCATTTGGCCAAACCATATGACCCATTTTTTAGGGTGAATTGAAAATATTTCCCTCAATAAAAATAAATTTTCATTTTCATGAACTTATTCTAATCTAGCCTCATGCAACTCCTCCCATCCCAAAATGGGCTCCCCTCATCTCCATAACAAGGATGATGTTAACATCACCATCCATCATCAGATTTGATCATCGTCAGTGCATATGGATTCAACTTGGTAAGATCATCATTCCTTTTTAATATTTCATTATGTAGTTTCTACTTGAACATGTTATCATGGTGCTCTATCATTTTCCCTATTTTAATATACAATGTTTATTTTTTCAAATTCTTCAAAATCGTGATGAATCATACCTCGCTATTGGATGAGTAGAGCATCCTAAGAATGAGGTAAGTGGTATACATATTTTTCCTCATTTTTATATCATTATATATATATAATTATTTCATTTTACTTCAAAAATTTCCATATAGTTCCTTAAAACGTATTTGTTCAGTCTTAATTTTATTATAAACATTCTGTTAATCTTGTTGAGTAATATTCAGTAGTTTTATGTTGTCAAACTCGATCAAAGACACCCTTGAGAGTTCAACATGTTTTTAACCTTATCAATTAATTTTTTAAATTCCCTAATGTTCCTTCTATGTGTCCACCATAGATTTTAAATGGAATTTCCCTGTGTAATAAAGATCCATTTTAACAAATACACCTCCTAATTCCCATGTAGAACTTGGTATTGTTTGGAAATGTTTTGTTTTTTCTATTCTAAAAATGCTTATTTTAGTGAAATGTGATGTGATTATTTAGTGTGCTACATAATTGAGATAAATTATTTTTTTGATGAATATTTGTCATGTTTTTATAGTAAAACTCCTTGGATGAGGTGGGTTTTCTTCTAAATAACAAAGCTAGGATTAGTGATTTAACACATGCTTGGCCATATTGGTTTGTTTTTTTCCTATGGTTTTGTTTTTTAGATATATTAAATTATTTCAAATGCCCTTTTCTATTGTTCATAAATTTAGTTTCTCTCCTAATATATATAGATGTTCATAACAGAAACAAACACATCATGTGGGATTGGTCTGACTTATATATGTCTTTTCCCGAGTAGGCAATTGATAAATTGAGGAAGGAATCTTATAAAATCATCATTTAACTCAGTAAAATGAGTTTCCATGATTGAATAGATAAAATGGAATGATCTTTAATGGAATGTATATTCATAGTGTAATTCCATCCTTGAATATTTTGAACATTTTAAATGATATGACTTGTTTATATTGGTAAAAAATTGCATCTTGAATGATTTAACTACCTAACGTATTTGATCAGATTAATGTAAATGAATTTTAATGTGTGGAAAGGATATTACATTTTTTTCATTATTTTGTACATTCTTAATTTTAATTGAAATAAATGGAACACCATTTTTTATATTGGTCTTAGTAAATGTAATACAAGAGGGTAAATTCCCCAAGTCTATTACTATGATTATTAAAACACCTTATACATAGGCTGTGGAACATTGGAATCGGTTATTTTGATCATGGTGGTATCATTATCCCTTACATCATATTTTTAGAATAATATCTCAAACTAGAGATACAATGTGGATGGGAGATTGAATCACCATGTCCCATGTTGAGTGTTGACATGACAAAGCACTCAATACTATTCATGTTTTCACAAGATGAAATACTCACCATCTCGAGTGACGAGAATGAAATATCCAACTCATCATCAGACGTTGTGAATGTTCCTTTTGTCATTAGATTATTAGATCGTTCATACTAGTTATGTATGATTGAGTTATGCCTCAGTATAACCGGTACATAGTATTATAGGTATATGTACATGTAGGTCTTAATGTATATGGTGAATTATGGGAGGATGTAGTATATAACTACACAATATATATAATTACTTTATATATAGTTTCTGTTATGAATTATATTTCCGACGGTGAGACAATGTTGGTAGAGACTCTATTTTTTCCTTTAGGAACCTTAGTGGTATATTGTTTATTTATTTTATTTAAACCTTTACAACACTTTCCATTATATTCACATACTAGTTTAAACTATAGACACCATGGGTGGAAACCTATAGGGATTTATATCTCACAGACTACTCGTGCTACCATTTCTATGTGGTTCCTGAGAAGCTATAATGTTCTTGGGACCATGGATTATTTCTTGTGTTTATTATATTGTACATAGGAGTTAGGACCACAAGAATTAGGAGGGTTTTAGGATTCTCATAATGATCTCCCTCAGGTGTTTTCATTTTTTTATTTATTTTTTATTATATTGAATTATTTTTCCTTCTCTAGGTGTACAATTTATATTATGTATCATCATCTTGTCATTCATGCATAGTTGAAAATTGTAATTTTCCATCTTTTATATTCTGTTTATTTTATCAATCTAGTTCTCTGTCATCATTTATTATTTCATACACTGTTGTCTATTTTTTATTTCTATTATAAAGCTATGGTACACTTATCAGAAGCTTATAGTCTCCCCATTATCATATCCTTAGACCCTCACTTCTATTTAGGATCCTTTGGAACACGAGGAGGTGTTCTTGAGGCCATGTTACCCACCTGTTAGTGTATTTTTTTGTGGTTATTTGGGCTAGGATATTACACCCACATTGTTTTAATTGTATTTTTTTTCAATGATGGTGATGGAAATATGCAATATTTAAATTTGAGTTGTAATAGTATATCAAATAAGTAGTATAGTGTCCTAAAAATTTTTATGTGAATAAGATTGAAGATCCCAAAAAGGATGACTAAATAAAAAAATGATAAGTAGAACAAAAAATAATTATTCTTAATTTGGGTTACTCCCTCATCATTAATCTATGTAAATTAACTATAATTAAGAGGGTCATAAGTTCTACAATGAATTATTGTAAATAGAGTATGTTTCTATAATTGTTTATACTATAGAGAATATATAATCAAAAAGGAAAAGAATATGTTCTCAATTTAAATCCATTTAATTAATGATTATATCAATTTCTTATATAGTGTAATGTTTCGAATTTTTTTTGAAATGATATTAAATAGAATGAGAAAGATACATGGATATTGTTGTTAGGAATCAATTTAAGAATATTTGAATTGGTTTATGGTGAGTTATGTTCCATGGACTTTGATCACTATTGAATAATATATATTAGTTAAGATAAAGTAAATGTCACCTATATTTTATAAAGATTGAATAATAATATAAATAATTGAAATATAATTTGATGATATTTAAGAAGTTTTTTCCAGTTGTGGTAGTTTTATATAATTAAAATACTATAAAGAGAATTAATATTTTATATTAATCCTTAGTAAATAACTATGATTTATTGAGGTATTGATTATTTAATGAAAAAAATAAAGAATAATTATTGTTTATAAGAAAAGGATAATGAAATAAAGTGTAAAATCATTTGAATTATTCTTGTATTGATTGAATTTTATTGGAATGTGTTAAAAGATTATTTGAAATGTTTGATGTGATTTGTGTTTATTTGAGTAATATGCAGTTTTATATAGAAATTATGGGTCATAGGTAGTTGTAAATCCACCATCTATACTATAAACAGTATATTTTCCAAATATTGAAATTTGGTAAGGATATGGAAGTGTTCCATTATATGTGTATGTTTTTTGTGTCCACGAGAAATAGAAAAGGAATGAAGTCAATAAGATGACAAATTTTCATCATGTAATGCATATTTTATTTATTTTACTTGAAATAATGGAGAATTTATATGATAATAATCTATATATAATTTATCATAAGAGAAAAAATTATATAGAATTATGATAAAATAAAAATTTCATGGCAATTTTGGTGTCTTTTTTTAGATTCTTATGTGTCATTTTTTGACTTGATAATACAAAATTATGGAAATTATCTTACAACATATTTGTTTTATATAAAAAGATAAACTAACTGTCACAAAAAAGTACCTGAATTCTCTAGTACACCAATTACCAAGTTCTCCATGATATATTCAAATGGGTGTCTCTGATCTCCAAAGACATGGGACTATCACATGACATCAAGAAGATTTGAAAGGGAATTTTTTTCAATGATAAGAATCAATTAATTAAAACAATGAATGAGAAATCAATAAATGTTCAGTATTGTATTCAATTACCAAGGAGAAAATTACCACAAGAAGAAACATAAAGATCCAAAATTAAATCATCATCCAAAATTTAAAAAAAATAACATACATTATGAAAATTATTCAAAATACACATGTAATAAGTAGACCATAGCTCCACTAGTCACCACCACTAGTATTGGATCCCATGAATCAAGAACACCCATAACCTCCAAGTGGTGTTCTCCCTATTACCTTATCCTAGAATTACATAATATAAAAACACCCATATGTAAAGGTCAAGTGTGATAAAAAATACCAATAGGACTCCACCAAATTAAAAATAATAAATTATAATAAAAATTAACCATTAATGATTACATTAAAACAATTGGTTTGAATGGGAAATCATTTTAAACATTTTTTCGTAGTAACATTCCATAAAATCATGAAAATATCACATATATAATAAATATAATTAAATTATTTATTTAACTAAAAATGGTCATGAGTAAAATAGTTTTATAATCACTAGCTTGTAATAATAAATCCAACCCTATGAAAAAAATCTATAATCCCTCAGATAAGTTTGATTCTGTAAAGAATTTCCTCACACTACTATAACAGTCATCATGGATTAATGTGTGTGACCATGTCCCTAAGTATCAAGTAATCAGGATAATTTATAGTGATAAATTATAAAATTTAGTGGTTTTAAAGTATAATTAGAATATATTTTTACCATTTTATCCAAAGGTGGTCATTAGAATTAATTTAACATTGAAATTGGACATAAACAATTTCAAATCTTTTGATGTAAATTGTTTCTTAAAAACACGCTATTTATTGTAACAACGGGAATTAATTATAAAATTAATTAATGCAAATTATATGTTTGGAATTTTGTAAAATAGACATCATTTTTGAATTAGGAATATCAATTATAGCTTAGGGTGAAATTTTGGCCTTGTTATGAAAAACTTCAATTTTTGATGAATAGTGAAACCACTAAGTGGTAGTTAAATAAATGATTTTACGTTTAAATGAAATATTACCACTTTTGTGATTTGATTTTCAAAAATCCAACATACATGGTTGTCATTAAGAAGTAAAATGTGGTTCAATGAGATTAAAATAATTTTTGGTGAATAGTAACTTTTAAGTTCTTAATCGCGATTAGAGGTAATTAGTATAGTTTAAGGTAAAAAAAATGTTTTAATAATATGAGATGAGATTAAAACCTGTCCTACTTCTATTGTATGAGTCATGGCCGACCAAAAAAACCCATGGGTCAACTTGGGGACCCCATGGAGCCACATTGGTTTGAAAATGAAATTAATATATATTTATTTAATGTTACAATTAAATTGACACAAACATGAGTTGTTTTACTAAAACAGTTTTTAAGTGGGGTTACAGAAGTCCAAATTTTGATTATAAATATTCATTAGAAATCTAAAAATATTTTCTACATCATAGTATTTTTTTATAATTTTTATACATTAAATGAATTAAATTATTTATGACATCATGATGATGCAGCGATGACCTCATTATTTAACGATTTAAATAAAATGGAAAGATAATGTAAAATCCAAAGCGTACACTTGTCAAAAACCTATTGTATGAGTATATTTAGAACCCTTATCATCTTATCCTCGAATTATATAAGTGTGGGACCTCTAAAATCCGAAACTCATTTTATAATAAAGTGTCTTTTCTTTACTTTCCAAGAGTGCCCCTCCTCTCCACTTATAAAAGGCCCCCACCTCTCCCACCTCATTTACACTTTCAAGCCATTTGGCTTGGCCAACCTCTGCCCAAATAATCTCCCAACTTCCCCCTATTACTTTTAGAAGTCTCACTTTGGGAAGAACTCTTCCCAAGGAAGCCTTTCGCTCAAATCAAAAAGAGTTACCCGATTTTGAGGTAATGTCTTCTCTAATGTTGTTTTGTTTTATTTTTCTTCTCCAACCCCCTAAACTCTTTTTATTAATTTCTTTTGTAACAACACCAGTATCCTCAATATACTAGGATTTTGTTATAAGAAGGATTCGAGCTACACTTACACACACCAACATCTAATTGTTAATGAACATACGGTTTCTGTGGATGGAAAATTTCTGCCTCACGAAACGATGATTGTTCAACACTCATATAACACATTAAAAGGTGGCCATTAATATTTCACTATTTTTATATATGATATATAATATGTTTATGTTTTACTTATGCTTCTGTATTTCTCATTTATGGCACACTTTATGATTTCCATTATGGGTAAAACGCGATAATTTCATTTTAGGATGTGCGGACTACCGCCCCCTCAAAGTGATTTGAATCGTTAATGCCATATGTGTGATGTATAAAGGATGGAGTAAATGGTATTATACACTATATTATACTGGAATTATATTATACATTTATATCATTATCATTTCGTTCCATTAAATATGAAATTGAAATGAAAGTAGCGTTCATGCGTACGTACGGCTTACCGTCTCCATGAATGGTGCATTTCATTTCTTACCTCTAAATGTTACGTAATATTATAAATAATTGTATATACTGGATATATAAGATATATATGACATCTAAATCATGAATATAATTCTGTAGATAATGTATATTCTACCACATAAACAACTTGTAATTATAAGAAGTTTATTGTTAACTCAAGTACCAAAGATCGACAAAACGACCGTTATTAACTTAAATAGTTACATAATGTTCATATCATTGTAATAAGTGATATAATAAGGATAATTAAATTGAAACTGGTTCTTAATAAGGTATATATTAACTCTAGTTTATTATTCATGAGGTTAAATAACGGTTGAGTCAAGTCAGACACGAGGTAAGGGAATTTCATAACCCAACTTCCATTCTTTGGGTTAATCTCCTACTTTCAAATTATGTCATGATATTATTATGTCCTATTTTGTATATTTACTTTCTTTATGTGTACCTATATTTAATACACATAATAGATCTATTTTATTTAAAAAATATCTTTTTAAGGACTTCGTCTCAATCCCCTTTCATTGAGGCATATTTGGTTTTATACACAACTTTCTTTTATACGGTGTATAAACCCCTTTGACTTTTACGTTATTCAAAAGGAATCTTTTTTATACTAAGTGTTTTACTAAACTACAAAAAGGGAATGTTTTTCTTTCCGTACATATGTGGCGACAATGACTTCTCCACCGCCGTGACCATTATTTGAGTTTCGGCTTCCTCTACAAGCCATCACGTTTTTTTAATGAAAAATAAATACAAAGATTTAACTTTCTTTTATTCTGGTATTGAAAATGGTTTTGAAAGCATTTTTATTATATCAATGTGTTGTATTGATATTTTGTGATTGAAATGTGGAAATGTTATGTTTCCTTTATCCATTTTTTTATGTGATACATTTATTTTATGGTTTATGATATGTTTAAACCTATTCATATGAGGAATGCATTGGACTTAATAAGTGACGGGTGGAGCCCTCTATAGCTCTTCGATGCATCGGTAGGTCTCATGAGACAACTAGACGTGGAATTGGCCGAGGCCCTTTCCCAATTTTATTTATGGTTTTGGCCGAGGCCTTAATCATTTTAGACGTCTTGGCCAAGGCCTTCAAAAAATGTTTCAGAATGTCTGGCATTATGTGTTCCATCATTATGAAAGTGGTTATTGATATTGCATGTGATTACTCGACCAGTAGAATATCCATGTGAATAAGTGAATGGAATTATCTCATTTTACTTTTGCCATATTATGTTGATGTTCAAGTTTAAAAGTCTTTTGTTTTTGTTATACATTGCCTTAAATTTTTATGTTTATTTATGAAAGATTCCGCAATATTGTTATCCTTACTGAGCATCTGAGCTCACCCATTTCAACGTTTTAATATTTTCCAGGATGTGAAGAAGTATTTTATGAATGACCTGTAGGGATAGTCAGAAGAGGATATGAGTGTGGACTATGAAGACTTTGTTATTAGTTTTTCACTTTATAATGTAATGTAACATTTATGAATGTATCTAGTGCTTCCAAGGCTACTAAACTAATCGGTTTGTCGAGACTTGATCTTTTGTGATCATTCCAATGTTACGAAGTAATGCACCGACTCTGGGTAACTGGGGTCAGGGCGTTACATTAGTGATGATCAAAATCAACAACCTCTTAAGGAAAAGGGAAAAATAATAGTCACATGAAATCACTATTGGAAATGTTTAATATAACAACAATGTGGTGGAATGATAAAGTGTTTATGTTATGGTATTCCAAAATAATGTTGTTGTATTGTGGAATATTAGAATATTTATGTATTGGTCTATTGTGGTTTTCAATAATTTTATGTTATCAGTAATTATGAAAAGTGATTGAAATATTTTTGGAAAGAAGATGAAATGTGCATAATGAATGTATAAGGAGAAAATAACATGTATGATAGTATTCATGAGCTCATGACTGATATAAGGATAATGTTATTTCGTGGTATGAGTATATCGAAATTTTGGGATTTTGGTATGTGGAAAGTGTTAAACTTTTATAGCATTTATGTTTTCAATTGGGTAATTCTTGTTGCAAGATAATACAAGATTAAGGTGTTCACATGTTTGGAATGTGATCAACAATATATATCTTATGATATGTGGGAAAAATGATGGTATTCACATGCTTGTTATGTGACCTTTCCAGTAATTGTTTTCTTTATACTATGAGATTGGAAGGATGTATTTTGGATAAACCTAAAGATTAAAATGTATTATGTTGTACATAATATGTTATTGTTTAATGCTAGAACTTTATTATATATTATTTCTGTAATGTTATAAAAATGTAGTTTTAGAAAATGGACAACCTGCAGGACGGGTGAAAACCTGTTGCGTCGGACAAGGATGCAGGAATCGAACCCACAAACAAAGTGTGGAAGACCTTTATCACCTACCATTGGCCCACAAGAAGTCCCTTTTTAGTAAAAACTAGTTTTATTTTATTAAGAGTTATGATAGATGAAGTATAAGTCCATATAAGACTAATATCACCATATATGGACTTATGTACATTTAATAACATCTGCTAACATTGTATTTAAGACAGATGGAATGACCTATCATTATATTGCATGATCTTCTCACACATCAAAAATGACAAATTCAACATCATTTCATTAAGAGATGAAGTGGAAATTGTTCAAGGCACGAACAACAGTGAGATTGTACCAAATTCCTATAAGTATATCTTTCAATTCAAAAAAATTCTTCAACATTAGGGAATTGATCTTGAAAAAAAAAAGTTTTCCTAGAGACCTCATATCTGATGAATCAGATGGTACTTTAAATCATCACAAATTTATGGATTTGTGATTGTTGGCTTTTTCATAGCCATGTTTTCTACCACCCTCCATCAGAACACGATGGTTATATTTCTTTTCCATATGAATGTTTTCACCTATGTTCTCCTATGTGGAAACCCAGTGATGAGTTACTTTGGGTATCCGTTATGTTTCTAAAATTACATTTTAAAATGATATTTTAGTATTTTTTTTGCGATGTGTGTTTCTATAAAAGAAGATATCAAGTAGTAAATGATTTATAACCCCGACGAATTTCGAAGGTGAAATTCATTTTAAGCGAGTATTATTTAACACCCCGAGTTTTTATGAGATTTATTCATTTTAATATCTTTGATATCTTTTTTTATGCTACACCAATATTATTTTTCACTATATGCAACAATGTATTAGCTTGTAGTATACACAACACTATTCTTGGCTCGTGTTACACACAATTTGAATTCATTTTGTAAAAATTATTCTACACAAAATTACGTATAGATTTTATTTAATGTATAAATGAAATAAGTTTTGATTATGTTATACACAACACCAAAGGGAGCTTTCACTACACACAACCCTGACTTGGCTTACATTACACGCAATCGCGACCTTCCTCGATAGCGTTTGAAGTACGCAATACTGGGGTTTACTAAACAATGATATATTGTAATATTATTATTATGAACTAGTCGTTATGAATAGTATTACCTAAATTTTTAATTTTATGAAATTATTATTCATCTTACAAATTTTCTAGAACATGGTATGAGAACAAAATAATTTTTTTTGGATAAAATAAGTATTTTTTAAAAAATGCAGTTTTGCCACCTTTTGATGGCGCACCCACATTAAATCTAGTTTTTGACATGTTTGTAAGTTCAATTTGACAAAATAAAATTTTTATTTGTAATCAGTATATAAAAATTTACTTTGGATAATTTTTTCATATTATTCTGATAACTTTTATATTTTAATGAATAGTAAAAACACGCTATATTTTAATTAAAAACTACTTTTTTCACCGTAAAAATTTATATGGTTAAATTATAATATGGAGTGGTTTTAAAGTATAAATAAAATTTACTTTTACCATTTAATATAATGTATGTCATTAGAATTGATTTTACATTGAATTCATATGTAAAATCATTTCAATCTTTGGCAATGTTTTAACTTTTAAAACTCGTTTTCATAACAACGGGATTAATTATAAATTAATTACTGAAACTTATGTGTTTTGAATTTTTAAAAATGGATTCAATATTTAGATTCAGTGGGTCCAAATTATGTTAATAGGTTACTTTTTTTTATATTATCAATAGTAACTATGGTAATTTTTATTTACCAGAGTTAAATGTAAATCTGGTAACTATGGAAATAAATAAGTTTATAAAATTACCCTATCACCTTCAAAAATTATATTGTATGAATAAAAGTATACCCATGTGACCTAAGGTTCGTAATATATTCATTTAATGGACTTTTGACGATAAAAATGATATAATTATTATTCAAACCAATGAAAGTGACAACATGTAACTCTCTTAAATCTTATAAGTGTAATAATTTTAATTTAGTGATAAACTTCATAAAACTTATAACATGAATAGTCTATAGAAAGATAATGAAATTATATACAACATGGGAATTTATTTCTAATTTTTAGGGATTAAATAATTATCATTAATGATGACACAATAGTAATGTTGAAATTATCTTATTGATTGAAATATCAAATAAATGGTTTTAAAATTATTAAAATAAATATTATATGAACTATTTAATGTGTTCTAAGAATTGTCTAGATAAATATGACATGTTATGAATCTATTAAATCTTTTAGTTAGAACATATCCTCTATGTGGATTTTATTTTAATTTAAATAAATGAATAGTGTCAAAATTTACACTAATGTTATTTTATAAAAATCACATATTATAAAATTGTTTTAAAATCACAAAATAAATAAAAATAAAAAAATGAAATTTATATGGTCGAAAATGTCATGCATTATCCAATTATGGAAAATTAACAACACATACGTATGTATTTATAACCATTTAAAATTTAGAATTTTATTACCACAAATAAAATTAAATAGATTAAATAAGGATAAATCAAAATGATAATGTTTAAAATAAAATAAAAACATGTCTAAATTAAATTGGTTTATTATATTACGACCCTATACTACCTCATATATTATTTTGAGTCACATTTTATGTTTTTATGTGGGGTTTGAGTTTATTATAAATTAATATTTTACAGGTTTCCAAAAGTGCCCCTCTCCTCCCTTATAAAAGGGCACCTCCTCCCTCTCCTCCTCACACCATTTTGAGCCTTCATGCTCGAAAAAACCCTGGAAATTTCTCTTATATGCTTCCCTAGAAACATACTATAGGTCATGGTCTTCTTTAAAGAAAAACATTAGAACCCTTAGAGGAGGTTTAAAAGAGGCGCGTCGAAGAAGAGGTAATATCCTTTACCGATTCTTTCAAATATATTTCTTCTTCTACTTACTCTTATTTTTTGGTTTCATTATAAAGTAATAACATCAGTATCACTCATATACTAATATGTTATTATAAATATAAAACAAATATATTTCACCTTTTATCCATCCTACGAAAAAAATCACCGCGCATGGGTACGTACAGAATACCGTCCCCACGCCGTGGTGTAATCTATTTTCCACCACCACCTTACTTGGATGGTTATAATGTTGTAAAGAATAACTATATATGTTTATTATAACATGATACTAATTATGATATATTATACCATACACTCCAATTCCATTCAATAAATATGAGAACGATATCATCGCTCGTGCGTACGTACGGACTACCGTCTCCACGACACGATGAGATTCATTCTCCATGATTAACCATTCAAGAATGATTATTTAGTATGAATAGAAATGAAATATACGACATAATAATTCTACTATATATATATATATCATCTACTTCCATTCAATTCAATAAGGAAATGAAAACATCGTTCATGCGTACGTACAACCTACCGTCTCCATGAATGGTCTGTTTCATTTATCTATATATTATATATATATATATATATTTACGGAATATATATGATGTATAAATCATGTTTTACATTCTAGATGTTTTTAAATCATGATATAAGTAATAATGATATCAAGAACAAAAATTCCAAACATGTATGATTAATGAAATGAATATTACCCTAAACGTTGCATTAACATGGAATTAACCAATGAACGGGTAATATAAATACATAAGTGAATCATATATGATATCATAATAATTACTATGATTCTGTAATAAGTCAATGAAATTATCTAAAAAATTATACAAGAGGTTTGGATACCTACAAACCATATCGGACCTAAGGTAAGGGATAATTCCTCCAATCTCATTATTATCCGATATTGTTTATTCGTAAGTATTTACTAGGGTTATATTTATCATTCTTGTCCATTTTTTCTAAAAAAAATTTCATAAAGTGTTTACTATTCTTCCATGTATGTTTAAAATCATTTTTACACATTGTGGACTTTAACCACATGGTATGGAGGGAATCATTCTTTTGTTTACCATAAGAGGTACTCTTTGACTTTTCCGACAAAAGTACAAGGAGAATGTTTTTTAACTTATACGGCATGAACCGATTTTTACAGTTTCATAATGATTTATTTCCATGAAGCTTCCTATACAAGATTTCATGATAAATTTCAAAAAATTCTTTTTTTTAAATTGTATGACACTTTGAGAAAATAAAATGATTTTGAAGAAGAAAGGATAATTTTCTCAAAAAATTCATTTCAAGTGTTTTATCAAGACAATTTTCTATCTAGGATGTCATTCTTTAATATGGTCATGTTTCAAGTATAATGTCCCTATTATTTACATGGTTTAATTTTTTTATGATGAAATGATATCTATATTTTTATATGGATTATGTTATGATGGGATGATGTTTATGAAACACATTTTATTCTTTGGGTTATGATGATTGATTTATGTTTATTTTGTGGCACACGTAATAATGATTTCATTATGAGATGGGTGGGACCTATATCTCCCTCCAATGCGTTGGGAAAAGATTTATATCTCATGAGATAGATATGGCTGGAACAGAACGTAAATCTGATTCAGTAATACATGGCTAGAACAACAAGTAAACCCAGTCCAGTAATTGACTTTTTCCACTATGATGGTCTTGGTAGCAATGCCTTGGCTATTATGGAAATCATATCACGTGCTTAATGGTTTTCCGCAATTCCATGTTTTATTACCATGATAATTTATCATGATTAATGTTCCTTTTTTATCTATTCCTTATGTACTGCCAATATTTATGTCATTTCTCAAGATTTTGATGTTTTATGTTCATGTTTTTACGTTCAAATGTTTATGTATTTTTTTATGTTTTCCATGAATACCCTTACTGAGAATTTGATCTCACCCTTTTTCTGTTTTCTTTTCCACAGGATATAAAGGATTGTTTCAGGTAGAAAAAAGGGAATAAATTTATGGGAGATTTTGAAGATCTTTCACCATTATTAGAAGTTTATGTTCCGAGTTTCCAAAGACACTAAACTAATACGGTCATTGGGCGTCAGTTTTTGTCATGTATTAAGTATTCCGTAAAATTAATGTAATGTATATTTATCTCAAGGTTTGGGTCTCTACATGTCAGCCATATAACATGAGAGTTTTAGGAATACTCCCCTTATGTAGCTTGAGTTTTTTCCATCTCTTTTAACTTTTATGTCTGAATTGAACTATTTTAAATGGTGGCATCGTGTAAAGGTGGGTGTGGTGTTAAGGTATATTCTTTCTTCATTAGAAATCATTCATGAATGGATTAAATTTTGTAAATGTGCATTCAACAATTTCTTTACAGTGAGGATCCTGTTATCATCTCGGAAGTAATCGGCTTTTCCCTGTTATTGGAAACATGCTAGGATCACCATAAGAATGACTATGCCATGGTTTGTAGGAAATTACAATGGTCGAGTGTACCATGATGTAGAATTTTCCATTAATGTTATAACTACTAGTAGGGAAAACCATTGGCCAAAATTTAATATTGGTTAAGACTTAATCATTTGTGTAGCTAAAGAATCTTGGATAAGAACTATTTTATTGTTTTAGTTAGAAAACGAGCACCTGATTCGGTTTCACAACTTATATTTCATGTTCTTCAATAATGATTAGAGATGCATTGGGCGTTTAGAGATACAACATGACCATTTGAATGAGACATCACGATCCTTGTATATCAGTTGAAGTTTTCATTATTACCTAAGGATTATTGGACATGTAAATTTCTATGGTGGTGAGGTTGTAATGACACATGTTTTTCAGCCATGGTAGAATTCCATGGGAATTTGAATTCATGAATTCAGATGCATGACTAATTTTTGAACCATGTATCGAAACGTAATTATGGGGGATTGAATAATTCAATGTTTTTTAGAATTTGGTAATTTCACGAGAGGTTACATAGTTTCTCTATAATATTTATGGATCATAGAGATATGAAAATAGAAAATTTGGATTAATTGGACAGGCTGCACAATATTTCTAAAATAGGGCGGCCCACCATTGAAAACCAAGGAGCTGCGGCAGGTGAACAAAAGTTCCATGAAAGGGATGCACATGGTTTACCAAACCAAATGCCCAACATGCATGCTTTTGAGCCATGTAGGCAGCGTTCATGAACTATTCATCATGTGGTTTTCACAATGATAGAGAAAACCATGCGAGACAACCTTGCAAGGTGGGGTTCATAAGTAGTGGGAGCCACATGATTGGATCCTAGATTGTCCAACCATTTGGCCAAACCATATGACCCATTTTTTAGGGTGAATTGAAAATTTTTCCCTCAATAAAAATAAATTTTCATTTTCATGAACTTATTCTCATCTAGCCTAATGCAACTCCTCCCATCCCAAAATGGGCTCCCCTCATCTCCATAACAGGGATGATGTTAACATCACCATCCATCATCAGATTTGATCATCGTTGGTGCATATGGATTCAACTTGGTAAGATCATCATTCCTTTTTAATATTTCATTATGTAGTTTCTACTTGAACATGTTATCATGGTGCTCTATCATTTTCCCTATTTTAATATACAATGTTTATTTTTTCAAATTCTTCAAAATCTTGATGAATCATACCTCGCTATTGGATGAGTAGAGCATCCTAAGAATGAGGTAAGTGGTATACATATTTTTCCTCATTTTTATATCATTATATATATATAATTATTTCATTTTACTTCAAAAATTTCCATATAGTTCCTTAAAACGTATTTGTTCAGTCTTAATTTTATTATAAACATTCTGTTAATCTTGTTGAGTAATATTCAGTAGTTTTATGTTGTCAAACTCGATCAAAGACACCCTTGAGAGTTCAACATGTTTTTAACCTTATCAATTAATTTTTTTAAATTCCCTAATGTTCCTTCTATGTGTCCACCATAGATTATAAATGGAATTTCCCTATGTAATCAAGAGCCATATTAACAAAGACACCTCCTAAGTCCCATGTAGAACTCGGTATTGTTTGGAAATGTTTTGTTTTTTCTATTCTAAAAATGCTTATTTTAGTGAAATGTGATGTGATTATTTAGTGTGCTACATAATTGAGATAAATTTATTTTTTGATGAATATTTGTCATGTTTTTATAGTAAAACTCCTTGGATGAGGTGGGTTTTCTTCTGAATAACAAAGCTAGGATTAGTGATTTAACACATGCTTGGCCATATTGGTATGTTTTTTTCCTATGGTTTTGTTTTTTAGATATATTAAATTATTTCAAACGCCCTTTTCTATTGTTCATAAATTTAGTTTCTCTCCTAATATATATAGATGTTCATAACAGAAACAAACACATCATGTGGGATTGGTCTGACTTATATATGTCTTTTCCCGAGTAGGCAATTGATAAATTGAGGAAGGAATCTTATAAAATCATCATTTAACTCAGTAAAATGAGTTTCCATGATTGAATAGATAAAATGGAATGATCTTTAATGGAATGTATATTCATAGTGTAATTCCATCCTTGAATATTTTGAACATTTTAAATGATATGACTTGTTTATATTGGTAAAAAATTGCATCTTGAATGATTTAACTACCTAACGTATTTGATCAGAATAATGTAAATGAATTTTAATGTGTGGAAAGGATATTACATTTTTTTCATTATTTTGTACATTCTTAATTTGAATTGAAATAAATGGAACACCATTTTTTATATTGGTCTTAGTATATGTAATACAAGAGGGTAAATTCCCCAAGTCTATTACTATGATTATTAAAACACCTTATACATAGGCTGTGGAACATTGGAATCAGTTATTTTGATCATGGTGGTATCATTATCCCTTACATCATATTTTTAGAATAATATCTCAAACTAGAGATACAATGTGGATGGGAGATTGAATCACCATGTCCCATGTTGAGTGTTGACATGACAATGCACTCAATACTATTCAATGTTTTCACAAGATGAAATACTCACCATCTCGAGTGACGAGAATGAAATATCCAACTCATCATCAGACGTTGTGAATGTTCCTTTTGTCATTAGATTATTAGATCGTTCATACTAGTTATGTATGATTGAGTTATGCCTCAGTATAACCGGTACATAGTATTATAGGTATATGTACATGTAGGTCTTAATGTATATGGTGAATTATGGGAGGATGTAGTATATAACTACACAATATATATAATTACTTTATATATAGTTTCTGTTATGAATTATATTTCCGACGGTGAGACAATGTTGGTAGAGACTCTATTTTTTCCTTTAGGAACCTTAGTGGTATATTGTTTATTTATTTTATTTAAACCTTTACAACACTTTCCATTATATTCACATACTAGTTTAAACTATAGACACCATGGGTGGAAACCTATAGGGATTTATATCTCACAGACTACTCGAGCTACCATTTCTATGTGGTTCCTGAGAAGCTATAATGTTCTCGGGACCATGGATTATTTCTTGTGTTTATTATATTGTACCTAGGAGTTAGGACCACAAGAATTAGGAGGGTTTTAGGATTCTCATAATGATCTCCCTCAGGTGTTTTCATTTTTTTATTTATTTTTTATTATATTGAATTATTTTTCCTTCTCTAGGTGTACTATTTATATTATGTATCATCATCTTGTCATTCATGCATAGTTGAAAATTGTAATTTTCCATCTTTTATATTCTGTTTATTTTATCAATCTAGTTCTCTGTCATCATTTATTATTTCTTACATTGTTGCCTATTTTTTATTTCTATTATAAAGCTATGGTACACTTATCAGAAGCTTATAGTCTCCCCATTATCATATCCTTAGACCCTCACTTCTATTTAGGATCCTTTGGAACACGAGGAGGTGTTCTTGAGGCCAAGTTACCCACCTGTTAGTGTATTTTTTTGTGGTTATTTGGGCTAGGATATTACACCCACATTGTTTTAATTGTATTTTTTTCAATGATGGTGAAGGGAATATGCAATATTTAAATTTGAGTTGTAATAGTATATCAATTAAGTAGTATAGTGTCCTAAAAATTTTTATGTGAATAAGATTGAAGATCCCAAAAAGGATGACTAAATAAAAAAATGATAAGTAGAACAAAAAATAATTATTCTTAATTTGGGTTACTCCCTCATCATTAATCTATGTAAATTAACTATAATTAAGAGGGTCATAAGTTCTACAATGAATTATTGTAAATAGAGTATGTTTCTATAACTGTTTATACTATAGAGAATATATAATCAAAAAGGAAAAGAATATGCTCTCAATTTAAATCCATTTAATTAATGATTATATCAATTTCTTATATAGTGTAATTTTTCGAATTTTTTTTGAAATGATATTAAATAGAATGAGAAAGATACATGGATATTGTTGTTAGGAATCAATTTAAGAATATTTGAATTGGTTTATGGTGAGTTATGTTCCATGGACTTTGATCACTATTGAATAATATATATTAGTTAAGATAAAGTAAATGTCACCTATATTTTATAAAGATTGAATAATAATATAAATAATTGAAATATAATTTGATGATATTTAAGAAGTTTTTTCCAGTTGTGGTAGTTTTATATAATTAAAATACTATAAAGAGAATTAATATTTTATATTAATCCTTAGTAAATAACTATGATTTATTGAGGTATTGATTATTTAATGAAAAAATAAAGAATAATTATTGTTTATAAGAAAAGGATAATGAAATAAAGTGTAAAATCATTTGAATTATTCTTGTATTGATTGAATTTTATTGGAATGTGTTAAAAGATTATTTGAAATGTTTGATGTGATTTGTGTTTATTTGAGTAATATGCAGTTTTATATAGAAATTATGGGTCATAGGTAGTTGTAAATCCACCATCTATACTATAAACAGTATATTTTCCAAATATTGAAATTTGGTAAGGATATGGAAGTGTTCCATTATATGTGTATGTTTTTTGTGTCCATGAGAAATAGAAAAGGAATGAAGTCAATAAGATGACAAATTTTCATCATGTAATGCATATTTTATTTATTTTACTTGAAATAATGGAGAATTTATATGATAATAATCTATATATAATTTATCATAAGAGAAAAAATGATATAGAATTATGATAAAATAAAAATTTCATGGCATTTTTGGTGTCTTTTTTTAGATTCTTATGTGTCATTTTTTGACTTGATAATACAAAATTATGGAAATTATCTTACAACATATTTGTTTTATATAAAAAGATAAACTAACTGTCACAAAAAAGTACCTGAATTCTCTAGTACACCAATTACCAAGTTCTCCATGATATAGTCAAATGGGTGTCTCTGATCTCCAAAGACATGGGACTATCACATGACATCAAGAAGATTTGAAAGGGAATTTTTTTTCAATGATAAGAATAAATTAATTAAAACAATGAATGAGAAATCAATAAATGTTCAGTATTGTATTCAATTATCAAGGAGAAAATTACCACAAGAAGAAACATAAAGATCCAAAATTAAATCATCATCCAAAATTTAAAAAAAATAACATACATTATGAAAATTATTCAAAATACACATGTAATAAGTAGACCATAGCTCCACTAGTCACCACCACTAGTATTGGATCCCATGAATCAAGAACACCCATAACCTCCAAGTGGTGTTCTCCCTATTACCTTATCCTAGAATTACATAATATAAAAACACCCATAGGTAAAGGTCAAGTGTGATAAAAAATACCAATAGGACTCCACCAAATTAAAAATAATAAATTATAATAAAAATAAACCATTAATGATTACATTAAAACAATTGGTTTGAATGGGAAATCATTTTAAACATTTTTTCGTAGTAACATTCCATAAAATCATGAAAATATCACATATATAATAAATATAAATAAATTATTTATTTAACTAAAAATGGTCATGAGTAAAATAGTTTTATAATCACTAGCTTGTAATAATCAATCCAACCCTATGAAAAAAATCTATAATCCCTCAGATAAGTTTGATTCTGTAAATAATTTCCTCACACTACTATAACAATCATCATGGATTAATGTGTGTGACCATGTCCCTAAGTATCAAGTAATCAGGATAATCAATCAAGACCTCATTAGAAAAATCATATGAAATATTTTTTACTAATGTTTTTCATTAACAATAAATTAATATGGATTTTGATTCCATGCGGTTTCCAAATAACATGCTCACTACCTAGGATCACATGTTCATTAAATTAATCAATTTATCATGGTAAATACATTTTTTTAAACTCAACTCAACAGTATCACTTTATATTCCATGTTTTCGGTTGAATATCTCATTTCAATTTCCAAACCACAATAGAGGTTTTCCTCAGGTTTGAGCATGTAATCATATTCCCTTATTTTATGAAAATTTTCTCAAGATCAATAGATATATAATTTCATTAAATAATTTTCTCAATTCAATCCATATTTCTAAAAAACCAATCAATTCCTAAATGCCTTTGAACGGTTTTTTATTTCAAATAACCATGATTTTCTAATTCAACTATCAAATTTACTCAATTTTAAGTAATTCAATTCAAATTCCATTTAAAAAACAATTAATTAAGGTTTTCAATTATTGTGAAAATACTTATAGAACTGCATACATCTAATTACATGATCAACATTCAATCACATGAAATGGTAAACACCAATATATAGTCCAGGGAGAGTAATATCAACGAAGAATATCATAGGGAGGTCAAACACATCAATTAAAATAATGATCTATGTATAAGAGAGGTTAGGGGAACCAAAATTACTTTTGTGAAACTCTAAAAGATGAAACGAATTATCGTAAAATTAGAGGTTTTTTGAATTAATAATGGGGTAAAATGATGTCAAACTCTATAAAACAAAATATAATAGCATAGAACAAAACAAAATATAGCAAAAATGAGGATAATGGACCAATCCATATTAATATGGAAGAAAACACATTCTTGAGGGGTTGGTTAAGGACACTTTTGAGAAATGTGTCGATCTCCACACAACTGATCTAGATAACCACGAAGAAACTATAGTGTAATGGTAATTTCTATAAAGTAGTACCCAACCACCAATTAGGGGATAAATTTCAGATTTCTATTCAAATAGACACAATTTGTATGATTCTATAAATAAAACAAACGGAAACCTAAGACACCACTCTGCAAACAAGCTATCATTTCTAATTTTGAATAAATAATTATAAATATAAATACTCTCAATGATATAGTTGTATAATCAATTAACATATAAATATAAAGTGGAAGAACTACCTTGCAGTGACACCCGATAGTTGACTCATCGATGTCACATCCATCCTCTCCACCCCACAACTCTTTTCATTCATTTTTTATCTCTGTATTAAACATTATATTATCTAAGAAAAAATATAAATAACCTATGATAACACACAAAAAAAGGAGATCAAAAACATGTTATAGAATGTATAAAAAAGATGATGATAAGATAATATAATACCACCACCATAAAATGTTTTTACCCAGATAAATCCTTTTAAGAACACTATATGTTAAGGAGATGAGGCCACTACTCTCTCAGTAGTTCCTCACACCATGAAGTTTCATTTGAATCAGAACAATGATCATAGAACCCCAATACTAAGGGTATGGAATTTCCATGTAGAATATTCATCAGATAATCAATGATATAATGTGGTTTCTTAGTCATGGAAACTATAGGTTCGACATCAAGTTCCTCCCATAGGAATACATGATATTGTTTTGAGATATAATTTTTGAGTTTCGACTTGTGAAACACAGTATGAATCAACATCAAATAAGTTTCAAAATCAAATCAGTAATCCACCTTTCTAGTCTTACAAATAACCTAATATGGTCATATGTATTCTATTAAAATAGTCCCCTTTTTCCAAAACATTGATTACCAAACTAAATTGAATCTCTACAAAACACATAATCACCAAATGTAATATCCAATGGTTTTTGATGATGATCCTTATTTAATATATATTTTATAGGTTCTTATATAATTAACTAAATAATCTTCTAAACCAACCCCATCAACTCTTAGACTAATATTTTTTCAAAAAAGGAATCCTCAATAGTCTCTATCAAACATTACATATATTTATACATGTTTTTATAAAATTCTTCAAACGATTCTATTCTGATGGATGACTGGTAACTATTATTATAGGAAAACTCAACCATTTACAATTGGCTATCCTAATCCCCATCAAAGTCAATGAATTTTAAAAAAAATCATATCTTAAAAATATATTTAGTTTTTTCTATCTGAAAATAAATTTACATATGATTTACCATGCATAATTTTTCATGATACACCATTTACTCCCTAAGGCCTCTCTAAAATTGATAAGTAAAACAAATATCACTACCAGAATCTATAAAATATTGGACTCCATACAATATGATTTAATCATATACAAATAGGATTTCCATGTCTTTAAATCAAGTTTTATATATAATGAGGATAATGTGAGTTGATTTGAACATCAAATCGATAACCAACCATATCATTTTATTAACATGATGTGTACAAAACAGCCAAACCAATGAGTCCATCAAAATATATTCCCACTTAAAATCACCACAATAAGGGTATAAAGTATTACCAAAGGGTTTTGGATATTGATGTTGACCTACTGATTGGTATGATAATGAGAAACCCAAAATGAAATGAATCCTATCATACGTGGCGATAATATTCATTACCATCTATTGTTGAACTTTTTTTAGGGTCCAAAATTTACTATACACTAGAAATTATGGAAACCTACATCACAACATTCTTTATAAGAGAAGGTATGGTGTACCAATTCTGAAAACATAGGATACCCTCAGATGAAAATGAAAATATTCTGATTTTATCTCCACATAAAGGGAGTTTATAATTACATAAAACACATCATTAAACTTCTATACATGATGGATCATCTTAGGAAGAGAGGAGGTCAACATAATGCTTTTTTGAACAAACTCTAACTCTTCATCCCAAAATCCCAAGTGTATATAAGCAAAGGGAACAATGTAATTCCACCAAAATAATTATTGTTTTATAATATATTTCATATGTTTCCTAATCAAGGGATAATATTCTGACATTCCCCTTTGCAAGGGTGTAGGAAACATCAAAGTCAATAGATTTCAATTAGTCCACCAATTTCTTGTAATATAGGTTTAGATATTTTTTATAGAATATATAACATAAGATTTTTTATCTGAGTAAAAGTAAATATTTCTATAAAAAGTCAATTATGTGATCTATTCAGACCAATCATCACTTCTTTGACATAAATAACATGAGTTTGATAGTTCTTCTCATGTGTTCTAGGCTTTCAAGAAGTAGGAGAGACCTTTTTATCACCCTGCATGAAAATTAATCTCAATCATCAGCATGATGTATAAAAAAACCGACCAAGCCATTCAAATTCTCTATAGGAGTCAAAAATAATTTAGAATTCAAACAAGCATCAAATCATAAAAAAAATATAATTTTAAATCCCAAATGACCTTTAAAAGTTTCAAAGTTATACTGGTCATCATAAAAGTCAAAATTGAGAAATATTTGATAAAACATTGTTAATACCATACTAAAAAAACAATATTATAATATAGATAACATTTTGTGGTGGTTCTCATGTTATATCACCATTCACCTTCTCATTCTCAACTAAAATAAAATGTTTCATGATCACATGTCCCAAAACAACCACTCTTTAATCTAAAAAATTCATTTTTATATTTTGGAATAAAATCAATGATATCTCAAAATTTATGAAACATATCTTACATGAAACACATGATCTCCCTCAGTAATAGAGTAAACCATGATGTTCTCTTGGGACACCAAAATTAATGAATAAAGATAATCCAGGAATATCCTAATAATTTTCTCTATAAAAACTATTAGAGAATTGATTAGAAGAAAATAAATAATAAGGTACTCATGTTGGATATACCATATCCTGAAGGAAGTCCTTGGAATATTATTTTATTTGACTCTTAACAGGTGATAATCTCCCTGATGATCAATCTTTAATAAACTCTTCTCCCGTTTTAATTAGTCAAATTTATCATCAATATGTGGGGGTAGATTCCCTCTATGTAATGTGACATAATAGAATATTTTATAATCAACAAAAATAAGAAGTGTTCCATCATCTTTCTTTGTAAAAAAAATGGTTCCACCCAAGGTTTCACACTTAGGGGAATAAATCTTTTATCCAACAGACCATGGAACTGATTATTCAGTTATTTCAGTTTATCAAGTTCCATATGGTAAGAAGAAATATATATGGACTAGGTAATAATTAATAAATAAATAAATATCTCTAACTCTTTTATCGAAGGCATGCAAGATAACTCTTTGGTAAAAATTTCAAGAAACTAGATGGATACTAAATGATAATTTATGTTCAAGTATTATCACTCAATATAAATAGAAAACACATATATCACCATCCAAAACATTGGAAAAGGTTGTATGGATCCACTCTACATTGGGTCCCATTTTGTAATAACCCTATATTTTTTGAATTTTTTTTTTAAATAAAGTTAATCCTTTTGTTATTTTCCATTACATGAAAAAATAATCTTATCTTGCATTAAAAAACATTGAGTTTATCTTTCAATACATGTAACACCGATTTTAAACATAATGTGACAAACTATTAAAATATTATTATTTAATATGATAGTTAACACATAGACATTATAATGGATGGTATTAATAATATTTAAAAATTTATTAAAAAATAAGATGAATTATTTGGTGAGTAATTAATTATAAATTAAAATAAAAAACCATTTGCAAACAAAGGAAATCATTTTTTGAAAAATTAGTTTTATACACACAAACACGTCAAACCTAAAAAAATTATATAAATAATTTTTTTAGGAATTAAATAAAATGTATATATTATATATCCAATCATTTTTTTTATCATTCAAAATATGTTTTTCTTGTTAGTAGATAATAATAAATCAAAATTTTCCATTAAAATGTATTTTTTTCAAAAAAATGTTTTCTCTCATATTGTTTACAATTATTTAATTTGTTTTCACAAAAATAGAAAATATATTTTCAGAATGTGAATTACTTGTTCCAATTAAAAATTTAAAATTATTATAGGGTAAATTTTTAAGAATTTTTTCTGAAGATATTTTTTTGATGAATATTGAAAAATACTTATTTTTATTAATAATTTCATTTCTATTAAAGAATTTAAAAACATATAAATTGTTTTAAGATGGTTATAAAGGAAAATGTAGTTTCCATATATATATATATTAATCCAATTTTATTGATTATAATCAATATCATACATAGTTGATATATAAAAACATTTTGAAATTTTGAAAATTTTCCCTTTATAAAACCACTTTCTCAGCATGATAACCGAAGTAATTTTATATAAAAAATTTGAACTTCTATGAATAAAATTTGGATAATTGGATTACATATTTAGAATCTTCATAAAATACAATATGTAATATGGTAAAAATAATTTTTTTTTGTACAAAATTGTTAATGTAATAATAAATAATTACAAAAGTTGAGGTAAAAATTGGTTTACATTAGATTAAACTGAAAATATAAGGGTTGATAATGAACCAAAACATGTCAAAAAACCATTAAATGGATATGTTTCAACTATATCTCAAGAATGGAGCTAATTATGAATTCAATTTTAATATATAATTATTATTATACTATTATAATTTTGAAATTATTATATCATATATACCTTCATACTTTCCATTCTGTGGCAATATAATAACATTTCCCATTTGTACAGCGGACATCCTCCTCGACAAGCGAAGCGATGTTTTCAAACATTAAATAGAAGGTAATAAGGATGGATTTACTAAAATATTTTGATATTAATGAAATTAAAATTACTATATAATGTAAATATATTATTTTACATTATTTCATTCAATCCATCAAGAAAATGGAAACAACATTCATGGATACATACAACCTACCATCTTTATGAATTGGGTATTTCATCCTCTATCTATAAATATTGTGTATTAATATAAAATAATTTATACTAAATTTATATGATATTTATATAATTGATAAAATTTTGGATGTGATGTAACATGGATCAATTGAAGAGGAATAAAAATAACATATCAAACCCATTTTGGACAAACAAACGAGTTATTTCCCAAAACATGAATTTAACATGGGACTTTTAATAAATGGGTAATAAATGGTCATAAGAAAATCATATATTTAAAATATATATGTATATATGTATGTTTTTTAAATATATGAATAATATACATAAATTTATTATTCAGGATGTTTGAATATACACGAAGGAAGTCGAGACATATGAAAAATAATTTTTGTCTCAATTTCCTTCTTTAATAGATATGTTATGTTATGCACCCATATTAATTTATGATATGTATATTAAACCACTTTTATCCATATAATATCCTGAATTTAATTATTCTCATGATATTATAGGTTTTATTAAATGATATTCTTTAATGGGTATTATATTACAATGTTAGCAAATGGTAATGTTTTTTTTGATACAATCTCATTCTTTATATGGATTTCAGATGATAATGCTTACAATAAAAAACTATGATGACCTATCACTCGTGGAAATAATTTATTTTCTATTCCTCTAGTTACTTCTAAATAATAAATCTATTTCATTAATTTTCTCCACTTTTTCTATTCAATAATTGAAAAAAAAACTGTAGGAAAAATAATATTTATTTTTCTCTTCGATCGAAAAACATTTTTCTTAGAAAAAAATTATTCCTAAAAATGAATTAAAAAAATAGTTTTTTTCATTATAGAAATTATTTATTATGGAAATTTTTAACCATGTTTTAATTTTTACAAATTATTTTAAATGTAATAGTCTTGTCATTTTCTAATGAAGTACAATTTGAATTTGACCCAAAATGTTGATGGAATCATTATTTTAATGTGTATAGTATTAATGAAATCATCTACCCTCACGACCAATAATTTTGTTGAATCTTTAATTATAACCATACATGATTATTTTATAATAAATGGATATTTAATTTTTAATGCATTAAAATATTCTTTTGAAAATAGAAAGGATATTTTTTCTCCAGAAATGATAATTTGTTTTTTAAATATTACTTTATATGTTTTGAAAATTATTTTCAAAATAAAATATTTCAAAAATATTTTACGATTTTTTAATTTTAAAAACATATTTTAAAATATATTTTTTTCAACTCGTTACATGTATATTTTTTTAAATGATTTATTTATATGTTTTTAAGGTAATTTCCAAATAAATTGAGTGTCATAATATATTTTTTTAGATTTAATTGATGTTATTAAAATAATATTTATTTTCGATAAAAAATGTTTTAAGTCAATATTCAAAATCATTTTTCCAAATATATGAAATCAGTTGTCTTTACCTATACATTACCAAGGATATGAACCAAATATACTACTCTTATTCATTCTATGATGGTTTATGTTTTTGATGGTATTATGTTTACAAAATTTTTTTTCTATTCTGCAGGTTTTACCATAAATAAATTACTATGAAACTTTCTTCATTTCATGTGTTAATATATGATGGAATGATGACAATAATATGAATCCTATATATTTTACACATGTTATAATATGTTGAAATATTTATGAAACCAATTTAATTTTATTTTTTTTGATATGATGGATGTTTTATAATCGTTTTGAACACATATATATGATTTAAAATATTTTATTTGTTGGACCAATGTCTCCCACCAATTCATTGTGTAACGATTTATATCTCACGATATTGATAATATATGAATAAGGAGTTACCCTAGTTTATTAAGTTACATTGTTCACTTTTTTGGTATTGGGAGTGATCCTTAACTCCTATGATATATTGGGTAGTGAAACCATTCAATCTATGATTTCCACGGTAGTGTTCCTTGACTGCAATGGAAATGATTTTCAAGGCTTATGTGTATAATAAAATTCATTGTCCTATGAAAAGTTTATCCTCTCATGGATCATATACTTTTATTTCCTTATGATCCATGTATTATAAATATATAATATTTATAACATGACTCAAGATTATGATATTTTATATTCAATGTATGGTCTTCAAATGATATGATCATGTTATCATTCACTTATGTTCATGTCATTCTTATGTATCTCCCTTGTTAATCCTTAATGAGAATATGATATCACCCATTCTTATGTTTCTTTTCCATAGGTTATGAATAAATATATTATGTATGTTATTTTTAAGAAAATATCAAGCTATAAAGGACATAATGGATGATGAAGTAGTTCACATAGGAAACATTTTTTTTGTGTTTCCTTATTTCTAAAGGAACCATACTATCACTATCATAAAGTGTTTATTTGTTTAATGGAATGAATGGTCATAAAAATATATTTAATATATATGGATGAAAATCCTTGGGTCATTATAGTTGGTATCAGATGATATTTTTAGTTATACATTGGAAAATATAGTGAGAAAATAGTTTCAAGATCAATAAATACAGGGATGAGGATAATTCTATGGATGAAAAAAAGTATACAAAAAGGTCTTGGAATTTTTTTTGAAGGATATAGTGATTAATTTCATTGAAATTACATTCATGTATGGTTACTACATGTATATGTAGATCTGATATAGATATACCTAGGGAAATATATCTGAAAAGGTAAAATATAGATGGAAATGATCATCATAAGGTTCATGATAATGGGCCTTACTACACACCTGGTTTCACACGCCAAGGGAATATTCTTTAGAAATGAAAAAAATCATTATGAACCATAATATTAGGTTTAGATTGGTAATGAATATCAATTACCTATGATAACCATAATTTTTCATAGATTTAAAATAATGTGTTTGTATTTAGACATCCTATAAGTTCTTTTTCATAGTTATGTGGTTTCCAATTATGAATCTTGTTATGCACACAATTATTTTCTATTTTAGTCAATTCAATGAACCTAAATAGAGTATATCAACATTGAATGTTATAGAAAATGTTTTGATGTGTGACTAAATTATATGATAATTATATTGATGGATATTTTTATAATTCCTAAAAAGTTTTCAAGATATATGTTCAAGAATATGATCCATAACAAACTTTTAGTCACCGTAAAGTATATATGGATTGATTTTATTTAGATTTCAGGTGGTGTAGACGATAAAAGAAAGAAGATTCACATTATCATGTGTTGAGAATTTAGGAAAAATCACTAATGTTAATGTATCATAATAATTGGAAGATGTTTTAAGTGGAGAAAATAAGAACACGAGGAAACTAACCATAGAGTACAAAATTGAAATGTTTATTTAACACAATATTTTTTAATAATTTTATCCCATGATATACTCTATAGTTTAATCATTAAAATGTGGAATTTATGGGAATTATTAAAATTGATATCCTAAAGGGAAAGATAATGAAGAGAATCAATAAGGTTTTATGAATAATGGTAACATTTATAATGATTAAGAGATTGAAATGAAATATGAATGCAAATAAATGATAATGAATAAGATGATAAATCCATGTTAATGGTATAAGAAGATAGTGGAATGATTTATGTATTTATGTATATGGATTCAATGAAGACCATTTTTATCACTATTATTTTAGTTATTAAAATCAATACACATAAATGGATTATCATACAGTATATTTTCATCATGGAGTTTCAAAATTATATTAAATGGAATTTATTGCCTTGAAAATTCATTTAATGGGATGGTGAAATTTTTATTAAGGAAATATATTCCTTAATATGGACTTGATGTTGAGGAAATGGTTTTTAGTTTGGAAAGAGAGATTAATGATATGTATAATATAAATTGGTAATATTTATTAACTTTGAACTAATTTTTGATTTTAAGAATAAGCCTTTTATGTTATCATTTTTGATGTTTAACTAAATTTTATATTTATGAAATATATTAAATAATAATTTATTTTATTTATAGATTCAATAAAGTTTCACATTCTTGAAAGAGTTTATTTTTTCATCAATGTTTCAATGAAAACATTGATATTACTATTCTATAGGATATTATATGATAATTTTATTCACATATTTTCTATGTGAAATAAACAGATACTTCATGTTTTTTTGAGGGGATCAATAAAAGTAGATTTTTGGAATTTAGTTAATGTATTTCTAAATTTTTGGATTTCAATTTTTGTGAAATTTGGAGGATCCTTATGGTTTAATATTAATGAAATGGATTGTGATTAACTTTAGACATCATTGGATAAAATAAACTAATAATTCTATATTTTATAATAACTATAGATATAAGGATTTAATAATCATTATTTTATAGATATTATAATCCCATGATGCTTCAAGAATAAAAAAAATCAACTCTTAAATCAATAAATGAAGTGAAAATTGATCAAGGAATAACCAAAAATGAGGTTACGCTTTTGAAATGGAATAAAATTATGTAAGTATATATTTTCATGAAAAATATTCAACATTGTGAAATAGATTTTGAAATAAAATGTTAAAAATTTAATTTAATTTCATAGGAATGATTGGTCTTTTCACCTATCACAAAATTATGGATTTATGGTCATTAAATTTTCATAGAAAATGTTATTTATCACTCTCTATAAGTATTTGGGTGTTAGTTTGTTCTTTTATGTCCGTGTTTGTCACTTCCCACCTATGTTCACCATTTTTATACCTATAATATTTTTTTCATATGAACATCACACGTCCTTTTTTATATTTTTAATATTTTGTTTCATTAGTCCATTTTTTTACCTGGGTTTCTCACAAAGGGATTATCAAATGTTTAATACTTATTTACCAATCAAATCATTAAATTGTGAGGATATAATTTATTTAGGTAGGTATAATGTAACACCATTTGATTTTGTGAAATATATATTTTGAATTAAATTTATTCTTTATTATATTTTTTGCTACACCTAACACCAATTATATCTTTTTTATAAGTATCACTGAGTTTATCTTACATTACGAACATTGATTAATAATAAAACAAATGTGATATACTATTAAAATATTATTATTTTTTAATATTATAGTTATAAAAAAATCCATTAGAATGGTGGTTATTAATAGTATTAAGAAGACTATCAAAACATATGATGAATTATTTCATTGAAAATTAATTAAGAAAGAAAGTAATAAACCTTTTGAAAACAAATGAAATGTTTTTATGAAGAATTATTTTTATTCGAGAAAACAATTATGTCAATAATTTAACTAAATATATTTTATTGATTTATTTTAATAATACTTATTTATTATAAATTCAATAATAATATTTTTCATTCCTCATATTCTTTTATATAATGGATAATAATAAATAAAATTTTCACATAAAAATACAATTTTTTGAAAAGTAAATTTTTTGTATTATTCATACTTATATTAAAACAATTTAAAAACTGTTAAAATTTTATTTTTAAAAGTGAAATTATGTTCAAAAATAAGAATTTCAATATTATTTGAGGGTGAATTTTTTATAATTTTATGATGGGATTAATTATTCAATGAATAGTGAATTTTTTTGGATTTTTTAAAGATATATCAATTCTCATATTGAATTTAAAATATTAAATGAGGTTTTAATTTGGGTTTAAAGCTATAAATAGTTAAATTATATATCTAATAAACCAATTAAAGTTATTTTAATCAATTAAATATCTATGTTTTATAAAAAAACTTTTTATACTTTTATTCATTTTCTCTTTGGAAAACCACTTTCTCATCACGACTATGAGATTAACTTTTAATTAAAATATTCCACTTATGTGAATGGAATATGGAAAAATGGATTAAATATTTTCAATAAGAGTAATTTATATTATCTAAAATGGTAAAATTTATTGTTGACTATAATTATTTGAAAAAATATTAAAAATAAACTATCACTGTTCAGGTAAAAAATCATTTACTGAGGGATAAAATAATATGATAAGGGTTTGAAACTATCCAAAACATATCCAAATATAATTGGATGACCATTTGTACATAATATATCTTATATTGTATAGAATTATATATTTTTTGAGTATTTAGTGACTAGAAAAACTTGGGTAAACAATTTTCACATCAAAAAATTATATGTGTGCCACTCACTTCACATATAAAAGGCCACCCCTTCTCCTATCTGATTCACTCAATAAAAAATGATCAAATTTGGATAGAATAAGAAATATCACATTCTTACAACCCAAATCCCATCAAAGATGTATTATTTATTTTATGAATCTTTTCTATGATGCATTTTGATGAAAACCAAATGATTTTTTCCGAAGAAGGGGTAACACCCCTAGCCATGCATTTTATTTTAGTTCTTCCTCCATCTCAATAAATTTTTATTTCCATGAAGATATAATATTATAATTTTATTAAATATTAATTTGTTTTTATGTTAATTTTTTTTCCTATAACCATTATAATATCAATAAAATGGGATACAAAATCATCATTCATGTGTACGGTGGACTAACGGCTCACGAACCAATGATATTCGTTTTCCATCACCACCTGTCATGGTAAGATATAATGACCGAGTAAATTTTTATATGAAATATTTATTATAATATTATACTACATTATTTTTTATATCTCATATACCTTAATTATTTAATTATAGTGGTAAAATGATACTGTCGCTTGTGTGTATAACATATTACTAGCTCCCAAAGTGATGTAACTCATTCACACTTAACATAGAAGGTAGTAAGGATGATTATATTTCAAATATGAGTTATATATGATATAAAATTGATTATATAATTGTAATATATTATTTACTATTCCTTTTTCAATTCTATGAGAAAATACTAACAATGATATTTTGTACTTAGGACCTACCGTCTCCATTAATGGTGTATTTTAGTTTTATCTCTAAATCATATAGATTTCAAAAAAACATATATAAATGATATATATAGTTTTTATATCATGGTTAAAATTATGGATATTATATATTCATTAAAAAAGTTAGATGACTGAAAATAAGAAATCAAATTGAACTAGAAAAACAATGTAGGTATTGCTCAAAAAGTGAATAAACCATGATATTGTTAATAAATGGGTAATTAGAGATCATAATAAAATCATATATGGTAATATATATATATATATATATTGTTATTTAATATATTAAAATCAAAATTATATTTATTATATAAGATTTTTGAACATTCACTGTTGATATTTATATTTATATAAATGATATTTTTCTCAATTTGTCTTCCTTGAGACATACATAATTTTATGCGACTATCTCATTTTATGAGGTTTATATAAATCCGCTTTTTGAAATGTAATATCATGAATATATATATTATCATGATATTCTGGGTTTAATTTCACATTATTCTTTCATGGGTATTATTATTTAAATATACCATAGTTCTAAGGGTTTAATATTATAATCTCATCATATATTTGGATTTCTCATGATTATGCATGTAGTGATTAAATATTATCATATATCTCACAATAAACTCATTTAATTTATTATAATCTGGTTACATCTAATCTATACATGTTTCCATTAATTTTAATCTCTTTATGTACTCATGAGTACATAATAATTTTTTAAATAATAATCATATTTATTTATCACTTAGCTCAAAACCCCATTTTCATCCAAAATCTTGTTTTCTTATAATTTTTTTTAACATTATCCAATTGATTTATTAAAACATTTTCCCCCATTTTTTAATTTTTAGAAAATATATTCAAAGGAATCTATTTTTTAATTTTCTATAATGTCTTGTTTTTCATTTACAAAAAATATGAAAGGAATGAACATTTTAAGATGTATGTCATGAATAGAATAATATGACCACATGACCAATAATTTATTTGATTATTCACATATAATCTTCGCAATTTATTTTCAAATAAAAATATATTGAAATTTTTTTTAGGTTTTTAATTTTTTTTATCGATGTATAATTGATATTTTAATGATGAAATTTTTTAAATAATTTTTAATTCTTTTTTTTATGTTTTGAATCTTATTTTTATTGACTAGGATTTCAAAATAGTTTATGAATTTTTTAAAAAGTGGTCTTTAATGAGAAGATAGTTTTTGACAGATATTTTATAAATGATTTTAAAATATTTCCATATATGTTTTCATGGTTATTTTCAAAGAAACATATTTCCAATTGAAATAATAAATCTTAGTTTTAAAAATTTATTTTAAAAGAAAATTTATTTTCCACCAGAATGGTTTTAAATGATATTTCAAAATACTTTTTCATCCACGACGACAGTTTTTCATATTACGTATGCATTAATTGGCATGAGATTCAAGGAGATCATTATTAATTATTTATTTAATATTTAATATTTATAATAAAATTATATTTATGAAATCTATTTTCATTATATGGGTTATACCATGAGTAAATTCTTATGAAAATTGATTATTTTCTTGGTCTATGTTGTAATGTAGTAATTAAAGGATTATGAAATCTATCACTTATCCAAAGGTTAGGATATGATGAAATGTTTATGAAATCAATTACATTTCATGGGTTATGATATGATGAATGTGTTATGATCCTGTTTCACACATTCATATGATTTTTTTAGGTGATGGTTGAGACCTATATTTCTCTCCAATGCATTGGGTATAGATTTATATCTATTGATATCGACAGGATTTTAAAGGGGAGTGAAACAAGTATAGGATGGTACCCTTTCCACTAATATTGTCTTGATTGTTAACATTGACTGAAATATTTTTTGGGGGACTCATTCCACTATGATACTATTAATAATGATCCTCGGTAACTATGGAAATTTTTATTGTGATTATGCGTACATCACACTTCCAGGTCTTATGTCAATGTAATTCACTCATGGATCATATTATTTTAATTTTATACGATCCGCATCGAATATACTACTATTATTATTCCATTAATCCATATTACGATATTAGATATGAATGGTATGATTTTCAAATGTTATGATAATGTTTTCATACCCCTATTTTCATATTATTCTTGCTTATCTACCTTATTGACCCTTATAGAGCATCTGAGCTCACCCTTTCCCATGTTCAATTTCTCCAGGATATGAAAAAATATATTATTTATGATCTCTCTAAGAAGGGTTCTAGTTATGAAGATCATAGTGGGAGATAATGTATTTCACACATGATCTAGTTATTTATGTTTCCTTTTTTCCAAATACACAATAACATTATAATACAAAGGCACAGTTCTGTTTAATTTAAGGAATATTTATCAAAAATCTATATTATATCATTGTATGAAATAACTTGGTTTGTTATACATTATCTCTATAATAAATGATGCACCACATCAATATAATTAAATCAGAACCATTGAAGATAATAATCAATCTAGGATTTATGAGATATCAACCAATCCATCCCTAGAATGAAATTCAAGGGTTTAATGCCAAGAAACATAAAAATATATGTGAGTGAAATCTCCAAAAAATTAGATAGAACAAGATGAGAATTAGATTCCCTTCCCTCTCTTTGTCTAGAGAGGTGTAGTAAAAAACATCACATAATACATAAGATCTATGGTGATTTTTAGTAAATTCCTAACACATGATAATAAAAAAATGAGATACAATGATATGAAATAAAGCATTTAATAAAGATAAATATATTGTAATGGTAGTAATAACTATCTCTATACACACATGAACTTCTTATCGTGACTATTTCACTATATGAGAAAGCTTTTTTACAGTTACCTGAGGCTGGAAGTCATTACTTATTGATGTAAATAATTTCAACACAAAACATTTATTGGATAACGAGCTCATGAATCTTCATATGGAATAAAAAATAAAAAAACATATTAATGTAGCTTGATTGACTGCATAGTCCCAAAATATTTGGACAATATTACAAATTATCTTTGAATTTTGGACTATTCAAAATTAAAATAAAGTCAAAGGGACTCTTCTAGATATCATAGAGGGTTTAGATGACCACAAATTTCATGATTCACCATGAGACTCATTAACATTAAACTTTTCATTAATATAACATACATAACTACCATTTTGAGTAATATAAACTCATATCTACCTGGACTTACCATATAAGTCATCATCAACAATGTATTATCTATCCGAATCATTTATATAAGAAGTGAGCTTTATCCTAAAAACCTATAATCAGATATTATATCTACCACCTATATCAAGTCTACGCGAATTTAGTTTCTAATTTTTCACTATTTCATGAGGAAAATTGACATGTTTAGTAATAGAGATAGTATAATAAGTGATGGTTTATCACCTCATTGAATATTATTAAACTCTGTTTTTTTTTCAAAACAATAGAATCTCAATTGAATTTTTCTGTGAAGAGGGATAAATAGATTTCCACTATAAGTAATCATGATTCTTTCATGTACCCATAAAATGTCACCACCACTTTCTTCACCCATTATTCTTGAATATAACACATTTCAGATTCATAAATCCTAATGTTTCCATAATCTATAAAATAATCTCAATCAATTTCATCCAATCCTCTACCTCTTGATGAAAAATAAAACCTTGTGAAGTTAGTGGTTTTTTATAGAAATTCCTAAGAATGATTTATAGATTCATCCATTAAAGGATCCATTACTACATCATGAATGATAATTAGTATGTTAACCTATACCAAGTCTTGGAAAACAAACACCCCTATTTTCAAAAGAATATAATCTATTTGAGGGAACACTTTCCATGGTTTATCATTATATCCCTCTTAGGGTTTTTTCAGATGTGTTAGTAGGTGTATGTTACTAGAAAATAATAATGGGCAACATGAAAACATCAGAATATATAATAAATCCATAAAATTAATCAATATATACAAGAAAATGAATTCCATCAATAATAATTTAATATATAGGTATTTTAAAAAACCATATATATCTTAGAAATGAACTTCAATAAAAAAAATTAATCAGCAAGGATGTTTTTTCCAAACACCCATAACGACTCAAGGCTCACTATAATGATATATGGTGAGGGAATCACTCAAAAAACACCACATATGTCTCATAAATCCTACCTCATGTCTATCGGGACATCCTAGACTGTGTTCCAATAATAAGGAATGATCATGAATTTCCCAATGATTCCATTTTTTCATGAAGGATCTCATATAACATAGTACACCAATTCCTAATTCATCTAAAAGATAAATCATAATACATTCTTAATCCCCACTGGTTATTGACTAGAACCAAGAATCAAGAAACTGTCAAATGGAATGTCTTTTCCATTTGAATATTCTATAAATTATAAAAGTGAAAGTAAGTCAATACAGACACAATATTCCAAACACTAAACAATGAGTAAAGTTACATAAACATAAAGATAAATATCCTAAAGCAATTCATTATTCAAAATAATATGATGCAACATAAATCCAGGAAAAGTCTCAAAATCCCCACTTATCATGTGGATAAAATCTCCTCTTTCCACCACCATCACTCAACGGTCCCTTGAACTAGTCACACACTCTATATAAAATCAGTTCATTCCTTTTTATTAGACATGGAATAAAATAATCAACTGATGGAAGAAGGAAAAATTTGGGTGGGATCATAATATACAAGATGTATTTATCCAAATAATCCATAAGAAATTCCAATAAAAAAACCCATTTATTTTTCAATTTAAATAAATATAGGACATGAAAAATTATTTTCATGTTTATCTTTGAAAACATGAATTAAAATCAAGAATATGGTAGATATATCAAAAAATGTATTAAATGGAAATATTAATATAAAACAAAATTGAATAATAAAAAAATATATATACTCCCTAGAATAGAAAATTAAACCAAAACAAAGAAAAATATTCATAATCCATGAGATAAAATAGTTTTTTTTAAATAGGATACTAAAACTAATCAATAAATTATCATGTATCAATGTATGGTCACACATCACTATGTGTCAATACATTGAGATATTAAATCAACACACCATATATGAGTTTATTTTGATGTTTCTTTACTTAATTTTAGTATTATCAACCTATTTATAGGGAGTTAGAGTCTTAGTGTTCTTATTCTAATCGCCCAATAACTACCCAGGATCAAATATTCTTTCAATAAATAAATATATCCTCTAACATTCAATAATTTCAATTTAATTAATCAATCTTAGTTCAAATAAATAATTTCATGTTTAGAAACCCATTTAAATTTACAAACAAAAAAAATGGTTTTCATCATGTTCATACATTCAAAATTATGATTATTTTAAATCCATTTGACTAAAGATTAATAATCAAATTATTTCAATAAATAATTTATCAATTAAATCAATGTTTTTATAATTCAATAAATTCATAAAATCCATAAAAATGGTTTTATTTCACATGTTGATGACATTTTAAATAAAATATTTAATTTACTCAATTTAAAGGAAGTAAATTTAAATTGAATTTGAAATAAATTATGAAATTAATTGTTTCTGTTAGAGGATGAAGACATATAAAACAATATAACTTTAATCACATGGTAAAAAATAAATTACCCAAAACTATAAATTCATTGAATGGTCAATGGGATGGATGATTAGTGTGGAATCTTTAATAAAGATAAAACACATCTACTAGCACATAGTTCCAAGGAGAAGAGATTTTAGTTGATCCAAAACACTAGTTTAGATCCCCTAAAAACCAAAGGATCGAATTATGATTGAATGAGTGGAATTAAAAAGTTATAATAGGGTTTCAGGATTATAAATTTACTAAAAAAATACCATAGTTGAGACTGCAACACCATAATCTAGAAATGGTGAAAAATTCCCATAACAATACAGAGTGGAAGAAACCATTTCATTTTTGGGATGGTCAAAACTATGTAAAAATGTTCTTACAATGATTCCATAGATCTAGATAACAAATAATGGATCATGATTTATGATGAAATTATATACCATCGAACCTAACCACTAATATGGGGTGATGCCACAACCTCTTATCAATACTAAAACTATTCTAATGAAGGGAGAAGCACTAAAAATTAAAAGATAAGCATCTATGTTGAAACCATCTTATCCACTCTATAAGAATTCCTAAAAATTTAAGAAAACCAAAAAACTCTATCCCTCTTTCTGTTTATCCATGCCATAATTGTACTAAAATTGGAAAACCTACATTGAGGATCCCTAACTTATCTAGATTTTCCATGATGTAATAAACCTTCCACACCACAAAAAATCCCATGCATGACACAAGCCCATATAAAACTCTATATTATCTAAAAAACTCTTGAAATTAGGTAAATAAACACTCAATAAATTTTTGATCATGGAAATGTATTTAGAAGTACTCAAAAGATGGTGACAAGAGATTACACTATGAGAGGAAGATAATTTGTGTGGAAGGTGAATTAAATATGGTCATTTATCAAATAATTAATTAATTATTATACATTTCTAATAAAATTTATTGAAAAAATGAATCTAACATAAAAAATACAAGTGAATTAATATCCAAATTAAATATAGAGATTCTAATATATGAATATATTTGGAAAAGTGTTAAAACCATACTACATATGGAGATAACTAAATTCAAAATAATAAAAAAACAATAAATGGATCCCTTAAACATGAATCTAGAATAAAAAAAGTTCCTTGGATAAGAAAAAACTTTGATCCTTGTTTCCATTACTAAAAATAAAAATGAATGTTACACATTATTCCAATATATTGTATGTGTATTTTTTAGGCCATTAATTGAAGGTAATACATGTGATAAGGTTATGAAATAAATAAATTTCTATGTAGAAAAATATGTATTGTTTTTTTATTGAAAAAGCTACTATATTTTTATGACCAAATTTTGTAAAATTTTTACTGGATCTGATAAAGTGATTGATAATGATTAAGTGGCTATTGAGTGTCTAATTAAAGGAGTTGATAATAGAGAAGTTTGAGAAGCCTCATGAATATATTATATCCTATAAATTTTTTAATTCTATAAAGTTATTAGAATTTATCATTAAAACAGTACGATTATAAATTCAATAATTATTTTTTATAATAACTAAATAAAATGTCAAGGGGGAGGAGGGGAATTTATCAATAGAATGAAATATTTTTTTTTTATAAAAATGAAGTATTAATTTCTCAATATAAACATACTTATTGTTTTTGAATTCTATTGACCTATGTTTTAACGTGAGAGAATAAATCTAGGTTGAAAAATCTCTTGACAATTGATCCATCAATCTAGTATCATCTTAAAAATATCTGAGCATCCCATAATGAATGAATTTAATAATTGTATTATATTATATATGATTATGAATAAAAGTTTTTCCTATTTTTTAAAAAGATGGGGACAAAGCCTCATCTTTATTATTAAAGCATAGAAAATTCTCCTTTATATATGGGTAGAAGGATACCCATTATATATCTGGAAGGCTCAAGGGTATTAAAGCTCATTTTTGGCCTAAATTTCCATGTGAATAATAGTACTACTAGAGTACCTCCAACAATAGTGCCAAAACTACATTTCCCACTACAGTTCCTTTGACAATATAGTTCCATCACTCCAACAGTTCTGCCAATACTACAGTACTGCTACAGTACCCGACTACACTACTCCTACATCACTCTGGAATTTTTTCCCTTCCTAGAATCGATCCTGGGTATTTTGGTCACCATGTAGGATCCTTTAACACTTGGGTATATACTTGTAAGAATGGATAACATTATTATCTATATTTTACCCACATTTTTCTAAACTAAATATGGAATTAATTGAATTATAGTTGATTAATTGATGGAATATTAAGTTAATTGAATTTATTTCATCCATTCTCAATATTATTTGAATTAATTTTAATTAATAGGATGAAATAAGAGAATATTGACCTGAAATTTTTCTCTCTATTAATTTTTTTATTTAAAAAAAATGAAAAATTACATTGTTTCGGGGAACCATACATCATTTACAACAAGTAAATTTATAAATTAATCTATATAGCGCATCTCTAAAATGTTCTATTTTTTCATTCTATGTAATCTACACGTAGTGAAAAATACCCTTTTCGTTGGATCATCTTTAATGAGGTCCTCATACTAATATTGTACCTTATATAATGTTATGATAAATTCTTCCAAATTAATATACCCTCTATTGAATTTAAGGGGTAAAATAAATATTTTTTCACTGATCCATTATGTTTGGTCCACATTTGTGTCAAATTTTACCAATATACTATATATTCTATCTATATCATCCTGTGAAAAATATATTTTTGAGAATATATTCATGTATATATACCTTTTACTATAGTATTAGAACCAATATAGT